>JACCHV010000101.1:0-2824962 GCA_018907245.1 Eupristina koningsbergeri
ATCAGGGGAATAGATAAAAGTAAGAGGTATTTCAAGTTTAAAGGAAAGAATGGTCTAATACACAGTAGCCAAAAAGATTATGAAAACAATAAAGTCATTATTAAAGGATAATACCTGTTAGGTAGATTATTACCTACTATACAAAAGGTAAAACTGTATAAATAGTACTTGTTGTACTAAGTAATACCCTAATATTACAAAACCTTATTCTTTTTAAAAGAAATTATTGTAAATGTATAAATGTACAATTTTTTTTTTATAATTTTCTTGTTATAATTTAAATATATTTACATATGTATTAACAATATAATATTAAATTAACATTTAAATATTAATAGATATATATATTATATATTAGATATATAGATATATATATATTACTTGTAATAAACATATATGTTATATATGAAATACATATGCATGTATAATTAAATAATAACAACAATATTATTAAAAACAAGCTTTCAATATAAAAGGTTTGTTCCTACACCGCATACATATACTTGTATATATATGAGAAATTGTAAATAATATTATTTTTACAAAAACATTTACTATTAAAGTTAATTACTTACCAATAAAATTTGTGTCATAAATATTGATTTATGAAAGACCTCATTGAACTTCATCCACAACACTCCTTATTTTTATTTGATAAAATAAAAATGTAATATTAATCCAGTCACAATCACTTTGTAATATTATTGTTGTTGATTCGCATCAGTTAATTTTTATTTCATAAAATAAAAATGTAATGTTAATTCAGTCACAATCACTTTGTAATATTATTGTTGTTGATTCGCATCAGTTTATTTTTATCAAATAAAAATAAAATCACACTAACTTTTTTTTTATAAAAAAAAAATAAAACTCACACTAACTTTATAACAAACACTAATTAATTATATATTCATTTATATTTATATTTACTTAGAAATTCATTTATATCAATTGCAGCTGAATAAATGAATTTTTAAGCTTCTTATATGAAGAAATTTTGTAAGAACTAAAAACTTGAAATCTGTTGTTGAATACAAGTGTTTGAAATACTAGAATGTAAACACACACAGAACATCAGTAAAAGAAGTGTAAGCCCCGTGTTAAATAAGGGAGACAAACATGGGGGCCAAAAAAGTCTTCTTTCTCTCTCGCACTCACACATTGCCACTAGCGCCTCTGGCGAGTGCATGTGAACTATAAAAAAATTTTTATGCTAAATTATGAATATTAATTTTAAAAAAACACATCCTGTAATGTATTTAATATATATTAAATTATAATTAAAAAATCATAATTTTTTTTAATAAAACAATAATTGTAATTAAAAACTTGTACGCATAAAATTGAAAACTATTTAAATCATAATATTATTTATACTATTTATATATATATATATAATTTAAATAGTTGTCAATTGTATGCGTACAAGTTTTTAATTACAATTATTGTTTTATTAAAAAAAATTATGATTTTTTAATTATAATTTAATATATTTTAAACACATTACAGGATGTGTTTTTTTTAAATTATGAATATGATTTTTTAATTATAATTTAATATATTTTAAACACATTACAGGATGTGTTTTTTTTAAATTATGAATATGATTTTTTAATTATAATTTAATATATTTTAAACACATTACAGGATGTGTTTTTTTTAAATTATGAATATGATTTTTTAATTATAATTTAATATATATTAAACACATTACAGGATGTGTTTTTTTAAAATAAAGTATAAAAACAAAATATAAATAAAATGTATACATTTTTATATGTAAAGATAATTGTAAAATATATTTTTATCTTTTAATTACAAAATATATTATACACTATTTACACTTGTTGTTTCCTCCTTTATATTGTATATGAAATTTTGTATAGTAGTATTGGTTTCCATCTAAAAATAAAAAAAATATTATAAAAATTTTAAATTTAACATTAGTTTTAAAAATATTAATATTATATATTTTTATATAAATTATAAATAATGTGTTGAAGAAGAGTATTGAAAAATAATTAACTATTAGGGTAATTCTAATTATGTACAATTATTAAAATCAAAAGATTCATTGAAATAGATATTAAATAAATATATTGTTTGAATCATATTTTATATTAGATCACTTGTATATATATATATATTCAAATTGTTTAACGCTAAATTGTACTATGCAAATAAAATGTTTATAATAACGAAATGTATATAATGTATATAAATGCGAATACTTTTTTATATTACTAAATGTATATAAAATGTATATAAATGCAAAAAAATGTATATAATTATTTCTAATATTAAGATTAAAATAAATTTTGATAAAGTACTATGTATTTCTTATTAAAATTACCATCAAATAAATACAAAAATATAAACAAAAATTGAAAAACTTTATAACCTATAATTACATATTATATTTATATTTATATAAAAAAAAATTTTATTTATAAATATTTAATTAAATTAAAATGTTTATACTTACCTTAATCACTTCGAAAACTATTTTTCTTCATCTTATAGAATATTCAGCAAGAATTTTTATCAAAAAGATTCTCAATTCATTTAAAAAATCACGCCTTGTATACATAATTTCACAACACATAACTTTTCTACGAACTGTGAAAAGAATAGAATGAACATATGTGCTAGTCATCAGGACCGGCTTATAAAAAGGGATGTATGAGGGATACAGTACTGTATAACAAAATAAGTGCAGGGCTCTTATATTATATGAGTCGTATGCATGTTAGTTTGTCGCCACTCCGCCCATTTAAGGCTTCACCCCCCTGTAAACACATATACCGGGTTACCAGTACCGACACACGAAAAGGGATATATGGGGCGATTTTATTTTGCTTTATTTGTCTAAATTGTTACTAATATTAAAAATAAAAATAAAAAATTAATTTTTCAATTGAATATAATCATTTCAACTAAAAATATATGTTATTATTGCTAAATCAAAAAATTTTCAAATTATATTGGGGCAGGCACTTTCCTTTACGTCACAACCTGTTTGTAGCCCGCCTGCTACGTTTGTCGCCGCTCTCCCATTTACATTTGACCCCCCCTGCCGGTAATCCACAACACGCTCTTGCATTCACGTCGCCTCCTTCCAGTCATATTTTTTAAATTTATAATTATATAGATAACTCTAAATAATAATAATTTGTTTGAACTAATTTTTAATATAATAAAATTTAAATACACTTATTATATTAAAATATTAATTTTTAAACGTGAAATTGAACTTTAAATTTATTTTTTTTGTAAAGTGACTTATATACTTATTATAAACGTATATAAATGCAATTGAATATAATTTAACATCAATTTTCTTAAAAAATAAAACTATATTATAAAAGTTCTTGTGATTATAAAAAAACAACATTTGCTTATTTTTGTGTTCTCCAAAAATAATGAATCGTTGCTGTTTATTACATTCGAAAGGATAATCAATGCAAAACATACACTAATATACATAATACGTATAATAATACAATACATATTTTTATATAAAAGTATGTCTTATTATATGCGTTTATGCGTATCATCAACTTCGATTTATTTCTAGAACAATTTATATTAAATACAAATACTATTTAGTGACAAATGTATGACAAAAAGGAAAGAAGTGTTTACCTCATACAACAATACGTGAACCTTTGAAATTTTTATTTGTTTACAATGGACTTATGATGGATATTATTCGTATAATATTCATGAGAGTAAATCATTTTTATTCATTTATATGTAAAATTTTTAATTAATACAGAAAAAATTATTATGATGTGGTTAATATATTTATAAAAAGTATAATAAAATGTTCGTTAATATCAATATTAAATAACAAAATTAAACGTTAATGTGATTATAATTTGATCAATTACGATACATTACTATCAAAATAAAATTTAAGATATTACGTAAGACCACAATATAATCTATAAAATTCTTAATTTATCCCTTTAATAAAATAGATTTAATAGATTTAATTTTAGATTAATAACTATCTAAAAAATATATTTCATAGAATAAGTTATACTATCAAAGTTTCATGCACATCTGAATTTTATAATATTAATAAGTTCAAATAAAATTAAGTGTAAATCAAACATATACAATATTATAGCGACAAACGCATAAATTTAATTTATATTAAAATCAATGATAATGTAATATCTGTTTTTATTAAATGAATATGTGCAAATTATTACTTGAATTATATAAGCACAAATTTTTATACTAAGCCTTTTGAACGTTTTAGTTACACTATGAAAAATCAATTAACATGACAATGAAAATATAAAATGAAATATAGTATACATAAATTAATACATGACAATTTTTTCCTACACCCATTAGGAACTAAATTGTTTTATATTAATTAAATTGGAGGGTGTTTTTTTTAACTCTGGAAATAGTATACATATTTTTCGATATTATATAATATATTTATAAATAAAATTTTTAAATAATACATAAATAATAATTTAAATAATAAATGCATATATTCATTTTTCATTACAGACTATGTGTCTTAAAAAGAAAATTTGTATCCTAAATTCAAAGAAGTTGAGTACTCATTAGATTGTTCACATTTCTACGATAAATGTTTATAAATTTATTGAATATAATTAGTAACAGCTTTTAATTTCTTATAAATCTAAATTATTGCTAACAAATATCTGTATTTTTTTTATCTGAAAGAAATAAAGAATTCACAAATGTTTTGAAGGGTAATATGAAGAAATAATGAATATTTTATATCTTATAAATTTTCAAAAACTTTGTAAATTTGTGGAAAAACTATAAATACATAAATCTTTATTTAAATCAATTTTTTTACAATGATTATATTAAAACGTTATGTAGTTAGATACATCCAAATTCATTTATTAAACAATTTGTTTTTTTTTTAAACGAATTTTTATTATTATTTTATATACAAATATATAGTTTACTATAAAGTTTTATTACAATCAACAATGTATAAAAATAGATAAACTAGTTTGCACCAAACCAATCACTTCCCATAGCACCAAAGAATGCAGCTGCTCCAGATTTTATTGTAGAACCTGTTGAATCATTCCGTGTAAGTTCTTTACTTGGATGTTTTTTCCTTTGCTATAAAATAAATCGTAAATAATGTATTAAAAATTAGTATCTATTTGACTATTAGAAGACCAAACAAGAAAATTTAAATTCGGCAATATCAAAAAAATACAACTTATAATCTTCGTTTATATTCAAAAATATTATAATTACATGCATTTTAATTAATTTATCAAACTAAGCTTTTTTCTTACCAAATTCACATCTACCTTACAAAATGAAGAAAAAAAAATAGATCCAATCTAGTTCTAAGAAATATACCTCATTCAATAATAAAATAATTTGTATATGTAATAATTAATATTACAGTAAAAGATTATAAAAATAAAAGTAATTTTTTGTTATACATGTGTTCTTTCTGCAACTGCTATTTGAAAAGTTGGCAAAGGTTTTATGGGCTCAGTAATAGTTAAAGGTGGAAACCAGGGAGCAGCAGTGCAAATAGCAATTACACCTGGTGGATTTTTTGATGGTTTTACACGTTCATTGTGTTCTATTCTTGCACCTAATATAGAATATAATTGTTCCATATTTGATACTAAATTTCCAAATATCATCTATATATCAAAATATCAACACAAAAATTTATTATTTAACAAATTTTTTGATCAGTTTTATAAAATAATACTTTTTCATGACTTACCAAAGTTCTTTGTACATTTCTTTTAACATTTGTGTTTATAAATGGACCAAATACATCAAAATCAAACGGATCAATTTTAGAAATAACAATATTACAAACTTTATTTGACTCTTCAATAAGTAATTTATTTTCTCTGGGAACCATTAGCAAAGTAAAATATTTTACATCAAATAATATTTGTATTGCCTGCTTTTGATGAATATTTATATTCATACAAATATTATAATAATAATCTAATAATTCTAAAACAATACTGCTACTTATTTCACTTAAAACAACTCTAAAATTATAAAATACAAACAAATTTAATTATTATATATTAAATTTTTAAATATTATTAAATACAAATTTTATTAAATACATACTTAGGTACTGTATGAGGTATAACTTTGTTTAAATCTTTACATATTAAAGATAAAAAATTTTGTATCTGTACAGAAGCTTGGTATGGTACTAAAATTTGAGATTCTATTCTCTTGCCCTCTTCTGCTTCTTCTTCAATCATAACTTTTTCCCAATCAGTTATAAAAAAATGAATACGTAATTCTTCAAAACTTGATTGAATTAAATTATTATTTCGATAATGAGATACAGTTTTTTTAAAACATTGACCCCAAATAAACCATATTAAAGAACTTTCTTGTTTTAATTTGTCACAAGCTTCTTGCCATTTTATATTTGTTAATGCATATCCAGTTGCTCTAGACATTGTAAAACACTCTTTTAAATTAGGGCATAATATAGGTAGGGCTTGAAGTAGTCTAGCAATCACAATAGTATTAATGTCTTGTTTTCCAATTTTTGGATTTGGAATTATACAATTATCTTTTACAAAAATAAGAAAATCGTCAATTAATGTTTTACTAATAATTTGTAAATATTCTTGAATTTCAATATAATCAGAAAATTTAGAAGAAGTTATATAAATGTTACTTGTTAATAAATCATCTTTCAAAGGAGTTATTTGCTCGATTTCATATAAATATAGTTTTAAATGCAATATCATTTTAGCAAGATTTTCATCAAAATTTTCACATAATTTTAATAAATTTGGTGAAAACCCTCTTGCTTTCATAAGTAAAGGACGATTATTATTAAAAATTGAATCTTTCATTAATTTTTGTGAGATGTCTGTCAAACATTCTTTCCATACAAACCACCTCAAATCATTCTCTGAATATTCTGATGTATTATGTATGATCTTATTTAGGAATTCTATTATATCTTCCTTAAAATCATTTAAACAACTATTCAAATTATCTTTTAAAATGCCTATTAAAATAAGCATTAATATTTTAATTAGAAAAATCTTATTTTTTTATACTTATTTAAAAACTTTTTAAATATTATATACCTTTTATTCTTTCTGTTAACAAAGGTTGAAAAAATTTGTACCAAAAATTAAATTTAGGTAGAGAAAGTATTTCCCAAATTAGGTCCCAATTATCAGGAATACAAACAGCTAGGCACTCCTCTCTAACATTGAATATTCCTTTGATAGATGTTATTAAATTTAACAATTTAAATATTGCCGTTGAAGCTAATTGTTCAACCCATTGAAACCATTCATTAACTCTATTTTGTATACTATCTAAAGGAAGCTTTTTTAATTCATACTGCAAAAATGGTTTATGGTTTTTTGCAACTGATGGAAGAAATTTATTGGTTAATTCTTCATTTAAATCAAATTTACTTAACATAGAAAATGCATCTTTATCTTTTATATCATTTATATATTTTGAAACCAATCCCTCATCATTATCTTCACATTCTTCAAAACAATAAAAAAGTATTAAATAAAAGTATTAAATAATTTATTTTTTATAATATTATGATATTTAATAATTTTAAATATATATAACTTACTTATAAAACAATTAGTTATAAGAGGAATTGTTTTGATTAAAATACTCAAACATAACTTTATATTATCCTTAATACTACGATCACTTTCTGAAATAATAATTGACTGTATTGTGTGACTCCTTAACGATATCAGTCTATTTAATAAATTTGATGAATCTAATCCATCTAGTAATACTAAAGCTCCAAGACAGTTTGCAGCAAGCTAATAAAAAATAAGTATTCAAATCTCATCATTATAACAATACAAGAAATCATTACACTTATACCTCTTTTGATAATTCAGTAAATTGTAAAGTATCGTTACAAAAATTTATTATTAAAGTCCTAAAATGCTCAATACTATTCCATTGTTTGAAAACAATGGGATACGTATCAGATAAAATGGAATCTCCAACTTCAAATTTTAAGCTATAATTCATATGTTGGGCCATTAAAAATAACTGTGAAGCAAGTAAAAAATTTTTTTCTTCAATAGATAGCCAAATCTGTTCTGGAATATCCATAAGTATTCGTATCATTATTACCACTGAATCTAAAATAGAACTAGATTCACTGCAAAAAATATTTAACATTTATAATGCATTAGATTATTTTTCATCATTTAGTTTAATATACCTGTATTATATACCTTTTTATACACAAAGTTTCTGTTTCCATATTAAATCCTACAAAATACTTTTGTTGTAGTTCATGAAATATTTTTTCAATATTTACTATTCTTGCAATAATTGATTCTGATATTTCTTTCATTTTGGCTATTGAATCAGCAGCTTGGATTAAGTCACGATAACGTTCTCTTTAATTTTAAAAATATAATAATAAATATTAAAATTAATGTAATTCAAAAAATTGCAAATATTTCAAAAGATTAATAATTTTATAATAATAATTCTTACCCGACTAACGTTCGTAACTCTATTTTTTTTCGATCACTTTCACTTTGAATTTGTTTTTGTATTAATTCGATGTCTTTAATTGTATGTTGTTCAAAAAGTTTTTTAATATCAAAATTAAGAAATTCTTTTGCGGACATTACTTATATTTATTAACACACCAATTTATATTTAACATGATAGGTGATTCTTAATTCTGAATCAGTAGTGGTTTTTAGGTTACCAACACAAAGTGATACGTCGACTGCTTTGCTTATGTGTTATTTCACATTCCCGGGACAGATGTCGCCAATATTTTAAAAAAATTTTAAATTTTGATAAAAATGGATTAGCATACATTAAACATACCATTTGAAAGATTTTTATACTCTGCTGAGCATAAGTTTTAATGAAAATTACTAAAATTATTTAGCGAGAATTTTTTAAAATTCCTGATATCACTGTAATTACAAATCTTTTTCATTCATTTTTTAAATACATCATGCAGTAAAACTATTTTTCTTAATTGTACATCTTCACAGTTTATCATAAAATAAACAAAACATTAAAACAAAACATAAAATAAAAAAAAAATATATATATATAAATAAATAAATAATATAAATAAATAAATATATATAAATAAATATATATAAATATAAAAATATTTGAATAATGCATAATAAATTTTTTTATATTATTACATAATTAACACAAATACAATTACATATCAAAAAGAATTTTAGAATTAAAAAAAAATTTGTTTTTATTGATATACAATATTGTCGTTATTTTAATTTACGAAATATTTTTCAAAACGTTTAAACAAGAAAATATTTTTGTTATATATTTCACACGCTTTACGCCTACTTTAGTATACTTTTTTATTACAGCTTTAGTTTACTTAATCTTCTAAAGATTCTTGAAAAATTAAAATAGAACCAATACACATAGTTCAAAAAGTTTATTATTTTCATGAAGTTTTCGGTATCGATTGTTATTAATATTTTTTAATATTTTTTTGAAAAAACATATATAAAATTTAATTTATAAAAATATCAGTGTGAACTGGAATGATTTATGACTTGAATTATTTTTTATAGTGAAATATTATTACAGAAATTAATTTTAATAAATGTTTTAAGATAATTTTTATGGGAATCACATTGTTCAATAATAAGGGTAATCTGTAAAACTAGTAATTAATACAATACAAAAGTTATAATAGAATTATAACTTTATGATATTAAATGTTCGAAGAATTTAAAGTCCAAAGAAAATAACATTAATTATTTAAAACTTATAGTCTAAGTAATGGAATCTCCAACTCCTATCTAATTCTATTTTACTTCAAAATCCAATTCAGCGAATGAATTAAAAAATAACATTGTTCTTAACACGTTAAAAAGACAAAAGAATAATTTTTTAATTAAGGTTGGTACTAAAAAACTCAAAGACTCGGATCATTTTTAGAGGTGGAAATGTATGAAATCATCGGTAAATTACAAATGCACTTCGTTCATATCGATCCCATCGATTTGAAATTGCCAAGGCAATAAAAAACTCAAAGACTCGTTCTTTCACTTTGGTACATCAATAATAATTAAAATCCTCGAGATCGAGAGTGTGATAGGAAGCTAGGCGACGGAGGATAAAGACCTTTTTCTAGGTACCGAGACTCTTCAGGAGTGGCGCCACTTGGAACTTGCGTGGGAGACTAGAGCCTCGTCGATGAGGGGGCACTGCGAGCGCATCAAAGCAAGACACCGATGTCGAGAGCCAGTGCAGCGGATTTCGAGGTACCAGAGTGAGAGTTAACAGTGGTGGCGATAATTGGAGTGGTGAGGTCGATTTGCCCCGGAGTCTCCGGATTTTCCCGAGTCGCCGATGCGCAACTGCGACGCCCACTACGGGGTGCTGGAAAGTGCGACGACGGCGAACTTTGGCGAGCGGCGAACGGAGCACGGGGAAGGCCGAGGACGATCCCGCGCTCCTAGGTAGCGACTGCTCAGCAGTCTCATCGGCAGCTCATCAACCTCCTCGCGTTCGATTATGAACGCGACGGTTACGGCGATAGTCGGGAACGCTGGGAACAACGGAAGGCTGACGCCCGCTATCGGGCCACAACACCAGCAGCAGCAGGACCAACAGCAGAGCAACGATGCCAAGGCGAAGACCGCGACAGCGCAAGGTCCCAGATGCGTTACCATCTACAAAACCGAGACCGGTTTCGGGTTCAATGTGCGTGGCCAGGTGAGCGAGGGCGGCCAACTTCGAAGCATCAACGGCGAACTCTACGCACCCCTGCAACATGTTAGCGCCGTCCTGCCTCACGGAGCTGCGGAGAAGGCCGGCGTAAGGAAGGGCGACCGGATCCTGGAGGTGTGAGTACCCCCGTCCTTTGTCACCGAACCTTCCAGAAACGCGGGCTCCCTTCGGGAGAACTCTCCTCCTAATTCCTTATGCTCCAACGATGCTCGTCGATCATCTCCTGTCTCTTTTCTGCTATCTGTCAACCACGAGCACCAGGTAGCAGCTAACATTTGTCTAAAGGTCACGGAGGTTTGAATCCCAGGAAATCTCCGGTCGAATCAATTTAATCACGTGGTCCTTGCTCTTGCTCACTCGCTTTCACGTTCGAATGGTAAGAAAGAGGAAGAGAGTGATGGGGGAGGGAGATTGCGAGCGTAATAACATAATAGACCCACATTTTCGGGGAAATTTTTTTCCTCCATAATACGCTCAACATGATATACAGCTATACTTCTTTTTTCCTTCCGCAGGAGACTTCGTCCAGCCAAGAGTACCGCGTACCGTGGAGAACAGTAAGGGCGAGAGGGAGGGAGAGAAAGAGAGAGAGAGATCGAGAGACTTTCCGTTTCTTACTTTTTTTTTATTGTTGGTTGTGTGTCACATACTCTGCCGAGTGTATGCGCGCGTGTGTTAACGATGCGCGAGGTCGAGAAAGAGGTGCACGAGCTAATCGATAACCGCGTGCAGCACGTGTAACCGTTCTCGGAGTCATCGCGGCCATTTCTGAGCCTCCGGATGTTCTTGGAATTCCATTCCGTCACCGCCCGCATTTCTACCCGTAGCTGGTATCGTTCCCATTGACAGACTTTTCTGCACTATAATTCCCGCTTATCAGCGATTTGTTTTTATTGACCTTCACGCAGAAATAAATAATCGCGCGCATGACATAAGAGTGGATATGTATCTTCTGTCCGATCATACAACTTTTCGAGCTCATGAATGAGTGGCACTGGAAATCATGTCGATATTTTGAATTTTGGGGATGATATGATCTCGCGTATATAATCTTCTAGTCGTGATGTTCTTTTGTGGAGGATCATCCTCAATGTGTCTTTTCAAGTTTGTTGTTAAATTCAACGGAATGAGATACGGAAAAACTCTATGATTTCTCGGAAAAGTCTTTTTTTTCGTGAGATTGAGTTGCGATACACCTGATATTCCCTCGTGTATTTTTCCTACAAAATTTTAATAGCCTATTTGAATTACGGTAATTTCCGTATTTTTTTATATTATTAAAAACACATATTTCTATATTGTTTTAAAAAATAATATCATTAGTAGAAACTTACATCCTGAAATTAAAATTGTTAGAACTGAAATACTTGGAAAATTAATTTTAGGAACTTATAAATTGTAAATACATATGAACTAAATTTCAAATCAGATTTTCTAGAGAAATATGTGAAAATTTAAACACAATACACCTTATTTAATGCTTTTTCTTGCAATAATCGTTACCCTTTTTTCGTATATAAATCTAAAACCGATGAAATATACTTATCTCACAATAATATTAACTTTCGATGTGTAATTACAACACAAGAGAAGGTTTATTGTCCATTGATTGAGGTATAAAAAAATATCTTATAATTTTTGTTAAAAATTGCTTATTTTTAAATATTTGTTACATAAAATTTTAATAGATATAGTTTTTTTGTATACTTTTATCTTGAAAATGTTTTGAACATAACTAAAATTTATAAAAGATACATATATATATATATATATATATATATATATATATATATCTATATATATATTATATTATGTGTATAAACAAATTTAATATAAATAAAATATTAATAAAAGTTATGTACTTGTGTGTGTGTGTGTGTGTTCAATATTTATTATAAATTTCATTTAAATACAGGTGAAAAGATAGAAAATTTGTATATAAGTTTTGAATTTTAAAAATAATTAACAATCAATTGTTACACCTATTTATAAACATAGGTTTCATAAATATTTTACTTTATTTAAATAAATTTAAAACAACATGTATCCATATATAATACTTATTTCCTAATAATTGAAATTTAAATCATATTTGATATTAAACAAAATGTAACAATAATATAGTTAGAAAGTTATAGTTTATACACAAAAAAGATTAAATTTCAATTGCAATTTATTTCGATTATCTTCAAAATCAATCTATCTTATTTTAGTACTAAATAATTAATATTCTAAGATGAATAACTATAATTTATACCGATCAAATAAAACTATTAATTATTTTTTTATTTATTTATTTTTAAAAAATAATGTTCATGAAGAAAATCTATCATACAATCCTTTTTTATTGATTTTTTTTATTATTACGAAATATAATGTCAAACCGATTTTTCGTGAAGAGAACAAACAATAGCTTTTACTTAATTGTTATATTCAGATAATTCAATTAATTTTAATGGATATTAACTATGAAAGTTAATATTACCTAACATTAAAATAATTCCTTTTTTCTCTTCATGGGAAATTTCGTATTTATTATTTCTAAAAAACTTTTATTTCAATTATAATTTTATCAAACGAATATATAATTTGTCCTTTATCATTACATACATATTGACAAATCCTGTTAGATGAATTTTATTGTGAAAAATCTAACTGTTTTAAAATGTATTAATTCAAATCAACTAATTTCATTTGAAGTTAAAATTTTATATTATTTTATGAATTAATTAAGTAAAAAATACTTTAATTGGTAGTATTAGTTTGATTAATTAATATTTATAAACACTGATTTTCTACACTAAAATTTCTAAATTCTATTTTTATTTAAAAAATTGTATGAACATTAAATTTTACAAATTTGTTATCAAATGTTAGAATTGTTTATTTTTATATTGATATAAGCACACTTATTACATAATACAACATTTGAACATGTCCTGGCAGATTTAGATATGCAAATCTTTAATAAAAAAAAACTATCTAATTATTCAGTACACGTAATATAATTCATATAAGAGTAAAGTGGCATGCTCTATATTTTTATATTAACTATTAATTATTAATGTTAAATTATAGAAGTTATCAATATTGATATTTCTTAATACAATATTTATAATCAGTTTAAAAAAATTGTATGAATATTATAATAATAACTATTTTAGACAATTTTTTTTTTAATGTTAACGGGCCTATAGAATTTTATAAAAATATAATTTTTTTTTATAATTTAAACGTTTAATTACTTATTGTATTAAGAAACATAAGTTTTTTGTTAATTTTTTTTTTTTTTTTGACTTATATAGGTTTTGTGTAATCAAAAATTATCTCAGTTAAGTGGTTGTTCCTTTTTTTCAGTCAAGTTTATAATAACTGCGTTATCATGTCACTGCATAATGAAAAATATTAATTATTATTAACCCTATTGTTTTTCAATTATCGTAATGGAATAATTTTGTATACTTTATAAGCAAAGTATATATCGTGTATAAATTGTATACATGTATATGTTGTATAGAAAATGTGAAAATTAATAAATGATAATTAAAAAAATATTTAACCAAAAAATAGTTTATAAGAAAAAATTTGAACAATGTTTATATTATTCACATTATATTTCTACAAAATAATATATAATATTAATTTGAAAATACACTATATAATTCAATTATTATTTTTTATTATCCTATAAAAATTAAAGATATTATTTTATGAAGTAAGATTATTATAATTTTTATATTTTGTCATGCTGTATATTTCGAATTTCTTTAGAGAATAATGTATAATTATAAACGAAATAAAAAGCAATAAAATAAAATAAAATTTACTGTAAAATATAAATTGAAGACTTATATTTAAATATTATATCATCTAATCCAAATAAATAATATTTTGAGAATTTTTATTTATATACATATTTTACTTATTTAATATTGTGATTTTTTTTTTTTTTTTTATATTACTATATGAATGAGATATTCAATAATATTAAGGGAAATCTAAGTTTTGAATACATAATATAAAATAAATAAAAATGTATAGATATATATTGCCAATTTAAATGTTCATAGAATTTAAAATAAAAAATAAAATTTTAATTGGAATGACTTAAGATTGTAATAACTATTTTAAAAATATGAAAAACTAAAATAAATTTTTAATTTCTTTTTTATATAATTTTTTACAATAAAATATTTGAATAATTATTATTATGTTAAGTTGTCAAATAAGTGCTAATACTATTAGTTCACAGAATTTATTAATATATTATATTAAAACATACATTAAGTATTAAAAAATGACTTTTAATCGAAGGACATACAAGGTCTTTAAAAAGAAAATAACTGATAATATTTTGATTTGATTTTTGAAATACAAATTTCTATAATATTTTAACTTTGTATATGTATAAATTTTCTTCCTAAAATTATTTTTATTTCAAAAGAAATGTATGTGCGTATTTTATATAGGTTCAGTGTATTTATTTTATGTCTAATATTTACGAATATATATAAGAATATTTACATTAAATTATATACATGGTTCATCCACGAAGTATCGAGTTATTTTTTTCATTTTGCGCCTATTCGTCGTAGAAATTTGGGAGGGGACTTAAAATGTCGACAAACTCTTTCCACAATTGTTTCTTTTTTAATTTTTTTTTTCGATAATTAGGTGCAGCAGGATTTTACTTCGCACCATAGGTGTTTTTCAAATTTTTGACACGGCACGCTGAAGCGATTAGCGGAAAACCACTACGCGAGAATGTTTTGTTCAAAGATCATAAAAAAATTCTTACCTTTCTTTTTTAAAAAATGATTTATTGGTGGACTTATAAACAGTGTGAAATAAAAATTTAAAATTCTTCAAAATAATTTCCTCCTGTATCAACACATTTTTGAAGGCGTGTTTTCCAAATTTCAAATGCATCTTCAAACTTTTTAGCTTTGATGTTTTTCAAAAATTTTCACATTTATAAATTTTTTTGCACTATACACAGTAGATCGCGTTAAATTCAGTTTTTCCTGAATTGCTTTATCTATTAATCGACAGTCCAAATTTTTAAATTCTAACACGCGCTAGGTGTTCCTAGCCATTCGAAAGCTTTTTGGGCGCCCAGATCGATGATTCTTTCTCGGCCCTTTTTAAAAGCTCTGTACCATTTTCCACTTTGCGATTTTGACATGCAATGATGTCCATACGCTTCTTGCAACATTTTATACGTTTCCATACTATTTTTTGTTAATTACAAACAAAACATTCCCGTGTAGTGGTTTTCCGCTAATCGCTTCAGCACGCCGTGTCAAAAATTTGAAAAACACCCTTCGCGCGAAGTTAAATCCTGCCGCGCCTAATTACCGAAAAACAAAAAAAAAAAAGAAAAAATGAGGAGGGAGTTTGTCGAAATTTTAAGACCTCTCCCAAATTTCTACGACGAATAGGTGCAAAATGAAAAAAAACTCGATACTTCGTGGATGAACCATGTATATTATTTTTTCGTCATTTATTGTAATTTACATTGTAATATTTATTATTATTATTATTAGTTATTAGCAATGAATGGCTTTTAATTTAAAGAATAAGTTATTTCAATTTTCTACAAATATTAACGTATCGTGATTTTATTCATTCACGATTATTAAATAATTGAATTCCTGTGTATAATACTTTAAAATTATAATATGAACGTTTAAAATTTATTTCTAATTATTATCATCTTATTTACATTATTTTTTTAGATATTGATTTTCTTTAAAAATGTAAATTTTTAATGTAGATTCAAATATTGAAGAAAAAAAAAAATAGAATTAATCTTCAAATGTTAAATATTTAAAAAAAAAATTTTTAATAAATATCTTATGCACATACTATATAAGTAAACAACCTAGGTTACAAAAACAAATAAATAAACTCGATTATCTATTTTTTCACCTATTTCTCCGATATATTAAAAATTAGATAATATTATTAGTAAATTGAATACAATTTTCATTTGCAACATTTATTCTATCTAATAATATAATAAATGTGTTAAAATAATACATGGTTTTTTAAATGATAAAATTAAATTATAAAATTTACATAGTTAAGATTTCAAATAAATTATTATTTATAAAATAAAAATTTACTTGTAAAATGTAAGAATTCAATATGCATTGGTTAATGTTTATTTATTTAATATTTACTTTAACTGATTATTATAAAATAATTAAAGAATATTAAAATACTTTATTTGAATTGCTTTTAACAAATAATAAATACACTCACTTTTTATTTTTATTTCAATAATAAAGTTTTTATATATTTTAAGTATTTTGATAGTTTTCTAATCAAATATTTTAATTAAGCATTCTAAAAATGCCTATACTATAAGTATACTACTTAAGGTTTAGTAATACATTTAATGAACTTCTTTAAATATAATTAATACATGTACATACATTATATAATAATCATTACATTTTAATTGAAAAATTTTGTTGAAAATAAATTAATGTCTGCATGCAAGCTTTACACATATTCTTTATTCATTTTTATTTATTGTTCATTGTATTTACTTATAAATTTTTAATTAATGACAAATTTATGAATTTAATTATTATGTATTATAAGTAATAATATCTAGAGTATACTATAAGAGATAGTGTCGAGACGTTGAATAAACTTTTATATAAATATATATGAAGGCCTCTAGAGACTTTATTTTTATAATTAATAGGTATTTAATGTAATTAAATATTATAACATTGTTCAATTATTTTATGGTAAATATTATAAATTAAAAACAAAAATTCACAAATTTATATTTATTATATTGTGTTTGAAGTAGATTGAAACGAACATATAAAAGTTTATGTGTAGACTATAAGTTAGGTAGGAATGAAATAAAATTTTTATCGTTTAGATTTATATAAGTAAAATGAGGCGATTAACTGAACAATCATTTTCACTACGAGTATTAAAATCTAAAATCTAAAATCTATATGCAATTTTCTTTTTTAAAGTAGTACATTAATATCTTTCATATTAATCATGAATTTAATCAATATACTTCATTAAAAAGTGTTTGAAGCGTCTCTAAAAATATTATTAGAATCAACAATTAGAGTAAATACAAATGAAGTATTCTTTAGTTTATTATAAAACATATAAGTCCACACTATGAAGTACAAATTGAAGATAATAAAACAATAATCACAACGTCAACAGATAATAAATAAATTCAAATGTGAATAATTTTAACCCCATTACTAAGAGACTCTAGCATACATATCTTTTATAAATTCAAATCAAAACAGTATCAATCTTCATATAATTACGCAAGCTTCAACCTTTTATCCAAGAAGTCTAATGGCCTAGTCTTAATGATTTTTCACGCAGATGGTTGAGCTCCTCAAAGTCTCGACGTTTCGATTTTCATTGGTCTCTTCCAATTTCAATTGACTCCTAGTGTTTTAAGGAAAAAACCAGAAGCAATTCGGATGCGTGTATTCGTGACTCGCGTTTGTAAATAAACTTCAGGTTGTACCTTTCACTTAATAAATCTGGAAACGGAACTTTTCATTTCACTTTTCTGCTCTACCACATCGAGGAGTTGTTGTCTATTTCATCTCGCCCATAAACCTTGCTTTTTAACATTTTTATAATATTGAAAATGTCTTATTAGGAACAAACCCGATTGTGCTTTTATCAACGTATTCTTGGCAATTTGTTGAAGAGTGTAATCTAACCGCGTTGTCGTTTTTATCAGCGATAAGTACATGATTTATGAAACATACATGTAATTATTTATATTGTAATGAAAAAAATAATATTTGTTCTTTATTTATTTATGCCCTGTACTCGTGGCTCGTGTATTGAATAATTCCTTTAATAACCAGTAATAAAACTCTGAATGTGTGTTGTAAATAAAAGTTAATAAAAACAAAATGCTGACTTGCTATATGACCGCAGTACAATCCGACTTTTTTAGTACCGACAAATGTAAAAAGTTAGGTCTACAAGCTGCTAACAAAAGACCTCCACCTAGGTATCTACTTAATCATTTATCAATTATTTTATAAATTCATTTTGCTTTCTTTTGTTCTTTGACAGAAATAATGTAAACGTCGAAGGGGCGACTCATAAACAGGTAGTAGACCTTATTAAGTCAGGTGGTGACGTGCTGACTCTTACTGTGATCTCGGTGACACCACAAGAAGCAGAGAGGCTGGAGCCCTGCGAGGACCTCAGGTAGCTACATTCCTGACATGTTATTTGCCTCCATGGTATAATATGGAAAAACGCAATTTAATTGTAATTTACATAGGGTAAATCAAAAAAGTATCACAGAACGAAAATTTGTATTAATTTTTACCAATTTTTTGTTTATTAGAGCGATAAGTAGACAGTTTAACTTCATACCATACTCAATAAAAAGAAAGAAATAAAAAGGAGAACCGATAATGCAAATTTTCCAATGAGAACGTTGTTTTTATTTATATTGATACATATTGTTATTCTCCTGATTAGTTATTTTTTATTCTTTTATTTATCTCAAACACGATAACAATATATGGTATATTTTTACTGGATAAACAATGGAAGATACGAAACAACATTAAATGTATATCGTTGCCCGAAAAAATGTTAAGGACGCTTTTGAATTACTTGTGCACTCCTTAAAAGTCCCATAAAAGTGAAATATTTCCCTCAAATTTACAATAAAGACCAATACTAACTGTGTAAATGTCTATGTGTTTCAGCTACTCATCGGTGGACTACAGTGAAAAAAGATCTTTGCCCATTAGCGTACCGGATTATCACGTACGAGAAAGGAAGCACGAACGCTACGTAGTTTTCAATGTACACATGGCTGGACGACATTTATGTTCCAGACGCTACCGCGAATTCGCCGCACTCCATTTAGCTTTGAAAAAAGAATTTATCGGTTTCAATTTTCCTAAAATACCCGGGAAATGGCCTTTTCAGTAATAAGATTTCATTATATTTTTTTATTTATTCTTCTTGTATGATTACTGAAACAAATTATGTTATTGGAGGAACTAATTTAGTCTTTAATACATCTTCATCCTTCAAGTACAATTAAAAATAAATTTTTTATGCATTAAAAAATTTAATACTGTTATTTTTCATTACTCTGAAAATATTTAATAATACATTTTAAAAATAAAAATATATTTATTAGCCATTTAGTTCTTTATGTTTCATATTAATCAGCAATCTAAAAATATTTTTATCGCATTCGTAATATTTTATTCATTTCAAAAATTATGTACGTGTATTTATATAAATTTGTTTTATATTAATAAATAAAATCAAAACGCAATAAGTATATAATTGTGCTTTTAAATTTAATTAGAAAAAGTACATTATTAAGAATGAACTTCAAATCAGGATAAATTTATAATCTTGGTGAAATGATTGATGATTAAACGATACACATATATGCGCTTTATACATTAATTAATTTACATTATATTTATATTAATATTGTAGGAGAAAATTTAATAAGAAAAAATGAATGTAAAAGCAAAAGTTGCCCAAAAGTCTAGGAAAAGGTTTATGATAGCAAGAGCCATTACCCAAACGGTCGAATATAGTTTATATTACTTAATTTAAATCCTTTTTAATCATATAAAATCCTATTCCTAAAATAGAAAAGTTAAAATTCGTGTAGAAATGTACCAATAATGAAATTTTAAAAGTTCCTTTTATCTATAAAAAAAATTCAATACATTTACTAAATACGTTATTTAATTACTAAATAATTTATTACATATTAATTTGTTGATAAATTTGAATATAGCCAGATATTATATAATACTTGAATACTTACTTTAAGTTTATATAAAAAACAATATGTCAAATTTTTTTTTAACAATATAAACGTTTTTGAATTATTATTAGATTGAGCGAACAGCAAGTGGATGCAAGACGTCGAGGTCTCGAACAGTACCTGGAAAAAGTTTGTGCGATACGAGTAATTGCTGAAAGCGATGCAATGCAGGAATTTTTAACGGATAGATTAGAAGAAGATGGTGACCAAGGACCCTCAGTTGATCTCAAAGTCTTATTGCCAGATCGGGAAGTTGTTACTGTTACTGTACCAAAAGCTGCTGCAGCAAAAGATGTGTATGAGGCTGTTTGTTGTCGCGTCGGCCTTGACACCGAAACTTCAAAGTACTTTTATCTTTTTGAAATCGTCGAATACAATTTCGGTAAAGGAAAATAACATAGATATAAATTTAAAGTAATATATTTTACGCCAGCATTGTAATTAATTACATAATTTAATTTCATGTTTTACATCATCATATTCTTTTTTAATAATCAAATAAATTTTTTGATAAATAAAAAATTGAATAAGCAAACTTTCATGATAAACATAAAACTGAAAACTTGTATCGAATAACGATAATATTAGATTAAACCAACATTTTAAATAAATACTTAACACCAACAAAGTATACATACATTATTATCTTTAAATTAAAAATGTATGTATTGTAGAAATGAATTCACTGTCTGGAACCTCCCATTATTAGTTTAACATTATACAAAATATTTAGTACTATTTTAATAATACTCAACTGAATTCTAAAAATATTTGAACATTTGTATAATTTATTATTTTATTTTATGAATTAATAAAACTCCTTTATAAACTATCTAGAACAAAAGAAAATTTAAATTAAAGACAATATGGTCATTAAAAAATTACAAATTATTTATTATAATTAAACAACAAAATATTTATAATATAATTTAATGTATGAAAAATCATCAATTTAAAAAAATAGAATAAGTAGTAATAAATAATTATAATATATATATAATGAAAAAAAATTTGTTTACATATAATAATACTAAATTTTTTTTAACATGTGTTTAGAGAGAAAATTACAACCTCAAGAACACCCGCACACACTATACATTCAAAATTACTCAACGGCTAGTGCTACTTGTTTATCGATTCGGCGATGGCTTTTCAATATTTCACGTCCTCTCGGGGAACAAGCGCTCACGTGGATATTTTGGCAGACTGTGGATGAAGTAAACAGAGGACACATCACAGCAGGTGAGAGACTCTACCAGTTAAAAGCTCTACAGGATGCATCAAGAAAACACGAGGTAACTTTAATAATTGAAAATACTCTAAGAAAAGCATCATCCGGTATATAATTAAATATTTTTGTTTAGTATCTGCAATTAGCTCGGGAACTTAGTGGCTATGGTGACATTGTATTTCCACACTGCCAGTGCGATTCGAGGAAGGAAGGTCACGTGGTTGCTGCTGTAGGTGTATCAACCTTTAAATTACATGCAGCAAAAGAAGACGGCACCCTCGAGTCTCAAGTAGTGGAGTTTCAATGGAATACAATTACTCGATGGGAAATTGATGATGAGGGAATGGCTTTTTGTTTCCAGTACATACGGATGGATAACCGTCCACCACGTTGGTTAAAAGTTTTTACACCATATGTAAATATTTTTTGTTTTAACATTTATTGCAATATGAAAATATTGTTACCTTATAAATCATCTTTCTAACTGAAACTGTTTCTAATATATTATTAAATATTTCATTGCATAATAACTTTTTCATTTAGTTTTTATATTTAATTAAATTATCCTAGTATTGTATTAAGATTATTTTTTATTTATAAATTATGTATTAATTTTACGTTTGATTTATTTTTCAGTACATGTTCCTCTCTGATTGCTTTGATCGAATAGCTGATGAAGCAAAATGGGATGATCCAGGGGAATGACAAAAGGGATAAAATTAATAAGAATCGTATCAAGGTCTTCGTTACCCAAATAATATTTAAACTACGAGGAATTAATTCGATTTATTAAAAAATGATTTTAACAATTCTTTTGAAAAATGTCATTACTCAATAACTACAACTTTTTCAATACAGGCTGTAACGACCGTCCTCTCTAAAAATAACATTCTAAAATATTTATGGTCATTCGCTATTTATTATAATATTAAACAAAAAAAATGTAAAAAGAGAAAAAATTTAATGTTAATTTCAACTTAGAAAAAATACTTAATAAATATCTCTACATGTCTTCTCTGTCATTAAAGAAATTTTCGATTAATACAATAAATTTAATCTAATTTAAAATTATAAAAACAATTATATAAAAGTCATAATCCTAAATAATAGAAATTATTTGGCCTAATATTTAATGTCATTTATTCGGTTATCTTATTATTCTATAAATGTATATAATTTTTCTCAAATATAAAAAAAATAATATAGGGTTATTATGTATATGTATATCAAGCAAGTATCATTGCGTTTATTGTTAATCAATTTTTCACTGCTGTTCAACCATAATAAGAAAGTTTTTAATTACATTTTTCAATTCTATTACATCATTATAAATTATAATCTCTCATTAAATTGATTTTTAAATTAAAATGAATTTAAATCTTTGTATTTATATTACAATTGACTGCGATAAATCGTACCGTAAAAGATCATTAAAAAATAAGAAGTAAATGATCTATTTTTAACTCTATTTTTGTATGGTTGAACGGCTTACCAAGTACAATTGATACAAGTATTTTATTCATATTTTTCTAATAGTAAGGGTTTTTATTAAAAAAAATGGAAACGAACTATCGATAAAAGCTGAAAAAAGTGATGATCAAATATACTTTTGTTTATGTTAAGAGTCATAATACTCATTTTCTTTAACTAAATTATGAAAGAATAAAGTCTATATCGTGAATTAACTAAAATTTATGATTAAATAATTTTACAACCAAACATAATATTGCGGTTGTATTAACTATTAAAATATGTATAAATTTTAGAATTTACAACACATGGATCAGTGCATTTTGAGATATTGTAAATATTTTGAAAATAATTGAATTTATTATTAGATAAAAATTTATTTATATCAAAATTTTTTGGATATTTTATTGTTGATATAAGTAGAAATTTATTTGTAAAATTTATTAAAAGGTTTCATCTACTACGATAGTTGACGTTCGAAATACTCATTCGAAAATTTTGGTTGTCGAAACAAAAATTGTAATTATATACATACAATATCATATATGAAAAATCTCAGATAGGAATGCAAATACATGCTCAGATCTGATAGTCGTTAATGTTTTTAGACTTTATGAAAAGTTCATATAATGTGTGAAAAAAAGTGTGTAAGTTTATAGTTATATGTGATAGGTAAATAGATTCGATTGTGATGAAATATGCAATTCCAGAACATAAAGTGAATTTAGAAAAATTAAAAGTGCAATAGTACTGTTAATGAAAACGTTCTGTACAGTTTATAATAATAATAATAATAATAATAATAATGGATCTATTATAAACGATTATATATCCATAATGCCAAGTCAATGGTCATTTACTTGTTCTACATCAAGGACTTTGCACATATGTTTAATTGACACTTACAAATCAATTCTGAAATCTAGAATTAGAATAGTGGTTCTAGAAGAACTTTTAAATCGAACCTCCTATCTCCAATATAACTTTTTTCATCTCTAGTAGTGTTATAATACATATTAATTGCAATTACGATTATGTAAACCGTTATTTTATTTTGTCTATTATAATTCTTGTTGAAAAATGTAAAAATTTTGTTATCTTAAAAATTAAATGAGTTACAAAATATTAATTTATTTACTTTTCCTTTTTATGATTAATACATTTTATATTATTTATAATTATTTAAACATGTAATTAGAAAACATGTCAAAATTAAATTGTTTTTAATTATTCTTTTTATTTATTTATTAATATTAAATATTAATTTAATTTTTAAATGAAGATTTTAAAGATTTATTATAATAAGATTTTAAACAAATTTTTGTATAAAATACATTGTAGAAAAAATTAATGAATCTCAATATTATAAATTAATATTGATATAACTTTTCTTACGTTTTTAATATAATAAAAATTATCATACAAATAGTATAAACATTTCATAAATTAATACATTGATGCGAAAATTATTTATTAAATAAGAATATTTGACTTTATAATATCAATAATTAGTCATTTTAATTCATTTGAAATTTTAAATCAATCATTAAAAAAATAATGCATGTATATACTTCCAATTATGATGTTTTATTTAATAATATTTACTAAAATTATAATCAATTAACTATCAATTCCATTTAAACTTACATATATAAGTATAAACTTAAATTATTTTTATTGTTCTTAATTTTGCGAAAAACGATTATCTTTATTTGATTTTCATAAATCAGGAATCGAAAAAACTTTGTAAAAATTTGATTAAAATTAATTTGAATAAAAATGATAGAAAATCATATATAAAATAATGATACTATACATCATTACATTATATTAAAAATGAAAAATTATATAAATATTTCTGTATTTCAATCAGTAAACAAAAGTTATATTTTATATGTGTATAAGTTTGTCTTCTCTTTTTTAAAAGGAAAGTATATACGTAAAAATATTATAAATAAGACATTACTTTATTCTAGTAAAAAACATTTAAAATAATAGTTAATTATTATTATAAATTACTTTTGTAAATTATATTGAATATTATAGAATGGGTATAATACAAAATAAATTGAATATTTTGAAGAAATAATTCATTGATTAACTTGTGAAACAATCAAAATATCTTTAAATCTTTATTTTTGTTCTAAATACATATATTAATAAATGTATTAAATACATTGAAAAATAAAACTATTTAAAATATATAAAAAAATTAATTTTCATTATAAATTATTAAAATACAACATTAAGCATATTATGTACATATTATATACAGGTCAATAAATATTTGTTGTAATTATAAACCTACGGTTGTTTAATTAAAATACATCTTAATAAAAAAACTTTTTGATATATTGTTGTAAATAATCAATTCACACATAATTTTATTATTTAATACTATGAATTAATGATGGTCCTACAAATATATATAGTTTAAAAACAAATGTAATCTAATTCATCCATGTATACACTTGTATATAGATGCATTATACATATAAATTTATATATATTTTTAAAAGTATTTTCATGTATTCATCTATATACGTATTCGTGTGCATATTTTTTGATAAATCTATTTAATTTTAAATCTTTGTTTTTTGAAATTAATTTATATTAGTTTAGTAGTAAGTTATTATAGTTGAAGGTACATTATACAAGTAAACATATACATTTATATGTATTTTATTTATAAATACAAAAATTAATTTTTTAATATTTAAGTATATTTTTATATATTATATATTTTTGTATTTTTTACGTATTCAACTTGAAACATGGATCCATCAATATCGTTAAAATATAAAGTCATTAAATAATTAATTAATTAACAGGGTATTGCACGAGTATTACTTGGTTAAGAGCAAAAAAAAAGTTAATGAATCGAGTGTTGCCAAAATCTTTATTTGAAAATTGTTGACTTTCTTCTTTGATTCATATTCTGTTTGTCTAATGCTGAACAAGAATATTTTAAAAATACACGCAATCGTCCAAAATCTTAATATGATACCAATAATTTAATTTAATAACTGCATTTAAGAATAAATTAGCATAGACTATTACAATATCATGTTTTTGTTCTTTGTCACATTGTATCGAAAAGGACTGAGAGAAAGAACTAAAAAAAAACAATTTATCATGTAGTAGCGAGTAATTTTATCAGTATCAGTTGGATGCTTACGACCATTTCGTACTCATGTAATTAAGTCAAAGATAATGCACTCCACAGAGTCACGAGTTATTCAATGATTAATTATTTTTCACAGAAAAATACACTGCCTCTTGGTTCTCTTTCTTAATATTTTTTTTTTTTCTAGATACAGAGCTTAAATACAAGAGTCTCTCTGTGAAAACTTCTTAGTGACTTAGTGAGAACCACAGAAGATAATTATTGAATATTTAACAAAAATCTCTATATCTAGCATAAGTAAAATAATTATATTGTACAAATTTTAATTAATTTTAATTATTCGCATATACTTCATTCATCCATGTTGTATTTGTTAATATTATATAAGTGGAGTTATATTAAATAATATTAAATAATACGTGTTCATTCCGGATTTATTTTCTCCCGAGGTGCGAGAAAACAAAAAAAGAACTTGTATGTGCGCAGGTATGTCTCATCAGGAAAGACTCGCTAATTATCTTATTTAGCTGAAATATGGCTGTTCTATTTAATGAATTTACTTTGAGATTTGAACCGACTGTAAGGACCATTCCATTAAAGCTGCGCATCCGATTCGCTCGGTTTATCTCGGATTATTTCGGCTAATCTCCGCGGATAAATGGCCATGTGCTGAGGTCGGGACACAGGTAAAGCGGTAAACCGCACTCGTAGATATAAGTGTTCCGTTGTATCGACATTTCGGAGACGCTACCGATATGATAAGACCTGAAGGAATGCGAGTGTCCTGATCAACCCTGAAATCTGCATCCTGTAATTCAAGAAAATGGATGAGTTCGTATTAAAAAAGAAATCAACGAAAAAGGTAACTTTTTTTAATAAGTGCTAGCTTCTGACGTGCAAATTCTTTTTTATTTTCATTTTGTGAGTTTTCGTTGTTATGTAAGAAATTAACATCTAATGAATTATGCAATTCTTTAATAAAACGTTAATATCAGTCATTTTTCGGTAAAAAAATTAATGCCTAAAACTATTCTTATCAATTATTCAGATAAAAACTCATATCGGTTATCATACGCTGGGATTTAAATAAGATGTTGTCGAGACGAAATTAGTTTCCGATATGAGACAGATATTCAAATTTTTAATAACTTAGTTCCATAAACAATTTATTGTTTCAACACAAAAACAATTACTCCCCTATCGTAAATATCACCGATTAAACTTTATTGATTCTTTAATCAAATATTATTTAACCCTTGTTTTAACATACATATTTGCATAACTTAAATGACGTACTAATCCACAAATAAAAAATTAAAGATTTAATTTTATGTAATTATTTATTAGACAATACTTTCGCGATTACTTCATATTATGGACAAAAATCAATTGCGTTATGTCAATCAATTTGGACACATTATCTTTTTCTTAAAGTCGCTTTGTGCGTATGTGTGTCTGTAAATACGTATTCTCCCACATGTATGCTATACGGTATATAGACATATCACACACGCTCAGCAATAAATTTAATGACGAAAATAAACTCGATATTGGAAAAAAAATGATATGGTTCATATAATTTATGATTAATTATCACAAATATTCCTTTAACTGGAATGACTTACTACTAACAAATACAAATCAATTTCAGAAGACTAAAATTCAAAATTAAATAAACATTTTTTACAATAAAGTAATAAATAATGAGAGTAACAAATATGTATAAATGTATAATATATTGTAAATAATAAACTTAAAAATCATCTAAAAATTAAAACAATACTTGTTCAAACATTATGTGAACCTAAATGCTTTTATTATTCAATAATATTGAATAGTGATATTTATCAAATATTATGTTATTTTTCAGTATATGATACATGTGTTGAATTAATTATATTAATTGTGTTCTATATATTTGTACCTAACGAACCACTTACAGAATAACCGTAAGTAAAAATATTTCAATGATTCTATTGATCTAGATGTTTTTACAATATTTATCAAGTACGATTTTTACACTGTCTAAGCTTAACCTGCTAATTTGAAATAAAAACAAATATAAAAGAGAGTAATTTAAAAAAAAATTTACCCATTATTTTTAAATTAAATGGAATAAATCTTAAGTATCTTAAAGTAATTTATGTTAACAATTTGTTGTTGTTATTTTATTCTGATATAACTAAAAATAACAGTAACAGTCTTATTTTTCAATGATTAACGTACATAACATATTTACTTTTGTATGTATTTCATTGATATTTTAAATATTCAACTATAGTGTATTGTATTGTATTCTATTCTATTTATTTTATTCTGATTTACTTTATTAAGAAAATTTTAAATAATGATAAGTAACACCTTAGTATTTTAATTCATGCATAATTATTTTTTAACATATAAGATTTAATTTATAATTATAATTATGGTATAATTTTATAATTATCATATTATACAATATTAAATGTTAAAGTACATAAGAAGAAATACGTAAAATTATTATTTACATAAAATTAAACATTTCGGATTATAATATGAAAAAAATGTTATTTAATGACGAAAAATGCTTTTGAAATAACATTTTTAAAAATAAATTATTTAAATGTATTCAAATTGTTTTTTTATCTGTACATATTTAATTATTTTTAAAAAATTCAAACTTTCAATAAGTAAAACATTAATTAAAATATCAAAAATTAAAATAAATGAATAATATTTCAATATATCAGCCATTAATCAATAAGTAATAAATAATATTGACATAGTGAAAAAATATAAATGATATATTATTTCAAATGATATGTAAATATTATAAAAAATATTTTATTTACAATGATAATTAATAATAATAAATTTTTAAATTTATAAAATAAAATTTAAAAAAAGCATAAATGTAATTGAAATTATTTGCAGCTGTATATTTACAAAGTTTAGATAAAAAAAAATTATAATACCCACATTGAAATATAAAAATTTAACTAAAAATTTACTTCACTAATTTCATATACAAATTTACACGTATGTACATGGTTCATCCACGAAGTATCGAGTTATTTTTTTCATTTTGCGCCTATTCGTCGTAGAAATTTGGGAGGGGACTTAAAATGTCGACAAACTCTTTCCACATTTGTCCCTTTTTTTCTTTTGTTTTTTCAATAATTAGGAATGGCAGGATTTTACTTCTACTAGGGTGTTTTTCAAATTTTTGACACGGCACGCTGAAGCGATTAGCGGAAAACCACTACGCGAGAATGTTTTGTTCAAAGATCATAAAAAAAATTCTTACCTTTAAAAAATCTTTTTTAAAAAATGATTTATTGGTGGACTTATAAACAGTGTGAAATAAAATTCATAAAAATTCTTTAAAATAATTTCCTCCTGTATCAACCCATTTTTGTGTGCGTATTTTTCAAATTTTAAATACATTTCAAACTCTTCAGCTTTGATCTTTTTCAAAAATTTCGATATTTATAAATTTTTTTTGTACTATATTGTACACTGTAGATCGCGTTAAATTCAGTTTTTCCTGAATTGCTTTATCTGTTAATCGATAGTTCAAATTTTAAATTTCTAACACGCGCCGGGTGTTCCTAGCTATTCGAAAGTTTTTTCGGCGCTCAGATCGAGGCTAGTCGATGATTCTTTCCCGGCCCTCTTTAAAAGCTCTGTGCCATTTTTCACTTTGCGATTTTGACATGCAATTATGTCCATACACTTCTTGCAACATTTTATACATTTCTACACTTTTTTTTTTAATTGCAAACAAATTTTATCGCGTAACGCTATTAGAGTAGTCGCTCCATCGCGCCGTGTCAAAAAACTGAAAAACACCCTTCGCGCGAAGTAAAATCCTACCACTCCTAATTATCGAAAAAACAAAAGAAAAAAGGGACAAATGCGGAAAGAGTTTGTCGACATTTTAAAACCTCTCCCGAATTTCTACGCCGAATAGTCAAAAAATGAAAAAAAAAACTCGACACTTCGTGGATGAACCATGTATATATAAAAAAACCTACCTTTTATTGGTATTTAAATAAAAATTCAATTTAAAACCTAGCATCGAAGGAACTTTGAATCAAAATGTCCTAAATTCTAAGTAACTAAATTTTGAATGATTAATTCAAGATCTTATTTTATGTAAATTATTTAAGAATATCGATAATGAATAAAATCGATTATATATATTGTAGAAACTCGTAAAAAATAAGTTATTAGCAATAATGTTTATAATCTTATTTAAATATTTATTTATTCAATCACATCTAATTTAAATATTCAAAAGAAATTTCAATTATTAAATATAAATATTTAAACATTTATTCTTTTCTAAAATGTTTATATCCAAGGAAAATGTAATATTTTAAAAAGTATTTCAAAATAAATTGTTATCTTTTCAGTACTAAAAATTATAACCACGTTAAAGTATTAAATAGCAAATTTAAAAAAAATGAATTAAAAATAATTAAAAAATAAATATAATACAATTTTAAATAGATAAAATATAAAGAAATTTATAATTTATAATTAATTTTTAATTATTTCAAACAATTAAAATTTTTGTCTAGATAATGAACGTATTATTCATATATTTTGAACCACATTTTTTTAATTTAAACAAAATAAAAAATTATTGAAATTAAAAAAAAGAAAAATAAATTTATTTTTAATAAATGTTATAAATCAATAATAATTTCTAAGAATATTTGAGTAATAATGAAGTTTAAATAATAATTAAAATATTTTAAACAAAGTATATTTTTATTTTTTAGAACTTATATTTAAGAAACTGATTATTGATAATTTCTAATATTATTTAAAATTTCTAAATATATACGTATATATTTCATTCTAATTAAAAAGTTACAAGATCAAATTTCAATAATTTGTATTATACACACAATAATATATTCTATTTCATAAAAAAAGCGTACCAAAAATATACTTATGTCATTAAAAAATATAACAATCACATATATTTTCATAATACACAAAATACACAATGAGCATAAGTAAATGAAGAATCCTATAATACATTATTGTCGGAAACTAATCTTTTCTAACTAACTAGATCTTTTCTATCTACTTAATTTCATTTAAAAAGATAAATTTATTCTTAATACTAAAGATATTTCCAAATAAAAATGCATATTTTTTTCCAAATTATTAAACATTATTTTTAAAAATTTTGTTTGAATACTTTTGATTTTATTTTGAAAAAAAATAGTGCCTACAAATAAATATTTATTGCATTAACAATATTAAAGAATATTATTGTGAATAAAAAATAATAAAAAAAATTCATTTTTTATTTTGCGTTTAATTGTTCATTTACCAAGATAAAATTGAGAATAATTATATATCAGCAGAGATATTTTTTAAATAACAAAAATATTTTTAATTAATATGTAATTCATAATATTTTTGCAATACATTTATTTTAAAGTACTAGAATATAAAATTTGAAATATCAACAAACTATTTGATATCTTTTTTATATTCGATATTTTATAATTAAATTTTATTTATGAAAAATTTAATAAATTTAGACATTAAGTTTCAAAAGTACTTTTTTTTAATTAAAAAAAAAAATTGACGAAACACATTTTGCAATAATAAAACAAAATAAATTATTTGGTTTTTCAAAAAATATGTACTTTATATTAATAATATAAAACCATATTGATAAAACTCCTTTTCCTTGTGCACTGCGTTATTTAATATTATAATATAGAGAACATGTAATTTCAATTAATAATTAAAACTGAAATTAAATTGATTAGAAAATGTAACTATACAATTCCAATCTCTTGATTAAAATCTCAAAAAGAGGAAATCTAAATTCTCGCGCCAAAGTGCAAATCGGCGTTACCAATAGCGATTCTAAATCTTTAGATCTCTGAGCGAATCAACCGTGGCATCGTTCAGGTCAATAATAATCACTTTCTAACGAAGATTAATGAGACTTTACTATTATTTTCTGGCTCGAGCGCAGAAGGTGCTGCTCTCCATCGTTGATCCGTGGGACGTCAAAGTCGCCAGTGTCGATCCGGTTCGTTTGGCGGGTTATCGCGGTGTATCCATCGACAACCTTGAGATCGGACCCGGATCCAACTTCTGCGGTTCAAACATCAATTCCAGGACGCCCTGGCCTTGGTACAAACCGAAGACAAGCCCCAAGCCAGTCTCGACTCAACAATTTCATACGTAAATTTAATTATGGATTTTTTTCGAAAGTTCAAAGCTTTCTTAAATTTTGGGTTTGGAAAGTATTTGATAGGTGTTAGTTTCTTCTTTTCGAGCTTATCATTAATAGTTTTGTTACAAATTTGAATCGCGCGTGTAATATCTTTATTTTTTCAACTATAATTAATTACCTGCTATTGTTGTGCAAATATGTTCTTGTAATAAAACGTGACAATGATTGATGTCTTCGGCAAAACTTATTTGTTTAATTTGTTTAATTATATTATTTAAGTTAATCATATTCGAAAGCTCATCTTAAAGAAATAATAATTTTGAAAGTAACTTTTTTCAATATAAAAATTATTAACATTGTAAAAGATTCAAGTTTTTTTTTATAATTTTAAAATATGATATGAAATATATAAGTCTACAAACGAATAATTATGGTACAAACCATGTACTGCGAATTCTTTTTTTTTGGAGATCCACGTGAAGCTTGACTTTAAAAAAAAGAAAAAATATATATTTACTTTAATATTAATTATTCGTTTGCATACCTTTATATTTTACTTCACAATTATTAAAGTTATGCGTAAATGGGATTTCCTCTGCAGTTCAGCACCAATAAATAATAAGCTCGCGACTCTGGGTACTGCGGATGTTCCAATTAAGCCCTCACGAGTCCAAGATGGGGAACAACAGCAAAAAACTGATGAGAAAAAGTGCCGTTCCTCAAGTCCACCGACAGCTCAATTAATCATTACGAAGCACAAGCTTCTCAAAAGAAACACCAACGGTGATACTGAGGAACAACTTAATAAAACGAAGCTTTTGTTCGATGATTTTAAAGGGAAGAAGGATGAATTTATGTTCGTTGATGAATCTTACCAAGAGAATAAAATGCAAGTACATGTTGTTAATGGTGTCACCATCGACAAAAAGAATCGACTAAGCGACAAATCACTCGTCTGTCTTGTTGAGAATTTAGTGCATGCGAGGTATATTATTAAACTCAGTTATGTTGTATTTTCTTATACTCTTTATTATTCAAAACGATTGTTCGAAAAAATTTTCTCTTTCTTCTGTTTCAGATACAATTCAGCTCCGATCATCCACCGAAAGCTTAGGATAAGGACACTTCTTCCAAAAAAGATTAATCATACAGGTTGGATTTATAATGTAAGCTTAAAGTAGAAATTTATTAAAATTAGATATACTGTTTTTCGTAAAATTGTTTTACGTGGTGATCGTACTTACAAATACTTTGGCTTGTTAGGGTTATTCTCTAAAAGCCAATTTCCCAACAAAGTAATTGGATCGTCAGATTTTTGTTTACAACACTGATATAAATATAAAATAATTTATGTAATTATATAAATAAAACATAAATCAACTATTAAATGACGTACCATAATGAGACCGTCAGACAAAGTCTTATTTACATGTTTTTTTAAATATTTAATAGCATTCTCTTGGCTCATCATAGGCTGTTTTATACCTGATAATATATAGTTTTTTTAATTTTTAATCTCGTATATGTTTCATAATTTATACATACAATCAGGAAAAAAGAAATTGATTTCTCTTTTTGCGGCTTTTCGATTTTCACTTCCGTGAACAGCATTTTTTAAATTATTTCTTATCCTTCCGTATTTACCTTTGATACTATCAAGAGAATATTTGCTTGATCTTTCAATCTACTTTATTAACAAATTATCTATCCAAATTAAAATAGTACATATAAATTTTTCAAAAAAAAAAAAAAAATATTACCATTTTTGAACCCATTAATAATTTCCACTCTTTAACAGCATTGTATCTAGCAAGTTCAAAAACAAGGATTGGTACTGAACTCATACAAACAATGAGATGAGCAAAATATTTCTCCTTGTAATTATCTTGATAAAAATCCGACACTTGTTCTGGTGTTAATTTTAGCCATCTTCTTTGGACAATTTTAAAACCTTCATCAATTATTTCACGTTCGATTTCAGTATTATAAGTCATACATTCTGGTTTTATAATGGCCAATGTATGTTCCAGTATTTTAGGTACTAAGGAATCAATAGATATTTCTGATTTTTCTGAACATATATCTGAGCAAGTGCAAATTTTCAAAGATTTTGTTGTGCAATCACAGCTTTTAAGAGATCCTTTATTTGAACAACTACAAGTTGTTAGATAATCTTTATCTTCATTACTATCAATAAAACTTTTTGAAAGATCGTTTTCGAAAGTAACTTCAGTTGTATTGGACTGATAGGACTAAAAATTTAAATTATTTTAATTTTTCTAAAAAATACAATTACAATACACTGTATAATTAATTTTTCTTGATTACATTCGATAATGTTTCAATTGGTACATTCAAATTTAGTGCACTTTTGGACAATTCAAATTCAATTAAGCATACTTTAATTTCTTTTTCTTTGCCGAATTCTATTGAATTCAATTCTTTGTTCACTGCATTAATATTTTCTTCAGTTGTGCAATTACATACTTCAGAAGAACTCATTTTGCACAATTAAATTTATTTAACTATATTATTACCCTCAAGATTATATTTACAATCATGAATAAGCTTTTAGGTTAAATAAACAAAAGAATATTCGCATCACTTTGACAAACCCAATGATTAAATAGTATAAAAAAATTTTCAAAAAAGTGTTTTTAAAAATCTTTTATTATGCATAGAGCTTTTCAATTTTCTCCCTCTTATTATTTACGTAACACAAACATATCATTTTTTCTTCTAACTTATAAATTTTAACTGTAGAATTGGTACAATTATAAAATAAAATGCATAAATAAATAAAATAATTATTTTATTTATTTATAAAATACATAATTAAAAAATTAGTATTTAAAATTTTAATAATTTTCAGGTAAAGATAGAGTCAAAACATCCGACAGTAATATTTCAACAAAAGGCTTGATAAACAGCGAAACCAATACATTAAGTGGACTCAAATGGGAGCATCCTAGTAAAACAATTCAAAAATTGAGTTTGTCCGTACCAACGAAACTCTATATTATGGATCAGCTTAAAATTGATAATGAAAAGGTAAACATTTTAAATAAAATTATTTTGCACTTTTTTTCAATGCAATACTCTCAAATACAATTATATTATTTAATTCACATAAAAGTAGATATTTTAAAAATCTAGCAATCTGTATCTCCGGTATCAATGATCATGGTTAAAATAAAAATTCATGTATTTTTCTATTATTATATGCTCGGTATTTTTTACTCTTTCAGAAGTTTTAATACGTGATTATTGACGAAAGAATAGGATGCGACAGGCCAAAATTCATATAGCCACTGCAACAAGCATTTTCTGGCCTCATAAATATGCGAATATACGTAAAAACAATACACAAATGTTCATAAGCTATATCGTGTAATAAATTATCATAAATATTGATTTAATAAATTTTGAAATCACAAATTAACAATATTTTCATATAAACTGTTAAGAGTACCCGTTTCATATTGTAAATATATAATTCGTTTTTTATTGAGTAATCTAATTAGTAAATGGATATTTAAAATAATGTTTAACTAAGTTTTCATAATACAATATGTTAAATAATGAATTACTAGAGATAATTGATATTTATCTGAATAAGTAAGTGCTAAATATAAATCTAATTGTATAAGATTATAGGAAAAAATAATAAAATATTAATTGCATTTTCTTATACTCACTAGAATTCATTGATTGAAAATGTCCAAACGGTGCAATTGTATATTAGCAATCATACAATAGACCGCGAAACCCGCATTTCTACAGACAATTTTTTATTATATAATATGTTGAGTACATTTTAAAATCCAGTAATTTATTATGAAATGCAGGAATATTATAAAATTCGTATAATTCACTCCACGCTCTCTAAAATTTTTAATACCAGAATCAATACTTTAAAAAGTTTAATATATTATTTAAAAAAATATTTTATTAAAAATTATCTAATGACAATCAAATTAATTGATAACCGTAATTTTTATTATCAATATTTATTGCTAATATAAGGAAACATAAAACTTTTTTTATAAATAATAACAATATTTTTAATAAATTAATTAGTTTTAATTACTTAATTAGAAATCAATGTTAAAGTTATAATACTGATATATTTTATAAAAAAATTTTTTAAAAATTTTAATAAAATTTTAAAACTGTATGAAAGTAAGAAAATATATAAGTATAAGTAATAATTTGAAAATTAACTCTTATTCCTCATACAAATTCAATATTTAATACCTTAATTAATATTTTTTACATTAAATAATATCTTTAAATTTTTAGAAAATATAGTTTTTATAAATGCAAAACTATAAAACAAATTTTTTGTTTCAAATATAATAATTAATGTATAATATTTATAATAGTTGTTGAATTTTTTTTATCCGTTAATTCATTCTATAAATCATTTCTAAAACATTTTATTAAATATGTAATAAAATTAATTCGTATAATTAAATTATATAGTTACCTGTATTATAAAAATTCAAAAAATTATTGCATTTAATTTAATATATTTATTTTATTTATTATTATTTTTTCATAAAATTATAGTTATATATAAAAAATCAATTAATCTCCTGATAATATTTAATTTATACAAGTAAAAGAAAATTAACATATTTAATATTAATATAGATAAAATAGTGTGTTATCATTTATATTTTTAACAATTATATTTTATTTAAAAATTGACAATAAATAAAATGGCAAAATAATATAAAGAAATAGTTACAAATATGTGACAATACATAATATTAATAAGTATTAGTACTGGTTCATTTTTACTGTAATTATTAATATATATATATATACATCCATGTATATTATAAATTTTATTGGTTTATATATTTATAAATTTTATCCATTTATTATTATTATTTTAATAGAATATTGAAGTAATTTCTTCAATAAAAAATTTGTATTATACTTTAAATATTAAATTATTAAATCACCGGTAACAATATAAAAAAATAATAAAAGTATAAAAATTCTTTTTAAATCTAATTCTATAATTTTTAATTTAAATTATTTATATAATTTTTACTATGCAATTGTAAATTTTATGAAAAAATTTTTTTTAACTCTTGTATAACACATGTGTCGAAAGTATTTTTATTGTTTTTTTCTTCTATATATCTACTTTTACATAATTTATTTTATAATGAATTTTTAAATAAATTTTAAATAAATAAATATTCACCACTAAAAACAATATAACGACTTTCACTATTTATAAATCAGGGGGAATTCCGTTAAATTTAATTTTTAATAATAAAATCTCAAAGGTCACTTTCACTGAATAATTAATCATAAAAATTATTATTAATTATATATATACAATATAATATTAAATTAATAATTTCAAATTTAAAATAATATATTATACTAATATAAATATAATATAAAATCTTACCTAAAATTCGATGAATTATTAAAAATATATGTTCATTACTTTATTTTGTAATTTTTTCTCGCATTGATATTTTATTTATTAATATCCATTTTTATTCTTCTACTTACTTCTTTTCAATAATTCAATTGATTCCTATTAAATAAATATTCAGCAGAAAAAAATGATCTTCAATTAATATCCAATTTATATTTATTAATCGTCTCCAATAAATTTTTTTTTTTTAAATTTATTTATATTTATTATATAAATAAATTTCCTACACTTGAAACTTAATTAACATATATATATATTTTTTTATATTAACAAAATGTTTATATACCAACACTACTTTAACAACAATCTAAATTCACTCTATAACAATTAATTTTATTTTATTTTATTTATTTAATTAATTAATTAATTTATATTTTATGATAATCAATATAATCAACGAAGTAATAATATAGATCTTTCTAATACGATAGATAATCTATTAATGATAACGAAATTTTTTCTTTTTGAGATAATCCGACCTTTCCATATCACTATTTTATTTATTTACCAACTATAAACTTTGTTTTCCGACTTTACACCAAATTGAAAATTCATAATTGATTATTTAATTAATATAGTTCGTGTTCCTTCTCGACTTATTAAAATCCCTTAACATGATTGGCTAATCAATCGCATTATTAAATTAAAATCGAAAACAAGAAAACTATTTCTCTACCGATAATTATTTAATCTACCATTATCTGCAATATTACGGCGGCACACTTCTGCAATTTTTCAACACTCACGCTACCTCATACATGTATTAATCATATAAACGTATATACAATACATTTTCACGCCTATCGTTGTCTCTGCGTATTTCATGAATATCCGCGCCTCCTATATCATTATGACATACGTCGCATACAAGTAACATGGAGCCGGTTCATGTTAACAGTCAACAAAGAAAACTTATTTTAAAAATTATCACTTCTACACTACAATTAACACCACTACAATTTTTTCGTGAGTCTTACAATTCATTTATATTAAAACTTACTTATTACAAAAATATAATTATAAAATATTTATTACTATTATACATATATATATATATATATTTCTCTTTTCTTTTTATTTTTAGGTTAGTGCACATAAAAAATATTTCATATATTCAGTAATGAATATTTATTCATTACAATCTGTATATATATTATATATATGTATTATATGTATATATTGTTACGTACGGATTCATAAGCATTCATCGTAATGCTAACGCGATTTTTTTTAACATCGTGTCATGAGACACCGCGTAGGGAAGAAGCACGGGTGAGGAGACGCAGCAACAGCAGCAGAGACGTCTCCAGGCGCGCCGTGTCCCCAAGGTCGCTGATGCAGCAGATTCCCGACGCGAGCCAGCCAGCGGGACCGGATGTCGTGAGCGAGAGCGCTACACGACGAGGGGGTAGACTCACGGACTCAGTGTCTGGGCCGCGAAATTTCGGGAGGGGTTATCCAAAAAGGAGGAAACCCTGGCTTCCGCGGTTAGGCCACTGATTAATTGAATTCATTCGTGACGGATCCGCGAGTCAGTCACCACACTTTTCCCGAACTCCTGGAGTTCGTTTTTTATAAGATCCGACCTGCCGAGTTCATAGCACGCGCTATCGTATTAGACACAAGTCTCTTATTGCGATACACGATCTCACGCTTCTATTCCGGGATTAATAAACGGAAAGCAACATAAACAATAATATACGGGTTTTTATTAGCGGAACCTTATCCTTCGTTATCGAATTATTAATAATTCGGCAACTGGCGAAACCGTCAGAATATTATCTATATATATAGAGAGAGAAATATTCGTAACAATATATGTATGTATATATATATATATATATAATTTATATCGTAACGATATTAAATGTATACTTTTCTTTTTTTGTGTTATAAAACATAATCAATAAGATTAATAAATAAAAACTATTAAAAAATTAAATACATTTATAATTAAATAATAAAAAATTTCTATTTGCAATATAGAATATACAATTACCATACCTGAAAAATTATGTAATACGATATTATTTTGAATGAAATATTATCGATGTAATACATAACTAATGTAATGATCTTTTATTATATAATAATAGATTAATTAAATTAACATTTATTAAACTGTTCTACGAAGTAAGTAAATGTTAATTAATAGAAAAAAATCTATAAAGTTAATGGAATAGAAATTTAATATATATCAATTTAAGTACTGATACTATCAAATAAATCTTTTTTTATATCATTTTCAATAAAATATTTCTAAAAAATCAATATATAAAATATTCAAAAATACATATGTGAATAAGCAAGATTTTAAATGACATACAACTTGAATGTAATGTTCTTTGATATAATCTGAACATATTATAATATTTTTCTGTAAAAAAAAATTTTTTAAATATCATTTCTCTAGAGTATATCGTCAAAATTTGCAAGACACGATAGCAGTAGTAGTGCAACTTTTAGCAACAGTGGATCGACCTTGAATGGATGTACTTTGGACTCAGAAACAGAAGATGAGGATAATGATGAAAAATCATCGAAGTGCGTATTACTAAAAATTAAAAATTGTTTTTATTATAGTATCTGCATTAAATAATAAAATATACACAAGTATGTCATTTCAAGTTCTGATGCATTTTCACATTCTTTATCTGCGCTGTACTGTAAACAATGTAAGAAATAAAAAGAAGTGTGATATCACACACATTACGGATTTAAGTCATTATCAGCGACTAAAATAAATTATCATTCTCTTGAAACAGATTGAATTTTTCAAGAAGCTTCCTTCACTTTTTCCCTTTCTTGAGATTTTAGATTTATTTACGGATCGCACACGGTCGCTTGCCTCGTTTTTCTCTGTATCTTACAAGATGCCGGGACGAAAAACTAATTTAAAGCAGTAGCGTTCGGTCTACCAATGGTCGCGAACATATCGACACTTGTACTTCATTTTGTCGCACTTTCAAATCCAAACTGTGTGCAACCATCATTATCGTGATCACGAGCCCAAAAAATAAGTTTCTCGAGATTCAAAGCTAAATCATAGGCCCTACTCACCTTGAAATGATTCCGAGGTACGACGTGGGAAGTGCAATGTCATTACAGAGGTACTTACTCGGAATGTATAATCGGCGCTTACGAAAGGGAGAGAAAAAGAGACAGAGAGAGAGAGAGAGAGAGAGAAAGGGAGTCAATTTTACTCGATTCAAATGTCAGTTCGATTAAAGACAATAGTAGAACTTGTGAAAATTTGATTGATAACGGCTTTCGTTGAAGTTTTTGGGAGAGTGATTGTCGTGAAATATCCGCATATTCTTATCAATTATTTTTAAATAATATTAATTAGTTGTGCTTCAACAAATAGAAATATAATTTACAGTTATGCTTATGTACTTTACGTGCTCTAAATCTGCTTATTCATGCAATTTAAAGCATCATTTTGTTCTTGACAGGATTCCGCTTCAATCACTACCAAGACAAACCGGAAATATACCTTCAGCGATAATCTCACGAAAATTGGGTAACGAGCATATAGAATTTCCAAATTTACAAAGTACTCATTCAACAATAACTAGCGTTAATAGTATTAGTAGCCTCCTGAAAGAAAAGCTTCAATGGTCAATACCACAAGTTTTACGAAACAATAAAAAAAGACAAAATGCAGATTACAGGTAAAAACTTAATTATAAAGTCGAATATAAAGGTAGTTACTGAAAGCTTTCATTATATTGTAAATACAAATTTAAAAACCATATTCTGAAAAACATTTTTATTTTGGAATGACTAATGTCATTTAAAATAATAATAATTCATAAATGATATTTTTGGTTTATTTCAAATAAGAATAGATTTTCTTTTAAAACATTATCTTTAATCTTTGTCTTTTAATTATTAGATAAAAATTTAATTATTTAATATATTTTTGGCACTTAATTGATACATACGTATATATTATATATTTTTTAATTTATTAAAAATTTTTAATAGATGTGTGAAATATAATTTTTTTATTTTTTTAATCATTTGTATTTTTTTTTATAATTTACTGTATTTTGATAATCATTTTGTACATAATCTTATTACAGACCACTGATTTTTAATATTTTTATTTATTTAATAATTTATTTATTTATTTAATAATATTAATTTTTAATGCTCATGAAAATTATATGTAGATATAATAATAAAATATTAAGTTATTTTATGACATTAATAAACTGTTTTAACATGAAATAATTTTATATCAACTTAATTTCATATTATTTTCAGAATATAAATCAGTTTGATCCATTATTTATGTAAACACAAATTTAGTTGTTCACATGTATAATAATATTGAAATATTTATGATAGTGATTGATATAAGGAAAAGTTTAATATATTTATAATTAAATAAAAAAAAATTTGTTACACAATTATGCTTAAATATTTTTATTTTAAATATATCATTATTAACCATTTATTATGTAATCAATAATGATTTATTTATAATTTTATTTAACAAAATTCTAAAAATTAACTTTACCAAAGAAAAATAAAAAAAGCATTTTTATTAACAAAATTCGTTATTATTTATTGTTTAAACAATTAACTATGTCTATAAATATAGATTAATTATGTCATAACATAATTGCTTAAATTTTATTGGATTTAACAAATTTTTTCACTTTTAGACTTCGTGGCTTCGTTGGATTTCTTTTTTTATGCGTTGTATTTTTAGTTGGATTCGCACATATTTATTATACACAACACGTTTTACAACGAGCTTATTTCGATAATTTCAGGTAATATAATATAATATCAGGTAATCAAATTAAAATCAAAACCAAATTATATAAGGAAAAGTAATTGATAAATTATAAAAGAATTTTTTTTGGTTTTGAAGATTTAACAAAAATGAAAGGCTAATGCATGTTTACAATAGCATGGGAATAGAAATAGTAGCAGCGCGCCTTGGAGTAGGTATTTCAACTGACACTGGAGTATTTTCATGTCTCCCTCAACATCAGCGAACAGATAAGGTTTGTCTTGAATGGCTTCAGCATTCGAGGTTATATCTCGGTCACACGAAAAAGAATTCAATGAATTGTTACCACGTTACCTGGCAAAGCCTAAACCCACGTGTTAATCCAAGAGACTGCTTTGACTGGTCACCAAAACGCGGTCATTGGTATGGCGCTGGTCAAATTCAAAACATGGCTTACCCACTCGAGCAGGGTAGACTGGAACCAAGTCCCTTTATCACCGGTGATATAAGAAAACATTCCTTTGGTAATGTTCTGAAAGGGTACTTTCTTAATTCAAAAGGAGCTACAATTACCATTGATCCAGAAACGCCACTTTACGTATCCATCAATGCTACCCAAATGAAAGAATTGTGCCTTACAGCAAAATACGATTCTTTTGCTTATATCAATCATCTAACAACTTTTCCACAATTAAATTACTCTATCTGCGCGACAGATAACATAAAAACTCTTCATTCCTCAATGACAGAAAAGTTTCTCTGGGATGGTTTAAACCCTGATGAGCTACAGGCTGTTCCTTCCTTACTAACTGAACCCGTTTGGCAAATTTCACCTACCAATGAGGCATATATGTTCAATTATACTGATGAAGTGGTAACGCTAGGATTTTTAAAACAAGGACATGTGCTTCTAAGCGAAGAATGGCAGCAAAGTTCAGGAGATTTTGTTTTGGATGAAGCACGTTTCAAATCAATGAAAGAAACAATTGATGTTATACACAGACGAGGTTTTCGAATTGTTTTCACAGTTCAGCCATTTATTTCGGCAGATTCGGAAAATTTTAAAGAAGCTGTAAATAATCGACTTCTTATTTCTGAACGTGGAAGCGATCCAAGAATCCCTGCATTAACAAGATATAAACACGTTAACAGTGCCGGTGTTCTTGATATTACCAACAACAGAACAATGCCATGGCTTCAAAGTAAATTACAATTATTAATTGACAAATATCACGTAGATTCATTTTACCTAGATCTTGGGACTGCTCAAGATATGCCACATTATTATAAGTGTGAACAGCCTCTGACAAATCCTGATCACTACAAAACATTATTTGTTAATTCCATCCTGGGTTCTGTCCCAGTAATTGGTGTTTCAAGTGCAATAGCCCGGCCTCGATCCCCAGTTTTTGTATCACTACCACCATTTCCATCTTCGTGGAAAGCCATTAAAACAGTAATACCAACTGTACTCAGTTATGGAATCATCGGATATCCTTTCGTTATGCCAGGTGCTGTTGGAGGAGATATAGCACTACCAATGTCTGATAATAATCCAGATAATGATTTTGAAGTAAATTTACCCGATAAAGAACTTTATATCAGGTAGCTAATAATACTTACAAATATAAATATATAATGATTAATGATAATTTTTCGACAAATATACAAAATACCATAAATAGTAGAAAATTTGAACCCTTAAACTTATTATTTATACATATTAAATTTATTTTAGATAATTAAATATTATCCTAACCACTAGTATAATTAGGATTATTTAATTATTAAAAAAATCGTGTGCATTATTAATTTAATTATATTGTATATATATATATAATTTATTGCTTAATTTACTACTTAACAATTTTAAAATTAATTGATATAATAAATAAATGTATTTACCTAAATATATATGTTCATTTATTTGCTTTTTCACCTATATGTTGTTTCAAGTACATTTAATCTAACAATAACAACAGTTTTACATGAAATCGTATTTACTAATTAATATAAAAAATTTTTTAGCATTAAGACTATTATATTATAATTTTTTTCAGATGGTTGCAGCTTTCGACTTTTCTTCCAGTAATTCGATTTACACATCTACCCAGCAAGTACTCAGATGACAATGTACTTGAAATAGCAAAAAGTCTAACAGCTCTTCGACGAAAAACTGTAGTGCCGTTATTGAAAAAATACGTAAATGTTACTTTGAATACAGGTCTGCCAATAATTCGACCTTTGTGGATGCTCGATCCTACAGATCCAGCCTGCCACCTAGTTGTAGATGAATTTTCTGTTGGTGAGGAACTTATCGTAGCACCAATTTTACACTCTGGAAGTCGTCAACGCGAAATTTATCTACCGGCTGGAGTTTGGAAGGATGGAATTGATAAAAGTCTAAGGAAAGGTTCTCGATGGATTCACAATTATAGAGTTGCAGAGGATAAAATTGCATACTTTGTTAAAATGCCCGACGATATGAGATTTTAAATACATTTCATACATTAGTCTTGTAGTAAGTTAAAAATTTAAAAAAGATTATTCCCATAATAACTACAAATATTTATCATTTCATACAATTTTACTCATGCTTATCAAATATCATTAAATAATGAGAAAAATCGTAATTAATTTATATGTATTTATCATTTTTTTTTTTTTTTTTTTTAATATTTATTTCTGTTTAATTTAAATGATTAAGATTAGTCTAAGCTATAGAAAACTTCAAATTTGTACAATAACGAATATACATATAATAAGTAAACTGCGCAATTTTAAATTTGACTGTTATAATATATGTTTTGATTTCATAGAAATAATTAGTCGGGAACAAGCGCTCTGTGCGAAAAGTCGTGTCGAGAGTTATACCATATATTTATTTTTTTCTTGACGATCATTGTACACATTACTTTAATAAAACACTTTTAAACTGTGATTTTATTATAGATTTATTTAATTATAAATCCTCATTAATTTCGAACTCAGCTTTATATATGCTACTTTCAATTTTAAGTAACAATTTTATATTTATTTATATAAAATAATAAACAACATAAATTTTAGTAAAATAATTTCTAAACATTATTTTTTGTCATAAATTAAAATACGTATAATTACATGCACATTAAATATAAATGTCTAATATTTACATATTAAATATTTTATTATAATATTTAAAACTTATTATTTTTTTTTCTCAAAATTTTAATTTTGATTACTGTACATATATTTATATTAAAGACAATATTACTATTAATACACGACTAAGTATTAACATAATATAGAATTCATGCACTTTTTACTTATAAATTAGATAAATTTTGCATTACTATAATTATCGAATGTCATTTAAAAATAAGAATTAAACATAATTATTCATTAAAATATAATGTATATTTATTTATTATAAATATTGGTAAAGTATCTTCTTAATAGTTTAATTGATGTATTTCACTAAATTCAATTAAATAATAGGTGAGGATGTGTATAAAAATAACTAATTAAGGTATAGTATATATTTATTGTATTATTAATTTTATTATATATTATAACATTATTATTTCTATTATAATAATTATAGCACCATGAACTCTCCACAGTAAGTTAATTCGTTACTCGAAAACGTTTTGCGGCGGTGCGCTTCGAGAATTGAAAACCGAAGGTAATAATAATTTTGCATATTTTCATATGCAGTGATCAGTAATCAGTAATACGACAATATTTATAATTATAATTATATAATAAATTATCGAATATTTATAAATTTGAATGACTAGATGATTTAACTCTAATAATACATGAAAATATTGCGCATACTATCACTAACTACATCTTCGATTTCATTACGAATTTTTAATAAATGCATTATTTTTTAAATGAAATTATAAAAAGAAATAAGAACTAAGCGGTTTTTTTTTACTTCATATATTATTAAAATGAATACTCCACGAATATTTGTCAAGCATGTTAAGCAAAAGCCACTACATACAAATCCAATGGGCGCTTGACTACATATTATTTAACTTTAATCATGAACTTTGATTGCTTTTACAAAATATTCAATAGCTCTTACATTCTGTTCCCATCTCTAGTGTGCATTACGAAATTGAATGCTCAATGCGTGTATTCAGCATTTCGTTTTCTTTTTTTTTTTCTATAAAAGAAATTTTTTTTATCTCGTTACACAAGCGTTCCGTCAATTTCACTGCAACTATTAAAGCTCGTTTATAGTTTCCATCTAATGTGTTCTATATAATTAAAAAAATTTTCTGTCTTAACTTGATTAATAATCAATTGGCTTTTATTAATTTCTCTTAGTATTCGTTGGAAAAATGAAAAAGGGATATAATATCATATTTTTCTATTATTCTGGTTCAATATATTCACGTCATTTTAATATTACTCTAGTTAAATGGCTAATCAATTATTAATCGTTAATAAATAATACATAAATACACAGTTGTGTGCTTTGTTATTTCGCCCTGTCAATTTCCTTTTTCATTTTCTTTCTCAGACAACTTACTCTCTTTTTCACTCTCATACTATATTTTCATACATTTTTTGCAATATTGCATATTATAAAAAGCTTATTTTTCACAAATCAAGGATACCGATGATGATCATGATGACTTTAATTGTAAATTACAAATAATTCATATTTCAATACTAATATACTCTTTGTTAAATTCAATGTAAGTATGCTGTAAGTCCTTTTTGAATAGATATTTTATGTAAATGACCAAAATGGATTTTTAATATTAACAACAAATTATCTATATGTATTATTTATCAAAACATTGATTTACATATGTTGTCGAAAAAATAAATAAATGATTTATAAATTAAATTATGTAATTGCATACCAGTTTTAATAAGGCTAGCTAAAAAATAGGCGGTAAAAAACATACTTAAGGTAAGCTTAACAGTTATTGATCCTCTTTTTTACTACAAGCATAAATTAAAAAAAAAAATACTTCTACTATATACGTATTATAATATTATATATACTTGTTGATAAAACTCTATGTTATTATTACTTATCGTTTTCATCGACACTTATAAGTATTATTGATAAAATATAAAAATTACAAAATTATTTAAATTCAATACGAAGAATTATATCTTTGACGGACTAGTATGTTTCAGTACCAATAACTGTTAAGCTTAGACCTTTCTACATCTTGATAATTACAAAACTGTGAATTTAACTTAATTAAATTACAATTCTCCATTAATCCTCTCTCTCTCTCTTTATTTCTTTCAATCCTCAAATATATTACATCATAATTATCGCTATTGTACAAATCGCACTTTGTTAAACTACAAAAGACGCATCCGCGGATTTAGTCGCTTTTCAATCGATACCAGGCGTTCCACTTTTTCTAATTTCTTCATCTTATTTTTATTATCGCAACGGTTATCAAAACCGAACATTAAATTTTCTTGAATTTTTCTTTACATTCATAAAAGCATGCATATAGATATAACAGCAAGCGAATCCGAAAGCAAAACTTCCTTAAATGAGCATCAACTATGTTATATTGGAATTTACAAAAACTCTCGAAATGTGTAGTTATCTAACGACAACCCGGTACTTCATTATCCGAGTTTATTAACTAATCTTAAGCCTTTTACTCATAATAGTACAATATTAAACATTAGAATATATATATAACAAATCTAATAGAATAATAAAATTCAAATTAATATAACCTGAAGTAATTAATAAATTTTTTTTATATAATAGGGCACTCGTTACTATCATTATCATCATTATCATCATCATTATTTTAATTTATCATCACATTAATCATTTTTTTTCAACCAGTCCTATAACAAGCTGTTAATCGATATCACTTCCAGATACACTAGTATAAAAATTTTATCACTCATTAGAATTCATTTTTGTAAATCTGTTTCTTTATTTTATTCATTGATCTATATGAACTATAAATTAATACTACGACTGTAAAATGGTTCTGAATACAGGTGAATGGCAATTTAGTGCATGTTTGTCATCTTTCAACACAATTTTTGCCATTTTGATAAGGACTTAAATTTTCACTTTGTTTTATATCTGAATTCATTATTACTTGGATAGATATTTTATGACTTTTTTTTTTTTTTTTATTTTTTATTTTTTTAATAACGTGTTTTACTATATATAGATATTTATTGCGCGTATTGCTGTAATAATTTTATTTTTTTTTATATTTTTTTAATTAAGTATTAAATTTGGGACATTACAGTGGTATTTGTCATTTATTATATTTTTCGCAGTAATAATTTATTTACTTTTGCACAACTCTAAAATATTAGGGATTACAACATTGACAACGTTATACTCTTTTCTCTAAAATCAAAATGAGTTATGAAGCGAAAAATTTGAATTTTTTTGTTTTTAAAAAATTATTGAATAATTTAACATTTTCAATTTTTGTTTTCATTATATTATAAGAGAATACGAATTTTTTATGAATAAACATTTATGATAACGAGTGAATAACAATAATCCTAATAGATGGTGATTTACTAGAAAAAGAAATTTTACGTACTCCTGAAATTCTAAATAATTATTGAACGTTTATAAATTAACTATCTCTTAACATCGCCTAATCAATTAATGTTAATGGATTATTATAAAGTCATCCTCAATTTAAGTTTGTCCATTAATTTAAATGTCACTTAAAATTATTCATGATTTTTTCGTGTATCCCAATTCATGAAGTTAATTACAGTTCTATTTCAAAGTAATTCAATATGTCAAATAATGAATCAGTAGATTTTTTCGAGTATTTTTTCGAGAAAGACTAATCCATGAAAGCATTACACATAATTCTACTATTTATATTCTGCAATTTTCTTTTTTTACTAATAAAAAATGTTCTATCTATGTCTTTAAACAAAAATCAGTTTAGTAAAATACTTTAAATATTAATTTCAATATTATTATTAAAGGTTTGATAAAAATAATCTTTTATATTATATAATTTAAAGGCATACCTATCGCACAGTGTAATTATTGAATTAATACTTAAGAAGACACAAACTTGTCTTGAAAAATCTTTGTGCAAGAAATCAGGAAAACAGACATCATACATTAGTTAATTAAATATTTTGTAACTATCCAATAAATTATTCTAGTATATTTGTTGAACATCCGAAAAATCAAAACTATGAAATAAATACACATAAAGAATCGATATGTTTCTTATAAATGATTATCATCAAACCACTTGAACTTTTAACTAAATTTAAAGATATTTTAATATATCTTCTTGAGTAAAAACATACCGAAGATGACGCAATTTTTTCTTGAATATCATCTATTTTTTATCTTCATTTTAAATTAATTTTTTTTTTCGATTATATAACGCTAGAAAAAAAGTGTATTACTTTTTCGCATATTTCTTTTAGTTTTATAACAATATTTTAATAATATAAGTTGCATGTAAAAACAGCAGAAAAAAAATTTAAATAAAAGCTCAGATATATACTTTAACAATGCTAAAAATTTATATGAATAAAAAGTTCAAGGGCGGTTTAGTTATCGACTCATTGTAAATCATGTGACGGTTATTTATATCAGTTCATCAGTGTACGTGTAAAATACGATATAATTTTCAAAAAAATTTATTACGAAGACGAGAATTTTAAATAATACAGTTGAATTTAATTATTATCTAAAATTGTAAACCGAGCTGGCGCTGAATGACAAACACAAGAGAAATAATTAATCGTCAAAGTTATGCCTAAACACACAAAATTTGAATAAATTTAACCATGACTTCTGAATAGACTATGAAAATTTAAAATTCAAGTCTATATGCACTGCAACTAGTCTCATGATCTTGTAGATTAATTGTGCATCTTGAAGCTGAAGGTGAAAGATCAATGTGGTAAGCAGCTAGTGCTTCTTCATTATCAGCAACCCAGTAGCCCAAAGTATCGGTGTCATAAGTTGGAATCATTGTAACTTCTATTGCAAACAAAATTTTATTTATAATTTTACACAAATAATAACAAAAATAAAATAATATTTACCTAAATCTTTATTTTCCCAAGATTTTTTAGCTTCTAGTAATGCATCGTATACTTCACGACTTGGTTCAGTACCACTAAATACATAATACCTTGCTCGAACTTTTTTGAAAAATTCCAAGGCTGTATAAAATGAATTTCCATGATGAGAAACATACGTTAAATCAACATAAACTGGTTGTACTTTATTTTTTATGTCTTTAATTTTTTTTTCATTTTTAATAGGACTTTCAGAATGTTTTTTATTTGTAATATTTTCATATATAACTTTCTTTGTTTGTTTTTTTTCTTTCTTCGGTGTTCCAGATGATGTTTTGTTTAAAATTTCATTAGCTGTTGGTGCAGGTGTTGGTAATTTCATTGGTTCACCCCAATCATTAATAATGTCAAGGTTTAAACTATCAGGACTCAAATCAGCAGAGCTACAAGGTTGAATTGGACTTCGAAAATTATATTTTCGAGGAGCTTTTGGTGATGGAAGACCAAGTGGACTTCCCCAATCGCTTAAAGGATCTTTTTTAATTACAGTTTCAGAGTTTGTATTTCGAATTGATGTTGATGTTTCAGTAATAGGATTACTAGTTGTTAAAACATAACTTTCTATATCTTCTGTTTGACAATCTTTTTCAAATATTTCGTCTCTTAAAGCTTTTTCAAAATCAAGATCTGCTTCATCAATATATTTTTTAGAATCCTTATGTTTATAACCTCCAGCATATTCTTTCTCAACAGTAAATTTTTTAATAATAAAATCATCTTGTTCTGATCCAAAGTTCTCTGTTTCATACGTAGAATGAGCACATTCAGTAGATTCAGGTAGATGTCCAGTGTTATAACTACTGTTCATTGTTGTGGAAGAAAAGTCATCAGAAGTGTTAAATGCTTTCTCTTTATGACATATATACGGTTGTGTTTGATGAGATTCCAATAAAATTGGTAACCTAGATTGTTTTTCTTTGGAATATAAATCATTTTTTTCACTACTTTTCAAATCCTCCATTTCTAATTTACTACCATCGCTACTTAAACTACTCTTCATTGTATTGGGCATTTCTGAATTAATAGTACATTTTCTTTCAGTATCAATTAATATTACATCGTTAATAAGATTTTCTGGTAACTTTTCATTCCCTTTCACATCAGTTTTTTCATTAAAGACAATTATTTCCCCTTTATCATTAGTTGCTTCTGTTACTTCCTGTGTTGTTGTGATAATTTCTCCATCGTCTCTCATGGTATGTGTAGTTGTTATTATTGTACGAATAACATCAGCTGATCGGAAACCTTCTGGTATAGCTGTTCTAGATTTACCATCTAAACTTTCATCTGGAATTGATCGATCTGAAAAATGTACTGGAATCATACTACTATCTCGAATCAATGAAGATATCGGTGGGTCAATTGTTGATTTAACAATAATGTCTTGATCTTCAACATCTTTTGAAAAAGAAGTATCCATCAATAATTTATTAAAAAAGCTCTTTTCTTCATTGATTGAATCCTCAATAAGTGGACATAAAAATTGTTCTAATTGTTCCGAAACAGTATGATCTTTTAAATCCTTATCAGAAAAAGCCATTTGAGGAATTAATTTACCAGAATTATTAATATTTTTTACAATATTATTAGAAATGCTTAAAATTGAACTACTCGATTGATTATTATCATGAGATTCTAAAGGAATTAATTTTTCATCAACATGTTTTATATTACTTGTAGTCATTAATTTTAAAATTGGCTGTTCATTTTCAATTTCTGAATTAATTATTTTTTCAGCTGATATATGATCTGTACTCTGTGTATTAATTTGTGATAAAGAATCTAATTCATTTTTCGTGATGATTGTCTTAGTAGTTTTTGTTATGACTTCGATATTTTTTTTACTAATATCATCTTCAGAAATAGACTCTAGTTTTATTATTGAAGGAACCTCTATCTCCCTAATAATTTCATTCTTGATTTCTTCATATATTGTTTCTGATTCTTCATTTTGTATTAATTCTCGTTTTTTTAAAATATCGTTTTTTGATACATTTTTTTCAGATAAGATTTTTTCTATTACGTCTTCATGTTCAATATGGTCTTCATGAATGTTTTGAATATCATCGAGATTTTTATTTGGTTCAAAAATTTTCAAATCAAATTCTGTACTAGGAATCTTAGTTTTATGTTTGACCCCTTCATATATTATTTCTAGTTCTTCACTTTTTAACGATTCACTTTTTTCTAAAATATCTTGTAGTGGAACATTTTTTTCAGTTAAGATTTTTTCAATTACCCTTTCATGCTTAATACAGTCTTCATGAATTTCTTTAGTATCATCGAGATTTTTATTTGATTCAAACATTTTTAAATCAAATTTTGTACTAGAAATCTCATTAGTTTGATATTGAGTTTCAATATTATTTCTTTTTAAATTATTCATTTCATTGTCTATTTTAACTAAATATTTAGTGGATAATAATTGGTTATCTATTGGTTTTTTTTCAGTTGATTCATTGAATTTTTCAGGTACACTCTTGATTGTCGCTTTCATTTCATTCGTTGTTTTAGAAAAATTGTCTAAACTTGTTTCTTTAGGTTCAAATCCAGGTGTGGATTCACCAGAAAATGTTGTTATGTGTGTAGTTCGGACTTCTGTCATACCACTCGTAAATGCTTTGTGAAATGGGCTTTCAAACTCAGCGTAGTTTATTTGTTTCTCTTCATAACATTGACTATCTGAACTAGAATACTCAGACAACATTGTTTTTATTTTAAAATCTGATTTTAATTGTGCATCATCATAATCATCCTCAAATAAAAATTGATCGACAATTGAGTCTTTTGATACTTGTTTTTTTATAACAATCTCTTCAATAATTTCATTTATTATATATTTTGGTATACAAGTTTTTATAAGTATTTGATTTAAAATAGTTTCATTTATTTTAATGCCTCGAAATATATAATATTCCAACAACAATGCTTCTACTTCTTTCCGCTTTTCAGAAGTAATAATTTCTTCATCAATATTATGTTTAGGGCGATCAGATTCAGAAGTAATTAATAATTCTGTTTCAGAAGATGGACTAATATTTTTTTTAATATTAACAGTATCTTTATGATTCGCAGCAGTTAAAGACGTTTTTTGAGATTCGCTTTGATTACCAAATGATTCTGTTGATTGTATATTTGGTTGATCTAATTTGTTCTCTTCAGGATCATGATCAATATATTTTTTTTTAACTACATCATATAATGCTTCTTGAGATAATTGTAATTCATTTTTTTCGTGAAACATAATATCAATACGTTCTACAGAATCTTTTTCATATTCTACGTTATCTAAGTTTTTCTCAAATTTGTCTTCCAATAAGCTAGTACTTCTTGGGCGTATTAATAGAGATTTATCATCAATTTCAAATAAACTATGAGTTCGTGATCTACTTTTATCTTTAATTTCTGCAATACTATTATTACTATCAAAATCACATTTTGAAGTCATTTGATTTTCAGTTAAGTGTGAAAATACACATTTTTCAATACATACTTTATCTAAAATACTTGATAATTTTGAGTTAACTGAAGACTTTTCTTTAAATTTTTCAAGTTGGTATTCTTCAATCAAAGGATCATTAATTAATTTAGAATAAAATTTATTACCTACTAGACTTAATTCAGATTCATCAAATAAATTTTTATTATTTAATTTATTACTCAGAATATTAATTTTATCAGTAGCTTCATCGCATTTTGAACTTGCAATGTCCATATTTTCAATATTTATATGCGAGGCCGTCAATTGTGTAGAATCATCATTTACTTTTTTAGGATCAAAAATATTTGAAATTACTCTTGTAGAATTAATATCATCTGTGCATATTATTTCAGAATTAACTTTATTTTCATCCAAATCAATTATCGTAGTTTCATCTTGTTTATTATTTTTTATTTTTTTATCTGTACAATCATTTATAGCATGAATTGTAATTTCATAATTTAATGTATCTTTTTTTTCATTTTCAGTTTTATAATCAGATTCTTCTATTATTTCTTCATTATTTAAAATAGATAATTTAGATTGGTCTATAGACTTATTAATAAATATATCATTTTTTAATTCATTTTTATCACTTGTAAGTGCTGAATCTTTAAATAGCATTCCTTTATCTGTTTTTTTATCAACATCAGAAATTCCATACGTTTTATAAATATTACATTTTCCTTCATCTTTTAATTGTAACTTATCTGTAGGAGTGGCAGATTCTATAGATGATCTTTTTTTAATACTAATATCATTTTCTATAAAAGATTTTGATGTATCTTCAGTCGGACTAGTATGTGATTCATTACCTTCATTTTCAATATTATTAATTTCAACTGTTTTCTTTGAATATCTATCATACATTTGTTCTGTTTCAAAATTATTTTTTACTTTTTTATTATCTTCATCAATAATTAATTTTGTAGAAGATATATTCTTTTCATCTTCTAATTTATTAAGTTTATCACATTCAATTGTTGTAGAAGTGTCTATTATTTGAACTTTATTATTAAACGAGCTTAAATCTTCAAGTTTGCTATTTTCAGTTAAATCTTTTTCAATACACGAATATTTAGATTTATCTTTTTCAAATCTACTGAAATTTTCATAACATTCATCCATAACATCATTGGAATCAATTAATCTATATGAATACATATTTTTATAGTCTATATCTTTATCAGTATTAGAGTATTTAGATGTATTATCAAATTTATTATTAATTATTTCATTTGGTAACTTTTTATTTATCGAAATAATTGATTTTATATGTATAATTTCTTTTATAGATTCTTCATTTTTATCACTTTTTTTTAGTGGTTTTTCAAATGTAATTTCTTCAACTACTGTTTTTGATTCATTCTTGAATATTAACGGTTCTAATTGATCAATCGATTTATCTTCTGTTATATCATCAATTTTATATGTATTATCAGCAGCTTCAACTATTGTTATCTTATTAATCAGTTCATCACATATTTTTGCTTCAGCTATATTTTTTTCCATATCTGTTTTTCCAATAATAATTTCATTATTCGATGTCTGTAAATCTTTCGCTGAACATGAGTTTAACAATTTTTTGGTTTCTTTATCAATATATAATGAGTTGAATTGTTCCAATTTTGTACATTTAGTACTCTCATTTTCAACAAATATATCTTCTTTAACAGGTGTTTTTTGTGCCATGGAAGTGATATCTTCAGAGGTTTCTAACTTTTCATTAAGAATATCTTTTATGTTTGTTTTTATTTTAAATTTATCAGAAAATTCTTTGTCTATTAATTCCTTTTCAATATCTAAATTCATTTTTTTTTCAGGCGACATTTCTTTTGATTCCTTTTTATTTTCAAAATTTTGTTCTTTTAGTATTTCATTCATTGAATCATTATTCATGGAATCTAATACATATTTAATATCTTCAAAAAATATTGTATCATCCGATACTTTTTGTTTGTCATCTATATATTTTTCAATATCAAATAAATTTGATTTATCTGATATTTTACTATCATTATTTCCAAAATCTATTGATTTTTTATTTTTTGTAGTAGATATCATTAAACTAATTTTTTCATTTTCGTCAATTTCATTTTCTATAGTTAATGATTTTAATCTATTACTAGCTGTACGGATATCCTCGTTTAAAAGTTGTTTTTTATTTATAGATGTAATTGCATTCTGGTATAAGTCATTGTTAATATTTTTATCATTCGGAAATTCATAATTATCTTTTTCATGATATATAAGATTTTGTTCAATTTCATCTTTTAAATCATCAAAATCAGATGATTCCTCAGGAATTATAACATTTTCAATGACAAAATTTGTAGATTGATTTATTTCTGTTCGTGGAGATGTAAGCGTTTTATTTGAGAATTGTTTTGAAATATCAGAATCAATTAATATTATAGAACTTAATTCTTTTTTATGTTCTTCTTTTTCTGTGTTAATCAATGAATCATCTAATGAAGAAATAATTTGTTTCATAGATGATGTTAAGAACATAGTTTCTTTTAGTGAGTCAGAATGTATATTATCAATAATTGTTTCTTTTGCATCTATTGAACTTATTGATGATTTTTTAGGCGTTTCAGATAAACTTAGATCTATAATATTTTCAGATTCTTTTTTACCATTAATATCAGATGCTAGTTCTGTTGAATATATCTCATCACATATTAATTTATTATTTTGTAAACTTTTAGTTTTAATTGAATAATTTATCAAACTATCATCAGATAACATTTCTTCTTCTTGAGCAAGTTCAATATTTTTTTCAAATGTATTATCATTAAATTTACTTGAATCTTTATTAAGATCATTATTAATCAATGCATCCTTTCGTGAAATAATAATTTCATCAATATCTTTTAAAGATTCTCTTAGTGGTGAAGTTTTACTAAACATAATAGTATCATTCGAACATACTTCAATGTCTTGTCCCCCATCATCACGAAATGCGGTAGCAACCATTATATTTATAATTTCTACAGGTATATCTTGACTAGAAGGTTGAAATGACAGATCCATATTAGATATTTTTTTATCATAACTTAAATTTTCTTCAATGTCTATTAAGTTGGGAGACTCCAAAACATTTATTTGGGGCTTTCTCAATTTTATATCTTTCTCAATTAATTTACTTTCGCCTAAATCAACAGATTTTGAAATGAATAATTCTGCATTATCTTGCAATAATGGTTTAAAATGTAATGATTTTTCTTTATCTTCATCAAGGTATTTTTCATTAATATTTATATTTGATAATTCATGAATTTCAAATTCTTGAGTAGATTTTTGTTCACATTTATTATTCTCAGTTATTTTTGTATCTGCAAAACAAACAATATTTTCAATAGTTTCTTTTACAAATTGTTCGTGTGTTTCAATTACATCATTGAAATTGTTAAATGAATTATTCATTTCTTTATTTTTTTTCTGATTTGATATTTCTTTAGATGAAATTGAAGCAATATCATCAAGTTTATATTCTTGTTCTACTACTTCAAAATCATTTGAAACCTTCGATTCTGTTTTTAATTGATTACATTCTTGTTGCAATAATTCTATAGCATTTATAGATGATATGCTGACAAAACCATCTTCCATTTTATCTTCACCTACTTCTTCTAAATTTATTGTCGATGCAGTTCCTTTTTCTTTCTCAGTTTTTAAGGTATTTTCTAAATCTTCTTTAAATATTAAAAAATACGATTCTTGAGAAATATCGAAAAAAGATTCTCTAGAAAATTTTCTTTTTATCAGAACGTCTTCAATTACATTTATTGCAATAGATTTCGAAATTTCATATTTATTAGAAATATCTTCAATCACCATTAACGAAATTTTTTTATATTTATTTAAAAATTCTTTTACAATGTAATTCTCAATCTCTGACTTTTTTTCCAGAGAAATATCGTGTGTTTTTAAAACTTCAACACAATCTGTAACATTCTCACGAGGAATTTCATATTTAATCATTATTTCTTGAATAATTGATATTACTTCTTCTTTGGGCATGCATTTTATGTTAGCAATATTTTCCAAAATTGGCATTGTAATTTTTTGTTTTCTTATTACTATAAAATCTTTTAAACTGTTTTCTAAATTCATATCTACATTAAATATATCTTTATTTCCAGTTTTAAATTCGGATAATTTAGATTCAATAGTTGCTTTAGGAGAACCTGGTGTAGAACCTGGTGTCACGGTTACAATTTCTAACTTACCAGGCGATAAATTTTGTTGGAAATTAATTTCTGGTTCAACTATTATTTTGTCTTCTTTATAATCACCATAAATCTCTCGCTCTGATACTTCTTTTATACATTCTTTCTCTAAACCCAAATCCATTACATCTATTTTACTATCAATCCTAACTAAATGATTTGATTTTTTCCTTACATCATCCTTTAAAAGTTCTTCATAAAGTTTTTCTACGTCTTCTTTATCTGATTTTAAAACATCAATTTTGTCAATACAAAATTCCTTAGCGAATTCAAATTCATCGGTTTTTTCATAATTTAATAATGGCTTTCTAATGATTTTTATTTTCAATGTTTCTTTATTTTGTCCTTCTTCAGGAAACTTTTGAATAACGCAATCTTTTTTTAATATATCATCTGATATAATTTTTATTACACTATCATTATTATTTGAAATTTTTCTTTCTTTAATAAAAAATTCCCTTTCTGACAAAAAATCATCTTCTTTAAGAAGTTCTGTTACTGTTTTTACAATTTCATCAACATTTTTTGATTTTTCTTCTGCTTCAATTTTTATACCAGCTGTACCTACTAATACTCCAGCAACATCACGTACAGCCTCTTTAAAATCTCGTACAATAATATCATTTTCATTTTCTTCTTCACCCAAATCGTCACTTGAAGGAACTATAAATTTAACTTTTTCTGGCTCTTTAAAATCAGTAAATTTATTTATATCTTTAGTACTATCAACAAGTTTTTCAGCAACTTCAGTTAAAGTATCATTAATTATATCATTCTGTGATTTAATTGATTTACATTTTTCATCTACTTTTTCTTTTAAAGATTCTAATGAATCTTGTAAACTATCTTTTACATTTTTAAATTTCTGAGATGCTTCTTCCTCAAATGATTCAATATCTTCAATGTCTTCTATTACTTGTTCTTTTACATCATTTTTTAGTTTTTTATCATTTACTATATTATCTTTTTCAATTTGTACATCACCTGAAATTATTGTTTGTACTAAACAGTCATTTTTAAAGTTTCGTATTTCTTCTTGCAATAAAATAACTGTTTCATTAAGTGTTGCAGGCTCATTATTATTTTTCTGAGATTTCATTTTTTCAACTGATTCTACTTTTTCAACAATTTTTTCAATTTTTGAAAAATCTTTTTTAATATCAATATTCGTAAAAAGTTCTTTGTCCGGTGGTGTTCCTTGTTTTGGTGAATTTGATTTAGAAGATTTATCGTCTATATCTTTTTGTGGAGGTGTTCTTTCTTTTAGCGAACTGGATCTAAAAAATTTATCCCCTGTATCTTTCTCTTGAGGTGTCCTTTCTTTCGGTGAACTTGATTTAGAAGATTTATCCTCCGTATCTTTCTCCGAATCGCGTCTAGTCTTCTTTGTTAATTTATCAATACCCTTTTCAAATTTATCAGCTACTTTACCAAAGAAACTAAACATACCCTTTTCTTTTTGCTCTTTAACTACAGGAGGAGAAATTTGAGTATCTTTTGATTGTTGTAATATTAGTGGTGCTTTAGGACATTTTTCTTTTTCTAAATCGTTCATTTTATAGAGTTTAGGATCAACTTCTTCATGAACTGGTAAATCTGCAACTTCATCAGGTGTTTTAACAATATCTCTTTGAATGTTGCAATGAATATTAGATGCTTGTACATCTAATCTTTTAATTTCAGGTTTTTGTACATTTGTAGTCGCATCTAAGACTACTTGTTTTTGTGTAGGAGAAATATATTGCTCTTTAACTTCTTCTATAATATGTTTTTCATCTGTATATTCTTTAATATCATGCAGTGAAATTCGCTCATCTTCTGGTAATGTTGGTGCTGTTGTAGTTTGGCCCGATTCTAAAATAGAAATACGTTCTTGAGATTCTTCAAATTTTTCAGGTAATGGTTCTTTTTGTTCAATATCTAATTTATTGGGAGAATCTAATTTATCAGGACTTAAACTAGAAGATTCTTTTGTAATACCATTATTACTTTTTTGAACTAAAATATTCTTTTCGTCAGTTTTTTTTATAACTTCTGTAGCTGAACTAATTATCTGTTGCATTTCTTCTTTCAAAGTTTCTCTGTCTTCTGGAGGTAATTGAATAGATTTTTTCCTCCCTTTTTTTTCATTTAAGAAAGAATTAGTAAGTTTTTTCTCTGAGTGGTCATCTTTTTTTTTTTCAGTAAATTCCTTTTCGATTTCGTTTATAAATATTCCTGACTGTGAATCTTTTTTGATTTTTATCCGACTTTTTTCAGATTCTAATCCATCAAGATGATTTTTATGTTCTACATCACCACTTTGTACTGAATCTTCTATGAAAAATTCTTCATTTTCAACAATTAAATACTCATCTTCTTCTATTAGTTCTTGACTTTCTTTTTTTAATATTTTTTTCGGCATATCATCCATTTCGGCGGTAACATCTTCTTCGGCCATATCTTCTTTTCTTTCTGTTATTTCAGTTGTTATATCGTCATCTAGTTCCAAGAGTTCTTTTTTACAGGCTTTTTCAATTATTTCAGCTTTTTGTAAAACAGCTTCAATTTCTTCAATAACCTGACGATCTTCTTTTAAATCAGCTAGTACTTTACTTTCAATTGAATCAAGTGAAATATCGTCGGATTTTTCTGTTAAATTTTTATCTACTAATTTAATAGTAGATTCTGGGTTAATTTCGGAGGGTGTTAATATTGCAGATGAATCTATCGCTTCTCCTTTTATTTTTCGAATGATAAAATTCTTTTCAGATTTTATGAATGCTATTGGTGTATTTTTTATTGATTTTGCAGGACTAATTGGAATTCGATTTTTTAAAGGACTTGTAGGTGTCATACGACGAACATTATTTTTTCCCTCGATTACCATTCGGTTATTAGCATCTTTAGTACTTTTTGCAGCAGGTACAGATGATTTTGAAGTATTTTTAATCGAAGACTTTACAATAGTCTTTGAAACCTCATGTTTTTTTGCTGAACCATTCATAAATTTCTTTGGTGTAGTTTGAGACGATTTTAAACTATCTTTCTTTTCTCCGGATATCTTTAACTTCTTTTCAATTAATTTGGTCGAAGTTTTAACCGTAGTTTCAGGTTTACTTGATTTTATAATTGTTTTAACTGTTTCTTTATTTTCTTTTTTCTTAATTTCATTTTTTTGCACTTTATTTTCTTTTAAAACAGTCTTATCAATTTCGATCTTTATATCAGTCTTTTTTATTTCTGATTCTAATCGCTCTGATTTTTCCACTTTCTTAATTTCTTTTTTTTTTTCCTTTAATTCCTTTTCAAACTTTTTAATTTCATTTGTTTCTGATTCAATCTTTTTATTTTCCACAATTTTTTTAATTTTTGTTTCTACTTTTGCCTGAGGTGCCATTATTATTTTCCCTAAAGAATTTTTCGTAATAGTATCTTCGATTATTGAATCTTTTTTTACAGCTTTAACTTCTGAAATATCTTTTTTTTCTTTTCTTATTTCAATAAGCCTTTTAGTCTCACGTTCTACTAAATTCAATTTCGGTTTCAATCGTGCAACCTTATCTTTAAGTGTTACAAGTGACGATGAAGGTGATAAACTTTTTGCTGTGCAAACCGTGTATTTTAAAAACTCTAAATGTCTTAATCGCTCAAACCCGTCAAAAATTTTGTGCTGAGGAGCGCTCCCAGGAAATAAAATACGAGTAATCGTATCCTCTGGATTTGCTGGTTGCCACACAAGTAATGCACAAATTGATACTAAATTTTGCAATGGAAATATAATATTATTAGATTCTTTTTTATGTGAGCCAGAAAAAAGCTTTGAGTCTAATGAATTCCACTTAGACATAAATTCACGAACTTCTCGACTCTCTTTATGTGGACTCAAAACATACATATCTAAGGTACCGTGTCCAACTTTGTGATATAAATTAATTGGCTCTGTATCCCTATAACAAGGATGTGGATGAAGATTTATTTGACGTAAATTTATCATCATTTCTTGTCCAATATCAATAATATCCAAAACAAGAGGATTAATATCCTTATCACCATCAAGAGAATTCGAATCCTTTCTTTCCTATAAATAATACTTTAATTATTATCAAACATATAAGCAAAGTAAAAATATCATTTATATGTTTAATTATTTTATTACTTTAATTTTTAAAGCTATTTATCGTACAATTTGATTTTTACAAAATAAATATAACTATTATTATTAATTTACAAATTTTTCTATAAAAATAAAATGAATGCAATGGATTTTAAATTTAAATCTAAAAATCAAACAGAAAATCAGACAATACTCACATTTAAATTACAAAAAAAATGTCCTATTTGAGGATAAACATGCATTTCTTTTTTTTTTTTGAAGAATACTCGATATGCCTCCAATATTACTATTATTAATTCGTGTAACAAGTACTGCATCTAGACGATCAAGATGCCGAGTAAAATCCCAAAAACACGCTTTTCTCGCAAATCCTCCATCGACAAGCATATTGAATCCATTTATACCAAACAATGCGGCATCTCCTTCTCCGCCAGGGAAGACATATAGTGTTGGATGAGTAAAACGTATATTACCAACAACGTCCGAAGGTTGCATAAGTTGATCCAAAGTTTGAGGTATGAGATACTGACCAATGTAATTCGTAAAATTTGTAATAGCTGTCACTCCTGCTGTAAAACTATCATCGGGGTTCACTCGTACTTGGCATGCTCTATAAATAATAAAAGAACAAATTGATTAGAATAAGAGGTATTACAAGTTTTTTAGAATCTTATATTTTGTAAAATATTTTGCTTTAAAAATGTGCTTTAATCCAATGTACTCTAAACACTAGTGCACATTATATTTTTGAAGATTGAGTATAATATTATACTGTATATGATGTCGATCATTTCACAGAATATTGCATTGCATATATATTTTATAATAAAATAAATTCTGAATTAAAATAAAATATTAAAATAAAAAAACTAAGAAATTTTTACGATACTAATACAAAATAATTGTGTATCCTAAAAATAAAAGTATTAATTTTCTAGCTAAGCCATATATATTTATAAATAATGTAGAAATGTCATTTAAATCTGTATAAATCATATTTTATTTTTCTGTATAAGTAAAATATCGTCAAGTATACATGGTCTGTCCATAAAAAATCAAATTTTTTTTTTTAAGTCGATATTGGTTCTAGCGATTTGGGAGAGATCTTAAAATAGGGAGGGGGGTTCTATTTGCTCCTGAATTTATCAACGCATGCATACAGTTACCCTTAAAAACCTTTAGAACCATTAAAAAATTTTTACAGTACTTTTAACAAGCCATAACCCAAAATTTTACCACATAGGGCTTTCTAGTAGTCGCTTCATCGCGCCGTGTCACAAAACTGAGAGGCATCTTTCGCGCGAATCATAATTCTGCTGCTTATAAAAATCGAATAAAAAAGAAAAAAAAGAACAAATAGAAAAAACTCTACCCCATATTTTAAAATCTCTTCCACTACTACCAATAGTAGCTTTAAAAAAAAACTTGATGCAATGACCATGTATGTAAAATTTAAAATTAAAAATATATTGATAATAAATAATATTTAATAATAGCAAAATAATATGTAATAAATTAAATATCAAATATTTATTTATGCAGCAAAAAGCATTTTTTACAATAAAGAACCCTTTCAAAAATATTAACTTTTCGATTAAATCTAAGATACTGGAAATATCTATAATATTTTAACTGGCATATATTAAAAAAATGCTTTATTTTTATTTACATCATTACTTTAAACAATATTTTTCATAAAAAGTAAGTGATGATAATTATAAAACATAATATAAATCAAAATACCTTGTACACGGTTCTTTGGAAAGATGAGACGTTGACCAGTCACCTACTCCTGCGCAATGAATATCTATAGTAACACTATTCTCGTAAGCTCGAAGCACTCGCTGCACTTCGTGTTCAGTAAATGCATCTAAAAAGTCAGCTAGACTAAAAGTTCCATCCTATTGAATAAAAGAGGTATTAAAAAAGTTTTTACATGATAATGTTATATTTGGTATAACACATCCAATAATTTTAATTTATACAAAAATACCTGGAGTATCCAGGAACCATTCCCACAAAATGTGTATCCAGCATGAATAATGTGACGGTGCTTCGTAAAACTTGCAAGAAGATTACGAATGCATTGCAAAAAAGTATTAGTTTGTGGATAAATAAGAACTTCTGTGACGAGATTCTCGGTTGCGTATTGAATTAAACGTTCACCTATGTATTAAATAAAAACAAAAAAAATATATTCATTATTTATCTAAATATAATATTTATATTGCCTGTATTTTAATTCGTTAAATTCAAGATATACAATCTTTAATTCGAATTACCATTAAATATAAAAAAAATTCTATGATCATACAAAAATTAAATGTAATACTTTTATTACCATTTCTAGCCTCTTCGCCTTCGGGTAATTGGGCCACTAATGCTTGTAATTCTTTTTCGAGATCTACATGACAAGTACCTTTATCCCAGGAGAAAAATCCTGAAATCATTTTAAACATTATTTGTATTTTACTACAAGCTTAAATTACGTTGGCATAATTTTTAATTATTTTAATGGAATAAGAACATTATATAATTTATACAATTTTTTTTATATTTATTTTATAATCAAAATAAAATATATTTGTTTATTTGAATAACATTCTTGTTACTTTTTAAGTCATCTGTTTTTATTATTAAAATCATAAGAGTTTTCATTAAATTCAGTATTAAGATAAATAAAAGTGGAATGACAATTTCTAATGTAATTTGTAAAAAATCAATTCTTTGGAAAGTTGACCAGCTTAAGTAAACGATGACATTGTTCTTTCATTAAATTTAAAAACTCCTAATATCTTATAGAATTATAAAATTTTTTATACATTATTTTATTAAAATTATTATTCATACATTGTATATAAACAAAAAATAATTTTTGTGATGTAAATAAATTTTTATAAAAAATTAATGTCGCGTTAATGTTAAAATTGAAGTAATACATTTAAGAAAATGACCATCTATATACATGTATTTAATATTATATTTAATAATATTATTACTTATTCAATATACATTTTTTGTCTGATTGTATATTGAATAAGTGAAGAAATGAGTATTTTTTAATAAATTATTTATAATCTGATTGAACGAAAAATAACAATGATTATAAAATCTAAACATTATCTAAAGTTAATTTTAAAAACGTGAAAAAATATTAAAATCTAAAACTATTATAGTATACTTCAGAATATAATAAAAGATATCTGAGTATTTGTAAACAAATAGTTACAGATTATAATTAATAGTTAAATTATAATGAATAAACTACCAATTAAAATAAAAGTTAATCATCAAAATCTCCGAATATTTTTAATTAATTATTTTGTAATTTTTTAAAACCGGTAATTCTTATGTATTTAATCATCTAATTTTTACAAAATTAAATTTATTAAGTACAGTAATTTTCATAATTATTGATTTAATATATATTTTTAAATAAAATTAATAATTTTTTTAACGACGTTCGTAAAAGTAAAATGTTTAAAATATATAATGATTATCGAATTCATAAAGTGATTAGCTATTTATTAATTTAGTGAATGTTTCTAATAAAATTTTTTTTAACCCATTATTAAATTTTCAATTATAACTTTTAATTACAAAAATATCATTCACTTTAATCATGCATAATTTATGACTATTAATACAATTACTACTATTCTAATTAATAAGTAAAAACAATTTAATAAAAATTTTATCACAAAAATAAATATACAATTACATAAAATATAATTTACATATAAAAATAAAATTTAACTGAATTTATTATATATTTAAATACATTTCACCCTTGATAATTAAAAAACAAATTAAAAATATAATTAGACAAAAATAAAACTAAGAAAACCAAATAACGTAATAGAAAACTATTGAAGAGGTATTAAGGACAGAATTCATGACGTCATTAGCACCGCACCCCCCATCACGTGATTTTTACTAACTGAGAATCGATTCTTGTTCGCAGCTCCTCTATGTTTACCAACATTAACTTAAAGCTATCTCTAAATCTGAGAATAATATCTTTATTGTAAACCTTTTTTTTAACAAAAAATAATAATACTATAAAATCATACAATAATTAGAAATTCATGTAATTGCATTTAAAATATACGATACTTTAAAAAAATGACCTTTAAACTTTTATTGTTGTACAATATCTTTTAGAGTGGGATATTTAAAAAAATATGACTATCTTAAATTTTAAAAATCAATATACAAATTTCATAAATAAGAGTCATTAAAAATAAATAGAAGTATGCTTACTAAAATATATATCTGTATAGTATGTACTAGTATTTCTTTTGTTAATTTATTTAAATATACACTGCAATTATAGTACGTTTTAAATATTAAATAACAAATAAAACTCTTTTAGTTACAAATGATGAAATTTTGAATTTATAATTATATTTATATCGACAATCCAAAAGTTCTTTTTTTTATAATAATGTAATTTATTATACTAAATCCTTGAATATTTTTGGACGACTCTCTGAAAAAACACGAGACAACACTTAGCTGAACGAAAAATATATTTTACAAGTACAATAAAAGATGGACCTACAAAAGCCGACATTGTATATTAAAATAACACTACTTCATTAAAATCCATGCTAAAATAAATAAAGTAAATAATCAATATTTGCATCGGATTAATGGTAAGGTCAGGTGGTGATTTTATTGGGAGATGGCAATAACGACTAAGACACAAGCGTCACCTCTTAAAGCTTCTAAATAGGTATATCGCAGAAAGCATTCAATATGTGTCAAATTGATTCGAAGCCCTGAAGTTGATACAGTGAAGCCGTACCGAGTTTTGCGTCTTAGATCCTTAATAGTTCTCTAGTTCTCTTGTTTTTATATTTATCAGTCGCTTTATTACATTAAATACACAAAACTATTGTCAAAACATATTCGACTTATAACCGATTGCAAAAAAAAATTATCGCAAAAAATAAATATGATTGCAATAGAAATTTTTTATCACTATTTTTTTATAATATATATAAAGATAATTAAAATTAAGTTTTATTTACGATTTATGGTTAAAATAGTTATCATTTTAATTTTTAGATCACGTTTTTAAAAACAAACTGTTAAATTATTATTTTTATTGTATTTTCAAATAGTTTATAATAATGTAATTAAATTTTCAACTTTCTACTAAAAAAAATTATCTTTCAATTATTAATTTATCTAAAAATAAAATACCTGTAATATAAAGAAAACCATAAGATAAAAACCCTCCGATTAAGAAATATTTAATATATAATAAAAATTTCCGAAAAATATCTATAAATTAATGTAAATCGTCATTTTTATGTTATTTACTAATGTAATGTAATGTAATGTTTCAAATTATTTTTACTTCAATTGAAAATATTTGACATCAAAAATATATATAGATATATAAAAATAATTACAAATAATCAAATTTTCGATTAATTTTAAAAACAAGAATTATCTTGATATAACTTTATCAAAAAATATTGTACTATTTTTATAATTTACTTATATTAGTTAATGCAATATGAAAATTTATTAAAATGCTATTAATAATAATTAATTATGGATAATGTAAAAGATCATTTACATTTAATTAATATTATAATTATTACATAACTTTATTTTAAAAATTTTCATAATAAATATAGTTACGCAATAAAATAGCTTTTTATTTAAAACTTTAAATTATATTATCTGTAATATATATAATAAAATTCTGATTGTACATTAAACTCATGCGACTTTCTAACACTGTAACATTCATATTTTTTTCAACTCATTAATTCATTTACTGTATCTAACAAAAATATTTATCAAAATAATTACCTAAAAATATTTACTATCCTTACGTCTCAGAATGTATTTAATAAATAAATGAATAATTAAAATATTTGTAATTTTAACAATTATTTATTTAATAATTACTTTGGTTAGTTTACAATTTTAATATACTATTTTTAATGTTTTCAGTAAGAATAATATAATAAAATAGAATCATTACAAAATATTACAATGATTAATCGATAGTTTTTTAAAATTACTTGCGTGATAGTTATTCACAATGATTGAATTTTAGAAATAGTTTGTCCGAAAGAACGATGTGGGCAGTTTCTTAGAGGCAGGAGTCTGTCACCACTCCAGATTTTCGAGATTGGAGAGTTCTTAATACTTGAGTTTAAAATATACTAGTTCCAGAAGTAAAAAGCACTTTCTTCATATTTTCTTTGTCTTTTAAAACCTTTATAATTTTATCCCTTCCATGTTACATCTCAATTATTAACCTCGATTGATTGGTGTATGATTTGACTCGATTATACGCTTTTAGTTATGATCGTGTTATTTCGTAATGAAATAAAATTATCTATTTCCTATTTTATATCTAAATTATGTTCTGTACCCACGTACTATTGCTACATTTTATCCTTTCCGTAATCGTTATATTGATAAAATAAATAAACAATGTTTCATTTATATTAAATTATTTTAATTCTAATTACAATTTGAGTTCATGAACTTAACGAATTTTATAACGCAAAAGTCTTAAAATTAGAGGAGAAAGTATAGTTTAAAATATTGGGACGTTACCCCCATCCCTTAGCAAAGAAAATTAATAGAATTAGTTTGTTTCAATTTTTTTTTCTATTAAAATTTCATCTTCCTTATCTATTTTATTGATTTTTTTTAAAACCATTTACAATAAGATTTATAAGAATATTTATATGAGAAACAGTATTTTTATGATTATTATTATATATATGAAAATTTTACATTATATATTTCATTGTCCAATGCCTTTATCATTTCAATGTGTCGATAATGTTGCTGTAATATTTATTATCGTCATTTGTAAATTGAGTTAATTTTTTTCTAAATATTTCAATTTAGTTAGGCGGATTTTGCGCAGTGCCCTTTTTTTGTTTTAGTTTTTGATATTTGTAATTCAACATTATTATTTTTTGAATTTTATTATTGATTTTGTAAGGTTTCATATATTCAGGATCAAAAATACGTTTATTACCTGCTTTTAGTAAGAGTACATTATCACCTATTTGAAAATCGAATTCATTTAATTTTTTGTCGGAATATAATTTAGACTTTTTTTTTATTGTTCTATATTTATTTTTGCTAGTTTCTATATTTCATATATATGTTTTTTTAAATCAAAAATATATTTATTGTATGTATCATCTGGTAATGTTTCTAAATCGACTCGATTAGTCGGAATTCGAGCGATTTTTCCGAACATACATTCATACGGTATCAATTTGATTTCTTCGTGCACACTAGTATTATAAGAAAAAGCGGCATTTCGTAACCATTCATCCCATGAATTTTCATTTTTAATAAAGCATTTCAAATATTCTTTAAATGAATGGTGCATTCTTTCGATAGAACATTACTTTGAGATCTATAAGCTGAGGTCGTACAGTGTTTTGTTTTGCATAATTTAATTAAACTTGTTATCAGTAACGACGTAAAATTAGTATCTTGGTCGGTTAAAATTAGTTTTGGAGATCAGAAAACTTTAATTAAATCATTAATTATTGCACTAGTAATTTTTTTAGATTTGGTTTTCTTTAAGGGACTTAATACAATGTATTTTGCTAATAAACATTGTATCGTTAATATGTATTTATTTCCATCATACGTAGTAGGCAATGATCCTACTACGTCTAATGCTACTTTATCAAACGCTTTACCTGAACTGTCGGTTATTACCATGGGTTGTATTTTCAGTCTTGTTAATTTACGTAATTAACAAATTTCGCAAATTTTTATCAATTTTTGAATGTCTTATTTAGAGTAGACTAGTAATAATCTTGTCTAATACGTAAGTAAGTTTTAGTTACTCCTTTATTCCCGTTTACTGATGATTCATTAATTTTGTATCGCGGATACGTACATATGCTCACACACACTCACACACACACTCGCACACCGATATACACACCGCCAAGCCCAATGTTTACATTTGCGAAATTGTAAATACGCCGCTCGAGAATGATCTCGAACCTTCCAGAATGTTCTCGAACGTTCGGGAGGGTTCGGGATCAGTCGGCCGCGCATGCTCAGAAGTCCCAAGCGCTTATACACGGGTCTTATGGGCCGGCTCGTGTATAAAAGCCGGCGTTCGAAAGCGAAAAGGTACCTTTCTGATCCCATCTCTCCTGCTACTCACACCTCACCTAGCCTACGTATTGTACGGAAAGCCAGATCATCCCTCTCTCTTTAACCGACCTACGTATTGTACGGAAAGCCACCCTTCCCTCCCCAGGCCTACGTATTGTACGGAAAGCCTGACTACCCTCACTCTCTACCCCTCCAGGCTTACGTATTGTACGGAAAGCCTGACTACCCTCACCCCTATCCCCAGGCCTACGTATTGGACGGAAAGCCAAGCACGAATTTCCCCCCTCACCCCTGAAAGGCCAACGTATTGTACGGACAGCCTTCTCAGGGTCTTTCCCCTACCCTCCGTAGCATCGAGATATTCAATGCACCCAGCTTTTCGAGTAGATGCACCCGCTTTCTAAATTAAATGCACGCCGCTTAATTAATGAATGAACCCCGTTTTTTTTTCACTAGTATCCGATAGACCGAACCGACCAATAACATCTGACACTGTTGTACCGACCGACTTGTACCGAATTATCCTTGTAAATCTAAATGCACCGCGATTGCAAATAATTATTTAAAATTCAATATTCTCATTTCTTAAAGATTCAAAGTTAAAAATTCATTGTTTCTAAAATCGACACTTGTATATATTTATGTTACAGAAATAGAACGTCAATAAACCTGGAAACCTTGTTACATTAAATTCTGCTTATTTTTATTTTTTTTTTACCTGCTGTTGTGTTTCGCCTCCCAATCCTGGTTCCCCGACTGCATGCTTATCCACGCAATTTATTAAATAATTCAATTAATTCATTTTTTTCTAATAATTCATTATCATTAAAAATAGCAATTTAAAGTAAAAATAAATTTATTAAAGCGCGGGGAATAACCCGTTACAATTTGATTGATAATATTTTCGCGATCTTTTTCGTCTGGACAGATTGTTATATTTTTACAAATTAAAATTTTTATTCTAGGGGTTAAATGGCTAAACATTGCTAACGTGTTTTCGAAACTATGTGGGTTTATATCATGAATTTTTTTCTGCAAAAAATTTAATAATGTTTGTCTTTAATAAAATAAAAGAAATTTTTTATGGTTAGATTCAAATTTTCGTATTCTTTTCTTGAATTAGATTTTATAGTTATACACAAAACGTAGATTTCATGGGTATACATTTTTACATCTCCGATTTTTAGATTATCGAAATTTTTCCACGATTGTTGGTTCATTAGAAATTTTCCTGTATTATTAAATGATTCGTTTTTTTCGGTTAAGAAAAATTCGATATAATTTTCAAACATAAATATAGAATCTGTGATCTGGATTATATTGTTTTTTTAACGTAAATTTAGGTCATAATCAATTATATCATCATCAGTTACTTCATCTGAGTTTAGCGACTCATCGAGTTCAGTGTCAGTATTTCCGGGGTCGTCGACATCCGAGTCTGAGGTGTAGAATTTTGTTTTGTCACGCCTTTTGTTAGTTGCTAACCGTGCCATTACAGATACTTGTAATGAAAGTGGATTACGCGATAAAACATCTGGTACATGATTTGTTTTACCTTCTTTATAAATGACTTCGTATTAAAATTTAAACAATTTTAAACTAAATTTCTGTAATCTAGATGTTGGATCCTTAAAATTATGTATCCACATTTATTACGGAACGGATTCTTGGGGAGCTCGCAATAGCGTACCACCCACCACCCGTGTAACGAAGAGCGATGGTACGCTACGAAACCTGGATTTGCAGATGTGTCACGTGCGGCAAATCCAGCGAGATCTGAGGAACTCGCCAATAACCCGATTTCGAAGGAAGCTAATATGTATTGGCAGAGCGTAACTGGACGAAATAAAATAAAGAAATTGGCCGTTTATGAGTGGTGGCGACGGGCGGCATAAAACTACCTTGTGCCCCGAGATTTGTCCGCGACGATAAGTTTACAAGATATTCAAATGTACCGGAAAACTAGAAATTAAGGTTTGTTTTTACATCGCCTTAAAATTTTTTAGAATTAGTTGAATTTTTATGTTTAGTGTGTATGGCTTTTTCCCTTCTCGGGCCAAAGAAGGGTTTTGTAGGCTACGGCAATAATAAATTAAGGTCTGCAGAAAAATAACCTTCAATCGACGTGCGGTCGAAAGGTAACCCAAGCACATCCATCCGCTAGGGACGTACCGGCCGAACTGGGTCCCTCGCTGGGCACCACCAATTGGAAGGACACAAAGCGAGTGAACTGAAAATAATGTAAAGAGCAAAATGGGGAAAGGAAGAGAAGGAAAAGGACAAAATATTATGAGTAAGAGAAAATCGGGAAAATAAACTACGTTCTTTTTTCACTTTCTTAGCCGACACAATCGCTTCCGTAAAAAACGCCAAATTTTCCTTTTTCGCGTTTTGCTCTAAGTGAACTTCGTGTACTGCGAGCCAAATAAAATTAAAAGAAAAAAAATAAAAATTAAAAATATCCAATTATTAACGTTTGCGATTCTTTTCCCCGCCCTCACTTATATCATCACTCACGTTGCGAACAATTCGACGCGAGTATGGAACAACATTAATGGTTTGTGATTTGTATAAAAAGTGAATTTTCATCCATAGAGCATGTATTTAAATTGATATGCTGCACATACCATAGCTAATAATTCTTTTTTTATTGTCGAATTGTTTGTTTCTACTTGTTTTAAGTTTCTCGAATAATATCCAACTGATTTTTCTTAATCTTCTTGTTCTTAACTGAGTACTGCACCAATTGCGAAATTTGAAGCGTGAGTGGTAACTATAAATGGTTTATTTAAGTCCGCGTTGTATAATAATGGTTTTGTTGTCAAACAATTCTTTAAGTATGAGAATAATGTTTCTTGTTCCGTACTCCATACAAATTTTGTATCCTTGCGTAATAGTTTCGACAATGCTTTTGTTTTTTTAGCAAATTCTGGTATGAATTTTCTATAATATAATGTTAAACCTAACAATTGTTTTATATTTTTTTGATTTTTTGGTGTAGGAAAATTTTACATATCCAATACTTTGTTTTTATCGGGTTGAATTTCGTCGATGTTTATTTTATGTCCAAGATAAATAGATAAATAATAGAGGTTTTATAGAATTCTCATTTTTCTGGAGAGAGCATCATATTAGCTTCTCTTAATCGTTTTGCAACTAGTTTAAACTTTTTATCATGTTCTTCAATGGTTTTTTTCAAATATAATACAGTCATCTATATAAATGAAGACTTTTTTACATTGAAGGCTGCGAAAAATATTATCCATTTGTCTTTGAAAAGTTGCTGGTGAATTTTTGAAACTAAAGGGCATTCTATTGAAATAGTAATGACCATAAGGGGTAGAGAAAGCAGTTTTGTGTTTATTTTCGGAATTCATAGGTATTTGATGAAAGTCCGATGCTAAATCTAATACTGTAAAATATTTTGAACCGCATAATTGATCTAGTATCTCAGTGATATTAGACACGGGGTAAGTATCATTGATGGTTTTATTATTAAGTTCTTGGTAATCAATTACTAGACGCCATTTACTTTTTCCACTATTATATAAAAATTTCTTTCTCACGATCCATAATGGATTATTATAGGCTGAATCGCTATTTTCGATAATATTTTATTTTAATAATTCATTAACTTGTTTTTCAATCTCTGTTTTCAATATGGATAGATATCTATATTGTTTACTATTATGTTACCTCATCTTTTAAGTATATTTTATGTTCTGTTATATGAGTTGCTTTAAGTTTATTTGTAGGTAACTTATATATCTAGATAATTTTTACATATTTTGAATACATGTTGTCTTAAATTACCTTCGTATTTATCTAATAAGATTAAGCTTTTTATATTTTCTATCTTTTGTTGACTCTCATCGTATTTTGAGTTCAGCGGGTTAATTTTAAAATCATTAATCTCATCGCTTGAATTTATTAAATTATGCACATCATTATGCTTTATTTTTATCTCGCGAACTTTTCCATAGTCGCTCAGACTTTTATCTGTTTTATAATTAACACTATTAGTTACATTTAGTAACTCTCCCTTTAATGCTGTGTCATCAATAATTTTTTCTTATTTATTTCCCCTTGTATATCTAATGTAATATCATTTGACCCATTAAATTTAGTTTGTAGTGTTATAATGTAACAATTATCTGGAGGACTTGAATTACTAAGAATATGCAAGTTTGCGTTTTAGTCTCCAATGTGAGTCTTGTAGCGGAACTGTCGAGTAACCTTGCCTTCATTTTCTTTCTCGAATGGTATAATATTACCGTTGATTTGTAAATTTTCATTTTGAAAATTAATAATTACATTGTTCTCCTAGAAGAATTCAGCTTCGAATAAGGCTTTAGTCAAAATTGAGAAATTATCGTTGATTATTAATAATTTTAATTCTCTATCAGTTCTTATTAATATTATTTTTATGGTACTGGTTGCTTTATAAACAGTTTCACCGATTTCGTATATGATAGCAGTTTTTTTATAAATAATTTCAGTATTTGTTTTAATAGCTAAGATTTTTATTATATTGGGCTGTGTTCTTGAATCTATCATAAAATCAGTGAATTTTCCGTTTAATTATTCCGATTCTAATTGTATTACCGGTACCTATTTTAACCTTCCTATATTATTTATTCTTTTCTCTTCGAAGTTTCCGGATTCTCTGTAATCTCGGATTCCTCTTCTTCTTAAGTTATCATATTTACTCGGCGAATATTGTTCAATAAATCAAAACAATTGTTTCTTTTTTCTAAACTATTTGGTGTTGCATCTTTCTTCTGTGTGGTTTTTCTTTCCACAATAATCACATGTTAAATTTGTGTATTAGGATTATAATTTTGTTTATTATTATTATGGTCCTGTTGGGGTCGTTTAGAGTGACTTTTAAAGTTCTGTTGATTGTAATTATTTTTATTGTTGTATTCAAACTTCTTTTTATTTCCAAATCTTTCTTGGTCTAATTGAATTTCCTTTTCAAATTTATTAGCACTCATAATTAGTTCATTTAAATTTTCGGATTTCAAATGCGGTCGATATTGAGGTGGTACACAGGATCTACAATATTTAATTGCTAATGCATTGACTTTTCTTGTTTTTTCTGAGGAAAGTTTTTTAATTTTCCCTTCTCTTCGTAAACAGTCTTTAAGTATGTAATATAAATCCATGAAATTTTATGTATGTGTTAACATGTTTTATGATTGAGATTTAAAAAAAGAGCTTAGATTATTCCAGATTTCACCTGATCCATAATTTTCTACGAAAGTTTCTCTTAATTTACGCGTTAATTCATCGATCGTATTGTATTCCGACATTACAATCGTAGTATGAATTTAAAGGTTGATTTTTAATTTTATTAATTTCACGATTTCTAACTGTTGATCTAATGAAAAATGTTCTTTAATCATATCAATAATGTATAATAACGGAAAAATATTAGTACCGTCAAAAACAAATATTATTGATATACTTTCATGCCTTAGCATTCTTGAAGTATATGGCCTATCTTTCGATCTTGTCGGAGAAAAAGGATTTTTAGCGTCTCGTTCGTTCTTACATTTTAATAAAGAGTGTTTGGTAAACCCAATATATTTTCTTCTTGATTTCTATTTAGTTATTCCCATTCATTTATATTACTTTGTTGTAATTGATGTTCTAATTGTATTATTTTTACATTCAATGATTCATTTAATTGTTGATTTTCACGTGTAGATGTTTCGAGTTTATTTTCACGGGTTCTAAGTTGATTTTCGCGTTTTTTTTAATTCTTCTGCTTGCATTCTGAGTTTCTCTGCATTTAATAGGTCCATTTTAATAATATTATAAATTTCTTTATGAAATTAAAAATGCTTTGTTAAATATTTATTTTGTATTTTGTCCAACATTTTGCTTGACTTTTTACTCCACTAATCAGTTATTACACCACGTATTCTATTTTATTTTCTACTTGGTTGATAAAATTCTTGTTTTCGAAATCCCATCGCTGTCACCAATTTTATTTTATTTATTATTCTTACTGTTATGTCTCAGAATGATGTATTTAATAAATTAATGAATAATTAAGATATTTGTAACTTTAACAATTATTTATTTAATAATTACTTTGGTTAGTTTACCATTTTAATATACTATTATTAATGTTTTCAGTAAGAATAATATAATAAAATAGAGTTGTTAGAAAATATTACAATGATTAATCGATAATTTCTTAATATTACTTGCGTGATAGTTATTCACAATGATTGTAGTTTAGAAATAGTTTGTCCGAAAGAACGATGTGGGCAGTTTCATAGAGGCAGGAATCTGTCACCACTCCAGATTTTCGGAATTGGAGAGTCCTTAATACTTGAGTTTAAAATATATATATAATGATGAAACAATATTTTATTTATATTAGATTATTTTAATTCCGGTTACAATTCTAGTTCATAAACTTAAACTAATTTAATAACGCAAAAATCTTGGAATTAGACGAGGAAGTGTAGTTTAAAATATCGTAACGATATACTAAATATAATAGTTTATTATTAAATATTTTTAAAAGTTTTTGAAGAAATTGAGCATAATTAACAATAATTAGGTGTAATTAAATTAATTAATTTCTCTTTATAGTCTACAACTTTTTTAAAATACAAACACTACGCATTAAAAATTTATATTGAATGTTTGAACTATTTATAATCCTGTATGAATATTAATTAATAGACGTAAAATTTAATCCTAACCATTTTTATTTTATTTAAATTTCAAAATGCCCCCTCATGAATTTTATTATAATTATTTATCCAAATAAATATTCATATTAAAAAAATTACTTGTTTATTCATTATTAACTATGTACTTTTTACACCATTAAAATTTATATACGAAAGTATTATTATAATATTAAATATTAGCTAAAAAACAATGATTATTCGTATATTTCAAAGTAGAAATTTTATTTGATTTTGAAAAAATTTCTGATTGGGTAGTATATTACAATGAGTGTCCATCCTCTCAAATCATATACTAGTTTAGATTTGAATACTATGTATGGTTGAATAAATGTAGCATCAATATAATACTATTGATTCTGTATAACTTGAATACCAAACCACTACTTTTCTTGTCTTCCAACTTTTTTTTTCTTACAAAAGAAAGATAGAAATTAAAAAAAGGTGCAAAAAGAAAATTTTGAATATATAATCATAGCACTTTTTACTTCTATGTGCATATTCTTAGTCATATTCACCTTTCATATTAAATTCGATATACACTTTCTTCAGACTTATGAACATTTAATAATCAATTACTATCTAGTATTATTATGTTAATTTTTCTCATTAAAATAATATAATTGTGTAATTAATAATGTTTGGTATTATAAACTCTCAAATTTATAAGATTTTTAGCAACATACATTGATTTAAGAAAGAAGTTTATAAATCTTTTGGGTTGGAATAGCGTCAAAAAGGTTTGAAAAGAAAAATGTTGTATCGCTGCTTCTATTTCTTAATTTAAAGTTTATAAAAGTTGTGATTTATAAAAATTGATTGAAGGCTGTTATTTTTATAGAATATATATTAAAACATTAAAATTTTGTCAATATTTATATTATATAATGAGGATCACAATTTCCGTGAATCACTCACATTTACTAAAAGAAAGACACAGATTCAAATTTGTCAATTACGCCAAAATTAAGTGCAATCGTATTTACAAAAAAAAAAATAATAATCGCACGTACGAGAGAGAGAAACTATAGATTAATAACGGTATAAAGAGTTGGCATATACAGAATCTTCTAATAGGAATAACCCTTTGGTCTACTCTTCCTCCACCTCACATATATACCTAGTGAATTCCTGAACCTGAGGAAGATATTCACGACACGATTAGACCAATGTCATCACAAATGGCTTCTCTCGATCAAATGAGAAATCTCAATGCTGTAACCAAATGTTCGAAAGAAAGAAACGCTACTAACAATTCAACAATGAGAAACGTGCACTCTTCTCGATTACACGAAGACAAATTTAATTGCTTTAAACTTTTTGGACAATTGTTATTCTCTCTCTTTCTTTCTTAATTTTATTTGGTGGTAGCGTACCGATCTTGAAGCTAAAAGGTCCAACCCATATTGGTCCTTATAACCTACATAGTAACAGTTTCCGTTTTGAATTTTCGTTTAATATTCATAACATATCAGCCGCCATGATTATTAATTTTTAAATAAATAAAATTTTTATTAAATTTAATCTTTTTTTGAATAATATTTGAAATTAATTTTATGTATTAAAATAAAAAAATTACCAGTCTAAAATTATAAAAAAAAAAATTTAACCAAAATATTAAAAAGAAAAATTAAAACTATTGAAACTGCATATTATAACGTCAGTACAAAAATGATAAATAAATAAATTGTAAATTTAAATTATGAATAATATTATAAATAATTGAATACATACATTCCGGAAAAGAAAATTACTTTGGTATTGAGTATTCAATTCCTTTATAATAAGATATTTGAAAAATTATGAATATAAATATATTCAATTATAAAAATTTGTTTGTACTAAAAAATATATTTTAACTTTGTATTTTGTTTACTAATATCGTAATAATTTTTTAAATTTTAAAGTTTCAACTATCATTGTCAATTAAAAAAATTTTTATAATGTAGCATTCAAATAAAGAATTTTATTATTATTAATGTTGTTATTAATTGTTGTTGTTGTTGTTGTAATTTTTATTTATATTTACATCATCGTTTATATGATCATAATAAAAAAATTATCTTCGATATTATTAAATTTGATACAGTTTTAATTATTTAAAATTGTAAATGAACATTTCCTCCAAATATTTTTTTGTAATGATTGTCAAATAAAAAAGTAAATAATGATAGGATTAATAATTAAATTACGAATTAATAATAATAACTCGAATATAATTTAGACCCCTCATATTTCACAAATTGTTTATCATATCATATTGACGGTACTCCATACCAAAAAATCTGCCTATCATCTAAAATCCCTATTGATATTAAATACCCTATAAGACAATTTTAAAATAAAATTGACTTTGAACAAATTTAATTTATTTCAAACTAATTTTAATTTAACAGTGATTTAAATAATCTAAAAATACAGTCAATTTAAGATTAAATTAATAAAAAATTAATAATTAATATTTTAATATTTATTACCATAATTCAAATTTTTTAAAATATAAAGAAAATTTATTTCGTATGTATCGAATAAAAAGGGTTTCCTTTATTGTGCAGCTCTCTGTCTAACAATGAGATTTTTTTAATATTTATTAATCATTTAAATGGATTCAAGGATATAATATTTTTGAGTTTTAAGCATCTCGTTTAATTATACACAACATTCATGACTTTAGAATCATTCACATTATAAATAAGAAAATATATATTAAATTTGTGACGATTGCACCGTCACTAAGAAAAACACGTCGCGGCGCTCCGAAAATGTGCCGTACTCGATCCCGACCTCACCACTCCACCGCCGCGTAGCTCACCGGCATCACTCGCCACATCAGATAACAAAAAGCGCGCGGCTCTGTGGAGGATAGTTGATATACCCCATTGGTTTCTAGCTTATGTCCGGCCACTGACAAAAGTCGGAAAGCCAAAAAACCGGTTCATTCGGAAAACTAGCCACCGTACCCTTCTCGTAGCTTCTCAACTTTGAACGTCTCCGACGAGTCAAGAAGGAAAACTAACCTCTTCTAGGCCGTTGTCAACTGGTGGCACCACCTCGTCATGAAGTCAGTCCGCTGCGCCATCACAAAAAAACAGCAAAGCTACATTCACCAGCAAAGTACGGTATCAGCAAACTGATCCTTCACGCGTAAAGGTCACGGGCACTGGTTTCACTACCTGTCGACGCAAAAGTAAAATCTTCGACGTAGAATAAAAGGAAACTAATTTTCCTCATTCACCCTTTTTTTGTATAAAAAATTTAAACAAATGTATGTATCATATGAATATATTATATATTTTTTAAAATTTTTATATATATTCTACCACGTCGCCCGTTTTCTTTAGATGTTTATTTAAATAAAATATTTATATTTACTATGCCGTTTAAAAATAATTATTATTTTTAATATATTCCCACGTCGCCAAAATGAATATCAATATTTCGTTTACCGGCTTTTTTTGATAATTTTGTTAATTATTTTCTTGTAACAACTCCATCTTTACTCGCATCTTTTAATAAATCTTTAAATAAAATTGTTTGTGTGTTTACTTATTTTTTTATGTATCGTTCACATATTCTTTTTTGATTTGTATTGAATTTCCGGGAATCCAATATTGAAATATTTCATGTATTATATTAATTGATTAAACTTTAATTTTGAAATTCTCATTTACCTTACTCTGAGCCTGACCCCGACACAAACCTGAACATCGGCATGTTTTATCCCGACCTTACGCTAGTCTACCATCGCAAATTTAATTTCAATATTAATATTAATTCAATATTAATTTATAAAATTAAAGTCTTGAAAAAACTTATTATCTTTAATGATTTTTGAACCATTAAATAAATTTGATTGAAACTACCACTTTAATAAGTGTTACGTATCTAAGAGATCACGACTATATTTATTCTTTGATAATTAAATCGCGAAACTTTCTCTCCAGGTTTCGTTCTGCCCTAGTCAAAACGGTCAAATCGGTTTGGCTTTTGTGAGGTTCGGAAGTTGTCAATTAAAGGAAACGCGAGATAATTAATAGAATACTTTTTTATTATATTTCTGTTAATGAACGAGAGAGAAAGAGTAACGTAGTATGTAATACAATTCTTCGTGTCAAGAAACTAAGTCCCGATTGTATAAAACAATTATAATAAAATATTAAGAACCCAAACCGAAATACGACTTTAGAAGAAATCGAATCGAATCCCAATTTGAAGTCTAATTCTGAAGTCTAATTCCGAAGTCTAATTTTGAAGTGCCCCTACGTGTTTTTCGATTTGACTCATTACCTCCGCTGTATGGAGAAATTGCAAAATCCGCGATTTCTCCCTCCGGGTGCCTCTGTTTGATTATCGTTATGTCAGCTTTCTTCGGTATTGCCTTTCTATTGACCTCTGTGTATTCATTGTCGCCTCTGATCTTGAATCTTCGAAATTTGGCAAACTCGTAAGTTCGTATTACTCGCGGGTTTCACATTACTCGCGACTCCTTTCGATTCCCTCAATGTCACTTTCCCAATGTTTCGTTTTCGTTTTACTGATGCGAGTACAATTTAATTCGTCGCGTATGCATATGCAATTTTACATACGTGACATAAGCTTTAATTATAAAGAATTACTAGTTTTTAATCCGTATAAAAAAAAATCAATATCTCAAATTTTTTTTTTAAATTTTTTAATTTTTATTTTAAAAAATCCTCCATTCTATTACAAAAACATATTTAAAAAATTAAAAACTTTAGAACGCAAAAATTTTTAATTTTTAGTATTTTAAATGACTAGAAATCAAATCATTGCAACGAAAATTATGTATTTTTTATATTTAATAATAAATCCAACATTAAATTTTTTTGCAATATTCTATATTTGATAAAGTATTCTACTTTGACGAATCTTTAAGAACAAGAGACAAAAAATGTACACTCTACAAATTCCTATGAATTTTTAGAAGTTATGAATAAAGCGTGTCAAATCTATCGTGTTTATTGTTAGATTTTAGTATAATTGGTATATATACTTGAAAGGATTTGTCGTAAAATATATTATAAATTTTAAAAGTACGTATAATGATAGAAAATCTCAATTGTGGTGGGGAAATTCCGAATTACCCTTGTCGAATTATTGGTAGGCGAGCATATAAGTGATTTGTATATACGGTTGTAACCATAATTATGAAATTTTGAGTGTTCTTTAAGGAAAGCAAGTAAAAAGGAGAGAATTATGATTTAAATTTTTGTAAGACTTCACTGAGTAAGCGTCATGTAATGTAAAAGAAAAATAAAGCAGAATGAATTTATGAGTTATATCTTTTTCAAACGTTTATTCAACACTTATAGTTATAATAGGGTATATCATTAAATTACGACTAGACCTCGAGATTTGGCGCACCTGTTTAGTTCAATATTCCAACTAAGTTAATAATTAATATGCATTTACTTTTTATGTATAATCATAATTTTACAGAGAAGTCGACAGTTTTTATATTAGCAAAGGCAATATTATTCACATCTATCCTGTTGATGTATTTCAAGCATCATAGTTGAGCACCTTGAATTTTAGATTTTATTCTAGCTTTTAACTTGATATTGTAAACCTAAAGCTGTTTTATTTTTTCATACGTAATATTCTTTGAAATTTAAACTTATAAAATTAAAGACATTTTTGTTTATTATTATTATTATTATTATTATTATTATTATTATTATTATTGTTGTTGTTGTTGTTGTGGTTGTTATTATTATTATGAAGAGAATAAAATTGACAGATAAGAAAAAATGGTTATTCAAACTTTTTACTAATGATCGATTTGTGTGATGGTCTAAAAAAAAATATGTTAGCAAACTCTTGCATTTTTACATGGTTTCACATCACCATTACATATTACATCGAATACTATTTAATTAAATTAAATACCAAAGTCTTAAGGAAAACATCCTTTAGCTTCAAGCATCACCGATTTTTTAAATTTTTACAGCAAGGTATAAAAAAATTAAATAAAACTATAAAATAATATAATATAAAATACCACAACCAAAATATAAAATAAAAATTGCATTTATTGGGTTATAATATTGAAGATAATTTTGAAAAATAATATTCAAGTATTATGCAAAACATAATTTTTAATTGTTATTTAAAAACTATCAAATAAAAATAAAATCAATTTCTTTGATATTGATTACGTATAAAAGCACCTACGGTGTAATATTGATTCACAATGTATGACTAAGAAAAATTCTTTTCGTGCTCTACAAACACAATGGAAAAATTAAAAAATTTCATAAGAATTAAATGTTATGCATTTGTTATAAAAAAAATGTATAAAAAATTACTGTAAATGAACGAGTAAAGTATGAAATTAGTATATAATGAAAGTAACAATAATAAGTAAAACGGATCCAGTAAATTCATAAAGTTGTAACTTAATAATTAAAGTATTCACATTTGTCAATCAGGTTCAAGAACAAAATATTTCAAGATTATGCGAATATAATCTGGAACAATGTGATACTGAGAGAGAAGCTTAAAATTAAATACATGAGCTCGCAATTTTCCCTCTCACTCTGCTTTAGAACAAAATTATGTGACTTTCTCTACAAATTCTTGATTTTTCTTTTAAATCTATTTATAAAAATGTCTACTTCTATATCATGTCGATTATTTAGTATTTGTATAGCTAGTAATTAAATTTTTCTACATAAGAATAATATTAATAGTTTGAATATCTATAAAAATTATTTTATACTTTTACTATCATTAAACATATCAGATTCAAGCTATTCATCAAAAAAACAATTTTAAGAATATTTTTAAAAAGTTCAATTATTATTTTATTAAAATTAATTTAATGTAATAAGTGTACATAATAATGATAAAAGTAAACACTTATATTATTTACAACAATTATAAAAAAATTTATGATAATATTATATATTACCAACACTTTTTATTTCATGCATTATTTTAATAATATCTTTTGAATTCTTATAAATTAAAAATGCAATAAGTATATAATGAATTATTTTACCTATTTTTTCTATTTGTGAATTAATAAGAAAATATTTTGAAATATTATTTAAAATTACTATATATAAATTACTATTGAAAAAATTAACATATTTTTTTCTATTTAATTTTTTTATAAATTAATTCTCTTTTAAAGGTTAAAAATTATGAATTTAAGATGTTTTAAAATGAAAAAAGTTTTACTTTAAAATTGGTTTTAGAAAAGTCATATAAAACAAGTTAAAAAATTGAAATTTCGATAGCAATGTTATTATTTAAAAATAATTCTTTATATAATTTCTCAAAATATTACTATTCTTAATGTATAATATTGAAGGTAATTTGGAAAATTTACCGTTTTAATGTTATCACTATTTTTTAAATGTAGAAGCTCCAAAACTCAACCGCTAACAAAGAAAAAAGAATCTAATGTAACTTTTGGATATATAATTCCCAATTTTTTAAATTAGATTTCAAAATACAATAACTTAAAAAAATAACTTAAAAATAGAAGTAAAAATAAACCATGAATAATTGTTAAATTACTTAAACGATCAAATGGGCTGAGACCAGAACCTTGTAAGTTCCCCAACCTGACTACTACAACTGGAGTAAGAATACGTAAAATCCTAGTTTACAATTTTTGTAGATGATGTGATATGCCATCTACCTACTGAAAGCAGAGTTACACATTGCGTGTAAATCAAAATTTAATTTTATAATAATTTTATAATAATTTAATTTCTTATTGAAATGTAAATGATAAGCATAAAATTATTAATAAAAATGTTTTTAGTTATACTAAATTATTTTCAAAGCTCGAAATATTTCAGATGTCTCTTGTTTTTACTCGTAGTTCATAGAGCTATATATACCTTTTTTTTTAATAGGTTTCGAAGTGCTTATAAAAAATTTTTGTTTTATAGAGCAAGAAGATAATTCAGCCGCCGTAAATAAACTTGAAACTTACAAATAAAAATAATATTAAATAAAAGTAGAAAAAAAATTTTAACAAATTATTTTCAATACAATATAAAAATATATATTGTCTTTAAAATATTATGAAATAATATAAATCTTTATGTGCTTAGAATTTTTAAAAGCGATGTATAAGTACAGTAAATTCGCCTGTTCTATCAATTGTATACGAAAAGATTTACATTCAATAGTGAGAGTAGAAACTAATACTTTTATTATTTTATCTGTGCCGTTTGCAGATTTTGAACTTCGGCGCAGGTAAAGCAATAAATTTATTACCTACTACTTTTACTAGTGCATGAAGAATTTCTCTTATTCTTAATATTAAAAACAGAGATGAAAATGTTTTTTGTATACACTTTTATCAATTTTAAAAATTATTTGATGAAAAAAAAAAATTTTTGAAAAAATTTGTTAATTTTGAAAATTATAAAAAATTGTTGAAAATATTAATTTTTAACAATTAGAACAATTTTAAAAATTATTTGATGAAAAAAAAAATTTATATATTACTAAAAGTTTTACTAAAAAATTCGATTCATTATTTGAAATAATTCTAATACATTCTATATAATGTTTTAGCTTTATTCTCAAAGAATCTTTAAAAATTTTGTTCAGGAAAACGAAAATGCAATTGCAGTAAAATTTGTTTTCCGTAGAAATGAAAATATTCGTCAAACATCTGTGTGACTAATTGCACGAAACACCAAACACGTGCGAAAAGTTCTGTTTTACTAAAATTTTGTTTCAAAATTTCTTTAAATGCACCTATTCCATTTCTTAAAATACCATGATTATGATACCAGCAAAAACGGAGGTGGGGGGTACCTGCTGTACCTGCTGTTCTAATTATGATACCAGCAAAAGGGAGGGGGGGACCTGTTGTGCTAATTATGATACCAGCAAAAGGGGGGAGGTGGGGGGTACCTGCTGTACCTGCTGTACTAATTATGATACCAGCAATAAGGGATAAATAACATTGATACATTTTAAATAAATAAGTAATATTTTAAAACCAAATTATTCTAATAATTCTATCTATTTCTTTCTATTATTAATTTAAATTATTCGATGCAAATCTTTTCTAATAAAACTATTATATATATTATGTTTATACATCTACTATGTTACAGTGTTTTTTAATGTATTATTGAACACTAAAAGCCAAAAGTATAATATTCATTATTATATTTTATATTCTATTACATACGTTATTACATACATTAATTTCATTTTTTAATATTATAGATTTCATTTTACTATTTTTTATTTTTCTTTTTTACAATGTAATATTGAATTTATATTAAAAAATGTTTAGTAATAACTTCAGAATATTATTTCGTTTAATTTTTTTAGTTATATTTTATTTTAATTATAATTATTTTATGCAAACTTTTTAGCTTTTATACAGTATATAATTTAAATAATTTTAATATTTATTTATTTATTTATGTATTTAAATTTTTATTTATTTACTTATTTATTTATTTATTTATATATTTATTTATTTACTTGTACATTGTATTTGTGTTTTTTTATATGTACTATTGCATTTATTATATTTATATATTGTTACAAGTAAATGCATAAGAATATTATATTTTTTATTTACACGTTGATCATTATTGTGCTGTATCAATCAAAATAAAAATCAATTAGTATTATATTTAACTTATAGTACATGATACTTAAAATGTAAAACTTTTTATATCAAATATTGCATTGAAAGAGCAATATTGACAAAATAATTTATTGTTAATGTAATAATTGTAAAATTGCATAGTTATTAAGAATAATAATATGTATTAATAAATGATATTTGTTTAAAAAGTTTAAATAGCCAAAGATTAATGTTTTACTGTCATTATAATTGTTATAAATATAAAATTATTTTACTATTAGAATATATATAATTAAATGAAATAAATACAAGGCTTTAATTCTTTGCATCATCCTTTTATTATCATTAAAAAAAGGATTTTCATCCATGTTAAAGAAATACAATTATCTTATACATTCTAATAACTTTTATTTGACATAAAAATTAACATAAAAAATACACTTACAAAATCTAACAATTAAGCAAACCCAATACCCTTCGACACAAAAGATTTCCATAAAGTTGTCCTATACAATAATTTCTTTGAAAGACTTGAACATTTGTATTGAACACAATATTTTTAATAACACATTTTTTAAATATTCACTAATATATAAAACATATCTTTAAAAATAATAATAAGTTTATTCACAGGTAATTAACACTTTATTGAAATAAATATGTTTTTTTTAAACCACCACAAATAAATAATACATTTTAAAATATTAAATCATTTTAATAATAATAAATTTTATCACTGGTAAGTTAAAATTGTATTTAAAAAAATATTTTTTTTAACACAAAAATATAAATGTATTTTTAAAAAAAATAATAAGTTTATTTGCTGCTAATTAATACTTTTATTAAACTTTTTAGTTAATTTATTAAACGAACGCGCATTCTTGTTGAAAGAACTTTTCTCACTTTTCAAAAATTTTAAAAAATGAGAAGTAAACACATGTGCCTTACTATCAGTGCCGGCTCACGAAAAAGGACACATGGGGTTATAGAAAGTGTAGGGTTCTGTATTTTCTTGATACTTGTACATGGGTATTTGTTTCCAGTCTTCCCATTTACAGTTGGACCCCCCTGATTCTGAGCTAGCGATCAGATTTAAAACATTCCAAATTATTCACGAATCTTCAAAAAAGATTAATTTTATAAAGTTTTTTCTTTTATGGTCTTTTTTTCTTTAAATGTGCACTTCTGAATTTAGCACAAAGTATTGTTGAATATTAAAACTGATATATAAATTTACTCTTTTATTGGTAACTCTACTTTTAAACTTGACAAGAAAAAATTTCAAACGCCGCAAATGAACAAAAAAAGGGGGATAGTAAAATCGAATAAACTATAAAATATGATAAAGTTTTATTCCAATTGAACAAGCTAATAAATTATAAATATTTGTACTAATAAGCTAAAATATTGAAGTTCAGAAAAATAACAAATAATAGAGTTTAAATATTAAAATAAATTTAATAATATAATTGTTAACGAAAATGAGAATCGGCGTATTTATTAATCAGCGATAATGTCGAACAGTAACAGTATTAACGAACAAAAGATTTTAATTTTATTATTTCATATTTATCAAAAGACCATTAAACGTAAACATCAAAGTTTTGTAAATTATAAATACTTAATTTTTAATTAATTTTATTAAAATATTTATAATGAAAAGTATTTTTAAAAAAAGACTTTTATTTTTTTTTATCTGTCGGTATTACTTATTTCTTAGAAAATTTAATAAACATTACTATCAAATTACATATATGTATATTATATTATTATATTCAATAGTAATAATCAATTTTGGAATCAACATCATTGGTTAAGACTATTTAATTATTAAATTATTAAACACTTGTATTATTACCAAAATTATACAAACCTAATTCCTTAAAAAATGAATGATTTCCTGTTTTTAAATTTATTCTAAGTTACAAGTGGTTGAGGGGTATTATTTAATAACGAATGATCAATACTAACGGAGTAAAATTTGTATTTTTATTTGTAAAATGCGAGAACAACTACTCGAGAGGATGAGGTGCGAAAGAGTGAGTTCTATTTTCGCTTTCAGTTTCTCTTGCACCTCCGTAGTCACAAAAACATAAACTTAAATCTATGGAAACTGAAAGCTTCAGAAATAATTTTGTAGGTTTATAGATAATTCCAATTCAGGTACGCAGTACCTTCTTTTAGATTCGCCCGACATTCGAGCGAGTCACCTATGCTACACATATTATTAGACTTTAAATAAATAACAGCATTCTTTCGTTCTCATTTCAAAGTCTGGAACTAGGCATTTACAAAAATTAGTGTATATGAGTCAATCTACTTTTTCATATTTAGTTTCATACTTATCGCTAATCATTACCTATATCACGTGAAATATCTTTAATGAAGTATAAGCACGATTTGACGTTTACGGTCTATCAATTGAATACTAAATATTTCTTGCCCATAAAAAGAGAAAATTCCTTATATCTCCATTCAAACGTGCAGTTACACAAGTGTACGTGTGATGTGAGTGAAAATAAACGAACCTGATGATACCGTGATTATCGACTCAATAATGCTTTATTAGTACTACTTATTAAATGCATTATAATAATTATATTTTTGCATTTCAAATAATAAATTGATATGTCACAATTACAAATACTATTGAATAGGATGAAATGTACTGATAATCACATAAGTATTATTAACCAAAAAAATTATAAATTAGTCCTTATATCCATGCTTGTCACATAATGGAATGTACATGCTGTATTAATACTTATTTATTAAACTGCGTATTACAGATAATTTTTAAACACAATATATAGGAATACATACCACTCTGTGCTTACTTAATATAGTTAAATTAATGTTTTACCCAATAACCCAATCGGATTAAGCAATTGATATTAGAATCACCATTTTATATAATAAATTAATATTTGTTTTCTAATATATTCATTTTGAGTACCTTTGTATTTAAATTTTTTCTTTGGCTTATCACTAGTGAGATTATAGTGGATAACTTACATTTATAATTTTATAAATTTATTGTGACATATTTTCAATATATATTTCAAAGGTAGAAATTTCAAAAATAGACATATTTTATTTTTAAGCTAAATATATAATTTTTATCTCCTATGATGATGTATATATGGGAGTGGTAAATAAATAAATTAAAGTTTATTAGAAAAATTTCAACAAATTTTATCAAAAATTAAAATAGAATTTCTTACATTATAAATTATATTATATCTTAAATTTATTCAGCAATTCATATCAGCGACATGAATATTTTTTTAGTTGTACAATACTAATAGGAAAATATTATTTTGATTTCGTCTAAAGCTCCCAATAAATCTACAATATTTAAATTTTATCGAAAATTCTAATAAAGGAGTTACATAATGTTTATTCAAATTTATTATGTTCTTTTATGTACTATTGTGTGTTTTTATATGTAGCATTTTTAATATTGAAAATTTCTTATAATTCATTCAATTGTCAAGAATCGATACTTTTTTATTTAATCTTTTTTAAGTACTCTCATGTATAGGGATAATTATAGTGATTGTTTTCATATTTTTTGTGTTTATTGACTCTCATTTCGAAATTAAGTTTTGTTTCTCCAATATATACTGATGAGCAGTCTAAACATTTTATTCTGTAAACTACATTGCTCTTTCCGATTTTTTAAATGTTCTTTCTAGATTTTATAATATTATCAAAGTTTTTGTTAATTAAAGGAAAAATTAAAGTGCATATATAAATTTATAAATTTTATCTGCCTATTTTGTCATTTACATGTTTCCCTTTAATAGTGTATAACTTACGAAACGACTTACATTGCTAATATAAAATCCTTTACATATTTAAGGTAAAATATTATTTATTACTTGTTAAATTCTATTTGTATAATTTATATGTAAAAAATTATATTTCAATTTTCAATACAATTACATAGCCTTGAGAAAGACATCTTAATTAAAATAATAAAATGCATAAGATATTTTTGTCGAAACGTCGCTAAAAGTTTTCTGTTAAACTTCAATTTATTTTTTCATCATATCTATTCAAGGACTTTCATAAAAAATTATATAAATAATGTTAAGTATTTTACACAACTATATTTAAATAATTTGAAATTGTGGTTATAATACATTTAAATTTTTATCAAAAATTATAATGAATACTACGTAAATATATATATATATCTTGTGTAAAAATATATGTATTCTAATTTTCAAAGTTATGAATTTATATCATTTTTAATTTTTTATTTAATAGTTAATAGTTTTTATTGTTTCTTGGCAAAATTCATTTTATATTGCTATTAAATTGTAACAGATAACAGAAGGTGACACCAAGTATTTAAATAATTATGCTTGAGTTAAAACTAATTTCTTACCTCGGGTAATTTTAAATGCTTATACATTAAATATACGGAGACTGTATACTGCGATATAGGTGGATATGTATATTAAATCAATTCTGAAAATATTTTAATTAGTAATTCAAATCATGCCAACTGTTTATAGACTCACTATTACTTACGGACTTTCTTTTTTAGATTCTGTTTCAATTTAATTAAATCATGATATTATGAATTTCGTTTTTGCAAAAAATAAAGTCAAAACTAATCTTTATAAATTACTCTACAAAAAAAGTCATAATTTTTCTTTTTAATACCGATCTAATAAATATGTGTATCTCTTACAAATAATGCCATACAAAATTATTTTGAAGATGAATTATAATAAATGTTTGACTTTCAGCGAATGCATCCTCAATATTGATTAGTTATCAGTTAAACAACCAAATCTTACTCATAATAAAATTAATAGCAAATAGTATGAAAACTATACAACATCTGAAATTACGGTAGATGTAAATCCCGATCAGAGTGAATCAATAGAGTCGAATGACGACTCGAGGCGTATGTGAGTCTCACATCTAAATGATTTAAAGTCGTTCAATATCGTATATTTGACTCGACAACTTTTCGCTTACAAGGCAGAAAACAATTTGCGCAGTCCAAACCTTCAGATTGGCTCAATTACGTAAAATATGGATCGGGGCTGGTTCTGACTCCTATCAATTACCGAAGGAAAACAAGAATGAGTTGACAATGTTCACCAATTTCTGACTAACCAAAGGTTCTTAAGAATAGCGCGGGATTTGGTTATTGATCCAAGTTTCTAAGGACTGCGGAGATGTAGGCAGGTACTAATGTGCGCATGCCGCATGTAACTGCAACTACTCTCAACTGAATCCTTCAGCCCCACCATCACTTTTTCCTCTCTCGTCCTTACTCCTTACACCTAACTAATTTTTTTTTTTTTCATCCGACTTGCACGCACCTTGTTCTCATTCGCCATGGATCCCCATGCACATGCATAACCCCACGTAACTCTGCATACAAATACAAATATTTTTTATTGAGCACCTTAAAAGCACTTTATTACTTTATTTTTTTTATATTTTTTATTTGTTATATTTACTCACCTTTAAGGCACTTGCACATTATTATTGCCTTTATTATTTTAGGCTTGTGCAACGTATTTAATTGTTTACATATATAACTTAAACAGCTTCAAACACCGTTCATACAAAAAAAACAAGAGTTTTTTATATTTTTAATAAAGCTCAGTTTTTATGAGTCTTTCATATTCATCTGCATCAGCATATGCTTCTTATTATTCTCGATTAAGCTTTATCGTAATACCTTTCTCCCTTCAATTTCTTAGATCTCTTATTATTATTAACCTTACACTTTGTCCAGGGTTTAAATATCACGCTATATAATTATTTTTGCGTTTATTTGCCAGAAAAAATAATTAATATTGATTATTTCGAAGACAAGTGATTTTAATTCGCAAGGAAATTAAGATTTGCATGACATTTTTCTATTAAATAAATGTCTTTGTATTTTTTATTAGAAAATTCATTTTTGTATTAAACAAGACTTATTGATATATTTTCACAATTTTTTTAAGTAAATCAATTACATTTAAATTTGGTAAAAAAATTTTAACGTATTTGTAAAAAAATAAAGATTTAACAAATAATTTGTAAACTATTACAATTATTCCTACACTACAACTAAATAAATCTCAATTACAAAAAATGCAATATTTATTGAAATTCTTAAATATATTTATACATCATAGGATAAAGATAATTGATTTATATACAAGATATATTTTATTAGAAATACAATTTTTTCTATGATTATTAACTAATGTTATGTTTTCTTATGAAAAAATAAATATATTATAAGCTCTTATAACATGAATAATTTCGATCTCATAATATGAATAAAGTTGCTCAAAGAACATTTACTTGAAAATCACAAAATTAAGCAAATCAAAATACTATTTTATAAGCATTTAAATTAAAAAATTCACATTACATTTTATTATTTATTTTTTCAAAATTAAAATACTTTGGATAGAAAATGAAACAATTTTAAATCTAGATGATTATAGTATTTTTTAATATTCAATTTTAAAAAAAACATAGGGAAAGGATTTTATCAAATTTTATTGAAAAATTAAATTTTAAGCAATCCAATTTTACTTTAGTTAAAGTAAATCAATTATTTACAACGTTCCAAATAGTAAAATTAGATCGCAAATCAAGATATCTACTTTATAATTCTACATCAAATTTAATTCTACCAAAAAATTGCTCCGGCTTTAAAATTTCACTTCTGAATTTAGTAAATCAAAATTCCAATTATCGAGTATAACCTCGAATTAAGCCACACAGGAATAATTCTCCACAAAAAGGTATAGATGGATTATTTTCCTTTATTTGTATTTTTTATGCAGAACGTCAATACTTTCTGTCATCGGTCCATCAGTCAAATTTGCTGTCAAATTTATATCACGGAAGTTAAAAAAAGGTCGAGGCGAGTCACGTATCATTCCAAGAGGCAATGACCTCTAGACATATGAGAAAAAGACAGAAATAGCCCAAGCTCATATGTCGGCCAAGTCACACGGATGATGCATTCCGATTGTATTTACGAGTACAAGACCATCCCCAGTTCATATTTGACATGTATGTCTGTGTATGTGTTGTGCTACTCTCAAGTCATCATAATCATTGCGTTGGTAGGTTTTCCACATCCTATTCTTGCCTATTATGTATCTTATTTTTTCTTTTTATGTAAAGTTAAAAATCGATTCGTTTTGAGTAATAAAATTAATCCGCTGATAATGCTTACAGATGATAAATCTTACGTAATCTTTCCGACAAGCAGGAAAGAAAGAAGAAAGGAGAAAAAGAAGAAAAGAAGTAGTGGTATCAACAAAAGAAGCTATTAGATCTCAAGACATATTGACGTCCCAGGGTATTAAATGTGAGATATGTAATACGAATTAGCAGACCGTGACACTATAAATACAAATGCGACATTAAAGGCTTCTGCCAACCCTCGCGTCTCACCAGACTCTGAAAGCCTAGGCTTTCACTAGCTTTCTCTAACCCCCCTCTCCCTCTTTCTCTTTTATCACCGTATGTGCCCTCTTTAAAATCACTTCTTAATTACGTGAAACTACACAAAAGCAGAATATGGAATCTCGCATTTCTTCATCCTTTACCATTTAACTTTTTTCCCTTTCTGCCTTCTCAGACACGTTATTTTTAATACATCAACTTGAAACAGATACTTTTTTAAATAAAAAAATTACAGCGAAATTAGTTGTTACCTTTGAATAATAAAGTTTTTAATTGATAATGTATAATGATTCACATAAAAAATTACGTACAGTCAAGTTACAAGTGCAATACTCACCGAAAGATTTTTATATCATAATAAAATTTATAATAAAAAGTATAATGCTTATATTATCAATATGGTAATCTAAATGCTTAAAACATTCATTTGTTACATTTTTTAAAAATACTTTTCTGTCTGATACAAACAATGAAAGAACTTTCTTATAAACATTAAATATTTTCATTCTACAAGTTTGATATCACATGTATTCAACTTTTATATTGTAACATTTTTAAATTAATTTCGCCAATAATTTATTTTAGATATAAAATAAAAACTAAAATTATCTGTAAATACTTTATTTTCGTAATGGTAATTTTGCTAAAATTATTCAGCATTAAAATTAAACAAGTGTCTATACAATTACATGTAAGGGTGAAGCATAAATATAACATTTCAAAAATTCACTTCAATTCTTATGTTCAAGCCCCGGATTTATAATATCAACAATAATATTTAATTTATAAGTGCTTGTATGAATTTTTATTTGTATAAATTTTATAACATATATTCGTTAACAACAATAATATACATGATAATAAATATATGCAAAAATTTTTTGTACATATAGGCATATGCATGAAAATTTTTATTGTCATTTCATTTTTTATATTTTTAAGTTGATAGTTATATATTGTTTCTAGTATAATACAATTAATTATCATAATATTTTGTTAAATTTTTAAATATTATTAAGTTTTTTAATATGTGAATTAAGAAAATAAATTTGTCAATTATAAATAACGAAATAAAACATTTTGATTAAATTAAATTAAAATTTAATAAAATATTTTAGAAAATTATTTAAGAAATTATTTTAAACGGAAAAATATATATTATCTAATTATGTATTTTTTTAATAATACAATTTAGAAACTAAAATATAATATAAAGCTTTTAGATAAATGTACAATTTAATAACAAATTCTAAATTATAGTAATTTATAGTAAACTTCAATAAAAAATGTTTACTATAATTACATTATCTCTAATATCATCAATTATTTAAATAAAGCTAGAAATGTTTTGAATTTAAATATAAAAAAGATTGAAAATAAAAATAATTATTAAATATTTATCAAAGTATTCTATTTTGATTGAATATATTTATTGTATAATTGGTATATTTCAAGAAATTTTGAAAATTAGTTAACTATTCACAATTTAATATTATATTCGTAATTTTGTTATAATATATTAAAGTGAATAAATGTATTACTTTAATTTTTAGCTATTGATAAAGAGTATCATAAATTTCTAATATTTACCTGATTTATAAAAATATTGATACTCATGATAATAAACATATGAATACCTGATTTATTTAATTTTACGCATGTATAACAGAAGTGTAATAATAAGATTATATGTTTAATACATTTCTACATGAGCTTTTTAATTGCATTCAATAACTTACAGTTTTTTTTATTATAAATACTAAATTTAAGTTGTGCGTCTTTATAAATGTACATTGATTTAAAAATTTAGGATGTGTATTTCTTTTTTTTTCTTACTTTTTTCTTTTTTATAAATATACTTGTGATATATTATAATTATTTATAAATGTGATCAATATAATTTCTAAATATTCTTTTATTAATTCTGCAAAAAGCCCGAAGATATTTATAAAAATATCTTATTTTCTTTGGAACATTTTCAACTCAAATAACTTCTAAAACATTTATTGTATTATACCTAAATAAAGTACCAACTCACCAAGCAAAAAATTACCAAACTCATAATAATATGGAGATTAATTATATATACATATATACATGTATGTATTATGTATAAGTGTATATATGTGTATATCCGTAAATACTTCTCAAAGTCTTACGCAACAACAAGAACGACGTATCGTATCGGATTTGCAGTAGTTCATCCTCGTTAAACGCGATTACCCAGTCATATATTTCTCTCCCTTGCTCTCATCAGATCGTGTGCGGTCTATCGGGATATGCACCCGTAATAAGTAGAGCAGCAAACACTCGAGTAAGCCTTCTCCATCCCCTAAGTTTACAGCTGATGACAATATGAAATGAGACGGGTTGGGGTAATATATATGAGGAATGAATTTATATGAGGAAAGCTTGTCTTATCGATACGCATTTATCAAGCAACCATTCTATTTAATATTCACTCCAATAAAAAAAATTTTCCTTAAATTAGCATTTCATGGTAAACTATTCGGTGTAATATGAATTTTTGAATGCTCAATATGGTTGCCAAAAAAATGTCGAATGACAATTATAAAGCTACAAGATTTTTATGCACTGAAAATTAGTTATATGAAGGGAATAAATGCGAATGGCGCATTGCAGAGTAAACGATTGTAATATGTTGTCTCATTTCTCAAATCCGTTATTTATACAATACTGCACTATTCATATGTCCATAGAGATAGTTTTATTTTAATTTTCAAAGTAGATAATATGAAGTATATAAAATATGTACGGCAGTGTATAAATGACAAGAAACTACGACAATTAATAATGACTTTGACTCTGCGTAAACTTATCATTGAACCATAGCAATTTGTCCATTCAGTCTTTGATAGCATTTGTTCTTCTTCAAGTTCATATTACTACCATTGCTGCTATAACTTTATCAATGAAAAGAAATGAAATTAGTGACATTTACTTATTTTCACAATTTATGGAAATGAGAAAGAGTGACAAAACTAATGTAAGTTTTAAATATATTATTCATTTTGAATTTTTCTTTTGTTTTATATAAAAAAAAATGTTTATCTTGAAATATTTTCTTTGTTAGATAAGTAGAAAAATATTTGTAACATTGATATTCATATTTGGTATCGAGGAGTAAAATGTGATATTACTGACAAACAAAATAATTGAAACAATTGAAACAATATATAAAAAATTTAATACTATTTCAGTGAAAAATGGTAAGCGATTTTTTGATGTTAAATAAAATTATCGTTCAAAAATTCTCAACTTTTAATTTTTTTTTTTTTCGATAATATAAATTAACTATTACTGTTAATGCAACATTAATATAATAATCAAAAATAAAACAATCATAAATTATATGTAGTAATTATTGTTATTTACAAAATTTATTATTAGTATCCCTAATAAAAAAATAAAATAATATAATAATATGTGTTGATAATACAAATTTGCATTAACCATCATGAAACTAAATTTTTTTAATAACAATAAACTTTCAAAATAGTTTCATTTATGCTATAATAATGATGTCATATTGTTCCAACTTGTGTATAAAAACTAATTGCTTCAATTATCTGACATACTTCATATTAAATCGTATATTTATGGATTAACGGCGAAAAAGGCCAAGTTTTATCTCATAAATTGCCTTCACGATCAAATTGAAATAAAAGCAAAATACAATGACACTATCTAAAGTACATATTAAATTTAAAAAATCCAAAGTTTTACTTTACCATCAAGCATAAAACTTTAAAAAATTGAAGATTTTAATTTTTAAGCAGCATTAATTCTTTTAAAAGCTTCTAATTAAATATAAAAAACACATCCTTGAAATTTAAATTTACAAAGTGTTTCCCACGCAGTTAACGACATATTAATAATCTGTTTTATGATTTTTACGATCATCAGACGATGAAGTGAAAGAGGGTACCTACGATACAAGGAAGGACACTTAGTAACAAAGGGGTAGGATAGGTAGAAGTCAGTGTTGATAAAAAAATAAAAGTCGAGGGTATGTCGTAGGTGCGTGAATGGCGCATGCCACCGTTAAGCGCACGCAATGATCATACCGAAGGACGACTTGGCGGATATTGGCTAACTTAACATCATTAATGCTAGACGCATGAAAAAATAAATCTAGCTTGCGATATATTTCACTTGAACACTAGTCTACTCGGTTTATCTCATTTTTAATGAACTTTTGATTTGAAAATACTGATTTGCATTTCTGCTTAACATACCTATTAATCCTTCACTTGACCATCTGATAGTTAATTCATTTCTGAAAATACCGCGATTTATTTGTAGGAAATAGTTTTGGCTTCACAAAAAATAATATTATGAGTATACTTAACATAATGAGTGTAGTGCTGCCCTCTTCGTTCATAAATCAGTTCTTAAAATTATAATTAGATACTTGTATTCGGAAAAGACAACTGATCTTACCTGATAATTTCAAATTATACTTTACAATGTAATTAAAATATTATATCACCTCCATTAATTATAACATTCGTTATAAAATAAATTAATTATATCTTTAATTCTAAATGCATAATTTTAGTAGTACTTAGATAATTACTTGCATGTGATAAAAATAAAAACTTTCTTGCTTGCATAAACAAAAACCTATCGCACGAATGTTTGCAAATTCACTAATAAGGAACAAATATATATTGAAATTTAAGAGCATGCTATTAACAATAGATTAAAAAATTTAAAGTTTTACTTTTATAATTATTATTAAGTCATGAAATATTTAAATTTCAATTTATAAACTATTATTAAATAATTCATTGATAATCATTAATTTTTATGTAATCTATCTTTCACACCTTCAATGTCTATTTTAATGAATTGGTATAAAAATGTCTACATTTTGGATTGTGTACTCATATCAATTCCATTTTTATTGAAGACTATAAAATATAAAAATTATAAAGGTTTTCATCCAACTATTTATAATAAAATCAATTCATATTGTACATTTTTATATTATTTAATCATAAAATCATTGAATTATATTTAAATATAATATGTGAAATATCTATTTATTAATACACAAATCTAAATTTTTTTTAAAAAATTGAAATTTACTGTATGTATATGTAATTTATAAGAAATAAATAGAAATTAAGAGAAAAAATATTGTATATTCAACTGACTTTTGAATTTTATATAAAATTTTTATTTTGAATACTAATACTAGAAATTGTTAAAACAGAAATATAAATTTATTTGATAATTTTATTTTAAGGCATAAAATTTCAAATATTTTAGTCGACAAATCAAATATTTCTAATAAATCAATAAATAAATTAATCCTTAAAATTCACTTGAATTAATAAATTAATTCAATGTAATGCTTATCTAAAATCAATTACATAAATACAAATACTTTGGTGTATTATATTTGGTATAAAAGATAAAAATGAATTCGACATTACCATCTTATTTATTTAATAAATATAAACACGAAGGTAAAAGTAGTTTTGTTAAAAAATAATGTCTTTTATTATAAATAAAATATTATTTAGTAATTCATTCCTTTTAGGTTTAAGTATTTTTAGTAAAAATTAATCGTATTAAAATATAATCTATCAGATCGGAATCTAGAGTTTTATACGTAAATTTAATTTTGATGTATAAGTATAAATAAGACTGACATATTCGTCATAGAAAAGAAATGATGCATAAATCTTTTATTCGGTTTAATTTATTGAAAATTCAAATTGATAATTTATAAATTATATTATTTATTAGATATTAGTTATGAATTGTATAAAAAAATGAATTTTAAGTAAATGTTGTAGAGTATAGGATAAATTGCATGCAATGATATCCTCATATAATTAATAAAATGATGAACAATGTCAGGTAATAAATGTTTTAATTTATTAAAAGCAATAATTGGTTTTGCAATGTAAAATACTGACACTTATGAAGAAATTTTATAATTTTTCATTCTGCTATTTTTGTAAAATATTATCATATTATTATTATTAAATAAATATTAATAACGAAAACTTATTGTGTACTAAATAATGTGCATAACAAAATATTTCATAATTAAATAAAATTGAAGACGCAACTTGGTATAAAGTGAATAAAAAATATTAAGGGTGGGTGATAACCTTTAGCAAGCTGATTCAAGATGAGGTCTTTGTGTTGTGCACTGTGAGGTTCGGAAAGTACCACCAAGAGGTAGCATCCACTGAGGGGAGATGGGGGTGGATGTTGCTGTTGTTGAATCATAGGCGGTGTAGACGGTGTAAGCGAATTCGCAACCTCTTGCGTGTTGCTGACACCGCTTTGTTTTATATTGTTCCCACCCCCCTCCTCGCCTGCTGAAGTCATGGTCGTCATAACTGCAAAAAATTTTAAACATCAAGCCCCCGTCTTATTTGACAATCGATCTGCTCAGCATCACTTTTATAATATATGCTATGACTTATTGAGCAAAACGTACAAACTGCATATCAATTATTATTTTTTAACTAAATTTTACCAATAAATTTTATATTTTAAATGCTGTTGTTCAACTAAATATTTTTGAAAAACAATAATCAAAGTTGTCTAAAAAAAAGATGATTTTAATATAGAGTACTTTCGAACGTACGTAGATGAAAAATAATAAAATTTTAATAAAAATATTAGATAATTATACGTATTTGTGTGCATGCGCGTAAATAAAAAAATCATTGAAGATTAAGATAAACTAAACTCGATTTACGAATTTGAATTATTCAACAAAAACAGTGTAAGAGAAACTTTATCAAATCGTAGATAAGCAGAATATTTTCTGACGTAACTTATGAACACACAGACAGAAGAACAAAACTTTTTAAATAATTTCAAATGCACAGATGGTAATAAAAAATGTGATCGTAATAATGCATGTAAACTAAAATGTAAAGTGTTTATCGATTTTTCTTAAAGGAGATGACGAATTGCAAATGTCTCGCTTACACAGGATCACTACCGTTGACTCAAAAAAATTTGTGGGGTTGGTACGCAAACTTAAACCCTACAACCACAAATGCTGGAGCTTAGCAGACGAGATTCCCTAAAATCCGATAACTATCATTTTGAGTATTTTTAAAGAACTAACTAGAGCAGTCCGGAAAATAGATGTGCTGTGCACGGTCAATGTGAAAGCCGGCTTTCCCTCTGCGCATGCGAACGTGACCGAATAACCACCATCGCTACCTCGGACCTGCCACCGATGTGACTTATTATCACAACCCTCAAAATAGGATAAAGGCTAAGGTGATTTGATAAGCAAACCTTTTCCTAACTTATACAATCTACCAGTTCTAAACGAAAACCTTCAGACCTTAATTATCAAATGCAATCGGTTTATTGTCTTTCGTACACAACACTAAAATTAGGATATGTAAGTAACACTTTAATTCGACAATTGACATCATCATCGGATGAATCGTTAATTACGAAACATAAACTGCAATGACAGTCAGACGCAATAACACAGATGTCGGTTAAAAGAACACGATGTTATGTGATGTCCTCTAATGTCACAATCCTTGCCAACAGCCACTGTTCCCCTAACTACCACCTTGGACCTTTGGTAAATGTTGACTCATCATGAATTCTAACCAAGGAGATAACGAATTTTCTGATTAACATTGCACTCACCTCAATCCTGGCTTTCCAGCGTAGATCGGCTATAAAATTTCAACGACGAGGGCTCGTACGTGTACGGACACGTTCTCGAGGAAAGAAGCTAGACCTCGTGCACTACGTCCTGATTCTGCCCCTACCTCTCTCTCTCTCTCTCTCTTTGTCTCTCTTGATTTTTTATTGACTGCGCGCGCGCGCTCACTCACTTGATGACTACCACTTTCTCGAGTAACGAAAAGTGAAAAAGCTCCAAAGCAACTCACGCAGTACGGGCTGCCGGCTCTCTGCCTCTCCAGCGAGGAGCAAGAGGTACTTCCTTGTATGCGCCGCGCTACAGCGCTACCCCCACCCTGGTGACCCCGGACACGCGCATCACCAGCAGACGGCCAGGCAGATTCCTCCCCCGAAGAACCACTTCCTCACGGGTATCGATGGGTATATCCCGCAGAAAACAAAAATACCCTGATGCAAGCGGATCTACACAAACGTGACAGCATTTGGTATCGCATAAATTTGCCAGTTTTTCCCAAACTGGTATTTATTATCCTTCCTCTTTTTCTTATTCCGTATGCTACATATTCAATTCTTATAGTTAATTTATTCAAATAACCCGTTTTTTTAGCTCAGTTTATCTTCTCTAAGTCGATCAGTTGTATCAATAATATTTGACAACTTTTAAATATCGTGTACTAAAGTTTTCCTTATACGATATATCATAGGAAATGCAATTAATTCAATCTATTCTAGTCTATACCAATGCATAAAAAGCTCTTTGTTTTAATAATTTATATATTTTATGATAACTACTTTTAATATATTTTTTATAAGCTTTTACTATTAAAAAAATAATATACCTACAGTTTTCCTGTTCGTTACATTTTTTATACACAGTAAAACCATACACTAAATTTAAAAGTATTTAACGTGTATTAAGATCAAAATATTGATAATGGAAATCAAAGTGAAAAACATCTAAATCTTATCATATAATAATTCGCGCTTGTACCCGAAGAATTTTAGCGATTTAAAATTACAGTGTTCATCATTGCTACAATTAAAAATCAACAGAAATCATTTCCCAAATAAAACAAAAAAAGAATTAAATAATCTAAAGAGATAATTGTAAAACTTTTAAGGAAAAACAAAAAAACTCATCTATTTTACGCCTTTAAATGTATTCATTTATTCAATGAAAATCGAAACTTATTCTAAAATAAAAAGTATAAAATAAAACATGTATGCATTTATTGAATTTGTATTCCTACTATCACTATGTTATCACTACTTATAATACAGGATTATTTGTAAGAATTGAAAAAATCAAATCCAACTCCAAAGATCATGTTTCGTCACAGAATACGTTTTTCTACTTGCCGATAGTTTGACAGTAAGTCAAACAACTTAAAACCATGGCACATTTGCGACGGTCAAATGGAGTCCTCATCTTACGTGAGGACTTTTTGTAAATCTGCATATCGGTTGCAGGGAGTAACAATTACTGTAATCCAAACTATAATCCTCTTAGAATTTAATTTATCCAATTTCAAACTCTTACCGCTTATGCTACATTATAGTTTTAATATTTCCTATTTTCAACAGTGAATAACTTTATAATGCGGTATTTACGTATACAACGAAATTTTTAATTTGTTTTTTTTTAAACCGAATGATATAATGATAAATATTATCATTAGGTTTGCCAGCATTAAAAAAAAAATTAATTTATGCATAAAATTAATTAAATTTTAAAATTTTAAAATCCAGTAAATTAAAACTAGATTCAATTAGTTTTTTTAATAACATTGATATTCGTCAGTACTCCATTTTTACCATTTTATTTTTAATCAATTTTCGAAAAACCGTTACCAATCATTTCTAACAATAAATTCCTAACAATATTCATATTAAATATAAAGTAAAATAAAGCTGTTTTCAAACATAATGTTTTTTTTAAGAATATTTAAAATAATTGAAAAATTTTGTTTAATTTTCCAACGTTAAATATATTATATACCTTCATTTACCATGAATTATATTTATAAAAAAAGAATACCTTTAAAAGCACAAAAATTTTTTTTTCTGTCAAAAATATTTCATTAAAAAATATTTATAAAAAAAATAAAAATTATTCAGAAAAATAAAATTATTGTAGAAATGAAACTAGTAATAAAAAAGACTATTTATTTTATGATTTTTTAAAAGAATAAATAAAAATCAATACACAACTTAGTCCCACATCTGTATCCAAAGATACCACAATGTGATAACAAAGAATGATATTATAGAAAATTCATTTTATGGTTGCAATTTGAAAAATTATTGCTAAATAAATCTACATTCGATCCATCGTCTGTAACTTAAAATCGGCTATTCAAAAAAGAAATATTTAAGATTGTTTTATTTGGGTTTCAAATACCGAAACAAAAAATTAAATTACGATAAATATTTACGAGAGATTCGTAACCTGTCTCCTCCATCAATATAAAAGTTGTAACGATGTCTGTATTGAACGCTAGCTTCTTACTAACTAATCTGAAAACATTCATTTCAACCAACATATTTACACTGGTATTAGTTACGAATAAACAATTTTGCATTATTTCTATTTTTAAAAGAAAAAAGTAATTAGTTTGTAAGAATCAACAAAATTATTATTGCAAAGTTCATTGCCGTAAATTAGTTTTTAACACGAATTATGATTTTTTTATAATCGCATATTTAAAAATAAATTACAACTTAAATTACGAGCTAAAAAAGTATTCATTAAATAATAAGGTCTTACTATATTCCAAATATCATGAACATTTTAATTTATAATGTGAAATTTGATAATAAATACCTACCATGTTAATTTATTAAAGGATATTATTTGATACAGTGAAATGTAGGCCAAATAAATCAAAAAGATATATTCTTAATTATATTGCTCGCATTTCGACAAAGTATCCGTTCTCTATGAAAGCTTTTTATCGATAAATAATACAAATATATTACAGAAAATATTATGAAAATTTACAGAATGACTTAATATTAAAACACAGGGATATGTAGGTATACGACGTGATGGTCGTAACGTCAAAGTTTTGAATGTAAACAATTTAGTTTATACCTCAATTTATATTGTTCATTAAGGATAAGGGGTTTTTTGTTAAAACGTGAGCAAAATAATTAAGAATATATCTGTTTGATTTATTCGATCTGAACCTCATTGGATCAAACACTATCCTTTAACAAATCTTAATTTATATTTTACTATTCTGTAATTGTTGGATTTTTTGTAATTTACAATTGAATGATTAAATAATTTCATTGAATTATTTTTAAAAATATTTCTTTAAATAACTATTATTATTTATTATTTCATTAATTATTTATTATTTTTTAATGTTGACAATTATAAAATACACTAAATTTACTTCAGATAAAATATATTTAATAAAACAAATTTTTACTCAACAATTAATAAATATATTATTTTCTATTTAATTAAAATTGGGATTTATTTTCAATTATCTGCAATATATTGAATAATTGATTATATGTTCATGAGAAAAAAATTCAATTATTAAATTTTTTACTTTTATTCACAAAAAATTCTATCAACTTAGCTTGTATGCTTTTACATATTTTAAAAAAAAATATTTTATGAATAATCTCTAAATTGAATGGTATAGTTTTAAATTTTAATCATTTGCTATATTATCCTCTCTATCATATTTAATATTTTATATAATCGTTGACAATTTAAAGATATTTGTAAGAGGAAAATTTTATTTAACAAAAATAATACCAAGGATAAAAGATAAGAATAACGGAGTAAAAATGAGAGTTTCTTCAATTGAAATAGTAATATATAGGTAAGATTCAATGACGATCGCGTACCTGTAGTACAAGTAATCAGCGCAGCCTACACTTTCAAATTGTTTGAACTCGAATGAATTCCTCGATGAACTTCTCCCTACAGAAGCTTTCCTTGCATGAAAACAGGCAAGACATCTTTCTCCTAAATTTTGGAGTTGCCCGTATGTGGATAATCCCATGTAACTGTGTCGTTTTTTCGCTCAGGTTTTTCTGTGTTACATATTTTATAATAATTTATTAATATTCTTATTTATTCAAAGCATTGTCGATAAATTTTTACTAAATGGGTGAAATACAGCAAATTTTTCATTGAAAATCTAATTGATGCGCAATTTATTTTGACAAAAGGACCATATATTTCCTAGAAAACCAAGTAAATTATATTTTCATACTTTATACACTTAACATCAAGAATGGTGCGTATCAATCTAATATTTCTACGCATTGCTAACGTTTTTATGAGACTTACATTCATTTTTTTCAAGAATGAAAACATTCAACTTTTTGTTTCACACAAAAAATAGACATTTATCTTGTAGATATAGGGTCTCAAATAATAAATTCAATTCTATAGAAAATCTTATTAAAAATCTTAATTAAAATACTGGCTAATATTAATTATTTTTCAGTTTTTTTATATTTAAATTAAAAATTAAAAGAAAGTGCATAGAACGGATATTTTTTTATCGTATTGCTATTCTATATATATATATATATATTACTAAACATTTAAAAAAAAGAAACATATTTAATAAATATGTACATAGTAAATATAAACAAAGTAAATAATTATCCCTATGAAATATTATAACCTGCAACCAAAGAAACCTGATCGCATTTAGTGCATCGCAATCTTGGTGATTCTATATTTTTTATTTTTTCTCAAATCCTTTCTGATTATGTTAAATCTTTCAAGGAAATAATTATTTATATATAAATTGAACATGCACTGAATATAAATTATACACATATAAACAAATGTTAATTCTAATATCCATTTATAAATTCTAAAAAATATCGTTGATAGATTTATAGATTGATTATTAATTTTTTTATTAAACAAATGAAAAACAGATTTCTACCAAAAATTGAAAATTATATTATGTAACTATAAAAATTAGTAATTTTTAAAAATACATTTTTTATTGATTATTTTAATACTTTTAAAATAATATATGAATTTCATTTTACAATATCCAAACAAAAAAAAACTTTTAATAATATGGAATTTTGTATATATATGAATAATATTATTATTAAATATACGTTTAATATATATGTATACCGACACTTAAATTTTTATTCTCTAATTTAAATATAAATGTATACATGAAGATATATTTTAATTATTATCAGTACTTAAAATTTTATTTAACAAAACTCTTTTAAAATATTATATTGAATAATAACTTCCGCTTTAGCAACTAAAAATCTATTTTGCGTAGATATAATTAATTATAAATTAATCATGAACTAGTTCTATACTCATAATATTTATATCAATTATATTAACGGTTTCTGTTTTATTAAAATAAATATCCCTTTTAGTCCAAGCAATAGAGCACTTTTTAGATCATAAATATTAAAGTAGATAGAATGAAAACTTTATTGTATCGGGCTTATATAAAGGGTGTTTGGTACAGAACTGACAACTAGAGGGCGTACATTATCTTAATGAAGAAAATCGATTAAAGGCTAAAAGTACAGGGCCCTAAAGTCAACATTGCCTTTTGTAGCCAGATATATATCTTGCATATATATTGTAGGGGTACTCTACCCTCTGAATTAGTACATATAGAACGTACTAGAACCATCTTGCGGTAATCATGTGTTGGCTATCATCGGTGTCTAGTATTTATATGTAATACCAGTTAGCTTCATAACTCTGTATATTCAACAATAAAAAAGCAGCTAGTGATACATATCAAAATTCGTAAAAAAATCAATAAATTCTTATTTTCTAAAATGCCAACCATGATATTCAGAGTTTTTTTTATTAACAATCTTAAGGAAAAAATGCATCTTTTTTGTACTTTTTTTGTTGTCAAATGAAAAGTCTTAATTTTAACACTATAGTATCAATGGGAAATTTGCAACCAATAAAATTATTAATAAAATTCATTTTTTCATAAACTGCGTTCAATTTGATGAAGAGCGGGGATAAGAAAAAATTAGAGGTTAGTTCACGTGGATCTCACTTTTATTACTATACATTACAACTATCCCCACTCCTCCGGCGCTCGACTATTTTTAGTCATCTTTATACATATTTTTTAGATAATTTAAACGATTTTTACAAAATGTAAGATACAAGGTTTATTGTACAATTATATTTTTTAAAACAGAAGAAACTAATATAGCTGGAAATAACTTCGTAAATTTTCACATAATTCAATTAACATTAGTGTTACTCAAAAACTAATAATCCGATCAAGCTAAATTTTGTACACATAAAGTGTATATTAATTACTTTAATTTTCCAGAACTAGAGTTCTAAATATATAAAAATGATAAAATTATACATTTTTTAATTAATTTAAAAATTTTTCGGTTTTTTGAAAATTTCTCTGCTTCTAATTTATCAATCATTTTATATAACAATGCATTTATATTCTAATTTGATCATCCACAATCGATCCAATAATAGTAAAATGTGAAAATTTAAACTTTTTATTTTATAATAAAAAAAGTAAAACAATGTATATTTTTGTTAAAATAGTTAACAATGAAAAAGAAAAAAAAATTTGATATTTTAGTGGAATTTCTAAAATAAGAATCTACTGTTTATTACGGCTTTTGATATTAACTGCTTTTCGCTAACAACCTAAAAAGTGCTTTAATACTTGGTCTAATAATGTCAAGTGTCTACATAAGTAAAAGTAGCAAAATATTTTTGCAATCATTTTATCATAATTTTCTCATCGATTCAATATTGTAAAATTACACTTGCCTTGCCTTTATACTGTTCTGTTTGTCCTCTGAATATATTGTTGATTCAAATGTTTTTAAAAAATTTTTTAGAAATATTTATTTGTTCTAACACGTATTGATAATAAAAATATATATACAAATTTTTTCTAATTTTTAATTCTATAGTTTCATTATTTTGAATAAAAGCTGAAAAAAATTACTTAGATAAATCTAAATTTTGTTTTATAAGATATATTAATAAAAGTAAATTTTTGGAAAAATATTATAACATTGCAACGATATGGTTTTATTCAACATGTTGCTAAGCTTACCGCGCTAGGAGTCTGTGTCCACCCAGGACGTGCACTCGCCTGCAACTCAACCTAAACGCCGCGAGCGCACTCTGGCGGTCGGATAGACGAACGATTGTTTCCTCGCGAATAAACGTTTGAAAAACTTTGCTGTGCACGCCACCAAAACCATCGTGCCATCGTGGATTTTCCGGCTATAAAAACACCAATGGGAGCCACAGCTACAGGAATTTAAGCTTCACCTGTTCCATATCAGCATGTCCAATGCTTTCGCAGGGAGATGCTCCTCGGATCTATATAGCAACTAAGCTATATGAAGTCTATTGTGCTATAGGAGAACCTGTGCCAGCATACGCTGGTACCGCCAACAGCAGCGCATGGTATACCCTTATTCCATCTTAACGGCTAAGGTCCATTTACACTATGTAACAATGGCAGACCGTTCTACACTAAGCACTATCGACCATATCATATGAAGTAACGATTAAGGCTCGTGTACACTACACAACAATGCCAAACCGTTTTATACTAGCATTACTTATCATATGAAATAACGACTAATTTAGTTTACGCTGCAAATCTGCCAAGTCCTGTATTACACTATAGACACCATGCAACGGTTATGCCCGTGTACAACTACTAAGCTCCGATTACACTACACTAGAACTACCCTCATTTCATGCTATACAGTCGCTACCCCTCTGTATACAACCCGTTTAAACCGAACAGACACACAGGCACGCATATCCTCTCCATACGAACCCTGCCCGGCCTCAAGCTATAAAGGCTGAGGAATCACATCATTACAAAAATAATTTCAAATGAAAATTTTATTTAATTTGTAAGCTTACAAAAAAAAAAATTTAATTATTTCTTAAATATTTAATTAAATCTTAAAAATTTAATTTACTCTAATTTTAATATCAATCATTAATGTAACTCATATAATAATTAAAATGAACTAAGAATATATAGCTACAGCATGAAAATTATCTATAATACAGAACCATTATCTAGAGTCTTATTGTATAAAAAATTATTGATTATTTTTCCTTTGAAAAACTTAAATTATTATAGTCCTTCATAAAATATTTGAATCAAATTCTATTATTTTTCAATCGTAGTTATTTTTTTTATACTCTAATTTACTCTGTAACCTTACATTTTCTTGAACAAAAAAAATTCACAAAGTAGCTATATCATATTAATCTAAAATGATAAAAAAAATTTATATTTACAATGATCATAATCGAAATTAATATCTGAGGGTAAAATAGTAGGTGGAATAAATGTTCTTTTATTACATAAAAATTATATAAATTATTTTAAATTTGAAACTTTTTTTATTAATCTAAAATATGTTGAATATTAAAATTTGTTGTAATTGTGACAAATAATGAATCTTTTAAAAAATGAAAATATTAATACAAAATCAACTAATTAAATTTTTGTTTATAAATATAATTAATTATTTAAAATTTTATAAAATAAAATACACAAGCATATTATACATGTATAAATATACATTGAAAATATATCTTGAAGCATTAACATGTATGAAAGTATATGCATCAACATTAATTGATAGTAAAATTTTTTGAATGAAGTCAAATATATTTTTCAAATTCAAAGGCTAAAAATACTTTTATACTTATATCATAAAATATTGACAATTTTATATATGGTATCCTTACAAATTGAATAAAATTTTGTATTATTTCATAAATATCTTTGTTATTACTAATCTGTTCTTATTTACTGGATAAATATTACAAAAATTATAAATTTAATTACATTTATTGCAATTGTATACTCAACTAGTTATTGTAAATATGTAATTAGAACTACGCAGATCATGAAATACAATATTAGCAAAATTTATTACTTAATAATTACTTTTAATAATGTTGAAAAATAAAAGTATTTTTAAAAAATCAGTATAAAAAGAGTAAAATTTTAAAGAGTAAAAAAGAGTAAAATACGTATCTGTGTTAAGGAGCTGAACCTTAAAATTTAGCATAAATTCGCAATTTAGTTGGCTATAATTATTATTTAAGTTCAATAGCAACGAATTTTTGCGTTACTCGCAAAATTAGACTATCTGCGTTTTAACATTAAGGAACTGTTCAAAAAATAAAATTAATGAGTAAGAAAAAGAAAAAATGTGAAATAGAAATCGAGGATGAACATGTGTGAAATTGGAAAATAAAGAGAAAATATTGGAAGGCCCCGACACAGGTGTCTTATCGATCTGACTCCCTGAATGCTGCAATCACTTATTACATATACACGTCGTGGACACTATGGTATCTATACTTATACCTTGGACACCCACTAAAAATCCACTATATTTTGGGATTTAAACCTCAGAAATGATACCAAGGAATCGATGACGAACTTTGCTTAAGCGTTTGGATGACATGTAACCAGATTATTACTAAATACATTCGTTTTTCAAAATAACTCAAGACTCAGACCAAAAAAACTTTAGAAGAATAATATATTTATTGAATCAAAGAATATGATTTAATGATTAACAACACGAATAAGACAATTGTTTTCTAAAGAGCGTAATCTTAGTAAGCTTCGTTGATTAAAGGGTATAATATTTAATTGCAAGGTTACTACGGAGTGTGTCAATTTATATTAATGTTGAAACAAAACATAACAAATGAAAATAAAATAAAATAACATAAAAAATTGAAGCATAACCTTCAAATAATTACATAAATATTAATTCAAATATCCATTTATAAATTCTAATGAGTATCTTCAATAAATTTCTATATTAATTGTCAATCAATTTTTTTATTAAAGCAAATTGAAAAGAAGCTGTTATCAAAAATAGTAATTTTTTTAAATACATTTTTCATTGATAAATTAAGTACTTTTAAAATACTGTATGAATTTCATTTTATAATATTCAATCAAAAAAAATTTTAATAATATCGATATTTATGTATATATGAATAATGTCATTGTTAAATAATTTTTAACGTATATTCATGCGCAATTAAATTTTTGTACTCTAATCCGAATGTAAAATCTATACATGCAAAAACTAAAATGTAGAATAAGATCAAAAATTTTAATTAATATAAGTACTTAAAATTTTATTTAAGAAAATTCTTATAAATTATTATATCGAGTAATAATTTTCTGATTTAATTACTAAAAATATATTTTACGTAAATATAAGATTTTACGAATAAAATTTTTCGAATAATATTTATAAATATTTTTATATTACTTTCAATACATATTGCAAGGAAATTTACTTCTTTATTATATATTTTAAAGAATAAAATTGAATTGTAAAAATAATTTTTTTATAGTCTTTTATTAATTACAAATAAGAATTGTTTCATAAAAAACTTATGATAATTTGTATATTTTTAAATCAACTATTTTTAATTTACATGAATTATTTATTAACCATATTAAGAAAAACAAAATATACATTCTTCTTTGACATACACCGAAAGTAATTTAAAACTTTTTTGATCAAGGTTGTTGAAATTCAAGAACGGTTACGCTTATCGCGCTAAACATTCGAGTTCTTGAATTTTCGTTTATCCATTTTTCCACACATTTATACGCGTATATTTTCCTACTTCGAAGTCCTGGCATAAAAACTTCTGGTTTGCCCGCAGAAGAAAAAGCCTTTACAAATCTATCTAATTTCGCACTCTCGAGGATTTTATACAATTTTTCAAAACACGATCGGCTGTTTCCAGAGTCATAGAGTTCGTGTGTCAGAGAGAGAGAGAGAGAGAGAGAGAGAGAGAGAGAGAGAGAGAGAGAGAGAGAGAAAGAAAGAGAAAACATCGGCTACAGACATTCTCAAAGGGAAAATATATGAAGGTTTAAATAGCCCCATCGCGACCGAACACACACACACACGTTTCTCGCGCGCCTCCACTCACACAAATCCTTTCCGAGCTATGTGTGCGTCCCTACTAGTACTTTACTCAATCTTACTAAGCACCCGAAATCCTTGAGCCATAAAAAGTCCCAAACTCTGCAGACGTCCTCACGGAATCCTAGACGCACACCTTGTGGGACCAATTATCCTAATCCTTTCTTAACAGGGGGCAACGCTTTATTTTGCAATAGACGTAATAAACATAATTATGCAAGATAAAAATAATAACGAATAAATAATTGTTACATTAAGAGATTATTTGGTCACGACGACTAACAATTAAAGCCTAAGTGATTATTGATGATTAAGTAACAATTAATAACTATGTTTATTTGTTCGAGTTTAAAGCATTACTGGAAACAATTAGTGCTACTTAGTGTTTTCTAGCAACAGCAAAGGTAGTGTTAAGAATTTTACAAATATACTTTTAAAAGGAACTAATAACATCTGGATCTTACACATGCCCACACATTTATGTATATACATGTATATGCATGGTCTATCCACGAAGTATCGAGTTTTTCTTTTATTTGGTGAATATTGGTCGCAGAGATTTGGGAAAAGTCTTAAAATAGAGAGGAAAGCTTTTTCCATTTATTCCTTTTTTTTCTATTTTTTCGATAATTAGATACAGCAGGATTTTACTTCGCGTAAAGGGTGTTTTTCGATGTTTTGACAGTACGCGCTGAGGAAAATGCTACGCGAGAATGTTTCGTTTAATGATTATAAAAAAATAAAAAAGAAAATACTTACCTTTTTTTATGAAATATTGATGGACTTATAAATAGTTTGAAACAAAAATTTAAAACTCTGCAAAATAATTTTCTCCTGCATCAATGCATTTACGAAGGCGAGCTTCCCAGGTCTCAAAAGCAGTCTAAAACTCCTTAGCTTTGATATTTACGCAAACTTTTCGCATTTCTAAATTTTTTTGCACTATATTTGTGCACCGAAGATCGCATTAAATTTAGTTTTTCCGCGATTTCTCTAACTGTTAATCGCTGGTCCAAATTTAAAATTTTTAATACACGGCGGATGTTCGTTGCGATTGAAGAGCTTTTTGAACGCCCAGATTGAGACTCGTGGGTGATTTTTTCTCAGTTCTCTTTGAAACTTTTTTGCCATTTTCTAAATTGCGATTTCGACATACAATTATCTTTATAAGCCTCTTGTATCATTTAAAATTTTTCCGCACTGTTTCTTTAAAGTTGCAAACAAAATTTTATCGAGTAACGCTGTTCCATTACTCGCTCCATCGCGCCGTGTCCAAAAACTGAAAAACACCCTTTACGCGAAGTAAAATCCTGCATATATCGAAAAAATAAAAAAAAAGGAACAAATGGAAAAAGATTTCCTCTACATTTTAAGACTTCTCCCAAATTGCTGCGACCAATATTCACCAAATAAAAAAAAAACTCGATACTTCGTGGAAAGACTGTATATATATACAGTTAAATTACAATTATTAAAACTTTTAAAAACGAATTCAATGCGTTCAATACAATATTAAATAATTAAACGAAAAATTATAATTTTTAAAAAGCATTTATAAAATATTGATAGTAAAGTATAGATTAATACAAAAAATCGATCATTGAAAAAATTTTCTTCTTTAAAGAAATGCAAAATAAATGTTTTTAAACTTTTGTTCATCTTTTTTGTAAATTTTCCAATAAAAAATGTATTCTGTAAAAATTTTTGCCTTAAAATAAGTTATTGAGAGTAATTATAAATAGTATCCTCTAATGATTTACTATAATTAAGTATTTATGAGAAAAATATATATTTATGTATAATAAAAATGATATCCAAACATTATTAAAATAAATATGAAATATAATTTTTTGAGATCATATTATTATGAATTAACCTTCAAATATTAGAATTATATCATCCAAATAACATAAATCCTTACTCTGGAACTCATTTATAACTAATTCGAACTCGTATTTCCTTTAAATAATAAACGATTCTATGGAATAACGAAGATATATCAGTTATTTTCATCATAAACGAATATAACTATATGAAAATTGTATTTTTAAAAAATTATATTTTAAAAATTGTATTTTTAAAAAGTTGTATTTTAAAAATTGTTGATAAATATAGGAAAAATGGTATAAAAATTTTAAATGTTATTACTAAAACTAAATTAATAATACAATTACTTTTTTATTATACCGTATTCGCAAGAAGTAAATGGGCAATAAAAATAAACTATATCAATTGCATTCTAATTTTACGACAAATATTCTGAAGCGAGACTAAAGCGAACAAAAAATTGTCGTATTCAGAAAGTGGTGCTATTTAAAGTTGCTAAAAATCTGACTATGATGGAAAAATAAATTTTTTTTTGTTTAACTTGATATTGTAATATTATTACTAAACATACTTAAATAATAAAGTAATTCTAATTTATAACAAATATTAAATAAAATTCATATTAGAGTTATAAAAAATCTGCACTACTTTCAGCAATTCATTAAACAATTTGAATCACAGATTATAAACATAAATACAGCTCACGTTTCGAAACGTCTCTCAATATATCAATGAATATTAAAGTAACTACTCATAGGATATGTAGCAATTTATTAATTTCCATTTAAATTTTTATAACCAAATCTTTTATAATGTAATATTTTAAAACTTTTCTTAATTTTTTTATAAAAAAACAACGTGGAGGAAAAAATCTTGAAGACATATGATTGTCCATTCCGTTTCTAAAAGGTATCAACGATTGATATCGATGCAAAATCGATTTAATATCTATTTTTAATATTATTTGTATTAAATTATATATGTATTATTAAATTATATAGTCAAGGAGAAAAAAGGAAGGAAATGAGGGATAACTGAGCTAGATCTTTTAATTCAAATTCAAAACAAGCAATTGAGCCAGACATAAATGTTTATTGGCTCCGCGATTACAATTTCTAAATTCTTCTTCTTTCGCCGAAACTTTCTGTGAAAATCTGAGGTAGGGAGAAAAAAGTAGCGCGCACTGTACAGCAGGAAATAGATAGGCGTTAGAGAAATTATTAGAAAAAAAAATGAAATCGCGAAGGCATTAGGCGAATAATATAAAATTGCGATCGTACGTACTCACTCAAAATTTGTAAGTCGAGGTGATAAGACACTCTGAGACTCGTTTACTTATTTTTTAAAATAAATTTTTCTGCAAAAAATCGATCTCATATTCATTGATTTATTTAACATATTCTCAAAATTCATTATTAACTTTAATATTTTATTTACTTGTATTTAGGTAAAAGTAAGTATCTTTTCAATTTAATTAACAATAGTTTTACCTATTATATATATTTATCAATTTGAAAATAATTTATATATATATACATCAAAACTTTATTTATACTTTCTAAAACACAGCCTTCTCATTCAAAAGAATTTGAAAGTAGTTATCATGAAGTATAACAATAATCCTGAGATACAGCAATGATTTTTTACAAGTCAGCCTATAAATTTTCTAGCCCACTTGTTAGATGAATATCATCTAACCAGTACTAAAAAACTATATTCAACAAAACTAAGACTTAACTCAGTAGTGCCTGTGACGTGAAAGACTAGAAGAATTATAAATTTTCAAAATAAACATCTCCAGAATAAACAAGAAAAAAACATACATATTCTTTAAGATATACACAGAGTATGTTAACTAATTTTAATATAGAAAATTCCCATGTACAAAGTACACCAGCAATTTTAATGGAAGCATACAACAGGTCTATAATATCTAAACAAGAAACATCAGTGGTTATTTAAGAGAAAAATACAAATAACATAATATTCTCTTTCAAGAGTCCAAGGGAATTTAATATATGTATTGAATATCACATTACTAGATATGGCATATACAATAAATTTTTTGATTAAAAAACAGCATAAATTTACTGAAAAAATTAGAGAAAGATACAAAAAATTTTCAGACATCTGAAAGGAACAACATCACTAACATAAAATATAAATGATATCAAAAAAATTTGAAAAATTTTGAGATGTCATATTCAACAGATAACGAAGATTCTACCTTCAGTACAGAATATATAGCATGATTGATGTTTCTTTGGCTGCTTATTAGGTAAAATATTTAGCCAAGAGTTGATATCACTCGACAAGATAACAAGTGATATTATAGACTTTGACTGTATTTCCAGCTGTTATTTATATTTAGTACAACAATAAATTAGATAGATATTGTACAGAAATGCATCACAAATTAAAAATGTTCAATGACCAAATCGATCAAATAGCTTAAAATGAAATCTAAATAAAGCAATGAGGTATAACCATTATATGGTTATATTATCATCGTCTATATTATCACTTAAAATAATTTCATAAAACAGGACGTTTAAAAAATCTATTTCCACTGGTTATCCTCGAAAGATATTTAAATAACGTAAATAAACCACCATCTATCTACGAAAATAATTGGACACGAAAAATGTAAAAACGAATCTCCTATAATCTATCGCATTCACAGAATTATAAATATAATATAAATTTAAAAAATGTTTCAATTCTTGATATAATAACTATAGAAAAAAATAAATTTCCAAGTGCTATTTATATATACAATAACATATATATATATAAGATATCACTTTAAAAATAATATTGACACACACTTTTCATATTTGTATTAGTTTCAATTATAGCTACACTAAAATCACTGCAGAGTATAATTTATTTCAAGAAAATTTAAGTTTAAATATAATAGTTAATCAAGAAATCGTATATTTTATTTAATATCTATTAACTTTATTTAATATAAAATATACATGTGAACCATACATGATTGTATAAAAGAATTGCAATATATGCGTATCTGAATATTTTCTGCCTTCATGTTATTCTCGGACTGTCGAATATTATTTCTACACAGTTTTCGATACATTTCAGTTCATAAAAATCAAAGTCACATGTGCTAGCACTTCCATTGACAATGAAACCTTGAAGTTCTACATGCATTAAAATGCACAGTTGTCATTATGTAGGAGTAATGAAGTATGAATTTGTTATACACCAGCAAAATAGCTATTTATTATATGCTTTGTGATCCATTATTATTTATTTTGTAGGAGCTTTAACAACGAATAAACAAAAAATAAGTTGTAATAAAATACTTTATTCAAAAGGCTTTATACTCAAACCGCAGAACAGGCAATGGCAATGCACACATCACTGACTTATATTTGCATTTTAATTTTAATAAAACCATAAATAGGAGCCAGACTTTGAATATTTATAATAAAATAAAAAATGAGCAAGCAAGAAGAGTAGCGTACAAGTATTACTTCAATATTTGCAAGAACCAAGTGATACGCTGTACACGAATATAAGGTATACGATTTTATATTAATTGTAATGATTATATACTTATATTAATGTTTTATTTTGGTAAATTTTACATCCAAAAACGAGCCTGTACTACCAAAAAAAAATTATAAATTATAGTTTTACTACAAATGTACATATTCAAAAATATAAAATCTTTAAATAACGTTTATGGTAATATAATTTTACACTAAAATGTAAATACATGAATCAAAGATTCACATTATGTATTATTAAGTTATATATTATAAGTTATATATTATATTACATTATATTAAGTACACAACATAAAAACAAACAAATATTTGCGTATATGCGTATCGAAGAGAGTTTAAAAAACAGAAAGACATATTTGAATCAACAAGTTATTATTTTCAATAAATTTAACAATAATATAAAAAATATAATAACAAAAAAATTGAAAGAATAAAACAAAACATGAATTTCAAGCAAAACTATGTATTGACTATTATTTTTTCAAATTATTTTTAAATTTATCGTATCGTATTCATAATATTGCATTTACTAAACTATTTAAATGATTTTTTGAAATCTAAAAGAAATTGAGTTTTTTATTTATATTTGAAAACAAAAAGAAGTCTACGATTCATAATTTAAATCAACTATGTCGTTACCTAAAATTTGTGTATAAAATTTGTAATTTTTTATACAAATTGTTTATACAAAGTTCTTAAATAATTATATAAAAGTCATGTATAAAGAGTTTTCGAAGAGTCAAACTCAGCAATAGAGCACTTTTTAGTCATTAACGAAGAACAACAAGCTAAATAAATTAAAAATCACAAAAAAAAATTTTCTTATTTTTAAACATTTTATTCAAAAAATTCATCGATTAATTTTTTATAAACAATTCTGATCAAAAAATTTATTTTATTTTTAAATTTTTTGTTAATAAATAAAAGAAAATAATTTAATGTACTGAATTTTAATTACAGGTAGTAAAAAAACAAATAAAATTCATTTTTTAATTAAAGCTTATTAAAAAATTCTAAAAGAATTAATATAAAAAAAGAAATAAAAATCAAAAAATTTTATAGGAATAAAAAAATCGTAATCCCTTTATTTTTTATCTTTGTAAAATCTGTTATGGTTATATTGAAGTAATTCATGTGTACTTTATTTGCGTAAAGTTTATGCGCTATTAGATTGTTATTATAGCAATATAGCATAACATAATCTCAATCTCAATTTTTATAAAAATGTTAACTTAAAAAATGTTGATAAACGCGATTGAAAGAAAGAGAATAAACTGTGCTCAAAAGTAGACGAATAATGGCGAGAATAAGAGCTGAAAATTGAATTGAAAAATGTGCAATCAACAAATCTTCTAAATGGTTATTTCAGAAGCAACTATATTATTGTATTTGTTTTTTTTATTTATAGACAATTGATTAAACTCTTTGAATAAAAGATCAGATTAGAAATTCTAAAACTCTTAAGTTTAACAACAACGCGAGCCCGAAACACAAATTTTCGGACTCATCCTCCTCAATATACATGGCACTTTGACCTGTGCGTTTCACACTCTTTCATTTCATTTCCAACCATGCACCACATTTCTCTCTCTCTCTCTCTATATATATATATATATATAGAAAAACTTCATCGATCCTTATTTTACTCGTATTCAGACAGATTTTTATAGCGCTTTGAACATGGGGATATATATATATATATATATATATATATATCTTTATTACCTATGTCTTTCTCCACCTTTCTATCTTTCTCTCACTCGCCTCATCTCTGCAATTGTGCTTCGGGTGCAAGAATGAAAGCGCGAAATGGTTATCGTACTGCCACTCCAAAAAATCACTTCCCATCACACTTATCCTCCGGATACATTTTATTAAATATTTACCGAAACTATCAAACCAAGAGTTGCAAACATATTTAATTGCACTCAACCGACCTCGCAAACGACGAAAACGTCATGCCTCAACTATTCTCAGACTCGCTGTTGAGAATCCCTTTGTTCCCCACCTGCGATCACACTAACACCTTTGTATTTTATTATTTAACCTCATTTCCCAAGCATGAACCTGAATATTGGGTGCAAAATACTTATCTCTATTTGTACCGGCACGATTTGATATCCTCACAGTGCAATTAACTCTAACCCACTGTTTCATATTAGAATTATTACATTTATTGACTTACATATTATTTAAATAGGAAAAGCAGGATTGATACTAAAGAAACTAATAATACGATCTCCAAAGAATAATTGGAACAAAGTTGACTAATTGATCTAAATAACCCTCGAGAATGGAAAAAAGTGAATACAATGATAAACATAGTGTATGGTGGAATGCAATGATAAAGGAAAAAAATTCATGCCAGTCATCTTCTCGGATGCTTTCCTAGTCCAAAGCAGGCAGAAATTGTCCAACAGGTTATTCTGCCTGCTAAATTAAGAAAAAAAGACAATGCATTCAGCATCCAAGGGCTCAAATCTATCCTTATCTTCTAAGGCATGACACGCGGATCTTTTTCGATTGCCTTTTGCTTGCTTACATATAACCTTAATTCTGATCGAGCTTATAAGTAAAATGCCTACAATTTATTTTGTTGATTGATGAAAAACTTCATCGATCCTTATTTTACTCGTATTCAGACAGATTTTTATAGCGCTTTGAACATGGGGATATATATATATATATATATAATAGTTATAAAAATACATATTGAAATAATGCATTTCGATTTTTGTACGTTCGATGATATAATTTATGATTAATATTTGGGGTTGTAAACAATTAAATTTCTTTCGAATGCTATTTCACTGTATCATTGCTCCTCTAATTTCAATAATTTGTTCTTTGGAAGGGGTGTGTGTAAATTCTAGAATATTTAATTGTCATATATATTTGGCGAATTACAGGTGAATAAAAAAAGTTTCTTGAGTGTCATGATTTCCTGATAACATTGAAGCAGTTTCGTGACCATTGCGCATTGAATCCATCCTAAAGTGCGCGTGACCCATGCGTAGTACATGTTCAAATTGATTGTCATTAAGTAAGGTTATTTCAATAAATTTACAATTGTGATTGTTGATAAATTTTATTATTAAATATTTGAAGGTGCTTCCGTGCACACTTGTCTGCACCCCCTAAAGTACGAACTTGAACAATTATTTTAACAAAAATTAATTTTTGGTTTTATGCGTATGCAAAACGACAAAATACTATAAAATTTATTCTTAAAAATCTATATTTACGTTAATTTAATAAGTTAATAAATTTTGTCAGATCAATATTGTATTTTACGTTATGAAAAATAATAGATGATGATATATCACTTGTAATGTAAATAACACGTTTCATTATTTTAATTTGATATTCTATGATTAATAGTTGGAACTAATATGTAATGGACATATAATGACATGTGTCAAAGTCTTATTTAATTGAAAATATAATTGACAATGATTTTTAATCGATGTACAAAATAAAATTTTTAGAATATAATTTTTATGCAGAAATTAATCGATTCAATATTTATTAACTTTATAATATGAAAATAAATTATAATTTAAATAAATTTTCAATAGCATATAAAAATATTGATAAAATAATAATGAAATAAACTGTATAAAATTAATCTGTACAATTGCATTCAATATTTAATGCAAAGCTAATTAATATTAAGTTTTTTCTAATTAAGAAGCTTCATAAAAAATATAAAAACAAAAATAAATATTTGACAAAATTGAAATAAACGCATAAAATACACATTAATACCACCACTGAATAGCCATTCATTAAACAATGTCAGTCAATTAATTGAACATAAAAAACAAATATTAATACTGGTTCGTACTTCTGTTTAAATGAACATACACATTGAGTCTTACTACCGAAATTGATACTCGTAAAAGATAAAAAATAAAGATAAATAGACGATTTACATATTTTGGCTTTATGAAAGCTGTTTCAAGACGCCAGAGGAGCATTAAACAGTGCGAGAGAAAGAAGCGCATAATTCGGAATATGATATGGAGATATACTAAACAAAGATAAATTTGCCATATTTAATATACGTCATTTCGTGCAAGGATTGGTACGAGGATTGAGAAATCAATCGCGATATTCTGGTCACATAAGGAACAAAATATTTGGTAGACACTGTGAAAAGAATGGTAATGAGGTGGAAGGGAGCGCGAAAGTCATTTTGTCGCACTCACCATCCTTTCGCAAATTTGACCTGCCCCTTTCTCCTTTCACGGTGATGTACGAGCCTTACATGATGTATTGGCACGCGGTCAGTCGATTCGCGAATCACTTCTTCGACACAGATGGTACCTTGGTTGTGAGTTCGCCAATTTGAAGGCCTGCCGACACTGTCAGCGAACCTTTCCGTCTATACGCCACTTTAGATCACGTACCCGCCTCCCGGAAAACCTAAGGTGTTCCTCACAGGCAAAATTCGGAAAAGCGCTTGGAGCCGGCGAAAAATGGAGGTGGTGAATGAACTCTAAGAAATCGGATTGGATGGCTGATTGGCGACTGAGCAAGAGTGGTTGGGCGCGGCCATCAATGCTAAAGTCCATTGTCTTGAGGTTTCGTGGGAGTTTGATTCAGAAAAGAACACGATGGACAAATAGCTCGTGCCTCATCTTCTTCTGGAACGAGCGACGCCAGGAGGAGGCGTCAAGCATACTTACTACGTATAACCAGACCACGTGCAGTGTTGTTACATCTTGAAAATGTTTTTGCTCCCGCCCCGAAGGCCGGCCCAACGTGGTATACGTCGCCCGGTATGCAATATCACGTAAGGAACGCAACAAGTTTCCATATCAGGAGAACAGAGTGCGCGAAAACTATGGCAAAATTTGACACATTTGATACGCGTATATTGGCGACTTTCGTATACCTTTAATAGTTGAAATAGAATATTGCAAGAATCAGACGCACTTTATCGACACCGCTCTTTTTTCAAAAACAAAAATAGTACTCCTCATAATTGTTCCAATACATATAATTGTTGTACACAGTTATAAATTGATAACTGGATATAAAAAATGGTTGTTGTATTATGGTTATAAATGTATTTTTAAAATATATACCCTTTATTTACCATATGGCTTGTTTGTACTTGTTATTAAATTTATTCTTTTTTTATAAACTTTTATAACAAATTTAAAACTAAAATAACATATTTCAATAAGTTCATTCAATTGTTTCAAATTAATAATTGTTTCAAGCGTATGTAACTGTTACATAGAATTAAAATATAAATTAATAGTCAACCATTACAAATTATTTATGTGATATATTTATTGATCTAGTTCTAAAATGTATATCTTGTAGTACAAATACAATTGTTTCTTTATATTAATAATCATAATGTTATCGATGAATTTTTTTCGTACATCTTATAATGACAAATTTTTAGAAATTAAATGTATATTGAGAAAATTTTAAATTTGTATTCAATTTTTGATACGTATATTAGTATTGAATCTAGTTGTAAATTAATAATTAAACATTAAAAATCATTATGTTACTCTGTTTATTATTTTATTTATGATTTTACAAATTTTAAGCTAAAATTGTAAACTTTTAAAAATTGTGTTTAAAGATACAGATAAAATAGAATAATTATATAGTCGAATGTTATTCAATTTTTTGATCAGTATAGGTTTTGTAAAAATAGAAGTCGAGACAATTTTTTTGTTTCTTTGCCCATTAGATATTGACATATTTTAACACCAGAGCTATATACAATAATTAATAATTGTAAATTTTAATTGAAGCAACAAATTTTACATATATAACAAAAGAAAATGAAAATTCGTCTGGATTTTTCAATAAATATATTATTATTCAAAATACGTATAATTTAACGAATTTTTATGTTGAAAATTGTTGATACAGGTTCTTTATAATTCTATTTCATAATGTACATGTATTTTATTTTAAAATTAAATATTTATTATTAATCTTAACCTTATAAATCACGCTATGAATATGAAACTTATTCATCTAATTATTACTGCATAAATTTTTTACAAACTTGAAACTACAATGAATTTTATCTATTATGAAAAAATAACATATAATTACTTCCTAACATTAATATTATTATGACAAGTATTAGGATAAATTTTATTTTTATTAATTTATTTTAAAAGTTATTCTTTAAAAATATAAAAAATTAGAGTCAAATCATTACATAGATATAAATTTATCAAGCCTTTAATTTTATACTGAATTTAAAATAATATTGTTTAATAAAATAAATATTCATTTATATTTAAATGTATTAAAATATATTACATTATCATATATTAATAAGTTGATAATGTTAAATTTTAATCTTTAAATTAAACTATTATAATTTAAACAATAAAATAAAATAAAATGATTCGCACAGAATATATAAAATATTCGACGAAATGAAATCAAATAAATTTACCACGATGAATCTATAATCTTATTTAAAAAACTATTCTAACAAGCATACAATTCAAAATTTTCTAGCAAAACAAAATATATCATTACACTTATTAAAAACGAAAATATTAATTAAAGAATAATTTGTGTGTAATTTATTCAAAGAAATAAAATTAAAATAAGAATTTTTAAATTACCGTTTTAATTTTATTTTTTCATTTAATATTTTATGAACAATTTATGAATCCATAATCAACAATTATTATATAAATACATAACAATATCTTTTGTCTAAATATTTTAAAAATATAACTAAAATAGGTTCAGGAAATTATAAATCACTGCAGGTAGTTCGTGTTATCATGCAATGCTATAAAATACACTCACAAAATTTCCTCAAAAACCATAATCTACTAGGTGAATACTCTCCTAATTAAATTTTACGAAAAATTGACGATTATTTTTATAAAATTCAATTCATTTTTTCCTAATAATATCATAAAAAATAAATTGATAATGTGCATGGTTATTTATATCTGTCAATTATTATCCTATCCAACGATATTAATCGTAAAATTTATATAACTAAATTGACGATTTGAATTATTTAATTTATGCTTTCATTCTATTTTCTTTTAATTAAATGAAAAGATCATTACTTTTTTAATACTTAAAATTTTTAGCTAACTTTTCAACTTTTAAATTGAATTCAATTTGAAAACGATGTTAAAAATGCATTTATTTCTTTGGCCTCTTTTTAGATTAAAAAAAAATTGCTAAGCAGTGAGTGAGTGGATAAAGTGAAGTCAATGGAAAATGCGACTGCATTTTTATAATTACACTAAAAGTGATGTATGATTGATCAACTATTAATTATTAAGAATTAATTTTAAAAAAGTCTACTTTATTCTTTGGTTGCTTCGAGATGTAACGCGAAGAAAATCGTCTCTTTCCTCTGTAGAAAAAAGAACAGAGGTGAAGAGATGCGAGAGAAAGAGAAAGATGTCAAAAGATGTTGGTACCGAGCTCCAACGAACTCCCAAGGAATATACTCTCCTGGAGACTTTAAACGAGTAACTTTAGTCAAGTGTGACCATCGCACTTTTCCTCTTCCTCTTTTTCCCCAGAATGTGACTAATGGAATTAGTATGACGCAGAGCATCCATTTAATAAGGTGGAAACGTCTCTTTGTCGTGGCCTACACCCCGCGATCCGCTTTACCCGACTTTTCCTGACACTCGACCCAATTGTCGCGGAAAATGGGCATCCTTCTGCAGTTTTCGCAGCGTTTTTAGAAGTGAGACGGGATTGTATAACACATAACCGATCAATTAACCGAGCGCGAACCGACATGTCCTCCATCACAGAAACAAGTAATTGTGCCTGGTCGTGCAGCCGTTTCCCAAATCCGCAAAAATTTCAAGTTTTTCCCTGAAAAATGTTATATATTGAAGCAGGAGAGCAGCAGCGCGCCGAAGCCGCTTAGTGGCGACTCGTCTATTTTGCAGAAATTTCCACGCTTTCCTCCCCCCCTCCCGCTTGACCTCGTGACTGTGTGCGCGCTCGCGCATTACGTATGCGCATGTATTTGTGCTTGCAGCATGTGTATGCGTGCGGTTCACGGCATAACCACATGCGCAACTTCAGCTCTGTGAATGCGCCAAATGATTAACGACGGCTCCTCGAATACGTGGGGAAACGCAGATAACGCATCTAAACACCAACTACAGGATAAGAGGACGCCGGCTTCATTTCCAATAACAAGTTTGAGACGAAAACCTCCAAGTATTGTTCATGATTTTCCAACAATCAACATTTTGGGAAGTCATGACAGTTTTTACATGCTTTTTCAAAGGTAGGAAGGAAGGAAGGAAGAAAAAAAAAGAAAGAAAGAAAGGAAAAAAGCAAGCAAGACATTTAGTGAACCGCGGCAAACGACCACATAGTGGGAAGGGAAACTTCTTAGGCAGATGATTTGTTGCAATAATTAGAAGTTTAAAGGAATCTATCCGAGCGATACCTTAATGACGTTAATTAATTATCTATGAAAACAAAAAAGGAAGTTAAGTTTTGGACGTCATCGATATTTTATCGAAAGCTTGAGCTACAAGTGACAAATGGACGAATATAATGAGAGCGTAGGGGGTCTGTGATAATAACGAACCAGACGACCACACTAAAAAGTAGATTGACAATCAAGTGACAATACATTTTGTGAAATATGAGGAGAGCATGAGAGCATAGAAATTGGCAAGACACGCGTGCGCATTTCATCATTTGTGTCGTGTAACGGCCGAGTTATTATCGGTGCATAAACTAGATTTTGCGGCGTAGGCTAGTTAGTACTAGGAAGGTAGGAGTAAGATTAGTAGTACTCTTTTTTTTCACTAAATTTTTATCAAATGTGTATTTATCTCATTTGCTATGCTTCTTCAAAAAAAAAGTTAATTGCTACGCTCTCATTTGAGGAATTAACATTAATTTACATATCATAAATTTTATCATTTTTTCAAAACTAAAGCAAAACTAATATTTATTATTGTAATTTATATTTTCATTATAATGATTTTTTATTCTAATAATTCTTTAGAATTACCTGCGACAATTCTTAAATGAGTAATTCGTAACAATTGTTGAATATATATAAAAATATGATATGTTTTGGTGAAGAATTTTATCGATATCAATAATATACCATAAGAACAAGATTTATATTTAAAAAAATGTACCATGATCAAATTGGTATTAAAGATTATTTCAAAAAGACATTTTTTAATCGTGTCTTCATTTAACAAAACATTTTTTTTTTTTTTTTTTTTAATTTTGTTACTAATGATAACGTATACCTGATTTTTATTTGAAATTCATAATTAAATAGTGCATGTTAAAAATAAATAAATAAATATCCTTATAAATGTTAAAATACATTCTTGACAATAAAAATTAAAAAATTGGAAAACTCAATACGTGCTATTAACAGCTCGAATAAATATCGAATAATATACTTTATTTATTATTTTTAAAAAAATAATTTAATTTTTTGTCTGATATATGATTTTGTATCAACAACAACTACTTTACAAGATACATTATTATTGAATTTTTAAACAATAAACTGGACAAATTAATATTAAATATTGTTACAAAAATATTTATTTTCTAATGTTTTATGCATTTTAAATTTTGACTTATTAATTTATTAATTAAATTCTATTAAAATAATAAAACCCTTATAATGTTTATCATGTATTATAATTTTTTTAAATTTTATTATTAGTAACACAAAATAATATATTCTGGCTTAAATCTAGTAATTATACGAAATGATAAAAATAAATTATTTACAATAATTAAAAAAATTTTAATTTGTATTCACAATATTGTATTCATAATGTAAAAATTATCTCAAAAACTTCGTTATTTTTTTAAAAAAATTATTATTTGTGGCGTATTTTTATTTACATACATATAAATTAAAAAATGGATTTTGTATTTAATGATAATATAACATCACTCTTTACTATCAACTTGTAACTTTTATTTTATAAATGAAGTAATAGAGCACTTTGAAGCCTTTAACGAAAAACAGCAGTGACATACATGTATATTAAAAATTATAGAAAAATCAGTAGATTCTTATTTTTTAAAATGACACTAAAAATATTCAGGGATTTCTTTTTTATTAACAATTTTAATCAAAAATGTATTTTTTTTACACTTTTGGGTTATAAAATAAAATATTTTAATCTTAACATTGTAGCGTCAATAGATGGATGCAGTGCTAATAAAAATGTGGATAAACATGATGAAAAACGGCTAATCGCGCAAGGAGTGGGGAAATTAAAAGCCGGTGAATTATAATATATAATAATAGAATAATCTAAACGATTTTTAAAATATTTATATATATAATTTTTTATGTTACAATTATATTTTTTAAAACCGTTAAAAAAAACTAAAATCGTCTGGTAAAGTAAACTGGAAATAACTTCATAAATTTCTGCATAATTTTATTAGCATTAATATTGCTTAAAACTAATAATCTGATAGGTTTAAGATTTTATAAAAATAAAATTTATATGAACTACGTTAATTTAGCATACTTAGAGTTAAAAATATTTAAAAACAATAAAAATACAAATTTTGTAATTAATCAAAAAATTTTCCGGCTTTTTGAAAATTACTTCACACATACTTTACCAATAGCCTTATATAAAAAAGTATTTTCTTTGTAATTTTATTAGCTACAATTTGTCCATTGACACTATTGTGTTAAAATTACGACTTTTAATTTTATAACAAAAAAAATAAAAAAAAAAATGTTTTTTTCGTTAAAATTGTTAACAAAAAATTACACCATGAATATTGCGAATGGAATTTTAGAAAAAAAGAATCTAATGATATTTTTACAATTTTCATATATAAGATTGGTTACTTTTCACTAACGACCTCAAAAATACGCTATCGCTATTAGAAAATTGACATTTCAACTAAACTCCTCGTGTTTTTAAAAATTTTAATATTCAAATCTCTCTTACTTTTCCTTTACACCCAGCTGTCATGTGTACTCGTCTGTTAAAAAAGTATAAAAGAGTATATACACATTAAATATTAAAATTTGCTTGTCGCAAAAATGGATACAACTTAATCTTCTATTCATTGTAAATTATTAATTGATTTTTTATTTATAATATTCAAAGGATAAATTTAATTACGATTTATGAAAATAATAAGCTATTTAGTTATTTATTAAGATTGAATATAAATTTATATATCGTTGGTAGTAACACAGAACAACAGATTTTTATCGATTAAAAGAAGTTGATTTTGAATGTTAAAAAATTTTTAAACTTTGTGCAGTGTTATATTATTATTAAATAATTTCATTTTAAGTTTTTGTTATCAATAATTACAAAATAAGTCCAATTTTTTAAAACAAGGTTATTTATAAAAAAAAAAAAATACATGTGCAATGAAGAAAGGAAGGAAAGAAAAGAGAAAATGAACCAAGAACCACCGTAGTTCACTCCGAGAACATCTAATGCAAAATAAAATGGGAGGGTGATTTGAAGGTTTGATTAACCGCCGTGGGTGCTCAATTTAAGATAATAGGCCTCTGATTCGTCAGTTAAGTTCCTCGACATTCGGTTCCACCACTTTCAGCCTTCGAATGCGACTTTTCAGCATTTAGCTGTTCAGCCTCGAAAGACGTTTTGTCAAGGTGGTGGGTGGAGTCTTCCGTAGCATTGTACCGCCTTTAGCAAATACTTCGAATCAGGATACCAACTGTCGACAAGAGTTGCCTCGCCTAGTGCTGCCACCGCTGTTACGTGCCAAATACATGTGACGGCGTACATGTGCAAATAAGTATGAGCGGTCACCGCAGAACTTTTTACGCGAGTGCGCACTCATCCGCATCATGTTCTCCTGAGAGTGCAAGAGCTAAGTCTGACCCGGTCTGGGGACATGACTATGTCCTTAAGGAAGGTCAACGGCTTGAGCCTCTGAGCGCGTCGCTGCTGACATACTGATTCGAACTTATCTAGCCTAAAGATCTTTGCTGATCGACCTTCGACGCTTGAGTACAGGCCGCCCTTTTCTTACTTATCAGCTCATGTGTACCCCTCCTTCCAATCGAGTGACACTCGCTCTTTTCAATATTAAAAAACGCATTCACGCAATGGCTCAAGGGTCAAGTTGACACGCAAACCAACCGATACAACTAGTACTCTCAATTTTTTCATGAAGATTTTTACAATTTGTTTAATATTTCATTATATCTTATATGACCAAAACTCGCATGTACCAATAAATGGAGAATGTTAATTTTTATTATCTTGGCCTAAGAATCAAGTGCAATTTTCCCTTTTCATTTCAATTTATCATAGCATTAAATTTCATTGTCTATTTGTTGAACTTCAAATTTGATACGATCTTTCGAATTATTTAAAATTTTTAATTAAAACAATTCTTGATAATAAAAAATAAAATAAACATGTGGATGCTTTGATTTTATGTTTTCGTGTACATATTTGAGTTGTACTAGAATGTGCTGTAGGTTGCAGTAGGATATGTTTGACAACGAAATAATTGGTTCAAGAAATTGTAAATACCAGGTTCATTGTTATATGTGCCTGTTACATTGTACGAGTGCCAGACATCTTGCAATCACCGAGAATGGAGGTTATTTCCATTTCCTGTAACGAGACCAATTCGCATGAAATCTGTACTACTACTACTGATAAAATTGAGATAGACGAAGATTTTATTTCGTTTTCTTCGACTCACATATGCCCACGCTCTCACGTACCCACACCCACACGCACGCACATGCTCGTTTATATGTGTATATATTTTAATAATGAAATTACACTGATGCAAGTAAAAATATTGAACGAATATCAAAACCTACAGTCTTGCAATAATATTTATAATATTATAAAAAAAAATTTAACAATTTCATTAATTATAAATAAATGTTGTTGCTATAAATTTGTTTAATTATTAATTCATTTGCATATAAAATAAATTTGTATAATAATGAATATTAAAATTGAATCTACAAAATTTTTTAAATTTTTTATTGTTTTATAAATGAATTTTTTTCAAATTTATTATGTTTAAAAAAAAGAATAATCGCTTAATTATATTTTTTATAATTGAATCAATTTTTTAATTTAGGAAAAAATTTTTCAAGTTTCAAATAAAATTTAAATACGATATATTTGTTGAAGATTAGTCAAAAATAAATTAAAGAAAAAATAAAATTATATTTATAGAACTTTGGTTTTCTTTAAAAGCGTATAAAAAGTTTGGAACTCCATTTATATAAAAATTAAAACAATTTTTAAATATTCTATTTTTCTCTTACAGAATTTTGTATTTAAATTTATTTTCATAATTCTAGACTTAAGTCTGCAGTTATATCTAGAAACAATAAATAAATAATATAATCTCGCTTTGCTCGTCTTATATTTTATTATAAATATTTAATACATGGATCGTTATGTTTTTGTAAAGAAATGCAAATACAACCGAGGGATATATACATTGTCATTGTCTGTTTAGAGATTCAAGTATTAATAAAGATGAAAAGGAAGATCAAGCCTTTCGTGTTAAAAATGCGTATACGAGGCGATCGCTGCAAAGCTGGTTAATTTTAAATGTACTAAAAGAAATGCCCGTAAGAAATGAATAAAACCCCCCACATTTCCCTCACCACAACTTTATATTCAGAATAGGGGAAGAAGGCTGTTTCAATGTACATTTCTTTATATACGCCTCTAACTTTTTTATTCATAAATAAATGTACGCACAAATGTATATAAATAATTTTTTACATTGTACATTATATAGATTATGTAGAGGACCCGGAAGCGCAAAAATCGTTTCCCAAACAATAACTGGGAAACCCCGAAAATCGTTTAGCTCATGTAACAAAAGGTGCGAATGTTGCACCGCCGATTGCATCGGCCAGGTAATAGACCTCCCGCAAACTGTATATGCGATTCTCAATTCAATTCGCCCGAGAACCTCGACGCACGCGTACGCCCTTTTCGTTATAACAATCCTCGTATATATATAGTGTGTATGTAATGTAAAATATATATATATTAACCAAGCAAAACTCTGACTCTCGTTTTTAATTACGAAAACGATACCCATCCTAAATTGGTGACTCCGACGTGATCCTCCTAAAAAAAATGGTGAACACGCGGAGTGACAAAAGTGAAAATTCATCGATTGCAAGTGCGGTAGTGAGCAGTGCACCAGCGCCGCAGATTCGTATCCCTCCGATATGGCCCGAAATCGAGCTATGGTTTGTGCAAGTGGAAGCACAATTCGACATCAATGGCTTGGAAAGTGATGCTTTCAAGTACGGTTATGTGATCAGCGGGCTAGGGCCGGACCATATGTTAGAAGTGGCTGATGTAGTAAGAAATCCACCGCAGACGGGAAAATACGAGAAACTAAAATTAGAGCTGATAAAGAGACTTGCCGATTCCGATTCAACGCGGATCAAAAAGCTCCTTGAACAACAAGAGTTAGGCGATAGGACGCCATCGCAGTACTGGCGGCATTTAAAAAGTTTGGCAAATGAGAAGGTCTCGGAGCAATTTATAACGGAGCTATGGCAAAATCGACTCCCACAAAATCTGCAACAAATCGTGGTATCTATATCGGAACGCGAGATGCCAAAACTAGCCGAAATTGCAGATAAAATCCACGTGATTTCGGAAAACAAATCGTACCAGGTGGCCGCGGCTTCAATGGCGAGTACCCCAACAACTACTACGCTTCTCGAACAGCAAATGCAACTGATGGAGAAGATGCAGGTGCAAATAGATGCTCTCACCCGATCGACGCAGCGACGCATGGATCGATCATTCAGACGTGCAAGAAGTTGATCGCGAAAGAATTCACGAGATCGCAATACGAACTCCGAGCTGTGTTGATATCACGAAAAGTGGGGTAAAAAAGCAGAAAGGTGCCGATCGTCATGTAACTTCGGGAAAACGGCGGGAAAAGATTAGGATCGTTCAAAATTGCGGCTCATTCCAACAATTCAGAAAATGGCCGCATATACGTTGTCGAAAAAAAAATCGAAGATACGATACTTGATCGACACGGGCGCAGATGTTTGCGTATTCCCGAAGTCTCATCTCGCCGATCGTCAACAAGAGAGCGAGTATTCCCTTTATGCAGCAAATGGAATCCGCATTACCACCTACGGGAACACAACAATCACCCTCGACCTTGGACTTCGCCGAGATTTGCGTTGAAATTTCATCGTTGCAAATACCAGCACAAAAGTTTTGAAAATATTATAACATTATATATATTGTAAGCGATGATTATATTTAAGAAATAAAATAATTTACTTAATAGCAAAAGTGACATATGATTATAGTTCAAATTTATTTTACTAGTACATTCTTACAATACTAATTAATATTTGTATACAAAAATTTTTACTACTCTATTTATCACAATTTTATTTAACATCTATGTACAATAGATTTTTTTATTACATTTATTATAAAATATATTAATAATGTATATATAATCACTTTCAAATTATACGTGAGATATTAAAAAAAAAAAAAATTTTGTAAAAGACAAAGTAATACTACATTTATACAGTATTAAATAAATAAAATTATTTACACACTTAACAACATTACAAAAATATTACAAAGAGAGTATAATTTTTATTTTACATAATATTTAAAACAAAATAATTTACATTAGATACATTATATTTTTTATATTTGACATCAGCTTAAAAAAATATGTACATAAATTCTGATTACATAGTTACATTGAAAGGATATTTTATAATATATATAATGTATTACATAAAAAATTAAACATGTATTTACAGTTATAACTTATATCATTCTAAAATATAACAAAAAGTTTCTTTGTTTTATTTAAACATGATTTACATACATTTTATAATTAACATACATTTGTAAGCATAAATAATTTTTAGGAAACTATAATATATATTATTTTTTAATATACATAAATAACATTATCCTAATAAATCTAACAATTATAATTTATTGTGAGATATACAATATTTTTTAATTAAAAAATATTTTATACTATTTTTAATCTAACAATAATAAATATAATAATATAATGCAATTGTTAATGCTTTTAATAGTAAGTACAAAAACAACAAAGTCATATGTGTACAATACTTTTTAATTTTCTATTATGTGATAAGTTATTTCTTGAAGCTCTCCTACTATGATTATGATCTCGTTCTGTGGTATGAATTTTTAAAAGCAACAAAAAATATAAAACATATAATCTATGTGCATAACAATTATTTTCTTTACTGAACCATTGTGGATATTTTTTATTTACTATTTTTTCTATTAAATTTTGTAATATATTTAATAAATTTCTTTTTAGCCAAACGTTTTCATGATATAATGTGAAAGCTTCAAGTTGACTATTTACAATTTCAACATATTCATCTGATGGTCGAGTTAAATATGACGAATGAGAAATTTCATAAATCGAATGCGAATATTCTCTAAAGGATATATATTTTTCATTAATATTTAAAGTATCACTTGCATTTTTTGTTAATGAAAATCGACATTCGTCACACTTATATTTTTGAATACATTTTCTCGTTATATAGCCGGCAAAAAATACTATCGCATTTTTTTCGAATAAGTATTTTTTACCTATCTCAACTATATTATTTTCGTCCATTTCATCAAATAAATTTATTAATTCAAGCGCTTGATTTATTTCAAAAGTTTCATTTAATTCTATATTATCTAATTCGAAAGTTTCATCAACTACTTTATTATTAATAAAATTAATATTATTTAATTGATTATCTTCATTTTCTATGAAACTGTTACAATTGTTACTTAAAGAAATTAAATTTATTGATAAAATATGCCTAAAGGCCAATCTATACATACGGCAGGTAGGATTTGGATTAAAGCCACCCCTTGCCTGTAATTTTGAATGAGCATGCTCTACAGAATCTTGATTGCAAAGAACTGTTGCTAATTCAAAATTGGGGTAAATGAATTGAATATCTTCAAATATCGATAAAATAGCATTTACTGTTTGTTTATCTCCCGGAAAACAAGGTCGGTTCTTACATTTAGAATTAATGTTAATTTCCCATAGTTCGGGCCAATCAACAAATTCTTTTAATGTCACTTGAATGTCAGGATTATTTTTTGAAAGTGGACGTTTCTGTTTATGAACCGTTCGCAAAGAATACGAATTACTCGCATTAATTAAATTTATTAAATAACGTATTTAATTGCAATATATTTTTTGTTTATTATTGCTCTTTTAACGCTCCAAAATAATATAATACAAATATAATTTATATTAAAAATCTTACTTAATTTTTACGATGTCTTAACAACTCAAATTATTATTTAAATATTATTTGAGAAAATAAATATTAAATATATATATCTTTTTAAAAAAAATATTTCACACCAAGAATAATATTTTTATATAATAACTAAAAATAATTTATTGAAAACTTGTATCGTTAATTTTTTTCAATATCTAATTAAAATAAAATAAAGTAAATGCATATTTAAAAGAAATATTAATAAATTTTTAAATTATTATTAACATAAATAATTTACATATTAATTAAGTTTAATTAGAAGCACTGTAACATACATATGTAACACGGAAAAGAAATAAAGAGGCGTAGCAAAATACCTATTCTGTGAAGCATAATGCACAGGGGGGGTCAACTTTAAATGGGAGAACGGGCAACAAATGTGCCATGACTTCGAACAAAAATTTCCTTACTATTCCTGTTCTTCACTATTGCCCTGATGCCTTTTTTTCGTGAGTCGATCCTGGTGTAACGAAACACGTGATGATATTATTTTCAAACAATGCGAGACATATAGAAAACTTCTTTCTTTTGTAAATGTTTTGAAATTCTTTGCGTTTTAATTTTATTCATTATAGTTAATAATTTATATACAGTAATCAGTCAGAATTGAGTGTTTATATTAATAACAAATTTAATTTTAATCTTATATATTTCAAATCTACATAAACAATTTAAATTAATAAAAAAAAATAAAGGAGGAAACATATTTAACAAAAGAACGGTGTACTAAAAGAAGATAAACAAAAATTTGAGGAATCAATTTTCATAAATTTAATTTCAATAATATTTTAATAATTACATTAATTAGTAATAATATATCTAATAAATATGTTTATTCATACAAAAATTTATATTTTGTTGAAATAATCTTTTTTTTTGCTGTTTAATAAATAATTATTATTTTATAATAACCTTATTATTGGTTTATATATTTTAGAATAATAGTTTGTACATTTTCAAATGATAAATCATTTTCTTTTTCTTACATTGTTGTTTTAATATTAATAATAAGTGTTTTATTTAACATAATAAACATTTTTATAACTTTATTTTAATTATATAAAATGTACGCATTTTTTTTCTATAATGATATACATATTGATGTATTTACAAAAATGTATATATAAATTTCTACATTTATTTTATATAATTATGCACACTACTTTTATAATGATATTATTTAATGTAAATATATGTTTATTTCTATATATATATTTAATTAAATTATATCATTATCATGTATATGAATATAATTACAATAAGTCTGCTTTAACAATGACTTGATACAATTTATTAATTTTTGTGTTACAGTTTTTTAGTTGCCCAGTAATCCTTATATGAAAACAATAAAAATGCCAATAAATTTCAACAAAATATCATACAAACATTAACACGGTCATCTTACAAAACTAGGAAAAAACGAATAATAAAAATTAATCATAATAAATAACTAATAATAACTAATAATAACAGCAGAAAATTTTTGAATATTTTAAATATGTAAATTAATTTATATATTTAGGTATGTGTACATAAACATATTTATTATTTATTGTATGTTTTTTTGATATTTAAAAATAAATACTTAAAACTATTATTATACATATTATATTTTAATTGAACTCATAAAATAATCATTACAAATTAATGAAAACAAGTTTATTACTACATTATTAAAACATTAAAATTCAATATAATATGTATAATATATTATATTTAATTTGTAAAATTATTCTATGTACAAAGTAAATATATAAATGAAAATTGTTTTAAAAATAATAAAAAATCAATTGATATAAATAAATAAATAGTTTTATTTATTTTCATTTGTATTTATTTATAATTTAAAAGTATATAAATGATAGAAATTTTAAACTTATCAATCATTTAAAAATTTCAAAATTATAAATAAATACAAATGAAAAATTATAATTATTAATTTATTCATTCATATAGTTACTTTTATTATATTGTATTAAGGTATTAAAATAATTTAAATTTTATTTGATTAATTTCAAAAGTGACAAACATTTCATAATACTAAATTAATAATATATTAACAATATATTTTATTCATGTTTTCAATATGATATTTAAAATAATTTTACATTAGTTAACTAAAATATAATTTATTCTTATAATATTTGTTATTGTGTCAAAACCTATTTAAAAAAAATTTTGGCTCATGTATGGATTGGAGTCGTGGCATTTGAAAATATTTCAGGCGCAAAATTTAAAATGGTACAGATAAAATAATTATGTTTAATCACAATATTATTAAAATATTATACGAAAATACATGATATTATTACTATTATGTATATTTATATAATATTTGTCATATTATGGTGTATTTTTGTATGATATTTTAATAATATTGTGATTAAACATAATTGTTTTAACCGTACCATTTTAAATTTCGCGCCTGAAATATTCTGACATGCCACGACTGAAATCGATACGTGGTCAACTTATTTTTTTTAAATAGATTTTGACCAGAGATTATTAGAGAGATTGCTGATGACAAATGGGGCGTTTGTTCCAAATTTCAAAAACTGTACGCTACTGCCTCTAGCGGTTGAACTATCTTCTTGTTCGAGGAGGAGATTAGGGGTACCAAAAATGAGGAGTGGGGTAAGCTACGAGTTATACTGGAAAAATAGTGCTGCCTCTAGCGGACCAGATTCAACTAACTTCATATTCGAGACGGAACTTAAGGGGAAATAATGGAGTGAGGGTAGATGATGACGTATACTCGTAAGGAGAAATTCTACAAACCATATGATCAACTACACCACACATATCCATGTCCCATGTGTTGAAGTACATGTACACGGCTGCTATAAACATCAAATTGAATTCAGTTTTGATAAAAAATTAAAAATCGCTATTATCAATTACAAGATCATTAGTATGATTATATATATATATAATATTATAATTTCTATTTAATATTTGTATTTCTATTATATTGTTAAATAAAAAAAATTTTAAATATCAAATGTATATATTATTAAAATAAATTAACTTTAATTAAATACATTTGCTAGTGCACATTTATTTCATAAATTCATTATTTATATATTTGTGAGTGTATAAACATTACAATATAAAAAAAATCAAAAAAATATAATTTTGAATGAATAAAAAGACTTTATTTAATCTTTACTAATAAATCATGAAAATAAAATGATGTTAAATTAGATACATGTTATTAACAACGATTTGTAATGATAAAACACAATTTTAATCATTTTAGATGATATATTTCTTAATTATATTCCTGATGAAATATAAAGATTTTTCGCTTTAACTTTAATACGTATTATTTAATTTTCTATTGATAAAATCATAATTTCATAATTACATTCAAATATTTATTATTATTTTATTAATTTTATTATAATGATATATATGTAGTTTCATAAAATATTATGCAATCAATTTGATATATATTTTCTGATATCACTCTTGACTTACACTAATAATGTTAATAACAATAAATTTGTTTGTATTTCAATATTATTATTTTACTGAACACGACTTATGAAGTTGTTTTAATCTTTGAAGATTTTAGGTTTATTATTCTTAAAGTTATAAATGTATAAATTACACATTTTCATATTAATTAATATTTTTTAAAGTAATTAAAATTTGTGTAAAAGAAACAGAGGGAGAGAGAGCCGCTATCGTAGAAAAGACGCACAGGGTAAGTACGAGCAAGAGAGAGAAAGCATAAAGCAAGAAAGACTTCGTCTACTATAGCACAGATACACCGAATACATCATATGGTATGACGTAGAGAGAGAGAGAGAGAGAGACAGACAGACAGAGTAAAACAAATAAATGAACGAAGCCATAACATAATAAGAAGCGTGAGAGAAACAAAATATGAGATGTGAGATAGAGAGAGACAGAGATAAAAGGTACACTTGTTTCTTGTTACATCAAAACATCGGCATATTTTGCGCGAGCAAAAAATCAAAGCTTCGCAATTTGTCTATTTTCTTATATTTTTATTTTTCGCTGCATACAATGTTGCAACATCTACATTCAAAAGCAATATTGCCATATTTATTTAAATGAATTTGAATGCCTTTACGGGTTTGATTTCGTTTACTTGTACAATTTTCCCTATGAATGGTCCGACCGACGGATAACATCAACTCCCGATTTTTCTTAAACATATGATGCCAACGAATTACAATTTGTTAGAATTGATTTTTTCAATTGAAATTTCTTTTTTCAAGTAACAGATACATCCCCTTATTCATTTAAACAATAATATTTACAAAATTCATCTATGAATCTGAAATATCAAAAAAATATACGACAAAGTCTAGCTTTCGCATTAGCGTATTAGCCGTTTTGGATTAAAAAAAAGTTAAATTTTATGATTTAAGGTATTTCGCTTAAAACTTGTCATAGATGGTTTCAGTAATTATTATTGTTTAAATGAGTAGTGGAATGTATCTGTTACTTGAAAAATTAGTTTAAAATTACTAGAAATGCTTTTGATTATAAAATTTAACTTTTTCTTTATCCAAAACGGCTAATACGCTAATGCGAAAGCTAGACTTTGTCGTATTTTTTTTTTGATATTTCAGATTCATAGATGATTTCGGTTTTATTATTTTATCGGAATTAAAAGAAGTAATAGAAGAAACGACTTCATTAAAGTTTCCAAAATGATTTGATCGCGAACATAATTGCTATGAGCATCGAATTTATGCTCTACAATGTTTATTAATTGTTAAAATTCATGCTACTGCTCGGGAACACAATAAGAGTACAAAAATTTTTAGTAAACGATATTTAAAACAAAACAATCGTAAATTAAAGAATATTATACATCTTTAATGTAATTAAATTTTAATTACATTAAAGATGCATAATGTAATTAAAATAATGTAAAAAGCATGTATATTTTTTACGTGTTTTCGTAAATATTATTGTAAATATATTGTAAAAATATAATTTATTAATCATTAATATAATGTAATTTATGTATTTAATTGTATATAATTCGAAATGTAAATATAAATGTAAATATAATTTAAATAACTTTAGATAGCATGTATTGGCTTTTTCCGTCTGAGAGCAAGTGGACGGTTTTTTATGCCGAGAAAGTAAGCTTTCTGCGAAGGCTGAAATAGGGTAAAAAATATAATGTTTAATATGCGATTTTACTTGGTTAAGAATAAATGTAATCGGCAATTTACCGACTAGCCGACGCCGAAATAATAAAATGTAATTCATAAAAAATTTTGATCTTTATACACGAAGCAAATATATGTATTGTTTTGCAATTAAAATTTGTTATTTATTTAATTTCATTTGATATTAATATATTAAATTAATTTAATTTTCTATAGATTTTTTATTGAATGTAATAATCATTAATCATAATAGCATTAATCAATAATCATTACTCGATGAAAGTTAAAAACACTATTAGAATTAATGTTTGTAACAATTTTTAACAAACATCATTAATACGCATGATTTTAATTTCAATTTTGATTATACAGTTAATAATACTTAAAGTTATACTTTATATAATTTACAATTTCATTCAATAGAACTAAATTATGCGTAAAAGTGGTAATTTTAAATTTTTATCATTCTTATATATGATTTGAATATCAATTTTAATGATACATTGGAAAAAATGTCTAGTTTTTGCTAAAATCAATAATATTTTACTCGATGAAAGTTAAAAACATTATTAGAATCAATGTTTGTAACAATTTTTAACAAACATCATTAACACGCATGATTTTAATTTCAATTTTGATAATACAGTTAATAAAAGTTATAGTTTTACTCAAATTACTCAAAATATTACTCTGTGAAATTGAATACTACATATAAATTTGGTATTTTAAGTTTTCATCCTTAAATATATAATTGAACATCATTTATAATAAGACAAATAATTAATGTTTAGATTTATTTAAAATCAATTACAATTTTATTTCATAAAGTTAAAAATATAAAAAAAAATTATTATTATTAGTTATTTTTCCAATATCTTATTGAAAGAATAATTTTGATATCAATTTTTGTAATACATTTACAAAAATAATAATTTTGCTTGCAAACACTAAAAATTTACTTGAAGAAAGTTATACGAACTCTTAACATCAATGATTGTAGTTATTTATAGCAAATAATATTGAGACGAATGATTATAATTTAATTTATCCATACATTTAATAAAAGTAATAGTTTTATTTGCAATCACTCACAATTTACTCGATAGAAGTAATTTGTTCAAATAAAATCAATATTTATAATTATTCATGAAAAATAGCATTAAGATGAATTATTTTATTATCAATTATAATACTACAATTAACAAAAGTTATAGTGTTACTGGAGTCATTTACAATTTTATTGAATGAAATTTCAAATTTAAATAACTTTTTTATTATTGAATAAATTTAATAATTTAATTTTAATATTTTTATTATTAATGTAAGCTTTTTAGTTATTATTTCAGTATATTCTTGAAATAAGTGATTTTATTAAAATTGATAATAAAATATCAAGATTTATATTGTTATTATTCATTTTATAGAATGAAAGAAATGTTATTGTATTCATTTTATTTTATAAATTATGTATTTTAATATTTTAAATGTACATATAATTTATTTTAATAATTTTCTTGCACATATATAATATAGTAAATTATGTAAATAATAATGGAGGTTATGTGACACAAATTGGACAGGACACACATAAAAAGAAAAATTTTAAGTCCATGTTATACAAACAGATTATTCTTACACATATAAATACTTTCAAAAACTTAAATTAAAAAATGCCTAACTATATGAAGGTGGTAGATATATTTTTTAAATTAAAAAAGATAAAATGTTAATATATAAAATAAAGAAAGATTTTTGAAGAAAAAGAAAAGAAAAAAGAAAACTTATATTATATTTTTGAATTCAAATATTAAGGCTAATTTTATTGCATTTCACATTGAATGCAGTAGGGAGAGTGCTTAACGTCACTTTATACTCCCCTTAACTGCTGCTCGAACAAGAAATGTACTTTGTTAAACAGCCGCTAGGTTTTTGGGAACAAATGTTTAACACGGTCATCAGCAATCTCTCTAATAATCTCTGTTTTGACACAATAAAAAAATTTTTTAAAAAATGCCACGACTTCACCAGAGGCGCTGGTAGTAATACCAAATAATACATAAGTGCGAGAGAAAGAAAAGATAAGACTTTGTTGTCTGATGTATAACATAGAATTTGACTTTCTCTTAATCTCTGTTCTGTGATAATGCATATCCGAATATTTGTATGAATCTAACATAAATTTAAAATTAATCAATTGATAAAATATATGAAATTATAACTTGATAACCTACATATATATTTTATTTCTGAAAATTGTCAATTTAATACAAAGATCATTTGTTAAGCTCCGATTTAGTGTATAGATGCATTTTACACTCAAACACATTATAAAAAAAAGTTAAATTCTCTAATAGTTTGCCATTAACGCATCTGTACACAGGGTTTCGAAAATTTTAACAATTATTAAAAACCGGTTTTGTTTCAGTAATAATTGAAATAATACAAATGTCGAATAGTATAGTCAATTTCGTATTTAAATATTAATTTTAATGAAGAACAAAGTAAAAACCTTTTTATACGCGTGTAAAGTTTAAGTGAACACGTGAATACCAATGTGTTATGAGGTTAAGTATTTGCTCGCGGCTATTCAAATTTTAAAACTCTAAAAGCTTAGAAACAGACTCTGATTTTTGTTAATTGGAACCGAAATTTATCTTATTTTAAAAAAATGGGTGATTCTGACTTAAATGAGCTGCTCAGAAGAGCAGAGCAAATGGCTGCTGATGTTGAAGGAAACGGAGAACTTCCACAAGTAGAAAGAAATCTTCGACAAATACTTAACGGTTCTAACGAAATATGGTCGCAAATGACTCAAACTGGAACTCAAGACAATCAAGTTCAAGCGTAATTTAGTTTTTTTTTTTATCGACCTAATATCCTTTAAAGGTACATCAAAATTGTATCTTCTTTTAGACATCTACTTCTTGGTTCCAAAGGTATTGATTTAACACAAATTGCTCAAAAATTAAATTCTCTTAGTACTAGAAGAACATTTGAACCTCTTGATCCTATAGCTGATACAGACATTGTTAGTTACCTCAGAAATGAAAAGGAAAATGCTATATTATCAATTATAGAGCAAGTTCACAGAGATGTATGTATTACTAAAGTTTTTTAATAATTATAAAATATACATGAATTATTTTGTAATATTAAATATTTTTTTTTTATAATTAGTATTTTTAAAAAATTTATAATTTATTTTAATTATTATTTTAGACTTTTGAATTAAATCGTGTTCAACAGTTGGAGCATATACTTGGAGAATGGAAACAAATGAGATTTGAAATAATGAATGCTATGACTGCTCCATCGGGTGAGTTAGTTGATCTTCGAGGAACACCACAGCGTACTAAAATTCCTGGTTCAATGATTACTAATTTAACTAATGTGGAAGCTGCTTATGCAAAAGAGTTACAGAATTATAATGAACATGTATTAAAAGGAGTTACTAGACCCTCTTTATTCACTGTTTTTTTAAAAGCAGCAGAATCATTTAATGATAAGAAAGTTGTAGATATGTGGCAAATGGTGAAATATATGGTTGATATACCTCAAACACCTGCTGGTGATCAAATTAAATCAAGAAATAGTTCTATTGTTGAGTTAAAAATCATATCTCAGGCTCGAAAATATCTGGAAAACAGATATAAGGAATTTATGAATTCAATAGTAAGTGAGAATTTGGCACAGGCTAAAAGAGGTGGTATACCTGGTACTTTACCATTGGTAAAAAGCTTTGTTGGAATTAAAATACAAAATATGAGGGACTTAGAAGAAGTGATTGTTGAAGATAAGCCTTTATGGCCTTTAATTTATTATTGTATGAGATCAGGTGATTTAAAAGCTGCATTACAATGTTTGAATCAATGTGGCATTGGTTTTCAAGAGTTTAGATCTGCTCTTGAAGAAGCAATTGAAAATCCACAACATCATCCTAGTTCTAGAGCAGAATCAACATTAAAACTTCATTATAAAAAACACATAAGGTCTACCACTGATCCTTATAAAAAAGCAGCTTATTGCGTACTTGTTCCTTGTGAACCTGATGATTTACACACTGAAGTCATGTCAGCTGCTGATGATTATTTATGGCTTAAATTATGTCAAGTAAGAGATCAACCAGATTCAGAAAATAAATTGACTTTAGATAATTTACAAACAACTATTTTAGAGGTTTATGGTAAATAACTATTATGGTTTATTTTTAATAATTAAATTTATAAAAAATAAATCTTTATATTTTAGGGGAATCATACTACCGTGCTCATGAACAACCATTTCTATACTTCTCAATGTTATTTTTAACTGGACAATTCGAATCATCAATAGAATTCCTTGCCAGAGGAGCTGGAGCTCGACATTTAGCTCATGCAATTCATTTAGCTGCTGCCATGCATGAACATAATATCTTAGCTGTGAGTCAAAGTGTTTTAGCCCCACTGATAAGTATAGATCCTACAGATAAAGCTCCTGCTAAAAGACTGAATTTTGCTAGATTAATATTGCTTTATGCAAAAAGATTTGAATCATCTGATCCAAAAGAAACATTACATTATTTATTTTTATTAAGGTCAGTTATAAAAATTAATTTTATAAAATTTTTATTCTACATTATTTATAATTATATATTGTAATAAAAGATGTATGAAAGATCCATATGAGAGAAACATGTTTGCTGCATCAGTAGCAGAAATGGTTGTAGAATCTTCAGTACCTAACCGTACATTACTTGTTGGAAAAATTGATAAAGACAGGCGAATACCTGGAATATTAGATCAATTTCAAATAAATTCAGATGACGTAATTAATATTAGTGCAGAAACTTTGTATAGAAAAGGCTTATTAGAAGAGGCTATTACAATGTACGATTTATCTGGGAATCATGAAAAAGTATTAAATATAATGTGTGTGCTACTAGCTCAAATAGTTAGCCAAAAAAATATACCAGGTTCTCTTAGATGCCGGTTACAATCTGCAGCAAGTGAAATAAGCAATAGGTATATTGAAAGTATTGCATATACTTCCTAATATTAAAATAAATTTGATGAAATAAATTTTATTATTTATTTAAATATTTTATAGGTATCAAGGTTTGCCAATTCAAGCAACAGCTGAATCAGTCGCTGCTTTTTATACTTTAAGAGATCTTATGATATTTTTTGACCAATTTCATAATGATCAATATCAAAATGCTCTTAAGGTAAGTTTTATCTATTGTTTTTATAAATTATAAAATGTAAGTTTTATATTTTTCATTTTTTAGACCATAGCTAATTCCTTACTGTACAAATTATAAAAATTTAATTTTGCATTTTTTTATTTTTAGACTATAGCTGATTCAAAATTATTGCCATTGCATGTCAAAGAAGTTGATGAGAGGGTTACTGCTTTGCGCCGTGTATCACCAGAAATATCTGGTACCTTAGCAGATGTTCTTCTGGCTACTATGACTATTCTCTACCGTCAGCATCAAAAATTAAAGTCAACTGAACCTGGAGACGAGATTGCAAGAGAACAACAATTAAAAGATCTTAGAGAACAAGCTCGTGCCTTAACTAGTTTTGCAGGAACCCTTCCTTACCGTATGCCAAATGAAACGAATAGTCGACTAGTTCAAATGGAAATTCTTATGCATTAAATTTTGATTTATTATATTTTTGTAACATCATGTGAATTACTGTGACAATATATTTACCATTTTAAATAACCAATTTTTATTTAAAGTAACATAATTTCCCATTTAAATTTATGAATAAAATTATACAATAATTTAAAAAGTTATTGTAAATAAACAGATCTTTATGAAAAATTATTTTAATGAATTTAATAAAACATTTTACAATTATAAAGATTTTATTACTATACCACTACATAAATCTTCAAATTTACCTGCTTTTACCTGTATAAAAACATTTTATAATTTTTAATTGAAATTTTTTTAAATTACTAAATATAAATACTTACAGCTCTATAATCTAAAAACAGATTTTTGAATGCTAAAAAATCAGTAAATGTAAAAAGAATTTCAAAAACCTCTCCATCCAATTCAGTACGTCTTTTACTAAATTAAAAAAAAAAAGTATATTTTTCTCTCATTTATTTTATTTATTTAATATTCCAAATATTATTGTACTTACTGTAATTCATTTACAAAAATGTCCATAGAGAAATTTGGCATAATTTTTTTCAAATTAAGGTCTATGTAGTTTTCAATTGCTTTATTCTGAATGTGAATAAAAAAAAGTGGCAATAAATTATATAATAAAAAAAAATTATTCATTTTACATACATAATCATTAAATATTTCCATATATATTAATTTATTCTCTTCAATTGGCTCAAATATACTCCAATATTTATCTAAGAAATGCTTTTGTATTGATTGAAATTCATTTTCTGTAATTTAATGAATTATATATAAAAATTTCACAAACAAATTTTCAATTTTTTTTTACCCATTAGAAGGTCTTCAATATGTCCAATTATTTTATCAAAAAAAAAATGTTCATGATCTTGTTTTTCTTCGATTTCATTATTTATATTTATTGATATTAAGGAATCTAAAAACAAAATTTTATACTTATTTATAATGAAATGAAATTAACTTTCTAAACATTTTGTATAAATTAAATATTATTTTTATAAAACTAAATAATTATTGCAACTTACCAATAATTTTTTGAGACATTTTAAAATAATATTTATAATATTAGATTCAAAATAAAAAATTATTATAAATACAGTAACTTGTTAATCAAACAATACCAATATTTACATAGCAATTAAAAATTAAAATTAATACTATAGTTTACTTTAACGTAAATAGTAACCCCTAGTAATAATTTCTGTTTTGTGTCAATTAGGTTAGTTAGCAATCAGTATACAGTATTCGTTGTAATGCAATATATTATGTGCAACATTTAATGTAGTATAAATATAGTCTACATTTACATGCAAGTTGCAAACTATAAGAAAAAACATGGCGAAAAGTGTAAGTGCGCAGTAGTAGTATAGTTGTAATAAATTTTTGTTTTAATTACATGATTAAATAATTTTATTAATTTTTTAACCAGGCTTTAATAAAAAAATTATTTGTTCTATTCATTTAAAAGCTTTAGAATTAAAAAAAATGACAGAACATGCTATTCCAAGCGATATTCTCGATGATTTAAGCAGGTTAAATATCACCTAAATAAATATTATTTTGTAAAAAACCTTACACTGTCAATAAATAAAATAATAAAATTAGAATAATTGAATGAACCAAAATATTATTTTTACAGCCGATTCATTATTAATATTCCAGAAGAAGAGAGGAAAGACCACATTCGTATTTGTTTTCAAATAGAACTTGCACATTGGTTTTATTTAGATTTTTATTGTACAGAAGAGAATTCAAAATTAAAATCATGTAATATGAAGGAATTTACATCTTATATTTTCAGGCATATTCCTTTTTTAAAGCCACATGTATCACGTGTTGACAATATACTTGATCAATGGCGCGAATATAAACAAAATGTACCCACATTTGGTGCAATAGTTTTAAATGAAGATTTAACAAAAGTGTTACTTGTCCAAAGTTATTGGGCAAAAAGTAGTTGGGGTTTTCCTAAAGGGAAAATTAATGAAGATGAAGATCCTTCTCATTGTGCAGTTAGAGAAGTTTTAGAAGAAACTGGTTTTGATATTTCAAATTTTATTGATAAAAATGAATATATTGAATCAGTTATTAATGATCAACTTGTAAGATTGTATTTAATATCTGGAGTACAAAAAGATACAAAATTTCAACCAAAAACACGCAAAGAAATAAAAAATGTAGAATGGTTTGATCTAGAAAGTTTACCTAATAACAAAAAAGATATGACACCAAAAATGAAAATAGGAGTAGGACCAAATGCATTTTTCATGGTTGTTCCATTTGTCAAGTATGTTTTTTCAATTTACTTTAGTTATATTTTAATTTTAATTATATAAATTACAATATTATAATTATTTTTTTATTTAGACGAATGAAAAGATGGGTTCAAGAAAAACAACAAAGGGATAAAAATATATTTTCATCACAAATTAGGAGACATCGTCATAAGTCTGTAGGAGATGTTGAATCAACTGCTAAAATCAAAAGACAACAAATTTTCACTAGAGTAAATAAAAAATAATTATATTTACATTATTAAATTAAAAAATTGTATAATTAAAATTGTATTAAATTTTAGTATAATATAATGGATCTTAAATATCAGCGTCAAGTTAATACCTCTCCAATACCAAACCGACCAAAAAATCATGAAAGTAAAACATTTTCCAAGGGAGCATTTAAAAGAAATTTGTTTGGAGAATCTAATGGAGATCAGTCTTCAGTAGTTCTTGCCAAACAATTAGTAGATAGTCCATTAAAAATGAAATGTAATTCATTATCAAAAGATTATACAAATCAAGGTGCAAAACGTTTCGAAAATGTAAACAACAAAACTTCTATGGCCAATAAAGAAAAAAAAGGTAAAATATTATAACTTTACGTTTATAATAATATTTACAATTATTACAAATATAATACTTATTTCTGCTAACTTCTTATAGATATTAGTAATAAATCTAGTTTTGGAAAAATGAATCAAAAAACGTCTAATAAATCGATTCCATCTCAATATACAGTACAAACATGTAATAATTTTTTAGCATTCAATTTTCAAACTCAAGTCTGGATGAATTTTAAGTTTGACATGAAATCCATACTCAATTGCCTTTAATTTTAACATGTAAAAAAGAAAAAGCAATGCTGTGATCTCATAATCTATCATTTCATTATAAGTTAATTGTCTCATTACTAAAACAATTTTACTTTGAGCTTAAGATCATTTAAGTTTTAAATTATTTATGAAAAAATGTAAATCATTTTGGATAATCAAAAAAATTAAATAATATATAAATTTATAGATGATTCAAGCAATCATCATTGAGTAATAATTTTCGTAGTCATTGTTATTTTCTTTTTTTCTAGTATGTAAAAGGATAGTTTTACTTGATTATTATTCCTGCAGTATTAATAATTAATATTAATATGTTTTTATATATGCATAAAATATCACTTTATAAAGTTTTATTTGAAAATTGTTTTGTTTAATGCAAGTAATTGTAATTGTACTTAAAAAGCAATTACAAAAAAATATAATTTTCAATTAATAAAAGATACAAAAATTACAAGTTGAACTTGTTCTTTATTATTTTTTTAACAATATTGAAAAAAATTCAGCCAATATGAATCTTTCCATAAAACACTTAATTTTTTAATCTAAGATATATTTATATTACATAATTATTTTTGAACAATTATTCTGAAATCAATAACTTAATAACAATGTTCTTACTCATTAAACCTGAATTGTGACTATAGTAAATTGTAATATTTTTATTTATATTATTATATTATACTACCAACATAATAATGATTAATTTGTAGGGAGTTTATAATTAAAATATGTACAGTTTTCAATAGGTTGAAAAATATTCATTATAATCTACTGCCTAAATAATTTACAGGAAATAATAACAACCAAGAAAAAGGAAATAAAAATATATACAATTTTCTTAAAAACCACTGTACCAGCACCTTGAATACTTCGAATAATTTCATTATTTAATGTATAAACAATTTTACTTTCTTCAAGAAGTTTATTTTTTGTATCTTCATCTAATGTGTTGGCTATCCTGTTCATTATATTATATAATTCACGTTTCATTTCATAAATATTATTATCACCAAAATCTGTAAGATTATTACCATTATTAATCACAGAATCATTAAAAGGACTAATTTTTTTCATAAGCTGTCTCTTATTCCGTAGAATTATTCCACCACTTAACAGTCCCATATAAATATGATAAATATATGCCATTAAAAGTAGAGAATCTGTATCTTCAATTTCTCTGAGTCGTATCAAATATTTAATCACACTATCTCTAAAATATAAATTAATTTAAAATAATAAATTAAACATTTTTAATATGTATTTTTAAATGAATAATAACCTTGGAGTATAATTTTTTATCCAATCCTTTCCCAAGTAATATTCAAGATCTTTTTCAAAAGCCTCTGTTCGTAGAAGTCCTTCAATTCGTAGCTGTCCTACTTTTGTATTTTTTAATCTTAGCATAGCACCTTCTAAGTATCTAAAGACTTCATAAAACACTAAAAGACCATCAGCCCATACTCTATTGTCCATGAAACCTATTTTTTATAAAAATATATTAAATCAATGTACTACATAAAGATAAAAATAAAAAATGAAAAGATCCGTGGTAATTTTTAATTTTAAATAAATATAGAAGTAACTGAAAATGAATTAAATAAATAAAACGCCATTAAGATAAATTTATAATAATACCAAACGCCAATTTCGCATTGACCAGGGCGTCACTAATTGCATGAATTTCTTTAGTTGCTTTTCTCATTTTTTTACAAAAAGGTTCTTCTTCAGCATCAGGCATATTATCCTCAGTTTATAGTTTATCTAAGTTTTTGATAAAATTAATTTACACAATAATCCGACGAACCTAATAGCATTTAATTTTTCTTTATCTGGTCATATTTACCGGTTGATTACTTCATCACCCTCGTCTCTGTTACTTACCGTTAAAAATTAAGCTTTCAAGTTTAGATTTACAATTTCTTTTCGCGTTATCTGTTCCTGTTATACGAGCTAATGCCGTTCTTTTCTCTTTTATTTCATCCCTTGTTCCTCTATTTCTTTCGCGTTCGCATATTGACGCAATCACGTGTATACCCGCAATGTATTCTCAGTCCAAAACCGATAGATGTCGATAAAATTTACTCTGGTCATTAGCCGCCCTACAACAGTTTATGAATCTCTTTAAAAAAAAACAATATGGAAGAGTGGATGTTTAATTGCATTTCTCGAAAAAAATTTTTTTCTTTAACTATATCCTTATTGCAGAGACTATAAGAGATATTGCTGATAATAAATGGAACACTTGTTCCAAATTTTAAAAACTGTTCGCTACTGCCTCTAACGGTTCAATTATCTTCTTGTTCGAGGAGGAGATTAGGGGCAAAAAAAATGAGGAGTGGGGTAAGCTAGAAGATATTCTGGAAAAATAGTTCTGCTTCTAGTAGACCGCATTCAACTAACTTCATATTCGAAACGGGCCATAAAGAGAAATGAAGGAATGAGGGCAGGTGATAACGTATAACCGTAAGGAGAAATTCTACGAACCAAATGATCAACTACTCCACACATATCCATCTGTTGAAGTATATGTACATGACGTAAATAACGTATGTTAATGACGTATTACTGAAATAAATTACCTTTAAATACATACATTTCTTAGTGCATATTTATTTTATAAACTCAATATTTATATATTAGTGTGAATAAAAAACATTACAATTTAACGAGATGGCTCCATTCACCCATCTTGGAAGAAGGGCAGAGTCGCACGCTCATCGAAACCTAATAGAAAATCTGTCTAACGACGACATAAAGCGACAGCCCGGTATAGTCAATAATGTACAGATTTAATAAATAATGTCACCGGAAACGGTGCGTCCTAATAGTTTGGTTTCTGCACAAACAAAAAGAAAATTTAATTAACTTAAATTATAATAATCTATAGTTCACAGGTATGATTCGAATTATTATATTTACAAATTTTGATACATATATTAATTCGTGTTGACCGCAAAGTTCCCGAAGTTATTTATTTATCGCAAATGTTTACTCGTGTTTAGACCGCTGCGAGATCACCGACAATAATAACACAAAAAACGTAAACACACGCGGAATGATGAATTGAAATTTATAGTAATTATTTTTAAATAATTACTTTACAAATTTTTGGTAACGAAATTTCAAATAATCATTTTTTTTCTTTTTTTTTAAATGAATCAATAACAAAATAATCTCCGAATAACGAATTGAATAGCGAATAACGAATACCGAATTGAATCCTTAAAATTGCTAAGCACGGGCCGCGGTCATCCTCTCTTGACGGACCCCTCGGCTTGCGCATGTATCGGCACGGACCTGGACTCCTCGTGACTGCAGACGGCCAATCATACGGCCATTCCTCTTGCGTGCTGATCTTGCATCGCCGAACCGAGGTGATGTGCTGCACGAGAACACTAACCTCGGAACAGATCGTCTCTGGCCTCTTCCCTATCTAAACCTTTCCTTCCGCATTAACCTGTTGTTCACTATTCAGAGGCAATACTCGAAAATTTTTCCACTCCTGCTAGACACTTTTTAGTGCTAGCAACAAATCCGAAACTGTCACTTTTACGTGCTGTTTCAACTCCTTTAAAAAAATTGAAAATCGCTTACGATCTCAATTTCGTCCTATCTACGTCAGAGAGTCTGCGACTTCTGATAATTTCACCCTCTGCAATTACCCGAAGATCCCATGTTCCGCACCTTAGCTCAGCAGGAGCTTCCCCAAGTATCAAGGGCTCCTTATCAAACCGCTCTTAATACACCGTCCATCCTCTGACCCGAATACATTTTTTTATTTCATTAATTGTCCGAGAGAATTGTGCTCACTCATATTTTCTATACGTACTTTCTTTTGTTCTGCGATTCGTTCAGTCTTCTGCGGAAAGGCTCAATCGATTAAATAAAATTGAATTAATTTTTTTAAAGTATTCACACAACGGCTATCCGAAATCTCGTTTGCGTGTAAAATTTTGTAAAGTAATTATTCTAAATAATTACTTGAGCTCGAATAACTGGCGCTCGTGTTTACATTCGGCGTTTGTTATTGTCAGCGACCTTCGTAGCGGTCGCGCTCTGAGTAGACGTTTTTCAACGAGCGGTCGACTTGCTCTTCACGGGTGAAGGGCAAACGGAGCCGACTCGTTACAATGTAATAAAGTTTTAATCATTTTTGATGATATATTTCTTAATTATATTCCTGATGAAATATAAAGATTCTTCGTTTCAATTTAAATACGTACTGTTCAATGTTCTATTAATAAAATCATAATTTCATAATTATATTTAAATATTTATTATTATTTTAATAATTTTATTATAATTACTTAATATTTTAAGTGAATATACTTATATGTAATATATTAATATATGTGTAGCTTGTTAAAAAAATTATGCAATGAATTTGATGTATATTTTTCTGATTTGGCTCCTGAATTACACTCATAATGTTAATAATAATAAAATTGTTTATTTTAAAATATAATTATCTGAACTTAAAAATGATTTATGAAGTTGTTTTAGTTTTTATAGATTTCAGAATTATCATTCTAAAAAAAAGAAATGTATAAATTAATCACATTTTTACATTAACTAATATTTTTTTTTTTAATACATGTTGGGTAAAGGGAGAGGGAGAGAGAGAGAGACAGACAGACAAACAGACTGATAAACAATGTAAGAGAATTTAATGAATGAAGCTATAACTTAATAAGAGGCGTGAGAGAAACAGAAAGTGTGAAACAAATTACATAAAATTAAACAAAAAAATTATTTAAAATAAGAATGATATAAAGCAAGCTGAGTATGATTGCTTATCTTGAAATTAAAAAATCATTTGTCTACAATGTTCATAAAACAATATAAATATTTAATTTAAAATTTAAAATATGGTATTATATTACCGATAAATTATTTTTAGTTCGTGCTTAAATATTTCTGATATTTGTTAAAAATAATGAAAATTCTAAGTGTCGTTTGTTGATTTTGATATTTTTAATTATATATTATATTTGATATGTTTGTTTAATTATTATTTTATACAATATTGGATTATTGGATAAAACATATGTTAATATTACATTAACATATTGAAAAAGATAATAGTTATGAAAATAAATATTTAGGTTAAAATATATAATTTATACTTATGGTTAGATATAATGCAATATTATATATCGTCTCAAAATATTTATTTTAAATGTACTAAAATTAAATAAAATTATTTTTATAAATTATAATTAGAAAAAACCTGTATATTTTTATTTTTATTACTATTATATAATTTATGAAGTAGTATATATAAAGAGTAATAAAGAATAGTATTATTAGATTTTTTATATTTACGAAAACGAAAAAATGAGATAAAAATGGGCACAAATAAATTCGATGTATTGATACATTTTGTATACTACAAATTTGGATATATTTATTAATTTATCTATTACTATTAATTAATATCAAATTGTAAAAAAATTGAATGATTGAATTTCTATACATTAAATCTTAATGAAAAATTATTAAAAAAAATATAAATAATTGAGAAAGGAAATATTGAAAATATCATCAAGAGTATTCATTTATGATAATTTTATGAATAATAATGCCTGTAAATAATATTATGGTTAGATAACAAATAGAAAATCTTGCGTATTTAATCTATATAAACATTTTTATCAATAAAATTAGCAATTAAATTAAAAAAGAAATTTTGAAGTATTATATGGATTTATTTGTACACCAGTAAGTGTAAATATTCATTATATTCAAAATAGTTCAATGTGACTTTCCGTTAAACATTATAATAAATATTTACTGTAACCAAATAGTAAGAAAAGTAAATTTTTGAAAGTAGAAATAAACGAAAGATTGTTATAAAAATGCCGGCGTTAAAAATATTTCTTTATTTCTTGTATTGTAAAAAGAGAGCTGAGAATTAAAGGATACATTTATTTATTTAAAATTTATATTTTTTATTAACACCTGTGAGCAATGTTTCCAATCCCTGACAGAAAGTTTTCCGCATATCCCGGTGTTAATTTTTTATAGTCTTTCAGCGAGTACTTGACTCTCCCTTCATCCTTAATGGGCGAAAGGAGCCTTCTCGTTACAATATTTATTCATTTATCATTAAAATAAAATAAACGCTTGTCCGTATTTTGTGATTTTTGAATAATTATTAAATATATTTAACTTACTTTCTCCAAAAAATATACAGTATTAGTATTTAGATGACCAAAGTTTACATGTAAATTTCGTAACTGTTTATATGTCTTATAATATTATATTATATTATATATTATAGTTTTTTTATTTCTAATTAGTTTTGTATTACTACTAAGTTCATAATATTTATTGTGAATTAATTATCTCTATTAATTAAATCAATATTATATTATTACTTTACCAATAATATTATATTAATTAATATAATTAAAGTAATCTTAGTTTACCAGTAGTAGTTGATAATTAATTGTAATATATATTTTTTTATACCTTTTATTTTTTTCATTCTTTTTAAATATGATTAGAAAAATACTATGTGGTTTATTAACAATTATAAAAATAAATAAAGATTTATATAAATTCATGAAATTTATCAAAGAAAATCTTCATTATATGACATTTATAACTGTCAGAAGTAAAAATTATCTATTTATCATACAAAATATTAAAATATTAAGTAATATAATAACTACTTTATAAGAAAAAATTCATATCTAATATAATAAAGTATATTACTATTTGTCGTGTGTTATCCCAAAAAGGTAAAAAGGAAAACAACCTAACCAGTTTTTTATTTCTCTAAACTTTTCTACTTTTTCTTAATCCCGTTAAGGCGTTTTCACCTTTATTTAATCATTACAGATACAGAGAACAAAAAATATTAACTATAAAATTTTTTTTTATGTTTTGCTATAAATAATAATCACCCCATTCACTTATTATAATTAACTAACAGTTATTTACTAACAGTTTATTATATTTATTTATTATTTATTATATTCTTTTTTATTATTATAATATAAATTATTCAGTCCATACAATTATATCAAATAGATTTTTTTTTATAATAATATAATTTCTTATAATTATTTATTATATTATTTTTAATTATTATATTATACTTATTACATTACTACTGTTTACGGGAAAAATTTTTATGCAGTTGTTACGACGTATATTTCTATTATATTACTTATTTATTTATATATATTGTAACTACTTAGTTATATATATATTCATTTATTTATTTATTTGTCTTCTTTGTCGCGTTACTTATTCATTTCTTTATTTATTCACTTAATTATAATACGATGATTTCCCAGTTCTTTTCTGCCCTAGTTGAGTCGGTCGAAGCGCTTCAGCATTTATGAGCTTTTAGGATTAAAATAAATACAATTCGTTAATTCGTGTTTTAAATACCGTTTTAATTATTTATTGATCATAAATCGAAAAAGAAAATTTAGTGTATTAAAGTGGGTAGTGATACGAATCTAGCGTCTACGTGTGTGTCTGTAATTATTACAATATTTGTTTTATCGCTAATTCTGCTCGAGTGTGTAAGTTGTCGTGTTGATTTACCAACGAAAGTCGCTGACCGGGATTGAATTACTTCATATTATATTTTTCGTCCGACTCTCTTTTTCTACTCTTTTTTTTCCGATTAGTCGAATCCCCCTTTTTATTCATGTCATCTTATTTATAGGGAAAAACTGCTAACTCTTTAAGTCCCCCCATTTTGGAGGTGTCCCCATTTTTATGCTTAATTCGCCTTACCTTAATCTTTGTTTATATTTCTTAATATATTGATTAATAATAGCGCATTTTGATATCATCTTTCGACATTTTAATGTTTAGATATACATTTTATGCTGCGTTTTGTGCTCCTTTCTCGTTTATTTTATGCAATACCTCTTATTTTATTTATTAAGTATGTCAATTACGTTACATTTGTAACATAGTTATTCAATAATTTCTTCTCAAAATTAATTTTTTTTTTTAAGTTAATTAAAAAAAACTTGAACTTTTGCTGTAAAAAACAAATGTTTATTCGTTTGTATTTTTTTATAACATCAACATAGTACTTTTGTATATTTTTCAATTTGTACCTGGAACCCTGCTTGAATTTAATCCAAAGAAAAGAAAACTTTAGTAACTGCTCTTCAAAAAAATTAAAATACTGCAAGGAAATCGGCAATTGATCGCAATGCAAATCGAACATACATGATAAGTGTTTTCACATCTTTTGTTTTTGAAGCTTAATTTAGTTTTCGACGATGAAATTGTAAAAATCTATATCACGGCGCCATCTATTTATTTTCAGCTGAACTATTTTAATGTTCTTTCATGTTACTACAGAACATGGTAATGGGATAAGTAGAATCAATTGTTAGGTTATATTTATTATTTATAAAAAACTTATAGATGCTCATAAATTTGGGCAAGCAGGGGGGTTAACTTTAAATGTGATGACTGGAAACTAATACCCATATACAAGTATCACGAAAATATAGAACCTTACAGTTTACATAACCCCTGTGTCTTTTATCGTAAGCCAGCACTGATAATCCGATACATGTGTTTACACTATGATTTCTTGAAACTATGAAGCAGTGTAACATAGAATAGAAATTAAGCAGCGTGAAAAATGTTTTTATGTTTAAAATCGTTTTTATTTGCATTTGCTAGTTTACAATATATTTTGGAAATTAAAGTGTTGTAAGTTTAATAAAAGTATAAATTATTATTGAAAAAATTTGTAGTTTTTAAAATGATTTTATATTTAAAATATTTTTTATTTATGTCTGTTTAGTTATAAACTACTTTAGAAATAAGCCTATTATGAATTTAATATATGTTTTATAAAATAAAAATAAATTGTTTATGTGGAAAGGTCTACATTTTCTCTACATGTCAAAATTAATAGGTATGTTCTTTTCTTATATTACCATATATGTACTGTAACGGGCTTTCCCGTTACAATAATTTATTATTTTTCTACTCGATTCACCCACTCACCTTGCGCACAAGTACTCTTACCCGTGACGGCCGCTCAAGTCGCAAAATCCATTAACTTTGCCCGCGGAGGCGTCGGGATTCGGGCTATCAGGATTCCTTCTTTCTGTCCCTGTAAACTTACGCGAAGTTCTCTTTTACGAGGGGATCGGGAAACGAGTTATAAGGCGCGTAATTGATACACAACTAATTGGTAAAAAAGTAACGGTTTTATTTCACACTCAAATAAACACTCGAAACGCTCGGCGCGGGGCCCGCTCGCTGGTTACAAAGAAATATTAAACCTACTTACAATTAAGCCGCTTTCTTATTAATTAACGCCTTCCTCGCCCCCGAGGATCACGAAGCTGTGGTGAGTTGTTGGAAGGTCGTCAAGCTCCTGGGTTTTTCCTCCCTCACACCTTGCTGGACTCAGATGAGGTATCCCTGTCTCTCCGCTTCACTCTGCTCTGCTAACACCTTCACAAATCACCCGCAAGCACTCTCACTCTCGCACCGTGATCTCCTCGATGAACTTCGTGCTTCCTTATCGAATTTACGGAATTGCTACCAATTCAGAAATCGTAAAAAAAAAAATCCGATGTTGCTCGAGTGCAATCAGAAATCAATCTGGGAAGCTCGCGGGCCGCTACCCGCGAGTTCCCCCTCTTTCGACCAATGGCCGAAACTTACCGATTCGGGCCCTTGCTCTCCCGAATCGGGTATTAACGCGACCCACGTTACAGTACATAAAATAAAAGTGCTTGTTACAATGTCACATTTACTTGTCTTTAATTTATAAATGACATAATGTTATGCATATTAAAACAAATTTAATAGCAAATGTAAAATAAATATAATCTTATTTCTATATTAATATTTGAAATAATATATAAAAACATGTTTGATAATATATATGCATATATAAATATATAAATAAATATAAATATATATCTAATAATAGTTCCTTTTAAAGGCTAAAATTCATTTATTTTCTTCATATATATATGTAGTTATGCTATACATATGCTTAATTGTTTTAAGAAAGAATTTTTAATACAATATTAAAAAGTATATATACATATATATGTACATTGTCTTAAAATTAATCATAAATATTACTAATCTTTATTTTGTTACAATATTGGACTAAAATATTTTTAAATAATATCAGTCTTTTAAATTGAAAGTTGGAGAAAACCTTTTCTTAGGTAAGTCAAAGGCCAGGGTATGAAATTTATTGTTTCAAATTTATAATTGGTTACAAATAGCTTATTAAATTATTATCCTGACATTTTAGTTACCTAAGAAAAGGTTTTCTCCAACTTTCACTTTAAAAGACCAATATATATTGTTATGTATAAATATATATATATACAAATGCACGTTGCCGGTTCGATAGCTGACAGATTGAAAGTATCCGATAGCGAAGGTGGAAGGATTTAAAAATAAAACTTCCGAGTACGGATAAAATTTCGTTATTTATTAAATCACTCTGGGACAGAATTCTGTACGCGATGTTGTGTGTATCGTAATAAGCGGCCATTGCCCGAGGTTGTTATTATCCGCGGCATCGAAAAGTAAGTCGTATTTCTTTATAAAAATTGAATTCCGAGAGTTCGAAAGAATGGTATTGTTTGACTCGTGGACCGGGTACGAATGAATTTTATTAATTAGCGTTGAACCACGAAAGCCGGGGTCTTCTCTTTGAAAAGCCCCCCGCCCCCTTTGATTCCGCAGTCCAGACGCTGATTTTGCGATTCTCCCCCCTTGCCGCGGACTTTGTCGCCGTACAGCGTTCCCGCTCGCGACATCCGGTCCTGTTGGCCGTCTCGCGTCGGGAATCTGCTGTCTCAGCGACCTTGGGTGTACGGGCGAGCTCGCGGTATTCGTACCTGCTCCACTACTTTTCGCCACCCGCGCTCCTCCCTCGCGGTGTTCTATGACACGTCGTTCGACTGTCTTGGCGTAAGAGAAGAAAAAATTACCGCGCTAGCGTTACGACGGATGCTTACACATCCGTACGTAACAATATTTTTTAAAAACATTTGATGTCTAATACTGTAATTATTTTATTTATATATTTATTAATATACATAAATACAATTTTATTTGTGTATTCATATTTAAAATAATCTGTATAAATATATATGTGTAAATTTTTCTTTACAAATAATTTTTGTTATATTAAATAATAATTTTTTCCAGTTTTAAAATTTTTAATAATGGTTAAAATATCTTTTTTTTCTATACAAAAAAAAAAATTTTTATAAGCACTTCAAAATCTATTTAAAAAATACCATAAATATATACAATATGAAGTACAGGTAAAAGAAAACGTCTGAGATATTTTGAAGGTTGAAAATAATTTATTACAACTGAAAAACATTTTTATTAATAACATTATAATGATTTCTGGTTTCTTATATTTATAAAAAAGTATTTTATCATTAAAATGCAAATTATAATAAGTTATGATAAAAAATGTATTTCAGTTGTAATAGATTATTTTCATCACTCAAAAATATCTCAGATATCTATTTCTTTTACCCTTATTTCATATATCTATATATACCTTTTTTGACAGGCTTTGAAATGCTTAAAAAAAATTTTTCACTTTCCATGTGTCCACGGGGATCGCTAAGGTCGCTTCGGAAGTGCGATTGAGAAAAAAGATATTTGAACGACCATGTTTGTTTTTTATGCATAACATTGTACTTAACATTCTCTTAATCTATGTGGGATTAAGTATCTAATTAATATTTTTGTGAATCAAATTCGAGCTATATAAAATACATCAGTTTACATTATTTTTAACCAGGGACTATAAAAAAAAAAATCTATTTTGGATGGATGCTAGATTGAACATTAAGGGAACGATTATATCAAATTGTCATTATGTTTCGTTTCTAACGATTGGATTAAAATTGTCTTTGTAGCGCGATGGAAAGGTGATAATATATAAAAGAGGGGCAATATATGAATAAATCAAGTTGCTTTAAATAAAATAAAGAAGCTAATTTTATTATTTACATTGAAGCTGGTGGGGAGAGTGCCTATTGACTCCGTACATCGTTTAATTTATTCAAAAGAATGATGTTTAGCTGTTAATTATTTGCTGGTACAAATGATAAACATTAACATCTGCACCCAATCTCCTTGTTCATTTCTGGTTTTAACAAATGGTTTAAAAAAAAAAAAAATATGTAGAAAATATTTTTAAAAATCCACGTTAGGCTCAAGATTTGAATTTTGGAAGTTTTTTTTTGTTTGTATTTCATGTTTTATAGGTGAATAATTAAAACAAATTGTGAATTTAAAATTATATTCATAAAAAAATAAATATAGTAGAAAGATAAAAAGGTATATAAAAAAATTAGTTATTCTAAAAAATACAATTCAATTTTTATATTTGTAATATTTAATCTTAAACATAAAAATCTAATTTCTAACTTTGTGAATAGCTCAAAATTTTCTCTTAAATAATATTTTTCATCTTCTATATACTTTTAAAAGTATTAGGTATAATATTATAAAATAATGTAACTGTTATGGGTATGGGGTTTGCTTAATACAACTTACAAAAAAAAACTAAAATTTTCTGCAATAATTAAAACATTGCCATCTCTCCTTAATCTTATTCAAGTTATATTTTCATCGCTTATAGTTTACAAATAATTTTACAATTATTTATTTTTATATTTTTTATTTTAAAAATTTTTGTCATAATTTTTGAATACAAATAAAAATAGAAATATTGGTTAAAAAAAAAGAAATTAGCAATATATGTGTACATATAAATTAATACATATAGTAATACATACATACATTTATAGTAATACATACATATATTTATAGTAATACATATAAATGCAATATATGTGTACAAATAAATATATGTATATACTTTTATTTAATAACATGTCAGTCTTATTTTTACAAATATTTTTATTACTCCCAAATAAGTACGACTTATTTTTTTTGAGATAAAGCAAATTTACAATTAATTGTTAACTGAAATGGAACAACCTCAGTTTCTAACTTTTTTTTTCTCCTAAATTTTTGTACACATCTTATATTAATTTAATTTTTCGCTCAAATGTCTCTTCTATCACATTTGGTCATAATCACAATGCCTAATTAATCAATTTTTTTTCGAGAATATTTTTATTTTAATTTTTTTAAAAATGCTTCATCTAATTTAGTTTTCAATTTATTGATTATATATAAAGTTTATTAATGACTAGCAAATCTCTTCTTATCAAACTTACCTATAAAATATTTACAATTATTTCTTAAAAATAACGAAAAAAACCAAAATATTTAATAGTGTTTTTTATAAGTACAAATAAAAAGTTATGCTTTTCTTTTTACAAATAATTTTTAGCAGGACACAATAATGTATTATAGGCTTATGCATTCGAAATATACAACAAATAAATTAATTAACTATATATCCCATATCATTTTTAATAAATTCCTCCACAGCATTTTTTATTATAGTTAATATAAATTTTTGGTTGTTTGCTGCAGCGATAAGTTCTACAATCGTAAAGATATTCTGAGCTGTTAATAAATTCCTTAAAGAGGTTGCTAATTTTTCTTTTTGTGCAACAGTAGTTTCATTTAGTAAAACATCTGGAACTGATTTGAATTTACCCTTTGCGTGAACAGTTGCCCATACAGCACCTAAAAGGCTACCTAAAATTAAAATTAAGTATCATTTCAGAATGAAAAAATTACACACATTATTCGTAAAATATTTTATACAATTTTTCTTAATAAATGTCTATTTACTAATTATCATTTTTTGGAAACATGATTTGACATTAAATTGTTAAAATTAAATGATATTTCTGCCCAGTTATTTTTTTTCAATATACATATTATTTTTTATTATAAAGTATAATAGTAATAAAAAAGAAAAAAAAAAATTAATAGTTAAATTTTTTTAAATTTTATCTAAAAAATTATTTTATAATTATATATATGTAATTAATTTTTATTATAGTTTTTTACATAGCAAAAGACATTCAAATATTTTTGTTCATAATTTAACATGTACTTAAAGAAAAAAATAATTATCTTCAATGTTGCTTATATATTATAAATTAATCTTATTAGAAGTTCAAAGAACACAAATAATTTTTTTGCATAAATTATTTAATTAATATATAAATTTTCAAACTATCTAAAGATTTTTACATATCTAATTTTCCAATCAGTTTATGTGCAAATAAATTTACTTTGTAATTTTATTGGCTATAATTAATCAATTAATACTAGAGTGTTAAAATTATTTGTAAAAAAATAAACAATACTTCAAAATTTCTTTTTTAATTTAATTGCTAATTTTATTGATAAAAATGTTTATATAGATTAAATACGCAAGATTTTCTATTTGTTATCTAACCATAATATTATTTACAGGCATTATTATTCATAAAATTATCATAAATGAATACTCTTGATGATATTTTCAATATTTCCTTTCTCAATTATTTATATTTTTTTTAATAATTTTTCATTAAGATTTAATGTATAGAAATTCAATCATTCAATTTTTTTACAATTTGATATTAATTAATAGTAATAGATAAATTAATAAATATATCCAAATTCGTAGTATACAAAATATATCAATACATCGAATTTATTTGTGCCCATTTTTATCTCATTTTTTCGTTTTCGTAAATATAAAAAATCTAATAATACTATTCTTTATTACTCTTTATATATACTACTTCATAAATTATATAATAGTAATAAAAATAAAAATATATAGGTTTTTTATAATTATAATTTATAAAAATAATTTTATTTAATTTTAGTACATTTAAAATAAATATTTTGAGACGATATATAATATTGCATTATATCTAACCATAAGTATAAATTATATATTTTAACCTAAATATTTATTTTCATAACTATTATCTTTTTCAATATGTTAATGTAATATTAACATATGTTTTATCCAATAATCCAATATTGTATAAAATAATAATTAAACAAACATATCAAATATAATATATAATTAAAAATATCAAAATCAACAAACGACACTTAGAATTTTCATTATTTTTAACAAATATCAGAAATATTTAAGCACGAACTAAAAATAATTTATCGGTAATATAATACCATATTTTAAATTTTAAATTAAATATTTATATTGTTTTATGAACATTGTAGACAAATGATTTTTTAATTTCAAGATAAGCAATCATACTCAGCTTGCTTTATATCTTTCTTATTTTAAATATTTTTTTGTTTAATTTTATGTAATACTAATTAAAATTTATTTTAAATTTGAAGATGACTTCATAAATGAATAAAAATATACAGAACATTAAAACATGCACAAATAGAAAAATATAAATTTAAAAAAAACTTTTGTAAAATATAACTAAATATAAAATGAAAATTCTCACCAATGGTAATTCCGAATGGTCCAGCAAGTAAGCCACCTAAAATTGTAGTTGAAGAAGCAATTAATCCACATTCTCCAGAAACTTTTAAAGTGATTTTCATGTCTTTAATTGCTAATAAATCTGAAACTGCTAATATTAATTCTCCAGTACCTAGCGTCATGGTGTTAAATATACACAGATAATAAAAAGTGACTGTTTATCGGATGTTTAAAATTAAATGATCGTTTAAATATATTTAAGAAAAATATATTTCTTCTAACAGTGATATCACCAGAGATTATTAACTACCGCTGACACTACAATATAATAAAATTAAGACTTTGTAGGTGGCGTCATTATCGCACAATTCATAAACAAAAAAGAAAATTTTTTATAACAATATGAAGATAATAAAATAGTTTTGAGCTATTGAAGCGACTAAACTTAAATGATTCTGAACTCTAACAACGAGATTGTTTAAAAATATAAACGATATCATATAAAATAAAGAAATACATGAGATTTTTTGAATAAGAATGATTTTTTATTCTTGCAAATATCATCTTTCAAGATAATAATATTCAGGTACTCTAGGTAAATATTAAAAAAAAAAGTTATTAGAAAAATAGAAAATCTATTAATTTTATTAAATAATTCAAGGATATATCAATCTAAATTAAAAACGTTAAATTTTTTTTAAAAATTTGTACCTGAGTTCAATTAGTTAACATACAAACCAGAGATTATTAGAGAGATTACTAATTAAACCCATATTAAACCAGAGATGAAAAGGGAGATCGAGCCTTACGTGTTAAAAATACGTACACGAGGCGATCGCTGCAAACCTGGTTGATTTCAAATGTACTAAAGGAAATGTCCGTAAAAAATGAATAAAATGATGGGCATAATCCCCACCACAACTTTATATTAAGAATAGGGGAAGAAGGCAGTTTCAATATACATTTCTTTATGTACGTCTCTAACCTTTTGATTCATAAAAAAATGTGTCCACGAATGTACATAAATGATTTTTTACACTGTACATTATATAGGTTATTTTCATTTTATTCAAGATAAATAAATAAAGCAAAAACATTAAAGTGCCTAAATAATTTTTATAAAATCATAAATATTATGAATAAAATCAATTTAAGAAATATTGTATTATTTGTGACACTTATATATTAAGTATTGTGGTGTGATTATGTTAAAAAACTTTTATGAACAATAATTTTTGTTTAATATATTGTATATATTTATCTGTAAACGATGATTATATTTAAAAAATAAAATAATTTACATTGTATACATTATATTTCTTATATTTGACATTCGCTTAAAAAAATGCACATAAATTGTAAATACATAGTTACATTGATAAGATATTTTATAAATTATATAAAGTATTACACAAAAAATTAAACATGTATATACAGCTATAATTTGCATCCTTCTAAAATTTGACAAACAAGATCTTATTATTATATTAGTATAAAACATATCGATAATGTCTATATTATCACTTTCAAATTATACATGAGATGTTAAAAAAAATTACAATTGTGAAAAATAAAAACTAATACTACAATTATACAGTATTAAATCAATAAAATTATTTACTAACCAATAATTATTTACTAATACTAATAAAAGAGAGAAAAAAACTCTATGCGTGAATATGTAAGAGAGAGAGAGGGAAATAATACGGGAATGAATGAGAGGACATAAGAATGAAAGAGACAGACACAAAATAGCTTGACAGCATGAGAGTGAGAAAGAAGACGAAGGCTTGTAAGAGTGAGAAAGATAGACATGTCATTAAAATATGGTTCAAATATTAATTGTAAATAAAAAAATTGTTATTAAATGAATACATAAATAGTGAAGTAAAGGGATAGTAATACATATTGTCACGTATGTAAAACTTATATGCATACGCGACGAATTAAATTGTACTCGCATCATTGTACATTGTGGGAATCAAAGGGAGTCGCGAGTAATGGGAAACCCGCGAGTGATAAGAACCTCTCAGCTCACCAATGTGAGAAAATTCAAGATCAGAGGCGACAAGGAATGTACATAGGTCAGTCAGAAGACAATACCGGCGAAAGCTGACAAAACGATAATCAAGCAGAGGCACCCGGAGGGAGAATTTGCGGATCTTGCAATTTCCCCCATACAGCGGAGGTAACGAGTTAAATCGAAAAACACGTAGGGGCATTTCGCCTTCGACTTCGTCTTCGACTTCTACGTGGACTCCTGCTTGGACTTCTTCTACGACTCGCACTTGAACCTTGACTTCTACTTCGGTTCGGGTTCTTTAATATTTATTCGTTTTGTACAATCGGGGCTCAACTTCGTGACGCGAAAAAGTTGTATTACACATTACGATACTTCTCTCTCTTTCGTTCATTAAGAGAAATACAATAAAACAAAAGTATTATATTAATTATCTCGCGATTAATTAATTGACGATTTCCGAACCTCACAAAGGCCAGAACGCTTTGACCGATTTGGCTAGGGCAGAACGAAACCTGGAGAGAAAATATTATCGCGATTTAATTATTAGAAAAATAAACATAGTCGTGACCTCTTAGATACGTAACAATATATATGCATGTGTATTTATATTGCAAAAAACAATTTATCAAATAATAACTTTCTATTTTAATTTATTATTTTTCAAATAATAAATTAAATTTTAATAATAATAAGTTTTAATAAAGTATTTCAAAAAATTACTCGTAAATTTAAATAAATAAATTTTAATTTAATAATTGATACAATTACGATTATTTTTTTTTTATTTATGTAAATTTACAATTATTCTCAATATTATACAAATGAATTATAATGTTAGAATTTGGTTGTAGTGAACCTAGCATAGCTATAAGCATTCATTATATTCGTAAATACATGCACATAACGTTGCGTATGTGTTTAAGTAGAAAAAGCTGCTTCTGCTCGACCGATCGTCTTTTATTTTTACAAATTCGTGTTTAATTTTCATCTCTGGTTATATGAAGAACCCCGCTATGCCTTTTCTTATCCCCACCATGCTTCCAATGGGCATATCCATGGGCATCCGTAAGAGGCAGCACCGAATTTTTTGGACATGCTTCCCTATGCTACCGTGCAATCTCCCAATTCATCTCTGATAGATATATAAGAGGATGTATCTATTACTTCAAAAAAATGTTTCAATTAAAAAAATTCAATTAAAACAAATTGTAATTAAACGGTCTCGTATGTTTAAGAAAAATCGGGAGTTAATGTCATCCGACTATACACTGGGAGATTTTTACGAGTAAAGAAAAACAAACCCGTAAAGATATTCAAAAGATAGGGCAATATTGCTTTTGAATGTAGATGTTTCAACAATGTATGCGATTAAAAACAAAAATATAAGAAAATAGTAAAATTGGGAAGCTTCGATTTCTAGCTCGGGCAGGATGTACCGAAGTTTTGATGTAACAAGAAACAAGTGTACCTTTCATCTCTCTCTCTCTCTCTCTCTCTCTCTCTCTCTCTATTTTTCTCTATTTCACATCTCACACTTTCTGTTTCTCTCACGCCTCTTATTAAGTTATAGCTTCATTCATTAAATTCTCTTACATTGTTTATCAGTCTGTTTGTCTGTCTGTATCTCTCTCTCTCCCTCTCTCTTTACCCAACATGTATTAAAAATAAAAAATATTAGTTAATGTAAAAATGTGATTAATTTATACATTTCTTTTTTTTAGAATGATAATTCTGAAATCTATAAAAACTAAAACAACTTCATAAATCGTTTTTCAGTTCAGATAATTATATTTTAAAATAAACAATTGTTCAATGTATTCGATGAGTTTCAAGTTCCACCTTCGCCGCGTAGTCGGAAAAACTACTTTAACATTCGAGGAATTTTCAACATTATCTACGAGAATTGAAGCATGTCTCAATTCAAGGCCACTTTGTCCCCTTAGCAATGAAGCTAACGACTTAGTCGCTCTCACCCCAGGACATTTTCTTGTCGGATCGGCCCCACTAGTCGTTGCTGAACCTCTTCAAGATCTCGCAAAAAGGATAACATTAAACAACAGATGGCAACTTGTCAACCAGTTACGCGATTCATTTTGGATACGTTGGAGAAAGGAAGTACTTACACAACTCCAATTGCGAAACAAATGGTTGAAAATCCAACCCAATCTTCAACTTGGAGATATCGTAATAGTTACCGACGAGCTGTCCCCGCCAGCCTCGTGGCCACTCGCAATTATCGATGGTGTCCACCCCGGCAAGGACGGCTTGGTACGTGTCGTGACCGTTCGAACCTCGACATCTACCTTTATTCGATCCGTAAATAAACTCATTAAGCTTCCGAATGACGACGAAACAAATTTATTATTCACTTGTGTATGTAACGACTCACCGAAAAATTGATTGTCAATTCGTTATACTAACTATGTACTGATTGTTTTATAAAAATCATCGTTTTATATTATATTGTTCCGATTCGAACATTCGTAGATTAATTATTGCCTCTCAGCCCTTTCGTGGCAAGGTGGGCGGTATGTTCAATGTATTCGATGAGCTCTCTGGAATGTCTGACTACGAAGAGAGAGATCACAACCTTTATGTTTACATTCGCGACCTCCGCGCGAACTCGAGAAATTTTCTTTCAATATAATGCCATAAATGGTGAATTTGTTGTTTTTTTTCTCTCTCTTTCGTACTTTTTGGACATTCCAGTGTGTGCCTTAATTTCTTGAAAATTCTTTCGACGCCAGAAACTTTTTGTCTGTCGTACAATCAACACGCGTAATATCGACCGGTTCTATCGTGAACATTGCGTGCGAACTTATTTACGTCGATCCGTAAAATCAATTTTGTTAATTTTTACCTCGTTCGGTCGAGTTTCCTGCGAAGAAAATAAAAAGTAAGAGAAAACTCGTGGTCGTAAAAGGCGTTAATTGCATGCGTGTATGCTACTTCATTAAGCTTGCTTTTCATCTCTGTGTTCTTCATCCTATCTCTCTCTTAATGTGCTTGCGATATCGAAAGTAAATTATTCCGGCGAAAAGAAACGGAAGGTACGTGTAGGCGAGCGGCGCCGAGGCGGCGCAATTCTCTCTTTATTTCAGTTACAATAAATTGTTATTTATTACTAAAGCTGGAAGTTGTGTTTAGTTTATTTGGTCCTATAAGAAGAAAAGAAGCAGCAAACAGGCGTTTACATGGCGCCAAACAAAAAATCCACAAGGAAAAATAATATTCTAATAAATAACAATTGAAAAACATCATAAGGAGCAGTATCATACAAAAATTAAAACTAAAAAGTATAAAATAAAAAGGATGGTTACAAAAGGAAATTTGAATTCTAACAAAGAAACATATGTCGCTTCGAAGAATTGCTAGCAGCCGGCGAAGGACAAAAAAAAAGATTGTAAATAGTAGCAGTTCGTAAGAATTTTAAATAATAAAATATAAAATTCTCTTTTTCAATCCATAATATTTTATAAAATTTTTTTTCTTGTCTCTTTCATTCATGTATAAATATTTAAATAAAATAATACGATATTTATAAACTAGAAAAATCTTAAACAAATAAATACTAATAAAATAGAAATTTTTATGTGATAATTATTTGTTTTTTTTGACGTGTTCAATAATAACAAAAAAAAAAAGTTTAAAATTAAACCGCCAATATTATTACACTAAATTAAAAGCTATAAAATTCAAATATACTAAATTAAAATTCTAAGCAATAAAATTATGAAACAAAAATTATAATTTAAATTATAAAATTATAAATTTAACAATAAAATATAATTGAAATAAAATTTTTTTTTAACTCATTCAAATTAAAAATACATAAACTAAAACTAATTTTAAATAAAAAACAAGTTTAAACGTTAATATTCGAATAAAACAGTAAAGTTAGAAAGAATAAATTATAAAAAACGTGGTCTTTGGTAAAACATCGATGGGGCGATTCCGACAACCGCGGTTCGATTCCTGGAATTTCAAAATTTTTTTTTCAAGAAATTCGCGATTTCATAATCCTACAACCATAAAAGAAGAAAATTTAAAGCTTAAAAATTATTTTTCAGCTCAAAACAAATAAATATAAATTTTTTTACATAAAAATTAAAACAAATAGAATTTAAATAGCAACTTCAAACATAAAAGATTAATAGGTACCGTAGAGTCAGTTCTTGTTTAACAGCCGCAAAGGACAGTCATGCCCTACGCCGCATTATAGAGAGAAAAAAATAGTAAAGATAAAAGTGAATATTAAACTATAATTTAAATCAAATAGTGCCAAAGCGATTTCCAATCGCAACAGGCAAAAATAAAGATAAAAAGGGTAATAATTGAATTTAAAAAAAAAAAAAAAAATAAATATAAAAAAATGTAGGTTAAAATAAAAAAAAAAAATAATAAAAATAAAATAAAAAATAAAGATACAAGACCAGCATAGAGCACTATTGCTATCCTTTTTCATTAAGACAATAACTGAAAAATATTTAGTGAAGGAAGTAAATTAAATAAAGGTGATAAAGTAAAAATTCAAGCACCATTAATAACAAAAGAAAATCATGCACAAATTTTAAATGTGCAACAAGACGTCAAAAATGAACAAATGAAAAGAAAAAGAATGTCTTCAAATTCAACGTCGGATGTTATTTCACCGGAAATCTATGAAAATGCCAACAGAACCAAAAGCTTAATCCATAAAAAACCTAAAGCATTAGTCAATATAAAAAAAAGAACTCAACAATTCGAAATAATAAAAATATAAATACCATATCTAAAAATCTAATCAATAAAATGGAACAATCATTAAACTCAAAAAATAGATTTGATATTCTCCAAAACTTAAAACAAGAAGAAGAAAAAGAGACCTTTAACATTGAGGAAAGAATAAAATTAAAAAACTCGCTCAAAAGGAACAGCAACAAAATCAATATAAATCCAACCCAATTGGAAAAAAACGTAAATATAAACAAAAGAAACTCAACTTACAAATATGGAACTCTCTGAAGACAACGACATATCATCACAAAGCGCAAAAAGTCCATTATTGGCAAGCACGCAGCCTAACGTCAACTCCAACACAAGTATTTCAACATCAATCAACAGTAACAACAACTTACCTCAAAGTAGAAAAAAAAAAATCAAATACCACCAATAATAATACACCATCAAGACCCCAAAGATACTGTAGATCTATTAAAAAATAACTAAATATACATAATTTTTACATTACTCGAATTAACATTGCGAAACACATTCTCTATTTAAATAGCCTCGATAACTTCTATAATGTCAAACAAAACTTAAAAAATTGCGAAACATTATTTTACACATTTATACCTAAAACAACAAAACCAACAACATTACTAATGAAAGGCATCGACACAACTTATACTCCGAATGAAATCAAAGACGAACTACTTTCAATCGCGCCTAACGTAAATATTCAAAAAATAAACAAATTTACAACAAAAAAAATCAAAAGAAAACAAAATAGATCTGCCAATATTTATAATACAGTTTGAAGCTAACACACAAATATCCGAAATCTTTAAAATTAAATACTTAATGCACCAATCAATTAAATGGGAAAAGCTAAAAAAAAAGACATAACCCAATGTTATAATTGTCAAGAGCTAGGCCACACCGCGTCCAACTGCAACATGAAATATAAATGTATCAAATGTAATGATCCTCACACGCCTGGAGAATGTAAAATAAATAAAAACGTTATTACTAACAAAGAAAATTTATTCTGTGCAAACTGCAATATAACGGGTCACCCGGCTTCATACAGAGGCTACTCCAAATTAATAATGTTAAAAAAAAACTGGTTAGAAAAAATTAACCAAAATAAAAATATTAAAAGGAATAAAATAGATAATATAGCAAAGAAATATAACCCAAGTACATCATTCGCAGATGCAGTTAAAAACAACAACAACAAAAACACAATACCTTCAAACACTATTAAACCATCAACAGATTTACAAACAAACTCCTTAAACATAAATATAATTCTAGAACAGTTTCAAAATAATATAATTAACTATTTTAATACAAAATTAGACTCACTGACACAATCAATAAAAACAAACGAAGACCGTATCAATGCAATCTTTGATATATTCTTAAGTAACCCTCTAAAACAACCTTTAAATAATTTATTAAATGGCTAATCTAAGCTCACACATAAATACAAGAAATACTAATCGTTTAAAACAATTAAAAATTATCGAAACAAATGTAAATTCTTTAATTTCGAATAAAAGAAGGTACGACCTAAATTATTAATAAAAATGAAATCTGATATTGCGCTATTAGTCGAGACTAAATTAAATCACAAACACACACCAACTTTTGAAAAATACAACGTAATAAGAAACGACAGACAGAATTCAAAACAAGGCGGTGGAACTGCAATTTTAATAAAAAAACAGTTCAATTTCTGCCACATACACAACATCTCCCCCCATTCTTTTAACAACATCGAATTAAGAGTCATTAAAATAAATATAAACAATAATGAAAATTTGATAATCATATCAATTTACGCACCAAACAATACAAACAAACAAAAATTCTTCCAACATGACTTAAACAACCTTTTCGATAATTTAAAATTAAATAACCGTAACAACTTTTATATCATAGCAGGCGATTTCAACGCAAAACACACAAAATGGAAAAATCCAAATAATAATTACTGCGGCAGAATACTAGAAAACTGGTTAACAGATAACGCGATGAAATATAGAATTAACCTCCACATACCTGATAAACCCACATTCCCAAAAAACAACTCATATTTAGACCTATGTATAACAGACAACAGACTCCACATTATAAACACAAACAGAATTAATGAAATAAAAACCTTTAATTATGACAGTGGCCACAAAGGACTAGTATTTATTATAAAAAAAACAATAACGACATTTTTAACATAGATAAAAAGATTGATAAAAAATGCCTCAATTATGCCAAAACAAATTGGAAAAAATTTCAACACAAACTAATAAGCAAATTAAATATTAACATTACACATACTGTTAACTTAACCAACAATCAAATAGACGAACTCATAAACATACTAACTAAAAATATCCAAAAAACAATAATGAAACATATAAAGACACTAACAACTTCGACATATATATTAGTAATAAAATACTAAAAATATACAAAGATAAAAAAATTATAATAAAACACTTAAGAGACCTACACAACAAACAACAACTAACGGAAATACTCACCAACATAAACAATAGATTAACAATAGAATTTAATAAATCCATAAACAGTTACTGGAATAACAAATTAAAAAAACATTTCAATTAATGATTCATCCAAAACATTTTCAATCATTAATAGATTATTCAGAAATAAAAAAAAATAACATATCTATCTCACCACTAACCATCAATGAAAAAGATGTTCATTAATTACAAATTCTAACATAAACCCAAACGCCTTACCAAAAGACACAAATAACTGTTACATCATTGAAAAAACAAACGACAAACAAGCAATAATAGGCACACACTTCGCATTAACTAACACAAAGAACATAAATCTAGGTAACGAAAAATTCGCCTCTCTCATTCAAAATAAAGTCAATAATTTCATAAATTCATTCAATGAAAGCTCAATCACAACAAACACACTAAAAACCTTCTCAAATAACAATACAGTCACAAATCTCGATAATTCCAAGTTCGAGCTCCCTTACTTCACAAACACAACAATTCTAAAAAACATAATCAGTAAACTAAAAAATAAAAAATCAACAGGTCTAGATAACATCCCCAATATAGTTATTAAAAATCTACCTCCAATTGCATGAAAAATACTAAGCATTATAATAAATAACGCCATTAACAATGCATACTTCCCCTTACAATGGAAAAAAGCAAAAGTAATTGCACTCCCAAAAAAAAATAAAGACTCTTCTCTCTTAACAAACTTACGCCCAATAAGCCTACTCTCAAGCTTAGGAAAAATCTATGAAATATGCATTCAGAATATCATTTCATTATTTTTCACCAAGCACAATATAATTCCAGATACCCAATTCGGGTTTAAACGCAATCATTCAACCACCCATGCCATAAACAAACTGACATCAGACATAGCCTGGGCTTTAAATAACAACCAACTTGTAGGTGCATGTCTGATAGATATTGAAAAAGTATTTGATACGGTATGGACTCAAGGCCTAATCTCAAAACTTATCACAAAAAAATTCCCAAAACATTTAATAAAAATCATTCATAACATGATTCAAAATAAATCATTCATAATACACGGTAACAACGCATCATCAAATACATCACACAATAAAAACGGCCTTCAACAGGTATCAGTGACGTCTCCTATACTATTCAACATTTACATCAGTGATCTACTAAACCTTTTCGATTTAAACTCAACTAATCAAAAAAACGACATTGCCTTTGCTGACGACTTAATAATATACATTAAACACAACAATATAAAAACCATTCAAGACAAGCTTAACTCGCTATTTAATAAAATATTAATTTTTTACAATAGCTGGAAACTCTAAGTAAATATAAATAAATGCGAAACAATACTATTTAAAGCAAAATTTAGCAAGTTAGGCAAATTTAACAAACTCCACGAAAAAATATTTCAAATTAAAAACATTAACAATGAAATTATTCCGCATAAAAAAGCTGTTAAATATCTAGGTGTTACGCTAGACGAAAACCTATCTTTCAAAAATCATATTGATATCAAACGTAACCTTGCAATGATAGCTTTCAACAACTGTAATAAACTTTTTCTTTCAAAAAATGTAAATAAAAAAATAAAAATTCTCTGTTACAAAGCCTCAATAAGGCCAATAATAACATACGCGAGCCCAATTTGGTTCAATTTAGCCGACTCGCAAATGGAAAAACTAAGAGTTTTCGAAAGAAACTGTTTAAGAAAATGCCTTAGCATCAATAAATGAAGCATATCAAATTACAAAAAAACGCCAGTAGTACAATATTATACAACAATGCAAATATAAACAGAATCGATTGTTTCATTCTAAAATTATGCAGAAACTACTTTTCAGCTTTACATAAAATTAAAGAAAACAACTTAATTAAAAGCATTATATATCCAAACGAACTTTATTTTCAAAAATGCATAAATAATGAGCTAAGTCCTCCGGAAATTTTCACATATCTAGATAACCTAGGAATTCTTCAAAATAATAATAATGTTCCAATAATTTATCATATAAAAAGACTCCTTCAGATAAAAGAATATTATTAAATATAAACACGAACAAACCAATAAACCCATTAAGATATAGCATGGCTATTACAAAATTAGACCGCAAATCAAATCCACATCAACACTCAAAAAAATATTGGTAGCTTATCTAAAAAATAAATAAAAAAAAATTCACAACACAATCAATATCTGACATAAAAATCATAAGTTAAATGACCGGCTAGCAGCTAATTCTTGTAAATATTGTATATACTCCCCTCTCCTATTATCCCTCCTTTTTCCTAAACAATAAAAAATAATAAATAAATACAGTTTTTTTTATAATTGTTACCCAATTTTCTGTATAAAATTATCTGTCACCCCATAAAGAAATTGTAATAAAATTAATAAAAGCGATTCATACAATACTATATTAACACCATATCGAGCTTGCACAATTGCATGCAACACATTTTTAATATTAATAAATACCGAATATGATTCTTGTAAACTGCAAGCGCAGTACTTCGAATAAATCTGTTATTATATAAAAAACGAAATTCATTTATTTATTTATGAATAATTTTTTTGTAAAATCAAATATATATTCTTTTGGTTTAAATAAACACGTTAAACAAAAAAAACAAAAACAGGTACGGTAGAGTAATGGATAAGGCTTATGCTCAGTACCGTGGTTCGAATCTCGACCTGAAAATTTTTTTTTTTCTCCTCTTTTCTTAGCTTCAATAATTTTTTTATTAACTATAAATAATAATATAAAATAAAATTGTAAAATTATTAAAAATATTTATTTAAAAAGAAAAAATTTAATAAAATTATCAAATTTAGTAAATTTTTTTTTTTTTTTATTTTCTCTTTCTCTTTTCTTCTGGTTTCAAAATTAATTAAAATTTATATATAAAGTAAATCTACATTAACGTTCTAAAATATCTATTTAAGTAATAAAACTAGATAAATTAATATAAAATTAATGATTAACGACTACAAACTTAAAAATTTAAATTAAAAATAGAATTTAATAACAATATACATGAATACTTTAATAATTTAAAAACACAATAGTTCAATTCACAGATTTTTATAGATTTCCTGTCTTTTTATCTCGTATAAATTTCTCGATCATATGATTTATGTTTTCGAGACATAATATTGTGATAGAGAGATAAAATGATAAAATAACCCTGTTTCATGAAAAAGAGAATATTAATAAGAGTAATAATAATAATAATGCCTAATGATTTTTTTTATATACATATACAATATATTAACGAAAATTTATAATAATCAGCCTACTCTACTGTTTACATTTAAATGCACACCCAATTATACAAATTTCGAAAGATTCAGAACAATTTCTTCATTGTACTGTAAAAAACATAATTACTTATAATTTTTTTATATAAATATGTGCTATTTTCTATAAATCAATATATATCATATTTTATAACATCTATATAAAACTGTTGATAATATTTACAATTTATAATTACTTTATTGTGCTATTTCGAAACATTTTCTTTCAGATCGACAAATTAAAAGGTATATCTTTAATTACTACATAATTCTAATTATATATTGAATTGATAAATGCTTGTACTGTAATATTGCATTATTTATAAATTTTATCACATAATTTTTTTTTATTATTCTAACGCGAATATAAACAATATACCGATATAGCGACGCGGAACGAAAACTAATTCTGTATTTACAAAATTATATACCTCCTCCAATCACTACTTTCTACAATCCTAACCCTCGCGTTTTAAAAAGATAAACAAAAGATCAGAATGGAATCGTTCAATGAACAAATAGATACATGGGTGGAAGAAAGAAGCCGTACAGAAATAATGTACCTACTAACTGAATTAAAACTAAAATTCACGGGAACTTAGATAGAGAAGAGAATTAGGTTATATGATCTACTACGCGGGCTGGAAATAACGGAGTATATTCGAGAGGCGGAGGACATTAGTAGACCGGTTTAACAGGGATAGAAAATTAATAAAAATAATTGAAGAGTCAGATATTAATAAAGATACAAAAGAAAAGGTATTAGAAATAATTAAATTAAGAAATTTAAATAACACACACAAGAGAGAAGAAAACGGTTCTAATACAATGGGAGGAAAGCGACATAGATGAAAATGCTGACGATAATAGAATAGCCGCAGAACAGTGGATTAAGCAAATACACACCAATGAAAGATTAATTGATGAAATTCACGACACTAGGCAGCTCTTCTGTTCACTGCACGAGGATTAATTAAAAATACCCAACTCAGGCATGGCATCTTCAAGCATGAATACGACAGGCAGACTAGACATTGGAAGAACGGTACGCCAAAGGAGAAATAAATTTTCAGGCGAGAAGGGAATGTCCATAGAAGAATTTCTGCAACGAATATGTGAGTGTAGAATGCTGACACCCCTAACAGACGAGGACATCCTCAATGCTCTAACGGAACTCCTTGAAGGTACTGCATTACATTGGTACCGCCAGTCCCGTTGGGATTGGCATTCATGGGCGGATTTCTGCGAAGACGCACATAAATGTTTTGGAATTGATTCCACCTTTCAAAACAAGCTGGCGGCAGAAATCGACCGCAGGACTCAGGGTCTACGTGAACCCACCAGGGATTATATCTACCGACTCCTGACGTTGATGGGTTACGCTCATGAGCAATGGCACTCTGAGAGGCAACTAGATCATATATATAGAAATCTATTGCCGGAATTAAGGAAGCTAATTCCACGAGAGAAATTCAGCAACATCAATGAGTTGGTCATCGCTGCCAGGGAAGCTGAGGACCTTATTGCAATGGAGCGGAACTATGTACCGCATTTACCTCCGGATCAGTCTGTCATGTCAAATTTAGCGTGGGGAAAAACCCAGAAGAAAACCCCAGCAAAAACAGCGGCAATAGCGGTAGATGCAGTGAAGCCTACGAGTAAGAAAAAGCTTACACCCGCAAACAGCGTAGAGTCTGTCGACGATAGTATAAAGGGACTCAGGAAAAAAATGGAGACTTTCATGGAAACAATGCTAGGGTGGTCACGATGTCCTACAAATAAAGGCTCAACTGGGAAGAATGGTGGGAAAGGTAGCCCCTCCGTGAAAAGGACCACGGAATCCAAAGAGTGATCACAACAAGGATAAGAGAAACATCCCAGAAGTAACCTGTTGGGATTGCGCGTGGCCCGGACATACGCGCCTATCGTGCCCTGAATGTTCAGGAAAAGAGGAGCGGAGCGAGCCGGAGAGGTCCAACTCGCCCCTAATCTAGTTCATCGGACCTCAACTGTTGAAACCCCGGCCCATCATGCCCGGTGGTATATCAACGTAGACATCGGAGGTTATGGTGTTCGTGCCCTGATAGATTCGGGCGTAGCCAAAACAGTCCTTAGTCCTGTAGGTATTCAAATTGCGACCGAGGAAGGTCGCCCAATCCAGCAATGTCCCGATGCCGCTGTTCTCCTAGCAAATGGGCAAATGGAGACAATTATTGGCGAGGTTACGTTACCTTTCGCTGTTTCAGGCTTTCAAAGAGAATTGAATGTTATTCTTCTCCAAAATTTGGAAGATGAGTGTCTCCTGGGAGCAGATTTCTTGCGGAAATTCAACGCGGTGCTTTATTCAAGAGAAGACCGCTTAGGAATAGAGGGTAGAGAAACAGTAATCTCTCTCGAAACCTACGTAGTCTCCCCGAACTGGACGAGTGCGGTAACTCCTATAGGACAGGCCGATGTAACGCAGGAGCAACGGGAGGAGGTCATGCAGTTAGTGACAAGAACCCTAGCTCCAGAGGATGCACCATTAGGATGTACACACCTGGCAGAGCATAGCATCGAGTTAAGCCAATAAAACAAAGGTATTATCCAGTATCGCCGAGGATTAAAGAAAAGATGCATCGCCAGGTTCGCGACATGCTGTCGCAAGGGTTGATACGGGGTTCAATGAGTGAATGGTCGAGCCCTGTTGTAGTGGTCCGGAAAAAGGAAGGGACTTTCAGATTTTGCGTTAACTATCGCAAGTTAAACGCAGTCTCAAAGATTAGTGCTTACCCACTCCCTTACATGGACGTAATCTTGCGCAAACTCCGTCACGCTCGCTACATTTCAACATTGGACTTGAGCAGCGCCTACCACCAGATTCCTCCGACCGAGCCCTCGCGGTATCTGACGGCGTTTACAGTGCCAGGAATGGGGCTTTTTGAATGGGTACGACTACCCTATGGTGTAGCGGGAGGACCCGCAACTTTTTAGCAACTCAGTGATAAACTGATCGGACCTGAGAAGGAACTTTTTGCATTTGCCTACTTGGATGACAAAATAATCGCAACCGCAATGAATAAAGAACATCTCACACAGCTGAAAACAATTAACCAAGATCACGGAAGCAGGATTGACAATTAATCGTAAGAAGAGCGAATTCTGCTGTGCTCAAGTGAAGTTCCTGGGCGTCCTCGTGGATCGAAATGGTTTTCGACCAGACCCGGACAAAATAGTGCCGCTGTTAGAGTATCAGGCGCCTCGAAACCTCAAACAGCTCGGCAGGTTCCTCGGGATGGCCAGTTGGTATCGAAAGTTCTTGGAGAACTTCGCCACCATCGCCGAGCCCTTAACACGCCTCACCAAGGGAAATATTAAGTACATTTGGGGAGAAGAGCAACAAGCGGCATATCAACGACTGCTGACTGTTATTGCGACGGCGCCTGTGCTAAGTCGCCCACAATTTGACAAGAGGTTTACGCTTCAGACGAATGCGAGTAATACTGGCCTTGGAGCGGTACTCACACAAGTTTTGGAAGGACAAGGGCGCATGATATCCTAGCGAGCAAAACTATGACTGCTGCTGAACGCAATTACTTGGTGACGGAACGCGAATGTCTAGCTGTTCTCTGGGCAGTGAAGAAATTTCGCCAGTACCTGGAAAGATACCAATTTACGGTCATCACCGATCATAGTAGTTTAAAGTGGCTGCACAATCCTAAGAACCCTACAGTTAGGCTAGCATGTTGGGCGCTCGAGCTACAAGGCTATGACTTCGACGTCCAACATAGGAAAGGATCTTTGAATGCGGTATCCGACGCGCTGTCACGCCTTCATGAAACAGATCATGAGATCAACATATCAGCAGTGACACAAGATGAATTACCGGAGGACCCTTGGTATCAACGGATTTTTAACCAAGTGTCCAAAAACCCGACTGATTTTCCATGGTGGAAAATAGTCAATGGACGCTTGTATCGTTATCAGACAACGCAACCCTTGGGCGAACACCTAGAGGACTGGGACACTTGGAAATTGGTGCCAAGATTTGAGGAGCGATCCAAAACCATCAGGGAGGCACATGAGAGCGCTACGCCAGGACATTTCGGTGGCCAGAAGACCAGCGAGAGGCTGGCTCAATTGTACTATTGGCCAGCTATGCGTGCTCAAGCTAAGAGATACGCCCAAGCCTGCCACACCTACCAACAATGTAAAGTCGAGCAGCGACCGCTGGTGGGTCTGATGGGGTGAAGGCCCATAACTAGCCCTTGGATTACCGTCGCGGGAGACGTGATGGAACCCCTGCCCCGCTCTATTAAGGGGAACGAATATTTTTTGGTGTTCATGGATCTATTTCCTAAATGGGTCGAATGTATTTCTATTCGAAAAGCCAATGCTCAGACCACCCTCAAACATCTGAAAGAAAGAGTGATACTTCACCATGGAGCACCAGAAGTCTTCTTATCCGACAACAGGACAGAATTCAAGAACCGAATCGTTGACAGTTACTTGAAGGCGAATGGCATTGAACATGCGACTATCCCTCCTTACCATGCCCAGGCTAACCCAGTGGAGCGGGTGAATCGTACGATGAAGACTGTGCTAGTGGCGTGAATGGGTGACACACATCGTTCGTGGAATGAACAGGTCTGTGAAGTAACTTTTGCGTATAATACGGCCATCCAGGAGTCGATAGGCATTAGCCAAGCATTCCTCAATATGGGGAGGAACCCCGTCGCACCAGGAACTTTAAGGCGCCATGAGGAGGCTAAAGCCGTCGAGACAGAGGGTAAGCAAGCCCTTGGAGAATGGATTGAACGCATGAACCAGATGAGTAATCTCCGACACGCTGCTACGCGACGAGCGGAACAGTCGCAGGCGAGACAGGCCCGCTTCTATGACGCGAAGAGGAGGGACGTAAAATACCTCATCGGAGACAAAGTTTGGTGCAAAAATAGGATTCTATCGTCCGGAGTTCAAGGCATCTCCGCCAAACTCGCCCCGAAGTACAAGGGACTTGGCATCGTGACCTCAAGAGTAGGAGCATGCGTGTATGTAATTAAGGACGAAGACGGCCAGGACTTGAGTCGGTTTCATGTAGGAGATTTGAAACCTTACCACCCTGCAGTTATTAAAGGGTGCCAAAACCCAGGGGAGGAAGAAGTCACCAACGTTCCTCAAACTCGCACGGGAGTTGCTCCACCATATCGTAGGAGAGTTAGGCCAAGAAGAGCCCGAGTGTTGGTCACTTGTGGGGTTTTCCTTCATGGAACCCGGAGACTCCCTGTTGCCGAGCAATCCGCCTTACTTTCGTCTCCTTCGGATAATATTGTCATCGAAAAACGACGGGGTAGACCGAAAGGCAGCGTGAAGAAACGCCTTGCGAATCCGACAGTTTCTCCGCGTCGAACACGGAGCCACCCGATTCCTTAAGGTTGCACTGACATATCGTTAGTGAACCCTTTCTACTCTTTCTTCTCTTTTATCACATATCTGAATTTCATTTTTCTTAATTTATGCGAGTGTTTTGGTAGTTAGAAACTGCTTCCTCTGCTTTTTCTTCATCTTCTCTGCCCTACACACTCTTTTGCTTAAACATTCCCTTTGAATCTAATTTTTCTACGCTTTGCTCTATCTCTTGAGAGGCTTCATGCGGCTCGCATGAAATTCTTGCTTACTTGATTTCCTTAATCTTCTAGCTTGAGCTATCTTCTCGCTTTCATAGCATGACATGAACGACTAAAGTAATTACTGAAGACTTAACATTCAGACCTTATTATTGCAGGAAATGGAAGATACAAGAATATCCGAAGTATCGGGGGAGAAAAATGGAGTGGAAGCCAAGGGGGCAGCGAAACTCCCTACTGTGCGTCTCCGATTCCAAACTATGGAGATGGCAGTGGACTTACCACCTACGTCCGTCATCGACGACGGACGTATGAAGGAGCTTCTCCGACATTTTGGGGAAGCACTCGCCACCACTAATGCGGCTAGAAGCCACCCAGCGACGTCAGAAAATGCGCCGATTAGCGCCATTATACCGGAGCTCCCCGCCAACGGAGACTCCCCGAAGAGACCTCGATATGAGGTAATAGACCCCGTGCCGCACCGGGACGAGGGGGAGGCCTCAACCCCGAAGGAAGAAACGAAGACGGAGGCGGAGGCTATTAGGGTACTCCTCCCGAACGGGCTAATCCCGCGGCCAGGGGCTCCCTGGAAGGAGGTAGCTCTCCAACTAGATCACTTATATTATTGCCAGGTGGAACTGGAGAGGCTCACCACCCGGACATTGGAGGGTTACCGGGCCTGCTGGACTCAGGGCCCGGAGTCCGCGAGACAAGAATCGACCCAGGGCGACCTCGACTATGAGGATTGGGCCCGGGACGTAGTACAAGAAATAGAATGGAGGAACGAATGGAGGGAGGCCAGGGCCGCCCTTAAGAAGGCCCTTGTGGAAATAGGGCTAGTAAAGTCAGCTATCCAGGACTTCCAAGTGCGGATGGATGAGGAGTGCCCGCGGCAGCTGAATGTTTTCCAATAAGCCACCTCAATGGAGCACAATGCGGAGGAAATCCGCCATGAGGCGAACCGCTTATCGCACATCCGTACGCATAGTCGCAGGAGGGAGGAACAGTATCATTCCTTCCATAAGACACTTAATTTTTTAATTTAAGATATATTTATATTACATAATTATTTTTGAACAATTATTCTGAAATCGATAACTTAATAACAATGTTCTTACTCATTAAACCTGAATTGTGACTATAGTAAATTGTAATATTTTTACTTATATTATTATATTATACTACCAACATAGTAATGATTAATTTGTAGGGAGTTTATAATTAAAATATGTACAGTTTTCAATAGGTTGAAAAATATTCATTATAATCTACTGCCTAAATAATTTACAGGAAATAATAACAACCAAGAAAAAGGAAATAAAAATATATACAATTTTCTTAAAAACCACTGTACCAGCACCTTGAATACTTCGAATAATTTCATTATTTAATGTATAAACAATTTTACTTTCTTCAAGAAGTTTATTTTTTGTATCTTCATCTAATGTGTTGGCTATCCTGTTCATTATATTATATAATTCACGTTTCATTTCATAAATATTATTATCACCAAAATCTGTAAGATTATTACCATTATTAATCACAGAATCATTAAAAGGACTAATTTTTTTCATAAGCTGTCTCTTATTCCGTAGAATTATTCCACCACTTAACAGTCCCATATAAATATGATAAATATATGCCATTAAAAGTAGAGAATCTGTATCTTCAATTTCTCTGAGTCGTATCAAATATTTAATCACACTATCTCTAAAATATAAATTAATTTAAAATAATAAATTAAACATTTTTAATATGTATTTTTAAATGAATAATAACCTTGGAGTATAATTTTTTATCCAATCCTTTCCCAAGTAATATTCAAGATCTTTTTCAAAAGCCTCTGTTCGTAGAAGTCCTTCAATTCGTAGCTGTCCTACTTTTGTATTTTTTAATCTTAGCATAGCACCTTCTAAGTATCTAAAGACTTCATAAAACACTAAAAGACCATCAGCCCATACTCTATTGTCCATGAAACCTATTTTTTATAAAAATATATTAAATCAATGTACTACATAAAGATAAAAATAAAAAATGAAAAGATCCGTGGTAATTTTTAATTTTAAATAAATATAGAAGTAAGTGAAAATGAATTAAATAAATAAAACGCCATTAAGATAAATTTATAATAATACCAAACGCCAATTTCGCATTGACCAGGGCGTCACTAATTGCATGAATTTCTTTAGTTGCTTTTCTCATTTTTTTACAAAAAGGTTCTTCTTCAGCATCAGGCATATTATCCTCAGTTTATAGTTTATCTAAGTTTTTGATAAAATTAATTTACACAATAATCCGACGAACCTAATAGCATTTAATTTTTCTTTATCTGGTCATATTTACCGGTTGATTACTTCATCACCCTCGTCTCTGTTACTTACCGTTAAAAATTAAGCTTTCAAGTTTAGATTTACAATTTCTTTTCGCGTTATCTGTTCCTGTTATACGAGCTAATGTCGTTCTTTTCTCTTTTATTTCATCCCTTGTTCCTCTATTTCTTTCGCGTTCGCATATTGACGCAATCACGTGTATACCCGCAATGTATTCTCAGTCCAAAACCGATAGATGTCGATAAAATTTACTCTGGTCATTAGCCGCCCTACAACAGTTTATGAATCTCTTTAAAAAAAAACAATATGGAAGAGTGGATGTTTAATTGCATTTCTCGAAAAAAATTTTTTTCTTTAACTATATCCTTATTGCAGAGACTATAAGAGATATTGCTGATAATAAATGGAACACTTGTTCCAAATTTTAAAAACTGTTCGCTACTGCCTCTAACGGTTCAATTATCTTCTTGTTCGAGGAGGAGATTAGGGGCAAAAAAAATGAGGAGTGGGGTAAGCTAGAAGATATTCTGGAAAAATAGTTCTGCTTCTAGTAGACCGCATTCAACTAACTTCATATTCGAAACGGGCCATAAAGAGAAATGAAGGAATGAGGGCAGGTGATAACGTATAACCGTAAGGAGAAATTCTACGAACCAAATGATCAACTACTCCACACATATCCATCTGTTGAAGTATATGTACATGACGTAAATAACGTATGTTAATGACGTATTACTGAAATAAATTACCTTTAAATACATACATTTCTTAGTGCATATTTATTTTATAAACTCAATATTTATATATTAGTGTGAATAAAAAACATTACAATTTAACGAGATGGCTCCATTCACCCATCTTGGAAGAAGGGCAGAGTCGCACGCTCATCGAAACCTAATAGAAAATCTGTCTAACGACGACATAAAGCGACAGCCCGGTATAGTCAATAATGTACAGATTTAATAAATAATGTCACCGGAAACGGTGCGTCCTAATAGTTTGGTTTCTGCACAAACAAAAAGAAAATTTAATTAACTTAAATTATAATAATCTATAGTTCACAGGTATGATTCGAATTATTATATTTACAAATTTTGATACATATATTAATTCGTGTTGACCGCAAAGTTCCCGAAGTTATTTATTTATCGCAAATGTTTACTCGTGTTTAGACCGCTGCGAGATCACCGACAATAATAACACAAAAAACGTAAACACACGCGGAATGATGAATTGAAATTTATAGTAATTATTTTTAAATAATTACTTTACAAATTTTTGGTAACGAAATTTCAAATAATCATTTTTTTTCTTTTTTTTTAAATGAATCAATAACAAAATAATCTCCGAATAACGAATTGAATAGCGAATAACGAATACCGAATTGAATCCTTAAAATTGCTAAGCACGGGCCGCGGTCATCCTCTCTTGACGGACCCCTCGGCTTGCGCATGTATCGGCACGGACCCGGACTCCTCGTGACTGCAGACGGCCAATCATACGGCCATTCCTCTTGCGTGCTGATCTTGCATCGCCGAACCGAGGTGATGTGCTGCACGAGAACACTAACCTCGGAACAGATCGTCTCTGGCCTCTTCCCTATCTAAACCTTTCCTTCCGCATTAACCTGTTGTTCACTATTCAGAGGCAATACTCGAAAATTTTTCCACTCCTTTAAAAAAACACTTCAATGCATCGATACTACTATTGATCTCGGCGAGTGCTTGTATGTACGATTCTTCCGCCTGATAATAATAATTCTTTTTAAAGTAGACATGATCTTGTAGTTTGTCCGATGACAAAATTAACTCGTTATTCCGAGAATATAAATCATTGTAATATCGTTCAAGTAATTTGAGTCGCGCTTCAAAATAAGGAATAGTGCGATCTGCTGCTGCCTGTTTATCGAACGTATTTTTTAAAAAATTAACAATGAACTTTACCGTTTGGAGTTGCACATCTAAAAGATCAGACATTTTTTATATTACAAATATTATATACCAGACGAAGATAGAAAAAATTTAACGATAATAGGTTACGCGAAAGATATTAATTAATTAATGTCAGAAGATACGTAAACAAGCACTTTACAATAAAAAATAGAAATATATAACACAATAGCAATAACGGTACTCAAAATACGGACGGATGAGCGAATTATAAAAAAGATCGCATATAATCAAAAAAAATCAAAAAATTTGAAAAAATATCGAAATTTGCTGACTGCGGAATATATTCGTGTGATAACCTCTACAGATGATGAAGATCAACTGCTCTGCTTTGCTGATTGATTAGGATTCAGAAGCCCGTCGAATTTCCGCTTTCTCACACGTGGTCCGGTTCAGCGCCGAAGGCCTATGAAGCACAGGATACCAGCTGTGTTGAGTTAAAGAAGTTCGTCGATAGATTGCAAAGTCTTGATGATCTTCGTTTTCACAAAATCACTCGTATCATACAAAAAGAGAATTCGAAGAAACCACGCTCTGCTACCAAAAATTGTTCGTTTAATTTAAAAAATGCGATAGAATGTTCGCGATAATTCTCGTAATTGTACAACACAAGGAAAGGTTGTCACAGAAAAAGTTCATGTTCACCACCTTATTATTTTAATTAGTTTCACACAAATATAGTTAATAAAAATATTACAAATTATTAATTCAAATCGAGAAGCGCAACAATCTCAGCTAAGTTCGCACGCAATGTTCACGATAGAACCGGTCGATATTACGCGTGTTGATTGTACGACAGACAAAAAGTTTCTGGCGTCGAAAGAATTTTCAAGAAATTAAGGCACACACTGGAATGTCCAAAAAGTACGAAAGAGAGAGAAAAAAAACAACAAATTCACCATTTATGGCATTATATTGAAAGAAAATTTCTCGAGTTCGCGCGGAGGTCGCGAATGTAAACATAAAGGTTGTGATCTCTCTCTTCGTAGTCAGACATTCCAGAGAGCTCATCGAATACATTGAACATACCGCCCACCTTGCCACGAAAGGGCTGAGAGGCAATAATTAATCTACGAATGTTCGAATCGGAACAATATAATATAAAACGATGATTTTTATAAAACAATCAGTACATAGTTAGTATAACGAATTGACAATCAATTTTTCGGTGAGTCGTTACATACACAAGTGAATAATAAATTTGTTTCGTCGTCATTCGGAAGCTTAATGAGTTTATTTACGGATCGAATAAAGGTAGATGTCGAGGTTCGAACGGTCACGACACGTACCAAGCCGTCCTTGCCGGGGTGGACACCATCGATAATTGCGAGTGGCCACGAGGCTGGCGGGGACAGCTCGTCGGTAACTATTACGATATCTCCAAGTTGAAGATTGGGTTGGATTTTCAACCATTTGTTTCGCAATTGGAGTTGTGTAAGTACTTCCTTTCTCCAACGTATCCAAAATGAATCGCGTAACTGGTTGACAAGTTGCCATCTGTTGTTTAATGTTATCCTTTTTGCGAGATCTTGAAGAGGTTCAGCAACGACTAGTGGGGCCGATCCGACAAGAAAATGTCCTGGGGTGAGAGCGACTAAGTCGTTAGCTTCATTGCTAAGGGGACAAAGTGGCCTTGAATTGAGACATGCTTCAATTCTCGTAGATAATGTTGAAAATTCCTCGAATGTTAAAGTAGTTTTTCCGACTACGCGGCGAAGGTGGAACTTGAAACTCATCGAATACATTGAACAATTGTTTATTTTAAAATATAATTATCTGAACTGAAAAACGATTTATGAAGTTGTTTTAGTTTTTATAGATTTCAGAATTATCATTCTAAAAAAAAGAAATGTATAAATTAATCACATTTTTACATTAACTAATATTTTTTATTTTTAATACATGTTGGGTAAAGAGAGAGGGAGAGAGAGAGATACAGACAGACAAACAGACTGATAAACAATGTAAGAGAATTTAATGAATGAAGCTATAACTTAATAAGAGGCGTGAGAGAAACAGAAAGTGTGAGATGTGAAATAGAGAAAAATAGAGAGAGAGAGAGAGAGAGAGAGAGAGAGAGAGATGAAAGGTACACTTGTTTCTTGTTACATCAAAACTTCGGTACATCCTGCCCGAGCTAGAAATCAAAGCTTCCCAATTTTACTATTTTCTTATATTTTTGTTTTTAATCGCATACATTGTTGAAACATCTACATTCAAAAGCAATATTGCCCTATCTTTTGAATATCTTTACGGGTTTGTTTTTCTTTACTCGTAAAAATCTCCCAGTGTATAGTCGGATGACATTAACTCCCGATTTTTCTTAAACATACGAGACCGTTTAATTACAATTTGTTTTAATTGAATTTTTTTAATTGAAACATTTTTTTGAAGTAATAGATACATCCTCTTATATATCTATCAGAGATGAATTGGGAGATTGCACGGTAGCATAGGGAAGCATGTCCAAAAAATTCGGTGCTGCCTCTTACGGATGCCCATGGATATGCCCATTGGAAGCATGGTGGGGATAAGAAAAGGCATAGCGGGGTTCTTCATATAACCAGAGATGAAAATTAAACACGAATTTGTAAAAATAAAAGACGATCGGTCGAGCAGAAGCAGCTTTTTCTACTTAAACACATACGCAACGTTATGTGCATGTATTTACGAATATAATGAATGCTTATAGCTATGCTAGGTTCACTACAACCAAATTCTAACATTATAATTCATTTGTATAATATTGAGAATAATTGTAAATTTACATAAATAAAAAAAAATAATCGTAATTGTATCAATTATTAAATTAAAATTTATTTATTTAAATTTACGAGTAATTTTTTGAAATACTTTATTAAAACTTATTATTATTAAAATTTAATTTATTATTTGAAAAATAATAAATTAAAATAGAAAGTTATTATTTGATAAATTGTTTTTTGCAATATAAATACACATGCATATATATTGTTACGTATCTAAGAGGTCACGACTATGTTTATTTTTCTAATAATTAAATCGCGATAATATTTTCTCTCCAGGTTTCGTTCTGCCCTAGCCAAATCGGTCAAAGCGTTCTGGCCTTTGTGAGGTTCGGAAATCGTCAATTAATTAATCGCGAGATAATTAATATAATACTTTTGTTTTATTGTATTTCTCTTAATGAACGAAAGAGAGAGAAGTATCGTAATGTGTAATACAACTTTTTCGCGTCACGAAGTTGAGCCCCGATTGTACAAAACGAATAAATATTAAAGAACCCGAACCGAAGTAGAAGTCAAGGTTCAAGTGCGAGTCGTAGAAGAAGTCCAAGCAGGAGTCCACGTAGAAGTCGAAGACGAAGTCGAAGGCGAAATGCCCCTACGTGTTTTTCGATTTAACTCGTTACCTCCGCTGTATGGGGGAAATTGCAAGATCCGCAAATTCTCCCTCCGGGTGCCTCTGCTTGATTATCGTTTTGTCAGCTTTCGCCGGTATTGTCTTCTGACTGACCTATGTACATTCCTTGTCGCCTCTGATCTTGAATTTTCTCACATTGGTGAGCTGAGAGGTTCTTATCACTCGCGGGTTTCCCATTACTCGCGACTCCCTTTGATTCCCACAATGTACAATGATGCGAGTACAATTTAATTCGTCGCGTATGCATATAAGTTTTACATACGTGACAATATGTATTACTATCCCTTTACTTCACTATTTATGTATTCATTTAATAACAATTTTTTTATTTACAATTAATATTTGAACCATATTTTAATGACATGTCTATCTTTCTCACTCTTACAAGCCTTCGTCTTCTTTCTCACTCTCATGCTGTCAAGCTATTTTGTGTCTGTCTCTTTCATTCTTATGTCCTCTCATTCATTCCCGTATTATTTCCCTCTCTCTCTCTTACATATTCACGCATAGAGTTTTTTTCTCTCTTTTATTAGTATTAGTAAATAATTATTGGTTAGTAAATAATTTTATTGATTTAATACTGTATAATTGTAGTATTAGTTTTTATTTTTCACAATTGTAATTTTTTTTAACATCTCATGTATAATTTGAAAGTGATAATATAGACATTATCGATATGTTTTATACTAATATAATAATAAGATCTTGTTTGTCAAATTTTAGAAGGATGCAAATTATAGCTGTATATACATGTTTAATTTTTTGTGTAATACTTTATATAATTTATAAAATATCTTATCAATGTAACTATGTATTTACAATTTATGTGCATTTTTTTAAGCGAATGTCAAATATAAGAAATATAATGTATACAATGTAAATTATTTTATTTTTTAAATATAATCATCGTTTACAGATAAATATATACAATATATTAAACAAAAATTATTGTTCATAAAAGTTTTTTAACATAATCACACCACAATACTTAATATATAAGTGTCACAAATAATACAATATTTCTTAAATTGATTTTATTCATAATATTTATGATTTTATAAAAATTATTTAGGCACTTTAATGTTTTTGCTTTATTTATTTATCTTGAATAAAATGAAAATAACCTATATAATGTACAGTGTAAAAAATCATTTATGTACATTCGTGGACACATTTTTTTATGAATCAAAAGGTTAGAGACGTACATAAAGAAATGTATATTGAAACTGCCTTCTTCCCCTATTCTTAATATAAAGTTGTGGTGGGGATTATGCCCATCATTTTATTCATTTTTTACGGACATTTCCTTTAGTACATTTGAAATCAACCAGGTTTGCAGCGATCGCCTCGTGTACGTATTTTTAACACGTAAGGCTCGATCTCCCTTTTCATCTCTGCATGTGCTTTAGAATCTATTGGAAAAACCGTTCTTCTGTACATATGCAAAGCACGAGGGAATATACTCGTGCCTCGTACATGTAGTAGTAACGTTTTTTTCCAATAGATTTTAAAGCACTTATAAAAATTATTAGTTCGGGCCACGGTCTTCAGAGGTCGCTAGTGTTTCTATATGTGCGAGAGAGAAAGAAGATATTTCTGCCGCCATTTTTGTCACCAAAGTTTAACACGGGGTTTAGCATTCTGTTAGTGTTTGTTCTGTGTTTACAACCTTTCTGTGGTCCGTCGCTGGGTTTGTTGCCAGTTCTCTCAAATATAGTTGACCCCCCCCTGGTATATGCATTGTACAACCATTAATTTATTCATTTGAAGATCCGTAACTGGATGCGTATAAACTATATGCGTTAGCTGCGCCTCTTATGTTATTTGAGTTATAATATAAGAAAATACCGAACTAAACAAATTGATATATATTTATTTAAAATTGTAAACTGCATTTTCTAAAAATATATAATTATTAAATAGATTATTGTAAAAATGCATGAAATTCGAGTTCTTATATAATACTCCTTAAAGAAGTATTAATATAGTAACACGTTCTACTTTTTCTTACATTTACTTATTTATTGAATGTTTGATAAATTTTGTAGTGCACAAATTTTTCCAAATGTTGAGTATAAATGAATTTTATTAGTTATTTAATTCTAAATTTGAAATGCTTATTTTAAACATTTTTTTAAGAAAATTTGAAAATTATTCCTTAATATCAATATTTTGCATTCTTTATAGTTTAATTTATTATTAAACTATATAACAATTGAAAATTTGGCAGCAAATGGGTACTTTTAAATAGTTTTGTATCAACAATTAAAATTTCAAACCTTTTTATTGTTAATTAAATTTATTAGTAAACATGCTCATAAAACTAAAGATTTATGAAAATTGTAAATACGAAATGGTGAACAGGTATTAAGAACCATATATATATATTATTAGTGATATTACATATTTTATTATAAATGATAATTGTGAGATTAAATAATAAAAAATTAAATTTGTATTTTTATTTTTATGTTAAATTTTTTGATTTTAAAAAAATTCAAAAGTGATGAAAATAAATGTTTAATATCTTATAATTTTTACATTTTAACATTACTTTAACTTTGAAATGGAAGAAGATTGGTCAAAGATAAGATACTTAAATATTCGAGAAAATGCAACTAATAAATATAAATACTATATTGTAATAAGAGACACAATTATTAAAAATTTGAAAGGTATATTTGAAAATATCATTCAATTGTATCCAGGATATTTTATAAAAGCAATCAGAATTGAAAATAATATTATAATAATTGAAATATGGACTGAAAATAAAAAAAAAATATTTCATAATACAGAATGGAAGTGGTGTATATCAGATTTTCGTTGCGTATCACCTCTAATTTTCAAACTTTTATTATCTGTTTTAAATTTAGAAGAAAGAGCAGAGATTGCAAAGAATGAACAATTTTGTAGAGATATTGAAAATATAAAAATAGGAAGTAAAGTTCTATATTGTCCAGAAAATAAACTTCAAAAGTATGTATTAAATGTTAAATTTATTGATTATGTACCACAACTTGGACATGGATATTATTTTGGCTTAGATTTATCGGTAAAATTTCTTTTATTAAGTAATGTATGAATTCTTTTATAATTTTCCTTAAATATCTCATTTATATAATTTATAGGATTATCCACATATTTGTAAATCTTATGATTCAAGTGGACAGTATTCTGCAATTTTTAATTCTCCTGGAATATTTACAACTCTTAATAAAATAAAACCATATAGAATTGAAGCTTTAGAGTTTATAAGAAATTTTGAAAAAAGTATTTATTTGAAATTTATATATGATGTATGAATTCATTTTTTAAGATAAAAATTTAATATATTTATATCATTTTTAACAGATTTTTTATTTAATGATATATTACAACCTAAAAGTAATGATAATTTTTTTGGCACTGAGAATAAAGACATTGATAATAAAAGAAGCTTAGATGTATTGAAAAAAAACAAGTACTCCCTTGTAGATGTTGACAATAATAATCAAGTGATCAAACTCAAAGACTCTACTGCCTATTGTATTAAAAATTATTCAATGAAAAATACATCTGATGAATACCAAAATTATAATAAAAAATTAAATAAATGCTTGGTAATTTTTGATCCTCTAAATCCAGGTAAGAATTTATAAATTAAAAAACCATTTTTGGTTTTATTATATAAAAAATAACAAAAGCCTTTTAGATTAACTTGTGTGTGATTGGAAGAGATAATAATAACTTAGAGAGTTTAAAATTAGACATTAACTTGTGTAGTCTTAGAGCAACCAATAATGCTTAAGATATTGGATTTTTATTAAGATTTATCTATAAAATGGATACATCTTTGAAAAATATTCCAGTATTTGTTTTAGAACATAAGTGGAGTAGTGATATTGACTTAAATATAAACAATAATGTAGATAATGAAATAACTACTTATAGTAGTTCTTCAATTTATAATAAAAGTAAATCGTGCATAAAATTATTATTTACTTAAAAAGTAGTTTATATGTATATTTTATTACAATTTTAATTAGTGACTAATATAATTAATTTCATAATTAGATTATGAAGTGGATAAAGTACAACCTAAAAATATCCAGCAATTTTCAAATGATGATGAATTGAATGTTAGGTCATATGTACAAGTATTTATAAATAATGTAGCACATTATGGAATGATACGTTGGATTGGATTTCCCAAGGGTTCTAATAAATTGATGGCTGCTATTGAATTAGTAATAATATATAACGTGATTACAACTATTACTGCAAAAAATGATTTTATTTATTTTTAATTATTTTATTAGGATAATATTCATCCATCAGCAACAGATGGAACTTACCAAAATATCAAATATTTTAAATGCAATCCACAAAAAGCATACTTCACTGATATACAAAATTGTCAAAAATATGATGTGGCTGTAAGTTAATTTAATTTAATTTTAGTTTTGTTTTGTTATAATTATTTTTAATTAAAATTCACAAAATTTATCAAAGTCTAGCAACTTTTATAATACACCAGAAAATCAAAATGTTAATTTCATTCAGAACATAGAAGTAGTATCACCTATATCGGTGAATGAAAATTTAAAAAGAATTTGTGGAAAATATCGCGGAATACAAGGTCATCACAATTCTTGTTATTTAGATGCCACTTTATTTAGTATGTTTGCCTTTACTAATGTATTTGACAATATTTTATTCAGGTAAATAATTTTAAAAGTTTTATAGTAAAATTTTAATATAAAACAGCTAATAAACTTGTAGACCACCAAATAAAAAAGACTGCCTAGAATATAAAGAAGTTCAAAAAGTATTACGAGAAGAAATAGTCAATCCTTTAAGAAGAGATTTATTTGTAGAAGCTAATTCTATAATGAAATTGAGAACCTTATTAGAAAAATCATCTTCTATTTCTGGTCTAACCAGTGAAGAAAAAGGTAGCAAAACCAAATATTAAGCATAGTTACAATAGATTAATTATTATTAAAAATATTTAATGTAGATCCAGAAGAATTTTTAACATCGTTGCTTGCACAAACATTAAATGCAGAACCATTCTTGAAATTAAGTTCTGGTCAAGATGCTTATCACTACCAACTTTTTGTTGAAAAGAATGACAATCTTGTTTTTCCTTCAGTACAAGAACTGCTTGAACAAAGTTTTTTAACAAGTAATATTAAATTAAAAGAGTTTCCTTCATGTTTAATTATACAAATGCCTCGTTTTGGTAAATCATATAAAATGTATTCTAAAATTCAACCAACATTGTTGTTGGATGTAACAGATATTTTAGAAAATTGTAAGCATTATCATTTTATTCTTTATTTTTATTAGTAATAATTACATTAATAAACAATAATATTATAGCTCCTAGACAATGTATAGTTTGTGGCACTTTAGCTAATTATGAATGCAGAGAATGCTTTGGGCAATTAGATCAGGGTTTAAAGAGTACAACTTTTTGTAGCAAATGTTTTAAAAAAGTTTGTGTCCATTAATAATATATATTTTCCATTTTAATTTTTTATAGTTATTTTTAATATAATTTTTTAGGCACATAATCATGAAAGAAGGAATAATCACAAACCCAATACACTTAAAGTACCAACAGAGTATGAAATGTTAAAAGAACACTGTCCAGTACAACGGCTGTGTTTAGAGCTTTTGGCAGTTGTTTGTATCGAAACATCACATTACGTATCTTTTATAAAATGTGCCTCAGGTCCAAATGCACCATGGTGTTTTTTCGATTCAATGGCAGATAGGCAAGGTAAATATCATATAATGTCACAATAATAAATTGATTTGTTTAAATAGGATTTGATTAATAAATATATCTAAAAGTCTAAATTTATTAAATTTTTATTTCAAAGATTTTAAGAAAAAGCTTTGTATGTTGCTTAATTCGTAAGTCTATATATTTTCAATAAATATTTAATATATTGTTTATAGGAGAACAAAATGGTCATAATATACCTGAAATAATGCCATGTCCAGACTTTCCATACTGGTTAAGCAAAGAAGGAGCAAGTGAGTTAGCTACAGAAAAAAGCGATAGAATACTCTCTGGATATGCCAAAAGACTTTTATGTGATGCATATATGTGTATGTATCATTCTCCTAACTTAATGATGTATACATAAATATAGGAAACTATAAAAGTAAAAAAAACTTTATTAAGTATTGTTAAAATTAGTAGTTATACAAATTTTATTTATTGTTTTATATATAATCTTTTAATAACTTAATTTGATTTTAACATGTAAATTTTTAAATAATATTAAAATTTATAAACTAAAAAATTGTTTATTATCATCAAAAATAAATATAACTAATAATAAATTAAACATTTACTGTATTATTTAAATAAAAAGTTAAATTGTTAAACGTCTTACTAGTGTATATTGTAATTATTTTAAATTGATAAGTTTTATTGTGTTCATAAATCATGATTTTCAAACATAGTATATATGATTACAACTTGAAAAATCTTGGTTACACAGCTATGATCATTCTTTATATTTTTAAAAATTTATTAAATTCGATATTAAAATATTAAATAATTTAAAAAATTATTATCTACAATGCAATTATTTAACTTTTGATACTGATTTAAAAATTTTCTTAATAGAATTTTAGAAAACATTTTTTATAAAAAATATTTTATATATATGTTACAAATATTTGGAAGTTGCTTTTAATTTAAGTTGTATACACTTCAAATATTTTATTCTAAAATATTTTTGATTTGAATATTAATAATAAGACTAAAATAATATCTAATACAATTTATTCTAAATGAAATTAACTTTATTATAATTTTATCATATTTTAAATTATATTTTAATGATTACCTATGTATTTGACAATTGTTGAATCATAAATAATTTATTTACACATGTATTTTAACGTAAGATATTCATTCAATGTAAAATAATGAATATTTTTGTTAATTTCTCTTAAATACGTCTTTCAAATATATATTTGTTAAATTTATTTCAGTGTTTAAAAATCATTAATTATTTATGCATAAAAGTATGCAATAGAAATTAATTTATTATTTGAAACAAGATATTTATAGTATATAGATTTATACTTCTTATTTATAAGTTTTTAAAATGAAAATATTTTTGTTTACTAATATAATTATTAGAAAGTCAATTCAAGTAATATTAGCAATGCGTATACTTATAATTTTTTAATAATGTTATTAAATTTATTTTTATTTTATTGTAAATATTTCTTGATTGAAAGAAGTAATAGAAATCAATTATCTGTGATGATCATATTATTTATTGTAAGATATAGTAGATCTTAACTGTGAATAACAAAAAAAGTTATCTTATGGAAATACGTTGTTTTTTATAAAATCTAATAATACAATGTTTATTATAATTACTGAAAAATCGATTAATAGTAGAAATTTTTAAATGTGAACGTGTAAACATATTGGTAAAATAATTTTTGTTTTGGTTTTATTAGAAAAAATTTTTAATGAATAATAATTTTAAATGAATTATCATTACTAATTCTAAAAAAAAAAGTAAAATATGAAATATTAATATAAAAAAATTCTAGATATCAATATTATCTTTGAAATATAATGAAATTACATAATAAACTTAATGTATGTGTTACTATAAATTTATGCATAAGGCCTCATTTATTAAAATATTTTAGATACCAAATAATTTATTCACAATTTGAAGAATTAATGAAATTCAAAATATATACTTAACTACTATGAATTTTTTACTATAAGAACAGTACAATAAAAGTTAATTTCTATTAAAAAACTTAATTGAAATTTTATATTTTTTATCTATTTGCTGTAAAAAATAATGCACATTTAAAATACAAATAAATAATAATACATTTGTTTTTCAATAAACAATAATGATTTGATCAAGTATTGAAAATAATTTTATGAAATTAGATAAATATTGTTCTACTATATTAATATTGTTAATTTTTTTAATGCAATAGTTCAATTCACTATATTATTATATTGCACAAAAAAAAACAATTGAAAAAAATTAAATTTGGAATAAGATAATGTATATAAATAATTTTTGAAAATTTTAATAAGCTTATATGTGCAAGATATTTGAAAATATTCTTATTTAAAAACTTCACATGAAAGAAATTTCAGATCAATAAATATCTTCTTCATCTTCATCCATTGTGAAATCACTGACAACACCAGAATCCACTGCATATAGAGGACTACAATTTTAGATTTAAATTAATTTTATTTAAATTGTGTAAATTTTATAAAAATATATACTTAAAAATGTACTTACTTTATTGCTCTACATGTAAAAAATACTATTCTTTTCAGCTTTTTATTATAAAAAAAATAATTAAATGACCATAAACATCCATCTTCTCCAAAAGGGTCAGATGCCAAGTCAGGATTATAACTAAAATTTAAGTTTATTATTATTGTTATTATTGTATCTAAGCTGTAAATTTTGTTTAATGAATAATGGAATGGATTGTACCTATAAATATCACATTCATTCATCGATATTTCATCTTCAATAGTAGCCCATAGGGCAGATCTTAAAGTACGATAATGATCTCCTGCTGTTGCACTTAAATTACTATCAACAGCATTCATAACCCACTGTAAACTTGGTTCTTTACTAAATTCATGACTCTTTGCATCAGAAAAGTCATAATCTGGAAAAAATGCCGAATTCAATGTTGCTATTAAATAAAATAAAGTTTTTCTACTAATCGTGTCACAGAGTGGACCATCTTCATCACTAGTAATGCTGCGACTATAAAATATATTATAAAATATGACAAATTGTTTAAAAAAAATAATAAAAAAGTGGATAATTCAATGGTTATCTAAATATAAATTCATACCGAAAGTAACTATGTCCTGGAGATGTACCAAGAGAAGTTTGAGGTGGTGATAAGGCTTGGAAATCATGTGGAGTAACTCCTTGTTCGGCATTAAAACGTTTGTATAATTGTTTATCATTTCCTGCCATTTTACAAGAATAACTTTCAATCCTAATAAAAAAATAAGAAAATCTTAATGCATATTTAGATGCTTAAAAATTATAAATAAAATACAAACCTTCCAATAATCTTGCTGTCACCAGTTGTTATAAATAAAGCATTATTTATAGCTTCAAAACGTGTACTTTCTAATAGCTTCATGTTTGCAATTACTTTATCTAATATTCAATATAATAATTGATACAGTAATTTTGTAATTGCAGAATTTGATATGAGCACCTTAGCACAAAGTCATAGGTATATACTTTGCTTCTTAATTCTATGATGCCCAATGCTCTTAGTAAATTTTAAGGGTTCAACTTTTATATTTTTCAATAACGACGAAGAAGGAAACTTATTTGATTTCGTAAACTTATGGGGTCTTTAAACATTTTTCTCTTATGTATGAAAATTCCTTTTCTTTTTGAGTGCACAAAATTAATCGACGACTTGACGTTAATTGCCTTGACGTTACACTGTAGGTACATCACAACTTAAATAGGGCAGAGTATTAAGAATAAACTTGATAAATTATCGATATATGTGTTGATCCAAATGAATTATTTTTATTTACGAGTGCACTGATTTTGTATTCCAATTGTTGAATTATTCTTGAATCGTGCACAACGTTCGCTAACACGAATAAATGACAAATGACGATTGTGCACCAACGACAGAATCAACAAAGGAAATATCCGAATTACTCGTCCTTTTTGTTTGTGAAGAGAGACAATATCGAAAACTTGAGATAGCGCCTCGATAAAAATGGTTGTATTCGAGCTAAAGCTTATAAAAGAATTTAACACAGAGGCGTCGAGTCAAGGCTAGGACAACAATCTCTCACTATTGTTTGTCTCTTCCGCGAAAATAAAACTCAAAAATCTAAAACTCAGCCACCTGCTAATGCAGAAAAAAATCCATGATCAAAAACATCATCACTTAATGAATTTCGAAACAAAGATATATCTGTGTGCAAAAAAGTAAAAACGACACTACTTGCGCATCAGTTCTTTCAAACGATTACCATTGAGAAAAATTTGTAAACTCGATTTAATTATACGACTCTAGGCTCAATGTACTCAAACTCAAATGAACGATAAAGTACTTTTTCGGATTATTAATACTTTTAGCAATGATCTACAATTCAGTGCCAACACTGACTGAATCCTCTTGTTTTTTTTCTTGTGTTTAATGCTGATCTTACTCCTCTAGGTCGACCAGCGACTTTGTGTGCAATTTAATGTACACCGAACTGCATATATGTTCCGTTTCGCTGCAGTCGATACGTATATGGATATGTGTGATAAATGTCTTTGTTCGTGTTGGCTTGGCAATAGGAGAATCGCAGATGGGTGATACTTTGTGTATGGGCGCGGGTTCTACCTTAAGTGACATAAAACATAAATAGCCCACACACAGCGAAGTTTTGAGCGTAAAGCCGCAGCTCTCTCTCTTTCTGGCTCGCTTGCTTCCACCTGCGTACTAACACATATTTCCTTTTTTACGAATTTTTTTTCTCCCCTACAGTTGGCTCCTCCTCCGCGCCGTCTCAATTCCGTTCCTTCAGGGGCAGCTGACATCTTTGGTGTCGTCCCGATTCCTCTTCCCAACCGAACCAACTTAACTTTCGCACCTATGAAAATTGCTCGGTAATCACGCGCGCGAATATGTCAAAGCATTAGTAAGTAACGTGCTACTATTGCTTCGCTTTTATATGAATTATAGAGATGGATCGGTGGCAAAGTAAAAATCCTACGAAAAAATACTGTGCGGATAAATTAGTATTCACTATTGGTGATATAATTCATTTTTTGGTAACGAGCATTCAAGTTCTAACCTTATGGACTGTGTGTGCTGCAAAAATTAGATATTTGTTGTGATTCTTTACGGATGGAGATTGATAGGAGCAATCATTTTGGAATTTATTTTATAAATTATAAAAATGTCAAAGCGTTGGGGCAGAGACTATGTAGTCACCGAACATCGAGATTTACAGGTAAATTTAATTTTAATATAAAATTAACGAATTTTCAATAAATTTTACTTCTTTACTTAATTGATATTTTCTTTTTGCAGGCCAATACCATGGCTGTTGATGTCACAGGTAACCATGTACTTTTAGCTGGGTAGGTTTCAACGCCATTATTTTTTTAATTTAATTTTACAAGTATTTATCATTATTATAATTTGTATATTTATGTACAGTCGGAGGTATTTAGCAGTAAAACATCTTAATGAAGAATCAGAATCACTTAGAAAATTCCATCGACAAAGTAAATATGAAGTAGGATCTGCTGAATGGAATCCCAATTTAGCAAATTGCCATTTATGTGCAATATCTGTAAGTTATTATTAATTTGCATTATACAAAAAATCATAATTTATTTGAATAAAAACTAAAAATGCATATGTATCTTTTTATAAAGAGTAATACACGTGTGGAAATTGTAAGTTTTATGAGAAATAATAGCAATGATTTGCAACCTATTTATAGTTTGCGTGCACATACAAGAGTTGTAAGTGATTTAAATTGGCACCCCAAGGATCCTGATATTTTAGCTACATGTAGCATTGATACTTATATTCATGTTTGGGATATTAGAGATCAACGCAAACCAAGTTTGTCATTATCAGCTGTAGGTATGTTATGGATGTTTGATATATAAATTGAAAAAATAATATAATGTCATTTCTAAATGTTTTATTTTTGCAGTATATCATTAATGATGATAGGATAATTTTTGATCCTGTTTCATTTATACATTTATTCATTTTTCTTTTATTTTCAAGTGTTTAATTACCAATACCATTTTTAGCTTATCTAGTAAAATTGTTATTACAAACTTAATCCATTTTATATTGGTTATATATTTATTTCATACTTTGGCATTAGCAGATTAGCGGAATAAAATATCATTTTAGTATAAACAATTTTACATTTATTATTGTGAATTATTTTTCAAAATATGTTTTTTATAATATTTTTGAGCAAATATATACTTCTTATAAATATCTATATAAATCTCTGCAATTTTTATGTTCAAATTTATTTGTTCTTTCTCACCAAATTCTATAAAATATCCCCACTGAACCTGAATTTTTCCCTGACTTCAAAAGAAAAAATGTTACTTGTTTTTTCCCTTATTGTTAATACCTCAAAATTAATTGATGAAAAATAAAAGTGAATAAATGACATAAAATCGTTATTTCGCTGATTTATATTAATTTATATTTGCAATACTGAAAATAATGTTTTATTTATCTTAAAAATTTCACTGTTTACTATTTTCGTTTTTTAAAATTTTATTTTATGTTTAAGTTTTAATGGTACATTCATCATTCTTTTAGAATCATCAACTTTAAATATTTGTAATTATAGTTGTATTCAATTTAAAGCCTTTAAAAATAAATAAATATTATATTTATATTTTCGTTCAGCTGGTGCATCTCAAGTAAGATGGAATATTTTATCTCCAAATATGTTGGCAACTGCGCATGACGGGGATATTAAAATTTGGGATCAACGAAAAGGAAATACTCCTGTGCAATATATTGCAGCTCATTTAACAAAAGTATCTATTTAATAATATTAAATTTAATAATTGTCATAAATAATAAATAATCAAAAATAATGTTCATTTGATTAAATTTAAAAAATTTATATATTTATAATGTATTTATCATAGATTCATGGATTAGATTGGTGTCCTTTTCATCAAAATCAATTAGCTACGTCAAGCCAGGATTGTACAGTAAAAATTTTTGATACTAATAATTCTCGTAGAGCTGAAAGTATTCTCACAACAAATTCTCCTGTATGGAAAGCACGATATACGGTATAAATAAATGATTCAAAAAATAAAAAAATGTGTATAAAAACTAATCAAAAAATGTAATTACAGCCTTTTGGAGAAGGTCTAGTTACAATTGTTGTACCTCAGTTACGTAGAGGTGAAAATAGTCTTTTATTATGGAATACTTCCAATTTATCAGCACCAATTTATACATTTGTCGGGCATACTGATGTCGTTCTAGAATTTCAATGGCGTCAATCAATATCAGGTATATCTGCAGTTAAATATACAAATAAATATAGAAAATAAACATAAAAAGTACTAAAAATTTGTAAGAAATCTATTTTTTACTTTTCCATCAATATTCAGAATAAATTTATTTTAATATATTCATTAATTTATTAATCATCATTTGAATTAATTATCAATAATATAAATAAAGATTTTGTGAAATAATCATATATTCAATGAAATTCATATTTCAAATAATGTGTGTAGAATTTAAATAAGATTAAAAATATATAATTTCTGTTAGATGTGTAATTAATAATAACATATGTAAATTGTTTTGAATGTTAAATTTAATTTTCTTCAATTTATTTTTCTTCTTATAGAAAAACATGATTTTGAACTAATCACTTGGTCTAAAGATCAGTCTTTGAGAATATTTAAAATACCTCCTTTAGTAAAGAAGGTAATTATAAATATATGTTATTATAATTTGAAATTTATTTATTCTTATATATTTTTCAAATACATAAAATTATGAAATAATAGTTATGTGGACATGACATGGATGATAGCAATTGTGTTTATACCCAGTATTCAGAAGAAAATAATTTAAGTAGTGTATATTTTTATATTTTTAATTATTTTAATTATTTTATTTTATTTGTGTAATAAATTCAAATAAAATTTATGTTTAATCTAGGAAATTTACAATCTGTACAAGAATTAGAACTTAATGAATCAAGTAATGAACATGAATTAAATTATCCTTTACCAAATATGGATGTTACAACATTAAATCATAACGATGACGTTTCTAAACTTGAGAAAGAATTATTATCTCCATATCAACCAAAAACTTTGCAACAAGAATTTTCTTTGATTAATATGAATATACCAAATATAGAAGTATATAAATTTAAAAACCTCTTTTTATTTATTAATAAGAAAATAGTTTTCATTCAATGAAGCACAGATTGAATAAAACACCATGTTCTATTCTTAATTAATGTGCCTACATTTCGACAAAGAATGCCTTGTCCTTATCAAGACTTTTTATTAATAAAATTAAATAAATACAATTATATATTTATCACATATATAATTGTCAAAATGTAGGCACATTAATTAAAAATATAAACTTGTGTTTTATTCAAACTGCACTTTATTGGATCAAAATTATCTTCTTATCAATAAAAAGTGAAGGTACTTATTGTCAAATTTCACAACTTATTATAATTTTGGTTTTAATTTAAAATAGGTCAATACAATGGATGTATTAGAAAGAAGTTGTACAGTTACTGCATCTAATAAAAACTATAATGTTGTACTGAAAGTTAATTTTCCAGGAAATTATCCATTTAGTGCTCAACCTACTTTTCAATTTTGTCCTGGAACAACAATAGATAATTCAATAACGACGAAACTACATAGAGTATTAAAGCAAACGGCTCAACAAAGAGTTCGAAAAAATAGATCATGTTTAGAACCTTGCTTAAGGCAATTAATCATAACATTAGAACAGGCAAGTTAAAAATAATGAAAATATAAACTATTTTTAAAAATTTTATACCTTTTTAATACAACTCCAGAATATCAATTGTCTAAGAGATGACATACGTTAATGATATTATATATTTATAATATTAATTAAAAATAATGATTTTTTAATATATTTAAAACATTTCTCAATCATTTAAATTTCTAGATTTATCATAATTAATTTTTTAATCAATTATTAAATTATAAAATAGAATTCAAAGCTTAATACTAAAGTAATTATTAAATTTTAAAGTCTTTAAATAATTTTTTCTTTTAAATTTATTTAATTTTCTTTTATTGCAGTATACTTTATAGATTTTATTTTTATTTATTGAAATTTTTTATATTTCTTAAGTTATTAATAATTATAACATTTATAGTATTATAAAATTGATCGAACTTTTAAATTAAATATAAAACTGTTTGAATTTGTATTAATAGATTTTTAATTTATATATAAAATTTAAGAAGCAATTTCAAATATGAGTTAATGGCTTTAATTTATAAAATATATTAATTTTAAAAAATTCCAATTTATTTTCATTTATAATATAATAATATCTGAATAATTGCTTATTAATAATTTTATTATCAATCATTTTTATAAATGCTTCAAAAAGTAAAAAAGTATGTGATTAAATTTACGTTCTAATATTTTTTGAAATTTTTTCTTTATTTTGTAATTATTTATTTAATATTTTTAAGACTTGTGTAAAAGAGGAGACGGAAAATGATCATCTTGGTTATCATATACAACACACTGAAAATTTTTTAAATTCCAACAAAATTTGTTCAAATTATCAAGATGCATATGTTCCTTTTCCACGAACATCAGGCGCTAAATTTTGTAGCGTAGGTCCGTATATTTAATATAATAATAATAATAACAATAATAATAAATGTGAACATAAATTTATATTTATAAAAATATTCATTCTATTTAAGGTATACTTGTATGTTTTGCTCGGTCTTCTAATGCAAGACGAACTTCTATAAAAACTGAAGGTTTTACTCCTCGAGCTTTGTCTGCCCTTGCATCAAATATTAACAATGGAAGACATTTCATGCAAATTTATCCAAATAATTATATTCAATCTAATGATAATGTCTCTATAAGTTCATTTTATTTTCAAGATCGGGTAAATAATTTTTTTAATATAAATTTATACACAAGAAAATAAATATTCATTGTACATTACATCTTTTGTTTTTGTAGGTTTCCAGAAGAACTAGTCATAATCAAAATAGGATGTATGCAAAACCAAATTTTAAAAATTATCTTAGTTTAGTAACAATATACGATACTTCCACACTTTTTTTTGTTAATAAAGAGTTAGCTGAAAAATATATGTAAGTTTAATATTAGTTTTAAACTATTACCTTTTTAATATAGTGTAAATAATAATGATTAACAAAAGATGTTGTTATAGAATAAATACAACTAATATACCTGCAATGTGTCATTATAATGCAAATATAGCAGCAAGTTTAGAAAGACCTGATCTGGTGCAAGCATGGTGCTTGGCAGCTTTAGTTATTTCGCAGCCTCTTACAAATGCTCAAAATTTACAAACAGCTTATCAAGTATCAGAATCAGATACTCCATGGTGTTTTCATCCATTTGGTCAAAATTTAATTCATTCTTTGTATGTAATGTGTATGTAAAAAAGAAAAGAAATATTTTTTTATATTTATAAATTTTTTTTAGAATACAACATTATGTTAATCAATCCGATATTCAAATGGCAGGTATGCTAAGTTGCGCATTCAACTACAAATCTGAAAATTCTAATATAACGCAAAATCGAATTATTAGCAAATATGTAAATGTCAGTGTAAGTAATTGAATAACAAAAAAATTTTGTAGTTTCAATTTTCTGTATACTGTATAACCTTTTGCATAATTTTTTGCTGATCATACATTATATTTATATACAAATTCTTTCATATAATATTAAAGAATTTTTATTTTCTATACCTAAGAACCAAATTTTGCATGCGATATTTAGTTAAAGTTTCATTCAGCGCACGCTTTTATAAAAATCTATTGTATTTAAATGCAAAACTAAATTTACCATTAAAGCAATTATTTTTATGTTAAATAAAACATTGAAAATAATAATTTAACTGTAAATAATTAAATTAATACCAAAATTATTAACAGAAAATTCATAAAAACATTTTTATATTATGTTTGTTATAGAAGCTTTTTACTGGAAAGTGGTGGCTTAAGGTAAGGGAGGATTTAGTTTTTATTCATAAATGCATTTGTCAATAAATTTTTTATTCACTTAACAAATGTAATAATTCAGGCTTTTAAAATTTGATTGGTTCTTGAGGTTAATTATGTTATAAATTTCATTCATAAGCTATTATATACTTTTAATATTTAATACATTCGTAATAAAGATTACTTATTGCTTAAATTACAAAATTTTTTTTAAATTTTTATGCAAAATTCATATTTAAAAAAAAAAAATTAATTACAATACATATTGTATATTTAAAATAAAAATAATATTTAAAAGCAATTAAAATATTTTATTATTATTTGAATTAAATAAAATATTTATTTTCAGCCTGGGGGATCACCTTATCACACAATTCATCCTGCAGACACAACACTTGAAGGTTGGAATTTTCCTAATTTAAAACAAAATAGATCTAATTCTTGGTCTGAATCTTTAGATGGTTTTCAAATTCAAGATACTTTTCTTGAATATGGACGTAATATAAGGTAATTAATTATTAATATATATATTTATGACTTATTAAGAATTTATTTTATATTGTATGAATTTTTCAGACTATTAGATGAAAAAAATACTGCATTATACGATGCTTATAAAAAAGCATATGCTGAAGTTTTGCACAGGTGGAGATTATTGGATGCACGAGCACAAGTATTAAAACATGTTAGCATAAGTTCAATTGATACACATAAAAGTATTGAATTCCAAAGTGAATGTCTTACATGTAATAAATCAAGTAAAGGACCACAATGCTGTACTTGTAAACGACTGACTTTTCAGTGTTCTGTATGTCACATTTCTGTTAGAGGTAAGAATTATATGTTAAAATTAAATATAATTTGTATTAAATGTTTTAAAAATTATTCATTAATTTGTTTTAATTTTATTTTTTTGAGGACCGAGCAACTTTTGTATAGGATGTGGACATGGAGGTCACACATATCATTTAGCAAAATGGTTTACAAATGAGGTTGTTTGCCCAACTGGCTGTGGCTGTTGTTGCCTTCACGAAAATATGACATTGTTGAAATTGTAAATCAAATATAAATTTTTATTTTTAAGAAAAAAAGAATATAAAATATAATATTTAATATAAAATAATATTAACATTAATTATTGTAAATATGACTCATTAATGATATAATAATTTTTATTACATATTGAAATTATTTATAAAATTATTGAATTTTTTTTAATAATTATATACTTGTATATCTTTTAAATCATAAATACAATCATATAAATATTAATTAATTTGTACTTTAAACTAAATTTAATTATATTTTTAAATGAATTTCAAAATTAATTATTAATAATGGATTTCTATTGTAATATCAATTATTTTCTTATTTGTATTATTGTTTACTTCAATAAAAAATATTCTTACAATAAAGTTTTCAAAAAGTAATTATTTTCATATCTTCAAATCATATGGTAATACAATTATTGATATTATTTTTGAATACATTGTTCATAATTATTAATTTTATAGTATAAAAACGAAATTGCACATTACTGTCATATGCATTCTTGATTACTCGATATCAAGTTTTATAATGTAAATATTTATCATATAAAATGCCAAACTTACTAGTATTTATTGTAGCATGATTAGAACCTTTGAAAATTATTAAAAATTAATATGATAATTTTTATTACCATAACTTTTAACAATTTTGTAAATTATAAAAAAAAGCAAATACTGGACAAAAAATTTAAGAATAAATAGAGTTCAATGGTGTCATTTAATCTTTAAATAAATTTGTTTTTTTTTGTTTAATACATAAATACTGTGATTTTTTTATAAATAAAAATTTGATAAAAAAATACCAAATCAAGGATTTGTGTGCTATGTATTGACAAGATGCCCTCATGTGGTTTCCATCAGATATCTAGTTTTTACATATGAAACCTTGTGCATGTGACATTTTTATTTACTTAAGTATTTATTACTTACTGTACTTTGTATTTATTTACGCGCTCTAACATGGAAAACATTGTTTTATGAAAAATTTTATACAAGGATATTTATTTTTTTTATAGATCAGTTAACATGATTAATCTAGAATAATTATCTTTTTAGATTGTAATACAATAACAAATTGTGAAATTATAAATTTTCTAAATTGTATATAAAATTATCTGTAATATAAAATTATTTATTTTAAGAAAACAATGTAATTACTATTTTATTTTTATATTTTTAAATATAAGTTAAAATAAAAACAATATAATTTTTTAATAAAGTTTTAATTGTATTACTTCCTGTAAATATAATTAAAAAATTTATAAAAAGTAACATTTGAAGTAAATTTTATAAATAAAATAATTGATTAATGATTGAATTCATTAATTTAAAGTGATTATTATAACATCAATATCTATAATGATCTGATTTATATGGTCCATTTACAGGAACATCTAAATACTCTGCTTGGGCTGGAGTAAGTCTTGTCAATTTAACACCCAAATGTTCTAGATGTAAAGAAGCAACTTCTTCATCCAACTAGACATAAAATAAATATATGTTACATTTTTTTAATAACTTATATATAAAAAAAAAAAATATTTTTTTTACTTTTTTAGGTAGCATATGTACACCAACTGAATAAAAATCAGATTTTGTCCATAATTCAATTTGTGCTAATGTTTGATTGGTAAAAGAATTACTCATTACAAAACTAGAATGACCTGTTGCACAACCAAGATTGACTAAACGTCCTTCCGCGAGAAGTATTATATGTCTAAAATATTATAGCAATAGATTATTATAAAAATATTAACTAATATAATTAATGTAAAAGTTTTACCTTTCATTATTTAATTGATAACGATCTACTTGTGGTTTTATGTTTATTTTTGAAAGTGCATTCTTTTCAAGCCATGTAACTTGAATTTCACAATCAAAATGTCCTATATTACAAACTATAGAATCATTTGGCATATTTAAAAAGTGATCTCCTGTTATAATATCTTTACAACCTGTTGTTGTAACATATATTTGACCTTTTGTAGAAGCTTCTTCCATAGTTGTTACCTTTAAGAAATATTTTTTTAAATTTATTTTTTAAAAAATTGTCATATTTTAAATACCTCATATCCTTCCATAGCTGCTTGAAGAGCATTTATGGGATCAATTTCTGTTATCAATACACGACCTCCTAATGCTCTCAAACTTTGTGCACATCCTTTCCCTACATCACCATATCCAGCCACTACACAAACTTTTCCAGCAATCATAACATCTGTAGCTCGTTTTATACCATCAATAAGAGATTCTCGACATCCATACAAATTATCAAATTTACTCTACAATTAAAAACACGTGTTTATTTACTCACAATGTAAATTTAAGAAATTTAAGATTATATTAACCTTTGTTACAGAGTCATTAACATTAATAACAGGAACTTTAAGCTTTCCCTCTTTAAACATACGATATGCATTGTGTACACCAGTTGTTGTTTCTTCAGAAATGCCCTTACAGGTAGTCAAGTATTCTGGATATTTATTGTGTACAAGATTGGTTAAATCACCCCCATCGTCAAGAATTAAATTAAATGGTTTTCCATCAGCAAATAATAATGTTTGCTCAATGCACCACAAGTACTCTTCGTCTGTTTCTCCTTTCCAAGCATATACAGGTATTCCAGCTTTAGCCATTGCTGCAGCAGCATGGTCTTGTGTACTAAATATATTACATGAAGACCATTGTACCTTCAATTTATACATCAATTGATTATATTACTTAACTAAATAGTTTGACACAATTTAAATAATAAAATAAAAATGAATCAACATATTACTTTAAAAATTAAATTTATTATAAAAAATTATAAAAATTTATTATAAAATAATTAAGACCATTGTTTGAAAATATTATGCTAATTTTTTTTTCACTCATTATTTGAAATGATAATTATTTATTTCAGTACTTCAAAATTATAATTAATTAATTTTAGTATAGGTTACAGAAATTCTCTATTCCATTAGATATTCTCAAAAATTCTTTTTTATTGTAAAATTAATTATTAAAATAAACAATATATATTTGAAAAAAAATATATCATAAATTTTAATTTAAGTATTATAATTTTTAGTAAAAGTTATTTCAATTTCTAATAATAATTGTTTTATTTAAAGGATAATAAATAATTATTTTTACCTCTGCACCAAGTTCAATTAATGTTTCAATCAATACAGCAGTTTGAATAGTCATATGTAGACATCCAGCAATACGAGCTCCTCTTAAAATTTTTTGAGGACCATATTTCTTACGTATAGCCATTAATCCAGGCATTTCATTTTCAGCCAAATTAATTTCTTTTTTTCCATATTCAGCTAAGGAAATATCCGCTAATAAAAAAAATAATTTATTTTTAATGTAGTTGTAATTTTGAGGTAAACTATAATAATGGTATGAAAAGTAGATTTATTCTAGTTATATAAGGGAAAAAACATTATTTATATATATATTAAATATAATTAAATTAAATGTAGTGATAATTAATAACAATTCAATGTTTATTTTACATAACTTACCAATTTTAAAAGGTAGTTTGCATGTCATTTTTTTAAAATACTAAATAGTTTAATTTTTTTTTACTCAATAGTTTCTTAAAATGATACAAAATTAAATATATATAATTAAATTAAATATATAAATAATAAATAAGATAAAAAATAAATATACAAATTAAATATATAAAAATATTATTCTAAATATCTGTTACGAATGCAATAAACACATGGAGTTTAATTCACTGTTTGATTATTCCAAATTTTTATAGCCGGAGATATAAAAACTCATCTAGAAAGGTCATTCGTTACCACCCCCACGCCAGCCTACGAACTTTCGAATTTCCAAAAAAAAAAAATATGGACAGGTAGATCTTCAAATGCACCCTCCGAAAAAACTATTTTTTTTAACTGCACCCCCTTAGATTTTGAGAAAAAAATTCATAAAGATTTTGAACAACAAAAATTTTGTATTCGCGATAACTCGATCAATACTCAATATTTTCGATCAACTTTTTTTTAAACAAATGCACCCTCGCCCAAATTAATTGCACCCTCTCTAAATTTTTAATTTAAATTATATTTATAATAAAAAACTATAAAAACTCTTAGGCCATGAACTAAAGCCAAAGCGCATGCGTGAACAAGCCCAACACGATGACAAGGAAATTTGAATTTAAATAAATAAACTAAACCAATCAATCAACTAAAAATTGTGCAAATTAATAATTAATAATCCACAAACAAGGAAAAAAAATTATAATGGTAAAAAGAATATCTAATTGTCGATACGCAAGCAAAAGATGGACAAATAACACTAAAATATTAAAAATACTTTTTTTTTAATAAAATATGAACCAATTAATGCATCAAGGTAAATCTTCGTAGGCTGGCTCTTCGATACTTTACCTACACAATAAAATAACTTTCATCAAATGCACCCTCCTGATTTTCGAGAAAAATCGAAATTTTATATCATCAAAAAAATTTTTTTTTATTTAATATCTGAAAAACTAGACCAGCTAGCCACGTCATTTTTTTTTAAACAAATGCAATTATCAAGTATCCTACCTGTATTTGCTATGATGTCGTGGAATAAAATTGTTGTTATTTCATTCAATTGTTTTTATTTGTTAGTTAATAAATAAAAAAAAAAATATAAATATTTGCTTTTCTCTTTAAAAGTATTACTAGTTTCATTTTGACCGCTAGTGGCGCTGATAATTCTTTTATTACAGTAAAAATGCATTCTGCAATAATTTTGCATTATTTAATTGAATATCCGAGCGATATTCTTGAAAAAATTAAATTTTATAGTACAAAAAAGGTGCATTTGTTTAAAAAAAAAAAATGACGTGGCTAGCTGATCTAGTTTTTTAGATATTAAATAAAAAAAAATTTTTTTGATGATATAAAATTTCGATTTTTCTCGAAAATCAGGAGGGTGCATTTGATGAAAGTTATTTTATCGTGTAGGTAAAGTATCGAAGAGCCAGCCTACGAAGATTTACCTTGATGCATTAATTGGTTCATATTTTTTAAAAAAACAGTATTTGTACTTTTTCCAAAGGCTGAAACTTTGGTGCAGATTCCTCTACCCTTGTTTTACATATATAAATTATCAAGTATCCTACCTGTATTTGCTATGAGGTCGTGAAATAAAATTGTTGTTGTTTGATTCAATTGTTTTTATTTATTAGTTAATAAATAAAAAAAAAATATAAATATTTGCTTTTCTCTTTAAAAGTATTACTAGTTTCATTTTGACCGCTAGTGGCGCTGATAATTCTTTTATTACAGTACAAATGCATTCTGCAATAATTTTGCATTATTTAATTGAATATTCGAGCGATATTCTTGAAAAAATTAAATTGTATAGTACTAAAAAGGTGCATTTGTTTAAAAAAAAAAAATGACGTGGCTAGCTGGTCTAGTTTTCTAGATATTAAATAAAAAAAAATTTTTTTGATGATATAAAATTTCGATTTTTCTCGAAAATCAGGAGGGTGCATTTGATGAAAGTTATTTTATCGTGTAGGTAAAGTATCGAAGAGCCAGCCTACGAAGATTTACCTTGATGCATTAATTGGTTCATATTTTATTAAAAAAAAAGTATTTTTAATATTTTAGTGTTATTTGTCCATCTTTTGCTTGTGTATCGACAATTTGATATTCTTTGTACCATTATAATTTTTTTTCCTTGTTTGTGGATTATTAATTAATAATTTGCACAATTTTTAGTTGATTGATTGGTTTAGTTTATTTATTTAAATTCAAATTTCCTTGTCATCGTGTTGGGCTTGTTCACGCATGCGCTTTGGCTTTAGTTCATGGCCTAAGAGTTTTTATAGTTTTTTATTATAAATATAATTTAAATTAAAAATTTAGAGGGGGTGCAATTAATTTGGGCGAGGGTGCATTTGTTTAAAAAAAAAATTGATCGAAAATATTGAGTATTGATCGAGTTATCGCGAATACAAAATTTTTGTTGTTCAAAATCTTTATGAATTTTTTTCTCAAAATCTAAGGGGGGTACAGTTAAAAAAAATAGTTTTTTCGGAGGGTGCATTTGAAGATCTACCCGTCCATATTTTTTTTTTTGGAAATTCGAAAGTTCGTAGGCTAGCGTGGGGGTGGTGTAAAGCAGAATAATTAAATAAATTTATTAATGCCATAAAATTTTTGTAAAATTAATTTTTCTAAATTAATATCACAATATATTACATGAATAATATAAGATTTCATTAATAATGCAAATATTTTGAATTCTAATAATTATTAATAATCATTTAACACATTTTAATGCAATTTTTATAAATATATATGATTGATTATTTACCATTTCATATTACTTTATAATATATATTGTTTATCGCTTTTATTTTTATATTCATTTATATAGATATGTAATATTTTTCATTTATTATAATTTTATTTTTCTACATATTTAGACGGCAATTTTTCATATTTGAATGCCTTTTGTAAAATTTAGTGATGAATTATTTATAATCGTAGGTAATTGGCATTTTTTTATCATTTTTTTAATTCAATTTTTTTTTATCTCACATTATGTTGTAGCTTGTACTATTCTATTTGCTCGAAAGATTATTTAAAAAAAAAAAAAATTCGTACTAAACTATTCAGTAATTTCTGAGAACATTCATATTCTTAAAAATGTTATTTATTCTAAACTTTCTTTTACTAAAATAAAAAATAAATAAATATTATTTAACATACAAATAGTTTATTTTTTATCTATTAATAATATCGTATACATTTAGAAAATTTAAATTGTTGATTTGGATTCTACGCAATTCTGGTCATTAAAGTAAAGCGTTATAGATTCGAATAACATAATTACTATTTTATCGCATCAATTAAATAGAAGAATTATATAAGTTCATAATATGGCATGTTAAATTACGCGTTTCAGATCAGTAATGATATTAGTTGAAGAAATAGAGAATTAAAATATTATTTGTTGGGGAAATGTAACGAATGATGTTTGTTTAAAAATGAAACAAAAATCCCAAAAAATATAAATTGCTATTTGACGGGAGCTTCAGCCATTCCCATTTCATACTTTAATGTATAGAGCATACACCAAGTTTAAATGAATACAATTTATCTTCGTATACCTCGAGAACCAATGAAAAGCGTGTGCGCACGGTTTGAATAGTAGGAGGGAGAGAGAAAGTGTCACCTTTGTAGCGGTTGAAATCATCAGTCTAGTCGTGGCATGCTTTAAAGATGGATTAGGGAGATTTCATCATTTTCATACTTTCCCCCTTGTTTTTTATTTATTTTATATTTGTCCTAGTTTAAAATTTACTTTTGTTTATTTTTTTAAATTTGGATCAATGATACAAACTTCAAAATTTTATAACCTTTTAATCGACCGACGTATATAATTCAAAGTTTTATTGTCACCTAACTATATAAAATAATTGGAGTTCGAATTACAATTTTGTGTTACGATACTGTAGTTACCATCGCTGTATATGTGTGTGTATTTTTATTTATGTATTTATTTATATTCCAACTACCTGTAAATGTGAATTTCAAAAAAAGCAAAGAAAACATACATGCATGTTTCAAATTTTTAAAAAGAATTAGGCAAAAAATAATATCAATAGAAACACCAATAAGATTTCTACAACTTTACCTTTTCTTAATAAAAAAAAATCAGGTAAGTGGTAAAGATAATAATTCAGTAAAATAATGATATCTAATAGTAAAAACAAAAAAAATTTAGTATTTTTAATGAAATTTATATGTCTATAATTGCTGAATAATCTTTATGTCTATTGCCAAATAATGAACTAAAATTATACCTTACATAGTTTAAAATTCTATTTTTAAGTCAAAATTTTTTTTCAAATTACAATAAATGATACAATTTGAACCTTTTTATAAAAATTAATCAAATCAAATTATTACTATAAATTATTTGATTAAAATTCAGTACAATAATATTTTCACTTTTTGATTTAATTTATATTCAATGCATACAAATATTGTAATTCGAAATTTATACACTTAAATACTTTTTATAGATATAAAAGCGGCTGTTAAGATAAAAATGTTACACTTTTTGTATTTGATAAAGATAAGTGTATATTAAGGTCAATTTTAATAAGATTAATAATAAATTTGAAATAAATAATGAACTTCATATAAAAATTATAAAAATTTATTAATAAAAGTAGAGAAATTATATAGATTATGTTAAAATATTTATTAAACAAGAACTAATATGTTGCAAATTTTAATTTAATTTTTAAAATTTTATCGTGTCATTCATTTATTTAAAGAATGTTTAAAAGGACTTCAATATTATATTACATTTAATGTTAGATAATGTATTATATACAATAAACATCAAATTTTTGTAATATAATCTGAATTTACAATTTCTGAAAACGTGATCAAAGGATCCTTATGAATTTTTTTTTTTTATATTAAACATAGAAGTAAAATTATACTTTTGTTTCAATTTGTTTTTATAAATTATAAATCATTTGAATTGATTATATTTTATGTAATTCATAAATTTAATATTTGTTTTAATAAAAATTTATTTAGAATTTTTATTTTATATCATGATATAGAAAACTTTTTTAAAATCCATTATGTTTAGTTACTGTACCAACAATGTATTATACATAAAGTAAGAATTATGATCTATATAAAAAAATTTTGAACCATACAAATAATCATCAATATTTGTACAATAACAAAATGTTTTACATTTACTGATATAATCGTAATAATCATACTGATGGTGTGATAAGAACAATGATAGTGTAAAAATAAAGGATAATAAATAAAGATATTTATTATTATTAAATGTAGAAAAAGTTTTTTATAATATTTTAATCTTTTTTTCTTTATCTATAATATTTTATCTACAATAATATGTACTAAAAATATTTATCTAGAAAAATTAATATAAATATGTGAAATTCTATTATTATTAATAATATTACATTTATGATTTATGATTTTTAAAGAAATTTGTATTTAATAATAAAATTAATTATTAGAAAATTTTTATTTACGATTGAAGTAGATAATTGAAATTTAATATATACAATTGTATTATTAAATGATATTCAATATTATACCAAAATATAATACAATTTTTTTTCATTCTTTTTTTTTTTCATTTGCAATTTTAAAAATGAGTTGTTTATTTTAATTTTTAATAAAAGATTATTAATAATTAATTTTTTTATTAACCTTGAATTTGCCCAAGCTAATGAATCGAATGAGTATTGTTGAAAGTATTTAAAAAAAATATGTAAAATCTTTAATATTTAATATGTACGATTAAATTACTAAGATATTTAATATATCATTAAAATATAATATAATTTTTTCTTAAACATTTTTTTATTACCTAAAATTAACCAATCCAAGTCTTTGTATACATTTTTCATATTCTTTATTATGATACTTATTAAATTTTTTAGTTTGTTCAAGTTTTATATTGTGTTCATGCGTTATTATTGATTTCTTGAAAAGGGTTCAACGAACTGCAAGAAGAGAGGAAAAACTGACATACTCTCCACTTTCTCTTTATCTTTTTCTTCTTGTTATTTATAATATCATTATTTTCTTATTGAAATAATATGTAAAAGATTGTATTTTTTTATTTTCAATTTCACTTTTTATTTAATTGATGCAAAAAATCAAATATATTAGAGTATTGATATTCCATTCTATAATATTAAATTAATATGTAATTTTATTCATTTTCACATTTATTCAGCATTATTTAGAACATAATGAAAATATCGATATTTTTTAGAGTTTTTAAATTAAAGAGTTTATTATTTGTTTTTTTAAATCCAACATTATTATTTGTATTGATAATAATTTTTTATCTATGTTTAATCCAAATGAAAATTAATATGTTTACAGTATCCTATTGATTTATATTTATATTACATTTATATTTAGCATTTTACTGTCAAGTTTGTTTCACTTTTTAACTGTTATTAATATGAAACATAATTTTATTAAAAAATACTCCGTTGCGTTTGTCCCTATATAGTTTTAATATTTATTTTTTAAGAGCTTAAAAGACACAGAAGATTTGAATTTATGTTTAGACTAGATGAAGGCTACCAAGCGTAAAACAAGATATATATACTTACTTGACCATAGATGAAATTGTATACAATGTATATAAAAACATAATACAAGTGCAACAGTGCATTAAAAGCTTAATGCACATTATAGAACATACATTATCTTTCTATACAAACCAATATTCTTATAACATTACTATAAATATTATTAATAATAATCAATTAAATTTATTTTTAAATATTTAGAACCATTAACATGACAAAGCTTCTAAATAAAATTAAATTAAAAAATTTAAGTATAAAATTGTTAAAAAAGAGGTATTTTTCAAATGTTTGTAGACATCTATGATTAACAGATATATCTGCTTTTCAAGCATAAAAAATAGTATTTTTTTCGTATAAAAAAATAATTATTAATAAATAAATCTTCAAAAAGTTTTTGAATATATATAAGGGTATTATTTGTATATAATCTCACTAAAAATGATGAAAAATAAAAATAAAAAAAAATTTTATGCAATTTTTAGTCAATAAAAAATAAATATATTAATACTCATTTCAGTAAAAATAAGTTTACAGTTTATAACACAAGTTTAATCAAAAAATGAATTACAAAAAAAATATTTCTTCTTAAATTAAGTGATTTAATTTATATAACACGATAAAACAAATTTTGAAATAAAATTAAAAAATAAAAACTATATAATTATATTATAATTGTTTCAAAAAAATATCAAAATATTTTTTGATATTATTCGTATTATGTACTATAAATATGAATATAAAAATCACCCACACATAAACATTTTTTGTCACTATATCTTTTTTAATTACACAATAAAAATATATGTATATTTTTAAGTGAAACAAAAATAGAAATAAAATTTTTTTTTAGTATAATTTGTTTATAATAATATTTAAAATGAAATTTTTGAGGTTTTTAAATTTGTATTTAATCTTATTTGATTGAATTTCAAAAGTACATTTTTTATCTGTTTTATTTTAAATTTATTTCATTAACTTAATTATGTGTGTAATATGATTTTTTTATCCAAAACTTTTGAAGCTAAATTAATAGGGTTTCAGTGTAAGATGAAATTAATGAAAATCATTAATTTTTTATAGTTATTTAGATAAAAAATATCAATAAGACTATTAATAACTTTATACTAAATAGATTTATTTATACAATCTAATAGTTTATTAATTTTTTTTTTTTAATATTTTATGATACTAAAAGATTAAATATTAAAAGATTAAAAAATTAAATATGATAACGTTACTTCTAATGTTTTGATTTTGCCAATGCTAAATATTTTGTTCGCTCGTTTGTGTAGTTATTATTCATGCTGTGCATAAATGGTTTATCCACGAAGTATCGAGTTTTTTTTTCATTATGCGACTATTGGTCGTAGAAATTTGGGAGGGGTCTTAAAATATTGACAAACTCTTTCCTCATTTGTCCCTTTCTTTTTTTTGGTTTTTCGACAATTTGAAGCGGCAAGATTCAACTTCGCACGAAGGGTGTTTTACAGTTTTTTGACACGGCGCGATGGGGCGACTAGTGGAAAAGCGTTATGCGATAAAATTTTGTTGGCAATTAAAAAAAACAGTGTGGAAATGTATAAAATATTACAAGAAGCGTATGGAAATAATTGTATGTCAAAATCGCAAAGTGAAAAATTGCACAGAGTTTTTAAAGAGGGCCGAGAAAGAACCATCGACGAGCTTGAATCTGGACGTCTAAAAAGCTATCGAATGACTAGGAACACCCGGCGCATGTTAGAAATTAAAAATTTGGACTGTTGATTAACAGATAAAGCAATTCAGGAAAAACTGAATTTAACGTGATCTACAGTGTACAATATAGTGCAATAAAATTTATAAATGTCGAAATTTTTCAAAAACATGAAAGCTGAAGAGTTTGAAATGCATTTGAAATTTGGAAAACACGCCTTTAAAAATGAGTTAATACACGAGGAAATTATTTTGAAGAATTTAAAATTTTTATATCATACTATTTATAATTCCACCAATAAATCATATTTCAAAAAAAGGTAAGAATTTTTGTTTTTTTAATATTTGAACAAAACATTTTCATGTAGTTTTCCACTAATCGCTTCAACGCGCCGTGTCAAAAATTTGAAAAACACTCTTCGTGCGAAGTAAAATGCTGCCGCGCCTAATTATCGGAAAACAAAACAAAAAAAAGGGACAAATGCGGAAAGATTTGTCGACATTCTAAGACCTCTCCCAAATTTCTACGACGAATAGGCGCAAAATGAAAAAAAACTCGATACATCGTGGATGAACCATGTATGTGGCATATATAGATTTTACATAGATATACATTATTATCTCTATGAATTTGTTTATTAATCCAAAACATATTAATTTTATGAATATAAAGATAAGAATTTAATAAAAAAGTTTTATTTTTTTCATAACATCATGCTTAAAAATTTTATTTAAATATAATAGATTGTCAATTAAAGAATTTGTATGATTCACAGTTTATTTCGGTAAACATAAACAATTTAAAAATCATTTATAAAAAAATGAATGTTTTTGTATTGATAAAAATAAATATTCTTCAAGACTAATGTAATATATTATTAAAATTTATTATAAATATTATAGTAATGATTTTCAATTTAGTTCATAATTTTGTCAATTCGTATGTGTGTAAATTTAAAAAATTTCTATTTCTATTTGTTGTATTCAATAAATTTAATTTATATGATTGAGTTATTTATTATTATTTTATTTTAAGACTATTTTTAACAATGTACTTATTTATTTATTTACTTTAAATTACAAAAAATAACTTTATAAATTAATTATGATGATTTATTCATAATATTTTTAAAATTTGACTAATAAATTGATACTCTATTAGTAAAGTCTATTCAATATTCAATAGAATTTTAAAAAATAATTTAAAAAATACTATTGTGTTTAAATAATAATTGTCGACATTTTTTCCCAAATTTCTACGATGAATAGGCGCAAAATGAAAAAAAAAACTCGATACTTCGAGGATGAACTATGTATATATACATATGTGCGTATTTATATCTAATGTTGGCATGTTTTTTTACTCTTATGAATATTATAAACCGGTTTATTATTTCTTTAATTTTGTCTATAATAAGGAACCTAGAATTTTCATTTTTGAACAAATATTTATTAGATATTTTTTAAAAGTGTACAAAAATTCAAATTTATTTCATTGGCAGAGGTGTATTTTTATTTATCTGCACTGTTAAAAAATCACTCTCTAAAAGTATAAATGCTAAATAAAAATTGCTATAACTTCTGTCATAAGGATTCAAGTGCTTTCAAATTTGAAACAAGCTTTTTTGAGCTCAGTTTCAGAATTTAGAGAATATTTTATTGAAGCGAGTTTATCATGATAAATCCTTAACCGCTTAAATCTTCGGCAGATTTGTGTAGCAGATGCGTTGCTTTTCTATAATTTGATATCTTTTCCAGCCTGAATCAACAATGATTGATTGTAAATTGTATTTCGATTTTGATTCGTTGTAAAAAGCAGCTCTTAACTTGACCATATTGAACATGCACAACGTCTTCGCAGTACGCCCTCTCCCCTAGATTGGGTATTTCTTTATAACATATTAAACAATAAAAAACTTACAACCATTCATTCGTTTTGAGTCAGTAAAATTTAATAAAATTTAGTCAGTAAAAAATAAAATTTTTAAAATCACATAAGGCTTACTTTCCGAGATATAAGGGTTTTTTTCGAGAAAAACAAAAATTTTTAATTAACATTAATTTAAACAAATTTTCTTTGCTAGTTCGTACTCAGAATATCAATATTCAATTTATACACACTATAATTTATATATATATATATATATAATATATAAATATTATAAATATATTATAAATATAATCGATATAAATATATTATAAATTATAAATATATAATCGATATATTTATATCGATTATAAGAAAAATATTGTATACTTCGTAAAATGTTTATATTTCAACTAAAAAAGCTGGTTTAGTTTGCATGAATATCATTTAGTGAAAGAATGGATGAGTAAAATACACATATATCCTAGCCATGGTATGTCGTAGAGATTAATATCACTTAATTACGTTATGGTTCACGACCAATAAAATATGCATGAGAATGAACTCTTTAATTAATGGTTCAGGATCAATAAACATCAAGGATAATAATTAATCCATTGATTAGCAAGGGTCCTTATTTCAAATACATATATATATATACTTAATAATGATACACTTAATTTTTGACACTTACTACAGATGATATAAATTTAACAGTCAGTATTATATATTTTGAATTAACAACTTAAATGTCGAGTAAATTAAATTATAAATTTTTTTAATTTTAATGTTTAAGGTTTAATGGGTATATCGGCTTGGTCAATAATAAATTTTAATACATAGAATCATGTGTTTGTTCATTATATGAACTTCTTTCTAGAACTTGTAAAAAATATCAATAAAAGTGTCATTTTGAAAAACATCATTTAAAAATAATAAATAATTATGTTTTTAATTACATATTTTTATGTTTTATATGTATCTATGATCTAATTATATATTAAAATTTTTCTCAAATAATGTTATTCAAATACGCAACAAAATAAATAATCAATTTTTTATAAGTGAAAAACGTGGAAAGCTATTCAAAATTAGTAAATTGTTAAATTTGCCAAAAAACGCTTAAAAATACCAAATTTTTCCGTCAAAATATTATTTGTCACTGTAATATAAATATAAATGATGAATTGAAATTTTAATGATCTAATATTTATGTCTTATTTATGAATTAAATTCTTTGCTGAATTTATTTATCAATGAATAATTCATATAATTTGAAAATCAAGTACAGCATATGCTGTTTATTTAACAATTAGTGTTTATAAAAGTTATGTTTTATTTAGTAAGAATATCTATCATTAAAATGAATTATTTAATAATGAATTAAGATTTACTATTATATTAAGCCATTTATGTAATGTAAAAACAAAAAAATTAAATCATTTATTAAAATTAAAATGTTCAATTAATATAGAAATTTGTTTATTTTCTTATTTTTTTAGTAATATATGTGGTCATCAATTCATCAAATGCACAGAGCTGTATGATTATTGTTTATATATATATATTTTGTTCATGATTTTAATTGAAATTATACATTATATACATGTATATGCAGTTAATGTATACATTTTTTAGTGTTTAGCCTACAGAGATGTAGAGGCACAAGGGTTTTTAAATATACAAATAATTGAAGTAATCATGTAGAAATTTTATATAGACTCTGTACTAATCTTGGGAATAATGAGCTGCGCGGAGTAGGCTTTGTATATTTAGTATAATTACGATTGAATCTGAAGTAATTGCAATATTTTTGCCAATATATCAATGAGGTTATAAAAGTAGGACGTGTGCCAAATTATGGTAATTATAGTATCTTAAAAATACTATATATGTTTGAGTGTTGACCAAGCAGAAATGCCTATTTAGATATTGACATTATTATATACATGTTAATTTTGTGAATTATTATTAATTTTATTTTATATTAATATATTATTTATTTTTTTATTATTAGATGTTTTAAGAAGTCATTGATTTAAGTTATTCAAAACAGAAACATTTTTTTTTAATTTTTTATAAAAATAATTTTACATATAGAATAGAATTTGAAAATGAAAATAAATAGAATAATAATATTTTACATTTTGATTTTAAAGTTTTATCAATTGTTTTATTCATTATAACTATTCATAAATTACTAATTAAAAATATTTTATGTTCAATGACTTATCTTAAATAATTTATATTGTATTATAATTATGATTTACCTGAAAATGGAAAAACACCATAATAAATATTTACAATTATTGATAAGAATGTTTTGATTTAACTTTCGAATTTATGTACTTAAAATCATATGAGTTTTGTCATATTAAAAAAAAACAGTGCACGAGAGATAGATAGAAAAATTAGCAGAATCATATGATGCATAGGAAACTTTGTAATATTATGTTTCTACGTCCTTACAATATTAGAAGAAATGAAAAGAGCATTTGATATTTTAAAAATACTTTTATTAGTCTATCATTGCAAATCTACAGAATTTCAAATGTACCAAAGAATTGTTCAACCAAGCAAAACAAAGAAATATAAAATTACGAATGAAACGTTTACATATTCTAGGGTCTCTTTCTCTCTCTCCAACTTTGTAATGTTAAATGTAACACATGATGTTATTTAGACTATATATACTTATATAGTTAAATTGAATTAATATTTTTAATCATAAGGACAGCATTATCTACTTATGTAATGTTTTGTTATAAGGCACATTATATTGCACATTGTAAATATGATATATTAAGTATGCTCTGTATATTATGTGAATCGTTTTAACGATGAATATGTTTCATATTTAATATTTAAAATTCTAAAACTCCAAAAGATATTTAATTCTATTCCTATTTTTTTTAATAATAATTTATTTTTAGAGCATTTCATTTAACTAATTATATGTAAAAAGTTCATTATAAAATTAAAAATAGATTACTATTATTACTATGCAATATGATGAATGTAATTTAATTACGTAATATAAAACTAATTTTATAAATTCAAAATGGTGTTTTTAGAAAAATTTAATTTCAAAATATATTAATTCTATCTTTTGGTGATCTGAAGATCAATAAAATTTAAAATAATTTTCTTTGAATAATAATATAGTTCAAAAAATTATATAAAAATAGATGATAATTTTTTATTAGAATTCATAAATTTCATTTTTTTAAGCATTCTAATAATATTCTCATTACTTTTGTAGCGGTGGAACTACCTTTCGTCGTGATAAAGCTCGCTGGTGTCTGGGTTCGCGTAAGGATCGGGTGCAGGATGAGGTGATTATTTCGTAATTAATACTCCGAAGATTTATGTAAAAGAATATCTTTAAAAAACAAAGAAGTATTGATTTTACAGCATTACTGTCGCTTTATATAATTAAAAAAATATATGGATAGCGCGGTGAGACGTTGCTTAAATAAATTAAATTATTTATTAATTAATAAGCGGGTGGCGATATGAATTATTGAAATTGAATTGATAGCCCTGATGCCCTAGTTTCGTCATCCAGTGAGAAATCAGTCAGGTATTTAACGACGGTGGATCGTCCCAACATCGCGCAGCAAGGTGTTTCCGAATATCTAGAGAGCACCTCGATGATATCAGCAGACGAGAGTTCGACAGTGAGAAACTGGGGCACATGAGAAAAGATGTCTAGTTTTTCCGCACGTGCTAGCCTTTCTGCTTCACACCGATTGCCGGATGTTTAGGCGTCAGGTGTGGAGCCGATGAATCAATCGACTGCCCTTCAAAAGGTTGAGTGCCCTTAGTTATCCGCTCCTTGGCGTAGCGGCAATTCCATCAAGTGCCGAGCGTTGGCGTTAGAGAGGGATTTTGCGTGAAATGTAGTGTAGATTATGTTGGGTATAGGTGATGGAGATGGTGAGAATGGTCGAGCCGGACCTTGTTGTGGATTTTGATGCAATAAAAGGAAATCTTTAGTGACAGCGCGACCGTTACAATCCTAGTTCGTTTTTATGTGGGTTCCTTTTTTATATATTCATGTTTTATTTTGACTACAATTTTTTTCATTATAATGCTTTTCAATAAATGTCTTATTAAAATGAGAATTCATAGTGAAAATATTGTATCTAAATAGTGTGTTTTTGATGTGTAAAAATATTATTTTCTATAAAATAAATAAGATTATATACTCTATTATATCTATAGACATAAACGCAATCGATAATAATTTAAAAAACTATATTTTTCTTTATTTTTATTATATAGATTTTTCAATAATTTTTTTTTAACTAAAATTTATTTCTAAAAAATGTTTGTAATAAAATTAAATAAATGCGATTAAAAAATAAGTTTTATATATCGATTCTATTTACTAGGAATATGTATTAAAATAAGTATTACAAAAGAGTCATTTTATAAATAATAACCGTTTGAGTAAAATTTATTGTATGAAACCAAAATATTATAAATTAGAAAATTTAATATTTTATAAATAAACAGTTATTTTAACTGTGTTTAATTAGTATATAAAATCATTCTATTTAACGGCCTTCATTACATAGAACTAATATTGTAATAAATTTACTACACACCCGTACATAAATAAAACGCGTGTTTAATATATAATATAAAAATAAAATTCAATTAAATAAATTTAAGAAATCCAGAAAGAACTAATCGATTCCAGTATTATATATCAATACGAGTACAAATATGATATCAATATGTCCTGTCCCAGCAGCACATCGGTTGCTGCTCAATCATAGCGGTTTGTGATTCATTTTTAGGTCTGACAGCATATAAAAAAGTAATGATTACTGAAAGTAATCGCTAATCCTAAACCAACGTTTTTTGTAATAATACGATCTTTTTGTCAGCGAAGAGTACTGACAGTATGCGTGAGCTTCGTCACATGCCCTTATCGGCGATAAGTGCAGAAAGTGAGTATAAACTTGCAGTTATGTATTGATCTGCAGAATTGATACAGTGCTCGCGAGTTCCAAGCCATCTCCTATTCTAACCTGACTCTATACACACATATTCGTTATACTTTTATAATATTAATTTATGCGTTTTTGTTATCCTTAAAAATTCATCAAATTAAATCATTAGATATATTTTCTTTAAAATACTTGTTAAAATTTATTAGACCTTTGTAACTACATGGTGTATCGCCGAAGTATCAAGTTTTTTTTTCATTTTGCGACTATTGATCTTCATGATTTGGGAGGAATCTTAAAATGTAGATGAAAACTTTTTCTATTTGTTGCTTTTTTTGTATTTTTTCAATCATTTGAAGTAGCAGTATTGTATTTTTGGACACGACACGATGGAGTGACTAGTGGAGCAGCGTTACGCGATAAAATTTTATTTGCAATTTAAAAAAAATCAGTGCGGAAACATTTGAAATGTTACAAGAGGTTTATAAAGATAATTGTATAGCAAAATCGCACTGTGAAAAATTGCACAGAGCTTTTAAAAATGACCGGGAAAAGATAGTCGACGAGTCCATATTTGGGTACCCAAAAAGCTTTGAATCGCTACGAAATACCCGCCGCATGTTAAAAATTTTAAATTCGGACCGCCGATTAACAGTGAGAGTAATCACGGAAAAACTAAATTTAACGCTGCTTTGGTGCACTTTATAGTGCAAAAAAATTTAGAAATACGAAAAGTTTGTGCGAAAATATCATAGCTGAGGAGATTAAAACTGCTTTTGAGAGCTGGAAAACTCGTCTTCTTAAATGCATTGATACAGGAGGAAATTATTTTCAAGAGTTTCAAATTTTTATTTCAAACTGTTTATAAGTCCACCAATAAATCATATTTCATTAAAAAAGGGAAGTGTTTTCTTTTTTTTATAATCTTTAGACTGAACATTCTCGCGTAGTGTTGCACTAATCGCTTCAGAGCGCCATGTTCAAAAAACAAAAAACACCCTTCGCACAAAGTAAAATCCTGCTGCTACTAATTATCGAAAAAACAAAGAAAAAAAATAAGGATCAATGAATACAAATTTTTTCTACATTTTCAGATCCTTTCCAAATCGCTACGACCAATATTTGCCAAATGAAAAAAAACTCGATACTTCAGGGACAGATTTTGTATATCATTGCCGATTTAAACTATTTGCTTAATTTATTAAGCATTTATTATAATGAAAATAAAGTAGTACAATTTTATGATACTAAAATAAAATATAACATGTTTACAACTATACTCCCGCATTGATATGTTTTTTTCACTTTAGAAATGAACATGTTTGGAAAACCGATGTCATTTTTCGTTACAAAAATGACATCGGTCATACATAGCTAATATAAGAACTATTTTGCTCATATAGTACATAATTTTAAAATAAAATGGATACAGTTGCCTAAGGATTTAAATCACATTTAATACATAAAAACTATACAATTATAAATGAAAAGAGCATGTATCTAAAAGTATGTAAATTCACAATTCTAATATGCAGATCGTAATAGCATAACCTATTCAAACAATATCGACTTGAACTATAATATTTTGCTCAAATGATATTCATAAATACGACTCGAAACTATTTCAACTGAAATTGCAATTATTTTTACTAATTTAAATCAAAGTTATAATTTTAATAACCTATCTATATCATTTATTTCATCTCTATAATAGTGGTAAATATTCTCTTTGACATCAGTAACAGAAATTTTACTGAATACTTAAAAATGCTTAATAATGATTAATTAATAATACTATAAAAACATTTTTAGTACGAAAATATCTATGAGTTACTAAACAAGAATTGTTATAATTATTAAAAAAAACAATAGAGAAGGCAGAGATTTAAATACGCTTCAATATTATTTAACAAGACATAAAACTCTTCATGAATAAGAGAGATATCGTCTATTAGATACATTAAATAGTACTAGTTGGATTAGATCAAATTCAACTAAAGATGTTCGAAATTATTCATTTGAAATAGGAACCGATTAAATTTCAAGAAATATTATTAAAAATTATTTTTCCAACTCTGTTAATTCGTTTCAGATAATATTCCTTGATAAATTTTTGCCATTGTTCATGATGTTTTTATAGTTTAACAATAGGGACATAAAATGTCTTACATGGTTAAAAAATGATGCTGAAAAATAATTGCTAGCTAACTATACAATATACCTTATTTGTGAAACAAACAAATGTAGTGTTTCATGAAACTTTAAATTCAAAGTTTGACTCTAATTATAATAAGCCCTACATTATTAATAGTACAATTGAACAAGATTTACTATGATATTTTAAATTATTGGATCGTATTCAGGCATATTTCACAGGTTACTTGTGTATCAAGTTTTTGATCTTATACGTCATTATAAGTCAATGTTCCTTTAACAAGAATATTGATGAATAATATTTCTGTATATTAAATTATATTGATAACTAACTTATTTCTTTTATGTTTAACAATATTTTTTAAAGGATGGAGAAACTATTCACGGCAAAATTAATATTAAGTAAATTAAATCAATATTAATTAAGTTAATATTGTTATTATTATATTATATAAGGTTCATAGTAAAAGAAATATTATAATATATATTTTATTGTATGTTTGCTATCGATAAAAATAATAAAAGAAATTAAAAACGTCATATATACTTTATAAAATTATTATTTTGACATTTTTCTATTTGATATAAATACTCACTGATAATTAACGTTTTGATTGTATAATTTTCGTAATAGGCCTAAATGTGTTCCATAGCAATACCATCGGAACTTCTTTTGGGACACAGCCCACCAGTATATAATTCCTTGCTGTACAATTCCTTAATGGTAACAACTCCATCTATTACCAATAGATCTATACCACGACAAATACGACCTTGTTTAATATCTAATTCGCTTCATATAAATGGTCTGCTGAATATCAATGATAATGTAACTTGTACCAAAAGAAATAAGAAGAAGGTCGTATTTGCTGATGATCGTGGAAGACCTCTCACACAGGTAATTTATATTATATGTTACAGTAATATATATTTCAAAATATGAATCATAAAAATAATATTTTTCAAAATCTTAAAATTAATTTAAAAAATTTTCACTATTATAAGTATGTTTTAATTTTATTATTATGTCAGTGTGATTGTTCGCCTTTCTGTATAAGCATATAATAAGAATAATTTGCAGAGAGTATAAAATAGTAAATCTTACCTAGGTAAGTGTCACTCTTTTCGCAAACAAGTATATGCTTTTTGTACTTAATTCCTCTTAACATTTTTTCCAAGATCATGTAACATTAAATAGATCTATCAATTGTCTTCGAGCACCCATACTCTTCCTCTTCGTTAGAATTTATAGCAAGCAATTTCATTGCATCTTATAAGTATTTCCAAAGGATCTTCTTATATTCTTATATTATTATTATTATATTCTTATATTCTTATATTATATTATTATATTCTTATATTCGTTAACTGTACAGATTGAACATTTATTGAGTTGTATTTTGCAAATTGATAAGAGCATTAAATAAGAGCACTTAAATTTTTCTAAATTCTATAATATCAATCAGGAAACCAAGGAGATTCTTTCTAAGGCATCTTGCACGATGCCGATATAATTAATCCGTAATCAAACTTATTATTTGCAATATTCATCACGATGTAATTATTATTATTCAACTATAATTATTATATTTTCTGCATAAACTTGTATGTAAATAACATGATGCTAAGGATTTTAAGCGGACTTTCAATTATCATGTAGAGCGCAAGAAAGAATGCCAATCTAAAAGTAGCATTTGCTAATGTGATCATTGCTGATTGTTGTTTTTTTTTTGCTGTGATTCGTTGTGTACTGAGTAAATCTTATATTTAATTTCAAAGTGTGCAGAGTACGATATCGAGCATATATTTTTAAGTAGTGCGATACCCTCCACTTTTTATATAATTGCCACTACGGATTTTTAATCCTTTAAATTATTTTGTATGAGTAAACTGCCCCGTCAGTGCAGTATTAACAGATTTTATTATTTGATAAACATCTTGTTTATAAAATAGTAAGTTATTCCTGAGTACTTTGTTTCTAATATATCTGTTAGGAATGTTTCCATACGAAATAAAAAATATATAGGGAATGTAATTCTTGGGTAAGCTGTGGTGTATTTTTTCAAAATAGACAAAATTTAGCTAATTGTTAGGATATTACAATATATTACAATATAAGTCTTTGACAGATGGGAACAAAATTTCTTCTTTAGAGTTAATAAATAGATGATATAATAATAATATCATTCCTAATACTTTAAATTTTTTAATCGTAGAACTTTTTATTAATGAAATTACAGTCTCTATTCTGTGTTAAATTATCTATATAGAATCATCCAAAAGAGACAATTTGTGAAATTAGCTTCTAGATCCACTTGAAATGCTTATCCATTTATCTTCTGTGATTCCTAAAACTCAATATTTTTGATTATTTAATTGTGCCTTTTCCTTTCAGTTAAATAATGGTATATTTGTAGTTGAATACATAAATACTTTTTTAGAAGATATTCAGTTTATACACGGCTTACTACCATCAATTCTGACTGATAAAATACTAGTTGCTTATTCCTTGATAAAATTTTACATAGACTTAATGCTTACATTCAATATATCCATGTTTATACTAATCTTACCCAGCTAAATTTAGAGTTGGTGTTGCTGTATAACGAGCATTTGCAACACAGTCAAACATCAATTTCAATTTTCTAACATTGTTATTATCATTCAGAAACTTTAAAGAAAAAGTAAGCATTTGTAAACACAATTATCATTTTTCATCCAGCCTTATCCATATACTTCACGAGTGATACAATAAGAACTGCAATATTGAAACTCTGATTTAGATTATAAACTTTATACATCAGATAGATTTTGTTTAAGTCTATAGTTTCACAAATCAATGTTCCGTAGTTCCTGATTACTGTAACACACTCTTCATATATTTTATTTTTCATCTAATTTTACAAATATACACTTTATAATATCTAGAAATCATAATAAAAGCAAAAATATTACGAATTGCACTTCTATATTAATTTTTCAATTAAAATCATAAAATGGCTACGACTGCCTCTGTATTAGTATATACGTAACTTATTTATATTAATTATGAAACAGTTAATGTAACATGTTTGTTAATAAATCAGGTGTTTGATGCTCGCGAATATTTATGTTTACAGTTTTGTTAAAATAAAATCACTATTATATGTATATATGTATATTTAATTAGGTAGTTGAAATAATAATAATATAAATGCAAAAATTAGTAAAATCACCAGACAATTTTATTCAAGATTTATGTTACAAGTATAGTTAACTCTGAAAAAGAGAGCAATCGTCCGAATCGTACGATTTTTCGATCGAATCTGAATCTCACAATTTTAAATTTTCATAGCTCACCACGATCCCCTCCTTTTCAAGTTTCACAAACAATGATTCCTTATAATAATCTTAATATTAGTCGCGAACCGCCTAATCTCTGTCGCGAGTAACTTAATATTTTACCGCCGCTATTTACAATAATTTTAAACCTATCCGGCATAAAAAACCTCCTCCTGGTTCTGAGAAGGAAAAAGCCATCGCATATACAAAACTATATCGCATTCACTTATAACTAAATTCATAAATTAACAATACTGTAATAATGATTCTATTAATTGCACCCCGCGAAAGATTATCCTTCGATAACGTAACGCTCAATTTTTAATCTACGACGCAATTTACTCTTGTTTCATACGGAATTTTGACTCTCCCGGTGAGTTTTTATTTTTTCTTCGGCTCGAGTATCCTCTAGGACCGGGACTATCGCACATATGAATAATATTCATATTTATTCGTCCGCGACGATATCTTTAAATATTTATCGATTCGGTTTTTCTTACGCTAATCGCCGAATTACGCCGCATTTTTACTAACTCAACCGTCGCCCATTTGACTTTTTAATATTTAATTTCTCGCGGTCTGGTTTCACGTCGGGGTGCTGGACAGTGTGGGTGTCCTCTCCAGCATCCTGCCTGGTGCCATATCGCACGTCTGCGATTTATTCAAAGGTTCGATGTTCTCACATCCAGCCGAGATTTGCACAGCAAACCCCACCAACGCGTCTCGTACGACGCCCCAACGCGCTGGATTTCCTGGCCCAAGCCTTTCACGTGGACCGCGAAACCAGCTCATTTTTCTATAATAATTTCCTCGACATTGGTTACACGGTCCATGGGCGTCGATTTCTTCCTCAAAAAATTAGATCACGCGAATGAACGATGAGAAGTAAAGCGTACGCGAATATGAGAGAGACAGAGCGATAGCGAATCATGACTTGTGAAGCGAGAGAGAAAGACAGAAAGAGAGCATATGTGTGTTCGAGAGAGAGAGAGAGAAAATATGGTATGTATGTATGAGAGAGAGAGAGAGAGAGAGAAAGAATATTGTATGTAAGAGAGAGAAAGAGATAGAGAGAGAGAGAGAGAGAGAATATTGTATGTATAAGAGAGAGAGAGAGAGAAAGAATATTGTATGTATGAGAGAGAAAGAGGGAGAGAGAGAAAGAATATTGTATGTATGAGAGAGAGAGAGAGAGAGAAAGAGTATTGTGTGTATGAGAGAGAGAGAGAGAGAGAGAAAGAATATTGTATGTATAAGAGAGAGAGAGAGAGAGAGAGAAAGATCTAGCTCATATGTAAAAACGCGACATATAGCGCGTGGACCATCTGCATATCATTTTGTATTTTCATATATGTGTCGATTACACATTTCCATTATAATTAAATATAAATTATTTAAATATTTAGCGAACGCACGAACTTACAAGTATCAGGAGTCTAGGAGGACAAGGAGTGTGCGTAATGCCCTTTGCAGATTCGGGGTCGGCCGGCCGTCCCCCTCTGTTGTTCTAGGGCGGTCCTTCCCCCTTACCCCGGGTCGCTGTCCACTCTCTCTGTCAACTCTGACCTGCTGCGGGCCTTGCGGGCCGATTTTCCGAGTGCCTCCTATACTTTTCATTTTCCTAATACACTTTTCGAAGTTTTACCGCTAATTGTTTAAATTTTTATGTAACTTTTTTACGCGTCGTTAACATAACATATAATTGAGATATACTTTATTCACAACATTTTTTACATATACTTGTTATTTATAAGTAAAATTAAAATAAAAAACATCATTTTTTATATTGCTTATAATATTTAGGAATTTCCTTGGTAGTAGAGAAAGCTTTTATTTGTAAAATATATAATTGTAAAAACCCAATAATATAATATTTTTTAACTTAAAATCTTTTCGCATTAGATTATTAGGAAAGGTGGTATAATTGGTGATATTCCTACAATATTTTTTCAAAATTACATTTCTATCAAGTAACAATTTTAAAAAGATAAATTTATCAGAACCTAATTTTATTGGAATATTTATTGACAATGATTCACAATGAACGATTTTTCGTTTGTTTTACAAAAAATTTATTTACTACCATTTACATAAACCCTACAAAATTTAATTGCAAAAATATTTATACAAATTATATTTATATTTATCAACGTGAAAGTATCTAGTAAGGAATACCTAGAGTGTGTACAAATATATACATATAAACATACATACATTACAATACAGTAAAACTTATTAAAATCAAACTTTTCAATTAGACTAGAATAAACTTTTCCGAACTGTATTATGTATTATTTATGCTTAATTTATTTTTCACAACACTTCACTATTTAAATTAGAAAATATCATTAAATAAAATTATTAGTTAATAATTTTCTTATTTAATAATAACCAACACTACAATAAATAATTAATTAAAATATGGGGAGATTCTACGCCAAAACTTGAGATTTTCGGGCGAATCTCAATACTCTCTATTATACAACACCACATAATAATTAATAATAAAATGATAATAATTAAAGAAATATTTAAATATTATATTTTAAAATCTTACCTAGTTTGAAGTTTAAAATAATATTACAATTTATAATTATAAATGATTAGAATAATATCAATAATATTTATTAATATTTAAATAATAATCCTTATTATTTAATTCCTCCTTATTATTATTAGATCCTTGATAATTTATATTAATTATATTATATATATTTAAATCTTCAAAATATTGAAGTAAATTATAATATCCTACACTACACTTAACTATATTAATATCAATAATTAATCACAACCTTTATTAATAATACAATAAAATATTTTATATTATTATTTTGAGAATAATATTTGACTATAATTATAACTCTATGTTATCTTAATGAATAACAGTTTATAACTGAACTCTCTTTCTTTTTCAGAAAGAAAGTTCCGCCCCTTCACATCACTAATTTTAATTTTAAATCAAAATAATAACATTTAATATCCATTCAATAAAAATCATTCATCCCATTATAACACAATTAAATTCAATCATTTTATTTTTCAGGTTAAATGATAATATTCTCGTATCATCACAACATATACATATATTTATATAGTTTTTTCAAATTGATATTATCTCATACAAAAGTATAATACGAACAATGGATAATATTTAATACATAACAATGTAACTAGAATTTAAAGTTTTTTTTTATAAAAAAAAAATAATATATCCTAAGTATTAAATTATTAGTCGTGGAACATAATTTTAGAATATTTATATAGTATGAGCCTACTTATTAAAAATTCCGTATTCATAACTTATAACCTTACTAAGAAAGTATTTTTTAAGTAACTATCTCATCATTATCAGGCTATTGAAATCAGTACATATCATTTTTTTTGAAGTGTTAATAACATTATTTTACACGTCAATAGTATTAAATTTTATAATCACAAAAGACAATTCGCTGGAAATAATGTTTCCTTTTTCTTTCTATTTAAGTAATTTAAGGCTTCAATTTAGGAAGATATACGATGAATATGTTCCACCGATTAAAATTTTCAGAACTGGTATAAACATTTCAGAATATTGTTTTTGATATAGGAAACAAACAGCGATCATAAGGATCGCTAAAAATTTCAATAATGAAATTATATATGAAATCCAATAAAAAAGATTAGAAGAATAAATGATTAGAAGTAATTCAAAAAATTATTTAAAAAGATTTAAATGAATTTGAATTCATTCAAAAACAAGAAAAGTAGATGCTACATAAATTGACGCCACCGAAAGTTCAAAAATGTTTGATCTATTAAGACTGCTTCAGTGGTATAAAATAAAGTTCTTTTTTCATCATATAATAGTTGTTGAGAATAAGTGAAGATATTATAATTTAAACCGCGAAAAATTGTGGTTAAAACGCGATGAATTATGATCATCGCAAACAAAGCAACGTATCCATGTTAAAAATAAAATACTTTTATTTATAGTGATATCATAAGCATATAATGTACAATAATAAGCTAATACAAGAAGGCCAAGAAATAACTGTTCCATGTGACCGATTCTTATTCATACGTATAAAATGAGCATTGGAGAAACGTAAACATGTAAAAAAAGTATTTGATTAACGGCAGATGAAAAATTCTGACTCATATTCTTGTACTTTAGACATTGATCTTTCTTATAACTAATCGTTTCAATGAAAGCAAAATGCTTAGAATATAATATTTTTTGAGAAAGATATTATGTCAGTTTGTTTATGACGAGAAACCAAAGGCAACCTTTTTTTACACGATTAAAAAATTGTTTGAATTGTGGGAAGTCATTTTTTTCGATGAACAATATTTTGAATAATATAAATTGTAAGATTTTTAAAACAAATATTTAATGAAAATGAAGATTTTCACATTTGAAACGTTTTTTGTTTTTCATACAAATTATTAAGTATAAAACTTATTTTGAGTATTTCCCCCCCCCTTATTTTTATCTTGTTTTCTTTATATTTGACGGGATTTGATTGATAGTATTAATCAATTACAATTTTCTACAGTATTTTTGAAATATTAATTAATTTTTATTGGATTTTATAATTATCAATATATATTAAGTTATGTATACTCATTTTAATATTAAAAAGCTGAGTTGTAGAAAATTTAAATTATTCTATATTTAAAAAAAAACTATCGAATGATTTAATAATAATATTTAATTAAAAATATAATTTTATATTCATAAGTATGTTAATTAAAATGTTTCCATTTTGATTTCTAATTTTAAAGCAATTAAATATTTATTCACTTATTATTACTCAATAATAGTACTTTTAATTTCTAAGATTTTTTAAAATTATAAACAGTATAAGCTACTATTACTGCGAAATACAGAAATCCAAAAATTATTATTTAATAAAAAATATTTATTTAACATTAATTTTGATAATATATAATATATCTTTAATTCTATGAATTAACAAGATTAAAATTCATCGATTTTTATTTAGAATAATGACAATTATTCTTAAGAAAATATTGATTTTCTGTTGAATCAGGTTCGAGTTATGTCAGAGCCCAGCAATATGCCACCACTTTGGACCGGTACCTCTATAGCAAATTTAACACGGAATGATTTATTTTGGAATTCCGAAGGCAGGTTCACTCTACCACAACAGCATTTAACAACAGTTTTTTGTCCTCCTATTAATAGGGTACTGTGCACATCTACCTATGAAAATGTTAATTTTTGGGAGCTTTCATTCGTACAACCAATCAGCAATTATCTAACATTCCGTAGTAAACTCGAGAAAGACTCAGTTAGTCTCGAGAATGTTTTTGTCCGTGACAATGAGAACTGTTTGATTGGAACCGTTAAAGTAAAGAATCTCGCGTATATAAAAACTGTAATGATACGTTCGACAATAGACAATTGGAGAAACTATGAAGATTTTAGCTGCGTGTATGTTGAACAGCAAGGTTTAGGTCCACACACAGTTATGTGCAATATTTATGATACCTTCCGTTTTTGCATACCATTACCAGTGAATAATGTTACTTCTTGTCAGATTGAGTTTTGCATACACTACAACAGTAATGGTCATGATTTTTGGGATAACAATTACGGAGCTAACTACGTAATTAAAAAGAAACAGCATGCAAACGCTATTAGTGAATTCGATACTACGATAGGGACAAGGCATATGAATCATTCATTCATCGTACCTTTAAAATATTAAAATAAATAAATTAAAACACATCTTTCTTTTGTATTATTCTGTATTATTGTTTATAACTTTTTTAATTATTTGGCACCTTTAAATAAAATTCGATTATATATTTTAAATTGAACGAAAAATGTAAATGTATTTGCTAAAATTATGATAATCTTGTAAGATATCATAATTTAAGTATACGTTACTAAAATAGGTCACTTAAAATACACGTATAAATGTGCCGCCTTATTTTGAATTCTTTTAAAGCTAATATATTGTGTAAATGAAGTAATAAAGTTATTTTATTATTTTGTATCACTGTAAAAAATATTAAAAATGGTAAAGCGCTTTAATATATTTTATAAAACATACTACAATTTCAAAAGAGATTTTTTTTTTGTAAAAAATTTTAAAACAACTTTCTAAAATTTAATTAACATTTACTGCAGATAGATACTCCAGTTTTTTATATTTATTTAAATAAAATGAATACTAATAAACATGATATGAACAGTACATTAGAACAAGACCAAATTGTATGGTTATATGCTAAAATATACACAATACAACGAAAATTGTTTTTTAAAAATAACAAACTAATAATTTTGTCAATAATTTATTGTGAATTCAAGTGATATTTATATAGTATATGGAATAACTAACCTACCAATAACTACGTATGTGTAATGTGACAAAAAAAAGTTTTAAATATGACTTTACGTGATATATATTCTGTTTCCGATTGATGCAGGTTATTAAAGGGGATCGGATTGAAAAAATATTAATTGAATCTTGCTGTAAATCTGGCTTTAAAAACAGTTTTTATTCAATAATTAAGAAGAAATTCATAGGAATAATTAAAAACAACTAATAGAGAAACGAGCAAAATTATATTAGCTGATTCTAAGCTATTGCGCCATCAGGTAGAATATAGACAATGACATACCATATTCGTGATACATTAAGCTTCAGTTTTACCACCAACGTCTACCATAATTTCTTATATTTAAAATTCATTGTGATTTTGTATATCTAAAGTATGATAATTATTGGCGTTTTCTATTATCCGTCCATGCTTCATCATATATTCTAAAAAAAGATAAACTTTGTTAATTATATTTTAGTATTTTCATATTTAATAAAAAATTTTGAAAATAATTCAATATTTTTAATATCTTATGAGTAAAAGGAGCTTCTGTTGGTATATGTATTCTTGGTATTCAAGGATTAAACGAATAAGCATTTTTGAATTGGACTAAATATAAAATAATTAATTCACTTGGATATTTTTCTTGATTTTCTGGTGAGAAGTATAATTAATAAACTATTCAATACTACTTGTGTAACTAAAATAGATATAGTAAAAGTTACAAATTTTTTGAAACTTAAAGTTATTTATTGATATATTAAAAATTTTATAATTAAATTAATTATAAATATAGAAATATAAACAGTTGTTCCATTAAATTTATTATTCAAAATAATTTAATTTTTATGTTTTTATTATTATTTTTAATTGTTATCATAATAATTCATTATAAATTTTATAGATGTTTATTGTATTTTTTATATAAACCCTTATAAACTAAAATTATTCAATTACAATAAATATAGTATATTTTGAGAAATTTATTTATATATTTTTTATCTTTATCTTTAATGTAAAACAAAATAAAAGTATAAGTTAATTAATAATCAATAAATAAATTAAAAAAAGTACTATTATTAGATTATATACCGAGTGTAATATTTTAAGAAAATAAAATAGCTGATACTATTTTTAATATTTTTATATTTTTAAAGTACTCAGAGTAATTTTAATGCTCTTAATTATTTTTTTTTAAATATAATTCCTGTTTTATATCTATAAAAAATTTATAAAATTACTTATATTACCTTGAACACTTTATTTTGTTATTTTCAATATAAGAAATATTTTATTTAAAATATATTAATTGATACCAATCAGTATAATTGAAATAAATTTTATTGTGAAAAACTTGTTGAATTAAAATCGAGTAAAACAATCCAACATCTATTTCTATTGTTATTTTTTGTTTATTTAAAGCTAATCTAATGCAAAAATTAAAAATTTTATATTAAATTTAAGTTTATATTATATTATATTAGTTTATATTATATTAGCAAGTTTATATTAAATTTTATTTTTAATAGAAATATTTAAATCTTAATGTAAATATTTCCGGATTATTTCAATACAGTATTTTAATTTAATTATTTAATAAGCAGTTACCATTTATACACGTATCATATTTATGGGTATGTTATTCAAAAATAAAAATTATTTTAGTTGATATTCTATATTTTTCACAAAAAATGTTTATATAAATTAATTTATTTAATGTATAAAATATTACAACGAATACTTAATATAATGATATTATATATATCATATCTGAAATATATTATCAATATGTTAAATGAAAAAAATATAAATTAAAAAATAAAAATACATCCTAATTTAAAATATACAATATTAAATCATATTGCGTGTAATTCGACTTAGTATCTTTTTGTTCGAGCAGGTTAAAATTAAATCACAAGAAGTGTACATCGGATTTTCATCAATAGCAATTTTTAAATATTTGATCTCGAATTGGTGTGATACCTAAAATCTTCTCACCATCAAATGTTCAAGAAAAATGATTGTATTCCCTTTGAAGAAAAGTCAAATGAAATTGGTCTATGGAAAATGATTGATGAAAAAATTCATAGGACACATAAAAAAATAGTTTTAATTTTTCATCACTGACAATTTTGAAAAAGGAAAGATCTAAGAAACATTAAAAACAAATAAACAAACAAAACAAAAAATTTATATTAGAAAAATTAAGAACGTACACAGCGTATTATTAATAAGTAGTAATAGATGAAAAAAGGAAGGTTTGTTAAGCATAGAAGGAGCAATTTTATATTTATAATTTTTATAATATAATATACTTACAAATTCTCTATAAGACTGATTATATGTGAGCAATTGTTATTGTTTAACTGATATTGAAAAAACTTGTATTTAAAGAGATAGAAAAAATTCAACTCATTCTACATACTTGTATCATATCTTGATTTATATAGATAGATTTAAACAATTCATTACTATTATCATTATCATTATCTTAAAAAATTTTCTACCATATCTTCTTTCAATATTCTTTTTCTTCAAATTATTAGTATTATTATTGTTTTTGTATTATTTTGTTGTTATTCTTGTTATAAAGAACTGAATATATAAGATATAAAAATATGAGAGTAATAAAGTAAACTTTATAAATAATATAGTGAAATCATTTCTTTAAGAGGCTTATCTAATTTTGTGCACTCTAAAAAAAACTAATAAACTGAATTTTTTGGAATTTTAAAAATACATTTAAAAATAAATATAAAATAAAATTTAAATCTACAGCTTTACAAAATTTAAAATAAAAATATTGTTTTAAATTCCAGATATTTAATAAGTTGTAAAAGTAAAAAGAAAGATTGTAAAATGGCAGTCAAGGTAGAGATCCGTAGATTATTTGTAAGATAAAATTTTTTTTAGAAATAAACTAGACAAAATGTATATACTGAGAAGTTTCAATTTTTAAAATTTCTATAATTACCGAAATGAAAGCTTTTGAATAAAAAACATGTTTTTTATTCACTAGTCAAATTTATATCACTATATCAAAAATATATTTTGTACGTTCTCTCAACATTTCAAATTAATTAAACCATATGTCTATATACTTAAATGGTAGCCATTTTTAAAATGTAATTTTTATATAAGTGCGTTTTTACTTTTAAATATTGATATCTATATTATAGAATAACATTTTATATAATTGTATTTAATTTGCTATTTCAGACCCATATAATGCACCTTCGTATTACTCAAAAAGTACATTTTATAATATACATTTATAATATGTAAATACTCTCAATTATTTTTTCCGATATAAAATTGATATTGATCAACTTTTAATTCTATTATTTTAAAAATGTAAAGAACAAGTTGCATACTATTATTAATAATGATGTTAGGTACAAAATTTGTTAATTCGATTCATTTTAATCCGCTGTGAAAGTATGGGAGGCGGGCGAGATATCACTGGGAGCTGTTGTAAATTTTTTTTTTTAAATAAAATATCGAAATATGTAAAAAAAAATAAATCGACTTTTCGAGAGTACGAAACTAGACAAGCTACTTAAATTATTTAAATAAATAATTTATAACACTAAATTTAAAAAATCTAAGTTTACAATTTTTTATAAATTAAAACAATTAACGTCTAAATAAAGTTCAATAAAAATGGAAAAAGTTTATAATTAGTTTCATGGAGATTTTTATACATATTATATAATTTTGTAAAGAAAAATGATTACCTATTAATCCCTCAAAAAATACATATTTATTTATTGGTAAAGCAGCGAATATATTGTTTTTTTCTGATTTAATATTAAAAAAAAAGAAAATTAATTAAGAATAGTAAAAATAAATTAATATTGTAACGAAAAAAAAATTTTTTTAATGGGGAAATATCAATTTACAATGTAAATATCCATATATTTTTTTGAATTTATTATTGTATTAAAAGAAAGTTATAAATATATTGTTACATCGTATATTTCTACTTATATTAATTACTTATATATACATATATTTATGATTTATTTATCTATCGCGTTTACTTGTCGTGTACTTCTTTTACTGTTTTATTTATTTCTTTGTATTTATAATGTAACGATTTCCCAGTTCTTTTTTGCCTTAGCTGAATTGGTCGAAGCGATTCGGCCTTTGTAAGGTATTAGGATTAAAAATAAAATTACAATTATATTATTTCGCGTTTAAAATACCGATTTATTGATAATAAATCGGAAGAGAGAATGTAAAGTATTTAAATGGCTCGTGTTAAGAATTTAGCGTCTACGTATGTGTCCGAATTATAATAATACTTGCGTTATCGTTCGAATATGCGAGTGTCGTATTGTATTTTCGACGAGAGTCATCGACCGGGATTGTATTACTCCGAGTTACTTCGCGTTTGTTTACTTTCGACGGAAATTCACTTCTTTCTCGATTTCTATCTTAATACTTCAATCTACTGAATCCCGAATCCATTACTCATGTTTCCTGATTTATAGAGAAAAACTGCTAACTCTTTCGGGTCCTCCCACCGTGGACGTGTTCTCATTTTTTAGTCTTAATTCGCATTACCTTGATCTTTGTTTATATTTCTCAATATATTGATTACTGATTGTGCATATTAACATCGTATTTCGACATTATAATGTTTAGATATACTTTTTTATGCTGTGTCTTGTGCTGCTTCCCTACTTATACATAATGCCTTTTATTTTATTAATTAATTATGTTACTTTTGTTACATCCGTAACAATATTAATAAATATAACTAAAAATATATTGATTTTTAATACTAATTAAAGAAAATTTGAAAATACTTAATCAAAATTATATATTTTATTATAATAAATACATGTATACGCATAGAAATTTATAGCAGATACTTCATATTTTTTTTTAAACATTTATTAAATTATTGAATCGTGATTAAATAATCCTTCCTTTAATATAAAATTTATTAAATTTATACAATTTTATATAAAAATATAATTTGTTACATATTATTGTAATATGAAATGTCAAAAATTATACTTATTCGTTTAACATAACTGATACCTTATTTCTTAATCGATGATCATTGTTTAAGCATTAAAAATTTTCTTTATTAAATACAAGCTGACTTTAATTTGAACAATAACTTTATTAAAATTCTATAAATAAAATTACGTAACACAATAAATTTTGTTATAATTGAATTTATTATTTTACAAATATAAGCAATCAGGAAAATAGTATTGCACACTCGCAAATTCACAACGTTTTAGCAAAGTGGGGTTTAGAAATAAACCAACACCGATTTAATTATTAAACGAGCAAGCCTTTATTGCAGAGATATAACGAACAAAATGAGCGCTACGCTCAAACTAAAACTTGTCTCCCGCGTTGCAGCGCATCCTCCCCCGGTCGTCTGAGCCGCAGCTGCCCAGGTTTCACTTTTCGACTTAGAGAAACGTCGTCACCCATCGACTTGCTTTAGCCGAAAAGTCGACGCTCACACAAATATTCTTTTTTCATTTTTTTTCATTATGATTATTATTAGTTTCATGTTTATTTATTTTTTATATTAAAAAAAATGTATAATTTTTATAAATGAAGTATTTCACAATAATATATTTTATATAGATTAGTTGGTATGTTTTCCACATATCTAGATGTTATTTGTGAATTAAATGCAATGAAAATATGTATACATATATATATATAACTACAAATTTTATACTCCGTGACATTGAACGTTGACATCGCGTGCCCGCAGGAAAACAAATTTTGCGAAGTCTCAGACGTCCCGCTACTGTGCACATTGGGTCCAGTTAAATACGTAAAATCCGAGTGCCCAGAGTCAACGCGGCTTGTGAAAGCGGATGCATCCAACCCATTAACGCGCACTGACGGCGAGCGTCCCAAGGAATTCATGGACTCAGTACCTGGACCGTAAGAGCAGGTTACCATGAAGACTCTCGCGAAGTCTTCCATAAATTGGGGATTGTATCTGTGGTCCTCGTGGAATGATTTTGAATTCATTCGTGTCGGGACCACGGATTGCGTAACATCGGAAATTAGAACTTCATTAAAATCACGTCATAGCAAAGAACTTCTATGCGATTGTTTATCATCACGGTTAGCCATAAGAATCGATTCGACTCACACGTCATGCCTGCCTTCTATTACATTAATAAACAGTTACTGGATACCTAAATTTGGAAGTGTTATTATTATTTTCGTACACTTCCTTGACCTTCGCTACGAAGTTAGTAATAGCTCCATCAGCTGATCGCGACTCGGGGTGTTTAGTGAAGCTTATATTTATATGTACGTAGCAATATAATTAATTTTATTCTTTATTTCTGTGTTTACATCGCCTGTATGCATAGTATATGAATTATATTATGACAGTTATACCATCACTAATAGAAAACCTTCGCGACGTCTCGAAAACCTGCCGCACAAAGCGCTGGTCCAACCAATCCCAGCACACCAGCTTATCACCCACCTCAGCGCAGAGCAGCGGCGCCTTATTTCCACCCACGCTCGGTGCTCGTTAAGTAAAACCGCGCAGCGCTCCGGAGGACAGTCGATGTACACCATCGGCTTCTTCTCGACGCCTGAACAATGGGCGGAAGGACCGAAGCTGGCTCCTTGTGGAAAATTGGTCTCCGTACCGCACAGCCCAATTTCTCACTCTCGAACGTTTGGATTACCGCCGACTCCTAACTCAAAGATAAAACCAGCCCACTGAACCATTATGGGAAAACTGGCGGAGCGATTCCGGTTAAGTAACCCTTTGCACGCGGAAGTTATGGGCGGTAGTGTCGCCCATTGGCGCCACAAAAAGGAAACATTTGACATAGAATAAAAGAAAACAAATTTTCCCCGTTTACCTTTTGTTTTATTAATTTGAATAAATGTATGCATTGTATAAATATTTTATATATTTTTTTATAAATATTTACTTGTTCTATGTACATTTTCTAGTATTCCGTCCGTTGTGTTGCGTCTATGGAATGTTAAATTTATACGTTCACAATATTTAATTAACTAAATATTATAAAAATATTGAATTTAATTCAGTACAGTAAAAAATAGAAAATGCATTTATATTAATTTAAAATATTTATTAAAAATTAATACGCAATAATAAACATTATCATTTAAGCTTATTATTTTAAAACAGTAGGAAATTATAAAATATTTTCTGTTCCCCTACCAAATAACAGATTCAATCCAATCAATGTATGTACTAACTTTAGTGTATATTGCCGGAGAATGCTCAAAGCCACAAAATTTACCAAAACTTGTTATTCCAACTATACTGTACATACAATAGGGAACTTTAAGAATACGTTGTAGCGGACCTCCACTATCACCCTAAAAAGTAACAAATAATGTATCACAAAATCTATTAAATATTTGAAAATTTAATAATTATTATAAAAATATAATTTTACAAAATATTTTACTTTGAATTTTTTGCTTAAATTTATTAAAAGTATTTTACGAAGTAATAAAGAATTTTTTATATCGTTATCGAAAGCAGCTATAAAAAAAATTGATAGATTCTTACTTTTTAAAATATCATTAAAAATATTCAGGGGTTTATTTTTTAATTATAGTATCAATAAACGAATTGTATCTAAGAAATTATAAAGAAAAGTCATTTTTTTATAAATCGATTGGGAAATTAAAAGTGGAGAATTTTTCAATAAATCGGAAAATTCTTTTTGATGTTTCTCTTTTTCTCTATTCTTCAATTTCTTTCCTCATTTTTTCATTTGTTTCAATTCCATTATTTTATCTCCTCTGGTTTAGTCTCTTTCTCATTCTATTGACAGAATCCAAAAAAAACTTGTTGACGTGATTCATTCTCCTGAATAATATTCACCCTTTCATATATCTTGTTATTTTCAAATTTGTAATCCTTTGCACAATTCAATAAATCATATTTTTTATTCTAAAATTTTCTTTTTATTTTTCATTTTATATTATTCTTCTCTAAAATTTTATATTTTAATAATTATTCTCTCTAAATGTCTCTATGACAACCATATTATTATTCTCTTATTATACTCTTTATTATTTTCTTTCTTGTTGCATTTTTTTTATTTTTTCTACAAATAAAATTTTACGAAATCTGCGTCGTTTCTATTCTTTCTATCACTATATTTAATTTTAACTCTTCTAAATTCACTCATAATTTACAAAATTACAAACAATAAACTTATATATATAATAATTTAAGTGTAGGGTGTTTTCATCGATTCAATAATATTGAACTTAATTGTATTCTCACTTTTCACCTTGCACACTTTGTTGCTCATCTTCTTGTATACCAAAATTCTTTTTCTTTATTTATTAATTTGAAAAGTAAAAATTATTTAAAATATTTATATTCGCTATATTTTATATACTAATCATTTCCAACTCGTTTAAATATTTCTAAGCAAATATTTAAATAAAGTTTTAAAAAGAGTTGGATAAATTATAAAACTTTTTTTTTGTATTTTCAGTATCTCACATAAAGAATCTTCTATTTATAATTTATATTCTTTATATAAAATAAAAAAGAGTAATAATAGAGTTATTTTAAATAAATATAAATTAATTCATCAATTTTAAGATACAGAGAGATTTACAGGAAATAATAAATAAATAATAAATAATTAATAAATGACTGTACAAGACACATATCTTTATGTATAAGCTTTAAAAAAATTAAATAAATATTATAAAATACTATACCTGGCAAGTGTCTTTTCCTCCTTCTAATATACCAGCACATAGCATATTTGGTATGAATCCGTTTGGTAATTGAATAGTGCCTAAATCAATTTTAAATGCCTGTTCACAAGCTTCTTTAGAAATGTAATTTAATTGAACTTTCATAAGTTCATCACTACCTTTCTCATTGTCTGTTAAATATATTAAATCAATTTAAAATTAAAAAATTCAGTATTAATAAAATTATTTGAATAATTAAAGTAAATCAAATTTAATATTGAAACAATCTTAAAAGTTTTTGAAAAAAGACATTGATATGCACGTATATATTTTTTGTAAATATATTAATTTATTTATTAACAAAACTAAATTAATAAATCCCCATTTTGTATTTTAATATAAATCAAATGATTTTAATCTATATTTAAAAATATATATATAAATATTTAATAAATGCTTCATATGAGAAGCTTAGATGCAAATTGCTTTTGAAGATATTGAAATTTTAATTGCTAACCAAACGATGTCTTGCCGAATCCGCTAGCAATGGCTGATAGGCCAATGATTTGGGACTCAATATCGAGACAAGCTGGTCTTACAGCAGCATTAAAATCGAAGGATTTTTCGATTTTAAGTAAAGCAATATCATGGTAGCGTGCTGGTTGTGTGTAATTTGGATGTTTGATTCGTTGATTAATAACGCGATCTTGATATCCAGCTTCTGGCTGCAATAGCTTTATTGTTCCAGTACGTACACGTACTGCCGGACCCCTGTACAATATGTTGTTAATTTTTCTAATATGTCATATAATACGAATAATTTTAATTATTTTTGAAGATTTTTTATAAATTGAAAATGATTGTGTAATCCAGGTTTCTTTTTTGAAATTTGTATGCATTATACAAAGAGTAAAGAAATAGAATAAAATCATAATTAAATTAATTTTAAATATTAAAAAGTTATTCATATATGTTTTATTAATTCAGTTAATAAAATTATTATTATTAGGAATACAAATGTTCTTTAACAGAAGGATTTATAACTAACATAACAATTTTTATGACATTTTGCATCTTTCAATCTATGTATTACACCGAATCTTTTCTTAACACAATTGTATAATTTAATGAATTCTTATTTGTTTCCAAATACATGACATACAATAATTCAACATTAATTTTTCTATATTATTTTGTATTTATATATTGATTTATTATAAATAAAGAAAACGAGTTAATTATATTACCAGCCTTCAATGTACGAAGGAGATAAGCTATGGTTATAATAACTCCATAATTGCAGGCATTACAATAATCAATCTCGTAGCTGATGAAAGAAAATAGATATATTCTCTCTCTTGTCGGAACATCTATTTCTCTGTTGAAATAGCCAACGATATACTTTTAATTCCCTACCGCTAATTTAAATTATTACCAAAATCAAAATTTAAGGTTAATTTTGTGTGGAAGAATATTTAAACTATACTCTGAGGGGTCGTATACTATTTATAGATTTGATATTATGGTAGGGATTTCTCTTACTACATCATTTAAATTTTCGACTTTATATCCGTTACATATAAATACACATGTATATAATATTTTTTATTTATACAAATTTTCAAAAACAGTTTTTATATTAAATAATTCATTTTATAATTTCTTCTTATTTAAGATTAATAATATTATTAAAAGAACTTCATATTTTTTATCATTAATTTAATCATCTTTACTAAACTTAATCTCTAACAATTTTCCAAATCCTACACTAAACCATGTTCAGTAGGTCTTGTAATTCGCATAACTCATAAAAACCAGTTGATAAAATATAGAACTAAAGTAAGAAAATTTTATATATTTTTTTTTCCAAAAAATTTTAATACCTGTTATCAGATTCGAGGCAATGACTAGCAGTGAGAACAAAATTTTCCGATATTATACTACCACCACATTCCCATGATACATCACTATTGTTTGATTTACTGAATCCAATGGCAACCTATATAAATGATCAAACCTTGAATATTAAAAAAAGTAATACAAAATTAATAATTGATAATTTATTTCTTGTTTGATGTCTATAATTTTTTAGGTAAAAAAAAAAAATAGAATTGTAATAAAACGAAAAGTTAAAATTATTAATATTAAAAGTATGAATACTTTTATTACAAAATTCAGAAGAAAATACCGGAAACAATTATTTTATTGTAATTAATTTAAAAAAAATTAAATTTATTTTATAAATAATTCTTATTTTTAATATTTGAAATAATCTTATTAAAGTTAATTAATTCTTTACGTGCGATTTATCAAGGGGTCTTTAAAAAACATCTCCTAGTGGGGATTATTAGACGTCAAAGTTCATTCGGTGACAATTACGTAGTTTAAGAGTTGTTTTTTATCTATATAGTAGTGGCATTAGCGCTCATAATGGACTGAGCCCACTCCCTGTGTGGAAATAACCTCGTAATATATTATACCTTAACAATAAAATAAAAAATATATATTGTATATTTTTTCATGTATATTGTTGCCATTTATTGTATTAATTTGTATTTTTATAATAATAAATAATTAAATAAATAATTATATTTACTATATAAATATTTTAGGTAACTAATATATTAATTTTTTAATCATTACTAAAAAATAATTTTGAATTAAATGTAGCATTTTACATCTAGTCATTTTTTTAAATTATATTTTTTAATACAAATTTTTAATTATACGAATAAAATTATTAATGCATGACAAATATTTTATTATTATACACTTTAAATAATTTAAGTTTATTAATCTTAAATATTAAATTTAATTCTATACAATATTTATTATTTGTATATATATGCACCTTGTATAATTTTGATGTATTGGCGATGAAAGATTATATAGAAATAATTCATATATGATAAAAATAAAAAAAAAAAAACTAAATGATTTTAAGTAATAAAATCCGCTTTACTATTGTACATAGATTACTCATAAGAAGATCAGAGAATGAATAAAATTTTTATTAATAATAATGAAGAATAAAAATATAGATGGACAAGAACATCCTAGCTGCAATGTTAAATGTAAATAACAAATATTAAAAGAAGTTAAGCTTCATGTTAAGTAGAATAAATAAACATTGTAAACGAAATACCTTCTTTTTCTTTGCCTGTATATATTATTACCAGTATTTTTGATGAGCCCATGGCCGTATTAAAATTAATTGTATATATCTTATTTCTGCTTAATTATAATTAAAAAGATTTTAGCTAAAACGAAATCTTTTCAATGGGATGAAATTAATGAAACTATTTTATATATAATAATATTCATATATAAAATATAATTTAAAAAATAAAATGTAGGAGAATAATATACTATTATTATATAACATGTAATTATTTGAAATTGAAAATAGAATATTTTACCATATGTGGAAATTCTTTGCTTTTCGCTTGAACGCCACCGATGATCAAAGGGGTTTCTATTATTTCACATTTGCTCACTATATGTTTGTGTATATCCATTCGAAGTACTGGTGAGACTTCTTCGCTATGAACAAATTGCGCATATTCTTTACATTCTAAAAAAAATAAAATATTCAACCAGTAACACAAATTCCGAAAAATATTATAAATCAATTATTATTGTAAATAATATATAACTTTGTAAATTTATGAGTATCGTCAACAATTTTATAACTTAATGTAATAATTCTTTTGTTTTTAACAAGAGTTATTAGAATAACTATCACGTCCCCGTATTTTATGTAACAGTTTCTCATCTAATTTAGTTAATCTTACAAAATGAAAACTCTAAAGGTAAATGACCGCGTATTGGAAACGGAAACTAGGTAAAATAATAAAGATGAGATACTACTTCATCACGAATTGAGATGGACGACTAGAAGGATGTTCGATTAAAAATAGTACAAAACAAACAATCTATTAGCAGAAGCTGATGAAACAAGATACGCGTTTCAAGTAGAAAATGGTATTAGAAAACTATTACTAAATTTCTCAAAATAATATAAAGAAAATAAATAAATTAAGGAAGTTTCGTAAATCAGGTGATCGGCTAAGATCATGAACTAATTTTTGATTTAATATTAATAATTATAACTTAGCATAGAGGGGATAAAATACAGATGTTATAAAAAGTGGAGTAAAACTCAAAAGACGCTTTTTGCTTTTGGACTTAGTGTACTTTATATTCAAATTATTATCAAGTATTGAGAACTCTAAGCCTAGAAAAAATCTGAAATCTGGAGTGGTGACAGTTTGCTGCCAATATAGAATGTACCCACATCGTCCTTTGGCATAATATGCTCACTAATTAACAATCACTGTGAAACTTATATATGTATATTACACGTTCGTTACTTGCCAATTTATCTCTGTTATATTCTCCTTGTAAATCAAAAGTTTATACGGATGCCGTAATGTCCAACAAGAAGATGTAGATAGTTGAGTTAATTCGTCAGCGTCTGTCAGTAAGACTTAAAACTGTTGGAATATTATATTATATAAAGTACATTGTCATTATAGTTAAATGTGTAAAGATTTTACACATTTAACTATACGTAAAAGTTGTGCTACAATTATATTTTGCAAAACCATTGAAAAAGCTAAAATCGTCTCGTAAAATGAGCTGGAAATAACTCCATAAATTTAACATTATTTTATAAACATTAGTATTTAACGAAGCAGCTTCGTTAACCCTTCACCCTTTGTGAAGGACAGAGTCGTGCGCTCGTTGAAAATTTATAGAAAATAACTCCGATATAAGTGGCAGCCGGTCTGCAAGGGATGGAGAATGTTGCTCACGAGTCAATAACAACAACAAATTTGAATAATTTAGCATAAAAAATCTAGACACATTGACATAATATTATTTTCAATTGTTTTCAATGTTTAAATTGAATTTTACATAACATTAAAATTTAATCATGTACATGCCCTAAGCCGAAGCCACTTTTTATAAGTAAAATACATTAATTTAGTTTTGTCGAATAAATAAAAATTTCTTTATCTGTCAATTAAAAATTTTATCATACTGTAGGTCATTTAATAGTGTTCTTTAAAAGACATTTATCTTTCCATTTAAGATCGAGATGATTCATAAGTCCAACTCGAATGACTTCGATAAAAAATCATACACTCCATTTTATTACATAAGCTGCTTTTCATGAACAGCAAATGCAAACTAAAAATATTATTAAAAGTATAGTATCTTATTAAATTTTTAATAATTTATTTTATTTAAATAATGCATTTTTAATAATTTTGTAAAAATATATTATTTATATATTCAATGTCAAATATACACATATGTGACAAAATATCTACAAAAATTCTATGTTAAAAACTGAAATACTGCTTGTGTTTATTTTTTCTTACGACGATCTTTAACTTATTGGTAATAAATTCAATTCTCTATTGATAAAATAAATCTATAAATAAATAATCAATTTTACAAATCAATAAGTACTTTAATAAAATTTCTTATGATGATATCAGATTTTTTTACTATATGTTTTAATATAAATTAACAATACTAGACAAATTTAATTTATTTTTGACTTTTTTTTTATATTCATATTATTCAATATATAATATTGCAAAGATACGTTTAAAAAAATAGTTTAAACAATATCAGTAACAAAGCGTTATTATAATTTCATGATTGATTAAAGTTAATTTTATCGCAATTCATGTTTGATAATAAAAATGTCAAGAAATATTTGAATTCAATCTGTGCAAGTTAGATTAATCATATGTATAGACAAAGTCAAATTTTAATTTACGACACTTTTGTTTTTAAATATTTTAAATCATTTTAAATAAGCATGGTTTAATAAGTATATTATACAACTAAATAATATTTTTGTTTATTAAATTATAAAAATTATTATAAAAATTATTTTAATAAAATAAAATAAGTTAACATTAAACATATTAAAGAGTTTATTATATTTTTATTATATTGTTCACTATTTGTTTTTTTTTATTGTATCATCTGATAAAAATTTTATTAACTTTATATTATATTTTTTGATACAACTATTTTTATGAGAATTTCTTGCACTCATAAAATATAATCATAACTTAATTATACACTAAATATTAAATGTAGTTATATAATTAAATTATATACCAAAAAGGAAATATTTAAATTATATGTAATAAATAATACATTATTGTCGAACATTTACAAATATATAGCTCATTATAAATAATTATTTAGATAATTATTGAAAACAAATTGGTTATTTTACTTGAATATCAGTTAAATTTATATGCATAATATATAGAAATTTCTATATACAACAACAAAAAATAATTAAAATATATGTTTTTTATAGAAAATTATTTTTAAAAAATTATATTGAGTTTAAAGATTTAAAGTAATTTATTTATTTGTTTAAATTTTCTTATTTTTTCATTTTTATTAAGTAAAGAATAATTTTTTTTTATTATTAAGTTTATAAAAAAATTATGCAATTAACTTAAAATTAAAATTATCGACTACAATTTGAAAAAAATAAGTTTTCGGTTTGATGGAAAAGTAAAAAAAAAAAAAAAACTAATTGCAAAACAGTTTTTTTTTTCTTTAATTTAGAAACATCATTCTACTTAAATTATATACATACTTAAATTTGGAAACTATTTCTCAAATCATTTGAAACATTATTATCAATTACTTTAAATTAAAACAATTATGAGTATAAAAGTAAATAAAGTAATCTTCAGCATGTTGAATTAAAAAAAATCATTTTTAAATATAAGAGCATATATTGTATAATTTCTATTTTAATAGGTCAGCTAAAGCGTCTTTTTTTTCAATATTTTTATTTTTTTTAGATCAGTTTACAAATGAATATGTAAACCAAGAACTATATAGTGTATGCCGTAATATTAAAAAATGAATTTTGAAATTTTTCTCGCTTAAGAATGATTTATTATTCTTCATACTTAAATATTTGAAAATGTGTTGAATCACATAAATATTTTTTAAAAATATATATTAATAATATTAATGTATAATTTTGAGCAGTCATAATTAACTTAATATCCATGGTTGTTGATTTTTTAAACATTAAAATATATTTGGATTTACGATAGGCTGTAAAGCAATTTGTATTTTTTAAATATATTTCTTATAAATTTCTTTATTTGGAAATTTAATTTATTTGTAATAATAATTATTCAATAATAATTAATTTCAAATAATTATTATCATTTGAGAGATTATTATTATTGAAATTTCTATACTATAATTATTCATAATATAAATTTTAATTTGTATAAATATCTTTTCCTAATTTAGATTATTTAAAATATACTTTGTTGTAATATAATATATTTTGTAGAGCGTATTTAAATAATATTTTTTAATATTGGAATGTATTAATACCAATATATTACAGTTAAATATGAAAGAAGTATGAAATCAATTAAATATTGTTTGTAGCTTTATTTTTCGTTAAATGTTAATAATAAAAATATTATTAATATTATTCAATTTTAAAGAAATGTAATAAAAAATATTAATGTTACTTAAAATCATATTCAAGTAAAATATACAATATAAATTTTATTTTTTATCTGAAAGCAATAAAATAATGTTTGTAAAATAATTTAATTAATTATATAAATGAGGTAAGTTTATAATTTATAGTGATATATATTTTTTAATTTTCTTTATAATAACGTTAAAAATTATTTTAAAAATTTTTAATTTATTTAATGATAAAAATTTTACAGGTTGATTATTACTTTTATTTATATCTTAAAACAAAACTATTTTTTATATATAATATGCAAGTATTAAATATTAAAAAGAGCGTTCTTAAAATCGAATGATGGATAATATTAATGTATTATAGTAAAGAATGAATACTGAAATTCGAAAAAACTATTTTATTAAATGTCAAAATAAATAATTATGTAATTGATATTCAAAAAATTATAAAAAAAGTTTGTACTTATATATTATTTTATTTTATATGTAACGATTTTACTTTTTTTCAATAATTTAAATGCAATAAATTGTTTAAATTTCATTACTTCAATTCTGTATGTATAACGTACTTTGTTCGCTTATTTTCGTTGCATTTGTCCAAATACAAATTTTGATGAAAATAAGATATATTTTGAATATTCTTTTAGTCACCATAGCTTTTAACATATTTTAATACTTATGCAAAACTATTTTCTTGAAGGTTTGATACAAGTAGACTAAGATGAGAAACAGAAAAATTTTTTTAATATCTTGTATGCAAATCACTAAATTCTATTTCAAAGATACGTAGATCTTTTGGGAAAGGGTAAATTCTACAATTGGCGATTGCGATAAGCCATCATTGTAAATCGAAGACATTTGATTATTTTTTTCCTCTTTAATAAAAACTTAGTTATTAATTTTTTACTTTTCATAATAATATCGAAATATCCGATTATTAATTAATTTTACAAAAAACATCTTTTTACAAAAAATTAAAAATTTTATAATTTTATATTTATAAGGATAAATTATTTTATCTATAAAAAAGTAAGAATATTTTTTATTTCTAATATTTTAAGTACACATACTTAAAATATATAATTAAAAAAATAGAGTTATTGAGAAATTAATGAGTGGTGAAATAATATTTTTAAAAATATTATACAAAGAAATATATAAAAAATTTTTATAGTTTTTAGTATGCGAACTAATTTTATTTTAATTTGCATATTATATAAAAACATTCATATTTATTTATCTCAATAATTTATTATTAAATTTTATATGGTTCAACCGGATATTTTAAGTCTTAGATATTGTAAGTGTGGAGACATCATTAACTCTCCAGAATCTTGTTTATAGAAATTGACCGCATTTGTGCATGTGGACATGCACTCCAATGGAAGAATCTCTGGCCAATACGACTCTACCTCGACGAAGGTTGATTATTGCGTTTATTATAATAATTTTAAAATGACGTTGCCCGCCATATTTTCTCAGTGTTTTCACCTGTGTGAGGTGTTATCGCCATCCACCGATTATTCACATGAATAACTAACGATGTAATTGAGAAGTGTCGTCTTTATTCGCTCTGCTAGTTCAGTCGCTAGTCAGAATTGAATCACAGCGTCTATTATCAACCATGACGATTTTGGCTTCTCCTTTGTATTTAGTGTGTGAAACCTTCACTATTCTGGTCTGACACACTTTCACACTAACTGTCTGATTATCAACATGAGTATTTTCTATCTTTCCTTTTCTTTACAATTAATGGGAAGGTTAGGATTTTTTTATTAATTTTGTAACATGACACGATGGATCGACTAGTGAAACAGCGCTGTAAGGTAAAATTTTAAAGATAACCATCCAAATGCATTCTTATTTCCTGAGATGTTTACGTGCTTACTTATATGATCACCGATTAACCTATATGAATATTGAACAAGAGTATCATACCCTGAATAGCTAAAATCACAGAACAGAGATTAAGAGAAAGTCAAATTCTATGTTATACATCAGACAACAAAGTCTTATCTTTTCTCTCTCTCGCATTTATGTATTATTTGATATTACTACCAGCGCCTCTGGTGAAGTCGTGGCATTTTTTAAAAAATTTTTTTATGTCAAAACTTATTTAAAAAAAATAAGTTGACCACGTATCAATTTCAGTCGTGGCATTTCAAGGCGCGAAATTTAAAATGGTACAGTTAAAACAATTATGTTTAATCACAATATTTTTAAAGTATCATACAAAAATACACCATAATATGACAAATATTATATAAATATACATAATACTAATAATATCGTGTATTTTCGTATAATATTTTAATAATATTGTGATTAAACATGATTGTTTTATCTGTACCATTTTAAATCTCGCGCCTGAAATATTTTCAAATGCCACGACTCCAATCCATACATGAGTCAACATTTTTTTAAAATAGATTTTGACACAATAACAAATATTATAAGAATAAATTATATTTTAGTTAACTAATGTAAAATTATTTTAAATACTATATTGAAAACATGAATAAAATATATTGTAAATATATCATTTAAATAAATGTTTGTCGTTTTTGAAATTAATCAAATAAAATTTAAATTATTTTAATACTTTAATACAATATAATAAAATGAACTATATGAATGAATAAATTAATAATTATAATTGTTTCATTTGTATTTATTTATAATTTTGAAATTTTTAAATGATTGATTTAAGTTTAAAATTTCTCTCATTTATGTACTTTTAAATTATAAATAAATACAAATGAAAATAAATAAAACTATTTATTTATTTATATCAATTGATTTTTTATTGTTTTTAAAACAATTTTCATTTATATATTTACTTTGTACATAGAAAAATTTTACAAATTAAATATAATATATTATACATATTATATTGAATTTTAATGTATTTAATAATGTAGTAATAAATTTGTTTTCATTAATTTGTAATGATTATTTTATGAGTTCAATTAAAATATAATATGCATAATAATAGTTTTAAGTATTTATTTGTAAATATCAAAAAAAAATACAATAAATAATATATATGTTTATGTACACATACCTAAAAATATAAATTAATTTACACATTTAAAATATTCAAAAAATTTCTGCTGTACAGTTATTATTAGTTATTTTTTATGATTAATTTTTATTATTTGTTTTTCCTAGTTTTGTAAGATAACGTGTTAATGTTTGTATGATATTTTGTTGAAATTTATTGGTATTTTTATTGTTTTCATATAAGGATTACTGGGCAACTAAAAAACTAGAACACAAAAATTAATAAATTGTATCAATTCATTGTTAAAGCAGACTTATTGTAATTATGTACATGTACATGATAATTATATAATTTAATTAAATATATATATAGAAATAAACATATATTTACATTACATAATATCATTATAAAAGTAGTGTGCATAAAATATAATTATATAAAATAAATGTAGAAATTATATATACATTTTTGAAAATTCATCAATATGTATATCATTATAGAAAAAAAATGTATACATTTTATATAATTAAAATAAAGTTATAAAAATGTTTATTATGTTAAATAAAACACTTATTATTAATATTAAAAAAACAATGTAAGAAAAAGAAAATGATTTATCATTTGAAAATGTACAAACTATTATTCTAAAATATGTAAACCAATAATAAGGTTATTATAAAATAATAATTATTTATTAAACAGCAAAATAAAAAATTATTTCAACAAAATATAAATTGTTATACGAATAAACATATTTATTAGATATATTATTACTAATTAATGTAATTATTAAAATATTATTGAAATTAAATTTATGAAAATTGATACCTCAAATTTTTGTTTATCTTCTTTTAGTACACCGTTGCTTTGTTAAATATGTTTCCTCCTTTATTTTTTTTTTATTAATTTAAATTTTTTATGTAGATTTGAAATATAAAAATTAAAATTAAATTTGTTATTAATATAAACACTCAATGCTCACTGATAACTATATATAAATTATTAACTATAATGAATAAAATTAATACGCAAAGAATTTCAAAACATTTACAAAAGAAAGAAGTTTTCTATATGTCTCGTGTTCGACACTTTCTCCGGTTTTCCGACGGCAAGAGAGAGTGCCTCATTTCGAACATCTGCGAGGGCGAGCCCTTAATTTATTACCGACCCAGGTAAGCGCATCGAGGAAGGACGCTTCGCATCGACGCGAATTGCACGCTTCACTTCCTCGCAGATTTCCTGTTGAGCACGACCGATTTTCTCGTGATTAATCTATTTTGCATTTTCGATAGCCGATTCCGGATCTATATTCCCCATCTATCTGCAACTTTGTTACCGCGCTCGCGACTCATCGTGATCTGCGATCACGTGGCGTGTGTGAGTGTGTGTGTGTGTGTGCGGTGTAAATTGTGTGCGGCGTGACGCGGAGAGCATTTTCCGCACGCCAACATCACCTTTCCAGCGGATTACGCCCTGGGAGGTTTAACACCGAACTCAACTCCACAGCGGGCGCACTGCCTGGGAGACTCCTCTGTCCAGCTGACAGAGCACTCGGTGGCAATACCTGCAGCCCGACGCGGAGGACGCGGCCGAGTGAGGCCTCTTCAAGCAGTTCCTCCCGGGTATTTCGCGGCAAAAATTCGCAGCGAACAGCGACGGCGCGCGGCGCCTCCAACGGCAAGTACTTTGTGCGAAAAACTTGTAATTGCGCGGCTTTTCCCCCTCAGCGGAGGGGGTTTTTTAGCCTTGTATTCGCGGAGCCAATATATATCTATTTGTTCAGCTCAATTGATGTTTAAATTCATTTCAACGCCTTTCTGCTCCTCCTCATCCCTTTCATTTAACTATAATAATATTTAATTTATCATTAAACAGTCTCGCATTGCTTGAAAATAATATCATCACGTGTTTCGTTTCACCAGGATTGATTCACAAAAAAAAGGCATCAGGGCAATATGAGGAACAGGGCGCTTAAAGTTTTTGGTCGAAGTCGTGGCACATTTGTTGCCCGTTCTCCCATTTAAAGTTGACCCCCTTGGCTAAAATGATGAATGGACCAATGGGTAATTTAGATTATAAAGTTAAATTTCGGATTGTACATTCGTTATATTGCAAGCAAAGTTTTTACATACATTTATAAATAATACAGATAGATTAAAAATTGATAATGAAATAAATAAATAAATAAATAAATATATATATATATATATTAAATAAATTATAAACAAAAAAAATGTACGGAGATTACTAATAAACGTAACTTATTCGATTTTATTTTATGAAATAAAGATTTGAACTTAAATATTATTAATTCATATTAAACTCATGAGAAGCATATAACGTGTGGACGTATTACTAATTGTGTGTGCATACCAAACTCTCAGAAAATATAATATTCGTAATCACAAAGGTTATTTCAATTTACTTGACTTCTAGACAGAGTAATTTGTAATGCACAACTTTCTGTATGATTTCATAATTTATATTTTAATAATATACTATTAGACCAATCAATAAAGTACTTTTGAGGACATGAAAAAAACAGTTAGTGATACATATCAAAGTTAGTAAAAAAATCAGTAGATATTCATTTTCTAAAATGCCACCCATGCAATACAGGGATTTTTTTCTTAACAATTTTATCATTGAAAAAGCTAAAATCGTCTCGTAAAATGAGCTGGAAATAACTCCATAAATTTAGCATTATTTAATACACATTAGTATTACTCGAAAATAAATAATCTGATTAAGCTAAAATTTCGTGCAAGTAAACTGCATAAAATCACTTGAATTTCCCAAAACTAGAGTTATAAATATTGAAAAATGACAAAGCTAAAAAGTTTTAAATTAATTAAAAAAATTTACGGTTTTAAGAAAATTTCTCCGTTTCTAATATCTCGATCGGTTTATACATAAAATGGAATTTTCTTTAAAATTTTATGAGCTAAAATTCGTCCATTGATACTGTATTATTAAAATTATGACTTTTGATTTAAAAATAAAAAGATTTAAAAAATGCATTTTCTCGGTAAAATTGTTAAGAAAAAAATCCCTGTATTGCATGGGTAACATTTTAGAAAGTGAATATCTACTGATTTTTTTTTACTAATTTTGATATGTATCACTAGCTACTTTTTTCATGTCCTCAAAAGTGTTTTATTGATTGGTCAATAATACCACAATTTACCTAGATACTAAATTCATATTTCCATTGAAATATTTATATATATACCTCATTTTACCAATTCTAATGATGTAGGGGTAATATATATTTGTGTATTTTACGATATTTTTTTTTCACGTATATAAAGAAAAATTTTAATCAAACAACAAAAAAAGCAGACCTACGATCAAGCCATGATAAACATTTTATACCTTTTTCAGTTATAGTATCATTTTTTACATTAATCAATGTAAATGTCATTGTTTTTATATTGAAAAATATTATTAAGAACAAATAGGTAAGCAACGTATGTTCAAAACCTGTAACCTGTACAATAATCGGATAGGCTTGAAATTTAATTGTTTTACTGTATACACTGAAATTTGTTATTATAAAATTATTTATTTCAAAATATCTTAAATACCTTTATTTTTAATTTATAAACAAATAATCAGTTTATACATAAATATTTATCTAATTTAATAGAAGTGTCAACCCTATCTTAATTTTTGTTTCAAATGTAAACTTTACATGATTTTAACTACGTGTTATAATTTAGATCCCAAAAAGCCGATTAACTGTTTCTATATACTACAATTTTTATCACATTATAATTTAATATATTAACATAATTTAAATAAATGATATATGTATAAAAATTTTGTAAAGCATTTTTGTTTGATACAATTGTTCTTTCATTAAAAAGATTTTTTTGAAAAAATGTCTACAAGCATAGTACTTCAAATTTACTGAAAATTAGGGTTACTTAAATAAAAAAAATATTTAATTGCTTTTAAATGAATAATTTCATTAATATTCACCTGAATAATCAAAAACTATATATTTAAAGATATTTAATAATTAATATTAAATTATCCAAAACATACTTGTGGCTATTTAAAATTATAAATTAAATTTTAAATATTGTTCATTAAATATTTTCAACATTAGAACTTAATAAAAATAAGTTATTTTTATTATTGTGATTTATTTTCTAAATTTATTTATGTAAGAATTGCTTTTTGAGTTTATTTTCCATTCAGATTATTCTAAGGTTTAAAGCGACAAATAACGTGACGAGTCAAACTAAAAAAGCAGACTTGCATTTGAAGGGTAATTCCCTTTCAGGCTTAGAAGATCCTTGAGAAGTAATTAAATGCCAGTCTTGTCTAGATAACAAGTTAATGTATATTACTAAAAAGAATTTATTAATAGACATCGTGTTTATTTTTTAATTTTGTATCATTTTCCTTGTTTTTAATCTTGTGTTCTTACATTATTTTTTAAAAAACTTATTCTAATAAAAAAATTATAATACTAAAAAGAAATATAATTAAATAATAAAAATTACAATAAATTGGAATATAAAAAATCATTTAATTTAATTAGATCTTCCAATAATTTGACTTTATTCAACATATATAAATGTAAAAACTGTCTAAATAAAATAAAAACAAAATTATGGGATATTGGCCAAATAGTCTTTTACATTTGATGGGTCTAGCCTTCGAAATCCATTTGCATCACAAATACCAACTTCAATATTATCAGCTGTCATTTGCCCTTCAAAACCTTCTTTGAGAGTTAATATTGCAGTATGAACTGCATCATCTAATTCCAAATCTTCACTATAACGTTTTTCTAAAAATGTTTTTCCATTAATAAAGTTCTTGCCTGTTGCAGTTGCTTTCCAAGCAAAGTAGGCACCAGATGGATCACATTGAAATAGATAAGGTTTTTGTTTATCCCATCCGCAAATCAACAAGGACACACCAAAAGGTCTTACACCACTGTTAAATTTAATTTTTTAAATTATTTTCAAAAATCCTGTGTTTACATATTCTAATATCAAAATTATTAAAAACATTAAATCGTAATAAATTGTTTCTACATATATTTAACATAAGAATACTATATAAATTATTTTAATAAATAATATGGAAGGTGCTTCTCATTAAATTTTACACTATATAAATTGTATATTATGAAAATATTATAATTTAAAATAATTAAATAAAAAAATTTATTAAAAAAGCATTTTATGGAGAATAAATAAATAAAACTAATAAAAAAATTTTTAAATATTTGATATTTGAGTTTACTAATATATTATAATTTATTATGCTTCAAAATAAAAAAATTTGTTCAGGAAACATCTAAACACTAATAGTTTATATTAATTCTTTGACAAAGTTAAGTAATGTAATACATAAAAAACTAAATTTTCTAAAATTTAAAATTTTAAAAAATAGTCTTACCCAGATTGAGTATATTCTTGCATCAACATAGCAACACGTTGAACCAACTGAGCAGTAGGTATTGGTTCCTTATATACTAGATAATATTGCTGCGCCATTTTGCGAGCTTGTTTAACCAATAATCGATAATCAGGACCAATACCACTATATACCATGCCAATATAATCAGTAATCATGTCAACTTTACATACGCTATGTTCATCATATAATATTGACTTGTGTTTATTTTCTGTTGCAAGCACGACACCATTTACAGCTTTGATTCCTACACTAGGAGCACCAGCTGCAACTGCTGCCAAAGCGTATTCAATTTGGACAAGTTTTCCAGATGGACTATACAAAAAAATTTCATTCATAAATATAATATTAAATGAAAACTATTTATGTAATTTTAATATACATTTCTTTATGTTAATAAAAATTTATTAATATAACATTCAATGAGTTTTTTATTTTAAGAACAAGATGTAATATCTTTAAAAAATTTTTTATATTATTTAGTTGAGTTGGAAAAATTTAATTTTATTTATAAAAAATTTTTTTCAAATATAAATTTAGTTTAAACTCATAAATGAATACATATACATAGTTTACAAATACCAATAAATACTCCAATGTAGAAGAGATATTCAATAAAAATGTTCAATGTATTATTAGTATTAATAACAAAAAATTGGAAAAACTGTTTAATCAATGATAAATATTATAAATTGAATTATAAGTAAAAATGTTTGTCATTCTATATTTAAGGTTATGTTATCAAATATTTTTTTATCAGAATAATGGAAAATATAAATAATTATTATTTTACCTGAATGTTGTTAAAGAAAAACTATAACGTTCTGAAGCCATAATCAAACACTGTAAACAACTCGATTATTTATAACAAAAAAAAATTCAGCTTTTTATATGAAAAATTTTTGTTAGTATTATCTGGTATAGCGTCTTAGAGATTGCAAATATAAATTAAACTTTTGTCCAATACCCTAACGGACATTTTATAAATTAAAATAGTTCTTATGGGAGAATTAAGGGGAGAACGAAATAAAGTTAAGCATTTTTTCTACCAAAGGGGTTGAGTTCTAAATGTGTAAAATTATGATCGTAACGCCAGCGTACGAATAGTCGAATTTCAAAAGATGAATTTTTAACTATACTCCTGATAAAGTTTTGTTCATGAATAATACCGTCGTATATTAAAAAAAAATCAGAAACATTTTAAACAACTAACATTTTGCAAAATGAATTATTTGATTAAACTATTAGGAAGTTTGCACTCGAAAGAAGGTGAAGTCATTTTTAAAAAAGTAGAGTTAAAGCAAAATTTAGCAAAATTTCTAGTTTCAAAAATTACTAAGAATTCTCAGAATCTAATAGATGTATAGTTGAAAAATAAAACATTTTTTTGTTTTTCAACTCTACATTTTATTTTTTTATTTTTTTAGCAATTAACCCTAATTATATTTCATATATTTATATTCAATTTAAAAGCTTATTTTCCTTTAAAATTAGTCAACATTTAAAGAAATTTAATAGAAAATAAAAAAAGCACTTTAAAAAATTTTCTACTAACACAGTGAAATATATTAGTGCATGTATATCCTTTTATTTTATTTTCTCCTTTTATTCTTTCTATCCCTTCAACTTTCTTTATTCTTTTATTGATTCGCCTTACCATTTTCAGGAGTTCATGGTTCTTTATTTCTTTTTTATACTTCTACACATATTTCCACGTTCCATATTTTTTCTTGCTTTTGTCTTTTCTTTTTATCTTATTTTCTCGCATTTCTCCAACACGTGTCTTTAGTTCCTTTCCTATTTCCTGCATAGCTTACACTGAGTTCCCTTTTTCCTCAGCCAGTATTTTCCATTATTTACTATCTCATCGTATCTAATCTTGGCTCTGGCCTTGAATTTTAATTTTCTTCGTCATTTCCTAAATATATTGTCAACCTTACCACTATTATTTCTATGTATCACTTATTACATTTTGTTTTTTTATCTTATTGTAAATTGTAATACTCCATAATTCAATACTTGTTTTCCTTTCCATTATCTCTTCCCAGATGTTTTGTTTTTCTTCCTTCATATAAAGTATCGGTTCTATACTTATTCTATGTATCCACTTCCTTTTCTTACCTTTACCCCTTTCTTTTTCTCCTTCTTGCGTTTCTTGTCAGAGTATACGATTGTAATCGTAGTAGTATGATTTATACTGGGTAAAAGAATCTGCCGTATTAAAAACGGTTGAAGCGCTATAATCTTTTCAAAGTTCGGATAATTAAATCAAGAAAAACGATTAATTATAATTTGAATGTTATTTATTCCAAATTAATTGAAACAGAGAGTGTTAAAGTTGTATTCACATGAAACGAAGAAATCGTGGATTCTACTTGTGATCGTACTTTCGTCGAGGCGTTATAAAAGTTCCGAGTCGCGACAATTCAGGATGGTTTTTTAGGGGATGTCTTGATTAAAGCCTAAACCGAAAGCATCCAACCGTTTCACCCGATTTTTCTGATTACTTACGCAGGATGGAAAATACTGAATCAGCAAGTTTTCCTACTAGGGACCGTGATGACATTTGGGTTCGTCAGTAACTTCCCGACATTTTTTTCTCACTGTTACTTAGCAAATTCATCTCACGGGGTTTAATACGGAATGTTCATGAAATAACGCCTTATTACACGGTTTTATGCGACGCCACACGAGTATTGTACTGCTGCGCTTAGCTTTAATTTCCCAAATACACCGTTTCATTATAACTTGCCTATTCTCAACATTTAACTAATTTTCTTATCAACATAAGTAATTCTTTGTTCCAATCATATTGGAATGCGTCGTATATGTAAGTGTTATTATATTACATATGTGAAAATATTAATATATTTATTGATTATTTTTCTATATTTACTTGATGTATTTTAATTGTATCTCGCGTATATTATTCACAGTGATTGATATCGTAGAGTGAGATAGAAAACCTGTGGTAGTGCAATTATATAAATATATGGGATATGCTTATTCGGCATGATTGTAGTAGTACTAAAAATAATATTAGTATGCCGTGACCATAAAAATAATATCGATGACCGATAAGTATAGATCATATACTTATCGATTGATATAATATTTTATGTAGAAACGGAGACAGAGCTTATTTTTGTAGATGAACCAATAATAGATTTTAATCGAAAGGAAATCAAAGTAAGTAAAATTAATTGTTAGTTCTATAATAAAACAGTAACGTGAATTTATAGGAGTTTTCTTCATAAAAATGAAATATCCCTCATTCCATTATTATCTGTGTAAGAATAATATTGTAGTTTTGAGTGATTATTACCTGTTATAGAAATTCTTGTGAAAAGCTAGTTGTGATCAGTGAGGAGAATCGAGTAATTCAGTTTTAAATGAATTAATATTATTGTAATATTATATTAATCAATAATTTTTAATATGTGGAATAAAATAAATTTGCCTACGGAGGATTCTTATTCATATTTGATTAAAAAAAGCGAGAAAGATCTAGTAAATCATAATTTAAGAATAAGTAATTTATTATTTAACTTAATAAAATATAAGAGCTTACTGCAAAGAAATTAGAATTTATTATTAATAAATAATATTAAATTATTTATCTTTATTATTAAAAGTAGTGAGAAATTTTGATTTATATATTAATTAAGTAGTGTAGACCATAGTAATTTGAAATTTATAAATTATAACTCAAGGGCTCGAGATTCGTCGTTACTGAACGGCGTGTAAAAATCAACGGAAGTCACTTTCAAATTAGTGAATCAATTAAAAGGGAGTCTAGTGACAAAATAAAGTAAATAAATTAAGTATTAGTGAAGTATATTATTAATAATAAATTAATTTAAATTTATCCGTAGTCGGTTAAAATTTTACTGGAAATTCTACTCCGTGACAGTTTATATAAAATTTTATATTTATATAAATGAAATTAATAATGTGTTTATAAACTAATAAGTGTATATGTTTTAAAAATTAAAAAATAAAACAAATTAAATCAATAAATGTACATATTTGTATTAGTTACATAAATAATAAATTAAAGGAACTGTATGAAATGAAATTTATTTAATCAACATTCCCTTTTTGCCAATAATATAAATTTGCTTGATTTAAATTTAATATTTGTTTAATACATGTATTGCCTATTCTACATACGCAATACATGTATTTGAATAAAACTAAAAACTATCATATAGAAAATAGTTCCTAAGCATATAAATATAAATACTGCAATATATACACATTTACAAATAAACACATTATAATATATAAAAATATACAAATATAACTGCTAACAAAAGTATGAAGATTATAAATATTATTTAATTACATATTTATTTTTAGGACACTTCTGACGCGACGGGCGATTCAGACTAAATTCTGTACACGGCGATCTTTTCTTGTGCATGCGGCGAATCGCGATTGTATATATGTGCGGGTGTATTGTTGTACGGCGCGCACAAGTAACCCGAAGCTAGGAAGCCCAATTGCGGCTTAAGCAATCAAAATGAGACACGGATGCTTGAAGCGGTGGCGTCCGTCGTCCACCTGCGGAGTCACTCGAGGCGGAGGTGACCCATACAACCTCGTCTAGGAAAGAGGAGGCTTTTGCTCTGGTGACGCGCACCGGAGATCAAGCCTGGTTTCAAGGCAGCTTTTCTCCTCACGTGGGGTTTTTTTAGCCAGGTTAGTTTATAGTTAAATAAAATTGTAGGAAGTGATTTAAAAGAAACCCCCGTATTTATTATTTTATTCTGCAACCTCACACCTTTCATTTCAGCGAACCTACAGCGACATTCACTCTCAACTAAAGAGAGGTAAATGAGCATAGACTCTAACACCCTTACAATTTATTTATATATATATTATCACTACTTTATGTCTCTCTTTCACTGTTCATTCTGTTCTATAATGTTATATTTCTCTTTCTTAATCTACCCTGGCTTTCTTAACTCTTACCTTCACCTCTCTTACGGTTTTCAAAAGTTTATGGTCTCTGATTCCTCCCTGAATTTTTTCAAAACTTCTTCATTGGACCATCTCTTCTGCCTGTTCACTTCTTTGAAGATTTCTTCCGTCCCTTTGCACTCCATTATCTAATGGTTCCAATTTTCATTCCATCTGTTACAAAGTTTGCATTTTCTGTCCTTCGTATTCATTCAATATCTATTAGCCTTCACCGTGTTTCCACATCTAATTCTTGCAACAGTTCTTATTTTCTCTGCGTTCCTTATTTTCCCCAGATATTTTGGTGTCTTCTTTTCAATAATTCCGCCAAATGCTTTGTTTAAGTCCACAAACAGCATGTACATCTTTCTCTTTTCATTTACAGTTTTTTGGATCAGGTGATTCAGTATATAGATATTATGCATTGTGGATCTCCCCTTTCTGAACCTCGTCTGCCCCTCTGGTAAAAACCGTGTTGTAAAACCCTTTCTCTAATCTTTGTTTTAATATCTCTGTGTACATCTTGTACACCGTTGGTAATATGGATAACCCTCTGTAGGCTTCCACGACTTTGCTGTCACCTTTCTTCAAGATCGGTGTTATCACTGCTTTTCTCCATTTCTCTAGAATATTTCTCTTATTCCATATTCTTTGTAATATCTCCTTCCATCTTTTTTTGACATTGTTGCCTCCGTATATCCATACCTCATTTGGCAGTTCATCTATTTTCGCCGCTTTCTTCTTCTTTAGCTTACCTCATATCTTATGTATTTAATTGTTCTCCAGCTGTTTTTCGGATTCCCGTTCTCTCATGCCATTTTTCTTCCACTTGTTTATCTTTCTTTGTTTGCTCCCTCTAAGCAATCCACTGAAGTATTCTTCCTAAATATTTTTCTCAATGGACGTATGTGTTTTTTCTCTTTTTTTTCGTCTTCTATTTAAATATTCCCATATCTGTCCTTCATTTCTTAGTTTCTGTAATTTGCACATCTCCATCTCTATCCATTTCCTCCTTTTGTTTTCATATATGTCCTTCCATCTTCTTCTTTGTATTATATAGTCATTTTACCAATTGTCTCCTTTTTTCCGTTATTCATTTTTTTCTTTACCTTTCGTTTTTCTCTTTTGTATTCCCTATCCCACCATACTTGCTCCACTGTTTTCCTTTACTTAATTTTTATCCTCTTTCTCAGCATGTATTCTCTTGCGATTTCCTTTATTTCTCTTCATAAGTTCTCCGTTGTGTTTATGTTTTCCGCTTTCCCATACAGCCCGTTAGTTTTTTCTCTGTATCTATTTATATTTTCATCATCCCACGTAGTTATCATTTTTTCCTTCTTCACTGTCTCACCATCTTTACCTCGCTGGTAAATATCTATCTCTGTTTTTACTTTGGTTGTGATGAGAAAATGGTCTGACTCCACTCTGTTCGGTACCTTAAACTCTGTAACCCTGTCCCTACATTGCCTGTCTGTGATCGTTAAGTCAATCGCCGTGCTTCCCCTGGGTCCTGCATACGAATTTTCTCCCTCTTCATCTCCCTTCATCGTGCCATTCAATATGTACCAGTCATTGTCTTCTATCGTTTCCATTAGATTCCTTTCTTCTTTCTTTTCCTTATGATTTTTGTTCTTTCTGTTGAACATTCTGCCTTTGTCACCTATAAATTTTCCCAATCTTCCAGTTCTCACATTAAAACCTCCCATTATTAGGATCTCCATCACTGTTTTTTAATGCATTTCCATGTAATTCCTAATATACCCTTGCTATTATATAGTCCCAATACTTTCTTCCAGTTTTCGATCTCTATCCTTGTTCTTATAGTACCTTCTCCCTTTTCCAACCCAAGCTCTATCGTCCTGTTCTAAATCTTCGTAGTTATGCCCATGATGAAGCCTCCTTTCACCCTGTCCCTCCTTTTCTCTCGCATTGCTTCAATGATTTCCCAATTCATTTCCAAACATTTCTTCGCGTTTTTATCTTCTACACAAGTTTCAGCCATACAGACGTAATCCATGGTAGTTACGTATTTCTAAAAGTCTCTGTCCTTACTCCATACCCCCGCTATATTCCAAAACATTAACTTTATTTTCCCTACCACCCGTTACTGTTTCCTTCTGTCTTGTCTATGTTTTTCTTCTTCTTTCTGTTACCATTGTCTTTCCCTCTAGGTCTCTTGTTTTTTCACTGTTCCTCGTTCTCTTTCTCTGTTTCTTATATATCTGTCCCGTTTCTTGTTTAATTTAAACTCATCTTTTCTTTGCTTTTATTATTATCTCTGCTCTATGTCTCCTTCCCCTCATCTTCCCCTGTCACCTTTGTCTTATTTCTGATCTGCGCCACTGTCCCTGCTTTTTTTTCCCTGTCTGTTTTCTCTTCTTTTCCAGGTTTTTTTTCTCTGTATCACACCACTGCAACATTCTGCTCATCTCCCTGTCCATTTCTTCTGCCCCATCTATCTTGTTCAGCTCTCGTTTACGAATACTTTTTTCATGCTCACTTTCGCAAATATGTCATTCCTTTTCGCCTGCATTACTCTCTCCTCATAGGTTGAATCAAAATCTAAAAATATTTCCGTCCCTATGAGTTTTCTTCTGTTCCCCTACACCGTCTTTTTTTTTGCTCTCCATCTTGACAACCACCAGGTTGACACTCTACCATGCACTTTTCATCACTGCATCTACTCCCAACTTGCTTTCAATAAATGTGGCCGACCATTCTTGAATCCCTGCTTTTTCCACTTCCGCCCCGGCCGTTTCTCTAATCACGAACTTTTCCTCCCTGTTTCTCCTTCCCTGTCTCTCATGATTTTCATTATTCTGTTCACTTCTTTGTCCGTGAGACTCATCCTTGCAATGCTCCACATGTTGCCATTGATTCATCTCGTCATGTTGGTCCTGCAGCTTAACCTACTCCCTGCTCTTTTCTCGCGTCTATTCTCGCTTACTGCATCCCCGCCATTGTTTCCATTCATCTATTGAGTCTCAGACTTGATATTCGATATTCAACGTTCCATGTCCGCCCTCTATTCTACTCTCCTCCTTCGTCTCCTTATCTCAAGCCTTTCTCTTTTCTTATCTTTTCATTCTTTCCTTCTTCCTAATCTCCTCAATCTCCTCCCAGAGGTTACCCTGTAGAAAAGAGACTTTCTTCTTTCCACTTTCCATAGTCAACTGAGTCCCATCATTCTTCGCTGCCGCCTTCCCTTTTTCCTGGCTCATTTTCTCGCTATTCTGTTGAGTGCCCTTCTGGCACCCCTTTTTAATCCACTATGTACGCTCCTGAACTCTGGGGGGGGGGTTGCCAAGTTGCCCCTGTATCTTCTCTAGGTACGTACCTGAACTTGGGGTGCTATGGCACCCTTTCATTTTCTCTGGCGATCCGCTCCTGCTCTCGAGCTACCCAAGTGGCCCTTTCAGTTTCTGCCGCCACTGGTCTTGTTCTCTTTCACTCCCACTTTTTTCTCCTCACATCGCTATCCTACCCTCTTTCGCCCGCTCTGAATTTTCGTTTCTTAATCACTCTTCTTCCCTGCAAAATTTCTTTACTCCTTTATTTCCATTGTTTCTTCTTACTTTTCTCTACCACTCTACGCGTTTCTAATACTTTTTTTTTCTCATAACTCCACACACTCACCGTCGTACTGATTCAAAAATCACGATTGCGGTGTAAATCGTTTGATGGCCGGTGGAATCCCTTATTATAATATATATTATAATTATAAAATGGTATCACACAACGTAATGAAAAACCATGTATCTGATTGTTTTGTTCGTATCACTAATCGTAGCATGAATTCATACGTTTAGGCCATTTTCTTCAACGCCATATATCACATATACAAAATAGATTCCCAGACCAACTGGTATTAGGAGTGAAAATCGAAGCCAAAAGTGAATTAGCCAAATTATATTTTCTGCCTGTTGACAATTCTTATCAATTTCAAGGAATCATATAACTTGATGAATCAGTTCAAATTAATTCATAGAAATCAACTTTCAGAAATTCAACATCTCGTGTCTTAAAAAATGTATCATATGCGAATCGCTAGAAATAACTGATCAGACTTGAAAATATACCTTACCGCGGAAGTGCAGCTAGAAATTACTATCAATTGTAACGTAGTGAAAATTATAGAACTTTATCCACCTAAAGCTCAATTCTCTACTACTCACAAAACACTTCATATGATAATTTACAAATATTTTTATTTCTACGCGAAAACAATAAAATAAATATTTTATAAATATAATTACTAATTCCACCACTACCACGTATATCTCGCAAGGGGGAATTCCGTTGAATTTAATTATTTCACTTTTCATATAATATAAATATACACATACATAAATAAATATTAATTCTATTTAACATTTCTTTTCAGGTTAGATAATACATAATACAAAAATAATTTGATTAATAATGAATAAAGATATTCATTATAAACCCCCTCCCTAAACCAAAACTTCCCTGAAGTTTTGATTTATGATTACTACACTACCATTTCATAGAATAATCTATGACCAACACAAGCTCTATTAAGGAAAGGAAAGGAAAGGATAGGATAGGGTGTTATTGGAAGGGGGGCCTAGTGAGACTCTACCCTCTCGGAAAATCCCCACCAAACACACCCCTTACAATAATAGGTTGGAGGTCTGGGGGCAAACCCTTAATCACTTCCAATATTCGAAGAACAGTGTCCATGTCCCTCGGAACAGGTCGATCTTCCACAATCTTCGGTTGCCCCTTAATTGCTTCAGATCCACCCACTCCTTTGGGCAGGACTCCTATTCTTCCTTTCCCTCCATCCATCAACTCTACCACCGGTGTTTCCGCGGCCCTTATCTCCCTCCTGCGGACTATCTCGCGATGCCTTTCGGCACAACGCGGACAATCCGCAAGATCTACACCTCTTCCGCCACAATTGTAGCAGAGGACGTGCGCTGCGGGCTAGGGACAGTCCCCTCGTTTGTGCCCCCGTCTCCAACATATGAAACAAACCCCGATGGGTGGGTCGACTTCTGGTCTAGTTGGAATCCTGTTTAACCTCCCAAACATAGTCCCGCGTTCCACTACGGGCAGGTGCGAATGTTCGCTCCATATCCGGAATGGAACCGGTCTCTCCAACCTTTTCACCCCCTTTTGTACTAATTCTGGTTTAGGGTGAGTGGAGGCCACTCCTCGACTCTTTCCAGAATCGACCACCAAACGGGGCCGAAACGGGAATGGGCCTAACCTGTATTACAGGTGGACTCTCAATCCCAGAGAATATATCCCCCATCTCTAAATGTCTTCTGGGATTGACTGTCCTGGCCCGTCTCCGCTTCCTCCTGGCGGCCGACTTCGAAATTCTTCGAGGAGGTGACTTCTTCCACTCATCTTCCTCCTCCCCTTCCTCCATCACTATCTCCTGCCTCACTACTAGTGGTTGCTCACTCACTATCTCCATCTCCTTAGATGGTTCGATAGTGAGGTCTTGCAAACCTAAATCACCCTCCAACACCGCCATCCCTGCCACTACCGGAACTCCTCCCTCCTCCGGAATTGTCTCCAACTCGGCAATAAAGGGTACAGTCCAAAATTGAAGCTTGTTCATCTGAAAAAAATAAGAACAATTAGTCTCAAGAAAATATTAATATTCCTACCTACTGAGAAAGAATTATTTTCCCTAATTCCCTTCCCGGACAGGAATAAACTTCTTGAGTTCCGAAACGTGAGCCTTCGAGATTTTCCTACCTTGCCCTGATATCACATATACCACCGGTGATAGTTTTTCTACAATCTCGAAAGGTCCCTCATACTTCGGAGCTAATTTGGCGGAAAACTTTTTACCTGCATTAGATAGTTCATGAGTCCTCCTCATGACCCTATCTCCCACTACATATTCGACACTACTTCTTCCCTTATTGAAAAGTTTTCCCTGCCTCAATCTTTCTTTTTCGATGAACAACACTACTAGGTCTCGTAGGGCATCGAGTCACCTTACTCGATCCCTCCACACTTCCGGGTCTATCTTCTTGATTAATTGATGACCCTCCACTTCACTTCTCAAACTTTTCACAGGACGGGGATTCCTTCCATAATTCAGAAAGGCTGGCGACACCTGAGTCATAGCCTGCATTGCCGTATTCACTGCATGTCTGAACTCATGTATGTGCACGTCCCAGTCTTTGTGATCTTCCTCGATGAACGTAGCAATCATAGTTTTTAAAGTCCTATTACTTCGCTCAACGGGATTGGCCTGAGGATGATACGGAGGTGTTGTTACATGTTTTACCCCATATTCCTCCAACGTACTCTTCAATCAATTGTTAATGAACTCCTTTCCATTATCAGTTAATAAATACTTAGGAGTTTCCCATCTGAACAACACCAACTCCTCAAAAGCCTTCGACACTGCCTTTCCTTCTGCTGATTTTAACGGTTGAACTTCTATCCATCGAGTAAATAAATCCTGGAATACCAGCAGATATTTGAATCCCTTTTTACTCGGTGGAAACTCCATCAAGTCAGCTGCTACCACTACCCAAGGCCTTTCCACTACTCTGGTTCCCATTAACCCTTTGGGACCCGATTGTGATACCTTATATTTCTGACATTCTAGGCATTCGTGCACAAACCTATTTGCGTCATACCAAACACCTGGCCAGTAATATTCACGAGCCACTCTATCGTAGGTCTTCTCCACACCGAGATGTCCCGAACTCGCTTCGCAATGGGCTTCCTGCAGCACTCTCTTCCTGAATTCCTTAGGCACTACCAGTTTCCATTTCTCTTCACGAAACAAAATAGGATCTAGTAACGCATCCCGTCGATGACAATAAATCCTACCCTGTTCGATCTTCCATTTGGGATATTTATTCGGAGTTTCCTCAATCTCCCTTATTCGTTGCAAATACCACTGATCTTGAACGTCCGTAAACGATGAGACCTCCTCATCCTCGAACATTCTAGATAGGGCGTCTGGAACGTAATGATTGGCTCCGCGGCGGTGTTCAATCTCAAACTCTCACTGTTGCATCTCTAAAGCCCATCGGGCTAATCTTCCCGTGGGATCCTTTAAATTTCTCAACCATTTGAGAGCACTGTGATCCGTCACTGCCTTGAATTTATATCCCTTTATGTAAGGACGAAACTTCTTAATCGCCCACAACAATGCCAAGCACTCCCTTTCACTGGTAGTATAATTCCATCCCGCAGCTGTCAATACTCTACTAATATAAAGAATTGGGTGTTCTCCATCCTCAAATTCTTGCGTGAGAACGGCCCCAATCACAAAACCACTAGCATCTCATTGTACTGCGAAACTTCTGCTAAAGTCAGGTCTTCTCAATACCGGAGCCTTAGTTAATGCCTCATTTAGTTTCTCAAACGCCTCCTTCTGTTCCTCTGCCCATTTCCACGGTTGTCCTTTCCTTAAAAGTTTTACTAACGGAATTTTAATTTCAGAATCTTGTGGAATAAAGCGAGAGTACCAATTAATATAAATAATTTAAATAAATAATATATAAATAATAAATAAATAATTAATATAAATAATATAAAGCGATCATCCCTAAGAATCTTTTCAGTTGTTTTACCGTATTTGGTGCTGGATACTCCACTACCGGTGCCACCTTGGATTCATCAGGTCGCAAACCATTTTTATCCAGTATAAACCCCAAATACGTCACAGAGGTGCATCCGAACTCACACTTCTTTTGATTGATAGTTAAGCCCGCATTTACTATCTTCTCCAACACTACTTTCAACCATTTCACGTGCTCCTCAAACGTCTCTGTCGCAATTAATATGTCGTCCAGATACGCGAAGATGTAGGGCTCGAATTCCGGTCCAAATAACGCGTCAATCAGTCTCTGGAAAGTCATAGGCGCGTTAGTAAGTCCAAACGGCATCCTACGAAATTGCCAAAGTCTTGAACCCGGAATTGCAAAGGCTGTGTACTTCTTACTAGCCTCCTCCAAAGGAACCTAGAAGTACGCCTGTTTTAGATCGATCTTGGATAAATATTAAGCCTTCCTCAATTTATCCAAGATTCCGTCCATCGATGGTAATGGATAGGCATCCTTCTTTGTTACCTTGTTTAAATCCCTATAGTCCACACAAAATCGGTAGCTTCCATCCGCCTTTTTCACCATCACTGGCGCGCTGCTCCAATCACTAGCGGATTTTTCTATAATGCCCTCTTTTAGCATTTCCTTCACTTCTTCATGGGCCACCTGTAACATCTTTGGGGACATTCGCCTAAATTTATGTTTCACAGGGTCGGCTCCTTGTACATTGATGAAATGTTCCGTTAGTGTTGTTCCGCCAGGCTTCCCAGTTGCTCTTGACAAAATTTTATTCACTAACTTATCTATTTTCATCTTCTCTACACTACTCAACTCTGAAATACCTGCACATTCAATTTGAATGACAGTATTTCCCTCACTACCACTTCTGGAGAATTCTCTTCACTCCCCCTCCCTAACACGCCACAGGCCCCGGCCAAAACGCGTGTCTATACTGAACAGTCTGCAGAAATCCATCCCGAGTATCATATCTTGATCCAGTTGCTTTACTGCCCTAACTTTCATGATTAATTCCAATCCGTCGACGTTCATCTTTAGTGACAGGACTCCCAAAGCTTTGCTTACTGTTCCTGTGGCACATTTAACTCCTGACGACGTGGGAACTAAATTATCTTTCAGTTGTGCAGCTACTCTGCTCCCGACCAAAGATATCATCGCTCCTGGGTCACACAACGCTTTATATTTAACACCAGCTATATTCACATCAAAGAAACTCCTGTTTTCTAAGGATGAACCAGCGATGTTCTTAGTTTTTATTACTCCATCAATACCTTGTTCCTCCAATGGAATTACTGGATCTGAAACTTGATTTTGTTCCATTTCACTACTTAATTCTTCATTTGGCTGAATTGGTCTCTGGATAACCTCCTCTGGACTCGTGACTGGGTTCAACTCATCCATTAACCTCATTTTCTGCAAAATTTCTTCCAACACTACCAAAATATCCTCCTGGTTTTGCTCCGGCAATCCCATGGAGGTTGCTAGCTTCTCGCCTTCATCTGGCCTTCCAGATTGGCAAGAAGTTACGCCACGATACTGCACTACCAATTTTTCTGCTAACTCTTCATTTTTATCTGATTCTACCTCAGATAATTGAAGAGGTACGCCACTGCACTGTTTTCTTAAGATATTTCCTAACTCCTCATTATTTTTGAATAATTGAGGAGGTCCGCCACTACACTTCTCCACTACCTGATTTGCTAACTTCACACCATTATCCAATTGATTTTTAGATAATAGCGAAGCTTCGCCACTCCTCAACACTGGTAATTTATCTGCTGACTCAGTAATATTATCTGTTGGAGGTACAGATATCTTCTGAGCTACGCCACTACTTATTTTTGCTATTCCCAATTGATTATCCGCTAAATTTGTAGAAAATCCGGGAACTACGCCACTACACTCTTTAATTATGATGGATGTCCCTTTAGTCATTATTGGGAAGGGCCGGGACGAGTCTGCCCTCCCGTTTGACTATTTCCCCACTGTTGAACAAATTGTGCACAATTGGGGCAGGTTTTAATCTCGCAATTCAGCCTGCCGCACAATTGGTACTTCGGACCCGTGTCCAAGGCGTTATTAGGACATTCCCACGCAATATGTCCCGGTTTCCGGCAACGATAACATACCCAATTTGGGCATTCTCTTGCCTTATGTCCCACCTTTTGGGCATTCTCTTGCCTTATGTCGCTTGACACGTCGCGCACGCTCCATGAAACACCTCGTTCACTGGTATTTGTTGTGGGTTTACAGGATCTGTCACTACACTACTATTCTTGTCATTTCCTGCTCCTTGATTCTTCCAATTGTTTTGGTAATACAAAGTAGGTCCTCCCGGAACGTTGTTTGCCCAATTTTTCTTAAATTTATTAGGCTGTCCTTTTTGGAAGTTGGAATTTTGTCCCTTCTTCCACGGAGGTTGATTCACTACTGGAAATGCGACTTGAACCAGAATTGGGGTTTCCATCACTGCTGCTACTGCTGCTTTAGCTTTCTTTTTCGATTTTTTTCCTTTCGTCGCTGTTTCCTCTACACTACTATTCATTTCACCAACTGCGGCGTCCTTTACTACCTTTTTGCCCTTAGGTTCAGGAGGAGCCGCTGTTGGTGCCGTATATTCTTCTTTCGGTGCCGGGGGTACATATTTATCATTTAACTTCTGTACCCTTTCCCACTTGCGTCCGTAATACAACAAGTCCTCGAACGACTCAATCCTTTTATCAGCTACATAGGTCCTATATTCCGGCAATAAGTTCCAATATGCAATTGACACTTGGTCCTCTAATAAAGGTGGTCGTTCGAAGTGGGCCAACACTGATTGAATACTTTCTACAAAGCTTTCAATACCTTCGCCCTTCTGTTGAGTCCTTTTATTTAAATCCGCCATGAGGTCCTATCGTTCGTATCTTTTACCGAACCAACTCCTAAATGCTGACTTAAATTGGTCCCAATTCTTGATTAAGTTACCCTTCGTTCTGAACCAATGACTTGCTTTGGCTCTAAACACGCAAGGCAACGTTAGCAACAATACAGTGTCAGAAATCTGGCTATGTTTCCGGCATTCGTTCAACCTTTCGATGAACTCATCCGGACCCTGCTTATCTTCACCGGAGAACTCCAATTTCCAACACTGCATCACTCGTAGGGCCCTTACTCCTTCGTCTTTTGCTTGTAACCTTCGCGTTCTTCTTCGCGAATAGCTTTCTCCATCACTACTATCACCACTGCTTTGGCTACTATGCCGCCTAGTAGATCGTCTAATTTTCTGATTTGTTATCTTATTACTAACACTACGGATTTCAAATTCGCCAGCCGCCTGACTATCATCAGAAATTCTGAAAGATTCCGCTAATTTACTGCACATTGCGTCTAATTTATCTTCTTTCTCCCTCTCTTCTCTTTCCCTTCGCAGACATTTGTTTACAATGTCCTCCAACACTGCCGAAGATATTGTCACCATCTTCCCCGTTGCAGAGTCCGAGAACCCCTTCGTCTCGTCCCAAATGTCCTTTTTTTCAAGTTCCTTGTCTTCTTCCATTAGCGGAAAGTCCAGCAATGACGTATTTCCCGTTTCTGTATTCTTTCCTTCACTACCTGTCTTTCTTTCCTCACCGACCGGGAGAGCAAGTTCCAAAAGGGATGGACCCTGTCGTCCATCCCTTTCCTCGTCCCAAAGAATGCTACTCCTCGGTAGTGATAAAGATAATTTGTATCTCAACCATCTATTTTTCAAGATGGTTGGATCTCCACTGCTATTTAGTTTATTTTTGATAAGGAATTTACGAATGGACTCTGAGTCCAAATTGTTCACTTCCTTGGTGATAGCTTGCGCCCGGATTGAACGTTTCAATAAATCCCTTAACAAATCTTCAAAATCCTCCATTTTGAAGATTTCCGACACTAGGCTGTTCAAATACCCCTTTGAATACACACTACACACAAACCCTTAACGCAGGAGCACCGGTTAACCACTTATTCGTATTAAATTTAATATTATTATAAAATTATAATATATATATATACATATAACAAAATAACAACAATAATAAAAATAAATATTAAACAATTATTAAATTATTTAATTCTGGCGATTACCTTGATATTTTGCTAAAACAGGAAGGGAATACCACACAAAAAAAATAAATTATCAATAATAGAAATATATCAATAACAAAATAAAAAAAATATCAGTAATAGAAATATATCAACAATAATAACAAAAAAAAAATATCAATAATAAAATATATCACACACAAACAGTAAAATTCATACATACATAACAATATTATTTATAAATCACTAAAATATTACTAATAATAATCAATAACACTAAACTTCTTTTAATTATTAAGTAATGTGGGGAAAAAAATCAATTATACTAATGTACATAGGTTCTAGATTATTTTTATGTATGTATATACAATTAGTACTGTAAATATGTAAATAATACCTAATATTATATTTCAAAATTAAATTATTATTATCTTTATTCCGAATGCTCCTGCCCAACACTACCCTTATAGATATGTATTATTATTTCCACTGTCACACGAATCAATAAATCGACACCAATAAATTTAACAACATGAATAAAATAACAACAACAACAACAACAACAACAAAATATCAATATACAATCTTATAATTCAATGTATTATAAATATTAATATGGAGATTACCTTATACTTAACCTATTCGGGGCAAAAAAAATTTTTATACATACAAACAAAAATTAATCATTATTAAACAAAATATTTTAAATCAATAATATCACTACAATTATCTATATCCGTTCTTCTAATAATTACTCTATTTCTATCTAATTCTAACTGACCTGTTTTTTTTTCTTAATCTAATAAATAACTAATTTATAATATTTTCTCAATAATGTAACTACTATATTTAATAAATATGTAGTTAAATAACATCAATATGGTTCACTTCACTATTCTCTTATATTTTAATTTATCACTACTCAATTTAATTATTATAACTACTTTAAAATAACAACACAATATTAAATCAATTTATAGATACAATAAAGCAATCAAATAACATTTTTCGCAACACTACCAATACCCGCACAAAATTTATTAAATGCTCAATTTCCATTAACTTTCCGAAAATATATTCTAAAATAACCGATTTCACCAATATTTTCTTTTTCCAATCACTACCACTGAATATGATTATTTTGTTTATTTTAATAATATCGGAATTCAAATTTTGCTCCGAAAAAAAAAATTTTTTAATCCCCAGCAATAAGTTTATCCTCTTTATCGATACAGAAAAAAAAATTTAAAGTGATATTCAAATTCAACAGGGCCCCACGTTGGGCGCCATTTTGTAACGTAGTGAAAATTATAGAACTTTATCCACCTAAAGCTCAATTCTCTACTACTCACAAAACACTTCATATGATAATTTACAAATATTTTTATTTCTACGCGATAACAATAAAATAAATATTTTATAAATATAATTACTAATTCCACCACTACCACGTATATCTCGCAAAGGGGAATTCCGTTGAATTTAATTATTTCACTTTTCATATAATATAAATATACACATACATAAATAAATATTAATTCTATTTAACATTTCTTTTCAGGTTAGATAATACATAATACAAAAATAATTTGATTAATAATGAATAAAGATATTCATTATACAATATGTAAACATAACCTGCTACTAGAAATGGAATTTAAATTAAAAGTATCGTAAAAGATGCGTTACATTCGATACAACAGTTGTTAGTAACAAACCATTGTCATTAAAACCTGAATCGGTGTCACCAAGAGAGACTCGATTCTAAGTGTAGGACAGAGAAGATGCTCAAGAAGATGATAAGTACAATATCCCGAAGAAACTAAAAGAAAACAACTAATTTAAAGAAATCGAAAATGAGAACAAGTTCAAAATCCTTTATATAAAACACTTTCCAAAGTTACCACAATAAAACTAATAATAAGGATTTTCATACCAATTTGAAATTGAGCATAGTCCAGATTCACGTGTCTTACTTATTTACAATGCTCAGGAAAAGACCAACGGCATGAGTGAGAGAAATTAGCATCATCCTCCAACTCGAAAAAGCAGTCTTATTAGTAATTGTAAAACTGGCTGTGATTACTAAGAGTACGGGCGATAATACATTAAATAAATTAATACATTTCAGTGCACACAACTATCGGGTCCAACAATTTCCAAATAATCATTACGATATATCGTTTTTTTTTGTCAATTAATGAAGAAATTGAAAGCTAAGTATTTCTCTCCAGTCAATTTTCTTCGAACGTTCGATGCTATTTTATATTTTTGTGAAAATTATCATTACGACGATTGTAATGCCATAATTTTATTGTGCATGTATATCGTGCTGCCAGCAACAATGAATACAATGATCTCAATAGACCTAGTGAAAGTTGATGTGCTTGATGATGCATGATGATTGAATCGGTATAACGAATCTGCTTGCAATAAGACATTAAGGTAAGAGCGCCTTTGGAACACCACTGCATTGAATGGGAGAAATAACCCCAACTAAACAGTATTACCACAGAACAGACACTAAGAGAACTAAGCTCCATGTTAAACTTTTAACAAGCATGGCGGCAGAAATATCTTCTCTCTCTCTCGCACATATAGAAATACTAGCAACCTCTGAAAAGTCCGTGGCCCTAACTAAATTTTTTTATAAATACTTTAAAACCTATTGGAAAAAAACGTTACCACTACATGTACGAAGCACTAGTGTATTCCCTCGTGCTTCGCATATGTACAGAAGAACGCTTTTTCCAATAGATTTTAAAGTACTTGTAAGAAAATTTTACTCGGGCCACAGACTCTTGAAAGGTTAGCAGAGAAGTCATAAGTGCGAGAGAGAAAGAGCATATTTCTCCCACCATGAAAATACCACTATTTACTTTCGATTAAAATAAAATTTAAATATCAAATATTGTAAAATATTTTGTATAATTTTTGTTTTAAAATAGTTAAAACAATAATTTCTATTACTTTTGATTAAAATATAATTTAAATATGAAATATTGTAAAATATGCTTAAACTTTTAAAATATTAGTTACTTACATTTAATTTAATTAAAAAATATATAAATATATTAAATTAACTAGTGCTCGAACAAACAATATACATAAACTTTTAAAATATTTGATATTTAAATTATATTTTAATCAAAAGTAATAGAAATTATTGTTTAAACAACTATTTTTAAAACAGAAATTATACAATATTTCTTATTTATTTGTATATATATGAGAAAATTTATATAATATTATTTTTACAAAAACATTTACTATTAAACTTATTTACTTACCAATAAAATTTGTGTCATTAATATTGATTTATGAAATACCTCATTGAGTCTCATCCCCATCATTCTTTATGTTTATTTGATAATAAAAAAATCTATTCAAAATTCACTCACACTAACTTTATAACAAACACTAATTAATTATATGTTTATTTAGATTAATATTTACTTAGAAATTTATTTATATCCATTACACCCGAATAAATAAATTTTTAAGCTTCTTCTATAAAGAAATTTTTAAGAACTAAAAACTTGAAATCCGTTGTCGACCACAAGCTTTTGAAATACAATAAAGTAAACACATGTACCGGATTACCAGTACCGACACACGAAAAGGGACATATGGGGCGATTTTATTTTGCTTTATTTGTCTAAATTGTTACTAATACTAAAAATAAAAAAGAAAAATTAGTTTTTCAATTGAATATAATCATTTCAACTAAAAATATATGTTATTATTATTAAATCAAAAAATTTTCAAATTATATTGGGGCAGGCACTTTCCTTTACATCACAACCTGTCTGTGGCCTGTCTACTAAGTTTGTCGCCGCTCTCCCATTTACAGTTGAGCCCCCCTGAGTATTACTGTGTCGGTTCCAAAAAAATAGGAAAAATATATCTATAGGTTAAAAATATTAATATTTTCGAATACATAACTCTCTTTGCTCTAATGAAAAGACAAAAAAAATGAAAAAAACTTTAAATGCAAATTATAAAATAAAAGATAATTTGATTTTTTTTTAATTCGTAAATTGAATAAAATTTTTGCAATGTAATAAATTTGTTAATATTGTTGTAAATTTATTAAAATAATTCTAACGAGTACAAAATGGAATAATTTATCTTGTCATTGTTATATAAGTATTATATACAGTAAGAGATTAATAAATAGTTCAGCTACTTACTTACTGCTACCTTCCTATTATTCAAATTCAATATAAATCAATAATAAAATTAATCAATAATTAAATAATCAATAACAAATATTATACTATAATGGAAATCAATATATTATTTTTAAACAATTTTAACTAATTAAGAACATATTTTTTATGGTTAAGTTTATTCAATTATAAGTATTCTATGTACAATTGAATATTAAATTAAAACGGTATAAAAAAGGCAAATTATGTATTTGCAAGTTATATAATATTTTTAATATTAAAATGTTAAAAATATAATATCATTTGAAAATTCACATATATTTATAATTAATATTAGTATTTTGTACAAAAGATTCAATTTGTGCTAATATCTTTATTTATTTCACGCAACTGGAATGTATGACTATTAAGATTTGCTAACCACATTAGCATTCTATAAATCTAATAAGAAATATATCATTCATATTTTTAAATAAGTAGCATCTTAAAATATAATATTTACAATATAATTTAAAAAATATAATATTCAGAAAAAAGATTTCACAGTTTAATTAATTATAGTAATCTATAATAATAATAACGATCTGATTATTTTATTTAAATTCTTTTCACGTATCTTTTTTCATGAGATTTTCATATACGTAATTATAATGTTTAAAAACAATAATTTGTAAAATAATTTATGAAAATGAATAAAAAAATAATGGTAATGAAATCTAAATATAACAATTTTTTTTAAATATATTCAAAATCAAATATATGTATATAATTATATAAATCTAATAAAAAATGTAATTTATGAAAAATAAGTCAAGAATGTATCTATAAATTAATATAATAATTAAAAAATATATATTGAGCATTCCAAGTTTTAACTTTTATCAAATGTATGTTTTAAAAGGATACGATTTATTTTTTAGTTCCGTGTCAATTATATATTTTAAAATTACATTTTTTTCAAATTCTGTTATTTCTTTTGTACAATTAGTCCAATCAAGCATTTCATGAATTCCATCTGATCCATATCTTTGATTATAATAATCATAATGAACCTAAAATAATTATAAGAATTTTATGCAAAGGATATAAATCATGAACAAATATCAAAAATGTAAGGTCTGTATATTTGAATTAAAATATTCATGAAATTATATAAATTTATAATTATTTTTTATATGTTTTTTTACAATAAATCAATTCAGTTAAAGTTTAATACTAGAATTCTTTTCACAATTATTACTTATATAACAAAAGTTATAATTTCAATAATATTAGATTATATTTATAAATTCAAATATTAATATGATTACATTTTTAATATTTATGTTTTGTAACAAGTTATTTTACAAAATTTAACATTAATCCCAGACTTGGAGCTATCCCAATATCATACTTTTGAGTTTCAAAAATTTGTTCAAACACTTCTTTTGATATAATATTTCTCATGATTCCTATAATTAATCCAATCATTTTTCTTATTTGATGTAACATAAAACTTTGTCCCTTAACTTTCAATGTAATAAATTCCATATTATTAATAATAAAAGGTTTTTCAACTGTAAACTGCATAATATATCGTCTTGATCTGGGGTCAGATGACATCCTAAATATTATTTATATAAAAATTAGATCAAATCTTTTAATCAATTACAAACTTATATACTCACACTTTTGATGTAAAATTATGAAATTTGTGGGTTCCTACAAAATATTTTACTAGATCATCTAACATTTGTAGTATATTGTTAGATGCCCTGAATTCAGAAAATGGTTTTCCATCAATAACTGATAATTGCTTTATTCTTTCTTCAATGATGAATTCATCGGTTGTTTTTGGAAATACCTGCAAATTTTCTGGGACTAATGCATATGTAGGCATAGTATATGAATAAGTTCGTGCATCACACTGAGTTTTACTGTTGAAACCCTTAGTCACTCGTTTTATTTGAAATACTCGAATATCATTTGGTAAATTATTATTTATGATATCTTTGCATGGATTTTCAGCTAAAAAAAATATTTATCTATAAAATAATTTAAAATTCTGCTTTTATTTTTATCTATAGTTATATCTTACGTAATTTTAACGAAACAACTTGTCTAATAGCTGAAACTCCTTTGTCTGTTCTAGCTGCTCTTTGAAAATTAATATTTTGAATTGTTTCAAATGCTTTTGAATCAATTAAATCAGCATCTAATAATGCTTTTATAAAACTTTCTTCAATTGTATGCATACCAGGATTTCTCTGCATTCCATAATAATTTTTTCCAAGATAACCTAACAGTATAGCATAATTTTTTTTTTTTATTCTCACAATTTCTTCAACTTTTTGCTTTTTAGAATTATTCACAGATTCATCAACTAATATTCTTTTCTTAGAATCATAAGAAGTAATTTCTATCATTTTATTTATACTATAACCTAATTTACTCCACCAACTATTATCTAAAAATTAAAAAAATGTTACAATAGTACATTGACAATGACATTTACAACATACAATGACATTTCATTTAAAAAAAGTAAAAAATAAATTTAATAAATAGTAAATATGACAAATAAAATTGTACATTACATTAATATCAATACTATATATAATATTGTAAATGTTATAAAATGTTACAAAAAATAAATATAATTTTAATTGTATTTACAATTTGATAAACTTTTTAAAAGTTTTTTTAATAAAATTAAACGGTGCATCTATTTGTTTGTATTAAACTTAATAACATAATTTATAATATGTATCATACACTATGATACAGTATTTATTAGTTTGGTTTGCGAGTCACAATAAAAACGCAACAATATTTGGTAAAAAAATTTGGAAAATAATATACTTCAACTAAAATCTAATCTTCAATCCATTATTAATAAAAAAAAATAAATAAATAAAAACTTTAGAAATGTTTATTAATTTTTTTGTATTATAAATCAATTACAATTTATAAGACGCTAAAGATAAAATAAAAATTATAAAACTATAACAATTGAAATTGTTTATAAATATAGATTAGTCATTATGGAAAGGAAATTAAAAAAATATTAATTCCCGTATTAAACAGAACAAATAAACATGTGAGAAAAAATATTTTGTTTCTCTTTTACTATTCAGACAAAGATTATTCAGAGATGCTCATGTCAAATATCTATTCCCAAAATCTAGCGGATATTTAAAAAACTAACAATTATCGTTTAGAAGTAGTTAAGGGGAGTATGGAATTAAGCACTAAAAAACGGATACTAAGAGAAGCTGAATTTCCATATTACCGGTTGGAAAAAAATGCAGCGGGGGAAATATGTTCTTTCTCTCTCTCGTATTTAGTACACTGGCAATTATAATTTTTAAATTATAATTGAAAAGTTCCTGGCCCGTGTTAACATTTTTTATAAGTGCATTAAAATTGATTTATTTAAAAAAACTCTTACTATAGATACATAAATGATGAGTGAATATTAATCTGTTTTTTTTAATATTTGAGTATTGAAAATATTAAATTTTCAATATTAATTTTAAGTTTTTAGAGTTTATATATATATGATTATATATAAAATGTAAAACATCATATAAACATTTAACCAATTTTATGAGTGTTTCACTCATATTAAAATTATTCTTTAAATTTTCATTTGTTTGTAAGTCAATAATTTCTCATTGATTTATTTTCTCAAGTACATCATTTAAAAATTAATATAAATTTATTAAATAATAAATACTAATATTGAGCAAACAATATTTCAAAATAAAAAGAAAGTGATTATATTTGTATTACAATATATAACAATATTAATAAATTTCATGAACAAAAAGGGAAGTCAAATTATTATATAAATTATATAATATTATATGCTATGAATTAAAATAAACATAAAAATTTTATTATTAAAAATTACAAGTTTTTATAAATAAAATAATAGTAAGAACAAAATAACAAAATTATAGATTAACCATCGTATATAATATATGACATAGTGTAAATATGAGATTGGTTTGATTTATACCAGGAAAACAAATATGTCAACTTATCAATTTCTAATCCATTATATATGCGATTATGATTATATGATAGTGAGTTAATATTCTTCCAATAGCTTTAGCAGCGGAAATTAAAGTTCGATATAAACGAGTCGGAAAGGCTGATAACAGAACTGCTATTAGATAATAAGAACACTATTTAATATTGCGTAAGGTGAATGTGATTGATAGTTAAATAATGAGAGCACTAACTTGAATCGAATAGACTATTTCAACTGTCTGATCCGCCTGTTTAATCAAAATTATCGCGAGTTATAACGTATAAATGGCTGCTATCGATAGATTCGTGTACGTAGCACAATAAATTATAGAGAAAAATTTGAAAATAAATTGTCTATAAGAACGTTAAGAGCGTTAAGCAATATCAAGAGCAATAATCAAAGGCAAGAGTCAAGAGCCAAATTATAGCATGCCATTGTCGTTAGTGTGCGACTACTTATTATCTTGGATGAGATAATTCGATGGAAGACGGATGTTCATCTCCTGAAGGTCGACTTGAGAGTTAGAGACTTGAGAATCAACGATGGGAGATTGAAATGCACAACCAAATGGTATTAATCCTCTAACTGCTTTTTAAGAGATTTAAAAATTTTTTCTGAACGAATTATAATTGTATTTTAATATTTTTTAGCATTAAAAAATGACTATAAAATATATGTCATTTATATCTGCATTTTTTTAGATAATCTGAAAGATTTTTATAAAATATAAGATATAGGATTGCTTATAATAAAATTATATTATTAAAAACCATTGATAAAATTAAAATCATATAGAACATTTAGCTAATTTAAAATTAGAAAGTTTTGCATAATTTAATTAAAAATAGAATTGTACTAAAACTAATAATTCCATAAAATTGAAATTTTATATGAATAAAGTGCATATTAATCACTTTAATTTCCAATAAAGGAGCTCAAATTTATTTTATTTGCCACAATTCATCCATTAACACTATAATATTAAAATTACAATTTTTTATTTTATAACAAAATAAAAAAAATTGCTTTTTCTTAATAAAATTATTAATAATAAATTAATCCCTGAATATTACGATTGATATTTTATAAAATAAGAATTTATACTGATTTTTTATGAACTTTGATTTATTTATTTTACAGTTTTTCACCAATTTAAATAGTGTTCTATTACTTGGTCTTATCTACAGTACAGATGAAAAAAAAACTCGCTATATATTGGTGCATTATGAAAGTAATGAACTTGAATTTTTTTTAACTCAATTATTTGTCTTAGCGTTTAAAAAATATTGGAGTATCTGTGGATGAGTTTTTCTAAACTTCTCTTTTTTTCTTGTAAGATCACTAAGAGCGACTGGAGTTGTCTCTGCACGAAGCTTGTTTTATAATATTATAATTCGGTACAAGGAAATAATTGTTAAAATAATTTTACGTTACAAAATTTTTTTATAGCTTGGCAAAGACACTGAAGACTTTGAATGTTATAATACATGGTCTGTCCCCGAAGTATCGTGTTTTTTTTTTATTTTACGACTATTGGTCGTAGCAACTTGGGAGGAGAATTTTAAAATGCATAGAAAGTCTTTTTCCATTTGTTTTTTTTTTTATTTTTTCAATAATTTGAAGAGACAGAATTTTACTTCACTGGAAGGGTGTTTTTTTATTTTTTGACACGGCGTGGTGACGCTATTAGTGTAAAAACGCTACGCGAGAAAATTTCGTTTAAAGATTTAAAAAAAAAAAAAGAAAACACTTACCTTTTTTAATGAAATATGATTTATTGGTAGGTTTATAAACAGTTTGAAATAAAAATTTGAAGCTCTTCAAATTAATTTCCTCCTGCATTAACGCATTTACGAAAACGAGCTTTCCAGGTTTCAAAAGCAAACAGAAACTCCTTAACTTTGATATTTACGCAGTCTTTTCGCATTTATAAATTTTTGCACTATATTATGCACCGTAGATCACGTTAAATTTAGTTTTTCCAAGATTGCTTTAACTATTAATCGACGGTCCGAATTTAAAATTCTTAATGCGCGTAACGATTAGAAAGCTTTTTGGTGCCCAGATTGAGACTCGTTGATGATCTTTTCCCAGCCTTTTTTAAAATCTCTGTGCCATTTTTCACAATGCAATTTTAACATACAATTATCTTTAGAAACCTTTTGTATCATTTTAAATGTTTCCGCACTGTTTTTTTAACTTGCAAACAAAATTTTATCGCGTAACGCTGTTCCAGTAATTGCTTCAGCGCTCCGTATCAAAAACACTCTTAGTAAAAGTAAAATCCTACTGAATCTAATTATCGAAAAAACAAAAAAAAGGGGACAAATGAAAAAATATTTTTTCTACATTTTAAGACCCTTTCCAAGTCGCTATGACCAATAGTTGCAAAATAAAAAAAAAACTAGATACTTCAGGGACAGACCATGTACTCCTTAAGAATAAGTGTACATTTAAATTGCAATTAGAAAAATGGTGCAGAGTTTTCAAGGAAGGTCTGGATGAGATTGACAAAAACAAACTTCACGCGAAGACAAATCTAGGTACCTCTACTGATTTTAAAAGAAAAACAAAACAATGAAAGGTAGGAAAAACTTAGTCTCATATTTTCTGATCTTTCCCAAAATGCTGGGACAAATAGTCAAGTTAGAAAAAAATCAGTCTTATTACTTTCAAACGATATATGTTATGATGCTTTCAGTACTATACTTTATATGATATAATAAAAACATTTTTTCAACTATAATATTATAATAATTTTTATATTATACTAGTATAATTTATACAGAAAATTAGAAATAATAAATAAACCCTAACTACAGGAATATGAAGTATAGATATGTGAGGATAAATACCACTACGGATTTGAATTCTGATAAAAAAAATATCATGTGTAGACATACTTGTATTATTCTCTAGAATAGTTGAAAAAAATTTTTAATTATATACGAATGATTTTTATTAATATATTAGTATAATTTATATGGAAAAACATATTGCTAAATATTATATAAATATTTTTAACATATATTATCTATTCTATTTATTTTTATTCATAATTAATGAATAATATTTTCAAAATGTAATATAAATAAGTTTAAAAAAATTATATATACATTAAGTATAGTTAAAGTAAGGTTTTAAATACTCTATTAACAAATTACTATTTTAAATAATAAATAATATATAATTCTTATTATTATAATTCAAAATTTTATTTTCTGAACAGTATTTATTTGTTCATAACAAAAAAAATAGTAATGTTAATATGTAATAAGTGTGTTGCTGAATCCTGGTGATAATAAGATATCTTGGTTCAGCAAACACCGTGTAAATTTTGTTTTTATTTATTTTTAGCACTTGAAACCTTCAAAGATCTAAATAATTAATTTTTTGATAATTTAGTTTAATTAAAATAATAATTATAATTTCGTAATTTATTAATCATCGCAAGATATTCAAATTATGTATTATTTACTTAAAATAAAATAGTACTGAATTAAATAAAGGTAATATTTGAATTCAAAAATTTTATTATGTCTGATATTGCACAATACGAAAAAAAGATAAATATTTTTTAAAAAAAATTTATGATTATTTAAATTATATATATTAGTATCTAGATTCATGATGATAAAATATATTTGAAATTGTTGAAGCTCAAATATTCATTAATTATACATTTATTGATTTTTAAGAAAATTGTAATGACTATAATTTTAATAATACCTTTTTGGTTTTGATTAATATTTTTAACTTTTATGAATCTCATATTTATATAGTAACTTTTATTATTAAAGAAATTGGGTTCAATTAATTTTTTTAAAACAAATTGAAATGATAAAAATTTTAAATAATTATAAATTAAGGAATACTTAGATTATTAATAATTATTATTTTAATAATTGAAGAATTATAAGAAATTTAAATAGTAAATGAAAAAAATATTAGAGAAAATCTATTTAATACTCAAAATTTCATTATGGTCAATAATTTAAAATATTGAAAGAAAGCAGTTGGAATATTTATAGCTGATATCAAAAAGAAACTTTCGAGAAAAAATTTTGTTAATTTTAAAAATATGAACAATTAACGGTTTTTCTAAACACTTAAACATAATGAATCTATTTATTAAATTTATATAAGTAAAAAATAAAAATATTCAACTAAATTTTGCTTATTACGTTTTCTTTTTTTCAGCGTCTGCGCGATTGTTTTTTTACTTACAATATCAACGTTAGCATTCGTCAACAGAATTAAGTACTTGAAGTTTCAGTGATATCATTACTAACAACAATAGTAATAACAAAAACAATAATTTTCTGAAATAAAAGTGTGATAAATACTTAATAAATACAAAAAAAACATTAAGTTTTTCAGTATTTCGAACGCTCCCGTTCAATAAATTTCCCATCACTGCTTCGAGGAACTATAATTTGACAATGGAGAGTGGAATGGCTGGAGATACTTGCCACAGGTTTGTTACTTTTATGTTTTTTAATTTTTCTAATCCTCTTATATTAATAATCTTTAAAAAAAACTGTCATTATTTTTAAACTTTTTTAGATAAATGAATTCTTTTTAAATCAGTTTATGTATTAACATATTGAATATATTAACTAATATTCCAAAAAAGAGTATCTCATGCGTACTATATTCAAAAAAATATTTCTTAAATTTGTCTCTTAAAAGAGTTTCTTTATTTTTCTAATAAATTTTTAACGTTAAGTGAAATAAAAACGTAAAATAAAAGATAGCTCACAGTTTTCTTTTTTTAAATACATTTTATCGTAAATTTATTGAATTTTATTAAATTTTTTTTTAAAGTATATGAATTAAAATCAATAGTATGTACTTTGTGAATGTAGATTATTTCTTTTTATCAAATATATTTTAATAAAAATTGTAATTAGAAATTATTAATACAATTTAATGACATGTTTAAAATTTTTTTTTTTAATATTATTGACAGATACAATACATAAATAGGGTATTTGATATGTCATGCATAATAAAGTATAAATTATTACTTTGATCAAAATCGACGTTAGATTATAATTTAGCATCATTACATATAATTATCATATTTTCATTGACAATTGTACTGTATTGTACAACTTAAAATATAATTGTTGCTTTTTTTGTTTTTATTTTTATTTAAACGTAATAAATAATATATAACAATTTATTTAACTTTTTATTTTTTGCTTAAATAATTAATAATAGTAAAAGTTAAGCTTTAAACAGATATTTAAATTAAATTTTAGTAATAAATTTTATAAATATTTCAAACAATTTATTTTAATGTTGTTCAAACATATTTAAAATACATAATGCTTTCATGAAAATTTATATATATTGTTTAAAATTAATTAGCAAAATACCAATGTTAATAGGAATAATTTTATTAAAGTACTATATTGATTCATTATTCAAATTGTAAATAATGAAATTATAAATATTCCATTTTATGAAATTAATAAATCTAAAATTAATTTATTACAACATATATCATTTTGGTTAAAAAAAAAGTATTTAATAAATTATTCATTGTTTTTGTTTATCAAAATAAATTATTGATTATAATAAAAAATCTAATTATATAAAAATTTTAACTCTTAAAAAGTACTTTTTTTATATCAAAACTATCGCACGCAGTTTTTTTAATAAAAATTATTTTAATGTACCTTTAATGTTAACTTCATCAATAATATTTTTATATATGTATTTCATTAATTATTAAATATATCAAAATTGAAAAATGTAATAGGTTAAATGAGAAAACAATAATAACTAATGATTTATGTATTATAAAAGGTTTTCACATTTATGTAAAAGTGTACATATATTTATTTTTATTTATTATGTTTTTATTATGTAGGTTAGGTTTGAAGATGCTATCTCCCGAGTACTTTGATCGTCGGTTTATTATGTCATTTTTTATAATATAGTTTGCCAGTTTATTAGTATTTTCAATACTTAAAATTCCTGTATCCGCTGGTGCCCAATAAAGGCTTAAATTATTTCCTATTGCCAGTTGCTTCAGTACTTCTATGTAATTTGTTATAAGCTTTGTTTTTATGATTTGCTTATTTAAGGCCCTTAATAAATTGATATATTTTTTTTCTTTTATTATTAATGTAGAATAAATCATTAAAAATAAATACTTTCATATTTACATTTTATTAATATAAAACATAGATTCGATTAAGCGATTAATTTCTCACATAAATGATATTATTTTACAGTATTATTATATATGAATCTTAAATTATTTAAATTTTATTCAGAACATCGCTACCAGTATCCGGTCATTCGCAGATGAATCTTTGCTCGGTACTGTCATTGGGAAAGGATTTAAGCAAGATTACAATGCCAGTGGTTTTTAATGAACCTCTCTCTTTTCTCCAACGCATCGCCGAATACATGGAGTATGCTAAGCTTTTGAAACTAGCTTCTCTCGAAACAAGCCCGATTGCTCGATTAGAAGTGAGAGTATTATTCATTTATTTTCATTTTGTATAGTACATATTTAATTTTTACTCATATACATTGAATAAGAATACAAATAAAATAGAATAATAGTTTTGCACGAAATTCATGTACTAATTTCATTAAATATATTTTCTAGCTTGTTTAATATAAAAAAATGGAAATTCTTAATTGAATGTATGTAATTTTTATTGAATTTTTTGAAAACTGAATTTGTTAAAAGAAAATATTCATGACTTGTCCCATATGTATAAATGTTTTTAAATATTGATTACAATGGTATCTTTATAAATTTTATTGAACTACTTTATATTTATTTATTTATTTATTGATAATTCTAGCCTTTTAGCCCTGAGGTAAACTTGGTTTAGATTAGATTTTTTTCACTTTTCACATATTTTTACATAATTACATTACATTATTTACAAAGACACATAACTAGTTACAAATATTGTTAAGTTTATGTTCTTGTTTACATAACATTGTATTGCCTTAAATTATTGTTTTACTTAATAGTTTCATACATATTTACAAATATATCTATTTAGTTACTGATACACACTATACTCATAATTCCATACTATTTTTTATATTATATTTGTTTGTTTAATATTTATTTCATTTCATATTTATATATTCACTTAGTCGGACATCACCTTTAATTTCTTTTGATATAATATCTAATTCAGGATCTTTTTATCCTCTAAATTTCTCTTTCCAATCACTATGTTATTTACGATTCAATCTTCTTCCATATCCTTTGCCTAACTACTGAACCTTCCTTTTTTTTTCCTTTCTCTTTCTCTCACCCTCCCCTCTACTTCTATTTTCTTCATTATCTCCTCTTCTTTATACTTTAACTCTTTTCCTCCTTCATCTATCTTTATCTTTGTCTTTGTTTCTGCTCACTACATTTTATTCCAATATTCTGCTTCTTTTATCTTCCTTTTTATTCTCTGTTTTCACGTTGTGTTGCTCCTTTTCTATTTTTAGTCACCTTACGTACCCTAACATCTATTGTAGCATGCGCTTGAAATGCACCTCCTTTTTTTAATAGCTCATTACATTTTTTTCTCTATTTTTTTTATCGTCTCCTCTATCGCATTTTTTCTTTTGCTTATTTCCTCTTTCTTTTTTACCTTTTTTGTCATTTCAGATTCAATCGCACATTATTTTATGCCATTTTTTTATCTTTTTTTGCTGCTATTTCTCTTTTACTTCACAACCCTCATTTTTTCCGATTTGCACACTATGTTTTTTCTCTTTTCTTTTTGTCTCTTCTTTCTCTCTCTCTCTCTCTCTCTCTCTCTCTCTCTCTTTCTCTATTCATTTACATCCTTTTTTCCACAGCCGAAATTCTACCCTTTTTTTCTGTACAAGTCAGAATATTTGACTAGTTAATCAACTAGGTGCTGTCACTCTTCTTTCCGGATACTCTCGGACTCGTTATTTTTTCTTAATCCCTTCATTGTACTTATTACTTTTTTTGTTTTTTATAATATCAATTTTATTTCCCACTTTGCACCTTCATTTATTGAATCTACCTTTTATCTAACTTTTCCACTGTCTGCATTTCATTTCCAAACTTTTTTTACCTTCTTTCCAAAATTGGTTCCCTTGTCTCAAATATATGTACTTTATTTTTTCACCGAAAACCAAGTCGTATTGAAATACTTTGTATTTTATACTTCATTTTATATTAAATATCTGTGAATAGTTCATAATGTGCACAAAAATTGAATGGCGGATACATAGTTTTAAGCTTAAAAATTCTCAAAAATATTTCTGATTCTACTACATGTAAAAATCTATCTAATAAATGACGATTTGTTTTTCTTTCCCCAACATTTTGAAATCATAATTAATACACTTTTTCCATCTGACGGTGGACGTCCAAAGTTAAAGCTATAAAAATCTTAAAAATAAATTTACTTTGACAGCTTAAAAAAATGTCCATATTGTAATTAATTTATTTTACATCAAAGTATGTCATAAAGACCTCTGAACTATTGAGTCATATTTAAAATCTACAGGTTTATCTTTCAATGGTATTTTTGATAGATTTTAAGAAATTTTCAACGATTCTTTAATCTCTGTGGTCGGAATAAGATCATTTATTTTTTTTTAAATATATTTATTTAAACCTATTTTATATCAGTAAAAATAAAAATTTGTTTTTAGAAATTTAATAATTCATCATATTTATTTTATTAGATATCAAGAAGAGGTAAATGACCAGTGAAATTTTATATGCTGGGTTTTGTATCATCACCACTTTTATTATATTAATCTGATCTGGAAAAATTTGTATACAGAATTTGTAGCTGCTGCTTTCTTTTTGTTACTTTATTTTATTCTAAAACTTATCTTTATTTTTTTTGTTTTATTTATTTGGTTTATTTTATATAATTTTAAAATAAAGCTTATATATCAACATGAAACATATTATGTACAATATATATTATATATTTTTATTATATTATAAATAATTTAAATATTGACTAAAATTAATAAAAATATTAAAAATATATTTAATAAAACGTAACTTGTGCATTTTTTTTCAAGTTATAAAATGTTAATTTATAAGAGACTTTCTGCTATAAAAAAGACCATCATGTACTATTGATAGTTTTGATTTATCAATTTTGTTTATTTTTTTTATTTATCTTTATATTATATTACGCTTTTAAGAAAAAATAAAGAATATGGAAAATATACGCTAAAACCATATTTGTTTCCATATAAATAAAACTTTCTTTACAAATTTTTTTTTCAGTAAAAGACGTACATTTGTTATAGCACATCGCTGCATTTGCTGTAAGTGGTTTAGCATCTAATTGGGAGCGTCTTGGGAAACCTTTTAATCCTTTGCTTGGCGAGACTTATGAATTAGAACGTGATGATTTTCGGTAAATATTACAAATTATTTATCCTTCTATGTGTTTTTCAATGTCTTAAAGAAAAATATTTTTTTCTTGAGTAATATACTTTTAATTCTTTAAATTAAAAATTTTACTTTTTCATATCAATAATTTTTCGTGTTTATCAATATAATAAATAAATTTATTAGTTTTTTTTTAATAAATCAGAATTATATCATATTTAGTATTTATAAAAATTATTTTTCTAATATATTAATAAAATTATAAAAATACCTCCAATTCTATTTATTTATTATATGTAATAATTAATTATAATTGTTTACTTTAGTATAATTTGTGAACAAGTATCACATCATCCACCAGTTTCCGCTTTTCATGCTGAAAGTGAAGATTTCATTTTCCAGGGCAGTATACACCCCAAACTTAAATTCTGTGGAAAATCGATAGAAATTCATCCGAAAGGAATGGTCACAGTTAAATTGACAAAGTAAAGATTTAAAAAAAATAAATAATATGCATTCTTATAATTTTTAAGAAAATTGTTTCTACCTCATACTTTTTATTGTCAGTACATTTGTATGGTACAGTTACTTATGTTTTCGCGTCAACTTAAAACTAAATCATCAAACATATAATTTTTTTTTAATGATCATAAATAATATCATAATAATATATTGTTATTTTTCATAATTTTTATTAAAAGAATATTATATTTACATTTAATTTTGTAATATATATAAATTGAATTTATATGGTAAATCATTCCAAGATAATTCGGATAACTCTAGTCAAATAAAATAATACAAGTCAAAAAATAAAAAACATTATCTAATTTTTTTTTTTTCATGTTTATAAATTTTAAGTAAAAGTAAAATTTTCATACTAATATTTAATAACATCGCAGTTAATTCATATTTTGAGATATAGAATTTTGTGTAACACCCTCCATGTAGATATCTTGAAAATTTTATAGTTCCTTACGGGTGTAGGTGAGATTAAAAAACACTTTATTATGGTGTTTTAAGGTAACGTTTCGAGCAAGTTTCGTTGTCTTCTTCAGGCCTCTATTTATTAGTAAATTTACACAGTCAATGTCAAATAATACAATAATGAGTTACAAATTATAAATTATAAAAATTGTTCATACCTTAGTATATTCGAAAATATTCTATCAGTTCATATCAGAAAATATCAATTCCAGACCAGGCCTGCATACTGACTCTTTCTATTACAACATTACACAATAACATGGTAACAACATGACAAAAAAATTAAAAACCTTCAACAAAAATATGTGCAAACTGACGAGGATTAATACACAAATTAAGTTCCTGCTCAACTGCAATGCTGAGAACGTCATCCCCACCAACATCGTTCAACACATGAACCGTTTAAAATCATCGTTTGTTTACAGTAAGACATGTCAATTAAAATTAGATAAAATGATAAACAATTTTAACAAAAAGTTTTTAAAAACAATTATTACGGATATTCACATAAAAAAAAAATAAGTTAAAGATAACAATCAACGAGTTAATTACTTTTATTAATAACAGTGACATTGACCAAACGATTACGAACCAATTTTTTAAGAATGTTGAATATAAATGAAATCTGCTGTACGAAAAACAGATATAAAACTAAATAAAAAATTAAATAAAGTAACTAAACATAAACTAAATATTAACACAAATATTTATAAAGAAAAGTGTGTCAAAAACATATCAGAATGTCAACTCCCGGACTATGTTATTGATGTTATCTCTCTCGGACCAAAATTTAACATGACCAAGGGTATGTCTCACAAGGAAGCTGCGAACGTTATCAAAAATGTTGAGACAGTATTACCTAGTCTAAACATTGATGAGAACAAAAAAAGAGATATACGAGAGATTATAGTTAATAACATTAAATATTCCATTAAATACACTGATAAAAAGACACATAACAAAAATAGTTTAATATCAAAAATTGAAAAAACAAAAAAATTTTTTAACAGTAATAAAGATTTATTTTGTACACATGCAGACAAAGGGAATGTCACTGTGGTCATGAACACATTGGATTATTATTCAAAAATGCATAATTTATTGGGAGATAATAACATTTACAAAAAAATCGAAAAAAATCCACTATTAAAACTCCAATCCAATGTACAAACGATTGTTAAACATCTAAATGAACAAGAATATTTGTATAAAAAATACAACATTTTCGAGATTTGTCAATCACATACGAATTTAGCGAGAGCGTACGGACTGCCAAAAATACATAAAATTGGTATACCATTGAGACCAATTATTTCAAGTATCAACTTTCCTACGCATTTTCTTTCAAAAATTCTATTGTTTTCTCTAAAAAAATGTATACCACCACCGCAGTCTAAAATCATCAACAGCTTTGACTTGATTGATAAAATCAAGAACATCTATGTCCCTGACAATCATATGTTCCTTTCGCTGTTCCTTTCGTAAACTCTTTGTTTACTAATGTCACCAAGGAGCTTGTAATTCGAAGTCTAGAAAGACGCGTAACTTACATCAATAATGCTTGCAAAATTCCCTTTAATGAAATTATAACTATAACCAATTTCCTGTTTGACAATACTTATTTCTCTTTTAACGGCAACACTTACCAACAAATTTTTGGTACCCCAATGGGCTCTCCGATCTCGCCTATTTTTGCAGACATGGTAATGGAAGATCTTGAGAAAGAGTGTCTCAACATTCTAAAAAAACAATATAATTATTCTCCGGTATTCTACTACAGATATGTAGATGATACTGTTTTTTGCATCGAAAACAGTAAAATCGACCTGATTTTAAAGATATTTAACGACTACGACTTTCATCTGCAGTTCACACATGAAGTAGAAAGATTAAACCGTTTAAACTTTCTTGACATTACCATACAAAAAACCAACAACAAAATTTTAACAAACTGGTATCAAAAACCGATGTGTTCTAATAGAATAATTAATTTCTTTTCACATCACGCTAATAGCCAAAAGAGAAATATTGTGTATAACCTTGTAGACAGGGCAGTGTTATTATCTGACATAAGTTACCACAAGGACAATTTAAAGAAAGTGCGTAACATCCTTGATAACAACGACTACCCTGCTTACTTTTATGACAAACACATTAAAAATAGACTGAGAAAAATTAAGTATAATAATTCTCTAAATAACAATTCTAAAAAAACGCTTGACAATATAATTTCAATTCCATATATAAATACATTTTATGAAAAAATTTGCAATGCATTAAAAACCTATAACATTAATACGGTGCCCATTATTAATAACAAATTAAATAACATTATAAAATTAGGTAAAGATAAACAAACAAAATGGGAAACAGCTGGCGTCGTTTATAAAATAAAGTGCAAAGACTGTAAAGCTTCTTACATAGGCGAAACTAAACGTTATACATATATATATATATATAAATTAAAAATAAACGAAAAAAACGGATTTGCGAGCACAAAAAAGTTCAAAACACCAACTCTATGATACAACTGCACTCGCAAAATAACGAACATACCATAGATTGGGACAATATTATAATTTTAGACAGAGAAAATAATTACAAAAAAAGACAAATTTCAGAAATGCTGTACATACAATTAAATACCAATACTGTAAATAAACATGAAGATAGGAAAATGCTAAACGGTCTATATAAACATCTGACGAGACACTCAGCTGGAACATAATCTTCGACAAATTGTAAACTTAGTATATTCGAATTTGACATATCGACGAGACAAGTCGTGCTAATATTCTACATTCGAATATACTAAGGTATGAACAATTTTTATAATTTATAATTTGTAACTCATTATTGTATTATTTGACATTGACTGTGTAAATTTACTAATAAATAGAGGCTTGAAGAAGACAACGAAACTTGCTCGAAACGTTGCCTTAAAACACCATAATAAAGTGTTTTTTAATCTCACCTACACCCATAAGAAACTATAAAATTTTCAAGATAATTCATATTTTATTTGTACAATTTTTTTGAAGTAAAAACCTAATTTAACACATATTAATATAGTTAATAATGGAATAATAGAAGAATATATCAATGTGAATAGAGTATTCCATCATTAAATACATTAATATATATATTAGGTATACATTTATTGATAATTAGAATTGTGTGAGTAAATTTTAAATACTCTAATACAATTAAAAATTTTAATTTATAACTGTTATCGTAAGCATTCATTATTTTTAAATATTTAATAACAAAAAATAACGAATAATTAGAATAAACATTACGGTTTTTAATTTACAGTAATATAGATTTTTTAAATTTACAATTTAGATTATTGTTATTCTGTATTTTTAGTTTTTAATATATTTTGTTCTTTTTATTATTGTATTTTTTTTATATGTACCAAATATTTAATATAAATAATGATAATAAATATATTATAAATTTTTTTAAAAATATTTGTAAACAATTATCATATTAAAAATTTTTTGATAATGATTAAAATCTTGTTGTAATATGGTAACAAATACTTCTAAAAGCCATTTCATAGAACAAGTTCTAAAATTAAAATATTAATTCAAGAAAAAGTTATAAAAAGATGTCCAAAAGCAAAATATATCATTATTAGCTGTATTTATTTTAAAAGTTTTCTTTAAATTAAAAAAAAATAAAAGAACATTGACTTAGACTAGAAAAAATTAATTCATTGGTTTCGTGTGTCTATTTAAAGATGGAATGAAGCATATACTTGGCAGAATGTTAATTGTATTCTACACAATGTCCTCGTGGGTCAAATATGGATGGAACAGTTGGGTATACTAGAAATCCAACAACATGGTGGAGCTAAACTCAAAGCAGAATTACTATTTAAGAATGCTGGATGGAACAATAAGGATCTTCATAGAGTTGAAGGCTTCATTACTGATCAAGAGTAAGATTTGTATTCACTTTTAAACTTTGTGAATATATTTATCTAATTATTTAATTATTATACTTACTTGATAGATTTATTTGTCAATGTCTTTTTTATATGAAAAGAAAGCTATTTTATTTTTAGTTAATGAGTTTCCTATCAAAATCAATTTTAATTGAACGATATATAAAAATCTATAAATAATATATGTTATTATCTAATACAAACTTTAATATATTCACTTTTTTGACATTTTTTTTATTTAGTACAACGGGTACTATCACTGAACACTTTTTTTCTACGAATGTAAATTCAATCTTCTCGTTTATAGGTATCATACAATTTAAAATGATCTGGGCTCTATTTTTAATATTCTTAATTAGCCTTTTAGCCTCTTTTTCGAACTGACTGGTTTTTCACCCCTTCTTCTTTTTTTTAATTTTTTATGTTGTTTAAATTCTAATATTTTACCATTTTGACTTATTCTGTTATTGAAATTTTCCAAGTCTTTTGAGCTTAAGAATACATGCATTGAATTTTGAGACCTTCCTCAAAAGTAAAATATATACATTCCTGACAAGGTATTTTGTATCGATAGAAATAAGTGGAAGTAAGAAGAATTAATATTTGGATCATAAGCCAAATGAGTTAGAATATTCTATTCACTGTTATCAAAATAATTTTTGACACTAATTTCTATATGTATAATAAAGAATATTTTTACAATGAAAAATCAATAACCATTCTGAACATTTTTCTTATAATATAACTTATTTTATTCTTATCAAATACATCAGTTATAGACAATAGATGGGTTCAGTGACTTTTTTCTTAGTAGACTAGATCATTCTGATACGTTAAATATAAATTATTCTCTTTTTTAAGTGAATTATGTTCGAATCGATGGTCGTGATTCGTTAGGCTTTACTGATGATTTTTTATGCTTTGAATTTTTATAGTATATCTACTTTTCATCGTCAGTTATGATATAACATCTACATTTTTATATTAAAGAAGTATCATTTTGCAAGTGGTTAAGGTTTTTTTTAAGTTACACAAGTGTCAATTTATTCGAAACCGAATTTTTTTATTGTTAAATGAACTTCAATAAAATTAAATATTCTTAAATATATTTTTGAGTTATTTTCAATCATTTTATAAGTTCTTGGGTTCTATATAGATCTTCATAATCTATCTTCTTTTTTGTCTGTTTTGACTACTGTTTGCTTTCAAAGTCAAAATCACTTCTGTTAAAACGGTTAAACCTGTGCTTCCAAGTTTGAAATGTTGAAGAACATTTTTCGCTTGTCTGGTACAAGAAATTATTGTTTTCGTTCGTTTTTTTTAATGAAAATAATAAAAACAAAGCCTCTCACAGATTGCATTTTACAGGCAAAATATGATATTTTTGATGTGTAAAAAAAATATATATTGTTTGCATCTCAAAAAAAAAATGTTAGTAGTCCAATTATATTTCTTCAAAATAATTATATTTACAAAATAATTACTAATTTTTTATAAACAATGTCATCTTGTATAAATATCTTAAAATTAAGATATAAATTCAATATATTTTTATGCTTACAAAGTATAGTAACGTCCCCGTATTTTTTAATTAAAATTTCCTGATCTAATTTCGATAATCTTGCAAAATGAAAACTTTAAACGTACACCGAGGATTGCAAACAAAAACTAGGTAAAATAATTCATCACTTCATTTCATCACGAACTGATAAGAACGACTATAAGGACATCCAATTAGAAATATTACAACAAACTATTAATAAATTTCTCATGATAATATAAAGATAATAAATAAATTAAGGAAGCTTTGTAAATCAGGCGATCGGCTAAAATCATATACCTATGAACTAATATTAATAATTATAGCGTAGCATAGAGGGGATAAAATACAGATGATATAAAAATTGGAGGAAAACTCAAAAGACGCGTTTTACTTTTGGACTTAGTGTACATTATATTCAAATTATTATTAAGTATTGAGAACTCAAAGCCTAGAAAAAATTTGAAATCTGGAGTGGTGACAGTTTTCTGCCAATATAGAATTTACCCACATCGTCCTTTGACATAATACGCTCATTAATTAACAATCGCTGCGAAACTTATAACACAAGTAATATAAAGCATATTTATCGAGAAATAATTGTAATTCATTTTGCAATAATTATATTTAAAATATTTGTTCTTACTGATTTTCTTTAACTTAAACGTCTAAATTATAACTTTATAAATTTATACTAGATTAATAAATGATAAATTTTGTATAGAAAATTTACTAAATATTAATTTACCTGTGTATGACATTTTAAGACGTTACGGTATTCATATTACAGTACTTACATAGATTAAGTTTCTATAATTTTTTTGATAGTATGTGTTTTATTTTTTAGTTTTTCTCAGTATAGTCGTATAATTGTAACTTTAATTTATTTTAAAAATCCATCACAAAACAGAATCGAATCAAATTATCTTTAAAAATTATTTTTGATTTATTCCTTATGTTCTCAGTATAAATCTTCGATAAAGTAATACATTTAAAAATATTATTATTATTTCACATAAATAATTGTTTAAAATAATTAATAATTAATAATTGTAAATTTATGCATTTTCGTGTAATAAAGAAATATATCACAATCATAGTAATGACTGATAATAATGATAATGTTACTGCATATTTATTCATCATTATAGTAACAAGCGATTATCGTATCTTTATGGAAAATGGACAGAGCAGTTGAGTACATGTGATGTATTGCTCTATGAGAAGACCATGGAAAAAATAAAGAAAGAATCAAAAAGTCCTCAAAACAGTCCTGGACATAAAAAGGTTTTAGCAAAACTTCATAGCCTTAAAGTTGGGACGTTTAAGTCCACCCAACAAGACACTATTGACGAACCAAGAAATGATCATGATGGAGAAAGACTCACGATAGACGATATATTAGGTTCAACAGTTCTTTGGAAAGTAACACCAAGACCACCAAACTGCATTGATGTAAGATTCTTTTATTTGTTAGATTCTCAAAATTGTAAATTTAATATACTCTCATCAATACAAGTAATCAATGTTTCTGATAACAATTTGGTAACTTAATGTAAATAAATTGAATTTTATAAAATATATTATAAATTAAAGAAGTTATTTCATAAAATGAATATTTATTATTTAATCAATCGTTTTTTCAATATAACATTATTAACTAAATCTTACGTACATACTCATCAAAATAATATTAAAAAAAACGTACGTTATAAATACATAAACAGTAGAATATTGGAAATTAAAAATATGTTATACAAAAACAAATTTAAATATTTAAAAACTAACTTTAAATATAATTTATATATATATATATATATATACATATACATGTTGATAATTTTATTTTAGTATTATCAATTCACTGCTTTTGCAATGGCTTTAAATGAGTTGAAACCAGAAATGAGGAAAAACTTATGTCCGACAGATTCTCGATTGAGACCCGACATTCGTAACCTAGAAAATGGAGATTCAGATGGAGCTGCTAATCAAAAAATCAGACTTGAAGAAAAACAAAGAAATAGATGTAAATTACTAAAACATGGAAAAAGTTCCTACATATGGACTCCTAGGTATGAAACTTAATAAGAGTAATTACAATAGATTATGAAATTTAGAATATAGAAAAAACATTTAAAATACTATTAATTCATTTTAGTTTGTTATTCACTTAACGGTTCATTTATATGTAATAATAGATATTCCATAGGAAATATATATACATATAGGAGACATTGTTATGATCAGCCGAACAGAGTCGTTTACTGGTACGTGACGTATATATATATATATATTAGATTCAATAACTGCAGAGTATTTAGAATGGAAAAGTGTGTGGAAAACGGTATTTGAGAGATATTATATATTATGTATACAAGATAAGATAAGTAAGATAGAGGCAAAGGATGTTACAGCGAACGTTGTATAAAAAAAGAAGCGAAAGGAGAATGAGAAAACAAAAAGAAACAAAGAATAAGGATTTAGAATTACTTTAGATAGGATATTGTAGGAGCAAGGAGGGAAAAATAGAGGGGAGGTTTCCTGTTAGGGGTATGCAAGAATTGTAAGATATAAATGGAAGAGATTGAAGAAGAGGAGAGAGACGGGGTGGTGAAATCAACAATTATCAGAGGAGATGGCGAATTGGATTTGGCTATTTGAGGGACATACAATAAGGCGACATCAATAAGAAATAGGAATTGCTAAAAAAGGATAACTATCCAAGGAGTCAGGATTCCTGATCATGGGGGGTTTCAATATTAGAATAGTACGGGAGGGTAATTTCATGGACTTTGTGAGCGATGGAACAGTACGAGAAAAAAAGGCAAAGATTTGAAGAAAGAGAAAGAGGATGGAGCTTTAGTAAGAGAGATTAAGGGAAACGGCTGGGCGAAACTAAATGGAGTAACAACAAAAATGAACAGGGCGATATAAGGCATGTAGGAGCGAGAGGAAGCTCAGTCATCAACTTGGTGATCAAAGATGAGAAATTATGGGGAAGTCTGAGAAAGTTTACAGTTAAGAAGAGGGTAGAGAACAATTATCTCCCAACATGTGCAAGTATTTGGACAAAAGAGGAGGGGAGAAGGAAAATTATCGAGCAAAGAAAGTAACAGAGGATAATGGAAGGCTGAAGCGAGGAAAAGATTAGAAAGTATAGGGAAATGACAAGAAGGAAGAATCTTAGAGGAAGCTTGGAAGAAATCAAAGCGGTGGAAGAGGAATAGGAAAAACTAAAAGAAATGATAGAGAAGACAATACTAAAAAAGAAAATTAAGATGGGAAAATGGAAAATTGACCTAAAAATGTGGTGGAATTAGAAATGCGTAATGTGGTCGCTGAAGGCATGGAGAGAGGACAGGAAGGAGAAGAAAAGATACTCAACATTTAGAAGAAAGTTTAAGAAGACATACGAGAAAAATACAAAAGAAAAGAAAGAAGGAAGAGGAGGAACTGAAGAAGATAAAGAACGAAGGGAATGTATGGAAATATCTGAACGGAGGACGGAAAAGAAATGAAGGGGTAGACAGAAACATCACATTGAAGGAGTGGACAGAGTACTTTTCAATGTTTCTAGATGGGTTAAAGGAAGGAAGGGGAACAAGCCAAGAAGGAAAAAGAGGTAGTAGAGGCGATGACGATTGAGAACAAAGAGTTCTACGAGATATGGAAGAACCATAAGAAGAAGAAGGCGGCAGGGATAGATGGGTTAATGAATGAGGCATGGATACATAGATGAGAAGAGATTAGAAACTGATTAATAGAAACAATACAGAGGTAATGGACGGGAAAGGAAATGTTTGAAGAGTGAAAAACGGCAGTGATAATCCGGTTATTCTTCTCAGGATTTGTCTTTCATTTCGGTTATTATGTTGTAATTTATCCTGAGTTTACATCTATGATCTCAGACTATAGCCTCGCTAGAGGAACCTAGATTTAATAATCATGTCGTATATTAATTTCAGTTTATCTTTCTAAAAGCCTCATATGTTATAATAATACTTATATAAAATAAGTACTTGGATATCTAGTAGCTCTGATGGTTTTCCGATACTTTATTTTCAAGTACTTATTACGGCTACGTATTTTCCATTGTAAATACTTTGGAGTAGATAGCCATTAAACCGTAGTATCTTTATTGGCTTCGTTTTATATCTGGTCGTAAATAATAGCATGTTGATCTCAGTTGAATTAACTAATAGACCTATCATTCGAGTTCTTGCTTCGATAAGATCGATAATATACTGCATAAGGTTAGTCAATACACTATAATCGTACCCATTATTGTTTTTATTACATCGTCTACATACTCCTGTGCATAAAACCCATTGTTTTCTAATATAGCCAGTTGTTTTTCAGTAACCAAACACCATAGTGTAGGAAACAATATTCCATTTTGCTACAGCTATTAATTATTATTATTATTATTATAAGGATTTTCGCCTATCCAAGAATCCTTGGGTGTCATTGGAGCCATTTTCATTATTTCTTCAGTAGCTTTTAATCCCCATCTTTTGGAGGGCCCTTAGGCATCTTGTTATTTAAAAGAACGTAGTGGATTTAACGAAGTTGTAAAATAATTGAAAGTGGAATCTTTCAAAAGTCATCTAACAATCTTTAGCATTAGTAATTACGAACTCTTTATTCTATTGGCGCTTGAAGTTGTTTCGTCTCAGAATGTAATAAATAAATAAATGAATAAATAAGATATTTGTTAATTTAATAATTATTTGTGTATTTAGTATATTATTATTAATATTTTCAGTAAGAATAATATTATAAAATAGAGTTTTTACAAAATTATTACAATGATTAATCGATAATTTCTTCATATTACTTGCATGATAGTTATTCACAGCGATTGTAGCTTAAAAATTTTGAGTCCGAAAGAACGATGTGGGCATTTTCTTAGAGGTAATAGTCTATCACCACTCCAGATTTTCAGGATAGCAGAGTCCTTAATACATGAGTTTAAAATATACTAGTTCCAGGAATAAAAAGCGCTCTCTCCATATTTTATGTCCTTTATATCATTTGTACATTTATCTCTTGCATATTAATTCTCACGATTTTGTTTATGATTATGCTCTTTCGTAGTTTTCCATGTTATCTTATGATGAAATAGATTATTGATTTCTTATTTTATTTCTAAATTATAGTTCATATTCGCGTAATATTACTACAATTAACCTTTTTCGCAATTGTTAGTTTTGGATTATGATGAAACGGTGTTTAATCTGTATTATAATATTTTATTCTGTTTACAGTTTGTGGTCATGAACTTAAATAAAATATAACGGAAAAGTCTTGGAATTAGATGAGCGAGTGTAGTTTAAATTATCGGGACGTTACAAAGTTCAGGGTAAAATCTCATGCTGAAATTAGCCATTGTTAAATTAGGGTCCTTTTACAACGGAAAATTTCATGGTGTTTGTATAAATAACCAACTTTACTTTTTCGTGTTGTAACAGAATGTTTGGGTTAAAGGTAATCGACACTATTAGCTCACAGGATTGCTTGCCCATAGGCTATCCTATCATTTATTGAAATTTTTAACTTTTTTTTGAATAGAGTACTTAGATCTTCGATAGACACTTTATAGAGTCAGTGATTCCTTGAATGTACAAAGAACCCCTTTTCTTTCATTTCTTGTTTGTTATCTTCTGAAACTTTCTCATAAAATTTCTCAAGATCAGCAACCTTAGTAGGCTCACGGTTGACTTCACCAAAGCAATGAATATTTGTATTTCATCAATCCACTTGATTAGCCTCCTCAACCTCCTCAGATATTTATATAGAGGTTCTACCCTCAGCAGATCTAGATACCATCTGTATTTTATTATTGTCTTCTTTATTTACGGTTGAAACCTGATAGCCCGGATTCAGTATCATGTTTTTTTTTATGAATCTATTTATTGTATATTTTTATTATGGGTAAAGTTACTATGATGGCAAAGAGACTCTATTGCTTGTTCGATTCATGATTAGCAATAGGGGACATTAGTTTAAATTATATCTGATGCTAGTGGCCTTGGAAGAGACCTCCTTCTACTTAATCGCATGGCTTTATTCATTTATCAAGCAGCAGTGCTAGTCGGAGGGGATTATATACTAGCTGGTGAGGTAGTCAGAGCTGAATAGTTCGCTGGCCCCGGCTTATTGTACTATCTGTTGGCTTAAATATCCTACCCTCAGTTTTCCACCAGTGAGTTCTCAGTCCCGTTTTGTCCCTGACCAGATTCATAAAATCATTAAGCCTTCAATGTGTATGTTATTTTAATGTCCAGAGTGTAATATAACTTTTTATACACACGAATATCGACAAGCACATAGCAAATTAGGGGTATGGACACGTAAATAAATCCAAATAGAATTAATTAATAAGAATTCAGCAGCGCGTTTATTAAGAACAGATATTTTCTCTACAATAAGCAATCCGATGGATAGAATGCAACTAAATTTCCCCGTACTGCAGCGCATCCTTCTCGGCCCGTTGGGGTTGACCGTCGGTCATCTGGACTGCAGCTGCTTAGTTTTCTCTTTTCGAATTAAAGAAAAATTGCCATTCATTGATTTTGCCACCGTCGAAAAGTCGACGCTTACAAAAGATTATTTTGAAAAATATTCCGTTTTATCCAGTTACCGCTTCCTTTTATTTTGTGAAAGTTAATAATTATAAACAGAACTGTATGTTTAAATATAGAACGTATATATGTATATATATATAAAAACATATGTATTATGTATTTTATTTAAATGTTCCTTTAATGATTATTTGATAGAAAAAAATGTAGTTTCATTTTGATTTGCAAGTTTATAAATTTATAAACTTAATGTCAGTTTTAATTTAATTATATAAATATTTGATATATTTTTAAAAAATGTGTATAAAATATAAAAAAAAAGTATAAACTGACTTTAACTAATTTAAAATTATACATATATATACATTATTTTAGATGGTTCAAAGAAGACATAAATCATTATACAGGCTTAAATCACTGGATATACGTAGGAAATTATTGGGATCGCAAGTATGATGACATAGAGGAGATATTTTAATCGTTTATAAATGAATGTAATATAATAAAAAATTCTTACAGTATATAAAATGAATGAACAAATGGAAATAATTGAAAGATTAAAATATGTATATTAAAAATATATGATTACAATGGAGATAGTATGTATATTATAAAGATACACTTGATTGATCAAGTATTTTACACTTCGGAAACAGAAGGTAAAAAATTAACGTTTTGAAAAAACGATATAATATTTATAATTCAGTTGAATAAATTCATTTATCGCGTATGTTTTAGATATTTTAAATGTAATTACATGTACAAACAACTAATTCGAAATAAACACAAGAAAATTTACATAGTGGTTAAATTTTTTACATTTAATAAGATATTAAATGTTCATAATTAGTTGTCTTACATTACACAAAAAATATAATAGCAATTAATTAGAATATCAGATTGTTATTTTTATTTTATTTGTTTTTTTAAGATTATATAATTATTAAGAAATCGTGTGACTTATTAGAAAATTAATTATTATATTAATAAAAATAATTTTAATAATATATAAAAAAAATAAAAACATTATGTGATTAGTAAATGTTAATATTATAATTAGTGTACGATTAAGAAATAAAAATGAATATGTATGTACCCTAAGATAATTAATACTCTAATTGTCAATGAAATAAAAATTATTTATTGGCATAATCGTATTATATATTCCTATCTAAAAACATCAAGAGAATATTTGAACTTTATTAAATTATTTACTTTAATTAAAAATTCTGTAAAGTCGGTGTCTTTTATATACTCTATGTGTTAAAACTAATACGATTCAAATAAATGATAAATATAATATAATACAAATATTTTAGAAAAATAGTACCGTAAATTGTAAAATTCTACTGATTTCAACACAATTACAATTATGTCGTAGATACTCGTAACAAAGTATAAAAAACAATTTAATGGTATTTCAACTCTTAAAACATAATTTAGTACCTTAACCCCGCACAATTATATAATTAAACTAACGTTAACCTGCTTCGCAAATTATTACCAAGGAGTACATAAGAAGCTAAATTGTAATTCAATTTTATGTAAGTTAATTTTTAAAATTATATTCAAAAGATTTTAAAAATAACAAAAGAAAAGATAAAATTATTTGAAGATAGTCCAATGTAAACAAAATTAGACTATAGAGAACATTGTATAGAGTCTAGAGCTTTACAAGGATACCTTAAATGGTAACAGTTTTGCTAAGATAAAAAATTTCAATGCTGGAATGCAAGTTTATTATCATTTATACCTACACAATGACAATTCATTTCATTTATTTGAATCGAATTTTGAATAAAATCAATTAAATTCTTTAATTATTTTCCCTAAAACTTTTTATTATAATAATATAAACATAAATGAATTTATATTTACTTTAATTACTTATTCATAAAATTTTTTTAATTATTATATATGGTACCCGAAAAATAATTGCTTTTATTATTCATATTTACTGTAATACTGTCCTAAAATTAACATAATTATGAATTTTAATTTTACAAAATTTAATGATAAAAATTCTGCTTGTATTTTTGGTTGATAAATTATTATAAATATTATTGAAATTGAAACATACTATTTATTCATAAAAAATTGATGTTTAATAACAATATACTTTTTTTGTAATATTTTACGGGATATGATATGAAAATATTTAGACTTAATGTTTATAATTCGACTATTTGTCACAGTAAATGCCTAAAAGATTGTAAATGTCCGAAGGAGATATTCCTATATTTTCTTTCTTTACGATCAGCAATAGTACATGTATTCGAGCTGAGCTTTTTTCAATCCTTCAACACGGTTCAATAAAGTATCTGGAGGAACCGTGCAACGTGGTCAAATTCTATTTGCAGATTGAAAATGCATTGTGAAGATTTTTAAATATTAAGCGAGGTCTTTACATGTAATTGTAAGCAAATGTTTATAAATTCAGGGTATTATCGCATTTTTTGCTATTATTATTTATGCTATTAGTGAGATTAATCTAATACTTAAACATCGGTTTGAACTCAAACTTTTTTGCACACGTTGGGGGTTAGTATTATTTCGAGTTGAGTTTTGGTATTCAGAACAAAGCTTGTTGGTGAGCTTTCCAAAAAACCTGTGAGATAATTTTCTAATTGTAACTTACATATACTGTTACCTTTAATGATTTTTGTTAAACTTTAAAAATCTCGATAATGTTTTACCCAGTCTGTAATTAAAATTTTACGATGAGGTTCTACCAAACACTCCATTACGTTATTTTAAAAGAAAAATAGGTTTAAAAAAAGACATCCTACCACTACTACTGTTTATTAAAAAAAAGACAGAAAAAACTCACCCACACAGTTGATAGTCTTTCCGAATACTTTGTGGTAAAAAGTGTGACATAAAAAATCTAGTTTGGATTCTTTTATAACAAACCATGTACATATGACGTTCGTTAGATGAGTAATTGTACTGATTGATTTGAAGAAGTTGGCAGAGAAATCTATATACTTGACTTAGAAACTTGAAGTCTTCTCATCACAAATATAATTACAAGTTAGTCTAGCAGTAATTTATTGAATGCTAATTGCTTGAACATAACTATTTTTACTGATAGTAAAAAATATGTTAAATTAGAATTCATATCCAAATACATTGATTAATTTTATTAAAGTTGTTGGTAGTGTTAAAAGTAGTAATTAAATAATATGTATCGTAATATAATTATGTATAAAATATTATTTTTAAAAAATTATTATATTTTTACGCATGTAATAAAATATATGTAAAATATTGTGTTATATACATTTTCTGTTGAATTTGAATAAACTTGTTATTTATTAAATAAATGAAAGTAAAATTAAATTTAATAACTGTATTTAATAAATTGTTATATGTATAGTTTGTTTATGGTTTTTTTAAATTTTGCGTTTTATGATTATTAATAATATTTTTTATAATCTTTAGCTAATTTTAAATGCACTAATTTATTATAATCGGCAATCGATGATAGTTACACAAAGCAAAAAATACACAAAGCAAAAAGTAGTATCATGGATACAAATGACACACAATTCATCTATTCATGGAAATAAAAGTTTATGAGATATAAATTCTCAAGATAGCTGGGGTTGATACCATTCAGAATTAAAACTTTTAACATTTGACAAAATCGATACTGCAATAAATTAATTACAATTTTACCGAGATACTTAGAAAAGTTTCATGCGAACGAGGAAATCGTTAAAAAATTAAAGTAACTATCAAAGGTTAGTAGACAAAGATGGAAATTTAATTAAAGTTCGAAAAAAATGACTTTTCCTTTTATTACTTCAAATGAAAAAACGTTATTGATAATATTAAACCAATAACAAGATCCTATGAAAATAGAGATGTAAAAAATTACTACGGTTGTAAATATTGTGGCAGATTCGTCACAATTTTTTTGTAGGTTGCTATATGAAACACTGTAAAATCAGCAAAGATACAAGTGTCTCGAGAGATAATATGCAAGAAAATCAAATTAAAAGCAATATGCTTACTGGTCAGTTATACAAATGGATTTCTGATATTTTGAGAAAAAAAATTTTTTTCGTATGTTGAGGAAAGACAAAGTTGTCGTTGTAATTCAAATAACGAATTAATCATGAAGTTTAGTAATAAATTATGAAAAAATTATAGAGACCCACAGTATTGTAAAGTGTTAAGGTCAAATTTGCAGTTACTAGGTCGTTTGTTATTAGTGATCAAGACTTAGATGAATCCATAACAGATTTTATATAATTAATTATATGAAATAAATATCATGTAGTCATCAAAGCTGTTCAATAACTTGCAGGTCATCAATATAACGGGAGATTTACGAGTTATTCGACGGCAACGCTGATAGGAACAATTATAAAAAAATAACAATTTGTTCGGGACATTTCCCGCTTCTACGCATTTACACTTTGTAAAAGAGAAAGTGCGTGGAAAAATACCCGAAAATTGTAAAGTTTCAGAGTGGCAACGGGCCCGGAAAAAATCTTGATCTGCGTGGGGTACGACATGAGGGAGAAGCGCTAATCTTCCGTGCGACTTCGCGTGCGATACACTTGAAGTGTATTTTTATATCGCTATTTTTCGCCGTTTTTTACTCTCGACTGTGAGAGCGGATATCCTTGCCTGCGTTGCGTGCGTGCGTGCGTGCGAGTGTGTACCTAGTGCAGTTCCTGGTGGATCCAGATACTGCTGGGACTACTTGTTCCCCAGCTTCTCTACGATGGCGCCCGGCGATTGGCTCCAGGGTGGGTGCTAACGAGCACCAGGTCCGTCTCGCTTTTGCAGTGTGTCTCCCGACGCCCCCGCTACTTTCCAGCTCATGCGCGAGCTGCCGCCTGTGAGCGCCTGTGAACGCTAATTTTCTCGCGTGTGCAGGAGCACATATGTAAATTGCATACTTCTCTTATTCGTAGACGTACCAAGGCTTTTCTCCCTGATGCAGGGGATTTTTATGCCGCGTCGAATAAATTGTATTTTATTCTGTTGTCGTGCAAATCATTATTTGTTTATTTCAACCCAATAGCAATATTTCCTCTCCCTCACTCCTTTATAAACTCATTAATTAACATAAATTTAATTTAATTTATTTGAGGTAAGTTTCAAACACAATTTATTTAAGAAATTTTATTTATCAAAAAGAGGAATACAATTTCTTGTATGATATCGATGATTATAATAGTTTTAGAAAGTAAATATATTACCTAATATATTTATATCTAAATAAATATATTTATATTTCAATATATATAAATATATTAGCCCTACTACACTAGATATCTAAAGGTATCTTAAACGTATTAAAGTTAAAAAATTATCGTGTGTAGAAGACATCCATAACATACCCTCATATATAACAATAAATATGATAAGAAATTATCGTAATATAAAAAAAATAATTTTATTTCATTGATCGGTTAGAATTCGGTAAATTTATGTATATATCCATGACAGATGAAAAGGAAGCGGATGGCATGACAAATACCGTAATTCCCGCTACCGCCTGGTCTACGTGCTGAACTAAGTTCCATTCTTCAAGGGATCTAATGGTCAATCCCGCGAATCCTCTGAGTACGGCGTTCATGCTCTTCGTGGCGACAGGTACCGAGAACGCCTCTTCCTTCTGGATTATCACGCACTCAATATCCTGATCTAGATAGGTCTACATGATTACGCCATTTAATTCCACGTCAAAGAAACGGACGGTATTAGACTGCTTTCCTTCTCTGCTACTTAGGATTTTTTTCGTCCTTTACTCTCTTGGCTTTTTTGCATTCATGCGCGCAGTGTATCCTCACATCGTACACAAAACAGGTGACATCAGGCCATATTTGCATTCTTCGGTTGACCATGGTGCCTTAGCTTTTGGTCTGTTCATCTCTCGTACGGCCCCCTAGCACACTTCTCGACTGACTGACTTTGATATTATTCATAACATTCTATATACTTATTATGCTATATTAGTTAAAACTTATTGTTTTAACTTATATAGTATTTTTTAGTTTATATTATTTTATTATATAAAAACAACAGGACATTATAGTACATAAATATTATAATGGAATGTATTTATAAAGCAGCACATACTTATTCGCTAAATATCTACTAATTATAGTGCTTCAATGCCAATATAAGAGTCTGGTATTTGAATTACATAAAATGTGATGCGTTTGTACAACATTCAAAATCTCGTTAAATTATTTCTATAATAATATATATAATACAAAATATTGTTTTACGAAATTTTTTTAATCAATAGTATGTAATAAAATATAGTTATTAAATGATTTTTGTTCTAGGTTTTTATAAATATGAATTAATCTAAAAATTTTTGTACTATTAGAACAAATCATTTGGTGTGGTAGTATCTTGCTACCATATTAAGCAATTTTTAAATGATCTGAATTTCTTTAAAATTATACTTAATTTTCCTTACATAAGTAACATTTTAAATTTTAAATACAATCTTTATTCTTATAAACAACTTTTTAATTGATATTGTTCTATTTAAAAAAGTTTTTACTTGTGACGGGATCTGTGTGCCTTTATTGAGTCGATTTTATCACATCATAAAATCTGTACAACCTGAGCTGAATTACTCCTACGATCTAAAAGAGGGACATATACGCCTTAACAATTAATATTCTCATTACTGGTTGATATATCGTTGATTAATCTTTAATAGCAGGTCAATAAAATGTACTCTACTATACTTTTAATAGTTCCTTTTTAATATTGCATTTTATAGTTTCATTCCTAAATTTGATTTAATATCTTCTAGTAATAATTCCTTGATGTTAATAATTCGGAATAGAAATTAAAATGGTAAAGATTGATATTAGTGGGAGAAAAGACCTATCAGAAAATTGAAAATTCTATAAGTCATATTTATTTTACATTATTTATTTATTACATATTAGCTTAGAAATTTTATAAATAGCGGAACTAAAGATAATTGTACATCTTCTATTTCTAACCCTGACTCGTGACAACTCGTGTGTAATTTATATAAATAAAATCATATACTGTTCAAAAAAGTAAGTTATTTATCCAAATATTTGGACCACATTAATTTGACTGTTGGAAAGTGATTTTATTTAATTGGTCACTACAGATATTGCTATTGAACTTTTTAATATAAACATTGATTAACATAGCTTTCTTTTGTGGATCAATATAGCAATCATTGTAATATTAAAGAGGTTTATTTCGTTTATCTTTATTCATATTTGGTTATAAGTAATATTATAATTGATATTAACGTTTTGTAATCTAATAACCAGGGGGTGAAGCCTTCAATGGGAAAAGTGGAAACAAACTTTCATGAGTACGACTCATACGATATAAGAGCCCTGCACTTATTTTGTTATACAGTATTGTATCCCTTTTCGTAAGTCGGTCCTGATGACTAGCATATATGTTCATTCTATTCTTTTCACAGATCGTAGAAAAGTTATGTGTTGTGAAATTATGTATATAAGGCGTGATTTTTTAGATGAATTGTGAATGTTTTTAATAAAGATTTTTGTTGACTATTTTATAAGAATACAATAAATAGTTGTCAAAGTGATTAAGGTACGTATAAACATTTTAACTTAATTAAATAATTATAAATAAATTTTTTTTTATATAAATATAATTATAATTTGTAATTATAGGTTATAAAGTATTTCAATTTTTGTTTATATTTTTGTATTTATTAGATGATTAAAGATATTTGATGGTAATTTAAAAAAAAATGCATATTACTTTATCTAAATTTATTTTAATCTTAATAATTAGAAGTAATTATATAATTATATACATTTACTCGCACTTATATTATATAAAATATATAATATTAATATTTTTTAAACTAATATTTAATTATAAATTTTTACAATATATTTTTTAATTTAGAGCATAATGATTATTATATTTTCAGATGGAAACCAAAACTGTTATAAAAAACTTCATTAATAAAATATAAAGGAGGAAACACTATGTTAAGTATTTAAAAAATTTTTATATAACAAGTATAAACAGTCATCGTCAATTGATTGTGAGTAAACATCATAATATTTTACAAACATTTTAATTAGTAATATTTGTTTAAAATATTTATTAACAAAGTATATTATAATATAGGAAACCGCATAGTAATTTTGGAAATACAATATAGTCTTGTGAACATAATTAAGGTAAATTCATTCCAAAGATCAGGTACAAGGTTCACTTGTCAAATCCGCAGAAAGGTTAAATAGCAATAAAAGTGAAAGCTGAAGACCTTTTCCTACGATTTTTAAATACTCTTCTTCTACACATTAAATTATTTAATTTGATATTTTTATACATGAAATATAATAGTGTTACGGATTTAACGAAATATAATAAATTTCTAAACTAACGAATTTTTTCTCATACCAAAAGAGAATCACGAAATATAGTTGCGAAAGATAAAATAAAATACGCGCATTTCAATACCGCTAACAATTAATAAAAATCACTAAAGGAACAATATTAACCAACAAATTGAGAAACAAATGGCCGGATTAATAAACTTAAGTTGATAAAATGTGAATTAAGAGAAAAATTTGGAACGCATCCACGGTGGGAGGACATAAAAAGTTTGCAGTTTTTCTCTATAAATCTGGGGACGTAAATAATAAAGGGGTCGATTCGGCTGATCGGTGAATTAAGACAGTAATGTCAAGAATCGAACGAAAAATATAATACAAAGTAATTCAATTTCGATCGGTGACTCTCGTCGGTAAAACAATACGATAATCACACATTCAAACGGATTCACGATAGTACGAGTATTATTATAATTCAGACACACACGTAGACGGTAGATTGTATCACGAGCCATTTAATTGCACTGCAAATTCTCTCTTCCGATTTATTATCAATAAATCGGTAATAATAACGTGAATTATATAATTGTATTCCTTTTATCCTAAAACCTCACGAAGGCTGAATGGCTTTGACCGATTCAGCTACGACAGAAAAAACGAACTGGGAATTGTCATATAATAAAATAAAATAATAAAACGAGGAGTAAATAAACTCACACGACGAATAAATAAATAAATAAAGAAAATAAGTAGATATAAGAAATCGGTTACGATAAATATATAATTAATAATATAATAGAAATATAGGTTGTAACAATAGTAAATTTTAAAATAAATGAATATAATAAATAAATGATTCAATACAAATTTTTACTTTTATTAACTTTTTTTGTTCCATAACAGTTCTATAATGTATTTTGTATTTAAAATCTTAAAATATATTTTACAATTATTTTTACATATAAAAATTTATACATTTTATTTACATTTTGTTTTTTTGTAGAAGTAGCTTACTTTCTTTATATATACTTTATTTTAAAAAAATACATTTTGTAATGTGTAATGTGTAATGTAATTGTAGTTATTGTTTTATTAAAATAAAATTATTTTTTTTTAATTATAATTTAATATATATTAAACACATTACAGAATGTATTTTTTTTAAATAAAGTATACATAAAGAAAGCAATCTGTGAATATATTATCAAAATATCTGAATTTAATATTTAAGATAAATCTCATAAAGATGATGCAGTTTCAATATTACTTGGTATTAATTATTTTAAAGAAATCTAGTATGCGATTTAATTTACTTTTAATAATTATCACACATTGTTTTTAGTTAAGTAAATAAAGTCGTTTGATAAAATTTTTTTTTATCATATATAACGTATACTTATTTTAATTCACGGAAACATAATTTTATACATTTATAAATATACAATATATAATATTTAGAGACACCTTATATGCCACAAAATATAGTGATTTAATTAAAAATAATTAAATCATGTATTTGTATGTATATATATTATTACCCTATGTACTTATGCATAGATTTGTAATTTACTATATGTATTAATAGATATGTAATATAATAATTAATTAATTTAATTATAATTTATTTTATTATGATTTTGTATCGGACAGGCAATATCTATTCACTGCTTCCTTGTTTGAATATATATATATATATATATATTATAAGAATCAAATCACAGAAATAAAATGAAATAAGACAATTAATATAAATGAAATTGTACTTCCCAAACAGTTTATTCAATTCGAAAAAGTTACAAAGTAAATTATTAATATGAGTATAAAAATTCGAGAGGGAACTCCTTAAAAGACCGCTCAGATCAAAATGAATCTCAAACTTTTAAAGTTACCCTTCCTAATCGATCCCTTTATCTTATATTTTAAACAATACATGATTATTCTTAAAACTGCCTATTACTAACATTTGAACATAATATTCCTTAAAACTACGAGGCATAAAAAACCTGCTGTGTTCAAGAAGGAAAGAGTTATATAATCTCGTCATAATAAACAACTTAATCTTAACAATATAATACGAAACTTACAATCTAAAACGCCATTTATATTATATTTCGCTCTTAAATCAACTTTAACCAAACCACTCTTATACTTATAATTTATCAGCTTACTTAATCCTTGGTTTTCATTGCCGAAACATTATCTTTTCTCGATTTTTTCCAAAACAATTATATGTTTATAATTTCCTCTTCTATTATACAATATCTTCTTGTATCTGTGACGGTCCAGTTACGTTTAAAATAGGCTTAAGGGTGGATCAGCGTATGCGACATGAATGTGAATGATAGCCTTAGATTAGGACCGTAAAAGCAGGTCACGTTTCCGTATGACGATAATGCGCTGTCAGAGACATAAATGTAAATGTACATGTATTAGGATATATTTAAATATAGGTAGCAAGAAAACATTAAAATAAAAAATAATCAATGTAATGGTCACTACTATCTCGTTTATTTGGTTGTATTTATACAATTATGTAAATAATGTAGCCCTGCGCATCTGTAAAATGTGCAGAGCAATAAAATAATAAAATGTATGAAAGGAGAGATGCGGCACCTGATGCACGCAAGCAGAAGCCTGCACAGAGTGACGCTATCCTCTGTGGTGTAAACTACGATCTGAATAAAATCACTTTTACCTAAATTTAACATTGAGAGTTTTACCTTATATTATAAATTCCTAGCATTCTTCTTCCCTACATTTGAACCTCGTGCCGCGAAAAAACTCCAATTTATTTTGGAACAAATCTTAGGACTCCGGTTCTAATCTTATTTGATTGGTTCCAGGGTATTGCGGGCTGTTACATATCATTCCAGGATTTCAACTTGCACATCGACCCTTTAAAATCCCAAAAAATCGGTCATAAATTATCACAAAATAATTAATTATATATTTTATAAAAGAATTTTCGTTTATAAGTGAAAACGATTTTTTTAAAGAAAATTTATTTTTCAAAATAAACATGTGTGTCTATGTTAATAAATAGGTGCATTACCTAATAATTTGTTTATATTAATAATTGTGTATATAATTTATCATTCTATTCAATAACCGTAAAATCCGTTTATAAATGATTAAATAATTATTAATAGTAACCTGATAAATAGCATGTAATATGTGTAATGTATGTAATGTATATAGTATATGTATATACCGTAGTATTTATAGAGGCAACCTAACTGACATTATTACAAAGTTAATTTTTTTGCATACTTCGATAGTATACTATTTAAAAAATATGTTCCCAAAATATAACGATATCAACAATATTTATAATATAGCGGCCTAATAACCCAAGCCAGTAACTACGAGATTAGGATATTCAAATCAACCCGTTCTACTCATTATATTAATTTATAATTAATTTACTTAAGTTACTATTTGTTTTCAATTTACGAGAATTTATCGAAAAATGGATTATTAAATATATATAAAGGAAGAAAATACAATATAATAATGAAAGTTATAACAACTTGCTACTGCAATATACCTCCAAACTTCTATATAGTGATTTAACAACATTATAATGGATAAATTTTATTGATTCGATTATTTTTAATGATGGTATAAAGTCATTTTTTTACATTTTCATAATAATGGGACTGAAAAATAATAATTAAACTAAGGATTATATCGAGAAATGTGATATAGCGCGCTTACACCACGCCGAGAAAAAACACGATGATACATCTGTTATGTACGTAACGAAATTCTTCATAATTTAGCAACCTACAATTGCAAAAAAGTTGCAAATTATAGCATAAAATTAGTAACGATTGTAATTATGAAATAGTTGATCGGCATAAAATTGATCCAGATTCACAAGAGGTGTGGAAATAATTAACAAATACCGAAGAAATAGGTAGTAGGAGAATTCGAAAACTTGCAATAGAGAGATTATAAAAACTCAGTTAAAATTCCACAAGAGGTTTCCGATCCGAGTCGAGTAGGAAGTAACGCGTAATTTAATGAAAGACGAGAGGTGTAACAATAATTTAATAAACGGTCGCAATCAGGGAACAACTAACGTATCACGAGCCACACACACATAACAAACTCTTTCTTCCGATTGTATAAAATAAACGTAAAGTCGTAAATATTAATCATCGTATCATTAATTGAAGTAACCCGATCCTCGCAAAGGCTGAGACGTTTTGACCGACTCAGCTACGGCGGAATAGTAACCCGGCGGTAAAGTAAATAATACATAATAATATATATATTGAAGATATTTAAATACGTAATACATCTAAAGAGCAGTGCGAAAAAAAGTTATTATTGTAAAACAATACGTTTTTGAAAAAGAAGGTGTACTACATGGACATGAAATAACAGAGTTTATGTAACTATATAAAAGATTATTTTATATTATAAATATTATTATTTAAAATTATAAACGCGTTTTTTTCATAACTACATTTTTCAAAAGTAAAAGTTAACACTATATCTCAAATATAAATTATCCAATTAATTCTAAATGTTGAAAGAACATACAAAAGACATAATTGTAGAAGTTTTTTAAATTAAGTACAACAAAAAAATATGAAAGAAATCAAATTAATTTAATATTAAAAGATTGTATTAATTCACAATTATCAATGTGTTACAAGTATATTCTAATAGGTATCAAGTGAATTTACCAAAATTTTATGATTAATAACATTGTCCCGTTATGTTCAATTATTATTTATTACCTTCTTTTTTATTAACTGTTATTTCATATTAATCGTAGTTGCATAATTAATATTTTTTTTATATTAGTAACTGTTTAAAATTTATAATTATCATTTTAGTGAAATATTTTATTATTAAACTTTTCGTAAAGTAAATATTCATATTCAAATATATTTTATATTATTAACAATTATACAAATTACTGCATTAATGATATTTATATTGTTTTATTTATGCTAATTGATACATATTTTGACAAAGAATTAATATAAAATAATGATAATTTTATTAAATCTTTTACAAAACATTATCATCCTGTTTACAGTGAAATTATTTTTTACAAAATCCGCTAGGTGTTATCCGAGATATTAGAATTATACGTATTTTAAATTTCTCTATTCGTTTATGTCAAAATTGTCAAGATTATCTTTGATCATTGCGCTTGCGTACTTTGTACATTTTAGATTTGATAGAAATTGTATTATCATACATATTAGTAAATATAAATTAAGAGAAAAAATTAAACAACAATTTATAACTATCACCTGTGTATCTGCAATGAAAATATAATCAATAAAATTGTTTTAAATAGCATGAAAAAAGTGAGATAAGAAAAAAAACATTGACATATTGAAAAACTTCTACTAATGTATTCTAATGAAATGAAAAATAAAGGTGCATAATTGTCATAAAAACAGTTATATTTGTATTTTTACATTTATGAGCTGAGTATTGGATTTAAAGAAATTTTGATTACAACTCAAGAACAGTAGACAAAAAATATGATGAACAACGTACCAACAGGTAAGAAATTATTGTTTAAAAAAACTACCTTTTTAATGAATTTTTATCAGAAAAAAAGTGAACATTTACTTCTTAACAATATAATTTTATAAAATACATTACTTTCTTTCCTTTTTTTGTAAAGAATATTTTAAATTATATCGATAAAAAAATAAACATAGTGTGTATTTGCCTGAATTTTATGGATTAAAAACATCGAATTAGCAAGATAGTTTATAACCTAGAAAATCTTTATATCGAAATATACTTTTGTATGTTAAAAACTGAAAAAAATTAGATAAGAAAGTAAAAAATATTAATAACAAATGTTATAGCTATATTTTTTATACACAAATTATTGTTTTGTATCAAATGATATTTCTCACATTGTTAATAAAACATACAACACATAGATTATTTCAATATTTATATTCTACTTTTCATATTGATATAATAATAATAAATTCTAATTTGTAGAATATTTTTAATTTGATTATAAAATTATCTTTTAAAATTTTGCATAATCAAAGTATAATATAAAGTTAATAATTATGTAAAAAAGGAGATCTTTTTAATTTTCTATTCAATATTGATTTTATTATATTTATAAATCAATTTTCATATTTTTAAATATATTGATATAATTATTAACTATTCTAAAAAACTAATTATACATAATAAAATTAATATTTAATATTTATTGATTTTTAATTTTTCATATGTAATAAAAATATATTTTGTTATAATAAATTTAATGGAGTACAATAAATAAATTAAGATTATAAGTATTAAAAATTACTTTATATATAAAAAACATAAATATTAATTTTTATAATGTATAATTTATTTTTTTAGAATAGTTAATAATTAAGCTAATCTGGTTAATAAAATATTAATTGACATCTTTATTTATTAGGAAAATAATCATTAAAAATTATATTCTTATATTTGTAATAAACATATTTTTATTTTGTTTTGATAAATTATAATGTTTGTGTTATGTATTTAATAATATTGAATACAAAATTGGTTTAGAAAAAAACCTTCTATTTATATAATGAGTAATTTTAAATTAATAAAGTATAATAATTGAAAATTTATATAAATTATTTTTTATAAATTATATATCACATGTAAAAGTTTGAAATATTTTTAAAATGTTAACAATTGTACATTTAAATTATAAAAATATAATGTTTATTTAATAATTATAATTTTATGTTTTAAATAAATCATTAATAAGTTTTAATAGAAAAATGGATTAAAATGTAATATAAATCAACTAATTATAGAACAATATTTTTGTAAAATTGGTAAAATTAATTTATTGATTATGATCTATAAATTGGACTTCTTTATACACTTTTTTAGAATCAAAAAATACATTTATTTATCTTAATTTCACAAGTAATAGTTAAATGATTACTAGTATTTTTTTTTTAAATTTAATTTTTATTGTAATTGTCAAATAATATTACATTGGACCTGTAACATATTTATTTGTAGGTAATTTACTTTAACTTTTGTAAGAAATTCACTCACGATGTCGCGCGACTTTACAGGGAAGGGTCGACAAATGATTCTGTACGACTGTATGTAGTTTTATGTGCATAAACGCCTTTATTCGATTCGTTAAAAAGGTGATAGTATACGAAGTACGTGATGCTGGCAGCAAAGTCTAACTAACTTCTCCGCGCAGCAACGCATCCATCCGGTCCTTCGGGATTGACCGACGATCATCTGCGTTGCACTTTCATTTTTTGATCTTTTCTGGGTCCATCGGGTAGAATTTACGGCGTTGAGATCTTCGAGCAGTACCGTGAAAAATTGATTCTTGTACTTGGCCACCCTCAAGTTGTTCCGTATCCTCGCAGATGAGCATCTCAGGCCATGCTGATTCCTGTAAAAATCACCAAAGTTTTCTCCTCTTGTCACACATTCATTCGAGGCGGGAGCGGCGCATTCATCCAGGTATGCTCGCGCTTCCTCCAGTGGTCATTCTCTCGCGGTATCGTCAGAATGGCCAGCTCCTAGAATGGCCATGTCAGTAGACTAAACGTCTCAGATGTTCCATCCGCTCTGGAAGTCGATGTTTACCCTCGATGCATCGTCTCAGACGCTCCCACGCTGCTCCTAGAGCGCATGGAGAAAATAACGCACAACACGAGTATCCCAGATATTCGCACCTTGGTTACCGAGCTGGGTGAGTCGATAACCCCGTATCTAGAACACTCGGTTATGTGTTCTTGCGGCGCAGGTACCCGCTGCTACCGTAAGCCGTCAGCATCGTTCTCATGTGCGTACCTGAGCAAGGTTCACCTCGTGCTCCAATGTGGATTCGTCACTGCTTATGTTCGGCTCACATTGCTTGAACTGCTCTCCAGCATAGGTGCCCCAGTAAGATTTTTGCGAGTGGGGTGTTTTCTAAATATTGTCCACGACGTAGTGGTTATCCGGCAGAACTTCTTTGACTTTATAGTATTCCGTATACTTTGGAAGCACTTTGGTGTTATTCTCGTCGTTCGATGCTCAAGAACATCGTGTTCCTACTGTGTACCCTGTGCGGAACATCTTCGTCGTCGCGCACTTAAGATAAAATCGTCGCTTATTTTACCTTTACACTATTACGTTTGCTTCCGCAGTACTTTTTTGGATGTTTTTGCGACTCTCCCGTTTTCTTGGGCAGCTTACTGCATTTGATAGCTTTGCTTCATTCCTGTTCCTAGGTACATATCCCTATAGAACTTCGATGGGGGTTGCACATGTGACTTTATTTGTTGTATTGTTCAACTCCCATCTCACTCTAAGTAGGGCCTTGTTCCATTGTTGTTCGTCAGTAGTATAGCAGGCCAACACATTCAAGATGGTCCGGTTGTAGCATTCTACTTGACCATTTCCTCACGGTAGACCAACTGCGTTAAGTAAGTGCTTGATGCTCGCGTCCTTGCAAAACCCTTGAATGATTGACTTGTGATAGGGCTCTCTCGATCACTCACAATCCTCTGCGGGAACCCAAATTCGTTCGAGATTTCGATGAAGAAGCGCGTGACGAGCAATTTTCTTGTATTGGCTATAACTTTGGCAAACGCATATTTTGTGAAATCAGCGACTGTCACTATTATGTATACATTTTTCTCGGAACTTTTCACAAATGGGTCTAGATAGCCATAGGTTCACGCGGGATGTGTACCATACGAAGGTATCCCAGTTTACTTCTTGCCAGCTCCATATGAAATAAGCACTCCTTGCAAGCGGATGTGTACCGTCTCACATACCGAATCATGAAACCAGTACTCCTTAGGTATATTTAATACCATTGCTCGCACTACACGTGATCCACACCCTCATGTACACCCTCATGTACCTCATGATACACACATTCATTATTCAATAAGAACTCGGCATGAATTCGTGTCTCCTCGGCATCTGTCGGATCTCGACTCAGTACTTCTCTCACGTACTGTAGTCTCGCGTCCTGCTTCTGCGTAACAAGAAATATATCGTCAAGTTCTATTCGTATCAATTCGATTTCCTGCATATCCATCGTATTTTCTTCGTTTCGGCTTAAAGCATCTACGTGTGTCATCGTTCCTCTTGCACGGTATTCGACGATACGGTTGTATTCCTGCAGCGGAATCCATCTTCCTATCTGATGCATGAAGTCCCACTTTAAAAAAAGTAGTGATCAGCGAGCCGTAATAGTTCATTATCTTACATGCTATGCCGATCAAGTAAATTCGAAACTCGCTAGGCTAGTTATCAGTACTAAGGTTTCCAGTTCATATGAATGTTTGCGTTGTTCTTTCTTAGTTGACTGTTGGTTAAAAGAAGCAAGGGGATGTAAGCGCTGCTCATCATCGTCCTGCATGAGGATACAGTCAAATCCCCATTTGCAGGTGTCCGTAAAAGTTCCGTTGGTGCCTCTCTTTTGTAGAGAGTTAATGCCGGTCGCGAAATTAGTATTGCTTTTAGTTCTTCGAAATATGCGGTTTGTTATAGTCCTCATGCCCAGGGATCATCCTTCCTTATCAATTTCGTGAGACGCCTTACTATCACTGTAAAATTCCTTACGAATTTGCAGACCAATCAAGTCTGTAAGTCCCTTATTTCTGTATGAGTAAAAAGTAATAAATGAAATATAGAAGTGATTAATGTTTCTCATGCTTTATTTTCATAAATTGTTTTTAAAACGTTGAATTTATTTATTTAATTGTGTATAAAATGTAGTACAAATCGTAATTGATTTTTTAATTCAATAAATATCATCATCAAAGTTGGAAGATAGTTGAAATTTATGGTAAATTTAACATCTACGTCTTCACTAAAAAATCGAATAACTATTAAACATTTATAAACTTCATATTTATTTGATTTTAATGTTACTTTTTTTCAAATATTTTATGTATGTATTTAAACATTAACTTTTAAATAAATATAAGTAATTTTAAAAAATTAGTAAAAATATAAAGTTTGTTTTGCAAATTAAATTTTAATATATAAAATATAAAACACAGATTTTTATTCAACGACTTTACGAATTACCTATCTATTAAGTAATATAAATCCACAACTATAACAAATATTTGTATAAATAATTAATAAATTAATTTAAATAACAATACATGTATGCATACACAAATTTACCTATTTTTAAACTTTAGAAAAGATTTTTATTTTTGTAAGTTGAAATAAGACACTACAGCAAGATCAAAATTAGAATGCTTATTCGACAAAAGACTTTTATATACTTTGCCATTTGGTCAATTTTTGGAATTTTAAAAAATTGAAGGTACACAATATTTAGAACTTTATCTAATTTTATTCTAAAAAAAAAAAATTTCTTTTATAGGTAATCACTGGACTTCTATGATCTCAGTCAATTCACAACTTTTTTTTTTACATTCATGATTTTTTATATATCTTAACTTGACAATATTTTTCTTTAAAATTCTGTAAATAATTAGATATAATGTATATGTATATATTTATAAAGTTTTACAATTACTTGGTTACTTGTTTATTGTTTAATTTTTAAAAAAATTGCTATTTTTTAGTGCACCAGATTAGGTTGTCCCCTTAAAGTAAGATTTTTAAATATTTATAAAAATAAAATTATTTTGTAACACATAGTTTTTCTTCCAAGGAAAAGAATATAAATTATAAAATATTGTTTATTAAAAAAATAATATTGTATAATTATATTTATACAATATTACAATAAACTTAATGTGTTTAATAATAAGGAAAAAATAAGAATAATAAATTAAATAAAATGAATTTTACAAATAAAAATGTAGTTTTTTAAATGTATAAATGAAAAAGTTTAGTTTAAATTTTTAATTTTTTATTAAAATATATTAAAAAATAAAAAGTTTAAAAATTTAGCTAGTATAATATAAATTATATTTTAATAGAAAATTCATTAGACCTAGCCACTTGCTGATTAATTTTTAATATTTCAGTATTTGTATAAAATAATCATTAGTGCTATACATATTTTATCCATTATCGAATGTAGTCGTAAATATTCTAAATTAAATAATAATTTTAATAATAATTACATTCATCACTATAAAACATATTATATATTTATACTTATTAAATTGTTTTAAAAAATAAATATAAAATAAAATATATGTATATAAATGCGTATATACGCGTGTATGTATGTATGCATTTAGTATGTATAAATGTATAACTATTTATAATTAACAATGAATTTCTTTTACAAGCGAAAATTCAAGAACTAATTTGAAAAAATTATACTTTAATGAAAAATATCAATTGGCAATTATAATACCAATTTTATCATATATTTTTTCTACACGTATAACTACAATTAATAAAAATTAACAAAAAATTAATAACCAAAAATCTAATATAGCAATCAACCAGATTTATTAAATATTTATAAAATAATACAATCCGTGGTTATAAAAACTTAAAAAATTGTACATCGTGTGAAGACTTATCAAAGTAGACCTAAAATGAAGAAACAAGAATCTAAAGTTATAACAAATAAGAGGAATATGGAAGGGCACACAAACTTGAAAAATAAAAACAAAATATTAGAAAACGAAAAAAATTTGAAATATTTAATATAAAAATATGATTAATTAAATAAAAAAATTTAATATTTGATTAATTATAAAATTTACATTTACAAGGTGGGAAGATATATTTTTTGATTTTCTTTTTCTACTTAGAAATATACACAATAGTCGCTGACGCCATCGTCAGCCGAGATTGTGAAACAATACAGTAACTTCAGAACCAAAAAGTGAAGATACTCAACAACAGTATCGTTTACACATTTCTTTTTGATCTGTGCACCATAGCAGATATTTAATAGAAACATACACGCGCGGTGCACATTGATTTTGATCTTTTTGTAATAATTATAAGTATTTTTAATTCGGCATAGTGCTGTAAACTTTAATTTTTACCTAATGAGTGACGTTCCTGTAAATTCTTTTTACGTAAATAAACATAATATTATAAACTGAATAAAATATAATATATAGCAGCTAAGTATTAGTTTAAAAGTATCTATGTAAGCACATTATTTGTATAAAAAGAATAAAATTATAAAAGTGTAACGTAATTTAGAACAAATTTCCTGTGGGAACCATAAATTGCGAGTCCATGTACCATGATATTCTATTTTGTCTACATAGATATGAAAGACATTTAATCAGTAAGACTAATTAAAATTAATTCAGTTAAAATAAAAGGTGAAAGAAAAAGCCGACATAAATTACATTTTAAAACAATTTTCTTGCTACAATTATTCCTTGTTCACTCTTATTTTTCCTTCATATTTATATGTATATGTACATGTTTATTATATACATATATATTAATGTTTGAATGTAAACGGATTTAAAGATTTAGAATTGAAAAATTGGAATTTAATCTCTTAACTTCAAATTCAGTTCATTTTTATATTATTATCGTAATTTTATAATACATTTTAATGTCTATTTAATATTTCAATCAGAATATTGATAAATATATAATAAAAATAAAAAAAAAAAAAAAAAAATTAGCTAAATGAATCGAAATAATATTAATTAAAATATTTTTTAAATATGTCTATGCTTTTAAATATATTATTTCTCTAATTTTTGATAGAGATTCGTTTAATGACATTACATATAATATCATTAATTTTTAATATTGGACTAATACTAAGATTGAGTTAAATCAATATATAAAATACATAATATATAAATTTAAAAACAAAATTGAAAATAAATTATTGTTTATATCTTTATTTAAATTCGTTTAAAAAGTATATACGGTACTAGAAAAATCATATTTAATTATTGTAAAATATATTAAATTAAAATATACTAAATATATTCAAGAAGTTTTTCATAGTGTACACCTAACAAAATGTTGATGTATAAACGTTCATTGAAATAGAGGTAATTAAAAAAATGTAATAATAAAAATAAAATAAAAATTAAGATTTTTATTTTTATTTGAAAATTTATCTATAAATTAAGAAAAGAGGATAAGTGGTTATTGATTTAATCAAAAATTTCTTTTAATTGTTATAAAAATGTATAAATAGAGTGAAAATTGGGAGAAAGCATTGAATGCCAATAGTAATCTTAAGAGTTATGCGCGATCAAACTGGAAATGGCGCGATTTTGATGGATAGAAATAACACTCTTATCTTTGGCAACAACTGGATTATCATAAAAAATACAGATGACGGATGAGGAATTCGTAGGACCAGAGTTCGAAGAGGACGCTTATTACAGTAGTTTAGTGGTAACACCTAGTTTTGATGACTTAGAAACGAGTGACTCGGAGGAGGTTTTTGTACACTGGCATCACGAGTCCAGTGAGATGGACGAGGTTGAAGTCGATTTCAAAGAAGAAAAAGGACACATTAGAAGTACTTGGGGGGAGTTTCGATTATTCAGTATAAAATTACAAGAAAAATCCAAGGGATTGCTGGGACATTTGAAAGGTGATCTCTGAGTAATAAGCATAATTGATTAATACTTGTATGTAAAATTTAATTTTAGTATAAGTGGATATAATAAATATATATAAATATTCCTATGTGCTTTGTTTAAATATTATATTAGTATTATATTATTTTAATTGATTAACACATATCTCAAATCTTTTCATTAATACCTCACAGGTGCATATAGTTATTAATATGTAAAATTATTTTCAAATTTTTATTTTTATGTTTTTAATTTTTAAAAATATTTTTAAAAAAGAATAAAAATAATTTAATTTAAAATATATTAAAATTAAATGAGTTTCTTTTTAATTTAATAAAACATTAATTGTTGGTTGCTATCCATACAAAATAATAAATTGCTTTTACATCATTCAGAGTTTTGATAATTGATTATTTTTAATTTTTTTTTCTCTATTAAATAAGAATTAAATATTGTTACAACGTATTTATATTGTTACAGTAGTATTTTATTATTTGATTAATAAATAATAATAATTAATAAAGTAAGTTTTTAATAAATTAATAATGTTTTGAATATGCCAAATTAGGTTAACTACTGATGTATTTATATAGGTACATAAATATAATTTGTTATCATTTTAGCTGGTCAAAAAGTACCACTGTAATCAAAACATTCATAATGTTTGAGGAAAAAGTTTAAAATTTTAATTTTTTAAATATTTTAAACATTTTTTAAAAAATGATAAAAAGTAATACACGTTTAAAATTTTGAATTCAATTGCTTATAATTTCGTAGAAAATGTAAGTAATAACAAATATAATATGAGTTAAATTTAATTTTAAACATTTAACAATTATTATCGTTAAATTTAATATATACTATTTAAAATATTAGAAAATATCCTATTTCTAAAAATAACAAGAATACTATAAAAACAAAAATTTTTTAATGTAAAACAATTAATTTATATATAATTATACATATTAAATTATTTTATTTATAATATTAAAATTTTGAATGATAAATACTATTAAAGACATCTATTATGAATATAAATATCTGCGACAAATTCGTTATGTGGTTTTAAAGTGAAATTTTTAATAATATTATAAATTAATAAATCTGTATTATAATTTTATATATATTTATATATTTTTTATACATTAAATTAAAATAATAAATTAAAAATAAAAATTTCAAGATTTTCTGTATAATTTTTATGATACTTGATGTAATTTATTGACTAATTACTTCACTGATACAAATAAATATAAATAAAATTTTTTATTTACGAAGTCATTTATTAAATGCTATATTAAATATTCAATGTTAGAGTTTTTAGAACATCAAAAATTCTACTAATTTTATAGAAAAATCAAAAATTAAAAATCAAATTTTAAATGCTTTAATTACGCTCAGAACAATATTTAAATTATGGACTAAATATTAATTTTAAATAATTTTTAACTTTAAATTTTATCTTAAAATTATATGTAGTTAAAAAAATAAACATTTTTTTTTTAAAGTTTAAGTAATAAATAAATGACATTTTACTTTTGATCTAAACAATTAATATTAAAATGTATGGTAAATATGTATTATATTGTATTATATTTTATTATATTATATTATATTGTATTGTATTATAATATATTATATTATATTATATTATATTATATTATATTATATTATATTATATTATATTATGTGTTATGGATCAATATATTTCATATTTATAATGCTCATGAAATTGAGATGTAATTCATTTTTTAACTCAATGGCTTTTATTTATATTTAATTTACAATTTATTAATTAAAAGAAAATTTGATATCCAATTAAAAATATTGTCAATTTCAATATTTAATAAACTAAACTATCATATGTTTTATAGCTAGCTTATTACTTTATTATCATTTTTATAATTCATCAAAGCTTCATGAATTTTGGTTTTCTGAAAATACAAGAAATTACATTTATTTCATTTTTTTAAAGTACATCAGAAGTTGTGTATTGAGTCAATATATAATTTTTAGTTTACTATCAAATTTATATCAAAAGTAAAAAAGATTACTTTACACTATAAATTTTACTAATATAAGTTTTTTAAATAACCTATATCGTTTATATCTTTTTTTTCAATTTATACATTATAACGTTAGATGCACGTTAAATTATAAATTTATACAAGGAAAATTTCATTATTTTGCAAAATGTAGTCGCAATGTCGGATCGCCTCAGCATGTCATGCCTATATTCGCCAAATCGCAAGCAAATAATTCAAGGAATTGCAAATATAAAGATTGAACTCACATGCAGGGAAAACAGATTTACTAGACAGCAAAAGGCTAACTACAAAATATTAATAATTTCTTATTTATATAAAATTGTTTATATAAAGTAGAATCATTTCGATATCTTTCAGGCAGCTCAAGGAAGGCTATCTTGGAATTTAATTTACTTTGCTATCTTTTATTGGTCGATTACAATTTTTCTCCTTCTTATGAGATCGCTTACTCACTTATGTAACGACCACATTTAAATATATATCAATATGGATAACATTATACAAATTAGAGATTATAATACTGATAATTACTAAAACCATATTAAAAATTTTTTAAAGCAATTTATAATTTTCATTTTTTATTACTTCATTTTAATTAACTGGTTTAATTAAAAGTAAAATAATTATTATTTAGTACAATTAAAATATTGAAATAAAGTTTTATGTTTTAGAAAATATTATTACTCTTTCAATATTTTTATAAATATCTTATTATTTTTAAAACATCTACTTGTAAGTACATGTACATTGAATGAAATAATTAAATTTTTTATTCAGTATTTATGTAATGTATAAATATTATTTAATGTAATGAAATAGAAATATTTAATATTCTTTAAATGTAATTTACAAAGGTTTAATCTTAAACATATAGTATGCATTTAAGTTGAACAGTTTTAATAGTAAATCAAATTGTTAATAAAATTAAAATAATTTTTGAAAAAATTAAATTTTAAAACTTATGAATTCTAAGAAAACATTACGTATAAATAATCTTTATCGTTAGGTGAAGATGCTGCCCTTCATCGAAGTGGATCTTTATCACCATCTTTAGATAATGTAGTAAATGAATTTCAAGGACTTTCGGTAGAAGAGCAAGAATGTCAAAAAGCAGAATGGAATGCAGAACTCGCTACGGTAAATTTTGTACGATTTTATATTAAAATATATTATAAATTGACATTATTCTGTTTGCTTTATTTCGGATATTAATGTATTGTACAATAGTAAACTATATAATAGTTAGTTTTAGTGTTAAAATTTGTATATTATTCATTTTTACGATACAAATTATTTGATCATATATTTATTTATTTATAAAACATATTTTATAAAACGTTTTATTAGCAAATGATTAAAACATTTCAGTACAAATTTATAAAAATTATAAACATTTTTTTGTCTTGTAATTTTTTATCTATAGATTATTATTTTAATTAATAATATTCTATATATATAATATTCAACGCATAAAAAAAAATTATTGCAAAATTCAGAGTAGTTGAGAATGAGTCGATTACAGTTGGTATGAAATTGATGGAATCCAATTCTTCGATTGCATTTTACTGTATATAAAAATAATAACCATTTACTATTAGTATAATTATTCTTGCAATATCTATTTTTAAATAACAAAAATATATACTATTCAAAATTACTAACCATTGATATTATTTTATCATAAAATATTAAATTTTTATCAAACTTTAATTAATATTTCGATGCTATGACTGTTTTATTGTGTATGATTATATTTACAGATGTCATTGTAAATGTTATTTTAAGCATTTTTGTTAATAGAATATAATTTTATAGTATATGTCTATCTTTTGTCTTTAATTAATTTATAATTATAATAAATACTATTAGTCAAAAGCTGGAAGTATTAAAAATCTGCCATGCCAAAACTTCAGGGACATATTAATATTAATAACTTTTTCGTTTTACATCAAGAATATTCTTTATAAAATAAATCATTTTGAAATGATTTTTTTAAATAATTTTTATTCAATTAAAAATCTTTGAACCAAAATTTTGATGTCTTTATAATTCTGTAATATTAGATAATGTTGTCGATTATTTTTAATTACATCCTTAAGAATTTTCACAAACATATTCCTAGTCATTTTCAATTATACTTATTAACTTCATAAAAAATAACTATGCTAACTAACCGACACGATTAAGATAATATATCAATATATGAGGTCTTTAGAGAGCTTAGATCTATTATATCAAAATTCATGCTTAATGAATTTTTCTGTTAGAAAACTAGGTCTATTAATACAAATTCTTGTGTAATAAATTTTGAGTAAAAGAAATGATCATTTATAAATAAACTAAGAGAGATATAAATAAATATCAACGAACTTTTACTGAAGCTTGAAGTTTACTTGTATAGTGAGTGGAAATTAATTTTTAGATTTCAGTATATCCAATAATTAAGAAGTTAGAAATTTTATCATCAATTATGATAAAAATAATTATTATGATAAAAATTATGATAAAAATGATCTTATGAGAAGTAGTTGCAAGATATGAATATAAGTGAATTGATACATCTTCGAATACCAATTATTTTAAAGAATATTTGTAAAATGAAATGAAAGTATAGGTATTCACGATTAACATCAAAGAATAATTTTCAGTAAAACAATCTTTGTTTACTTGAAAATATCAAATCATAAACTTCTGTCAGCAAAAAAATACCTTGGTAGTTAACGGTTGCGTAGACAATTGTATTTTGAAGTTAAAAATTTAAATTTAATAGAGTATTTATATTATTCATAAATATAATAAGGCTGAAAATAATATTAATGCAAGAAAATAATACATAATAAATGGTCTAGTGTTCAAATTAACATTGTCGAATGAGTGGTTGATCATGAACAACAAATACATAGATGATATACATGGTCTGTGCCCGAAGTATCGAGTTGTTTTTCATTTGGCGAATATTGGTTGCAGCAATTTGAAAGAAGTTTTAAAATGTAGAGGAAAGTTTTTTCCATTTGTCCCTTTTTTTGTATTTCGATAATTATATGCGGCAGGATTTTATGTCTTTTGAAGGGTGTTTTTCGATTTTCGGACACGACTCGCTGAAGCAATTAATGGAAAATACTACGCGAGAATGTTTCATTTAAAGATTATAAAAAAAAGAAAACACTTACCTTTTTTATGAAAGATGATTTATTGGTGAATTTATAAACAGATTGAAACAAAAATTTAAAACTTTTCAAAATAATTTCCTCCTGCATCAATGCCTTTACGAAGGAGAGTTTTTAAGGTTTTAAAAGCAGTCTGAAACTCCTCAACTTTGATATTTTCGTAAAAAACTTTTCGCATTTCTACATTTTTTTTACACTATTATTTTTTGTTCACCGTAGATCGCGTGAAATTCAGTTTTTCTGCGATTGTTCCAACTTTTAATCAGTGGTCCGAATTTAAATTTTTTAGCACGCGGAGGGTGTTCACAGCGATTTGAGAACTTTTTGAGTGCTCAGATCGAGACTGGTCGATGATCTTTTCCCGGCCCTTTTTAAAAATTTGTGCCATTTTCTACATTGCGATTTTCACATATAATTATCTTTATATGTCTCTTGTAACATTTTAAATGTTTCCGCGCTGTTTTTTTTCTAATTGTAAATAAAAATTTATCGCGTAACCCTACATGGCGCGATGTCTAAAAACTGAAAAACATCCTTCGTGCAAAGTACAATCCTGCTGCTTCAAATTATTAAAAAAAAAACAAAAAAAAAGGTACAAATGAAAAAAACTTTCCTCTACATTTTAAGACCCCTCCTAAATTGCTGTCACCAGTATTCGACAAATAAAAAAAAACTGGATACTTCGGGGATCATGTATATAGTCTCACTCATTCGACTTTCATGGTACATTACACCATGGTATGTCTCCATTTTAAAAATAAATTGAACAAATTCTTTAATGAATTCACTATGGTAGATATTTTAATATAAATTTTAAATTAATATTTGTATATAAGTTCTATAAGTAACAATTCATTTTTGGATAAGGATAAATAAGGATCTTTTAATATTTTACGTTGATACAAGGAATATTAATGAGTATCCTTGAATATAAGTATTTTGAAAAGGTTCTGAAAAAATTACATGCATTTTTAATAATTTACAGTTTTTAATGTTGTAAAAAACTAAAAAAGCCATGCTTATTTTACGATATTTTATAGAAATTAAACACATTTACAATTTTCAAACTTCATTTATTTGAGTAATCTATGTACTTCGCTGATTTCAGATTTGCAAATTTAGTTTTAACATCATTTAAATTATCCATCTGCTTAATATTATTAAATATTATTAATATTTATTTTGAATAAATACACTTATAAAATAAAACACGTTTTTGTAAGATTGATGTTTGTGCAATAAAATTAAAAATTTTTTTTTACAAACAACCTATTTTGTTATAACAATTTAGTGAATACAAACTTTTGTTATTTTATTTACAAGATTTTTCATTTATAATGGTCTTAGAAGTTCCATTTAATAGGTGTCGTAAAAACACGTTTACCGTTTCTTTTTATGAGTACTGAAATATGCAAATTTGATAAACAATCAGAAGTGGATTAAAAAATTAATAGCATACATTTTTTCAGTTCTAATAGAACTTATATGCTGTTCAACTATAATATCATTTAGCTTATTCGTGTCAGTGAATGTTTGAAGGCATGTTATAATTATTCTGGAAGTAATTTATTCCAATGTAAATGTTTTGCATAATGTATACATAAAATTTTTTTCCTTTGTAAATTTTAGTCCAATGAGTGGAAATGAATCGAATATTCATGTTTTTATATTAAAATTGTACGTTTATTTATAGTAGAAGATTTCATTTGTATACATTTGTATTTCATAGTATTTTTTTTGGAATCGATGTTGACCCATATATATCTTTTTAACAGAATATATGCTCTTGGTTAACAGCATGATGAGGGAGATATAGCCATGGCAGGTTGTTTAATGCATTGTCTAGCGAACCCTACTCCAGTTTGAAGGATTCATATTCATCTATGAAGTTTATGTAAGAATTTATGAGTTTAACATTATTCTCTTTTTCAATTCTAAACTTCTTCTCTGTTGAAAATAATTTATTTATTGTAATATCCGTTGACCAAATATATTCATTTTGTCCGTTATAGAAATATTAATGATAAAACGATTTCATAATTCTTGCTTACATTATTATAAAATGCTATTTATATTAATTTTTTAATAAACTATTTCTAATTTTTCAACAAAACAATATTCAATCTACCAGTACATTTTTAACTATTCATTTAACTTCTGATTCAAAGATTCCATTCATATAATTTACAAGTCACCATTTTTTGTGCTTATCTGAAATCTGTATTACCGATTATAATCGTACTAAACTGAGTTTTTTTTTAAATATCTGTTTATTTTTCTTTTATTTTATTTTTGCCATCTAGAAAGCATCATAAAAAATGGAAATTTCAATTAAAAGATTTATAGATCGGAGACGATAATATGTCCTGTTATTAAATTTATATTTGCTTTCTTAAACCGTAAAAGTTTTTGTTCTATTTTCAATAATGTGTACACTTAAGAACTAGAGATAATAAGTTTATAAGGAGAGAATAAATCCATAAGTCTAGTTTATTGTTTCTTTCAATATATTAATAACTAATTTTTCTAGGATTCCTGATTACTTAGATTTAAACTATTTTCTTATATATAATGTTATGTAATTCTAGTCAGATATTGAAATTTTGTCAAAGTTTGCACTATATGAAGGTATTTAACAAGTACACGAAACATGCATTTTCTATGATATAGTTTGGCTTGTAAAAACTTTGTTCTGCTGAAAGATATAGAACGAGCAATCCTATATAAATTTTTATTCAACTTAAACATATTAGGCTGTGGAATTTTTGTAATTTCCTCCATTTGTATTGTAATCTAGTTGTTTGAATGTACAGTTTCATCCTTGTCATTCTTTTTTTCTATAAGGATGCAATGATTTCTGCCAAGTAATAAGGCTTAAATTCGAAACTTGTTCGGAAGTCAACCTTGTTATTTTCTATAAAAGCAGTAAAATAATTTCCTTTTATTAATGACGCTATTCGTTTTATTGATAGCAGCTTTGCAGCTTATCCACTTTCATTCTTTATCATGAAAATTTTTGTTTTGGTACAAAAATTTAATTAGTACCCTTATAGTGTCAATAAATCTTAACAGATAATCGTGTGGGCTGTGGATACACTAGACATTACAGTTTTGACCGGTTACTTACTTTAATTTCGGTTTCAACGTTCTTTTTTAAGGGTTCAATCTGATTTAAGATTAAATTTTTATTCTCAGCAATGTATTATAAGAAATCTAATCTGACAACAGGGACCTTTCATGTTCGATTCCAACTAATGAAACGTAGAATAGAACTCACCCATTGCCTTATTACTTACTTTTTCAGAGAATTCGTCTCTGGATAGTTTGCAGAGATATTTACCACTTAAAGTAAGTAGCAACAACTTTACTGTAGAAAAATCGTTTTTTTATAGATCTCTTCTTCGACTCTTGAAGTATTCCTTCATCCGAAAACAACCGTTTTGATGCAAAAGAGAATGTAAAATCCTATATTTTTTCCAATTTTTCTTTCGCAATTACATAAGTTCTTCTTTTTAACCGTTATTTAATAAACTGTTTTATTTGAAATTCTAATTATGAGTAAAGAGTATATATATAAAGAGATACATAAAAATGATCCACACATATCAAGAACCTTTTGGTTGTTCAAGAATTTCCGATATTGTTCAAGATCTCTAGAATAATTGTGTCAATTTATTTATTTATAAATATTTTAGAGATTAAAATTTCTTGTTTCATGTATTTAATATTTTTATTTATTATTCACTTTTATATAATAGTAATAAGACAAATTTTGACGCTTGATTTTGATTTTTGATCTTATAATTTAATTATTTTTTTCTTTTGATTTTTACCGATTTCATGATTTTTTACAATTTATTATTTAAAACTCTAAAAAACTTGTTTAATTAATTTCTATATTTTTTATTTTCCATCAGATTATATTTTATATTTTAAATATACTTTGTTTAGGATATATATATTTATAATTATTATCATAATGAAGAGAGATTAATGACCAAATTACATTGAATTGATCGCATGAATTCGTGCTCGTATTTAGTACAATATTTTATCTTAACGGTTATATAATTGCGTTCTTTTATCTATAATAATTTTTACTATACATAATTTACATATCGGGTATCGCAAAGGATCGAAGTCTAAGGTGGTAGCGAATTCATGAAGTACCGATGCGAAGGACGTAGTTTTACACTTCCTAATTCGTTCAGAACCTCGCGTTGGGAACTAAACAATCTTCTGTAGTTCACCTGGTCGATAATTTACCCCGTTTGTTCGTATTTCGTGAACTGTGCTCTGAAGTCGAAGAATGATATCGCGAGGAAACGCCGACTGCAAGATATCACGTACTTTATAGGATTTTATACACTTGTTGAATCGCTAACGTTTGTATCTTGTCGATGTCTTAAGAAAATCAACCCGCCCAACGCATGTCGTAGTGAAAGAATGGCCCTTTTTCCCATGCGTGTAGCTACCTGCGTGTTCTCTTAAGGTGAGATTTTCCCCAATCAGCTTCCTATCTGATTGGTCAAGTATTCAGTTGCTCTATTTCATCCGAATGTACTATATTTTTCAAAGATTTTGTAAAAAAAAAAAAAATTTTCGCGTTCGTTCAGTTACTTCTGAAAACATTAATACACAAATTATAAGATCATAATCTTTCCTTCTAGCGCATAAAGCCACAATTAAATAAAACACTCATTTGCAGATTGAAGATGAGATCCAAACATTGAAAGAAGTTCTTACTAGTAAGGTACGGATGGCTCAAGAACTTAAACGAAAGTTGGGAATCAGTATGTGGAAGGAATTAAGCGAAGATGTCAATCAAGGATTAAAAAATGTCAAAGAAAGTCAAGTGTATGTGTCTTTTTTATATTAAAAAAAAAAAAACAAACAAAAAATCGGAAAAAAACATTGTGTATTTTGCTAATTTGATATTGCACTTTTATTAATTACGCAATACTCTTTATTTGATTTCTTAAATGTTACATTTACGCGAATATGAAAAATAATTCTTAAAAAAAGGAATTATATAAGAGTTCTACGACTATCTCTATAATTTTTTTTAAGTTAAACGAATAATTACATATCACTTTCATACTTTATTTGCTATAATTTAAAGTTAAGCATAAATATATTCAAGAATATGTATCTCATTTTTTTTATTTACTTTTTAGTTCGTTTTTTTTTTAATTATCTCATAAAAATAAAGGCATTTATATCAGTATATATATGATGTATTATAAAAGTATCAAGGCTGAATTTTTTATAATTCAAATATTTTATTTATGACAGCGATTTCGATCAAAAAATGTGCGAGTTAATTTTTTCTATCTTTTCTTTTTTTTTAAGATCAGTAGGAACGACAAGATTTGTCTTCGAAACGTGTTTTGTAATATTTTAACATAGCGGGATGGAGAGTCTGGTTAAATATTACTACGATATAAAATTTTAAATGTAGCTTAAGAAAAACACTGTGAAGACATTTAAATATTAAAAAAAACTATAAGGATAACCCTATGTTTAAAGCACAATTATAAAATTGGTACAAGGTTTTTAAAGAGGGCTGAGACGAAGTCACTGAGGAGCCCCGTTCTAGATATCGAAAAACAATCTCAAACAATACAAATGCCCAGCGTGTGCACAAAATTTTCAGTTAAAACCAAAGTTGAAGTATTAGAGTGACCGAAACACTCTTAATTTATCAAGATTTACATACAGTTACCTTAATATCTTATTTAATGATTAAATGTCTCCACAATTGTTTTCCCAAGTCCTAAGCAACAACGATTGTGTAATTACTGAGGACATTTATGATGATGGAGCTTATGATCGTTTTTAATCTCAGACCTAAAGTATTCAACATAACATTTCAAACTTTTCATCATTTTCAGGTAGAAGCTTGAATTAAAAATTTGTCTTTCCATAACAAATTCATAAGGTATGATTCCAAGTATATCTAAATAACATTCAGCATTGTTTTAATGCAGGAATTTTCTCATGCGTGGTTTTTTTGGCAGAATTTCTGTGTGCTAGTCACAACTCTATCTCTTGGTTTTTTGAATCATACTCGAAGATTCAAAATTCATCCCCTGTTATCAAAAGCTAAAAAAAACGAAATATCTTCCAGTAATTCTAATAATTTTTTGCAGCGCAAAAAACTTGAGTTTCTTTTTGGTAGTTCATTAACACTTTCAGTATATGCTTTGCATAAAATTTTCGTATTTACAAATATTTAACCACTATTATAAGCACCGCAAATTTTTCTAAGTTCAAAATTTCTTAATTATCTTATTTTATAAACAATGATTGAATTTAAAATTTTCTACATGCCGTTGACGTTGGAATCAGTTTTGGCTATTTTAGAGCTTCTAAAACGAGGCTAGATCATTACATCTTCCCGGCCCTCGCTTTTAATTATCATAAAATAAAATAAAAAAGATAAAAAAAACTCATCCATACATTTTTCGACCTGCCCAGAATCGCTGCGATAAATAATTGCGTAAAAAAATCGGTCTAGATAGATTTTACTATATATATTATGCAATTGCTTATACTTTAAATATAATAAAATATAATTTTCCATAATAATATTTTGTATTATTTAATATAATATACTAATTATATTTAATACAATTTATAAGTGATAAAAAATCTAATTATTTTTTAGAAATTGTATTACAGTATTAAATTATTAGTTTAATTTTAAATTATTTAAATTTTAACGCGTATTTCAAACCAACGAAATAAAATTATATATAATATTTTTTATCTACATAAGAGCTGTTTTAAAAAAAAAAAATAGTTAATTCAAATATTTAGACAATTTTTAATTGCAATTTTTAATATTTATAGGTATTATAAAATATGTTTCGATTTTTTTTTTTAATATTGTATTTTTAAGATCTATTTTTATGCATATTCTTATAACTACTTTAATTAAAACTTTTAACATTTTTAAATTCTTATTTATCAAATATATATTGTATTAAGCAAATAAGTAAAAGTCAATTAAGATAAATAAACATTTTAATCGCTATAAAATAAAATAAAAATGTATTAAAAATGACGTACTTTGAACTCATAGATATTAATTTCTTAAAAAAGTGTTATTAATAAGAAACAAATATTTAATTTCACATATATATTTGTAAAAAATGTGAAACTGTATTATAATTTCAATTTTTTATTGTGTTTAAAAACTAATATTACTATTTACTCAAATTTGATGTTTTTTAAATATTTTATTTTTATACTTGGAAATTCATATTCTATGTGTTTGTTAAAAAAAATTATTAATTAATATTAATACTTGAGGAAACTATATTAAAAAAAATCTTTTATTAAAATAAACTAAAATAAATTAAAATAAATATTTTTCTAATCTTTGTTTCTTTTTCTTCTATTTATTTAAATAGAAAATATGTCCAAAAGAAAGTGTAACATAATTTTTTTTATTTGTCATTTGTCGTTAAACTGTTTCATTTAGTTATCAGAATATCGGGGAAAAACTTGGTCGGTTCACCAGGACAGTCTCCGAGAACAGTTTGTGAGTATATGGAAATAAAGTCATTTTATTTTTATTAAAAGTCTCACCAAGAAAATTAAATGCTTAAAAATTAATAATCAGTTTGATATAGTTTGTTCTCATAGCTTAAATGGATTTTATTTTAAATGTTTTTTTTCATTTTTAATTACAAATAAATTTAAAAATTATGCTTTATAAAATTGGATGAAAAGAAATTACACATTTTTGTACAGAATTTTCGGTCATTTAGTGTTTTTAAATATTTTTATGCATAAAAAATGAATTTTACTTAATAAAATTAAGAAACAAAAAAGATTAATTTATATGATATATTTAAAATATCTTTGTACGAGTAATTATGAATAAAACAAAATTATTTTTTTACTTTTTATATTGTATAATTTTACTTTTAATTTCGTTATTTTTATTACTATGTAATAATTATTTGTAATTTATATGAATAGATAATGTATGGTATAGTTTTGTAATGAATTCATAATATAATACTTATTATTATTGATATTTGTTTTAAATATTTTAATATTTATTATAATACAATGTCGTTTTTAATATTTTTAAAAAATATTAAATCGTAAAATAATCTAATTTTTGTACAATATAATGTATTACTTATTTTTCAATAAATTTCAATTTCATAAATTAATTTTCACGAAAAGATTAAAAAAATTATTTATTATTATATTGTGTATAGACACATATGTATGAATTATTATTTTAAAGCGTTAAAAAATAAAATGTTAAATTTGATTTGATTAAATTATTAAATTTTTATAATCATTTTCTATTTATTTGAATTACAAAATAATATATAACTTTATTTGTTTTTTTAAATGAAGTACGAAATCAAGAAAAATAAGAAAGAAAAGTAATAAATATCTTATGTATTTTATTATGACTATAAATATAATTGATTAAGCAAAGTATTAAGCACATATATTAAAAATGAAAAGATTATGAAAATTCTAAACTAATTTTTTTATTAATTTATTATTACAACAATATTTATATATCAGCTATAAAAATATAAACATATCAAAAAATAAAAATATTGAAAACAAATAAATTTTTAGAAACGTAGTGAATATATTCATATTTCTTAGATCTTTTTTTTTAAATTTGAAATAAAAATATTGCTGTAAAGCTAAAAAAAAAATAATAAACTTTAGAGATAAAAAAAAAATTCGAAAGTGATTGCCATTACCGAAGGCTGTAAATGAACAAAATTTTTTCACATTATCCTAGATAAAATTTTAATAAAATTTACGGTGAAATTTTACTTTCTTAATATTTAAAAAATACCTAAATACGTGAAAATTGACAAAATTGCTTGTTTTTTTTTATACTAAATTTTCAAATATTTGAATATAAAAGAAAGTTAATCTAATACAAAAAAACTATTTTTTTTCCTTAAATTTTAAATTAATGGGATAAATTGTCTTCAAACAAGAATAGTATCTGTTTTAAAAAATGTAGTTTTGAAAAAAATTCATTTATAGTTTTGAGTAATGATATTGTTATGTCTCAGTATGTAAAAGGAGAAAAATTTTTAAAAGATTTTGAGACACAAGAATGTTATAATATAAATTTCCTATACTTATTGAAAAGTTTATATATTTATACATTATATAATATTCTAGATGTGTATAATTCATCTACTTTTAGTTTTAAAAAATAATGTATTTTTTCAGCTATGGCGTTTTTTTTCGATATGATCGATTTTTTCCGCATTATTTAAAAAATTGGAAGAATTAATTTCATACTTCTATAAATAGTCATAACAATAAAATATACCAAAAATCGACACTGTACTTTATTGCTTTTTTAATAGTTAAACCCGTTCAATTCATTTCACTAAATTGTATTTTTTATTTGCAAAAAATACATTGTATTTATAAATATATATAACATAAGTTATATTAAATACATAAAAAAATGTAGAATACAATAACCATGATTTTTTTCAAAATTAATTATTGTACTTTCTTTAAATTCAATATTTGTAGCAGTTACACACGTGTACTTTGCACCATCCAGTGTGTATTAATTTTCGTAGAATGTATTCCTTGTATTTCTGGATCTAGGTAACTGATTTATTTTCGAACACTTTTTATTATCATTACCAATTTTTTCACTCATTTTAATACATTAAAAAATTATTATGTACTTTCGTAAACTGTTCCAAATGAAATAAAGGTACCGTTTCGTGCACATAAAACTAATGATATTGTTTGTTTAATAATTTAAGAGTATGGTTGTTCAACACGAAACTTCCAATACTGAGCCTCAATTATCTATTTTGGTTTATTAGGCTGCTATTTTATTAACATTGTGGAAAAATATGTTTGAAACAATATGATATTAAAATATGAAGAAAAAAAATCGATTCTTTCAAAATACTATACTAGGTAAGCTCTTCAAATGTTTCGTTCATTTAAATAAGATTCTTTCATAAAGCAACAGTTGTAAAAGTATTTATCCATTCTTCTGATTCTAAAGTACAAATATGTAATATTGTATTTTTGAAAATTTCAGAGTATTCATGTATGTGAAATAAAAAAAACGAAAATTTATTTTAAAATTATAATTATAAATAGATGTTTCAATTTTAAATAATAGTTTTCATCTTTTATTGATAATAATATTTCAGATTTTACATAGAAGCATTTTAAGCATTATATACTTAAAGAAATTTAATTATTTAAGCACAATAGTATTTTTTAAATTATTTTTTTAAATTATATTGAATATTGAGTAGACTTTACTGATAGAGTATTAATTTATTGGTCAAATTTTAAAAATATTATGAATAAATCATCATAATTAATGTATAAAGTTATTTTTTGTAATTTAAAGTAAATGAATAAATAAGTACATTGTTAAAAATAGTCTTAAAATAAAATAATAATAAATAACTCAATCATATAAATTAAATTTATTGAATATAACGAATAGAAATATAAATTTTTCAAATTTACACACACATACGAACTGATAAAATTATGAACTAAATTGAAAATCATTACTATAATATTTATAATAAATTTTAATAATATATTACATTAGTCTTGAAGAATATTTATTTTTATCAATACAAAAACATTCATTTTTTTATAAATGATTTTTAAATTGTTTATGTTTACCGAAATAAACTGTGAATCATACTAATTCTTTAATTGACAATCTATTATATTTAAATAAAATTTTTAAGTATGATGTTATGAAAAAAATAAAACTTTTTTATTAAATTCTTATTTTTATATTCATAATAATAATAGGCTTTAGATTAATAAACAAATTCATAGAGATAATAATGTATATCTATATAAAATCTATATATGCCACATACATGGTTCATCCACGATGTATCGAGTTTTTTTTCATTTTGCGCCTATTCGTCGTAGAAATTTGGGAGAGGTCTTAGAATGTCGACAAATCTTTCCGCATTTGTCCCTTTTTTTTTGTTTTTTCGATAATTACGTGCGGCAGTATTTTACTTCGCGCGAAGGGTGTTTTCAAAGTTTTAACACGGCGCGCTGAAGTGATTAGCGGAATACCACTATGTAAAAATGTTTTGTTCAAAGATTATAAAAAAAATTCTTACTTTTCTTTTTTGAAAAACGATTTATTGGTGGACTTATAAACAGGGTAGAATACAAATTTAAAATTCTTCGAAATAATTTCCTCCTACATCAACACATTTTTCATGGCGTGTTTTCCAAATTTCAAATGCATCTTCAAACTCTTCAGCTTTGATGTTTTTCAAAAATTGCGACATTTATAAATTTTTTTGCACTATATTGTACACTGTAGATCGCGTTAAATTCAGTTTTTTCTGAATTGTTTTATTTGCTCATCAATAGTCTAAATTTAAAATTTCTAACACGCGGCGGGTGTACCTAGCTATTCGAAAGTTTTTTGGGTGCCCAGATCGAGGCTCGTTGATGATTCTTTCTCAGCCCTCTTTAAAAGCTCTGTGCTATTTTCCACTTTGCGATTTTGACATGCAATTATGTGCAAACGCTTGTTGCAACATTTTATACGTTTCTACACTGTTTTTTCTAATTGCACGCGAAACTTTATCGCGTAACGCCTTTTCACTATGTGGAAAGGCGTTACTTGCGTGTCAAAAAACTGAAAAAAATTCTTCGCGCGAAGTCAAATTCTGCCGCACCTAATTATCGAAAAAACAAAAAAAGGGACAAATGCGGAAAGAGTTTGTCGACATTTTAAGACCTCTCCCAAATTTCTACTACGAATAGGTGCAAAATGAAAAAAAAACTCGATACTTCGTGGATGAACCATGTATATACTTAGAAAATATACGTTTTTAAAATGTCATGTTTAGTAATTAAGGATATTGCTTGTATAAAGTGAGTGACAATAAAGGGTGTTCTTTCTAACTCTGGAAATTGCTTATACAAAATTTTAAATGGCATTGAATACAAATGTTAATATTTTGTTTGTTTTTTTTTTGTTTTAATAAATAAAATTATGTATTTATTTTATATGTATGTAAAATATATACATTTAGTCTTCTGAAAAGAAAAACTATAATTTATTAAGTTAAATTAAAGATCTAGGTGAGGTACAATATGAATAAAACGATTTATTCTAATAATTTTGCTGACGTTTCGACAAGATATTTCTTATCTTTGTCAAGGCTATTTATTACAAAAATTATTATAATTATAATACATATGTTCAATGGATACAAATTCTCTTTGAAATGTCAATATAATTACCTATTGTTTCCTCATGTTTTGACGTTACAGCTAACACACCGTATAATAATGACGTATTCCGGCGTAGAAACATTAAGTAATTATATTGAAAATTAAAAGAGAATTTGTATCCATTGAATATATTTATTGTAATTATAATAATTTTTGTAATAAGCAGCTTTGACAAGAAGGGACACCTTATTGAAACGTCGGCAAAATAATTGAAATAACTCATTTTATTTATATTGCACCTCATCTGCATCCTTAATTTTTCTAAACAAACAAGATGAAGGGTTCTTCAAATGAAATTTTACAAAACCAATAATTATAAATACTATTTGTCATAAAAAAGAAAATTCAATATTATATTTCTAATAACATAAGTTATGTCTTCTATTTTTAACTGTTATTAGGTACCAAAAGACGGAATCAGTTTTCAAGTCTACGGCAGAAAGAACAACAAGCATTCTTGGTGGCTTTGGTAGCGGTATTTCCACAAAAATCGGGCAAATGAGAAATTCAGATAGTTTTAGATCCTTTGAGGAGAAAATGGGTAGCGCTTATGAAAATGTTAAGGTATATCTGCTAATCTCACATACGCCACAAATATTTTCATATTTTCATGTTAATTTCATCACATTTTATTTTGATAATAGTTTCTCTTTATTTATTTTCACATTCATTGCATTGCATTACATCTTATTCAAAAGCATAATTATGTATTTTAATTTGTTTTTTTTTTTTTTTTTTTTTTTTTTTTTTTTCATTAAAGCATTTTTATAAAATTAATAAATTTCAAATCGAAATATTTAAAACAAAAATAATTATATAACTTTTTATATAAAACATATTAAGACTAAATTGTATTGATTTTTAAAATCTAATATGAAGAAATTTTGAAGGTTAAATGGTTTCGTTAAAAAATAAATTAAAAATGTATTAAAAACAACAATTTTTGAATATGTGTACAAAATAATAAAAATTTTACTAATGTAGTTTTATTATGTATGTTGATATAAAATAATTTTTGTTTTCTTTTTATTCAGGCTATTTACTGGAACTTTTTGTTTTTATTTAAAAAATAGGTTTTGTCATTATAGTAATATCACTATAATGACTTAGTTTAATAATTAAATAAAATCTAACTTAAATAAATATTTTTATAAATATAATAATCCATTTTTCTGAACAAATCAAGAAATGTTATTCTAATATTTTTCAACAGTATGAACAAAATAAGTAATACTGAATCTATTTTATTATTATATATATTCCACGTTGTATTAAATTTTTTGCAATTAATTAATAATTTTCTTTACGCATAAAAATTCAATTTTTTTTAAATCTCAAATATTAGTGAATGTATAAAACATTTTTTTAGGGCAGAGTAACACCATCCCGTAGTAATTCCATGCAAAGTTTTGATGACGCTCTTCGAGAAGCTGAGATCTCAAGACGTGCTTCTGTAGTTCCTTCCGCCACTAGCCCAACCATTCCGGAAGAAAAGCTGCTCTCTTAAAAGAAGAATTAACAAAAAGTAACTACTTCTAATAAAACTTTAACTTCTTTAAGAAGAAATAATTAGTTTTCAACAGTACATTAAATTCCACCTAATATCATTAATTATCGTTAATGTATTTTTATCACAGCTTCGGAGAATAATTCTAAAGAAAAAGGCCTCCCTTATTATCCTGAATAGCTTTTTGTTTGAAAACTGATGTAAAGAACAAATAAGATGATATATTTATAATATTTACTCACATAAAGTATTTGGAAATTGAAACCAAAAATATAGGTGGTTGATTGTTAAAATTAATGAATCACAGGTTTGAACCACAAAGTAAACATTCTTTTTTTAATTAAATTTTTGATTAATTTTTTTTTCTATATGCATAATTAAATTAATCTTCATACTTTTAATTTATAAATAAACACTTAACTTGAAATAACCATATAAGAAAAAAAACCCTTTTCTTGGTCTGAAACATTTTTTTAACTTTTCTATAATTTCTTATTTTTTCTTCTTTATTAAGCTTTGTTCTTAATTAAAACCTTTAACTACTATTTCTAAACAGTGAATTTTGAATAAAATTTCACGAATTAACTTATTATAATGGTGTGTTATCTTTTTAAGTAACACTTTTAAGTAAATCTTTTTAAGTGTACTTGGAATATAAATCATAAATTAAAAAAAAATAATATAAAATAAAAATAAACGATACTATAATTTTTAATACATGGATTATACATATACATATGAGAAAAAAATGCAAATTTTTTTTGATTTAATAAAAATATTTAGTATATTATGTAGTTGGATTTTTTTTACATACTATACACAATACAATAATCAAAATTTTTAATTTTAGCTTCATTCATTTTATTAAATTAATAATATTGTTAAATGGTTAGCCGTAGGTTTACTGGGCCAATATGTGTATCTAAAAAATACTAATTTTGAATAACTAAAAAATAAAAAAAAGATTTTGCAATAATTTTCAGATATTAAAAATAAATAAATTTTTTTTTTAAATTTATACAACTAATTATTTTAGTTTATTTTCGAAATATAATTTTGGTTTAAAAAAATTAATGAATTAAAATCTTTCTACAGAAAGTTAATTGTATATTTCACATTTGTACTAGTTGTTAAATAAATTGTGTGGTCAAAAATTTTCTAGTAATACATATACATTAAAAAAAATAATCAATGATAAACTGATGTATTAATAATCAAAAGTAAAAAACAAATTGTTTTTAATCGTAACCAAATAATTCTTCATTGAAATATAAAATTAATAATTTTAATAATTATGCTTATAAAATTCAATTTTTTTATAAGGTTAATTTAGCAATAACGTCTCAAATAATTTGCTTAAAAATATTTTGTTTCTTTAATCATTAAGAATAAAAAGCATTACACTTTTTAAAAAGAATATTACTTATATGATCACACTCGCATTGGTGAACAAAGTGTTTTGTGTCATAGCTATGTAATTTTTTATTCATAAATAAAGTTTTATATACCATTATTTAGTATATTTTTATTTTATTCAACTGACACTATTCCTTTTATAATAAGTTTTTTCACACAGTATAGATAAATTAATTATAACAGAAATAATTTTTTAAATACATGTACAATAAATTAAAAATATCGTAACTAAATATTTGAAAATGAAAACTTTTAAAAATATTAATATTGACTCAAAATTGACAAAATTATTAAATGACAATTAAATAATAAATGTATTAATTTTATAACAAACTCTTTTTTAAGAAAAAATAATAATTGTGCCTTTATAGACTGTGGTGAGAATACTGAATTTAGCACTATTCGCATTCTCGACAAAACGTCATTTTATCAAGTTTTAAAAGTTGTTTTTAACTAAAACTTGTATTTATTATAAACAAATAGACTGTTTCTTTGAAATTTAATTACAATTTCAATTCTTGGAAAAATTATTTGCCCTTGAAAAGAATTAAACTTTTTCCCTTCCTTCCTTCTCGGTACATACTCTTATGTTTAATGTGACGCAAATAATAGTATTTTATTGTACTGATTATAACTTAGTATAACTATATACTAAAAAACTGGTAATCAAAAATAAAAGTAATAAAATCATTAAAAAAACAAAAATAGTGTATTTGAGTAAAGTAAAATAACAGCTCACAACATTTATTTTATCAAGTTTAAAAAATTATTTACTGTTTAAGTTATTTAATAAAAAGTAAATAATTGTTTTTTTATAGGGAAGAATTGAATAGACTTATTAATAATATAATATAACAATTATTAATAATATAATATAAAAATATAATATAATATATACAATAGTAAAAACATTTTTTGTATATCACTACGAATACTACGATTACTATTTTTATAAACGATGGAGTTATCTAAGTAGTTATCGGTAATTTTATGTTTTTAAATCTAACTCGTGTGAATTATGGTGCAACCCATGCTTACCATGCGGCTTCATCGGCAATTTTCTCAGCGATACATTTCGCCTACATATTCTCTAACGCATAAAATTCCAATTATAATTACGGATATTAAACTATATTATATTCCAATATATAATTAAATTATGAATTTTCAAACCTAATCCACATAAATTACAACGCATGTTATGGTTACCGTACTCGTTAATCGTCGGCAACTTACCAACTGTTGGTAAGTCACAGGATTTTATACTCGGCATATAGTATTATTCCGAGAAAAAAAAATCATTACAATAGCTCCAAAAATTCACAAAATAATCTTTGTAACAATATACGAATTACATGTAGTATATTTTTATTATTATTACATATATTGTACCAAACAACTAAAAAAGAATTAATATTTTAATTAATAAATAATTATAAAATTTGATTTTACAAGAGTTAATATTAACAATTAATCGATATATTTAATACAAATACGTAGTATTGTGTAGCAATATCTATTTCATCTGATGGTTATCCTAATATACAAATGAAATGAAGGTATTTTCTTGTAACCCTAAGTATACAAAATTAAGCTGCCTGGTGTACTGCAGTACAAAAATACATCAGATGCCATGATCGTGCATTGATCTATATTTAAAGAAAAATTATTTTTAGAAAAACCACTTCAATCATTTTATAATTCGTACACATTTAATACATAAATGAATTATAGAATGATGTGTGTAGATGACTGAAATCAATGAAATTCACATTTACTCATCTAGTTCATCACACGGTTAAATCAGACTACTGCATCCTAGCTTCTGTAATCTGTTTAAACAAATTCCTTTATTTCAAAAATATTGAAATAGTATAGGCAAATAAGTTCTCTCACATTCATTATAAATTTATAATAATTTTCTAATAAAATTTTAAAAGATCGAAATTTTTTATGTACTCAATTTTCTTTAAAAATTAATTTTTTATTGCGGATTATAGAAAAACAATTATAGTAAGTTTAGTAATTTCATTGAATTTTTACATACAAGTAAATAATATTAAAAATAAAAAAAAAAAATAAAAAATACACAAAATAATCAGGATTAGAAACTATAATATTCATAAAATTGATACATCTTATATATTTAGTAAGTGTTAAGATCCCTAATGTTTTTTTTAATTTTAAAGGTAAAAAATAATGTAACAATAAAGTAACAATTAATCATGTATCATAAATAAATATTTTTTGAATTGGAATATAAATTAAATAATATTAAAATATCTGCAACATATGGTTCATCTATATTTTTTGATAACAATTAAACGATCAGTGATGGACTAAATATTCTATTTAAATTTATTAAAATTTATTAAAAGAATTTAAAAGATTTATTAAAAGAAGTTTTTAATTTATAGTCAAGTGTGATTTATTTTGTTGCAATCAAAAAAGAAAAATTTTGGAATGTCAATAAAGAAGTAAAACAATCGGGACACCTAGTTTCATAAACTGTGATATCCTTATCTCTAAATATAAATAGCATTCTTTGTTAGGAATGTAATATATATATAAATTATATTTCTAAAAAAATATATAAGTTAATTTGTAAAATTAAGAAAATTATTAATTAAAGATAGATCTTCAGATGCTACCAAGGAAAAGTTAAAAAAAAAAAAAAAATGTACGGATTGAAATTAAAATTTAATATATAGATATAAGTTCAATGAAAGTTGTTTAATAATTATATGAGAAATTGTTTACTGCGGGTGATAATTATAAAAAATTTTACGTGAAAAGCGACTTATGAGAATAGGAATTAAATAAAAGATGTGATTTGATGACTTCATTGTTGTACTCTTATTTGTCTAACTTAGAAAATTCTTTCAACACTAATTGTTAAACTAAGTATTGAAGAAACTGAAATTGTTTTTTTAATGTGAAATTTATTTTTATCACTAATGATGAGTCTTATTTTTGGTTTCAATAAGAGAAATAATGTCAACCGAAAGTAGAATAATATAGGGCTTATAGGAAATAGGGGAAAAAAGTCAAGGATTTAATTTTGAGAATATCAGAGTTTAATAAAAGAATAGTACAAGCAATATTGAAAGAGAATTTAATTGGAAGAATGACAGAAAGTTTAAAGTAGTTAAATGAGTCTACATAAATAATTTTGTAAAGCAAAGGACTAAGAAAATAATTGTAGTATGATTTGAGTACAATCTGTTAAATAAGCAGCACTATTTCTCTATATATCCTATAGTGTTTCAGAAAATAAAAAAGGTATCTATTATCTCTATAGGTATATAAATTATCACTACTATTGTCATAACTGTGTTATGATACCTACTATGTATAAACGTCATATTTTAGAAAGGAAATGTGTCGAACAATTGAAACTAGATATAATAAGTTTCAACGGATTCTCAAGATTGTGTATTTTTGGGAGTCCGTACACTTTTGTTAGGTTCGTGTGTGATTGGCAAATCTCAAAAATGCTGTATTTTTTATGAAGAAATTCATATTCATTTTGGTTTTTAACAATAGATTGTACATTGGATTGCAGTTTTGAAATGAAGTTTTTATTTATAATTTAAAAAAATTTTTATCTTCAAGTAAATTTTGTATTTTTTGTTTGTAGTCCAATGTGTTCATAACTACAGTAACATTGCCTTTGTTTGTGTGTGTACAAAATATATCTTTATTTCTATTGAAATATTGTTTAGTCCCTTCGATTTTTGTTATCAGACCAATTTTATTATATGTGTTATTGTTGTTTGTGTTTTTGATCGAGTGTTTAATGTTACTCACAATCATTTCTCGTGCATCTTTTTTAATGTTTTCATCGACGTTAAGACTTCATTATGCTGCCTCAACGTTTTTGATAACATTTATAACGTCGTTACGAGACATGCCCTTAGTCATGTTAAAATTTGGTCCTAGCGAAATGATGTCAATCACATAGTCTGGTAGGTGACGGTTAGATATATTTCTTACACATTTATTTTAATATTATTGTATTAGTACTGTGTTTATGCCCTATCAATTTGTGTAATTTCCATTTAATTTAATACTGTGTTTTTTTGTTTATTTTTTGCGATTTTGATTAATGTTATTGGTAAACTGTACTATTATTCCATTGTCATTGTTACTGTTATCTAAATTTGTTATTAGTTCTTTAAGTTTTTTCATTAAATAATTTTTTTTAACATGAATGTCAGAGATAATTAGTTTTAAGAGTTTTTTTTAACATTGTCAATAAGTTTTTAAGTTTATATCTTATAATATTATATCTATTATATATAACCTTGTAGACAGAGCAATTTTATTATCTGACATATGTTACCACAAGGACAATTTAAATAAAGTGAGTAACATTCTAAAAAAATAACCACTACCCTGACTACTTCTACAGTAAACATATTAAACCTAGATTAAGAAAAATTAAATATAATAATTCTCTGATAATAATTTTCCAAAATCGTTTGACAATATAATTTCTCTTCCATGCATAAACAAGTTCTATGAAAAAATTCGCAACAAACTAAAAGCGAAAAATATCAATACTATCCCCATGATTAATAATAAGTTAAACTACGTAATAAAATTAGGAAACGATAGAAGTGATAAATGGGATACTACTGACGTCGTATATAAAATAAACTGTAAGGATTGCATGCGACTTATATAGGTGAAACCAAACGAAATTTAAAAAAAACGAATTTGCAAGCACAAAATATAACAACATATTAATTCGATCATTCAAATCCACTCGTAAACCAATAAACACACGATAGACTAGGACAATGTCAAAATTTTAGATAGAGAACAAAATTTTAGAAAGAGAAAAAAATTGTAGAAAGAGACAAATTTCGAAAATGCTACATATTCATTTAAATCGTCACACTGTAAACAGACAAAGGACACCCACGTACTAAACTATCAATATAAATATCTGACGGACTGGTGACCCGACACAAAGCTGATATATAAACACTACATAAGCATGACTTGGTACATTTAAATCTGACGACGTGACAACATAAATTGTACGAAAGTTCCATACATTCTCGTACCAAGGTAATATTTATTATTGTATTTTAATTTTAATGTAATTGTAATTTATTATTGTATTTTAATCTTAATATAATTGTAATATAATTGTATTAATTTGTAAAATAAAAGCCTAAAGAAAACAAAAGAAATTTTTTCGAAACATCGCCGACGCCAAAAATAGTGTTTTATTCACGCCCGTGAGAAACCTTTTCCAAGTTTTTTAATTAATATTGTTTACAACTCTTATAAGTATTATTGGAATAATCATATAATTATTTTCACGTTATTAACTGAAAATTAAAATAAAAAATGAATGTTTGAACATGTATAAAACCATATGTAATTAGAAATATAAATTGACTTAATCGAATAATTAATATGAAATAATATTAAGAGTAATAATTAGAAATTATATATTGATCATTCTTTAATGGTAAATATATTAAATTTCATTCTTTATTTTATTAAAATGTATTATAAAAATTAATAATACAATAATTAATTAACTGTAAATAATAATTTATAGAAAACAATAAATTTAATAACTTCTTTAATTAATTATGTTGTGAAAAAATAGAATTTGTAATGCAATTACAATTACCCAGTAACGCCTGTTTTGTTAATAAAGCTCAAATCTACGCGTATATAATTATAAACAAATTTTATACTATCCTATAAATATTAAATTAAATCAAAAGAATAATACATTTAAATTTGGTAATTATTAGGATTGTATTATATTATAATATTATTTCAATTTTGGATATATAAATATTTTATATAACAAAAAATTAAACAGAGGGAAATTAAAACAATTTATTTAATAATGAAAAATGTGCGATTAATATTTATAAAAACTATGTTGTCGATTTTCATAAAATTGAAATAATTTTTTATTATCAATTTTTAATGAATTCATTATTTTTATTAAAATTAGTATGTTTAAAAATCTAATCATTCTAAGGGCATTTTCATGTATAAATTGTAGATAAATACTATATGTATTGATAATATAAAAAAACAAGATCAATTTTTTCTTTTCATTTTTTTTTTTTTTTACTAATAAAATAATATCATTGACCTATTTACTTGTATTAATTTTAAGATTATTCGACATTACTGCGGAATAAGTGTGACGAAGAGAAATTCATACGATATTATTACAAATAAATTATAAAAAAAAATTTCCTTTTTTTAATATTTTGGCAAATTGGTAAAAAGAAGAATCGTCACACTTATAAGTTTTTATTACTTGTTGTATCTTACTTGTTTATCTATACTATTATATACTAATTCCAAAAAGATGTTAGTACACGATGTGTTAATATCAAATGAAAGTAAAATATAAATGTACGTGATTGCAAGATTTATATTATTTAATTTCTCTTTCAGTTAAAAATTATAATTGATTTACTTTTATAAAGAAAAAATTATAAAATTATTAAACTAAATGTAAAGGGTAGAAATTCTTATGAATTTTATGCAGACCTTCGAATTAGATAAGGTCATTTAAATTTATTATATTATTAAATTCTGTAATGTGTATACAAATAGCTATTATCATTAAGGTTTTTTGAAATGTTAAATACACTATTCTGTGAAATTAGATTTTGTAAAAAATTTTTATTTTTTTTTTCTTTATTATGAAATATGTTTATAACGATATTGTTATTGCTTTAGAATTTGTACAAAGTATATTCATATTTTCCTTTACAAAAATTTGCTTTACTATAGTAGAAAGGTTAATTTTTCAAATTGCAGTATATTTTACAAATTGTTTTTTCATGAATGTTATGGTTCATATAATTTTCAATAAAATTAAAGGTTAATATTTATATACACATAACAAAAAGATAAAACATTAATTTAATATATCGGTTATTCATAAATTTACAAGTAATTTTTTTTCAAACAAAAATCGTTTTATTATTTTTAATTAATTCTTTAAATTTAACAGTTTAAATTTTTAGATAAAATAGTATTATAACGTAATACAAATTTATCAGAAAATTAATGAAAAAGAATGTAATAATTTTAAGTAATATTTAATTATAGTTAAAAAGTAGTTGATATTATATACAGTAATAAAAAACTAAAAATTTGCACAATTAAACTTAAATTTAAAACATATGTACCATTTAACAATGTAAAATCATAAATTTATATTTTAATAATAATCAAAAGGTAAAAAATGTGATTTCCATTAAATACTTTTAATATATATTAAAGAAAAAAATTAATGAAAAAATTAAAAAGTGTCAACTATAGTTCTTTACACGTAAAAAATATTACTCAATAAAAAATGAGCAAAAAATCTCTTAATTAAAAATAAGTGAACGCTAATTTCAATTTAAGATATTTATTTTCTTTTTTTTTTTTAAAGTTATTTTAAACGCAATCATTATTTTATTTATTTTATTTTTTTTACTACATCAGTTTAACATAATAAGTTTAAGTAAAATTCAATTGATTTAATTTTTTTTTTTTTTTTTTTTTTTTTTAAATAAATGAATGATCATTACAATAATAAAAAACTATAATATGAATACAACATTATTTATGTGGTATGCAATTTAATTAATTGGTTAAACTACCAAATCACAGAAGTTTTTATTCTTATTATCAAGAATATAAATAATGACCTGCGCTGATAACACATAAGGAAATTGTTTCAGTATTGCGTGATTACGCAAGCTTTTGAACTTCATATATATTCTTACCATAAGCTCTTACATCTTTAGAGGTTTACACTGTAGAACGAACCAATAACGGTACCTACAGAACTTTCGTTCAGTCTTGTATATACCTTTCAATCTGTCATTGGTATATGTATGAACCTCATCGAGTACATTTACGTTCACCTGCATTCACACATGCATGCAGAGTTGCGTGGTGTAACATGAAAGCATAGTGGCAATGGCGAGCGGTAACCGACGAGGGTGGCGGTGGAAGTAGTTGCGGAGGAGGAGAAGGAGGTAGTATGTAGGTCTCGTGCACCGATTGGATAGAACTCGAAAATCATGGACCGTAAAACACAGGAGCCTCGTCTCTGGCTTGCCAGTACTCTTATACTATTTTTCTTTTCTTTTGATGTGTATGTAATTCTTTACAATACGGTCTCTTTTTATCCCACTTGTTCATTAGAACATGAACCTAACTACATTTGTTACACGGTTATGTACTTTTAATTATCTTAAAGCATACAAACTTTGTATTGCAATTTGAAAAATCAAAAGTTAGCGTAGTGCTAAACTTCATATTCTGATCGTAACAAATTAATATTATTCGAATAGACGTTTCTAAATTTTCAACGTAAGTTTTATGTTGAATTGACAATTCTTTTATATTTAAGAGTTATTATCATATTTTATAAAAGATAAATATCAATCTATATTTATTATATTATTTATCAAGTGTAAAATGAGTAAACCGATAATTTTACTTTAACATTTAAAAAGTTTTGTACTTTTTAAAGATAAAACCAATTTATGCTTATTGATTTTTGATTTTTCATATATTAAATATATGCTATTATAATCCGTTATAATGTTTATCCGAATATAAGTGTTTAATGCTTTCTAATAATTTATTACGAATATTTATTTGATTAAAAAAGAATAACAAAAAGATTTACATTTACATTTACATTCACATTTACATTTACATTTATATTTATATCTATATTTATATTTATATCTATATTTCACTAATTAAATAAATCTACATATGTTTATAGGTGAGTTGTGAATAATTGTTTTTTTTTTTTTAATTCAACGTAAAATTGTTATGTTATACATATCATAGTCATACTTATTATCTAGAATTATTTAAAATTTTTAATTAAAAAAACATTTATTTAAAAAATATATAATTTTACCACAGATAAGCTTTTATTTTCCAAAAATAGAAAATCAATTGTTCGGATAATAGTTGGCTAGTCAGTATCCCACGCATAGTGTTAATATAAATTAATATTAATACAGTAAATAATAGTTTAGTAACAATAATTTTTACAGCTATTAGAGTATTAATACTATATAAATGTACATAAGTTAAAATTATAATATAATGTGCTAATAAATTTAATTTATTTATATTTTTTCTTTTTTAAATTATAAATAGAAATAAATTTATGTGGTCTTATAAAGCGATACATATTTAATATATTTTTAATACAAACTTAAAACAAGATATTATTATTTAAAAAATATTGCATGTAAGCTAAAATAATTCTTTGACTAACTTTTTTTTATTGTATATTGATTTTATAATAAAGATTCACATTAATTTTGATAATATTTAATTTGTTCGCATAAAATTGATATTGTTATAAATTACGAATATTAGATAATTTTTATCGTGAATTTATTTCTAATATTTATATATTTCTGGTAATCCGAAGTTCAATTTTTTTATTGTTGTTTATTTAATTATTTAATCAACGAATAATTTTGTGCTTTGGTTGTTATCGACAAATTGTATTTACTATTAAAGCATTGAATACACAAAAAATATAATATAGTTGTTAAGGTATTTTTAATTACTTCACTTCAATAAAAATATATTTAGGTATTTTGACAAATTTCTCGTTATTAATTATCAAGTGAATTTTTTATACTTTCATGTGAAATAAATTTTTATATTAAAAAACTACATGAACTGGAAAAAAGTTAATTAGAAAAATAATTAGGAGCAGAATCTATCATTACATGAGGCAGATTAATCATTTCTAATTGACTTAAAATATTTGGAAATCTGTGTTGCTTTGTATAGCCTAACGTTTTCGTGAAACAATATTATTTTGTCAAGTTCATTGTCAAATTGTGGGTATTTTTTCTTTAAAGCTCGATTCAATCTTATCAAATACAAATATCGTCAATAATGATCTTTAATGATTGTACTGAAAAATTTTATAAATTCATAATAAGTAACATACTTTTGATCCACCAAATGTTAAATATGAGCTTAGATCTATGGATTTTGCGTTGCAGAATTGACACACCTGATTCTCTTAAATTTGTATATAATTTAAGTCTTTAAAATTTATTATATAAATATAATATTTTTCATTGCATATAAAAATTAAAAAAACTCCCTATCGCAGAGTAAGACTTATTCGTGATTAATTGTTCACTATTTAATATAATAAATATATTCGTAAGCGTTGTATTGGATTTATTTGAACAATTCAGTGGTTTTATCTCTTAAAAATTCTTTGGTATCTTTTGAAATTCTTTATAATTTACATAGAAACCTTTTTTTTATTTGAATATTTGAAAGAAAATTTTGTACACTCCAAAATATATTCTTTATAAGTTTCTATTAAAAAATTATTTTGTAATATTTTTTATAAATTAAATAATAAAACTGTACTTCTTCGAAATACTGTTTCATAGGTACAGATTTTACTATTTTCAAGGTGTCATTAAAATTATAACGTACACCAGGAACAATGGTTAGTTGTTGTGTTTGATAGAAATCATATATTACTTATTAAAAGCATAAACTGCTATTTTATAAATGTAAATTTACCATTACCAGTTTTATCACGATAAAAAACGATAAAACTTCTTCCCATATACAATAATAAATAATTAAGAAAATATTATACAATTTAAATCATTTGTTTTATGTATATAAAAATTATATTAAATAAGAAGCAAAAACTTATATAAGTTTCATTATTACAAAGGAAAATATTTAAAATATTAAAAAGAGTTTTAATTAAAATATTTAAAAAAATATCTAAGAGACGAAAAATAAGCTTTACTTTTAAAAATTTCTGTATTCTTTTAAAATATTATATTTTATGAAATTAATTATATAAAGTGGGTTTAACAAATCAATGTAATCTTTGATAATACTTTTTATGAATTCATAAAAATGGCGGCCAACCACAATGACTTCTACATAATAAACTAATGTAAAATATCTAGATGTATACCTCAAGCAAATATACAATTCAAATAAACATCTAATTTATATTAAGGATAAAGCTTATAAATCAGCATATCTGTAGCCAACGTCTCAAAAAAAATAGGGAGACTAAATCCTAATATGGCATATCTATAGTCAGATCGGCTATTGCATATACTACTTTAGTTTGATGATTGAAAACCACAGTAATACACAGAAAGTATTCAATAAAATTTTAAGATTAGGCTACCTATGTACCAGAAAAATACGTACACTACCTATCATAACTTTACAAGAACACCTATATATCCACAAATCACTAATGGATTATGTCCTGGATAAAATAATATTTAATTTTGGTGAAAAATTTGAAATAACTATGTCCAAATAGAAAGACTCCGTCTATCGATAACAATAGAGAGAGTGAAAAGGGAAGCTTTAGCCTGATATACTGACAGAACTGTGAGGAAAAATGAAGTAAACCTAGAAATTTATGGACTGTCATCAAAATAATTAGATTAATATACAGTAACTGTACAACTTTCTAAATTTAAATTTAATAATTGATTAAATTATGATTATGTGTACATGTCTAGCACGATTTTCTCAATAGGCATAAAATAGGGGTTCATAAAATAGGGGTTACATAAACCTTAGACAGAGTCAACATTAACAAAGGTTAATTTCACAATATGGATAATGCAGTACTGCTGAATAGAGATATACTGTTCATAAATATTCATTAAATATATCGATTACTTACACACATACACGGTGTGAATAGAAGTATAGATGTTGAATTTGTTATGACTCAACTCTTTGTCATAGTGTTTTTGAAAAAAGTGTGGAGGGGTTTTTTTTATTTTTCTTTTTATTTATAATCATTGAAAAGTGAAAGTATTTGTCTTCACGAGAATTCTGTTTTTCAATCTTGTAAGACAGTACGATGGAATTTCTGGTGAAACAGTGCTACATAGTAAAATGTCCGGTTTAGGAAAAATACTGTGAAGATTTTTAAATATTAAAAATAGTCTTTAAGGATAGCTGTTTGAAAATATTGATTAATTCAAGGTATTATCGATTGCCTTGATATTTAAACGACGGTGTAAACTCAAAATTTTGTGCAGACAATGGACGTTGGTATGGATTTGGGCTATTTTTCGACGTACAGAACGGAGCTCTTCGATAACCTTTTTCGAGTCTTCCTTGAAAGTTTTATGCTACTTTTTTAATTGCGATTTACACATATATTTATTTTTCTCCAGATGTCTTATCATGTTGTGTTTAATTGAAAATTACGCTATGCATGAAGACAAATCCTGTCATTTCTACTGATTAGAAATAAAAAAAAAATAGAAAAAAAACTCCTCTACACTTCTTCCGACCTTTCTGAAAACGCTGCAACAAATAGTTTAGTCATAAAAATTCAATCTTAATACATTTATAATATACTATGTATATACATTATAAGTAATTTTCAGAAATTTAGTTTGAATATGCAGAAATAAGAGAATTATGGAAGCCTCTTAGAAATACAAAAAAAACTAAAACTGGCCTCCTTAGGCTCTTCTCGCATATTTGGTAGTATGCAGGGATGAGTTGACCGTCGAAGCTTAGACTGATCTATCAGTCGATATATAATCTCAATCAAATCCATATTGTGGGCTGGTAATCGAATGGAACATATAATACTCCAAGTAATATAACTCCAAGGGAATGTTGCATTTTCCCTGTACTACTAAAATAGAGAGGTGATCTATTTATTGATAGCTCTATCTGTTTTGTTTAGAGTTAATGTAGGAACTTTATTTATATCTATATTGATAGACTAGCTTAAGTTTGTATTTATACCAAAGGTTGATAAAATACAACATTGCTCATTTGATATTTGCGGACTTATCCATCTAACGGCTTACGCACTAAAAACTATGGAGAGATTATTGGATAGATTTATTAGAAATGAAATATTAAATTGTGCACCTTCAATGACAGATATTAAGGAGATTTTTTACCACATTATACAGGTATATATTGTTAATGCTGTATTGGCTAAGGATATATCTTAGATTATCTGCAACTGAATTTTATATCTTCTAATCATTAGATCATTCAACAATATTAACCGAATGTTTCAATAAAGGTCACCCACAAGATAAAATCCTTTTTCCTGTTCTGTGGCATATAATTATAGATGAACTTCTTGGGATTTTTAAAGATCGCAGTATATGAAAACGAACTTCAACTCATCCAAGACTCGTTAGAGGTGTCGACTATGCACAGCACTAGTTCTTCTCCCCACCTCCCAATTACATGTATATGATCCTTCACCAGCTGACTTCAATTCTACTGACTGCGCCACTGCCTATACTGCGTAGATATATATATAAATAAAAAAAGTTTACCATTTAAATATCGTATTAATGATTTTTTTTGTAATAATCAAACAAAGTTCTTTCTCATTTGTAATTGTGTTATTAATAATTACATAAAAATTGAATTAAAAAACACCCACTTCTCTACGTCCATAGAGATAAGCCTAAGTGCATTGTATAAATTTTTTTATTATTAAAATAAATGCCACCTTGCCACTACTTACTGTATTTTAAATCTTTGTTTTCCACTAATCCAATTCCTCTCTCTCTCTCTCTCTCTCTCTCTCTCTCTCTCTCTCTCTCTCTCTCTCTCTCTCTCTCTCTCTCTCATTATAAAATGAACTCTAATTTGACTACAAGTAAAATCGGATAAGAAATATCTCTACTGTAGCAGATTAAATTGGCGTTACAGTTGTTATATTTAAAAAAAAAAAAAAATCGAGTTTTAAGTCTTTTAAACCTCTTGATTGGTAGTTTTATTCTTAAAAAAAAACAAGCAATGTTCTACAATTTTTAAAATTTAAATTCATTTCTTTATTGTAGAAACAATATTATTATAAAATTTATTATTTTTATATTATTTGAATCTTGTCTTAATACTTATTATAAAAAATAGTAAGAATTAAAGTAATAAGAATAACAAATATTATGTATTTGAAATAATAAACCATTATTTAATCCGAACACATAGTTAAATCCTGTTCCATATACTAGTTTCAGAGTTTCATGTTAAATATGTGTTGTTTTTCTATATAATTAAAGATAATTTTCAAAATACCTGATATATACATTAAATGTATATATTATTTTAAATTTTAATATTTCGAAATTTGGATCATTTTGACATTTTAATAATAATGGAAAATTTTATTTAAAAAATTATGAATTTTAAGTATATAGAGAACTTTATACGGATCATTTTTTTTCATAATTTTGCAAAGTTGGTTAAACAAATCATATATCTACTGTAATATTTAGAAAAGTACATCATAGAACGTTTTGATACAAACTAATGCAAACTAATATACAATCCTTCGATTATATTTATATACTTTCAGGAATTTAATTATAAAATATATTAAAGTAATAAAACATTTTAAATTCGAAAAATATTATTAAAAAAAAAAAATAATTTTAAAAATTTTCCAAATACAAATTAATATTAATATAATTAATAGATAAAAAAAATTATGGAATTCAATATTTTCATAACCACCTGATTAATATTAATATTTTTTGAATATTATTCATAGTTAAATTATTAAAAATAATTATTAAAATTAATTAAAAAAATATTCAACAACTAGAATAGCATACATGTGATAAAATGAATTTCTTATATTTACAATAATTGAGATAAATTTTCTTTTAATTAATAAATCGAAAATTAATTATTTTTATTCATGTATCTTGTAAATTTATATACAATTATTGTAAATTTATTTACTAAAGCTTAAAGGAAAGAAAAAATACTCATCTAAAACATCATCAAAACTTAAAAAATAATTTAGTTATTTGTTCACTTAATTTGAACGCAATTGAATGAAAAAATATTAAAAATATTTTTTATTTAGATAAGTATTATAAACACTATTCAACAGTATATAATTATTTATTACATTAATTAAATAAAATATAATAAAAGATTAAAAAACTAATGAAAACAACGAGAAAAAAATAAATGTTATGTTACTATACTTTCATTCGTCTTTACGACAAATTACAATATAAAAAAATGCATGGTAGACTTCTTATAGATATTTTAGATCATTATATAAATTTCAGATATAAATTCCTTTATAATATAAAAATAAATTGATACATTTATAAATTAAAAGATAGCAAAAATGCGGTTCATATATTGACATTTTGAATTAAGAATAACTACTTTTATATTAACTAACAGAACGTATGAAACGTCAATTTTTTTTCTCTTTTAAAAATAAATAACATATAGATGTTCAAAACACGACAAAATATGTAATATATCGCCTTATATTTAAAAATATACTTTAAATATTTATTAACTATGACTTTTATATTATCTTTAATATATTCATTAATGTTATTGTATTTTTATATTAATTGTATAAAGTAATATTATGATAAATAATATTTAACGCAAGTCATAATATATTAAAATTTAATATATTTTTTATTGATATTACACTAATAAAATATCATTGAATATTAAGATGATTTAAAGGGATTACGTAGTTTCTCGAACATAAAATATAGTTATTTTTTTTTAAATTATTAAAAAAAACTAATTTAATAAAGGTTTCAAATTTTTATAATGTATTTAAAGAATCTAAATCTATTATTCTATAAAATTTTAGATAAAAATATTGTTTCAAAATCAAGAAGAATCGTATATTATGAAAATCTTAAAAAAAAAATTGTAAAAAATTATAATTGTAGAGTTTTTTCGAATATATCTTTAACTCAATAAAATTTATAGTTCATATATAAAACAATTATAGTTAATTTAAATTACGTCCTCCATCTATACATAAAAGCAAAATTTTTTTTCGTATTAAACTAAATAAAATTTTATATAACATGAATAGTGTTTTTAATAAAACATTGTAAATTGTCCAAATGCTATGATTTTGAAATTTTTTTTTAAGTATAATAGACTGTTATTTTTACATACGAACTTAACAATTTTTTTAATATAAAAAAAATCCTTATTCACATTATGAAAAAAAGTGTTTTAAGTATTCTCTCAAAATTTTAAATTATTAAATTGGTTTTTATCAAAATATCTATTTGTTAAAATACATTCTCGACGAAACTGCGTTTCAAGTTTTGACTAATGATTCAATGATTTTCAATGTTACAAAATTAAATTTTTATACTTATAGTTTATATGCTATTGCATGAGCATAAAATTAGATATTTACTTGAAGAACTGGTATTTGTCAGCTCAAACTATTTAAACAGATGTTAGTGTTTTATGGATCACATCCTTATATATTTTTGCAACCACCTGTAAAATCCTTTTATTACTTTTTTCAGCATAATTAATATTTGTTATTTGGTTTGTGATATTTACAAGGTATTATAATGCCAATTAGAGTAAATATATTGAAAAAGTGACAACAACAAAAAAAATCATACATATCGTCAACGTCATTCATTTATGCCAATTTTTCAGTCATTGCATTTGTATACGGCATGAAATGTAATGTGTATTGATTTTTTCAAAATTTCTTTTTCATATTTTTTAATTTTTGTAAATATTTTTATTTGTATCTTTTTTTTATTATCACTTAAACTTTTCTCAATCATTTTCAAATATCTAGAAACTACCATACATTTTTAAAAATCACTCAAAACAAATTAAAATAATTATTTGGTACACATTTCATTTTTTAAATTTTTCTACCAAATTAATTATATTCTTATAAAAATTGTTAAGTAATGTGAGTGATAATGCATTTCGAATTTATATTACTTTTGGTGGCACAATCTATCATATACTTATTTATATTTATTTATTTTCTTCTATTTATTTTATTTATTTATATTATTTATATATTTATTATGCTGTTTCAAAAATATTTATGACATAGCATTACTATTTATTCAATACTTAAAATAGTATAATATGAAAATGTGTAAAAAGAATTAATTTTTTGAATATGAGTAATAAAAAAAATTCCCATCGAACACGTACTTTAAAAAATTAATTTTCACTTGTATGTCTTCTTAAAAAATATAATATAAATAATTTGAGATTCATCGTTTTTACGAATAGTTAATAGTTATAAATAGTTAATGAAACCAAAATATTTATCACTTAAGCAAAAGATATTAAATTAATAGTTTTTTATTACTCATTTACAAGTAATAGTTATATTATGTATTTTTTAATTATTAATATTATTGCAAAGATTTCGTACCTAAGGTACCATCTTGAAAAATCATATTAAAAAAAAACAGTTCTCTTTATATGCACTGTAAAAATATTAATATAAAATATTAAACAATTTTTTAATCAAATGTTACATTCTATAGCTAGAAATTTCTTAATTTTTATAACCTATACAATGAATAATTAAATTTAAATTTAATATTATTCATTTAATCCTTTTTTTTTGCAAATATATACATAAATATGTAGTTTTATGTTTAATATTTTCACGAATTTCGTTACAAATCTATATATATATATATATATATGTGTGTGTGTGTGTGTGTAACAATTTAACATATATATATAAATTATATACATTATTTAATTTGGATTTTTATTATACGTAAAATAATAAATATACCATGTATTAAAAATGCATATTATAGTAGATATTATAGGTAATGCATTTTTTTATTTACAAATTGTATTGTATTGTATACGTAAATATGTTTTGTATTCTTATTTACACGCGTATTTATGCGTATATGTACAATAATTATAAAGTAATCTTTTTTTTTTTTAAATAAAAAAAAAATTGATAAAACTTTTTAGTCTTTCCCTTTTACTCTTCTAAAATTTCCGTGGTATTTATTTATCATCCATTAATTCATTTTATAGTTGAATGTAACTAATATTACAATTATGTTAAGACAAATTTTTTATTTTCAAATTATGCAGTTATTGTAGTTAAATTTATTATTTAAATATTATTTTAAAAAAGTTATACTTTTCATTCATAATGCCATTATAGAACTAGCTCTCTTAATATATTAAAACACATAGTTTTAATGTAATTAAAGTAATAATTTTATTGAAATTAAATAAAATATAAAAGTAACACATTACAATTAAGAACTGTGTTTACATTTATTTCATTTAATAGAAAGTAAAAATAATAATCAAAATTAATGTATATATATATGCATAAATATATTTTGTTTACATTCATTAGAAATAATAATTTTTTTGTATAGTAGTATAAAAACTTAGGTACGCATTGTACTTTCACATATTCGAGTCTATTTGTATTAATTAATGTGTTTTTAATTAATAAACATGTATTATACTAGTTTATTTTCCACAGGTGTATTAGTAATTTATTTAAAAAATTTCTCACAATACACAAAAGATTCCAAATGTATATAGTTGAATGCAACTTCAATTTAAAGTACTCTTACATCGAGCAAATACGTACAAGTATTATGTTGATCATGCACAAGTATTTTAGAATCCACCCACACAAAAATATTTACTGTTGTGTATACGAAGGCAAGCGAGAAAGAGAACGAAGTAGTTACAGGTGATGAAGTCAAGGAGAGGGGAAGACATTGGCGTCGACAAAGTCGATGACGGCGGAGTCACAGCGCTTCGGACTAAAACTCGAACGGGATGGTAGAATGAAAAGCTGGCAATACGGCACAGGGGGCATGGCATGGTAGTGAAATCGAAACGAACGGAGAAATAACGAGAATGAGGGAGAGGAAACGAGAGACAAGGAAAGACAGGTATGGATGTAAGTACCGCTATGTTTGAAGTGGCCTCAGGCATAACACATACCTACCTACCTACCTATCTATGACTTACATCGTCTTAGCGTGGTTCAACTTTCGACTCTTGATCAAGCCATTTGGTTATCTAAAAAGTAGCAAATAAAAAACTGATAAGTAAAAATAAAAACAGAGAGAGAAAGAGAGAAAGAGAGAGAGAGAGAGAGAGAGAGAGAGAGAGAGAGAGAGAGAGAGACTTGAACAAGTGTATAAAATAATAAAAAAATAAAAATAAAAATATCTTTTTTGAGTTCTATTAATTTTAATTTTAACTTCATCTACTCACAAAACCTTTGTGAATATATAAAAGAGGAAATTTAGTATATTTGTTATACATACAAATAAAAATTATTAATTTCCATTATTTAATGTGGATAAAATCAGTGAGTTATCGAAATATTGAAAAATTAAAATTTTGATCAAGACTGTTATATAATTTAAATTAAGAGGAGTAATACCACTTTTCATATGACTAAGTTGTATTAGTCAGTCAAAATAATAATAATAAAAATATGTTTGTATTATATAATGATAATACAATTGCACATGCTAATAAGTAGATTAAAATATAAATTAATATTTAAACTGTTCTGTATCGGCACTATTAGAGTCAATATATTAGTAATTTAAACTTATGTGTGACAAATATTAAAAAATTGTATTTCTCTTTTAAAATGCATTTAGTTTTCAATTATTTTAGCTTATAGCATGAAGTTTTAAAATAGATAGAGTAACTTAAATTTTTTAACAATAAATTTTTTATTTTATTGTAAAATTAATTGAAATTAATTGAAATAAAATAAAGTAAAACAATATGTATAGTATAACTATATATCTATATATAAATATAATAATGAATAAATGGTATTTGAAAAAGGAAAATATAATACAATAATAAAATTAATTTAAAAGAAAATTAAAAAAAATTTTGCGTATTTTAAAAAACTATCTATTGGATACAGATTGTTATAAAACAGTTATTGATTATTTTTTTTACATATTGAAAAACTGATATTAAATGAACGAAAATTAAAATAAAATACAATATTAATGGAATTAATAAAGTAATTTAACGATTTATTTTATTTATGATGAGGTAATTTAAAACCATTTCACTTTATAGTAATCAATGATACAGTATATTTCATTAACTAATGTTCTCTTCTTTTAAATTATTATTTTATTGATGTTATTTATTTATTAATTTTATTTATTTATCTTGCAATACCTATCTATGATACTTTCCATTTTGCAATATACTATTTAATGTTTCTTTTTTTCTATTTTTACATTTTCATTTCTTTTTTTTATTGTGCACCTTAATTCATACCAACATATTTTGATATTCGTTCTTGATTCATTTTTTTCTTGTCTTGATATATTTTGTAACGTTTCACAAATTTTGTATTACATTCTTCATAAATTTATACATTATATTTCATTTTTGTTTACATTACATTTTATTATTTACACATATTAGCATATTTTTCACATATTTACATTGTACATAGTCCAACTTTAATTTATTATTTTTATTCCGTTATAATTCAATATAGTATATTGGTCAAAATTAAATTAGAGTTAAATTCATTAATTTTTTATTTTTTACTCAATACTTCTTAAGAATTTTTTTCAAGCTCTGATTTTACTAATTCTATAATACAATTATTTATTAAATTACAAAATGTCATTCTCATCTTTAACAATTTATAACACAACCTATAATCAATTTTTATTCTAATATTTATTCATCAATGTTTAATAGCTAAAGATTTCTTGAACACTTTATCAAATTTTAGAAATTGAAAGATATTTTTTTTATGATTTGATTATGAACATTAAGAAATAAATTTTCATTCTAAAATTATGATCCCAATTAGTACTTATTTTATCAATGCGTAAAAATATTTATATATATCAGTTACTTTTTTACTTTTATGTTTACCAACCAAAACATTTATTGAAACATTTTTTGTTTAATTTAATTTTTTTTTCTTTCATTTATTTTTTATCTTTTTCATTTTTTGTCAAACTTTCTTACTTGATATAAAAACTCCAAGGTTCGTTTAATTGTACTCCCAATTACCTGTAGAGATGTATATCTTTCGTATTTTTTTTATTTTTTAAATAAATATTTTTATGTATCTTTATTTGTTTGTTTCTCTTTCGAAGTTTCTTAAGAGAAGCTTCAGAGCAGTACAGTGAGTGCATCAAACAACGACAACGGGGGGAGCGCCACGCAAGCGAGGATCTTGCCTGTCTCCCTCTCTCTTTATTTTACTCTGTCTTTCTCTGAACACTGTCTCTTTTTGTTATATCTCTCTCACTTACCTGTTCAGAGAGTCAGGCCCATGGTTAGTTTGCTCGCAAAGTTGCCGTCTCAGTTCGAGGACTTTGTTCTCCGGCGGTAGCAGGCTGTATGGTGAAGTGCGTTCGTGCACTCACTCACTCTGCTTGCTGGCGAACAGAAATTTTTTTATTTTCTTATATTTTATTCATTATAATTTTAAATGCCATTGGTTTTAAAAACTTTATGCCCTAGTCCTTTTTTTATACCACTAGAGCATGCAAAGTTTTAGTTGATAAACTAGTTTTATATAAATCGGTAAGAGTAATAGGGTCATGAATTAAGAAAGCAATTACTTTAAAATAAATTCCTGATTACATGACAAGAGGTATCCGTCAAAGGTGTAGACCTCAGTCATATAAAAGTATATATTGGACAGAATATGCAAGTGAAAAATCAACAAATGTTTGCGAAAATTAACATCATGACTTTCAGTGTAAAGTGCTACTTTGGCAACAGCAGCGAATAGATCCTAGTGCAGTTAAGGGTGGGGAATATGGTGTGATAGGAGGGCAGAGTGCTAGTGTGTGAAATGCCAACATCTGTTGGATTTTGTTGATTAAGACGTAAGTGAGATACGACAGATTATCCAAATACAATTGAAAAGAAAAAAATACTTATTTGATGATCATAAATACTGAGATGACGTTGACTTCTTGGTTGTCGGCCTTTTAGGCATCGCTACCATTACTACCGTTTTTGCCATCTGGAACTCTAATAAAACAGCTTCCGTCTACTTTTCCAGTAAATTATCTTCATTTTTACTTTTGTCCCTCTGTTAATCATACACTCTCACAGTCACTCACGTATACGCATATGCGCGCGCGTGCGCACACACAGAAACACGTATACGCATATACGCACGCACACACACACACACACACACACACAGACACACAATAATTTTCCATCTATCTCTATTACTCTATCTTCATAGCTATTTATCTTCTTCAAATGTGTAATGGCAAGCAAATCAGACTCAGACTCCCATCGATGGGGTCAGCTCTCGCTGCTAAGCAGATTGTAAATCCGGGAGTACTCGGCATATGAGTACTTGACATCAAAAATTACAATAACCAATTTGGAAGGCTTTGGAACACCTGCCAAGGTGCCGTGTTGATTATTGGTCAGTGAATGTATGTGTGAAAACTTACAGCAAGTCAACGTTCAGTATAAAACATAGCAAAGGCGGCTGAAGAAGTTACAACGCGCGAGAGCTAATAGCAGTGCGTGGCCTCATTGCATGCTTACTCTCTCTCTCTCTCTCTCTCTCTTTCTTTCTCTGAGTCTCAGGTACATACAAGCCCTCGCGCTTACACACACGCACACAAACACTTGCACATTACGTACTTTTGCCTATATTTCTTATTGCTTGTGTACATTCTGTGCATATCCAAACTACGACGCGCGTTCGCGCTCAAAAGACGCAGCCAGCAGCATTGTCACATATGGCTGGGAAATATGTTGATTGGTCTATATGCCAAGAATTATTAATATTTTCAATCAATCAAAGCACTTAAAATCTTCAGAACGATTTGATCAAGCATACCAGGAAAGCCAGCTCTGGTGAAACATCTTTTTGGTCATCGGATATTAAAACCAAATTTAGGTTAGTTCCTTACGGTTCATACTCCAGAATGATAAATGCATACGGTTATGGTTCATATGGACATGTATATGCATGCACATTATACAATTTAGGAAGAAAATATGTATTAGAATACAGCTGGTATTTTATTTTTTTAATGATGTGATTATGCCGATTGAATATTTAGCATTAAATAAAACGGACCGTATTTCAATATGTTTACTAATTTCCATTGCACTTCGATACAAAAACTTTGAATTACTGTGCACATCTTATACGATGACTTCAAATTTTTAAATAAAAATAATATTTTAATAATGAATATTAATAATATTATATAAATTTACGTTCAACTGTTTCAATCAATCAAATAGTATAGAATATTGATATTAAAAAAAATATATATTTTTAAAATTTCTATTTTTGTTTATCCATACTAATTTAAAAACATTTACACTACTCCTATTTCAAATATGATATTAATTAAATTTTTAATTTTATAATTATTTTTTATTTTTCAATAAAAAAGTAAAATGTTTGCAATAAAATATTTTTAAAATAATTTAAAAATATTATATCTAATACTAATATGAAAAATATTCACTGTTATCAAATTTTTGTTGGAATGTGAAAATTTGTGTATATCAAAATCAATTATTTAATTTTTTACTAGTCATTTTGAAAAAATAATTTTTTCTTGATATTAGAACCTTAAAAACAAAAAGGACTATAAATTTAGTGCATACCGTTCAATATTGTCGCAAAGTCAAAACGCAGAAAAATGAGATAGTAGTTCTTACAGTTACTTTGCGGTAAACATTAAATTTATTTTGATTTTTATAATAAAGGTTTCACAATGAAAAGAAATCATTTTTTTAAAATATCGGTGTAAAATATTAAATAATTTTTTCTTTTCATACAGTCACACAGACATTCGTATTTTAATAAATAATTGCTAATTAGTTTTTTATGGTATGTTGGTATATTACATATAACTTAAATTAATTATTAAATAAATAAATGTAATTATTAGTATTTCATCACATAATGTTTTATTCGTTTAAAATAAAAAATATTTTATATGGATTTTAAAAAAAAAAAATTCAATTGTAATATAATTAATTTAAACATACTATAAAATTAAAATATATTATTAAAGTAAAACTGTTTTAAATATATAAATTAAACTAATAATTACAAATTTGTTTGTATAGTTTGTTGAATATTGTAAAATTTTTCAATAAAAAATAATAATAAAAAATAATAAAAAACAAGGTATGTAAAAAAAATTTCGAATTACTTAAAAAAAATTTATTTCTTTTACTTAGGACAGATACAAAATAAAAAATAATAAAATATATAAAAACCATCAAATATAAAAGAAAAATTAGTTAAAATTTAGATGCATGTTCATTTAAAATTACTTGATAGATATAAATTTATACGAATATATATATTTATACTTAATAGATTTCAAATAATAATAAACAAAATTATAGAAAAAAACTCATTATTCTGAATATAATAATTATTTTTTTCAATTATTATATTTCTATACATGTACATTATTTATTACACTTTGATCAGATCACTTATAAACCATTTCTGCTCATTGTTACTAATTCACAAAAATTTTCTATGCCTAATGTATTAAAAATTTTTTGATAAAAATGTTTTTTTTTACATTCATAATCTAAGAAGCTTTGCCAATACGTACAAAAATAATATTCTTATTAATGATCTTGCTATATGTATATTTAAATATAATTATAATAATTTTATAGTACCTTAAAATACTTAACAAAAATGTTTAATAAATAGTACAAATATTTTTTATTTCATAAATAATCAATTATTTAATATTGTTTACAAAAAAAATGAAAAATAATTCAATTAATATTGATAACATCTATAAATTATTTCCATATGAATAATAATGTATATTAAACAATTTTATATACCGCAAATAAAAAATTTTTTTTATTTATTACAACATTTAATTTTAATAAATTTTTATAAAATATTAACAAATCTTACATATAAAAAAAAAAAAAATTTTGAAATAAAAATATATTGTTTTTAGTATCAAATAAAAAAATATTTTTAAGATTTATTTATTTAAATCGTTGGATAATGTTTAAATAGAATTACTGTTTTATAAATCAAGAATTTCAACACATAAAAATTAACATTTAGATAAAATTTTAAATTTTCTATAGAAAAACTTTTAAAATATTAAAAGAATATTTTTGTTTATATAATTTCTAATTTTATTAACAATTATCATAATTATAAATAAATAATAAATACAATTTATTTATACAATATATATTTAATACGATCAAACTATTATTACACGAACATAAATTTTTTTTTATATCAAGTACTTTGTTATAATTCTAATACAAAATACATTAGTATTATTGAATATTATCTATTAGCATTCATTTATAAAAAATAATCAAGCTTAAGAAAACACTAATTTTTAAATATGAATTTTATATTTTTTTTTTTTAAATAACACCAGAGTATAGAAATTCATTTTAAATAACACTACGGTATAAGAAATACATAAATGAAAAAATTCCCATAAAAATTTATTTATACAAAGTGAATCAAGATGCTAATATATTTAATAATATTATAATTTTTAGCTTTATTATAAGTCAATATAATATTGATATCAATGAAAATAAATTATTAATAAAAGAAAAAAAACTTACTAATGAGAACTTTTTTAAAACTTTATAAAATTAAAAAGAATAAATTTTTTCCTACAAAATAAGCATCGTAATAAAATTTGGATATTTAACAGTTATACAAAATTGAAAAGAAACGATTCTAAGTGTTAAAACTACGTATGGATTGAACATCACATTCCAATCCAGTTCCGCATTGACATATATGCCGTATGACCTAGAGAATCCGATGAGCTCATACTTTACAGGCCAAAAGCCTCGAGCACACAAACACTTTATTTGTGTGCATACATATGTTATAAATGTATAGCACCCTATTCTATATTTTATATATTCTACCCTTAAAAGTAAATCAATTAACGCTCATTCGATAATATATTAATTACTCGCATTTTACTACATTTAAAATTAAGTACTTGCAATTTACCCTCAACTAATTTTTACGTAAACATAGGTAATGATAATGTTTCCATTGACGACGTAAGATTATATTCATATTATGTTATACGTATATATTGCAAATGTGTAAAAGACAACAATGATCTAGGATACATGTATATATGTTATATTTAATATTCAATAAATTAAAAGCTAAACCTGAATATTAACGTATTACAAAATTTTATGTTCATTTTAATTTAATGTAAATAATACACTGGATTTGCAAAAATATACTTATTTATATATTAAAAAATTTCAACTTAGACAGCTAGACAATTTTTAAAAATAATAATTATATATAAATTAAAAAATATTTTTTTAGTAGTTTTTGTAGTAACATCATTGCTTATATTATTTAATTACAACTTTTTTCTATACAGAAAAATTAGTGTTCCTTTTTACGTAATTATGTAATTTTTGTATGATTCTATTGGGTAATGTTGAGTTATATAATTATTATTTACCTAAAACATAAAATTTTATGAAATATAATTTTAATAAATATTGAATAACACATTCTTCTTACATTATAATTTATGCTTATTAAATATCATTAAATTTCATTAAATTTACAAATATTATTTTTTTATTTACCCTATAATTTTTTTAATTTTTTTTACCGCATATATATTTGTTTATTCTTTGAATTTTAAACACGAAATTTAGCAGTAGCAAGCAATTATTATTTCAAATTTAACTGATTAAAATTCAAAAGTTCATATTTTACATTTTAAGATTTTATTAACGCATATAAGTATAATTTAAAAATTAAAATTATATTTCAAATTAGTTTATATTGATCTATAAATTGTGAGTACGCATAATAAAAGAAAATGTACAATAAAATATAAATAAAATATAAATAATTATAAACTATATTTAATTGCTTAATAAATTTATTTATAATATAGATATTATTTATATTTACTCTTATATTCGGTAAAATGATGATTCATTAGAGCATTTAATCAGATTCTTTCATAGAATTTTTTTAAATCATTTAGACTTTACGGGATATGAGCCTGACAACTTAAAAAGATTTCTTTTTTTATTATTCATACATTTTATATTACATTAAAATTTAATTTAAAAATTACTTCAAAAAATTTGTTCATGTAAATTGGAAAAGGCCTTTTGAAAAATTATTAACAGTACGATATCAATAAATACAGTGGTACTCAATTTCATTTATATTTATTTTAATATATAATTAAAATAATACCAATTTTAAAATAATTTTAGTATTTTTATTTTAAATAATATTAATTTTTATTAGTAATTTTTAAAAATATATTCATAAAAACTTATTTAGTTTCATTTGAATTACACGTATAGTTTTTAAAAAATGTTGTAGAATGTCTTCAACGTAGCACCTATATAGTCGGTATATTTCAGAGATTTCAACGCTGAATAAGAATATTACTTCTAATTCAGTAATAAAGTTTACATCTCTGATAATAATTTTGAAATCCGTAAATTCAATCTCTGAATAATAAAGTTTAATTTGTAAATTTTATTATTGAATATTTTTTTTATTTGATTTTAATTACTTTTTTGTGTTTGATATATTTTAGCAAAAAAATATGTATAAATATATACAAACTCATAAATTTCAAATAGAGCCAAATCTATAATACTAATTTCAGAGTCTCGTATAAAATTTATTAATTCTCTAAGTAGAAAATTCTATACATCACAGAGAAAGTAGGTGAACAAAACCGTAAGTTTCTTATTTCTGTTTTTAAACGTGTGATTTTCTTAACATAAATATGCGCCTGGAAAAAATACCACATGTATTTACAATACAAGTTAATCTATACTAACAAGATTCTGATATTCGGTACAGAATCAATGTCAAAGAATTTGTTCTTGGTAATTACCAGTATCTTGTTTAACATTACTTGTTTAACTTACCAGTGCCTTTTTTAATATTATAGCCAGTTATCATTAGAATACGTAATTTATTTCAAATTGAAATTACCATTATCTATTGAGTGACATGTTGCTAGTTTATCTTTTCAAATAATAATAAGTTAATGAACTTTGACAATATTAAAAAAAAGGTTTGAGTTTAAATTCTTATGAAGCTTCGATTCTCCCTTACAAAGTGAAGACGATTAAAGACATTTTATTTTAATTACTTCATTTAATTATATTTTTGTAACTACTGATGTAACAGGTTTTCAATTGAGAATCTATTTTTATTATTTATTATTTTTATAATTATATTTTTCTGTAGGTGTTGAAGATATTTTTGATCTTCTATTTACTTTATTATTATAAAATTCAATGACTTATTATATTTGAAAAGATCTGTACTCTTGGTTGACTATAAACTAGAAATTCCCGAGATTATAAATTAATCTCAATGCAAATGATATCAGCCTATTCGTAATCCATAAATATAACTGAATTCAGTAGTAACAACAGTATTGCAAAATAGACTCTTGCTCTGCATTTATATTTAACGTTTTGGAAATATGATGTTTCGTGTGTGTCATATTTTTTCGATTTGAATTTTGGCCTTTGGTGATTTAATTCTTCTGACTAAGTTCTGAAAATATTAACTTCTTTAAAGTTGAAAATTATAATTTACAACATTGAAAAAATTTAAAACTTGCTAAAGATGCTTTATAAAATTTGTTTATCTACATCTAATTGATAATGAACTAAAGATTTAATTTATTCTAAAAATTGATTAAATAAATAGATAAATAAATTAAAATTTTCCAATTCAAAAATTATCTGATCTAAGAGTATAACAATATACAACATTTAATTAAATTTAAAATTACATATATAATTAGTAAAAAAATGATTTTGTTTACAATTTAAATTAATCGACAAATGTATTATATACTGTACAATATATCTTACATTATACATTGCTTATTTAATCTTATGAATATCTCGTAGTATAGAAAACAACAGTCGACTGTCATTATAAGTACGTGTAATTAAGTTTATCTGTAGTCATAAGTAGAATTTAAAGAAAAAGAATTAATAAGGATATTATCAAAAGATTTAAAAAATCGATTTAATACATTCTTAGAAATTTGTTTGAAAACTTAATAATGGCTGCCATTATTTTATATATTTTTTTAGAGAAATTTTGTGAAAAAATATTATAGAATTATTATTTTATTACTAATTAAGATTCCTTAATTTTCAATTCTTAATTATAACATATATATTTTTAATACAGTTACAGCAATAAAAACGAAAGGATTAAAGCTATCGTAGTTCTTTAAGTAATCCATAAGTTTCATAAATATTAAGGAAACTATATTTTAAATAGAAGCAGATGAACGCATTGAAATTTAAACTATTCCGTATTCTGAGAACTTCGTGTGCTATTTATTAACTTTATTTGATGACTGTTATGTAAGTGTTAAAGTTACAAATGCATAAAAAAAAAAAGTATGATTTAAAACATTGCGAATAGTTATATTAAGACGATTGTGTGATACATAAATTAAATTGAAAAAATGGAGAATCTATTAACATACTTAAATAAATATAGTTTAAGTAAATAAGTCAGTACTGTAACGAAAAGTAGTGATTGCGGAAATGAAGATACATGGCAATTATTTAAATGTATTTAATTTGTATTAATTTACATATAAGAATCAAAACTACAAATAAAAAAAGTATAATAAATCAATAAAATTAAATAAATATACATAAAATTGAATAATTTGAGGATTTATTACTTTATTTAAGTATTTATAAGAATTTTATAAATATATTTTGTATGTTGCATAATATTAAAAATTCAAACAAGTTATTAGATTAATAATGCGTAACAATTTAGCATTAATTATTTAATATAAATCATACTATTATATTTAAGAGTAATTAACTTACACTGCAAGGCTTAAACGTTTAAATTAGCAGTACCTATATTTTATCGTTTTTTCAGCATCTCTAATATTCTTTAAATATTTTCTCTTATATACAAATACATTTATGTTTAAAATTCATAATAAATTATAATTAAATATTTATTAAAATATGTAAAATAGTAAAATAATTTATTAAATAAATTTTAATATTAAATGTTAAATTAATGTGTATTAATTAAAAAATATAATTATGCATACAATAAAAAAACCAAATGCAAAATATATAATCTATCCATTTAATCATTAGTATTTTTAAAATTTATATTATCCAATATAAGCTGTATATATGGATGAATATTTCTCAAATTAAAATAATAAAGAGATAAATTTACAGATGTAATGCAAATTTTTATTTAAAATATATTACTTTTTTATAAATCATTAAATACTTAATATTAAATATTCACTTATCTATAATTATTTAATAACTTAAAAATATTAATTAACATATTAAATATTTGTGTATAACTTATAATTACATATAATTGAATGATTTAATATTTTTTATTTTATTTGCTAATGTATTTATTTAATTTAATTTTTTTTTTCATTTTTTATTCATGTATTAATTTTATGTGTATTAATACATTGTATTAATATTAATAATAATAATATTAATACATTGGTTTAAAAAAATAATAAATTTTGAATCAATATTCTAAATTAAATATTTTATAAATGCAATAAAAACTGTATATTATTTTATGTTATGATATATTATATATTTAATTTTAACGTGTTTGAAAAGCTGTTTTAATATTTTAATTAAAAGTTGACTTGTGCTAAAACCAATAATTCTACAGAGCTGGAAATTTGTACAAATTAAATACATTTAAATTACTTTAATTTTCTGAATTAAAATAGATTTCAAATTAATAAAAAATGATAAAGTTACAAATTTTTAATATAAAAATGTTCTCATTTAATGAAGATTTTACTTTTTTTTTATTTATTTTTTATAATTTTTCTTTTGATTTTCTAATTAGTGTATATAAAAATGGTTTTTTTTCGACTTTTTATTGTTTACAATTTTTCCATCGATATAAATGTATTAAAATTATGTCTAGGTGTTATTTCATTTTATCTTTCCAGAATTTTTCCGTATTTATAAGAAACGAGGTGGTCAAAAAAGAGTGCTGAGTTACCTTAACATCAAGAACTGCTTACTATGATTAAACGTATTTTACCCAATATATTATAGCTTCAAGTATCTTCATATAGACTAAAGACAAGCTCTAATTGTTGATGAAGTCAGATCGAAGTTGTGTCTTATCGTTTTTTTTACCTCAGATATTTGAGAATGCATATTAACTGCTTATTGCACCACTGAGTGACGCAATAATTTAAAATTGTATATTCTTCAGTTTCTATTTGTGTATCATAAGAATATTATTATTGTGCGATTCAATTGTTTTCAAGTTTTCGACCAAATACTTAAGGTTACATGTTAGTTTTGAGTTTTTTTAGCACTTACGTGGATGTACGTATAGTTGATAGCGATTTTTAAGGAAATTTGTACATAATTTCAAGACAACTCCTTTTGGTATAATAAGCAATTTATTGGGAATTTAAAGGACACATTTTTATCTTATATTCGTCAGTTTATAAATAAATTTAAGTAAATTGATTGTGTGAATTTTTAAATTAAGTATTCTATTTATTAATAAATACTTTTATTTTATTTATGACTTAGTGCCTTCATTTTAACCTTTATTAATCTGCCATTTAATGTGTACCTTTATTTTAATAATGAAAGATTAAAAAATAAGTCATGTAAATTAAATTTTAAATACTACTTTTAAAAAGTTTAAAATACTTTAATTTAATGAGTCTTTAAACAAAATGACAAAAAGTATACATTATTTAATTATACCTTAAAAATTAAGCCTAAAAATTTAATATAATTACAGTATATAGTGTATTAAAGTTATGTTTATCAGACTATGTCTAAAATTTAATAATTTTATTAAAAATAGTTCTTTTTTAAATTGTATCTCTTTTAAAAGCAATCCAATAAAAAATTATTATATTATTGTTGGAAATAGGGGTGCATATAATGACTACACGTACAGTTTTTAGTTAAGTACAGTAAACTAACTGTCTACGTAGTATCGTCATTTCCAAAAATTATAAATTTGATTTTGTTTTTTAATTTGTATAAACATATTTTACTAATATAATGTACAAGGCGTGATTTGAATTATAAATATGGTAGTCAGATAATATTTATTATTTTAGTGATTTATATTAAATTATTATTAAATAAATGAATCATAAATTCTATTCAAATGTTTCTTACAGTTATTTATATTTATATAGAAAAAATTTTGAGAAAAATATTATAACCATAGATTAGTTTTAATAATATAAATATGTATTTTTTGGATATTTATTGTATTTATTTATTGTAGATTTTATATTGTAAAAAAATATATCTTATACAATTTTTTGCTTAAAATATATTAATTTGTTGATAAAAATTATAAAAAATAAATATAACTATGACTATTCATTTATCATAATTGATTCAGAAAAAGTATAATTAAAAAATTGCTTAAAACTTGCCTTATATAAAAATAATTAAAATTCACACACTAAAGTTTTCACATGGGGATAGTCACTATTAATCTAGTCACTACATTTAAATACTTGATCTATAAAAAACATTGGCATTAATTCTTTATCAAAGTTTTCTAAGTTTTCCAAATTTCTCGATATCAAATTTAAATAGCACCTTACTGAAAATTACCATGCTGTTGAAGCCTCGCTTCTTACTGTTTTACAAGTTTAAACTCTTAAAAATATTGTTCCTCCATCGTTAAAAGTTTTTTAGAAGTCTTAAATTACTGTTACGAGTTATAAAGAAATTAAAATGTTTAAAAAATATATTTGTATTAAAATTAATAAAAGTAAATATTATTAAAAATGAATGTAATGTAAAACAATGCCGGAACTTGCTGAGAAATCAGATAATATTTACATGATTTCCACAATTACAGTCGTAGCTGTTATCGCTTTTGTTACCACTGCAATCTCAGCCAATACCATTGCATTAATATTGAACTACATGGAATAATTTAAAACGCAAACAAATCAAATATCGCGAAGAAAACGTCGATTCCCCAATGCTGCAGGTAAAGCATACGTGCATATTGCTGATACCAATATCGCTACGTGTAGTATAATCTCTGTGTAGTTGGATATCCGTGAGAAACGCGTAGGACTGTAGAACAAAGCAGTGGAGATCAAGGACCTGATAAAAGGTTACATATTATTGACAAGAATTAAAAAATACGATCTCTGGTTGACACACACGCTGATGTGTGTATATTTTCAAAATCGCTAGTAAGTGAAAATGTCAAACTCAATCAATATAAATTATTCGCCGCAAATGGAACTCTAATTTTGAAAGTCCGAAACTGTCATCAATTTAAATTTAGTGACATGGCGTAACTTTTCATGGTGATTCGTAATTGTAGCAGTCGATACGTCTATTATTAGTCTAGATTTTCTTAACATTACGAATTATTCATATATGCCACTTTCTTGCATGTCTCAGAATTTTCCGTTTTAACTCTTGCTCGCCTAATATTCAAAATTAACGACACTTCCTGTCTTTCCTCGAGGAAATATCGAGCACAGTACACAATATTATATAGAGACTACAATAGAGCTGCCTATTTTCAGCAAGGTACAAACAGTTGCCTCTGATCATCTTAAATAGGCTAAAGAGATCGAACTGATGCTCCAGTAGGGAATAATCCGAACCTTTAAGAGTTTTTGGACAATACCAATTCACTTGATATCTTGTAAAGACGGTTGATTTAGGCTTGATAGTAATCATCGTATACTAACATTCGCATAAAGCCTGACATGTGCATGAAAATCGCTAGAATATTCACTCAGAATCATCACGAAAAAATCATCTTTTCAAAAATAAACTTGATCCGCATATAACCATCATACCAATTACATCGGTCTCAATTGAAAAACTACAATAATCATAGTATGTGAATTATTTGAGTATTTATTTAAATCATTTGACTCTGAAATGACATCCAAACCTGCCAATGTTTTGTAGATGAGATATTGCGCGAATTAGATTGTATTTATTAATATATAGATGATTTTTTAATATTCTCGGAAAATGAATTTGAGCATGTAAAACATTTGAAACTTATATTCGAATGATTAAATAAATGCGGTGCGGTTATTAATGCAATAAAGTATGTATTTGATGTTAAAAAACTAAAATTGTTAGGGCATTTGGTTACAGAGGCAAGTATAAAGCTTGTAGCTTAGCATGTAAAAGCGATTAAAATTTTTTGAAAACAGCCAATAATAAAAGAATTGAGATAGAGATTTTGATGATCAATTTTTATTGGCATTTCATGTCGGATATAGCACATGAAATAAAGCCATTAAAAGATCTGTTAACAAGTGCTTAAAAAGGTAATTCATCAATCGTCTGAACGGAGGAAGGGATAATAGCGTTCGATATTATGAAGAATAACTTATCTAATATTATCTTATCGTATAGTCAGGCATTTTAAGCAATGGATTAATTGGTATAACTTCACTATTTTCACCGATCATAAATTATTCAGTTTCGTACTAAGTCAAAATTTAAAGAAATTTTCTCCTTGGTAATCACAATATGTATATGAAATGTAACAGACGGATTGGCAATAACGTCGATGATTGTTTGTCCAGTATTAAAGCACTAACTTTATCACTCGATTTCACAACTTTCTTGTGAACACAGAACTCTGAAAAAAAGTTATCCGATTTACTATTAGGTAAAGTATATTCTACGATATTACAAATAATATTGTAGACTCTTTTATGCCAAAAAAACTTTGTTGCATCATTTTTAATTCCATGCGGTCTCGCCGCTAGGTATTCGACTAATGTAAATATTAATTACCAAATATTATATCTGAGGAACGATGAACAAAGATTGCAGCGACTGGGCACGTGTACATATATAGTGCCAAAAAATAAAAAATTTGATGGCACGTTATTAGTCTCATCAATGAATTTCAAAGTTCAACAAGTAAGTTCGAATATATTCAGATAGATATTGAAGGACTATAGTAGATGCCATGAATAAAACGTTGTATATTAACATACATGGATAGGTTTGCGAAACACTCATCAATATCAAAAGTAAAACCTTTGTTAAAATGTGAATCTCAAGATACGAAATACTGTTGAGAATAACAACTAATCCAAGAAATTAGTTTGAATCGCGTTTGTTTGAAGAATTAACAAAAATTATATGAATGACATATCTACTTACAACTGCTTATCACGCACAGCGAATGGCTTGATAGAACAAATGTTCAAAAGCTGAAATTATCAATTAAATGCCATGAAACCAATGAGTGAGTTAACATTTTACGATTGTTTGAGAAATGCAAATCTATTTCAAGGAAGGCATCCAAGTAAAAATAAAATGCGGTACAAAATACAATTACCTGAAATATTTTTCAATAAAAATGTTATGTAAGATTATAATTCTGAATTTAATTAATAAGTTTCAAAAGCACACATTTAATGTAAAACCGACAACAATGTCGTATCATAGAAGCCGAGAAGCATTTGTGTTTGAAAAACTGTTAATATCATCATGTGTATTCGTGCGATAAAATACTGTTCAGAGTCTATTAAGTTCTTCCTATAAAAATTTTTAATGTTATAAAACACAGAGTAAAAACGTTTGTAATGGAAAAAATGGCAAGTAAATAACTGTTTACATCGGCAGGTTAAAACCGGTGTTTATATTAGCTGATAAGATTAACAAACAAGTATTGAGTCAGGTACAAAAAGACAATAAAGTGCAACAACGGAATCTTGCACTCGTCCAGCCGAGTAGTTTTGAAACAAACATTTTAAGCAGAGATCAGACAAAAGAGTCTCGATAATGTTCCCTGATCAACTACATGTAGGTTTCCGATAATCAATAAAATGATAAAAGATAGTAAACTACTCAAAAATAATTATAATAACTTATCTCAAGTCTATCTCTAATCATTAATTAATAATGTACATCGATTACCTTATAATTATTATAAAACTATAAATATTTTCAGTAAACTATTAATAATTAATGTCATACGTAATTTTAATCACCCCATTCATTTTTATGTGTATTCTTGTATTATTAACTATATCTTGTTCGATAACGTCCATCACTGGAAAAGGGGGTGATGTAGCATAGATTAATTCAAGCAAACTTTGACCTGTTTCCACTTTACAATTAAGAAGAAATTCTGGTAAACCACATAAACCTTTTTTGTAAACTATAGTTAATCCAAAGGAGTAACCAATGAAAGTAGAATGCAAATGGTGGAAGGTTTTTCTAAGGAAATTCTATACATTAAACAATTTAACTCCATCAACTGTTAAATGTATATAACATTTATTATATTATATTCTATCATTAATTTTATGTTAATAAATTAAAAAATATTTTTGAGGTTACCTAATTAATTTAAATTATAAATTCAAACAAAAAATAAATATAATTGAATATATGTATATATTACTGTTCCAATTGATTAATTTCCTGGTGTGTAACTTTCAATTATTAGTTGTATACATTTCTTAAAATTAATACAAAATAATACATAAAAAATCTAATTAAATTGTTTACATATGTATTTATGTTGATATAATAATGACTTCAATACATAAAAATTTTATTATAAACTTTTTTTTCATAATCGTCCGTAACTCATTACATTATTTATAATTGTAATATTTTTAAATACACTTATAGATTTAAAAAGATAAACTGCAGATCTAAAGTACCGTAAGTATAATTTATATTAATACTAAAGAAGAGTAAATAAATTGTATAAACTAATTTATAATAATTTATAATAATTTATAATAATTCATAATAATTATAATAATTTAACAGTTAAATTGTATGAAACTTAGATATTTAATGAGATGATAATAATATGCAATTATAAATATTAATAGTATAAATAAGCTATTTTAAATATAAAAAAATTAATACCGATTAAACTTAAATACTCAAATAAATTAAGATAATGTTTTATTGGAATGGTATAATTTATATAATATAATAATTGTATTTAATAATAAATAAATATATGCGAGCTACAGCTTGTATTGAATATAATAAAATATTTTTATTTTTTCTTTTTTTATATATTTTGTTTTTATTATTATTATTATTATTTTTAATTTCTTACTTTTCCTAATATATAAATTTTACACGAATTAAATTCACTCTACAACTAAATAAACAACAACTAAAATTTACAAAATTCAAAATTTTTAATAAAAAATTTAATAAATGAAATAGTATTAGTGACTTTTTCCATTTTGTTTATTTTTACGTTTAACTCATTTCTTCTAATCTAATATTTAAGGAAAGGAAATCATTTGAAAAAAATTGTTTTTTATTTTTTAATATAATCATAACTATTAAACATAACTATCTTATTTCAGTTTTCAATATTTAACACAACATTTTTTTAAATTTTAATGAAGAGATTAACTATTTTTTAATGTCTATTTCTTCCAAAAGTTTGTGTTTGAGTATATGAGCAAACAGTCAAACGAATAATGAGGTGATAGAAATATTATAAATATATCCATTAAATTTCTACAACTTTTAATCTAAATATATTTGAATTATATAATAATCTTTCTTCCTGTGGTGTATATATTTATATACATGTACACATACGTATTTGTATTATCATTTCTCGATGATTTCTGTAGAATATACGAAATATATATATAAATTTTCGTAATGCGATTATTAGTAGTTGTTTTATGGGTGTAAACAACTATAAATACTACGTACAAATTTATCGTGAGTATTATGTACGAACGTAATCTTACCCGTTAATAATAATACAAATAAACTATATGATAAGCGAATTCAATTATTACCATCGATAAATTTTCATCTCGCCTAATACCTTTAGTAGTAATAATTTAAACAAGGCAAACATAAAGTTTTAGTAAATTTTGCTTAACAGATAAAAACATTTTTAAATTGTAATATAAAAATAATCAATTGTTTAAATTATCAATCATATATTATTGAATTTTTAAGTAACTAACAATCGATTATCAAAAAACCCTCTCCCATCCTTAATTTTGTGGATAGTATTTTATGCCCATTAAACATAATACAGAATGTATGGAGATTATTTTATTCAACATAGACTTTAATAGATACATATTGTTTATTATCTTATTTTGAATATTCTCACTCTTGACAAATCCTTTCAGGTAAAAAATAACTGATATTTAATACAAATGATATAGAAAATATGATATAATCAGTCATAATAAGTTTACAGCTTAAAACAAGTTCTCCTTAACATAAATAAATTCATTAAATGTAATGGTTCAAGAAATGTGAATCTTATAATAAAAAGGAAATAAATGATAAATTATGAATAAATCATTATTAAATGAAAAACTATAATTCATAAAATTAAAATACAAATTAAGTAAAAAATATTGAAATAATAAATTAATTATTTAAGCTTAAGTATTTATAAGATGAATTAAATTTTGAAAAAAAATATTTCTGTACATTTTAAAACTTTGATAACTGCGATAAATTTTGCGCGTTAGTTAATAAATGTAAAACATTATACTCAATCGTGATGAAGGCAAGTAATTATCTTGTCGAAGGTCGCTAATAATTAAACGATAAAAATTTTCTATACCCACGAGCAACAAATATCCTATGTAATAAATATAAAATGAAAGGTTTTTTTTAATAATTTTGAATTTATATTAAAAACTTTTATATATTAATAATAATATATGAATTCACAGTTGTATGTTCTTTAAATCATTTTTTTAATTTATTGCTTTCAAATCCTCTATAAATGTATAGAGAAAAGACAGGAAACCCTATCGATGGTTCAAAAGTTTGCTTGAAATATAATTTTACTGAAGCAACAAGCTAATTTCGATAAACAAGAACATGCACGAATTAAGATGAAGGGGGGTAAGAGTAACCAGGAGAAAAAGGACGAGGTGATCGCTTACATGTGAGAAAAGGCGAAAAATATACGGCGACCCCTGCACGTATTTCCTATCGGAACTGTGTATTATATTGTCAATAACAAAATACAAACGGAGATTCTGCGTTTTATCATTTATTTACCATATTGTGCCTCTGTGGACTAATACTAAAGTAATGACCCCAACGTGATGGTAATGCAAATAATAATACTTACTTCAATAAACAAAACGACTATCTCTACGTACGAAATAAGAGGTTTAAACCTCGACCTTGGAATTCAACGGACATTTGCATGGAAATTGCGGTTATGAACGTGTCAAAGCCTATCGTAGGAGTCGATTTCTTATCGCAATATTGCCTACTTATGAATCTCCGCGGGAACCAGGTAATCGACAGGACAACTAGGAAAACGTCAAGGGGATGAGTATGCACAGAAATAATGCCTAGCATTAAAATCGTTCTGGAAAATACTGAATACCATCAACTTCTAGCCGAATTTACTAATATTACCCGAGTGGACGGACGCATACCAGAAATCAAATACTAGATACAATATTACATCTACATGACACCTGTTTCAAGTGTTACTAACAAATCAGGATGTCTCGTACCAAACTGTTTATCAAAGCACATAAACAATTTGAGACGATGCTGCATCTCGTCAAGTGCAACCATCGCTGACCGGATGATGTACCCCATTACATTTGGGGATGAAACAGGATGACGAGTGGTGACCATGTGATGATTACCGGGCATTAAATGCTAGCACCATTATCCAATCTAACAGATCTAGGACTGCGCGAAATCTTTAGAAGAGAAGAGAACTTTCTCGATGATCAAGCTTGTGCACACAAATCAACAAATTCCGCTAGCGTCGGAGGACATACACACGGCAATGATTACCACGTTGTTCGGTTGCATGAATTCCTATTTAAGAGTTTCGGGCTTCGCAACGCCAATCAAATATTCTAAAAATTTATACATGATACACTTCGCGACCTTCTTTTTGTTACCCGTACATAGATGGCATACTAGTGGCATCGGAAAATGTTGATCAACACCTTCGAAAAATCTTCAACAGATTAGAAGAAAAAAGGATTGTAGTGAATGCAACGAAATGCCTTTTGAAGAGCGAGAAGTCTCGTTTCTTGGTTACAGTGTCACGAGCGATGGCATCCGTCCGTTGCCTGAAAAAGTACTAACTGTTCGCAATTTAGATCTACCTAAGATAACAAGAAAACTACGATAGTTCTTGGACATGATTAATTTTTATAGATTATGTATGTTAGGAACAACCCGAACACAAGCGCCGTTATATAATATGTTACACGGCAGACTGAAAAGAAATGTAACTCTTATGTGGATACCAGCGACAATGATATCCAGTCCGTATCGAATTCATCGCTTATGGTCAATGTATCGAGTGCATATGCAGAAGCAATATTGTAGCAAAATCAAGTGAAAAGTACAACAATTAAAGATAATATTCAATACATGTGATCGCGAGCTACTAGCTATATATACGAAGTGGTGAAGCACTTATGGTTCAAGCTCGGAATTTTATTATCTTCACCGACTACAAAATCGATACATTCCAGAAAAAACTGAACAAATGTTACCAAAACAGATACGATAATTGGACTTCACCAGCCAGTTCCCAATCCAAATACGATACGTGACAGAAAAAGACAATGTGATATATGACGCGTTATCTTGAATAGAATCCGTCGCTCGAGGCCTCGACTATATAACATTGCTAGCATCACAGGAAACGAACATGGAAATACGAAAATTTTTAGGAAACGGAACATCGCTGAAAGTGAAAAGAATCAAAATTCCCGAGATAAATGTCAGTGTATTCTGCGATGTGTTGACATTGAGTACACGGTTCTTCTTGACTATACTATTCTGTCGAACAGTGTTTGATGTGACCCACCAACTAGCGCGTCGGGGAGTGAATGGCAAAACTTATCACGAGTCGCTACGACTGACCATCCATCCGTGTTGACTATCGAGCTTGGGCAAATATGTGCATGTAATGCTAGCATTCTAAAGTGGCAAAATACGTTGTCACACTGATAGTAGATTTTACGCCACCATCCCAATGATTTCAGCACATCTAGCTAGATATCGTGATCATCCCAATATCAGAAGATGACAGATATTGTCTCACATGCATTGATCGCAACACGCGTTAGCCAGAAGTTTTTACATTAACGAATCAAGAAATAAAAATAATTGCCCACGTATTTTACGCGATGTGGATATGTCGGTTCAGCGTGCTTCGCAGAATAGCCAGCGACCACGGAAGGCTATTTGAATGTAACTTTGTTTGGGCTCTTAATAAGCTAGTGGGTACGATTCATTGGAGGGCCTTATTATCCACAATCAAATGGTATTGTGGTACATTTCCGCAGGACCCTAAAAACAGCAATACGATGCCATGGCAACGACTGATAGACGGCGTAATTTAATATTAAATTACGCCGTCAGTATTGCTCAGAATAAGAGAACTTTGGAGAGAAGATTTGCAGTTAACAGCAGTGGAGACGCTCTACGGGAAATCACTCCGTCTTCTCAGGGAATTTTTTTAGGCAGCAGCCCAGCAACAATGAAATACAATAATCTTTTTATAAAATTTAAAAAACATAATGCGAGATGTAAGACCAAGCATTGTCATGGGGAATAGCGAGAAGAAGCCGGTCATGTACAAAAATTTAACAACAAAAAATCAATAAGAATATTGGAAAACAGTTCTTTTCGGGTGTAAATAAAAAAAAATAGTTTTAGTATCGGTGACGTTTCGACAAATTCTTTGTCCATATTAAAAATATGCATAATTTATTAAAAATGCATAATATTAAAAATAGCACATAATTTATACGTGTAATGTAATATTTTAGTATTATGTAAGTTTATTGAATACGCATTTAATTAAAATAATAATTAATAATCGATAGTGCTCTATTTGATTAAATTTGAATAATGATAATATATAAATAACAGAAGTTATTAAAAGTAGTAAAATTTTTTTCATAGAATACAACTTGATATTTATGATATCAAGCTCTAAAATATTCGAAAGCCGTATAAATTAAATAGTAAATTATGGATAAACACGAAGATAGATATATTTTTCTCGTAACACATGCACATATATATGAAATTTTATAATAATATATATTGTTTGTAATAGTATTTATTCTTAAAAAATTTGTCTTAATATCTCATAATTGATATATATACGTATATATATTTTTAATGGAATATGTTTAGTATATTTCATATGATTTATTTATTTATTTTTTTATGCTAGTAACTGCATTTGTGTAGAGTTGGATTAAGAATACTTATATCACTATTATTATACTACAAGTCATAGAAATATAATAAAAATTATAAATATTCATAATTAAATTCTTTTGTATTATATGTATACATATAATTGAAATGAAAAAACATGTACAAAGATTTTTTGGATTGTACGTTTTACCGGATAATTTCCTATTTTTTCAGATCTTTATTAAAAAAGATAAAAAATTTTAAATACACGTCTAAAAATGATGAATATGGGGTTTTGTTTTGTATTATATTTATTTATTTAACGTTTATCCATTTTATTCATGTGTAAAGTTTAAATAAATTTTATTTAGTAAAATAATATTTGAGCTATTATATGGTTTTAATGTTTTTTAATACAGTAGTATATTTTTTGTAGCATATAATTTGTTGCCGATACTTTATATATAATTAAATATTTATTTTTATTGGAGCTCTTTAGATGTTTTAGATAAGATAATTTATTAAAAATAAATATAATTAATTATCTATTAAATTAAAAAATTTCTAAACACATTTATATAAATATTTTTTTTTATAAATCATATATATTTTTATAATTATTCCAATATCACATAAAATTATCCCCACCCCCATCCATTTAGTAAATAAAACAATTTATAAACATATATTTATTATAAACATACATTCTTAATAGCTCCATTTGTCAATCATGAAATATACTTTTAAAATACTCTCAGAAATTATTCACCCTATTATTGATATATAAACCTTGTAACAACCGCTACCTAACTATCCTTTCTTACATGTATATTCCATTGATTATAATTTGCTATTTTAAGAAAAAAATACAATTGGTATATTTTATGTCGCGTGGAAGTATATTAGCAATTAAATATTTATATTTTTTTAATTTCTAATAAATTAAAAGTCATTCATGAGAATAGTATAAAATTATTTACAAAATATAAAATTTCATTCATTTTCTAGCATTAAAATAATCATGTATTTAAAATTATTTATTATATATGGAAAATACAATTATTAAAAATTATATGTATCATCTTTATATATATAATGGATATAATTGTTTCTGTAAATATTTTAAATTCGTAATTTAATTTTTTTTTATTTTAGAAGTTATTAAAGTAACTCTTTAATTAATGCATTTCATGTATATAAAAATCTAGTTTATATAATAAATTAATAGAAAAGTAACATAATTTCTATTTTTAAATTAATCATTACTCTTTTTTTTCTAAATAAGATATTGAAAAAAAATTAATTGGCATTATTTAACATATACACCTATTCTACATTTATCTATCTCGCAAGGAGCTTACTGATCATAAATGATATAAATTACATAATGATGTTAACATTTAGCAATAATTGTTACCATTATTGTTTATAAGTTTTATTACTAAGGCTTTTTTAGAAGTAATTAGTATCTATCGTAGCAGTAACAATTGTTTAATTTTAACACCATTGTATAAATTATATGATATCAAAGAAGCCCATGTAATTTACTCAGGGTAAGTGTAGAACGATTTATTTTTTATATAAGAATATATTTAGACATTTATAAAAACACCAAGAAATTAACTTCGTATGCACATTTTTCTAGATCCGTATATTTATCTATTTTCGATCATTTCAACAAATCCTTTTTTATTCCCTTACACAAAACCGTTCCATAGATTTGAATCACATGCGGCAGCCTATAATTTCGAAATATTTATATAGAAGGATAATAAGGATAAGAATAAATAGAGAATACATGGTTCCCGAAGTATCCAGTTTTTTTTTTTATTTGGTGAATATTGGTTGCAGCGATTTAAAAGAGGTCTTAAAATGTAGAGGAAAGTTTTTTCCATTTGTCTTTTTTTTTGGTTTTTCGATAATTAGATGCGGCACGATTTAATTTCATGTGAAGGGTGTTTTTCCATTTTCGGACACGGCGCGCTGAAGCAATTAGTGGAAAATACTACACGAGAATGTTTCGTTTAAAGATTATAAAAAAAAGAAAACACTTACCTTTTTTATGAAAGATGATTTATTGATGAACTTATAAACAGTTTGAAACAAAAATTTAAAACCCTTCAAAATAATTTGCTCCTGCGTCAACGTATTTACGAAGGCGAGTTTTCCAGGTCTCAAAAGCAGTATGAAACTTCTTAACTTTGATATGATCGCATAAACTTTTAGCATTTATAAATTTTTTTGCACTATATTATATACTGCCGATCGCGTTATATTTAATTTTTCCGCAATTGCTTTAACTGTTAATTGGTGGTCTGAATTTAAAATTTTTAGCACGCGGCGAGTGTTCGTGGCGATTCGAGAGCTTTTGGAGCGACCAGTTGGAGACTGGTTGATGATCTTTTCCCGACCCTTTTTAAAAGCTTTGTGCCATTTTACATATTGCGATTTTCACATACAATTATCTTTATAAGCCTCTTGTAACATTTTAAATTTTTCACGCTACTTTTTTTAAGCTGCAAACAAAATTTTATCGTGTAACGCTGTTCCACTAATCGCTTCAGCGCGTCGTGTCAAAAAATCGAAACCACCCTTCGCGCGAAGTAAAATTGTGCCGCATCTAATTATCGAAAAAACAAAAAAACAGAAACAAATGTAAAAAGTTTTCCTCTACATTTTAAGACTCCTCCCAAATCGCTATGGCCAAAAGTCGAAAAATAAAAAAAAAAAAACTCGATACTTCGGGAATAAACAATATACATTCTTTACGATCTTTCAAAAAGACCAGAGTATCGCAAATTCTTACAACTCCCGTTTGCGAATTGTGTTTGTGCACTGGAGTTTTTTTTCTTTACTTTAAAAAATGGCACATATTTTTACTCTATTACCAATAAATACTACTTTATGGGAACATAATGTCTATAATTCTACTCATGTTGAATTGCTGTTGATCATGTAGCATGTATTTTACATAGCTTTGTATTTGCGCATTTTCTCTCATCATCAATTTTTATTTTTTAATTTTAGTATTTAAAGAATTTTTAATTAATTTCTTTAAGATACTAAATTTCGTGCATTTTTTTAATATACGCAAAGATACTATAATATAATACTTTAAAAATTAGAGTATCAATTACTATACTTATAATTAAATTTTATTATTATTAAAAATTTACTTCATTAATTATATTCGTTTAATCGCCACAGTTAGTTTAAACTTTTTGATTTTTATAAATTAAATTTTTAATTTTTCTATAATTTTATTTAATAAATATTCTATTAAAAACATTTTTTTATTTCTTTTTATTTAAAAACCATAGTTGTAAGTATATTGAAAAATTACCTAGAACATTTATAAATATTACATGTACCTTGCTTTTTTATTGATATCATCTATTAGATATTGTCACGTATGTAATATTATTATTAACGCTCATGTCAACGATCAAATACGTGACGAATCCTAAAAAGAAAGGAAAAAAGTACGTGCATCTGTAAAGAAAGAAAAAACGTTAGGAAATTGATGATGAAGAAATAGAACTCAGAGACGAGTAACATAAAATCCACGAGTAATAAAAACTTCTAAATCCGTTATTTCGTGAAAATTCCGCACCAGAGCCGAAAATGAACACGCGAGAGATAATCGAAAAACAATAGCGGAGACAGCTATGACAGGGCAGTAATCAAGCATCTGAAAGACACCTTGAGGAGGTACGGAACTTTGAGGGAGAATTCGCGGATTTTCAATTCTCTATCCAACACAAGTAATGAGTATAATCGAAAAAACGTATGCGCACTTTGATCCCGAATCTAATATAAATATAATCTAATATAATATCAATATAATCGGAACTTAGATATTTCTTTAATACGAAAAAAGAACTGGTTACTTTATACACCATCGTTTAGAGTCACGGGCTACTCAATCGATTATATTACATTTAACATCGCACTCTCTCTTTCATTGTTTATTGATTGAACTCTGGCAAAATTAAATCATTAAGTCGTGTGGAGTTTTTCAATGCAATAAGAAAAGGTAATGTATTCATGAAATTAAATCATATTTTTCAAAGGATCAAAGCATCGTTGATTTCAGTTTGAGATTAATTTCACGAGGACCTTCGCCCCATTTTATGAAACGTTCACGATTATAAATTCATTCATAAGTTCACGACTAGTCATTTTATAAATAAAATAAAAGTGATGTAAATATATATATTTTGCATATTTGGTTTGTATACATATAGACTAAATAGACTAGATAAATCTATACATAGACCAAATATATTGTTTCTTTTTAACGATATTATCGTTAAATTATTTATAAATATAAGATTTTAATATAATTTTTATTGAAAACATTATTTCATCTAGATACATAACCATGCAAAAAGACTAATTATAAGGAAATAAAATTTACAAAAACGGCAATATTATTATTTATATTATAATTATTATTTTTTCTTAGTATTGTATATATTTAGTTATAAATAATTTTTGTAATCAATAATAATTCTGTATTATAAATTTTCTTCTTTAAAGTAAAGTAATTTTAAAATAAAGTACATGCAAGAGTATAATCAACGAGATTAGTTTCCATAATACACTTAATTATATGTATAATATCATAGTTATGTAACAATATTATATCTGTGACGTTATTTGAAAAAATATTAATTCACTGTTTGATGATTAAAGTATTATTGATGAATAATAGATAGAAAAGTTTTATTTTTTGTTGTGAATATATTAAATTTTTTTGTATCTAGTTACAGCAATAATTGTTTATTAATTATTAAAAAAGAAACAAAATTATACTTTTTAAATTTTTGTTGATTAATTATATTATACATAAAATGTAAACTAACAATTCATTTTTATTGGGTTATTGGGTTAATTAAGTCTTTACATAACTCTTTTTTATATTTTATGTATAATATAATCAATCAATATAACTTAATTACTAGTTTTTAATAAACTAATAATTGTTTAGAATTAATTAACTCTTTATGTAAATCTCTTTTATAAGAAACTAATAATTAATAGATAAATATAAATTACATAAAAATATCATGCAAATTTTTTGAATAAGAAATCAATAATTTAATTTTAATTGAATTATTGTAGGTGTATTGCAACAATTTACTTATGCAGTTGTCACTATAAGTTCGAACAGCTGAGCCTGTAGAATTAACTTAGACTACATTTAGTAGATGGCGCATGTCAAGACCCTAAGAACTAACTGCGACTGCCGGCAGAGGGTGCATAGAAATACTATCCCAAGAAATTGCAGCCCGTTTAAAAATACAAGCTGGAGAGTTTCTCAAATTTTTAAACTAGTTGTCAGTAATTATTCATTATACAGAAGGTAAACTATAATTATATATTATAAAAAATTTTCACAAAATATTTATATTTAATTTCGAAAAATGGTTAAATTAAAAAATCATATAAATTTTTTTTATAATTCTTAAAAATAGTGTTTCGACGATATCGTGAAAATCTCTTCACAGTATCGTCTTGTGTAACACAACTTACATTTATTAACTCAAAGTGCACACGAATTAATTTAAGAATTTTTATCTTAGGAAGAAAAATAAATGAATATAATTTGTCTGTATGAAGTTGATGTATTCTATATCAAGGTTTCTAAAACACTAAACTACAAAAATTTCGGTTACATATATAATACATATATTCTTCGATGGTGGGGATACATAAGAAAGCTAGAATTGTTAAAATTTTGCATTAATAGTTTCGAAGATCAATCACTTAACATACGTTAGAAACCCGGGGTTTTCCGACGGTCATTACAAGATTCACGTAAATTTCCCCAATGGGCCTCCTATCGTTTGCTAATTCGAATGGTCACCGCCCACCATCTCGACACGCTAATGAGAGTTACAAATTCACATTTTTAATCTTATTTACATTCAGGCAAATTTATGAAACTCCAACAAATAGAAATACTGAATAATATATTTGAAATACGTGTTATAAAATTTCGAACATCTAAAGAAAATTATATAAATATAAAAAATATAGAGTTCTCTAAAAAAGAATATATAGTATAATAAGAAAATAATACATAATACAGAACTTATGTAACACCTATTATTATGCTCACATATTATTGTTCTTCTTAATTGAATTTTTTTTCGTAATTGAACTAAATATTTAATATAAGATATTTTTACAGTTCTATAATTAAAATTATTTCTTAAATTTGTAGAATAAAAATAAGATAAAAGTTTATTAATTATGTTAAAAATCTGAAATATCTGTAAAATAATTTAGATAAGACCAAAACTTCTTTAACAATTAAATCATTTGTAGTAATATTAATATAATAACGTCTATATATTCTTTGATTAATATTAAGTAAATGAAAAAAATAATTGTATTAGTTAATGAAAGATTAAAAAAGGTAATAGAATTGTCATATTATCATTACATCCAAATTCAAATTAAAAAAAATCCAACCTAATAAACCTAATAAAATATCAATTATATATTATCCAGCTTGTAATAAAAATATTCGTTTTCATTAAAGTTATTTAAAAAGACATATACTAGCTTCAAACTAACATACATATATATACGATCATCTTTTGACATAAACAATAGGAAGCTGACGAAAGCATTGACCCATTATGAACTTTATAAGCTTGTGGTTCTTATTATCTTCACATATAGAAATATCCACAACACTTTGCCTTATTAGTATGTATTATTCATGTGTTCATAGTCGCTTTTTTGAATGGTAAAATCTGTAAATTCTGTGTATATGATTGCAGCTATAGGTAATAGTATAATCTCATATTGTGTTTATAATAAAAAAAAATTAATGATAAAAGAATGTAGCTCTTATCATGGAAAGCACTTTTTATCCATATTTTTAATGAATGATATTATAGTTTGAAAAATTTGAAAGAAACTTTGTTTTTTCATATTATTTTGTATTAATTGGAATTGCGTCATTATCAATGTCTTATTTATATAGTTAACAATACTCATTTATTAATATTTCTTATTTAATTATTTTGCTAAAAATTGTTGAATTTTTATAGTTAGTGAAATTGAAGATTTTTTTTCGATATTTTTATTTTTCATTGTTTCTTTAATTTATTAAAAAAAATTTATATAATATTTAATATAATTACTAATATCTACAAAATAATAAAAGATTTGTTATTAAATTATAACTTTCTGAATTTACTTTTTATAAAATAATTTAAACAGATCATGAGAAAAATTATTATCAAATTAAATCTACATTGTTATTATTTATAAAAAATATTTGATGAAATAAAAATTATATTTATTTATGTTTTTTTTTATTTTTTTGTTACAGAATAAAGAAAATACTATATTATTTTCAAGAATGTAAGAATATTCTTCACATATAAACCTAACATATATAACGGAAAACAAAAATAATCTATTAATTCATTCTAAGAAATGTAATTATTTAATTTAATAAATAAATAAAAATCAAATTTAAATAAACTTTTGATTAAATAAAGGGATTACATACAAATTGGTTCAAATGGACCTGACGGAGACGTTTGCGCCAAACCAGGGAGGTGATGGCACTACTACTATCGAAAAAACAACAGATTATTTTGATTTTGTTGTTTCTCCACCCCCACACTGTGCCAATACTGACGTCACTATCGATGAAGAGAGCTTTTTACATAGAACTGATTGTCGAACTACAATAGGTTATCTTGACGACACACATATTCAGGATGGTATTATTAAAGAAACAAATAACAACACTCTTACAGCTCTTCCACCAGTTTCCACAATTACTGGATCATTAGGTCACATTAGCCATCATCATAACCATCATCGTAATTCCAGAAATCATGGATGCCATTTAACGGAAAATGATACTTTAACTATAGATCAGACAGCCCAGGATTGTGATTACTGGGTAACAGAAGATAGCAAAGAACAGACCTGCAATATATTACTCGAAGATCTCAATAAATACTGTTGGACTACACAAACATCATCTTCCGATAATCATTCTGGCCTTCTTATTCATCGTAGAGATTCAACGTTAGGCGATAATCTTCAAGTTCACCCTAGTGATTGTACAAGTGATGATCGTCAAAATACCGACGGGGCCATATATACGCTTACCGTCCTCAAAAGTGAGCCTAATTCTATGGATGATTTGGAATGTTGCAAAAGTCCAACTACTAATACAAGTAGTGATGGATGGACGTTAAGACCTAATCATTTAGATTTAGATGCAATTCTAAATATGGAAAGTAGTGTTAATATTGGTGGTAGTGCGGATGGCACTACGACAGATAATGCTACGGTGACTGCTGATCATGATCCTGATCGACAAGTAGTTGTCACAGCCAACGGTACTACAGTAGATAGATATGCTGCAGTTATGACTTCACAATATGCATCGGATGAACAATCGGCATTTGGTGTAACAGTAAAAACAGAGCCTGGCGATAATAATAATGATTGGAAACTCTCTGATAGAAATAGTTTGCAAGATACAGTGACGGTTACAGAATCTGCTGCCGAGAGTTTGCTCAGAAATGCTCTTCAAGGAAAATTATATTCTGGTGCAATAACATCAACTACCCTTACAGGAGTAACTTCTGCAAGAATGTTAGCAGAAACTCAAATAGGTACGCAACAGGATGAAACAATGCATAGTTGCTCAGATGATTTGTTGCTATCGCAATTAGACGTAGATACAAATTATAGAACAACTGACTATGAGAAATTAAAAAATATTGCCAATGAAGTAGTAGAGTCATACTGTAATCTGGAACCGGTGTGTAACGTGTCTGCTACAACGGTTATGTATACATTAGATCCAACAAGTGGAAGTCTCGGGACAATCACGCTTCCTGCAGATTTGGCTCAAGTAGGTACAGTTACTGTCGTTACGACTGCTCCTCCTCAACAAGATGTTGTACATCAAGGTTAGTAAATAATTAATTAAATATAATTCAAATTTATTGAAATAATTATTTACAAAATAATTCGTATTCACAAGTAAAAACGTATAAAATGAATTTTACAACAGTTTTTACAAATTTTATTTACTTTTAAATAATGTTATATAATCTTATTTTTATTAACTTTATATTATGCCATCTATTCAAGATTTCTATTTTTAATAGAAATAACTTTCAACATACTAATGATTATTAATTCCATTAATTTAAAAAAATCAATATATTTATTAAATTTTATATATTTATAATATAATTTATTTTTTTATATAAAAACGAGTGGTATTAAATAAAGTTTATGTATTTAAATAAATATATTTATTTAGCGTATTAATTATTAAATCTGATTTTCTGATAACATTATGTTGTATATAATACTAAATATTTTTTTTTCATTTATGAAATTCTAAAGGTACAAAGCTAGTTTTTATTGAAATTCTGAAAAATATATGTAATCTATATAAAAAATACAATTTTGTAATACATCTGAACTAATCATTAATTTTGTAATTGATATTAATAATAGAAATTAATTAAATTAAAGAATACGATATTAATAATATCTTTTAAAATGCCTTTGGCCTGTATTTATTAATGTATTAAATATATAAAAAAAGTTTGGATATTATAGATTAATAATAACATTATATTATTATTTTTTTAAAGGATACATTAACAAATTAGTTTAAATTATAATTATGTAGTTTTATATAATCTTTTTTTTATGTAATCTTTGCATATTTTTAGTTATAGTAAAAGGAAAATGGATCTTTTTTCTTATAAATTTTTCTTTTTTTTAAATATTTAAAAAAAATATTTCTATTTTAATAAATTTTTTCAAACATATATTTTTCCTTAAACTACCTCTTACACACTGTCTCATATTAAGATAGTGTGTTGAAACAATTTTGGTTGAGAGAGTATTAAGCTGTACACAAGAGAAATCATAACCTATACAAAACAAGGAAACCAGTAGCTATGTGTTTATCTGAGGTACCAATCTGTTATTGTTTAACAAACAAATTAATTATTTATCTTATAGGATAACCTTATAATGAATAAAAGCCTAAATATATGAAAAATGGACATTTTCAAGGGGTGAGGAGACTATCTGACTTACTGTTTCAGATTCGTACTACTACTAATACCATTATTATTTTTCCTACAAATAAAGATCTTTTTTCTTCTTACTATAAGTGATTATGTGTTTTAATTTATTTTTAAGCTCCAGTTATTCCTTAATATTTTTTTTTTTATATCTACAATAATATTCATGTTAGGTTGTTAATAATCGTGCAACTACTTATTAATAGAACGAATCTAAAGAAGATTATTCTACGTATAAATGGAAGTTTTTTTTAATATTTTCCAAATATTATATAATATAACAATAATAGTAAATAGTTAATAATAATTATATTAAATTTCTAGATTTATATATTCAATTAAATACATTTTTATCTCTTGCCAATGTCAGATTCTAGACATACAGAGGCACAACCGCAATCAGTTAACACTCAACGTCAATCAGGAAGTGGTAATCAACTTCAATTGTCCAATAATACGAGTAGTAATCGAATAACTGGAACTAAGTCACCGAAAAAATATGTACGTAGAATGAACCGTAACTCCACTAATATAACAGCTAATGTCACAGGAGCTGCAAATTCAAGTCCAGGTAGTAACAGCACATCACAAGTTACCTCTGGAACTGGAGGTACAGGTAATTCACCAGCTAGTGTTCAACAACGCAAAGAACGATCCTTGCACTATTGCAGCATTTGTAGCAAGGGTTTTAAGGATAAGTATAGTGTAAACGTGCACATTAGAACGCATACTGGTGAAAAACCATTTGCCTGTTCATTATGTGGCAAAAGTTTTCGTCAGAAAGCCCATCTTGCCAAACATTACCAGACTCATGTGACACAAAAACCTAGTATTACTGCAGCAGCGCAAACATCAGTAGTAACAATCAATAATAGTAATACCAACAAGAATAATAATAGTAGTAATGGAGCAATAAGTACTACTAACAGCAATTCTGGGAGTACCATGGATGCGCCCAGTCCAACGACAACCGATGTTCAAGTTACTAGTGTTCAGCATCAACAAACTCCGACAACTGATTCAACGATTGTCGGGACAACAAGTAATTCGACTAGTTAGCTTTAATTTAGTTCAATACTTTTTTCCTATTTAATACTCTTTTTTATTGACATCTCGATAAAGTTAAGGATTTGTTTCTTATTGTTAGCTGTATTTGCAGTGAATACATATAAAAAATAGTATTATTTTTAATATTATTTTCAATAATTTTTTGCAGTTATTTCATTACTTTCCTTATTTGTATGACTACAATTACATAATATTTAAGTTATTTGTAATATTTTTTTATATTAATAAGTAGCTAAAAATATGTATATGATCTCTTAAAATAGTATAATTCCATTTTCTGTCTTATTTTGTTTTTAATAAATTAAATAAAAGAGATTTAGATGCAATAAAATATTAAAAATAATCGATATGAATATGTAAACTTGTGTATGAGTAATTTATAATGAAAATGTTTAATGTATTTATATTCAATTATAAATGCTATTTAACAATAATTTTATTTGTAAAGAAATTTAATTTTACATAATTTCTAAAATAATACCATGATTGCAAGTAAATTTATAAATCAAGGATAGAAAAATTAAATTTTGAAGACAAATATTTGTACACTTTTAATGAAATAAATTCATTGTGGATACAGCTGACTAAATACAAAATTTATAAAACCGCATGCAGATTTCATTATTTAATATATATAAGATACAACGTACATTTTGTGAGTAAAATACAAGATATAAGGAGCAAGATTTAAGTATAAAAAATAATATTCATAAAATAATTTTTTATATATAGTAAAAGTTTTTTCGTATGAAAATTCTTTTGTTGAATAAATATGTAGAAATAAAGCGCGTAATAGGTCGATATGTTCGATTAATACTGATTGAGATTATAAAAGCTCTCTTATTCTTTTTACACAATATATTATTATTATTGTTATTATTATAATTATTATTATTATTATTTTATTATTATTCTTGATATAATTTTTTAAAATGTTGCAAAATCCGTCTTTTACATGTTGTTCTACGTTTATTATTTGCGTTCATCAATTTGCATATTTTTGTTTTTACAATATTTGGATCAAGATACATGTACAATAATTGGATTAAAACGAGAATAAATAAGTTCATTAATTGTTAATAATATAAGAATAAGAAATAATAAAAGTATAAATAAATAAATACAAAAGATAGGTTATAGATTATAAATTATGTGGAACTAAATATTAAATTGTGAGATTAATTTGAATTAATTTTAAAAAAACATAAAAACGTTATAAGCTTTAACGTAAGAAAGGTGAAGGTACACTAATAAGATAAATATAATACAAAAAAGCACAGTGTTCCTAAAATTCATTAGCAGATTCTCGCGAATGAATAATGAAAAAAAATGAGCACGTTTTTGCAAACATGTGTACGAATATGCCACATATAAGAATGACTATAGCATCATCGACTGTTATTTAAGTGAAACATGTAATCTTTAATTAGTTTTTATTATTGTTAGATTTATTTCGTGATTTTTATATCCGAATTGTTTAAATTTTAAGAAGATCAAACTTTTTTTATCGAGTTTTAGAAACAAAATACTCTAGTTTTTCAAACAGTTATATTATTATGTTTTAAACATTTTTTTTTTTAAATAATATTAAGTAAATTAATGAATACTATACCGATTAATGAGTTAATTGAATTATTTTCATATCAAATATTGATATAAAATATCATTACAACGATATAATTTTTTTTCTTTTTGACTTTTGTTTTTAATTTACTACTCATTTTAAATTAATTAAGCAATAACATGAGCTGTGATTTAGGTAAATATGCGACAATTTTAGCCCAGAGCATTTGATAGAATATTGTCTAGTGAATCGAACAATATTAATTTTGTATAATTGTTCAAAACAATTAATGATTTTTTTATTGAAAATTAAAAATTCAATTATTATCAAACAGAATAATCTAAAAATTAATTGAAGTCTTTTTAAAATATTTTTAATATTTATCAAATATTTATTTTATTAAGAATTTAAAAAATGTTTTTAAAAGTACCAAAAATATTTTGTGTTAGTTAATGAAATATTTTTTGTTTATATTTTTTTAATAATTTGATTGATATAATAACATTTCATTTTATCGATTGAATATAAATGTTAGATACCTAATATATTATTATTAAATATATTTTGTTTGAATATAAATATTTTTGAAACAGCTTCTAAAAAATAATGTACATGTAAAATTTTTTTATGTTTTGCTTAATAAGATAGAACATACATAAGAGTGTTGTGTGTGTGTGATGTACGTAAGCTTAAACAACGATTCTTGGTGAAATTTTTCTCAAATGCAACATTTAGTTTATTTATATATATGTTTAAACTAATTTCTTATAAAATAATTTTTAATAATTATGTGAAATTTGTTTATTTATAAAGGAACTATTTTTATATTAATTATATTGATGAATTATTTAAATTGATATTTTCTCTGTAAAGCAATGAATTGTCATTATTTATTTATACATAAATTCTTATTCATATTGAATGAATATTAATAAGCCCTCGCTAATATTTGTATACATTTTACAAAGTGTTTTATTTTTTCTTTCTAGTATTAACATTTTGATTATTTAAATAAATTAATTATACGAAAATTAATTTATTAATTTAAAAGTATTTGTCAAAAAAGAACAATAAATGTCTTTAAAATACAATATATAAAAAATCTTAAAAATTCGTATATAATCCAATTATCATTAACATATATATAATTTTTTTAAAAATCGTTTAATAATTTTTTATTGCTTTCTATTTAATATTATTTCCACTCAAAAATATTTTTCTATATAAATTTATGATTACGAATATTTTTATTCTTATTTGTACTTAATAATAATTGCTGAAGTTGAAAGAAAATACTTAATATATTCTTAAATGTATGTTTCAAATAGGTAAATTAATATAAAAATAATTCTGTAACAACCTTTAACCATCTTAAGATAGTACTTTAATAGACATTGAAAAAATGATGAAAAAAGCTATTTAGATTTAAGAAAGAAATATGTAATTATACGTGCGTAAATGATAAAATCAATTAAAATTATATATACATGCATATATATAATTTTAAAGGATACAAGGTTCAATAGAAACAAAATGAAAAAACTTGCATATAGTCGAGTTAAATTATCTAACAAAAATAATATTAATAATACTCAGATACAGAAAGTAAGAGACTTGAGTTGATAGAATTTGTTAAAAGTAATAAGTTAGTAGTACTTTTATCATAAATGTATGAATCAGAATAATGATTTTTCATTTAAAAAGTTACCATGGTAACAAATGTATAATGGCTTTTTCTATTTTTTTTTTAAATAGATAACAATTCTTTTAGCTATGCATAAGTGACTGATAATATATTAATGTACAATAAAAATATTAATAAAATATAAAAATCTTCAAAAAGTGCTAAAATATATTTAAATTTCTTAAATAGTATTTAAGATAAAAAAATGAAGTCTTTAATTGGAAAAGATAAATGAAAACTCAACTAAATTATGACCTAAAATTATGCCATAATCTATTTCGGCATTATATTATTTTGTAATTTTTTAAATATAATATACAATAGGATTTATTATGTAAGTAGTAAAACTTTGTTAAAATTAATTATCAGAAATATATTTTATTAATTGATCTAAAATTCAATACAATTCATTTGTTTGGATTATACTATATGGTTTATTAATTTAATATAATTACAATTAAATAATTATATAATTAAATCACATGATAAATACAGTACATGTCTTTATTATATATTTTTTATTTAAAATAAAAGTTTATTGTGTGTTAACTCATTAAAATTTGTTAAAATATGATTTTAATGGGAAATGTAATATTTAAAACGAAAAAATATATTTCTGAACATTAATATCATTTTTTTAAATTTTTCTTACAAAATAACAATTTTCATTATAAAACAATTATTTTTTTATAATTAATTATTCATTAATTATTGCTTTTATATTTCACTGATTGTACACAAAAAATAATAATAATTAGTTATTAATTGTTGAAAGTGCTTTTGCGTCCAATCTATCTATTTAGTACAAAAAATGAACAGGTCATTATCGTACACAATAAATATTGTTTTTAAACGTAAAAAAATATTAGAATTTAGAATGGATAAAATCGTTTTGTTAAACGACACCATTTTGTAACAATAATGGCTTATGAAGTCTGATTAATATGATGTTATGTGAATATTATTATATAGAATTTAACACTGTTAAAAAAATCAATATATATACATGTATTTCACTTTCACGTATTTATATGTATTTGTGTACATGTAAATTAATGTACATGCACAAAGTGCACGTACATAAATACATACAGATTGACTCCCTGCTCAAATATACATATACTCATGCAAACATATTCATGTATAGATATTATAAATAAATATTTTTATAAATGTGTAATTATTTACAATCATACACATATCATAAAAATAGAAAACAAATATAATTATAAGATATTCGCATTATACCTAACATGTAAAATAGTTGTACCTATGCCGTGTATACAAAAAATCTGTATGTAATAGGTGCTTCAATGGTCACAAACGTACATATATGAATTCTTTTATAATGATTGATATTATACTCAAATAATTATAATACATTATGACACAAATAATGACTTAGTTAAATTATGGGATCAAAGTTTCAGGATATCTCAATTAAAAACTAATGTCTATGATTTATCCGTAAATGTGTATGTATATTTAATTTCATTAATTATCAAAATTTGAATTTTTTATAATTTAATTAAATTTGTTACTCCAATTATTACAAAGGCTATTTCATTTTATGCATTATTTTATTTTAATTTTTTATGTACAAGATGAAATGGCTACAATATTGACAAAATAATTTCTCTAAAGTTCATATTAATGTTTATGATACATGCATGTAACAATTGTTAAACATACCATTAATAAAAAAGTGTAATTTATTTAAGAAATAATTAACAGTTTTGTATTAACATACAAAAATTATAGATATAAAAAATTATTATGTAACTTATTCATAGTATTTAATTTACAAATATTTTTAAATGAAACTAATTCTACATTTTGAATGTTAAAATATTGAAAAATGTGTAGATACCATTTGTATAAATACATGAATAAATATGAAATTTGTTTTATAAAAATTTCAAATCAAAATGCTATGAAAAAAAATTTATTTATTTTTTTTACGGATTATAATTATTATATGAAATTTACAAATATTTAAAAATAATAAAAGAAATTAATAAATTGAAAGAAATAATTTTAAAAAATCTACAAGCCTTTGATATTTAATTTATGCAGTATAATACTTAATGAATGCATAAAATAACAAATATATTTATTTTCAAAATGAATATGGTGTATATTAAGATAAAGTTATAAAATTCTTTTATTCATTATGTATGCATAGACGTTTATGGATAAATTGATGTTTACATTTTATATAATTTTTATATACTTTTATTTTATTAATAGATTAAAACATTGTACAAATTTGTGAATCTTCTATGTGAAAAAATATGAAAAGGTAGTGTATAAAAAAGTTTTTTTTTTAAAAAAAGTTGACGTTTAATTGATAATTATTTCTATTTATTTATATAATACTGTAATTTTTTTACTGGAAGTATTCGTACTTTTAATCGATGAATTTTTAATTCAAAAAGCTATATGTTGAATGATGTGATTTTTAATTGTTGAATACATTTAATTTATTTGCATTAATAAGCTATAATATATTTGAAATAATAAACTGCATTGGTTACTTGATTTATAAATTGTATAAGTAATAAAAAAATTGTGAAAAAAGTGTTACAACTTAATTCAAAATAAAATGTCATTGCATACTTAAAATTTTTCATTTAAAAATAAAATATACACATCTAGAAGTAAAGAAAAATGTACGTTTACATATCTCTATATATTTTATTGTAAAGTTATACAAGTTATAGAATATTTAGAAATTAATTGTATGTACATTAACATCGAATTCATCAGTGATTGAAGCGTTACCGCGAAATAGATCCTTCAGATTTAAGGAACAATGAAAAGATATATGTATCTATTATTTTTGTACCTACTTTTAATAAAAGTTTGTATGCTTTTTATATTAAAATTTTTATGTAATGTTCTGTTGTGTTCTTTTCTGTTAATTTATAATTCACAATATGAAAATGAAGGTGCTCAACTTCTATTGATTTTAATAAAGTTTTAATATTAAATTTAATAGTAGCAGCATAGAAAGCCTCTATATTTAGTTTATTTTATTTTAAATCATTCATTGATATCCATTGATTGTATTAACATTCCATTTTTTTATATTGTTTAATTACTATATTTGATAAATTTGAAGCACAGAAATTTTGAACAAGTAATGTGTACTTTTTATTTGTGCAGTTTTACAAATGAGTTCTCCCTTTCAGAGCATCTAGGAATTAATTACTTACATGCCAGCTTAGTGGCATTAATGTCGTTTCCGTCACTTAAAGGTACCACATTGTGTTCTCAATTCAATTCAATAATCTTATAAAACTATAATTTTAGGTCAAATTTCATTAATTTTTTTTCTTTCTATATTTACTATTAGCAATGGACTCTTTTAAAGCACAGCTAAATATTATAATTTTATTACATTATAGTTGTTTTTGTACGATTCAAAATATATTCTGTAATCAACTTCTTTTTGTTTTGATTAATTTTAATTGTCTCACTGTCTTTTATTTATGCTTCCTTTTTATTTATTTCTGCACTACTTAGTATCAATCTATTGAACTTTATTAAAGAGAAATAATTTCATGCATTTCTTTTAAATATCTTGTTGAAACTATTCAGTTCCCCATAATAACTACCTAGTAAGAATTTTTTTTTTTAATCAGTCATTAGAATTATACTGAAATTTACCTCATGTTGAATATAGTAAACTGCTACATTATCTAGATAAATTTTCCATCTGAGTTCTGTTATGAAGATGCAATGATCTGAGTTGCAACAAAGCATAACATATAATATTGATTATGTACTTATACTGGATAATTAAATATTTTTATTAAGTATGTAAATGTTCTTGTTGGTTAATTATTACTATTTAAGAATATAAAGTATATAACGTATTTTTAATGTCGTTCTTTTTTTAATTTAGGTTTCTAATCTAGAATTTTAATATTTTGTTGCTTTGTATCATTTTTGTGAATTTGATAATAAAATGAAATTATAAAAGGTGCCAAATATTGTGTTTAAAAATGCACTAGCGATTCAATATAGATATTCAAATCTAAAGTAACTGTTAAGTGTGCAGTGTAGGGAAAATAGTATTTTTAAGGAAAATCATTCACTTAGAAAACCAAAAATATAACATATCATAGATATACATTTGCATATTTATAATATTTTATAATAAACATTATAATTTTAAATAGTTTTTAATATATCTGAGTCTTAAGAGACTGATATTACAATAATACTCTATAATTCTAATTTTCTGTCACGATAATTACGCAGATTAAAATTACAGCAGTCATTATCTATTTTTCATAAATTGGATAGTATCCATCAATTAAAATTTTATTGTGTTGATGAATTTGATCTATTTAATATTATCGTTTATGTATAAAAAAAGAGATAATTAAAATTCCTTATTTATCAAGCAATACAAGTTTCTTCTAAATAGAGACTTCTAAATAAATTTACAAATATTTTTTAAAGAACAATATATATATTTATGAAAAAAGGGAAAGTTACAGAATAATCTTGTGTAATACTTAGGTCATAAACCGAGGCTATACAACATATCTAATGTAATTGAACAAGAACGAACTTTTCGTTTTAAAATTTTTTCAAAAATTGACGAGACAAAGAAATATTTAATATGTGATCCTGAAGAAGATAGCACACATAGATTAAAATATATGCAGTTACTAATGAGATTATAGAATGTTGTGCAAACATTTGCAAACAAATTGTACTATCTCCTCGTTCATCTAACGCATTCTAGATCACAATAAGATGAAAACATATATTTTACTATTATATATATTACACTAATCACTCACCATGTTAAGTAAATTATAAAAAATATTTTTTAATTTTTTATGATTAATGCTAAATACAACAATATTAAGTTTTTTTAATTATTACTATCTAATTTGCTTTATTTAGTTATTATTAATATTAAAAATAAATTGGATAAAATGTTTTGTTATTTTTTTAGTATATTTAAAATTTCATTTGAAATAATATTGACTCGTGTACAACAAGCTGACTAATATTTATATGTGGGTGAACGTTGTCAAGGGATCACTGAAACATGTTTATAGAGTCATCAGGAAAGAATGTTGATTACTGACCTGATGAGAATCAGCATATAAAATAGACCTCGGTGTATTCCAACATAAGCTCCAGTTTCCTGTTATTTTTCTCTCAATCTCGCAATTCTCATATAAAATGATTTGTATAAAATGAAATAACTTTTACAAGATATTGTAATTCATATATGCTAGAAATATAAGAAACTCAATTGGATTTATTTAATTAGTTTAGAACATTTCTCAAAGTGATCTTTGTTGAAACATCGATGATCTCGCAAGATCCTTTTTTTAGTTTTTACTTATTTATTAAAATTTACGAGTATAGTATCACTTCTTATACGGATTTTTCTTTTCATTCAATCAATTTGTCATTATTTTGCATAAATATTCAAAAAAATAAAAATAGATATTATGTTGTCAAGTATAATAATGATATAATAATAAAATTATTAAATACATATAAATTAAAAAATTTTTCATGACAATAAGTGTAATATAGTAAAAATTTATATTAAATTTAATTAACATAAACCTTTCCCGAAATATACTATATTAGTGATTAAATATTATAAATAATATTTAAATTTAATAATTTACTTCACTTGTCACTTCACTATAATAATAAATATAATTAATCAAAAATTTAATTTATAAAATTAAATTTTGAATAATTAAACTACATTACAAAACTATATAAATAAGTAATAAAATAAAATAAAGGGGAGTTTCAGTGCCAAAAGATTCTTCGGGCATGAATCTCAATTACCCTTTTTTATTCCAACATTAATTAAATTTTTATTTATTTTTATATAATTAAATCAAATAATTTATATTAAAATATTAAAATATGTATATATATATATATATATATATAATCTTACCTTACTTAGAAACAAATAATGTATGTATATTAATATTGTGGAATATTATTCGTTAATAATTCTTATTATTAACGAATCCTCCTTGACCATTAAATAATTATTATATCTAAATAATCCTTATATATTATAATAATTGTTAATCTTATCTTCTCCTTGTATTATTTTTTTATTAAATATTTATAAACTTTTTAATTAAAATTGTAATAAAATGTACCTATATATATATATAAGTTACTCCAAACAACTTCAAACAAAAATAACAAAATTATTATATTAGATATCACTTTCACTTCATTATTAATAACAATTTTTAATTATATTAATATAGGTAAGTATCTACTGCAGAACAAATATATACTATTGATAATATAGATTGTGATGGTTGAAATTTTTTTTAAAATTTTAATAATTAATAAACTAACTTGAAAATGATAGTAAGGTTTATTATTATAAGAAATTAATATATTTAATTAATATTAATTCAATCGATAAGAGGAAAATATTAGATTATCAATTATTGAAAGGATTTCTAAAATATTAAATTATTAATCAGAAGATAATAACATTATTGAATTATTAATATATATTTAGGATTTAATTTAATCTAAATATTATCAATATTAAGGTAAGATTTTATATTTACAATTATATTTAATTTATATATATATATACATATGTATATATGTTTAAATAAAAAAAATATTATTTGAATGTATTTTATTTAGTTATTTAAATATAGTAGTGTTGGCAAAAAAAGGGATTCACCCGAAATGTTTTTGGCGTTGAGCTCCCCTTGAAAATATTTTATTAACATTTAATTTGTAGTAGTGAAGTTATTTAATTTAATTATATTATTTATTATTTAATAGTGAAGTGAAATGAAAATATAAATTATAATACATCAATAATATAGTATCGGGAAAATTTGTTTTAATTAATTTTATAATAAATTGTACTGTATTACAAGATATTTATCTAATGAAGAATAATACTGTACTGTTAGTGAAAGTTTCTTTATTCTTCAATAAGAAAGTTCCATCCCTTCACGTCAGTATTTTAATTTTAAATTAATATTAAACCAATAATCAAATTGACTGATTTTTATTTAAATTCAGCAAATTTAATATTGGTCACATCACAGCCAACAAGTCCCTTTTCCTTTGTATTTTTCATGATTTAAATTTTAATTGGCTAATATCAAAATAACCCATAAAAACTCTCAATCTAGATACAAAAGAAAAATATTGTTTAAATAGTAACAAGACTTACTGGTTACAAGAACTTCGGACAACCCGAAGTTCTCCGTGCGAGAAAATTTCACGTGTGTATGTATGCACGTGTACTTGTCCACGTTTCGCAGCACATTGACCCCGCGGGTGAGTGACTGCGCGAACCACCGCGAAAGGGGAAACTTCTCGGAGAGAGACGCACTGAACCCTATCAGTCCACGCGGACTAACAGTGTTTCACCTAATCCTTTTCCTCTTTTCCTTTTCTGACCAATTGCCACCGTAAGTGTATTCGATAATTATTATGGTAAAGTTTATTGACTTATCTGAAGGTCAATAATTCTAATATAAATTAGATAAATTTAAATTAAAGTAAAGTCAAATCGACCGACTGTTGTTGTTTATAATAATCGAAAAATTTAAATGTAACCGAACTAAAATTGTTGCCGGTGAATTAATATTGTAATTATTTGTATTTTTTAGCATTAATGACATTAAAGAGCTTCACCTTGGTAATACTATTGCTTTTATAAATCGGTATTAATCATTTATTGAACCTTGATCGTCGTTCCGCCTTCTCTGGCAGACCGGATGCCATTATTCCCAGCGTTTCTCTCTATTTTTTTCCAACGAACACTCGACTCGCCCTTGAACCTTGAAAGGCGAACGGAGCCGTCTCATTACAAACTGATAAGTATAGAAATTACACTTATCGGCCATCTTGTGGCGGCATATGACTATTAATTTACACATCACTTACACTACTCCAATTATGTATTTTAATATATATGTACATTAAATACATATTTATGTCTCTCTCTATCTCACTTTAATTCACTAATCTCAGCCCCGTCTATACCGTTAAGACTTCTACTACTGCTAATACAGTAAACTAAAATGAAACCGGGCGATCGCATGTTGACAGATTGGCAACAAATAATAAATTAACAATTTTATCATTATTAACTCTTTAATCACTACTACATTAATTTTGTAAGATTAATACAAATAATAAAAATTTATTAATTCATTAACACTATTAACATATAATATATTTATCTTCTTTAAAATTTACTTTCATTATCGTTTTGAGGTTATTCATGAATCAAATCATTATAATTATAAATATAAATTTAATTAATGATTTTAAATCATTATAGAAGTTATTCATGATTTTTAATATAAATTAATAAATAAATAAATTCCAATAACTTTTAAACATTTATTTTATATTCAACATATTTAATATTATAAATAATGTTTATTTATAATACATGTTGATTATAAGTAACAAGTTTTACATTCATAATTATTTTTAGTATATATATAATTTTTCAAAATATTTTTTAAAGCAATTATGAAATATTATATAGAAAATAAATCAAATAATTCTAATAATATTATTTGGAATATAATATTATAGCAATCTTCGATTTTTCCGATCTCTGGATTCATGAGGGTTTTTGATAAATTTAGTTTCTATATTATGTTTTTTTTGCTCGTGTGTATTCAAATTGCGTGAAATTAAAAATTATGATATTACTTTTTAATTATTCTTCTTTTGTCTGAATAATCGAATTTTATAATATGTAATGCAATGCCAGTTGATTTTGTACAGATAAGTTCAAAGATCTGCTTGTATTAAATTTAAAAAATCTCATCATTTTTATTAAATAAAAATTATATGAATCATTAGATTAAATAAGAAATACAATTGTAGATAATATAATTTTTATTTAATTTCAACAATTCATTCGCTCGATTATTAAAATATTTCAATACTATTGGAAAATATTAAAGGTATATTCCTACAATACAGGTAACTAAAGACATTATTTATTACTTTCTCTTTAAAAGCGGAACATCTCTGTTTTATAAGTGATTGTACAAGTATGATGTTTTATTCAAATTGACACAAATTCTCAACCTAATTTAACAGTCCGAGAATATCCTACAACAAACCAAAACTAGGCAAGAACCAGTGCCTGGAATTGTCCCAGAATATATTGGGGTTGGTTCGCAATGTGGAGTTTGAATTAAGGAGGATATGTGAAAAGGATTTGTAATACAGTTAAGGTTTACACGTGTTAAATTTAATAAACTATATGGGTTTATTCAACGTGGTTTATATTGCGGAGGATAACGTCACTCTAATACTAGCATCTGTTTGCATGCTTCAGATGCCACGTACCTCCTTTGTATATTTTTATTATTTTATCACTTTGCATATTTTACAGATGCGTAGACTTGTAATATTTACATAAGTGTATAATTTATAATAAAATAAATGAATTAGTGGTGAACATTATAATTGTAATTATTTATTATGTAGTTTTTTATTATTTATAATTATTTTTTGAATTCCAAATATTTTTATTTATATACATATACATGTCAATTGCGCGTCAAATCATGACTCACTATTATGGTATTAATCTAAGGTTAGTATTTATATGTATTGTCGCGATAACATGGACTGATACATTCTTAAGGCTAGTGAGGAACGTAACTTGTCGGCACACTGACTCAAATTTACCTTAAGCTCTTTAGAATGTAAGCACCACAGAAAAAATACTAAGAGAAGGTCAATTTTCGTGTTGAGCGTTGATAACATACGTGACGAGGAAATATCTTCATTCTCTCTTGCACTTATAGTTATATAAATGACCTATGAAGAGGCCATGGCTCTAGTTAATATTTCTTATGCTTTAAAATCTATTTAAAAAAACATTAATTATAATTATACGAATGATGAGTGAATATTAGGCTGACTTTTTTTGTACTTTAAGTGTTCATATAATATTGTTTTCAATTTTAATTTTTAATTTTCAGAATAAGCATTTTTTTCAAATAGGTTTTAAAGAACTTATATAAAAATTCGGGTTACAGACTATTCAGAAATCGTTCGTGTACTTATAAGTGCGAGAGAGAAAAAACATATTTTCTCTGCCACGTTTGTTGCTAATGTTTAACATGGAAATTGCGAAAATTGTATTATCTACTTTTACATATTATAAAATTTTATAGATATAGTATTTTTATTAAAATATATTTACTATTAAATTTATATCTATAAAAATGGTTATCTTAATTTTTAAATGACACCATTTATATTATACATTACGTTCCGGCTCTTGGCCTAGGAACGGATTCCATATATTATTTACATTATTTAATTTACATTTTTATATTTTTGTTTCGATTCTTTCACACACTTCCCCACACTTGTTACATTCTTCTTTATTCACTTTTCAATTTTTCAGTCCTTTTTCCCCGTTTTTTGTTATTTTTACTTTTACTTTTTTTCTTTCTCTATCTCTTTTTTATTTTCTTCATTCTTCTCAGGGTGTTTTAATTTTCAAAAGTTCTTGATTATTTTGCTGTTTTTCCATATCTTATTTCTCGTTCTCCATATTTCCTCAAATATTTCTTGTGCCCTCGCATTCCATTATCCAGTGGTGCCAGTCTCCTTCCCTTCTACATAGTTGGCTCCTCATTTTTCATGCTTCCAACCAATATCTGTTACCTGCAGTTATGTTCTCACACCTTGCTCTTGCCACTGTTCTCATTATCTTTGCATTATTCCTTAGATATTTCGGTAGACCATTTTCATTTATTTCTAGGTATATTTTGTTATATATTGCTCCTTACATCCTTTTTCTTATAATTTCTATGTATTTGTCTTTACTTTTTGTTTCACAGTATTCTATTTGCTTTCTACTCAGACCTAGTCTATTCAGTCAGTCTTCCGTGTGGTCTATTTTCTCTTTATCTCTCCATTCTCTGTTATCATCGAAGCACTTTCTTATCAATTTTCCTCTGTTATTTCTCTGATTTTCCATTCCCCGCTCATCTGTTTCTTTATAAACTATATATCTAGGGATGCAAAAATCTAATCTTAGGGTCCATCTGTAATAGTCTATTTTAATTTTTTCCATCTCTTCTACCTCTTCTCTTTCCCATATTTCTACCTTGTACTTCATTACACCCCTGACAAGATAATAAAACATCATTTTTCTGAGTTCGAAATGTCCTGCGTACTTTATTTCTGCGAGTCTTTTTGGCTGCTATTATGCTTTTATATATTCTCTCCTATATATAATTCTCGTACTTTCCATCTCTTCTGAACAAAAATTCAAGGTAGTTAAAATTATATACTATTTCTATGTTTTCCCTTTTCTATTTTCATTCATGTTTTCTTCTTCCTTTCTTTCCTGACTATCATGATTTTGGTCTTTTTCGTATTCAGACACATCTCTCTGTAGTCTAAGAAGTTTTTTGGTGTCTCCATCATCCCCTATATACCTTCCCTATTTTGTCCTATCAGGGCCAGGTTATCTGCATATGCTAGTAACCATATCATTATTTCTCTCATTTTTGTTCCTCCTATGTTTATTCTTTACATTTCATCTTATATCCCTACAATACATATATTATACAATAATCCGTTAAGGCTGCATCCTAGTCCTTTATTATTTATTATTATTATTATTATTATTAGTCCTTTATTTGTCCAGAACTCCTCTGTCAGCCCGTATTTTGTTCTAACTCTGCATTTCGTTTCCTCATATATCTTACTTACTCTTGTAATTATTTCCTTGCTTATTCCATTCTGTTCCATGATGTGTCAAAGTTTCTCTCTATTCATTGTATTGAATGCCACTTTTATGTCCTCAAACAATATATACATACCTTTTTTTTTCTCTTATCGTTTTCCTTATTATGTAGTTCAATATGTATATATTGCTGTGGTCGACCTTCCACTTCTGAATCCTGCATTGTCCTTCTGGTAAAATTTATCTTTTCTCTGTTTCTTTTTCCAGTGTATTCTTTATAATTGCTATATAAATTTAATATACTGTTGTCATCATGGACATCCCTCTGTAGCTCTCTGGGTTCTTGACGTCTCCTTCCTTATATTTGCCTTTTATTTCCTCTCCACCATGCATCCATGCCTCATTGGGTATTTCATCGATCCCCGTAGCTTTTTTTTTGAGTTTCTTCCATACCTCTCCAATTTCGTCACTTTCTATAGTATTTATCACTTCTCTTTGCGGTTCCCTGTTCCATATCCTTACCTTTCTCTTCTCACTCTCATCTAGGAGTCTCATGAAGTGTACCCATTCTTTCTTGTCTCTTTTTTCTTCCTCTTTATTTCTTTTTTTTCTTCATATAGTTTTTTCCGTCCTCTCCTTTGTATCAGGTATTCCTCTTTTGTGGTGAAACCTTTTCTCCATTATCTTAGAATGACACCATTTATATTTATTTGTTCATAATTATTATATTATTTATAAATTTAAATCATATAAAAAAAATATATGAAAAAAAGTTACTCTTAAATTTATATCTATACTTACTTTATAATTAACGATTCTTAATTTTACATATACGAGAAATTCAGGATTCCGTTAACAATCACAGAACGTGTCACATCGTGCACAGAACGCGCTGCTGATATTATAATAGACAAAGTTATATAGTACGCAAAGGTAAGAAAAAACGCAGTGAAAAGTGAGAATTGATAAGAAGGAAAGCAGAGAAAGAAAAGGAAGCAGAGGAAAGCAAAGAAGTGTAGTTAAAAAAGTGAAAAGAAAAAGTGCCGCATTGAGAGGTTAGGGACAAAAGCGGGGGAAAAGCAGGGAACAGCAGAGCAAGAAGAAACATGCCCTGACGACAGAGGGCGTCAGCTTACAGAAACTGGAACAGACGGAACACGGACGGATCACGGATGAACAGCGCGTGAGGGGAGGTGATCTAGAATAAATTTCATAAGCATTCTGTATTTCTGGGGTGAAATTTCTGAATATAAAAAAATAATATAAAATAAAATAAAATAATTTAAATAAAATATAGAACAAATACAAATAAAATAGAATACTAAAAACAACTGAAAATCAATAATAATATAATAAATTAATAATAATAATAATACCAACAATACAGAAATCATAAAAAGTGACAAGTGATAAATATACAAAAGTATAATATTGAATATTGTAACAAATAATACGAAATTACAAAAATCAGAAAGCAGAGACAGAATGAGTGGAAAGCAGGAAAAAGCAATGCTGACGAGAGGAAAAGCAAACAAGAGAGAGAGCACACAGTTCATGCTGGACGGTATGAAAAAGAACAACACAGGGGGAGAAGATGACCTTATGGAGGAGGTAAAAAAAATAAGAGAGGAGGAAAGAAAGAGCAGAGAAGACAACAGGGTTAAATTAGAGAAGTTCAAGAAGGAAATAAATTAGATAGAATGGATGAGATACATGAGAAGGAAAGAAAGGAGATTAATGAGAAGATATGAAAACTGAAAGAGATATATATAAAACTGGAAAAAAAAGAGAAAGAAAATGAAGGCAGCGTGAGAGTGTGGGCGAGAAAAATAGAAGCAAGGGTTACAGAGATAGAAGAAAAAGTAAAGACAGAGACAAAAGCAGTGAAAGTAATGAGGAAAGAAAAAGGAATAAAGAGGAAACAGGAACTGGGGAACGAGAAAGCATTTCAAGAAAGTCAAGGCTGAACACCAGAGACAGCAGCAGGTCTAATTTGACAAGATGGAGTAGCGGGAGCTCAAGTGGGAGGAGCGCGATGTCAGAGAAATATAAGAGCTCAGAAAATTGATGTGGGAAAGAGAAAGGAGAGACAGAGAGGAAAACCTGACGATTAAAGGAATAGACAGAGAGGAGATAACGAAGGGAGGTGTGCTGGACTAGGCCAAAACTTTCTTGAAAAATAAATTGGGAGTAACAGAAGAGGTAAAAAGTGCATGAATCAATGGGAAAATGGTTATAATAAAAATGACGGATAAAGTGGCAAGAGATAGGGCATCGGGAGAGAGGAAGAGGCTCATAGGGACAACAATATACATGGATTTTGATTTAACCTATCAGGAGAAAAGAACGCAGGAGGAGATAAACGAGTGGATCAGGAGAGTTAGGGCGAATGGTATTTTTGCAAAGGTAGGGCTAAAGAAAGTATTTGTAGAAGGGAAATGGGAGAGATGGGTGAAAGCATAAAGAATGGAGAGAACTTGGGAACAGATAGTAAAGAATGCGAAACCTAGCCGGCCCAGGAAACCAGAGGAAACCAAAAAAGCAGAGAAAAAGAGTAGAGAAAAGGATAAGGAAAAAGAAGAAACAAAGGGTGAAGCAGGAAACGGGTGATAGAACAGAAGAAGAGAAAGAAGAGATCATACAGGAAGAGCAAGAAAATGAAAAAAGAAATTTAGTTTAAAAAAGGGACGGGTAATAAGGAAACAAGAGAGAGTGAGACATGACAGATGAAGTTACAGCGACAGTAAAATAAAGAAAAGAACAAAGGACAGTACGAAGAAAAACAGAAACAGTAGCAAAAGACAAAAAGGGAAAAAAAGTAAAAAGCAAAAAAACAAAAAAAAAAGAAAGAGACAAAGAAAGGAAGAACAAAGGACAAAGACCAAGAGACAAGAGGACGAAGACCGACAAAACAAATAAGACGAACGCAGAGGAGGAGCAAGAAAATGAAGTGAAGGAAAAGGTAGAAGACACAGGGAGAATGATAATGCTATACTGGAATATAACAAGGATGTGGGGGAAGGATGAAAAATTCTGGAGATACATAGGAAGCATGGACTATGTATGCATGACAGAGACATGGGTTCAGGATAAGGGCGCGGAGAGATGTAAGAAAAGACTCCCAAGACAAATGGTGTGGAACATCATAGGTGCGAAGAGGGGAAAAAAGAAGGGAAGAGCGAAAGGGGGATTCATAATTGGTATGAATAGAAATTGTGAACCACAACTAAAGGAATTGGAGAATAACAGGGGAGAAGGTGTTGTGAGAACTAGACTAGAAACTAACAGAGGGAAGAAGAAACTGGATATTTGGGGAATATACAGTAACGACAGAAAAATGGAAAGTAAATGGAAGAGGATAGAGGAGGAAAGCTACGGAGATATAGAAAAGATAATCATAGGTGACTTCAACGTAAGGACAGGGGGAAAGGTAGCTATACACAAGATCTAGAGGAAGGAACAACAACAAAAAGGAAAAGCAGAGATAAAAAAATGGATAAGGAAGGGAAAAAACTAATCGGAAAGATACAAAGTAATGGACTGAGTGTGCTAAACGGGACATCTACGGGAGACGAAAATGGAGAGTATACGTACATAAGAGCACGGGAAAGCACAGTGATAGATTTAGCAATAGCTGACAAAGAAATAAGAGACAAAATAGAAGAATTCAGGGTGGGAAGAAGGATTGAATCTGACCATCTACCTATAGTGGTCACATTACAGACCGAAGAAAAAAAAATCATAAAAGAGGATACAGAGAAAGTATAGAAGAGTACTATAACGTTGTGAAAAGAGGAAAATATTAAAGAATACAGAGAGAAAACGGACAGAAACCACACAGAGCAAGGAAAACAAAGCGATATAGAAGGGCTATGGAAAAAAACTGAAAAAAGTGATCGAGGTGAACATGTCCAGGAAAGAAGTTGAAGTGAAGAGATGGGAACTGCGAGTATATAAGTGGTGCGACAAACAGTGCAAAAGAATGAAAACCAAAGTAAAGATAGCACTGCAAAAATAGAAGAAAAGGAAGATAGAGAAGGAAGAATATGACAAACTAAGGAGAGAATGGAAAGACATGTGTGAAAGGAAAAAACAAGAATTGAAAGAAAGAGAAGCGGCTGAATTAAAGAAGTTGAAAAAATGAAGGACAGTTCTGGACATATATAAACAAGAGCAGAATTAAAAAAGATAGAGCAGAGGCGTGCATAGATAAGGAGAAATGGGAAAAACACTTCAGGAAACTACTAAAAGGAACTAGTGAACACAAGATCGACACGACGAAACTGCTGAGACAAGACACACTTAAAATAGAATGGAGATAAATCGGAGCTATATGGAAGAGTCTGAAGAAGAAAAAGGCCACCAGTGTGAATGAAATCCCGAATGAAGCATGGATATACGGAGGAGAGGAGGTGAGGAAGAGGTTAATGGAAATAGTTAAAAAAATTAGCGAACACGGAACGATACCAATGGACTGGAAAAACGGCAATCATAGTGCCTATATACAAAAAAGGAGATATGGGAAATCCAGAAAGCTACAGGGGACTATCCATGTTAACTTCGACGTATAAAATCTACACCGGTGTACTGAAAAACTGATAAGAAAAGGACACAGAGGAAAGGAAAATACTGCCAGAAGGACAGGCCGGCTTCAGAAGAGGAAGATCTACTACGGTTAATATGTATATTCTAAATTACTTAAGAAAAAGAGCGGTAAGAAAAGAGAACAGACTATACATATTGTTTGTGGACCTGAAGTCGGCATTTGACACCGTGAATTGAGAGAAATTATAGACTATTATGGAGAAGAATGGATACAATAAGGGATTAAGAACGGAATTAAAAGAGTGTACGAAGAGACAAAATGTAGGGTCAGGACCAAAGAGGGACTAACCAAAGAAATCTGGACAAGTACGGGCCTGAGACAGGATTGCTGCCTCAGCCTCCTACTGTTCAACATATACATAGCAGGGATAGAACAGAATATGAGAGAAAGTAATATAGGTGAGACAAAGATAGGAAATACCAGGATATGAACCCTGTCATATGTGGATGATCTGGCACTAGTAGGAGAAAAAAGGCAGGCCATGTAAGGGATGATGGCAACGCTGAAAAAGTTCCTAGATTACAGGGTGATGCGGTTAAATACAGGAAAAACCAAGATTATGATGACAAAAAAAGGTAAAAAACAGGAGAAAGAAAAATAGGAATGGAAAGGGAAGCAGATCGAGACGGTGAAAACATTTAACTACCTAGGGTTTGTCTTCAGAAGCGATGGTAGCCATTTGGATCACTTAAAGGAAAGAATTCATAAGGGAAAAGTTGCAGCGAAAAGAACATGGGGCTTAGCGGAGAGAATGTGTGCTGGAGACTTCGATATGAGAAAGATATCGTTCGACTATTTAGTAAAAGGAGTCTTGGAGAACGGAGTCGAAATCTGGAGAAATCAGGATACAGAAGATATGGAAAAGATCAAAACGGAATATTATAGATGGACCTTGAAATTAGACTTCTGTACTTCAAGATATTTGGTGTATGAGGAAACCAATGAACGACAAGTGGGTACGGAATGGAAAATTAGAAGGCTAAAATACGAGAACAAAATCAGGACGCTAGATGAGAAAAGATGGGTAAGAAAGTGCTATGAAGAAAGCAGGAAAAACATGACAGAGAACGTAACTGACGAAACCGAAAAATGGCTTAACAAACTAGGGTTGAGCAGAACACAGATTGAGCTATGGCAGACAGAAGGAAGGAACGTATATAACGAGATAAAACAAAGAGATAAGGACATAAAGGAACAAAACAGAATGAGCAGAATGACACAAGATAAATATAACAGAGTATATAAGGAGATGCAACATATAGGACTTCTAGAGTACCTAAGGTTAACAGCCAAAACGGAAGAAGTGAAGACGATAGCACACATAAGATGTGGTAATATAACCACATATAATAGGTATTGGCTGAAGACCGAGGAAAAAAGATGCCCACAATGTAGAGAAGGAGAGGGAGACTGGGAACATTGGCTCATGGAATGTAAGATGACGGAGGATATGTTCGAGGTGCCAATGAGGAAAAGAGACTGGGACTGGACAAATAGCAAACGATGTTGTGTTTTACGAAAGGTTTAGGTGATAGAAGTATATACAACGGTATCAGAGAGATTGAGAGAAGGATAAAAAAAGTAAGTGAAAATCAGTAAGTAAAAATAAGTAAGACTAAAAGTGAGAAATATAATAAGTGATAAATAATTATAAAGACAATGTGATATTATATAACTGTGGATATTAGAAAATAAGTATGTAAAAATAAGAATGTAAATAAAAAACGGAACCAGTCTCTTGGCAATAGCCGGGACGTAAATGGAAATAAATAAATAAATAAAATAAATATACGAGAAATTCAAAATATACACACATTTTTAACAGAAATTGAAATGACTATTTTATTCTTTTCTAAAGAGTTTTTGAAATTGATACATACTTAAAATCTGTTCTTTGACTACAAATGTTTGAGAAAAACAATAATGTAAACACGTGTGCTGGGTTGCCTGTACCGGCTTGCAAAAAGTGACATATGGGGTAATCTTATTCAATAAATTTGTCTAAATTGTAACTAATATCAAAGAAAAATTAATTTTTAAATTGAACATAATAAAATGATATATAATTATGTGTAATTATTATAAAATCACCTCTACACTCTTCTTTTTTATTCACTCCACTTCTCCTCGTTTCACTGATCTTATTAACTGCTTTTTTCTACCTCTGTGTTATCTACTCTATATGTAATGCAATGTAAACGTTTACTGTGTGCGAACACGATGCACTCGCCACTGTGTCCGTTAACGGAATCTCAAAAATTCTAGTTTTCTTAATATGAAAAAGTTTAGTCAAGTAATATATACGAGTCCCTTGTTTCAAACTTTTACCATTTCTATCTTTTACATTTGTCTCTCAATTTTTCTCTATAATATATAGAGTTGAGTTATTTTGAGTATACAAATATTATCGCAATCATCGTATAGTTTTGAGGTCTGTCTTGTAGATAGAAATCTCACATAAAAATTATTATATTAGTTGCATCTTTTTTCTTGGGCATTAGTTACCTTCCCCCTAATAATAATCGATAAATGGTAAATAATTATTAATAAGATGCAGTTATTAATTCATTTATCTTTCTTACTCAAAATGACATTGATCTGTTGTTTAAATTTTAATTGACTGTTTAAAATCGATTGTCGATAGCATCAACATTTTTTGTTCAAATGAAATTATATCTTATGCATTGATATGTTGTATATTCTATTTTTCTTACAGGATTTCATTTTTTGAGTATTAAATATATAATTTCTTTAGTGATAATTATAATTTGTACCAAATCCATTAGGTGAATAGTGCTATAAAACCTTTTTTAGCAGAGATTATTAGAGAAATTGCTAATACTATGTTAAACGTTTGTTTAAAAAAACCCAGCGGATGTTTCACAAAATACATTTCTTGTTCGAAAAGCAGTTAATGGAAGTAGAGAGTGAGTTTAAGCACTCTTCTTACTGCATTGAATGTGCAATACAATGAAATGAGCCTCTATATTTGAATTCAAACATATAATAAAACTTTTCTTTTTTGTATATTTTAAAAGCTTTCTTTATTTTATCTACTTAAATTGTATCTTATATAATTTAAAAAAATTATTTACTTCTTTCATGAATTATGCATTTTTTAATTCAAATTTTTCAACATTTTTATACATTTGTTTAAATAAAATGAACTTAAAAACTTTTTAATGTGTTTACTTTCATTTTTTTTCAAATAACTCATTATTATTTACTTAACTCAATATATTATACGTGTGCAAAAAAATTATCAAAATAAATAATGTATAAAATAAAATTAAAACAATAAAATTTCTATCATGCTATAAAATTCGTGATAGCAATATGGTTTAATATAATCTTGATATTTAATTATCAATTTTAATAAAATCATTTATTTCAATAATATATTTAAAGAATAACTAAAAAGACTATATTAATAATAAAAATATTAAAATTTAATTATTAAATTTATTTCATAATAAAAAAGTCTTATTTAAATTTTAAATTACCTTGAATAAAATTTGAAATAATTCTAAGTAAAACTAACTTTTATTAGTTGTATTGTTATAATTGATAATAAAATAATTCACCTTACTTGTATTTCTTATGAATAATTACAAACATGGATTTTATTTGAACATATTACTTCTATCGAGTAATTTATTAGTGATTATAACTAACACTACAACATTTATTATATGTATTATTAAAATTGATATTCAAATCATGCATTTTAATTTGAAAAATTTATAAATACCAAATTTTTTTTGAAGTTTTTAATTCTATTGAATAAAATTTTTTAAAGTAAAGTTATACGTATTATTAACTGTATTATTATAATTGAAATTAAAATCATTCGTTTCAATTATATTTGCTATAAATAATTACAATCATTGATTTTATTTATACACATTACTATTTTCAAATAAAGTTTTAATGATTGCAAGCAAAACTATTATTCTTATTAAATGCATTAAAAAAATTGATATCAGAATCATTCCTTTAATAAGATGTTGGAAAAATAACTTATAATAATATTTTTTTTGTATTTTTAATTTCAGTAAATAAAATTGTAAATAATTTGATGTAAAATTAAAAATTTATTATCTGTCTTATTATAAATAATGTTCAAATATATAGTTAATGATGAAAATTTAAAAAATACCAAATTTATTTGTAGTTTTTAATTTCACAGAATAATATTTTAAGAGATTTTAAGCAAAACTGTAAGTATTATTAACTATATTATTATAACTGAAAATAAAAGCGTTCATCTCAATGATATTTGTTATTACTAATTACAATCATTGATTCTATTGGTATTCATAACTTTCATCAAGTAATTTATTAGTGATTATTAAATTCAATAAAAAATATATAGAAAATGAAATTAATTTTATATATTAATATTATATGAAATGAAATAAATAAACAAAGTTGAATTGCAAGGTAATGTATTTATTTTTTTCATGTATAAAAATGAAAATTTTTTGTAAATTTCATTTTACTGTTTCGGCGTCGGCTAGTAGGTAAAATAAAATAAAATAAAATCGCATATTACACATTACGTTCTTTACCCTATTTCAGCCTTCATAAAAAACTTACTGTCTCTGCATAAAAAACCGCCCACTTACTCTTAGACAGAAAAAGCCAATACATACTATCTACAATTATTTAAATTTATTTAGCATTATCTTATATTTATATTTACATTTCGGGGGTTTGATTACGAATTATATACAATTGATTGAAAAATTTATATTTATAATTTGTATTTACAGTATATATTTAAAATAATAATTTACAAAAGAAATAATATAAATATAAATACTTTTTACGTTATTTTACTTTTACATATTAAATTACACATTAAATTATTTTTTACATATTAAATTATAATAATAAATACTTACAATAAATTACTGAATTTACAATATATATATATTTCAAAGAATATATATATATATATATATATAAAGATACTAATGGTCCTGAGATTAATTATAGCTATTCTTAGTTTTTCACCAAAACCGAATTCAATTTGATGTTTATAGCATCTGTGTACATATACTTCAACACATGTATATGTGTAATGGAGTTGATCATTTGGCTTGTAGAATTTCTTCTCAAGAGTGTACGTCAGGGAGGTCCAACTATAAATGGGAAAACTGGAAAGAAATACCCATGTACAAGTATCAAGAAAATACAGAACCCTACACTTTCTATAACTCCATGTTCCCTTTTTCGTGAGCCGGCACTGATAATCTGACACATGTGTTTACTTCTCATTTTTTAAAATTTTTGAACAGTAAGAAAAGTTCTTCAAAGAAGAATGCGCGTTCGCTTTATAATATACTAAAAAGTTTAATAAAAGTGTTAATTAGCAACAAATAAGCTTATTATTTTTTTAAAAAATACATTTTTAAATTATCTTCTTGCTATAAAAAAATTAATTTTTTTATAAGCACTTCGAAACCTATTTAAAAAAAGGTATATATAAATATATAAACTACGAGTAAAAGAAATAGACATCTGAAATATTTCGAGCATTGAAAATAATTTAGTATAACTGAAAAACATTTTTCTTAATAATTTAGTTATACTAAATTATTTTCAAAGCTCGAAATATTTCAGATGTCTATTTTTTTTACTCGTAGTTCATATAGCTATATATACCTTTTTTTTTAAATAGGTTTCGAAGTGCTAATAAAAAATTTTTTTTAATTTCCCATGTGTCCATTCGGAACGCTAAAATCGCTTCAGAAGTGCGAGAGAGAGAAAAGATATTTTAACTACCATGTTTATTTCTTATGTAAAGCATTGAACTTATTATTCTCTTATTTATTGTTCTATGGTGTACTTCATCGCCTACCTTCGTTCCTTCATTTCCCCTTATGACTCGTCTCGAATACTAATTTAGTTGAATGTGGTCCGCTAGAGGCAGCACTGTTTTTCCAGCAAAACTTGTAGTTTACTCCATTCCTCATTTTTGTTACCCCCAATCTCCTCCTCGAAGAAAAAGATATTGAACCGCTAGAGGCAGTAACAGACAGTTTTTAAAATTTGGAAAAAGCACCCTATTTATTATCAGCAATCTCTCTTATAATCTCATGTTTTAGCATGGTAGGTTTGTAAACAAATATAAAATTTATGTTATTACATAATTAGAAACTGTCAAACATGTGTTATTTAAAATATTAGATTTATATTAAAATGATTGATAGTAATATTACCAATATTCATAATAAGTGAAAGATGGTTATAAATAAAAGACAATGAATAATACATTATTTTTAACACTTAAAGAAAAAAATGAATTATATTTGGCATATTTGTTGTGTGATGAACTTAAAAATAAAAATTTAAAGTATATCTTAATTTTTTAATTCTTTCATTGAATAAAGGATAATTTGATTAACATTCTTTGGGATTCTAATTTACAGACAACTAGAAAGGCTTTTAAAAAGTAAAAAAGCAAATCCTAATCTGCTAATGTTAGTACATGGTATTACTCCATTTCATTTAGTTATTCATAACAATTCTGAAACTTTTGCTGAACATGTGACCAAATTATTTTTACAATATGGAGGAAATCCTAATGTTAAGTATGCATTGTTCTTTGTTTATTTGGTTATACGTTATTTTTTATTCAGATTTTATTTAAAATTTTTGTATTGTAATAGATAATATATGATTAAACAAATTTGTAAATTGCATTTTTAAAACTGGATTTAATCATATAAATTATTATTTAGAGAAAGAAAAATTTACATTTGATAAATTTTATAATATTTCAAAGCAATCAGTTATCAGTAATTAAATATTAAAATTGGAAAAATAATATGATTTTTAAATATATAAAGTTTTAATACTACATGTACTATTCAAATTTTTTCTTGATTTTTTTTAAAATTTTTAATAAATATTTTATTTAAATAAAATATTATTGAAAATGTATATTATTATCTGTACTAATTGTAAAAAAATTTCAAGAAATACTAAAAAATATAATTTTAAAAAAGAGAACTAAATTTTATAAATGATTTATTTAGATATTTTTATTATTACTTAGATCTGCTGATGATCTGACACCAGTTCATGTAGCTGCAGCATGGGGTAGAAGTAAGGTTCTTGAACTTCTCCTGATCAGGGGAGGTGATCCATTTTGTATTGATTCAGACAATTATACGCCATTTTATTATGCTTTGAAAGGGGAACATTATGAAGCTTTATCTATACTCAGTAAATACTGTACAAATACAGAAGAAAAAAATGAAAAACCAAAATTTAAATTAGAATTAGGTAAAAAATGCAATGTTAATTTTATGTTCAATATTAACAATTCAAATTTTAATTTTAATTAAAAGAATTTAATTAAAAATATTTTTATAACTAAAAATATATACTGATAAGATAAAAATATTGATAATTTTACTCTTTTTCAAATAATGGTTTAATTTATAATAGTAAATTAGGAATTGAATATGTTATATCAGACTGTCAATTATTAGGTTGTTCCAGTAAGGTTTTTCCTTTGTGTAATAGTAATATTGAAAGTTGTAAATATAATACAAATGGATATTCACATGCAAATAAAATAGTAGATGTATTTTCAATAAATAATGATTTTGTTACTATAAAAAATAAACAAATAAGAAAAAATGCAAAGAAAAAAGGTAATTATATTTATAACTATCATGGTGAAGAAGATAATTTTTAATTTAATAGAAAAAATACAGATACAGAAAAACATTTTATTCTTTCTCATTTTCCAATTTCAGTTACAAGTGAGATAGAGATAATTGATAGAGCATCAACAAATGAAAGAAAGCATATAAAAGAATATAAAATTAAGTCATTGAAAGAAAAACAAATTACAATGAATTTTAATGAACTAAGCAAATCTAATAAATATTTTAAATTATTTGAAAATTATTATACCAATAAAAAAAATTCTTCAATACTAGAAATAAAACAACATAATTATCTTTCAGATTTAAATAAAAAAATATTAATAAATAATTTTAATGAATTACATTTTATTTTAAACAACGATATAAGTTCTAATATATCTCTTAAGTATTTAAAAACAAATATACCAACCAAATTCAAAGTAAAAATTAAATTACGAAATGATAAATCAAATTCAAATATATGGTTTAATGAACCAATAATAAGTAAATCACCAAATTTATTTATAAACTATAATTTATACAGAAGGAAAAAAAATTTATTAAAAAATTCTAACATTGAAAAAAAATTATCGCTACAAACTATATATGCACAAGAATTATCAGCTATCACATCTAGTAAATCAAAGTATCAACGTTTAAAAAGAGATAATAATGTTTATTATCCAGTAAATAAAATACTAAATTCAAAAAAGTATGCTACAAATAAATATAGTCATCTCATTTGTAATAAGAGAAGCAAAGAAATTTTCCCAAAAATAATTATTGATATTAAATACAAACATGATTTAGAAAAAAAAATATGTACTATTGAAAAGACTCAAAATGAAAATAGTTTAAAGAGGATTTTTAATATATATAAAATTTCAAGTTCTTCAATTTCACAAAATAATAATCTGCAAGGAATTCAAAATAAAAAAAAAAATTTTAAATACAATATGAAAAAGTTAAATTATTCTATTAACAATGTTGGTAAAAAAAATAAAACAAAAGAATATACATTATCAAGAAAATCCATTGATGAATATTTTCCTACTCTGAAAAAAAAATTCATAAAACTAAATTCAGAATCTGGGTTAATATCTGACATTGAAATTCATGATCTATGTACTACATCAAAATCAAATTTGAAGTTAGTTAAAACAGAAAAACGATCTCCGAGAGAAATGGATATAGATTTTAATGAAGTATTTTTTAATTCAAATTTAAGTGTAGAATGGAAAAGAAACAATTCAAATAAAAAAAATAAAAAATCCAATATTTTAATGTATACACAAAATTCTATATCAGCAGAAGCACATGATGATTTTTTATCATTGGTTAAAATTGATAAAACTGATACATATAATGATGCACAAAGTATTAAAGAAATTGATTTAAAATTATTATTTTCAAATTATAAACATTTATCTATTAATAATCATTCATTGCATAAAAACTTAATTTCTGATGAATTTGTTGATATGGATGAATGTAAATATAAAGACTGTGAAGATGTTATTTTACAAGAAAAAAGACTTTGCGTTTCACATTGTGGGTAAGAACTATACACTTTTAATTTATAAGTATTATATATGTTTACTGATAATTCAATATGTTTTTATTATTACAAATTTAACATGCGCATGAAATTTGTTAAAAATTAAATATTTTTTAGTATAAAATTTATAAACCAGATATTTTTTATATACATTCAAATACAAGAATTGAATATTATAAATTTTTAGAGCATCATCAGATACAAAAACATCATTCTATTCCTGCCACTCTACAAAATCTGAATCATTACCAAAAGAAATATTTTTAGATAATATAACATTACGAAAAAAACTAAAGATTCTTGGTGAGAATCCAGGTCCTATAACAAGTACAACTTATCATTTGTACTTGAAACAGCTGCATAAATTAGAATCTCAAAATAGAATCAAACTGATTGGACAGAATTCTGACTTAAATATTTCATCTAAATGTTTTAATAATTTCGAAAAGGAAAAAAAAAAATTAAAATCTTCACAACTATCTACAGAGTGGATAAAAAATTTAGAAGATTTTGAAATTATTGAACAAAAAGTTTTTTTTGAATTTGCCCATCCTGATCCGTCACGGAAATGGCGTGAGGGCAATTGCAAAAACTCTTTTAATTATTTACTGTTAGATCCTAGAATTACTAAAGATCTTCCTCGAAGAGCAAATAAACTTAACTTATCGGAAAAATGGGAGACTTTTTTAACAAGTATATTTTACATTGGCAAAGGTAAGCAGTCTAGGCCATATGCACATCTTTATGATGCTTTCAAATTATGGATTTCCCACGATGTGCAAAATATTAATAATATAAAAATCAAAAGAATTTTAAATATTTGGAATGAAGGTAAAGGAGTTGTAGTCTTAAATGTATTTTTTAATACAATACCAGTAGAAGCTTATACAAGAGAAGCTGCAATGATTGAAATGTTAGGTCTACAAAAATTAGGAAATTGTAAATATGGTAACTATTATGGAACTATGGCTACTTGGAGGAAGAAGGAAAAGTATGAATTAGGTAGATATTTATTGTTCAAAGCATTACAAATATTGCTATTAGAAGGTGAAAGACAAATTTTTCCTGATAATTTATAATTTAAATTTAAAAAATATTTTATCTTTGTTTTATATAAATAAAAATTTTATGTAAATAAATTTTACACGATTATAACAATATAATAAGCCAACAAGAATTGATAGGTAATTCTTAAACATTAATAATTGTGTATAATAATATGTATAATGAATAATAATTATAAGAATTTAAGTAGACCTAAGCTAATTTATTTATAATAAAATATAGTATGTATAATTTAAAAATATTTTTGTAACTTTTTTGCCTATTAATTATAACTACTATATAAAATAATAATTAAATTAAATATTAATAAACTATACATTTAATAAATAATAATGAACAATAAAAGCGTTCATGAGAAGTTTAAGGAAATGAGATAATTCTATCACATCTTGAAAAATTTCATAATTTAAAAACTTTATAATTTGTTTTTTATTGAATTTTTTAAAAGAATTGAAGGGTACTAAGGCCTGTTTATTAAACTGTTCCAAGCTACTTGATTAATGAGTTTACCTTAAATTTCTCATCTAATTTTCTTTGAGTTTTCAATTGTAATATTTTTAATCGTGATGCATTGGTGACTGAGAAATATATTTGAATAATCATATTTACTTGTTTATTCTTCGTTCTTCATTTTAATTATAACGAAACGGCTTCGTTACTTTTTTGAGAACAAAGGAGAGAGTTGAACGCTCGTTGAAAAAGACAAAAACAGAGTGCCAGGAATAGCGGTAGTCGGTCTGCTAGGGAATTGGATCGTTACTCACGGGTAAAGATAATTAAAAAAATTAATTTGTAATAATTAATCACCAATGATGATTTCATTTAATGATGAATTGGTTCAATTAACAAAAACAAAAATACAAGAATTTAATTTATGTGGTACTTTTAAATAATCAGTTAGAAACACAAATTCAATAACGAATGGAACGAAACTTATTTATGTTTTGAAATAAAATACAGTTGGTATTTATAAATTAAAAAAATTAATAAAGAAAAATGGAAACTTATTTATATCTTGAAAATATGTAATAAATGATAATAAGTAGAAATATACAAAGTCTATTCGGTGATCGGCTTGATTTACGGATGGGTCAAGGATGAAAACAATAACATGGCGTGACACACACAGTCAATGAGAAAATAATTTATAGTAATTATTGTAACAATAATTACTTTATCATTTACGCGGGCATGTCAATGAAAGTCGGAATAAAATTATAATTAAATCGGAAAGGAAACGACCGTTAATTCGATTACGTGGAAACAATAAATTAGCGGAAGGATTGCGATCGACCTAAGAAATGAACTGGCAGAGAACGGAAAAGAATAAGACGAGTCAAATATATCAGGAATGATGATCTAGAAGTGGTTAAAGAAAAATCCCTAATGCAAAGGGAGGCTCAATGCGAGCACCGGACAATGGACGCGAGCCTAAAGAAGATGAATGGCATAACAAAGAAAATTTAGCTAACTAGCAGCTAAACTTTTTGGAAATAGACCTACACGAATGCGTGAATGCACAGAGGGTTGCTGACATGAAAGCGTGAAGAGCGTAGGCGGAAAATAGAGAGTGCTTACGCGGAAGCGCGAGTACAGGAAGAGGTAAAAAGAATGGAACATTCGAGTTTCGGGCTAGTAATGATCTACCCTAAGGCGGGTGATCGCAGTGCCCTATATAGCTTCAAGTTTTCGGCGCTTGACTTGCACAGATTTTAAAACGTAAATCGTGGAACGCTCTAATTAGATGAGGAGTGGAAAGACGGATTGGGGTTTGTCGATCTTCTACAACGACAACCGTTGTATAGCGACATTAACGTCAATATATACCGGCCCGCATACGCTAGAAGTCTCAGTCAGCCGCACATAGTTGTATCGAAATTTTTTACCAATGAACATGTCACGTTGCACTATTAATACGATTATATAGAATATAGCAATCTTACAGTTCTTGAAATTCCTTGTGTTTTCCATCCCTATCTCCTTTTTTTAGATTTTCTTGTTATTACTCATTAATTAATTTATTAATTCATTTGCATATGTGTTTATTTCTATTGATCTTTAAAGTATATCATTTTTTAAAAGATATTTCATTAATTACTTTCCCAATAATTTAAATTTGAAAGATTTAAAGATATTACTTAATTTGGTACGTTCAAAAAATTGATGTTTTCTTTAACTATTCGATATTTCTAGTACTTGATTGGTTAAAGATCCAAATGCACATCGTGTGTAGCCCCTGCTGATCTTGATCGTTTTATTGACGTTAGATTATTATGTTGTTGAATAAATTTCCTTTCCGTTTTTATTATTGTATTATACTAATTCTTAATTCTTAATATACTAATTCTTAATATACATATTTGTATAAAGTATAATGCGCCAGTTAACGCAGTACATAAAGATTTGCGTAGTTGATATGTGTGTTATTTACAGTGTAAAAGTTTTCCGATAGTACATTGTTTCTTATATTCCCTATTCGTTTTCCTAGGAATTCGAAATTATTATAAGAAATTATAAAATATAAAAAAATATCGAAATTAAAGGAATTGATTCCTTTAATTTCGATATTTTCTACATTCAAAGAATTATGTAGTTATGATCTTATATATAGATTTTATCAGAGATAATCCAGTCTTTGTACAATCTATTATTTCCACTGATAGGTATACTGATATTAATAATTTCCTTCTTAATTTTGTTCTGGAAAGTAAACCTATGCCCTACATTTAAAAGATCTAAATTTGTGTTTTCTTGATATTTTATGAGTACATGTCCTTTTTTTCAGCTGAAAATTAAATCTAGCGTCCACCTCAGTCAGTTTGCTAGTATTCGAGGAAACGATATACTACCACTTTAACCGTTTCGTTAATAACTTTTTCATCTTTTTTGATAAATAAAAGAGAAATATTTATTGTAGGATGACTGACAATATTTCTTTTAAATAAGAATAACCAAGATTTCTCTGAAAAATGTATGAACTCTTTTGGTTATGGTGGTCCCAAAGAAGCCCCTTAGCGATCCATCGGTAGGTCAATATCGATAATGACCCAGTCTGGTCATCATTTAAAAGTGTGAATTAATGGGGATACCAATTAGTAAAACAACCAGGACTAAGTGTTTAGTCCATTCCGAACTTTTATATTATTCGGCGGGACTAGCTACAGTTTTTTTCGTGTACCCTCCACAGGCTTCTTAAGCTCAGTATCCCACTTAAATTCTAGAAATAGACTCAGTATTTATTGTATGGTATTATAGTAAAAATGTCTGTATAAGTTGTGGAAAGAGAAGAGTTTGTCCCAATTAAACCATACGTCTTTCAACCAATAGGGGTTGTCCTATTATTTATCTTTTATATATCGATATTAGATATTTTTACGTGACTCTCGCTTTCAATAACAAAGAGGAGGCCGTACAAGCTTTTTAAATTCTTAAATAAAAATAGACTTACGCCAAGCCATCATCTTGCATTCATCTCCTTCAGTATATTCAGTCATAATTATTCAGTGGGAGAATCAATATTAGTGGGATTGCTTCAATCATTCAGATACATTTAAACTTGAGGACTCTAAAATCATCAAGGTTAATACTCATACACTCACTCATCATCATATGCCAGTCAACCTAAAAGCAAGCTATATCAGACAAATTTCATAGACAAATTCAGACATACGATAACATAACTGAGATTATATTCATGCTTTTTGTATTTCGAATGTTCGTTTCTGGTATCTTTCCTGAATAAATAAGTAGATTCTCTCTTTTTCTCTATCTGTGTTATATAGTTGAAGAACAGAGAATTTTAGTCTTTTATATCATCTTGGTTATTATTTGATATTCAATTAGCTTTTATTATCTTAAAAAAAAATTAAATCTGTTTTCGGATTTTGTTTTTTTTTTTAATTTTTTTGATTGAACATTCTTTTCAATCTTAACACTCAATTTGCTTTCGTCGTTAAAAACTTTTATGAATAATTTAATATTTATTTTAACAGTCTTATAAAATAATTTTCTCTAAATCCTTATGCCACATAACTAGAGACTTACTACAGATCATTATTTCAAAATTTCAAGCATAAACATTCAAAATAATTTCGAAATTTGAGATATAATATACAAGCTTTCTTCAATTTATACTGTTTCTGTAAATTAATTTTGTCTATCTTTACATTTAATAATTTAGTTTAGTACTCTTAATGTTATTTTACAACCATTATCTTTCATCAAAATTATAGATACTACAAGTTTAATGAAATAAACGTTTTATATATTGCTTGTGCTTTCTATTATCTAGAAGAATTTTTTTGTTCGTATTGTAAGTCTTGTTTATTCATTCATTCTAGTCTTTATCAAGAAAAATTAATTCCCTTTTTTTTCAGCATTAATCATTATCAGCGAGAAAAGTTTCCTCCGCATTCTAATGAATTTTTTTTCTTTTTTTTTAGTACTTAAATTTATTATAATTTTCTTCTTTTTTTCTTTGTTATTCTACTTTTTTTTAAGTTACTTAGCGCTACTCATAATCGACTATGAATGGTTTAGCACGAAAATTTATCAGATTTAATATAGACAAAATTTTTTCTTATTTTTTTTAATTGTTGGTAATAAATTAATTGATAATAATAGATTATAAAAAAAATTTAATATTACAAAGTAAATAAAATGTTAATTTAATTGATTTGTTCAATTTTAATTTAATCATTTTTTTATTTATACAATAAGTAATAAATACTTTTTTATACTTGAGTAATATTTTGTTTCTTAAATTTAAGCTAGTAGCAAAACAATATTTTTTTAATTTTAATTAGAAATATCAATTGTTAAATTTAAATAAGAAAATTTCAATATATAAAAATGTATGCATCAATAAGATTTGTTCAACATAAATAAATGCATTCATTTTGATGCATTAAAATATACATATATATCATTTTAATTTTACTTCATTTATTTATAAAATAGAATTAATTTAATCATAACATTTAAATGTAATAAAATATGATAATTAAAATAAATAATTATTATTAAATCAAGTATTTATAAGTATATTTATTATTAAATAAATAAATTTTTATCAAATTCATGTTGATATGTGTTGAATTAATTGATTTTTAAGTATTTTTATTTTGAAATAATTATAAATGAAAATATTAATTTTGAACAATCAAATTTTACTATATTTAAATAGCCGCAGTCGATAACTAATTATAATATAGACGCGCCTTTTGTCGACACGGTGAACAAGGTAAATCAAGTCTGTGTCAATTAGGATTAGAAAACAAAAGGTTTGTTTATATTTAAAGGATAATAATTTTTTAATTTTCTTGTTAATATTTATGTTTATCAAAGTGAATTTTAAGTATTTATTCTAAAAATTATAAATCTATTAGTGATTACCAAATTACGGATAAAGTTTTACATTTGGGGTTATTATTTTTAGCAAATTTATGTACAGTCTAATTTTTATTATTGGTAATTTTTTTTCAAATTTTATTAACATCTTCTCACAGAATAGGCTAATTAATTTTTAATAATTTATTTTTAAACTAGTTTTTAAATACATGTATTTCTATTGAATTGATATTCAAATATGTGATCCATTACTTTTATTGATAAGGTAGGTTGTGTAAGTATAAGAATAAATGTGTAAATATATTAGTAATTGAATTATTTAAAATTTTTAATTAAATTTATTGTATTATTATTTCATAAATTAGTTTAAACTATTTTTGCTTAAGAATTACTTATTTTTTAAAAGCATATAAAGTTGTATAATATAAACTTTGAAGATTAATTTTTTAATTCAAACAATATTGATTTTCAAATATTTAATTAAATTTTGTTTATGATTTTATTATTTTGAAAATGAAATGCAGGTAGATTTTTGTGTATATTGTATTAAAATTTTATTTATTTTATTTTAAATAATTTTAATTATATAGTTAAATTCAATAGGTTAATTTAAGTATTTGTATCAAAATAGTTATAAATATTTTTTTCAATTCTATAAAAACATTGTTTAAATTTAGGAATAAATAAATACAATAAAAAGTATATATACAATTTTGTAAAAAACTATATAAATCAAAATAGTTCAATAGTTAATTAATTTATTTAAAAAATTTAAGTAATAAAAATATTTAAAATTATTAAATTATTATTTACAGATTTATATTTATATTATATTTAAAAATAAATTTTTAAATTCATAGCTATTGTTGAAGTTTAAACGAATTTTAACTTTATTTTTGCTATATTTTGTAAAATTTTTCATAATTAAGAAATTATTTTTGTTACTATTCATAAATTATTAAAATAATTGTGTAATCTTCTTATGTTATTTTTTTAACTGTTTATATATATATTTTGAAGGTTTATATAGTTAAAGCTTGTAATAAGAATGATTTATTATTTGAAATATTGTGTTCATGTTTAATACATATAAATATATCATTAGAATATAAATTATATCAGAAGATAATATTAACTATTTAGTATATTATTTATAGTATTGACAAAATTTCAATAATTAATGTAGACTCTTAACAGAAATGTAATAAATAAAAAGAATGAAACTCAATAAATTATAAATGTACATTATTATTGATTTTAAATAAATTTATAATAAATGAACTTATTTTAATTTTAGGCAATAAAAGGAATTTTCTAAATTTTAGCTGAAGTGAAATTTTTTTAACAATCAAATGGGTGAGAAAACTTTTATGAATAATTCTTTTATTTTTATTAAATGATATAATATTATTATATACTCTTTAATATATATTATTAAAATAAATGATTATGATATTTTTAAAATTTACTTAATATTTATTTACATATTAAAATTTTAGATAAAATTGCATTAAAAATCGATACTGCTCCAGATGGAACAAATCAAATGTTTTCTCAGCCAATTATGAGTAAGTCTACTATCAAAATTTAAATTAAATGTATTTGTTTTATTCCAATACAACCATGGTAAATGTATTTTCATTTTAATTATATATTGTATGCTAATATTATATTTATTTCAAAACAATATTTCTAAAATAAATTTAAAACTGAATGTAAACATTTAATTATTTATCTTGAAAATTTTATAGTTCCTTACGGGTAGGTGAGATTAAAAACACTTTATTATGGTGTTTTAAGGCAACGTTTCGATCAACTTTTGTTGTCTTCTTCAGGCCTCTTAGTATATTCGAATGTAGAATATTAGTACGACTTGTCTAGTCGATATGTCAAATTCGAATATGAATATATAATCTCACCTACACCCGTAAGGAACTATAAAATTTTCAAGATATCTACATGGAGGGTGTTACACTAAATTTCATATCTCAATTTAATTATTTATATTATAAGGGAATTTTAATTGTAAATAATTTTATTGAATAGTAGTGATAAAACTTTAGTTAAATTCACAGAATTATTATGAATATAATTATTTTACAGCTACTTATTCAACTAATCTTCCTTATAATTCCTTTCTCAAAGAGGAACTCATTATTCTTGCAGATGATTCATCTAATTTTTTTGGTATGATTTTTTTATAAATTTACATATACGTGTGCATATACACATTGAATAACACAATATTGTAATTTTTTTTTTTAGAAAAACAGTTGCCATCTAATTCACAGAACAATCAAGCAGCAAATAGTAATTTTCATAAAACTCATGCAGGTATTGTTTATCATTATTTACTTGATTTACAACAATAATACAATACAATAATAATAATAATAATAATTTATTATTATTATTATTATTTATAACAAAAAAGTTTAATTAATTTATTTAAAATATGTACATATTACAGCTATTGAACCAATTCCAGATAATAATGTAACAAACATTCTAAATTTAGGAGCAGAATTAACAGTTGCACAGGGGAGGACTAGTGAGTTATTTTTTTATAAATTTAATTAATACCTAAAATATTTAATATTAAATTATAAAATATATTTAATTAATAATTATTAGTTTATGAGTTATCATATGCATATAAAATTTAATATTTTATTTCGAGTTTTTATTATGAAACTAAGGTTAATTTAAAAAATTTTAAATATAAATTCATGGGTTATATTTAAAATATATTTAAAACATAGATATAAATTTTAAATAAATATTATATTATTTTAAGATATTCACTTTTTATTTAAATAATTATACTTTACAGAGATAAAATGTGAATTGTATTGTATACAATGTGATAGAATAGTGGATGAAGAAACAATTGTACAGAATGCTGAGAGTTTAGAATGTAAAGAATGTAATACTCGATTACAATTTAAATGTAAAAGTTGCCCTAAAAGATATGAACAATTACGTGGACTTCATAGACACATTAGGTATGAATGTGGTAGTATAAAACGTTATCATTGTACTCATTGTCAATTTAAGTGCATTCGAGAAATACATCTTGATTTGCACATTAAAAAAAAGCATGATTCTGAATATTGTTTCAAATGTTCAAAATGTGGTAAAATATATCATAAACGATGGTGCTTGAAAGAACATGAGAGATCATGTGAAATGCCACTAAAATGTGAATTTTGTTCTTTTAGAACTACACAAAAACAAAGTCTTAATTATCACATAGGGGCAATTCATAAATTGCCACATAATATTTTTTAGTAATTTAAAATATACAATTCATATTCTACAAAATATTATAGGACACAATTACTTTTTTTAAGATTAAAAACGTGTTTATTTGTTTTCATAAAGATGTATTTTGGCATATAAGTAATGTTATAATCTGATTGAACATATTTTATATTTTTCTAAAAATAGAAACAAAAAAATAATTTAAAAATTAAATATAAGTAACTTTTTTTTTAGTTTTATTTTATAAATATTAAATAAATTTTTTATATATATGACTAATTAAATAATACAATTTATCATTGTAGTATGTATGATTAAAAAGGTAAAATTAAATTTATTGAATTGATTCAATTACACTTTCATATAAGTATTAAAAATTAAAATTATATATTCAAATATACTATATAACAAGTGAATGAGTGTTGTAGATGTACAATAATATAACAAATTAATACATGTAATTTACAATAAATATATTAATCATTTGCACAAATTTTATTTTCATATAGAAATATTTTTTTCTATAAGTGTTTATATTGCATATAACCTGTTCATTACATAAGCTTAGTAGATACATTTAAAAATATTTATTTTTAAATTTTATTTAAAATTTTTATGTCGAGAAAATATTATGGACTTTATTTAAGTAATATTTTTTTATATTATATAAATATTTAATAGAATATAAATCTTTGATTAAATAAAATTTTATATGTATTCTAAGTGTTATTGATATATTAAATTTGTCAAACATTTATGGGCTAAATAATATCTTAATTTTAATAAGTGTAAAAAATAAGTAGTAAAAATATTAAAATACAAATAATTATAACATTACATAATATGTTAAACAATTTTTTAATTAACAAAACAATAAAATCATCTACTTTTACTTAAATAATTTAAAACTTTTTAGATTTAGGTTAGTAATAAAACATTTTCTTATTTCTAAATAAATGTATCAATTTTTAAAATTAAGAAAATTTAGATATATAAAAATTTATGCAACAATAAGTCATACACATAAGATTATAAATGTACCTTTTAATTTGAGTTATATTAAAAACAAATTTAATAAAATAAATTTTTGTTTTATGTTATATTTAATTGTTTATTACAATGATTAAAGAGTATATTAAAGACTAATTTATATTCAATCAAATTGTATGAAATTTATATTTAAACAAACTCTTTAATTATATAATATAAATACATTTATAAATAATTTTTTTAAACTGATATGAATTTTAATTGAAAAACTTATATTTAAATTTGATAACTGATTTGCTTTTAAAATTTTTATGTCAAAAAAAATTATATTTATTTTTATTGTTTTGTAATTTCATAAATAATTTTTGAATTTTATAAGATTAATTATACTCAAAATTATTAATTAATGATCCAGGCTATCAAGTGTCAAGTTTAAATTTTAAGTATTTAAGAAGTTTTGGAATATAGATTATAATATAAAAGTTTTGGAAAAAGCAATTAAATTTTTAGTGTAAAGAGAAATTAATGCACTAGCTTAGATTAACACTTAAGCTGTGTTAATGATGTTAAATTTATTTATTCAAAAAATTTGATAGACATTTTACAAATTCCTCATCAATTAAGAGGAATATGAAATAAAGTTATATATTCTCACCATTAGATTCAATGTAAAATGTAAATAATAAATTCAATTGTATTATATAAATTATTATGTAATTAAATTATCTAAGTTAATATTTTTTATATTAAATTGTGCATTTTCTAGTAACATTTTTAATGTCGTATTTCTTTATCAAACAGTACTAATTTATTATTACTACTTTTTACAGTGCATTTTTTGCTAAATTTGTTTTTGGTAACTTAATATTCTGAACTTATATGTAGTACAATATTATTTTGTAATTTTATTAAATTTAACGTATTAATAAGAAAAATTTTATTTTTTAAATTTAAATTATTGATTAAATTATTTCTCATTATATAGTATTTGTAATATAAAAAAATATTTACTACATAATTATATTAAATTTAGCTTTTTTATAAATGCACTTTATAAAGAACAGTGATGGTGATAAAATATTAAAAATGAACAATATATTATTACTATATTGAAAAAAAATTGTAAGATGAACCATTCATTATGTTAAATTGAAATGTTATCTTTTTTGAAAGATTGTTTTAAAAAATCATATTCCACCTTTTAATATCTTATGAAAATATGGTGTTTTAATTAAAATAAGCAATATTAAAATAATAATTTTTAATACAAAACTAAGTATTTTATATATTTTAAATTTCATTTTAATTGTATTCAAAGACTTAAATGTATAAATAAAAAGAATAAATAAGTTTATTTTCAAATAAAGTTTTTAATTAATTATGTTTAATGCAAATAATATTCTTATTTACATTTTATGTCAAACTAACATGGTGTAGGGCACAGAACATCACAGAATGCTAAACGCTGTGTTAAATTGAAGAAACAATCATGGTGGATGACATATTTTCTTTCTCTCTCGCACACATTTGGTAACATTAGAGCCTCTGATGAGTGCCAGGCCCAATAAAACAAATTTTTTTAGTGCTATAAAACCTATTTAAAAAAATGCTACATATAGGTATATGGATTACCGCTAAATGAAAAGCCATATTAAAATATTTAGAAGTTAATTTACTAGAGTACAAAACTTTTTCAATTTTCATAAAATTATAAGTCATACTTATATAAAAATATTTATTCAAAAAATTATTAAACATTGTTTTATAATTATTTTTATTATTATCTATTTTTATAAAAATATAAATTATAATCATATGAACATTGAAAATGTTTTGTACTCTACTAAATTAACTTCTAAGTATTTTAATATGGCTTTTCATTTAGCCGTAGTCCATACATCTATATATAGCATTTTTTAAAAATGGGTTTTACAGTACTATAATTTGTTTATATACCACCACCAAAAATATATAAAAACAAAGAATTTTTTCATCTGACATGAATTTTTAAAATAAATAATATATATTTATTAATACACTTAATAATAATTCATTATTATAATTAAAAAATATTTAATATATTTTTAATATTATTTGTGAAATATTATACAATTGTAGGCTTTAATTTCATATTTTCATTATGTTGAAACATACAATTTAATAAATACAAATAATATACACCATTAAATAAATTATATTTTTCACAATATATAACATGTATGAAAAATAAAAAAATATATTATATATTAGCTCTTTTTTATTCCTTGACACTTTATCTTTCCATTTTTCTCTCGTGCTCGTGCACTATTGTGTTTGAAATCGTTTCTATACGCTCTTTTTTATTCCTTGACACTTTATCTTTCCATTTTTCTCTCGTGCTCGTGCAATATTGTGTTTGAAATCGCTTCTATACGCGTTCAGAAAATAATAACATAAACATGTGTAGAAGATTGCCAGTATCGACTCATGAAAAAAGCATATAAGAGGGAATTTTTTTGTTTTCTTTTATATTTCTTTATATTTTCATAAATTAAAAAAAATTAAGTTTTTTAATTGAATATAAATATATGTAATGAAACTATGTATAATTAATGAAAAATTAAAATATTATCAAATATCGAAAGTACAGGGTGTTAATTTTTATAGTTTGGATTGGGCCAGAATTGTTTCTTGCCACTTTTCTCATTTAAGCTTGGACCCTCCTGGTGTAGGGTGTAGGAAAATAGCAGGGAAGTCACAGAACAGATTCTAAGAGAAGGTTAATCTCCGTGTTAAACGTTAGCAATAAACGTGGTGGGGGAAATATCTTCTTTCTCTCACACTTATAGGTACCCTAGCGACCTCTGAAGTATCCATTGTCCGAAATAACATTTTTTATAAGTGCTTTAAAGCCTATTTGAAAAAATTTCAAAACTCAAAATATCTATATCTATATATACCTTTTCTTAAATAGGTTTTGAAATGCTTATACAAATTTTTTTTTAAATTTCCATGTGTCTACTAGAATCGTTAAAATTACTTCGGAAGTACGAGAGAGAAAAAACATATTTGAACCACCAAGTTTGTTTCTTATGCATAACATTGAACTTAACATTTTCTTAATATTTGTTCTGTGAAATAGGTTATGATAGAGAAGATAGTTATTGCCTTTATGCACTATGGACTAAAATTATTCTCGAACAGGTCATAAGGAGAAATAAAGGACACTGGGTAGGCGATGACGTATGATCTTCAGGAGAAATTTTAAGACGAATGGATAACTAAAGATATGACTTACTCATATTTTTTCTATCTCTTCATGTCAAATTTATTTTACATAATTTATATATTTTTATGTTTATACTAAGTAAATCAATAAATTTTTATTTTTATAAATTAAAATAATACAAAATTAATTGATGTAATTAAATTAATAAAGAGGCTTTAACGAAGGCTCTGGTCCTTATTAATCCTGATTTTTCAAAGCCCTTTACTGTGCAGTGTAATGCTAGTGGATATACAATTGAAGCAGTTCTCATTTAAGAATTAGAGGATGGAGAACATCCAATTTTGTATACCAGTAAAGTGTTGACTGCGGCGGAGCGAAATTACACAATAGGTGAACGAGAATGCTTATCTTTGTTGTGGGCAATTAAAAAGTTTCGACCGTATATTGAAAGATATAAGTTTAAAGCAATAACTGATCACAGTGCTCTTAAATAGTTGCTGAATCTAAAAGATCCGACGAGAAGATTGGCTCGTTGGGCATTAGAGATGCAACAATGGGATTTCGAAATTGAACATCGCAGAGGAGCGAATCATTACGTCCCAGATACTCTATCCAGAATGTATAAAGATGAATGAACATCTTTTGAAGACATTCAGGATGAGTGGTATTTACGTAGGATGAGAGAAATTGGTGAAACTCCGAATAAGTATCCCAAATGGAAAATTGAAGATGATAGGATTTACTGCTTCAGATATGATGCATTGTTGGATCCCATCTTATATCGCAAAGAGCAGTGGAGTTTGGTGGTTCTTAAAGAACTTAGAAGTCGAGTGATGAAGGAGGCACATTGCGAGGCACATTTACGAGTGGAGAAAATATACGACCACGTTGCTAGAGAATACTACTGGCCAGGCGTATAGTATGATGTAAATAAATTCGTTCATGAATGTCTGGAGTGTCAGAAATATAAAGTTTCACAATCAGGCCCCAAAGGATTAATGGGACCAAGAATAGTGGAGAAGCCGTGGGTAGTGGTGGCATCTGACTTGAAGTTCCCACCTAGCAAAAACAGATTCAAATACTTATTAGTATTTCAAGATTTGTTTACTAGCTGGATTGAAGTTTAACCATTAAGATCAGCTGAAGGAAAAGCAGTGTCGAGAGCCTTTAAAGAATTGATATTGTTTTGTTGGGAAACTCCAAAGTATTTGTTAACGGATAACAGAAAGGAATTTATCAATAAATGATTAAAAGGTACATTAGACGAATATGGAGTTAAACACGTGACAACTTCTCCTTATCATCTTCAGGCTAATGCGGTTGAACGTCGTAATAGAACCCTTAAAACCATGATTGCTACGTTCATTAAGGAAGATCACCGAGTTTGGGATGTACAGATACATGAATTTAGATATGCAGTGAATACGGCAGTGCAGTTGACAAGTTGTGTATCACCAGCGTTTTTAAATTATGGTAAACATCCCCGTCGGGTGAAAAGTTTAAGAAGTTTAAAAGGCTTAATGTCTTACGCGATCTTATAGTGACGTTTTTAGAGAAAAAGAGGCTAATACAAAGTAAAATTTATAATCAGAATAAAACTGATATAAATTATAAAGTGGGTGATGTAGTAATGAGAAGAACTCATGAATTATCAAATGCGATAAAGAAGTTCTCTACCAAATTAGCCCCTAAATATGAAGGTGCTTTTGAGATATTAAAAGTATTGTCCCTTGTAGTGGTTGAAATTGTGGATCGGGGTAAGCGAATCTCAAAGCCCCATATTTCAGAGTTGAAAAGGTTTGTTCCTCCTACGAAGGAATAAACTAATTTTACCTTTCTCTATAAAATTAATCGGCAATAAAAGGGAGAAAATTCATAAAATTATTTTGTTTCAGATGGAAAATATAAATAATATCCAAGTTAGTGATCGAGCCTACACGACCTGCATGTTAACATACGGCCCTATTTTAGTTTCGGAAGTCTCGTTGGTGTAGACGGCGCTTAGTTCGTTAAATTGAAATGAGACAGATAAAGGCGCGAACATGTATTTTTGTATATATATATTAAAATGCATAAGTGAAGTGATGTAAGTACTAAAAAAATTATTAGTGTTGTGCCGCTACGAGATCTCCGATAAGTATAGTTTCTATACTTATCGGTCAAATAATAATTTTCTTTTTTATATGAAATAAGAATATTAATTGGTTATTTTAATAATAGCCAATTGAAATTTAAATCATGACAGGTAGACAGGAAAAGGGACTTGTCGGCTGAAATGCGACCAATATTAAATTTGCCGAATTTAAATAAAAATAGGTAAATTTGATTATTGGTTTAATTTTAATTAAAAATTGAAAATAGTGATGTAAAGGGGTGGAGCTTTCTTTTTGGAGAAAAGAGAAAGTTTCACTAATTGATAGTTGTATATTATATTTCATTGTAATAACATATATATATATATATATGTATATAAATTATTTTCTCTTAATAATTTATTCTATTGTTATGAATATTGTTAATATTGAAGTGGTATTGTTATTATTGAGGGAAGTGGATAATCCGGAAATATATTTTCATTATTAAGAAATATTATTATTTGAAAAGAAATATAATGTAGAGGAGATATATTGCCATAAGTATTTATCTTGAGATTATTGAAATTTATTAAATAAATACTTTATTTAGTAATTTTAACAAATCATTTTAAGTGAAGTGTGACAATATAAATATTATTTATAATACAGTTCGGGAAAATTTATTATAATTGATTTGCAAAAATTGATTTAGTGAATTTGCTGTGTTACAAAATGGAATAGCCTTGTTAGATTTATTATTTATTTTTACTTAATTTAACCTATATTTTTATATATTTTTTTAAATTAATCATATATATATATATTATATATTTTAATAAATTTTACTTAACACATGAAAACGATATAAAGTTGTTGAATCTTTATTGTCTCTCAAAAAATCAGCTGTTTGAATATATATAACTTTCCCTACATTATTATATAATTTTTTGCCTTTGTCTCCAATTATTATCGCCGAGAACATTAAATACACTTTTATTATACAAACATAGATACTCAACTTTTAAATAATTTTTTGCTCTTACTATATATTCATATTAAAATAATTTGATACAAAATATTCGTTAAATCTAAATAACGAGAATTAGATTTGACAGTGTCTTGTCACAACTTGAGGAAATGTGATTGTTAAATGACCTGAACTTCCTCTAATTTTTTTGATAAATCTTATTATCGCCAGTGTACTATATTTATTTTACTATCATTATTATTATTCTTAGTTTTCAGTCTTTCATCATTCATATTCTATTGATGGATAATGTCCGTTGATTCATATAATAATTCTAAGATAAGATCTTTATTTTTCTAAGTATACATATTAACAGTAAGATGTATTTATGAACTTTATTTAATAAAAATATTACCTAATGAATAGCTAAAAGCAGAATTTTTACGTTTTTCATTTACTCTTATAATTTATGTTTTAATTCTTCCCTTCATTAATTATCCTATTAAAGTATTCTTTTTATTTTTCATCAATATTGGTATATTTATGATTTAGTATTTCGACGTTCAATTTTATTAAATTTTTCACTCAGCTTTCTTTTATAACTCTAAATGGCATTTATTGACATATCGATGATATAATATTTTAACGTTTAATTTTGAATTTATCTTTATTTAGCTTTCTTCTATGAATTTTGGTTTTAATATTATAATTGGTATTGCCGTTTTGTAATATAAACATTTTTCAAGAATTTATAGTTTGATATAAAAGCATGTAAAAAAATTTTATAAAAATTTTCTTGTTAACCAGATATTCAAAAAATGAAAGTTAGTTAAAATTAGATGAGATGCTCTTGATCCATAGTAAAATACTGAATCAGATTCTGAAAAAAAGAAGTACCAATAATTTTTAATAACAATTTTTTAAATATGTTAGGTTTAAACACATAAATATTAAATTTACACTTTATTCATTGAAAAATTACCATTAATTCTTTAAAGGTGACATCGGATAATTTTGTAAAATTTGTGTTAAATTTATAAGTAATTCAGGTATTACAATTATATGATTAGGTTTTTAAGAATCACCCGAAAGTGTAATTAAATAATATTAAAATTTACAACAATCACAGTTATTTACTAAAAAAATTAAATATATGTATACATGCTGTTTGAACTCTAGAATCATTCATTAATAATAATAAACATACAAAAAAACAAAAGTAATCTAATATTTGATTACTTCTTTCTAGACACAATATTATATGCTTGAAAAATGCTGATTGCATAGCATTTTACCTTTCGATGTTTTTCAGTTAAGCATTATATTTTTAATTTACGTAAAAAAATTACAAAAAGCATGCGAAAAAAAAAATTATGATCAAATTACATAGTAACCGAAGTTCAAGATTATGTTTTAAAGTTGTATATAATAACATTTAATAAGTGCACTAGTTGACTACAATCTTAAACATTAAATAGATAAATAGTAAATATAATTAAATATTAAAATGAAATTGACAATATGATTATAAATGTCTGTGCGCATTCGCGATAAATGATAAATTGAACGGCACTAATCAAATTTTAAACACCACTATTGAACAAAGGAGTTGGACCAAAGCCATTATTGTATTTTAATGACTAATAAAAATATTAGTCAGAAAATAAAATTGTTTTCAAATTATGCTATTTAATAAGCAATTGATAGAAAAAATGAATAAAATGTAATTACTTTTGTCATTTGGATCACGGAAACCACATTGACGATGACCTAAAATACTTTTCCGTTTTACTTCCACATATCCTGGTATATGTAAAGATGGAGCATCAAGTTTTCCAGTCGACATCAACCTGCTAAAGTCACGTTCTAGCTTATTGGCAATTGGACCTTTCAGAGATATAATTTTTTTATTAGATATTGAGAATTGTAAAAACTATTGTTTACCTTTAAAATGTATTAAGAATTGAATACAGGCACCATTGTGTAATACTTTCGTTTTTCTACTATCAATAGATAACATCCATTCTGGAATTCCCATTACTTGTCGTATATCTTGTAAAAATTGCGCCCTAAAATATTGAATAAAATATAATTTTTTTTTTTTTTATGTAAATAAATATTTTATAAAAATTTATTGTAAAAAATATAATATAATGTAAGAATTGTATTAATTAATTATACACATACATATAATAAAAATCTTTAAGGGTTAAATATAAATAAATATAATATAATGAATATCTTATGAATATATAAACTTACGCAACGAAACGTGGTGGCTTGCGTATATTTGTATATTTAATGATATCATTATCATATTCAATATTCGCACAAGCAAATCTATCATTGCCAAAGTTTTCATCTAAAATGACGATTGATTTTCCTAAAGCAGATACCTTACCTCCTAAAGGAAAATTTGAATCTACAAATATTTTCCTTTCTAGACCAATATTAATTGGACCCAAACGCGCTGACACATCACCTGCGTCACAGCGTAATGGAAGATTTGTGCCACACTCTCGCTTATAAAGATCTGTCTAAAAAATAGAATGCGTAATTATAATAAATTATAATTAATAATAAATTTTCTAGTTGAAAATTAATTTATAATTGTATTAGAAAAGTCAGTAAATAAGCTAAAAGAAAAAATTGTAACCGTACAATTTTTTATAATTAAATACGTAAATTTACGATGTAAAAATGGGTATTGACTATTTTTTTAACAAAATATTTGGAATATCATTATTATAATATATACAAAATTTATATATTATAATATTATATTATATTGTATTATATATATAATTATTCTCTTTATATAAAGTGATTTTGAAATTAAATTAATTAAAAATAATAAAATCATTTTAATCTAAAAATGTTTCATATATACCTTTAAAATATAAAAGTAGTTAATTATAAAGATATATTTATTAAAGCATAATTGATATTACTTTCAGTCTTATTTTTAACATAAAATTAAATAATTCAATCAATATTTTTTTTAACAGATTGTTTATTTTACACTTTATGCATTATATAGTCAATTTATTTAAAAATATTATTATAAAATTAATTACATTTAAAGGATCGCCTAATTGCGTAAAATAAGGATTCCATCTGTACCCTCCTGCAACACATCGACTGGCTTTGGCTTTTATTGACGCATCAGTACTGACGGGATTAACGTATATTGCCCAATTATGGTTTCTTGTCTATAATATATATTATTTACTATTATGAAATAATATTAATATTGTAAATTATAATACAAAAAAAAACAGACAAAATAAAATATTGATTGTAAAAATTATTTATATTTTATATTGACAATTAACTTAATAAATAATTAATTTAAAAAACAAATTAAGAATTAACTATTACTAATATAAGTTAAATACAAATTCCATTATCTAATTTTCAAATTGTAATACTTACAATATTGCGATCATGTTTACCAGGATGTCTTAAATTAACTTCGATAACAGTATCACTTAGACTACCATCATAATATTCTAATTGAGCCTATAATATAAATTTAAAAAAAAATTTTAATTTTTTATGCAAGTTTGTTTTAGCATTTTTGTTGAAATAATTAAAATAAATAAAATGCTAAAGATTATAAAATTTGAATTATATGTTTTTATTATTAATTTAAATATATTTGATTAAATAATATATAATAATTTGTAAATGTATTATAAATTAAATAATTAAAATTCAATTATAGAATTATTAAAAATTTAAAATCATTTATCAAGTAATTAATCATAAAAAATTTACCATTCGAATATAACCATAAACATAACCTAAAGGATGATGAAACGAAGCAATAGCTTTTAACTCTTTAGCTTCTGTAGGAGAATATCCTTGTTCAATGGTTGTACATGCCCATCTATAAATATTCAAATTTTATATTTAGTTTTAAAATATTAATTTTTGAAAATTCTATAAAAATAATCAAGAATTTGTGCATCATCTTTTTATGTATAGTAATTGATTTAAGATTCAATAAAATATACCATGTACCATTCGCGAGCTTTCGATGAAAAAAACCAAAAATTGGCGGGATAAAGCGACAGCCAGTTTGCCAGGGATTAGGATTAGTGGTAATAAAATATACAATTATGTTTATGAATTTTTAAAAGTCCGTATATATTTTTAATATATCAAAGTTAGTTAAATATTACGAAAATGTTTACACATGAAACCCCTGTCTTTAAATTTTAGTAAATATATAAAATAAGATACAATAAATATTATACAAAATATTATATAATTTAAATATTTTTGTTTTAGTTTCTGAATCTTAAAAACGAATTATGATGATAATGAATAAATATCGATTCTATTTAGGTTTTTTACAAGTAATTGGGTATAATCAAATTAATGATTAAAATGATCCACTAAAAGCTCTCCTTTAAAATTTTTGACATTGAAAAAAACTTTGTCAGAAAAAAGTTATTATTGAGTAGTAAGAACTTAAAATGCATTAAAAAAATATGTTAAAAGTCTTAAATATGTAAAACTATTTTAAGGTTCTACAAAACTGTCAAATGTTGCAAAGAATATCTACATATAGAAATGATTTTATCTGAATGGAAAATGGAATATGGTTAAAGATAGTTAAAGATATTCTTAACACTTTTATACAAAAAAATACTTTTTGAACTTTAATACGTTAATAGAACGTAAAAATCTATAATCGGTGGTACAGGATCAAATTGGAGATTAACAGATTTATTAACTAGATAATAATAAATTTAACTATGATCAGTTATACTATGATTTAAAAATATATAAAGCTGCAAAAGCTGATAGCAACTCTCTTGAATTACAAAAACCAAGAGATTTTTTAAATTTATATTATTATCCAGCCTGATGAAAGATAATTAAATAACTGAATGTACACCGTCATCCTGGAGATTAGCAGAGGTTCATTCATTTCAAAATTTCTCAAAATATAACATTGCTTACCTAAATATTATAGAAATATCTGTTTAATGAACTTTTTCCATACTAAAAATGATGGAGAAATTATATATATGTATGTATATATATATTAATTAAATATAACTGTTAGCGACACGCGAAAAAAGTTTATAATAATTTAGAACATAAACTTGAAATGAGTATTAGGGCAAGTGTTGAAAAATTAAGCGTAAAATAGCGATTTCAAAGGTTTGAACAACAACTAAAGTTAAGATAATTGTAAGAACGCATTGAGTTGTGAAGCTCGAAAAGAGGGGAGGTCGTGATGGACCAGTGAGATTTTAAACTTTGGATCAGACATTCTTGATCAGCACTTTGAACGATTCGGACGGCCCTCTTCCCCTTTTTGAGCTAATCGAAGTACTTATAAATTCAATAAACATTGTCTGGTAAATGCAAAATTACACTTAGTTCACATATTTCTTATTTTTAAACAGCTCAATAGAATTCACTCTTTCCTAATCACACTATACCTCGAGATATTTTTATACAAACAATAATTTCATTGATAATCAACAATAACCGAACAACTATACTATATACAATATATTTAACAATTGATCTCTGTATTGTAGGCAAGAAGAATACTAAAAATGAATATATATAGTCTGTCTATAAAGTATTGAATTGTTTTTTTAAGTCACTTGGTTGTAGCTAGGTCTTAAAATGTAGAAGGGGAGTTTTTTCTATTTGTCCCTTTTATTTTCTTTTTTCCAAAATTATAATTGGTAGCATTTTACTTCATGCGAAAGATGTTTTTCAGTTTTGTGACACGGTGAATTAGAATGACTGTTGGAGCAGATTTTTACACGGTAAAAATCTGTTAAAGCAAAATCCTGGTGTTTCTAATTATCGAAAAAACATAGAAAGAGGACAAATAAAAAAAAACTCCCCCTAAATTTTAATATCTCTTCCAAATTTTTACGACAAATACTGACTTCAAAAATAAAACTCTATACTTTATAGACAGACCATATGTGTTCTAGTTTGAACACTGAATTTCGCATGAAAATTTAAGGAGTATTTTCAGTAATTTTTGTAAAGCATACTTTAAAAAGATTTTTTAAAAAGCACATTTACTATAATATAATTACTGCTATTAAGAATAAAAACAATATTTCTCAATTAATTTATAATGATTATGAGAGGAGAGAGCCAAGCAACTGAAAAAGAAAATATTTGATATTTTAATATTAAATTGATAAATAAATGGAATTTGAACTGGACAGTCAGTTTTTGTTGAATAAATAGAAATTAACATTTTTTACTAGAATCTTATTCCTGTAATTACTATTTAACGCGCGCTCTCTCTCTTTCTCCCTGTGTTTCGTTCATGTTAATTTACATAAAAAATTAATGATTTTCTTTAAGATAGTTGCGATCAGCTTTTTTCTTTTGCAAAGAAGGTTTTTTATTGCCAGATTATTAAATTTGTAAATATTAGATAACAGTTATATTTAAAATTAAAAATTATAAATTAGATATATTTCATTTAATATGCACGCGCAGAATTGAGAAATACTTTGCAAGAGGCATTAATTGTTTCAAACTTCAGTTATTTTTATATTCTGATTTTGAAAAGATTTTGACGTCATTATAATAAATTATTTTGCTTGAATAATTAATTGATTTACATTAATTAAATAAATATTAATGTTTTTTTAAGGAGTTACATCATGTATATAGTTTCTATAATCTTATCCACATTTTATAGCCAGTGTCATGCAGGACATGCTGGAAAAGTTTTATAAACGATACAGGAAAGTTAAACTAGCAGATAATCGAGAAAAGACAAACATCCTTTTATTTACAACCTGATATAAGATTAAACCGATTAAACTTGCAACTGAACGAGTATTCTGTCCATACAGATATGGAGGCCAAATACCTGAGAATGAGCTGATTCATTCTGTTATTCACAAACCTTTATTTTGAATAAAAAAATATCAAAACAGACGATAGAATTCCATTGATATGTACTCGCGAATAAAATTTAAAATAATTACTTGATAGAAAAAGCTGAAAGAAACTCAGAAGTTATTGAGCTGAATTTAATTTGATTTAGTTTAATTTGATTCACAAATAACTACAAAGAAATGAGCGTAGTATTTGAGTTGAAAAATGGAAGCTTAGTTCTTCCAATGCGATTATATTCTTTCTGAACAACTATTCCATCATCTTTCAAGCAGAGATGTAGTCTATGTTCAAGAGGATGTTGCGCTGATAAAGATAAATTTTTAAATAAACTATTAAATAGAAAACTTTAAATCTTAGAGAAAGAAAGTTATAAGAATATATTTTTTAATCTGAAATAAATAAAGTCATTAGCAATTTGTTATCAAAAATCAAAGTTGAGAAATGAAACAAAATAAAAAGGCTTATAAAATGATTAAAACACAATCTTTTAAAGAATGACAGCTTTTCCTGTAGAATCTGAACATACGAGGCATCAGACTTATTATTAGATGGCTCCACTGCAGACTCCACTTATATATTAGATATAAGCGAAAATAATATGAATAACTACAAAAATTAGACGACAGCAAGTATAATCTTGTCAAAGTTATGCTTTTAAATTATACATTTATAGTAATATTTGTGTACAATAAACATGTTTTATTTTCTGTATAGAAGGTGTAATCATTAAGTGTATTAAGTATTATAACAAGTATAAAAGTTTCTAAATTTTTAGTACATAAAAAAGTATACCTAGTATTTTCTTCTTTTTTATGTACAACAATGCTCCGACCAATTATGCTCCTTGGACCAAACAAAGGTAATTGTGTATCATTATATATAGCTACATAATTCTGACGTCCATCTAATGTTCCAAATTTTCCACTTAGATCACCTATCTCATACTGATCTACGGTGCCGGTTGCTGATGGTGGAACTGTACTCATATTTATATTGAATGGGTTCCATCGACCATAAAGAGTAGTACTTTCACATGGAAACTCCAAATCTATTTCAACTGGTGCCTTCATATAAAAAATTCGTGATTTAAGTTTGTTTATTTATGTAAAAAATTTTAATTTTAATTTAGATTTTTTAATTTATATTTGTTCATAGAAAAAAGAATTGTATTTATTAATAGCTTAATTATATTACATTACACAAATATACATTAATTGTAAGTTAATAAAACAATTTTCCTGCATAAGAATCTTTCAATAACTAAAATTAAACATTTCAAATTAAGCAATGTTAGTTTTTTCGTGTGCATTTAGATTGATACATTTATTATTTATTTTCAAGTACTATTGTTTATGTAAATTGTCCGAATGTGTTATCATATTAACAATTAATAATTAGATATTAAACTGATCTGGTAATAAATATATAATTTCAAATTTATTATATGGCGTGTCCGGAAAGTATCAATTTTTTTTTTGAAACCTCTATTTATTCTAGCGATTTGGGAGGTTGGAAAATGTACGAGGAAGTTTTTCTTATTTGTCATGCCCCTTTTTTATTATTACAAGTGACAGGGTTCTACTTTACGTGTTTCTCAATTTTTTAACTAAATTTTGACGCGATGGAGTGACTGTTGGAACAGATTTACACGGGAAAATATTTTTATGGTTTAATAAAAATGCTATACAGATTTTTAAACGTTAAAAAAGTCTTTAAGAATAAAATATGTGTAAATCGTAATTAGAAATATTGCATATAGATTTCAAGAAGGTCACTCATAAGGCCTGTTCTCAATATCTGAAAACAGTCCGAATCTATTATAATGCCGAGAGTGTGCACAAAATTTTGAGTTTAAACCGTCATTTAAAATTTTTTTTAAAAACCTCCACTGCTTTTACCAAACCTTAAACCAAAACATTACCATATATTCATATTCTACTATTATATAAGATACTACGTATATATTATATACTAGTAACTCCATCGCGTCGTGTTACAAGATTGAAAAACACGCTTCGCACGAAGTAAATTCCTACCACTTTTAATAATCAAAAAAAGAGGACAAATGGAAAAAAAACTCACGTGCACATTTTCCGATCTCCTCGAAATCGCTGTATAGTGGCTACAACAACAAAAATCCTAGATACTTTTCAGATGGATCATGTATGTATTGAAGAACCTAAACCTGTAACAGATGGCAACTGTTTTGCAACTTTATTTTTACCTTATCGGTTTCTTACTTATTTTAGTATTAAAATGATATTTTTGTTCCAAAATTTAAAAAAAGTAAATTTAAAGTTTATAAATATATTTACAAAATTTTAAAAGAATCAATTAATTGATTTTTTGAAAGCCCTAAAAAAATGACCATATTTTAAAAGTACGAAACTAGATAAGGCCCTTAAAAGAATTAAAAAAAAAATTTTTTTAATACAAGAATATATATTAATATTTACCATATGAATATGATATTCACTAATATCTCTCTTTAAACCATGAAGACTCATTTCTACATTAGTTATATCATAAGGACTTTCTTGAATAAATTCTAATTTTCCATTTATGCTTACTTCTTCTCCATTGCCAAACCAATCTTTTGCCACTGCTTTTTTTTTGTGTATTGCAGATATACTAAATTGAAAATTTTATAATTAATTTATAAAATTATTTGATTATTTTTAAGCTGTTAATTCATGTTTACACTCGAAAATTGTGTTGAAATCATTTTCTTTTGTAATATATTCGAGTTAAAAATAGCTTTTATTAAAAATAAAAATTATTTTAAAAATTTGATTAAAATAATTACAAGATAAATTGAAATCTAATAATTATTTATAGAATAAAATATCTTTTATATTATATTTCGAAGATATGAGATTCCACGTACGTGTACAAATTTATTTTGAACAGAATCCATTTTTTGTGTATAATTAAGATGACGCTGTATCAATTTAATTATACGTTTGAGTAAATTTCAATTTGATGAATCTTCGCTGAAATTTAAATAACTAACTGTTTTTTAATACTAACGAGGAACCATATATCATTATATTATAAAATTTCACGGTAAATTAATCCAGTATAATTATTTTTCAATAATTACTAGTTTAGCCCTAATGAAAATATTAATGATTAGCAAACAAGTGTAATTTTAATTATTTTATAAAATTTGTTATAAAATAACATTTCATGCACGTGGATATTTCTTTAATATTCAGTATTTAATAAAAGGCATGTAAAAATTAAAAAATAGAAGGTTAAATGATGCTTTATAATATAATGTTACGGACGTAACAAAATATAATAATTCCATTAACTAAACGAATTTTTCGCATACCAAAAAAGGGATTACGAAAAGTAATTGAGAAAATATAAGGCAAAATACGCGCATTTAATATCGCTGATAATTAAGAATAATCACTTACGAATACTATTAGCCAAGAGATTGAGAAAAAGTATAACTGGGTTAATAAACTAAAAGTGACAAAATGCGAATTAAGGCGGAAAATGGGAACACCTCCTAGGTTGGAGAACAGAAAGAGTTAATAATTTTTCTCTATAAATCAGGGGGCTGCTTCGGATTCGGGACCTGCCTTTTCTATCTTTCTAATTGCTTATTAATTAGAAGACGAGAAAGATTAGATTCGGCAGTCTATCTTCGGAATTTTTGGACGATCGCGAGTAGGAATGGAATAAAGTCAGCTCGGGTTAATAATACGGAGTAATTCAATCCCGATCGGCGATTTTCGTCGGTAAAACAACGCAACACACACGCGATCGAGCAGTTTTATAGTAAAGCAAGTATTGTAATAATTACGGACAAAAACACGTAGACACTAGATTCACATCACGAGCCATTTTAATACATCAAATTCTCTCTTCCGATTTATGATTAACAAATCGGTACTTTAAACGTGAATTGATAAATTGTATTTTATTTTAACGGTAAAACCTCATAAAGGCTGAAGCGCTTCGACCGATTCAGCTGCGGCAGAATAAAACTGCGAAATCTTAATATAATAAATAAGCGAATAAATAAAGGAGTAAATAAGTCACGCGACAAATAAACGCGATAATATAATAAATAAATAAATATATGAATAAGTAATTAATTACAGAGTATAAATAAATAAATAATATAATAGAATTATACGTTGTAACAAAAATATAAATGTGGAAAAAATGATAAATTTTATAAATGTAAATATTTTAAGAAGTAGATTTTTATGTTAAGGCTTTTTTAAAATAATATAAGATAATAAATTGTTATAAATACATGAATTAAAAAATTTTAAATTATATAAAACTATAATTATTTAAATATTATCATCTGTCTAAATAAATTAAATATATAACTATTCGGGCCATTTTTACAGTAAAATTTAATATATACAAAAATATTTTAAAAAAGTAATAAAAAATATCGAATGATCCAGCACACGAGTTTGTGTACACAACAATAATGCACACAAAAATCATTTTATTTGTTATTCATTCAACAAAATCCAAAGAAAAGTTGAAAATTTAGTTATTTACTTAAATCAATTAACCTTAATATCGTATAAAAAAGTCGTCGTTCAAGTCTATTTAATGCGTGTAAGAATATTATCTCCCCAATGAACGCTGATCAATTTTTTAATTAATTAACTTACAGTTCGTGATTGGTTTCTGTATATTGATACGACTCAATTTATATGTTTTATTCATTTTAATTGTTGATAATCGCCTTGTATGATAATAATTATTAGAAAAAGCAAAGAGTGCGAGTAAAGAACGATTTAGATACATTTTAATAATCAAAAATAATTATACTGAAAAAATAATAAAAATAATTTGTTTAGATACAGACATAAAAAATTTAATCCGGTTTCAGAATGAAAACATCATTATAACGTTTCATTAATAATTATTATACATGAACATAAAATATAATTTACCTTTTTTACATTGACTCAATTCGAAAAATGTTCCTTAAAGAAGTCATATCATTATTTTAATTCTTTGAATTTTATAAACTTCAATTACCATTTTTATTTGCTTATACTAATAGAAAATGAGTTAATATATAAAGTAATGACATCTGAATTCATTATAACGGATCGTTTATGTCTTTCATACTTTGAACATTAAAAATAAATGTTTAAAATAATTTAAAGGTTTTTATTGAATTAAATATTAGATTACTTAATTTTAATTTCTATATTTAAAATTTTTTTAAAACAATATTTTGCGTTTTGTATTTTTAAATATATATTTCTAAAATTACTTACGTAGAACATGCTAATCTATTCCCTCTAACTTTAGATCCAAAATCATCATAAATGACCAAACTTTTACCAAGTATGCTCGTGGGTCCTGAAAGTGCAATCAATGGATCGATAAACAGGTGTCTAATTAATTTTGAATCGTGATTTTTTTGGGCCACGATATTTAGCGTTCCATGTCGCGTTAGATCGCCCAAGTGACAGAAATTTCTATTGCTTAACGAACAATTTTCAAAGTGATTCACATCCCATTCAATCTAAAAATTCCATTTATAAATCAATTTTTAAAATCAAATGTTTTAATTATTAATTTTTTAATCAGATCAACTAATTAATCTAATTTTCTAATTGATTCAATTATTAGCTCAAAAAATAGCTTTTGTATTCATTATATAATATTGTATTATAATAAATGAACTTAGAAACATAATAATTTAATTTTTTTATTATTAATTTTATATATTACTTAAAATATTCATTTTTCATATGCAGTTATTTAATAGTTATAAAAAACAACTTATTGAAATTAATTATATTTATATATTATATTCATTTATATTAACATTATTTCAACCAATTAAAATATACTTTGTAAGGATTATAAGGAGCCCCTGTACTTAAACATCTTGCCATCCAATTGTAATAATCTTTTCCAGCTGGATTATCATGAATCATCCATCTTAAATAAAAGTATAAATTTAAATAAGATATTAATGCGTGAATGCTTAGAATTTTTAGTAAATAAAAATAATAATTTAATAATAATAAGTAGGCAAATAGTACCAAAAAAAAGTAAAACAAAATAAATACCGATGATTTACAGAATCATTTAAAGTAATTCCATCTGCATATACCAAATTTTCTATAATAATTGCAGTATCCATTTCAGGTTTACTTTTGGGTTGGCGAAATATAATTTTACCAACTATTGGATAATGAAATACAACTTCGGATGTAATCATTGGCATTTGACCTGTATCATCCGGCATTTGTAAGATAAGTGTTCCACAGACCCATGGAATGAAACTTATTTTATCATCACTTTCATTGTATCTAATGAAATTATATTAAAAAAGTATTTAATAAAATAATTATAACTATATAATTAAAAGGGAGACTTGCTAGATCAATAGTTAAAAGGTGAATGCAACATCATTATTTAGAATTCAAGAAAATTTTTATGATGAAAATCATAATTATAAAGAATTTTTGAAAAAGTAAATGTTTTTAAATCAAATTTTATACTGTATGGGAGAATGAATAACTACACGTATTCTTGCACTATTCAGTATAAATTGATTATATACACTTATTGTTAATTTTATTTATTTTTATTGGGTGTTTTGATTTTTTTTATTTTAAAATACATAAGAAAGAGATAAATTTTTATATTTAAATTATCTAGTGTAAAGTCATATTTATAATAGTTTTGAGTTAATACATGTATGTATTTAGTGTGTAGGGATAAATACTATTATGTAATTACATATGCTGCCTATTAATATTTTATAACATTAAAAAATAAAATTTTGTCAATATTAGAATAATAACTAAAATTGTATCAAAAAATTAAATTTTATCAAAATTCAATATTCGGAAGTTTTTTAATCAATTAAAATTAGTTATTACTTACTTGTGAACAACGAGAGTTCTATGAACAACACTATTTATTCCTGATAAAGGAAGATAAGTATCCCAATATAATCCACTGAGTTTAGAGCTACCCGGAAGTATATTAACGTGATGAAATCCTTCCTTACGTCCTTGAAGTTTTCCTGATAAATCACCGATAGCATATTGATCTTGAGTACCATATCCTATAAATATTATACAATTAAAATTTTTTAATAAAATATAATTGAAAACTGATTATTAATTTTATAATCATAATTCTATACAGTATTTACATTAAAAATTAAATAATTTAATATTTTAAAAAAGAACAAATATTCATATTTGAATAAGGTTTAAAACAAAATATATTATTAATTTGATACAATTTTTTTGAGTGTTTAATTATTTTAAATATAGATTTATTAATAGTAATTAATCAATTATATTTTTTTATTTAAAAATTTAAACTGTAAATTTTGTATATTTTTTTACAATTAAATATATAAAAATAAACGACTAATTTACAAATTTTTTATTTGAAATTACCACATACAGTAGTGCAGAGGTACGTCGGTGTTCTACGATGTATCGGTCGGAACATCACAACTCAATTTGTAAACATGTATATTTTATACCTCAATATATACAAATTTTGACATCATTCTCTACGACATGATGTTATTTTTCGTGATATTATTGAGGATCATATGATACTTATAATTTAAATTTTGTGTGTCCTCTTGCATTTTTGATGTATTATTAATTTTAATATATATTATTTCCGATATTAGCCGTTTCATATAATTATTTTTAATGTCAAGAATATGTATATTATCCTAATCAATAGTATGGTTGCATTTTAACGAATGCGCCGCTACCATTGAAGTATTATTATTGTCTTTAATGTGATCATTTATTTTTATTTTTAGACTACGTTTAGTTTTACCAATGTACACTGATGGGCAGTCTTTGCATTTTATTCTATAAAAATTAGTTTTTTCCCATTTTTCGGTAACATCTTTTCTTTTTGCAGTAACTGAATTTAATTGATTATTTATATTTTGGATTAGATTTATTCCATACTTTTTGAACTTAAGTGTATATTTAAAAAAAAAATTTTTTTGAATTTTTTGGAAAAGTCATAGTATGGAATTTATCTATGTTGTTATTACAGTTATTGTTTCTTTTGTAATTATGCATTTTTAAACGTTTTTTATATATTTATAAATAAAGTAATCAGGGTAATTATTTTTTTGGAGAATGACTTTAACTATTTTTTTTACATTAATGAAATCATTGGTTGGAAAATAAAATGGCTTTATTAATTAAGTTGTATACAATATTCCTTTTTTGCAACAATGTGTGATTGGATAAGATATTATGTATCCTTTCCAACTGTATAGGTTTCTGTTACGAAATCGTGATAATTCGATTATTTTCCGTTTTGATTAATACAAGGTTAAGGAAATTAATCGATTTATTATTTTCTATTTCATATGTGAATTGTAACCGTTTGTTATATTTATTAAACCTATTTAAAATAACGTCTAACTGATCTTTATGAATACAAAAAATTGTATCATCCACATATCTTATAAAATAATGGAATTATATTGTTTTTTTTCAAAATATTTAAGCATTCAGACTTAAAGTCGTCCATCACTATGGCTGCAAATAAAGGTGATATTGGTGAGCCCATTTGAGTACCGAAAATTTGTTTGTAAAATTTTTTTTCAAATACAATATGTATCGTCGAAAACAAATTCAATAATTGTTATGATATCATTAAATTGAATTTTACAAATACTATGTATAGTGAATATTCTTCTTTCCAAGTTTTTTATTACCAGCTCATAAGATACAATTATAAATAACGAACTCACATAAAGAGAAATACGTATATAATTTGTTGCGATTTTTACATTTTTTAATTTATTTTTTAATTCTATACTCTTATTTATTCTTGACCCAGGGGGCTTGATCCTTTTTTTAGATCTTTGTATAATAATTTTGATATAAAATGTAAGAGACTGTTTACTGTGGAAATGATAGGTCGCAAAGGACAATCAATTTTATGTATTTTATGTAATCCATATGTTTTAGCTAAGTTAGTGTTTGCCTGTGTAAATTAATTATTATGATATTTTTTGCCTAAGTATTCATTTTCATTTATTTCATTTAATAATTTATGTGTTTTAGTCTGTAGATTTTTCAATGGATTTTTGTTTATTCTTTTGTATGTATTGGAGTTATCTAACAATTTATTCATTTTTGTATTGTATTCATCAACATTAATACGTATTTTCATATTGCCTTTGTCTGAATTAGTAAAAAATACATTTTATTATTATTTAAAAACTTTTTTGTTTCTTTAAGTTTTTATATTTTAAATTGTGTAGTTTTATTCTCAAAATTTCTATTGTTGTTAATATACTTCTTAATATATTTGATAGTGAGTTCTCGGATGCACTCTGTGTCATGATCATTAATATTTAGAGCAGGTAACGTTGTATCAATATTTTTTATCGTCGTGACAGCGTCGTTTTGATTGAATTTCTTATTTAAATTATAGCGGGATCCGAGGGCTATTATATCAACATCGTCCGGTATATTTATATTAGTTCTATTATGAATCCATTGTTTTTTTATCTATGTGACTATATAATACATCAAAAATGCAAGAGGACACACAAAATTTAAATTATAAGTATCATATGATCCTCAATAATATCACGAAAAATAACATCATGTCGTAGAGAATGATGTCAAAATTTGTATATATTGAGGTAAAAAATATACATGTTTACAAATTGAGTTGTGATGTTCCGACCGACACATCGTAGAACACCGACGTACCCCTGCTGTATGTGGTAATTTCAAATAAAAAATTTGTAAATTAGTCGTTTATTTTTATATATTTAATTGTAAAAAAATTTTTTTGTTAAAAAAAGAGTCTAGATAAGGACACGTGATAGTCTTGTCGAAACGTCGATGCAAATTATCAGAATAAGATTTTTGCATTTTATTCGCCCTGCACCTTTTTGGATTCTGTTCTATATACAACATTCAACAATGGAAGGTGATATACATCTAACTTTAAATTAAACTGTAAATATATATAGTCATTATTGCTATTATTATTAGTATTATTAATATTTCACATAGTTTAAAAAGGATCATAAAAATATTCAATTTTAAGGTTGCCCGATAATATTAATTATGAAACAAAAATTCTTTTTATTTATATTTTAATCTTTCAATAATGTATTTAAAAACATTTCATTTTAGTTTTGATTTTAAAAATTGAATATTTTTTTGGTTAAATGATTTTTTAAAAACCTAAAATTTTTACCAGCTGGAACAATTAGTTCTTTATATTTTTTTAATGGATCAAACATATTTTTAGTTGTTGAACACGGTTCATTATAATTATGTATATATGTAGTAGGTTCTTTAGGTAATTCGTGAATTCTGTAAGAAGCAACTTTTGTTTCGTATCGTAGTCTCGTTTCCAAATCATTAATAGGAATTAATGATACATTTACCCATGTAGGGTGAAATGGAGTTTCTTGAACAAGAACAACTTTACCTTTGATACCATGAGAATTCACAAGTGCCCTGTAAATTTATGAATTTTAGATTATCAAATTTTATATAAATTAGAAATTAAAAAAATATTAAGCTTAAATATAACGAAAATATTTTTACATATTTAAAAAATTATTAATTTCCAATAAATTAATAAAGTTCTAAAAAACTGTAAATAAGTTATATGAATTTACTTTAATACATAGTACAGTAATTTTATTCTACAAATAAAAATATGATCATTACACAAAAAAGTATTAATAAAATTAATATATATATACGGCAATCTACAGATAATTTTTTATGGTAAAATCTGGACACTTATATTTAATTGTTCGAATAAACACATTTAAAACTAAAATAATTATTTTTTTTTACTTTTTAATTAATTTGCTTTTATTTTATTTTATTAGAAGTAAAAAATTTAATATAATCGAGTAAATTTAAATATTGTGCATGATAAAATAATAAAAAGATCCCAAAACAAAGTCTAGAAAAATATGGAAACAGCAAATTGAAAATTAATTTAAAAATTAGTGTTATTAGTTTTCGACTTTGCAAAAATCGATTTTTGTAAAATAAAATTATACAGTCTATCTTAATGTAAAGAGGATATTATTAATAGTCCAAGTTTATGGGAGTGCTACTCTTTCCAGACATTCAATCCAAAACCATAGCATTTAGTTTACTGAAATCGAAGTTATAGTATTTCAAATCAATTTGTTTTATCAGTACAAAAACGATGTTTTGGTTTACAGTTTTTTATCCTCTCGAGAAAACATTTTATTATTTATTTTTTTAAAGAAATAAATGATTTAAAAACGTATTAATTTTATTAAATTATAAATTTTAAATGTAATAACTTAAAAAATATTATATTCTTATACTTTTTTGTTAAAAAATGTTAAAAACAACTTTTTTTATTGAAAAAGCACCTAAAAAATTTGTTCGTGTTTCTTTCAAATTTACCAAATAAAATATCGTTCTTATTTAAATATTTCATTACTTATAACAACTATACAGTTATTTAGTTATCTTTGCTCAAATTATATTATAAAAATCAAACTTTTTATATTTTAACATTGCTATTAGTTTAATGAAAAATATGTTACATATGAAAATTAAAATTATTTTTCAATAATTCGTAAAAAAAAACGTAAACATACTTCGCAATAATAGGATTTTGCAGTTTAATTTTGGCACAGGTTAAAAACGAATTTTCATGAATTGGATGAAAGATGACTATATAAAGCATTCTATGTAGACCTAGTAGATCTGCTGCAAGATATGCAAATTTCGGATCATGGAAAGAGTTTTTCAAACTCTTGTTACGGGAACCAACGCTTACATTACCAAGGCGTACATCAATATCGCCAATGGAAAAATTGGGATTAGAGTTTTCTGGGTCAAATACAGATTGTAGGAAGTTGCAAGATGTTCGTTCTGGAATCAAACAAAATAATACTTTTTTTTTTAATTTTAAAATTATCTTATTTATAAAGTCTTTATTATTTCTGTATTAAATAGGAGGTTATAATTAGAAATAATTATTGGTAAATATTCAAAAATGTATTATTAAATTATTGTCGAGAAAATTTTTAAGAAATTATAAAATTTTTAAAATGATTATGAACATATAATTTTTAATTGTAATACATTTTTAATTAAACATTAATATTTAATTAGAAATTAATTTTTATTAATATAATGTAAAAAAATTATACTAGAAGAAAAAGAGGTTCAATACGTTGTATAGTAATATGTGAGACTGAATACTTGTTATATTTAAAATCTAAAAAATCAATTATAATTAAATTTTGATTCATACATTTTTTATTTTTATATTATAATTACATTGGTTCATTTATGAGTTGTATTAATTTATAATTTAGTATTTTATTTAATTATTATTTTAATAACAATTTAATAACTGTACTAGAATTTTTTCAATTAAATTTATTAAATTAAATTATTAATTTTTTCAATAAAGAAAATAATTCTAAAAAAAATTATTTTAGACGTATTAAAAAAAAGAGAATTAAATAATATGAATATGATATAATTTTTTAATGCAGAATATAAAAAAATTTCTAATATACTTTTAAAATGCGTTTAGTATTTGTACAATAATGGTTCGAAACAATATTTTCGCTTCTTGCTTGATTTTGATATAGTCATAATACTTGTATTAATTTTTTTTTTTTTTTTGTAATTATTGCCATTGAATAATATATATGTACATACTAAATTTATCTTTCATATTTCATATTTCACGTTTTAAATGATATAATTTGAATATTTTATGAATCAAAAAGTTTGATGATCATGGATATACAATTTCATTGAAATTTTGCGCCACATGAATTGACTTTTATTTATATAAAAAAATTGCGCTTATAATTCTTAGCAATATTCTTTAGTAATGTTCAATACGTCATATTTAGTTTATTATTCAACTCATTGAGTTATTATTCGGTCATAGGCTAATCATACTGTGTTTGGTGTATTAGAATTACCACGAGACACTCTTGATTTATAGCTGGTTTTTGGTGTGATACTTTTAAACATATACATACATCTGTATATAAAAATATAAAAAAATTTATTATCCGTTTATTTAATCATGGTTTGCATGACTATTGACATGTCATCTGAAAAAAGAAAATACGTCAATATTGTAATAAAGCATCTTCATCGATCCATTAGCAAGTACCTCGTTGTGCCATTTTTTATGCGTGCAAAAACATCGATTGCCTGATTGAGATCGATATCGTTATGTGCTTACAGCAAAGCAAGCAATGCCCACATATATTCATTTCTATACTTTAGGGTTTCTGTGTTTAATGTAGATAGATAATTTGATAGGCATGAAAAATCATCAGTGCTGACTTCACCAGCAGCTGCCCATACTCCGACTTCCACAGCCTGTTGTTCAAAGTTCAAACATTTTCCCATGGAACCAGGAGTTTTATATTATGGTATTGTCCTCTTTATAATGACTAATTTTAACTTAAAATGAAATCCTCTCAACTTTTCCTCCATTTTTTAACTGCAGTCCTTCAATTATGAGGAACTTAGTACCATTATTATTATTCTTGCGTGTTCAGCTAACGCATCTAAGTTACAAGGTAACCGCGAATATCCCTTCATCTCCACGATAATCTATAGTGATTCTGTTCTTCTTATACTAACCGACGACGACTTCACTTGTAGTAAAAGTAGAATTCCAAAAAAGAGGACTACCTCTTCTACTATTTCTGAATATGACTCCCAGTTATAAAAAATTCAAGTTAAGGAGTTCTACTCGCGCTTCTTTAATAGCTACCAACATCCGTAAGTAACAACTGGACTTCGCTCACATTCCTCGTGTAATCTAGCTCGTATAATTGTTACAGACAAAACGCTTGGCTTAACATTCTCGATTTCCTTAAAATTACGTCGCGGTTAAAAACCCTTGCTTCTAATTCCATCATATTTTACTCTTTTCTTTTAGTGATAATTTTTTTAGTCCTATCTGTAATTCTCCGAATTCCCTCTACCCTCTATTGTCACCTCACCATTTCAGCCTACACTCTTCGGATTCCTCAAGAATTTTTCAGATGTAAAATATAATATAATTCTTTGTCAACTCCCTCAATTGCTACCCAAGATCTCAATTCTAGATCCCTGTCTTTAAAAGTCTAAGCTGAAATGCTAAATCCCTATTAATTTTTCCATGAAAAAGGCAGTTTCGTAGTCCTCATAATTGAGATTGGTGGCAGATCTTCCAAAATATTCTATTTCCTGGATTACAGTATCCACAGACGTGACAAAACTCATCCTAACGGAGTGGGTGTTGCTATTCTTATAAAAAATTCCATTATATATTGACTCGTTACGTTATGCCCATTCTAGGGCAAAGCTGTCGCAATAGACCTATTTTTATCTAACTACTCCTTAAAAATAATTGCTTTTAATTTACCACCTTCTGTAAACGACATGGCTGTTTTTTATCACCTCGCTTCACACAATTATAATCAGAAGCGACTTTAATGCTACACACTCCTAATGGGGCTGCATTCACGCTACCGAGGAACCGATCTCTTTAATTTAATCATTAATAACAATGTCATCCTCAAAGTACCGATTTTTCTCTTCAGAGAAACTAAAGTCTTAAATATTTTTTTGCAGAAGAGTTTCAAGGCCTTAAAAATATCTATACTGAACGCATTCTCTACACATAAACTTCCAGTACTGCTGAATTTCTTTTCAAGAAACCTTCTTCCTCCCATTATATTCTCTCTTAAATAGACTGGATGTTTCTTTGTATTATTCTTAATAAGTAGGTAAAAAAATGTTCCTCTTCAAAGTTTATTATCAATCGCAAGTTGACTGCTAAAAACTATGCCTCCACCTTGCAGAATATTGTTAAACACTCTTCTAAGTTTTAGTTTTTAAAACTCTTCTAAGCTTCTTTTAAAAATCAATAAATTGATTGGTCTTCCATCGGACATTGTTAGACTTAACAAACATAGAAACTTAACAAGGACAAGAATAACAGAGACATCACCTGTCCACTGACTAACCCATTCTTAATAAACTACAATGTCATGAGAGGAAGGTCTTGTTTTCGTTTAGGCAAGAGTATTTTCTCACTTATTACAAAATTGCGGAAAAATAAATAATAAAAAATAGTCCTGCTAAAATTTGTTAAATTATTAAATCCTTTAGGGTCACCCCTGTCTTCATTCCCTTATTACTGTCAATAATAAAACTTTATAGAGAGATAAATAAAACGCCGATGTATTAGCCAATTTCATTTAAAAGTAATGCACCTCTTTCATCAATCATCCACAATATACCTTCTTCTACCAAAAAAACTCTGATTACGTTAGTAAGTACTTTCCCAATTGCTTTACCAAGCCACATCTATCAAGGTCGCTGACTAACAAAAACCTTCCTAGTCGAAAGACTTTTGAATACGACGGTTTCAATAATAGTATAAGAAAAACGCAACAACTTTTTGTGCGTACTAATATGCGACACTTTATATATATATATATATGTGTGTGTGTGTGTGTGTGCCCTTAAAGCGTTTTATTTTTTAAGCCATTATTTGTTGTAGCGATTTCGCAGAGGTCAGAAAATGCGCGGAGAAATTTTTGTATTTGTCTCCTATAACGTCCCCATATTTTTACGTAGTATTTCTTCATCAATATTTTTTAATATTGCAAAATGAAAACTTTAAATGAACTGAAAGTAGGAAGGAGATCAAATAATAAAAATAAAACTTCAAAACACTTTATTTAATTATGAATTGACATGAACAATTAAAGTAAGGTTCAATTAAAAAATATTGTAATTATTCGTGAGAGCTAATGAGGTAAGGTATGTTATTATAATATTATTGTCAATTAGAAAACATTATTGTAGGATTTGGATGTCATTGGTTTAGTTTAAGTATGTTTTTAAAGTGCTGAACACTATCTTTGACATTTCTATCCAACACTGAGTAGCACTGTCTCCAGTAATGCTTTAAACTCAAACAAACTCATAAAGTTATTAATTATAATTTAAACGTAATTCAACTGAAACTTAATCATCAATAAGAATTTTGACTTCAATAATTAGTCGTTGCAACCGAATCGTGATAAAGTATTGTTAATACGTTGTTGTATTTATCATCACTTATAATTATTTTTAATACGTCTATTATAAAATAAAGCGTACAGCTCCTCCTGGACCCTATCGGTAGCATAAACTTATCATCTAAGCCCAATTATTATATGAACAAAGTATTACTAATAAATATAACGTAATATAAAGAAAATTAAAAAATGAGGATAAAGAAGTTTCGTAAATCAAATGGTTGGTTAAATTTATTACATTTACAAAATAATAATAATTATAAAATATCAGAGAGGATACAATATAGATAATATAAAAATCGGAATAAAATACCAAAGAACGCTTTTTACTTTTCCACTTTGTAAATTTAAAATCAAGTTATTTTTGAGCATGGAGGACTCTCCAAGCCTAGAAGGAATCTAGAATGGTGATAGCCTGCTACCAAGAGAGAATTTACACACATCGTCCTTTCGGATAATAAGAAAACTCACGAAACTATAATTGATGTAAAACTCACAACGCAAGTAAAATAAATTATATTTATCAATAAATAACGGTAATTAATATTGCAATAATTATATTTTTATATATTTGTTCTTACTGATCTTTTGAGTAAACGTCTAAACTGTCCTTCATAAATGTATGATTTATATTGAATGAATAAATGATAATTTTTATATACAAAATTTACTAAATATTCATTTATATGCCTAAGATATTTTTCTACATAACACGTTCTTTTTTTTATCATTAGGACTGGGAAGAGTTTTCATTGCGCAAAGCATGTTTTTCAATTTTGTAACACGTCGCGATGAAGTAACTGATGGAATAGTTTTATTCGGTAAAAATTTATTTGCAACTTGATAATATGCTATAGAGACTTTTAAATGTTAAAAAAAGTCTTTAAGGATAAAATTACGTGTACATTACAATTAGAAAAATTGAACAAAGCTTCCAAGAAGATCACTAGTTATTCACCTTCTCAGCATCTTAAAATTGTTCAAATCGATTCTAACGGTAAGTGTGTGCACAAAATTTTGAGTTTAAGCCTTTGTTTAAGAGTAATTGATGACATTTATCAATAATTGTATTCAATTACTCTTAAAAAACTTTAAAAAAAAATTTTTTTTCAAATGACACAAACTTTTATCATATATCGTCATTCCACTAGGCAAAATATTGCATCATGTATTGCAAAAATGAAAAATGTCCTTCGAAGATCTATCCTGTCGCTTCTAATGATAAAACAAAACGTATTATTTTCCGGACACAACATGTATATATATATATGTATATATTTGTAAGTAAAATTTTTGTATTAAAATTTTCGCCATATTGAGGCCTACTTCTTTCTGATTAGCAGGGGTTTTTTATTTATACAATTGAACAAGTACTTTACTTTTTAATATTCTTCTATAACCGGAACAAAAATTAGTAACAGGATATATGATTTCCGTTAACTAGTGATCGTTAACGGACACTGTGAGTAACACATCGTGTGAGTGCATAGTGTACGTTTGCAACGCATTTACTGCAATATAGAGACTCAGAAGAAAGGTAAAAAGCTAAGAGAAATAATCAGTGAAGTGAAGCGAAGAGAGTGAGCTAAAAAACGGAGGTCTAGGGTGCCAGAGGTGAAAGAGAAGATCAGATAAAGTGGATAGATAAAAGTGAAGTTAGAGTCAATAGCGGGGATAGAAGCCGAGAGCCGAAAAGGTGACGGGCGACATAGACAGAAACGCTGTAACAAAGTGAGCGCGGACAGCGCCAATAACCTGACGGCGGATAACCCACGAAGCTTGAGCAGCGCGAGAGGGGAAACACCAGAACTGAATAAAGCAGAGAGTTAAGAAAAAGACTGCGCTATATAATAAAAAGGCAAATATAATTTACAAAAAAATAAAATAATACAAAATAAATAGTACACAAATAAATGAATAAACAAACAAACATATAATTTCAATAGTAAATAAGATACAAAATATAGAAAATATAAAACACATAAATACACATGTTTGAGAAAGAAAAGAGTTAATACAACTCTTATAGACAAAACTCATGCAATCGCGTTGTTCAAATCTCGCGCGTTATGTAGTGCCTCTCTCAGCTACTAGGTGGCATACTCCAAAATTCTAGATTATTAATATGAAAAGGTTTAGTGAGGTGATATATACGAGTCCCTCATTATTCGTTTTTACTCTTGCTATTTTGTACTCTATATAATATATATAGTCTTGAGGTCTGTCTCGTGGGCAGATAATTTTTCCATAAGTACAGAGAAGTATAATACATTCTCATTTTAGTTCAACTCTATTTTAGAGTCTAAAATAGTCATCTCTCATTTTTTGGCATGTGTTTACTGTGCCTAACCCCTTAATTTTGAGAAATATCACTCCTTTTTATTTTTTTTATTTTAAATTTATTTTACAACACCTAATAAATAATAATTACAAAAAAGTAAAAAAAGCATATAAACATAAAATAAAATACAAAACAGACATTAAATAAATTTTAAAAAAAATTAAATAAAATGAGCGCAAAGCAAGAAGAAACAAAATCTCTCAGAAAAAGACCAGTGAAAAAAGATACAATGCAGCTCACCCTAGAGGGCTGCAAAAAAGGTAAACATTGGGGAGGAGGAAATAGAGGAGGAAAAGGGTAAAAATATGGAGGAAGTGACAAGAAACAGGGAAGAAGAGAAAGACGAAAGAGAGAAATTGAAAAAAGAGATAATAGAGAAGCTGGATAAGGTGGAGGAATTAATAGAGAGAGAGGGGGGAAGGATATAAAGTACAGAACAGAAAAGATGGAAAAAACAATGAAAAAAGAGAAGGACAGAGTGATGGAGAACGAAAGAGAAGTAAGAGAATGGGCTAGAAAAATGGAAGCTAGGATGAAGAAACTGGAAGGTTGGATTAAAAAGCTAGAAGAAAAAGAGGAGGGAAAGGACCATAGCTTACTGAGGGACACAGGGAGTGAAAACGTGAGGTCATCCGGATCTAGTAGTAAGGAGTAGATTCGAGATCTACAAGATGGAGCAGCGAAAGTCATAGGAGCATCTATTCGATAACTAATAGAGAGAGGGAAGAACTAAGGAGAATAATGTGGGAGAGAGAGAGAAAAAGGACAGAGAGAACATCGTCATCAAAGGGATGAATATAGAAGAGGTGAAGAACATGGGAGTACACAGGTGGGTAGCAAACTTCATCCAGAGAAAATTAGGACTAAATTAGCAAATAAAAAGTGCCTGGTGAAGTGGAAGAATGGTCATATTTAAGATGAAAAACAAAGGAACTAGAGACAGGGTTTGGGAAGGAAGAAAGAAACTTATGGGAACATCAATATACCTAGACTTCGACCTGACCTACGAAGAACGGAGAACTCAGGAAGAGATTAGTCAATGGAATTAGTGCGGAAGGTCAAAAGAAATGGGATCTTTGCGAAGGTAGGGTTGAAGAAGGTTCATAAGAATTCATAAGTGTTCATAAGAGGCAAATGGGAATGATGGAATAATTCAGAAAGAATAGACACGATATTAACAGAGATATTGAAAAAGACGGAAAAGAACAAGGAAAAGGAGACAGAGGTTGATGACAACGAGAACGAAATAACAGAAAGCCAGGAGAAGAATAAGAAAGGAGGGAGAAGTGAAAAAGAAGATGGAGAAAAAGAAAAAGATAAGGAGAGAAAAGAAGAGACCAAAGAGAAAAAAAATTTAACGTAAGTAAGAGACGGGAAAAAGAATAAAACATGAAAAGAACAGCAGAAAAGAGCAACAAACGAAGGAGCAGGCAAATAATAAAAAAGATAGAATAGAAATGGGAAGAATGAGTATACTCTTTTGGAATGTAGCAGGGATATGGGGGAAAGATGAGGAATTCTGGGAATACATAGGAAACATGGATTACGTATGTGTAGCGAAATCATGGGTAGAAGAAAAAGATGCCGAAAGAAACTCCCTAAACAAATGAAGTGGACAATGGGCGGAGAGAGAACACAAGAAAGGAAGGACGAAAGGGGGCATAATAATAGGATGAAACAGAAAATGGGAAAAACGGATAAAAGAAAATGGTAGCAACATGGGAGAAGGCATGACAAGAACAAGACTAGAACTTGAAAAAGGAAAGAGAAAGTTGGATATATGGGGGATATATGACAATGGCAGGGACATGGAAAGGAAACGGAAAGTAATAGAGGAAGCAAGCAATAATGAAGGTACTGGAATACTGATAATGGGAGATGTTCATGTAAGAACAGGGGAAGAAGGAAACTATGTACAGGACAGATCAGATGGGACAACTATAGACAGATAAAGCAAGGACAGAAAAGTAGATAAAGAAGGAAGAAAATTAATCGCAAAAATACAAAGTAATGGATACAGTGTACTGAATGGAACGAGCAAAGGGGATGAAAAAGAAGAGTACACTTACATAGGTGCGAGAGAGTATTCGGTGATAGATTTGGTTATAGCCGACGATGAGGTAAGGAATAAAATTTTCGGTTGAGACAAGAACTGAATCTGACCACCTACCCATAATAGTTACATTACAGATAAAAGAAAGGACTGAGAGGAAAGAAAATGAAGATAAAGAAGATAAGAGAACAATAATGCTATGGAAAGTAGAAGATATTAAAGAATACATGAAGAGAACGGACGGACAGTATAATGGACAGGAAGGAGAGAGAAACATAGAGAGACTATGGGAAGAACTAAAAGAGGTAGTTAAAAAGAACATAAACAGAAAAGAGGTCCAGATCAAAAAGTGGAAACTTGGAAAACACAGATGATGCGATTGACAATGTAAACGGGAGAAGAGAAAAGCCAAAAAGGCGCTACAAGACTGGAAAAAAGGAAAAAGAAAAATACGATACACAAAATAGATAATGGATGAGAATATATGAACGAAAGAAACAAGAATGGAGAGAAAGGGAAGAGAAAGAACTTAGAAAGCTGAAAAACGAAGGACAAGTATGGGAGTACATTGTTATGTTAGAAAATTTTTATTATTTTTAAATTATATATTAAATATCGCATTGTATTCGACATATCGATTGTAAATAAAGATTCAGTTACGAATAAATCTTTATCGTAAGAATTGAATATAACTAAACTCTTATTCATATGAAATCAAGCTAAAACTACGAAGATAAAAGTCGTTGTTTCTGTCAAATGGTCGATAACAGATAAATTCCTGGACAGGTTATTGTAAAATTATCAATTCAAAGAAGATCACCCCTTTTTCGAATCTCATCTCTAAAGGTGTTATAGTGGGGAAAGATTTAAAAGGCTATAAAAGCCATATCGAACAATCATTATGCACTTTTTGTCAATTCGTCATTCAGTCGATCTATAAGCAATTAAAACTTAAACTGTATTCGATATTCAACTCTGCACTTGTCGTTCAAGAAATCTCAAACTCTTATCATAATTGGGAACTCCGAACTCACAACTACAACGGAGTGGTGACAGCAAGCTACACAGGAAGAAATTCAAAACCCATAACGGCCTTCCGGACTATTTAAACTACACTCGCAAGGACGTCTAAACAACCGATCGAGATCAACGTTTGAAAACAAGTAACGTTACACGTTAAACGAGTGATAAATTTTTCTTTGATATACGCGGTTTCCGAATTTTGTTATAATATTATTTTAAAGCTTATTTTTACTTAATGTCTTCTTTTTATACTATATATTTTTGTAAAATTAAGAACAAAATTTTAATAAATATTATAATTGAATAAATTCAAATTTTAAATTTTAAAGTACAAAAATTTATTTGAAAATAAACTTAAATTAACCCCAGACATAACAACATCAATAAAAGCAGAAAGAAAAAAGATAAAGAGGATGCAGACATAAGTAAAAAGAATGGGAAACATATTTTAAATAGTTACTAAAGGGAACAGAAAGTTTAGGAAGGCCAGTAGAGGATAAACAGAAGCAACAAGAAAAAGAACAGGAAACAATTGAGATAGAAGAAAAGGAGATAGAAAAGGCATGGAGAAGTATCAAGAAGAAGAAAGCCACTGGTGTAGATGATATACCGAACAAAACATGGATATACGGAGGACTAAAGGTAAAGAAAAAGCTATCTGAAATAATAAAAAAAAAATAAGCAAGTACGAAAAAATGCCGAAGGACTGGCAAACGGCAATTATAGTGCCAATTTACAAAAAGGGAGATAGAAACTGCCCGGAAAGTTACAGAGGACTATCCATGTTGACATCCGCATATAAAGTCTACACCAGTATATTGGGAAATAGACTACAGACAGAAACGTAAAAGAAAAATATGTTACCAGAGGGACAGGCGGGATTTAGAAAGGGGAGATCGACGATTGACAACATATACGTACTGAACAACTTAATGAACAGAACTCTGAAGGGTGGGAGAAGTATGTATGTGTTGTTTGTAGACTTAAAATCCGCCTTCGATATGGTAAACAGGGAGAAGCTATGGAAGATAATGGAAGAGATGAGATATGACATAGGATTGACAAACTGTATAAGGCGAATATATTATGAAACGAGGTATAGAGTAAGGACGGATTAACTGACGAATTTTGGACTGACAGAGGACTTAGACAGGGCTGCTCTCTTAGCCTCCTATTGTTTAATATATATATTGCGGGAATAGAGAAGGAAATATGTAAAAATAACATAGGGGGAACTAAGATAGCAGATACCAGAATATGGCCGTTAGCATATGCTGACGACCTAGTCCGTATAGGAGAAAATAGGGAAGCCATGCAAGGAATGATGGCAACACAGGAAATTTCTAAGGCATAGGGACATGACGCTGAACACAAGCAAAACTAAGATGATGATTGTTAAAAAAGGCAGAAACAAGACCAAAGAGACATGGGAATGGAATGGAAAAAGTATAGAGATAGTTAATAAATTCTGCTATTTAGAATTTGCCTTTAGAAACGACGGAAAACATCTGGAATATATTAAAGAAAGGATCCAGAAGGGCCGGATTGCAGCGAGAAGGGGACTTGTAGAGAAAGTATGCAGTGGGGATTTTAAGATGAGAAAAATGATGTTTAATTACCTCGTGAAAGAGGTCATGGAGTATGAAGTCGAAGTCTGGGGTAACCACACTTATGAAGAAATGGAAAAAATTAAACTAGATTATTATAGATAGACCCTAAGCTTAGATTTCTATACACCAACATACCTAGTATACGAGGAAGTGAAAGAACGAAATATGGAAATTAAATGGAAAATCCGCACACTGAAATACGAGGACAAAATTAAGAAAATGAATGACAATAGTCTAATAAAAAAATGCTACGAAGAAAAGAGAAAGGACAGGACTGAGAACGGAATTGACGAAACTGACAGATGGCTGAACAAACTAGGACTAAGCAAAAAGCAATTAGAGAAATGGCAGAGAGAAGGAAGAAACATATACAGTGAGATCAGACAAAGGGACGAAGACATACAGAGACAAAACAGGAGGACCAAAATGATAGAGGCGAGATACAATCAGATATACAGGTATATACAGGAGGTAGGCTTACCGGAATACCTCAGACCGACAACCAAGGAAAGTACATGAAATTAATTGCGAAAATAAGGTGTGGGAACATAACCACGCAAAATAAATATTGGTTAGAGACTGAGGAGAGAAGGTGCCAACTCTGCAAAGTAGGAGAAGGAGAATGGGAGCACTGGATATGGAAATGCACAAAAACTGAAACTATATGTGAGGATACTAGAACATATAAGAGGGCATAGACAAATCGGGAAATGATAATGAAATTTAAAAAGAATCCAAGGGAGAACAGAGAAGTGATAAGGGTTATGACAGAAATAAAAAAAAGATTGAAAAAGGAACACGAGAAAGACAGAGAGTGAATAGAAGAAAGAAAAAAAGTGATAAATAAAGTGATATTAAAAACACATAGAAACTTTAAGATACAAAGATTGATAAATATAGATTGTGATATATGTGTATATAATAGAAATATAATATAATAATTAAGAGTAAGAAACTGTAAATAGATAATGTAAGTAAATGCGATGTTATTATAATAAAAATGCTGTACAAAATGTAAAACTAACGGAACCCGTCCCTAGGCAGAAGTCGAGATATAATAGATAATAAAATAAATAGTAACAAGATATATACATTTAAATTAATATTAATTTAGATTGGTCTACATTTATGGTTAATAAATCTAAGCTAATACTGTGGTATGAATACTTTATAATATAAATTCGTGAAAATTTTAAATGTTATGAACAAATAATAAATATTGTTTTGTTACTCTTCTCATTTAATGTGCAAAGTATTGGCAAAATTTTTGTATACCATACGTAAATTTATTTTTAGTAACACTATATTGTGTTACAATATATGTATGAAGAATAAATAAATAATTTACATATAAATGTGCAAATGTAGATTTATTCTTAAACTTTGGTATCATCTTTTTTTATGAACATTTGAATAATATTGTCAGAAATTTCTAAAAATATTAAAGTATTATTTTTATTTATGATTATCACCAGGTGAAATTATAATTTATTAATATGATTATTACTTTTATTTTTTTTCATTTATTAGACAATGTGTAATTAATTATGTATTATCTAATTTTTTAATTATATAATATTATATATATATATAATATTATATAATTTATAATTATCTTACCTTTGGCACGTTTAATTTTATTATTGCCCAAAACTTATTTACATATTTTAATTAAAAATGTATTTATTAATAATTAAGTTTTATTTCATAAATTTACCTCTTTTTTCAACTGCGAATTTAAAATTTTTAAATAAATGATTTTATAAAAAAATTTTTTTTTATATCAATCCTTATTTACTGCATAATTTATAAAGAATCTGTTTTTTTCAAACCTGGCTAATTTCGAGTAAAGGAAAGCGGATAGTCTTACCTTCACCAACAAAAAACGATTTTTAAATATGATTGTAGTTTAAAAATAGTGACTTTTTTTAAATTTGACAAAAAAGTATATACCTTTTCCACTATCAAATATATCAGTTACATAAATTTTCCATCGATGTTTTGTGCTGTAAATATTTTCGGACTTCTGATCATTTGCATATTGCAAATTTGTATGAATAATTGAATCAGTGGTATGTTCATCATCTTCGCCATTTAACCAACGCAACCAGACAGATCCTATTATAGATCCATGAAAACGTGCTTCAGCCACATTTTCTGTATTTCGATCCAAAATCTGCTCAATTAAGAGAATTTCTTGTTTTTATAATGTGTTGAGAGCATGTTGAGTTTCATTATAACTATACTGACTTTCTATCGTTCTTCTTTGTTCTGCAACCTGCATGTATGAAAGCTGCATATGATCAATTATAATTTGATATATACAGCATTCAGATATGCGATTGACAATTATAACGATACTTTATTAATCAAATGCTATACAGAATTTACATACAAATCTATACGTGTAAATGTTTATATATAACTGAACTATACTACACCATACAACATTTTTGAAGCTTATTAAATAGTTAATTTTATAAAATACAATTTTAATTTATATTAAATTTACCAATACCAAAAAAAATCTTTCACTATTGTGATAAAAAAATTTTTTTTTAGTTTTGACGCTAAGCTGTTCTAATATTTCAATTGCAGAATTCTATTTTCTATTTTCTATTTTACATTTTATTTGGGATGAATTTACAATTAAAAACCAATAAAATAGATTAAAGTATCTGAATAATTGATAGAACATTGGAGTATAATTTATGTATTTTATTACAAAAAAGAAATTTCAACTAGAAGATTAGAAAGGTTGATTAGTGGTATACATGATAAAATAGGATTTTGAACAAAATTTTAATGACAGAAATTATATATAGTAGAAAATTATTCTATTAACAAAAATATTAGCAAAGGAAGATGGAAAAAAATTTATTAATGTGATTGGTAGATAAAAAAAAAGTGTCAAATGTACAGATAATTGAACAACTACATTATAAATATTTTTTAAATATAAATAAATATGCATATATACTTACAGAATATATTCTAAAATTAAAGAATTATTAATTATTAAATAAATAATTAATAATGAAAACAATAATATAATAATTAATTTAAATAACAATAATATTCATTTAAAACTGCACTTAAACTATTTAAATATATGTACGAAATTTTTAATTATTCAGTTACTTAAAAATTGTAATGATTATAATTTATTAAATTTATTTATTTTTTTACATATGCTACTTAATTTGCTTAATTTGTGTCATTATTTTATTTTATTGTATTTGTTATCAATAAAAAATTATATATTAAAAACATAACATTAATAGTTTTTACACAGTAAAAAATAATTTGGATCTAATTGTTTGAGTTAAAAGTAATGCATAAGTTATTTGAATATTAAATACAAAATTTGTATTTTTTAATAAACCTTTATAGATTAAAAATTTTATATTACCATTATCGAGGTGCAAATAACACGTTTACTGTAATTATCTTTTAAAAGAATTCCTTTTCCCCAAAAGCCTTTTTCTCCAGTCAAACTTAGTCCAGATAATTCAATAAAGCTAGAATCATTGCCAGGAAATTCTAATGGACCAACTAATTTTGTCAGATCAATCAAGCTTTAACATAAAATTAATATTATTAGAAATAAAATATAATTATTGAAAATTGATTGATAAACAATATAGTCATCTGTTGATATTCACAAATTTAACCCAAATTATTTCAAGTATTTTTGTTAATTATTAAATGCTCCACATTAGTACAGTTGTTTTCAAAATATAAATTAATAAAATTTTTTTAAAATTTAAAAGTAAAAATTGAAAACTAATTTTTTTGTACTGCATTTATATACATCTATATCTCTCTTCTAATAAAATTGTAAATACTATGTGCAAATATTTATGTAATAATATTAATACTCATTACACAGTTTATTATTTCATTATTTATTATTTTAAAAAATCTTTACTGTATTACAAATATATTTCTAAATTATATTTATAAATTAGGTGTATTTAATATTTTCTTTGAAAATAATTTATTCAAACATTATTTACTGTAAAAAAAATTACCTTTTTCCAAGATATATATCATCACAACGATTTTCTATTATTGTATAGTCTACAGGAAATTCTGTAAGAAACCATTGCCATTGTTGATTTGGATACTGAAGTGTAGCTTGAAGAGCCAATTGTATTTTAATTCCATAGTTTTTTGTAGATTCAAATCTAATTTCTCCATGTAATCCACCTGATGAAATATAGGCTGCTAATCGTAAAGGATTTTTAGCTGCTACTGCAAAAGTACATCATAAATTATTTTCTTTAGAAAAAACCTATTCATACTAATATTATAAGGTTATTTTTCTTATAATTGCACATAAATTTACATTGTTTAAAATACTTTTAATAATTTATCAGTACATCAACTAATGAGATTACAGTATATTAAATTTATTAAATTTTCATGATTCATAGATATTAAATTAATTTTTAGTTTTAATATATTATTTAATAAATATTTTAATTTTAATTAAATTTATTAAATAATTTATCTTAGTATATTAATATATACTTTTATAACTTCTTATATTATCCATTTTCCGAATCAAAATAATAAATACAAACAAGATTAACTTTGGTTGTTATTCTATGGGTAACCAAAAATAACAAATAATTGTACTAAGATTTAAGTAGTAAATTGAATTTTTAACACTTACCACATATTAAAAAAAACTGAAACCACCATATGGTCATCATCATTATTAATTTCATATGTATCATCTATTTTCACCCTTAAAAAATGAATATAACCACATACATTTTTTTTTTAAACAAATTTTTATTTTTATTACTAAATTTATTATTAATAGATTTATTGATATTTTACTATATATAAAGAGAAAATGAAGTCCTATTACTCTTGAACTGTTACATTGTATTACACATAATCTGTCAAAAGAGAAAGTAGAAAAATTAGATCAATGACCTTCAATATAGGCATTTGTAAAAATGAAAAAATTGACAAATGAAGAAACGTAAATAGCTCTCTCATAAAAAAATAATTTTAAGTTTAAAGGAAGTCCTGTCAAAAATTTAGTTGTAGAAATTTTATTTTTTCTAAAATTATTTTAAATAAAGTTTATGTAACTATTTTTGATAAAAAGTATGGTAAGTTAATCAAAGGACTTTTTTGATTTTTATGAATATTTGAAAATTGAGATGTGTAGACTCAAATATTAATCATGTTGTAATCTAACGTTTAAAAAAATTCATTTTTACAAAAATAAATATTATAATTTTGGACAGTATAATTTTTTAGATCTAATATTTTGTAAATGTTTAACAATTTTGTGAAAATACTGTAAAACAAATAATTAAATAGTCTATAATAATTTAAAATTTATCAATAATAATTACTTTGATTAATAATTAATATATTATTAAAACGTTTATTTGATTACGGATTTATTTTAATTGATATTTTATTAATTTTGATTAAAATAATTTCAAATTAAATATGTTACTTTAGAATGACAATTTATTATTGTATATAAAAGAACTAGTAATAATAAAATAAATTTTGAATATGCAAAATTTATAATGTACATTTATGAATACTGAATACAATTTTTAAATCTATTTCTATATCAATAAATTAAATAAATAGTTCAATCATTGTATTATTAGAATACATATCATATTCAATTTATATATAGAAGAAATTCTTTATTTAAGAGTCTTTATTAATTATTTATATTAATTTATTAATGCTATAAGCTGTAAAGTATAATAAATGACTTTGTTACATGACTATCTAGGGATTTTTATGTAAATAGCTAATTGATTTAATTAGTAACCTAATAGTTATTTATAATTCACTGAAAAATATAATAATAATAAAATGGTAAGATGATTCATTGTTGTATTAATGTCAGTTATTACACAAATTATAGTAATATAAATTTATAATCAAATTAACTTTGTGTAACTATTAAGTGTGACTTTTAGAGTAGTTAATTGAATGTTTTTTTAGAATTCATGCATCTTCACAAAAAAAAATTAATTACATTCAACTTTGTAATTTCCAAATTCACTTGTACAAGGTAAGATTATGTTTTGTTAGTTATTTTATTTTATTGTTCATTTAAAATAATCATTTTTATTAAAGTTAATTTATTTGAATTAAAAAAAAAAATAAAAATTGAAAAAATTTTTAATTTATTTACAATAATTATTAAATATATGCATCCATTTTTTCTATATAATTTAAAAATCTTATTTAAATTTTAATGTAAAATCGTTGTTTATTTATCCATTTTTATTGATAAAATTATGTAGTAAATTTAAAGAACATTTTTATTGAATTTTACTATAATTAAGTATTAGATAATAATTGGATAATATTTAAGTAATAACAGCTTATAACTTTTTAGGGTATTTAAATATATTTTGTAAATTATATAATTAATAATATAATTATTATTTACTAAACATAATGAAAACTTCAAAGGATTCAAAGAATATTTATCAACAAAAAAATGAAAAATCATCTTGCGTTATTGAATTGTATATGTTTATTTTTCTTTGTTATATTTTGTCTACGTGGATTACATATTTTACAGCAAAATTTATTTTTGATATTGAGTGGCCTAGAAAGTTAAAACATTGTCAATGCTCATTACATCTTATATATGAATAATTTTTTTGTTTAAAATTAATAAATTTCTTTTTAAAAGTAATTTTGGATTAATTTTTAAGATTTGAAATATTAATTATATTTTATTATTTGTATTATATTATTTATTTGTATTATATATAAATAATTTAGTTGTATAGGTGAAAATATAAAAAATTGCATTACTTTAATGTATATAACATTTGTTACATTATTTCAATAAATAAAAAGTTCAATATAAAATAAACTTTTGTAATGATTTATAAATTTGTATAAACTTCAAAATAGTATTTGCCATATAACAAGGAAAATCCTATGCATATCAAGACTAAAAAAAAAGAAAAAGGCAAAATAATGACTTGCCGTTATTACTAAAGAGAAATGTAAACGATAGTTACGGGCAATTGTGTACGTCATCGAGTTCCTAAACATTGTTAATGGATAAATTTTTATTTATTTTATGTATTGAAATTTTATATTTATATGAAATATTTTTCATTTTATGTGGTTTATTTATTATTAAAACAGTTAAATGTTACTATTTTACTTCGATATTATATTTTTATTACAAATGTTTCAGTTTGCGATTTACATGTCACAGAGCATATTATTACGCATTTGATCACCAAACACTATTTTCTTTTATACTGTGGATTCCTGTATATAAATGGTACACATTTTAATTATTTATCTTTTGTGAAATTTTTATCAAGTGTATTTATTTAGTTTTTTTTTCATTTTGCGACTATTGGTCGTAGAAATTTGGGAGGGGTCTTAAAATGTCGACAAACTCTTTCCGCATTTTCCCCTTTTTTTTCTTTTGTTTTTTTCGATAATTAGGAGCAGTAGGATTTTTTTTCGCACGAAAGGTGTTTTTCAGTTTTTTGAAACGCTGCGATGGAGAGACTACTGGAACAGCGTTACATGATAAAGTTTTGTTTGCAATTAAAAAAACAGTGTGGAAACGTATAAAATGTTGCAAGAAGCGTATGGACATATATGCATGTCAAAATCGCAAAGTGGAAAATGGCAAAGAGCTGTTAAACAGGGCCGAGAAAAAATCAAAGAGCCTCGATCTGGGCGTCCAAAACGCTTTTGAATGGCAAGAATACCCGGCGTGTGTTAGAAATTTTAGATTCAGACCACCGATTAATGATTAGAGTAATCGTGGAAAAACTGAATTTAACGCGATCTAAAGTGTACAATATAGTGCAAAAAAAATTTATAAATGTGAAAATTTTTGAAAAACATCAAAGCTGAAGAGTTTGAAGATGCATTTGAAATTTGGAAAACGAGCTTTCAAAAATGTGCTGATGCAAGAGGAAATTATTTTGAAGAATTTAAAATTTTTATTTCACACTGTTTACAAGTCCACCAATAAATCATCTTTCAAAAAAAAAGATAAGAATTTCTTTTTTTTTAATCTTTGAACAAAACATTCTTGCATAGTGATTTTCTATTAATCGCTACAGCCTGCCGTAACAAAAAATTTTTAAAAACACCCTTCGTACGAAGTAAAATCCTGCCGCATGTAATTATCGAAAAAAACAAAAAAGAAAGGGACAAATGAGGAAAGATTTTGACAACATGTTAAGATCCCTCCCAAATTTCTACGATCAATAGTCGCAAAATGAAAAAAAAAAAATCGATACTTCGTGGATGAACCATGTATGTGCGGTACTAGCTCACATGTAAAGATGTCGATCTAAAAATTTCACCTTTATATTAATCTTAATCTCAATATAGTAGAATAATTAGCTAGCGAGTAAGAATGCTTAGATATTTGGGAATGTACTAATGAGTCAGTTCAATCCAGATAGTGCCGACTAATAGTGACATTAAACCGAGATGTTATTGTTGACCAAAATATGAAGTGGAGACGATCAGCAAACAACAAAGCTTGATCAGGGAAATTACCGAGTAATAAATTACTATATGAATTAGAAGCATTCTCAGCTCTTGCCGACCGATAAACTTAGAAAGCTGTCCTCTTAAAATTTATGACTTACAGATCTTATTTTCCCAATTTTCAAGCATGTAAGTGAGAGTGCTAAAAAAGTCTATAAGACTTAATGAGGATTATTAATATGATTGGCGGGTGATATTATTTATTTATGTGGGTATGATATTCTTTTTCTATACTGACAATGTCAAATTAACGCGAAAATAACTTATTCTTATTATAGTAGCACCATCCAATCGGGGTAATATCCGATCAAAATATTTAGTTATCTGTGCTGCTTGCGATGGTAACGTTTTGATGTTATTAAATTATAATTATATTTAAACTATAATTATTTTATTTCACTTCTTAACTCCTGAGATAGGTGTAGAACTGAACTGGAATGTCAAGTGTTGATGTATGACATTGTGTGCAATAATTTACAGCATAGATAATAAAGTACAGTAAGTACATGGTGTGATTTTATGCACAAATTGGGGAGTTAGAATCGATGTGGGTTGTTTTTAGATACTAAGAACAAGGATAATCAGTAGCCTCACCTCAGTTTTCCTTGAAAGCTGTGTACCATTTTTTAAATTTTGCTTCTCATATACAGGTATTCTTAAAGGCTTTTTGAATGTTTAAAAGTATGTATAGCATTTTATTGAAGCGCAAACAAATTTTTACCGTGTAAAGCTGTTCCAACAGTAGCACCATCGGGCTGTGTTACTAAATAGAAAAATATGCTTTGCGTAAATACAAATCCGGCTGCTTCTAGTGATAAAAAAAAGAGATGACAAATAAGATTATGGGATTTTTATTTAGATATTGTATAATCAAGTATGATTTATAAAAATTTTTTATATTTAAATACAAAAATAAAAGATTTACTTAAATAATATATCTTAAATCGTACAATCAACTATGTATTTATACACATACATAGATACATATATACATACTAAAAAAAATTTTTTTAAATAAGTTCACTTGTTACTAAATTATATATAGTCTAAAAAGAAACCTATAAAATTATTAAAGTTAGAGAACATTAAATATATTTAAAATAAATAATTATTTTTAAATTTTTGTATGTTTTTTTATCTATTTATAAATTTGTATCTACGATAGTTTCTGGCATATAAATTAAAAAACTATTTTTGTAAATTTATTTTTTATTTCATTGTAAACTGCAAAATGGATTTGAGGTACAAAAGATTTTTAAATTTGAAACTAAATTTAAAGCAATTATTAAGTTTAACATCAGTATATAGTAATAATTTCTCATTCATTGTTTATTTATGAGTACATTTTATTTTTGATTCATGAAATGATATATTTTATTATGTAATACATATGATCTAATATTTATATTTTTATAATAAGAAAAGTTTATAAATTTGATGCAAATATTTAGTACACCCCTACTTATAAATGCTCATGTATCATTATTGTATTGTAGTAATCATTTGCAAAAAAAAAAAATTAAAAATAAAGTAATTATATATATGTATTAAAAAGTATATGAAATATTATATATTTATTAGAAATTTTCAACGTAGAAGTGTTGTAAAATTAAAAAAATATTTTAATAATATTATTATACAAAAGTTTTGTATATATAATATTTTGTGCTTAAGTAAAATAAGATGTATATTTAATAAAATTATGTTAATAGTTAATAATTTAAAAAAATTATTATCACTATTTTGGAACAAATTTGTAATTAATATTATGTTTTGTCATATTTAGTGTTTATTATCTGTATTTTAAATGTTAAGAACAAATTCATAAGCTTTTTTCATTGACCGTATGATTTTTTTTTTAATATATTTGAATAGATAACATCAGTTTCTCTTTTACTTTTTCTATTAATAATTTTTTTTATTTATTGATTACATTTGAAAAACGATCGGGTTTATGATTTATCAATGTAAATAAATGTCTAATTAAATCAAAACAAAATTTTTTTTAAATAAAACGTTTAATGCCTTGTAATCAATGCTATATTACTAATTTCATTTATTTACACAATAAATATTTTTATTTTATTAAAATTACCCTATGCATTAAGAGATGCAGAGAATAATAAAATATGATATATCTTTTATAGAATTTGTTTATAATATTTTAAAACGTCAATTTTTTATTCTATCAACTTGCAAATAATATAAAAATAAAAATTACTATTATTTGTATGTTATTCATTATGTTTATAAAAAATTAATGTACATTAATTTTTTATAATTTTGTATAGAATGTTTTTATAATTTTAACAAATTTGACTTAAACTATTATTGAAATTGTAAAATTAAAAAATCATGTAAAATTAAACGATAAAAATTACTAAAAATATTAATTATAATAATTTTTTAAAATTGATTTAATTATAAATTATTTTAATCAATAATAAATAATGTCAATGTTAAATTACTAGTATATATTTTAAAAAGTAAATACGTTATCCCATGTTTTTTTTCTTATAACGTATAGATAAATTTTCTTAATTTTTAATTTTATTTGTGAAAATTAACAAGAAAAATGTATTTAAAATAATTTATATTTACTACGGTGTACTTCATGAAATTATTTAACATTTACATTAAACATAAACTTAACGTGACCAATAATTATTTCTCTTTAACCGATTTTTAATTTTTAATTTATTCTTTCTAAAAAACCTGTTTTAATGAATACTTTAAAGTTACGAATATTATTGAGTATTATTGTATATTTGTAATTGTATAATAAAATCATATAAAAAGTAAAATAAACAGATTTTTAAAGATTTATATTCAACGATTTAAGTTCCGAAAGCACAATGTAGTTGAATTCAGTTGTATCGTTGGAACCTTTGAGAACCAGTTACGGGTCTTCCACACATAAGCGTTGCTTAGATCGTACCCGCTATTTCGGTGGCAGCGCACACTAAATATGGTCAGAGGCGGACAGATGCTGATTCTACAGAATATTCACACAACCCCGCGGTCAACCATTTCATTTCGCTTCGTCTTCCTCTGACTATTTACGCTCCAATGTTCTATCTACGTCATTCATATTTTCCTCCTCTTTCTTTACCACCTCTTTTTCGTGTTATGTCTATCCGGTATCGTATTCTACTTGGTCAGCTAGTGGGGGTAAACTGCAGCTCGAAACTTACTTAGACAAGTTCATCCCTATGATTCGGACAGTTGGTTCTCCGTAACCATCTCGATACTTATCAACCTTCAACTTTTTCACGTGGAAAACTAACCGTATAGTATGGTAAGTGTAGATGGCTAAATTTGGCGCTACAAAATATGTTTTTGATCCTTGCTTAAAACTTTCTTCTACAATTGTTTTTTTTGTTACTATTTTTATTATCATTAAAAAATTGGTTTTTTAATAAAAAATTCTATTTTTAACACGATTTTTATTTTATTTAAACTATTTGGTATTGCGAAGCAGTTATTTACATAAAAAGTTTTGAATTTAAAAATAATTTATTACATATATTTATTTACGAATAGTTATATGAATTGTCTATTTTTAAAATCATAATTTTAAAATTACTTATTGTGAACTTGTTCTTGTAAGCATGTTTTTATAAATACCAAATCTTTTAAACATTTAAAACGTATAAGTCAATAGTGCTCTTTCAAAATTATAACAAATATTAAAATAATTTGTATTAAAAATGAATTAAACCATAAATCTTATCATTAAAGCGAGTCACTAAAATCTTATTTTCTAATAATGTGGTTTTTTAATTTTTATATAATTATACATCGTTATTCAACAACTTTAGTGAATATGATGAAAGTATTATTCAGTCATAATTAAGGGATGAGAATTGCAAATTGTCCTTTTCGAATCGTTTACTGACAATTTCAATGTGATAAAAAGAGCAGAAATATAAAGTGAAGTGATAGTTGTTAAAATGAATAAGCAACGTAAAAATTAATTAGTGAATAAAGTCATTTATCGTGATCGTGAGTGATAATTAGGTTGTTTTCTATCTGATGCCACCCGCCTACTACATTAAATATTAAATTGACTTGTATTGTATAGTTATTAGCCATCCTACGCCTGGAAAATTTCCTCGACGTTGTTCATTAGCGTTTCTTTAATACAATACGAAAATGAGCTTTTTTGAGAATGTTGATTTAGAGAATGATAATATTATAACTATAAAGTAAATGATTAGTAATATGTTTAATATTAATATAAAAAAGCAGAAAATATGCTTGTTTGAATGAGCAATTAGTAAGAAATAAATAATTTAGAATTTTTATATAAAGGGTATTGAATAATATTTTAGATTTTAAATATATTATAAATAAATATTATTATTGGCTGGGTTTAAAGCTTTTTTATCAGTTATAAATTATTTTAATAAAGCAATTAAGTTTTGGTGAAGAATTGAGATTATCCATCAAAATATTTAATGTTAAAAAAAATTAATTTCGAAAAAATTACCTGTTAAAAAAAATAATTTTTTTACGATAAGTTTGTCTATCAAAACTTTATTAAAATCTGCTAAAAAACAAATATATAAGAATTATTGAATATAAGAATATAAGAATATTATAATTAATATTAATTTCAAGTAAAAAATTTATAAAATTGACGTTATTATTAACAATAATTCAATTTGTTGAATTTTTTTTGAGATTGAATCATTATTTATATTTAATTATGATATTTATATGAAATTTATGTGAGGTAGAAAATATTGTTATATAGGGTGGTAACTTGAGAGGTTGGCCTTAGTTTGAATCTTTATATTCGGCCATTTTCAGAATTACTAATATAAGTTGTGGTAAAACGTAAAGAGACATATTAGTCTACATAAATTTTGACAGATTGAGAACATCGAGAATTCGCCTCAACTGAACACACCTAATAATAGCTACACTCATAAGAAGAAATAGAAGGTGAAAGAAGAGACGAATTTTTTTATGGGTTTCTCATTGAAATTTTAATTAAATTTATATCTCTCAATTAACGTACAGTTTTTTGTATACAATATTAATTATTTACAATATTATATACAATATTATTAAGAAAGTTAAAGCAATAGATAAAAATAGTTGATATATGAACTGTGTATAATGTATGAATTTTTTATTTTTCCAAGAATTCAAGAATATAAAAATAAATCTTTGATTTGCGATTTAGAGCAAAAAAAATATTTAAAAGTACTATTTATGTGAAAAATTATTAACAAATATTATTTTAAATAATAAATATTTATAGAAACAAGCAAACAAACGTTACCCACTTACATATGCATATGTACAGATATACGCGCGCAACATGTAGAATTATTAAATTACATACAGTAAATTAAATATTATTAAAAATTTATATTTAAAAAAAAGTATGTATATAAACAAAATTTAATTTCACCAATGTTTATATTATTTTCTTATTCTTTATGTATTCTAGTGATAATATATTAATAAATATTTTTTTTTTTTAATATTAATCTGAATAAATTATGTGTATATTTTATATTATATAAGTTCGACAATTGTTTATTAAATATGGTATATTTTATTTTAATTTATATTGTAAACAAAATCATTAAAGCCTAATTTATTATTTATTGAAATTATTTACAAATGTATTGCAAATTTTATTAAAAAGTATAAATAGTTTTATAAACAGTAAAATAAAAATGAACATCAGATATTTTGTAGATTTTATTGAAACGCATTTTTCGAAGTATAAGTGCTTAATAATTTGTATATATGAAAATAATTCTTGAGTATGCCAATAAAATAAAATTCTGTTTTTAAATATGTATTTAATTGATGTTAATAGTTAAAAAAAAAGAAAAGGATATTACCGAAAAAATCAATCATTTTTTATTAATTAATGTGTTCCTTTTTTTCGTAAGTTCCTTACAATTCATAATTTAATGAATTAATATTTTTATCAAAAATATTATAAATTGGATAGAAAAAATGTTTCTTAAGTTAAACTTTCTTAAGTGAAATATTAGTTAGTTTACTAAATAGTTAAATTTACGCAAATATTCACTAATGAATTAAAATTATTTACCTAATCGTTTGTTTTTACAATATTAATTATATATATATATATCACCGTATGATTGTTGCTGAATGAATTTTATCTTTATCTTGCATGAATTTGTGAGAAATGAAGCGGATTTAAAGTCGATAAAATATTCTTATTATCAACAGTTACAATTAGATATTCTTATACTATTAAAGAGTTGACATTTACTTGTAAAGCGAAAAAATATATATTCACAATAATATAATCGAATAACATAATCACATAACTCATACCACTGAAACGATTCCAAGGTTATAAATCTAAAGATTAATTTAATTTATACAATATTACAAAATATTTACATGTGCTAGATCAGCATGAATGGAAATAAATCAAGATTTCAAAAATTCTTAAAATTAAAATTCTTTTTACACAATATGGAATGTCGAATATACAGAGTCAAAATTAATTACTTTTTGCATTTTTGTTGAACATACTACAGAAATATTAAAATAATTAAACGATTTATTTGTCCGTATATGATGTTCACAGAAACTCTATTATTGTTAGGTATCATGTTTTTCAATGCATTATATTTTGTTCTTTAAATTTTTCTTTATTTTTTTATGCAATTGCGAAAACAAAGATTATATACAGAATTTTTATAAATGTATTTCATTAGATTAAACATTCGTTTTCCGGCGTATTCTGCGATTTGGTAAAAACAAGTTTAGAGAATTTTGTAAATGTACCAGTAACAGTACATAATAGTCGTATAGTATGATTAGAATAATATGAATATAATAATATAATAGTAAATTTTCATTTTTACTAATATTTATTTTTCTTTTAATAACACTATTAACTAATAACCAACACTTATGGAGTTTTCACATTCCCTTTACATTAGTAAACAAATCCCTTTTTTGGCAAAGGATGATTTTTAGTTTAATTTTTTTTTGAAAATACAAAATTCCTACACTATATATTTTCATCTTATATTGTACATGTATAGTTGATAAATTATTCTATATTTAAGGAAAAAAATACCTTTACTAATTTATAATACTCCTAATTTCCAAACATATTTAATGATAATAAATTATATTATTTTACACGAAGAAAATAAACCATCGATTTTTTTTTAATTTTACAATCAAATCTAATAAAAAATCAACTATATCTAAAGAATATTTAATTAAAAATCAAAAAATCCTATTTTTTAAAAATAATATAATATAATATAATTTAAAATTTAATCAACAGGCTTATTCTGACTTATGTTTCATAAAAAAAAATTACAACAATAAAAAAAATCTTGCACAACTAACAATTATTATCAATTATTACCTTTTCTGATAAATGTAAAAATAATAAATTAAAAAATTTTAATTATCCAATCATATTTACATTCACCAATATAATAAACTTTGTTGCATTTTCTTTTGCTAGTTTGTAATTTATTTTAAGAATACTACAATTATCTAATATGTGGTGTATAACATTTTTTTCTTTTTCATAATAAATTAAATTAATTTATTTATTTGATTCAACTAATAAATGAGACTAGGATAATTTTGTTTATAAAATTGATTAAATTGTTTGGTCATACAAGTAGGTAAAACAAGAAAAGAAAGACTCACATTATTGATTGAAAGTCGTTAATAATACTAATAATACACCATATATATGCTTCTATTATTCTTAAATAAGAATCTTTTTTTAATTTTTTACACCTACAAATTTGTAATGATGAAGAACAACAACTCAAACTTAAACTAATTGTTTTTTTCTTCTTCTTTATTCTCATTAAAAATATATATTAGATTCATCTTTGCTCATTCAACATTTGTTAAACAAATCTTTTTATAAAATCATTTCATAGGCGGACAAGGAAAAGAAGAAGAAGCCCAAAAAGAAAGATGACGCTAAAAAGGAAGAGGCAGCACCAACTCCTGAAGCAGAACCAACTCCTGAAAAGCAACCAACTCCACCAAAATCTGAGACTCCAAAATCACCTTCTGGTTCATCTAGGGCTAGTCGCGGTAGTCGAAAAGCTAAACGTACTGGATCCAGTGTTTTCAGTATGTTTACACAAAAACAAGTAGCCGAATTTAAGGAGGTAAACTTCTTAATAAATAGATTAACTTAAAATCATTTTCCTTCTTAAAACATAATTTTTTGTTCATTATATAATATTTTAAAAATTTTATAAATTAATTTTAAATTAAATTTTGTTTGTAATGTTTTATATGGTCTGTCCTGAAATATCGAGTTTTTTTTTCATTTGGCGAATATTGGTGGCAGCGATTTGGGAGGGGTCTTAAAATTTAGGGAAAAGCTTTGTTCATTTGTTCCTATTTTTTTTGTTTTATAGATAATAAAATGCGGCAGGATTTTACTTCTCGCTAAGGGTGTTTTCGATTTCGACAAATGGAAAAGCTTTTTTCTATATTTTAAGATTCCTCTGCTGCGACCAATATTCGCCAAATGAAAAAAAAAATCGATACTTCGAGGACAGACCATGTATATCATAGTTTTAAAATTTTCTTCGTACACTGTAAAAAAAATTGCATAAAAAACCTATAATTTATAAATTACATGTTTTTTAATTATTTTTAAATGATTTAATCATTTTAAATATATTTATAACATTTGTATATTTATGAATTTAATAATAACAAATGGATGTAAGTAATAATAAAAAAATAAATAAATTTTGAAATAAATTATTTTTATACATATGAGTATCAATCACTAAGAAAATATAAAATTTAAATTTATGAAATATTGAAAGAACATGAGAATTTGTTCATATTTTTCAATTTGTTTAGGCTTTCCAATTAATGGACCATGACAAGGATGGAATTTTGAATCGTGAAGATCTTCGTTTTATTTTTGACCAGGTTGGTCGTCTAGTTACTGACAAAGAATTAGATGAAATGGTTGGCGAATGCCCTGGACCTATCAACTTTACACAGCTTTTACAACTGTTTGCCTCTCGTATGCAAGGTGGAGGTAAGATGGATAAAATTTAGCCAACTTGAAGTGTCTAGTTATAAATATTACTGTTTGTATCAATTGACTATAAAGACAAAAATATCAAGAATGTAAATCAGAATTCCACTTAATATTTCTATCTTAGTAATTAAAATTAAATTAAATCATTTTTATTCCTAGAGAAATATTTTGGGTTTTTTAATTTAATTTGTAACTTTTAATAAGTGATCACTTATTTTGTATAAACAGTTTATTATTATTCTTTTATTATATTTTTATTTAAATAATAAAATAATTTAACGAATTTTTTGAAAATTTGCGAGTGCTGAAAAAATATAATACTACAATAAATTTTTTCTATTGCATATAAAAAAAATAGTAATAATTTTTAATAATTAAAATAGTAAAATATCTTTTACTTTAATTTATAAGAAATATATATTTATGATATGTACATTGAGAAAATTCTTGATTTAAAAATTAGTGAAATGTAAAAAAATGTTTATGTTTGAATATTATTTTTTAATAGAAGCTTGTACTATAACTTATAGTTACGGTATTATTTTCATACATTTTTTTAATATTATCTTTAAATTTAGATTGATTTGAAAATTTATATTAGAATAAAAACAAAAAATTTGAATTTGTTACTATTTATTAATAATGTTTTTTAGGTGCTGATGATGATGATGTAGTAATCAAAGCCTTTAACACTTTTGATGTTGGTAATGGAAAAATAGACGGAGAAAGGTAAAAAATATATACATATATCTTAAAATTTATTTCAAATTATATTATTTATTATAAATTTGTGTCAAATAAAATATTCTAACTTTTGAACGATTAATTTGTATTTTATAATTTGAAATCTCTCATGTTAAAATTTTATACATTATTACAAAAAAAACTTAAATATTTATATACACATTATGTTTTATCAGTATATTAAATAAGTGTATTTATTGTTATTTACATTGCAGTAGTTTTTTTATTTTTTTAGTTTAATACTTTCGTTAATACATAAAGAAGACTTATAACAAATTTGAATATATATTAAATTGAATATATAAATTATATATAATATAATATATTTTTTAGAATTTAATTAAATAAGATATTTTTTCTGAGATTATAACGAAACATTAATAGTAAATTTATTTAAAATAAAATATATTTATAAGCTTGAAATTTATTTTAAATATATTTTTTATTGTAATTTCTGTGAATAATAAAAGTATTTTTTGAATAATTCTTCAACAATTAACTTATTTTGTAGATTAAGGCACGCACTTATGACTTGGGGTGAAAAGTTTACTGCGCGGGAAGTTAACGATGCATATGATCACATGTACATCGATGACAAGGGATTTATTGACATTGAGTCCCTTATTAACATGCTCACTGGCAAAGGAGAAGATGATGATGATTAAATAATTTAAATTTTTCGTCGCCGATCAATATTCAACGAATTTTTAATAAAAAAGTTTTTAAAGAAAATAATAATTATTTAAAAAATGACGAATAAAAACTGTTTTCACAATCTAGTCTCAAAAGGTACAAATTATTGATAATTAAAAACATACTTTCAAATTTAAAGAACGATTAGTTTTATTTTACTTTTATTCTATAATCAGCAGAAATTCTGTACATAATTTTCACATGATTATATATAATACGATTATAAATATTTAAGAAAAAAAAACAATAGAAATGTATGAAAAAAATTCTCGTCTCCTCTTCTTTACTCTCGTTTATCTATATTTTATCAATAATAATCACAAGTTATCATTTATCTCCAAATTTTTCCTTATTTTAAATTTAAATTGTTCAATTCTTTTTTTATAAAAAAAGAAAGCCAAATAATTCATATTTAATAATCATTAATTTCTTTTTTCCATTTTCTTCTATTCTTTGTTTCATTTATTATTATTCCATTTATTCTATCTGTCTCTGGTTCTCTGTCGGTCTCTCTCTCTATTTAAATATACCTTTATAGTTGTCTTTCTGCTTTATTTATATCCTAAAAAAATATAATGAATTTGAGTTTTTTAATATTATGCTTTTTAAATCTATTATATTACTAATGTTCATATAATAAACAATTTTTTAAAAAATCTGATAAATTATTTTTTTTTTTAAATTTATTCTTCAATAATAAAAAATTATACATGACATCTTATTGTATTGTAATTAATCATTTTTCAATTAATACAATATTTTAATTTTTAATTTTAATAGAATTTATATTTCACCATTAATAGTAAATAATAATTATAAAAAAAATAATTCACAATGATATTCTTTTTTGATTTTTTTTATTTTTGTATTATTGGGTTTATTAATATAAATTTATCAAGTACTAAATAAAAAATGTGAGTTCAAAATCTATAGATTGCAGAAAAATAAGTTTCTATTAGAGTACATGTAAAACGCTTTTCACGTAGTTATTTTTTTAAATACAAAAGTAAAAACCCATAGTAATTTGTTATTCATTTGATATAACTTGTAATAATTCCGACTAAATATTAGTATGGTAGAAATGTTGGGATTAAAATCTTCTTTTGTAAATAATGCAAATTACGAATATTACTGCATTTGCATACCATTTACAATCGTCATATATATACTTGGTCTGTCCTCGAAGTATCGATTTTTTTTTCATTTGGCGAATATTGGACGTAGCAGAGGAATCTTATAATGTAGAAAAAAGCTTTCTCCATTTGTCCCTTTTTTTTGTTTTTTTTTTATAATTTGAATCGGCAGGATTGTACTTCGAGTGAAGGATATTTTTCAGTTTTTGGAGCGACTAGAGGAATAACGTTACGCGATAAAATTTTATTTGCAACTTAAAAAAATCAGTGCGAATATATTTAAAATGTTACAAGAGGCTTATAAAGTTAATTGTATGTTAAAATCAAAATGTGAAAAATGATACAGAACTTTTAAAGAGGGCTGGAAAAAGATAATCGACGAGTCTTAATCTGGGCGTCCAAAAAGCTTTTGAATCGCTATGAATACCACCCGCATGCTAAAAATTTTAAATTCGGACCACTGATTAACAGTTGGAACAATCGCAGAAAAACTGAATTTCACATGATCTACGGTGCACTGTATAATGCAAAAAAATTTAGAAATGCGAAAAGTTTGTACGAAAATATCAAAGCTGAAGGGATTCCGACTGCTTTTGGAAAACTCGTCTTCTTAAATGCATTGATGCAGGAGGAAATTATTTTCAAGACTCTTAAATTTTATTTCAAACTGTTTATAAGTCCACCAGTAAATCATATTTCATTAAAAAAAAGATAAGTGTTTTCTTTTTTTTTCTTAATCTATAAAAGAAACATTCAAACGTAGTGTTTTTCTACTAATCGCTTCAGTGCGCCATGTCCAAAAATCGAAAAACACCCTTAGCGAGAAGTAAAATCCTGCCGCATTTTATTATCTATAAAACAAAAAAAATAGGAACAAATGGATAAAGCTTTTCCCTAAATTTTAAGCTCCCTCCCAAATCGTTGCGACCAATATTCGCCAAATGAAAAAAACTCGATATTTCAGGACAGACCATGTATGTATTAATTGTTCATTTGTCCTATAATAATGTATTTATTTATAATTGCTGAACTAAACAATGTATATAACGCTCATCATTTACAAATGTAAAATAACGAATTAAAACAAGAAATAAATGATGATTTTTATAGGTGTTCAGATTCATCATTACAATATTGTTTCCAGATTTATATGAATGAATATTGAAATATTTTCTTATTTAAAATTGATTTAAAATATTAACAAATATACTATGTAAAAATTTCTAAGCAGTGAAAAAATTTTTTCTCAATGAAATAATAAATAGTAAAGTAATAAAAAAATTTAGTATAATTTTTTCTGTATAGCAATAATATTTTTGATCAAATAAACAATTACTCTTTTTTAATTACTGAAAATTGACTTAATTAAAATATCCGAAATCATTTTTTCCCCAGTAATTCCCAGTATTATATATGCAATTATTGTAACATCATGCCTATTTATGCTATGATTATTAACTTTAATACATATATTTTCTAGTTTCTCTTATTTACTTCTTAAAATAATTTTTATTAAAAAATTTAATATTATAATTACAAAAATTTATATATAATAATATGATTATATAATAATTATTATATGGCTTACACTTATAGATATTAGTTTTGAGATAAGAAATAATTTGCATCTCAAATCAAAACCTATAAGTATGAGCAATATATATGCAATACAATAATTTTTATTTTTTATGTACAATTGTTACGAACACATAAATTGATATGTATATGAAATCTTACGCCGGCCCCGTCCAAGCTAGTTGGAGTTATCTCTAACTCCATAACGAAAGGTAAAAATCGAGGAATTAAAATGAAAACACTTTCGTATACGTTTTTTAACCGTGAATTTAAATGGCCTCTAAGAGAAATGCGGCGCTCGAATATACATCGCATTTTTGCTTTGACTTCCAGTATGATAAGCTCGGCGCCAAAACAATACTTAGTTATAGTCCGTGAATTTAAATTAGAGTTCTTTCTGCGATGTTACGCGATTCGCTGGTCTGTCACAAATGAATCCAAAATCCCTCTGCGAGAACCGTGGAGACTAAGTTCCTCCGATTTTGGAATAATCCGCGGGAGTCGCCGCAGTTTTCCGATCTCATAGTCCAGGTGCTGAGTCCGCGGATTCATCGGGACGGCATCCGGCCCCGCGAGCCACGTTGACTTTGGGTGCATGAATATCACGCACTCAGCTATATTCGGCGTGTGAATCGTCGAACGCCTGGGACCTGGCGTTATCATCGTTCTCGCGGGATCACGATGTCCTCCCGAAAATACCAACGTCGCCTTGCAGCGGATGCAGCTACATGGTCTACGTAACACTATGAATAAATTAGATATTCAAATAATTCTAAATTTTGAACTTAAATAAACTGGGGTAATAAAAGTATTCGTTTGTATTTTTACTTATCTATGAAAAAGTTTTTTTCTATTATGAAAGATAAAAGAAATTCTTTTCTTAAAAAAATTTCCAGCTAATGTTTACCGTATTAGTGTATTTTTCATCCATCTTATACGTTTTGAAAAATATTTGTTTCATGATATATATTATTTGAATGGGTTGAATTATGTTTCAACACAATTAATATATAATCATCTTAAAATTGCAAATGTCTTTTTATTCTACTAAATTAACTAAAACATTGAAAGTATTTTAATATTTATTTTATTATTTAATTTTAATATGGTATTTCTTTTCACGTAGTTCATATATCTATATCATTTCATTAAATGGGTTTTAAAATACTGAAAAATCTGTTTTAATAATATGGCATTCATCAGGAACAGTCGTATCACCAATATGTGCGAAAGAAAAAGAATATATTGCATCCGCTATATTAGTTTCTCCTGTTTAATATGAGGCTTAACATATAATTTACTATTTATAATATTGAATATATATATATTACGTATTTAATTTTTCGACTTGACTTTTATTATTTATTTCCCAGTAGCGTTTCTGCCGTAGCTGGAGCAGTCAAATCGCTCTAGCTTTCTTGAGAATCGGGTTAATTAATCAATAACAATTATTCACGATTTAAATATGGATTTATTTTTAAAAAATCGGAAGAGAGAGATTGAGTATGTGTGTGTGGCATATGATACAATATAGTTCCTATCTTGTGATCGTTGAATCAAAGTGATGATTATAATTGTAATATTAACCGGTTAAAAGATGAGAATTGCATTATTAATTTAACTCTAACCTGAACCGGAATGCTGTTTCCTGGATATCGACTGTATCAAGCTTCGAAACGAAATCGAAATCATCAACCTCTTGATCTTGATTTTATTCGTATTTCGATAAAATTGTAAATCTCTGAGAGTCCTTTCACCGGAAGCTTTTGTCGTTTCTCGGTGTAGATTAGTATTTTGTCGCATAGCATCAGCTTTTTCTCGATCAGTGTTAATATCTGTTATACGGGTCTCGGTGCCGAATTCTTAATAACCGATATTTCCTCAATTCAATTATCAGCGAGATTTTGTACTGTTTTCCCTACTTTATCATTATTAAAAATTTTATATATAAATATTGAATTATGTTAAAATTTCTATACGTAGCCTAATTACTTTTACAACTGTTTATTTTGTTCTAATAGAATAATCTGCAAAAACCTTTATTAAAATATTCACAATTCACTTCACAAAATCACAAGTCCATATACACAATTATATAAAGAAAAACTGATTTCATACACAAAACTGTTTTTACAACTGGGAAAGCAATTGAATAAACATGTTCCAGATCATCAAGACCGGCTTATAAAAAGGCATATGTGAAACTGTACAATAAAATAAGTGCAAGTGCAAGCAATATCGTGCTCTGCACTTATTTTACTTACACTTGCTAGATATATTTCTACCTAATTTATAAACTAATTTCCCTTTGATATCAGTAAAAATTTAGACATTTAATAGAATAAGTTTGCCTGATATGTTTCTTTTTATAATCTAAAATGGTAACTCGGTGTACATGTTTATGTTATTGTTCCTTACATGTATTTATTAGTCTAAAGAATCCTTTCAAGACTGCGAGATTCATTTAGATTTATGTTCAAAATGTTTCTACATTTAAAATTTTTAAATAACATTAAAAACAAGTGTTAATTATACAGTGATTATATATTTTTGAGATATCTGCCAAAATTATAAATTTATGCTTTCAAAATTTTTTAATACAATAAAATTTATCTTAAACAGTAACTTAAATGTATTGAACATCATAAAATACCAATTTTAAACAGGTTTCCACTGATTTATTCATGAGAAAATGCAACTGTTGTCACATTTTTATTTTTGAAGTCTGACTGTGCTTTTCACTGTAGGTGTTAGTTGATGAAGATTTATTTGATTCGTCTAAATATTCTAATTTATTTTTGTATAAATATTATATGTGGCATATTGAGAATAAAATTCCTATGCTCTTTAGAAATTACTTAAATATTGAATTCCGCTTAATTATCATTTTTATTTTCAAGAAGTATTCAAACTAATACAGATAAATCAATGATTTATTTTTAAAATAAAATATAATACATAAATATATAATTTATTATATTCATGATAAATACAAAGAGCATAAGAAATTAAAAAAATTCAAAATATTTAAAAGTTTTAAATTAAGTTTTAAAAAAATAAAGATTATTTCATATAACAATCTATAATTAGGATAGTTAATATATGTGTATATACAAATATATATTTTAATGTTTAATGTTATAATATTTTAGTCCTTTCACCAAATATGGCTGTACCTATTCGAATATATGAACTACCAAGTTCAATCTGAAACAAATAAGATATCTGAATTTATTAAATGTTAATCTTTATAATTAAATTCTATTTCCATATTTGTATGTAAATTTAATTTTCATAAAAGTGTTCATGATTGATTAATTTTTAAAGTCCATATGTTTTATAAAATTAAATTTTAATACATCAGCAATAATAATTTTAAATTTTTGTAAACTAATTTGTCTAATAAATTTTTTATATTAATGTTTTGAATATAACTAAATTATTATTTTTTTTTTTTTGTTTGAACAATATGATTACTGATAAACTTACTGCATGTTCAAAATCTGTAGACATTCCCATAGACAATTCAATACATTGTGGTTGAATGTGTAATTCTTTACAAATTTTAGTTTTACACTGTTTCAAAGTTAAAAAATCAGGATTTGGACCATTAGATATATCATATCCATATTTACCAATTGTCATCAGGCCTAAAAATTCTAAATTAAGACATTTGTCAAATATGTACTTTACCATAGATGACACATTCTCAACATGACAACCACTTTTCTCTAAAAAAAAAAAATAGTAGTTTATGACATACATTTAAAATTTTAAAAAATATGTCAAATATACATATACATATATGAACCTAACAAAGTTATTAAAAATTTTGAAGCTAATTTTAATAAATTTTCTGGTTGAATACTGTTTATACAAAATTACATTGTACAATATATTTAGTTTTAGTTTTTATAATTGTAAAAACAAAATATAATCCATCAATTAATTTTTATTTAAATAAATAGTACTAATATTCAAGTTTTTAATTGTTAATATTCAATAATCATATGTTATTTTTAAGAGTATTTAAAATGAATTCAAAATGAAACTATTTCAATCGTATTATTAAAATTATAAATATTAATATTTTTGAAACTACTTTATTATTTACTTATTGTATTTTAGATTTTCTCAGACAAAATTATAATATACCATGACAAAAATTTTTATGTATACCAATATATGATTTAAATAAATTTTTTAAATTGTTCATATTAAATTATTATTACATATTTATCAAACCTTTTTCATTGCTAGTATTAACTTGAATCATAATTTTCAACTTAGAATTATTAATATTACTATACTTTGACCAGGCATTGTTAAGAACAATTGCAATTTTTTCAGAAACAACAGTTTGAATTATATGGAGATTTGGAACTTTCAAAAGTTTATTAATATTGCTTTTTTGTAGACGTCCAATAAAATGCCATTTGATTTCTTTACACTTATTTAAAATTTCAGTTTCATTAGCTTTTCTTGATAATTCATTTACAAAATTTTCTCCAAAATGTCGTTGACCAGCATCATAAGCACTAATTATAGCCTCAACAGGATGAAATTTACTTACAGCTATTAGTTGCAAATTATTACATTGATCATCCTTAAAAGAAAAAATAATAATCTTAATTATACAATATAATATAAAATATATAATATAAAATATGAAATATATAATAACATGAAATAAGTTTAAAGAACAAGTTGATAAATTTCATTCAAAACCAGTACAATTATACTTGTTACCAATGTCCTTTTTGTTGATGCAGCAATAATTTTATTATGTATTATTTGTAAATTATTTGAAATATCCACCATTTTGAAATAATTTATACACTTTAAAAAAAATTTATATTTATAAGAAATTGAATAATTATATAATTAAAATAAGGAAATGATTATAAATTTTAGTAATACATAACAACCTTAAATGGAAATTCTCTTACTTTTACGAATATATATTACACTTAGTTATCTGAAATTATACGGAATAAATTGTACACAAATTAAATACTATATACTAAGTAAAATATCATTGGTTTAATTGTAAAACATTAACGATTAAGTTGAGAATTATGGAATATACTAAAAATAGTTTTAAAAAATTACTTATATATTCAGTATATACTAGTGAAATTTTTGTTTACTCAACCAGGATCAACACCACAGAACAGAGATTAAGAGAATGTTGAGTTTAATGCTATACATAAGAAACAAACATGGTGGTTAAAATATCTTTTTTCTCTTTTGCACTTACACAGCGATTTCAGCGATCTCAGTGGACACATGGAAAATTAAAGCAAATTTTTTATAAGCACTTCAAAAACTATTTAAAAAAAGGTATATATAGATATATCAACTACGGGTTAAAGAAATAGATATCTGAGATATTTTGAGTGTTGAAAATAACCTAATATAACTGAAATACTTTTTTTATCATAATATGATTATAAAGTACATTTTAATGATAAAAAATTTTTTTATAAATATAAGAAAATAAAAATCATGATAATGTTATTCATAATGTTATTAATAAAGATTATTTTTAGTTATACTAAATTATTTTCAATCTTCAAAATATCTCAGATGTTTTGTTTACCTGTACTTCATATTATCTACATTTATAGTATCTTTTTAATAAATTTTGAAGTGTTTATAAAAATTTTTTTTTTTTGGAATAAAAAAAAGAGATTTTTTAATCACCGTTATCAAAGTACAGGATACTTATTTTTTATGATAGGAAGCTACTGTGGTCTATTAACCACTATTGTTGATACTTCCCTTACCTTAACCAGGGGTATTTAACTTTAAATAGAAGGACTGGAAACAAATACCCATGTACAATTATCACGAAAAAATAGCAGCCTACACTTTACATAATCCTCTGTGTCTTTTTTCGTGAGCCGGCACTGAAAATCCGGCACATGTGTTTACACTGTGATTTCTTAAAATTATGGAACAGTAACACAGAACAGAGATTAAGCAATGTGAAAAATATTTTTAAATATTAAATTACTTTTTATTTGTATATGCTTGCTTTCAGAATTTGTTATAAATTACAGCGTATTAAGTTTAATAAGAGTGTAAATTTTCATTGAAGAAAGTTATAGTTTTTAAAATGATTTTATATTTAAAAACATTTTTTATTTGTGTCTTCTGTGGTTATAAAATACTTTAGAAATAAAAATATTATGAATTTAATACGTGTGTTAAATAATAAAAATAAATTTTTTATGTAAAAAGATCTACATTTTCTCTTCTGTCAAAATTAGTAGGTATATTTTTTTCCTACATTACCATACATATATATATACATATAAATAAAAGTGCTTGTTAAAGTGTAACATTCGCTTATTTGTTTCGTTCATAAATGGCTTAAGTTATACATATAAAGACAAATATACAGTTGCACCTTAGCATCAAAACACAACAGTCTTGTAGCTGTATCAAGCCAAATTAACGGAGTTAGTTTTATATAATTGTTGTTGTACAATCTATTGAAAGTCTAACCCTCCCCCACCCGTTCCATATAAAGCAGACGGCGGGTGTGTTGTGTAATAATTTCTTACATCAGAAGTGAGATTATATTTAAAAAAGTGCCGTTATGAGAGACCGTTACACGCCGCAAGTAGACTTGCAACGGAGGCTGATCCAACGCTTGTCAAGCGATGTGAGTGACGTGAACGGTGCGTCATGCAGATCGTGATCCCAGCACATGGATAGGGCAAATAGTGTCACCCGCGAGTTGAAGCGAGGATTTCGTAAAGTAAATCGCTACATGTGCGAGTTGACTTGTCGGCGATTGCGAGAAAGGGAGAGTCCCCGATCGCGAGCGCAGGACGAATAAAAGCTCGTGCCGATATTTGACCTGGATGATCTTTATGTTACCGTAGATCTCTGGATCAAGCGGATAGAAGCGATTAAGCTAAGGTACGCGTAGAGTGATGAGATCACCGGGATATACATTGTCAACAAGCTCAGGAAAGCAGTGGTAACGTGGTATTCTTGGATTGGTGTGGCAACGCTGAGCTGGGAAGAATGGAAGAAAGATCTGCAAGCGACTTTCATCAAGCGAGTCTGCATTGCAGAACGGCTGAGACAAATGCTTACGCGTTCGCTCAAGAAAGGGGAGGGTATGCGAGACTATTACCTAGATAAACTAGGGTTGATCTATGTCCATGGATTCGAGAGGAAGGAGGCAATGGAATTCATCACAGATGGTATAAGTAATGAGGGCCTTCAAGCGGCGGTAAAGGCGGCCGACTACAAGACGGTCACCGAATCGAGGGAGTATCTGGCCAGATACGACGGACGTCCGACAACGGGGCGAGAGAGCGTAGCGGTGAGTGTAGGACAACCCCGGGTGAGGCGCCCCGCTTGAGTAACGAGCTCAGGAGGAAGACTGATGTCACTTACTTCGTGTGCTGGGAGAAGGGGCACTACGCGTGCGAATGCAAACAGGTGAAGAGGATCAAAGAGAAAAAAATCCTGAGAATCGGTGGAGGAAAGCAGACAACGTCTACGCGATTCTTCGACGCTTGAGTAAACGGGGCGATGATTTGGGCTTACGTCGATCAAGGAAATAAGTGTGTGACGATCAGGGAGGGGGGAGCGTGCTCGTTTCCAGTCACTTTGCGGAACACGAGTACGGTGCTGAGAGGATTTGGGGGGGGGCGACATCAGGCTCCTAGGTGAGTGCAACCTGGCACTACAGGTGGATCAAGCAGTTGCGAACGTCACGGCGTACATCGTGCCGGACCGGGTGCAGTGGGTTGCCGTCATTGTTGGGCAACCATTCACGGACCCTACTTCGATCACGTCAGTCCAGTGCGGAAGAGAGTTGCGACTGTTCAACACAGACCAAGCAACGAGCCTCGAGCTCCCACAGCAAAAGATCGCGGTCTGGGCAAAGGTGGCGGTGGTAATCCCACCTCTTGAGACAACATATGTTGAGGTAATATGCGGCGGTTACTCAGGCTAGTTTTTTTATTGAGTCAAGCGTTCGTTCGAGGTTGGGAGCGGAACACATCATCACGGTATGTCGCGAGTACGATAGCGGGAGTTATTAACGCGTCGTACGCGCCGATACATTTTAAAGCGAATAAATTATTAGCGCGAGCGGAGATTATTCGAGAAGCGACAGAATGCGAACGCTCTGTGATGGCGATAGCGCAAGAGCAGAGGAGCGAGTTACCAGTCGACAAGGTGAGAATGGGGGACACTGTGATGATATGTGACCTAGATATGAGAAGGCGGGTATTAGAGCTGCTACGCGAGTTTTGCAACTGTTTTGCGCTGGATTCTCGCGAGTTAGGCAAAACGAATTTAGCAGAGATGTTCATCAAGCTTACCAGCGACGCTCTGGTGTATTATAAGCCTTACAGGTTACCCTACTCGGAGAGAGAAAAATTAAAAGAGATCGTCGACGAGCTGCAGGAAGGCGGGATAATCCGCGACTCTGATTCCCCCTATGCAAGCCCAGTTATTCTTGTCGTTATCACTATCCGTTACCTGTAATTGAGGATCAGGTGAATAATCTGCAAAGTGCGCGAGCCTTCTCCACGCTAGACCTGGCGTCTGGATATTACCAGATTCCTGTCTCGAAAAAGATGTAGAGAAGACGGCATTCGTGACACTGGATGGGCAGTACGAATTTTTGTATCAGTCCTTCGGGTTGGCTAATGCCCCAGCCGATTGTTCGAGGCTGGCGCAGAAGATCATAAAGCCCCTTTGAGACCAGATGCTCGTCAAAGCATACGTTGACAATTATGTGATAGGAACACGTGACGAGAAGTCTGCGCTAGTTGCGTTACGGAGATTGCTACAACACTTTCATGAGGTCGGGCTGATACTGAGGTTAGAAAAGTGCGTTTTTCTGGCGAGGAAAATCGATTATATCGGGTATGAAATCGATGACAAAGGGATTCGACCTGTCCCTCTGAAAATTATTGCGGTGGAGGAGTTTGTTCTACCATCTAACGTGCATGAGATGAGGCAGTTTATGGGGTTAGTGAGCTATTTTTACAAATTCGTAAAGAACTTTACGGTGATTGCCAGGCCTCTCACAAAACTGACAAAAAGGACGCCCGATGGGAATGGGGATCCGAGTAGGAATCAACACTCCAGGAGCTGAAGGTGCTATTAATGTAGTGACCGATACGAACCCTGTACTGGAGGAGAGCCCTCACTGAGTTTCATACAGATGCCAGCAAATGGGGATTTGATATATTTAGATTATAATAGATTCCGAATATATTTATTTTTATTTTTTATATTTTATTTTTCCGAATATATTTGGTCGACATTCTTTTTACAATCGTGACCGACTGTAGCGCACTGAGGGCTACGTTTGTAAAGCGCACCTTTCTTCGCGGATAGGTAGGTGGTGGATACAGTTACAGGAGTACGACTGCTCTTTAACTACAGAGCGGGAGGGAGCATAACACATGCGGGCGCACTGAGTCGAAATGAGGGTATCGATGATAAGAACGCACAAAAAATCCAGGAGATAGACTTGATGAATATAGAGATGAAAGATATATTTCTCCTCGCGCAGAAGCAAAACAAGAGGCTGAACTTCGTGAGAGAAGTGCTAAGCCGAGATTCCACCGACGAGAAGGAGAGGATGATACATTCAGAGCATCTCCTCAAAAACGAACGCGTTTACCGGAGAACAGGGTGCGGAAACTGTTGAGAGGTTCCCAGAGCTCTCAGGCGAAAAGTCATCCAGCTATGCCACAAGGGGGTAGAAAATGTTGGTCGCGAGCAAACGCTGACGAAGATGTGTGAGGATTAATGATTCCAGCGAATGACTTAATACTTGAGGAGATAAATCTCCGGGTGCGAGGAGTGTTTCTTCCACAAAGAGCTGGCAGGAAGGAAACCAGGCTATCTCAACCTAGTGGACATAACGAGAGAGCCGATGCACACTCTACACGTAGACCATCTGGGGCCCTTCGTGAAAAGCTCGACGAGAAACACGTACATAGTTATAGTTATCGATGCGTTCACAAACACGCGTTCGCCAAAGCAGTGGTCAGTACTAAGTCCCTTCTCATCATTCATTTCTTTAACAAGATCATGAATGAGTTCGGTTACCCGAGGAGAATCGTAAGCGATCGAGAAAGCGCTTTCACGAGTCGGTAGTTCGGAGAATTTTGCTGAAACTTGAGCATCGAGCACGTGCTCAACGCGGTGGAACTACCTCGAGGCAACGGCCAGGTCGAAAAGTATAATCGAACGTTACTAGAGGCTCTGGTATGCTGCACAACGAAAGAGAGGCAGTGGGACAAGACCCTTCCGCGCGTACGATGGGGTCTGAACAACACCCTAAATAAAGCCATCGGTACAACGGAGGTGCTGTTGGGGTACGGGTCGAAGCATCAAAGTGAGGTGAGATTACTCCACGTGGTAGTCAATCCAAAGGCGAGTGCGAGCCATGAATCGGTCAGAAAACAGGCGGTGAAAGTCAACCAGACGGCGCAGTACAACAACAAACGTTGATTTGACCTCAGACGTGAGCCGGCGAAGATATTTCGCGAGGGAAATGCGGTAGAAGTGCGGCGCGTCCGAGCCTCGAATGACGGACCAGCACCAAGCTCCTTCTGAAGTACGCTGGAGCGTACAAAGTCAGGGAGGTGCTACAGAGCAACCTCTACGTAGTGGGCGACATTGACGGAGCACCCCGCTCGCAAAAACCCTACCAAGGCACCTTCACGGGGGAGCAACTGAAACGGTGGGAGCTACATGTCAGCAGCGATGACTCCATCTCGGAGGATGTGGAGAACAATGCATAGTTACGCGCAAAAATGAAGGCAAGTGGTTCATGAGTAAGTGGGCACCTGCGACGTAAGGGCGGTTGTCCGGGATATCAGCGCGCTTCTCTCGGAAAGCGAGACGAGCATCTGGGATGCTGAAATTCAAGTTAGATGATCGTATATTAATCAACAATAACTTGAAAAGAGAAGCAGCCAGTTGGTTTCATTCAAAAGCATAGCAATAAAGTTTCTGTTTATGGGAAAATGATAAGTAATCAATATTGGAATTAAAAAAAATATTCGAAAATAGAATCTGGAAAAATAGTGAAAGCTTAATAGCTTATTTTCTCGATAAAACAATAATGGGAAAACAAAGCATCAAATAATTACGATAAAATGATCAAATACATAATTGATGGAATTAAAAAAAATAGAGAATTTATTAGATGCTTTTAAAAATATAGCATCACCAAAATATAACCATTATTATGAAATCATACAGCATATCGATATGGAACAAAACCATAACGAGAAAGAAGATCATATTTTCAATGTGGTTCGAAGTTGCACAGAAACCGAGATTGCTCCGAAGGTCAAAATTCAAAAATTAACAATGGTACAGACGATCGATTTGGAGGCTTGCTATACAGTAGAAGTTGCATACATCATAGGAAAAGTTCAAGACGAGTCATATAAGTGCATTGTCAAAGCTTTGATAGATTCCAGGTTACCAATTAGTTTAATAAAATTGCGTTGTAAACCGCGCAAAGTACACACATTAATAACCTGAAATGGCAAGTAACAAATTCGTTGGAGTTAATCAGATGGAATTAAAAATAATCGGTATATTTAGTACAGACGTAGAACTTAAGAGACACATATTAAAACTTCAATTATATATCGTGCTAAATGAAACGATGTCACATTCAATGATACTAGATCGCAATTTTTTAGCTAATTTGTTAACAGATGGAAATCTTACTCCGTTTAAAAGGAAAAAATACAATAAAATGGTAAATCAAATCATGAATATTGATGATGTAAATAAACTTATACGAGTAAATAAGGGGTTAAATATTAATAAAAATATAGATACTAAAGTTAAAGAAAAAATAATGAAAATTTATAAAAATCATTGCTTAAAGCCGTGCAAAAATGATTAAAAAGAAGACGAATGTATAATATCAATAAGCTTAAAACATAATCAAGGATTAAGTATGAAACTGCGAAGACTTTTAGATTGATAAAAAAAACTAAAGGTAATTATTAACGAATTAATTGATAAAAAAAATAATATGTTCGAGTAGTTCACCGTACGCGAGTCCAATGGCAATGGTATATACAAAGAACGAAGAAACCCGCTTATGTGTAGATTACTAAAAACTAAACAAAATAATGCTTAAAGATAATTATCTTATGCAATTAATAGAGGATAATATTAATATGTTAAAAAATAAATAATATTTTACTGTATTTGATTTAAAAGACGGATTTTTTCACATGAAAAATTGCCGACGATTACGTTAAACATATATCTTTTTTCACATCTGTAGGGCAGTATAAATACCTAGGGTATGCTTTCGGACTGATGAATGGACCAAAGCATTCTATAAGATATATTACGAAAATTTTTAATGAGTTAAAGTAACTAAACAAAGTAATATTGTACGCCGATTATATTCCTGTCGCGACTAAAAAAATTTAAGAACACTGCAAAATACTTCGAGATATCTTTGATTTAGCAAGGAAAAATAATTTAAAATTTCGATTAGATAAGTGTTTTTTTTTAAGACCACATTAATTATAAGGCCACAAGATCAATGAAAGCAGTATTAAGTCGATCCATTTCATAAATGTTTATTATATTTTGGAAAATTTTTTCAGAATATACTATCGAAATATATAAAAAAAATCGATTTTTTGAAATTTCCAGACTAGATTGTCCCCTTTATATGATTTGGTTTAAATTGATAAAATTATACCATTAAATTCAATTAAAAAATATATAAAATTTATTATTCGATTTCAGTATAAAAGTAAGAAATTCATAAACTTCATTTTATATTATATATTTTTTAATTATAATTTGAAAGAATTGAAATAATAAAATTAAAAATTATGCTTTGTTTATGGTTATATATTCATCAAAAAACTACTTTTAATTTTTTTCATTAATTATTGACAATAAAATAATAATTAAGAACTTAAATGTGTATGTATGTGTATACATGTATATAAATTATTTGAAATTTTAAATATAGAAGAAATATAGTTCGAAAAATATAATATATGAATGTTATGCTAAAAAATAATTAAATAAAATTGTAAGGCACATGAATACTATGAAAATAGATAAAGTCAAAGGAATAAATATTTAAAATTGATATAATATTACGAAGAAAAGTAGCAAGAGTAGAATAAAAAGTGAATAAAGAAATAAAATAAATGTACAAAGGGGGCGATGAGAAATTCGAACAGCAATAAGCATACAAACTGTATGGCAATTTTTTTGGTCTATATAAAAAGGTCCACAAGGTATAGAGACTGAAACACGATCAACTGCGCATATTCTTCAATTAATAATTGGCGCTTGAAATTGGATTATGATTTATTAGATTATGAAATTAAGGGAAAGCATTTGAATACAAAAAAAATGAAAAGAATAAGAATTCAAATTTATTTTACTCTTTGATTTTGGGCAATGTTATTCTGCCACAAATATCATTTTCGCGTTCGTAATTCTTTTTGAAGGGGACTATTCCTACGTATATGATGTTAATATTATGTATTGTATTATAACTATTAAAAAGAAAATGATAACAAAACAATTTTATTTGAAATATGTAAATAATATATTATTTTTCTTATAGTTGTCGAACTTTGATCAAAAAATAAATTGTAAGTACACTTATTTACACATTTTAATTATATATTTAGTAAAAAATAACCTCTTTTTCTTACATTTCTAAAAATTTAATTTATTTTTAAATATGAATTGTGTGATTCAAGGAAGGTGCATCACATCAAACTTCAACTTAATTTATTTTTATTTTATTTTAACAATTGATGCATTCATTTATTATGACTATTTATAATACAATGTATTAATAATTAGAGATAAAAGAAAGATAAATTAAAAAATATTTAAATAGTAAAACTACCATTTTTCAAATTCTATACGTATGATAAATTTTATTTTTTAGATTTTTTTAAGTTAAATTAATTAATGCTTATTTATATATATTTAGATATATTTTAAAATATTTTTTTTAATTTTTTTTTTTTTTTTTTTTAAATTGATGTGGACGAAAATAATATGATTGGATTTATGCATAATTGTTTAAAAAATTTTTATATGAAGAAAATTTTATCCCTTAGAGAAAGATATAATTTCAATTAGTATGATTAAAATAAATCTTACGAATTTAATATGTTTAAAACAAGACTTTATTAATAAAAAGAAATAATTACTTTTTAGCTCTATATTTTGTAAAATAGTTAAGGACAAATATACATTTAATTAAAAATGTCCCATAATTAATGCAGAGTTTGAGTTGATACATAACATATTTTTTTCAATTATATATATTTTTTAATTCAACGATAAAATATGCACTATAATGTTATATATGGATTCTGTTGACATATATATATGCACTTTTTTGTTAAATTTTTTCATGATCATTTTACAAAAATGTGAATGAATTTCATTTGCGTACTATTCAAGTTCCTCTTTTGTATATGAACGATTGTGCACTTTTTAAAATAATAGTAACAAAAAGAGTTTGACAGTTGATAGTTTAGACTTTATCCTTACGATTAAACAAAGCGAAGATCATTCGTTAAATGGATTATTGAATTACAAAAAAGGAATGTTGATTTTTCGAGCAGTATCATCCTAAGCGATAAAGCTAATTTTAATTTAAATGGCTTCGTTAATCATTGAAATTGACGTATTTAAGATTCAAGAACCCCCGTCATATTCAAATGTATCTAGACCTAATCACTGTTTGCTGCGAATTTTGGACTATATTTTTTTTAAAATAAGACTAGTGATACAGTGACTGTTATTAGTGTTGGATATCACGAAATGATAATCGAATTTTTTACGCCTAAATTGACTAATATTAATGCGAACAACAATTTATTTTAACAAGACGATAATATACCTAAAGTTTGTGAACTAATCCAATCACTTTATGAGACATTTCTTGGTCGTGTTCTTTCTTGTTTTTGTATTCAAAATTTGTTTTCTAGACAATGCAATTTAAAACATTCGGATTTTTGAACGAAATTTTGTAAGTCAAAATCTATATTAATAGCCTCACATTTATTCGTGCATTAAAAAAAGAAGATTCAACACTGCAACAATGAGTTTCACCCATATTTAAGCAAAGTAGCCCTGAAAAATTTTAGAAAAAAAGTACATATGTAACTAAAACCATAAAGATTTTTTGTTCCATATATTATTTCATATGCAATCTGATTGCTTATACTTTAGGTTTCAGTAAAAAAAAAAATAATAATTAAAAATTGAATAAAATAGAAATGAAAAATAAACTAAAAAATAAAATAATAATTTCTTTATCTTTAATATTTATCTTTAAATATTTTAATATTTAAACAAAATTTATCTAGAAGTTTTATGAATTTTTTTTTTAATTAGAATAGCACAGATAGAATTATTATTATTTAACATTTCAGATACATTTAAAAAATATTAATATTGCATTAAAAATAATTTAATATATGACAACAAATATTTATAAAAATTGATAAAACTTATTTATAAAAAATTATTATGTAATTAATTAATATAATGCAGAATGTTTGATACAGATTTTATTTTATGTTTATTATATATATGTATGTTTAAATTATTCAATTATAAACATTAGAACAATTAATATATTTTAATTTATTTATAATTTTTTTCCATAATATAAATACTTTAAATTTATATTAGCCTTTTAATTATTTTTTTTTTATTTTAATGTTCTAATAAAAAAGCATTTAAAAGTTACAAAATAAATAAAAAATTGCCATAAATATAAATATTAAATTAAAACAAATGAATGTTATGTTATATCCATAAACATGAATTATTAAAAACATTTTTATAAAAAGCTGCCTGGTTAGGTATATTATAATTATTTACTATAAAAAAAAAAGAGAAATAAAATAAGAGAGACAAAAGAAAGAAAAGAGAATACTTAAAGTTTTTTAACGTCAATTATTCTCTTTTCGAAATTGACGCACATATTAGTTTTACGGTTTTGGTACTTCGTACTCTTGGAAATTTTCTAACTAAATCCCTTGTTCATCTGAAAAAGTAAATCTACGCAATGTAAGCACGGACAAAAACATAATGAAAAGACAGAAAAGTAGGGGAGTAAAAAGAAGAAAAAAGAGTGTTAAGGTGAGGAGATAATAAAGAGGCTTTCAGTCGACCGAGGAATGAATTTTTTATCTGAAACAATCGTTTTTTTTTGTTCTTTTCAGTTTCTTCGTCGGTACTTAGGTAATAATGTTGTAATGACAGGCTCTGACTGTTCTTATTTTTTTCTTTTTCATCGAAACTACTCAGTTTCGTCGTAAAGCAAACATACCGTATACTATGATTGTCGTCGTCGTCGTCGTAATCATCATCACCATCATGATCTTCATATGCATCATCTGCACCATCATCATCATCGTCATTATCATCATCATCATCATCATAATTATCACCATCATTATCATCATCGTCGTCATCGTTATCATCATCGTCATCATGCTAATAAACCTTGCAGTGAAATATGAACATATAAATACAGATGATATGAATACTACACGATAATTAATTATAAGTGGCAAAAAGGTTCCATTTTTAACATATTTTTTGTTGTTTTTGATATATTTTTATTATTATATTCTTGAATGAAACTAATTTCAATAAGTTATAAGTATCATGTATCAATTAGAATTTGAATCCATTTTACATATTTTTGAATTCACGTATAATTTCATATATAATTTTATTTGTTATTTAGCATATTTAATTTTGTTCTATTTAAAATTTTAACAATAGTATTCATTTTTTCCTTTATAAATTTTATAACTAATAAATAAATTATGAAATTATAAAAACTATAGTGTATGAAAATTGAAACATATTTCATATTTATTTTTATACAAACTTTATTTTAATTGATTGATTTCTGTATAAAAACAGTTAGAATTATATTGTACTATAATCATTCATAATATTGTATAATTAAAATGGAATATAGAACTATTACGTCAAATAAATTCTAATTTAAATTTCTTAAAATTCTAAGCATATAACTTTCGTCATAATCAATATAGAATAAAATATTTTTGTTTATTCGGTAGTTGAAAATTTTATTTTACAATACACAAAATTTTTGTAAGTTTATAATTCTCATTAAAACTATATTATAATATAATATAATTAGGATGTTTTCATTATAAGTAATTATTTTAATAAATTAATCCTATATCTTTCAAATTTTTTGTTTTAAAAAAAATGTAATTAATAACAATAAGTGTATTTTCAACGATTGATAAATTATGTCATTTTTTAAATTAGTTGATTTTGAAATTTTTTACATTGAATTTCTTAATATTGTTTTAGTGGCTTATGTAATATTTTTTGTAGTTAAAATATAATAATACTACATATTTTATTTTAATTGAAAATTTATTTTAATGAAAAATTTGATTAAATTAAAAAAATATTAAAAACAGTTTGGAAATTAAATTAATAAATAAACATGAATAAAAGGTGAGTGTATAAACAAGAAGAATGAAAAAATTTTTTTCTTTCATTTTTAAAAAATTGAACATTCTTTCTCTAATACATTTCAAATGTCCTCATAATATTCATTTATCTTGAAAGAGCATTCAATAAAACAGAGAAAAATTACAGCAAGAATTATACTATAAATTATTTTTGAAAAATTACTTGTCTGATTTAACCACAAATAAAAGGTATTCACATATTTATTCTGAACATAATAAACCAATTAAATTGTTCAATAATTATTGCGTGGAAAAAATTCTTTTCTGGATGTATTTAGTATATGGGGGTGTAGGTACATCTGAAATTGAAATAACCATAAGCCTGTTTTAAATGATACTATATAAATGACGAAATAGGTTTGTTAATTGAAATTTGTTTAATAGCTTGGTAAATGGAACTCAATCTTTTACACAATGGTAATCTAAGATGGCAGTATTCCAAGTAGCATATATTATTTTCGTGAATGTAGAGTAGTCATACAGAACATGTATCTCAGTCGACTTGGCATCATCTGCAGTTAATTTTTAGTTTTGATTAAATTTATTAAGGTGATAGTCACTGGCAAAAATCGTTAGCATTATAAATCCACAAATTTTAGATGTGTTCTAATAAGGAATCGATTAAAGATCATTCAAAAGTGAATAATAAAAAAAGTAGTCACTATAATAGGACAAGGTTAATTCCTGAGTAATTGATATCAAATTCAAATGAAATTGACTAGTAATTAGCTGTAAAGTTATTATTAGAAGAAAAAAAGGCTGAATGGACTAAATTAAAATATTGGAAGAATGTCAGTTTCAATTTATGGGAAAAGGGAGAAGTTGTTTAACCAATGATTGTCACTGTTTATTATTAAGATGAATATCTTAATAGCTTTTATTAACCTTTAAATTAACTTTTTCTAAATGCAAATATAGAATACAGAAAATTTTTATATAAAATAACAGAATACAAAATATAATATACTCTATAATATATACGTATAGTATATATGTATATATATGTATACTATATTCAATATAATAAGTAGTATATAAAAAAATATCAGAAGATATTTATTAAAATATTATCAATTACAGAATTTTCACCAATTGAAAAATCAATAAAATATATTGATCAATAGTAAAATATGAATTTGCTGAATATTAATGTTTATTTGAAAAAAAAGAAGTTTATATACATATTTATACATATATGTTGATGGTTTTATATATTTAAGTCTATTTTGAAAATAAAAAAGATACGATATAAAATTAAATTTTGTTTTATACTTCCAATATTATTTCACATATTTATGAAATAGTTTTTATTGATTAAAAAAATATAGTATAAAACTATTTAATATAACAAATGAAATTTTGAAATAAAAAAGTATAGTATATTAATAAAAAAAAATTTTATATTAAACTGAAATTATAGTTAATTAAACTTTTTTTTTTATTAATAACATAAGGTAAAATATTATAAATTTATTTAATCAATGAGCACATATAATTCTTTAAAGAATGAAATTAATATAATGAATATTTTTCTATGTTCGTATTTTACAATTAGAAAATATGTCAATCGTTAGAAAATAAATATATATATAAATAATAACAAAAACAAAAACAACTGTAAATAATTACAAAGGATAAAGTTAAAAAATTGAGAAATAGGTAATTTCGTTTATCATTATTTTATAATATGAAAAATATAGTTTTGTTTATGAAAATAAAATGATAAATTTTATTCGACGATTATAAATGTGCGATGTTGCAGGTATAAGAATACTTCCTCAAAAAAGAGGAAGAAAACATGATTAAACTAATCGCACGCAAGCTATCTGTTTAAATTGATGCAACATGCCCTAGAGCTTTGCTTAAGAGATCAGCTCCTTCAGTACGAGTGATACATTAACTCAATGCATCTTTGCGCAGGTTTACTACGACAAGTCTTCAAATGGATGCACTCATATCTGCTCATAAGGTTTCCACCAATAATTAATAAACTCGTGATCAATAAATTATTAATCGATTTTGATATTACATATTATTAAATATATAAATACACAATTGATTCATAAAATATTGGTGAAATTTACAACGCTCACATACCCCTACCGATAACTTGATAAAAACTACATTCCTAAATTTCCTTCCATACAAAGAAGCTTTTAGTTCACCAGTTTGAATGAAAAAAATATATGTATGCATAATTCTATTTGAATATTAAATATCACTAAGGACCTTTGAGATCTATAGTGCCTTGAAAGAGCTCATGCGAAAAATATGGCAATGATAAACAAAAGGCATACATAATATTTACCTACATATTATAGATATAAATCAATTTTAATTATATATAAATTTGTGTATGTATGTATGTGTGTAAAAGTATGTATAATGTTTTAATTGAAGATATGTCCTAAAAAAATGCTTATTAAATAGATCTTAACAATTGCAATGACAAATTGATTCACTTCATTTTTAAGCTCTAAAATATTAAAAACCATGGGTGAAAAAAAAATTAGTAAAATTTACATGCATCAAAAAACTTTGTTTATTTTAATAATAAAAGTATATATAATAAGTTACTGCATAATAAAAATGTATAAAAGAAAAGTTTCCTGAAGCTAAGCGTATTTAACTGTTTACAGCAACCCACATGCAAATACTCAATAGTAACAAATCTTTCCTGAAATAACTTTTTTTTTTAAAAAAACTTTTCTATTTTTGATCGTATTTTTTTTATAAATATATTCATTGTTGTATTATTTTCTCTTTGTTTGTAAGATAAAAATCATTTATTTCTTATTGATTTTATATTGACTCATCAAAATAATAATATTCACTGGCTTGACATAAAAATTTCTTATATATTTTTGAAAAAAAAATTTTTTTTAAACATTGACAAGATTAATTTTTGCGTATCAATTCATATTTATAAATTATAATTTATAAATCAGTTAAAATCGAGTTAGAGTACTTATAGTATTTCAAATATTGTATATTTCGAGTTTTCTCACCGCGTACAGCTTTATATCTACTACTAAAGGTGTAATTAATTTTTTATTTATATTTTAAATAATTATAATTATGTAGTTTCACTTTCTTTATAATTATTTCTTATCTACATATACATTTACCTGTGTCAAAATGTATTGCCCCAGCATTTCATTATAATATTCATTCAAATATAGAAAGTCTTCACAATTTCATCATTCATCGACCTCCGGAGTATTTACGGGCTGCATAGTTATAAAAAGAAAAAAAAATAAAATGAAATTTGTAATGTATCAGTTTCTTCGTAAACATAAGATATAAAAGAAAAGTGGTAAAATGTAAGAAATAAAGCATGCATATATGTTGTTAGTTGATCGAATACGTTATTCGGGCTTACACATATGCATGGATTGACATCTGTATTTACACGACAAGGAATCTCTCATTTATATTTTTAATATTCGCAATAATAATTGAAATAAATAAGTTATATCTTTCATTGAAAAATTCATATAAACGTATACTAAAATTTAGATCCATAGTAACAATTTCAATAATTTCAAATCATATAAGTATTTTATTTATATAATAAACTCACGATTATTTTTAATTTACGGTCATTAAATAAAGTGATACTACTTATTTACATAACTATTATAAATAATTTATATTTGTTCTCATATGAACTACATAATTAGAAAAATTATTATTTATTAGTAATGTTTTAATATATATTTTGTTAATATAAGTATGAAATGTAACTGATTTTTATATTATTAATATAAATAAAATATTATATGTACATATGTCAATTAAATTGAATAATATTATTAAATAAGTTTTAAAAAAGTTAAATTAGATTTTTTGAAATTAACATTTACGATATTACTATTTACGGATAGACTCTTATTGAAATACAATGATTTTTAAAGATTAATCCGACAATGTTATAATTGTTGGATTTATTTATACTTTTATTATATAATATAATTTATCAAAATTTTCTACGAAATATACAATATATTTATTTTAATAATATAATTTAATAAACAAAATAATTAATTATACGTTAAATTAAAAGAATAAATATAAATGATCACAATCAAAAAAATCAAAAAATTGCATAAAAACTTATGAATTATATTTTATTAATTTTATTTATATATTAATTTTTAAATTTAATATTAATGATAATTGAATCATTTACTATGCAATCTTAAAATATTTTTATAATAAAAGACATTGAAATAATTATTTTTTGTGCAGCGTGTAGACCATGTTATGACTCATTGCTACTATATTTTTAATGCATAAATCATACAAAGATCGTTCTGTCATCATATACCGGGCTAAGGATGCATTTTATTACTAATTAAATGATTTTATTCGTTAAATTACATCGTTATACGTTTGGATTATTATATGGACAAGACTGTATCTTGCGTAACAACAGGAACGCTAAATAAAATTTTAAAATTTCATCTTTTTTCAGTTTATTGAATGTTGTATTAATAAATTATGTAAATCTGTTATTATATTTAAATTTATTCAATTTTATTGAAAAGTAACAAATATATATATGTGGATGTAACAAAAACAGTTAATAATCAATATTTAATTTATTAGGAATACGTAGATTGAACTTATAGAACTTGAATTTCTATTAATTTAATGTGTTATCAACATATATTCAACAAAACATTTGTTTACTTTGAATAGTTTTCTTATTTGACAAAAGATTTGCAAATAATGAAGAAAATTCTATCCTATTTTATTTTTATTCCATTATTTGTTCGTGTATATGTTTTAAGAATAACAAGAATATTGTTATATATAGAAGTGCATAGTAAGGAATACTGAATTTGAAATTAATTCGAGATATATTAATGAATCGATTCATTTATATCTTCCAGTAAAAAAGCAGTGACAAATAAAAACAAAAAGCTAAGGTAAGAAGTATCAAACAATGAGTACAAGAGAAATAAAATGTTTTTTGTCCAACGCCTATGGTCGAACTAATGTTCATTCACTCTGACTTATCCTCCCCTCTCTCGTCCATTGGTATATCTGTTTTAGCTAATCGCAAGACCAAGCAACGGGCTTTTTTCGTCGAAGACCAATCATATGCATGCATGGTCACGCCCTCTCATCATTCGTTTACTCCGCCTACCAAAATACGCCTCCTACCATCCAAGAGTTGTATACTTCTCTTCTCTATTACTAACCCTCGCATTCACGATGAGTCGACATCAAGTAGTGGGAGGTGGCATAGGCTCGATACACTCCCCCACCCTAAAGCGCTGAAACTACGGGGGAAAGCAGTGTTTAACCGGTAATTTCTCTCAAACACTAGCAAGTCTTCGCGCCGACTACGTCTAAGCATGCTCTCGCTCTGTTCTCAGCCGTTAAGTGTATTTCATTACGTTTCTGTGCTTACTGAGTTGCGTAAAACTAAAACCGATTCAACATATGGACCACTCTACGCTCGATGACTCAGATGCTTGTGTGACGTGAGTGTTAGCGAATGTATTCAAAATAACCGTAGTGTTCCTCGCGATTTGTGTGCGATCGATAATACATTTCGGTTGGTCGTACAATATTCGTGAGTGATCGCGAATAATACAAGTGCTTGTGAAGATTGACCTTGTTCAATCGTGGAAATGCAGGAAATTTCTGTTGAAGTTGCTGAATCAGCCAAGAAAAATTCGTGGATGCAGTATTATCATGCATTTGTTTTTATTGAATAGTGTTGAAAATACGGGCGTTATTGCCTAATCCTTCTAGTGGAAAAAGTCGCCCAAAATTCGTCGAATATATATATATATATATATATATATATATATATATTATCTATATATATAAAGTACAATACGTAGCATGTATCGCTGAGAGCAGCAAGCTAACTGCACGATATTTCTGTTTTTTCTTCTCTCACATTAGTTTATTATTTATTTTTTCCTTTTTTTAAGCCACTTTTTGAGAAATTATTAAACTAATACTTAAAGCATCACTTGGCGTCGCGTCGCCGCGTACGATGATGCCGCTCGCGCCGACGCCAATAGTTCCGGTGCCGTCCAAGCCAAAAATCGGGTTTAGTATTGACTCGATTGTAGGAGGTGGTCGTAGTCGTAATGACGAGGATAATGGCTCAACAAGATTATCAGATCATCGATTGGACATTGAGCGTGATGATATCTCGCCAATGGAAGTTGTTGAAGGTGGCTCCTCACCAAGTTCGAAGACGCGGGGCCTACTTATCAACAGTGGTGCACGTTCGCCTGGAGTTCATTCTGAAGAATCTGACAGGCCATTGTCAAGAAGCTCTTCCGTGGAGTCGTATTCTAATTCAAGGAAAATACTTTCGGGATTACATCACCAGCATCAATCGCTGTTAACAATCCAACATCAACAGCAATCAAATCAAAACCATCATCACTTGCATCATTCGTTAGATCAACAACATCAGCACAATCGAAAAGGTCATCAACATATAGATTACAGCGCAAGATTTTTAACGAATCGTAGTCATAGCGGCGATTCAACACCAAATGACTCGCCTAGTCCTCCAACGCATAGGGTGAGTGGTCGAAGAAGTGAATCCCCGATATCATCTGCTACTAATCATCCTCAACCACCACCTGGAGTTGTAAGGCCTAGTCCTAATTATTTAGGGCCACCAGTTGGGACCACTTCAGCTTCCGCGGCCGCCGTTGCTGCGGAACAGTTAAAAAATCTGTATGGTTTACCATCCACGGGTCACACTACTAGTGGTCCTCAGACTCAAAACGAATATCACTCTCAGCATTTGGCTCTTGCTGCAAATATTGCAGCGGCTCAACATTTTCAGGCAGCAAATCTTGCAGTAGCCTTACAAGCTCACCATGGACCACCACACGGGTCTTATCCACATGCTAGTGGACCCGCTGGACCACATGTACCGACTCATCCCCATCAACCACCCAGGGACAGTTATCCCCTGTATCCTTGGTTGTTGTCCAGGCATGGTCGTATCTTTCCTCAAAGATTTCCTGGAGGTTAGTTCATTTATTTTAATCTTCATTATCCGTTAATAGTTTCATTCGAATTTTTTGTTTAATATGTAAACAAAAATCAGCAATACAATATTTTTGTTACCGTCACCTCACTATTTATTATTTATTATTATTATTATGTTATTTAATTGATTTATTATTGTAATGAAATATAATCATTATAATATAATATAAATATAAATAAAAACAAATATATACAAAAAATAATATAAATATTAAAAATTTTTAAAATACTATAATTAAAATTGCATACAATTCAATGGCGAAACTAAATGTAATAATAACAATGGTAATAATGAAAAATATTTTTCTATTTTATATATTCATGCAACAATAAATTAATATTATATTTCAAATATGAATATTGAAAAAATAATTTTGATTAAGTTTTTATAATTAAATTATTTAATAAATGTATTATTCTTACTTAGGCTTAAACAAGAATATATTAACATTAATAGCCAAATCATTTTTGAAAGAAAAATTATATACTGTATCACAATATTTTAATTAGTTTGCACTTTAAGTAAATATTTATTTTTTTTGCGTTACATGGGCTGAGTGTTATATGTTGGAATTTTTTTTAACTTTATGAAGTTTCTATTTTTTATTTTTAATAAAATCCTAATAAGAATTTAAATGATATAAATGTATTGCGACTTTCTTCTAATTATTTAAAAAAATTTTTTTTTAAAACAATCATAAATTAACTTTCAAAAATTACTTACTATTTAATGTACTAAAATGGTTTTATAAGAATACATAAATTCATCAGAGTTTATGCAAATTATTTTATCAGTTACTATATAAAAATTAAAAATTAAATATAGAATACATAGTAATTACAGCCAAGTGAATATTATTTCTTTTATAAAAAAGATTATAATATCATAATCAATATTTATTGTAGAATTTTAAAAATGTATTAAATGTATTATATAAAACTAAATAGTATAAATTATTATATAAAATTATTATATTCAAATATAAAATAGGTAAAAATATACATGTATTTTAAATAAATTATAGCTTAAAGAAGAAAGTGTGATGATAAGAATAATTTTATGATAATTTAGTTTTTATATAATTATATAATTATATAATATAATAAATATAGTTATAAAAACAATTGATGAATAATTTTTATACTAAGGAAAGCAATATAACTTGACCAAAAAATGTTATACAAAAAAACTTGTTGCTATTTTAGTATTAAAAAAAATATTTGTTAATTTAATATTTTGATAATAGAAAGGAGCGTCTTGATTAATATTGAATATTTTCTCGAAGAATATTAAATTAAAGACACTATATTTTTTAATTTAATTTAAATTAGCAATCTTTATTTAAATATATTAGCATAAAGTAATGCATATTATTATAATTATATTAAAATATTATTAGAACAAATTTAATGTAAAAAATTCTTCCTGTTAATATCTTAATGCTAATAAAATTGCAAATTTTATTACATATATTTTGTGTACAAAATCCGTCCATATGTACTTTCCAATACAAGCGATAAAACTATTGAAATAAGGCCTTGATTTTAAGAAAAAAATTATATCAGTAAGTGAGCGAATGAGTTAATAAATGAGTTGTAAAATGATAGAGAGAAAGAGAGAGAAAGAGTCTTATTTCGACATTATAATCAATCAATGGTTAATTATTTGTTTGTCTTGTACTTTTTACATAATTTATAATAGTTTTATTTCTTAATTACATTCATATTTAATTTTTTCTTCTATTTATTTAATTTATTTTTATTTTTATTATATATGTATTTATATATTTTATTTATAATTATAATAATAATTCATAATTTCTCATACTAGATAACATTATTTATAATAGCTCATGAATTTTGTGATAATTTATTCATAATTTTTCTTCTGCCATTAAATTGGTTAATTAAACTTTATAGATTCTAGAAATTGAAACATATATTATACATAATCTTATTATATTTTAAGTGTTTCTGATATTAATTTTATAATTATTTCATTCAAATGTTGAATAGATAATTTTATTAACAATTTATAAATCGAGACAATATATTCAAATTAATCTAAGAAAATTATCTAAATTAAGTTATAATTAATTTTTCGGTAAAAAAATAAATATAAATTTAAACATTTTTATTGTAGTTATTTTCTGTTTTAATTTTTATTGCGTGAGATAACGTAATTTTAATTTTCGTAATACTTCATCTGTTTTATAGTAGTTTGAGACTTAATTATTTGGAATACAAAGTTGATTAGATTAAATTTATTTTATCCAATAATTTTCGACCTGCTGAACTTTTATATATTTCTCAATGAAAAATATATATTATACACAGTAGTAATTAAAAATTACATTATCTATCATTTTTGTGCTAGCATACAAAAATCTGAAACAAATTTCTTACATAGTATAATATGATAACTCAATTTCTAGTTTTTGCCTCTTACACAAATTATTTATTATTCAATTATCAACAGTTAATTAATAATTTGTATAATAGTTCACTATTATTATTTTTTAATATCTAATGTATCGATACATTATTTTTACTATAATTGTTTTAATAATTTTTTATTAGGTTGTTAAAAAATTTTTTATTGTTTTAGGATATAAAAAATAATAATTGAAATTATAAGTCAAACAAATAAATAATTGTAAAAAATACTAATATACTGTAAAATTTTAAAAAGAATTTTTTACCTTGCCATTAAATATTAAACAAAAATATTCACCTATTCTTTATTTTATTAAATCATTAGCATATTTTATGAATATTTTAAATATATCTTATTAATATTACGTGTGTTAAAGCAATTAAGTAAATTGTACTACTTTAATAATAAAATTATTCACATATATTTATCAAGAAAATAATTGTATCATAGATTTAAAATTATAAGTAAACTTTTATTGTATACAGTATAAAAATAAAATAAAACTTTTAGTATTAAAATAATATATATCATAATAATACTATAATACTTTATGATTTAGATGTTAGCTAGGCCCATATCTATATTTTTGCATGACTAGCGTGAAATAATGAGTTAAATCTATTTACTATACATAGTTTGTAATTATGCATGTACATTATCATACTACAGATATGAATTGCTTATAATAGAATAATCAATATACTTTAAATTAGATGGATAAATTAACTTATACGTTATTTTTTAATAATACGTGACTAAAAATTTACTTAAATTATTTGTTTTATATAATTTTTAACAGAAATAAAATAATTTGAAATACGGGATTGCCTCAAGAAGCTTCTTTTATTTTTATTTTTAATAATGTTTTAATATTTATTTAGAAACTATTAATAAATAGTAATTTTGATATAACATACATATTTTTTTCCAATTATTAATTTTGAAAAGTTATAAAAATATTATGCAATTGTATAAATTAAAAAACTTCAATTAAATTATTTTACACAAAATAATTTAGAATATAAAAAAATGTATTATTATTAACTGTTTTAACTGTATTAAAATGTATTATATTTAAGAGTTTATAAATTGTTTAAAAAAATTTTTTACATTATTCTTAACTTTATATACTTAATTAATATTTAATTCAGAATTTTAAGTTGTCACTTTTCATGACTTCAGATCAGTTATAAAAATTAGATTTTGAATATATATTAATTAATATATCATTTATGGGATAATATGAAAGTGCATATTATGTTTCTAAAAATATGTAATGTTTAGTCGCAAAAATTAAGGCACCTTTTTTAAATCCTATTATTAATACTGTAATTAAATGAAATAATTTTTATCTATAAGAGTAAATCTTTAAACAAATTACAGTACCTACTATAATTACTAATTTTATCATTAAACTACAATAGTTAAAGAACCAGAAGAATTTCTTTATATAATTATGTTTTTGAAATAATCTATAAAGTAATTAATTATATTAATATATTAAAAACACATTCAATTAACATTAACACTGCATATGAAAAATTAAAAGATGAATTTGTTTCGTTGAGTATCTTTCATTTTATAAAAATATAATTTCTACGAATTTTTCAACTATTGAAAGTATATTATAAATATCTAATTAAATTTTAATTTAAATTATATTCTTTTTTTGGTAATCAAATACTCTTTTTTAAAAAATTATAAGCATAATACTGACTGGTAATTAGAAAATTCTGCAATATATTTAAGAAGTATTAATTGATAAAAAATTGTTTTAATTAATATTAATAGTACATCTAAATTTATTTTTTAATAAAAATATAAATATATAATTTAACGTAGATTTTAATTATGTTTTTAGTATATAAATCTGATAAAAAAATTTTTTCTTTTTAAATAGATCAATTTTACTATTTTTTGAAAAATTTTTAATCAATTTTTTTAATGTAACCATTGTTTGTTATTACAATTTAAAGATTTTTTTATTATTATTAAAAAAAGAATATGTTAGTTATGGGTAATAGTAATATATAAAATATTTCAATATCATATTAAAAATATTTATCATAAGGATTATTTTCGCGTATAACTTTTTAAGATAAAAAAAATTACCAAAGAATATAGAAAAAATGTTTAAGGATAAATAATTCAATTTTTTTTTTTAAACAAAATGTGAATGAAAATTTAAGAAAAGAATATAATCTATTTCACGAAGTATATATCACATGAAGCATCATTGTATTTTTTTTGTTGAAAGTTTGATATTATCAAAATATATTTTATATAACAATTTAATCTATTTCAAGTACATTTTATAATATTAAGAAAAAAAACCAAAGAAATGATTATAGTTAAATTAACACATCATCCTTTTAATATTAGGAGCATAATAGTAAATAGTGTAGTAATAATGCTACGTCAGTGACAAATTAATAATGCAAATATAGTAATATTAAAAAATATTGATATAAATTTTCGATCAATAATAGTTTTATTTCAAAATTTGTTTATAATGTTACTACAATTAAATAATTTTTTTTAAAATATAGTTTAATATAAAATATATTTGGTACTATTTTTAAGAGTGCGTAATGTAAATGTATTGCAATGCATAAAATATTTTTATATCATATGATTGGTTTTAATTCATCTACACAACAATTAAAATATTAAAATTTTATATTTCATTGAAATATTTAAATAAAAAATATATTCTATAAACCTTCTTAAATTTTATTTTAATTTACATTTGAAAGTGTCGATACTTCTCTCAACACTTTTCAAAACGTAAATTATTTACACATTCACATTTAAAATTTTAAATATGCAATAATTTAATTATCTTATTTACACACACACGCACGTACACATGCATACAGAGCGAGGGAGAGAGAGAGAGAGAGAGCGAGAGAGAGAGAGAGAGAGAGAGAAAGAGAGAGAGACAACTATTTAAACATGTTCATAAATCAGAACATATAATTTTAATTTATTGAATCATTTCGGTTCAGAAATCAATCTTCATTTCTTTCACCCTTACAAATCTTGCGAAGTCGACTGTAGTAAATAAAGTCTACACTCATGATCACAGCACTTCTTATACTATTCGTAACAATTATCGTAAATCTACCTCATCTACGGTTGATCGACCAAAGAGATAAAGACCACAATAATAATGTGATTGTTCTATAACGAATAGGATTATAGAATGAAACAAAATGATTTCGAAAGAATTTCATTTTTTCTTTTGTCTTATAAAAACTATAAATGTACATTACTGAAAATATAGCAAATATTTATATAATATTTAAAATTATTTAATAATTACAATAAATTGCAGTTTTCAATTTATTTAAAAATATATTTTTAAACTAAATTACTTATATACAATTACATTGTGATTTAAAATGACGTTTTAAATTATATGAATATAAGAATACTATCTACAATAAAATAATAAAATTAATTTATTGAATGACAAATGTTGTGGACGAATTATAAATCATTAAAATCATATGAATGTATGAAATATCATATGTTTATTACAAATGAAAGTTTAAAGCAGTAAGAAGTTAATTTATACTTCTAAATGTGTACGACTAAAAGCAACGAAATATGCAATCTTAATTATTGAATGATTCTTTATAATAAAAAAGAAATTATTTTCATAATGAGTAACATGTCTCCATGTGAACTATTCAATTTTGATGAGCGACGGAACAAGTTCCGTCGGAAAATTTTCTTTTTATGAAAAATTAAAAATCGTCTACATTCATTTTATGAAAATTTAAAAATTTATTAAACAATTTATTTAGTTTGAATCTTATAAATATTTGGAATATATGTTAAACACCATTGTTTTCAAATTATTAAATACCTATATACTTTTAATACTTATTGGATTCATTTTTAATAATATTTGTAATTTTATATATTTATTTACGTATATTAATCCTATTTTTTTTTTAAATTTATATAATTCTTATAGAGTTTCAATAAATATAAAATTATCTTTTACATAACACTTATATAAATTATACATTCACAGTATTTCAATTGAGAATTACTTTTATATACAGATTACATTAATTATAAAATGTATTGATATATTTGTAAACTCGAATGTTTAAAGTACCAATACATCATTAATATACAAAAGTAAATAAAATTGTTTTTTCAAATTTTTTAAAATCACCGATTAATTTTAATTTTTCATTCCATTATACATTATAATATTATAATATATAATTCAGATTTGGGATTTCATAATATTTCGAATTGTCGATTATCTTAATTAAAATATTTTTGTTTTTTTAATATATTTTTATATATTTTCTTTTTTTAATAATTATATTAAAAATTATAATAAAACTATCATTTTACTTTTTTATTAAACTAATTATTTTAATTAAGTCATCTGTTTTCTCGTTATTGTTTATACAAGTTGAGCTATAAATTTAACAGTATTATTTAGACAAGGATATAACATTTCTTTTTTTTCTAGAATAAAAGATTTTGCAGTTAATTTCAAGTCTGATATTTTAATCTTTTATAAAGAATTTTATGAATCAAATAAAATTAAATAATTGTTATAAGGATTATCTAAACATGTTGATAAAGATTGTCTATATAGAATTAAACAGTATAAATTATAAAATTGTAAATTTTATATGTATATTAAAAGCAGGATACATTTGAACAATACTTTTCAATAATTTCAATAACAATAATTTCTAGCATCTACAAATTTATTGTCATCATTATGTACATATAAGCATGTTTAATAGGTTCGAATGCTTTAATCCTTTACATTATTTATATTTTTTTAAATATTTTCTCAATTTTCTCAGTTTTTTCTTAATACACGAAATTTTTTTATGGATTTATGTTATATTAATTTTTAATTTAAATTTACTTTAAAGATAAAAGATTGTCTAAAAGCATTAAATACTTTTTAATCAACAATAGTGTTAATTCAACTAAAATTATATTAGTAGGTATTATAATGTGCTTAAAGCTGTTTTTAAAACAAGGCATTGTATTTTAAAAATTTTTTTTTAAACAAATTTTTTGTTGTATTATATACAAAAATTCTATATACGAGAATCGATCGAACACAACTTTTGTAAAGAATCATCAGTATTTTTAGATGATCACCAGGTTTGATTTCATTCAGTCTGATATATATGTATCAAAATTTATTAAAAATGTTTTTTAGGAATTAATACTATATTATTTATTTATTTTTGAATAATTTACATAAATTTCTCTATATGATTATATTTTAAAGCAAATATATACACATTTTTTAAGCATATTTTTTTCAGTTTTAAAAATTCTAGCAGCTATTTATGAGCTTTATTATATTAAGCTAGATCAACTACAAATTTTCTAATTTATCTTATTAAATTATTATTATATTATAAATTATTTTGTATTTTCTTTTTAAATATATGTTTTGAATTATGTTTTGAAGGTTATCCTATTATAAAGTCAAATCTATTATCAAATTTCAAGGAACATTTACTCGAATCAATAGTTTTAGTTTAGCATTTAAGTTTTTTCTCGTATATATATTTACTATTTTATATCTCTACAAGCATTAAATAATGATGATAACTATTTAAATCATAAAATTCTGAGATTTATTTTATCACATATATTTTTCTGATACAATTTTATATTGCTATGCCTGTTAATGTATGTGTTTGCATCATCGCTAAATATTAAAGTTATAATTTTTAATACTTTTTAGATATCTCTCATCAGTTTCTTAATACTTAAATTAAATTTCGAATTGTATACTTATACAATTCGAAATTTAATTGTGACTTTAAAATCACTCGTTAAAATTCAATGATTGTTCATACTTATATTGTCGTTAATAATGTTCCATTGTGTTTGCGAAAAAATGAAGTTCTATAATAAAGAAGAGATCTATAATGTATAATTTGATAAACATTATTATTTAATAGCAAAATTTTAATAGATGTATATATGAAGATTTTATATATTTTTATTTTAATTTCATTTAATTAAATTTTTTATTTTATTTTTATGTTAAAGTTTGTAATATTTTTTCGCATTAAAATTATTATGACTCCCGTTCAGAATGAAGTATACCTTATCAAAAATTAAGAAATTAAAAAAAATTCATCTTTTTTATTGAATTCTTATTTACAAATACTTTCAGGCTTTAATATATATGAACACGTTACAACTAATCTAATTTGTGTTTAAAAATAGAATGTATAAAGAGTTTAAATTTTTGTAATAATATAATAAATAATAACTATTTTTAAATATTTAAATTTGTCTTTTTTCCTTTAATAAAGTTATAAGAGTTGTAGGATTTACTGAAATTATATAAATATTTTGCGAAAATATTTAATAATTCACTGAATAAACTATTTAAAAATTTTCCTTAAACTAATACATTGATATTTAATAATATAAAAATAAGTGAATCCTTTTTTTTGATAAATTTTCGTATTAAATTTCTAATATTATAATTAATATAAAATTCGTTTAACAACTGAACTATATTTAATATTTATAACAATTTGCGGTGTTGTCATAAAAAAGAACTACATAAATTGGAATTGAAGGAGAAAAATTAGAAAAAACACTAATGTTTTAGTCAGACCTTTGTTTAGTAACTTTTTTTCTTATATATACATATAAACTTATGATTTTTGCAATATATTCAATTAATTATATTAGCAAATAGATGTATAAATGTACGTTTATTAGAAGTTCTGGAAATGTAGATTTTAATTTTTATATAATATTTGTCGCCGTACTGTATTTGTTCTAACATTAGTAAATCTTAAATTTTATTAATAAATATAAATAATGTTATTTAATATTATTCAAATTTGATAATATTAATAATAAAAAATGAATGAATATCAATAGATCAATAAAAATAAATTATTAAATGTTGAAAATAAAATACAAGTTTATACTATATAAACAGAGTTTTTTCTTACATTAATTTATTATCTAAAAATAAATAATAAGTTTTAAAAAGTCGACTTAAATTTTTGATACCAGTGATAAAAAAGTTCTTGCATCTTTGGATTGATAAGATAATTCGACATAATAACTTAAAGAGTTAAAGTCTATTAATATGTAATACAATTATTCATGAAATTAAATATTTTGAATAAACATATTCAAAATAAGAAAAATTAGAAAAGCAATACTTTATTTCTCTTATTTTATAAAAATTACATATTCAAGAACCTTAAATCATCATTATTAAATCATGATTCATATACAATGAATAAAATATCAGAAGATACCTTTTTTCATTTGTTTTTCTGCAGAATTTTTGTGATTTTTGATTCAATATATATGCATCTCCCTATTTACCGAGGAAATATTTGGCATTTCTGACGCCTTATATTTTAAAATGAATTTCATACAATCATAGATACACACATACATACACATATTCCTACCTGCCTACCTACCTACATACATATATACATACATACATACATACATACACATATTTATGATTGTGCCATATATCTTGACTTAACATTGCAGCAAGAAATTGCTATTTACTTCAACTATGCTTAAATTTTGCATGCATAAGTAAAACGGAAAATGTCTGAGAGTAATATATTTTCTTTTTTTTGTAGTACGTCTTTATTTCACTCAATAACAAATGTCGCGTAGCTTTTACTTTTTTCATTATTCACTTGTCAAACTTAGTTGTATTTTAAATATTCAACTGCACTGAAACTATAATGGAAAGACAAATTATTTTTTTAAAAATAAATATGTATGTGTGCCTGTGTGTGAATACTTATTTTTCAACATGCAAATTAATTTTTGACTTTTTAAAAAGCCATATTGAAATTTATTTGGAAAAAAGTATTTGAATATGTGAAATTTAGACATTTGATTGTAGAAATTGAACGAATTATTCTAATATATCCAAGAAAACTTTTAAAGAATTTTATAACAATTGATTACTTTTGTTATAAATATATTTATAATTGAGACTTATATGAATTTATGAAGATAGAAATAAACAATTTTTTATTGTAAAATCTCATCATGTTTAAACTTAATTACTTTAAATTAATTCTGATCGTATTGAAAAATAATAAATTTGAGTAGTATGCCGATTAAGTAAAACCATACTAGAAGTGAAATATAAGCGGGAAATAAGGTTACGAGTTTTAACTACATCGCAATATGAAATTAAATATTGCGATCATATCAACTACCGATGAAACAAAAAATTATAAAAACCAAAACGTGTCTAACTTAAAGAAATAAAACTGTAGATATATCGTCACCGAAAATTATTAACCAACCCAATAACTCTTTACTCTATTTCATCGCAAAGGATGTTATAGAGGGAGAAAAAAACCAAAAAGTTATAAAAGATAGCCTAAAAAGCAAACATTGTTTTTGCTAATGCGGCAGAGCATCAGGGTATTTTATATTAATAACATGTACTGTGTAACTAAATTAAAATTACTATTTGATATTCAAATATCGAAATGAAGGATCTCTAAGATTTCATTCTAGAGTGATGACAGACGCTGCCCCATAAACTCAACCATCCATATCGTCCTTTAGGATACTGCACGATTCTTGTAAATTTCTGATTTACAAATAGAACAAAAAAAAATGCTATTACATATAATATAATATAATATAACATCACACATATCATTTGTAAATTATTTTGCGATACTATGATATTTATATATCATTCTTACTGATCTCAAGTGAAATCATTTAAATCCAACATATAATATATATACTATAAAATATAACCTTATATTCTCTTAATAAATGAATAAAATTTTTAATATTTTTAAAGTGATATAACTTCACTTTAGAAATAAAGAAAAAAATAAAAACATTCCATGAAAGATTATATTGTGATATATTAGTGAATTGATAGTAATATAATATTAAAGAAATATTAGACATACGTAAAGATAGACTTTTTAGTCTTTTATAATCGATGTAATTATTCCTTTTCAACTGTATTCGTGTATAATATAAAAGAAAATATATTTGTTTCTGACAGATTAATATGCAGAAAATTATGATAATATTTAATTTAATTTTACTTTTGATTAATAAATATTTTTTGTTGTATGCAAAAATATAGTTTAGATTTTTTTTCATTACATTTTTATGTGGTTATATTTTTCTTCTTCGTTTTTTAAATTAAAAACCAAATGCAGACTTATACTTATTTATTCAATAAGTATTGTAGAAATTCAAAAGTATATTATTAGAAGTTATATTTTAATAATAGTTTATGTTAAAGATTGTTCCCATTAATATTTTCATAAATTTATTTTTGTCTAATCAGAACATAATAAGAACTTTCATTGAATAAATTATTTATATATTCTGATAAGACGGTATCATATAATATCGCTACAATTATAAATCAGACTATTTGTAATTTTAAATAATTAGTCTTATATTAAATGAATTTATAAATAATATCTACAGTTCCCATAGTATCCTTAGTACAGTAACTTCCTTTTTATTGTTATATTTTATATAAATAATAAAATTCTTTTTGTTCACAATACAGAAATAAATACATTTTGTTGTTTTATAAATAAGACATCATTTTTTAATTTTAAATGTATTATGGCACTTGCAATCTTAACACTCGTCACAATTTCATAGTTGACAGGTCGCTTGCACATTCCAAACTCGTAAGTTATTCCGTACGCACAATTTCTTTTATATCTCATACCTCGTTGGAATTCCTAGTATTATTCGTCCGACACATGAAATATATCGTATCAGATCAGGGATGTAAACATTTTTACATTTTTTTAATGCTTGATAAATGATATTTGTTGATCCCAACAAAAAATTTTATTAACTAATAAAACATTAGTTTCGTTTAGAAACCAATATAATATTTTATTATTTTTGTAATAAATGCTTTCATAATGAAATTTTTTTAATTCATGAATTATATGCTAAAAAATTTTTTAATAATGATCTTAAGTTATAAACATTGAAGAAGCTACATTATAATGGACTTTTATAGTATTATTTGATAATATTACATGGCTAAAAAGGTAAAATATATTATAGATTATCGACAAAAAATTAAATTTAATTAATTCATTTAATACATAAAATTTAACTCATACAATTTTATAAAGTTTTAAATCATTAAGAGAATGCATATTTTCGAAAATTGTATTTTAAATTGTTGTAAAGAAATAATTATATATATGTTTTTACATTGAAGTTACAGAGTATATGTATATTATTTTAAAAATAATAATAATAAAAGTATTCTATAAATTCTTATTTCATTCATTTATTATAAAGTTATAAATTTAAGAAAATTCTAAAACATTATAAAGTATATCTTAATCGTTATTAAATTTTTGTATTACTCATATGTAATTTTTTAACTAAAAAAAAAACTTTATTTTAGAATATTTAAATAAAAAAATATAAAGGAAAAGCATGAATATTTTATATATATTGAAGGTGAGCACATTATCTATATATTTTGAAAGTGACAAAATTAAATAAAAGTTAATTTTAGCATGAGTGAGCATAAGATAGCGTAATTTTTTTGTCATATTTCTTTTTATGTTTTTTTGAGTGCTTAATGACTTCCGGGCCTTTTGTACCTATCTCGAGATTTTCATGCAAAGAATATCCAATTAGCTTACGTATAAACCTACGTAATCATTCACATGTGTGCAAGAGAACACTAGCGCATACTTATGCTCACACAAAAAGAAATATAAGTATTATTGTATCTACTCTGAAAATAAGTGTGTACCTTATTTATTTTAAAACTTTATTTTGATTTTATTTATAAAGTACACATTATCATTAAAATATAATAATGTATAAATAATATGTAAATTAAATATAAATTAATAAAAAGCCTTAAATCTTATTAAATATTTAAAAATGCTTGCTACTATTGTAACTTCATAGTAGATAATATGAATTATAAATTATATAAAAGATATTAAATGATTATAGTAAGATAAACTATATATTTAGAATTAAGTACATTTTTATGCATTATGGATAAAATAAAAAAATATTTTTACTTTAAATGTTAATGTAAAATTTCTTTTTTTAATGTACTTGATATTTGTAAATAATTTAATTATGTGCAGAAATAAAAAATTAAAGTTTCTAATTTTCATTATATAAGTAATTTTCGAACTTTTAAATACATTATAAAAAAAAAAAAAATAACTGTCAAAATCCTTTCCTTCATGATATAATGTAATAAAATAAAACATGAAAACCTTAATCAAAAAGTTGAAAGGTAAACTTTGAAAATTATGAACAAATAACTATAAAAATTGAAAGGATTATATTTTAAAATTGTGAGGAAAATACAGTTTAATAAGATGATATCTATCAGATCTTCAGATCTTCAATTGTGCGATTTTGGATGCTCATTTGATAAATATTAATGAACGTAAATTTATGCATTCAGAATTTATTTAAAAGAATATATTTAAAAAAAATGTTTAAAGCCTGAAAAGGTTATAAGAAAAAATATTGCGATTATTGTTATAAGAAACCTTTGATTTGCTATTAAACTATATAATCTGTGAAATTTGGAATAAATAAAATATTTTAACAAAATGAAATTGATTAGGTGAAAGTTTATTTATCGTGCAAAATTAATTTGCTTATACAAAATGAAATACAGGCACTAGTATAGGTAAAATTTATTGCTAGTTGAGTAATTATCAACAGAAATAAAAAGTTTTTAGAAAAGTATTTTAGTATCAATAATTGTGGAAACAATTGGGTTTGTTTTTTTAAAATGGTATAATTATTTTTATAGTGGATAAATTCTGTATAAGAAAATAATAAGACTGTAGAATTGAAAGACAAGGTTAACGATTAAAGCCATGACAATGAAAGAGCAAGAAATTGTTGATAAATTAATGAAATTTACATATTAAAAATATGAAATTATAAAATATTTTGAAACAGCAGTATTAAAAATTACGATCAAATAATAATATTAAACTGTAATTAAACACGTAAGCATACGATATTAATTATATTTATTTGTTTTAATTGTAAAAAATAATATTATTTGAGGCTTTTTTAGATAAATAATTTAGATTAAAAAATCAATTAATCAAAAACAGTTTTAAAAAATGATAAAAGTGAATGTCTGGAAAATAAAAAGATGAATGCTGAATTACACGGAAGACTGTGGGGTAAAAATAAAGTTACTTTTGAGGAGACAGAGATAGTAACGCCTGACTGAGATTTAGGAGCATCGAAACACATGATGAACCTCATTCTTAATACAATCTACAACTATATTGAATTCATGGAACTCTTATAAATTTGAATATCTAATGAAGATTTTATTACTTATGGAAATTGAAAAATCAAGATTGAGTTTAATTTAATTAATTGGTGAGAGAATATCAAGAACTTTGAATGATGTATTCATACACATAATTTTTTATTTTTAAAAAGGGTGAGGATTTTGCTGCTATAAGTAAAATTAAAAAATATTTATTTATAAAACATGGTAATGTTATGGTAATATTCATATCGGAAATCTTCACGACATAATTTTGAGAATAATTATGTCTAAATATTACAAGAAATTTGTATCATTGAAATAAAATAGTTTAAGAATAAAACAATTGAAGATTTTTTAAATTTGAAGATTATTTAGATTTTAGTAGTAATTTAATTGTAAAGTGTAATTCTCAAAATAAATAACAAGTTTTCATACATTGATAAAATTTACTATCAAATTGGTGTGAAATCTTTACTATAATTTAAATACTATTTGCTACTGTTCTAAATACGCTACTATAGAATGATTTAAATAAAAAAATAAAATAATTCTGGAAGTACCACGATTTTATTTTTTATCATGTATTATCCCCGATGAAACTGCAATGTCTGTGCTTTTCGGATAAATAAAACTATAAATAGACTTTGATCTGTAAATTATCATATACATAATCTCAACTAGGGATTGTGCTTGTGGATAATATATTTAGATCCGAATACGGCGATCTACTGATCACGTGCGGCAGGTGGATCTAGTGATCGTTAATCGATAGAGTATTTATTAAACGCAGTAGATGAAATACATGTATTCAGCATGCGACCGGAATCTCACTCTTTCATTTATACGCTTTACCAATTTTAATTATATTTTGTTGATTGCTTTTTATCGTACGTAGTTAATATTAGTCTTTGTAATTTTTAAAATTGAAATGTATGGAAAATCAAACCGATTCTTCATATAAAGGTTATAAAAACTATTGAATTTATAATAAAAAGTTTAATTTGCTATTTAAAATATAAAATTTGTTTTTTTAATAAAAGTAATATTCGGAAAAGGAAAGACTTAAATTTCAAGAGACTTTTAACCAACAGTTCCATTTTTTTTTTAAATAGTGAGATTATTCTGAATATTATTAGTTGTGATCTATTACGTTTCAAAGTTAAAGTTATTAAAACTACAGTATTAAGCTACTAATTTAAAAATATTTTTATGAATTATTCCAGTAGTTGCAATGAAAAAAATTTACGACTCTGTAATATCAAAAATGGCGTATTAAGTAAATCAACCAATAGACCAAGCAATAGATCAGTTTTTAGGTCATGAAAGAAGCAGTTAATGATACATATCAAAATTCGTCAAAAAATCAGTAGATGCTAATTTTCTAAAATGCCACTCATGATATTAAAGCGTTTCTTTTATTAAAAATGTTAATGAAAAAATGCATTTTTTTACTTTTTTTGATATAAAATGAAAAGTCGTAATTTTAACACTATAGTAATTTTAACACTTGATGGACTATTTATATCTAATACAATTGTGAAGAAAATTCCATTTTATATAAACCGATTGAAAAATTTGAAACGGAGAAATTTTCCTAAAACCGTAACATTTTTAAATTGATTAAAAATTTTTTAGCTTTGTCATTTTCCAACATTTATAACTCTAATTTTGGTGATTTTATGCATTTTATTTGCACGAAATTTTAGTTTGATCAGGTTATTAGTTTAGGAGTAATGCTAATGTTAATTAAATTTTGCGAAACTTTACGAAGTTATTTCCAACTCAATTCATATGACGATTTTAGTTTTCTTAACGGTTTTAACAAATATAATTACAGTATAATAAATCCTGCATCTTATATTATATAAAAATCTTTGATAAACTTTATCCTCATATTATAGATAATCTAAATGATTTTAATAAAATAGTCTTTAATAAGATACAAGCTTTCTTGTAAAAAAACTAAAATAGTCCTTTAAAAAAACTAAAATAGTCAGATGCATTGAGCTGTAAATAACTTCGTAAATTTTTGCATAATTTAATTAAAATTATAATTACTCAAAAACTAATAATCAAACTAAAATTTTGTACAAATAAATTGCACAGTAATCATCTTAATTTCCTACAACTAGAGTTCTAAATATTAAAAAATCACAATTTTACTCATTTTTTAATTAATTTAAAAATTTTCCGGTTTTCGGAAAATATTTCGGTTTCTAATTTTCTCATCGGCTTATATAAAAATGAATTTTCTTCATAATTGTATTCAATATAAATGAACAATATAGTATACATCGACAATATAGTGCTAAAATTACGACTTTTAATTTTATATTAAAAAAAGTAAAAAAAAATTCATTTTTTCGTTAACATAGCTAATAAAAAACCCTGAATATCATGAGTGATATTTTAGAAAATTAGTAGAATCTTACTTTTTTTGTTAAAAAATCATAATCATAATTTTAACACTATATTGTCAATGAACAAAGTATAGCTAATGAAATTTTAATTGTTGAATAGTAGTATTTCAGCACACCAACTGTATTAAAAAAGTATTTAATGACTGAAAAATAAAAAGATATATATATATTCATAAGCACAATAAAATTATATGTAATCTAATTTATGAAACAGATAACATATTATCGCATAATATTTAAATATCGATATTAAAGGTAAATGATCAAATATCTTTGTAAATCTTTTTACTTTTTAATGAATAGAAAATATTCGCAAATACTAAATGATTACATATAGTGAAATGGATTAATAATAATTTTATATCAAAAATTATTAGATAAATAAATTTAACACTAACCAAACAAATTTTTTAAACAAGATAAAAATATATTCTGTACATATGATTATTGCTGTTGACTATGTATTAAATTGTAACTATATATATAATAATAATAATAATAATAATAAAATTAAACAAAATCATTAAGAAACTACAATTAAATATAAAAAAAATTAAATATAATTAAAATTCAATCTTACCGATAAAAAATCTTTTGACCAAATATTTGTATTATCGGTAATGTTAAAATTATAGGTAATGTTAAAAATAATTACTATTCATCCTATTTTATCAATAAATGTATAAAATATACGTTAAGAAAATTAAATACAACAAATTTTTTCTTATAGAAAGTGATAAATTCGACACTATAATTTTTTTGTTGCGTAGTGAAAAGTTGAAAATGAATGCATATTGAATCTTTTATATTAGTTATACTAAATTCAAATTTATCACTAACATTATAAAACATAAAATATATAATTATAACGTTTTGATTATACATAATTATTATTCATATAAAAATATCTTACAGACTGGAAAAACATAATAATATAAGATGTAGAAAATACTAAAACAATAGAAGAAAAATATAAGATATACTTTTCATACAAATAATACAATAAACGTACAAAAAGATACGTAAATAGTCTATTAAAATATTTAATATTTCAAATTTTTACTACCAACCATCTGACTTTATATTTTATATTCATTCTCAATATTTGAAAATTTTATCAGTATATTAAAAATCTCAACAGCTAAACTGTACAACAGTTTACGCTTAATATTACATAAATAGTTGGATTATAATTATAATATTTCAGCTGTTTTTTTAAAATTTTAATTTTCTAATTTTTTAATTTTTCTAACCAATCATTATAATTTATGATAAAGGCGTGAAACAGGCTGAAAATCATCCCGCTGAAATGTTTTTAATGTTTAAAACATAATTATGTTTATTGTTATTAATTATCGGAATCAGCAAGATAACCATTTTTAATAATGATATGTAAAACTACGATTTTATATTATCATTCATAGAACCTATTGTTATTTTTATGTTTTGTAATATATATATTTATGAATACAAGTTATACAAGCACTAAGTTTTAGTGTAAGATATCAAATTACAAAGTGTATGAATGTGTATGAAATAGTACAATTTACTCTAATTCTAATAATAATGATAATAATAATAATAATAATTCTAATAACAATTGGTTTTCACAGTACTAAAGTTTATTAGTGTTCTTCGATGCATTAGTAGTCTGCCCTTTGGTTCTTAGGTCAATAGTTAATGAAAAACGTAATAGTGGGGATACAATGATAGAAGTCGTGTATATGATATTGTTAAAATCCAATAGAACCAATATTTGCTTTTAGTAAAACATGAAAAGATTTTTATTATTGTATTTAGAATTAAAATTAATTTATAGTATTTATACAAAAAAAACATAGATAATATATAATTAATATTTATGAAAAATGCAACGAATTTTAATAGAAATAATAGAAAAAATACAAATATACAAATAATAATGTTTTAAAAAAACAAAGACATAATTATTCAATGAGGATAAATTTTTTTGTTTTTCAGGTCCAGATATTCCCGGGTTTCTCTTACAACCTTTTCGCAAGCCAAAGAGAATAAGGACTGCATTTAGTCCATCTCAATTATTAAAGCTCGAACACGCTTTTGAAAAGAATCATTATGTTATTGGAGCAGAAAGAAAGCAACTAGCTCAAGCACTTTCTTTGTCAGAAACTCAGGTAAATTAATACTAACGAAAATTATGATTTTTGACTCACGTTGCATTTAAGTATTGCGATTTTACGTATAAATGATGAAAAACAATATTTGCTTTTATCAGCTTAAAATATAATTATATATAATATCGTATTCTTCCATTTTGAGAAAGAGAAAAATTAGACAGGGATCTAAGGAAGCTGTCAAAGATCTTAGTAAGAAGTCAATTCTGATTATTAGTCAAGAAATCTACAATATTTTTATTTTTTTAAATAAAAAAATTTTTTTGAAATGCTCTTTTTTATACTACGAATAATTGACGTAGTATCGTAGAATTAAAAATTTTATGTGAAAAATAAATATTAAATTCTTCTAGAACTTACTTATTATATTTTGTAACGCTGATGAATACATAAAGTATTCACTTATATTGATTCCATCTTACGATCTTGTATAAATCTTATGATGTTCAATAGTAAAATAGCTGATAAAATTAATTATTATGTACACGATAAAAGTACGGGCTTGAACTACTATTGTTATAATTTCATTGACTAAATTACAGATTAAGAAAATTTTTCAATATAAAATTTATGTGTACGGATTAGTTTTAAATTAAATATACTAGAAAATTCATACATTATTTTTCTGTCAGAAAAATATAAAAACAAGAGTATAAAGAGTTTATTCAAATTATAATTAACTATATTGCAAAAAGTACATCAATTTAATAAAAGCAACGGAATCCATAGAAATCTTCTTCCTTACATTGACAGTATTTATCAATATTATAAAAAATGAGAATTTTCAAAATTAAATACTTTAAAATCATTTTTACACACAATACCTAAATGTTACAAATCCGTAATAAAATTTGCATGGGTTTTAATTGATCTTAAATAGTTTCCTGATCGCAAAAATAATGAAATTTAAAAAATTTTTCTTTTTAAAAACACTTCTCTTTTACAAAATTCATTGAGTATGAAGGGTTGGTATTGAACAGAATAATACCATATAATATTAAATTGCAAAATGATTTTAAACAATTTTTTAATTGAAGCAAAAAATTTAATACGTTTATTAATTATACCCACAATAGTAAAGACAGCAATGTATTCACAATATATTCGGTTATTTTCTATCAAACTTTTGATAAAATAATTGAAACGAATTTTGAATTCAAAACCTCTATCTTTATTCTTTCAGATACTGGTATGCAACCAGCAGTAATTCTAGTGCTTGCAAATAAGTGCACATACATATACATATACATTACAAAAGTAAATATAATCTATAAAAGATTTATTTTGATATTAAAATAATTCCTAAAATACCAAAAGTGCATTGCTTTTTATAAAAAATGTAAAAAAGGACGAAGATAATAATAAGAAATTTTATTAGCCTCTAGTTCATCGTGGTATTACAAAAATGAATTAGCGAATACTTTAGCTAAAAAAGGATGAAATAGTAATTATAAAAGTATTGCTCCTGAAATTCTATTTCCTAATTAAAAAGAATTTTATGAAAAATCAATATATAATAGGAATAAGTTTTTGATTTTATAAATAGAAAGACTGAATGTTAAAAATATTTCAAAAACTATTCATGCCTTATGAGTATATTGTTAGTATAAATCCTTATAAAGCAAATCTTTAAAATTCAGCAACTTCATTAGCAAGAGTTTATATAACTGATGATGCTATTGTAAATGTAAAAGTTATGATGCAGAATTTAATTACATAAATGTCAATGTCAATCCTATATGATTTATAAGGAAATAAACTGTCATATAATATTATTTTAAATGAAAATTAAACTCCCAACAAAAATATTGTGTCTCCTCATCAAATTTAATATTAAAACGGGTTAGCATATTTTAAAGATAAATTAAACAAAAAAATTATGAAACATTGAAACGGTCAGATTTTATTTTACGGATGTTCAGGCGCTTATAGAATCTATTAAAGGAATGGCAGTTTATTAAGTTAGAATATTTTTCCAAATAAATGTAATTTTCTAGCTGTAAAAATTTGAATTCATATGAACTCTATGAAATAGAAGTTCATTGTGAATGTTGAGACTATTTCTATAAAATAATAATATTGTGGATCAGCTAAAATAATGATCGAAAGAATCATTAGTTCAGTTTGATTAACTTAAAATATTGGTGCTAATTCATAAATATTTTTTCTTACTCAGAATGGAAACTTTACAAAATACTTAACTGTTCTCGATTTTATCATTGCATAAATCTAATTTACACGTGCTACAATTAGTCAATAAATTAATTACAGTTATCTTTACTTAATAGTTTAATTCCGTAACGTTTACTTTTCGTATGGGCAGATCTAGTTTATTGCCTAAATACTCGCTTATAAAATTTGTTTGTGTACAAGAATTTAAGAGTACTCGAACTTTATATATTTGACCATTTCACGCAATAAAATATATTTGTGTTTAATTTTTAATTTAATTGTGTAATTTAATTTTTAGTTCAATTATGTTTAAATTTATTTGTTTGAGCAGCTCCAATTGAATACAAGATGCTTGTTTGTCGATTATCTTTAACATCTGTTTTGTGTAGCAACCTATGGTATCTATCCTAATGAGATTTACAGTATCTAGTTTTATAATTTTTTGTTACATAATTAAACAGTAAACAGTTGTAGCAAAGTTTTAATTTTTCTACCATTTTACAACTTTGTTTTAAAGATAATTTAATTATTTTATTATAATATTGAGTATAAATAGAGCCTTTACAAATATGACAAGATACGTTTAATTCATGTACAAAAGTAGTAGAGGTCTAATAATTATAATTTTATGAAAAATTATTACGAAACCGTAAAACTTGTTTGCCATTAGATTTTGCATTCAAAACTCAATTAAATTTAAATTATCTCTATTTGATATGTGAGTCTTTAAAAATTAATTTCCCTTCATCAATAAATTTCAACAGACTTTCTAATTTTATAAAATTATTTTTGAAGTTATGCTTTCTTTGTCTCAACTCTATTTTTTCGCTGACTTTAAATCTAATAACATAAATTTGTAATGTTTCGAGGAAAATCTTAATTAAAGGAAAAATTAGATTATATTTATGTGAAATAAAATTTAATAAATTTTAACAATCTTTATTGCATTTATGCATTAACGATGCAGTGGTTCTCTATTTGTACCGAAACCTTATGATGTAATTAACAATATTACGTGAAGGATTCCCTGATTGACGGTGTATCTGTAAGCTACAATAAGATTTTCATTGAAGCTAGCGTATATCCCAGTAGGCTAATATGCATTATCTCACGAATGATAGTACCTGTTCATTTTTTTTATCAATGGCCTTTTGCTGAAAATTCAAGCTGGATAATTAGTTATTATTGAAAATTAAACTGAATCGTTCGTTTGATCGATCAAGACTAAATTCTATTTTGTTTAGTTTGACCCAGATATATAACCTCATGCTAATATACATGTAAAGCGCTGCTTATTGTTTTTAATAATAACATATCGCTGTGATGATCCGTCGCATAAGGGTTAGTTGTAAGGCAATTTAATTTAGTACTTTCACTCCTTGAGAAAATAAAACTAATTTTATTATTTAAATTTAACAGAAAAAAGATAATTAAGATTTACAGATTATTTTTTAACTAACCATAAATTACGAAGTATAATTTTTTAAGATGAATCAGTACTTACCTATCGTTACAGAATTACTGTACGAGATTGTACAATAAAAGAACTAATAAACTTATTTAAATTGGAATTTCGTTATTCAGTTAATCAATCAATAATCACTAGATAGGGAGGTAGAGCGTGAAAATAATTTTAGTTTGTTTACAAGTATTTTTATTTTTTTTGTAAATACTAACTGATTATAAATTTATACCACTTTTTACAAACTTAACTATACCGTGGCGTACATTTTTTCCCTATGTATATTATTAAAGTTTTACTAAATGTTTAATTCAAAGAATTTTAATGTTTCAATTTTCAATTATTTATGTGTGAGTGTAATAAATATTGTTTATAATATTAAATATTATAATAGATTTTAATATTGTACAATAACAAAGTGGAAAACTATAAAAAATAGATTGCAAACAATATTATTTTGAAGAGAGATAATACAATAATTTCCTTCAATAAAATTCTGTTTATATACGAAGATCTGTCAATTTTTAAATATAATTTAGTGATAAGATATTTTTATTTGATAATAATGAAATACTTTTTTTTTTCATCTTTATGTTTAATTATTCTATAATTTTATTTTCAAATTTACATCTTATATTATATTAATTTAATATTAATTATGATATTAAACAAATAAATATATATTTATATTAGTGCGACAAAAAAATAAAATGTGTTTTTATACGTAGACGTGTAATGTCTATATATTCACTTTATATTTCATAAAGTGTTTATTTATTTAAAATAAATTCATAGTGAAAAAATATTATTATGTATCAATAAGTATTACATCATCTTTATTCCAAATCAGCATTTAATTTTTCACCACAATTTGAAAGAGGGAAAAGCATAATGACTTATTTATATTTTCTTTTCTATAGTGAGAGAATATTATTTAAAAGATAGAAAAGTACAGAATAAAAAATAGAAAAAAGCATTGAGAGATAAAATTAGTTATTTTTTAATTTATAGACATATTTAATTTCTTATTATTTAAGGGTTAAGAATAAAAACAAAATGAAATTGAGCCACAATAGAAAATTACGGCACATGCATTTTAGAGAAGAGATCGATCGAAGATGTAATACATCTGAGCATGCATTTTTTTCTTCGTTTTTTTGAAAATTTTCGACAGATTATAACATTTCGATATTTTTTTGTTTTAAATTTCTTAAATTACAATGATTTATTGCTTTTTTTTTAATATTTTTTTCAAAATTCTAGTGTTTTATCTTACATTATTTGCTTCCCTCGAATTTTTTCGTTAATTGTTCTTATTTTTCCTATTTTATTCTAATATAATGTTTATTTATTTTTGTACGTCAATTTTGTATAATTTTTTTTTACTTGTTTTTATACCAGACATATGCAATATTTATATTTTCAATTTTATCGAAAATATATTAACAACATACGTATTGAATTTACATCAGTTTTTAGAGAATTATGGTACTTTTTATATGATAATTTTATCATATAATACTAAAGAAATAATTTGTTCTTACAATTTTAACATCTATTTAATTATATAAATTTAATTCAATATAATATTTTGTTATTTGTTTAAACACTTATACATATGTTTCGTTTTTTATACGATTTTATTATTCAACAGTATGTAATAAACAATATTTTTTAATATTCTAATTAATTTTTTTTAATTAATAAAATAAATTAAAATTTTTTTTTGTATTTTAATTTTTTAGCACAAATTTATAATAATAGAATACATTTACATATTACACAGATTGTGATCGATACATTTTTGATGATTTCTGTGTTAATGAAATAGTGAGTACTTTATGTAAGAAAATTTAAATATCCAATAAATATATGAAGTAATGATGGATCATCATTTTTTTCCTTTAGGTAAAGGTTTGGTTTCAAAATCGACGGACTAAGCATAAACGAATGCAGCAGGAAGAAGAGGCAAAGGCTCAACAACAATCAAGCACTACTGGTGTCGGAGGTGGAAGTGTTACAACAGGTAATGGTAACAATAATGCCAACAACACTAGTAATAGCAACAAAAATACACATCACGTGAGTAAGTGGCAACAAGAGACGGGGGATTATCACCACGATGAGGAAAGTGAACGGGTTGATCCAGAAGTTGACGAATGTTCAAGCGATTCAGAGGCGTAGTAAAAATGTTCTATCCAGATTGAAGCGATGAAGAAAAAAACCATGAGAAATCTAGTACTTCTATATTTAATAATTAAAAAATTTCTAAGACTTACGTAGAGTAGAACGAAGACTGTCTTCCTTCTTCTTTATGGTTTGATTCATTTGAATATAACTCTTATAAAAAAGATAATGGTACACATTATTATTAATAAAAAAATACAGATTACTGAATTGAAGATAATTAGGACCGATTTTCGTACTTATGTGATTACGAATCGCTTTTACTGTAAAAATACATAATTATAGACTGTATTAGCGAATGAAATACAAACCACATTTAATTTAAAATAAATGAAAATAAAATAAAAGATTTTTTGAAATTAGTTTTCATTAAAGTTTTAACGTTAATGTCATATATTATGTAAAATATATAATTTTAATATAAATTTTGTATATTTAATGCGATAGTCTTATATTATATAATAAAAATGTTTATTCATTTTTTATAAATTAAAATTGTGATAAAATTTGAATTAATTAACAGTATAATTTTAAAGACAAATTATTCATAAAATTTTAATAAAAAAATTTTTTGAACTAACTTTTTAAAAATTTAAGATTTACATTATATTCCTTTTTTTTATTTGAAAAATTATGTGATGATAATCATTTAATATTGTCAATCTTTTTATAATTATTTTAAAAAGAATATTTGGATTTTTAGTAATTTTGACTACTTTCATAGATTATTCTTTTTTTATAGAGAATAAATTTAAATGAAGTTTATTTGTAGAATCCACGTAATTATGTGATTGCCGTTCAAACAGAACTACAAAGCTAATTTTTATAATAATATGATTAACCGTATATTGCACAATTACATGTATGTGTTTATATATGTATGTTTGAATGTATGTTCTTATGCGTTTTTTTATTACTATGACTCGTTACCCAATAATACACAAAACAGCCATAAATAAAGGGACTCTCCAGTACTAATTTGTATATACATTTTAAGTTAGCGATACTTGTGCCAGATTTCATGTAGAAGAAAACCAATGAAGTCTTCTATATTGAAATTGTAAATAACTACGATATAGATTAAGAATATGAAAATAAAGATTAAACACAGAAAGATAGAAATTTTGTTAGCTCTTAACTGCCATAAATTTGAAGAAAAGTGCCAAACTTAACGACTCAAACTCTTAGTAAAATATCTTTTAAATAAAAATAATAATATTATGCGTTATTTCATTTTGAGCAGTAATATTCTTTTTATTAACAATTAAAATTTTAAGTGATTCGTTGAATTAACTATTTTAAGAAACAGTACCTCAGATTTTAAAAAAATGATGCTATAAAAAATTAATTTATAAATCTTAAAGTAAAAAAAAAAAAATTTTTGTTACCTAAAATTTGCATTGTGAATTTTTACAGTATTCGATGATAAAACAAAATATAAAGAGATATATGTACATAAAATGTAAATAAAAAATGTGATTTTACTCGACGTATTCGAGAATTACATTTGTAAGATGATTAAAAGATTTAGTTCGTGTTCTAGCGATATAGTAGCGAAATAAATTATATCAAATCTTCAAAACATTAAAGCATCAATTTAATTCACCTTGAATCCTTAAATTTAATTTAGTATGTAATTATTAGTATAGATAAATATTAATGATTCAATATTTTATAAAAAACTAAATTTAATTTAATAAAACTTAATTATTTTTTAATTCTCTTATTTTACAGCAACCTCTGATTAATATTTAAAAATTTCAAGAATTGGTATAACTATAAGATTATTAATAAATTTGCAAAATTCACAATATTACATGTAAACATATGACAAAAAATATATTAAAAATTTTATACGTAAGCTCTTTTTTGAAATGTCAATAAATAAATTATGAATATATATGATAAAATATATATATTTTTCAATTAGTAAAAGTGATAATATAAATTTTGATTATTTTTAAGTGATACATTGAACGGTATCATTAAAATAAATAGTTAATGTAATATTAAACGTCTTTTATTTACAGATATATTTTTTGACTATTTTTAAACATTTGTAAAACTTATTTAACTTTAAAACTTTCTTGTTTCAGAATAATTATTTTCTATAAATTAAAATTTTATATTGATTTTCATATTAAAAATTTTTTTTTATGAAAGTTTAGTATCAAGATTTTTTATTTTATGCACAATACAATGATTTATTTATTATAATTATAAAAATAAAAAATTTTAAATAATTTCAAGGGAATTAGAATTAAAAATTTTTTTGGAAAATATTTTCAATTAAATAATGTATATTAATTCGAAGAAAATAGATAAATTCAATTTAGAATGCATTTTTTTTTTAATAATATTAAACAATAAGAGGTTAAAGAAAAAATCAAATTAAAAATCAAGCAAATACAGTATTGGAATCTCAAGGCAAAATAATATATTAAATGAACTTTATTCCATATATTCTGAAATATAATAATATCAACTAACTAAAAAAAATAGGAAAATTAAAAATAAAAATTAAGAAATAAAAGTCAATAATTATGTTCCAATGCTTAATTAATACATTAGAGATATTTGGCGGAAACTATTTGCTATTTCATTAATTTTAAAAACAAAAAATTATTTTTAATTAAAAAAAAATAAATTATATTAATAGTTGAAATAGAGAAAATTTATTTAATAACATTTTTCTAGTTATTTCTGGTAAAAAAAAATCAGTAAATTAGATAAATCTAAGAATTTGATGAGAAATAATTAAATAACACTACTTTGTTTATTAATTTGTATATATTGTGATATATGTTAAGATCAATTATGATAATAATAAATATTAAGCAGTATAAAAACATAATTTTTTTTATATGCATAGACATATATAATGTCTATCTAAATTATTGGTCATATTTATATACAAATAATAAAAACTTTTTAAATCAGGAATTTCAATCAAAAGCTTAAAAGATTCTTATTTATGCTTTTGAAAAATAAATTTAATCGTAAACACATTATATTGAAAATTACTTTGTGGGTACATAGTTGAATATTTAAGTCTTTCGAATGATACTTGGGATTACTACAGCATTACTTTACTGATTATATATTTTTATTATACATGTATTAACAGATTTTTGATGAATCTCGAAGACCTGTAGTACTCAAACACAATAATGACTTTAAATATATCAATTTATTGAAAGATTTCTTAAGAGTAAATTTAAACATATTTGGTACACGAGCAGTATATAAATATATTTCAAATATCTTGAAAGATAAAAATATTAAGGTCTTAAATATTTTTTACAGAACTTGAAGTAATTCAAATACATTATATATTTTATAAATTTTATAGAATCAATGAATTATTAGTTTAATTAAACCTACTTTTTCTATATGTAGATTTGATTACAATATGTCTGAAATGGCATAAATTATAAAAAATTAATTTTTAAAATATAATATTTACCCATATATATATTTTTTATAATTTATGGTAAATTTAATTTAATGTTAAAAATACATTAAATACAAAAATTAAAAATTATTAAAAATAAACAATATATTCTGCATTAAAATTTATTCCTTATTAAGAAATTGCACTATTTACTGTATTACTTGAAAATCTATTAGTAAATAATATCAGTGAATCGAATATAATAGATTTAAAATACATACTTAACTTGAAATATTTATTTAATTTGCATTTATAATGTTTTGTATACATAGGAATATATAAATCCAACTTCAATATGTTAATAACAAGTTAACCTATAGTATTATTTAATATATTATATATAATCTAATGCAGTATAAATATTATTACAAAAAAGGCACATTTTAAAAATAGTTTTTTTTTATAGCAATTCAAAAAATGGAAGTAAATTATAAATAGAGAGTAAATATTTTCACACAATTTTTATAAATAAGTACAATTAATTTAAAAATATGTTTGTGTATCTTTTATAATTATATTGAATAACATAAAATATAATCTGATTATAAATTTTTCATTTTTTATGTGATTTTACAAAAATTCACTAATTTAATCAATTTGACACTTAATATAATACAGCTATAATGATTCATAATTTATTTTTTTAAAATTTCATTTTTTATGTTTATCGACGCTTTTAGTTATTTATTTTTAATATAATTTTTTTATTTTAATATTTTTTAACCATATTTTTTACATTTATGCAATAGTAAAATAATTTTTCATTCAATGAGTTATTAAAATTAATCATTATTTTAAATAACAATAGTTTAAATTAATTTTTTTTGTAATTTATTTAAATTTTATAATACAAATTAAATTTTTTGAATATAAATAGGAAAGTATCTGACTTTTATATTTAATAAATTTATGAAATTACATTTATCTATACAAAATATTTAAAACACATATATTATATTTTGTGTAATAATATTGAGAAAACAATAACATCTTTATAAGATTGTAATTTTAATATGAAAAATTTTGTAAATTTATATAAAATATTTTATCTAAGTTTTAATGAAATTATACGAACAATATATATCTGTATAAAAGATTGATATAATAATTTGAAAAAATGATTATTTCAATAATGATAGGATATGATTAATTATTGGTTATTATCAAAAATTTATTTTTCATTTCTAATTTTTTGAATTAAGATAACTTAAATAAATTTTAAAAAAACCTATAAAATTTTTGTTGAAGATTATTATATTTGTAATAAATGGTTTGTTATTACAGTTTAACATCAATAATGATTTTTGAGTGGTATTGTTTTACGCGTGTTTGAAGAGTAAAAGATTGGCGTCGTCGTCTGGTATAAAATGAATTTCCAAAAAATTTAATATAAAATAAATATAAAATGTAAATGTGTGTATGCATGCATAATACGTGTAAATTTAGCAGCACTTGATTGATTTGGGAGTTAGCTAATTAAATTGCATTTAGTAAACAGAAACACTAATTGTTGTCACGAGTCTAGTACACGTACGTATACACGCACAGACTCGCTGACATTTTTGTAGTACATATTATAAACGCCAATTAAACGCCTGCCGTATCACTTTTTATTTTGCTTTATATTTTATATAATGACCTAAAATTTCGAATGTTTTTTGAATTACCATGGTAAAAATGGACGAATAGATTTTTTAATAACTCAAGTTATTTTAATTTTTTTTTAAACTTTTGTAACTTCATACTTCTACTATGATTATTTAAGTTCAAAATTTTAATTGAATAGTTTTTGTATAAGAAATATTTTGGTGCTATAAATCTTATAAGTATTTTTTTATTGCTAAATTTTTTATACATTATTTATGTTAAAACTTAAAAAGAATTAAAATATCAAACTAAAAATATTATTTTATAACTACAATTCTAATCTCAAGTTTTCATAATATACATATATATATATACATATTAATTTAATAATCCTTCAATTTATAACATATTAAATAAAGTATTTTGATTCACATTAAAAAAAATTAACATTAATTACATTATGTATAAGTTATTAAATTTGAGTTAATTCTTTTTACACATTTTTTATTAGACTTGTGTGAAAATCAATGGAAGTTTAATTATTGTATAAATTTATTATTGGTATCAACAAGTCTTCGTGATATTAATATTAATAATAATAAAAACAATTTTAACATTTAAATTTAAATATAAATTTAATTATAAATATATCTATATCCGTAATGAAAGATTATGTATGAAATTAATATTTAATTATTTAATTTCATAAAAGTTTATTTAAATATTATTTAATCTTCCAAATTAAAATTGGTAAGTATTCAAGATTATATTGTTATAATGATATAAATTATAATATTATTGCATGTAGTACAAATGTAAGAATTAAACAGAAATAATGTACTCTTATTATCGTAAAGTTTTTAAAAACATTTCAAAAGATTGAGTTCTTATTGCTGTTAAATATTTAATGAAAATAATTCTAACAACTAGCCATGTATAACATTTTATAAAATCTCGTCTATCCAGTTCAAACCTAAGTATTGTAAGACTTCCAAATAAATCAACAGTATATTTGAAAGGCATTTGGAGTACTTTTATAACGAAAATTCTAAAATTTTAACGTAGAACAAACAAAATAAACAAAGCAATTATAAAATCAGAAAAGAAAATTGTACGGCTGATTCACGTCGATGGTTCTCTTTAATGCTCGCTTGCTTTTTCACTATGTTGAAGAGTGTAACAGTATCCAACGAAAGAGGAGGCGTTGGCTCCGCTATAGATGGATTCCATAGGTCGTTGTGTGTTGCACAGGTACTCAGATGAACTCGCTACAGATTATGTGCAGAATGATTGCAAAATGTGAGAGTAATTTGCTACACCAGTAATTTGCATAATTAGCAGTTTTCAACTGGCGACCAGCGAAGATCCCTAGCTATCTCTTCTTTCTCTTTCTTTTTTTTTACTATAGCTTGTTTTCTTTGACTTTGTCCTTCTTCCTGTTTACCTGTTTCTTACTTTTTACTTTTTATATTTTTTTTCTTATTCTACAATTATTATTTCTTATTTTTTTAATATTTCGTTAATAGTTATTTTTCTCTTCTGTTTGTCATTATTATTTGTACACATTATTTTAAAATTCTGTTATTTTTTATTAGATAAAATATTTTTTAGCATTTTTATTTCTCACTAATTCACTATTTTTCATTTATTTTTCCTTTTAATTTTATTATTCCTTTTTTTTGTCAGTTTTAATTAATTTTTCTGAAATTTATTCATATTCTTATATTCGATCCATTCTATGGATAAATATTGATTGAATTGTATAGATTAAAATTAATGACCTTTTATTTACAAAAAAAGTATTATAAAATCAGTAATTCTGTTATTATACATAATGAAAATTAATAGTTTCAAACTGTACTCATAACATTTATTAAAGTAGAAAAATTATCTCAGTATATTGTTTTAAATAAAATAAAATAAAACACAAATTTAATATATGAAATGATCATATTGCATTTATGATCATTTCAAATCAACGAATAAAATATAAATATAAAGCAATGTATAAATTTCATTTTGCAAAAATAAAACAATAATTTTCTTGTAAAATCAAATTCTCTTATTATCAGATCATTTCATTAATTTTTTGTTAACCATTTATCTACAAATAATTTTTGATATATCTTTTCCTTAAAATCCATAATTGTTAGTTTGTTAATTTTTTAAATATGTTACTTTGTTATTTCATTTAGATTTTATAAAATGTTCTTTATTATTTTATTTTTTTTATATTGAATTAGATTTTTTTTCCTCTATTATTTGAAACCATAGAAATTGAATATATTTATATGATAATAGCGGATTTACACTGTACATAAATATAAAATAGAAATCAAGAACAAAATGTACTTATGATATTAGGAAATAGTTCCTTATGAGTATTAATAAAAACAGCGTTGGTTTGTTTTGCGTCGGCGACGTTTCTATAAATTACTTTGTATTCATCAGGCCTTTAATTATTAATAAAATTATTTACATTTTGTAAATAAATTTATAATTGTAAATCATTATATTAATAATTAAAGGCCTGATGAAGACAAAGTAATTTATGGAAACATCGTACGCAAAACAAACCAATGTTGTTTTTATTAGCACCCATAAGGAACTATTTTTCAATATCATAATACCATCGAGGGTGTCCTTTTGCATTCTACAAAATGTACTTATTATAACATAAATTTGTATTTATAATAGATATTGTATTACTATTTTTTTTTTAAATTAATTTTCATAGTTGTTATATTTAAATTAATTTTATATATATATTATAGGCATTAAATTTATACATATTTATAAATCATTTCGTTAAATTAATTAAAAAAAAGTTAAAATAGAAGTATATATATATATATATATGTGTATTTTTTTTTACAATTTGAACTTTTGAATTAAATTAATTTTATTAACTGATATAAATAAATAATATTCTAAAATTTGTTTGTAATCATTATATGTATTTATTATTATTATTTTAATAATAATAATAATTTAAATCATATACGTATAATTTATTAACTAAAATGTATGAATAAAGGCAATAAAAAAATTAAATAAACAAAAAAATACAACCAATTATATTATTTTATTAAGAGCATTGTTAAATGTAGCATTAAAATTTATTCAAATTTTTATTTATATATACAAGATTAAAATTAATTAAATTATTAAATTTATAACAAATATACTACAATAATAAATAAATAATAACAAATATATAATAAAATTTATAGACCAATCAGAACTAAATTATGATATAACGACACTTATAGAAATGATAAATAAGGAAATAAATAAGTGAAACCAATGGAAAATTACAGTTTGTTGATATAAATGCATGCATAAATGCATGAACGTAATATACACTGAAAAAATAATAAATTTTGATAGAGAAAATAATTGTTAAAATAGTTTAATTTTAAATGCTATTCACTTTCGGACAAATAAAAATATAAATCGTCATAAAAATATTCTGTATTTCAATACCAAATATATATTTATTGCATGAAACTATCAAAGTACTTTCTGACAAAATATCAATTCCTAATAAATTTATACTACTAATTATTTATTACTCAAATTTAATATTTAAAATAATTGCGAATTTCAGTTATTAATGAAATAATGAAAAATATTATTATCAATAAAATGAAATAATAATTCTATATAAGTTTATAATGAATTATAAAAATAAATACTATTACTTATATAATTTTTCCTTTGAAAATAAAGCGATGTTATATAAAATAATTGTAATAAATCAATATTTAAAATTAATAATTAAAATTCAGCTGCCCATACAACTATATATATATTCTATAAATATTATTTTTCATAAATTTAACACCATAATTGCACTAAATAAGTATTGTTATAGTTATATTAAAAAAAATTCATTGCACATTTTTTTTAATCGAATTGAGATGGAAAAATGTTTTATAATTACATTTTCTTAATGATGAAAATGTTTGATAATGAAATTAAAAAAACTTATAATATAATCGTTACGTGGTTATTATATTATAATTTAAAATTGTGTTACAGGAATTAATAGATCACAATTGCAAAGATAGCTCAAGATGTCAAGAGCACGGTAAATTTAATAACAATAATTTTTACATCATTTGTTATAAAGAAATATGTACCTTATTACATTAAGAATAAAAAATATATAATTTGACGTTGAAATAAATAAATTGTATGAATAATAAATATGCTCGAAGAAAGAAATATATTTATTTATAATAATTTACCGTAGAATATATATTATAATAATAAATACGACGAGGGAGACATATAAAAAGTTTTCTCATGATTAATAATTTGTAAAAAATATATGCACAAGAAGATTAAATGGAGTTCATATGGTGCGATTAGATAAAAGTTTCTTGTGCAATAGAAGATTTCTCTGAGTAATCGTAAAATTGGTGGATATACATGGTTCATCCACGAAGTATAGAGTTTTTTTTTTATTTTGCGACTATTGGTCGTAGAAATTTGGGAAGGGTCTTAAAATGTCGACAAACTCTTTCCGCATTTGTCCCTTTTTTTTCTTTTGGTTTTTCGATAATTAGGTGTGGCAGGATTTTACTTCGCGCGAAGGATGTTTTTCAATTTTTTGACACGGCGCGATGGAGCTACTACTCGAACAACGTTACGCGATAAAGTTTTGTTTGCAATTAAAAAAAACAATGCGTAAACATGTAAAATGTTACAAGAAGCTTATGAATATATTTGCATGTCAAAATTGCAAAGTGAAAAATGACACACAACTTTTAAAGAGGGCCGAGAAAAAAATCATCGACGAGTCTAGATTTGGACGTCCAAAACGCTTTCGAATGGCAAGAACACCCGGCGCGTGTTAGAAATTTTAGATTCAGACCACCGATTAATGATTAGAGTAATCGTGGAAAAACTGAATTTAACGCGATCTAAAGTGTACAATATAGTGCAAAAAAAATTTATAAATGTGAAAATTTTTGAAAAACATCAAAGCTGAAGAGTTTGAAGATGCATTCGAAATTTGGAAAACGAGCTTTCAAAAATGTGCTGATGCAAGAGGAAATTATTTTGAAGAATTTAAAATTTTTATTTCACACTGTTTACAAGTCCACCAATAAATCATCTTTCAAAAAAAAAGATAAGAATTTCTTTTTTTTTAATCTTTGAACAAAACATTCTTGCATAGTGATTTTCTATTAATCGCTACAGCCCGCCGTAACAAAAATTTTTAAAAACACCCTTCGTACGAAGTAAAATCCGTCCGCATGTAATTATCAAAAAAAACAAAAAAGAAAGGGACAAATGAGGAAAGATTTTGACAACATGTTAAGATCCCTCCCAAATTTCTACGATCAATAGTCGCAAAATGAAAAAAAAAAAATCGATACTTCGTGGATGAACCATGTATGTGCGGTACTAGCTCACATGTAAAGATGTCGATCTAAAAATTTCACCTTTATATTAATCTCAATCTCAATATAGTAGAATAATTAGCTAGCGAGTAAGAATGCTTAGATATTTGGGAATGTACTAATGAGTCAGTTCAATCCAGATAGTGCCGACTAATAGTGACATTAAACCGAGATGTTATTGTTGACCAAAATATGAGGTGGAGACGATCAGCAAACAACAAAGCTTGATCAGGGAAATTACCGAGTAATAAATTACTATATGAATTAGAAGCATTCTCAGCTCTTGCCGACCGATAAACTTAGAAAGCTGTCCTCTTAAAATTTATGACTTACAGATCTTATTTTCCCAATTTTCAAGCATGTAAGTGAGAGTGCTAAAAAAGTCTATAAGACTTAATGAGGATTATTAATATGATTGGCGGGTGATATTATTTATTTATGTGGGTATGATATTCTTTTTCTATACTGACAATGTCAAATTAACGCGAAAATAACTTATTCTTATTATAGTAGCACCATCCAATCGGGGTAATATCCGATCAAAATATTTAGTTATCTGTGCTGCTTGCGATGGTAACGTTTTGATGTTATTAAATTATAATTATATTTAAACTATAATTATTTTATTTCACTTCTTAACTCCTGAGATAGGTGTAGAACTGAACTGGAATGTCAAGTGTTGATGTATGACATTGTGTGCAATAATTTACAGCATAGATAATAAAGTACAGTAAGTACATGGTGTGACCGGAAAGTAATGCGCTTTATTTTTTTTTTGAAGCGATTATTTATCGTAGTCATTTCGGAGAGATAAGAAAATGTACAGGGGAATTTTTTCTATTTATTCTTTTTTTTATTATTTTTTTTATCATTAGAAGTGACAGGATTGATCTTAATACAAAAGATGTTTTTCGATTTTGTAATAAGACGTGATGGACCGCCTGGTGGAATGACGGTATACATAAAATTTTCTGTGCCATTTGGAAAAAAAAATATTGTTACATTTTTAAAAAAGATTTTTAAGTGTAACTGAATGCAATTATTGATAAATTCACCGTATCATCAATTACCCTGATATTTAAACGACGACTTTAACTCAAAATTTTGTGTATACAACGAATTAATTTCGACATTACGAATCAATTCGAGCAGTTTTTGAGTGCTGAGAACGGGGATAATCTGTGGTCCTTTTGAAAGCTTTATGGGAGTTTACTAATTGCGATGTATACATAATTTTATTCTTAAAGGGTTTTTTAATATATAAAAGTCTCTACAACATTTTATCATGTTGTAAACAAATTTTTACTATGTAAAGATATTTCATTTGTCGAACGATTCACACCACGTAACAAAACTAAAAAACAATCTTCGCGTGAAGTAAGATTCTATCACTTCTAATAATCGAAAAAACAGGAATAAATAGAGAAAACTCCGCCACACATTTTCTGATCTTTAAGAAATCACTCTGACAAATAGTGGCCTAAAAAATAAGTGTTTCCCGTTTACATGTAGTTATTATTTTTAAAATCTTTCTTAATTCACGATATTAACTTATTTCCAATATTGGTATCGTAAATACCATATTGATATAGTCACCTCCTTCGTCTTTTATAGAGCTTTATAATGCGATTTAATTTTTAATATAGATAGGTGCATAGATAAAATCATTAGACTCCACAGGAATGTTAAGATCAAACTTCTTTTACTAGAATTACAAGAGGCGATTTTATTGATCTTGTTTGAGTCAGCTTATAGGAAGAATGAATTAAGAGATTTGTGACCACTGGTTACTTATATTTCTGTAGAGAGGGTCTGACCACCAATATGTATTATAAAAATTAGTATTTAACAATCGATTAAAATTGTATATAGTGAATTAATTTTATGTGATAATTTGGTATCATTTGATCCATATTAATTATTGATGGCTTAAAACGGTGTGTCAGTGATTAGTGCAGAAAAAGTGAGTTCAGATATCGAGCAAACTTCATGTTGTACACATTTGCCCTTATTGATATATTTCGCTCTGGAAATAATGGAAAGTAATTGTTATTGCTCATGCAGATTCTAGCATGCACGAGATTTTTTGTTTTCTCAACAAAATAAAATCCTGATGGCAAAAAAAAACTCCAGTTACAATCTTTTATTTCCTTTAAGGCATAAATAATAGATATCTTTAATTCTCCTCTTTAATGATGTTTTTCTTACTTTTAATTTTGATATTCAATAAATTTTATATTATGTAGTCTTATAAGGTCTGTTGAAAAATTACATAAACTTCTGCCGGCAAAGTATGTTTTACTGTGAAATGTTCTTCTAGTTTAGCTTTTGTTTTAATTCCATGACAAAAATTTAAGATGCTACGTTTGAAAGACCAAACTTACGTGATAAAATTTTGCGTTGTACTTTATAAAATAGCTGTTGGTACCCGTTTAATGTTGAGAAAAACTTACAGCGATAATATTGTGTTATAAAATATTATTTTTTAGCAAAAGATGTTTTCGGAGGATAGACTAGAGGCCGAAAACAAATCTGATTGATAATCAATGTCATGTTCCGCCCAAGATTGAATAAAGCTAGAAAAATGTTGAACTTCATTCAAATACTGAGTATTGTTACACGAGTGTAATATATTCCAAAACTTACTGCGTATCATATTGTTACCGCTCATTTAGGCATTCGAAAAATTTATACGATTCTTAAAGTATTTTTCTTGTCATGGAGTTTTATCGAAATAATTTTAACTGAACTATTACGTACCTTTAATTTGATACAAGTAGAATTCTTATTTTTTTCAGGGATCAAAAATAAATTATAGGATAACTACTTCTTAATTGTAAAAGATATCAAAAAGAGCGATAATAAGATATTTGAATGAAGTTTTCGTTGACGTATTTAAGACTACGTTCAACGACTGGAAAAAAAAATTAATACTGGTGTTCCGATACTGTTAGAAATTACTTTTAAAAAATGTAATTCCTCAAAGCTTTATCTGTAATGAATCTTATTTTCTTCATTTATCAAAGTTACTTTAATGGATAGAACCTGTATTTTCCTGTATTTCTTTATTATATTAGCTTCAAGTTCTTTATACTTGGAATTCAGTAACTTTACTTTATGTCCTTTATTATTCATGCACTAAAAATGTCTGAATATATATAGTTATTACATAACCGAAGTTCTTTAAATTTATGTACACAGTTAAAAAAATTTCTTCTTAAATCATATGTTTAACACTAATATAAATTTTCATCTTTAATAATTATCATTCATTATTAAGTACAATAAAATAAATAAATATTTTATCTCCTTATCTTTTATTCATACGTAAATAATATATAAATAAAAGAATTTTAATAATTTCCACCTTCTTACTTCAGTTGTAATTATCTGCATGTCTTTTCTATCATTTTTTTGCTCTTTATATCTACTGCTTGAACTTTTAGATGTAATAAAACATATTTCAATAAAAAAAAAAATTAGTTTTTGTTTTATAATCGATAATTTTTTAAAATATAAATAATTTTTATTTATAATTTAATAGAAATGAAATTTCAAATTTTTAAATGCACTTTTACTTGTACTCATTTTACTATATAAAATTATATATATATACTATATATTAATATTCTTAAGATATAAAAAATTTTTGTTTATGAAATAAATAATTGATTAATAATGTATCTTAATAAAAAGTGAAACATTCATATTTAATTTTTTTTTAAAATTAATTTTATTAAATATATATTTTCAAATTTTAACAATTACAAAACTAATTATGTTTTATTAAGTATATGAAGAATAATTATTATGTTATTTAGAAACGTTAAATAAATCTTTATTCCAAATATTATATTGTCATCTAATAATTCTAGCAATTAACATATTTATTATTTTATTTATTAACTTATTTAATAATATTGATAAAATTTTTATTTAAAGTTTAATGAAAATTTATTCTTTATATTTTATATAACATATACGTAGAATAGAATTCTTAATCATTAAAAACTTCACTTGTAAAAAAATAGGTCGATTTAATAGTTTTCAGGGCTAATAACCATTTCACCACTATTTTCACAATATTTAAATTAAATGCTTTATTTTACTACATTGATATTGAACGATTTTTTTCATAATAAAGTACATATTTATATTAGTATCAGAATTTTTTTCGAAACTGAGCATTTATAAGAATTATTTAAGAAATATCAAATGTGTAAAGAATAATTTTTTCTAGAATAGATAACAGAATGTAAATAACGAAAAGTATAATTGATATATCAATTAAAAAATGGTAAAAACTATTTGTTTTAATAAAAAATGGTTCGGTAATTAATGTATAAGATTAGAAGGAAATATATTAAAAATATTTGAGTTATTGTATATACTTATAGAAAATTAGTTGAGAAATTTAGTAGTATTAATAATAAGACACTAATTTCAAGATAAGTTCACAAGATTAATACTATTAAACTTGAAAATGTATCTGAGAAAAAGTATGTTTTGTATAATTTTTATAATTTTTGTATTAATTTTGTCACTCAAGATATATACTATATATAATTTTTAAAAATCAATAAATCTGTTGGTGTGATATTGTAGCAGATTTATAAAATTCGCTATTATATCTCAATAATAATTAATTAAATCAATAAATTAAAATCTATTTAACTTTGAAAAGTCCAGTAATTCATATGTGTATTGAGATACATTTTATTAACTTTGTAATCCATTGTTATGCTTATCTAAATAGAAAAAACGATTTTTAAGTAACAATTACAATACATCAACTGACTTTATACATAAAATTACTGAAGTAATTGTAAAAAATATTGAACTAGTCGACTAATTAATTTATCCATAACATGCACATTAAAAAGGCAAGAAAATAGGGGTTATATTATTAATTTTAAACCTTTAACTCGAAAACTGTTTCTTTTTTTTTAAAAAGAATTTTGATCTTCATTTATGCTTTTGTAACATATATAATAACTTGATAATACAATAGATTCAATAAGATCCAATAGATAATAAAATATTCAAAATATCAAAACGTACTTATATGAAACTATAAAAGACTTCAAGTTGTGATACCCAGTGGATTACTATTTACAACCCTAAATTCACATATCAAAATGGTAATTAATTAAAAAATTTGATATTGATCCTAATCTGTATAACATAATAAGATATAATGAGTTGCATAATTTTATCTATTACCATCTTAATTATTCCAAAATCTCCTTATATTATGTCTCTGTCGTGTTTTTTTATTTTTTATTTTTCTATCTTCCGTCTTTATTTCTTGTGTCTTTTTCTCTTCTTCTATATCTACAGCTATATTCATGACAAAGTTCCATGGAGATCTCCAGTAATAGGATATCGTTATTAATATTATTCTGAAACACTTCGTGAATATTCTCGAGGCCGAACTGATGAGTACGAGTGCACCAGTTGTTCTTTTATGTTGGTTCCTTCTTTAGTTAACTTACCCATAATTTAAAGTCTTTCCACGTCGTGAATGAAAACTACGCGTGAATCAATTCTTGTTATGCTTCCCAGTAAAAGTTATCTATGCATTACAAAAAAAGAATATCTCTATGAAAAATTATTTAAAAAATCAATATTTATAATCTTTTCTTCTTTAGTGTTTTGTTTTGTTTTTTTTTTATCTCCAAATACGTTAAAATTAGTCTTTTAACTTTATTTATGTTTTTGTCTTTCTTTTCTATTATTAATATACGAGATTCGTGCACTAAAAAATGAACTCTAGTTTTCCGCAATCAAAGTACAGTACTATTACTATCTCATAAACTAATTACTAGAGAAATTCAGAATTACTATTTCTATCTCATAAATTAAAATTTAGCTGACCATATCCCACTTAAAATCTTAAGTAATTTGAATATTTAAATTATAATATTATAAAAATATGACTTTATAACTTAAATGTTTTTAGAATAATGAATTATAAATAATTATGTTAATAAAAAATATAATTTACTATAATTAAATATTTCTTATTCTCATTAAAAATATTGTTTTTAGGGAAAAAAATAAAATATTAATTTTTATTTCGTGTACTATTGAGTGTAGTTAAACTAAATCAATTATTAGATAAATAATAAGTAATATTTAAAAAAAAATTTTTATTGTATAAATTGGGGAATTCATTTATAAATAAATAATTTATAAATAATTTTATTATAATTTTATAAATAATTATTGAATATTTTATTTTAAGAATGAAATTAATTAAATGTTGGAATAAATTGATTTCAATTAAAGTATATAATTAAAACAGTAAAAAATAATTGTTTATAAGAAATAACACTATTAAAAGGGGAAACGGAACTGGAAAAGAATATATGGATAATAAAAAGAGCAACAAAAGAGTAAGAGCTACACTTGTAGCCTTTCGAAATTCTGTAATATTTCTTTTTGTTTCCTCTGTGCATTGTATCAAACAAAGAGCATGCAATATGGTACAATTACGCAAATTTCATATTTGTGGAGGCTTAAATAAACGTCTTGTGCTTATGCAAGAGGATCATAAGATAAGTACACTGATTACCTATTGAATAAAAATTATTTCTGCATCTAAAACTACAGCAATTGATTGTGTTCGAGTGGTACAACGGCGCCAGTTACTTGAATGAATTCTTGTGTAAATGTTTCATATAGCTTGTGAAATGAGTGTACATGGAAGAGTTTGAAGCATATATACGTGCACGCACATTATTGACGATTTGAAGTGCTTTAAAAGAAAATAAGGTAGACTGTAAAGATATCCGTAGTTCAAACTAAGACCAGTTCTATTTATTTATTTTTTATTTCTTTCTTTCTTGAGTTTTTAAGAATAGATAAATATATTTAATAAAAATATATTTGAAAAAATATATTTAATACACTATTGACAATAACAAAATGTTTAGATTTTTTAAAAATAATTAGTTGAAACAAATATAAACATTTTGTTACAGTTTTTTATGAATTATATTGATTTTGGATTAATAAGTAAACATTTTAAAGGGAAATTATAAATCATTATATTTATACATAATATAAATACTATTAGTTTAATTTAGTTTCTTATAAAAAAAAGAAGAAAAAATTATACTTTAATAAACGACACGTATACATGTGGTCACACTATATAAAGATCGTTGAATGACATTATTTTTTTGAAGTTTCAATAAAATACAGTAATTAGTGCTTTATTGCTAATACAATTTTTGTAAAAATTAAAAGTTTATAAATTTAAGCCTAAAACATGATCAAACAAAAAATCTTAAAACTTAAAAATTCTACGGATTATCACTCCAAAAGTCAAAAGTATAGTTAATTGAATAAAAACTACTATTCTCCTAATTAATCTGTATAAGACAATGGTATCTTTTTTTTGTTTCGTTATTAACTTCCTTTTTTCTTCCTTGATGTTTTTGCCATTTTTCTTATTCTAACTCTTTCCTCTTTTCACTCTTTCGTTGTAGTCAGCAAACTCTGGCTCTTATGTGCTTGTACTGGTTATCGCTCGCGAGTCTCAACAACGTAGCAATTATCAACCATTCCTCACAAATAGCTGATGGTTAGTGATAATTATCTACCGCCAGAATGCGCGCCACGCCATTAGAGTAATATCGCGCGTCGCAATCTATATACCGGGTGATCGGCCTCCGAGAACTAAGTACCTGTATTTGTGTACATTGCGTGTAAAGTTCGTTTCTTACATTTGTAAGTCTTCAACTTTAGTTTCCAGAAAGCTATAGCTTCTGAGTTATATTTTTGAAGTATTACATTCGATTTATCATTTTTTTTCATTATGTATATGTAATTTTAATCACATTTAAATTACGTTCTTATTTTGATCTTTAATTTACTTGTAAAAATTATCTAATCATATATTATAATTAATTAAAATTCAAATAAAATTTCAATTTTTTTACGTTAAAGTCAAATTTTATAGTTTATACAGATACATAGTTTAGTATTTTATTATTTTCAAAAAACAATATTAATATTTAACTCATATTATCACAATACATTTACAATGCTAACTATGAAATTCATAAAAATCATTCAAAATTAATTTTTATAAATTTCATTTATATTTATTTATTGATAAACTTAATCAATTTTTTCATCATACAATTGCTACAGTATTATCATCACATGTCAATTGAGGAAAATGTTAGTAAAAGTATTAAACGTTTCAGATGCAGAAACATTAACAAATATCAATATATAATATTTATACACATAAAAGATCATTTAATGTCATTATCTAAATAGTTAACTAGCAAATTGATTTGTATTTTTTAAATATTCGTAGAATTTAGATGATATTTTTTCAAAATATAAATCAACAAAATTTAATTGACTTTTATAAACTTATTTTAAATTATTTATATATAAAAATATAATCTATAAATATACAGTTCAATATGTACAGGAATTTAAATTGAATTTTATTATATTTTTTTATATGTAAAATACAAAATTGTATTTAAATTGCATCAGTTGTATTCAATAATAAATTGTAAAAAGAATTGTATGCAAAATTTTACAAGCAAATAAATGTGTATCAAAACATATGTTCAGTTGTTATTAGAGTTTATAATTGATAAATATATTTACACATTTTTATATTAAAGTGTATTTCAAGACAATAAGTGAGGAAAAACTTAGCTTCATTTAATATATATATATATATTTATTTATTTCTACTTTCATGTAAAAATATTCTTTGCAAATGGCTGAATAAAAAATGAGTATCCTAAATATAAAAGTATTTTAAATATCATTCCGACTACATCACTTTAACCATATATTGAATTTTTTTAAAATTGACAACTGGATATAGAATGGTCATGCATTATATATGTGCATACAGTATACTTAGGCCACGAAACTTGTATGTAGCCCGAGGCGACATAGTCTTTCATCTTCTTTTTCTTTCTTACTTTTTGTCTCTTATTTGTCTCTACATTTTTTGTTTCCAATTTTTGTTTACCTGTTGGAAATATCTTGTTTGATTTATTTCAATACATTTGTAAATTTTTTAAGGTTGATGCACCATTTTTAGATTTCCTTGGTACCCAGTATAATTTCTTAAATATTTAGTTATGAAAATAAGATTTCAAAAAAATAAATATTCTTTGTAAATTTATAAATTATAAATTTTTATTTTAAACATATATTAGTTAATAATGTGTTTGTACTAAATTTATTATTTATGATAATGTACTATATAAATATACTGTATGCTTGTAAATAAATTTTAATAAAATTGTTTTTAACAGTAAAAAATACTTCGTGATACGTATTACAAAAAAACATTTTCAAATGTTGTTAAAGATTATTAAAAGTTATAAGATATATTACACAATTAAAAATGTTTAAAATATAAGAAATAATTTTGATTTTTTGTATAAATAATACAACAATATAAATACATGAATACTATTTTTTTTTTAATAAATTGTAATTTTTACTGGGAATATTTAGATTCAATACTAAGATTTTAAGATATCATAATAATAGTATAATACTTTGTAATAAAATAATTTTTAATAATTTTATTTAATCACATAAATTTACATAGTAAATTTAATAAAAAAATACATAATTTAAACATTTTTTAATACAAAGCATACTTCTATGAATAGTAATATGTCGAATAGGTTTTAAATATTGATTTTTATAATTAATGTAAATATACAAAAACATTATTTGGAAAAAAAAGAACAATTTCATGCACAAAAATAATAATAAAGAGGTTATTTATTTTCAAATACCTATTATTTATCAAAAAAAAATTTTTCTTTGTTACTTTTTTTTATTAGAAATATCAAATTATTAAAAATATAATTTTATTTATACTTAGTTATAATTCTAATGTCCAATCATGTGTTAAAATTTTTTATCTTATGAAAATATTCTTTTCAAATACGTAAGTTTTCTTTTAATAATATAACAAAATAAGATAAATACATCATTTCATTGTATATATAAAATTTTAGAATCATAACTGATTTATACAATAAATTTTTAAATAAAATTATGTATATAAACATTTATTATGGAAATTATAAAATCATTTATAAAATTATTGAATTTAATAATTGGTTAACGTAGTTCTATTTTTATTGCTATTTGAAATGTGATCAATAAATAATAAAAAATATCATTTACTTTGAAGATCAAATTTGTGGAGTTAAGAGCAGACGAAAGCTTAAATTAATCATTTTTAAACAAAGGATGAAGTGGTTCATTTTTCCAGCACATATTTTAATGAAATTTTAATTTCAATTGAAAAATATGGATGATATGTCAAAGGCTAAATTAAAATTATAATCTAAAGTTAAATGTTGCATAAAATTAAATATAAAGCAATCTACAACCGGATGAAAATACACAAAAATCATGAATAATTTGTTTAACATTTCTTATATAAAAAATGTATCATAAATTTTAAGAAAATATTAGTTAAATTTGAATGAATTATTATAAAAATCATAGAGTTTAAGAAAGCGAACAGAATGTTCAGACTTAGTTACGATACAAACATACATGTACAGAAAAAGTGTGGCGCATATTTATATAACTAATTTGCGCTCACAGAATGTGGGAAAATTTTAGGCTCCAACATCGGCATTTTGCGTGCAGCTAACTGCCTTCTTGATCGTACCTGCAGTTGATTGCTTGACGGCGACGGCAGCGGCGGTAAGCCTTTTACATATGTATATTATTCAAGGCGCGAGAGCCTCATATAATCCACCTGTCTTTTAAGTGAACGAGTCGTTTGAAAAACAAAATATAATTTTTTGAATCACATTACTGACTAGATTAGATCAATTTCATATAATTATAAGTTTGATATAAAACATGTGCAAATTGTACTCGTATGTGTTTGTGTACAAGAGATTAAAAAATGTTTATGATTATATGAATGATAAATTATGCAATTTATTAAATCATTTTACCGTGATCACTAGAATCGATGAACAATGAAGTAATTACACAAGAAATGTATAATTTTCTTCATTCAAGATAAGAAATAAAATACAAAATTTAGTAGCTATTCTAACAATATAATTTATGGTAGTAATTTTCATAGATCTTAATTAATTTTTAAATCAATATTATTCGGTACAATTTTTTAAATATTATTTTCAACACTTAATTTGTATTTGTTTTATTTTTTTATACTTTAGATTTAAAAATTTTATTCTATAACTTACATAATAGTGGAATTGAAGAAACTGTTCATTATGAAAATATAATATACATTTTTAATTTTTTACATATTTATTCGTATATTAGTAAAATCAGATTAAAATTAATGAAACATACTATCCTAAAAAAAATTAATGGTTTTTAATTAAGATTGATGAAAAATAATATTATCGCTTAAATAATACTTTAAATTTATTGTTATAAAATTAAATATATTACATTTATATTTACAGATAAATTATAAATAAATGGTAAATATTTTAGTAAAAAATTTTGTTGTTTCTTGAAAAAAAAAGAAATAGTAAGAGTACTATTGTAATTTTGAGAATTTTTAATTTGAGTTTGTCGCTAATTTTATTTATGTTACTTTTTATTTCTCAGATTAACAAATATAAATTCAGAAATTTTTTTTATATAATTAACATAAGAGTAAATAACTGATATAAAAATTTATGTATATAAGGGTGTTCAAGTAGTCATATAAGTGCAAAAATTGAAGAGATGTGGATGTAAAAATTGCGAGGTTTATGTGTAACCAAGTGGTGCATGATTATTGTGGTATAAATGTACTGGAATGCATGTACATCAACACTAGTATTATCAAAATCTAGATATGTTTGTGTTAAAATGGTAATGGTGTGTAAGTATAACAAAAAAGGCAAGCGGAGGGCATGCAACAGTTATAGTGGAATTTACAGTTAACATACATTTATACGTAATAATTTAAATAAATTTTTTAATATAAAAATACAAATAATGGTCATAATATAATATAAATGTAATGAAATATATATAAATGTAGGTAGTAATAATTAACACAAGTAAGAAAGGTGTACATTTGAGGTAGTTTTTTTATGAATGAATAGATGAGATTATTGTATAATATATTGCTTAATTATTTAGTAAAGAATTAAATAATATTTCACTTTAGATGCGTTTAAAAGTTAGACAAATTGATGCAAAAGTCTTATGTAGCTAAGATAGAAATACAAGCGTGGTATTACCAAGTATAGCTGTTATAAAAGTATTTCAATAATTGGTGAGTTACAAATCAGTTGATGATTAAATAAATCAACTAGCCCAGGACTCAACTCGACGATTAAATAAGTCAGTTCGGAAGGATGATAATGAATAATTAAGTAAGTTTACCTTAAAATAATGGTGACTAATGGTTGAACAAATTAGTTAAAAGGACAGAGACAGAAAGAGAGAGAGAGAGAGAGAGAGAGAGAGAGAGAGAGAAGCGGTAGATAATTATCGAAACAATGATACCTGATAACAAAATTGAAATTTTTTGTACACTTCGTTCGCTTTTCTGATTTACAATGTATTTCCTTGTTTTAATTATATCGTTGTTTCTGAACCGTCAAGTTTTCTAATATTTGAAATTTCTAAACATTTCACTGGTCGACATTCACTGTTGCTATGTTGAACGTTCGTACAAGTTCGACTTTGTTCCTAAGTACAAACTAACAATATGTTCGTTTTATTATAGTATTATTATTAATGTAAAAATATGCAGTAGATTTTTTAAATAGATTGTGCTAGTACTACTATTAAATCCACAATACTAGATATTCGTTTTTTTATGGTTTACATATATGAAAACTATTGAATTTAAATGATTATGATTATTTTAAGGTATATAAAACTCCAAATGTGTACAACAACGAATATAAATACAATAAGTAAACAGCACAATTTTAAATTCGACTGTTATAATGTATATTTTGATTTCATAAATCTAAAAATCATAAAAGTCGGGTCGAGACTTCTATATATTTATTTTTTTCTTGACGATCATTGTACAAATTATTTTAATAAAACACTTTTAAACTCAATGATATATATATTTAATTATAAATCCGTATCAAGTTCTGGGCCCAAACATCTTTGTCTGAAGTATTTTTTTTCTCGTATTTTTTTTTGTATAAATAAATTTTTTTTTTTTAAAAAAAAAGAAAAATGAAGCATTTTAAATTGAATAAAGTATGTGATAAGGACAATTATCATCAATGGCAATTTGTTATTTGCACCATATTTGAAAACGAAGATCTTTGAGATCTGAATGAAGGCAATCTATATAAGCCAAATTCAGATACAGAAAAATTTACGGAAAAATTGTAAGGGTTCAAAAATGCTAATAGAGCAGCTATTACTTCGCTGGAAAAGAAGCCGCTGGATCTCCTGTTAAATTGTACTACGATGCAGAGTATGTGACAAAAAGTAAATGCAGTATATGACATAAAATCTGAAAAAGTCTGTTTTATGTAAAAAAGCATTTTTTTATTATAAGTGGGATCCTGCTGAAAATATTGTGCATGATCTTTCATAGCTACAAACGTTGTGTTTTAAAATGAAAAGTTTCGATGGTGAAATTCCTGACTTTATATTATTGTTATTGACACACATACTCTCTGTATTACCAAAAAATATCAATCTCTTTCATAGTACCTAGGACTTCATAGATGAGTGAAAGAAAACGATGGAAAATCTCACTAGAGACTAATAGTGGAAGAGATGCGGATGCAGTATGAGGATGATGCAATCGAATCATTAGTGGGGTTTCTGACTAAATCAAAAGTGACTAATCTAACTGAAAGCCATAAATACATAAGTAATTATCCACAGTCAAAGAATAAAAATTTAAATCTAGTCATGTGTTATACGTGCGCTCAAAGAGCTCATTTCACGAAAGATTGTTCTGGCTGTCATTCGTGTATGTCAAACGGATATCTGAGTCAAGTTTGTTCAAAGAAGAAGAGTGATCTGATAATACATGATAATTTAAATTTTAACGTTAACGATAAAAAACTGGCATTAGTGGGATCTAGCGATTTGATTGCTGAGGAGATTTGATTGAATGATTCCGGCGCTTCAGAATATATGACGTATTGGCGCCAATAGTTAAGGGGGTATAAAGATTTTTCAACATCAATTACCATTAATATCGGATAATCGGAAATGCTTTCGGTAAAGGTGATATAGACATTGAAATACTCGTTAATGGAAGTTATATTCCGGCAATAATATATAATGTTCTATATGTTCCTTCTTTAGAGCAAAATTTATTTTATGTTAAAGTTGATCGTCGGAAAGATTTAAATTTTCTAGGGGTCGATTGCGGCAAGTGATGTTTGATTACAAAGAATAATTTAATTGTAGTGACGGGTTCCGATTATGGTAATTGATATAAGCTCGATAAATGTATTAATACCGAAAGTATGTAAAACCGAGAATAAGATACAAAGCTTACAATTATGGAACAAACGACTATCTCGCGTCGTCAAAATAAGAGGCACGTAACAGATGTTTTAAAGAGTTATGGAATTCATTTTTTAGCTTCGAATGTGGACGATATAAACGATGGATGCATTACGGGAAATAGTATAGACAAAATTTTGATGAGAAAGTCTAATGCGTAATGAAGATTTATCAGTTGTTATCCATAGTCATGTTTGCGGACCGATATCGACAAAGTCTTTAAATAAAAAGCGCTACTTTGTAAGTTTTAAGGACGATAATTGAAAATTTAAGACTATATATTTTTTGAGAGAAAAATCAGAAGTACACAAGAAACTTGAGATTTTCTGTAATAATATATTTAATTTTTTTAATGACAATATAAAAGAATTTCACAGAAATAGGGGAAATTAATTTTTTAATGAGATGTGAAAGTATTATTAAATGATCGAGGGATAACACACACAATAAGTTTACCATACATGCCTCGACAGAATGATGTCGCAGAGTACTCAAACTGCATAATAGTTGAGGCTGCGCATAGTATATTTTATTCAAAGTCCAATCATTTATTTTTATAAACAGAAGCTCTAAATACAGCTGTATGTATATTGAATACGTCAGGTCCTACTAAAGTACCTAGGAAAACATCATATGAGTTGTGGTATGGCAAAAGAGAGAATATAAATAACTTAAAAGTTTTTGATACAAAATATTTTGTACATATTCCAGCCAAAAAAACACAAATAAGTGAAGAAGTCTCAGAAGAGATATTTGCTTGGGTATGTTGAAAATTAGAAGGGTTCAAAATTTTTATACTCAAAAAACGGCATACTGTATTCTATCAATACGTTATTGTTAAGAAGGAAATATTAAGTCTAAATGAAATGATTGTAGATATTAAAAATAATATAGAAACGAAAAATATTATCGATAATAGTATGGATAATTCATTTAAAAGTGCAGTTAATAAGTCAAATATTGAGGAAAATTCGGAAAGTCCTCAATCTATAAATAAAAATAATCTGAAAATAAATACCCGACAATGAAAGAACTGGAGGATGCTAAAGTATATAGATTATTATAGTTGTACAGTGAATTTTTAGTTGAATCTGTATTACAAAAATTTAAAAAAGGTAATAATTTTACAGAGAAGGAAAATTGGATATCTGCTATGCAGCAAAAAATTAACTCTGTAAAAAAAAATAAGACACGGATATTGGTTGATAAGGCTGAAAATAAAAAAATCATTAATAGTCGGTCGTTGTATACACATTAAAAAATTCGGATGGTTCTAAACGTTATAAACTCGAATTATTATAAAAGGATATGCGCAAGTTTAAGGTATTGATTTTCATGAAACATCCAGTAATACGTTTTGATATGGTAAGAGCGTTCTTCACTATTACGGTGAAACATAATTTAAAATTAGTGTACTTTTATACAAAAACTGCCTTTTTGTATGGCTGTTTAAAGGATGAAATTTATAAGAAATAGCCTGAGAGTTTTTATGATAGAATTTCACGTGTTTGCAAATTAATAAAAAGTTTATACGGCTGAAAACAAGCACCTAGATATTGGACAGAACATTTTTTAAATTTTAAATAAATTTGACGGCAAGAAAATGTTTTATATAGATAACGAACCTTTGCAAAAGATGCATGAGTTTCTTATAGATAAATTTTTAAATAGTTTAAATAAAGAATTTCAAACAACTGTAATTACAAATTTAAACAATTTCCTGGAAGTGAATGTAACGTGATTAATAAAAAATTTTGTATATATATATATATATATATATATATTCGTGATTTTAAAGATTTGAAGTTTTCTATATTTTAAAGTATTCTTAATCATTTAAATTTAACACTTTCCCTAAAACTCTACATCTATACATTTAATACTACAATAATCATTATATATTTAAAAATTTCATACTTTGCTTTCATACCTAATTTATTCTTTAAATAAAAATATTTAGGCTTCACTAAGGGTTTTGTCATTATATCAGAAATTTGGTCTTCGATCTTTACGTATATAACATTAATTACAGATTTCTGAAATAAATCACACACAAAATAATATTTTATATCAAAGTGTTTGCTCCTATGATGAAACTCCGGATTCATAATTAGTTTTATGACACTTATATTATCAACAAGCAAAGTATAAGTATCTACATTTGGGTCATATTGTGAACAATTTCTTAAATCAAATTAAATCGTTTTCGGTCATAGCTACATTCACACATTCAGCTTCGGTAGAGAACAGAGACACACATTACTGTTATTTACTCTATCACGAAATAGCTCCACCTACATCTTTATAAACAATACTTATAGTCTATATACGCATGTCCTTGTTTCCCACATAATCTGCATCATTGTAAACTTAAAAATGCCTCTTCTATTATAAAGTAATCCAAAATCATATATTCCTTCAAGCTAGCGTAAAATGCGCTTTATAAGTGATAAATAAGACTCAGTCGGTTTTTCTATTGCTCACGAAACTATATACATGGCAATAATGCACGGGTAACTAACAACTTGTAGAAATAAAAGACTGCTTACTGCTTCATGATAGGGCACATTAATATTATTTTTCGTATCTTTATTAATATCCCACCCAATTTCAACTGGAACAGGAGCACTATTAGCATCATTTAGCTTAAATCTATCCATCATTTACAGTATATATTGACTCTGATTTATAAATTATATATATATTATAATATTAATATGAGAAAAATTTAATTTCATCTTTCAATATTTATATGAAAATTAGGTTATTTAATAATGCTTTTTTGTATTTTTCATAAAATATTTTGTATATTTAGGAAAAAAGTAATATTTTCAATAACGTTTAAAACTTATTCTGGTATATGAATATTACAAGCAGAAATGTTTTGTAAGAATTTAAATTATAAAAGGTATTGGAATTAAATTATCAAGAATAATATTTTGATATAGAAAAAACCTAGAAGTCTATAAGAATGAATGTTAAAAAATTTTACAAAAAAGTAAGTAAATCTTATAGTTTTATAATTCTTCCGTAATTCGTAGCTTTAAATAATATAGAAATAAAAAATGTTTCCATGTAGAAGAACAGTTACAATTTGTATAAATATTATTAATGATAATAAAAATGTACTTTATCTTAATAGCTTCAGAGTGAAATCAAATTTCAGAATGCTATCAAAACCTAGAACTTTATCTGAATTATGATGAACTATGAATTATGGATGTAATTTCTTTGTGAGTAAGTAAGTATAATTGGAGAATGAAAAAGTAATATTTGTTTGATATAAAAAAAATTAAACAGAGATCTCAGAATATATTTAGGAAAGTTTTTTTTAAAAATTATATGAAATTATTTTGAGTCTTCATTATAAAATTCTATTTAATAATTATCTGTGTTAGAGATTTGTTAAAAAAAAAAAATGAGGGAATCAAGGACTAGAAAAATCGGTGTTATCGAACACTTTCGTAGTACTAAGTGATTTGATCATAAAGAAATGAAAACCATCCTGAAAGAGTAAGAAGTCGTATATGAAAAGTCTTGGTGCGTAAATAAAAAAATATTTAAGACAGCGCTGGTAAATGTCTTGTGCTAACGATCTTAAATTTTAAGTTAATTGAAATGAGTTGAGAGAAAAGCATAAAGAGGATTTTAAAATATATATGAGTTATGTATAAAAGTACATGAACGCTCGAAATAGGTTATAATTACACGTTGGTACGTTAATTTTATTATAAATAAAATCATGTACCGAGGTATAATAAAAGATAAAGGGAGAAGCATGATTTTTGGTGTTCATCATCTGGCTGTTGAATAACATACTACGTTTTTATTGGAAATAGAATGGAGCATTTCATTCTGTTTTATAAATCTGGTAATTTTTATATCAGTCTCGACTGATCCTGGTAAATACACTAGAATCTTGTTAAGCTTTATGAGATTCATCATGTCAAGATATTTTACCACATGTCCTACCAATTAGGTTAGGAGAGAAATCTGATTTCTAGTTTTTGTATGACTAAAACAGTAGCAGATTATGGCGGATTCATACTGATATCAGAAGTTCAAAAACTTGGACTTCGATTGACACCGTAGGTAGTATATAATCGATTAATACGAAGGGTCCGTCGGAACATTTTTTATAAAATTCCTACTTGAAATTGATTTTAGAATTGTCAGCAAGTACTATTTCCACCTTAAAATCAGTGGTAACGGTATTACTGTAGGAAACTTTACTTACAGAAGGCCTTTATATCATTCATTGCATCATAGAATTTATTTGTGGATTGTATCTTACCAGCAGGTGCAAATTTTAATACTCACTGGTTGCAGACATTATCCTGGGTGATGCCGAAAGTCTTTTCTTTTTCGGTTTACTTTTCCTAGGATTAGTCTTGAAAATGAGTTCCTAGTTCTTTGAGGCTTTACTGGTTATTACTCGGGTATGACTCCTGAAAAAATTTCAGTGTCCACCTGAGGTGTTATTTCAGTTTGACTGCCTAGAGGCACTGTTAAAATTAGTCCGTTGACCGTTTCCTATTTTTTCATTGTTATCCATATTGTTTTAAAGTACCATGTAGATGAGTAATGTAATATGGCTGAAATACCTACTCGTCCTATTCAAAATGAAAGAAACGGCTAAAAAAGTAAAAAGACCCCTATGACACTGATGGTCCCAGAGAAACCCCCTTCTTCTTTGCCCGAACCACATGGCCCAGTCCTGTTATCATCCCAAAATGTGAGAATGGTAGAGAATATATACCGACAGGGTTAGCAGACAAGACTAGGTGGTTAATCCGTCCAGAGCTTCTATTTGACTCTACTATTTGACAGTATTAATGTACAATACTTAGTTTTTCTCTATATCCTTTGGTGATTTCCAAGACCTCTCAGCCGTACTCAAATTGATCAAGTTGGTCATGAACTACAACCATTATCCATCTTCCGAGCAGAAATCCTTTTTTCCCAAAGATTCCAAGTCATTTAATGCGAGAGCCCTTTTTGGAGAAATTACTTCATACGTGCGTTTCGTCATTCCCATTTATACCTAGACTAAATTATGGAAATTTATTGATTTTGTTTATAGAATATTAATTAATTATAATATTTGAGTTCTATCTTGAATTAAAATAGTCAAGAAATTGAAGATTGAAAACATTTTTGAAGATGGAGTAATAAAGTGATGATAGACAGCATCATTGATATAACGCATATCACACTTAAGTATTCGGTAGATCTTATCATGTGTGTGAGTTTGATAATTTTTTAAATTTATAAAGAAAATTCTTTGCATATTTCGCATGTAGTGAATATTCATTTGTTTTAAGAAAATGGCGTTGATAATAGTACGACACCTGAATTTTTTTTTATATTAAAAATGTAATAATTGAAGATTCGGGAGGCAGAAAGAGATAGAAGCTTGAATAGTCTTTGAGGAAAAGTGGCAGAATTATTTAGAAACATAGATTATGCTTCGTGCGCTAAGAGTATTATGTAAGAAAGTTAAAAGAAATTTGTAAGAATTCCACGATTAGCTGAATCAGAAGAGAATAGAGAGTCGGACTCTTTAGTGTGATTCATTTTTTTTCCCTTTAGTTTTTATTTTTAATAAGAAATGAACAAAAAGAAGTGAAAGAAAATATGAGGAATGCTTGAAAAAGTATCAATATGTACCAATTATGCTAATTAATTGGAGTTAAGGAATTCATCGATAGCCCGATAATTCATCTATTATTTTTCAATATATTGAATAAGCTAAAAGTGTAAAAAAAAAACTTGGTTGTAGAGTACGCTCATTATTTATCTTCAATCATTGAGAAGCTTGAGAGCTCATTGCATTTGATTAATAGTTTAGTGTCTGTATTGGGAGAGAATGGTTGTGAAAAAAGAAAAAAATTTGAACACAAAATAGAAAAGAAAGAAAAAATAATATAAGTAAAAAAAAGAAATCAAATAAAATGTACAAAAAAAAATAAAAGAAATGAAAAAAAATAAACCAAAATTTAAAATAAGAAAAGAAGAGTATAAGAAGAAAATGAAAAAAAAACAGTAGAAAAAAGGCAGAAAAACAGATAAAGAGTGATAGAATTATAATCTTAAAGGAAGACATAATAAAAAATGAAAACTATGAATGATATACTCTTATACATACTCATGTTTAAAATAACGTTGATATGAATGATTGTATTTAAGCAATGAAAAATGAATAAAAACATAGGAAAACTCATCAAATTGTAAATTTTAATAGTATGATAAGCATACGCGATGAAAAGTGGGTTAGCCATTAAATAATGATTATCGAAGTCTTATAATTAATATCTTACTTATCTTGCTTATATAATCAATATTTTAATTCAAAAATTCTACTTAATTTTTTTTGTCATTTTAATTACTTCATTAGCAATGGAAACAAAATAATAAAAATTATTTTTTAATTAATTATTAAATTATTTATATGTTGCACATATTTTCTAATAATATTATTATTTACATGCTTATTATTATTTATTAATAATCTTATGAATAATATGTTACTAGTTCTAATATTACTGTATCTTTAGTTTATATTGTTAATACATTTCAGTATTTTTTTATTGTTATAAGAGAATGTTCCTTAAATAGCGTTTCTTAATAATTAGATTTATAGAGTAGTCCGCAAACCTACCAATGATTGTTTAAATAAAATAGTTTAAGAAATTTTAAATTCAAGTTATTTGTTAGATTAAACCTTAAGCTTAATAGAAATATTTCAAATAAACGAACAAATATATTATATTATTCAAAGGCGCATAATTTTTATAGATGCCTCTTTATCTATAGTCATCGTATTTATTTTAGTTTTTTTTATGACAGTTGTTTTAGTAAAAAAATGAGATGGCTTGAAATATTCACCATTCAATATGATACTGAAGATATGAAAAGATAAACAAAATTAACATTGATGTATTAACAGAAACTTTGTTTTTTATAACACCTATATAGTCGATCTTAAATACCTAATTTAAATTCAAACTAAAATATATAATTTTCTTCGATAATCACAATGAAAACAGATACTTGTGATAATTCCGGTTTTTTTGATTATATTTTGAACATATTAATTTAGTTATTTATACACTGAAAATTAGAAATATACATGTAACTTTAAATATACCAAATATTTTTAAAGTATACAATATTTATTGAGTTACTAATCAAACATTAATGAATGTAAAACAATAATGACCTATTTGTAAAAATTTATGTTTGAAATAAAATGTCATATGCATACATTAAATAAAACATACGTGTATATTATATTTAGTATTATATTATATTATATTATATTATAATTAGTATGTATTATATTAATTAAAAGTTTATTTTCATTTTACTCCTACAAGTATTGAATATTTTTTTTGTAAGGCCATATGTTATGCTATCATTATTACTGTATCTATGTATAGTTTTATATGATAGTTTTACTAGTACATGGATGCTTTAAATTTATAATATTTACAAAAAGATTAAAAATATTGAATATAAAATAAAAATATATCCTTAAATAGTAATCCATTTAAAAATTTTAAATTACATTTTCAATTTTTATAACTATAGCAATTGTTCACATAAGTTTCGTATAAATATAGAAGGTATTTTTGTTTTCGATACATCCACTTTAATCCAGAAACTTAATAATAGTGATGATTCAAATTTCATGATAAATTTCATATTAGATGATCGATTGATTAATAACTCAACAAATATTATGTATTTTAAAAATTTTTTGAGTTTCGTTTCAATCAAAAAAAGCTCTTTGTACATATTTAAAATAATTATGTATTGTACATTATACAAACGTTACGTGACGTAACTAAAAAATTGTTGCCTCTAGGCCTGGATTATTTACCCACACGTTTGTATCATGAAATGTTTTGTACCATCTCGTCCTTCGTGGGTAATCGAACCATTAATATGCAGGAATCGATGTTCGCATCAAGAATCATTATCAGTTGCCGTACAAGTGGTCGCACGCACACACGAATATACCTCGTTCAAAATTTTCGCACGCGCGAATTGTGTTGCTTTATGCATTTGAATTCTGTAAAAATGATACCGTAATATTCTTGACAAATCCACACGAGTATACTGTAATAAAAATACTCGAATCTACATTAGTTCGATTGACGTAAATCTATATAGAACTAGTTTTACATTCTCCAGAGTACAATCGATGGATTAGTTATTGGATTGAAATACAATTATGTTACATTACCTTTTAGTGCTAAAAGTATTACTTTCAAATAGCCTATTAATAATTAAAATGATTGTGAATTTTTATTATTAATACATGTAAAATCCGTTAATATTATTATAAATATATTCACTCATACAAATTATAAAGTTTTATTTAAATATTCAATATGTATAATAAGAGTTCGATATTCATGTAATTGAAAAAGCTTAACAATCGCGTAATTGATTTACAAGAAATATTTTTTCAGGTATTCATGTAATTGAAAAGAAGAATTCTTAAAATAATTTATTAAAATAACAAAAATTATATACCAATCATTAAAAAAGCAATTATTGATATAAAATTTTTATTGTAAATAGGAAAAAGTTAATTATTCTATAAAAGTTTCTTATACTTATGTTTTACATGTATATATATATATATACATAAGATATTCTATATTAAATAAAAAAGATAGTTTTTTTATCTTAATGATGAAAAAATAATTTTATCCTTCAAATGAAAAATGTACATTCTATATTTATTAGATTAAATCAGTCATTTTCATATAATAATACATTATATTAATTTTTTTTATTTTGATTATTTTTAAATTAATTAATGGTTTCTATTTTCTGATGAGTATATATTTTAATCAAAAGTTAATTAGATTTGAATAAGTGTTAAAAATAGACCTCTTTTCAAAGATATACAATAATAATAATAATGATAAATAAAAAAATTAGAAGAAAAAAATAGTTCTATAAGGCTAAATTTTTATAAATATTAAATTGAATTTTATACGTAATAACACAATTTTTTAAAGTCAGAACAATGTCTATTAAAAAAAAAAAAAAATAGTGGATTATAAATATAAATTTTAATTTTGTTTAAAATGATTCTATTTATTAATTTTTTGTATGAAATAGCTACAAAAAACTATTTTAAAAATTCAAAACGTTACTTTTTATCATTACAAAAATAAATTCTCAAAATATATAGTATACCATGATAATTATATAGATTAGTTATTTCCAAATACAATTCTTCCTTAATTAATGTTGAAAATTTTTTTATATTATTTCTTTATTTTTTCAAAATTTACTTAAAAAATTTTATTATTAATTTTATATTAATTTTATATTGTAGTTACAATAATTACTTTAAATTTTATATCAATAAAAATGAAAATAGCTAGTTTTTTATAGTGTACTTGAATACTTTTCTAAATTAATTTAAAAAAATTATGAAAAATTTGATTTAGAAAATTTAAAAATAATTTTTATATTATTCTATTTATATTATTATATCGTCATATTAATAAAAATATCTTTTTAAAACGTTTCATATAATTTTTATTTTTTTGATTTTTCAGCATTTTATTTTATAGCTGAATAAATGACGCTTCAAGTTTCACGAAAAATACATTCCTTCACTTAGTAATATATGTATAATTTTCTCATACTCCTCTTTAATCATACAAATTCTTGTATCTCAGAAGAAACGATATTATCGCGTAGCTGACATCGCTTCAGTGAGAAATATGCTTATGTGTATTAAATAAACCAAGAATAAAAATATTACAAGTCGTCTTTCAATGATAATAAAAGATTAATTATGAGCTACAAAAGACAGTTTACATTTAGGCGTGAAATACCAATGATTCATTGAAAGAAAAATAATGAAAAAATATAATAGGAAGAAAAAAAAAATAAATATTTGTTAATTAGCGTATTCATACTATAGCTAAGATAAAAAAAAATAATAATAAAGCGTATAAATGAAGAAAAAAAAAATTGACCAAACGAGATGCTTCTGCAGAGAACCAGAATATATTCTTATAGGAGAGGAGCAGTGTAAAGCACACATAGATATTTGAGGCGCAATGCATGGTTAACTATAGTTTAGTGTAAGTTAAACTGATGATTATGTTGTCAAGCTTTAATGAGTGCAGAGGAAAATGATTCTTCACTGCTGCCATGTGTGTTATACGTCTATTTCCTTTTATTTGTTCGTATTTCTTTTTCAATCTCTTTCTTGCTCTTACCCTTGTTTCATTTTTTTTATCATGCCAATAGCAGGTGTGATACAAAGCACATGGAGTGAAAGTATAAGCATATATAACTTAGTATGTTAAAGCGAAAATTATATATAAATCTGTTTTTGTTGTCCTATTAAATTAGGCTACGTTTCTCATTATACATTAGACTGTGCATAATTTATGTATTCAATCTAAATAAACTTATATTTTTTATTTTTGTTGTTTTTTAATTTATGAATTTTTTCAGAATATTTTTATATTTATTTATTTAAATTTTTTTAAAAATAAAATACAATTTATTTTTAATACAAACATTGAAAATGTGAAAAAAATAAATATAAATTATAAATATAATATTCCATTTTGTTATTCTATTAATTAAAGTTATTGGATATTTTTACACAATTCAGTGGATGAAAAATGATATTATGTATAACTTTGGACACATATATTAGATTTATATAAATTGTTAATATTGTAAATATAATATTTAAAATCTGACATAAATTATTCATTAAAAAACAAAGTAGGTACCACTTGTTAAATTTTGATGCTACAATTATGATTTTAAGTTTTCTTACTGTGTAGAAATTATCTAAAAAAGGATAAAGAATTTTTCATTAAAAGATTAGAAAATAATTTTAATCAATTGATGTTTTTATTGCATTTTTAAAGATTCTAATTAACTTCAATAGAAGTTATTTAAAATTTTATGAAAATTTCTCAAATTATAATACTACAAATACATACAATAAAAATATGTGTTTTTAAATATCAAAGAATAATATTCTTCAAAAAAATTTTTAATTAATTTTTACTTAATTTTTAAAAATATATAGTATTTTCATTACGGTATATTAGTATAAATGAATAACGTAATTAAATATTATCATTATTATAGGCAATTTTGCATTTAAAAATATTTTTTTTTTCGGAAAAAATTTTTTAAAATTAATTTGTAAACACACGTAAATTTTGTATAATTTTTTCTAGGAGATTTTTTTCAGTTTTTATTTTGCTTTTGTTGATATTTCCAACGAAATGAACATATAATGTATATACATGATATTTATAGGTATTATAAATTAAGAAACGATGTACCCTACTACGATTTCATATTTTACATTGAATTTTATGTATTATGTTTTTTACGTTTACTCATTCTAATCTTCCACATACAATTTGATACCCTAATATATGTTATTTATAAATTGTTAAAATTGATTTTGTATACAATATTGTCTATACCTTATTTTAAACCAAGTAATAGAGCACTTATGGTTGTGAGCGAAAAATATATATATTATACATGAAAAATCGTAAAAATATCCGTAGATTCTTATTTTCTAAAATGACATTAAAAATATTCAAGATATTTTTTATTAAATTATTAATATTATTAATAAAAAATATAAAAAGTTGTAATTTTAATATCATAGTGTCAAGGGATGAATTGTAGCTAATAAAATAGAAAGAGAATTGATTTTTATATATTTATTTTTATAAACCCATTAGTAAATTAAAAACGGAGAAATTTTAAAAAAATAAGAAAATTTTTAAATTAATTAAAATATTTATATATTAATCATTTTTTAAATATTTTGATATCTAATTTTGAAAAATTAAAATAGAGAATTAGAGAAACTTAATTTTTAAAAAATTTTAATTCAATCGAATTATTAGTTTTAGTAAAATACTATTTTTATTTAAATAATGCGAACATTTATTAAGTATAAGGTGGAACAATGTCTGGTATGTTTTTTTTCCAATGATTTCAAAAAATACAATTATAGTACAACCAATTCTGTATCTTACATTTTGTAAACATTTTTCGAATTATCGAATATAAAGTTTATCAAAAATAATCGAGCCCACCTAAATCAATATGAAGTGGGGAGAATAAAATATGAGATGTTAGTTCATGAGTATTTTACTTCTATTACTATAAATTGCGCTCCTTTGGTTTTTGCTTTTCCTATTTTCGTCAAATTCGTGTGATTTGGGTATTTTTGGTCATATTTATCTGTATTTTTTTATAGAATCTAATATATTTTACAAAATGTAAAATACAGGATTTGTTAAACAATAATTATATTTTTAAAGCCGTTGAAAAATTTCTGGTTTTTTAAAAATTCTTCGTTTTTAATATATTCATACGTTTATAAAAGATCAATGATATAATTTTGATCATCACCGGAATTGGCAGGAATAGAGTAGATTGGATTTGATCGTTAAATCTGAACCATCTTTGGGGTTAGAAACTGTGAAGAAATACTCAGTACTCTAATCTCACGGTTTTAAGGAAAAAAACACAGTCAGTCTTGCAGAAAGAAATAGGGGACAAAAATTAAGACTCACTAGACAGATTATCAATCCGATTAACATTAGGTGTTTACTACATACTTTAAAATTCTTCAAAGATGCAGGACACGATAGTATCTTTTTGTCGCTTTTGCAAAAGCGAGGTGAGAATTTTATCAAAGCCCTATCGAGACTGGTCTACGCGAATCTATCAATCGGATGCATATCAGAATCCTGAAAACTGGCAAAGATAATTTTAATTAAAAAATCTGACATAATCAAACTCTAATCGCTCAAGACCTAACACCCATCTGCTTCATTTCCTTTATCTTTTAAATGACGGATGAAATGTTGGACAAGTTTAGTACCTCGTTCCTGATATAACAGCTGACCACTATGCCACAAACAATATGCGTATAAGGCTTGAAAATCTATGAATACTACTCTAACTAAACCTGTAGAGTTTATTCAGAATAGAATAAAAAATCGAGGACTATTGATTGTAACGATGCTGGATGTGGAAAGAGTCTTTGGCTAAGCGGAATTCCATATATAGCGTGATCATTAAATAAATAATTAAAATTAAAGAAAAACTAGAAGAAGATTTGAATGAAGAAAAAATAGTTAAAAGTCAAAGAATGTGCAGTAAATATTGTAGTAGTAAATATTGCAGAAAGAAAAAAAAAGACAAAACAATGAAGTAATAAATATAAGTCAGATACAAGGTAATATTTTTAAGCCAAGCAAGAAGGCTTCTTGAATTTATTGTGAAATTTATTTTTACATAATCTCAAGATATTGATTAGAACTTTTCTGTGGTTTACTGTAGAAATCGAATTAAGATAATCTGAGATTTGAGGTACGTAGTTAAGTATAATTGTACATAGGAAACTTCAACTTTTTCATCTGCCATCTTGTTTATAATATAATAAGGATACCCTCAAAGAATTTAAGGATATGGTATTATATGCCCTGAAATTTCTTAAGAGTTCGTGAAATACCTAAAGAGTAGGATTAGCTTGTGTGCCTAAAATTTACGTTTTAAATTTTAATATTTTTCTAATCCAGTGAAATGTATTATTGAATAAGTATCTAAATATTTAACTAAACAAGACCAGGGGATAATTATCATATCAATAATTATTGAAGGAGGAAACTTTCTTTTTTTAGTTTGTTGGAGATTTATTGGAGCATAAAAAATTTATTCGATAAGAGTAGAAAGTTTATAATTGATTTTTATTTCATGGTTTGACTTTATTTAGAATTCATTATTGTTAAATAAAATCACTGTAGAATAGAGTTTTTGATAAATTTTATTTAATAAGAAATTAATATAAAGAACTATAAGATCATTTCTACGAATTAACTTTCGACCGCTTGATAGGAAGGGGAAATACAATGTGACAACGCTGTCCTCGGCTGAGGGCATCACAAATAAAATCGGAATGAGCAATTAAGAATTCCATGAAAGGTTCAATCGAAGTAATATATCGATGTGCGAGTGTGTAAAAGAAAACTTCAAATTACCTGCTACCTCGACGTACTTAGGAGTATACTTATAATTATTTAGTTTTCTAAGAATACTGCGCTGGTTAAACCAAACTATTTAATTAGGAATTTACATACTATGTTCAAATTAGTAAATTCATGCGCAAATTTAATACTCCTACTTAATTTGAAATATTTATAATGTTTAGTTGTTCGCATAAAAAATTAAATTGTTGCATTGCTAAAGATTTCGTAAATATTTTAATTTCAGTTTTATGTATTTTCTTTCGATTTCTTTACGGTTTATAATTTCACGCACAAAATGAAACCTAACATCAATATGCTTAGAACGGTTATAGAATTCGAAATTATTTGCAAATTTAATTTCCGATTGATTGTCTACAAATATGCTAATTGCCCACAAAAAATTTCTAATTCTTTTAGCATTTGGCGTAACCATATAGCTTCATTTGCTCCATGAATTAATGCTATGTATTTGGCTTCTGCTATATATTTAATTAAATTAAAATAATGATACCACATTTTCACGTTGACTAGAGTAGCATATTGGACCGCTATTTTATAAAAATATAAATCCGGTTCGCAATCTACGTGTCTCTATATAACAGTCGTAATCGACATAGATATATACAAAAATCTGCATACTCCCACTCTTTTTGAAAACCATCCTGAAATCGCGAGTATCTATTAAATAGCGAATAATTCATATTACTGCTTTGCAGTGTTCTTGATTAAAACAATTTAAAAAGCTGATTAGCGTAAATAATTATGTATTTAATATCTGGTTGACACATTCACGCTGAAAATAAAAGTAAACCACCGACGGCTTTTCGATATGATATACACACATCTTCTTTACGCACTCATTTTTTTCTTTAATAATAAATAATCTATATTACGACAAATTCAATCGCATCGATCACTGTAATTTTAAAATTACTTCTTAATTAATCAATCACACTATCAATAGAATTTTAACGTTTACAAATTATCAATGCATTATCAACATAAAGCGCTAAATATACAGCAAAATCTTGTATTTTAGCAATAAACAGGCACTTATCATTTTTACTGCTATTAAAAGTAAAATTTTTCATAAATTTCTAGTTCCAATATCTCGGAGATTGCTTCAATCCATATAAATTCTATTGTAACCTGCACACAAGACCTTTAGATTCTTCATTAGCGTATTGATTGTTGTAAGTAAATTTTTTCTTGTAGTTCTCCGTAAAGTAATGTCGTCTTTACGACGAATTGCGCTATCTCAAGATCCTCCATTGCTGCGATAGCCAACAATATATTAATAGATTCGCAGTGGACAGCAGGTGCAAAGGTATTATACTAATCAATACCTTCTCGTGGAACATAATTTATAACGATAAGGCGTGTTTTGTACATCACACTGTTGTCTTTAGCATTTTTTTATTGTTAACGTCCATTTACATTTAAAGACTCGTTTATCATACGGCAAATCCACTGCACGTTATATCCGATTTTCAATCAAAGCATCAATTTTTTCTTTTATGGCTGCTATACAGTATGCTACATCTGTGTTACCCATCGCGTTCTTTGCAAGTGAACTGTGTCTGCAACATAAACTATTGGAGCTCCGTAACGGTCAATTGTGTTCAGTTGAGCTCTGTTTTGCAGGCATTTGCAGATGAATTTTTCTAAAATCTTGTCCTATTGTGCATTTTCTTCTACGTCGCCAGGAATATGTTGACTGAGGCATCTAGAGATTTATCTCTCAAATTACTTAAACGGATCGAGTCAGCTTTGAGCGATATGTATTGATTGCTCTTATTACATTGCTGAAGGTAAAATTATGAAAGGATGATACTTGCCCCCTAGAGAGCTATCCGTGATTTATAGACGGTCTTACAATTGTTGGCAAATTGAAATAATACAACATTCTTGCATAACTATGTAACATAATAAGAAATATTTCTGTGAGTATTAGTAAACAAGGTTAGACTAGAAATGGTAAACACAATTTTTAAACTAGCCAAGTGAACTAGTAAAAACAGCAACCTTCTCATTACTGGTCTTGATAGTCCCGTTCACCTTTAAATTGGATTGAAATATTAAATGATTTTTAATATACTTAATCAATATTCATAGAATTTTGTGGATATCCTTTTACAGTTTGTATATAATTATTAAATGATATTTCACGAAAGGCAGATGTGAAAATTTTAATTTTTTGCTGATAGATGTTTAAGAGAGATCTATCAGACTTACCCAGATGTTTATATCAATTTTTTCTAATCAGATTATTTTATAAATTATAGAAATTATAACCAAAAATAAATTTTTGAACTTTGATTTTTCAATAGAGGGGTTTGAAGCATTCTCTACTAATTACTGGATAAATTTTATCCGCAGCATCATTTATCTCAGTGTTAAACTTTTCGCTTTTCAGAACTACAGTTTATGTGTGTTTTTTTGTTAGATATTTAAAAAGTCACCAGATAAACTTGAGATAAACACCAGATAACTAGATAACGCTGAGAAATAAAGACTGTGAAATCTGAGAGAATATGAGAAATCTGATATAACTTATATAAATTCAAATGATAGAGAATCTTGGCACTTAATTGTGGAAGCAGCATTATTTATTGAAATGAACAAATTCTACAGCTCCACGTTAGTGAACTGAAAAATTACCAACTTAGAGTTAGTTTGTAAGCTAGAAAATGAATTAACCATCAATCAAAAGGTAACATTCAGTAAAATCAAATTTAGTGCACTGCCTTAGCCATTGATATACTTAGTTCTATAGCTATATGAGAAACAGACCTATAAATCAAAATTGCTACACATTATTCCTACACTTTATTTGATATTTAATAAGGCAAGTGAAAGAGTAACTTGAAGCTAATCTAAGAATAGTAGAAGTGCATTATTATACCCTGTATTACTGGTCGTTACTTGAGCGTTGAGCTAGAAATTTAGAAAATAGACTTTTTCTTCAAAAATCCAAAAATATTACTAGGCTTCTTTTTTGATAAATAATTCCATAAAAGAATTGATTAATTTTGATTCTGTGAAATTAGGATAATCTTTTTTAAGATTGTAATTATTAACAGAAGAATTTATCTTTAAAGTTGAAGCATTTAATTTAGAAAAAATTCTTGTTTGGGATAATTGGATAACCTCTATAGGTGGTCCAGTGACCTCTTGCAAATTTTAAAGATAATTTTTTTTTTTAAATTATTCATTTAAGTGCAAGTAAATTATTATTTAATAAAGTATATTAATTAATACGGAAGACATATACTCAGAAGACTTTACAATAATCACATATGTCTTAATATCTTTAAAAGCATTTGCAATGTGAAATTATTTAAAATTTTTTTTCTTTTTCAATAATAATACCTAAAAGATATATTTTTTTGAGATAAAAAATTTTTTTTTGTCTCAGAGGGTTGTTATTATGAACAATGATCATGGGCCATCTCTTATCTCCTCATTGCTTGCGATAAACTGTAGTCATCATGAAATTAAATTTTTTTAAATATTTAAATATATTTTGCTCCATGTAGCTTTGAAGAATTGTGTGAATGACGATTACAAAATCTCGATTCTCATATAATTAATTAGTTAACAAATTCAATGTTTTTTTTTATCGTAACATTGTTTTTATACAATCAAATTGGAGATTACAGTGTCTACTTCAACTTAATACCAAGAAGATGAATTTTCAACCTAAGGTTGAATTAGTCATGTTTCTCAAGATGATTGGACAAGAGAACGAGAGGCTGTATGACCTGCTAATACATCAGATTTTACTAATTTGGAGGAACTTTTTACCTAACTAAGAATTATTGAACAAATTATAGATTACAACTCATCTGAGTTGGGTAAATTAGGCCTAGAAGATAAAGATAATAAACAATTGATTATTAACTTTGACTGTATATCATATCAATAACCAAACATTTGGACAACTGATTTAATATCTGAAATAATATTTAGTGAGATATTTATAAATTTGTTAAATAGATGAGATAGATAATATTAAGAATGAAATCTTTTATATTTTTTATGATTTAATATTTGAAAACAAACAAAGATAAAAAAATGATTTCTATAATGATTTTTGTATCGAAGTAACCTAAATGTAGATATTTTACCTTCGTTGATTGGTCGAGAAACTAAACTTGAGAAAGAAAGGTTAAATTAACGCACGTTATTATTAATTCTACTAATTAAGAAATAATCTATAGTGCACTGGTAGTACCTGGTGGTGATCTTATTCTTGTTCTATTCTCTTATTCTTGTTTCTATGCACAACGTATCTGTAAACTGCAAAGATCGGTATTAACATATAGGAGAAGCCTCGAGGAAACCTTGTGAAAGTCCGTGGTACAGTAAATACACTCTAAAGTCCGTCAACGCGGCTTGATCATAGCGCAACAATGTATAAGTTACGTACTGCGGGTGACGCTAATCATGACAGAAATGCACAGCACAATATAAAATATATAATAGTACGTGACAATGCGAGCTAGCATCATTCGGTAACGCCACTCATTTAAAACATGACATTATTAGGTGGACTATGCCAACTAGATAATGGTCTAATTATTGAATCCGAGAAAATCATGTAATGGCTAACTATACAACAGCTTTATTTAGCCTTTTTACCGACGACTATGTATACTCTTTTTTCGTCGTACTCCTAAATGATGTATTTTGATACAATATCTCGTAGCAATGCTTTTTTCGTATCAAGCTAGCATCCAATTACAAGTGAGTGTAGTCGCTTATGAGCATTATTGGTGCAGCGGAACACTTGGCAAATACGAACCTGAGCACGGGCATGGGCTCCGTAATTGATGCGGTAAGGTTAACATAAGAATACACCGTCAATATTTCAACACTTTATATAAAATAAATAATAATATGATTGACTTAAAATGGGAGACACAATAATAAAATTTCCAATATGAATTATTATTGAATATGATCTTCTTTGATTTTTGAACCATCTTCAACAATCTTTTCTTTTAATTTATAACTTTTAGTTTAATACTGGATTTTACAACAAGTTGTTAATCATAATTTAAATTATTTACATTCAAAACCGAATATTTTGGTCTATTTGTAAATTTATTTATTTATTTTTTTTTTTTTTATTGTAGAATCAAAAAGGGTTTGTTTAATTCATTTGATTCAAATTTGCATTTTAATTTTTTGCAGTTTAAAGAAATTTTAAAAAAAGTCTGGGTGAGAATAGGAAATGATTCTGTTGATATGATAATAAGTTTAAGTTTAAGTATTTTTATAAAAAAGAATTCGACATTTCTATTTTGTTAAAGGTTAAAGGATTGTGATCTATGAAATGTACAATAAAAATACTAATATATTTGATTATTTTCCGACGATTTAATAAGGTAAATAATTAAAAATATTTCTATAATATAATATAGTTTATACGAATTATATTTACCAAATACAATACGCATAACATGAACTGTAAATCTCTGACAGGTGATGATAATAATATCAAAGGTTAGTCAATATTATTTGTGTTATCATACTTTCAATATTATTTTTATTAGAAATTTATTTATAAAATATAATAGGATTATTTAAAACGTATTTTAAATTTAATATCATAAATTTTCTTTATAAACTATTTAATATAATGATATTTTACCAATTTTGACGATTAAAAAAGAATTCATAGATACGAAAAATAAAATTATAATTAAAATAAATAAATAGTATCTGTTAAGTAATATCTAAGAAAATAACTGATTTAATATTATACTTCAGTGTACGAAGTAAAACAATTAAATATTATTTCAATATCTCTAATATTACAAAATTTTGCATCTGCCTGTATAATTAATTTATATGTACAGCTTTTCTGACATTCATTTATTTTTATATATTTTTTTTTTAATTACTTTTAGTATCTGTATTTAATATTTATATCTATTTTTAATATTGTTGATTGTTTTCAATTTATAAAATATTTTATATCATTCAGCCCAGATTGTTCAGTTTCGGTGTGATTGAATACTCGAAAATTTTTTCTTATTATTTATATCCCAATAGTCATATTATTAGTTTTACCAATACATGTAAATAGTTCAACGTTAAACTGTCATACTTAAGTTTATATACTGTACTTGCAATATTCATTTTTCGATTGTATCTTAATTTAATTTTCTGATGCTTAAAATTTTTTTATAATTAATAATAATATTTATACTGTAGTTTCTAAGTATCTAGATGTATTTTACAAAAAATTATTGTATGTTAATAAATTATTTTGTCGAATTTTATATTTTTATTTTAAAAAAACGTGTGTTGAATTTGATTTTTTTCATTATATTTTTAATACGTTTTTTGATGAAATAGGTTTTTTGATACAATAGAATTTGATTTTTGTCACAATAGAAAGATAATAATAATATTTTAGTGTTTTAAATATTTAAGTTTCCTTTTAATGCCCAAAATTTAAACAATCACTGCAATAAAAATATTTAAAAATAAATCAATGTTTTATTAAAGCAAAATATAATATGATCTTTATATCAAAAGTAAAGGAGGCGAAAATAATTGTATTTATGTTTTAGAACATTAAAACACTTATTTTTGTCATCCATCTGCATTGCAAATTATTTGTATAAATACTTTTCGAAAGTACTACTTTTTATTTAAATTATAGTATGAATAATTTTTATTTAACGATAATTATTGGTATAACAACAATAATTTCTTCAATTACGTTATAAACATCTCAAATGTTTATACATTATTGTTTATAATGAAAATATAAATTCCAATAAAATAGAATAAAAAAAATGTAATCTTGTAACAAAAATTAAAGAACTAAAATTAAAGAAAGATTAAAAGAATCAGAAAATAAAAATAATAAATAAATCAATAATTTATTATATTCTATCTGTTTTTTGTTGTTCAATTGTTATTAATTTACTTTCAATTATATACGTAGTAAACTACTCCATGGATTTTTAACACATGTGAATGTTATAAGAAAATATTATAAGATGCAGTTATTTGTTGATGTGATTGAACTGATTATGTTTTCAAAGAGAAAGATAGTGAAACTTAGTTATTCGTATCAGATTTTTCATGTACAATCTAATGTAACAACACATATATTCGTATATTAACGCATAATGTATAAAATACAAATAAAAGTATGTTACAATAATATGTATTGTGGTTTATTTATGAAAGTGAAAAATATTAATTCTTGGTGACTAGGTAAGAAACTAAAGCGCCACTGAACTCACCTAAGAGATTGGCGGCTGTGAGGCCTGGAGCAATATGCTTGTGATGGCTTGTACGACAAACGAGCTGCCAGCTCGTTTAGATCTCTCTCGACTGTATACATAGATGTGAAGGCGAAGAAAGTAGAGGGGAAGAAGAACGACAAGAAGAAAAAGAGAAATAGCTTAGGTAGAAACAAATAGCCATTGTCTGTCGGGCTGGATCCAGTCTAAGGCTTTAAAGACCATCTATCACCCGCTTATCATGATTATACCACTTAAACCTCTTCTTTCTTCTCTATTTGATCTTTTTTCTTGTCTTTTCCGTGAATTCTTCTCGTCTTTCTTAGTCTTTCTATGCATATATACTTTTCTCTTTATTTCTACTGCTTGTTCTATATCTGTCGGCAGTAGTAATCGTACTAATAACGCTGCTGTTGCTTCTGTCGCTGTACACATCGTTGTGGAAAAGGCTTATGGTCGACGGCAGCTATTATTATTTCATAAAATTGTAAATAATACTTCCTATTCTACCACATATTATATTAAGCTTCTGACAATATGAAAAAATCAGAAGATTCGATCACTAAGAAATATCTAATAATAATATTACAAGTTTTTTTAAAGATATTATTGCTCCATTTAAATGATATAGTATGTTGAACATCTTAAACTAAAAAACGACATCATTGAAATTCTTTAATATAGATCAGTATTATTAAATTTTGTTCATTATTTGATTATATATTACATAAATAATTATTATATAATAGGTAATTCAAGTTTATTTTAAAATATTGATCTTTTTGAATAAATATTATACAGTGGTTAAAGTATAAGACAAGAATCTTATTTTTAACTTTTAATGATATTAACATTTTATATTTATTTTTAAAATTTTATGATATGAAATATTATTTGTAAGCCCATCATAAAGTGGTACAAATTGTGCAAATAATATTTTGATCATGTCACTATACCTATATATCTTAAATATGTTCATAAATTTAAAACAACTTTTTTTACTGAATTTACTAAAAAATTTATTTAAATTTTACCTATTTTACTCAATTCATAACGATTGAGTATATAATTAATTAAATAATATATCTTTCATTTCTATTTATATTTCTATAATTTCAGTCTCAATTATCAATTAAGAAGCTTGAGGGATAATTTCTTCTATAAAATAAGATATCTTTTTTTTAAATAAGTACTATATTTTTTCTTTTCTTCTCTATTCTCTATTTACTTGATTTTTTTTCCACTATATTGAGCTCTATGAAACAATTAACCAGACAATAACAGCATTATTTGCGTCTTCACAACACATGTGTGGTTTGAATATTCATTCTTCATCTATTACTTTTATCAAAATATACTCTTGAATGAAGGTAGAATAAGAAAGTAGAAATGTTAAAAAATGAGTAACTGAAGGTCAGAAATATTTAAAGCAAATTTACATTTTCGACTCTTACCGATTAAGAGTGAAAATTATAAGAAAATCTTATTATACATGGTCTGTCCATAAAGTATTGAGTTTTGAAACAGACTGTTGGAACAAATTTACACGCTAAAAATTTGTTTGTGGCTTGATAAAATGTTATAAAGACTTTTAAATGATAAAAAAAAGTCTTTAAGGATAAAATTACATGTAAATTGTAACTAGAAAAATCACATAAGAGCTTCCGCTTTCAAGAAGATCATCGATTATTCCCGTTCTCACCACTCAAATACAATCCGAATCGATTGTAATATCCAATGTGTGCACAAAATTTTGAGTTCAATCTGTCATTTAAGCATCAGAGTAATCAATGACATGCTGAATTTACCAACACATACACAACAGTTGCCCTTAAAAATATTTTTTAACATTAAAATTCTTCAAAGTATTGTTACCAAGCCGTACGCCAAAATTTTACTGCATAGCGTTGTTCCACTAGTCACTCTATCGTGATGACCAATAGTGGCTTTAAAAAAACTCAATACTTTATGGATAAATCACGAATAACAAAAATTATATAAATCTGTTTTTAGTATAAATTATGATAAATAATTTGTATTAAAATTTATTAAGAACTTGATAAATTCCTTTTATTAAATATTCAAATTTTACGATAGAAATGAGAAGTAATATATTACTTGAAACTAGTACTAGAAGTTTCTGCTGTATATACATAATATATATTTTATATACATAATATAAAATTAATGTATAATGCAGTGAAACATACATAATGTATATCATGACAGTATTTTTTTTAATATAATAAAAATGGTAAACTTCCTTTTTATTAATATTTATAATAACAATTCTTTTAAATGTTATCTTAATTGGATTATTATTAATTAATTCATATTATTACATGATTTCTTTAATTAATAAAAAATTTAACATTTTTTCACTGGTGAAGATTATAACAATGAATAGATTATTGATGACTTGATACATAAAATTAAATTATAAAATTTACTATTTCAATTGTCTTATATCTAGAAAATTGAAAAAAAAATTGTTAGATAAAAAGAAGTTAAGAATAATAATTTTTTTGGATTTTTTCATTCAAATAACTACAATAACACTATAATTTGAAACAATACATCGTTGACAAAGGTAAATATTATTAAAAAAAAAAAAAAAAAAAATAAAAATAACAATACACTAAGTAGACAAAAGTAAACATAATTTTTACATATATAATGTATACAACTATTAAATAATCCAAATTGTTTAAACTGAAAGTATGTAAATGAGATATATTTAAAAATTGATATTGTAATTTTACATTTGACTTTGAAACAATCATTTTGTCTTATAATAGGCCCTTAAAAAAATTATGTAAGATAAGATAAATAAAAATTAGATATGTGTATTACATAGTTATTTATTAATTTGTTCTTTTGTATATTATGTTGTATAATATGATTTGCTAAAATCCTGGTTTAATCTTGTAAAGGCAAAATTATAAAATTATAACATGTTTCAACAATCTATTATGCTTCTCTCATCAGATAATTTTTATTATCTGATTTGTTTAAATATATTATATTTCAGATAATAATTAATATGAAAAATAAAGAAGGTAAACGTGAAACATATACTATTTAAAAATTTTTAATTTTTAATTAAATTTACTTTTGAAAGGTATACTTTTTTGTTGTTAAAGTAAGCATATCGGATTGACTGACATTTAAACCAGTCATATTTACTGTTATATTTCTATGTTTTTATTTGTTTAATAGATCACAGCTTTACTTAAATTTGAATAAAATTTTTCAATATTTTAGACAGATTTTATAAATTAAATTCATATTTTACTTCAAACTATGATTTTATTAAGTTAAATTATATATCCTATATGAGGGCTTTGTTTTTAAATAGTCTTGAATTTATTGCATTGCATATGAATTTCTAAAAGACTAGTGCTTTAAACCAAAGTTATAAAAATTCTTGAAATTTATATTTTTACAATAAAAACAAGTTAATTTTATGTTTAGATTAAAAAATTGTGTACAAAGATTACAAAAAATCTTACAAAAAGGAATCTAAACCATATTATATTAAATTAAGATCTATTAGAAACTATTAATTTCAAGTAATTTCAATTAAAATACTTTAATATTTTTAAATATACAAACAATTTTTAAATAAAATTTTGTAATTTATTGATTCTTGATCAAACTATGTACTTTTCATTATTTCTTTTATTAAATCTCCTTAATTTTTAATAAAAACTTTTACACAACTATGGTTCATTTATAGTTTTTTTTATAAGATTTTATTATAATCATTGAACACAATTTTTGAATCTAACAATCAAGTAAATTAATTTCTAACAATAATAAAATTTTTTATTCATAACACATACTTAATTTTTTATTACTTTCAATCCAATTAATCGTCGGGTACGTGATACAAAATTTAACGACATTACCATTTTCTTATTTTATGATGAAAAACTTGAATTATCATTAAGTTTTTAATATTTTATGTATTTTTTAATATTATAAATATTTTTAAAAATTATTGACTGTATTTCACGAATATTTTTTACAAAATATAATATAAATCGGCCAATGTGTTACCTAATTTTTTTGAAAGAAACACAAATTCTACGTGTATTATATATTTAAAATAGTTATTTTGAAAATTTTTTTTAGAATAATGATTTATTTCCGGATAATGTAGAATATCAAAGATTATTTATATTATTGTTTAAAATCAACATACATTTTATTATTGAATAAATATGAAAAAACAATAAATATTTAATAATTGCAATAAAAATCTTAATATTTAAAATTAAAATGTTTATTATACTTAAATAAAATTAATTTTTGAAAATAATAAGAAAGTTTAAAATTAAAACAAATATTATAAAGATTATTGACTAAAAAAAGTCTATTTACTAATTAATTGTTATTTATTTATTTTGAAATTTTTAGTTTTAAAGTATTTCATTATGAAATTAAAAGAAACTACAGTTGTACCGAATAAAATTTGTATCTAACTTGATTTGGAGTTACACTTGACACTTGTAGTAGTGTGACAAGATAAATATCTCGAAAAGACAGGAAAGACTATTTGTCGCTGATCGTGTTTTAGAAACAGAAAAACCTGGGCTTCTTGAAAAAACTGTAATATTTATTTTTTATTCTCGAAGTTCTTTTTTATTATTACAGTATTATCTGATATATTTTGATTTAATTAATTATCATTATCATAAAAATTGATACAATTTAAATTAATATTTTGTAATAAATAGTTTAAATAAGTATGTTTTTAATATTGTGTATTATAAAAATTAAATAAATTAATATATCAATAATTTTTTAAGTACGACAAATATTTTTCAAAAACAATTATATTGATAATTAATATTATATGATGACAAGATGAAAGAAATATAAACAGAAAATGTAGTTATATCGAGGCATTTATATTGATCGTAGCAAAAAAAATTTATGATAAGTATCTAATAAATGGTGTAAATATAATGTAGTGCAAAAATGTATGAATTATGCAATGTTGACAAAAATACACTACAATATATCTTGTTATAATTGTCATGTGAAAATTGATATATTAATTTTTAAATAAAACTATAAATTCAACCTAATATTGCATTTATAATAAAAATATTTTAGCAATTATAGAAATATTAATATATAATTTTTTATTGGTCATGTGTAAACGATAAGGGAGTTAAAAAAAAATCATTAATATTAAGATAAAATATTTGCAAAATGCAACTAAATAATAATCATTTAACAAATGCCCTATACTTTGTAATAAAATATATAATTTTATAATTCTTTATTATTAAAATTTTATTATTTATATAATTTCTAATGATACATATAGAAATAAGAATTATAAAATTAACAACAGAGATAAGTTTTAATCTTTAGAATTTTTATTTTTCATTTTGCTTAATAGGTCATTTCTTAATTTTCAAAAAAAAAAAAAAAAAAAAAAACTACAAGTAATCGTTGCAGCGCCTCTTTTTTAAAGGTATAAGATATTTTTAATAAGTCTTGTATTTTTCTTATACACGCTTACAAATAGAAAGAGAGAGAGATGAACTTGACTAGATACGTTTCCACGAATTAATATCTGTTCCTTCTGAACTATACGTGGGAATAGAGACTAAATATTCTGAATTTTTGACCGGGAAGGTGTATACTGTATATTACGGAGCTACATTTATATGAGCATAAGTTCCTATAGGACGTTCTATTATCCCAAGGGAGATCTTGCGGTCCCCATTGCGGGGAGCCGTCATTCGTACGAAAGAGAACAGAGAATTATAGGTTCGTTTAAAAACGTGTTTGGAGACTAGATTGCCTTCTCATTTTCAAGATGCAAGCATTCTCACCTACTGATGGTGTTTTATTTTTCTAATCTTTTCTTTTTTTTCTTTGTGGTATATATTCACACCATGTAGATATTGCAAAAAAGAATTCTTTTAACAATAAGTTTAGATATAGAGATATTTAAGAAATTATTTTAATTATATTAAGTGTATTTTTTAACAAATGTAGAATATTAATAATGTCAAATATATATTTTAAAAATTAAAATTGTCAAACAATTATTTTTGTATATTAATTTTTTGTATATTATTTTGTATAATAGTTATCTATGTTGTATGCTTTTTAATTAATGTTTTAATTTTTAAATTTAATATTTTTACAATATTTATTATTTATAATGTAAACTTAATAAAAATTGATATATAAAAAATTTTTAAAGTGGGAAATAGAAGAAAATATTAGAAATATAATTAGTAAGTGAACCTAAATAATATATATATAAATATTAAAATTATTCTATAATTATGTACAAACTATTCCTTTTTTATATTAATGTCTATATTAATATAATATATATTAATTTTTATAAAAATTATAAATATTTTTTCATTCCTTAAATCTAATATTTATTAAAAATTTCTCTAATTTTTTTTTTTTTATAACATTAATTTTTACTGAGGTCAATCAAAAAATAAATATTATAATTTTTTGTATTTTTTTTTAATTTTCAAATGACGCACTATTTAATTAATATATTACATAAAAATCTCATCGAAATTATTCAAATATATTTAAAGTGAAAAAATAATTGTTTTCAATTTATAATACATTTATCTTTGTTTAAATAAATTTTTAATTGAAAATAATAATAAAAATGTTTATGAAAACTTATTTTATTTGTAATCTTTAAATTAATGAATTTAATTTTTAATTGTGATTATAATGATAATAGTACAAAAGAAGGATGTTCAAAATGTCAAAATACCAAAAATTTATCTCATCGTGTTAAATAATAAATAATATATGTATTTTTTCTTATTGAATATTTTGAATAATTAAATAATTTTTAAAATATTACTAAATATTTTTTATACAGAATAATATGAATAAAGTAAATAAAATAAAAAATTTATTACTAGGAGTTAGTATCCTTTATTCATATTAAATTATAAACTTTTTAAATTCGTATTGAAAAGGTAAATATATTCGACTCAAGATTTTTTCAATAATGTATCAATATATTTGCCACAAAACCATTTTAGATTTAATGTAGCAATTATACCTTTATTATATAAGTATATTTCATCCTTGAAAAATATGATAGTTACGTTTAATTCATATAAAACATTAGGTTTTAATAAAAATATAATTCAAGAGTGATCTATAAAATTTATAAAATTAGTAGTCAGTCCTTGACATCTTCGTGGAAAATCAAGGATATTTAAATACTGAGCACATTAATAAAAAATTTATAATACACAGCGCATAAACGTTTATATAAATTCAAGAGAAAGAGAAACTCAGGCAAGCAGGCACTAAGCACAAAGCGAAATTCGTAGATGCGTTCATTCATTACATTTTATTTACAGACAAATAATATAATTTAAAATTTAATTTAACTTAAATTTAATTAATTTTTGATTAATCTAAAAATATAGAATTTTATGAATTTTATTATAAGTAGTTTTAATAATATTAAAGATTTAATAAATATAAAATAACAAGGAATTTTAAATGTTGTGATTTTTGTAATAAAAAATCTTTCGTTTACATAGAATACAAAAATGTAATTTTTTATTTAATTTGATTTATAATTTGTTATATAATTATAAATTAATTAAAAATTATATAAATAAAATAAAAAAGGAACAATACAAATATTTTTTTAAAAAAGCAAATATCCCATCATTCATCCAAAATATAACATAATTTTTAAGCTGGTAAAATGAGACATCATGAGTTTGAATACACGTTTATTAATTAAAATTTTTTAATTATATTGTTAAAAGTTTATGTATTATCATTAAAAATAGTTGGCTAATTGTAAGAATATTTCACTGCATATTTCTCCTTCCTCGAATCTACCAGTGTAGTGACCAAATAATAATTTTAACAAGTCTAAAAATTTCTGCACGCATCAGGCAGATTCAGACAATTTATTACATGGAAATTAGAGAAGTTTGTTTCTCATTTATGCAAGAAATTTTTATGGAACGCTTAAGCGACGCCTTCACAAAAGATTGCCCTTGTAAATAATGCAGTGCTTTTCGTTGAAGAATATTTCTGTGTATACGTATGTAATTTGTTAATTGTGCATTTATTAAAAACAGAGTTTTTTATTACAATTATCTTGTCTAAATTATATATGCCTCGTATATTCATATTTTTTATAATTTGATACATTAGAGAATATTTATAACACGAGTTAGTAAAGATTTAATTATGTAAATTAAATTGATTCGTATATTTGAGTAAATAAAATTAAATTTTTTAATTTAATAATGTCGATAAAATAATTATAGTGTAAACATATATATGCATCTACATATATAACTTTTTATAATTTTCAAATTGAATGAGGGATAAATTAAGATATAATTAAGATAAAAAGAATTAAAATATTGTTGATATTCTTATTTGAAATTTGTATTCACGCCGTAATCGATGCATTAGTTAAGTAGATATGAATATCGTTATTTTATTATGTTTAAAATTGAATGATATGAAACTTGATTGAACTAAAAAGTTAAAATTAATAAAATCAAAAATACATTTCTCCCTTGATTTTAACGTAGAAAGTAAATATTAAAGTGACGCTAAGTTACCTCCTGCTGAGGTCTAAGGAAATAGACTTGTAACAGTTTAGTAACCGGTTTTCGAATAATGGTTTTGAAAAACGATAAGTATCTTCCATTATGAAGTTAAGAGTGCTAATGAAGATAATCAATGGTCACCGATCGTAGCACTTTAAGTAGAGTAGGGCATCGATTACTAAATACCTGAGATCGATACTGAAGAAGATTTATGAATCTTGGAAACTATGGTACAGAATAGAAAGTGGGGGAGCCAGTTCAAATCCATGGTCTATGATAATTAAAAAAGTTGTAAAGATAATTACATTATATGAATATATATTAGAAAATAAAATAATGTATAAACTTAATATATAAACTTAAAAATAAAGAAATGTACAATAAATCTGTTTTATAATTTCTTTAATAGATTATTTATTTTTTAAATGAATCTCTAAATGACAGAAATAAAATTTTTATTATTTCAATAAAATTAAAAATACTTAATTCATATACAGAAATTTTTGGGATAAATTAATATATTTTGTTTTACTGTAAATTCCACCTTAGTTAATTTTATAATATAAAATTGAATTTATTCTATTATTTTTATCAGAAAAATATACTAAATTACTATAGAATAGTACTATTTTTTGTTTTTATATTAATAGATTTTAAATATTCTCAATGAACAATAAATTTTTTTATTATTAATAGATATAAAAAAAAGAAAAGAAAAGAAAATAGAAGTGCAGGAAAAAAACTAATTAAAGAAATGTTACAGGGAAATTGTCACAGAATTTTCGATGAATTGGAAACGAATTGAAAAAGTGATCAATGGCATATACAAAAGTAGATGGAAACAGAAAAAAGAGATTGGATGGGAGAGACTTTCTTGTTAATAAAAGACATGATGGCCAGGACAGCGGGGGTCTCGCTCTTCGAAGTTTTACCTCCTGCGGTTTTGACGGCTCTATCCTCTCCTCAAAAACCTTGTTAAGATTGTACATAAAGGAAAGACGAGCAAATATGAACGAGGATAAAGAAAGAAAAAGTAACTGAGATATATACATACACCTGCAAGAATACATACACACAGACACAGACACAGGAGAAGAAAGAGAGAGAGAGAAAGAGAGAGTAAAAAGATTGAAAACGGCTCCCGTGGAGAGCAAAATGGGTGCTCACATTACTAGTGAGATAACTAACATCACTATCGCACATTTCTAAATGCACCTCATGTATCTCTACTCATTATTGTTTTTTTTTAGTTTATGCGTATGTATGTATTATTAACTAAAGGAAATAGATAACTAATCCCCCTTTTTAGAAAAACATGAATAACTAAAGAAATCAACAAAGTATGAAAATATATCTTCTTCTGTAGTTGCATTAAACTATAAGTGACATTTTTCTATTTTGCAAATAATATAAGTGAATAAAAAAATTTTGATTTGTGATATAATTGTCGATACCCAGTAAAATTTGTATAAAATTTATAACTGTCAATTTATTCAAATATTTACTTTACTAATTCTTTATTATTTGATGATATATTCATAGAAATGATCAGTCTTACCAAATATTTTATATATTTTTATTGCACTTTTCATTATCAATTGTATACACTAAAATTGGTAGAAAACGTTAGTATAAAACCAATATTTTATTATAAACATATAAGAATGTATTTTATTTTATACCATTAAAATTGATATAAAATTATATTTGTTATATGGCTAGAATTTATGATATACAAATATTGTACATGTAAAAATAAAAATATAACGATAACTAAAATTTATAAATATATTATTTATTTTTAAATTCTTATTCATAAAATTTGGTTAATTTTAGTAAATTATTTTTTATAATTTGATTAATTAAAATATGTTTTTCGGCAATTGTTTTGTATACAAAGAACCATTAACAAAAATAACCGCTGTAATATTATTTTTAATCCAAATTCATTTATTTTTCGAATCTAAATAAATTTTATACGTTATCCATCATCCGTATATGTAGGGTCTTTATAATAGATACTACAAAAACTTTACCTAGAAGAGCCTTTTAACTCCTTTTATCGTTGTTATCGAATAACAATTAATACAGGTTGTCTTCATCACTATGTTAACTCTTTTAAGAATTAAGACAATTTTACTCTGAGCACTAAACTAACATTTAATCCTAACGATTTTAATAAAAATAATCTTAATCAATTGGGCAATGATGCTTTATCATTTGTAATACTTACAACCTTAAAGAGTAATTCGAATCAACTATCGTTCATTTTATACATGTTCTACATGTATATAAATATAAATATATAAATATAAATATAAATATATATATAAATGTTCTACATATGTATGCTATATATATTTTCATATATTATTTAAATCAAATTAGGCATTGACTATTTTTTTATAACAAAAAAATTCAAAGTAAATAATCTCACGACAACTTTATTTAACTAAAGGATACTTTCTTTAACTATTTTTTTACGTGGTACACTCGAGTCATACGATAATATCAACAGCTTGTTAAAATTGAATTTTATTTAACAATATTGTTTTTAACCCATTTCTTAATTTCTTTAAATTATATTACTTTTACTTTTTGATGCAATATAAAATTTAAAGTATGCAAAGGTTTTATCATTAGTTGTTTTAACAAACATTATATTCTTTAAATTCTATTAATATATTTGACTCGCTTTATCTTAATTAACATTGAATTTTATATTAACTTAATGTTAATTTTATAAATATATATACTTGGTCTGTCTTCAAAGTATCGAGTTTTTTTTTCATTTGGCGAATATTGGTCACATCAATTTGGGAAGGATCTTAAATGTAGAATAAAGCTTTTTCCATTCGTCTCTTTTTTTTTTTTTGTTTTTCGATAATTTGCAACCGGCAGGATTGTACTTCGCGTGAAGGATATTTCAGTTTTTTGGAGCAACTATTGGAATAGCGTTATGCGATAAATTTTGTTTGCCAACTTAAAAAAAAACAGTGCGAAACATTTAAAATGTTATAAGAGACTTTATAAAGATATTGTATATGAAATTCGCAATTCAATATTCGCAGTATGTTATTATTTATATTTATATATATATATTATATATATACTATATATATAATATATTATATGTATACACAAACGACGTTACACACACAAGCATACGCTTGCGTTATGCTCCAGAACAAATTCACACATATTGTTGTATACGCAATCACTAGCGGTCATGTATATAAATAAAAACAAATCTTAAAATCTAAAATAACAGTTTTTTCAGAACTTTTAATAACAGCAGTGCCCACTTTCCACCCTTTGCTCATGTACATATGTCAATACATACTTATTTGGACATTCTTAATACATATATTCACTCGAATCCGTTACGCTACGTATTAGGACCAAAACGGTGCCAAAGATCTGGACCCAATCTTACTTACACGAGATATCCACCACAAAGATTTCACCTAAGTATTTTAAGAATATCAAGAATAACAAAGACCGAAGAAACCTTATAATTTCTATTATTATTTTTTCATATCCAATTCACAAGGAAAAGGATATAATAAATAAATACTTAATAAGAATCACTTCTTCGTCTTGACCTGTACATTCTGAGCATTCATAAACATTATACTATAACAAGCTATCCACCTTACCTCAGTCACTATCTTCGCGATTTTAAAAATCGAATTCATCACGTCCATTTATCCAGTTGTAACCACGACAAACACCACGCCCTTGACTACTTCTTTCATCGAAGTCTAGAGATAAGAAAGCTTCTCTTTTGAATCCGAAAATGACAAATAAATCGTTAAGAAGCCAAACTCAAGGTTCTCCTCATCTATACATTCGAGGTCATTCCTTAGAAAATAGTTTCAATATTATTTCTCAATCCCATATTTTCACTAAGTTTTCTCCTATGATCATGAAAAACAAGTCAGATTGGTGCAAAATCTAAGCTAGTCTTGACTCTTTAAAAATCAATCTTCAATCAAATAAAAAATCAATTAGATAGCCACTTTTCATTCAGTTATCATTTATATTTCTACAATGTATAATTTCAGGTCTTACTCCAACTACACGAGAATATACAGATCGAGTTCACGACCAATCAATTACAGGTAGTCCATGCTTTAGATATTATGACATATTCAGGAGGATCTAACTGAGATGTTGCTCTTCTCATATCTTCAGAATGAAGGATATCCTACTGTTAGAATCTATCATATCAAGGGTGGTGATAAACCATCTCATCACTATCCCCTGAAATAAGTTCATTACCCTTTCAATCTGATTTCAGACAATCAATTTTATTGTTGAAAAGAAGAGGAAAAATAAACTCATTTTATAGTGCAGGAAATGCTCCAGATTCCAACATACTGCAAATTATTATAGAACTACCTGGAAGTACACCTTCTGTAGTCTTACACAAAAATTATATATCTAACATCATATTCGAGCACCTTACTACAAAACCACAAGTGATAACAACTTTATAAATGCAGAAAATTATTGAAAGATTGTTTCGATAATAACAATTTAATGTATGTTAGGATATTGTTGTAAATACAAAAAGGATAGTGAAGGAGTCATAAGATCAACTTTGACAGTTAATACATGTGATATAAATTCATTTTAGAATATTAGATTATCTTAATATTGGAATACATTGCTGCTTTGCAGTTCGATTCTAAAATTAAATAAAATAAAACACAACGAATGGGAGAAAACTAATGCGAGATCAACTTTTATAGAATTCATCGATTTCCATGAAAACTGCTGTCAGATTTTATATGCGATCCATATGAATATTAGAAGTAAGGATGAAGATGTATGAAAATTACTGAATCACAAGAGATTTGTTGTAATGAAGTAATATATATTTCATATCAATTGTAAAACAAAAATTACTTGCATTTTTTGCAGGAATAATGATAAAACATATGGCTGTGAAGTATTTAAAGTGTAAAAAATTAATGAACGACTAATAAAAATAAAAACTTTAAAATTATATTTTAATTGTCCGAATCGTGGACAAATAAATATTGAAAAAAAGTAGAGCAGATATAGACAATTTGGGAAGGATATACTTTGTTGCATATAGAAATTATAAAAGATAGCAAAGATACTCAAAAAGACATGAATAAAAATATTTATCTCATTAGTATTGTTACGCATTTAATTTTTGAGTGTAACGATTATTAATTATATAAAAATTTATTTATCTCCAAGTAACATATCTCCCGTAGATAAATCAAATAGTCAGTCAAATCGCTTTAGGGCTTCTGAGAATCAGATTAATAATTTTTAATAATATTTATTCACGAGTTGAGTATCATTCATTTCCAATAAATTGGAAGAAAGAGATTAATTATGTGATGTGTGATACAAAATAGTCCCTACTTTGCAACCATTATTACTTTAAATTATTTAAAATATGTGACAATTTTTTTTCTCTATCGTTTAGAAGCTAATTGTCACATTATTGCTTCGACTCGAACCCAAACCGGAATAGTCAACCTCTTCGTCTTAATTTTATTTATTACTTCGTTTTTTAGTAAAACTGTTAACCTATCTACGTCTTCCTATCAAGAGGTAGAAAAATAATAGAATGCGATTTATACATTTATACATGATCTGATACATCTATAATTTAATAAAAAATTGAGAGTTTACATAAATCATTTAGTATAGCTATAAAAAAATTTCTAAACTTGAAGAAGTAGCTGGTATGATATAAAGAGCTTAAACACGAGTAGACCAAGAGAACTTATGAGGCACTGGATTCCAGATCATATCAGGACCATCATTAATAATAATAATAAAAATTAATGATAAAAAAAATCAATGAAAATGAGTACTGTAATTACATTAAATAATTATCTACTAGTAGAACCGCTTGTGTAATACCAATCTTTCTCATAATTCTCAAATTTTATACGTACAGAATTTGCTATGATGGTGGAAATAAAAAAGGCATATAAGCAAATTAACTTCAATGAAGTTATAGCTATATCAGCTATTTTTGTAACGTGAAAAGGAGGAAGATGTAAAGCATAGGCTCTTTACACAGAATTAGAGTTTTGAAGAAATTAGTAGAGGATAAAAAATTAAAATTTACTGAAATATACAAAATATTAAAGTACTGGTGTTACTTTAATGACGTTATGATCATGACAAGCATTATTAAATACACTATTGGGTTACACGATCAGCCTATAAACTTATTAAGTATTGTATGCTTCAGTAGACCGCTAATGAGAAAAATATTATAGAGGATCTAATAATATGATACAAAAAGTAAATTTGAAAACAAATATTTTAGTAAAAGTAACGTATTAATCAATATCACTTGATTTTTTAAGTTTTTTTTAGAATTAGTAATTATAAGAGCAAAATTAATTTTGCAATTATTATGGGAATACAAAATCGAATGGCATGAGAAGATTTCAGAGAACATTCGAACAGCTTGATATTACGTTAAGTAAAAATTCTCGAAAATTAAAGAAATTAGGTTCAACCGAAACATAATTATATATGATACAAACCCTATTCATATAAGTACATAGATTTTGAAAGATAAAAGAATGCTACTAAAAGAATATGATGCATATACATGTATATTCAATCCATACATAAATAAGGAAAGGTAAGATCAACCTTCTTTACTAAAAATACCATGTAACTCTATTAATAGTAATTTCAATATTTCGACTGGGATTATGCCAAACTTTTTTATTCATTCATTGAAACAAAATAATAAAGTCAGAATATTTACTCAAAGAGTTTTATTAATTTGAGTTTGATTGAATTCAGAAATCATCTTCACAGAATTACAACACATTCATGTTTATTTAAAATCATTATTTCAAAATAAGTGGTAAAAGACAGATGATAAACCAAAGCTGTGATGAAGAGGCACGTACCATTGAAATGCATTAATAAAATTGAAATAGTGCAAATATTTTATCGCATGTCCCATCAATGTTCAAATCGTAGATAGTATAATTTAGAAATCTAGTCCAAAATTTTTTAAGTAAGATAAATCTGAATAAAGGTTTGAGATATAAGAAAAACGTCACGGAATTTTATCTTATTATTAAACATTCAGAAACTAATTTGATTGAATGGTTTCTTTTGAAATTCTTTAGTTATAAATGTTATATGAAAAATTTATTTATAAAAATTAAATCTAAAATCTCGTACCTTATTTTATGTTTAAACGCAACAGCAATTATCGTATTTATGATTTACATATTTTTTATTTTATAAATTAGTACATTTCTTTGTGAACTTAAATTAAGCTATACGTTAAATATATACATTGATATAAGATTATTTCTTTCAACAAATTTAAATCATATTTATAATATTTAACAAATGATTTGGTTATTTTTTTCGAAGTAGTTTTGTCAAAATTTAGCTTGACACATACATGTACATTAGCTATTTGTTGTGCATATTTTTCTTGATGTATATTCATTTAGTAATAAGCATATATTAAATTAGTAGAGTAACTAGGTTTTACTGAACCAATAGAATTATAAAAACAAAACTTATGAATATGGGATAGCGTATTGGTCTTTTTTGTTTAATATTATTATATTTCTTTCATTATAATAAAATACAATAAGGTTTTTATGCTAATAGGGATATCTCTGATTTGTCTTTCGCAAAAGCTAAGATTTTATTGGTTACTATAAAAATATAGTTAAAAAATTTACTTTATATCATCTTTGTATATCATCATGAGTTTTAGAGTTCTGGAAATTTTTAAAAGTCTTTTCATTTTTAGGATTATTGTTGATGGTAGTTATTGTTGTTTTTCTTGGCCTTGAATTATCTACGTATTTTTAGCATCCATTATTTCCTTTGTTTTTTAAGTAGTAAGGGTTAAGGGTTCAGTAATAATAGAAAACATTTCTTACACTTTTAATTTAATCAATGGATTTCTATTTAGCTTACTTTTGTTGAAATAGTAGCATATAATAAAGATTTATGTTCATCTAAATCACATCAAAGTCCAAATTTATGGAAAAATTAAGGCTCTGTTTTCTTCTAACTTTTTTGTATTCTTTTTCGGTATTAAGATATTCAAATCATATTTTTAAATTAAGATCAACGATACCATGGGTAAGATTTATTTAGATTACTTCTTTATTTTTAAAATTACCACAGTAATACAGTATGTTAAATAAAAATTATATTTAAGGATAATAAAAAACATTATATTTTGTAAGTAGAGTATAAATAAATTATTACGATGTATAAAAGAAAAAAAACTAATGCATGATAATACACAAACGAATGTAACTCTAATATTAATACAGAACAGAAAATTAGATTAAAAATTAAAAATAAATAATATTATAAAATTATAAATTTAATTTTTTTTTTATATTAACTGATTTTTAATAGAAAAATTAATTTATTTGATATATTGATCTATATAATTCAAAATGTACATAGTAAAAACATTTGAATACACTAAAGTTATAAATAAACAACAATTAAATAAAAAAATTACACTAATGAAATAGATCAAATAAATTAATTATTAATTCGATAAGAAATAAAATAAAATTCAAATACAATTATTAACATTTATAACTAAGGTACGTAGTCTAAATTATAATTTATAGTATATTTAGAACTTAAATTAGAAAATTCTTAATGCGTACATTCAAAAAATCGGGAACAAAATATACAATATTTTTATTCAATTATAAATACTTGTAAATATTGTATTTGAAATAAATTATATATGTAATATTTAAAATTAAAATAAGTAATACCAAGTGGAAAATAGTGAAATGTTTTTTATAATGTACAAAATGTAATTTATATATTACAAAAATAAATTCATATTAAAAGTAGAAATTTTTTTAAGTATTACATTGATACAAAATCTGAGAATTACACTTTATAATTTACTTATACATTATTATGCATTTTATTTATTTTTCATGTAATTTTTATTTCTGAATATAATAACAAAGTGAAATTATTTAAAATATTATTTAATTCAACTGAACACTGAAAATATAGTACTAACAACATTGTTTATAAATTAGAAAATTGTTATTCTAGATTTTTTTATTTTTTAATTTTACTGAACAAGGATCTTGTTCACCAAAGAGCAACTAAAATATCCAACCAAGCGTTAAGGAATTCCAAATCTTTTTCCATATAACGCGATTTAACTTTTTTTCGAATACGAAACGTGACTGACCTCTCAAAGGGAGAAAAAGAGTAAGAGAGAAAGAGACAGAGAGAGAGAGAGAGAGAGAGAGAGAGAGAGAATGAAGAGACGAAGAGAAAGACCCCTGTGAGGTGTGGATCGACACCGGTACTTTTGCGCGTTGCGCTATTCAGCACAGTATGACGTCGATCGTATCTACGGCAGCTAATATAGTTGTCGTGAATATTTTAAAAGCTTGAAAGTACATGGATTTCGGAATGGACTCAGGCTTATATGCACAAGATCACTACGGGACGTCTATTCGATCTGACCGAAGCATCCGCTAATTCGAAATCATGAGAATTTGATTAGACCACGTGCTGCGTTTCATACCCTCAATGCATCTAGCCCTCAAAATTTCCTCTTTTGTTTCTATGATAGAATATGTTTCATGATTTCATAATTGCAGCGACATAAACCTAAATATTGTTTTTCATTCAATATCAATATTTATATGATTATTTGTTAACTATGAACAAAATTCAATAAAAATGGATTTTGAAGTAAATGTTGATATTTTTACTCACAGTGAATCCAACAGGTACTAGTATAGTGAATTGACCAATTATTCATTAATGATTATTATATAAACAATAATATAGTGCATAAAAATATAAAAATATGCAATATATTTACAATATAAATAATATAATATAAACACAATGATATTTACAAATATGCAAACGAATAATTATACTAAAAAAAATAATAGAGTGTAAATAATAAATACAAACAAAACAATTAAGTTTAGTTAATGCTAAAATAAAAATGATCATTTAGAAAATATTAAAATTTTATTTAATAAATATCAATAATAATAATCATTTTATTGAGTTTTTTCCAAATATACAATATAAATATTGTATATTTTTTTGCAATAATGAATTTATACAATTTTCTTATTATCATGTAAATATATATTTAACCGAGTAAATTATATAGTTGAATTGTAATTTTATATTTGATAATAAAAATATATTACTTTTTATTAAACATTAATGCGTTTAAAATCATTTTTGAGTATTTATTAATACTACTTCTATTAGTACATAGCTATTTTAGAATGTAATCATATGAATTAAGTAACATTAAAAATAATAATGTATAGTGATTTTTCTTCTTTATTAAATTAAAATCGTATTTTAATAAAAATTAAATTATATAGCATGAAAATAATGCAATATAATGCATGATATTAATTAAAATTTGCTTTCATATCAATGATTTCAATTTTAACATCTGCATATCATATTAATTATTTACTAGTTAAAAAATTATTATAAAAGAATTTAATTGATTAAATAACTTTTTTAAATAAATTGATATTTTGTCAGGATATTTCGCTAACGATTATTAATTTTCCAAAACCACTTTAATCCACTATCGATTTATCTCAACTATAGCAATTTATCAAGTTACTAAATCTGTTATTCAATGATGTAGTTTTATAATAAATTAATTTTATAAGAAAAATTTTATGTGAATTCTTGTTTTACTTAACCGAAATAATTCAATAAAAATTGATGATGAATTATTAATTAATTACATTGCTTACACAATAATCATGCTGACTAATAAAATTTAGTACATTGTTCAAGTACTATGCAGACTTTAAATATTCAAAAAATTTTAGTAATGAATTTTTCTGATTCTAATAATTCACAGGTAGCCACAATACATGAAATTTAATTTTAATAGTGACTATTTACTCTATTTTTTTTTTCTCCTCGTCAAAATTTTGTCAAATTCGACTTTTAAGATAGTTATCTTTTTCTTTATGTAAATGTCTAAATTAAACACAGATTAAACGATTGGATAAAGATCTATAATTGTTATTTTATTGACATCAATTTCAAAAATGAATACCATGCTCTAATATAAAATATTTATAAAAATTTAATCAGAAAAAAATAAAATTATTTAAATTTATAATGCATAATTTGCATAATAGAAGTATTATAAGTTGCTTTTCCTATCGACTAGTTTTCTAATTGTATTTTAAAATTTAGTTTTTTTAATATGCTTGGTGTGCTGTAAAAATGTCGAGATTTTTGTTTTTTGACTCGGTTATATCTCGCAACGTTTTTGGAAAAGTTGAAAAATATGCGGGAAAGTTTTTCCTATGTTTCTATTTTTTACAATCGGTAGGAGTGTCAGGATTTATCTTTGCGCGAAACGTGTATTTCAGTCTTGTAATACGGCGTGACAGAGTGCCCAGTGGAATCACACTACGCGGTAAAATTTTGTGTGCCGTTTCAGAAAAATATTGTGAAGACTTTTAAATGCTAATAAGCTTTTTAAGAATAAGTGCATGTATAAATCGTAATAATAAAAAATTTGATATAAGGTATTCATGTAGGGTTGGGACAAGGTCACCGTTTTAAACGCCGAAAAAGATCCCTAATAAGTACGAACTCTAGCATGTCCACAAAAATTTGAGTTGAAACGATCATTTAAGTATTAGAGCAATCGATCTCAACCTTTATTTATCAATATTTACATACAGTTACCCTTAAAAACCTTTCCTAATATTTAAAATTCTTTACGTTGTTTTCCTCAAGTCGCACAAAAAATTTTACTATGTAGCGCGGTTTCATTACATGTTCAATTACGTGCCATGTTACAAGATTGAAATACAAATTTTGCATTGAGACAATTCCTACCACTCCTACTAATTATAAAAAAATAAATATAAAAAAGGAAAGATAGGAAAAACTCCTTCGTACATTTACTTATCTTTTCGAAAATGTTGCGATAAATAGCCGAGTCAAAAAAAAATAAATTTTGATACTTTTTAATATTGAAAATATATTTAACATATATCTGTTGAAATATATTTTAAATGTTATTTATTAGAATTTACCAATATGATAGTATAATCATAAAAATATATTTGGTAATAGTGTATGTTATAATATTAAAAATATAAATTAAGCTTCTTTTGAATATTTAAATTTTTTATCGAAACTTTCAAATATATATAATGTTAGTCATTGAAAACAGAAGAGTTTATATCATTTTAAGAAAATGCGATATTAATAGATATACTAATAAAAATAACTTTTATATAAAATAAAAAATAGTAAGTTTTATATCTAAATACACAAATACATATATTGTGTGCATCCGTTTACAGAAGACCTACATCGCGAACAATTTAGATAACGTGGTAAGCAAAAATCTCTCTATAGCATCAAATCCTATACATTATATAATTACATTACAGGTTCGTAGTCTAAGAGTGCGTATATTTCAAATAAAAATTTTGAACAAAAACATTATATGTATTAATCCATGCTGCGAGACTAGACTCCTCGGTATGGCTCTGACAACTTCTTTAGATGCCTGTTTCTCTAGATCTAAAAGTGGCCTATTATATGATTTCTTTATATCTTTCTATATTTCTGAAAAGAGAAAACAGACTCATCCACATCTTTCAGATATGTTTAAAATCTGATACATAATTTAACATATATCTTAAAAATATTAATCACATGAAAATTGTATGAGTCTTCAAAAAATGATCAGTTCTTACATAAATATCTACAGCTATAACAAATAAAATAGTGAACAATAAACTTAAAGAGATGAAAAATAATAATAAAAAAAGAAAAGTAAGTGAGAGAGAGAGAGAGAGAGAGAGAAGGAAAGAGACGACAGAAAATGCAAAAATATTTTTTTAGTAATTATTGAAATTAGAATAAATTTTTTTTTTTAAATAATTATCCTTTTTTGCTTTTTTGAAATAATGTTATTTATTACTAGATATTTATTAAATTAGAATATCATATATTTTTTTATATACTATCTATATTTGAAATATAACCTTCTTGTATTTTTTGACATACAAAGCAATGTATCAAAGTTTAAAGTAATAATTTATTTATTTAAAAATTTATGCGGACATATTACGCTTAAAAAACATTATTTTCAATGAAATACATTTTTTTATACTAAAATATATCTAGTTTTTTTTGTAATGAATTTTTTATAAAATAGAAAACATTTTTTTTTATAAAAAATGATCTTTTAATATAAGTATTTTTAATATAACTGGTACAATTTATTTTAATCTAAATATTTGTAGATGTACTTATTTTTTAAGTTACATTTACATTTGAACTATTCCATGGTAAGATATTTTAAACATGTCATTTTATTTTTAAAATTCATATAGAAATAAAAATTATATGTTAAATTATAACATTTTGATTTTAAACAAAAAAATTCCGCTACTAGATTTTGTACATTAAATTAGATTCAATTATAAGCAGATCCAATAGAGATTATAGTTAATTTTTCAATATACACTATTGTCTACAATAAAATTATTATTTGCGAGATTCCAAGGTATATGAGTACCTTTGAAAATATTTTAATATGTAAATATAACCAAATATCACGCAGTTTGTAGGTATGTAGAGTAACATCGTTAACAAGATTCAAATAACTTCTCAGAGTTGTCCATCCTCTATCTACCGTTCTCTTTCATTACTGCTTCAAGATAATTCGAGAGCTAATCCAAAGATATGAACAAATAAAATTGTGCGGGGACAAATAAAGGCCTGCCAATTAGCAATGCTCAGCATGTCGAGATAATCAATAGCCCACAATGAAATTTAAGACGCCTTGCACACTTAGTTTTTTATTTTGTTTGGCCCCCTGACAAATGTTTTATAGCTAATGTCAGTGTGAATCTTTAGGTACAATATTTTGTATAAAATAATTAAACTTTATATTAAACATTAAAAAATATGTGAATATCCTATTTACTATTACTATTGTCTTTTTAATAATTTATTATCAGAATAAAAGTAATTTTGTCTATAAACGCATATTTAAAATTATTTTATTGTTCCTTGAGTATTTCAACGTAGTATTTATTTTTGAAATTTTTCTAATTAATTTAATAAACATTTAAAGAATAGATAATAATATTTTAAATATCGACATTATCAGCCTTTTTAAGCAAACTTTTGTTTAAGTATTAAAACCATAACAACTTTAAGATATAATAGCATATAATTTCATTAACTTTAACATATATTTAGAAAACCATATTATTAGTTTGTATACTATAAATTAATAATTGTATTAATAATTGTGTTCAAAAACATTTATAATAATTGTTTTGGATTTTCTGCATAATATTATTGAAATGCTAAATTTTAACACGAATTTTTATAAAAATTCGTTAAAATTAACATCAATGAAACTGTCTTAAAATAAATACCGAAAATTTTAATCCAATTTTTTATATATTTAGTCGATATGGAGTAATATAAAAAATAATATCCATTATTCCTTTGTAGTAATTATTTTTAAATAAATATGTTTAAATATTTGATAAATATATAATTTCATATTTCAAATTATATTAGAGTTAGTTTATAAATATTGTAACTTTACTCATATTTTATTTTAACAATTTATAATAAACTTAATATAATTGCTTTAAATGTATTTATTATGCATATAATTTTTTAATATTAGTACATATAATGAATATAGGATAAAAACATAAAAAAATTTATATTATTATTATTATATTTTAAACAAGAAAGTAAATAAATAAATAAAAATAAGTTTTAAATTAAAAATTTCTTTATACAATAATTATTTAATTTTTTTATTTTTATTTTTTAATTATTTGTTTAGGATATCATTTTGTTAATCATTATCTCAAATAAATGAAAAATGTAGAAGAGGAGACCTGCAAATTCTACAGAGACGAGAAGAAATCAAGTCACTACCTTCTTACATAGTCCCAAACTGTCAGAAATTAGACTTAAAATTTTCAAAAAGGAGAACCCAAATTATGCAGTGCTAAGGAATGGCGAGGCCATGTTACTTATTGCTTATTTCAAGAAGATGGAGTTAAATTCAATCTCTTACTAAAAATAAACAAAAATGAGGTATAAAAGGGGGGGGAGATGCACAACAGGTGCAAGGATGAATAAATCAAATAATAATAATGTTCATCATATCAAAATTTTAAGTCATAAACAAAAATGTATTAAAGGAGGGTACAAAGAATTTTGGCTCGCAGTGCCATACAGATTATTGTCTCCAACTCAACTCACATATAATAATAATAATTTCTCTACTTAATTTTTTTCATATAACGGCTTAGAAGATTAATTAACTGATAATACTCGAGATATAATATATTTTTTAAGCGCAATATAGTATATATTTTCAGAACAAATACAATATCAAATATCCCAAAAATATACATGTAGAAAAACAGAAACGTTACAATTCTTTTTTCATAACTTCGATGTAATATTATTTTTAAGGTAACCATATGTGTATAATTAATATGTACTATACACATGAAACAAGATGCAAATTCCATAAGCTACTTAATCAAATATCTTGACTTATTGAAAGATTAGCGTAGAATGAATAATTATTGATTACATCGTTTATATCAATAATATTGAGTTCTTTCAAAAAACAAAAACTTTAGCGTAAAGGAATTAAAATGTACCTTGGTGATGAGAAGTTATAATAAAAATATCATAATTGAAGTTTTGAAAGAGCTGGGAATATATTGTTATCACGTATGTAAAATTATTATGAAATTACACATTAATAGGATATCGGTAAGAGGTTTTTGGATCGATTGATCATGGTACCGCAAATTTTGCAGGAATTTTATAATTGACATCAGGAGCATTAAATGCCACATTTGAAAAATCCTGTTCTAGTAACGTTGCTATACTTAAATATCATTTACACTTGCTTAATGTTATATTATCTTTTAATTACTGAGAGAAGAAAAAATATTAAATAATATTTTGATTTCTTATTTTGATAATTATTACAATAGGTAACACGAATTTATTGACAATATATAGATTTCATATAATGCTAAATGCTGACAAAAAGAAGATATATTTGTCAAATTAAAAAGTATCATATAATTTAATAATAATAGAATACACATATGTTTTATATAAAATTAACTATTGTAACTATCTGGAATGTGTATTGATAAAAAATATTAAATTTCTAGAAAAATCGAAGCCAAAAAGAAACGAAAACAACTTATAGAAAAAATTATTTAAAAATTGACGTATAAGAATATTAAGGTATTACATAATTGTTGTACAATTTTACGAAATTTCGACATTTTTTCGATGTGCTCTCTTTCATACTTTAATTCTCTAAAATAATTTCCTACATTATTGCCCGGTAAAAGAGATGTAACAAAAATTAACCGCATTTTTTGATTAAAAGAAAATCGCTGACCTACTTATCTACAGATTAAAATCATTTAGACTTTTTATATAAAAATTACTTTTGATGCTTTATACTTCAACTATTTACTGGTTCTGCTGGAACTCTCAAGCTCTCCCTATCAAGCTCTCTCGGCGCTAACCAAATTATACTGGCACCATCTTCGTTTCCTTCTTGGTAAAGCTTCCATAAACTGCTCTTCTCTAAAATCAGAGTTGGAGTTGAAAAGAGTTACCTGAAGCCTTATCAAAATAATTATATAGTAATAATTATATATGATAGTTGATCTAAATAAAGCTCTATCAAAATATAGATAGCAATTTTCCTCTGGATATATTGAGACCATACAAGATAACCATGAAATCTCTGGAATGTTATTATATACCTCCTAGGCAGAACTAAATTGCAAATATTGCTAAAAGTCAACGATTTCCTTTTTCATGTTGATGAGGAAAAGATTACTTTTTTGGCTAACTCTATCGAAAAGCAGTATTCTTTGTTTTGTTCATTTCTACTCTTTTCATCTTTCCATGAATCAGTCTCCACATCTACAATTTTAAGTCTCTAACTCCGACATAGACCACGTTATAATATTAGACCCATATGAGATTACTAGAATTGTTTATTGTCTCCTAAATAGAAAGGTTCCAGACCTTGATGATTGAAATAACGATATTCTCAAATCTTTACCTTCAAATTCATAGTCCGTCTCACTAATGTTATGAACTCCTTCATGAGAATATAGTTCTTTCTTAAATGTTTGAAAAGAGAGATGATTATATATCTATGATCTACCCAATGTTGATTCACTAACAATAGCTCAGTATGCTGACAATTTTGCCATCTTTGACTTAAGCAGAAACTTTAGAGTTGGGGTAAGAATCAATCACTCCTTTCTTATTATTATCAATTGGCTTTTTGCTTGGAAATATGTGATCACTCCAAAAAACCCAAGTTATTCTTTTCTTAAGAAAAAAAATCCTCTCTTCCAATATCAAAATAAGTAAATACCTTATCACCTATTCTCCTTCGGTCAATATCTACATACTATCTTCAATAGGAAACTCAATTGGAACAAGCAAGTTCGACAAATTCGAATCAAAATCATTGATGTTCAAACTCTGTTAGTTCCCTTCTACAAAATTTTAAATATTGCACTTACTCCAGTATCATTCGAAGCATAGTCATCTACAACCTTCGGAGAATATAAAAAATCGTAAAGTCCCTTACTAACCTTCATAGTACCTATTACATCCTTTCTAAACTTCTCTTTATACGTCAGAAATTTTTAAATCGCCAAGGAAACTGAAATGCCCTCTTTCCTCGATAAATATGCAAATATCCACACCTCTAACTTGAAAGTTGCTGCAAAAGGACACCCTAACCCTTTAATTTAGATACAGCAAAACCAAATCACTTCATATGCTTCTAAGCCCATTCTCTCTGGTTTAATCCTTTTTTTTATCATTTGTAACGTATCTATAGTTTTTGCGACATAATCCCTCTCTTTATTAATAATTTTACAGTACTTTTTCAGATCATACTTCATCTCTTATTTCTTTATTCTTATTTTATTCAACTTTATTCATTATTCTCCTAAGTTCTTATTTTTAATATCCAGAAATGTAAAACCTATGGATTGGAAATCTTTCGTACGCTCTCTTTCTTTCGTTACTCCCACTGTTACTTAGCATAAGGATTTTAGTAGGTAACGCTAACATGAGGCATTCATGAATCCGACACTATCCACAATTTTTGGAGCTTAATAAACTAATTTTATCTTCTTGGTTTCACTTTTAACACCAAAAAAATAAAAAGAAAAAAATCTAATGAAACACAAAAGGTATCAAAGATTTACTGAAAAGATCACTCTTACCACTGAGATGAAACTCCTATTTGTATTTCTTTTAAGTTTTATTTTTATACAAGTAATTTTTATGTAAAGAGCTCGATATATTTGAATAATATACTAATCAAGAGCCTTTTGTTTATTTGAGGGTTTTCACGAATGCTTATGGATCTTTAGAGAATTTATATTAGTGTATAACTTATCTTTTCAAGAATTCTTAAATAATATATTCATTTATGTAAAGAATAATATTTTCTACTTTATCTACTTAATAAATCAAGATTTTTATTCTTAATATTTATTTATGTCAATGAAATTGTATGTTTTATTGTTTTATTTTATTACACATATATTTTTGAAAGCATTAAAAATGAAATATATGAATTTATGAAAAATCAATATTATTTTTAAATAATTGTTAACTATGATATGATAATTGGAAATGGTTACAAAGACAAAATAGGTTATGATGAAAAAATATAAAGAAATTTGATTACTTTATCTATTTATTGATTCACTAACTTCTCTGGAATCTATTTAACGTAAAATAAAGAGTAAAAGCATATATTATATAAAAGCATTAAATACTGATTAGAAACAAAATATAGATTAAAATAGAATGTGAAACAATAAATATATGTATAAATGAGTGCAAAAAATAGAATGCTAAGAATAAAATATTGAAGCGTGTAGTTTAAAACCCGGACCATGATTGTACTTGGAAGTTTGCCCATTAATAACGTATAATGTACACATGCTTAAACTTTTGATACACGATTGCGAGAGAATATTAATAATAGAAGCACAAATTCTACTTGATAAAGAAAAGTATAATTGTATTTTATTAAATTTTAGTTTTGATTATATTTATAAAATAAACGATTAAACATTTGATTTAAATCAATGTTTCTTAAGTTCTAAGTAAACAGCTCAATTTTTTATAGTACTTTTGTTAAGTCTTTAATTTTGAAAAAATTTTAGTCATAAAGAAATTATTTATTTTAAAAGATACGTATTCAGAGAGATTCTCTGTACAAAACCAATAGTTTTGTCAAAAATACATTTCCAATTAATTAATTAATAATAATATAATTATTCCATAAAAGAACTCTAAGCATTTAAATTTTCAATACTATTAGATACTTATTATTTTTTTTTTTATATTTATTTTTATGTTAGCTTTTTTAAGTTAAATTAAACTTATTCCATTTAATGATTTAATGTAAAATCTGAAAAAATTAATGCGTTGAAAAATTTTCCATTTATAACTTTTTTAGAACATTTAAGCTTAAGATAATATTTATATTTTACAATTTTATTATAAAATATTAATATACTTAGTGTATTTAAAAATTAAACATTTTAATATATTATATTATAACTTGTATAATAATAATTATAATTAAAAACAACCAATTTATTTTAATTGACATAATTTATATTTTATAATCTATAAATAAAAAATTTAAATTTAAAACAATGTTAAAAGATGTTTTTAATCAAACATATTGAAATAATATATAAAAATAAATTATTTTTATTTATTTATCAAGCATGAAAAGAATATATTATAATTAAAATTATAACACAGTTGAAAATTTGATTTTAACACCTGCTAGATCAGATCAATTTGAATTTAACGAACAGGTACACAAACTTATACAAAAGTACAAAAAACACGTATACACGCATCTATCGTTCTTATTCTCCGATTTAAAGTCAATTATAAGTAACCACTTTCTACATTTTTCATATCACGAGATCTGAATGAATTGAATATGTTGAATCAGCCAAATTAATTTTTTGATCCCTGCTTTTTATGAAAAATCACAGCATATTAATAGTGCATTTTACTTTATTAAAGGTGTATATTGATACTAGCAACTGCCATTTAATGTACAACGAATGAACAGCATAACAACGACGATAAGATAACCATGTATGAAATAATAAAAAAAGAAAGAAATACATATTTAATCTAACTTAGTTTCGTATAAATATGTATTTAAATGTTAGCGTACTTGAATGTGTACGTGCAATCACATTTTTGTAACATCAATCTTTTTATTATTAAAATATTTTATCAATTAATCACCTTTCTCAGTCTTGCTTTCTTAAATAATCAGATAGATATATTTAAAAACTTCAATGAAAAATTCATCAAAATTATATCATTAATTATCTTTTAAAAAACTCCGTTTTCAAAGAAAACTCTTTATCCACGGTAATCATGTTAGCTGTTCTTACTACAAAAGCTTGACAGCTTTTAGTGCTTTCCTTTATTTTTTTGTTTAAAGATGGTACTATGAGAACCTGTTCTATTATACATAATAGAAATAGTCAAATTACACTGCATTATATTTAATTTTAAAGTTTGCTATTTTTATAATAAAACTATTATTTCAACAATAATAGTATTAAAACAAATTTTTTTAATAGTTATTATTTAGGTTTCAAAACTGTTTCTAATTATAATACGTCTAATTCATATATTATTAATTTATTAATTATACATTTTAAATATTGCTAAAATATATTAATTTGAAAATAAGATGTATTGCTTTTATTTATTCGAGCAGTTTCGTGTTTGCTTAAAAATTTAAAAAAGGATAAAAAGAAAAAAACGTACGTCAAGGATCTTGACAAATAACAATTTAATTTCTATAAATATATTCAATATACGGATAAACTATTTTATCCATACTTATTGGAAGAATAAAAAAGAAAAAAATAGGAATTAACTTTGACTGATTACCTTTGATATTTTATTATATATATATATATACGACGGTAATCTCACAACACAAAAGTACTGAAGGCTAACTGATGTAACTTTGTTAGATTTCATAGACATTATGTGGCTACTGCCTTTCATGGTAGGGATTTGTATAAGACAAATATAAGAGAATAAAATCTGTTTTGATTTGAATATTACCGTATACTATTAGAAAAAAGAGTGGTTATCATCAATAAAATTTTATGATGTAGATGTTTTTATTTCTAGTTTTTATATTACACAGGGTGAACACACCTATTAACATGTATCTCTTACAAATTTTTTGCAGATAAAAAAATGAACCAACAATAATTTTACTTTATTTATAAATTTATATTAACGAAAAAGAGTTGAATAATATTTGTAATGACGAAAAAAATTTTTATTTCAATAGAATTGTTTTATATTATTATTAATTACGAAAGATTTATATATTTTTTTTTATGAATTTTAATTAAATATTTTAATTAAATGAATTATATTTTTTATACTTAACTATTTTTAAGGATATTAAAATCTAAAAACCTTGCCGTGAAGTACAAATTTGTAATATAAAAATTACAATTTGCATAAAAATATTCAAGGTGATAATAATTTAATTTTGTACACTCGAGCTTCAAAATCTATTTATTATTACACATTCATGTACATGATTACAATTGGAATTGCAAATATATGTTTTACCAAAAATTATACAAATTATGAGCATTTTTGATAGCAAATAATTTATTATTTTTTTATGTTATAATTACTTTGATAAAAATGTAAAAAATTTTTAACATCAAATTTTGATAGAAGCTAGTGTTATAAATGTATATTTACATTATTAATTAATAATTACTTTTTAAACGAAACTCAATTTTTAATTATAAATTTGTTATTAAAAATATTAAAAATAAATAAAAGAAATATTTTTTATTAAAATCTGTTTAGACGCAAAAGAAGATTCTTAGTGTAAGAATTTATTGTATTGTTCAATTAAATGATTTAAAGAGATTAGAAACAAATTAGAATATTAATGTATTTTAATATTTTTAAGATTATTAACATAGCGATTGTATATTTAAAAATTTAAGTTAATGTATATAAAAAACCAAATTTAAGAAAATAATGTTGTGTGATTATTAAATTTTTACAAAGAACGTTAGTTATTTTTTACCTAAAATAATATGTTAATATTATCTTGGAAGCAATACCTTTTTAAGGAAACAAGATAACTGTACGTTTTGATTTGCCATCTTGCTAGAATCATCAATTTTATTAAGTTGTTCGATCATTCATATTAAGTTTATTTTTTTTTAATGTCATGAATTTTCGTGCACATGTCACGCTCACGAGATTAACAGATAAACGCAACCCGTGTCGTTCGATTGTACGAAAAGAGGACAACAAAGAAACGAACCGAAGACTCCGCAACCAAATTAAAACTGGCCATGCATTATTTATTAAGCATGTATTATGTGTGGCATCGCAGTTTGCATTCGATTGTAGCAAACGCATTTATTGTCTCGATTAAAATTTTTATGATGACCAGCCTTGCGTTAGTTAGCATACTACAAATTTTTGCTCTAAGCTATTTTACTCTGCCACTGTCTTAAAAGTCTAAAATATATTAGTAATTTCAAGAAACACAAATGCTTTCTTTATTTACTAACAAAATATAATTATCCATTTTAGTTTATTAATATATATTTGTTTTTACCATTAAAAACTTGTAAATGAAAATTTTATTTTGTTTTCAAATTGTGTAAATATATAATTAGACTTGATAGATATATTACTCTGCAAATTTATCCATCTTAACCATTATATTTTACTTTATTTTTATAACATTATAATTTTCATACTGAAACAGATAATTCAATATTAATTGAGAAATAAATAACATAAAATTAATGTTATACAAATCACTAATATTTTTATACATTTAAATAAATTGGTAAAAGATCAAAAAGTGCGTAAATATAATCAGGAATTAAAATTAAATTTAGTAATTTTATTTATTAATTTAAATAAGAATATTCTTTTGATATTCAATATAAGTTTTTCATTATTATTATAATTAATTATTGTTGTTTTTATAATTATTATTTTTGTATTGAAATTTTTCTTAAAAAATAATCACAATATTTGAAAAATATCAACAAGATTATTTTAATGATATATTTAAAAAAGTAGGCGGTAATATTATAATGTACATAATACATGTAATGATTGTTTGTCCAGTTTTCCTTTTAAAATTCACTAATAAATATACCTCTTGTAATGTCCCCATATTTTTAAGTAACATTTCCTCATTAAATTTAGATAACTTTACAAAATGAAAACTTTAAATGTATATGATCATAAATTGTAAGTAGATACTCGATATAATAATAGAGATAAAACATTAAACACTCTATTTCATCACGAATTGAACTGAACCACTAAAAGCACTATTTGTATCTAATACAATTTTGAGGAAAATTCATTTTTATATAAATCGATAGGAAAATTAGAAGCCGAAACATTTTCGGAAAACCAGAAAATTTTGAAATTAATTAAAAGTTTGTAACTTTTTTATTTTTTTAAATTAAGATCTCTAGTTGTGGGAAATCAAAGTGATATGCACTTTGTCTGTAAAAAAATTTAGCTTCATCGGATTATTAGTTTTCGAGTTAATTAATAATAATGCTAATTAAATTATACGACAATTTACGAAGTTATTTCCAGCTCAATGCACCTGACGATTTTAGTTTTCTTATTGGTTTAAAAAAATATAATTGTTGCACAACAAATCTTGTATCTTATATTTCGTTTAAATATTTCGGATTGTTTAAAATATAAGGATAAATATGTTCAAAAAAGACGAAGCGCGCGAGGAGTGAGAACTAGAGAATTATAATATATAGTAATAGAAGTGTAAATCCGCATTAAGTAATGCCTCATCTATTCTTGTCCCCACTCTTCATCAAATTGCGTGCGCTTAACCTTTTTTGATTATCTTTATTTGCATTTTTTAGACAATCTAAACTATCCTTACAAAATATAAGATACAGGATTTGTTGTGCAACGATTATATTTTTTTAAATCGTTAACATTAGTATTACTCAAAAACTGATAATTTAATCAAGCTAACATTTTGTACAAATAAATTGCACATTAATCACTTTAATTCTGCAAAACTAGAATTCTAAATATTAAAAAATTACAATGTTACTTATTTTTTAATTAATTTAAAAATTTTCCGGTTTTCGAAAAATGTCTCCACTTGTAATTTTCAGATTGGTTTATATAAAATGAATTATCTTCATAATTGTATTGATAAAAATAGTCCATTGACAATATAGTGTTAAAATTATAACTTTTCATTTTATAACAAAAAAAGTAAAAAAATGCATTTTTTCGTTAAAAAAATCATTAAAATAAAATAATTAACTAAAATAAATTTCTTTAAAAGAAATCCCTGAATATCATGATTTTTGTAGCATTTTAGAAAATAAGAATCTAGTGGTTTTTTACGAATATTGATATGTATCACTATATGGTTTTTTTCATGACCTAAAAAGTATTGCTTGGTATATAGCGGAAACTGCCAGACCAAGATACATAATTAAAGTAAAGAACATTATCAACCAATTATTACTAATAAATACAACATAATTTAAAGATAATAAGAAAACAAGAATAAGAAAGTTTGTTAAATCAAACAATGGGTTCAGTTCATTGCGCCTACAATATAATGTTAATAATTATTAAATAGCATAAAAGGTGATGTATTGAGGGCTTTTCAAGTCTAGAAGAAATTTGGAGTGGTGACAGCCTACTAGTAATATAGAATATACCCACATCGTCTTTTCACATAATACGCTCACTAATTAACAATCACTGCGAAACTTACAACGCAAGTAATATAAAGCATATTTATCGACAAATAATTGTAATTCATTTTGCAATAATTATATTTAAAATATTTGTTATTACTGATTTTCTTTAAGTTAAACGTCTAAATTATAACTTTATAAATATATCATTTATATTAAATGAATAAATGATAATTTTTATATAAAAAATTTACTAAATATTCATTTATATGCCTATATATCACATATTGAAACATAATACTCTGTTTGATAAGTACATACAAAATATAAAATTGTAACTTACAATTCAAAGTATAATGCAAACAGAAAAAGTTTAAAAATAATGGCTACATAAACGTATGTAAAATAATTTAATAGTACAAAAAATTATATAAATAATAAATTTATTTGCAATTATCCAGAATTATTTACAGAATTTATATATATAGATTTATCGAAAACAAATGTATAGAATCGATATTGTCTGCATTCGTTAAAACAATGATTAATTCCAATTCTATACGGTTTCACAATATGAAAGTAAATTATTAAAAAAAAGAATAATAATTTAGAATAATCAAACCTTAATTACTCCGATACATCAGAATCTTTTTATTAGTGTGATCATATTAGAAATTTGACGAACCGAAAATTATTTTAACATATTGTAATAATTTCGCTTAATATTATCATAATATACCGATGGAATTATTCGCAAAGTAATATATAATACAAAACTACATAAAAGCTATAATATAATTTAATTTATTATAATTTAGTTTAATATATTTTTTACGTAATAGCTGTAATAATATTTAAAAATGAATGAGAACATATTTCAAAAATTTATTGTTTAGTTTCTTAATATGTGCTATATAAAATAATTTGGTTATAGGTTAATAGTGATATAATTTGTGTATGTATTATTTTCCACCTTCTTAAATTATTTCTAGAGTAATTCAGAAATGTATACCAATTATGAATGCCAAAATAAAAACTAATCAAAATCCTCATGCACTTGATAATTTTCAACTGTATGTCATAAAATTACTAATTTTTAGTGACTATAAAGTACACAAAGTACGGATATAAAAAAAAAGTAAAAAACTATTAAGATCAGAGATAACTTCGACAACAGTCTATATTCCCTACATACTTTAAATAATTAATACATACAGTGTCATAGCTAGCTGAAATATTATTATCACAATAGTAGGGAAGAGTTAGGGAATATTGAACAATCAATTGGTCTATACAGGTAATGTTACTAAATATGTGACAAAGCCTCTAATGATACGTTATTTATCTATCAAATGCATTTGTATTAACGTTTTTTACTTAATGGGATCTCTTTAAAATAACTCTCTTATTAAGACAGTTGTATCAAGTTACGAAGAACACATTCAAAATATACAATTGTGCCTAAATTTTATATTTAGTTCATTCAGAAAATCTTGTAAAACTTTGTTTTAACTTTAGATATATCCTATTACAAATATGTACTCGCGTGTAAATAGTGTTAATTATAAGAATAAATAATAATGTCATTTGTAATGAAAATGGTTTATGTGAGTTTCAAATCTTTCAAAAATTAAAATTTTTTGAATGATTTTAAAAATTATTTAAATATGAAAATCCAGTAATTTAAGTGTTAAATGATCAAGAAATACCAGTATGAAGCTGAGGATAAATAATTAAGATTAACACAAATTACATTCTCCTTATTATTGCTTAATCCTGTTATTACTGAACCATGAGAAGAAAAATAGACGATTTTGGCAGTCTTATATACATATTCCTTGCAACTTGATATATTTATAAATTGCTTGCTTATTTTTCGTAAATATAGGATATTACTACGGAATATTTTGAGTAGTTTCATATTGAACATATTGAACGTATTTTTTACAGTTCAAATTTACTTTAACATAGAACTTTTTTCCCAATGTTTCATAAGCCAGCTCATAATGACTCTAATTTATTTTGCTTCGAGAGAGCTGTGATTCCTTGGATAGATCAGTAACACTTAATATTTTTAATTATCTAAGCTCTTTTGTTTTGCTCAATTTTTGATATTTAATTTGTAATAACTTTACAGATTTCATATTGAAGATGTGTATCTAAACCTTGGTTATTCTCAGAGAGATAAGCTTCTTTTTGATAGTTTAGCAACTTTCTTATAACTTTTTTATATCTTAAGTTTAGAATATGTATGAAACTGATTGTAAGATTTTTTAAAAATATTCACGTGTATTACATTAGAACACTGTTTTAAAAAAGTCCTCAGAGACGGTAATAGAATGTATTGATATCTGCCTGAGAAGAAAACAATAGATTTTTTGTATTAATTTGTACCTTCAGTAACTGTACCATACTTTTAGAGAAATAGCTGACGTCTGTCTAAAAACCCATAGTTACTTAAAAATTTCAGACAATCTCATTGGAAATATCTAGTTTGTACTTAGTTGCAACATCGTTCTAATATTTATATCGATGAGTAATTTAGATTAAGTTTAAGATCAATACAATTTAAGATGCCCTATTCTAGCCTTTTTCTTCAAGCTTGGTTACCTCAAATTTTATTTTAGAATAAAATGTAACAGGAATACTATCTCATGTATCAAATGTTCTTAAATCAAGACCAAAAAGCTTATGTTACAGAAAATGGGCTCCACTTAATACATATTTAATTTACAGAAATATATTGAATGATAATGCCTGCATTGTTTTTTTTAAAAGGTAGTCCTTGTAATCTCTTATGAATAATAAAGGGGATGGTTATCATTGTTCTAATAATTCATCTCAAAAAATGTCCTAAAATTTTAATTAGTGTATTAGTATTGATCTTAAGGTTAATTATATATCCCTAAGATTTAGTTCAACGTAGAAATCGCAACATGAATATTGTATTGTATATTCAATTTATCTTATTTATTTGAATTTTCCAAAGAATTTTCAAAAGTTCTTCTGCATAGTCAGTAAATATGTATTATTTTTTAGGATTTCAATTTTATAAGAACATTAAGCTTAACCAGCAATGACAGATTTATTTTTCATATTTTGTTTCATAAACGTGAGGATAGAAATTTTTAATTCTATTATAAAGTTTGAATTAGTTTAACCTTATATCTAATTTTAAGTAAAAGAGTTTTTGTTTTCCCTGAATTGATTGATGATACAACCGAACCGGTCCTCGTAGCGTCTACGAGGACCAACTTTTGTACGATGACTTGTATATTATATACTGCAGTTATTTCATTAGCAGAATAATTACATTAATACTATACACTTTGCGTATTAATTAAAAATGAATTCCAATTAGTTCATTTATGAGGAGACATCACAGGTAAAAAAGAAAGAACTCTGCCTTGTAAGCAGAATATGTTTACACAACCAGTTATATTTGCTGTGTTTTTAGATGTTAACAATAGTATAAACAAAGTGTATATTTTTATATTTTTATAAGCTTAAAATATACACAATATTATCATTATATTAATTTCAGCATTGTATAACTATCATCATAAATTATCTATATATATAGTTTTTTTCATACGCATGCATACATAACAACATAAATTATTATTTTATAAGAAAAACAAAAATATATATATTTGTAGTAGAATAAAATAAAAATATGAAAATATAATTGCGATACAAAAACACATGCACTCACTAAGCTCATTGTTCTTGATTTTTCGCCAACTTGTCATATATACATATATAACTGCCGTAAAGATTTGGAGTAAAAATAAACTAGCAATTTATAGAAGAAAAAATAGAAAAATAAAATAAAAAAAGTTGTAATTGTAAATTTATAGTTATTCTTTTCATCAATGAAAATGTTCACGATATGAAAGTTTATGTTGGATTTTGTAGGCTGTACCAAAATTGCTGTAAATATTATGTACTTGTTATATATTCATTGTTATTCGTATCATATTAAAAACCGATTCATTAAATTAAATACATAATTATTCAATGTTATATACATGTTTATTTATTTTTTATTGTATAAATGTTTATTCCAGTACGTACATGCTATTCGTTTTTTATTTTTATAAAAAATAAAATAATAAAAAGAATTAGAATGTCGTTCATTAGCAGATTTTTTAAATTTCAATAAATAATTTATGTATTGTGTATTATTGTTAAAGAGTATTATTTTTAATGCGATAATAAATATATAGCAATAATAATATATTATTTTACTTTATTTCATCAATATTCGTAATGTGAATACGTACAAAATTATTATTTGAGAATTTAGAAAAACTTTAATGTTAATCAAACATTCAAATTTAGGAATTCAAATTTTATCAACCTACAAAATCTTTTAAATATTAAATAAATATTGAATTCTTAATATTTGTATAATATTACAGTTTTTACAAAAATATAAAAAAATACACTAATTGTTATTTTTATAACAAAAAGAAAAAGATATTGAAATATTTTTGTACCTTCGAAAGGAACAGTCGGTATTAAATCGACCAATTATAACATTTCAAAAAATTACGTAAACTTAATTGTTTATCAGAGAATCAACACAATAAAATCTTTAAAAAGAATTAAAAAATGTGCTAGTGAGAAAAAGAAAGTATCAAAATAAAAAAGTGCATAAAAAACAAGAAGAAATAGCAGTTCATACCTGAAGTTTTTATTGTACTTATATTAAGCACTGCTAATGGTATAATTGTGTTGCAGATATATATGTATATTATATTTTTAGATTATAATTAAATTATATAATGTGTTAAACCAATATTATATACCGTTATGTTTATAGCTATGTTTTAATTTAATAATTCTATTTTACTACTATTTACTTTAATTTGGCAAAAATTCAGCTCCTCATTAATACATTGTATGTGCTAATTTCTAAACGAATTTGATGCCGTAGATGGTACGTTGTACAAGGCCATCGACAACCATAACATTTCCAATGTTGATTTTGGCTTCCGAGGGTCATAATTTTCGATTTTCTCTGAGTCATTACAGTTTTTGTGTGCTCACTTTACACAAAATTAATTGAATGTTTAACTATCTTTGAAAACAATGATCCCCTACGCAAAGATGCAATTATCGCTCGTTTATTTTATTGAAATTTTGTAACTTATTTTATATACACGTAGTAAAGTACGCAAATACATATTTCATTCATCTTTGTATATGAGTATACTTCATACCTACATACAAGTGGATTATTATTCTTATGAGTGAATATATACAGTACGCGCAATTGACAAATACGTACGAATACGTAGATACAGTATTTCGGATTGTATATAAATTTTAGAAACACAAACAATATTTATTAAATCTTTAAATAAATTAATGTTTATTCCATGCTTTAGTATCTAAAAAATGATTTGAATGCAAAGATAAAAATCTTAATAATATCAAGATTTTCTTGAAGTTTAATTAATAACGGTTAATTTTTCATCTTTTCCTTACAACTTTGTATTTTAACTATTTCCATGAATAATTAAAACTTATAACAATAACAAAAAGGCTAGCAGGTCATATTTTCTCAAATTTTGGTTTCATTAAAATCTTAGATTTATTTATTTAATTTAATAGCTTTTATATTATAATATTATTCTTGTATAAATATTTATCAAGAATAAATTTTTTAATTATAATGTAAATACGATAAAACATGATAAAAAAAAAGTAATCGTTAAAATTTTTCATCGAATATTTAATATTTAGTAAATATATTTTAGTCTAAGAATTATAGAATGTTTAGAAAAGATAACATGTTGTAAAAATACACGATAGAGTTTAGGATGTGTCTAAAGATTTGCGAACTACGAATTAAAATTCAATGATGAATGCCTAGTGAAATATGTAAACAAGCTTCTAAACTACGTGATTATCATCCAAAATCATCATTGTGGACTTCATGAGCTTATTAATTTTAGTTGAAGAAATTAACAATCCAAATAAATCCAAATATTATCATTATTGTTGAATAATAACATATCATTATTCTTATAAAATTTTTTAATTTATTTATATATTTTACAAAAGTACTATAAATTCACATTAATCAGTAAAGGAATAACGAGTAATTTATTAGTGTAATTGAGTCAATAGAAATAAAAATGGGTTGAGGATAGAATATCAATAAAACTAATAAAAAAGGTTTATTTGAGAGATCAATAAAGAACATTTAAAATAATATTTTAATTTTTTTAATACACACATGTATATATATATATATATATATATATACGTATTTAGGAATTTTTTAGCTTAATATATTTTACTATAAATTCAATGCATATGCCCAAGAGAAAATTATATAAGATAACTAGATAATAATGGTTATACTTTATTAAAACTATTATATTTTTAAATTATATAATCATTTTTTATTATATTTTTACTACTTTATTGTTATTTTTTATCGCATTGTACTTCATGGTGAAACAGTAAAACACATTTATAAATAAATAAAAATAAAAATATAAAAATACATAAAATGTTAAATAAATAGGAAGCATATAAAAAATATAATTTATAAATAAAAAAAATTTAACATAATTTTATAATGTATATAAAAGAAAAATAAAAATAAAAAAGTAAAATTTAGAAAGTAAAAGTCAAAATACAAAATATTTTTATTACGTCTAGTTTATTCAAGTATATTATCTTTATATAATCTCTTAAAATTTTAAATTAAATAAAGTCTTAAGTTTTGCAATAAAAATTTTTAACAGTAAATAATTGCTCATTGAATAATAATAATATATTAATAATAATACCGTACACTATTAACATTGTAGTAGTATACTAATATCATTTTTATTATTTAAATAAAGTTTCAAAGAAGCTTAAACATTGTTAATCTAACTAGTTTCTATAATATTAATTATAAATATAAATTATTTTATGAATTAACAATGAATAAAGAATACGTTCTATCTTTTTTAATAATAAAATTAACCAAATAGTTATTCGTAAAGTTTTGGACGATGAAGTGAAAGGAAGTGGAAAGTGCAATAGCTCGAAACATTTATTCTTACAACTCATGTCATACTGACATTATTATATACCTTTCTCTACTTTACCAAGAATAGAATTGCAATGATTTTCCAATAACGATCTCTAGCTATTCACAAGTTAGCGCGCTTTATTTATACAATTCAACCCCTGCATTGTTGTGGAACTGCGTTTTGTTCGTCGTTTCGTTTGCTTTCTGTCAACGAGGAGCGTGACGTTCTCAGAAAAATAAGATCATTTTCCCGTCGATTTTTCCCATTGAATCCTAACATGTTATAACCAATCCTACCTTCGGCATATGTATCTTTATGGGGTACATTGCGACTTTTCACAAGTTTATTCTAGTGAGAAAGAAAAGTCAATGGTTTTACGTGTGTCACTGTTCAGAGAATTCAGTCGCGTGTTTTAAAAATACGTTATATCTATACAGAGAAAAATTTGAAATTTATAGAGAGGAGTTCTTCAATAGTAGAATCAAGGAGTAATAAGAAGATAAGATCACGGCTGTGATCTCAACAAGTCGAAGAAGCTTCACGCCCCAACATCTTTTTGCTGTATACTCTTTTCTATACGTGCTATGTATATGATAATAGTTTTTTATTTTTTTATTTACTAACTGAAAACGAAGATTTTTTTAACGTAGTGTAGTTTATTTTTTTCCTTTGAAAGATTTTTGAAGAATGAAATAACACATTAATATAAATTTGAGATATCTTTTGAAATTGTATTGATCAATTAAACATTGTATTTCCATAAATTCAAAACATTCATAATATTTTTAATATTTTATAAAAACTTCCCTATTGTTTTCTACGTTTTTTTTTAATTGTTCATTTCAGAAAATTATTTTTAAAATAAATACAAAGTTATATGCTTAGAAAAATATTTTTTATTGCTATTTACGTATATTTTAGTAGCTTTAGAAACTTTTGAAATTAATAAAAAATATAATATCTTTTATATATTATAGATTATATTAAAACAAAAATTAATATATCGCTTAATTACTATTATATACACTATTTATAGGTTCTTAATGTAAAATTAAAAATTAATAATACTTGAATTTACTATATTCAATTTAATTTGATTAACAAATAAATATCAAAAAATAATTTAGTGTATATAATTATCAAAAAGAGCTTAACAATAATTTAATATTAAACTAGCAAAATAATTTTGCATATTATTCGAAATGTAATTAAAGAAAATTGCTAAGAACTTCAATAATAAAGTAATTATAAAAATTAATAATCTTACTTCATGAAAAATAAAAAAAAAAATAGTTTTATCCCTTTTAGAAGTGTATTTGACATTTATTATCATAAATTAGAAATTTAAAAATGGTAATATTGTATATTGAAATGGTAATATTTGCTATGACTTTATACATAAAATTTATTTATGTTTTTCAAAAGTAATATATTATGTAAAATTAATAAATATGTTATAAATACATAATCTTTGTTTTATCCCAATACAAAAAAAATTAAATTATTTAAAATTTCTAATAGATCTTTTACTCTATTTTCAAGAATTTGTAATTTACTGAATTTATATAAACTCAATGTATATCAAATACATGACATATTAAATACTATTTCAAATCAGAAGAAGCACTATTAAATGTTCATTTAGTTTATTGTAATAGACTTATTATTGATAGTAACAAAAATCACCATTCAAAATAGTTTAAAAAATTTGAATTAGGTTCCATATCTTTCTTAATGTACGCATTTCCTTTTTAGTATAAGTATATATTTTATTTTTTCCCTATATAACACGTCCTTGTTCTATCATATTTCCACGAAATTAAATCATGGGTTTTTACGATAGTTCCATACGAATCTACCTGTTAATTAATGAAGCCGAAAGAATAGCGTGAAAGTCAAAATTGACCGCCAAAATTTGCGTCACCTTTACCATACCTTCACGTTGTCCTTTGACTTTTCAATGTTCTCGATTTTTTATTTCTTACATAATTTTTATTCCTTTTATCTTTCGTATTCTGTTCTGTAGATTCGCCCATTTTTATGACCCACTAATAGTCAGGTAAATTAAAATGAACATCTCAGGATAAAAAGATTATATTATGACGTGACACCATACGTAAAATTCTTAATTTATTGAATAGTTTGATTTTTTTTCAAGATTCATTTATTACACTATATTTAAGAATATCACAAGTAAAAATGAAAGTTTAGTATTTATAATTCAAGATTTTAAGATTTAAAATTATAAAAATTTAAATTTCTAATACATTGCAGTTACTAATTTTTTATTTAATCGTTATTTTATGAATATAATGATTTTATGAATATAATAAAAAAATTTATAATATGTAATTTGAATATTAATTTTAGATATTATTTATTTAATTAAAATAGTATGAATAAAAAATATTTAATATTATTCAGAGGTTTGTATATTTATTGAAAAATTATAATTATTATTCTAAGGAAAATAATTAAATCGTTTACGAGCGAAATTACAAAAATTCGAAAAATCATTTATATGTAGAGCTTATTATTGATAATTTCATTTATAATTAATAAATAATATATTATAATTAAATAAATTATTTATTTCAGAATATACATTATCTACTTATTTGATATAAAATCAAAGAATATTCAAATCATATTTTAAGATTATCTAATAATAGAATTATAATTTAATACAATATAGAATTTAGCACAAATACAAAATCTTTAACGTAAAAAATAGATTTTTTTAAAAATAGTAAATAATACTAATTTTTACAATATTAAGTAATTTAATTTCTAATAAAATTTACAATATTTTCATTAATTTTAAATATTAATATGATAAATTGCATAAACTTATCAAAAAAATATACACATAGTAATAAATAGAAAAAAATAAAATAAAATGAGTTAGCAATATATGGTTATAATCCGACACCTCACTATTTTGTCAAAAATATATCAGTAAAGTGATGATTTTTGTTATAATTCCTAAAACTTTAGAATTTTGATCGACTTTTAAACATCATTGTTATTTTTGTTTTAATTTTCACGCATAAAATGTTGGATTCAAGTGCAGCTGATAAGCTCCTTTTATGTTTAATCAGTCAACTGTATTGCAGTGTGTTTAAATTGATCAAATTGAATATTTCAATTTCATTACTTCATTTCAATTGTTTGTATTAGGTTTTAACATATAATAGTTCATGGGCGAACTCTATAAAGAATTGGAAATTTTATTTTTTTGGTTACTTGCATAAGAATATGCAGTATGTATATAATATTGTTTGAATAGAAGTTTGAATAGATATGTATCTCTATTCAGATTTCTAAAATAATTTCGACGTTGTAGCTTATTAAATGATATTAATTAAATAATTAAAAAAATAATAAGAAATAAAGAAACAAGTCAACTCAATCATTATGTCAAATAAATACTATTTTATCCTTAGGTGCAGATAAATAACCGCGTAAATCTTGGATAAAGAACGTTTACGAAATTTTTTTGTAATGTTAAACAATTTTCGACTAATAAAATTATTTATAGTTGTCGCATCACACTACAGTGAGTGATACAAGAAAAAAAATAATAATACTAAACATTTTAAATGATATTGTTTTTCTTAATGAGTGAATGTCTGTATTTTTTAAAATATAAGGCATCATTCATGGTCACTAAATGAATGCGTCAGTATATATATTTAAAAGTATATATAGATATTGTAGTTAAAAAAAACTTATTTTTACACGTAAAACATTTTTTAAATTTGTAATATAATTATTTAAAATGATTATTATTGATTTATTTCATTAAAACAATACTTATGCATAATTTAAATGTTTTCTTCAAGCGTTTTATAATTTATTTTAATAAAATTTTTTATGATATTACTTAATTTATAATAATTGATGATTATTTACATAATTTGATAATAATTATATTCAAATTTGAAAATAAAGAATATGTCATTACAAATGATTATAAATTACAAATTAAATATTTGTTTATAAGTTTAATGTTATTAATTTATTCAATGTTCTTATTTATTTATTTATATGTATAATTTCAATAAATTTTTACTGATTTATATTGTTATTTATACTTGAAAATGTATTATAATTTTTCTGTAATTTACAAAAATACTATAACTGCTGTGTTAATTTTTTAACAAGACAGGGATGTTTAATTTCTAATTCTTCTTTTTGGTTAAGAACATTGAATTAAAAATAATATTTATAAAAATAGAGAAAAAGTAGATTTTAGATTTAAAGATGATTTTTAATTATTCGTTTGTGAATAAACTTATAACTTTTAATATTGAAGAACTATAAATTAAACATAAATTAATTATTAAAATCCAATTAATTGAAATAGTAATTAAACAAAATTTATTAAAATTAAAATAAAATAGTATACATATATAACCGGATTCAATATAATCACAATAAACTTATTACCATAAAATCATCAAGAATACCTGTAACATATATACTTAAAATTTTGCACAAAAGTATCATCATTTTCACAAAAAAAAATGTGTTCGTAATAATTCATCAAAATATTTCATCCGTGAATTAACGTTTTATTTTATGCGTGTCTGTCGTCGCTCACCTTTCTCTAAAGTTTCAGGCATCATCACACTTATACATATCGATTGTTCGTAACTGGAGGTGTCTGAAGAAAAATTGACGGCCAGCATAAAACGTCGAGTTCATTAAATGGAGAGTCGAGATTGTCATAATTTATAATTTAATAATGGACTAAGAGACCCATTAAAAGGCGGACGCTTTCCGAAATGCCACTATATTTATTGCGACGAGTTTCTACTATGAGAAGCTTCGCTTTTATGCTCGTAAAGAAATAAAATAGAAGTAAAGAGAAGTACAGTAAAAGAATATATATTAAAAAAGAAACGAAAATAGAGAGAGAGAGAGAGAGAGAGAGAGAGAGAGAGAACAACCGAGAGGACTGAAAAAAAGCATGAGATAAATATGACGAATTCACAAGGAGCACCTAATAATGAACGCAATAAGAATAAGAATAAGAAGAGCTCTTTTCGCAATCTAGTAGTAGTGTTCTTTCCACTCTTTTTTAATAACAATAATAATATTTGTGATTATGGTGTATTTCAAATATATAAAAATATAAATACTTTACATCAAATTTAAAAAAATTATAAATATAATATCATAATTTTTATACTAATCAAGTATAATATTCATACTTATAAAACATAATTTGTACTGCAAACATGTATATATATATTTTACACCAATAAAACTTGTTTTCTATAAAATATTTCAATTCATAAAGTAGATATTTCAAGTACCGAATTATGTAATATATTGTAAATATGTTTTATTGAAAAAAAATTAAATTACCTAAATAAATTGAATTTTTTGTATAAATATAGTTTGTATATTGATAATTTTATTATGTAAAAATATCATTCTATGTATAAACATACTAATAAACAAATTTTTTTCTCTTTTTGAATGTTTGGCATTTTTTATATTAATTAATGTACCTATTGTAACATATAATATATAATATGTAATATATAATATATCCATTAGGTAATATACTCATTACATGTACTTGATCATTTATATTACATTCATTCAGCTATAAATCATTATTATATACATAATAATATATAAATATATTCATTAATTTATAAAATTATATTATTAAATTTATTTACAATAAATTTATACATAATTACTAAAATTAAATTACTTATTATTGCAAATTATCTATTTTTTGTGCATTTCAATTAAATATTTTATAAAGTTTATTACAAACATTTTATTTTGGGCAGTTTCAAAAAGATGTTAGAGATAATTATCAATTAATAATTTACACAAATATTGATTTTCCCCAATTTATCAATGAATTAAATTATTATTATAGTTTTTAAAAATTGCGTTACCATACAATACACTTATGTGAGGCTATTAGCTAAATTATTAAATTTCTTAGTTATATGAACACGCAGTTCATAGATATATATGTCCGAGTATACTTGATAACGTGACAGCACTGATTTTGCGTTTGGGTAACTATTAGGTTAAGATTTACGTTTAGTCGTAATTCATAGTACTCATTTGTTACTCTTTCTCACTCTACCTTTTTTGTACAGGCTTTTCACGTCTCAACAGTCGTCCTCTCACATTCGTGCACTCTCTTTTTTCGTTTTTTCTCTTCTTATGTGTTTCTTTGTTTCTTTTTTTGCATCAATCTTTGTAAAAGAAACTTTCAGATATATAAAGTCTTATTATATATTAAGTCTATTATATACAAAGATTTACTTTTCTTTTATCGAATGTGATAAATTTTATTAACATATATCTGCTCCATTATTACATAAGTATATGAATTTAAAGGTATATTATTTTAATATAATGTCGAATATTATATTATTAGATGCATAAAATTATTATCCAGTTATATTCTAATATATTTATGCATATATATAATACGCAGGGTAAATTTTTGGTCAATAAAATATAATTTAAATTTGGTATTGTAACGACCAACAATTTTTTTTTTTTTTTTATCTATTTTATTAGACAGTTTTGTATACTGCTTATATATTTGTAGGATGCTTCAATAAGAGCAAGTCCAAAAATTAGTTATTTAAATATTATAAAATGAATGTAGATTGATTAGAAACAATAATATAGATACATAAGACTTATGACATATATAATTATGAACTAGAAAATATAAATTAAATTTATAAGATTTATTAGAACATATAGATGAAATATAATTTATTTATAATATAAATATATAGATTTAATAGCGGAAGGTCTAAAGTTATATTTACTCATAGTTACTAAAATCAATATTTCATAGTATAAAACATATTTATGCTTAAAAGTGTTTATGTTAAAAAAAAATTTTTTTAATGTTTTAATTTATAAAGTATTTGAGTAACTTTTAAATACATTTATGTAGATTAATAACTTTGTTAAATAATATAATATAGTGCAAAATTTACAATACAAAATATAATAAAAATTATTGATTTATATAAATGTATTTGAAAATTAATTTTTTGCAAAAATCATAAGCTTTAAAAAAAAAATTTTTTTATGAATTAAACTTCTAACAATTTTGTATTCAGATTTCAAATTGCCGAGGAATTTAAAAAATTAGTTTTTATTTACGCGCAAAAAATAATTAAAAATTAAATATAAAAATTATAACACAAATTTATAATTTTACTTGATCTCTACCGTTGAACTATAAACTAGTTTAATAGCTTAATATTGCCAATTTATCATGCTACAAAAAAGTTAAATAATCTTTTCAATAAACCAACATTTATTTATTTTTATTATTTGTCTCATTTCACTCTGTTGATCTTTTTTTCTTCCTTATTTTAGATATTTTTATATTTGATTCTATTTCTCCACTTTTATTTCTCTTACTCTCTTCTTCCCTCTATTTTTTCTACTTTATTTTTCTCTCTACCTGTATAATTCTTAAAAATTTTCATATTTTTTTTTCACCATTGATATATTTTATGATTTATTTGATACACTTTACACTTATATGAAATTACTGCAGTAAAAGGATAGGAGAATATTTTTTGTTTTATAAAATCTTAAAAAAATTTGTTTTCATTTTTTAATTATACAAATTTCAAATGTTAATCAATTATAAATCTTTATAAATTAATTTAATATATTCAATAATATAATTGATTTAATTAAGACAAATAAGAGACACTATTAAAATAAATGAACAATGATGTAGGCACATTTTAAAAATCGTAAACAATACATAAAAATTTGTTCACCTATTAGTAATATATTACTATTAATATATTTATTATATTTACTGTTATTATATTGATTAATTTATATTCTTAATAATTATCTAAATATTGGGTTCCAAAAAATACTTTCGTTTGTAATTTTTTAAAAATAATATATATTGTTTAAAACTTTCTTCATTAAACTAATATACTAAAATAAAATTGTAAAATATTTTTTTTATAAATACATCAATATATTTTAATATTCAATTTAATCAATATTAGAAAATATTGGTTATACCAAATACAAATAAATCTAATATATGTTAGTCTATTTAGTTTAATCTAATATTCTATCGTGTTTAATAAATATTAATTACAAAGAAATAAAATGATCCAAAAGTATTTAGTATATTGAAGTCTATATAATGATCGGAAATTCATTATTATTTATTATTCATCAATCATTCTTATTATTTATAATTAATTTTCATTAATATTAAAAAGATATTATTCTGTTAGTTATTATTAATAGTAAACTTCAATTATTATTCTTAAATATATCCTGTATTTGAATTATATTTAATTAAAACAATTTAATAATTTTAAAAATAAATATTTAAAAGATAATTTATATCTACTATTTTATAATCGGCTAAATAACTTTATTACTTAATGTCAATAATAAATTTTGAGCGTTAAACCAAAATAAAAAACTAATGAATGAATAGTATACAACAGACTATCATAAAATAAAAATATATATAGTTAATTTTTTTGTTTCATAAATAAAGAATTAGCAGTTAAATTTTTTATTCATCGTTTATGTCTCTTTCTTTTTTCTCTTACTATAATTTTCTTCATAGTTTTATTCCTCTTTTTTATAAACATCTATGATATGCATAAAAATATTGAATAAATATTATTCCGAAATTTACATTTGATTCGTATTCACAAACACTAATATTTGTTACTTCTGTAATTCGTTATTCAACAATAAAATGATTGTATTAAATACGGAAATAAATAGTGTTTTGCAATATTTTTGTATATTTGAATATGAACACTGGACACGAATACATGTTTAAGTTTGTTACTTAAATACAGAAATGACATTTTCTAAATTTATTTCAGTTCATAAATATTATAACTTTTGTTAGTGCTATTAATTAAAATTATATAAATCATGTTTATTATTTATTTATTATCATATTTAAAAATGATTAAACTTTTAAATTACGTCAAAAAAACAAAGGTAATATAGTTTACAAGAGATGAAATATAATTAGAAAAATAAATTCAATTCATCTTGTTAGTTTTGCATACTAACATTGGATTGATATGACTAAGTAAATAACAAAAGGACTTGACATTCTATTATGTATATTTTCTACCTGAATTTTACGCACCTCGTTCTTTATAATGTGTATTTAACTTAAAAATTTTCTATAGTGACTCTTCTTAATCCTTTATGCTTATAAATGACATCGAAAAGGCTCGAAATAAAATCAGTTACCAATATTAAGGATTACAAGAAAAAGATTCTACGAAATTACACACACTGGAACATTACACGGAGTATACGTGTTCAGCTGCTATAAATTTTGTGTAAAGATACAATAATTACCTTTAAAAAACTCATGGTTGTTGTGTTTGTCATTATTCAAATGTTTTTAGTGTAATTAATTATATGGTACAATGTAAACATTACTAATCAAATATACAATTTAGTGAAATGAATTCAGCAAACTCAGCTATTAAAAAAATAGATATTACACGTCGGTGCAATGTTTCGACCAATTTTGTTGTTGTGAGTATTTTTAGTAAGAGTATAAAGATAATTCTTTGTATTTCTAAAATAGTGGGGAAAAAATTGATCAATATGTTGTTGATTATATTGAAAACTGTAATTTAGTGCCTTTATAGTTAGCCGAGAAAAGACACAAGAGTCTACCAAGCCATCTCGAAAAAGCCGCAAAAATACACGTTTTGAACAAGAAATAGGATCATTATATGGACCAGAAATATTATATGAAGTTTAAATATAAATATTATTACTCAAATTATAAACGAATTACTTTCAAAACTATATTTTCTAAAATAATTGTCATTTTCTTTTGAAGACAAATTACTCGGTTAATTTGAAATTTTAGGAAACAAAAATTTTTTTTAATTTTTTCATGAATCTTCATTTTTTATACAAAAATTAGATAGTTGGTATAAAATATAAATTTTTATTTTATATAATAAATTTTTATTTCAAAAAATGATCATTTTTTTTAGAATTGTGTAATTTTATCAATTTTTAAAAGATCATGATTCATGATATGTAGAATTATTTTTAGTTTAGTGAGCCAAAAATTTTTTCTTCTATAGGTAACCTACAAAACTCTACAATAACTGTTGTTTTACAAATTTCTTTTTTTTTTTATGACAGTTATTGCTTAACATTTAAGTTTTCTCTAAAACCATACCTGTCTTTCAAATTTTGTGAAAAAATAAATATAGAATACATGTTTTAAACAAAATGTTTCATTGTTGTTGATTTATCATTTTGAATAGTATAAATATAGTGGATATTTTATTCAATTATAATTCAATTTATTTAATTAAAATCCTTATTTGTTTGAAAATTATGATTTCGCAATGATTATTTATATTTTTTCGTACATGTTTATCATACCAGTATCTTACATATGCGTATTGTTCTTTTATTTGTGAGGGTAATGATTGTCCAGGAAAGGATTCGGGATTTTCGGCAGACGCGGGTTTGGAAAAAATTTTTAATATTTGCTGGCAAAAACGATTTATTTTATCTGTATAAAAATGATTACCAGTGCGGAGGAGATTCTCCTTTCGAAAGTTGAATACCAACTGAAGTACTCGATCGCCGCTTCTTTTCTTCCCCCTCGGAAAATCCCCTCCATACTTTACAAATTTTCTTATAAACCTAAATGAATATAAACTTCCCTGGCATAAAAAACCGCCCGTTGCCTTCGGGCGGAAAAAGCCGTAAATACTAACTTAAAATTTATTTATTTATAGCGGTAACGCACGTGGCCGACCCATGGGCGGAATCAAATCACGTGACACGCTCGGGTTGAATGGTTCGCGCGATTTCCCCGGACATCGGTAAAAACGACGGATTACGTCCGAATACTTAAATTTTACTGTTGCTTAAAACTATCTTGAGACTAATTATAAGAAACGCCAGCTGACCAAACGCTTCTCGGGTCTCCCAAGCTCCGTCCTACGTCCAATTTTATTTCTCCAGTTACCTGGCTCACCAGACGCCGAGCCAGGCAATTTCCTTTCCCAAAGCGTAAGCCTACACATGTACGTCTACATGTGTATCTTACGGTTGCCTTTACCCGAACCCATATTCGGGAAAGCCCCTTCTGGGTCCGCCTGACCAGCCTTGCTCGTCGTCCCAGCTGGTCAGGATTTCACTTATTTTATTGGGGAACACCGGGAGACCACGTTAATCTACCGCGCGCCTGCTTTTTCATCATCTCCTTTCAAATATATATTTTTAAATTATAATCCTCCCCCCTGTACAAATGATGATTTGTACACTATTTGTTCGCTAATAATTTTATTAATTTGTGCGTAAGCGTACATAAATACCAGATGATGTTGTTATTTTGGCTTCGCGCGATTGACCTTTAGAGCCTAGGACCACACGCGTGATTTTTCCTCTGCGCCACGTGTTTCTGGGGGTGTTTAAATCAGCGAGCAGAACTACATCTCCGACTGCGAAAGGATCAATTTTCTTGGTCCATTTAGAACGCGGAATTAAATCCGGATGGTACTCACGCAACCACCTTCACCAAAAATTTTCGGTGACATTTTGCGCCAGTCTCCATTGTTTTCTAAGACACGCATCCGGTGTTTCGTAGCTGCCGAGTCTAATTGCTCCCGACGAGGTGTGATTAGGGGTCAAAGCTTCTTCATCACGGGCGTCAATCGGCACATGGATAAGGGGTCGTGAGTTGACGCAGTGCTCTATTTCGGCAAAGACGGTCGACAGCACCTCTTCGGTGACGCTTTGCCCTTTCAAAATTGTGTTCATCGCGACTTTCACGGAACGTATGAGACATTCCCACGTTCCCCCCATGTGAGCCGCATCTGGGGGGTTGAAGCGCCATTCGATATTTCGGTCTTCGGCGTATTTTTTTATCTTTGTCTTATCTAATGCGCTGAACGCTACCTTCAGTTATTTTTCGGCTCCTTTAAAATTTGTCCCGTTGTTGCTATACACGACGCGAGGCGCGCCTCTTCACGCGGATAACCGTTGCAATACCATAATGGTGGAGCTCGTGCTCAGTTGCGCTGCGAGTTCTAGATGCATCTTCCGATTTTGACAAAATATGGACCGAAAAAATCAACACCGCAATGACTAAAGAGACGCTCTCTAACAGCGAGCCTTCCGTGTGGTAAGTCTGACATGAGGGGGGCTCGCGGTTTTTCCCTTTGTATTTTACAAATCAGACACCGACTGATTACCGATTTTATTGCCGCGCGAATCCCGATTATGTAATACTGTTGCCGTAACTTGTTTCTCACGGCTTCGTCACTCCCATGGAAGAAACGCCGATGGTATTCCTTTATCAAATCTCTCGATAATGTATGCTTCCCGTCGAGTATTACAGGGTTATTGTTGAATCCTTTTAAGCCGTGTAATTCCGTCGCGCGTCCCTCCGCCCTTAGGATTCCATTTCGACGAAAATTCTTTTTTCTAAACTTAGTAATCGTTTCTTTGCCACCGGTAGCCCATTTTCCCTTGGCGCTTGTTTCTCTTTCCACAACAAACCCGTTTCCCATCCTTTTCCTATGCGTCGACTCGTATTTTCTAATATTTCTACAGCACACACGAGTTGTCTTACTTTCATTGCATTTTCATTTACGCCTATCTACTCTAGTTCGAAAAATTCTTTGATTATCTCATCCAGTGTTGCGTCGTCCGATTGCTTTGCCGTGGAATCATTTTCATTAACATGCATTGAAAACGATTTAGATTTGTCCGCGTTCTGCGTCGTTCCCTGTAGTGTCCATCCCAAATTTGTCCGAGATAGCGCTAAACCGTTGCCCAACACCTTTATCTCTCGCGAGACTATCAGGGCCCAATTATCCTGCCCTATCAATAAATTCACGCACCCGGTAATCGGCTCAAGTTTAGTTTTTCCCTTGATGCGGTTGATTTGTTCGATCGTATCGCCTGATATTTTTGGAACTGGTATTTATAGGTTTTTTACCACTATTGCGCCATGTATACGCACGGTCCCGAACTCGCTTAATAAGTCTACATAGACCCTCTTACTCCCAGTGATTATTCTTTCACCGCCTATACCGGTTAGGGTTACGCTCGTTTGACCGCCTTTTGTTCCTATGATCTGTGCAAGATGTTCGTCTATCAAGGTCACGGTGGATCCTTCATCTAGCAACGCTAAAGCTTTCGCCTCGCGATATTTGCCGGATACGCGGAGTGGTATTGTTTTTAACAGCGTACCTATGTTCCTGTCTAATCAGATTTTCCTTTTATCTTTTTCGCGTTCACCTTCGTTTTAGTCTCGGCCCCGCGGGTTAGCTCTTTCCTGCCTCTCCGTTCATGTAGCATATCATGATGAGCACGTTCACATCTAGAACATGGCGATGCATCGCAATTAGTTCGCGGATGTCCAATCCTTAAACATACGAAACAGAGTCGGAATCGTTGTGCAACATCTGCTCCTTTAAAAAACGCACATGCTTCCGGTGTTTTATCGCATTTCCCACAAATTATGCATTTTCGTTTCTCTTTTCGGTTGCGATTCGATCCCTCGGGTTCATCAGCGATATTGCAGTTATACGCGTATTTATTTCATCGAGCGTGTTCGCGTCGGTCACCTTTTCGATTCGGGTGGTCCACCGCTCCTTTCAATCGTTTGAATATGCTGGCGCATACCGCGTTGTCCGCTTCTTCCATCAAATACTCGCTTAACTTCTCGATGTTCGATATGTCTTCACTCAGATCTCTCGCGAATTTATTGTAACCGCACTGCAATGACAACGGTATTTTCGTAACAATCGAGTCTAACAAGCTTGTGCATTGTAACAGTCTCGGAAGGTTCATGCGTTTACATGCAATCGTCACATTTCACAAGCTGGCCGCGAATTGAACCAGATTGATATCGCCAGAATCAAAAGCTGGCATTCTCTTCACGTCCTCGAGGATGCTTTGCGTGACGCTTCGATTGTCCCTGTACAATTCTAATGTCTCGATGATTAAACTTGAATCTCCGTTCGCAACTAAAAGAGGATATACCTTTTTACACGCTTCGCCCTGCAGCGCAGAAAATAGACGCGATACATTTTCTTCCTCTGAATAAATCGCGGCCGTTCTTTCAAATTCTTTCTTGAAATGAAGCCATTCTGCAGCCTCACCAGTAAACTCGAGTAAACGTCTATTACTCGGCAGTTGTTGCAGCGCGTATTTACTACTATCTAAACGTATCGCCGAATGGGCGCTACCCACCTCCTCTTCTAAATTTTGCAATTGCTTTTAAGAGCGTTAATATCTTTATTTAAACAAACCCTGTCACTTTCTTTTAGAACCGTGCTGCTCGGGATGCGAGGGAAGTTCTTTCTCGTCGGCATTGGTGTTTCCCCCGTGAGTATTTCACCGTGGTCGTCGTTTTCGTCCTCCGACGATAGGTGCGGGGGTGTCATCTGGGGGTGTCACGCGATCATCACCCATCGCTGCAGCAGGTCATTTCTTCGCCGGCGCCATGTTGAAATTATTGTACACAGTAATGGATCACGTTTACTTTATCGAGTCTTTTCTTTTTTTTCTCGCGGCACGAAATAATTTATCTCCAAGTCTTTTGAACCCTCACTTTTCCGGTAAGAAAGTCCCGGGTTTCGGCACCATTTGTTCTTTTATTTGTGAGGGTAATGATTGTCCAGGAAAGGATTCGGGATTTTCGGCAGACGCGGGTTTGGAAAAAAATATTTAATATTTGCTGGCAAACACGATTTATTTTATCTGTATAAAAATGGTTACCAGTGCGGAGGAGATTCTCCTTTCGAAAGTTGAATACCAACTGAAGTACTCGATCGCCGCTTCTTTTCTTCCCCCTCGGAAAATCCCCTCCATACTTTACAAATTTTCTTATAAACCTAAATGAATATAAACTTCCCTGGCATAAAAAACCGCCCGTTGCCTTCGGGCGGAAAAAGCCGTACATACTAACTTAAAATTTATTTATTTATAGCGGTAACGCACGTGGCCGACCCATGGGCGGAATCAAATCACGTGACGCGCTCGGGTTGAATGGTTTGCGCGATTTCCCCGGACATCGGTAAAAACGACGGATTACGTCCGAATACTTAAATTTTACTGTTGCTTAAAACTATCTTGAGACTAATTATAAGAAACGCCAGCTGACCAAACGCTTCTCGGGTCTCCCAAGCTCCGTCCTACGTCCAATTTTATTTCTCCAGTTACCTGGCTCACCAGACGCCGAGCCAGGCAATTTCCTTTCCCAAAGCGTAAGCCTACACATGTACGTCTACATGTGTATCTTACGGTTGCCTTTACCCGAACCCATATTCGGGAAAGCCCCTTCTGGGTCCGCCTGACCAGCCTTGCTCGTCGTCCCAGCTGGTCAGGATTTCACTTATTTTATTGGGGAACACCGGGAGACCACGTTAATCTACCGCGCGCCTGCTTTTTCATCATCTCCTTTCAAATATATATTTTTAAATTACACGTATATTATTGTAATATTTAGCATTGACAATTAATATAATTATTTACAACTTTTTATGTAAATTATGTAATATAAAAAAAAGGAGTTATAGGAGGGAACTTTAACTTGTGCAGCACCAACTGTTGTCAGCTGGTTTGTAATGAGAACAGTACAGATATAAAGCAAAATTAGTAGTTCATTTTGGTAGCACTCATCATTGTAACTAATTTCAATAAACTGCCAAATACAGTTCATAGTTTTTACACTGATTTTTACATATTATTACGATAATAATTACAAATATTTTCAATAATATACAACAAATCTTTGCGATCAAAAAATCTTAATAATAATGATATGGATTTAGTTTTTATAATGGTAAGTGGATTTAAATTAAATTATCGTATGTTTTAATTTAAATTTATTAACTATTAATTGTATCACTATTAAAATTATCATTTATTTATAATATTTTATAATTTATTTTTATATTTTACAATGTATTTATAATGCAATTAAACTTATCATGTATTTTATGACGATTGTGGGTTCTCCATTCACAAGATAGTGATTATCTTTGGATGTTTTCATGTTTTTCTTGTGTTCATTGTTTTTAGACTGAAATTTGTAGAAATTTACATTTTACTTATAATTATTTTTATTTATTTTTTACAGCAAGTAGAGTAGGTGACGATACTTTGTTTTGAATAACTTTTATTATCTTAACAAGAGTTCGCTTTTTTATAATTTATGTATGAAATAGGGTTATTGCAGTTTTTTCAGCGTTACTTACTTGACTGTTTTTTCGTCATTTAAATTCATCCCTTAACTTGCCTTTTACAAATTTAAAACTAAAATCTTTATCAGGTCTACTTTCGATTGCAGCAATTAAGGGATTGTATGAATTCGGCAGACTGACAAGTAGCATTACAGCCTGCAATTTATCTTTAAGCGGTTCACCTAATGCCGCCAATTAATCGAAAATATCAGCATACATTGCTATGTGATTTTCCATATTTTCCCCTTCAGCTAAACGCAGCGTACATAATTATTTTCATAAAACACAACACTACACAGCGACCCCTTTTGGTAATAGTCCTTTAAATGTGACCAAGCCTTCATTGCAGTATCAGCTCCGCGAATATGGAAGATCTGATTGTTTTCTACGTTTAAAGCGATTGATGATAATGCTTGTTCATCATTTTCTGACCCCTTTGAATCCACTGGAACTGGAGGACTCCTTGTTCACATACCACACTTTTTCCTTTTTTAATAAAATTTCCATTTTATACGACCATACTGCATAGTTCTCGTTATTTAGTTTTTCAACTACATATCTTGCATTTGCACTTTGAGCTATTTTTCGCGACACTTTATTAAACTATTAATTAAGAATTTAATAATTGTTTTTGTTTTTTTTTTTTTAAACTTATAAACATCCTGGGCCCATAACCTGTTGGAAATAGGGGTATACATAATGAATGAATATGCGTACTGATTATAGTTAAATACAATTAATTATACACGAAAAATATATATATATAAGAAATTCAGAATACAGAAAGTTATGTATCGTGATGTAAGTCTCACAGTGAACTAAACACATTAGCATGAAAACTTAGTTTCTACAGGTCAAAATTTTTTTCCACCTTTTATTATTTTATAACTGTATATGCAGTATCGACAATTCCAACAGTTTACATATTTCATGTTATTTTGGCTTGTAGACTTCTATATGTGTAATTCAATATCATTTTAATTTTCGAATAGAACTAGTAATGTTAACAAAAAAAAATTTATCCTAACTAAATCCTTTTTACGTAAATGCCGTATAAAGCAACTTGGTAATTTGGCTAAAACCTCATAGACCACGATATTATCAATCGATTCAAGTTCATATATATCTTTTCTACAAATTTTATGCTCTCTATTAAACTCAACGAATTAATACTATAATAATAGCCGAACGGAAAAAATACAGAAATACTGCTTGAGCAGTACTAAGCAGAGACTGCTATAGTTGAAATACAGAAGTAAAAGAGTTAAATTTTTCATAGTTTGAAAATGAGTATTGATGCCAAGTATATATCTATCTAAACAAAAAACATCTTATTTGTTTTCTAGAGAATGGTTTGAAAAATATCTGAAAATATTAGTTTAATTTAATTTAAAATTATTTTATATATTAAATATTATGTATATATACATTGAATTGTTTTTTAATACTAGTAAACATTGTGTAAGAATTCAAAATCGTTAATTCATTTTTAAGGTCATCCATTATTAAAGAATATTAATTTTATAAAATCTTTTTAAGATATTTATCAAATTTTTCAAAAAATTTAAGTAAAAAAAATTAAATTTGATAATTTAAAAAAATTGTATTTTGGTAAGTATCATAATAATGATGACCAAAATGAGCTATACAATTATATACATATTACATAATAGGCTAAAGAAATCAAACTCATTAGTTCATAAATAATTAAATAAAAAAGTTGAATTACTTAATTAAAATTATTTAAAAGATATATTAATAAAAATTGTTGATATATTTCTTACCAATTGTTGAGTTATAACATGCAAATTATACTTTACCTGAAGTTTACCCAATTTCATCTGAGTACACATCAAGTACACATTTTATGTGACCATTAATTATAACAAATTCTAGATTTTAAATTTAGAACTAAAATAATTGTTTAATTTTGTTTGCAAGTTTTCATATTATAAATTTATTTTTTGGAAATATAGGATTTAAAAATGGTGGATTCAGTAAAAATTTTTATACAAAATTGAATGACAACAATTACGTAATGTACATCAAAAAATATAAATTTTATTTATAAGTGAAGATTTATAGAAGATCCACTAATTCCTGTTCATTCGAGATAAATAAGAATAAATAATCAGGTACCTCTAACAACTGCAATTTTTATTCACGATAACTAAGTGTTACACATACATAGTGTGTTATAAAAGTATTGAGTCTGAATTTTTCATAATTCAGCTATTTGTTGCAGCATTTTTGTAAAAGTCGGAAAATGTGTGAGAAAGTTGCTTCTATCTTTTCTTTTTTACAATTACCAACGGGAGGGTATCTATCCGCGAAATATGTAACTACGTAATTTCTAATTACGTAACAAAGATTTATAGACCAACAACTGGAACAGTGCTGTATGGTAAAATTTTAAGTATAACTTGTGAAACATACAATGGAGCCTTATAATTATTAAAATAGGTATTTAAGGGTAAGTGTATACAAATGTTGATAGATTCAGAGTGACATCTATTACTCTGATACTTAAACCACGGTTTGAATTTAAATTTTTATGTACACGTAAACTTATCGTTAAAGACTTTTTTAATATTTTAAAATCTTCATAATGTTTTTTCTAAGCCACACATAAGATTTTAGCTCATAGCATTGTTCCACTATATAGTCTGTGTCATTTTATTACAAGATTGAAAAATACGCCTCGCGCGAAGACAAATGCTGATGCTTTTACTAATAATTAAAAAAAAGGGAAAAAAAAATCATCCTCGAATATTTTCTGACTTTTTCCGAAACATTGTGATAAATCATTGAGCCAGAAAAAATCCAATGTTAATACTTTCATAATACACCATATATAGGATGGATCTTGTGATAAACACACCTGGAAAAAATTGAAAACCTATAATGAAAAGGTATTGTAGAATTTGTTACACTTAAAATTACTTGAGGGTAACCTTTTCAATAAAACACACGAAAATTGAATGTGATGAAAGATGTTTATTTATGCATTGTAGAAATAATTCAAGGGAGAATGTTGTGTGTTATGTGGCTACTCAATGACGACTGAATTGCCCTTTTTTTCACTAGTTTTATGTTTGATGTATATTTCTTCTACCTGTCGTCTTCCACTATTTGCTATAATAAACCCAATAATACAATTTAGAGCGGGGTGAAAAACAATTAAGACGGAAATTTTTGCCTGAGTTATATGTTATATCCTTACAAGTTCGAACATGAAATTTAAGTTGTTTCTTACTAACATATTGCACACAACAGGTATCATTTAAACAATTTAACATAATATATATACATAAAAACATTTTTTAATTACGTATATCTGAGGTAGTGATATAGAAAATAGCGTCACGGAATTTATGACACCGATTGACAAATTAACGGGATTAGGTAAGGAATTCAAAGATAGTCCGATAAATACTTTCTAGTAATTTATTTGACTCTTACGGTACTTTATTAAATAATTTACAGAAATGAAAAAGATATTACTTTAAAATTCATAAAATTAAAATTAATGGACAAAAAGTAAAGGAGTAAAGAAAATATATGCAATTTGATAATAATAAGGGATTAACAATTATACATAAAAAAATCAAGTCTAAAGTAATAATGAATTACGATAGTCTTCATAAAAACTACTAATTGAAAAAGGAAATGATTTAATTATAAAAATTTGCTTAAAAAAATTGAAAATAAAAAAATAAATTTTTGAAATTTTATTCATTGAATGATTATTATAAAAAAAACAAAAATTTTTATGTACTAAATACCTTAATAAAAATAAAAATATGTGCTTTGATAGCTTAAGAGTAACAAGTCATGTACTACATGATGCAGGTTCATAAAGCAGTCACATAAATAATTACATATAAATAAAATCTATTATCTGTAAATTAATTATTAAAGAAATGATATGTTGAAAATTTCAAAAAACAATGTTGTAAAATAATTAAAAATAAAAGAATGTATACAGTGACAATGGTGATAATAGTGAGCAAGGTTTATTTACTATAAATGCTATAAATAAAAAAAACTTTGCATAACAACTGAAAAAAAAACAAAGTTATGAAGATTATTTATACGTGTAGTATTAATGTTTTACCTACATATGCATTCTGCTTGAGGTGAGAAAACTATAAAAAAATTAGTAGAATAATATTTGAGAATTGAAATTACAATTATTAATTATATAATACGATGATCAGGAAATATATCAAAATATGCTACATTAAAAGTAAAATATATCTACAACCTTTTGCAAAAACCACGAGCAATAAAACATCAACATTTGTTTATCTAATTAAACGGGATGATTATGAAAATATTTTAATTCTAAACCTAAGGTATTTTAAGTAAAATATGATTATCTATAAATATTCCAAATACACAAGACGTTACTTTAAAAAATTAGATACAAATATTAAAAAATTCGTTAAAATGGCGAAATATCAATTAGAAAAAAGATCAAAGATTATAAGGTCTAATTAAGGAAAATTATATTAAAAATATTGGGCTAAAACTGTTAATTTTCATTGGTTTATTAAAAGAATCTATAACCTGTTATTTAATTAGTAAATATACTAGTAAAATTTTTAAATATTAAATTAAATAATAAAAAAATGAAAAAATTACAATTGAAGCCGGATTAATAACTACAAACACAAATAAAAATGTTATTAAATGTAATTGGATTCATAAAGTTATATCATGAAAAGAAATAATTAATTTAATTACAGATTTAGAATAAAATATTTTCACATCTTTTAATAACCATAACAATTCTTAAGTTTTGTTGAGTATCAATGATTTATAAAGAAAAAATACTTAAATCAGATAACATTGAATATAATCCATCTCTATTAGCCCAGTGTACAAAAACGAATATACATGTAATTGTTGTAATTACTTTTGATAAAGTGGTAAATTTTCATGTAGGTGCTTACACAATGTTGTAAAAAAAATTGCTAGTTTCTGACCGCACAATCTAGGTTATTATGTCCAATGTAGATATCGATAATGCGGTCTAAAGTCATTTTTTAACCTTTCAGCAAATTATCTTTTCTCAAAAAAATAAGTTTTTTATTTGAATGTTCTAAATCGCTCTGAAATCGCATTACTAACACTTTTCTTGTACTTGATAATTATTGCAATCTCAATATTTTCAGAATTCATTACGCAGTCACATTATTAACATTATTAATTATAAACGCTAAATATATTGCACAGTCTAGTAAAATTACGATATTTTTTTATATAAGAATTTTCACTTCTCGGTTTAATAGGTTTCTCTTAACTTTTCAAAACTGCATGTACTAAAATGTACAAAACGACATCATAATCCATCAATCATCAATATCACAGAAATATCTTTGTAGAATTCAAAGTACTTTTAAATACTTTGTTTGACATTCATACATTTAAAAGAGTTAATGTAAGGATTCTCTTCCAATTTTAGTCTAAAATATAAGGAAATGAATGTATTTTTTTCGAATTATTATAAATAAAAGTAGTAGTAAAAAATGAATAAAAACAAGACAAAAGCCTTTGTAAAATTAATTATGATATCCTTTATTGGTATGAATTTAGATCAAGCTAAAAATTTTTCCTTAGAAGAGAGTATGAAATCAATTATTTCTGACCATTTATTGAGCAAAAATCTACTGTTACAAAGTACCTCGTACTGTTACATTTTAATTATATTTGCCTTTATTGAGTAATTTGCTGTCACAAACAAATTATTTACATACAGATATACATATATTATGAAAATTCATTATTATGAACATTTTTGATACATAGATATATTGGTTAAATATTAAAAGTCATTCATTAATAGTATCATTATTTTTAATTTACAAAAATATTTCTAAATTTTTTAAAAATATTAAAATAATTGAAAATTTTTAAATTAAAATTATATTAAAAAATTGTTATTTAATTGAAAAAAAATTTTTACATTGCAGAATAAAATATTAAAAATTAAATCTGAAATATTTATTTATTTATTATTATTAGTCAATGCTAGAAATATATTAAATAGAGATAGTTTATAATTTGATCAATCATATAAAGATGTAATGTAATGTAATAGAAATAAATATAAAGTTTATGAAAGAGTTTATATACAAACATAACCATACAATTTTTCTGTATTTAATAGGTAATAGATAAAGTAATAGTAATAGATTAGTATTTTAAAAAAACTCAAAACAGCTTATAAGTATAAAATTTTTTTATTCTTTGAAAAAAAAGGAAATAATGTTATAATATGTTCAATTATTATCTATTATTATTGTCATGTATATATTATATCAATTATTGTTATATTCTTATCTTTGAAGTAAATATTACATTTCACATTTTTTTTCAAAATATTATATCATATTGACAAAATATTGATCTTAATACAAATATTGTACTTAATTCTAATAATATACATTGTATACATTTTCGTTAAAGTAAATACATTTCAGTTAATGTTCATGCATCCTGTATGCTTATAGAAAACATAAAATTATAGACATATCATTATGTTTTGTGCATTACTTCTTTCTTTTTATTAACGCAAAAACAGATGTGAAAATCCTCCTCCCATATATAACTAACAATAAAGTTAGGCATTGCTTTCGAGCGTAGTCTGGACACGCCTTTACGATGTATGTTCGTTATAAGTAATCCCGAGTAGTAGAATTTTTCTTTTCTTTCGCATCTTTCTATATGTGTGTATTATATATAAATTGTTAGTTCCATTACTTACATCCAATTTCGCTATCTGTTGTTCGAAGGTCAAAGTCATCGAACGATGTTGATTTACGGTTGCTTTTTTCTTAATGGGATAGAATTTGTAGTGAAGCGAGTGGGCAAAGGTGCTTAATCCACTAAAAAGTCATTAAAAAATTTCGATGCAACTACTTCCTAATTGTATGTTAGTCTACTTGAAAAATATAGGTTGTGCAATATTTCATATTGATGTCCTGCTTGCTTTTCAAATATTTTTTTTTTTATCTGTGAGTGTAATAGTTCTTATATATTATAGCTTAAATTAAAAATTGTTTAACTTCATTTTCTTTTTTTTTATGTATTCTTATTATTTATTTTAATAATTTGATACATTATGATTTGATGAAAATAAAGTTTCTATCAATTTTTAAGACTCAGTATTTATATTATTGTTAAAATATAAAAAAAAATTAATTTACAAACGAAGTTTATATATTTACATGTACAAGTTTTTTTATAATACACATACATATGTGTTATATATATATATTTATATATATATGTACATTAAAAATTTTAAGTTCACTGAATACATACTACAGACATTAAAAAAATACAGTTTAAAAACAAATTGAGGTTTATAAAATTAAAAAGCTTAATAATAAAAATAATGATTATTTATACTTATAAATGCCTATTAAATATATTTATTACTAATAATAAATATTTATTTTCAACGAATAAATTCTACTATTTTATGTAATTATTTGAATGATTTATCTCTAGTGTAAATTCTATAAATGTTGATTGTTAAAATATATGGATTTTCTCTGTATATAAACATAATAAAAATAATAAAATCAATGTAGTAAAAAATGATAATTGGAGATAAATATATGTTTTAATAAAAAAAATAACTTAATAATAAATAAATAAATAAATAAATAAATACATGAACAATATTTAATGAATAATCTTAATTTAGTATTTGATGATAAAATTATTCTGATTTTTTGTTGACCAAAAACTAGATAACTTAAAATGATTTTCATATATACAACATAAACCATAAAAGAATGTATGAATAGATTTATTGAGATTATAGATCATAAAATAATTACAACAATTTCTTTTCTATTTTTCATAATGAAAATGTAAGCGAACTTGAAGTATCTTTTCGACTATTATAATAAATTATATCTTTACCGTAGTTCAGTTAATTACGATTATATCTTTTTTTAATAAACTTCTTGAAACTTGAAGTGATTTAATTTTTTTTAACCATGATTATCTGCACCCAACTAGTACATCTCTTTCATTCATTTTATTTAGTTAGACTCCCCGATGAGAACCCGATCGATATTACAGGAAATAAAAGGCGCCATTGGAACGGTAAAACGAAACTTGCACCCTGTTCTTAAAAGTGTCGCGAAGCATCTGATATGTATTATAGACCAACCAATAGGAAATAACGTTGTGTTAAAAGGGAGAAAGAAATGGCAACTATAAGTTCCTCCCTTTTTTAGTTTGTATGTGATACTTAATAAAGCTCTGTCTTGACATCTTGACACAACTTACGAAGATTCTTTTTTTTTTTTTTTAAATGGGTAAAAATTTTTTAAAACTCGCGTATATATAAGTTAAAATACATGGCAAATTATTTTTAATGTATTAAAATAATAATTAAAATACGATTGAACACTGTGGCTGAATAAAAGTAGTCCATTAATTGTTGTAATTGCTTATGTAATCTTATCGTATCAGATCATCTTAAATTAAAATAGTGTATATATCATGTATAATTGACAAAAGATATCTTTTGGTAAAATAATGATTTTTTCATTTCATTACTTGCTACAACCGAAAATAATTACTTCACTAATATTTTTAATTGTTAATAAAATGCAGAATCGAAAACCGTGGTATTGAACATTTACAATCTCACACACACCCATGTATATTAGTTTACATGTGTAATTATAAATGGAACGTTACCGAAAAACTGATCTTTGATTTATGAATAGAAGGGAACTCGTACCATCCTATCCCCCTCCCTCACATACATACCATTTTTCCGATCGCTTACACGCGCATGCCTTTTACACGTCTCTATTATTTTGGACCGTTTCATTACAGCAGTGGTAGTCTCGACTTATATTTTATTGAGCAGAAAATTCTATGTGATATAAAGCCAACTTGTCTCCTGGGTTTTTGCTTTTGTCCGAGCCATAGCGATTGTCCCTCGAACTATTTATCATTAGTGCGTCGTCACATAGCCGTAAAATTGCAGGGTAACGTTGCTTATGAAAAAGAAATGCGTTTATATTGTATTAATCATGTTAACATCATACTGCTTTTCAGATTATTACTGATTTCAATAGTGTTTTCCCTTCGACAATGAATTCTACCGCAAATGCCGTTGATGTTAATCTCTTGTTAATGTTAACGTCACATCTAAAAATTATAAAAATAAACTTAGCAATAGGTATTTATATGTGACATATGTTAACATATTAGATTTTATATAAACGATTTTTATTAACCTTTAAATCTATATATTATTTTATTATTATTTTATTTTATATTATATATTTATTTATATAATATTTTATAACTTTTTTAAATTATTGAGGACCTAGAAACACACTGTATTCCTTAAATATAGATATAAAATAATATATATTAAATAAATGTATGAAATAATTTGAAATTTGAAAGTTAATAATAAAATATTTATTGATATTTCTAGTTCAGTATTTTAAATTATATATAATTGTCTACATGCAATTGCTTATAGCCTTAACAATTATTTAAATTTAATTTTTAATTTTTAAAAATTCTAGTACCAAGTCTAACAGTTATAATTTTTATTTATCACACAGAAAAATATAATGCCAAATAAAAATTATAAATGTAAATAATAAAACAAATAGATCAACCTAAATAATTATTTTTTGTTTAAATACTTTTATATTAATTAAAATTTTATAACACTTCAATTTATTATCACATTAAAAAAAATATCATTTTTGTTAATTTTAATTTTTAAATTACTTAAAGATAATTAAAATATGACACCGCAATATCGAAAAGAAGATATAAATTCAATATATCTGTTTGTTTATTACTAAACATTATATATTAAAAAAATTAAATAATTATAATAGAAAATCATTTACATATAAGAAATTAATTAAATAATAATATAAAAAATAAATATAACACTATAGTTATTTTATCCAATCTACTTTATATAAAATAAAATTATTGATTGAGTTAAAAAAATGAAATTACATTTATTTAATACCAATTTAGTTATTTAAAAATTTATAAACCCATTGTAAAGAAATGGAATGTTTTTATATTATTTTACTGAAAATTTTCTACACATTAATGTTTTATAACTATCAATGATGAAATTTTTTAAGACATAGACATCCAATTAAAAAATTTTAGATCTAGTCTATCTAAATAGTTTCAAGTAATTCACATCACATAACGCAAAATTGTTTCGATAAATGAGATATCAGACTTTTTGTCGTCAGGTTAAGTAGTATATCTTATGAATTACGTACATCATAATCATTAGCAAAAGATATACTGAAAATTCATGTTTTTTTGAAAATTATATTTTTTAATGAATAATAATCGTTTTTTCTATTAAATGATCATTTTACTGATCTTGCAACTATGTAGAATTAAGTTTTTGTGCATATACATCGAGGCTTGAAAAATGTTAGAAAAATAGAAGAAAAAAAAATTGGTGAACAAGTATTTTTCAACATAATATGAGGATGTACATATATATCAACTATAGTACGAGAATTTTCCAAATGACTTGTTCCCATCAGTGTAACGCGTGACCAGTTCATTTTTTTCCAAAAATTAAACAGTCATAAAGATTCTATAGAAAATCTGTTTACATTCATTGGACACACCTAAATTGTAAAGAAAGAGAGTAATGCAGTGTTGAATCCGACACAGTGGGTGAGCCATATTTGGTTCTCTTTTAAATCTATCTTTTTTCTTTTGATATTTATTGTGCTAAAATTTCGTAGATAGCTCATCGTTTTTCTATTTCTTTCATATTCATTTATTCTATATATAACACATTATTAAATTTTTCTTTGGGAAGAATTAATAAAAACCAAAAGTCTTTTTGTACATCTAAATATACAATAAAATTGTATTGCAATGTGTACATAAAGTTTTGTAGGGATCTACTTAAAAAAAAAAAAAAAAAAAAAAAAAAAAAAAATAAAGACTTATACCACTATTGAGTGAAATATACGTACTAGCTTTTTATCATTTGTATCTTTCATGTTATGATATGCCAAAAAATGTGTAATTTCTTTGTAGTAAAATGCTACGTAAAAGTCTGTAACAAAATTGAATATAAGTTTAAAGAATGTATTTATGTGTCAGGAATGTACAATGTGTTTCTCTTCAGTATTTCATAAGTATCCAAATTAATATTTTCTTCATTCAAATATTTATTTTAATAATTATTTTAATGATCTCCTCATATTATTACAGTTTTACTTACTTTATTTATAGTATTTTATCAATGATTTCAATAAAGATTTAAAAAATATATGTATTATACATACGTTTACATATATAAAAAGTATATACATAATAATCACACTATGAATGTATAATAACAATTTAATACAATAACATATAGTTTCCACAGTAGAAATGGTAATGGATTTTCAGATAAATTAAAAAAACATTTTACTTTGTATAGATGGACACGTCTCTTTCATTCGAGAACATTATTTTTTTTTTACATGAATATTTCTTTAAAAAACTACCATCACAAGAAATCTGTTTATAATTTTGTCTATATTTTTTTGTAAAATTAATTTTTATTGAAATATTAATGTGATTATCTATATTCAAGATTTTATATACAGTATAATGTAATTCTAACATGCAATAATTTTATTTTTTAAAACATATTGAAATAATTAAATTAACATGAGCCTACCATAAATGAAAGTTACTCTATCATTTCTTATCAATAAATTTTTAACGTATTTAATTATTATATTATACATATATATGTATATATTTTTTTCTCAGTATAATATTTATTATTTTATAAATTTTTTATTTTAAAAATACAATATAATATTAAATATTCGTTCAAAAATTTAATAATTTTTAAGTCATTTTTTAAGGTAGAATAATAATATAACGTAATATATTTTAACGTAAGACAGAGTTTTCATTTCCTTAAATAACTTCAAAATTTATAAAATAAGTGATTACTAATTTTTTGAGAGATTTAGAATAAATTAAGATTTAAAAGTTTATAAAATACAAAATTAATTTTAATGAATTCAACAGCTTATATATAAGATATATTAATGTTTTAAAACTCATTAAAATAAACATTACAGCGAGTTATGAATGTGTATTTCAAAATATTGAAATTTACATAAAAATAATTTGTATTTATCAGTAATGTTATAAATTAACTAATAATTATATGCAGTCTTAGATATTTAATATTTATTTCATTTTTTAAAAACAATTTTTTATCGTAAATAAAATATATTTTCGTGTACTAAACTTAATAAATCTTATTATCATTGATATACTTAAAAATTAAATAACATTGGGAATGTATCGTTTATATTATTAATACACAACACATTATAGAATAATATTATAAGTTTATTAAATGATTGCAATTAATAATTATTATTTTAGGAAATAAATATTTAAAATAAAAAATTTTAAATAAAAAAAAACAAATATTATAAATATATAATTAAAAGTTTTGAAAGTAAAATCGCAATTGATATTTTTTTTATTAATACTCGACACACTTAATCAATTACAGTTTGTTATGGTTATTACTAGTTTATAATTCCATCCGAATATGGTTTCTAATATTATGTGAAGCACAAGTTGACTACACTAAATTTTTCTGTTTTTAATTTAGACAAAAAAATCCTTAAGCATCACAATTTATTTCACTCAATCAATTTCCAAGAAATTACGTGAACCATATATTTACGATACACAAAGAGTAGTATAGCAAATATCGTGAGATCTCCGTTCTCCTAACATTCAGGTAATGGACCCACGGACTGAAAGCACCATAATTATATTTCACGTTGCCACATGCTGCAGGGTAGCAGTTTTCACTTCAAAATGTCTAATTCATCAGCGTTCAGCGTCTCCGCTATACCCTCATAAAAGGACTAAAAGCTGGGACGAATTTGAGAGTGTAAGAGCCTGAAAGAATGAGAAGAAAAGGGCGTGCGACACAAAATCCTGAAAAGGGACCCTCATAGGTTTCGTAGAATTGAATAAGTATAATAAGACATCTCATTCTCAAGAGTCGCTTTTAACAATAACATGTGCAGCTCACTCAAGAGTCAAAAATTTTCATAAAAGGATGTCTCTTGTTGGGTCTGTTTCCATTTTTCTTTCTTCTTTCTCTTTTCTTTTCCTTCTCCTGTTTCTATATCGAATTGACCACGACTTTTTATACATAAAAATTACAATCTAATATTCTACAGATTTAATCTTGTTCTTTTTTTTAAAAAAAAAATGCTTTATATATATTTTTACACCATTTTTATTTATTAAATTAATTTTATTAATACAAGACTTTTTTTATTAATAGTACAGTAAAAACTTCATAAATTATTCATTATTTTTCATATTAATTAATAAAATTAAAATACGCAAAAAAAATTATTTCCTTATATAAATATTAAATAAATATATTTACATAATAGGAAAATTTGTAGAATAATTTCTTAAATTATTAAATAATGTAATATTACATTAAAGTAACTAAATTTTGATGTTATATCAGTTAATAAATAATATAGACTGATATTAGACTAGGAAAAGATGATTAAAGATTATTTACGAAAGTACTTAAATAAATAAATATTTATTCTATTTTCAAAAGCATCGTACATATTATAAACATAATGTCTTTCTTTAGACTAATAAAAAATTTAAATATACATAATATATATTTAAAAATATAATGTATGTTTATACTAATTTGTAACTATATCTCAAATAATGATACATTTTACTTCGATACTTCTATGCTATTTTTATTATTATAATAATATTATAAATTTATAATATCTTATATAAAGTAAATTAAAAAATCAATAAAAAAACAGTTTATGTATTACAAAAAAGTTTAATTTATATAATAACAATTTATATGTCTTTTAAAACTAGCTATTTTTAAAAAATTCATAGTTTATACACTTGTGCAATTTTTTCGAACAAATACAATCACCGAATTTTTTGTATTCATGCCTTAAATAAATTTTTTTTGTGTGGGTATTTTAAAATTTCTTACAATGTTACTTTTAGTATTTAATTATAATATTTATATAATTTTTATATATTGTTATAATTATCATCTTTAATAGTAATAAAATTTTGTCCATAAATTCTATGGTACAAATAATATAACAATAAAAATATTAATTTTATAAAAAAAAGATATAGATATAAATTCAATATAAAATTATATTGAATTTATATTCTATATCTTATTTTATTTTAATAAATTGCATATATTTTATGGTATAAACTAATTTTTTTAGAGTAAAATATTCAATTGATATTTTGAAGATATTTTCCTTTAATTTACAATAAATTTTTTTTGTAAAAATTTAATAATTTTTCATTAATTTTTTATTTATTTTACAACAATTTTTAAAATAGAAAATATTTTATTAAAAATAAATTAATGAATATTATATTTTTTTGTTTAAAACTTAATATATTTCAAAATTAACATTTTGGTATATTAGTAATTATAAAAATTTAAAATACATTATTTACAAAAAAATTCTCGCTACTGTAAAAGGAAGGAAAATCTCAAATATACATTTTACTAAATTTGAATAAGGAATCATATTGATATTTTATTTGTTATATTATATCTTCATCTGTATTGTGTGTATATGTCTTCTACTTTTATTGTAAGTTTAGTTTTGTAATACCAGTTATATTTTTATATAAATAAAATAAAAAAAAGGTATAAAAATAAATAATTTTTTCATTTATGGACTTTTTTATTTAGTAAAAAGTAAATTCATCTATCTGCCTTTAATAAGAATATGTCTAAAACCTCAAAACATTATATCTATAAATATTGAGAATTCTTTGAAAAACTAGTTTTTTTCTTTTCATTATTTCATATTCGTACACAAATTTTTACACGAGAGAGCAAAGTATTTATTATATATAAATTTTTGATAAATTCAAATTCTTATCTTATTCAACATAATTTTGTTGAACCATGTCAAGATTTCTTTGCTACCATAGAATATATAATAAACCTATTAAATATATGAAGTTAAATTTACAATTATGTAACTTTCATTGACTCATGAGATGCAAACAACACCTCGTCTAATTATAACAGAAAAAAAAATTCATTTATTTTAAGTGGGCAACATAGGTAATATGTGCAATTGAAGCAAGATGACTTTTTGTATATTAATTACTTTTTAATCGCTATAATACAATATTAATAAGGTGATTCTCATCTAATTATTCAATATAATTTCAATAGAACTGACTTGGCTTATTGCGAATATGCGTTCTATGCAATAAATTTTCATGGTCGCATTATTGGAGTTTTATTAAATTAGTTGGTCTTGATGATTTTAGCGGGTGTAAAGTTTATAAATGTTGAAACTTATTAAATGAAATTCATCCAAATATAATTAATAAGCATTTTGACGAAATTATTATTAACGAGTTTTTCCTGGTGCAGGCGAGGCGGATTTATATAGATCACACGGTAAAGTGTATCAGATACGAAAACTTACCACGCAAGTGAATTCCCTTGCTCAGATGCGTAGTCGCTCGCGTTGTATTGCCAGTTGTCCTTACACATCTGTATGTACAAAAAGTTAAGAGGATAATTTGAGCTTTTATCCCTGGCGACGTAATGATCACGCAGAGAAGTGCCGATCTGGAGGTGAAAAATTTTTTCAGGAAACGATGCGGGCCGTTAGTGAATGCAGTCAGCACCGTCGGGCTAATGCAACTCCGTTTATATGTACGCGATGTGAACATGTGATCTGTGTATTTATCACCGTGAATGAATAAAAAAAATCATGAAAGAGAACTCGTATATATTGTTCGCAGCCAACGCATTTTGAATAAAGATTTACGGAAGAATGCCGTTTAATTTAAACTTACTGTTGCATCATGAGTTTCGATGGCCGTTTATTATCGCCGATATTAGTTCTGCTATAATTGATTTTGATTTTCTCTCTGGTCATGGCCTTCTAATAGACCCGAAGAATAAATTTTTAGTAGACAATGTCAGGGGTTTATCAACGGGAGGAAAATAGGCAATGAACAATAATATCCCGCAGGTGAAGAAAGTGATTGGCGAGTCGGTGTATCACCTATTATTAACCAAATACCCAGAGTTAACACGACCTCCCAGCTTTTTTAAGCATCCAGTAAAACACCGGGTTGTACATTTCATCGAACCGACACTTGGAGAGTTCGTTTACTCTCAACGGTGGTATTTAGTTCCAGATCAAATGAAGATGGTCAAGGGGAAGTTTCACTATATGCTGCAGCAAAACGTGGTGTACCCCGGAAGAGATCTTTAATTTTCACCAATACATGTTGTTCCTAAAGAGGACAGAATCACGAAATGAGGAGGAACACACGAAACACTTAGAAATCTTATTTGAGCGGTTTAAAAAATACGTAATTGTAATTAATTCTGTAAAGTATGTTTTCAGTGTCAAAGGAATTACGTTCCTCAGATATATGCTTAACGTAAGCAGTATCACGCTATTGAAAGAACATGTCGACACAATAGCGAAATTCACGTTATCGAGTACTATTAAATGTTTTGACGGTATGTAGATATGTACAATTTTTACCGAAGATTTGTATCGCATGCTGTGAAAATTTTAAGATAAATAATTCGCCGGAGTCAGTACAGAAGGATGACAATAAATTGAGAAAATTATTGTCGACAGAAAAATCGTCTTTGTCTCTCAGAAAAATGTATTTTCCCGACGATTAGGTTTATTTGTATTGCGATACAATGAACAGCTTTATACGGCCGTTTGTACCTGTGCAATTGCTTTACGAAATCTTTCATAAATTCCATAACCTATCGGATCCCGGCGTACGGTTGACACAATATCTAATTGCTTTGGTTTTTGTGTAGTCGGGAATGAACACAGATTACAAAAAATGGACAAGTGTGTGTATCCGTTATCAGAAATGTAAGGTAACCTGATATGTTTCCATTCTCGTTAAGTAATTCTAGAAGTTCGATGCGCGTTTCGAGCAGATCCACATAGACTTACTCACAATGACAAATTACAAAGATTTCTGATATTATTTAACCTGTGTGGACTATTTTTCGTATTGTCCAAAGGGGTGAATTTCCCATTTTGGAGTTTCAGCAAAAATTACATACTCTTGCAGTATCGGAGACACCTCACGTGTTCTCACAGAAGAAAATTTTTATCCAATTTCTTTTCTTCAATAGGAAAGATTATATAGTCTTCTTGTTTCCTTTCTTAATAATTACAGATCAGGGTTCCACCATGAAGCTTCTTTTTTCGAACTTTTAGCATTTTTCTTGCAGTTTTGCTCAAAAGTCTCTACAATAAAAGTTACAGTTTAAAGTTACAGATCTGAACTTAATGATGTGCACAGTTTCAAGTCAGAAAACGAAATTGCGAAGCTGAACTTCTAACTCCTGTCATTAAATCAATCATTTTTCTGAGTTTCCTAATCATTTGCTTAGGTTTTATTTTTCATCCCATCCAAAACGTTACATAGTTGTAATCGAACTCAGAAACTTCATCAGATTTGGTGCATTCTTGGCATAAACTAAAAAATTAATGATGATTAAAGCAATGTCAATGATCTCTCTGATATTAATTTAAAATATAGACCTCTTTTCTATATTCAGTAAGTCCATCCTTGTAATTGTTAGATACTCGAGAAGATGACTTCCTTTGCGATTGGTATCAGAGCTGCCCCCAAACAAGATGGTAGGCGTTGGGATAACACCCAACACCAATTCCAGTACAATCCTATATTATACTGGTAATATTCTTAGATGGATAGTCATAAAACTTATAGAGAGATTGTAACTATCATTTTTCTTCACTTATCCAATTCGTTTCGTAGAATAAAAGAGGTAATTAACTCTCGTACACAAAATTCTAATAGAGGATTAGTTATAAATTTTTTAATAACTAAACAAGACCTAACCAATTTTCTGGTGCTCAAAATGAGAGTCGCAGTTTTTTATCCCCATTATATACCTTGTCAATCAAACAATCTGGGATAATGTCCGTTTGAAGTATATCAAGACATCTAACTAGAATACCAAACGCATATTTGCTATTATGCAAATTAATTTGTAAGAACTATATTCTCGTCTATGGTGCTCCAATTTTATGGTGACCTTAACAGCATAGAATTCTTAACCATCTGTCATGCTAGGTATCGAAGGTACCGATGATGTTCTCAATCTACATAATAGCCTGTTCACTTGTCAGTTTAGCGTCACTGTTATCCTTCTTCTATACGATAACATAGTGTGCTCTATCCAGTAAATAATAAGAGCCCACAAGCGACGCTTTTAATGGAGTCAATCTGATCCTTATATAAGCAGTTAATAATAAGAGTTTCTTCTCCTTTACTACCAACCTTACTATTGGTAACCGGTTTGCAGCTGGTCCCTCCAGTCCTTATTAAGAAGCTTCTCATTTTGGCACGTAAGTCTTGGCAGTGCCTTGACAGAATCCACGGATTTCGACAAATACATCAGCACCTTCTTGTACCTAGCAAGATTCGTCATACTAATTTCCTTAATTTCAATCTCCACATTTTTTGTGACAGGATCGATATTTTTAAAAATAAACTCCTTGTCCACCTGTTGGTAGCCATGTTTAATCAATGCTTCATGCTGAAATCATGTGTCTAATAAGTTGGATACCTTTTCCTCGGGATCCAACCCAGCAATGATTAGAATGAACTCTTCCATGACCCTAATGTAAATTTCTTCTGAAAACTTTGCCTTCGAATACTCAACGGGGAAGATTACCACCTTTAAAACAGGGTCGACCATATTACTATAGAAAATAAGGCTTTTTTAGTGCCTTTTCTTTGCCACAAGAGTCAAAGTTTCGTTTGATAGCTACGATGTTTTTCTTCCTCTTCTCTTTGCTGAAAAAGTCTTACGTTCTTCTTTTTATTTTTGTATTATTTTTTTCGTGCTTCTAAGAATAATTACAAACTAATTAGTCTATATAATTTAAACTTTTCATTGAATTTCCCCGAATTTAGTATACAAAAAATGTTAGTTCTTCTCCCTTCTTGCTTAAGTGTATAGTAAATTTTAATATATAATATTTCCAACAAAATTCCTGTTTTATAATTAGTATTTTTGTCTAAAATAAAAGTTTTTTCCAATGTACATTATATTAGTATTCTTTAGGATATATCGTTACCATGGAACAATTGGTTTTCTCTTTTATATGCTTGCTTGTCTGTATTTTTAAATTACATTTGATTTCATTAAGCTGAGCTTACTTATGTTATTTCTTTTTAATTAATATCCATATCTCAAATTCTCTTGCCTTAAAATGCAAAGTATTAAAATATTTCTTTAGTATTAAGGTTAAAAATACTATATCTCTTAAACTTTGCATTAACGTGTGGCCTTATTGTATTATATTTATATTAATACAATAATAATGCAATACAACTGTTATAAATTTCAATCTTGCTGTATAATACAATCTACATAATAAATATATAAATTTAATCTAAATAAATTTTCTCTCTCACTATCTCTGAAACTTTATAATATATAACTATATATTCTAAGAATTATTTAAAATAAAGTTTTTTTATTAAATTTTTAAAAGTTACAAAGTAAATAATAATTAAAACATACATTATATCATAGACTTATAGTAATTGTATACATTTTTTTTCTCTACACAGACTAGTGTTAATTTTTAAATATTAAGTATTGCATCCACGTATTTATATAGATATAAATTATATTTAATTATACAAATATATTTTAATAGAATAAATCAATCTTACCTTCTAGAGTTTTTTCTTTCGAATTGATTATAAAGAGAATTATATTAAAGATGTTATACATCAAATTATATCATAAACAAGCAGAGATATATACACTTTTATAAAATTCAAGTTATTTATCATTAAATATATTTGTAAAATGTTAACAGATAATAAAATATATAAATACGATAAAATAAATAATATCATTGATAATATATTTATATCTTTGGACTACTTGATAACGTATAGTTTACGATAAATAATTTTAAAAAATTAAAAACATCAATTTTTCAATTATATTTATGTGATAAAATGTTATATTTGTAAAAATATATTGTATATTCAAAATTCAATTTTTATATTATTAAATAATGAAAGTAAAGAAAATAAATCAAACTTGACTACTGAAATAATATGAAATCAAATATTTAGTTTTATTTATTATTTTAATTATTAACGTTACTTTTGTTCAAGAATTTTTTAATGTTTTTATTATGGCATTGCCATTGATTAATATTGTTGCATAATCAATGTATTTTAGTCAAATTATTTATCGTTGTTTAATAAGAATTAATTTTTATTAATTGTTATAATGTTATAAAAAATTGTGAATAAAAATTTATATACATTTATTATTGCATCTTACAATTGCAAAAAAAAAAAATTATTATGTGTACATGTATTACACCGAAAATTAATGTATAAATTTTTTCGCTATAAATTACCATTTAATAATTACATTAATCCTTAATTATTACCAATAATTAATGAAAGTTTTACTCTAAATTAATGAAAATTAACGAATTAATTTTTAAAAATAGCAACAAATATTTTACATGGCCGTATTTTTATGTACCATGCCCACCAATGCTTATTTTGTATGTTAAATACAGAGAGAGAGAGAGAGAGAGAGAGAGAGAGAGAGAGAGAGATAAAGATAAAGAGATAGAAAGATGTACAAAAAGAAATAAATAGCAATAAAAATATGAGTATAAATACCGAATGAGAAATATAAGGGAGAGAAAAATGAATGAGATGCAGAGAAGCAGAAAAATGTTAAAGAGAAAAAAAATGAGTAGTCGGAGAGAAGGGAAAAGAGAAAAATAGATTTGAAAACTACGGTATGGTCGTACGTTCAAAGACCCTGGGGCCGTATACAGAAGTGATAATTTCATGATTGAATATATCGAAGGGACCCCATGCTGATTTGAAATAGTTCCAATGCATTGAAATAGTTCCAAAAGTAAGCTCAAACCATGCCTGTGTGTATAAATGTAAAATTCAAATCAGATGCACACCTTCTTCTCGACCGTTCGAAGCCCCTAGGTTCATTCATGTGGTAAAATATACATATATTATAACGCTATTAAAATGCCAGCTTATTCATTTATGAGGTCCGCTTAAACTCTTGCATTCGTTTAATTTTTAGTAGACATATTCATTTACTATTTTGATACTTATTTTATGAACTTCCATTTATTCATAATGTGCATACTAAAAAAGGCTATTATTTGTTTAAAATCATGATACAATAAGAAAATTTGTAATTTTAAATTTGACATATTTAAATACAATTCAATATATTTATAAGCATAGAGGCTATTTGAATAAAAAACAAATGTAATTACTGTAGTACATTTATTATTTTTTTTAATATTATTTTCTATTATATTATACTGTTTATATAATACAGCATTCAACTTTTGTTCCTATATAAAGATTTATGATAAATTTTTTTACAATAGAACTTACTTAAATTAATTTTACAAATTACAACTAATTTTAATCAAATAAACATGTATACATAAATACATGTATAACATTATCACGATTTACTTTTACGTTTTCATTGTTTTATATGTGTATATATATGTACATGTTCACAGTATATATATAATATAAAAATTATATTTAACTAAAGAAGTTCATTGTAAAAACTACATATTAAAATAAAATAATGTTTTTCTTGATACTTATTGGTGAACTTTCATGAAAATTTTGAGTATATAAATTTGTATTTATTACTCATTTATTATAAGAATAAAATAAACATTTTTAATTATAAAAAGATTTTATTATTAATTGTTTCAAATTGAAAAACATTGACTTAAACATTTAAAATTGAGTAGCACAAAATTTTAGAACCTAATGTATTTATTACACATTAAATTACAATTAACATATTATAAAAATAGAAATTCTCTTGAATTTTAACGCGTTACACTATGTTAAATGCTCTGATACCTACGAAATAAATTCACAAGGAATCAAACTCTCAATCTATTAACATCAATGATTATAACTAATCGTTAATACAAATATAAATTATAATTGTAATATTAATAAACTACAATAAAAATCTATAATAACTAATTAAAATCAAATATGTAAATCCATAAATAATAATTAAAAAATATTTGTTTGTGCATTTAAAAGGCTAATGATAAAAATGTTTTATGTGCTTATAAGGATATATATAATCAAAACTCATTAAAATTTACAATAAATAAAAATTTATTACAAATATTTATTATTAAGTTTGTCATTTATGTAATGGTTTAATTTTAATCATTTATAATATATTAGTAAACAAATTTGGTATTGATATTTTAATTAAACGTTTTATAATAATAAAAAAATGTTTTAACGCATTAAATAATTTTTTATAATATATTAGTATGTTTATTATATATTAATACATTTTATAATATAATAATATATAGTATAATGATTAGCAAAACTGAATTTATTATTAACTTATTAGTTTTAAGGTCAATATGTGATAAACATATAAAAAATTTTAATTCATCAATGCATTATTAATCTGATTCTATTGTGCTTAAGAAAGGATTACTTATGGATAAATTAACATTGTGAATTACATATTATGAAATAATAAAGTACGAAAATGAAAAATGATTAAAAGCACTTAATAATTGTAAGCAAAACAAATAATTAAGTTTGTAAGTACGTGCACGATATTAATTGCCAAAGTAATAATTTATGTTCAATACTTAAAGATACTTCAAGTACCGGAAAATTCTGTTCATTTGATGTTATTAACATACCAGAGTTTTAGTTTATTAATAACAGGAAATAATTGTTTATCAAATGCAAACCAAATAAATACGAAATTTCCTTTGCTTTGTTGTAAAGTTCCATTTACACGCCCATTGCAAACTTATTACAGTTTTAAACTTTTTGGTTAATTTTTTTTTTTTTAATGTTATTTTAATGCATTTATAATTTTATTATTAATAAACGAAATGGACTAAGTTTGAATGCTGATGTAATTGAACTGATTTAGCCTTTTAAATTTAAAATTCTAAAATATGTTATCCAAAATATAAATTTTTAACGTAGTTGTATTTATCTCCTGTCAATACAGCTATTTCAACGAATCAACTCAAATGTGATATTTCGTTGACTTTTATAACTTTGAACCACTATATCTTCGCGCTTAGTTTTTATGCATATACTTCAGTGTAGTTCTATGTTACAATATATGTATTAAATAGTTATTTTATACATAATTATTAATAATTTAATTTCGATCAAAAGCTGAATTGAGTATTAAAAATCACATGTCTTGTTAGAATAGTCACTATTATTATATGTATCTATATATATATATATATATCATTCTAATTATTATAATATTGATATTTATTGGAAAAATGTGAAAATACTAGAAAAAATAGGAATAATTTAAAAATTCCATATGAAACACTGATTATACTTTTAATAAGAAGGATAGTATTCAATTTTAAATTAGTAAATATGCAAACATACTTAATATTTTTAATAAATGTCGATCAACAATTTTCTCAAAATAAGTAATTATATATGACCTCAGTACTATTTTTAATGTGGATTACGAAATGGGTATCATAACACAATGACATTTTGAATACTGACGTAATATCAATTTAATTTGAAATTTTTAACTAAAACATGATTTAATTCATTTTATTGTACCAAAAAATTTTATCTATATTATTTTTTCTTCACTACTATATTTATTTTTTTATGTTTTTTTTAATTGTATTTCTGGTAAAAATATTGAAATAAATACTAAAATTTTATCACAATAAAAAATTTGTCTTTGTTTTTATCATTATCTTTAAAAAGCAAGAAACACTTCTCACTTAAAAAAAGATTTTTAATTCAATATACTTAAAAAACTGTGGAGGGAATCAATTATAAAAACTTTAAAAGGGTTGCTATAATTTTTTATTATATTTAATATTTATATTTATATATATTAAAAAATTATAATATATGTTTCTTATATTTTTTATTTGTTTATAATACTAATAAAATACTTAATTGAAAACTTGAATGTTTATGGTCCCTAAAATATTTATTACAAAAATATCATGCATTTTTATATCTATTCTATAAATTAAATTAATTATTTTATTAAATTTTTTATTACATAAAAATTATTATTAATTATTCAATTTTTTTTCTTTAGCTTTATTATTGAGCGTACTGTAATATTTAATTTGTTTATACCAATTTTGTATTTATTTATTTTTTTAATAATTATTTCAATTAATTTAATAATTATTTCAATTATTCGAATTAATTCTTCTTACTTTCAATACCCCATATTTTATGAGCCTTATCTTTTACCTTTTTTACTCAACACACTACATTTTTTAAAAATGTTTCACAATTTCCTCTTACACTATTCGAAACTTTTATTTTATTGTATCGTCCAATTTTCCGGGCTTCAATTCTTATTTTAAATCTTACTAGTATTTTTATCCCTCTTCTCAGAAATTTTTACTTTTAAACTCAAATATATATTTTCATTATATTTTATTTTTCATAAAAATCTATTAAGTTATTTTTAATCCTTAATTGACTGTTTTTGTTGAAATATTATATTTATTTACTTTATCACAATTTTTTAAATATTTATCAATGCTTTTTACAGTGTGTCTTTCCCTTTATTTATGCATACATATATTTTATGCATACATTTTTTGAATAAATAAATAATATTCGCCGCACCTTTGATTTTCTTAAATTCAATTTACACTTGTTTATTTTTGTATCTATTTGTCTACTCGTTCCATATATAATTTATAATCAGTACTCATAAACAGTTATTCTTGTATAATTATTATATTTACTTCTTTTACATATTAATGCTTTTTTCTACTGCTATGTTTTCTATACAATTCTTTAGAAATTGTTTTTTTTTTAAATTTTATTCATTGCTTAAAAAATTTTTGTAACTAAATCTTTCTTACCAACTGTAAAAACTCCATTTCTGATTCTATGTTTACTTAGAAATTTTTTTTTCTTTTAAAATTTTTACAATCACTTGAATTTTTCTTTTTCTATTTTATACATTATTATTATGATAGATATTAGTATCTGTCTGAGCATCTAGCTGCGTAAATAAGGTGTCTAGCGCTGAAACAATTTGAACAGTGATTATTTCACCTAATATTGGGAAAAGCCCTTTAGAATATAGAAAATATACGGACTTTTGATTTTAATCTGTATAAGTTCAAACGCGGAAAATATAACGAACTTTTCACAAATGTAGAAAATAAGATTTACTTCTTATTCACTTTTTGAAATTCATGTAAGACATATTGTATCTGTAAATATTGTAGGTAGTATTAAAGTATATCCACTAAAACCTGCATTTATTATTCTCTATGAAATCTAAAAAATACACCGACTGTTAAAGCAGTCAGTTTGCACAGTTCATCAATTTATATAAATAATATATAAATTTTATCTGTGCCGTTCATATCCCGAGTGAGTATATCCTGAACATTTGGTCCTTCGAGCTGAATTTTTGAAGAAAAAACAAGTGCAATAAACATTAAGGTGATTAATATCTACAATATCAAGTGTACAATTGATTCATTAAAGATGAAGTGATGCAAATACATATACATATTGCAATATTTAATGGTTGTTGCAAAACTGAGTACACAGCGTAAATCGAAAATTAATAACAGACATCGTAAATTCAAACTTAAAAAAATTTAGAAGAAAGACAAACTTCTTAGACAATAAAGTGAAAATACAAAGTCAAAATACAATAGCAATGCAAATATCCATTACAAACCATAACGTTCAAAATCTTTCAAATGGATGTGGTTACAACAGTATTTTTGTATTTTTTTAAATAAATTTCTTTAAATTTTAGCAATATTTTCATCGCTAAAATAAACTGCTTATTCTTTTCCTTTCTTTTTGATAGTTTAAAAAATACTTGACTCATTTTTTATTGTCAACTTTATTTTCCAATTTTTTCTTACACTTTTTACCGTAGTTACCAATTACCAACTTATACGTGACTGATTGTCTTACATATAAGTCTACCTTACTTTTTTTATTTGTTTTGCTCCGAACAACTATTTATGCTTTTTGCTTGTCATGATGTACTTCTATCAATTTTTTTCTTCTGTTTTTCTAAGATATTTTAAAAACTTTTTTTTATCATTTACATCTATGACTCCATCATCTCTCTTTGTTGATACTACAATTATATATTTCTTTTTTACTCCATGCTATATCTGATATATTTATCTCAACTGCTCATATTTAACTATCTATTTTTGGTAAATATTTCATTTATATTTAGTTTTCTTTAATATTCTCTAGTATATTTTTTAAAAATATTGTTTGTTTCATATTGGATTAACAATTCTTTTTCTTACCTGCAGATTTTACATGTTCAACATTCAAATCTAGAACTACAATTTAGTAGTTGAACTCAGTCCGGTCTTATAGAAACAATCTGTCTACTTTTTCCTTGCATCTTTATCAATAATAACATTATTAATTAATAATGTTGCTATTTTTAAATTATATATCAATTTTTGACTGTTTTAATTATTTTCATCTATTTCATTTAACCAGCCATCTTAGTCCACTATTCTTACATTAATATTTTCTAAAATTAAACTCTCCTCTTTATTGTTAATTTAATTTTTCTCTATAAATTCGTAAAACTCCTTACTTTTTTGACGTATACATACAATCTCTATTTTCTTGTTTCACAAATTATTAATTATCCTCTTTTTTAATTATTAGTAAAATTACATATTTTTTTATCTTTTTTTTTCTCTTCTAACTACCTCAAATATCACATTATACTCTTTTAACATGGACATTATCATTACTTACCCTTTTTCTTATAAACAAGTTACAACCAGTATGATAATATTATGATTGTTTAGAAATTACTAATAGTTTGTTTTATTCATTTTTCCCCTAGAGAACACCACGCGTATAACAATGTATATTTTAGTTGGAATAATGAACTAGTGAAGTAAGATAAAAGAAAGTGCGAGCAAACTGGTATAAGCTAGGCGACTGAGCAGCTCAGCACTCAGCATTGAATAGTCGCGCTTTGATTCTGAATGTATTCATTTATATTTTGTGAGAGTGTACATTTTATACATTTATCTGTGTATATATGTATTACAGTACACCTGCTGCGATAGGTGCACAGATAATAAGTATAATAATTTTAAGTGGTTCAAATGGCGATACCAAGGCTAAGCAATTAACTAGATACAAGTGATAGAAAAACCAACAACCTACAGGAGGTGCGCATGCGATTATTTGTCGGAGGAAGTCGAATGCTCGTATTAGAGTCGCCTCAGAAATTTAATTATAAGAGATCTGTTTCCATCTCGTTTTAACTAACGAGGTTTTTATATCCACAAACCATAAGTGAAATAAAATAGAAATGAATATGGTAAAAGTAAAAACGCTGTCTATTTATATTGTCTAATTAAATAATTGCACAAACTTTTTCTTTCCTTCAGTCTTTCTTTTACGTTACATATATTAAATCTATATTTATTTTATACAAAATACAGTCTGTATTTCACAAATAAAAAAGGTCTTATAGATCTATTGAAATATTATATGTACAAACATAAATATACTTTTTATTTAATTATTTTGACAGAGCTTCAAAAAGGGAACTATTGTCACTATTAAAGTAATTATTAAATACAAGAATGTTAAGTCTTTAGGGCAGGTAATCATGATTTGTGTTTTTTATTTTTATAAGAGTTGATTTCTCTATTTTTTGTTATCCAAAGTAATAATTATATCATTTTTCTTTACTATTTCGGTGTTATAATTTAATTATTTAAATTATATATATTTATATCTAATGTTTTAACCTTTAGTTATATTTTCTTCCTCACAATTATTACTATAATTTTTCTTTTCTCTTTCTTTAACTAGGTATCTACTCTTTTTTCACATTTTACCCATCAGTTTTAATTAATCACAAAATTAATTGAAATAGATAACGATGTGACCTATTTTTCTTTCTCAACCGTGAAAAAAACACCTCAATATCTAAAGTAATCTATTTTTATATCCAGTCCCAAGCATCTAAAACAAGATATCAAAACATCACTGATGGATTAATGCTCATAACTAAGACGAAATTCCTACATGCATTTGTTTTTAAATTATATTTTCATACAGACCTTTTACGCATGCAGTTTTATACAGAGGAATCACTTATTAATCTAAAGTCCTTTGGTTTTTCTAGAGTTTTCGCGAATATTCAGAGATTTTCTAGTGATCTATTGAGAATTATCGAATAATTAACTACAAGCGCATGCGTCACAAATTTTCTAAGGTACTTAAAGCTTCGTCAGATGCCGAGCGAGGTACCTGGTCGGCCTAGCTTGTGAGCGTACGCCCTCGCTGACGGTCATGTTATGTTTATATACCATTGAATAAAGTTTGTATGTCTTCAACTTGCCTCGCAATTCCTGTTGGTTTTTTTCAACAAACCTCAAACTCCTAAAGTACTATTAACTATCAAAGGCTTTAAGATTCTACTAATTAGCTTCTATTCCTTCCACTCCTTCCTGAAACTGAAATACTGAATCTCTTGTGTTATAAAAAACCATTAAACTTCTGTAATTGCTTCTCAAATTAAAAATCTCAACGCCTGTTTCACTGAAAATTTTCTAAATAAAAAAAAACAAGTTTTATATTACAAATTTATAATTTATCATACAAATCAATTTTCTCCTAATATAGATGGAGGTATAGAAATTTTTTGCATAGGTCTTTTAATCTTACAGCTGTATGTAAGAAACGTCTATTTTCAACACACAAGGCACAGAGGGGACGGGGGATTAAACTAAACATACGTACACAATTATTTAATTAATCCAACATTGCCACACTTTATTCGAAACAAATATGAATGCACAGTCAACGACGACGTATTTGCAACCCTCCACGGCGTATTTCCAACTGCCCTCCCTCGTGCCGACGAGGTTCATCCTTACCCCCGAACGTTGACCAGCGGTCATCTGCTACGCAGATGCCGCAACTCCTTCGCCCAGGTATCCAAAAAACTCAACACATGGAGACCATCGGTACTTCCTGAGCATCCCAAATTTCCGTCGCTTACATGTAGAACTAGATATCTTAATAATTAAAGATGTTGCGATGGATTTTACCTTATCGAACAGTATTCTTCATTTAATTACTTTTTACTTTTCTCCTTATTATTAATTTTTTTTTTAATTAAAAACACCTTTTTATACATAAAACTCACCTATATAATTATTCATGGTTATTTTAATGCCCAAAATATAGTATGAGCTTGTGCATCTAATCCTCTTAGAAGCTGCTATGATCTAAATTTAATTTATAAGCGATATCTCAAAAAATTTTCCAATTCATCAAAAAAGACGTAGAGGTTCTAAATTTTTTTTTTTAATTTTAATTAATATTCATTCTGCTTTTGTATCAAATCTAGATTCAATTACAAAATTCATCAAATTAAATAAAAGAACTATGTATTCTATACTTCTCCTCGATGGCAGACAGGCCTTCGATAAAATTTGGCATGGTAGTATATACAAATTATTTCTATTGGATTTTCTCCTTATATTTTTTGTATATATATTTGAAATATAAATATATTGAAGGTGGAAACTTAACATTAATTGAATTTAAAATCACTCTAATAAAAAATAATACATTATATATATAATATAGTGAATAAATATGTAATATATCGAAACATGAAACTTCTATATAAATATAATATTAGGAGGCATTAATTTACTTAAGAAATTTGCATGACCTCGGAAATGTCTGTGAGAACATCTTTATTTAAGTCCTTTTCCTCATTATATTTTGGAGAATCATTCTTATCTCCTTGGAAAAACTTTGGATGCTATTTAACAAATTTAATTAGCCTTTATCTAATTATTATTAGGCTACCCTCTATAAACAACTGATGTTGTCGTAGTAAGCCAATGATCTCATTTATTTTAGATGATAGGGCCACGAAACGTTTATTATTTTCCTTGTATGTTGCTTTCGTTAACTGTAAAATTTTCTTTTTTTCTCCCTCATCGGGCGTCGTGTAACGTCACGAACCTACTAATGACGTTCGATATCTCAATCGATTAACCATGGCTAGTGTGCCATCTGTGGTCGCTCGAAATTCCTAATGGGCACCTGAATATACAGAAGAAAAACTAAAAAAAAACATATTTATTTATATTATTTTTTTTCTCAAAAAATTAATTAATTAATTGGGAGAGATAACTGTTCTGATTATTTTAAAGAAAATAATGTTATGTCTCAGGGGTATAAATTGTAGAATAATCAAATAAATTATAAATTGAGATAGATTGTATATATCTGTGATATCGACGATTTCATTGTAAATTTTTATTTTGTAATTTTTAAAAATTTTTGAGATATAACAATAAATTTTTATTTATTTCAGAGAGAAAAAAAAATAAGCAAAATCTAACAAATTTTTTTTTTCACACAGAGAGAACAGAAATAATAATTTGTATATGTAATTAATAATTACATACACAGGGTATAAAGTTGTGATGAACTATTCTTTGTGTTATGACAAAAGAAATTGTTATTTATCATGCCAAAGATTTTCCTTGTTAAGACCAGAGACATCGATGATCCGAGATCAATATCCATCCGTGTTATGACGGGAGTAATTGACGTAATTGATCAGTAACTGTAGTATGCCGTGCATTGATTGTAAATAATGCTGCATGTAATCACGTCAACCCTTATGTTTTCAATGTTTTACAGATGAATAATATTTTACCGAGAGATTTTGCTTTTCTATGTTCAGGATTCTCGCGTAAGCACCAGAGTCTGATACAGTTAGCAGCTCGAATAAAAATCCTCGTTTCTGCAAAAAATCGCCATTTACATAATTTAAATTTCCTTTACATTTAATTTATTTTAAACATCACCAGAAGGCACTAATATTTCTCTGTTCCTGTAACGACAAGAACTGATGGTTCTCTAACAAGAAGATCACCAGTTGTACCGGCACACTGTCTTCTTTTAAAATTAATCATTACGATGAAATAATTTTTTTAGAACATAACAAACCACGAAATTACTGAGCGGGCGATGAAATAATCACATTCGTGTGATTGATTTTATGCATTCATACTCATTGGACATTCTGTGGCGTGTTGGATTAATTTTCTAATACGATGAAAACTAACCTCAAAGAAACACAGAACAAGATCGTTGTTTTTTGCGAATATTACTTGTATATAAATATTAGAAAAAAGTTATAATTTTTATACTCTCTAGAATAGATATTTAAAATTTGGATAAATCCTTAATAGTACAGAGGAATTTTATGAATAATCGAAAAAATCTACTCACTTGCTTTTGAACGAAGTAAACCAATGCCTGTTGGTTACATATATTTTAATAATTTATTAAATCTTATTTCTCGGGTGAAACATTATTTTTATCCAAAATTGTTTTACTTGGGTATTTTAGATATATAGTATCTAGTCTCATAGCATTATATGCTCATTTATTCGCTCATATTACTTCAATCACATAGCCTTATTCATCTATATGTAAAAGACTGTTGAAGAAAAATACTCTTTTACATCGTATAATTAGATTTTATGATGTCTCACCAGCAGTCATTATATCCTTGTTACATGAATACCTAATTTACCTAGATTTACCTATAAAATTCTTTACCACATAAACCAACGATCAAAATAATTATTATATCTGCACATTTTCATTCAACATATTTTTGAAAATTGATAATATTAAACAATGAATAAAAATATAATAATTTAAATAAATATGAAATATGAGTAAAAAAAGACGAAGTAAAGACAAAGAAAGGAAGAGAAGTTTATTACGCTAATATATTACAAAACTGATGCATATCTATTTTAACAAAATTATAAAAGTATAAAGAGAAAGAGAACTTAGCTTATTCTGGTTATTTAATGCATTCTTCAAAATTTTACATTCATATGAAACAAGAAAACTATTCTTAAAATTTAAAATGAATCTTATAGGCATTTACGTATACACTTACGCACAAGTTAATTTATTCGTATACTAATATACACCTTTGTATAAATCTATAAATATCTAAATATATGTGCACATTGATAAATAGTTATATACAAAGTCATGCATACACATAATTAGTTTTTTCTGATAAAATGCAAATATTTCATCTATATTAGTTTTAATTTATTTAATGTAAGTTATTACATTATATATGTAAACATATAAATGAATATATTGATTTGAAACTTGCTTGAATAATATTTGTGATTAATTTTTATTTTTTATTGTTATATAAAAAATAAATAATAATTTTTGAAGCATGATCATTATCACATACGTAGTGTATCCGGAAAGTAATATTTTTTCTTTTTCTTTTTTTTCTTTTTTGAACCGCTCTTTTCTTTGGACATTTCACAGAATTTGGAAAATGTACACGGTAGTTTGTTATATTTGTTTCCTTTTCTTTCGATTATTAGAACTGGTAGAATATTTCTTCGCGCGAAGTGTATTTTTGAATTTAGTATCACGGCGCGATGGATTGATTGATGGAACAGTTTTACTCGGTAAAAATTTGTTTTCCGCTGTATAAAATGCTGTAGAAACTTTAAAATGTTAAAAAAGTTTTTCAGAATAAAATTAAAAGCAATTAAAAAAATCATATAAGGCTTTAAAAAAGTCCACCGATGAGTTTCGTTGTTAGTAAATTTCTCGAATTGATTTAAACGCCGAGCGTGTGTATAAAATTTTGGGTTCAAACAGTCATTTAAGGGCAATCAATGACTCTTTAAATTTATTCAAGTTTGCATGCAGTTATCCTTAAAAACTTGTTTTTGAAATATTTAAACATTTTTTAAAAGTTTCCATAGTGTTTTTATCCAAATCGCACATAAAATTTTATCATATAACGCTATTCCACCAAAAAGTCCATCGCGCCATATTACAACACTTTGAAAAACACTTTTGATGCGAAGATCAATCTTGACGATTCTAATGATCGAAAAAAGGGACAATTAGAAAAAAAAATTAAAAAAAAAATACTGGCTTCAAAAAAAAAAAAGAAAAAAGGCATTACTTTCCGAACTTACCATGCATATTGTAGAAATGATATAAATATGTAGAATAATATTATAATTAACTTGAATAAAATATGTATTATGCTTAATAGAAAATAAAAATCGATTGTATAAGAGTGTGCCGTATAATTATTTTACATTCAACTAAATTGCATTAAACAATTTTTTTTCAAAAAAATGTAACTTTGTAAAAAATAAAATATAAAGATACTGTATGGTATTTAAATTTTAATAATTCATTAATTACTCGATCGAGTAAAATTGATTATATTTTAATTACTTCGATCATTGACTTAGATGTTTTATAGACAACAAAAGTGAGTAGAGAAAGAAATTTTCATGATTTATTTTTAGTTCCTAGAAGCGTGCAAATATTTTTACAAGTATTTATGTGAATATGTAGTAAATGATAATACTTGTCGGGTCGGTAGACAATTGATTGACATTCACGGTTCTCACAATTGATGCCGATACAATGTTCAAGTCTGTTTCGACATATTTGCATTTTTAATTTATCATTGTCAACTGTATTTTGTAACTTATTTCAGATATGACTATTTTTGTTATAGATCGATTCTAAAATATGATTATTGTTATTGCAGAATCTTATCACTTGTGTGATAAAATGACATATGACTCTCAAAAAATATTTATTCAAGTATACAACTCTTTTGTTTATTAATATATAAATTTAGTTTAATATCGCATTACTTTTTTACTAATAATTCTTATCTTCCCTTTTCATATTATTCTTATTGCTATATTACATTCCTATATTATGCTGTATTACTATATTAGTTTTCATATTTTTCACATACTTTTATCTTGTACTTATATTTAAATATATATTCTTTACGAAGTTATTTAAATTTAAAAAATAATAAAATATAAGACAATAAATTTATTGTAAAATATGGTATCAATCATAATATTTATATTACGATGATATGTTATTAATAAAAATAAAATAATTACAATAATGAATTTCATGTAAAAAAAGGAGATTGAATTCCTAAATATATTTCTTAGAGTAAAATGATTTACAAAAACATATACCACTCGATAATAATCAAATACCAATACTTCACAATCAAGAATTAATTAGATTACCAATATATTCCAAATAACAATTTTTTAATTTAATATAATAGCAGATTAATATCATTAGATGTGATCTAGAAAAATGAAACCTGATATTTAATCAAATATCTTATTGAAATTAATAAATCAAGATTGAATCCAAGCAGATTCATTGAGTTATATTGTGTTATTTAATTTATAACATTTTTGCTTATACTATATCATTTTATATTATTTTTATTTTAACAATTAATAACAATTATTAATTAATTATCCGCATCTTAAATGAGAATGGTTTTTTGCAAATATTTTTTATATATAATTATAATATATAATATTAATATATATTAATATCTTTTTTATATAGTTTTATTTTTAAATTAAGATTTATATAAAAATATATATATGGTTTGTCCACGAAGTATTGAGATTTTGCCTTTCATTTTGCTGTTATTGGTAGTGGAAATTTGGAAGGGGTCTTAAACTGTCGACAAAATCTTTTCCTATTAGTCTCTTATTTTTTGTTTTTTCGATAATTTGAAGCGACATAATTTTACTTCGTACGAAGGGTACTTTTCAATTTTTTGATACGGAGCGATGGACACAACGTTATATGATAAAATTTTGTTTGCAATTAAAAAAAAAATGGTGCGGAAATATTTAAAATGTTAAAAGAAGCGTATGAATATAATTGTATGTCAAAATGACAATGTGCAAAATGGTATAAAGCATTTAAAAAAGAGAGTCGGAAAAAGATCATTGACAAACTTCCACGTGTGAGCCTGAAAACCGTGGAATAACTACGAGTTTTAAATTATGTTTCATTCAGTCCATAAGTCCACCAATAAATGATCTTTCATAAAAAAAGTTAAGTGTATTCTTTTTTTTTTATAATTTTTAAACGCAGCATTCTCGCACAGCGCTTTTCCAGTAATCGCTTCAGCGCGCCGTATCAAAAATTCGAAAACTACCCTTCGCGCGAAGTTAAGTCTTATTGCACCTAATTATTGAAGAAAACAAAAAAAGGAACTAATAAGAAAAGGTTTTGTCGATATTTTAAGATCCCTTCCAAATTTCTATGACCAATAGCCGCAAAATGAAAGACAAAATCTCGATTCATCGTGGACAAACTATATGTTACATTAATACAAATTTTCCTTTGCAATACAAAAAAACTGATGAGAATTTGTGTAATAGACTTAGTAGTAGATAGTAGAAATAAAAATGTATATGATTCCATACTTATATTAAGTATTAATATAATGTTCTGTAATATAATGTTTTTAAAATTTTATGCATTTAACTCATTACATTAAAAAATTGTCGTTAAAATATTTAGAGTAAAAACTTCATTTTATAGGTATATGCAAAAAGTCTATAAAGTTAAGTGTAAAAAAAACTATAAAGTTGCTTACTGAGGACGTACACCATATTAATAAGAAAAATCTGTTAGAGATTAAAATAAAAGATTATAAGTCATTATTGTTCGCCTGTAGTTGAGCCGCTACCTATGGAAACATCGTGAAGTCATGTACTCAGTGCTCAAAGTATGAGATCACATCATCGATTGTTCACTGGTCTCTAATGGACAATCATTCTCATAGCTAAATTTTGGCTGCCTCAGATTAGTTCGGCTTCGAACTTTTAAAAAATCTTTTTCGATTTAGAAGCTGAATACTTTGGTTTAGGTCATTTCTGACATAAACTAATACTACTCATACGAACATTGTTGACTATAAACAATACTTATAGTTAAGGAAACGTTCACGGTCAATCACATAAACACTTATGTCAACACACACCCTTTTCACACTCATACGCATATACATATATGCATATGCGCGCAACTTTACACATAACAGCATGCACCTTCTAGTGTTCTTCTGTTAAGTGATCAGTAATTACTTAAATCCACAGAAGAACGTTGATCACAATGTTTCTCTTGGTCACGTTCCTCAAGGCACCTCCAGATTCGGGTACCTTGGTAACCCTTCCCCCCATCTCTCAATTGCACACCTTTAACCATCACGAGCTTATTGTAATCATAATTTTCATCCTGTACCCGATTGACATGATAACTCTTGTAAATGATCCTTCAGTAAATTCAACCATGCTTACGAACTCTGACCTTTCAATGGCTACCGAGAACGGTTTCACCCCAGTTATCAAGAAAAGGATGATGACCAGCAATAAATGCCCCTCTTCTCCCAGTTCCGATTATGACTTACAAGTTATAATTTACCCAACTCACGGCCCTCCATACGTAATTCTTCTTCAGCTAGCGTCATTCTAACCGATTAGCTGGAAAATACTATTACTCTTTCGGTAAAGTATCGTTCTCCACCTCTCATAATTATTCGAGATCATAAAAACTGATTAGTTCAAGCTTTGAATCTTGAATCACTTTGTATCATTCTCCACCATGTAACTGTCGCTTCTAACTCAATCATTATATATACCTCTATTGTAAATAACTTTAGTTCACTGACTAAATTTGTCGAAACTAAAGTCATCCCTTTTTCCACTAATCAACTACAAGAAAACAAGTATCTTATCGTAATCATCAGATAAGTTCATGAAAGTCTCACAAACATTAACTTCTTGTTTATCTCCAAAAACTTAAATACTCCCTGACCAAGGTCCATAGGATAAGACATAGCAACAAATTGTAACCTCTCATTCCTGTCCAATTAAATAAACCTAATTCTTTCTCTAGCACTATTTTCGACCTTAAAAAGGATAGACCTTTTCGGTGACGTTGATGAAAAGAAGAGGAAGAATAAACTCGTGCCTCAATGTTCACATTATCAGCGATTTAAACATACTGCAAATTACTGTAGTGTGAATAGGCGATGTGCCTTCTGCATACTTGACTGTACCACATCCGGTTGTCTTGACAAGGATAAGCCTAATCGCCACTTTTTGCTAATTTTTTTTAGTGAGAATTAGGCTACTTACAAAAATTGCCTAAAGTTTCTCACAAGGGCATAACATTGCTATCTTCTCTCATCATAAAACCCACTGTAAATGCTTCTACTCCTACAAAAGAAGCCTTAAGGTCCCTTCTAGTAGGCAGAAAATACGCCAGGCCTTAAATCTCAAAAAAGCAACACCCCCAGTCGTTATAAGTGCCAATCATCGCTACCCCCTGCAACCTCCAAGCTTATATCCTTCAGATGCAAGCGTTAATGCAATACTTTGTCAACTCCTTCAATAGCTGCTGAATGCCTTAATTAAAGATCGACTCATCTGAACATCCTAACCTAGAATGTTCAATTCCTTTCAACAATTAAAATCATCGGACTCATTCATCTTGTTTGTGAAAAAAATATTTCAGTCCTCTTAACGAAAACCGGAAGCAATTCTCAGTGCCTTGCCCTATCCAATCATCATTAGGGATAATCTCAACGCTAAACATCCCTCATGGGGTTGTCATGTCATCCACTATGGGACGGATTTTTTCAATTTAATCACTAATAACAATCTCATCCTTGAATTACCAGATTCACATACTAGAGTTACTGAAGTCTTAGGCCTCTTCCTTTGCAAGGTATTCCGCTTGCTATGTGTCTCCTCTAGATTTCCTCCGCTCGGATCACCTAATAGTTTTAATTAATTTTTGTTTAAAAATTCACCTTCCTCCAACTTCGGTAACCACTTCAATCAATTGGCTCCTCTCTTATCGAATAGCGCATCTTAAACAGGTCCTTTCTTAAGTCTATTTCTGAGCTCATACTAGCAATTAAGGCTTACTTTTCTCCTTTAAAAAAGATTTTTAAACAATCCACTAAGTTCATGTCAAATACCGTCAAATTTAATGATCTTCCATTAGGTATTGTTAAATCAATTAGTTTTAGAAACTCCATAAGGAAAAGGTAGCAGAAACATTATCTATTCATTGATAAATCCACCCTAAATAAATTATAGGATCAACTTGGGAAGGCTTTACTGTCATTTATGACGAAGTCTTTCATCACTTATATCAAAATCGAGGGGGAGAGCCCTGCCAAAATGAAATAATTTATCAAATCTCTTATGGATCGCCCTTCTCTTTGCTCCCTCTTATTCTTAATAGCTAAACCCTTCATGCTGATGAAGAAAAGGTCGAAGCTGTTACTTCTACCTTTATTTAATTCTCTGTAAAATCAATGCATTCCATTCTCTAGTCGTTCACAATTCATTCCATTCCATAAAAACCTCTATTTATAATAATTATAATTTTCCTAGACAGTTCACTACACCTCCGGAAATTAGTTATGCCAAATATATCTAAATTGTCTGGGGGATTAAAAATCTTCCTAATCAAAAGGTTCCAAGATTTGTTGGTCTTGTCAACGGATAGCTTAAAATCTAACCTCGAAAATATATTATTCTTCTAACCAACATCATCAATGCCGCATTGCACTTATAGTATTTTCTCTTATGCTAAAAAAAACAATTGTATTATGTATTCTCAAAAAGGACTCGAATTCCAGTCACCCTAACGATTATTGTCCCATCAGCTTATTGGCTTTTATCAACAATGTTGCAGAGTCCATTATTCTATCCAGAATTTCTAATTTCATTAAAAAAAATATATTCTCCCTCACTTTCAATTCAGATTATCATAGCACCACTCATCAACTCCTTCAGATCATCAAGTATATCACGGCCAGATTCAACCCTAGCTTTTCTACTACTATGCTTCACTTAATTATGAAAAATGCTTTTGACTAAGTTTTGTATGAAGGTGTCATCAATAACTTGACAGCCTTGGATTTCCTTCCTCCATATATTACAGGTATCATTTATTCTTATGTTTCTAATAGAACTTCCTAGGTTCTGTAAGGTTCTGCTATTCCCACGTTTAGATCAATTTTCTCTAAGATTCCCCAAAGTTCAAAACTTAGCCCGATTCAATGTAACATATATCTTGTGAATCCCCCTTTCATTTTACTCCTTGCCATTGCACAATATGCTGACGATATCATTATTCTGGACTTCCGCCCATTCAAATCTATTATCACGTTCCAGAATCAATCGTGATATTTTAAATGGTTGCTATTTATTATAGCGGTTTATTATTAACCTTAAGAAATCACAATTCTCTAAAATTATAAAGAAATCTTTCCCCTCTTGTATCAATATATGCGGTAGCAAAATATGAGGATATACTACTATCAAGTACCTTGGACTCAAATTTGATATGAAGCTTACCTGGAACAAAAAGGTAAGTAGCCATCAAAAAATTCACGTTCAAGTTCATATTATTCCGTTCTATACAAATCTTGAAATCGGATATCGGATTCTTTTCTCTGAAAAAACAAATGTACTTTAAATCCAAAATTCTACGACTTGATCAATATGCCCGTGTATTTAGTTTTTAGAAAGCTAAAACTTCAAGATCAGTACTTTTCTAAACACTTTTTTTATAATCCTGTTCTTACTAGTTCTATTTGGTAGCGGGGTTTTAGTGGGTAGAGACATATAAGGGGTTGGTGAGTCCGATACTACCAACTACTTTACTTTTTTGTGGTTCTTAATAAACTAATTTTTGTCCTCGCTACCCTGATCTCCTCCAAAAACTAAAGGAAAAAAAGAAAAGTTATCATTGCTTTTAGCAGTCAAATATACATTAAATATATATTTTGTGATTACTCTATTCTGTAATTAGTGTATATCAAAAGTGCTAAAACTATTTAACGATGATTACATGTTAGTTAACATCGGTTTTTAGCATCTTTATATTTATTAAAAGTTTATGGCATAACTCTGTATGCAGCAATTTTTAATAGATATATAATGATAAATTTAAAACATTTTTTAACAGTATTTATTATAACTTCAGAACATTGGGTTTTATAATTTGGATTGAAACCCTTGTAGCAGTGTTTCTACAGTATTTCTCTTAATAATTTAAAATAAACTATGGACTAATATTTATTTGTTTCATTATCAATAAATTTGTTAAATTTGATATTTTTTCTTTCAGCTATCATTTATTTATTAATACTTTTTTGATGAACTTGTTACAAGTATAAGTTAATAGTTATGAATCACTTTTATATTTTATTAGTACAATTTATACGTAATAATTATTATTGCGACAGATGGTTCGAGAGACGTACTGTGATCCAGATCATCACGTTAGAATAAGATCCATATTATAAACGGCTTTTGGGTTACAAAAATTCTTCTCGTCGTAACGAGTTCTGAAAAGAACACTGCCGTTATTACATCTCGAATTGAAAATGCACCTCTACTCTATTGTCGCGAGTTGAATAAGGCTAACACATCGATTATACAAGCAAGTATCCTCCACCATTACCTGTGTCGCTACTGAGTTCAACCTCACAAACACCGTCGAACAATAAAAATTTTGACGATAATGGTGATATTCATGGTTAAACCACTCGCATATTCACCATTATTGTTGGATTCATCAAATGTTGCCAAAATATCTGAACTGATGGATGTATCTATTGCCGAACATGCCACTGCCTGTTCGTCAATTACTGAACTAAAGCAATACTACTTTACGCATTGAAAGTAATTTGATATGAAATTGAATGATGACTTGATTGAACATGCTATAATTGTTATGCTCAAGCAATTATTCTATAGAGACATTATTCAGGTACAACCATTCTCCACCAGATCACTAAAAATCAACGACAGTAAGTGGCTGCCATATATAAAATAGACGTTTTTAAAAATAAAATTACTGAAAATTTTTTACCTGATCTCCAGATATAATTGTAATTTAATTTAAACCTAAAACCTGTATATAGTTTAAACATTGAATTAATATTTCCATTAAGTATGTGTTGGTCATGATATGCAGTTCAACTTCAGCAGTAGCCCTTCCAGCAAGGTCGTTAACCGTGAACAATTAGGAGACTAAAAAATGTTAGTTAATCTTGGATTTATCGCTCATGGTATCGTAATTAATGATAAGTCAATTTCCATATAATTTATTATCACATAAAATAAACAATCAAAGCAAAATTATACACAAGTAATCTCATGAACATTGTTCAATGTTTTCATTATTATTACGAATGTGATTGCTCCAGTGCTGCATACCGACGAAGCAATCATACTCTAATAAGAGATCGTCTGCTACGGTCGTTTCTTCACTTACTCAAAATGTGGCTTTTTCTTAACATAAGGTAGTGATATGGATACATTGAATTTTGTTGCAAGAGTAGCTTCTATGAAGATGACAGTCGTGACCTTTGCTTCTACCTTACGGGTGACTTTTCTGCATTATATATATATTCATCGGATGTTAATTAGTTTGATAGATTTACCGGCTCACATGTCGGTAAACATTCAACTTCTGAATTTGTTCATAGTAAAGAGGAGCATTCAATTACTCGAGCAAATGATTCGGGAATAAGCCTCTCGTATATTTTCATTTTTTCAACCTACATCTTTCATTTTGAGTTTGATATACTCTTGACATAGATAAGAGTGACGATGGTTGTGGTCCATTTACGATTCAAGTCATGTACGCTAAGATTTCCAATATATGGTATGAGTCTTCCCTTACGCAACGAACACTATTGAAGACTCGACGATATAATGCTAATAGGATAGGTTAAGTAGAGTGCTTTTGATTAGTAGGCGTAGCAACTTTATCTGCACGCTGTTCAAAAGTGTATTGGAAGGTGTAGGTTGGCACCCGCTAGTCGATAGAAATTTGATTACCTCACACTCAATTTGAATGCTACTTACATGCGCTGACGGCTGTTCTGAAGAGCATTTGATGGCAATTCGAGTAGGTATCTCTCTTATTGAGTCGATATTAAGTTTGATACATAATGTATTAGAGACGGTGTGCGTAAGCACTCATATTCCGATTAGAAACTTTGTTCAATAAAGTTCGTTATTCGTGTGAGACCCATTGGATGATCGAAACAATGAGTAAGGTACTGAGTCCAGCATCATAGATCGAAACAACAACTTACTTCATTACGTGTATAAATTCTTCTTATCATCGTTATAGTATGCATGCGAATTAACGAATATTGAACACTTTACAGATCAGCAGAAGCCTGCACACTGCCAATCGACTCTAACAGGTCTAATACTATTATGCATACTTAATATACATTCTATCATATTTATAACATCAGTTCGGCGTTTATTATTTATCAGGTCAAGGTCGGGTTGTGCAATCATTACACTAATGATGAGTGAACGTTTCAATAATAAAGTCATCATTCGAAAAGCCAATATTTACAAATGAACTACTCGCAATAGCGAAATATTTGCTGATACCGATTGCGTGTTCATCATTACTACATAGTAGAGTAGAAGGTATGCTTCTTCACCAATATCCCCATCTCTATTAACGTAAAAATAACATTAATATAAAAATGATAGCAAGATGGGTAAGATGTAGAAATATAGAAAAACGAAAATATTGGATGAGAAAAGAAGACAGGAGTTGTAAAAAATGCAGGAAATAGGAAAGGACCTGGAGGCACTTGATAGACGAGTAAAAGGGACAAAAGACATTATGAAAGGATTGAGGAAGAAAAAATGGAATGAAAAGAAACTATGGGAAAGCGTGAAGGAGGGTAGAAACACCTACATGTTGATATAAGCACTAAAGCAGATTGAGAGGAGAATAAAAGAACAAGAAGGGAAAACCTAGCAAAAATAAAGAGGAGTAAATAGTGAGAGTAATGGAGAAAAGGAGTAAAGTATAAAATGAAATGAAATAAATAAAAAGGTACAAAGACAGTAATAAGACAAAATGTTAAAAAAGTATGCAATGTAAATAAATAATTAGAAAAAAACTAAATGCATATAATGTCAATATTGCCTCCACTATCAATAACAAGTTAAATCATATAATAAAATTAGGCAAAGACTGTAATAATGATGGCGTCGTATACAAAATAAACTGCAAAGATTGTAATGCAATTATATAGGTGAAACTATAAGTATTTATAAAAAAATAATTTGCGAGCATAAAAAACAACAGAGTATTAATTCCATGATTTAAATTTATCGCTAACTAACGAACATACGAGAGACTGAGATAATGTCAAAATTTTAGACAGAGAACAAAATTATAGAAAAACACAAATTTCGGAAATGCTTTATATTCATTTAAATCCACACACTGTAAACAGGCAAGAGAAGACTCAAGTACTAAACATTCAATACAAACATCTGACGAGATTAATGATGACATATAGCTGAAATTCTATGCAAGTGCATCTTGATCCATTTAAATCTAACGACATGACAACATAAATTGCGCGAAATACTACGCTTTACTGTACTGGGGTAATATTTATTATTGTATTTTAATTTTAGCTAATTGTATTTCAATTTTATATAAATTTATAAATATTTTATAATAAAAGCCTGAAGAAGACAAAAACAATTTTGTCAAAACGTCGCCGATGCAAAACAGTGGTTTTATTTACACCCACCAGCAACTTTATCCAAAGTTTCTTATTATAATAGAGGGTATTTTTTCAAAAGCTACATATAAGATTTTATCCTTGTAATTTGATCTTGTTTTTCTATTTTCTTTGTACTTATATTTTTCCTCATATCATCAATTGCTAATTTACTAAAAAGTATTAATTTTGTAAATAGAATATTTTATAAAAAAAATATGAATTATCAGGTTCAAAAAAATTAAATAGATTCATTACAGTAATATGATTCGTTAAAATTATATTGAAACTACTGTATTTTACTGCAAATCATGTTATTATTGAATTAATAATTTATTGGTAACTGTCTAGTTTTCATTTTAAAGATACTCTGTGATAGAGTTAAAAGGAAATTATAAAAATACATTATCTACACCAATATTATGTTATTAAAATTGTCTTAATTGTTGTTCTCATTAGTAATAATGGAAAAATAATGATATCTAGTGTTCTGTTTAGATAAGTCATGTAATTAAATTAAACTGATTAAAATAAAAATGTACATCATGGATATATAATAATGAGTATTTATTAAATATTAAACCAATTATTAAATGATTATATTTTGTGAATAATAATATTGTAATTAATAATTGAATTATATTATATTGACTTATTTTATATTGTTTTAAGAGAATAGATGACGTTATATAGATAAATATACAAAATATTTATAGAAAATGAAGTCCATTTTTTATGAAAAATTGTAAACTATTTTGAGCACTTTATTAAATTGTGTAACAAATATGAAAAATTGTAAACAAATATCAGTCATGCAAATTGATTTATTTAATTTCAAGAAATTCATTATATTTTTAAAAATATGTTTATATAATTATAGCATATTATTATAATACACACATCACATACTACTCATTTAATTTTTCTGCTACTTATTTTCATAGTATTGGGATACTCTCTTATTTATCTTTCAATTTTTCCTGTTTGGGCAACTCCCGTAATTACAGTAAAAACAAATTAGATACTTGATCTCCAATTTTTAAACTTCTTCAATTTCACGCTTCACTTCAAACTCACACGCTTTTAAAAGTCTTACCCTTTTCTTTATCGCTTGAAATTTTTTTCTTCATCCGACTTAACAAGTTACATTTGCTATCCGCAAGGTCGTTTTCTTTTCATCCCTTTTTGTAGCTCCACCTTCTTGCACTCATCCTGCTTCTCTTTCTTCCTAGTGGAATCTTATTCATTCGCCATTCTTAGTCGCAACTGGAATCATGACAAAAAGTTACGTTTTCAGAATTCCGAGTGATCGCGGTAAACAGAAAGAGAGAAGAGTACACCCTATTATTTTCATCTACGGATTTCGTCTTTGCATCTTCAATGTCACTATGTTTTGTTTTACAATTTATCTTCTGTTTTGAATGACGACATATATATAATTTTCTATAAAAAAATAAAAATTCTGCATTCTATTTTTTTTCTTCTTTTTACATTTTGTATACTCTGTTTTAATATGTATATTAAAAAAATTAAAAAATATATATTTTGTCGTAATCTATGTTCATAATGTCTATTTCTTTTGTTGCATTAATTAACTTTTCTCCTCGTCTCCTTCAGTATTCACCTTTTAAAATAATTTATCAATAAAATATAATCCTATTATATTCCAATATGAATAAAATAAAGTATAATATAATATATTATAAATATAAAAAATATATAAAATAGAAACAGGAAATAATACTTTCCATTATATCATATTTATAACAAATACAAAATTTAAAATATTCTATTTTTTATTATTTATTTATTTATATTTAAAACTTTTTATTTATTTTATTACAGGTATTTTATTATTAAGAAATCTATTTTAAAATATTTTTAATAATATTACTACACTTTTATAATAATATATAATAATTATATAATAATTACAGTTTTTAATTAACTTGTAATAGATTTACAAGTTAAATACAATTTTAAATCTTATATGAGGTAAATAATATTTAATTTTATTATTAGAGATTTATTTTATTATATTTATTTTATTACAAGTAGATTATGAATAACATGTACCAATGATTAGACTTTTTTAAATTTTATCTTCTTTTATTGCCCTTTTACTTAATTCTTTTTACTTATTACATTTATTGCTTTTCATTATCACTCTCTTTTTTTTTATCTTTCACATTTTCCATCTTATTAGGTATTTAAAATTCACTTATACGTAGTCGATCCAACATATTGTTTTTATTTCATGCGTTAAGTGTCAATGGATTAAATGTATATCAATCTTCAGTAAGATCACTAAGTTTTGTAAGAAACAAAGGATAAACTAAAATCAAGCATTGGAATCTTCTTTAGCTGCTTTCAAGAATTACTGATGTTAATATACGATTGATAATATATGGTTCTATATTTAATTCTATATTTAATGCATTAGCCTCTGGGGAACTATATTTAAATATTTTATGAACGTGATACATAAAAATATTATATCCTAAGTAATATATTGTATTATATTTTGCACTTAATTTCATAATAATTTAATCAATCAAATCAAACAAGAAATAATCATAAAATTTTTTTTTATTATTTTTAATACTTCTGATGAAATGAAAACAAATATTCGAATTAGCTTATAGGTAAAAAATAATGATTAAAGAAAATTAATTTTATAAGTTATTCTTTGTAAACCTATCTTATTTAATTATCATCATTAAAATTAATTTGCATTAAAATTTTCTTTAAAATATCCTAATTTAATACGTTTTTTATTAATATTTTAATTCTTTATAAAAAAAATTGAATAAATAACTTTTAATATCATGTAAAATTTAATTTTATAAACTAAAATATTTAAAATTTTTTTTAAGTACTTTTTCGATAGCGAAAAATGTATGAATAACAAATTGTGTTTAAGACTCACTGTAAAAAAACTTGATAAAATTCTATAACCAAGCGTCACTTTTTATTATATTACTAATATAAATAATACTAATACACAAAATAGTTATTATATTTGTTAACGGATATCACTAAGCAAAGCAAGTCATAATATTTAAAAATAGTATAAGTATCTTTGTAAAAAAAATATGCCCTACAACGTATTTGTGCAAATTAAATAAGCAAATGATACAATTGAAAAACATCATATTTAAATATTAATATTAAATTATTTATAGATATAAAATTACTATATTAAAAAAGAAGAAAATTATATTTGTATTTATGAATAATAGGTAATAAAATTATCAATGAAAATATATAATCTATATTTCTTATTTTTTTTATAACAGTTAGAAAAAAATATCGAATAATTGATATGACATTTACAGTAATAGCATTAAAATATATAGATATTATTATTTAAATTATGAAACACGTTATATTTATATTGTAAAATGCATTTGTTGATAATCTTCTTTTTTGAAAAAATATCGATTATGTCTAAATTAAAAAGTATTTTGTAAGTAATATAAAAACTTTATAAATGAAAGAACCTTCTTTAAATAATTAAAAAACTTATAAAAAATAAATATGATAGAGGCAGTTGAGCTATAGTTTCAATACTTTAAAACAATCAATTGATTGTGTACCTCATTCTGAATAAGTCGCGTCTTACTTTTTTCAATGCAGGAAAAAAGATAAAGTAAAAGATCTTGAAAAAACAATTCATACAAGAGGAACGTGTGATAGGTAGTACACCACGAAAATTTTCTTATTCCCTTTAGACTTCAAAATAATCGCTGTTCCTTGATTCTCGTTCGCTGCAAATACCTAAGAAGGGGGAGGGTTACTAACGCATTCTTCCTTTCTCTGTTTCGCTTTCCTTTCCAACGTTTGTTACGCCGATAGCTTGCATGTATGGCGCCCGTGCGTCGGATCTTACGTATGCTGTTGAATACCCTTTTGCATAACTATGGCTACCTTCAGCTTATGTATGTGGGATGAGAAAAGAAGTGGGGTGGAAGCAGTGAATCTTTTTTGTACACAGTAAAAAAAGGAACAGGCGCGGTTCAAGTTATTGCTAACAAGCACTCTCTTGGTCTCAATTCTCGGCCTTTTTGTTTCACTCTGGCTTATTCGATAGCCATCGGTGCATGAGTACATGCGTGGACTCGCGCGCAAACGCTTTCTTTTGGTATCGTTTTACGGATTTTATTTTCTTTCTTATTCTCAAAGACGTGAGCAAGGCCAAGTGCGACATATCAAGAATTGTGATACGTTTAACACTTTAGCAATGTTGTTTGGCTCATTTTAGAATTTTAAAAAGAATGCAAGTGACAAAGTACAGAGAATCTAAAAGTTATGTATTAGAAGCAAAACTTAGAGATTCGTTCTCTTTTTTTCTGCTATTACCCATCTAAAATCGCGCGATAAAAGTTCGATTTAATATGACACTAATGAAATACAATTTTATACAAAATAATGTCGATCCATTATATTTTTTACATTTCATCATTTTATAATATTTCTTTTTGCCTATATTCCAATGTGATTATGTAATGTTTATCTCTCCTTTATCATCGATTTCTCTGTCACTTTTGATCTTCACATTTCTAGTTTTTTACACTGTTCATATGTATTTTTTTTTTTAATAACACAAGCAAAAGCATAACTAATTTTCTTTAGAAATCGATTTATTACAATATTATACTATTGAAATTTATAAATACGAAAAAACAGTATAAATGTCTGTTTGATCCCATCAAAACATTTTTATTTTAAATACACCAATTATTATCTTCAAAAATTTATTTCATTTGTTTAAGTTTTATCCTATAGTTTTAGATCAAATTAGCAAAACATATTAAAAATAAATTCAATTTCTTTATTTTTAATTCTTAGAAAATTTCGATTTACTATAATATTTAACAATAAAAAATTTACAAATATTGTACATAATTTTGTATACACTATTATGTAAATAATTTTTGTAGCTTTTAACGAAATTGTAAACATTAAAGAGAATTTTAAAAAAACGGTATTAATTATTTTCTTTTAACATAAGTTTACATATAATTTTTGTGTAATAATAACTGTTTTATTTTCTTATCTTAATTTATAAAAATTTATGTTTTTCTAAAAAAATTTTTCCAAGTTGAATATGTTTATACATATATTTTATATATATTTTCATATATTTTTTACATTTATAAATATCAACGATATTTCTTTAAATACATTATGCTTATAATAAAAAAATATTTCAAAATAAAAAATAATAAGTACATTTTAAAATGTTGAAATCTTTATTATGTTATATTTTCCTAATTTCATAATTTTTGTTACACTATAATAAAAGATATAATGCATTTCTTTGAGTAGTCAAAATTAAATTATCTTTACATGATATTCAAATTGTTGCTGAAGCTGACTTGGATGATTTAAATTTTGATTTTAATTTTTAAAAAATAAATTATTACTAGATAAGTTAAGAAAAATTTTAATGTTTATCATACGGGTCAATATTCAAAAATTCTCTAAAATAATCCTCAATCAATAATCGCTAAAACCCTTGAAAAATTGACTGTCTACTTAATTAGTATGTGATTTCTTTTCGTAACTCTTTAATAATATACAAAGTGTCTATATAAATAAAAAGAAATTTTTTTTTAATACAATGTATGTAAGTAATGTAATTTTCATCCTAGATTTTAGATTGGACTCCTCAGTAAGATTGAGATAAAAATACTTCCTAACTTATCTATATATAATGTGGTATAATTTAGAATCAATTCTATATAAAAATTGTTACTAAATAAACGATTATTTTTTTTATGAAACTTGTACTTAAAGACTCATGTGTCCAAATAATTGTAGATAATTTCATGAATTGCCAACATAATTTATTATATTTAAATAAACAGACGCCAACTCGATTTGTTCGATAATTGATTTTTGTGGATGTTTAAATATTCAATTGCGAATTTATCGCATATGTACGAATGAACATTCAAGTACATAAATATATTTCATTTCTCATTTTCCAATTCCTCAGTTCTTCTTAAAATCGGACCAGTTTGTTGGAGATGGAAATAAAATAACGAATTTTTGTTATCAATTATTTTAACACGATGAAATAATTTATATGTATAAATAGAGATGCGCATACGCACGTATAAATATATGTATGGATGCGTATATGTGTGTGTTTATGTGTATGTCTTGCTTCTATTTTGCTGTATGAATCATTCTAAATAAATTCATGTAAATAATTTTATTTTCCATAATTTGTTTATTAAAATTATTTTATTTCAAATGAAATTCACAAATCTAAAATAAACAAATCAAATATAAAATATTATATGTCATCAATTGTAACTGTATATTTTTCAATGGATTTTACTATTTTATTTTGTAATAGAATATAATATATATTAATACAAGAATATATATATATATATGACCAATTTCTGAATAATCTTAATTTTTTTATAAAAATAAAATTATTGTAAATAAATAATCTGTTTCATAGATTATCAATTTTAATACATTTACTTAAAGACTTATATTCTTGGGAAAAAATGATAATATACAATAATCTCATGATATGTGTGTACAATATATTATATGCGTATATATACGAATAATAAATTACTATTCACCAATGCTTACCATACATGTAATATTCACCATTTTTCTTAGTTATAATTTTTCATTTATGCATTGAATCAGTATCAGAATTTTTATTTATTATTGACTTAATATTCCTTTCAATTGTTCATATATTCACTCCGATATATTTTAGATCTGCAAATTTTTTTAGTACATTTATTACTACCAAATTTTATAAAAATATTATTCTTTTTTTTAAATTCAAATTTATCTTTTTTAATTTTTTTCATTTTATAAACTAAATAATAGAGCACTTTTTAGGTCATGAAAAAACAGCTAGTAATGCATATCAAAATTCATAAAAAATTTAGTAAATTTTTATTTCGTAAAATACTATTATAACTATTCAGAATTTTTTTTATTTTCTTCTGTACAATGAAAATTTGTAATTTTAACTATATATTATTAATATCCTAGTTGCAGCCAATAAAAATATAAATCAATCGATAACTAAGAAGTTGTGTAATTATCAAAAAATCGGAAAATTTTTACATTAATCAAAAAAATTGTAACTTTTTTTTTTAATATTTAGAACTCTAGTTTTGGGAAATTAAAGTAATAAATATGCACTTTATTTGCACCTCATTTTCACTTGATCAGATGATTAGTTTTTGAGTGACACTAATCTTAATTAAATTATACAAAAATTTACAAAATTATTTCCAGCTTAACTTACCGTACGATTTTAATTTTTTCAATAGTTTTAAAAAATATAAGAGTTGTACAATAAATCCTGTATCTTACATTACGTTTAAATAATTTGAATTGTTTAAAATATGAGAATAAATATAATCGAAAACGGCCGTGCGCTGGAGGAGTAGGGAGAGTAAAAACCTGGAAATTATAATATACAGTAATAGAAGTGAAATCCACGTTGACTAACCCCTCATTTTTGTTTCTCCCCACTGTTCATCAAATTGCATGCGCTCGGCCGTTTTTGAGCATCTTTATCCTCATATTTTATGCAATCCGAAATATTTAAACGAAATGTAAGATACAGGATTTATTGTACAATAATTATAATTTTTAAAACTTTTACGAAAACTAAAATCGTCCTGTGCATTAAGCTGAACTATAACTTTGTATATTTTTAGAATTTTAATTTATAATTTTATCAACATTAGTATTAGTCAAAAACTATTAATCCAATCAAGTTTAAATTTTGTACAAAGAAAGTGCATATTAATCGCATTAATTTCTGTAAATTAATTTCTCAAAAATGACTATGTTTACAAATTTTTTGATTAATTTAAAAATTTTCCAATTTTCGGATAATTTCACAGCTTCTAATTTTTCTATCGGTTTATGATAAAATGAATCACAATTTTATTAACTATAAATTTCCCATTGATACTATAGTTTTTAAAGTGAAACTTTTTATTTTATAGCAGAAAATCTTTAAAAAAATTGCATTTTTTCGTTATAATTATTAATAAAAAAAAAACCCTGAATATCATCAGCGGCATTTTAAAAAATAAGAATCTACTCATTTTTTTACGAGTTTTGATATGCATCACTAGCTGCTGTTTTCATGACTTAAAAAATATTCTAGTGCTTGGACTAAAAATAAACAATTGTATTTAATCAATCTTTTGAATTTAAACCTGACTATCAAACTGATTTTTTAAAAATATTATTTAAATATGCAAGTATGCATTTTTTACTAGTTTTATAACCATGGTTCAAATTAAAACTTATTTTATTCTAAATATATGATAATATAAAATAATTTAAGGATATAATGGAGTGATTCCGTTCATCAAAGGTATCGAAATATGTGTCTTAATATTAAATTAAAATAAACATGATTTAATAGTTTTTATTTAAAAATTGATTTTAATGATATAATTCTTTACAAATGTTTGAACTTAAATAAGTAGGCTTCCAATCCAAAGTAATAAAAATTATCATTTTTAAAATAGTTATTTATATATAAAAGAAAATTATTCATTTTGTATTAAATAGAATTATTAAATATGTAAAAAATGTATGAATTATTATTTTCTTGAATTTGTCAAGTTATGAGAAATAATTAGAAATGAAGATGGCAAAGTGGCTTTTAATATTTTGATTAATTATTTAACAAATTATTAGATCGTACTAGTCATCATGTATGAAAAATTTTTTTTAACAAAATAGAATGTAGAAATTATATATTATATTGAAGAATTAAAACGTTATCATAATTATTTTTAAAAAAAATTTATTTGAAGTATGTTATTTATTATATACTGTAGTAAGATAAATATATTGTTTAAAATAATTTAGACTAATTATACAGAAATAATCTTATAAAATTTATTTGCCATCAAAACACACAGAAGAACAAATCTTTATTGTATACATTTTATGAATAATTATTATAAATATAAAAAAAACTTTATACCATTATAGTTTTTTAAATAATTACAAAACAGTATTCTTATATAAATACTTCAATAAAAAATTAATTTTAAAATACCAAGCTATATGTACTAAGAATTAATAACGATAATACTTTAAACAAGATAAATGATAATGTAATTAAACTTCAAAATTAGCGTAATTTAAAAACATAATTCGTATAAATATTATATTATTTTCAGTTTATTAAGGATGCATTATATATTAAACTGAAAAAAATAAAATGTTATCGAACATTTGGAACCGAGCTCGATTAGTTACTCAAAAAACATATTTAAAATTTTAAAATAATTCCTCGTTTTTAAAAAAAATTATTATTTCTTTTATTTAATACGTATTCTTATGAAATTAATGTATTGAAGTCATTTTTAATATTGTAGATAAAGAAAAATACGTAAACAACAATCAAAAAAACTTGAATTTTTATAAACTTTTGACAACAGATCCTATAAATGTGACTTTAAAAAATGTAAATTCTAAATACTTTATTGAAGAAGATATTTGCGAAACTTGAAAATGATTTTTAATATTTTAGCGTAAGAATATTAAATATGATAAAAATCAATTATAAAACCGTACATGTGCATATATAAACTCATTCATCTTTCAATTTTTATGTATAAAAAATTAAATTCCCATTTCTTTTAATTATTTTAATTAATTTTAATAAATGTAAATAGATATAAAAGATATAATAAAAAAATATTGTAATATTAAAAAAAAACAAAATGAATGACAAATCTTTTTATAAAAATGTATATAAAATTTTTATATTAATAATTAAATGTAAATTATAGCCAAATTTTAACAAACATTTTAAATTAATTAATTAATTGCTTAAAATTAATTAAATATCCGGGTAATTTCTTAGACTTTACAATTTTTATTAGTTTTAAAATATTTTTAATGTGATTCTGAAAAGAAGAATAAATATTATTTATTAAATATCATAATGAATGGCTTAATATTTAAATTTTCTTATCAATTTAATAAAATAAATGAATCATATATTTTAATAAATTTCTGTAATAATTTTATAATAATATAATACTAGTATACAATATTAATTGCATTAATAAACCAAACAATAGAGTTTTAAAGTCGATAGTGAAACACAGTAAACTGAATATATGGAAAATCGTAAAAAAATCAAAAGATTCTTATTTTATAAAATGCTACTTGTAATATTTAAGAATTATCATTATTTGTCATTAAGAATTTTAACGAAAAAATTATTTTGTGTTTATTTTTATTTTTTTTTTTCTTTATAAGGTAACAAATTATAATTTTAACTTTTATAATGTCATTGAACGAATTATTATTAAATTAGAAACAGGAAAACATTAAAAAAATAGGAAAATTTTTACATGAATTTAATGATTTTATAGCTTAATCATTTTAAAATTTTTTGAAATCTAGTTTTGGAAAATTAAAGTGATTTATATGTAACTTCTATTGTACAAAATTTCAGATCTATCAAATTATTAGTTTTATAAAAAATATTTTTAATTATGTAAATATTTATTAAATTTAATTTAGCTTAATACATCACATGATTTTAGTTTTTTCATTGATTTTAAAAAATATAATGATGTAACAAATCTTGTATCTCATATTTTGTGAATCTAGAATATGCAGATAAAGATAACTATAAACAGCCGACACTATGTGAACAAAATGATACATGATCTGTTCATAAAGTATATCATATTTATTATTTGTTAAATATTTATTATTTATTAAAGTCGTTATTGGTTATAGCCATTTGGGTCTTAAAATGTGCGAGGAAGTTTTTTCTATTTTTTCCTTTTTCTTTTCGATAATTAGGAACGACAATATTTGCATTCACGCAATGCGTGTTTTAGAATCTTGTAACACAGCGCGATGGAGCGCCTTGTGGAATAGCGTTTACAATAAAATTTGGTGTACGATTTAGAAAAAAACATTGTGGCGATTTCTAAAAAGGTTAAATATTAAAAAAGGTTTTTAAGGGTAAAAAAAAAGGAACAAATAGAAAAAAAACTTCCCCGCAAATTATGAGATCTCTCCCAAATCACTACGACCAATTAGTCTAAGCAATAGAGTACTTTTTAGGTCATGATTAAAGCAGTTAGTGATGCATATCAAAATTCGTAAAAAAATGAATAGATTCTTATTTTTTTAAATGCCGCTGATTCTTTTTATTAATAATTTTAACGAAAAAATGCAATTTTTTTTAAGATTTTCTGCTATAAAATAAAAAGTTTCACTTTAAAAACTATAGTATCAATGGGAAATTTATAGCTAATAAAATTGTGATTCATTTTATCATAAACCGATAGAAAAATTAGAAGCTGTGAAATTATCCGAAAATCGGAAAATTTTTAAATTAATCAAAAAATTTGTAACTTGATTATTTTTGAGAAATTAATTTACAGAAATTAATGCGATTAATATAAACTTTCTTTGTACAAAATTTAAACTTGATTGGATTAACAGTTTTTGACTAATACTAATGTTGATAAAATTATAAATTAAAATTCTAAAAATATACAAAGTTATAGTTCAGCTTAACTTACCGTACGATTTTAATTTTTTCAATAGTTTTAAAAAATATAAGAGTTGTACAATAAATCCTGTATCTTACATTACGTTTAAATAATTTGAATTGTTTAAAATATGAGAATAAATATGATCGAAAACGGCCGTGCGCTGGAGGAGTATGGAGAGTAAAAACCTGGAAATTATAATATACAATAATAGAAGTGAAATCCACGTTGACTAACCCCTCATTTTTGTTTCTCCCCACTGTTCATCAAATTGCATGCGCTCGGCCGTTTTTGAGCATCTTTATCCTCATATTTTATGCAATCCGAAATATTTAAACGAAATGTAAGATACAGGATTTATTGTACAATAATTATAATTTTTAAAACTTTTACGAAAACTAAAATCGTCCTGTGCATTAAGCTGAACTATAACTTTGTATATTTTTAGAATTTTAATTTATAATTTTATCAACATTAGTATTAGTCAAAAACTATTAATCCAATCAAGTTTAAATTTTGTACAAAGAAAGTGCATATTAATCGCATTAATTTCTGTAAATTAATTTCTCAAAAATGACTATGTTTACAAATTTTTTGATTAATTTAAAAATTTTCCAATTTTCGGATAATTTCACAGCTTCTAATTTTTCTATCGGTTTATGATAAAATGAATCACAATTGTATTAGATACAAATAGGCTATTGACAATATAGTGCTAAAATTAAGACTTTCCATTTTATAACAAAAAACATAAAAGCATTTTTTCATTAAAATTGCCAATAAAAAAAATTGTAAATATTTATAATAGTATTTTAAAAAATAATAATTTACTAATTTTTTACGAATTTTGATATGCATCACTACCTGCTTTTTTCATGGTATAAAAAATGCTATATTGCTTGAACTAAATAGCGATTTTACAAATAATAAATTGGATTTATTTTCAGATCAAACCATGTGTATAAATATATGAATTAACGAACCTAAAAAAGCGAAAAACAGTAATTCCATGATTACTTATCACTTATCAGTATATATAAATTTAAGATAGATTAAAATTATTTTCATAAATTATATAGATTTCTATTGAATATTATTCGAAAGGACACAGCATAATATATAAGTAAAGCAGATATATTTTCGCTTTATATTATTTATTAAGCTGTAAGTTTGCGAAATTCTATGTTGAATAGAAAAATTTTAATTTATAATTTTGTATAATTTATTATTAATTATCATTTAATAAAAGATAATTAGACTATTCTACAAATTTTCATTTGTTTTTCTTTTCACTTTTATAATAGTTTCTTTTTACTATTTTTCAATATCTCAATACCTTAATAAGGTAAAGGAATAATTAAACATGAAATATAATAATGTTAATATAAAAAATATCATATACATAATTTTTTGTAGAATATATAATTAAAATAAAAACGAAATAGATGTAATTTTTGCAAGATTTTTTATTATAATATATATTCTTTTTAAGTGCATAAAAACATGTTCGATTAATATTACCTTATAAAATATATGAATGATATAAAATAATGATTAAAAAAATATTTATTTCTATATTTTGTTCGAAAAATATCTATAAAAATTTTAAAAATCTCAGAATTTAAAATAATATTTTATTTATTTACAAGACTCCTTTACATGACTCATTTACATGGCCTTTTGTACATGTATTGAAGCTGTCAAGCACACCGAAATATGTCTCCCAAATTTAAAATAATATATACCTCATTTTATTAAGAAATATGTTTTTTTTAATTTATAAAAAATTATGTTTTAAAATAATTTCTATCTACAGCTGAAACAAAAATTTGTAATGAACTTATTATATTTATTATATAACATATATTTTTAAAAATATGAAATATTAATTTTATAAATTATATTTTTACTTTATTTTGGTAAAAATTATTTATCAAACTATTAAACTATTTATTATGTATAAATTGTACTAATTTTAATAAAAATGGATAAAAAAACTTCATGTATTATATACTAATTTAGAAATAAATTTAAAATACCTTTATATCATAATAATAATAATATAAAATAATAATAGAAATTATTTTATAAATTATATATAATTAAAATTTTATGTTAAAAAGACAAAGCTTTTATTTTATGAAATAATAATGATATATTATAAAACCAGTAATAAAGTGTCAAATTTTAATTTATTACATATCTATATGATAACTTCTTTGAATGTAAATTTTTTTTGCGTTTCTTTAAACAATTGTCATTAAAAATATTATGATACGTTCAATGAAATAAAAAAATAATGAATTGTTATCAAACCTGGTTATTTTTAGTGAATACATTCCACTCCTTTGTATGCAATCACATGAATAATTATCGCACGATTCGTCAAATTGGCAGTTTATTTTACATAGAATTATTTGAAAATATGTCTATTTATGCGTGTTTGCAGGTACCTTTATGTAAATTTAAATATCGAATTCCAAAGTTGAAAATGCTGTTGAACAATTTGGAATCCACTCGCCAGGAATGTGGTAATGTCCCTACTATGCATTCAAATGGATCAGCATCTATTGTTTCTCCCTCTATCTCATTTGTTACTGGTTTCTTTTTTTTATTTCTTTTATTCTTTTTTTTTATTTGAATTCGCCTATCTCCTTGGTTCTATCTGCTTGGAGTTCGAACAAACGCGACAGACTGGATTGACGTTGAGGAATGACACGCGTGCCTGTTACACATCTTGCCTCTTACGATTCTTCCAAACCTAAGGAACAATCACTTCTTTCTGATCATTTTCGTGAAACTGACCTGCATGCATACACACGTTAACAATTTATTCGAAGAACGAGACAAAAAATTAACGTTAATTTTAAAGTGAGAGGGAGAGGAAGCCGTGAATTTCTTTTGCTCAGAATCACAAACTATTTCATTTTCCTGTTACTATAATAATATTAAATACTCTCAATATAATTGGTTTACAATTTACTAAAAAAATAGTGATTTCGATTTTATGAGATAATGTGATCAATTATTCTTTTTTTTCTCATACTGCTGCCCATCAATGTCGATATACAATAATATGTAATTTATATTTATTTCTATACTAATTGAATTGATAAAAGTATTTTTGGTATATTATAATATATTCTTATTTACACATAAATGATGTTTAAATAAATAAATTAAAAAAAATTAATATTTTTAGTGTTGGTAAATATTGATAACTCGTTCTTTTATATTTAACATAATATATAACATATTATATAAATAAAAATATTCACTTGATAAAAGTTTAAATTAAAAATGCTTTCAATAAATTATATATTTCCGAATTTTTAAAGAATCATAGAGATATTTTAGTATTATTATTTACTCTGAGTTTATTTGAATTTAGATGAAGAAACAATCTTATTGAAACGATTTGTAAGTACTAGATATAGATTTTACAGATATAATATTAGCAGTGAATCTAAAAATCTTTGTGGTGACTTGCATATATTATATTTATTTAAAAAAATCCAAGAATTATATTGTTGTAGCTATGTTTGAAAACCGAAAGTAAAAGTGAATAATATTAAATTATCATCATCATTCACAGTAGCCTAGTGCAAATTTAAGAGAAATAAAATACTTCCATTATATTATTTGAGTATTTACCCTTCATATATACCTAAATTAAAAAATGTTTGATTAACTAGCTAAATAGTTTTTATGAATTGAAAAGAATGTAGAAACAATAAAGAAGGAAGAAGATGAAAAACTACGACAAAAAGGGCGATGAAAGAGTACGTTTTATGTATAAGATGGAAATAACATAGATTCATTTATTAAAAATTTATTTTAATAATAATCAATTAGTGCTTTCTTAATAACATGAATATAAATTATTAACTTGAAAAAAATGCAGCAAATTTTTATATTTGTTATTCCTTGTATTTTTATTTATATATTTTTTGTACATTTAATTTTATTTTAGCTATTTCGTTATTTATTTATGTTATAACTTATTTTATAAATGTAAAACATATAAATAAATTTTTTAAATTTCTTGTGATCATGTATATGTTGTTAATATATTATCTATCATACGTTAACAAAATTTTGTACGATACCTACTGTAAATTTTATATTTAAAATTTCTTTTTTAAAAAATATTTTTATTTATGTAAATAATCATATTTATAGAAAATAATAAATTTTTAAATCGTCTTTTATAAATTAAAATAAATTATAATAAATAAGACTTTTAAAATTTTATGTAAAACTTTAGTTTGTATAAATAATTTCTTGATAAATTTCTAAAATATTGTGCTTATTCTTTGCTTGGCCAATATTTTTCGACATTATATGAATTTTTACTTATACTTTTTCCACCTAGCTTCACTTTTCAAACTTTTTATCGATCATGCCGTCGATTTATACTGTTTTTTTTATCACTATTATTCATTTTCATAAATTTCTTACGCATATAATCATTTAATCGAATTCAAATCGAATTTCAAAGAAACTAATAAAATACAGGCTGTTCTTGAGAATTATTGAAGATGCAATGAGAACGACTGTATAACCTTTCAAATTCTATTTACTATTTGTATTACTAAAAAATATAATACAAGCATGAGTTGATAACAAATACTTGTACTTAAAAGAAGTTTTCTAAGTTTTTCATTCTATAATACTTTCTATTTTCTTCTACTATTTTAATGAAAATAATAATATTAACAATACGCCTCAGTTATATACTTTATTTATTAATAGCAAAGTTATTAATGATTTCAAATATTTTTTGTTAGTATCTATGCTACAAATGAGTTGTACTTTATATTATAATATTCTAATGAATATAGAATAACATTGATATTATGTTCATTAAAATAATATTAATTTAAAAATACAACATACAATACACATAAAACTTAATGTTTATTATTTAAACTGTAAGGCTTTCTCTCTGAACCATAGCCAATTTTTTTTTATGTCATATCTTATAGACTAAGCAATATTGTACTTTTTAAATGGTTAGAAAAAAACAGCCAACCACATTTATTAAAAATAGTAAAAAAATTAATACATTCTTATTTTCTAAAATTATTTATTATTTTATTAAAAATATTCAGGTTTTTTTAGTAACAATCTTAACAAAAAATTTCATTTTTTTTTTAATTTCCTTTTTTATAAAATATATCCTTATAATTTTAAAAGTATACTGTCAAGAGATGAATTGTAGCTATTGATTATGAAGAAAATTCATTTTTATATCAATCAATTAGAAAATTAGAAGCGGAGATATTTTCAAAAATTTAGAAAAATTTAAATTAATTAAAAAAATTATAACATAGTTATTTTTCCCTATATAGAACTCAAATTATAACAAATAAAAAGAATTATTATGAATTTTATTTGTACAAAGTTTCAACTTAATTGGATCATTAGTTTTACCAAAATATAATTTAAAAATTATGTGAATATTTTTTAATTTTAAATTAGTTCAGTGCACTTTACGATTTTAGTTTTTTTATTAATTTTAAAAAATACAATTATATAAGAAATCATATATTTCACATTTTGAAAAATCTTTTGGAATATTTAAAATATGTGGATAAAGTTTATCAAAAATGGTCGAGAAATAATTTGACGAGGAATAGTGAGGAAAACAAGAGATGAAGAGAACAGCTGATCTTTCACTACTCTATAAGTCAGCCCAGTAACAGTGTGATGTTATATTTTTTTAATGTCTTGATGTAAGGTCATTAAATGAGAGATAGAGTTGATAAATCATTTTGACTATCTGGAACCTTCTTTATCCTTCCATCTCTCAATAATAAACTGATTCCACCATTGAAAGACAACCTTATTGATTTCTTTTTGAGGAATGGATACCTCGTACTTTACTAATGATAGTCCTTATTTCTGTTTGCATGTATACTAGTCTAGTGTGCAAACAATTTCGTTCAATGTGACCATTTCACAAACATTCAAACTAACACCACTTTTGCTTTTGGAGCTATCAATAAATTACGTAAGGCCAGCTTTCAAGAAGTTATTTACCTTATTATTCCAGTTTTCTTTGTAAAGTATAATAGCTTCATACTCCTTATCGTATATGTGACTTTAAAGGATACTGTCATATTCTTTAATGCTCAAGTACTTTGTATATACCCTTGCCTTTAGCATCTTGTACAAGGTTACTATATTTAAAATTAGTTCTAGAAATTTTGAGAGGGTAGTTATCAATGCCTCTCAAGAAGATTCCCTGCATGTTGCTAAATACATTCGAGCTATTTTTGAGATTTCATCTGTGACCCCCAACCATGATCTAACGAAGGAGATTTGACTTAACGATTACCTCGTAGATTTATTTTACTTTCCTGGCTGCATGCTCCATGAATTACCAAAAGCCCTGCTGCAGGTCCACTATCTGTTTCTAGCAGAGCCATACTTCATAGTAATATGAGTATTCGTATTTAATTTTCTATGCCATATCACATCCACATATTTAGCTTCATCCGCTAATTTTAAAAGACATCTGTTGAGTCGTAGTTCACGAATTTTCTTAACTTTGTTGAAAATAGGAGAAATGTCATTTTCTCGGGGTTGACCGACAGACTTACTGATTTTACCTGCTGAGTGATTAACAAAGAGCATATGTCATCTCATCTGACTATGATTATCACGGCGTCTGCATAGGTTTGAACATATATTCCATGCTTTTTAATAATTTTAAATAGGCTATATATAACCATGCACTATAGTATTAATGAACTCACAGCCCTTACTGACCTTATCGCTGATGATGATCATACTATTTTTAATTACAATACTTCTGAAGCTAAGGATGTTCCCGATCCAATACCTGAGTGAGGAAGAATACTCTTAGATTCTAGTGCATTACGTATAGTTGCCCGAAGAGTTCGGTTAAACATAATTTAAATATCCAACAATGTAGCCAGCATCATTCTACGATTATTCATACCCATCTGTATAAATCCAGCAACTTCAATGAGTGTAATGTCAATAGACTTTTTTCACTGATAGATGTATTTTCTGTAGCTTATCCTCTAATATTCTCTAATATCCTCTAACGTGTCTGTTCAATAGTCTTTTCATTGTTTTAAGCATATAGGTTTTCAAATAAATAGGCCTGAAATTATTGGGAGAGTTACGTATATTCCTCCAAGTTTCGCTATGAAAACCACTTTAGTTATGCTTTAGGGTGTCAGGATATATTTTTTGTACTATAAATATAAATAATTATATTTTTTAATTCGTTGTAAAAACTAAAATCATAATGTATTAATAATAACTTAATATATTTTCACATAATTTATGTAAAAATATTATTTTAATAAAACTATTAATCCGATTAAGTTGACACTTTGTGTAAATAAAATACCTAATAATACCTTTCATTTACCATAATTAGAGTTATAAATATAAAAAAATGATTACGTTATAATTTTTTAATTAATTTAAATCTTTCCAATTTTTTGAAAATATCTCCACTCGTAATTTACTAATCGATTTATATAAAAATGAATTTTCTTCATAATTTTATTAGCTATAATTTATCCATTGATAAACAACATATAAATTTGGCGATTTTCTAAACAGTTCTTAATAAATAGCTAATATGTGATTGTACTACATCATTATTGATCATGGCACATTTTGATCATACGAAAACTTTGCATAACTTCTGTGTATGGTATCGCGAATTCTTAGTCATAATTTTGTTCTATATTTTGCTTTTAAAAATTATATACTATATATTAGTAGCTGCTTCTTATTAGCTTTTAATTAGAGGATCTATATTTTAAATTATTTACGCTGAGATCTGATTGTTTATTAAATATTTTAATGATGAAGTACAATAATAACAGTCCACTAATATTCAAGAAGTACGAATTGATTGTCAAAATATGGTATTCAAATGGATTTTAAAACAAATTGATGCAACTATACGAGTATCAGATTTATAAGATTTTTTTGTATTGGTTAGTTCTAAAAAGAATAACATACCATAAGTTGAATTGCGGTTGAAACAATTTATACACTTATAATACAATTATGTAATGAAGGTAGCATGTATACTCAACTAGCACATATTATATTAAGTTGATCAAACAATATTTACGATGAACAGACAGGTTTTTGATAGAATTGACCAATAAATGATTAATTTAAGCTATTGAAACAATGTTTCTTATTTTTATCTCAATTTATTTGACGTATACCACGTTTTAATTCCTCTTAATCTCGTAATTACACTGAATCGAATAATTAATTCAAATGTTCTAAAAAGTAATAACAAACTAATATTTAAAAATTTTATTTTAACAAGTACCACCCATCACCTATATACTTGAAACTTAAAAGATTTTCAAAGTAAAAATATATAAAAAATTATTTCAGATAAATTAAACATATGAGTAGTTTTTAAATATTCATAATACTTTATATCCTTTAAAATTGAAGAATCAGTATTTCCATCACTTTTTGAATCTATACCTAAATATTAATAATTTTTAACTTACCAATTAAGAAAACTTACCAGTTTTAATCGATAAATATATAATGAATTCTGAATTTTATTGTAACAAAAGTTCTGAAGAAAATTCTCCCTAAAATTATCTTGAAAAAATAATTATAAAAGCAGGACAAATACATTATTATTGTTATATGATTATCGTTAAGATAACTTTCACAGAATTAATAAATTCTAGAATAGAAAATTTTAGTTTTGGAAGTTTATATTAATCAACTGAAATACGCAAGTCTATAATAATTAACTTATTTAATTATTAAATTATTTAAATTTAATTTATTTACATTTAAGAATTAACTTATTTATTGTATATAGATTTGACAATTTATATCCACATGATATAATGTAAAAAAATAGTTTGAATATTAAATCTATATACAAGACTGGATAAAAATAATCAGGATTCCACTAGTTCCAATACAGTTTCAATTTTAAATAATATTTGTAATAAAATTACATTATTATTATTCAAATAATATTTAATAATTGAATTTTTGCAAGGGTAATAAATTTTTTTAAGTATTTCACTAGATTACTATCATTATTGACAATTGATATTACTCTGTTCAATTTATTGTATATTGACATATCCATCTAGCTAGTATATTGACACGTTGTCACTTAATTATTATAAAATGCAAATGAAGAATGCGATGAAATTATATAAAGAATTTCTAGAAAAATAATAAATATTTAAAATATACTTTCTTCTTCATCCTAATATATACACTTTGATGTTGATCTAGCAATTTATTACAGAATAATTTTCATTTCATTATGAAATCCCTTAGATACATTATCAAATTCAATGTCGATATTAAAAATTTACATATTTATCCCCGATTTTATTTATAATTGCAGTAAATAATACAACTATGTTGAAGAAAAGCTAAAAACTTTATCGGTAGCTTTTTTTTTATATGTAAACAACGATCGACAGTAAACTAAATTCTCAGAGTTTTCTTACTTTCAAGAAATTAATTATTTATATATTTCAATAGTTTATTATTTAAATTTAATATATTATAAGAATGTGCATTTAAAAAAAAAACAATATTTTATTTTATAATTGTGAAATTACATGATTTTTTATAAATTTATTTTTAACACTATTGTTATTATTAATTAGGTTAAAATTGTAAATTATTAAAAAGTAATATTATTTATCGATTGTAATATTTTAAATTAATGTTTATTTAATATAAAACTAATTTTTATTATTGTTAATTAAAAAAATCAATAACAGCAGTTCCCTATACATATATTATTAAGTTAAAAAATATGAATTAAAAAAAAGTAACTGCTGAAAAATAATTAGTAAATCTTCTTTCATTGCAATTATAAATTAATAATTGTTTTACAACTTTCTGTAATTATAAAGTAAATGTTTAATTAAATTAATTATTAGCTAATTCAATGTAATTTACGAATTTTATTCATCTGTTGAATGATATAAAAAAATAAATAATAACCTATTTTAATTTAAAATTTAATTGTAGAAAATTGATATTTTTTATAATTATAGTATGCAATGATTCTTGAAGCTCTTATCGGAAAATAAGTACGAAAAGGAAATTTGTAGCATATATATACAAGTATATTCTGTTTTCAAAATTGGATATCTTATTTTCTTCGACCATATATAGTTTATGTAGTCTTTTGATTTTATAAAATAAAATTTCTCTTGTATACAATCCTTATATGAATTCTTGCCATTTTCAATTTTCACTACATACTTGACCGTAAGATGAACAAAGCTCTCTGTATCTAGTTGTATAGAATAAAATGATACAGGAGACATAAAAAAAATCAATATAGAATGGAAAATAGAGTAAAATAAGTTACTTGTGGATGTTCGTTCGGGGAGACATTTGAAGATCGAAACATGTGCCATACAACGATTTCGTTCTTGCAAGAGGTACCTTTTTCCCTTATCTTTCGAAATACCAAATCCTTATTCAGAGAACCCTTGTGTCCGTTTAATCGACTTTTGGATTTTCATAAAATTTATGAATTTCTCGGAACTAACTGCTATAAAATATTGAATTTATAATATGAAAATAGAACTGTTATTTGTTACATATACGTTTTTATATAATTAGATGCTTCCTGAAAAAGGTTATAAATTTTATTAATTTTTGCAATTAAGTAATGTCCAAACTTTTACTCTTTTTACTCTATTTTATTTTTGCATAAAATTTTATTTAAATAATTGTTATAAATTAACGTTTTCTACAAATTATTTTGGTATACTTTTTTAATAAATTAAATAATAAAATCATTGATTGAAACGAATATATTTCAGTACTGTTATCTGCAATAATTATTTGAGCAATAATAATTTTTATATTTTCAATTAAAAATGTTTTCCTATAAACAATTATAGTAATTATATTTGTATTATGTTCATAATATAAATTATACAATTTATTAATTAACTTATATTCATAAAATAATAATGTCATAACAAAAATAACTATACGTATATTCAATTTTATTATACCAGGAAATTTACTGTATATTTAAAAAAATTTATAAAATATAGATTGCTATATTTTCAATTTAATATATAAATGAAATAATTTTATTATTTTAATTATTTTACACTAATGTAATATGATTCTATAACAAACTTTATAATGAATAAAGGTTTGGATAAAATAATACTAAACAAATATAAGTTTAAGGTATATTAAAATTAAAAATTCTAATTTATTATTCATTGAAAAATCTTATATATTACTTCAATACAAAATACACTGTAAATTATTATTATTATACTATAAATATATGGTTCATCTAGGAAATATCGTGTTTTTTTTTCATTCTGCGCCTATTCGTCGTAGAAATTTGTAAAGGATCTTAAAATGTCAACAAACTCTTTCCATAGTTGTCCCTTTTTTTTTGTTTTTTAGATAATTAGATGCGGCAGGATTTTACTTCGCGCGAAGGGTGTTTTTCAGTTTTTTGTCACGGTGCGATGGAGCGATTACTCGAATAGCGTTACGCGATAAAGTTTTGTTTGCAATTAAAAAAAAAACAGTGTAGAAACGTATAAAATGTTGCAAGAAGCGAATGGATATAATTGCATGTCAAAATCGCAAAGTGAAAAATGGCACAGAGCTTTTAAAGAGGGCCGAGAAAGAATCATCGACGAGCCTCGATCTGGGCGCCCAAAAAGCTTTCGAATGGCTAGGAATACGAAGCGCGTCTTAAAAATTTAAAATTTAGACTGTCCATTAACGATTAAAGTAATCGTGGAAAAACTGAATCTAACGCTATCAATGATGCACAATATAGTGCAAAAACATTTATAAAAGTGAAAATTTTTGAAAAACATCAAAGCTGAAGAATTTGAAGATGAATTTGAAATTTGAAAAACACGCCTTCAAAAATATGTTGATGCAGGAGGAAATTATTTTGATGAATTTAAAATTTTTATTTCACACTGTTTATAAATCCACCAATAAATCATTTTTCAAAAAAAAGGTAAGAATTTTTTTTTTTAATCTTTGAACAAAACATTCTCGCGTAATGGTTTTCCACTAATCGCTTCAGCGCCGTGTCAAAAATTTGAAAAACACTCTTCTCGCGAGGTAAAATCCTACTGCATCTAATTATCGAAAAAGGGACAAATGAGGAAAGAGTTTGTCAACATTTTAAGACCCCTCCCAAATTTCTACGGCCAATAATTGTAAAATGGAAAAAAAAACTCGATACTTCGTGGATGAATGTACTTTACTTATACAATACCTATATAAAAAATGTAATTATTTTATAAATAAATGTAGAAAATGTAATAAATTTTATGATTCAAGAAAAAATATAAAAATTACAATGAAAATAATATATGCATTATTTATTCGTGTTATTCATACACTAATTTTTAAGAAATTTTTAATGTCCAATTCCCTAATCAATGATAATGTGAAAGGTGAATCTAAATATATAAATATAGTTGTATAATAAGTTGTATTTATGATATAAACATTCTTCCTTTAGTGTACGAAAATAAAGGTTATATACTTTACTAGTCTTTTTTCGTAAGTGTTTGACTTCTATTATAGGATCCATTTTTTCATGTTCATATTAGTTAATTTATTAATGAGGGGTATTAGTATAGTATTAGTATCGCGTACTAATTTTCTTCTAAAGTTACTATGAATACGGTCCCAAATAAAGTAATATGTATTTAAATTATAACCGACTACCAATTTTATGCCTTCGCTTTTTTCATTCTTTAATCAAAGCAGCGACTTTTGTCGGTAAGTAATTTTGAATCTCATGTAAAAGTAAACTATAACAATAATTATTTCTGTACTTTTACCTCCTAAATCCTTGTAATGGACAAACATAATGGCAAAGTCGGTCACAATTTTTCGTTAAAAGGAAAATCTGTAAAATTTTTATAATAATGCAACATTTTCCCTTGTCAAAAATACCGGAGATCAAGATGCCGCAATTTCTAATTCCCACTACTTGCACTTGTAAATCCATAAGTTTCGAATAACAATAATCTCTGTGGGTATTATATTAATACGTCAAACTAGATATCAATAATAGTAGGTCAATTAAACGTACTATTGCTATATAACTTAATTTATGAGAACTCTATTCTAGATGAGAGTAATGAATAAAGACTTTGAAAGACTTCGTAATCCATCATGTTGAACATCGGATGGTTAGAAGGCGCGTTCCATTTGGATCACGACATTACTCATAAGAACTTAAACGTTATATATAAACTTTATACCAATTGGCATCAATATCTGGTTCAGTACAAAATTTTTATTCACCTTATAGTAACAATGGATTGTGAGAGCTCCATGTGTTCATAAACATTGAAACCGACTATTCAACCGAGATTTTGTCAATTAGTAGAAATAATCCTGCCTTTATGTCGCTAAAATTCTCTGCGAGTTTAATCTTAAAGTAATTAGTAGGTATTATTGCAATATTTAGATAAATATTTAGATTTATTAGATTTAGATAGTGCTATTATTAGAGATACTGCTTTCGGAAAGTCTTTTTGTCTGCTTGAGTGCCGTTTCTTCTGGGGGCTGTAACAAGACATGGTATTATTTTCTACTATTTTACCAGTACTTTATGGTAGTCAATGAAAGTCTCTTATTTTTATATATGTTTTTTAAAAGCTTGCCAAGGTGATCTCTTAAACTAAATTCTGCAACTTGCTGAGATTTTGTCAGTAACCAGTGTATGAATATGACTTCTAGAAATAATAGAATTTCTGCTCAAGTTTAAGTTTTGGTACCTATTTAAATTTAAAACCTTTAACATTTCTTTGTTAATTTTGTGTTCTTTGTTATCCATCATGATTTTGAATTACGAGTGAGTGGTATATTGCCATTAAAGTACTTGTCAGCTTCCAGAACTAGGGTGGTTAACCCATCCTGGATCTTTGTACTATCCAGCGACCTGCCTCCGTTAAGCTTAATTTTTCTTTTATGTCTTCTTGAAACCTTTGGAATTGAGTTCCTCATTAAGATACATTCACACTATCTATTTATTCCAGTTATTTTCCACACTTTTCTATTAAAAGTATATGTACTCGTAATTAATCCTTGATCCTGTCATCTATAACCCATGTACTTTACATCATTCTTTCAATTTATATACTTTGAGCGAATCCATGATATTCAATTTTCAAGTTTTAAACCTATTTGAGAGATATAATGAAAAAGATACAATAATTCCTTTTACTTAAAAATTCTTTTTTTTCCAAAACCTTGAAAAATAGCGATTCCATTCAGTTTGTTCATGAATTGTAATACGAATAAACATTCACTATATACACGCTTTACGACGAAAAAAAATACATTTTCTTCCCATCCCATTTTTAATTCCATTTTTAATTTTTATAGAGATAGGACGCTGTGACTTTATATTAATATATTTCTCAACCAATTCAATATTTTATTTTTGCATGTAGATACAAAATTAATATATTAAAAAATTTGGTAAAATTAGAGATTTTAATGCTTGTATCTGACTTAATATTGACCTCCTTCCACTTTTTCTCATTCTTTTTCAATATCTAACTCCTTTCAATAGTAATTTTTTTTATAGTAAGTACATAATATTAAATGTCCGTAAATAAATACTTAATAATTAATAAAAAAAGATCAATTAATTAAAAAATAAAAATTTAAAAAACATATATTTAAGTAAATAATAGATTCTATAACAAATTTAATAGTATTGCAATAAAATTCATCATTTAAAAAAAATATTTACCGTTATTAAAACTAATATATATAAATTATTTTTATAAATAAAGAGACCAAAAAATAAGATAGAATTTGTGGATAAATATTAACAAAAATAAATAAGTAATGTTCAGATACTCTGATATACTTTACCAATCAACTGCTGTGCACATTGAAAAGAGCAGATACAAAAACAAATTTAAATAAAATTTAAACAAATAGATCTTTGTAGATAATTAATGTAAACGAATTTCTAATGCTCTTGTTATGAAGTAAATCAGAAAAATTAATTATATATGATGAATATAAATGTACATAAACGAATATATAAACTAATTAAATGAAGTCTCATATACTTTGCGAAGCTCTTCACAAACATGGTAAATGGGCGTGTCGAGCGGGCGAAATATATGAACTGGTAAATACAAATACATGAATCAACACACTTCCTGTATATGCGAAGACCTCGAAGTTCACACCACCTTGTATATAAGAATGTCTTGACAAGACATATTAAGCTCATATACATTACTTATGCGGTTAGTGATAAGTATCGAACAACATAGTTAAGAGCTCCAGTTAAATCTAAACATATAGGTAAACCATGTATCTGAAATTCTCCAAAATGATGCTTTAACGAAGGTATACATTTTTTGTCAATATCCATTAAGATAACAGATTAAAAATACAGTTAGTGTTAAAATATAAGTAAAATAAAATAAATATAGTAATTTTATTGTGTGCAAATAAGATAACAAAGTAATTTAAGAAAAAACGAGAAGTTTTTTGTTCGTAAATAAACTAATTAAAAAAGTGATAGATATAAGTGCCGTAAAGAATATAAATACAAGTTTTTATAAGAGTGTTACAAAAAAAAAGAAAATATTATAAAATAATAAAATAAGGAAAATTTGAATAGAAAAAATTTAAAAAAATTTCGATAAAAAAAATAATTTATATAATTTTTAAATTATTAATAAAAAATTAAATAAAAAATAAATAAAATTAATTTTTATTTAAATTTTGGATTTTTGAAAATACAATAAAATAAAATATTTAATATAGTATAGAGATTAATAATCATGAATTAATTGATAGTATACATCATATTGAGAATAAATATGTCAAATATAATAATTTCGATAAGAAAGTAAATAAAAAAAAATATTTATAAATGCTATGAATTTAAGTTACATGATTACACAAATTTAAAAATGATTATAAGCACACATGTGCAACATCAAAATAATGCAAGGTAAATATCAAGCAAAAATAAAAGAATTGAAATAATAAAATATAAGAAAAAATATACGATTAATTATACTCCATTAATAAATAACTACAACAATAAAATATAATATAAAAATAAAAATAATAATTCATAAAAATGTCATATTTTTATGAAAGTGGTCGGATATGCAATTATGAATTGAAGAATAGGTTATATATGTAACAAATATAAAATATAATAAAAGACTTAAAAAATAATAAAAATCATGACTGAATGAAAAAATAAAAAAAATCAAATATATAGAGTTAAAATAGGAGAAAATTGAAATGAAATTACACTTACGATAGAGTAAATACCCTATAATATATAATGTATACTATGATATATATGATAGAGTAAATACTCCATGGAGGTAATCGGATTTTCAAAACATAATGAAATTCAAATTAGATAAAGTAATGTAAAAAAATACTATGAGATTTAGTGAATTTAATAATCTTAATTAAAAATATTGTCATGCATTTAATAAAATTAGCAATTAAAATGCAACAAATCTGTCTAACAAATAATGAGAGGCATTGTTTCAATTTTTTACATAATAAAAATATAATAAATTTAAATAAAAATAAAAATAATGTATATTAATATAAATATAAAACGATTGGTTTTAAAAATTATAAGAAAGGAATTATAATGAATATATTGTATCATTATGCAGAACTATTTATTGTTATTTGGTAACTATTATTTTCTAAAATATTATTATTCGCAATTTTGAAACACTCCAACCAATATGACGACTATAAAATATTTAAGAGCAATCATAAAATAAAATCCAAATAATATTAAAAAATTCTAATCCATTAGTAAAAGTAATAACGTTAAACAATTTTTTAGACTAAACAATAATAAAAAAGAAAAGAAAAGAAATATTTAACGATATGAAACATATATATAATAAATAACAAATAAAATATATTAAATTTTTAAAAAATACCGAACTAGCATACAAAAAGTGTTTACAATAATTTATTACAGGAAAAAATATTAAAATAACTATAATTATGAATTTGGCGTGATTGCGTGGTCTTATTAAATATATAAAATATTGAATATGACTGCCTATTTAAAGCTGTAATTATTAACTCAAAATTGTAAGAATTAGTTGTTTAACAAAAATCTAGCTAATAAGAGTTGCAACTACATAATAGAATGCTGAGATGCATTTAATAAAAAAAGTTAATGTAGTATGTAAACCTACATAAAAAAGGACATTAGAATTTGGACTAAGCACGAGAGGAGATCGTTTACTGTTCTTTCTACGTTTTTCCAATATTCATCCCATTATTTCTTTCATAAAACATATTTTGATTCTTAAATTTATTTTGTTTTATCTTTTTTGCATTTCTTAAGTTTATATACTGTAATCACTATTTTATTCTTTTATACCTAAAATATATATGTTACGGCTTCCTTTATTATTTTTTTTATAATTTGTATTTTTTAAAAATTAAATAGCTTTTATTTAAAATAAAGAAAGTTTAAACACAATAATTATATTTTAATTTATAAAATAAATTATAAATTATTATAGAAGTAATTTTTAAATAAATTTATTATTATTAAATATATAATATATAATATAATATATAATATAATTGAGTAAATATATAATATAATATAATAATAATATACTCAATTATATTATATATAAATATATAATATAATTGAGTAAATAATAACTCTTGACAAAACACGTTTGTTTCGCTCTGGGTACCAAAACACGTTTGTTAGAATTGTATAACTGTTTCAATTCATAAAAAAAAGTAATAATTTTGTAAAATAAAAAAACAAGTAATCGTGGCTCAAATCTAATATTAATATTTATTTTGTGCAATCAAAAAAATTTCTTGCATTTCAAAAGAGAAAATCTGTGAATCTATATGCGGAATAATTATAATTCATGCTGTTATCAATACTTTAGTCGACGAATTTGACAGTCATATTAATCCTTAATATCACGAGTATGAAGATAAAAATTACCTTAAATTCGTTATTTAATAATAATTATATATATATATATAGATAGATAATCTTTACGTCTGGTAATCTATTGATAAATTACCACGAAAAATAGGCTTTTAGATTCATCAATATCTTTCAAAAAGACTCTTTTTTATTTATACGTTCAAAATTTTATTTTATTTTAATATGATTAAAAGTCACTTGCATACATTCAAAAATCAAATACAGAAATGCTTGTTTATTGCACAATTAAAATTATAAAGAAGTTAAAAGTATGAGTGTCACTTCCAAAACCATTTGGAATTCTTTCAAAGTTTAAGTTAAATTTTAAGTAAGTATATTTTCTCGTACAAAGCATTTTCTATGCCTATTTATGCTTACTTCCGAATAAATCTATATAATAATAAATACCTATCACAATACTATAATCCTAATGAAGGATGTACAAAGTATACTATTGATTGAAACAAAATCTAATTGTATCTGAATTACTGCTCTTTTCATTGTATACCGTTGCACAACAATAGTACAATGTTATTATTTTATTAGTGATCAATAACAAACTCTTATTATCTTTAATAGTCACTTATTATTCTGACATCCAACTGAGGACTAAGCAAAGCAGTGCCTCAAAATTCGATAATAAACTATTAAATCTAAGGATAAAATTGATATAAATATATGAAAATGGTTTATGTATTTTATTAATATTATAATTTCATACATGTATCAGATTTCATTATACATATGGTTTATATTATCCAATAAATATTATAAAAATAATTATATATACCATTATTATTAATTATGGCATTTATAATATACTGATAATTTTTTAAAATGAAAATATCAATATATAAAAATAACAATAATAATAGTTACTTAATGACTATTGGAATTATGCATATAAATAAAAAAAAAAAAGTGGTTAAGGTTAAGAAGTGTGAATCGTAACTTTTTAATAACCTAATTACATTTTAATATTTTACTGAACACTAAATTACTTTACAAGTTTATAGACATACATAAGTAAAATGAATAAAGTTAATAAGTAATACTTATAATAGTATAATAATAATAATATTATTATTAACTGGATGTTTATTTACTAATCATAATGCTTATCACTTTTTATTTTATATTTTATAAGAAAATTCGAGATGTAATCTAAAATTTAGATAAATAAAATATTTAGATTCTAAAGAATCAAAACGTAGATGATAGTAATATACAAATTAAAAAAAAAATATTGATTCCATAATCTTTTACAATATTAATTTTCTATATATATTTATATAAATAAAACTATAAATTTAAACGCTTTATATCTCTTATGTATACATTGAATTTCGTTACAATATTGATTGTCGTAAAGAATGGAGAATTCTAGTGAAAGGGAACCGGAATTTGTTACTATGGCGACGGGTAATGGAATCTGCGTTATCAAGGTATCGTATTGATGTATATTTGCTTTAATATTTTAAAATTATAAAACACAATTGTAGTCTTAATTATGTGCAATACTTTAACAATAATATAATTTTAATTCTGATTATATCACTCGTTCTCTTCTAAATTTATTTAATATATGTACATGTATCACTGTACATGATTTCAGTATCTAATTTTTAACAATTATGATAATTAATTACCTTTACTTTTCTTTTTACTTATAACTTTTTATTTTAATTGTAAAATAAATTAAAAAGAACATTAAAAAATACATACCATTTTAAAGTTAGTTATTCATTATTATGTAATAAAATAAATGCGTAACGTATAAAAAAAAAAAATTAATAAAACAATAAACTTTTTCATATAAAAAGAGTTTCATAAATTCAGAATAAAGTATAAGCATTACAACTTAATAATTATATTTCATATTTGTTTTTAATAACTTTATTACAAATTATTAAAAAATAGATATTATATTTATGTATATACTATGTATAGTTCATGAATATCAATACAATTGTATATTATACTTTTAAAAAATGATTTATGAAATTTATATATTGTCTTGAAGAATTGACATAATTAGTATAATATATATAATTGATAATTTAATATAATAAATAATGCAAAAAAAATTTAAATTAATAATTTAATTAGATAAAGTTAAATTGCTTATCTTTCAATTATTCGTGTTAAGTCATTCTTTAATGACACTTTTTATTCAAATTTTAATACAAATACATTTAAAACTATTAAATCTGTAATCATTTAAGTAAAGTAAATTCAAATGCTTAAAGTAAATTTTTATTTTTAAAATAAAAATTCGATTTTTCATGTTATTACACCTAAAGAAAAATCTAATAATTATAATAATTCATAATTTTCTACCAAATTTTTAAACTTTTTGTCATTTCTTAATAATAAAAAATTATGATTAAAAAATACAGAATTCAAATTATTTAAAAAAAAAATTTTGATTTTATAACTAGGTAGAAAAGTAATTTTATCAATTAAAAATACTGTGAAAAGTATGAGATATTATATTTGTTATTACTTTAAATAATTTTTTAATTGTGTAAACGCATACAGTATGATGAGTTTTAATTTACTGCTATAATTGTACATAAAGGTACATAGTTGAAAACATTTTCATCTTCATACATATAATCAATCTCTAACTCGAACCAATTTTTAATATCCATTCGTGTAACTGATGTAAATTTAATATAAAATCTGTTGTCTAATTTGGATGACATACAAAATTTCCAACCACTATTTTATAGAGTATTTGACTCCAATTTGTTCTTACTTTCATGAAATTTAATTCTGCACATAATATTTGTCGAAATTGAATCAACTCGATAAAATCTTTGAGAAGTAATCGTCATTCAATTTATATCAAACACCTATTATCAGAATAAATGAATATATTAATAGAAAGAACATATTACATAAGTATAGTTTAATGTACGTTCCATATCGTCGAGATAACTCTGAGTATGTGGTTGAAGGAATTTTCATTCAATTGCAACTAGGTATTTTAAACGAAATATTAATTGAATTACCCAAGCTTCAATATCTAAATACAAGTAAACGCGAGAAGATTAATAATTGTCGAATAAAAAAATGCTCCGATGCTGCAGATCTCAATAGTAATAACATTAAATTTAGTCCACGGCAATCCAGCTCGTATTTTTACTTTGTCATTTTTCGAGGACTATTACAGTATAATGTCTCCCTATTCCCCTGACAACGAACTCGACAACACTCCCCACCATACTAGTAAACGGTTCAACTCCGCCCTCATCGGAACTCGAAACGCTTAGCTGATTGGCCGACAGCACGGTAGGCCTCCGCCTTCGCCGCTAGAGAAGAGAAAAGGCCATTGCTGTCGCTGTTTCGAATCAGTCGCTTTTGCTCGTTAGCACAAAATTGCAAGACATTAACTCTGCGACGACCCGTGCTTAAAGAGAAGGGAGACTACACTCTACCTCTTCTTTTATTTTAACGAGGTTGCTACTATATACAGGACTATGTTCATGTGAAGGAAGAAAAAAAATTGTTTTGCAAAGTTTATGTTATAATATACGATTTTATGCACTCTTAGCATTTGAATATTGTTGCGAATTACGATAAATATGATTTGAACTACGACCAAACGTAACTTAATACGATTTTTTATTACATAGCCAGACCTTAAATATAAGCCTATATAGAAGAAGATAATAAATACAAATTTTAATTATTAAATAATATATTAATCATCGTATTGGTTAGAAAAACACACACATATATATATATATATATATATTTGTGTGTGTGTGTGTGTGTGTGTGTGTGTGTATGCGTGTGTGTATCCGTGCGCATATTTTTTATATGTATAAGTATTTAAAACTTAATGTCAATTTTTTTACTAAGAAGATAAAATATTATATAATATACGGCAATTAATGCTGAAATTAAAAATAGTGTTAGGTATCAAAAAGCTAATAAGATTTGTCATGTTATAATTATTTACTGGGCATTCATTTTCAGTATATTTTTAAATATAAATAAATAGTTATATTTAAATATATACTAATAGCTACTTATGTTTATACTATTTAAAATTTAAATTTACAATTCATTTTGAGCATAATATGAAATTGTACATATACACACACACATATATATATATATATATATACATAATTTATTAGAGTATGAAGTTTTTATTTAATAAAAATATTAAAATTATTATGAAATATATATTCTCATGTATACCAATTTTAAGTAATCGATATAAGTAATTCGATGAATATGCATTATATAGCCAGAATTTTAAATCTGCACAAGCGAATATAAAATTCACAACTATGAAAATGTATATTATCTTTTTAAATTTAAAATTATAATCGGTATAAGAACATTAAAAGCACTATACTCAAATTCTATAGAACAAAATAAAACAACTTTGTACTGATATAATTTTATTTAGTAGAGAATTGTATTAAAAGTATCTAAATATCTTTAATTATCTTGGTCCATGCTTGTATAGTTTTCCTTTATAAAAATTGTATTGTGATGCTGTGTATTGTTATAAAACAATCCAGACATCACTTATTAGTAAAAATTCAAATTTATTGTCAGGGTAAGAGAGAGGTGTAGTAGTGTGAGGAATAATATGAGGTTGTTGATCGTGACAATTACTCTTCCGATTTTTGTATGTCGATCGATGATTCTGAATGGGGATTTTCTTTCGAAATAACTAAAGAGGATCAATGATTTGTAAGCATGTAAGGAAGAAAAGTTTGTGTTAGATCATCAACCAATAAAAACATTTTCAAAAATCAAAATATAGAGAAGGAGGTGAAAATGAGTTTTCGGTGATGAGATAGCTCTCGCCATTATATTTGATATTCTTGTACTGCAAAGTATTAATATCGTGATTTTGAGAATAATGCAATAAAATTATTATAGTGTATTGTACTCAAGGTAGTGAAGATATCAATAATATAAAATATTATTGTTAAAGATTAAAAGTTTAGTTGATTAAATATATATATATATATATATATACATATCCATCAAGAGAGAGCCATTAAATAAAGATACATTTACATCTACCTAAATATAAGGTGTTAATTTAATCTGAATTATGAATATTTGGAAAATTAAGGAGAGAGGAAAGACCTGGTAAAAATTTAAGTATAAATGTTAAAATATATCTATATTCCTCTTAATTATATACATCAATTATAATATTTGAACAAAGGTATGATTTTTAATTATTAAAATGATATTGATTATTGAGTAATATTTACATTATAATAATTTTAATAAATACAAATTAAAGTAGTGTTGATCCTGGGTTCTCATAACAAATTAATAAATTTCTTAACATTGGAAGCCGGTACCGAATTAAATTTTATAAATTAATATATATATATTATATGTATTAAGTGATAGAATTATGAAGTGATAGTATATTGAAATTTAATATAATTTTAATTTAATAATAATTGTTTAAAATTAATTGATAAGTTTTTTGAAGTGCAATTAAAAATATTTGAATTAATATAAATTGTATGCTGTGTTAAATTCTAATGAAAATGAAATGTTATACTAGATGTTACAGTATTTACATATAAATGGTAAAATAATAACAAATTGAAATTAAAATATGTAGAAATACAATACATAATATGAAGTGCACCATGATTACAAAAAATAAAAGGTTCAATACAATAATAGATAGTCAGATAATACTATAAAACAATCAAGCATCGATACAAATTATCGAAGAAAAAAACATTATATTTATTTAAAAATTTACTTGTATAATTATGTGCAGAGAAGTCATTGTTTTTGCCTTTTTTACTCAAAATACAAAATTACTTACAACTCTAATAATATATTTTTAAATTTATATTATATTAATTTAAACATTATTATTATGGTCATACGAATAAATGAATCACTTATATGTCTTCTAGTGTACGTTAATGATATCATACTTGAAATTTTAAATATGTTACAGCTTCTGCAGATTATTATTAATAATAATTTTTACTGATTCTAGATCTTTACTTTTTTTTAGATTAAACCTAACCAAGTAATCATATGAGAAAGACACTCGAAAAACGTACGCACAACCTTATAAGCCATTCATAATCACTGCAAAAGCATTCATCATTATTACTGTTTTGAGAATAATGTATTAGAATAATATATTCATGTCAATACAATATTAAAAGAATATTCTATTAGATAATTACAACTCTCTTTCTATTATAACTCCGCTAAAATTTTAAGTAATGAGTATATATTACATATGTCACTTATTTTATAGAATATATACTATATAATAATGTTTATAAAAAATATTAGATTTCTCTGTAAATATATCGTCAATATGCTGTAATATATTCAACTAGAATAAATTAGTTAACAATAAAATACAAAATTGCTATTTATAATTTAAATTTTATATACAAATAAGTATATATATTGTTATATTGTTATATTTAATAATTAATTTTAATATTTTAGGCTATATAATCTATTCAGCGAATTTTATATTCGATTGATTTTTTATGGTATAATGTAATTTTTTTAATAAAGATGTAAAAGTTCTTATTCAACTGAAAAAGTAGCAATATGAACTTTATTTAGAACTAGATATTTAGAAAATTTCTAAAATATATTAGAAAGTTTTGAGTAATTTTGATTATGTATTTTTTTACTTATGTGCTAATTGATATAAATTTAAAAATTATTAAATTAAAACTAGATGTTTTGGATTCCTTAAATAAACTAAATTAAAATTTTCATATAATATATAGCATAAATTTTTTTTATTTAAAAAGTAATACATGAGAGTATTATTGATTCATAATTTTTCCCATTTTTTATATATAATGAAACTCTTGCATTTTATCAATTAGATTATTATCAGTTTTAGCTTAATATTTAAGATTTCATTAGCACATTGACTAATTAGTATACTTCAAAGCCTTTCAATTAATCAAATCTATAATTTATATACATGTATAATCGATGCACTATGCAAAAAAACTGTTTTGTTATATGTATTTGTGTTTGTGATTTTATTATAATATGTGAAATTGAAATAATTCTTCAGGTTGTTATTTTGACAAAATTTTTCATTTTTATCATTTTATATTATATATTAATGCTTTTGCATTATATAACGTTTATTATTCAAAGAATTTTATGAATAAATTTTATTTTAATATTAAAAAAAATACTAAAAACTGATTAACTTTACTATTAATAGTCATCCTTGTATCAAGAATATTTACTATAGACTACTGTAATTATTCTGAAAATTTCAATTTAAATATTAAGATATATTATTTCAAATTTATTCATATTCTTATTTAATCTTAATATAATAAGTATTTACATTTTTTATTCAAATTATAAATGAGATAAGTATTATCAATTAATAATATAAAAAAAGTAGTGAATATAAATTTTCATAATTAAAATATTACGTAATTTTTAATAAACTGTATTATAATAATTGAAAAAGTTCAAGAGTTTATAATACGAATGCCAGTTATAATCTGAATTGAATATAATTATCAATTGCTAATAATAATAATAATAATAATAATAATAATAATAATAATAATAATAATAATAATAAAACACTTAGATTCAGAGATAGTTACTAGAATAAAACTTTCGAGTTGCATGCAAAGTGACGAAAAATCGTAGGAAAATAAATTTTATAAGCAAAAGAATGATGCAGACATATATAAAATAGAGAATCAATTATCTTAGAGCAAAGTAAAAGCTAATAATAAACTGAGAGACCTACATTAAAATGAAGTGTCATTCATATTAAAGTAAATTAAAATTAAGTATCCTTTATATTAAAATAAATAAAATAAAGACTATTAATTCTTACTTGATACGTAGACAAACTTTAAATAGGTGATGAAACATATAATGAATTATATTTAATTAGATTTATGAAATGATTATAAAATTAATTGCAGCAACATATTAGAAGTATTATGAAGGCTCCGAAATCCATACCTGTAAGTTACATAAGACTTTAATAATTATCCCTATGGATCTAACATTACATCATAATATAGTTATCTATGAATAAATGAGACTTAAGTGATATTCAATTTAAAATTTATGACATAACTTTATTTTGAATTATAGTGAATCATAATTTGTGATGTTATATCAAGATATATTTCTATGAGAGATTTGAATGAGTAAGATTCCAAATTTAAAACATCTTATATCATCTCAATAAGATTGATACTAAAATAACAAAAGTAGGCAAAGTAATACTGAATACAAAAAACCCGAACACCTTATCTATTATTTTATCATCAATATTAAAATAAAGCGAGAATTTTTCGGAATATTTTTTACAACAACAGATATATAGGGACGTATAGACAGCATTGTCTGTTAAATTGTCAGATTCGTCAATAGTTGATTAGAAAGTTAAATTAGAAAGGTATAGTATCTACTCAAACTAAGCCTTTCAATAAAATATATCTATCTATTATAGGTAAGTTTTTATATTCTAGAGATCAAATCAGTACTGGATGCGATATATTTATGATAAACCAGATTATGTTGCAGGTTGAAGCTTAACATCGAATTTTCCTCAAAGAAAACAATGACCAAAACAAAGTATTTCTGAATAAGAGTTAAAGAAAATATTTTGATCCATAAATAAATTTAGAATAAATTTAGACTGAAAAAATAATACATAATGAATTTAAGTCTGAATATACGAAAGATTAACATGACGCAGCTAAGTATTACTTTCATTAATAATTAGGGATTGCTATCTCTTTTACTAAAACAATTAATCTTAAGTATGAAAAATATAAAAGAACAACAATAATATGAGAAAATGCTAATAGTATTAAAAATAAAAAAGATTACACAAAATTTAATAAAGCTCATAAACGAAAATTGGAGTAGAAAATAAATGAAACCGAAGATAACAAAAAAAAATTAAGATAAAATGAGAAATAAAAATAAAAATTACCAAAAGTATTTATATATAAGTGCGTAGATATATACATGTATATACTACATAACCCTTCCAAAACGTCAAAACCCCAATCACATTAAGTGACTACAATCGTAGTTTAATATAGAATGCGGAAAATTTCAAAAGATATTAATTTAACTTATTATATAGATATTAATAACAAATATATTTTCGACGGTTCGTCCAAGCTATAAAAATGAATCCTCAATAAGGATATTGACAACTTCCTTAAACGCCCACCGCTAGATGCAAAACCGACTTATTATATGAAAACATCACTTCCTTTTCACTTTAAGACAAGACAAAAATAACACATAACCATCTACATTTTGATATGCTTGCGTTTATTTGAATCTATGGAGGGGGTTTTCCTACATGTATTTGTTTTAAATTTTAATTTTTCTTTTTTTTATACTGGTATTTTATATGTAAAGAGTTTTATATACAAGAGCTACATATCAATTAAGAACCTTACGAGTTGTTCGACGATTTCTACGAATACTCGAAGTTTCTTGAAGAATGTACATTGGATGATTTTCGATCATTTTCAATCATTTTTGGAAATTATGGAATAATTTATTGATTTATATTAATGACTACCTTTCTCTTTTGTATTTACTTATACAGCACGATTAATTAGTCATTTATCATTTAGAATAATTAATAGTTTATTAAAACAATAGATTTAAATACAATTATAATGATTATCAAATACAAGCATAAAGATATTTTAAAAAGTTGAAAATTGCTACAAAAGAAACTTAATTGCATAATATTTAACGAAACAGAATAAAAAAGAAAGTTATTAAAAAGGGAATGCAAAATTATAATTGGATAAAAAGACTCAAAATTGTTTTAAATACACAAAATATTAAAGAAAAAACAAGCGAAATTAAAGAATTAAAATACATAAATGCCTGCATGAGACAAAAGAATATATGAGAAAAAATATTGAATACAGATACAGAATAGATAATGAATGAAGTGCTAACAAATTTTGAAAAGGTGAGTTCTGATTGACTGTGTTAAGAGTATTTAACACTTTTTTGATGATATGGTAATCGAAAATATGATCCATTTGTAGGTTTTCCCTTAAATCTATACTGAGTTAAAAACTAAATATTTTTTAACCCCCCTCACCAACTCATTGGTTCATGACTTTCTAGAATTTTATGAACGATGCATACAATGTAAAAATACTATTTTATATTTAAATTAAAAAACATACCATTTACTTTTAGCAATAATATTAATTAAAATCTATAAATATTATATCTATAAAATATTTTTAAAATTAATAATATGTACTTTTATATAAAAATGTGATTAAATTGCAGAAAAAAGTTGTTAGAATCAAAATAATTATGTATAAAGATACTTTACTTAATTTTAACAATTTTATAAATAAATAATTAACTCGCCAAAATCTTTCCAAAATGGATGGATTTTCTAAGATACACAAAGAAGTTACATATTCCGACTTATTATTTCAAGCGTAAAATGCCCTGCACAATTTTTATTCAAAATATTATTTACAATTTTCAAAAAACAAAATCTATTCCAAGCCCATATTACAGAATGAACAATAATTTTAACTTAAATTAAACAATAGCATTCTATATCTATAATCAATAATAAAAAAAAAATACTATAATAAAGCTAAATAAGAACAAAATGGAATAATGGAACAATGCTACATATACATGTATTCTATATAGAATCAATTAAATTAATTATAATATATTATTAATTGATTTAATAATATAATATATGTACATTGATAAAATGCAATGTAATTTACAGGCTATAATTTACTATAAAACAAAATTAACAGTAAGAATTCAATCATACATAAATCTTCTCAAAATCAAAAATACATGGTTCATCCACGAAGTATCGAGTTTTTTCTATTTTGCGATTATTGGCCGTCGAAATTCGGAAGGGGTCTTAAAATGTTGACAAACTCTTTCCGCATTTGTCCCTTTTTTTGTTTTTTCGATAATTAGATGCGGCACGATTATACTTCGCGCGAAGGGTGTTTTTCAAATTTTTGACACGGCGCGTTGAAGCGATTAGCGGAAAACCACTACACCAGAATGTTTTGTTCAAAGATTATAAAAAAAAAATGTTTACCTTTCTTTTTTGAAAAATGATTTATTGGTGGAGTTATAAACAGAGTGAAATAAAAATTTGAAATTCTTCAAAATAATTTTCTCCTGTATCAACACATTTTTGAAAGCGTGTTTTCCAAATTTTAAATGCATTTCAAACTCTTCAGTTTTTTTTTGCAACATTTATATATTTTTTTATTCGACATTTATAAATTTTTTTGCAGTTTATTGTACATTGTAGATCGCGTTAAATTCAGTTTTTCCTGAATTGTTTTATCTGTTAATCTAGAGTCCAAATTTTAAATTTCTAACACTCGCCAGATTTTCCTGGCCATTCGAAAACTTTTTGGGCGTCCGGATCAAGGCTCGTCGATGATTCTTTCTCAGCCCTCTTTAAAGCTCTGTATAATTTTCCACTTTGTGATTTTGTCATGCAATTATATCCATTCGCTTCTTGCAACATTTTATACATTTCCACACTGTTTTTTTTTTTAATTGCAAACAAAACTTTATCGCGTAACGCTGTTCGAGTAGTCGCTCCATCGCACCGTGTCAAAAAATTGAAAAACACCCTTCGTGCGAAGTTGAATGCAAATTATCGAAAAAAACTAAAAAAAGAAAGGGACAAATGAGGAAAGAGTTTTTCAACATTTTAAGACCCCTCCCAAATTTCTACGGCCAATAATTGTAAAATGAAAAAAAAACTCGATACTTCGTGGATGAACCATATACATACATTGACTGAAAAAAATATAAAATTTATAGATGCAAAGCATAATTATAAAACAAGACAAATTTCAGAAATCGTATACATAAAAATTAATCTTGATATCGCTGTAACAATACCGTATTTTAGCTCAAAATATAATTATAATGGTATACAACTATATTATATTATATAATATTGTAAGTTATATCCGTTTTACTTGTGTTTTTTATAATTAATTTAATATTACGATACATTGATTTTAATTTAAATTCAGGCCTGATGAAAGCAGGAAACCAGTCTGGTAAAATTTTTCTAATGTTTAAAGAATAAAATTTGTTATTAATATCCCATTACGTACTTTGTTATTAGTTTTTATGTAGTTTATTATAATATAAAATAAAAAGTGTCTTATTTAATGATTTTTAATATTGCTATTGTTTGAAAATAGAATGAATGATAAGAAAAGAAAAATAAATTATATTAATGCTCAATAAATAAGTGGCGTTATATAATATAATCACCAAAGTAAAGAAAAAGAGAGGAGTATTTGAGTAGATTGGTAATATCGTGCAAGTTTAGACGAAAAGTCCTTGAGAAATAATTAATAGATAGTATTTCTATTCTATGATGTGAGATGCACTAGTTGTTACTAACCTTGATGTGTAGTAAAATTATGTTTTATATTATACAATAAATATTTTTAAAATGTTCAAATACCCTAACGGAAAAAAAATATTTTTTTAAAGTACGTAAAAAAATTTTTTTACAAAAAAACTTACTTTTCATATCTTTTTCTACATAATAATATTTTAATAGCAGATAAAAAAAGTTACATAGTATACAATACAAAATTTATTAAAACTTAACATATATATCATATAATTTCACTTGTATTCATATTATGATTTATAATGACTTAAAGAAATAAAAATGTTATTTCTCATACATTATAACATATTCTATTTCTAAAGTAGAAGTCACCTAATGTATATATACTTATATGATGTGTATATTATTTTATTAACATAAAATAATCTGTAGTATATTCTTCGCCCACAATAAATTTCATTAATTAAATCCTTTCACATGAAATATTACATAAACAATACATTAACCTATTATTCTTTACAACTTGTAACAAAGAATTGTTACAAATTTTTTTTGAATGCTGAGATGTATACATTAGATAAGTTATTTGACTATTGACCATAATTTTATATAACAATTTATACATACACACACGCGCGCGCACATATACATGTATATATATTATTTCAAATAACTATAATAAGTAATAACATTTTGAATAACTCAGTTCTTCGGTTAAAATTTGATTTTAAGCACCTTCCATCTTTGTTCATTATTTAGATATTAGAGATCCGTTATAGGTGTCGGAGAATAAATACACAGTTTATTCAATTGTATTTGTCGACGTTTCGACTAGGAATCTCTAGTCCTTGTTTAGACACTTTAATATAAAAATTTAAAATTACAAATACTAATACATATGTAAAACTTATGACTAATGACAATTTTTATATTTACCACTTAAATTATGAAAATCACAAATTTTAAACGATGTATCAGTCGTAACGTCACAGAATGTTTGTAAATATTAATAAAATTCTCCTCAATATATACGTATTAATGACGTCATACGCTACATCATGATGTTATTTGACATATTATTGAGGATCATGTGATATTTTCTATTCCAATTTTATGTGTCCTCTTGTCTGTTAACAGTATTATGATTTATTTTTATATAAATCATTTCGGAAATGAGTCTTTTTTATAATTTATTTCACTATCAATAATATCTATGTTTTCCCAATCTATAATATGATTGCATTTTAATGAATGCGCCGATATTATAGATGTATTATTATTATTTTTAATATGTTCATTAATATGTGTTTTTAATTTACGTTTAGTTTCTCCTATGTATACAATTAACTATATATTCTGTTAACTAAATTATTAATGTTACGTCATGTTACGGTAGTTTAAGTCTTTAAATAGAAAATAAATTTTTTTAAAAACTTAGTTTATGTATTTGTTAATTGATAAATATTAATTGAAGAAAATAAAAATAATTATTATTTTAATGTTATAAAATTTTCATACGTTATAAAATAATAACGTCAAAAAGTTATTATAAAACCAAAGACAAGGAGAGAGAAAAAATAGTAAGTAATTTTATGTTTGATTCAAATTGTAACTAGTTACTTAAGCATTGGCTCAAAAACTGATTATAATTTATTAATAATAAAATTGTTACGACAAAAAAACTTTTTTCTAATTTATATTTTATGAAATTGAATAATATTTCTTGTTTAATTATTCGCTCTACGTTTTTGGCTGCTCACTTCTTTGAAACAATCATTTTTTTATTTTATACAAGCATATCAATAAATATACTTATTAACTAGTATAGAAAATACAGGATTTTTAAATTGGAAATTTAAAAATCCTTAATAAACTTATTCAAGTATTTTCTCTGTAATACTATTGTATGTGTTTCAATTTTATGTTAATATATTAATTTATATAATAATTAAACTTATTTTGTGTAAAAAAAAAATATTTTCTAAAAAAGTTTAAAGGAAGATCCTTAATTAATGTGGTGAATACATAATTATAAAAACAAATTATAATTTTTCGCCAATGTTTCAATAATAATATGTTTTTCATATTGAAATTTTTATACCCACAATAATAAATAAAAGTACAATATTGACATAGGTATAATATTCACTGCACCTATTTAGGATGTTCATTTAAACTTTTTTACGAAGTATGAAGGATATTTTACAAAACTGTGAATAAGAAAAATTTTGATTCATTTTTTAGCAATGTCAATACGATTAAATTATACATAAACTATTTTAAACAACAACATTTACATTTTTTTTATTTTGTTTTGAAAAATTATCTTTCTTTTATTTTAGTGTTAAATATCATGTTTAAAATTGTGTCATTTATACTGACTTGTAAATGAGTATTTATATATATATTTATACTGCATATGTATTTATTAATTTACAAGAAAAAATCTTTATTGAAATTAAGAGATGAAAATCACATAAACGCTGGTTTACATATAATTACAAATTTAGCTATTGAATGATTTTATTAATATGTATTATTTATTATTTAAATATTCTATTTTATTTAAACAACCTAACTTTGATAAAGTTCCTAGGATGCATAACAGAAATTCTCACAAAGATTGGGTGAGAAATTGAGTGAAATTCTCATCAACATTTACAACGTATCGTCGTACGCCCTACAAACTTTGTTCGGTAGTAAAGTCGATTATAGTTGCTGGTTCGATCGTAAAAGGAGCATCGGATTACTTCGGTGAACTTTACGAGCATCGCTCTTATTCTCTTTTCAAGATTATTTGAAAATGGAATTCTCTGTAAAATCGCATGGAATTCATTTGATTTTATTTACACAAAATCTTTCTCTCTTCAGATTCAAACAAGCTGAAAAATCGTAAAAACAGGAATGTTAAAGAAATTTTGAAATACAAAGCATGCGCTAATATGATACGTATGCATTAAAGAATATTTACTTCAAGTTTTCTATATGATTACTATTTTTCCAGAAAACCAAATATGTACAAATCAAATAATATAATCAAAATATAGGAATATATATTTATACCAACTGCAAATTAAACTGTTTGAATTTAGTTTCAACTTTATTAGATACTATTACAAATTTTTTAATTATTCAATTTTGGAACAACTTTCAATTTTAATATTAGATTTTTAAAATTTGCTAATAAAATCATTTACTATATTTTATTGGATTATAACAAATTTGAATTAACTACATTTAAAAATTTTGTTTATTAATTAATATTAATTATATAATATAATTTATTGTAATGTATATAAATATATATATATATATATATATATATATATATGTATATATCTTATTGTATACATATTATAATAAACAAAATAGTTTAGACTATAATATAAAACTATAGTCATTGATATTTTATGAGATAATATTTTAATTAAAAAAGTAATTTAAAATACAATAAAATAAAATGTATAAAATAAAAAACTTGATATATTAATTAGAAATTAAATTAATTACTAGAATTTATTTATGTAAAATATTAAATACCTATCTTGGCAACTAGTTAATTCATAATATATTCGATAATCTTTCATCAAAAAAGTATATTTAATACTTTAAAAATTATAGCATAACAAAATTTTTTAATTAAAACTCATCACATAAGATTAAATAGTAAATTTGAAACAATACAATATAAAATGTTTTCATAATTATGGCATGAATTCCAAGCTTTGTTATCGAAAAAGTAAGTCATCTGCTCATTCTTTTCTGCTTAATGTTGTTCTTGTAAATGCTACTCACAGCATTTTTATACGTACTTATGTTTTCAATCACCAAAAAATTAAAAAATTAAAAAATGACAAAAATATAAAATTGTATACTGTAAATAATTTTAAACATTAAAAAATTTTATAACTATTAAAGTAAATTAAATATTTTTTTTATAATTTTTAATTTAAAATTTATTAATTTAAATATTTGTAAAATAGTTTTTTGTCACCAACATTTGAACACAAATAAGCAGATTTTCAAGCTTAAGTAATGAAAATCATTTTTCTATATTTTTTTTAATTGTTTAAATAAAAAATATTGACAAAAATAAATATATTATATTAAATAGAATTATTAAAAGTATAAAAAATCAATTATTAAATTTTAAGTAAATAATTTTTTGAATAAAAGAAATAAACATGGCAACGTCAATCACTTTGGCTATATCATATATGATGTGTTATTCGATCATAACCTATGGTATTATGTATAAAAATATTTACTAAAATGTAAATGTATCTTAATTTGAATTATTTATATAAAAAATGTTTATGTATAAAAGTTTCATGAAAATGATTTTTTAAACAATACGATTTTCTTTTATAATAAACATTGTACGTGTTTTTATTAATTATAATAGAAGCTAATTCAAATTTTCATATTGTTATGTATTTAAATTATCGAGATGTGTATATAATTATATTCCAATTAATAATCCGCGATAACGTAATTTATACGAGGTTCAGTTCTTCCCTAGCCAAAGCTGTAAAAGTGCTTCGACCTTTATAAAGTTTGGTAATAAAATAAATACAATAACAATAGATAGAGAAACAGAGTATTATTTATTCTAAACAACAAATAACGAAAGAGAAAGTGTGATTTTAGGTGTAATATAATCAATTGAGTAAGCTGTGACTCTAAACGCAATCGTATACAAAGTAACCAGTTCTGTCGTCGTATTAAAGAAATATCTAAGTTCCGATTCGATTGCTTACAATTCTTTCTAAAGGAGGTTCGAACAGAAATATCCTCGAGATGATAACTCACTTAAGACTTGAAATCGAAATACTTAAACGTTTTTTCCGATCTTACTCATTACTTGCGCTGGTAGGAGTATTGAAAATCCGCGAATTAACTTTCTATTGACCCTGGCGTATTCATTTCGATGTGGGATTTTCACGAAATGATAGATTCAGAAGTTCTTATTACTCGTGGGTTTTATGTTATTTGTCTCCGAGTTCTATTTCTTCATCGTCAATTTCCTAACGCTTTATCTTTCTTTGCCGACGCTTGTACTACTTTTCTTTCTTTTCGGAATTCGTTACGTATGCGTTTGTCGACATGAACATTAATAATAATATTACACACGTAACAATACGGACAAAATATAATGTATATATATTGATATCTGGCCTTGTTGTATATAACTATTCAGAAGCTGAAATATTGTAAAAATTGATATTTCTTCTATATTAAACATATATTAATCCAATTGGCCATCAAAACAAAGAATTAATTATTTTTTGTATTTACGTTTTTTGATCTATAATATACAAAAAAATATTTAAATTCTCATAAGAATACGTGTAGAATAAAATATCCTATAACTTTTATAAAAAATAAATAATCATTTAAAGTTTTAAAGATGTTTTTCTATTAATGTATGGTACCCAAATAATTATCATTGAGAAAATTATTTTGTTTCAGTTATACTAAATGTATTTAAGGGATTATTTTAATTCTACCAAAGAACTCAAAAAATCTGAGTAACTAAAATTATTTGCAGTTTTCAATAAATGCAAGATCACAATATTTGAAATCTTAGTTTTACGAGTTGTATTTATATATTATATATTTATTGTATTATATATTTGTTGTACATTTTCAAAATAGATAGTTTCAACAGTATTTGTGATATTATGAATATTTTCTATATCATATCATCATCCTAATCCATATCATAATATTAAATAGTATTTTTATTAATATAATGTGATTTATAATGCTCCAACTATATAAATATGAATATATATTTTTATTTTATACAATTATATTTTCATTATGTGCATCATACATTTGGATAAAAATAAATAAATACGTAATAATTTACACCTATAAGAATACATTTACTTTATACATTCATCATTTATGCATAATGAACTGATGTTATCGTTTTCAAAACTTAATTATGCAATGTAATTTATAGTAGCTGCAAATTGATAAATAAAAGTTTACTGGGTATAAAACTTGAATCGAAGTCCTAATAATCTTACTCTTTCATTACAACTTTAACATATATGAATTTAAAACCAAAAAATAAAATATATCAAAAATAAAATAATTATTGTTTGTGTTAAATATATTCAATATTTAATAAATTATTAGAACTAAGTTTTTGTTATAAGTTTTTATATTTGTTTTATAATTTTTATTAACTATATATTTTGCAATCTTCTTCTGCTTAAAAATAATACCAATAAAAAATAAATGCTAACACATTTAATATGTATATAAATATAAATAATTTCGTCAAATACATGTGAGATGAAACTATAGATTATTACGGTTTGACAAACTTATTCTATGGTATCTCAAAGAGTTATTTGTAAGTGTACTTTATTTTCTTATTTTAATAAAGTATTGTTTAATGATAAACCAAAATTAATATTTATTTATTCTAATTTTTATATTATTTAAAGATTTAAAACTTATTTAGTTATAAATATAATTTTTTTAATTTTTATCAATATAAAAAGAAAATTATGATTCTATATATATATATATATTTATCTCTTTTTATTTTCTTAAAATTTGTTATAATAATAATAAAAATACAAACTAACAATTGAAAGATGTTTTTTATGCAAGAAGGTCATAAGCTAGTTTTATAATCTTCGGGTTGCTAGATGCATGTAATTTAAAAAAATGACTCGCGAAATGATTGTCGCATTTGAAAGTAAAGTTATACCTATAGAAAAGTAAATAAAGTGAGAAACAGAGGCACTCATAAATTCATTAAGAAATTATAGCCAGCCAATTATAATTCTGTCTAATTCTAGAGGCGGGCGTGAAACCGTAATAAATCATAGCAAATCGAGTTCCTGTTGCTCTGTACCTTTGTGTGTCTCAGTAGATTAAACACTTTTATGGTGGGTCTCGCTACAAGATTCTTTCTCTGTTGCTAGTTTATTATAATTTCAATGATTTTCTCATTGTTTCTCAAAAGTATTTTTTCTTTTCTTTTTCTTTCTATCCATTTTTCTATAGTTTACATTTGCTAAAATTCAATTTCAAACTCTATTGCTCATTTACACTAATATTTTATGCTTTCATAATTGAAAATAAATTTATATATTTTTGGTTTTCTCTAAATATTCTAAATTTTTAACAATTATTTTCATTACTTTATATAACAATATTTTCAAAATCAATAAAGAAATCAAAAATTATTTTCATAATTTTTATGGAATTGAATTCTTTAATTTTGCTCATTTAATATATTTTTCGTAGTTTTATAAAATTGTTATGCATACACCGTAAAAAACCTTTAAGATTTTTATAATTAAAATCAATAATGTAATATATAATTTCATTTTTAAATTAATGATACAAATATGTATACGTATATATATATATATTTATGAAATACCCTAAAAGATCAGTAAAAATATATTCAATTTGTGTTTAATGTTATTTATGCATTCTACTTTTTTCTAGTTTTCACATTACCAAAGTACAATGTATACTTATATGAATTTTGAACTTAAATTATCATGTTAATTTATTTATTATGCTACAATAGTTAAGCTTTCGTATAAAAAAATATAATAAATTATTAATATTAAACTCAAATAGATTGTTTTTATTTACAACTATCATTTTTCTTCTTTTTATTTATTTATTTATTTAACCATTGAATAAGTATTATATCATATTGTTCATTTTGCAATATTTATGCAACACTTCATAATTATTGCATCTTTATATATTATTAAATATTTTTAATACCACATCGGTGTTATGTATATCTTTTAGTTATAATTCAGTTTTTTGCTATAGAATAATCAAATATTATTTAAAAGATTTCAGATAAAATTTTTACGTGATATACTAAAATATTTCTTTACCAAAATATAAAATTCAACTTGAATAATTATGATTATTATTATTAAAAACCAATTTCCGAAATTTATATTATTCGATATTCATAAAAAATATCTAACTATAATTAATAATTTCTTCTTTTATTAATATTTTGTTTGAAAATTTGAAAAAAATAAACAATAAAATAAAAAATTAATAAAAAATTTACAATTTAGTATTATAAAATTCAAAAAATCCCTATTCATATTTATTTTTATTAATGAAAATAATGAAAAACAAAACTTGTGCTTCATAAAAACAAGCAGAGGTTTGTTTGTGACTAACAAAAAACTTAAGTAACTTTTGCATTAAAATAGACCAAGCAATAAAGCACTTTTTAAGTCATTAACAAAAACCGGCTAATCACATATATCAAAATAACGTAAAAAAATCAGTAAATTCTTAACTTCTAAAATATTATTATATTTATTATACTATTATATTATAATACTATTATATTTATTCCGGAGGTTTTTTATCGATAATTTTAATGAAAAAGTTTATTTTTTTAATTTTTTTGTTATACAATAAAAATTTGTAATTTTAACATTATAGTATTAATACCATAGTTGTAGCAAATAAAAATATGAAGAAAATCAAGTTTATATATATCTATCAGAAAATTAAAAATGGAAAAATTTTCATAAAGCTGGAAAATTTTTAAATTTACTAAAAAATTTGTAACTTTGTCATTTTTGAATATTTAGAACTCTTATTTTGAGAAATTAAAGTGATTAATATGCACTTTATTCGTACAAAATTTAAACTTGATTTGATTAATAGTTTTTGAGTAATACTAATGTTAATTAAATTATGCCAAAATTTAGGAAGTTATTTCCAGCTTAATACACCGAATGATTTTAATTTTTTCAAAGTTTTTAAAAAATGGAATTCTTGCATAATAAATCCTGTATCTTACATTTTATAAAAATCGTTTATCTTATCTAAAACATGCGAATAGAGTTTAAATGGTTGAGTACGTACAATTCTATAAGGAGTGGGGAGAAAAAGAGATAAAGAGTTACTTTGCGTTGTAACACCACGAAATTCCACTTTGCGTGAAATCTCCCGTGCGGCTTTATAATTTTTATTAATTTTATTTGCACTAATCCCGCACAACACTACCTAATTATATGGATAATTTATAGCACGATTTCTCACCACACGATAATTTAATTGTTATTTTATATTTTCGGGACGGATTCCGTTGCTAAAATTTTGCCGTCGGGTCGACAAAACTCTCGTGGTCTACGCTACCGAATCGAGTTAATTTATAAAATATTTTAATAATATGAATATATACACAATTACACACAAATGACGATATTTTATATATATATATATATATATATATTTATTAATACGGAAAGATCTTACCAATCTGCAGTATAACGTTTTATTAAGGAATATATATATATAATATTGAAAATATCCACTTGTGGCTTGGCTTCCACGTGTCGTTTTTCCAATAATTGGTTATTAGGTAATTATTTCCTACTGAATCCTCCTTTCTTTTCTCTTTCTTTCTTTCCGATGTTATTAACCTCTTCCAAGATAATATACTTATTATATTGAGATGATTCACTTACTTTCAAATTTCCTTTATATTTGCACAAAAGCAGATACACTGGTGTATTACTCAAAGGCAATAATCTAACTGAAAAATGGCTTTCCTTTCTTCTCGAAAGGAAGCCAAATTTTCTAACACACACTACTATGAATATTTAAAATTTTGTATAATTACACCTGAGCTTGCGTGTGTAACCCTTTCCCTTATTGGTTAGACACCCTCAAGCTCCCCCTGGTCCTGTGCTTTCGAAATCGTGCAATCTCATTGGTCGTTTGAAAAACGCCGCAAAACTGCACGATTTCATACAAAATTTAATATTGCTGTAAGATGCCGATAATTCTGGGATTGGCATTATCGACAACCTCGTGGAAGCACTAAATTAATTCAATTCACACTACTACATTCAAATTTCCATACAACGAGATACATATGTATATTCCCACAATATACACGATATATCTTTTTCTCTCACTCTTCCTCACACTACGCAATAACTCTCTCTCACTCTAATTATAACTCACACTACAAGAATAGGAAGCGCGTCATTCGCCTAGAATTCCGGTCACATTCAAAATGCCGGCCGGCCTCGTGACAGTTGATAAACAACTACAAGAACTTCTTTTCCCATCGGGTTCCCAATTCCAAGGAGGACGCGTATTTATTACTTATTTATTTATTTTATTTTCATTTATTATTTTCCTTTTTTTCATTCCTTTCCCTCAATTATTATTTTTATTTTACTGATTAAAATATTACTTTTTTTTCAGGTTAAAAAAAAACATTTTACATCACAGCGTGTATTTCACTTCTATTACAGTATATTCTAATTCGTCGATTCTTATTTTCTCCACTCCTAAAAATGAAATTTTATCAATTAATAAATATAATTTCTACCTTTGACAGACTTGTGAAAAATTACATTCAAAGTCAAAACTATCAGAAAAGTAGGTACTTTATACGCCGAATGCTTCAAGACAGTATTCCTGTGCACCCATCCCAAAAAGTTTTGTAGAATCGGTAAAGTATTTGAAAAAGTTAAAAACTTTTATCTAGAAATGGTTGTAACACTTTAAGGAATTGAAATGCGGTGATGACCTTCCTAATCGTGGCTTTTTGAAAAAAAATTTCCGCACTTTGCAGCTCTTTACCCAAACCAAAATGCTGATGGAATGATCAAAAAGCTTTGTTACTAACTGACAAGTAACAATTTATTATCATAAACGAGGACTGTAGGAGGAAAATAATGAGTCGAAACATCGCAGTCGTCTCTGTACTGACTAGGTAGAGATCGCTACGTTAGATTAGCATAATAATCGCCTGATATTAATTCTATCGAAAATTTCTAAATTTACATTAACTAAAAGCTTTAAGAGAGAGCCACCTATAGTTTAAATCAGGTTTCCCGAGAAAATTGACGCTTTTGAAGAGCGGATTCCGTCGAATATATCCAAAATATAGTGGAAATTACTTGAAGATTCCAAGTAATTGTTAATACGCTGGTAATTGGACATCTTATTAATATGATTGTGTCATACTTGTGTACATACAATACAAGTTTACCTAGAAGAATAATGTTAATAAGAATAATCCATTGGATTATGTTGTATAGAATAAAAATTTGAATTTAATCATTAATAATAAATAAGTTCGTAATTATTTTACGAAATTAATCCAATATATGATTGGAATCTAAATAGAATAAGTTTAAAATCAGATTAGTTAAGAAAATAATTCAATTCTTCGTCCATAAATTAATTAAACACGCGTGAATTAAAAAAATAATGGAGTGTAATTTATATTGTTGCTACACGATATGGAAGTAATAAAAGTGATACAAAGCACAAAAATAAGAAATTAATGTATGCAGCGAGTGTCAATTTGACTTAAGAGAATACGTACATTTTTATAATAAAATAATAGCGTTCTTGCTCAGAAATATTTAATTTGTAAAAAAAATTAATTTTTAACGATTAATTCTTAAAGTATTTTGAATTTAAACGAGAAATGATGTTTATATTTATATTTATTTTAGTTCGAGGTACGAAATTACATTGAATTCGAGATTTGTGAGTTCTTTAAAAATTTCTGGTTCTGGAAGATAAATATTAACGTGTCATTTGATTGTGTTAGTTTCTCTATTATCAAAAAAGAGCATACGAAAAAAATATTAGACTTTATTTTCGTTTCAGAATGAAATAAGAGATTGATAATTTTTTGAAATTGTCAGAAATATCCTAATAATTGTAGTCTATGAAGGCTAATACTATTATTTTTTCTATTTTTATCCCTCTAATTCTTCTGTACGCTATGGATATTTTTACTCCTACTATATCAATTTTATAATGATAAAAACAGGGTTTAAAGAACTTTCTTATTACATCATTACTTTAATTGATGAAAATATAAAAGTATATTTTCTTCTATTTTATTTAACTTTAATTCTATATATTTACGTCTGTTTACTGTATCAAAAGCTACTTTTACGTTTACAAATAGTATTTAAACATTTCTTTTTTTTATACTGTTGTAACGAGATCACCAATGACTCGTGAGAATATATAAATTTAAAGAAGGTATCGTGGAGCACCCGCGATACAGGAGCTCGAAATGAAAATGAATTTTCGATTGAAAGGAAAAGCGGTATCCGCTTAATCTTTAAGCGATGTAATTAAATAATCTGGACATGATAACGGGCGTATAGCCTATGAAAATGTATACATTCATAGAGCCGACATTTCGGCAAAATAACAAATGAAAAACTTAACAGTAATAGGGTAAAATTTCCGAAACGCAAGTCACAGTATTGAAAGAAATTTAATAACCGGTAGTATTGTAAATTAAACCGAAAATTTTATGAAATGGCTGTTAATGAGTGGGGATAAATAGGTTTGATGAAATTCAAAAAACGGAATAAATGTCACTTGATTTTGAACAATCTTTTAGTTCGTATTACCCCGCATAAAAGAAATAAAGCACAAATTATCATTACTTGTATCAAATTTATTGTAACCTGGACTATCAATTATATCTTATAATCATTAATTTTATTCTAATTAAACGATCACCAATAACTGTTACATATTGATTGGTTTAATATATACATAGTAGTCATGGTAGATATTCCCTTCTTGAATCCCGTTTGTACTTCTGGGATTAATACTTTTACTTCAGATGCTACTTCTAGTCTTCTACTTAGTATCTTGCATATATTTTATATGCTGCCATCTGCATGGATATTCCTATATTGTTACTTATAGTTTCACATTCACCTTTTTTGTACATCAAAAATATCACTGTCATTTTCCAGTCTTATGGTATTCTTAACTTTTCCATGTCTTCTGTAATATTCTTTCTAAACTCCTTTTCACTCTTTCTCTTTCGTAAATCTATACCGAATTAGTAATTTTGTCCTCTTGTTTTTCTCTTTTAAGTTTACCCCATTTTATTTTTATTACTTTATTTTTACTTTAATTTCTCCTTTTTTCATTCTTTTTTCTCCTTCCCCTTAATGCATAAAACTTGGAATAGGTTTTCAAAATAATTTAACCATGCTTTCTTTCCTATATTATTTTTTTCTCGGTTCTTGTAATCTTTATTCAAGTATTAAAAATTTTTACCTTTGATTTGATTTACTTTTTTTCTTTTTTTTTTTTTATTCGCGTGTTTCTCTATTCTTTTCTTATCATTGTATATTTGTCTTTAGTCTCTTTTCACTTTTTACATACCTCTAATTATTTTATTCAATTGGTTTGCTCTTCTGCTGTTCTTTTCTTTATTTTTCTCTTTTGTCCTTTTAATGTCTTTGTTTCTAGCTTGAAGCATTCTAAGTTTTCTTTAGTCCACTCTGCTATAAGGCTATAATTTTGTTTTTCATTGACTCTTTTAAGTTCTCGTCCACTTTAAAATCTTTCAAATTTCTCCTTGTTTCTTCGTTTATTATTTATGAATCACCGATGACCCATTACTCATATGCATATAAATTTTCCTTCTTCGGTTCCTGGTATTGTTCAGTATAATACCCCTTCATTTTCTCTATTTTTTTATTAGCCATTAACTTTTATTCTATCTTAGTATTTTAATTTTTTTTACTTAATCTTTTCTTTTTTTTCTATTTCTACGAATATCTATTTACCCTACCGTTATGTTACAATCGTGATAATTCTTTTCATTTGCGTATTTCCGTTTTGGTTCATATATATTTTGTTGTTGTTATTCATACTCTTAATTTCATTTTTCCTAATCACTATGTCTCATATTTTATTTTCTTTTGTTTTCAGTAAGGTCTTTAAAATTTTTTGCCTATTACATCACCTTCTATTCTCTAACTTCTTGTTTTTTCTTATTGAAGTATTCTCTAATGGTTGTATCCTTTTTATTTTCATTGCTTCGTTTAATTTCCATTCAAGATTTTTTGATTATCTATCCCTTATTCTCTCCTATTCTAAGAGTGTGGATTTTGTAAGACTTTTCTAATTTCCTAAAAATTTAATGGTCTTTATTTATTATAATCCATCCTGATCTTACCCTTCCATTACTATTCAATTACCTGTTTATCCCCATCTTTTCTTTTTTTTCTTTCTTTTTATATTAGCTGCTTTCTCTTCTACCTTATTATATGTTATTTATCTTTCGCGTTGTTCACCTATTATCATTATTTTTTCTTCTAGTTTTTCATACCTCTCTACCTATACCTTTTCATTGTCTTCTGCTTCCATTCTTCATTTTTCTCATTTTTTCATCTTCTCCCACATTACTGTTTTCATGCTTTCCACTTCCTTTTTTTTCTTTTAAATTCCTCAAATACTCTTTGTATTTCATTTCCTATTTCGTTTTTCTTTTTCTCTTCCATACCTTTCTAATTTTTATTTTATTTTGTTACCGATCTTGTAAAGCCCCTTTTTAAACTTATTTTGTACCTTTTTCTGGATAGCCACACATTTTAATTATTTTTCCTAATCAAATTTTCTTTTCCACTAATTTTGTCCCTCTAACTACCGTCTTTTCTTTTCTACTTGTAGCTTTAATCCTGTTATTCTATCGACGAGTATCATTACTTTCCTTTTGTTTTCTATTTTTCGCTTATCCTTTATCTATATTTTTTATCTTGGCTTCCTATTTACCTATATCACCACTTAGCTATTTCTTTTCTTTTCTTCTATCCTTTTGCATCTTTTCTACTTTACTCTTTTTTCTTTATTCACAGATGAACCCTATTTTTTTCTTCTTTTTCATTACTTTCACTTTCAAACGTTCACTAAAAATTATAATGTTGTGAATTATTCATTAATAATCCCTGCATTATTTATCTACATCTAGCCTAATCTCTAATGAGTAGTATCTGAAATTACAATATAATAATTATAATATAGAAAGAATATTTAAGCAGTGTATGATAAAAAATGATTAGATAAAATAAAGTAAATAATCTCAATCGAATATCATCTAGCGTTAAACAAATAATTAATTCATGTAAATAAAACCGCATTAAAAAACTGTCAACATAAGGCTGTTTGATACCATGATACTCTATGTATGGCTGGATGTCTAATCGGTGTAGGTGGCGCTGTATATGCATTGAAGTGATCAAGATAGAGTGAGAGGGAAATACTCGTGGTATTATAAAATTATAGATACGCTAATGTTGCATAAACGGTGCGAGTGTAGTGGTATTAAAAATAACTCTTCTTCTCTTCTAATTGTCGGTTTTCGCACTAACTAATCAGAATTGACGATTTAAAAGCACGAGGCGGAAAAGGAGCTTATTTTCGATAATAAATGAATAGTTGGTGTTTGTTTATAGGAAGTTGAAATAAGTAAATTTAATTTTTGGTTAATAAGATAAAGTAATAAGGTGAGTAGGTGAGACTTTCTTCTGCATAGAAGGTCTCGCCATTTTTGTATTATACGTAATAGTATGAAGATCGATATCTCTTTCCGATATTTTTTTATATAGTGAAAAAGTGATGTGGCAATGAGTGCATTATTAGATAATATATATATATATATACTATCAATATCATATATATATGTTGGGTCAAATATTATACCAGATTAGTAAACATTATTAAAAATTATTGCAAATTTGGATAAATATAATTATTATCAAGGAGAGAAGGAAAGACAAAATTACCCAGGAAAAATAATATCAATCAGAACAATAATATATATTAATAATTCCATATCCCTTATATTCTTTCCTTTTATGTTAACCATGGAAACAAAGTAAGAATTCAATTATTCAATTAAATACACTATATATATATATATATATATATATATTATATATATGTATATGTTTGTTTATTTATTTATTTATTTATTGGTGATTATTTACTATAAATTAAATATAGTTGACCTTAGACATGAGATTCGTCTATTCAACGACAAATAATTATACTAGCGCAATTCAGGCCCTTAAGTTAAATAATAATAATTATTATTTAAAGTAAAGTGATAGCTCAGTAGTGTAGTGTAATTTTAAATTAATGTAAAGAAAAACAAAATTAATTGTTATATGGCCGGGAAAAATTTGTATGCTAGAAAATTGACCGTATTACAAAATTCTAAATTTCCTGAAAATAATTCGGAACACGTAACAACAGACCATTTGTTTCATTCTCATTAACTGAAGTCTGTATATCCAGTTTATCTTATTCTAGATCGCTGGAATTTCCAAAAAAAAAACTTTTATACAGACAGTAATATTAAAAGATTTTTAACACTTCCAGTTGATATCAATATTTCAATGCAATCTTCGAAATATAGTTACAAACACTAGCAATAACGGAGAAAGTATTTAATCTAGAAAGTCTTCCATGAGATTTCGATGCCTGAGCACAACTATATCACCTTTATCATATATGGTAAAGATCATAATGAAGCACTTATCAAAAATGCAAAAAGAACCAACTGAGTTAAATTTCAGGAAGTGCTTAAAAAGGAAATGCTAAATTAAGTAGTTTCATTACTTCATATAGCAATATATCTAGTATTCATAATAGAAACGATACTCTTACTATTCTTATTAAAGAAACGTATAAGTTAAATTGCTCTGAACACAACAGACCTTGGAGAAATGATATACCTTGGTGGAACCTCGAGGCATTGAGTAGGAAATTTAGGAGGTTGTATAATCTAACATATCGAGAAAAAAAATACTTCAGATAAAACTTTAATAAACTAGGGAATGAATATAAGATTGCAATATGACAGGCCAATGGGATAAAGGAGGATGTACTGTGAGAATCAAACGAAGAGTATCGAACATGGTCAAACTCTCCGTTTGACTGTGTCCGAGATTCTTCAAAATACTGCAATAAACTAGATGAGGCATATTAGAACGAGGAACAAAAAGTGAACTGAAGAAATCCTCAGTATTCTCATATATACACACTTCCCTAACCTTAATTCGGAAACAGGTATCGATAGCTAAAAAATTAGGAATAGAAATCCTGATTGGAGACTATCAAAACAAATAATAGACCTTAAAATCGTAACATAAGTACTAAATAGCTTTAAACTCTTTAAAGCTTCAGTACTGAATACCATCTTTCCATTATTACTGCAAAGAAGATTATTGAGGCTGGCTATATACCATAGTTCAGCAGACTGGTTAAGATCATGTTTCTACCAAAGGCTACTAGAGATAATTAATAATAAATAATAATTAATAATAATAATAAATAATATATAATATTAGTAAATAATAATAAATAAATAATAGTTAATAATAATAATAAATAATAATACAACACAGCCATGCAAAAAACTACAAACCTATTTGTAGGACATCGTTTATCCTTAAAACAATGGAGAGATTTATAGATAAGTATATTAGACATGAAATACTCAAAGAACAACCTCTGAATACAAGACAATTCCAGGAAGGAAAGTTTGTTCATACTGTTATCTCTGAGAAGGCATGAATTTTACAGAAACAAATGGTAAATAAAGTCCTAGTGTTGGCGATAATACTGATCTACACCGACCCTCTCGATGGCTAAACTTAGAAAGCTATACCTAGGGCTGCCACGATAAGAGAGTTTCCAGCTATAGATATTCTAAAAATAGATATCAAATCATTCTAGACTGAAAAGAATGCGACCTACATGACGAAATACGTAAAAAACATACCCACAGGAAGGAGTCTTATTTTCTTTACTGACGTATTTAGTTATTGATAGCCTACCCGTCATAATGAAAAATAATAAATTCTATGCATAGACAGATGATGTACTAATTATAATAAAAATAGATAACTGCAGCGAACTAATGGATCTCACCCAACATGTTTTAGAGCTTTTGGAAACCTGGACTCAGACAGTGGACCTATTAGTCAATTCAAAAAAGGCTAATATTCTCTTATTTAAAATTAGATACAAGATTAGGACAATAAGGTGACTGAAGCTTAACGGCTGCCTACTGCAAAGTATTACTGATATAAAGTAACTGATTATAACCTGGGATACTAAGTTAAAATGGAACAGTCACATTAAGATGAAGTATCAAATGCCATTAATACCTACTAGATATGTAACAGAGTCTTTGAAAATGCATGAGGACTGCAGTCAGATAAATTAAAATGGATATACTATGCGATCATCACAGGCCTATAGTTTGGATTCATAGAATTGAACTCAGAACGAAATTCTTTGTTATAAACAAAACCCGGAATACATCCTGCGAGATTTCACATAGGCTATAACAAAAATACTAGCGATTTCAATAGAATCTCTATTTGGAATCATTCCCTCGGACAGGACAATTATTTTCTTATATATGAGCCTATTTAAGATACCATAAATAAAAAAATAACCCAAGCAGAACTTACTTAAACATAAAATCCATCTTGGTCTAAATTTAACACAGAACATTAGCTGCAACGAAATATCCAGGACACACCTATACATACAATACAGAATTGGTATTCAGAAAAAGAAGGAAGATCAAAATTGAAATTTAAAAGATATCTTTCTTCTGCTACAGAATAAATGAAGATGAGATAAAACAGCCCTAAGGAACTCAGACAGTTTGAAAAACTACTTAGCACTGAACTATCCCTTAAATAGCAGCCAAGGATAGATAGGATTTGCAGACATGGTGACAACTATGAGACCGTAGAACATCTTTTATGTCATTTTACTACATTCAGAAAAACAAATAAGAGGAGTTGGCCTTCCTGGAACCTGACGATATCAAGAAAATGAAACACGACACTTACCGAAGAGTATATCACAACTAGATCGAGAAAACTGACTAAGTTGCAAGGAGCAACCCAAAGATGAATCTTGTGCTCGTATCAAAGCAAGCCGAGGTCGAAGTAGCCAAAGCCTATATGATGGACCTTAAGTTTTATGTTAGTTCATTGAGTTCGGCTCTACTTTAAGGAACAATAGCCAGAAGTAGTGGAGCGGAAATGTGGACAAAGTTAGAGAAACACACGAATTAACAAACTCGTAATAGTTTAAATCTTTCGATTACTTAACCACTTGCCTCCTGTGTTGCAACTATACGAAGACATGCGGAAGGTAATCAACATTGAAATCACGGGATAAGACATTGAGCTTCACTATATAAGACGTGGAAGTTGCCCTATCCGATACTTTTTACTTTCTACTTTGGTGGGAGGGGGGCATAGCGTTTTGCTGGCAAAGTAACGCTGCATGATAACTTCTTGCGTGAAATAATTAAGAAGATTGGTGCACAATGGGCACGGCCTGAGCACAAGAGGTGACAAGCCTCTATCCTACTGAACTTACTTACTAAACCAATTTATTATGTTGATCTATATACATTTTGTATAACTTCTAGGTAATAAAATGTTCTTTTGTATTAATAATATTTCCATTTGACCTTTCTAATAATGTATAATTTATTCACTTTAATAATATATTTGTTCAAAATTATTCTTGGAGATATTCATCTGTATCTGATTTACTACTATTTAACTTATATTTTAGTAATGTCGTTTGAATGTAAATAATATTGAATAATGCTTACATTTTATATACGGATGATTTAAAATTATATATAAATTTTCATTTGACGATTAAAAGTCCAATTTAAATCATTTATTTACGAGTGATAATAAGATCATGGTATATTTTTTATTATTTATGGATTAAAGCGTACAAAATGCTACACACTTTGAATAATTTTATAATTTATAAATTACATTGTATGCTAAACTTAAATTTAAAATATTCATATAAGACGTTACCATTTATCAAAAATATTGTTGCAATATTCATATTGAAGCGTCATCGTCAGACAAACGAAATTAATCTGTATCTTTTTTTGGTGTATAAGTAATAAATTTATTTTTGAACATTAAACATGTCAAATTTTGTACCAATTAAATATAATTCATAAGAGTATTTTCATTTGAAGAAATTAGTAACTAAAAAAATTTCCTGTATTATTGATTTAATAATAAGAGCTAATTTATTTAAAGTAACCTTATTTCTCAAGTACAAATTCAAACGAGAATTTCTAAATTTCAAAATTATTTATTATACAACTGTGTATATTAATGAAAGGTATATATTTATATTTAAAAATAAATAAAACAATAACTAACTAAGCCAAAGTTATCACGTTAAACAATCACATGAGTCAATGTGTAATAATAATAATAATTTATCTTTCTACCTAAGCTGCAAAAGTAGATTACTTAAATTTTTTAATAGCGTAAATGAACAAAATATAGATGACACATAATGAGATTGATAAATACATGTTTGAAGAAGTATAACTATACATAATATAATGAAAATATAAAAGAACGTCATTACATATTTTATATTAATTTTTTGAGATATTCTTTAAAACTTTTTGAATACTGAAGCCAATAATATTTTCTTGTATATACTAATAAATAATAAGTCCTTTGATAGCCGTGATCGTCTAGTGGTTAGGACCCTACGTTATAACCGTAGTAATTCAGGTTCGAATTCTGGTCACAGCAATGTTCCTAATAAAATAATAAAATACTATTCAATTATGTTACAAATATATAAATGAAATAATAGTATATGAATATATTTTTTATTGAAAATTCATTAAATTAAAAATATATTTGTCATAAATATAATTTTAACATTTTTAAATTAAATTGTATGTATTATATTTGTAAAAGTGTATATGTATTTTCTAAAAATAGTAAAAGTCAAAAAAATACATTAATGACTAATTGAAAATTTGTTTTTTTATTATTTAATCTAAATTTTTACTAAATCACACACACATTTGCACAAAGATGTAAGGTGCCTTGTATCATATTTATAATTTAAGTAATAGATATTTATAAAAAATTAAAAATTGTATATCATGTCATTCCTATTTAAATAAATAAGTTTATTTACAAATATTATATAACAATCATATTTCAAAATCTATTTATTTGATCTTTCTTATTTATAATACACAAATTATATTTTCACAATCGTTTTATAAACATAATGGTTCACTCGATATGAATTATATTTTATTTTATTCTTATTACTAGTTTAGAGTACGCAACACGATGTTTAATATAATTATCATATATCAACATAAATTTACTGTAAAGTAACATGAAACATAATTTTAAATTTATAACTCTAGTGAGTATTCATCAACAGAAAGTTCTCATGTTTTACATGCATATATACTCCTAATATAATAATAATAATAATAATAATAATAATAATAATAATAATAATAATAATAATAATCTTAATTAATTATTTTATATAAAATATATAATAATCCAGTACAAACTCGTAATCATCGCTCCCGTCGGTTAACCATCGCATGTGTTTTACGTAGGCCCGTAATTATGCGACCTATAGAGTAGAACATACATACTCCCACATACTGTATTAAAAAGTTACTATATACTTATTTAACGATATCATATGCCGATTTAACAAACTTGTAAATAATTATATTTTTCTGTAAAGAATTGTAGCTAATAAACTAGATTGTTATTACAGCACATTATTTTCTATTTACTTCAGAACAAACTACAATCATAAATCCTACCTTTAACTTAATTTAATTTGTTTTAATTTAATTTAATCTTTGACAAAATAACTGACTAAGATTTTACTTCATTTAACAAAAATAACATATTAATTTAAAAAACGGAATTAAAAAAAAATTGTATAAGTGTTTATTTAATTTCTTTTATTAAATGAATGGAATATAGATAATTTAAAAGACAAAAGAAATAAATATTAGAAAGTAATATTAATAAAAGTTTAAAACATTACAAGTACATGCACATTGTCTTAGATCAACAATTTTATGAAATTACACTATTTATTTTCATTGTTCATTAAAGAACATTAAAGTTAAGTGTTTAATTTTTCCGCTGATTGGGGAAATTATACTTTGGACTCATGGCACAGTTGGTGTATAGGAGTTCAAATTCACTGGTTGCTTAGTGTTTTTTATTTTTTTTTTACATATAAAATATTTTAAAAATTCTTTTTTTTTATTTCCTTAAGTATGTAATTTTTATAATCAATATTCGTTAAAAATTAATAATAAATAGTATACATTTTCAAAATTATGAAATTATTTTTTGTTATTTAATTTAATTCGTTTTTATTCTTTATAAATTTTTTTAATTAATACAACTTCTTTTCATCAAAATTTATCTTTAAATTATAATTAGTTAAAATTTATTATATCTAATTTAAATAATATGTATTCATTAAATAAAAACGATAAAGTACATTAAATTTAAAAATATCCAAATTTTACTTATATCTTGAAATGAATAACATTTCAATAATCACTTAGATTTTTATTTATATTTATTCAATTTACGATTTATTAAATACAAGGTAAATATAATTGATAGTATAAAAATTAAACATTAATAAAATATAATTAATAAATTCTGAAAAATTATGTATAATGAAATTAATCAATATTTTCGTCTCATTTTATGAATAATTCATTTAAAAATAAAAAAGCTGCTACATTTTGTATAATTAAACTCTCATTGTTTTGTCGTTGTTTTAGTACTACATTTATTATTAACAGGTGATTGGTTAGGAAGCAAATGAAAGTTCCGCTCACTCGTTTTGTAATGGCCGATGGAGAACCGAACTCAAATTCCTTTTTTTTCTTTTATAAAAGAAGCCGATTTTAAGAGTCTTATTCTCGATTTGTAATTCTATTCCTTGCACCTTCTTTCTTACTTTATTTACTTGCATGGTAACGCCTTCAACATTCAATGTTCTTTTTTTTTTTTTTTCTTACAGTTTGTAAGGCTCCAAATGAAAATTGATTGCTTCGATTGAATTTTATTTGATGATTAATGTTTTTATCGTTGTATTCGTATATTAAACTTGTGACAAACAAATTTCTATTAAATGACATTTTTACAATGATTCTAAATTGTTGATCGATAATCACAGATAGTAATAGTAGAAATATAATTTGGTTATCGAATACAATAGTTATTTTGTACTACAATATTTTTAAACTACAAATAGACAAACCCTAAATATTATATAAGAGAATGAATAGCTCATTTTTTCAATTTCTCTGAATAATAACAATATTATATTATAAAATGGAACTTTAATATATTTGGATTTCATAAAATAATTATAGTAAATTCTGTAAAAAATCCATGGAATCGATTTTAATTTGGCATGAAACAATTTATCTTATTCAATAAAAATTAATGTTTTTTCACACTTTTATTTTTTGTTATTAAAAGTACAGATTCACGAATAAAAGTTAATGTATAAAATACAATAATGTGTAATATGTTATAATATAAAAACTCTTCCTAAGCAATACTTGAATATGATATTTAAATGTATTATATTTTTTTTAAGTTTCGAAAAATCAATGCAATAATATAAAAATTAAAAAAATAAAAGATAAAAATATATTCAAAACATTTTGCAATACCGAATTTTTTATATTAATACATTATTCATCGATTCTTGAAGCTATGTTCAATTTATTATAACATACTATATACAGCAGTGCATATATAATATATTTTAAAAAAAAAAAAAAAAAAAAATTCTAAAAACAAAAAAAAATTTAATTAAATGAATAAAAATCAATAGACAATAAATTATAACACTTTATTTTAATGTATTTATATTTATTGGACAGAAATCAATTTATTTTTATTTGTTTAAATTTAATAAATAAAATACATATATATTTAAACTTATAAAAATTATATATGGGTGTTGATATTAAGTATTATTTTAGAAAATAAGAAGCTACTGATTTTTTTACGATTTTTGTTTGGTTAGCTGCTTTTCACTAACGACATAAAAAGTGTTTTATTAATTGGTCCATTATTGTTTATACCTATTTATTAGCATATACGTATTGCATTATAATTTAAGATAATACTTGAAATTGATGATCGTAAGAATATATAAATATTTAGAAAATCATATGACTATTGTGTATCATTGATTAATTTTATAGTTCTCTGTTTTTTAAAAAAAAATAACTAAATATTTAGATATAAATACTGAACTTTCATAAACAATTATTATAAAACATGTTTGTTTTTAAACGTAATTAAATATTTAAACTAATTTAATTAAAAAAACTATGGTAGCTTTTTTAAATACTTGAATGTGAATCAGGAAAATAAAAAAATTAATTTGTGGTAGCATTCTTTTTATAAAGAATAATGATAAGGTAAAATAGCAATTGAAAATAAAACAAGAAATTGATTGAGCCAAGTCAATATTTTTGGATTCTCTGTGTAATACTAAAGTAAGAAAATAAGAGCGATAAACAAAAACTGGAAAGCTCATACGCAAGTGGACAATAAATTAATATAAAAGATAAATATAACAAAAATCCGAGAAACATTTATTTTTATCACTCTTGAATTTAATTATTATTGTTTAATTATTATTTTTCCAAGCAAGTTCATTTGATGTTTTAATTTTAAATAAAAATTTAAATATACTTATTCATGTTTTACACGTATGATCTGAAGAATAAAATATTTTTCAAAGTTTCATAATTTCATGAAAGTCCTTGTCTAATTGTACAAATACCAATAATATTTTTAAATTTATGCAAAATATAAATTAAAAACAATAAAATAATATGCAATATTAATTTATTATATCTTACTATAATTTTTTACAATAAGTTTTTAATATTTAATAACTTCATTATTCTTTTTAATAATATTAAAAATTTTAAAAATGAATTCTAAAATTTTTTTTTAATATACATATTTTGTAAGTTTATACAACTATATATATATATTTTATTTATTATAATTTTTGTGTATAACACTTAAAATGAAAAATGCCATTAATATTATAAAAATAAAAATTATAATTTTCTTTATTAATTAAATTATTCATTATCAATCAAAACAATTTAAAAAAGTGATTATAGTTATTAATAATTTGAAGTTAATGGTTGTTATATACACAACGAATACAATTTAGTTAAATTAAATTTGTTGGATTATATTTATTGAATTATATATATTTTTTCATATTTATAAATTATTTACCTATTTTCATAAATAATACTGAATAAAAAAAACATCCTTTTTGAGTGAATTAAGTTATAGAAATAAAAATACTTAATATTTGTGAATCTTGAGTATAGCATTTCGATAAATTATTCTTTAACCTCTTCAATCTTTGATATAAATTAAAATAGTTATAAATAAATAAAATATGTATAATAAATATATTAAATATAATCATTAATTATAACTTAAACTTTACCGATTATAAATTAACTAATATGTTTATGAACGAATCTAAATTATCATATTTATTGTATCTCATAATATCGAAAATTAATTGACAGTAATATTAGCCACTTTTAAACTGTAAATATGCATATAAGAGTATAATGTCAATTATTAGATTCGATGTTTTTTCCAACTGATGACAAAATGTGATAGTGACAATTTATTAATATCCGATAACCATTCGTCTAATTATTGATAATTTTGTGATAATTGAAAAGGGTTATTGGGTTAGATGATTTGAAGTGCAAGAGAACCCTGAAAAAAATAAATAAGGAAAAAGAAAAAACTTGTTCTGCCGAACCCAAAAACTTAAAAATAAATCACATAAATTTATGCAGAAATACAATTTATAGTTTTATATTGAAGGTAATATTGTTTTTTCTTGTATTCTTTCATTCAAAAATATTAGTAGAATGATATTGATATTAGTCCAAACATTAGAGTACTTTTTAGGTCATGAAAAAAAGCTACTAGTGATGCATATCCTAATTCATAAAAAATGAGTAGATTCTTATTTTCTAAAATGCCATTCATAATATTCAAGAGTTTTTGTATTAACAATTTTAATGAAAAAATGCATTTTTTTACTTTTTTATTATAAAATGAAAAGTTTTAATTTTAACATTATATTGTCAATTGACCATTTGTATCTAATGCAATTGTAAAAAAAATTTTTTTTTATACAAACCGATGGGAAAATTAGAAGCCGAAATATTTTCTAAAAACCAGAAAAATTTTAAATTAATTTAAAAATTTATAACTTTTTTATTTTTCAATATTTAGAACTCTTATAATGATTAATATGCACTTTATTCGTACAAAATTTAAACTTGATTGTATTAATAGTTTTTGAGTAATACTAATGTTAATTAAATTATGCCAAAATTTACGAATTTATTTCCAGCTCAAAGCGCCTGATGATTTAAGTTTTTTCAACGATTTTAAAAAATATAATTGTTGTATAATAAATCCTGTACCTTACATTTCGTTTAAATAATTTGAATTGTTTAAAATATGAGGATAAATATGACCGAACACGATCGTGTGTAATTTCATGAGGAGTGGGAAGAGTAAGAATTGGGAAATTATAATATTTAGTAATAGAAGTGAAATCCGCATTAACTAACCCCTCATTTTTTTTCTTTCCAGTCCTCATCAAATTACAAGTGCTCGGCCGTTTTTAATAAGCTTTATCCTCATATTTTATGTAATATTTAAATATTTAAACGTAATGTAAGATACAGGACTTATTGTACAACAATTTATTTTCTATACCGTTGAAAAAAAAAACAAAAATTGTAAGATAAATTGAGCTGGAAATAACTTTGTAAATTTTGGCATAATTTAATTAACATTAGTATTATTCAAAAACTATTAATCTAATCAAGTTTAAATTTTGTACGAATAAAGTGCATATTAATCATTATAAGAGTTCTAAATATTGAAAAGTGAAAAAGTTATAAATTTTTAAATTAATTTAAAATTTTTCTGGTTTTCAGAAAATATTTCGGCTTCTAATTTTCCCATTGGTTTGTATAAAAAAAATTTTTTTTTACAATTGCATTAGATACAAATGGTCAATTGACAATATAATGTTAAAATTACAACTTTTCATTTTATAACAAAAAAGTAAAAAAATGCATTTTTTCATTAAAATTGTTAATATAAAAACTCTTGAATATCATAAATGGCATTTTAAAAAATAAGAATCTTCTGATTTTTTCACGAATTTAGATATGCATCACTAGCTGCTTTTTTCATGATTGAAAAGTGCTCTATTACTTGGACTAGTATATGAAATTGTTATAAAATGCATTTATATTACACGAATTCTCTATCTCTCTATTAATAAATGTATTAAAAACAGAATATCTTTTAAATAGTCATAAAAAACTTTTTAACGCTAGGCTATCTGTTTTCAGTACATTAAAAAAAATTGTCTAAATTACTCACCAACATAACTTGATACAATAAAATTCAATTTAAAAACCCATATTGTAGATTGAATAAAGTAAAAAAATAATATGTCCTTAATAATTTTTTACTATAAAGTTGTAATTATAATATATCAAATGACGTAAATATTTTGGTTAAAACAAAAACAAAAAATGATAAGAAATATATAATTTTTGAAATGGTATATACCCAGTTAAATAGCAATATAGTGAATGAAAGAGGAAGACATACGATATTTAAATTATGGTTATAAAAACAGTTTAAATAAAATTTTCAGTTATATGAAGGAGTATTAAATTTTTCGATTATTATTAACCCTACAATTAGTGTTAGAAATAATAATGATTTTAGTTTAAGCTCTATTCAATAAAGTTTAATTTCTAACTAATGATCAGGTTTGTTGTCATTTTTACATTTTTATATACTCATAATTCCCAAAAATTAAATATACTTTCCTTTTTACTTGTTACAAAATATATTGATCAAGTTCATTTCTTAAATTAATTTTAGTGAAATAAAAATGCTGTAATAGAATAATTTTATTAGAACTTAATTTTATATGTACTTTAATATTATATTGAGGTATAACTAAACAAATATGAAATTAAATTTTTAGTTTATTAAAAATTAATTTAAAAAATTACTTCTAGATAGTTTTAAAACCTTATAAGTGTTCCGAATGACATAATTCCTAGAAAATTAATCGATGTTCCAAAAAACATTTATTTAGCAGACCTTCAATTCAACATATATGCGCCAATTGATATATTATTAGTATGAGGAGTTAATTTATCATTACTATTTATTGGAAAAAATAAATATGTCGATGGATAATTTAGATTTATACCCACAAAAAACCCAATTTGAATGGGTTTTTACTGGACCAATCAATGGTATGAGAAGAAGTCGGCATATCACTTGTAAATTTATCGATTTACAGAGAGAAATTTTCCGTTTTTGATAATTGAAAGAGGTATCGCAACTTAAATATCTGTCCAATGAGAAGCAAATTGGTGAGGAACACTTTCAAGGTGCTGTAAAATGTGATTCCAATGGACGATGTATAGTAGCATTATCCTTTAAAAAGAATCATAAATAATTAGGAGAATCATATTTGGGAGAATTCAGAAGACTAAATCTCTTAAATAAACATTTCGAGAATACTGCTACATTAAAGGCTGCATATGAATCTGTTCTGCATGAATATATACAAGTTGGGCACATGAGAGAGATCAGATATAAAAGAGGAGAAGGATTTTATTTTCCACATCATGCCACATTTAAAAACTCAAACAATACTGCGTAGTTTTTGATGGCTCTGTAAATTCGAGTAATAATGTCTCGCTTAATGAAATCTTTATAATCGGACTACCGTTGCAGCCAAATGTATTCAATTGATTATTGATATTTCGATTATAGAAGTACGTTATCTGTGCAGATATGAAAAAATGAATAGACAAATTTTTGTATGCGAAGAGGACCGGAAATTCTAAAAAATTCTTTGGTAAAGTGATAACACAATAAAAACATTCGAAATTAACAGATTATCATTCAGTTTAGTTTTTACATGATTTTTAACAATTATATATATATAACAACTAATAAAAGATGATGGTGACAAGTATCCAATGGCATATGAAGTCGTAAAAGCAGATATGTACGTGAAGTCTTTATCGACTGGTACAGATGAACTTGAAATGGCATGAAATAATTCAGCAGCAAGTTACAAAGCTAGTTCAGCTTCGGATTTCATTTGCAATAATGGGCCTCTAATGATCAACAAATTTTAATAAATTTGGCAAATAATCATATGGTTGTAAATTTTCAACCCGAAAGGAGCTCAAATATTACGAATGCTCGACATGTCTTGGATCGCATAAAAAGATTCAATAATATATTCTTTTAATTTACAAGATTTAAAGCTTTTAAGAACGAAAAAATCAATTTAATCTAAAATAATTCATGTATACGATGCATTAGGATCACTTGGATCGATTGTTTTTAACGATAAAAACATGATGCAATTGTTATGACAGTAAAAACTTGAACGGATGAATCGCTTCCTAGCAGTGTTTATACTTATTGATCAAACTTTTACAATCAACTACCTCTCACAAATAATCTTTCATTTTGAAGATATTTTTTTGGTCATTCTTTCTGATACCAAAAAGATACACTGATTTTGAGACGGTAATAATCAAGGGTTGGGAGTGTGTATTTATTTAAGAACTATTATTCACAATAATTCTGTTAAATGTAAATTAATGTATTTAAAATATCACGTTGATCCTCTTAAAACGATAATAATGTCTTGATTAAAGTTTTCAGCAGCTCTAATACTTTCAAGCTTGTATGATCACTTACACAAAAATCTTTGTCTTATAATCAGTAGCGTGTACATATGAACAAACTCCATGATCAATTTACAATGGATCAGAAAATCACATCTTTGAACAACATTTTTATCAAACCGTGTCGCACAGATATAACGAGAAACGAAAATCAAATACTAGCGCCATATTTCATCATGTGATAACCCAACAGATACATTATCACGGAGACAGTTACTACACAATTTTTTGAAAAAAAAATTATGATCTGAAGGTCCAATATGACTGCAAGGAAATAATACTAATTGGCTAAGCTAAGAAATTTTTGAAAATAATGACGTACAAGAACTACGTGCCTTTAAATGTTTTGCCTTTACTACCATGTCATTTATGGATAAATTTTCATCATTTCAAAAATTAATAAACGTACTCGGCTATTGTTTACGCTGCCATAAAATGAGAAAAAGGACTATTTAATAGTGGAGGAATTAGACAGAGCTGAAAGGGCTATTGTTAAATTACCTTAATGAATTCTTTTTGATACGGACATGATAAAATCAAGAAGACTCACAGAAACATGGAAAGAAATTGCGTGTATTAAGTCCGTCTATAGATTCAGATGGAGTCTTGAGATTGGGAGGTCGTTTGTAAAATGCTTTAATTCCATTTAATCAAACTCTAAATAGAGACAACGATGCAAAACTTTGGCTAACGGACATCGATTAGAATTGTTACACGCACGTAAGCGAGAACATGTGTGTCGATTGTATGTAAATAAAGTTCCACTTCTTACATTTAATTTACCATCGTGCTAATCTTCATCATTACATATATATACTTGAGAACTAGTATACTATTTATATTATGTACTTATTAATACGATTTTATTTTTATATAAATTTTAAATAGCATAAATTATTAAATAAATTTATATACATGGGACTATGGTAATATGTATAAAATAAAAATCATGTTTGTCTATCAGGAAGTTTGGCATTCCTTGACTAAGTAACACTTCCAGAGGTAATACCTCCGTAGGAATTTTTTCCCGTATATGTTAAGTTTTTGATTTCATACCTCCTTTTAAAGTAATACATAAAGTTTTTACATAAAAAATAATATTTGATTTGTATTTAGATAAAGACAATCAAATTTAGTCTTCTGTAATTTTTTAATCAGTCAGTTCCGTATAATACATTACTTAGGACGTATTCACGTATAGAAGAATATCCCAACCCTATTAAAAACTACAATACATATAAAAATCATATATTGTAATACCAAATTATTGAACAACGTTCAAACCAATACAAGCATAAAAATAAATCCAATAAAAAAAGTGCATAACGAGATTTTCAATATATTAAAACATTTAAACGACAACAATTGCATAAAATATAAATATAACAATATTTAATTAATTTAAATAAATACCAGTCTTCCCAAAATATAGTGTCTTCTTAAAATCCACAAATCAAAATTTGATTAAGATCTATTATTTTTTTCATTGGCAATCCCATGTATTACCATTCAAAAATATTATATAGAAAATTAAAAAGTGTATCCCCATTCATAAATCGATAATTAACAATAATTTTTAGCCTTAATACAAAATATACAATTTCAATGCTTCAGCTGATAACATTCTTCGTCGCATCGTCGTTTACTAACACCTCATACAACTTGGTTAAAGGAAGCATCAGATTAATTTTTTACTTTATAAGTGTACTTATAAATATTTAAATATAAAAATAAAACTATACAAACAATTTCTGTATACACTTAAGCATCATAAAAAAAACCAAAACGTAAGCATTAGCAGTCAGTAATTTCTACTGTAACGTTTTCAATTGTGGTTGTTTATTTTTATTTGTACTTATTTTTATTGTTAATTTGTACTTAATTTTATATATTTTATATATTTTTTCAATACAGTTAATTCTCCTGATGAGGACAGTAAAAAACCTAGACGTCGCTGACAAATTTTAATTTACTTTCTTTCAATTTACTTAATTTTCTTCAATATTATCGCGTAATTTTTCACGTTTCGCCTCCAACTTCCCTTCCAAATATTAAATTAATTGTCATTATATAAACATAGAAGCTGAACTTCAATGATTTTGACGTGTTGACATTTTATTTTGAAACAAAATCTAATTTTTGCATTTTGTTAAATATAAATTTAATACATTTATTGTCACTTCTTCATTTAATTATTAATGTATACAATATATAAAATATAATAATAATAAAATATATAATATTGAAGACGTCTAAAAATAAAATAAAGATTATGATTGAAGTGACATTAGTATTTTGCATATATATATTTTCAGTCAATTATAATATAAATTAAACAAGGAAGGATATGCATAGCTTGTCCAAAAATCCAAGAATTTCCGTGATATTACACAATTAATAAAACACGAAAGAAAATATTTTGATGTCTCGACATCTCATAAATACATATGAGTAAGTGAACATGATTAATTATAATCACTTATTCTTATTTTTTATATTACACTATTTTCTCAGTTGAGTAAATAATCAATTGACAACAATAAACTTTAAATTGTAAGTACGACTAGTGTATAATACTACCTCAATCTTCGTAAGTGAGTAATGTGAAATTAACTAATTACAAAATTTAAATATTTATATATTTAATAATTATTAAATTATTACATTTATTGCTGAATTTAATTTGAAAAAGAAGACAGTTTCATAATTTTAATGATATTAACAAAAAAAAAAATGTTTTAATTTTTTCTTTAAATATGATAAATATATAAAGAAAAAATATAAATATTTGTAATACTTTTATAGTTTTATAAATATTAATATATAATGCAACTGAAATTAATATTTTTAAATTTAATTAAAATAATTTTTTAAAATTTAATATTATGTTTTTCTTAAATAATATTTTTAATTATAAATCAATTATCAATAATTAAATAGTGTAATGATTTAATTACTTATTTCAAATTATAAAAAATAGTATAATAACTTTGATATAATAATTTTTCTAATATTGTATAATGTATATATCTCTTTAAAAAATTATTTTCTACTTAACCGTGATATTTAGTAATATTTTAAAATACTTTTATAATTTCTAAACATAATAAATAATAAAAATAATAAAATTTCTTTAGATGTGCAAGTTATTTATTTTTTATTATTGTTGTTTTTTTAATTAATTAGATTTTGTGATAGACATAATATGCAATATATTAAACGTGCTATTTAATAAGATTCAATTTTAAACTCATCTATACACATGTATAAGATTTATTAGAAAGAATTTATGTAAAACAATTTTTATTTGTATTTTCATTTATTATTCTATAAATTAAAAATTATTTGTATTTTTGTTTATATAATTATGTATATTTTTTAGTTTTTATTAATTAATATATTAAAATAATATATCTTATAATTTTCAGAATACATATTGTTGTTTAATTGTGTTTAAATTATTGAATTAAAATTAATTGAGAATTTAATTGATCTTAAATGTGTATTAAAACAATAATATCTATATTGTTTATACTATAAGTAGTATATAGTACACAATATATTAAAAAATGTGTACATAGACTCGGTTTTAAGTTTTATAGAATGGATGATTAATATGTAGGAATAACTTGTGTGGGTACAACTAAGACATTTATTTTTATGTATAATCTTTGACTATTTACATCAAAAAAAAATTTTTAATTTTATTTAACGATATAAATATTATTAATATTAAATTAATTAAAATTTATTATTATATAAAATAATATCGATTTAATATTATTAATATTAAATGTAAAATATGCTACGAATAACTTTATTTACCATAAAATATAAAAACTTTCTTTCCAAATAAAGAATTAAACCAGTATGGTATATGATTATAAATAAAATAATAATATATTTAAATACAAAAGTCATATCAGCTAAAGTAATATATAAAATATTTATTGAAATTGCTATAAAATATACATATTATACATTTTAGACTAAATTTTATTAAATAATTAATCAAAATTTTTTGACATTTGTATTTAAAACTCATATTTGATATGTATTGATAGTAATACAAAAACCAACAAAATAACACATGGATAAATAACTTAGTTGGGGTTGAAAGAAGTAAAAATAAATTGAGTTTTTCACACATATTTTTATTTCTTAAGACATGTCGTGAAACATAAAGTGACGGTGATCGATTTATGCTTCGTAAATTTAATGACTGATGTTACAAAAAGAAAAAAAGAATAATGTCAAAAATACTATTTATGATCAATTTTTTAGCCAAGAATAAGAAAATATTTTTCCTCATTGCGACAGTGAAAAGGAATATTGCTTATAGAATCCTTTAATAGAAAAGTTTACATTGTAAAGAACTTCCCAGTGTTACGGAAATATTGATGTAACAGAGTTTGGATCATATGCACAGAATAACTATGATGCATCTATATTCACACATTATAAAAATATTTTATTTTATTTTAGATACAAATTTTTAATAAGATGTAGACTAAAGAAGTTGTAGATAAAAATAGTACTGATAAATTATATTATGTAGGTGAATAAAATGTAAATTAAATTAAATTAAATATTTTTCTTCATATTTTCATATTTAAAATTGCTTTTAATTCTAATAAATTTTGTTGAATTGTCATTGGTTAGAAATTAATCTTTTACTAATAATTTTCATTTAATATTTACATATATAAAAATTAATTTGACTTATGTAATGAAAAGTGATTGCAATGTATTTTTATTTTTATTTTTACGACATGTACAAACATAATGTAAAATTTTAACTATATATAATAAAATACAAATGTGTATACACATTTTTCATAATTCTTTTTAATATGTTTATCAGCAAACAGCCTTTTGTAATGTAACATTTTATAAAATGCAAATGATTGAAGAATTTAATAATTCTAATTTTGTAAGACCGTATAAAAAACTAATTTATTTAAAAAATGTTTTTTTTTGACATTAAAAATTTTTGTTAAATAAATCAGCTTTTTTTATTTAAATTATTTTATTTATTTTTACTAAATATTATTTATGTTAAATAATTAGAAAAAAATTATATATTTAAAAAAATGTTTGTATCTAAAGTATTATTTAAATTGATCTTTTTAAGTTTAACTCTTATTCCATATTTATTTAATCTAATTTAGTGTATTATTAAAAAAAAAAATAAAAAATAAAACATTGTAAAATATTTTTTAATTTTTATAACTAGTTACAAAAGTAATTTTTAATTTAACATAAATTATATATTTAATAAATATAAATATCTACTGTAATATAATACTTTCTTTTACTATTTTACAAAAATACATTTTCTAGAGGAAAACGTGTAAGCGTAACTGCATTCAAAAAATAAACTTAATAAAAATACTGATCATTCTTTACTCTATAAGACTTTTTAATAATAAAATAATATTGACAGAAATTTTTATATTTCATATCAAATTTATAATAACTTCTAATATGAAAAATATTGACACTGTTTATTCAACTTTAAATCTCTGACAATTGTGAAGCAGAAGGCGTTTTAAATATTAAATATATTTTTCTTCTTTGATTTACTTACTTTTTAAATTGCATCTGTTGCTATTACTGTTTTTCCTTTCTGTAGTTTTTGTAATTAAATTTAATCGTGCTTTATCTTAAGTTACACTTTTATGCAATTCAATTAATAAAAAAAATTTTTTTGATACAAAGTGTATAAAAAATCGAAAAAATTTATATATGTATATATTGTTAACATTATATAGCATATTATACTATAATATAATATAATATTTATAATGTATTGTTCTGAATGAGGGGAAAAATCACTGTACATAAAAAATTTAATATATATTAGAAGATCGAGAAATCGAAAAAGATAAAAGAAAGGAAAGAGATGAAGGATAAGGTTAAAAACAGAGAACAGATTGAAGAGTAAGCACCAGATTTCTTTCGGCAGATATACACGTACACGTGCTTTAGATTTTGTCAAAAGGATGATTGATTTATAGGGACAACTTGAGTGGTTGCTACTCACATATTCTAATTGGTGCATAATATTTTCAAATACTTTTCTCAGGAATTACTTTTAACGCTTGTTAATTTTTTTTTCTTAGTGGTTTTATTCTCAGTATATATTGTTGTTATTAAATATAATTAATGTTATTAACCATATTGAATTATAAAATATTTAAGCTCTATTAAAGTATTATTTATTTATGTTAAAAATAATTCATCTATTAATTATTCAAAATTGTAATTTAGGTATATAAGATTTATTTGAGCTGAAGGCTTTAAAGATAAAACTTTAAAAAAAGTTTTTCATGTAAGACTATTCGTTCATTGTATTATAAATAATTTTATAAAATAATCTTACTCAAATCAAAATCGTTTCCAGTTGATATAAATAATTTTCTAACGTTAAATATTTACGTGTAATTATTTATGTTTATTTTGATAATTATTTTAATATAAATTAATCTTTAGTCCAAAATTTTCATTTATAACGATAGTCTTTCGTTTCAATATTATTTTTAATTTTATTGAATCTTCTTCACTTATTATTTTTATAAAATAAAATTATTTCATCTTAAAAACAATTAATAAATTTATATAAATAATTTTTATTCGAAAAAATGTTAATTTAAATTGTTTTGTTCGCATAATTATCTAGATATAATAGAATCGACTTTATTTTTCACAATTAATTTATTTCAATTGATCATTTCTTACGAAACTAAAAAAATGATTTGCATTCATCTTTAATAATTAATTTCAAAGGCTTCAAAAAATTAAAAAAACTTTTATAAAGCAATTTATTAAATTAAGGGATATGATATAAAAATCTTTTTTTGTTCGTTTAATATACTAATAAATACCGTAACATGATAAAACGATGAAAATACGATAAAATCATAATATAAACATATAAAATTGAAGAATCATTAATAAGTGAATAAATAACTAAAAAACAAAAACTATTACTTATATTTAATTTTTAAATATTTTGAAAATGATATTTTCTAATAATCTCAATATTGAAAAAAAATCTACAAATATTGTTGAAAATCGATAAAACAAATAATTATGAAAGATTTATTACTTGTTATTATCACTCATATATAAGTATATTTCTAGTACATGATGTACGATAGATTCAGAACAAAAATATAATTATTAATTCTTGCTGATGATCATTTCGGATTTTTGTACATTTGCTATTTTAAGATGTTTGCATTAGTTTGTATTAAGTGTTAAAATCTTAACTGATGTATTTCCCATCGTCGCTCTAAAACTTTATTTTGGTTACATGTGGTACCTCATAAAAATTAAAAGCTTTTCTTAAATTACTCATCAGCATTATCGATTCAGTCAAAAACCTAACCATTTTCTCGATACATATATACATGTAAACTCGTAGTAATATAATTAAAATGACTTCAAAACTACTATTTAATCTGTTCTTCAATTACAGTAAGATTTATTCATTAAGATTAAATAATTATCATTAACATTATTAAAATAAATTACTCAATAGAACTGTGTGAATTTAACTATTTCGTTAAAAGTTTATAAGATTTTCATTAACATCTTTTATTTTTTTTAATATTTACGATACAAAATTAGTAAAAAAAAATTTACATAGCAAATATTTAAAAATGTTTGTATGAATCATATTAATAGATTTTTACTTATAATCTTATTTACTTTTATATAATATCAAGAATTGTTAGATTTTAAATAATATACTATATTTTAAATATTTATAAATTACTAAAAAATTAAAATTTATCGTGTATAAAAAATAGCTAAAAAAGGAATTATATATATATATATATATAATAGACCTAAAATTTGTGCACACATATTGTAAAAAAAAGACGAAAGGTTCTGGATTAAATTTTTTTAAAATAATTTATAAAATTAATGTAGTATGGTGTAGGCTTTAAAATAAAATACAAATTATTAAATATAAATATCAATTTTAAAACGGCATTATTTTTAATCGAGTTGTATATGGACAAATTAATTAAATTGCAAAATTTTCAGAAAAAATATCAAAATTCCAAAACATAGCATTTAGAATAATTAGCACAGAATAATTATTGTCACCACAATCTAAATACAGATGATAAATTTTTGATAATTTTCGTAATAAATTAACCAAATATACTAATGATATACCGTAAAAAAATGCAAAAATTTAATAAACTGATGAATTTTAATGAATAATAATAAATTAAATTATTATATTCATGTATAAATGGATAAAAAATATTTTAAATTAAGTTAGCATTATTACCTAAAAAAATAAAATATATATTATATATAAAAATGTCATTTATAAATTAATTTGTACATATTAAAAACAAAAATTAAATACATAATTAACAATACATAAATCAAAATACGTATAATCCACTGTTTTAATCAATCTAATCAATACAATCATTTTAAAATTAATATAATTTTTTTTAATTACATTTTCTAAAAGTAAAATAATTTAATATTTATTAAATTATAAATGTTATTTATAAGTAAATTGAGCCTTAAGAAAAATATTAAGCGAATTAAAACATTTTGAAAATAAATATATGAAACAAAATTAATTTACATAAATAAATTGAATTATGGTATTATTGAAATTTAAAAAAAAAAACAATGTCTTTCGGGATGTACTGGAAAAAATATTTATATATATTATTTTCAAATTGCCACGAATATATTTATACTTCTAAAAATCATAATATATAATATATAATAATCTATTTATATTCATATTATATTTTATATGAATAAAAAAAGATATTACTCATGACTGTCTATATTTAGAGATTAATGAATAAATTATGTATCCAATGTTCACCATTTAAATTAGATGCTGTACTATTTATTTATCTACGTTTTTAATATCAATTAAGAAACATTATAATTGAATAATATTTGATACAAATAGCTATATTTATTTAAAAAATTAAAATGTTATAGCATATGAACACATAAAAAATATATCTATAACAAAGTATCAAAATACAAAAGTATAAAAAATAGTACCAATATTTAAATGCCATACGCCTTTTAAGTTCTTCTCTTTACCTTTAGTCTATATTTTACATTAAGTATATCCCCATCCAGAATAATCTTCATGTGCTTATGTATCCACAATCATATAGTTATATACACATGTATATACTTTAGGTGTAGAGAGTACGAGGCTTAACGAGGGTCTGACAGGCTCGTTGCGGTTGTTATTTATCGGTTATGTCGGCGCATCTCTCCCATCTGAACGAAAAAGAGGAGGTAGAACAGAAGAAATAGATAGAAAAAAGATGGAGTATATAAGAAAAAAATAAGATACAGTAAAGATGAAAGAGAACAAAAAATAAAGAATAAACAAAGTAAAAGAGAAAAAGAAAAGAAAAGAATAAAAAGAGAAGAGTGAGAAAGAAAAATAATAAAAGAAAAAAAAAATTAAAAGCGAACAAAATAAAATAAAAAAACAGATGGACAAATGATATTAAAAAATAGTAAAAGAATTATATAATACAGAAATAAAAATAAGTGAATATAAATAGTCTCTTGTACTTTTTTTTATATCATTTATGTTCTTGACTTAATTTTTTTTCTTTTTCATGTTACTACTACATATTTTACATTACAGGTAATATATATAAAATATATATAATATATATAAAATGAACAGTTATTTACTAACATCATTTTTAAAAATATGAATATAATTAATATACTTATGAATATTATTTATATTAATATTTGTTCATTTAATTTGTTTTTTATATTCAATTTTTCAATAGAATCAATAATCTTCTATTGATGATTATAAAATAATGGTTTTAAACAAAAATAAAATTCATAGTAAAATAAATATATTATAAATAAAAAACTACAATAATATAAATTAAAAAGTTATTATAAATAAAACATAAATATTTAATATTAAACAATTGTAATTTCATTTAATTTAATATTAAATATATAAATAATTTATTGATTTTATTACTAAATTTGTTAAAATTTCTTTTCAAACTAATAAACTAGTATCTTTTATAATTAATTCATAAAGTATGAAATATGCACAACAAAAAATCACATTTAATATATTAATTTTAAAACATTTAACAAAATAAAAAAATTCAGTAAAAAATTATAGTTATGTAGAAATATTTAAATTTAAAGTTAATTTTTTTTTTTTACAAAAACTATAATTTATATTAAATAAAAATTTATTTAATACAATATTTAATATAAATGTTTATTTATTACTTTGATTAAAAAATTAAAAATCATAATTTATTGATAGTTTATTATATTTTTATATTTTTTATCATCGTAGTTAATAATACATTATATAATTTTATATATAATATATCATTTATTTAATATTAATGATTAAATTTTATTTAATTATTAATTATTAACCTATTCATTTTAATATGAATCTTAACATTTAAAAACAAATTTATACAATTCTTATGAATCGGATCACTATTAAATTTGTATTATTGCAATTATTTAATTCAATATATTTTTTATTTATTTAACTCATCTAATGTTAATATTAAGAAATTTTTAATTCAAAAATAAATATTAAATTTTAAGTTGTTAACAACTTACTTATTTTTATTTTAAATATTTAATATATAAAATTCTCAATATATAAAATTGTAAGAAACATTCATAAATACTCAAAGTAAAATAATTTTATTATAAATCTATTTTTTAATAGTTTATTATAGTTTTTTATTTATTTATAGTTTATTTGATTGATGATTTTTTTCGTTACTTTTTGACAAATGTAACAAATAAACTAGTTTTTAAATTTAATATAATTATCTTTTATAATATATTATATATTTAGTGATATAAAATATTACATAACTAGTAATAAATTTTAAAATAATAAATAACAATAAATTTTTACTTATTAATAATTTGTATGTATTTTAACCTTAATTATTATTATATACGTAAACATTTTTAAATACTTTTAAATATTATACTTTTTACATATATTATAGATAGTTATAATTATAATTGTAAATTATAAATAATTATTTATTTTGTATATTAATATTTTATAAATAAACTATAAAGAATAATAAAATATTTGTAAATACGTATTGCGATAGGTCACATTATATTTCTTGATATTTATATATTAATGCATTTTACATAAATGTATAAAAAATTCTCAATTTGAAAAATGTCTGAGTTTTTCATATTTTAATTTCTTTAAAGGGGTGTTACTTAATTAAATTTCCTAATAATATTTTAACAAAACTTTTATCTATAACTGTTTAATTATTTTTGAGAGCAATATGGTATAAGTTTTATAAGTATTGCTTTGTATACATGAATATTTATTTAACTTATTTTTTAATAATTTTTTATTATGCCAAATTAGTTATCGAATAATCCAATATAAATATATTTTATTCATTTATTTTTACACAATCATGATTTGATTAAAATATAAATAATTATCATAAAACTATTCAAGTATATATTTAATGATTGAAATTTTACGATATTATGCAAAAGTTTATATATTTTTTCATACTTTATTTACTATATAAATTGAATGATATTTTTATTACCAAGTTACACATTTTTAATATAATAATATGAAAATAAAGAATGTATATAATCATATATGCCTGTAAAGGATTTTCATTACCTTTCATGTCTTTATTATAAAATTTACAATATTAATTTTAAAAAATAAATAAAACTGTCAAAAAAATTAAATATACAATTAAAATAATTGCAACATAAAAAATATAATATCTATAATAATAAAAACCATCGTTCTGTTGAACTTTAAGTAAACTAAATTTTTAAATAAAATATACCTTTTTATCAATTTGTTATTTATAAAAATATTTATTTAATAAACAAGAGTTTATATTAATTTTTCAATATTGCATATACAATAAAACACTAAAAATTATAATATATCTTCAATTGTTTATTTTTCATTATAGGCACAAAAAATTTTAAGCTTATATTAAAAAAAAAATTCTTTGTATTAATTATATTTTTACTTATAGATTTATTTATTTAAAACATTTGGTTGTTTAGATCAAAGATGAAATTAAGAATCTATATTTATTTATAAACCAATTAATAAATATAAAAATAAATTTAATTCTAATTAAATATATTTCTCAAACACAAATTGACTTCAATAAAATTTATTACCTTAAACCCAATAAATATATCCTTAAATTTCATAACTAAATATAAATTTCACCACAAAAATGAATGCTTTGATTTATTAATTTATATAAAAGTTCACTGTCTTTAAAATTTGGAAAATATCTATAGCTATGTAATCTCCGAAATACTGATCATCTAGTTTCATCTGAAATCAAGCTATCATACGTTGATGTATTTTGTACATGTCGAAAAAAAGAAAACTATCCTGTATGGCCGCTATCCCTCGAAATTATAGTCAACGCCCCTTCGTTCAAGAATTCAGATTTATTCGCCACTCCCCAGAGACTTACTTGTCTTTTATATGCCCCCATCGTCTACCCCGCACTGGTGTATGTGCATAGGTTCGCGTGCCGAATACTTCCCAAAGGGCCTAGTATGCATTGATAATATACATGTGTAAACGGAAATATTTGCATGACATTTTATTCGTTATTCGTCACCTCAGAAAATTTTTATTGTTTATATATTTTTCGTTGTTTATTTAATATTTAATCACTGAATTTTTTATTAAAATATTACAAAGTTATTAAAATAAGTCATTGTATCATTTATATTACAAACTTTAATTTTTATAAATGTTTAATATTATCCAATATCATTCTATTCTGAATCATACAATTAGTTTATTTAAGCTATATGAATATTTTGAAAAAATTTAAATATAACAATACCTTCAATAATTTTATTTATATTTATTATTTTTTTTAATATATTTATGAACATATATATTATTATGTTTGTATCATATTTGTAATACATTTTACAGAAATATTTTGTTCTGTTTTATTTGAATTAAAATGAAAATAATGTATATAATATATATAACAACTAATATAAGCTTTAATAAAATACAATGAAAATTTATTATATTTTTGCGTATATCAAAAATGGAATTCTATTCACTACAAAAGAAGTATAAACTTTCTTTAAGGTTTACATTATTAGTAAATATTTTAATTATTAAAATTTATCTTTACATATTAATAACAGGCGCAGTATTGATCTTAATAGTAACAACCGTCACTACCATCCCTAAATACGTAACTTATGTGTATTCAAACAAACCTGGCCCTTTTATTCACATTATTCCAGCCTGGATACATGTCTTTACATTTTTAAAGTATATATATTTTTTTATTTTTCTTGCACATTAATTTTGAAGGAAAATTATTTTTTTTTACACGTAAAATAAATTTTCAGTTATCAATTTATTTTATTCCGTATGTATCCGTAATGTAAATATATATCGCAATTATATGCCACTATTCTACATTCATTAATATTATTTTTGTTACTTTTTTTCTTGATCGCCTCTTATTTTATTTGTTATTCTAATATTTGTTTAATTGAATATTTACAAGCAAAATATGTATATTTTAGGTCACACAATCCACAGTACTTAACCTCAGATAGAATCCTGATTCTTTTAAGCTATATATGAAAATATACGTATTTTGACGTAAATTGGATAAGATAATAATGTACTTATTCATGTTTTTTATCTTTTGATAAGCTAAGATTTGCTATGAATCTATAAATTCTTAATCCTTACTTATTTATCTCATTTTACATGTATTTATAATTTGCATTTGTTTTTCGGTTGTAGTAACTAACCTCTCTGCATTAGTATTTCACCCGCTTTGTCTCATATTAAAAAATCAATTAATATAACGCTCACAATTATAAATATCGCTTTTTTAATATAAAATGATGTACATTTGCAATTCATAATGTATTACTTTGTCATCAATTTGCTTCGTTTTTTAATTTACTTAAATTATCTCTCCGAAACGCAATACCATGTGAGTTGCATTTATTAATCCTTTTTTGTACTTCATTTTCAACTAATATTAATTCATAAATTTAATTAAGATTTTTATTTTTTTAGGGCTTTATTTGTTATGTAATATAAACAGATCCAAAAGTTTAGTTTCGCATCCAAAATTATCCTTAGGTCTTTAACTTTGCATTTTATGTTTACCTATTCCATCCCGATTTTGATCAGTATAACACTTTGTATTTTGTTCCATAACTAATAGTAGCTTTAAACACAATACATCTTTATAAGATTTATTCTTGAAACATGTCTCAATACGCTTTAATATTGAAAGTTCCAATAATCAAACTCTAGTTACCATTTCTGTACAAATTTTGTAATAATATATTGTTGTCTCCATCAGTTTAACGTTTTATAAATTAATTGATGGTGACATTTATAATTATTATGTACTCTAAAAAAAAAAAAAAAAAAAAATATAGAAAAAAATTCACAGATAATTCTATGTAGAGCTTCGAGTATGTTGGTCCATGTCGTTAAATTAAACATATACTTATGTTATTAAGAGTTATTCTTAGTCTAACTCCATAAAAAATAAAAAATTTCTATACTGTAACGTGTAACGTAAATTCTTGTTTGGATGTTCGACCACTTTTTTGGAATTCGTAGTAGCAATTTAAAAATTCTACAGTAGTTTGCATGATTAGAGCCAATTCAAATTGTAATCAGAGCTCATACAATTTCCTTACCATATGGAAAATATTTAAAGGTTTTCAAGAAAATCATGTGTTAGAATCCTTTTCAATTTTAGTAAAAAGTACTAACCGATTAGTTTTTAATTACTTCTTATAAACTCTTACTATTAAATACTCGTTGTATAAATACAAATATAAGTTAAGATGTTTCCCTTGATTTTGTCAAATTTACTGTTAGCTTTACTGACTTAAATAAATTCAAGAGCTTAATACTATATTTATCTACCCTCATTATAATTAAAAAATAATCTATATAAGCTAGAGCATTAAAATTTATTAAAGTTTTTTAAAATTACCAATATGTGGTTGATAACTAGATAACCCAATATGGGACATGGAGTTCTGTCACGTAAGCAGCTTTTTTTAAACACATACTCAATATGCTAGTCCTATATCTTTATACATTTCAGACTGATACTTACCGTAATAACTCAGTTTTTTACTATTTTTTAATTAAGATTTTATTAAGATGACTACTATATTAGAAAATGAAAGTTTTATGTTACTCCCAGCTACTTGTAAATATTGTATAACATACTGCCAGTAAGAATTTTTTAATTCTAAGAATTATTCTTAACTTCACTGTACTTTATTACTCAACGTTGACTCTACCTCTTAAATAATTTATAAAAGCAATGGTGTTAACAATAATGCCGATTTCTCTTGTAGCAATTAAATACAAATTAAAATGCAATCCCTCATCAGTTGGATTGCATTTAATTTCTTTGAAAGTGGGACACCTCTAATCAATATTTTGTGGATGCCTCGAAAGTTATCACTTCTTAAAAATAACTTCCTAAAAAGCTGCTCTTGTTTTTATTTTTCATTTCTTAGGAATAAACAAAGATGAGCTAATTGATGCGAGCTCCAGTAATATCTCGGTCTGAGTGTGATGTCTTATAGATGCTGTATCTTCTAGAATCGTTCGTCGCTAGACTAGGCTGCCAAAGTTATTTTAATGCATTTCACACATTAACATTGCCACGTTGTAATTCCCACCAATTCCCAAAGGAAATCAATTTATTAATATTTAAAAGTAAAACTTTACAATTTATCTTTTATGCTATACGCACTAAATTATTTCAAACAATAACTAAAAGTTACGTCAAATTTCAATTTTAAGATCACTAATAATTATTACTTCACTTCTACCCAAGTCAATACTACTTGATTTAATTTAAAATTTAATAAAAAAATTTATTACTTCACTATATTTATATATATTAATCAAAATAATTTATATTAATATTTCTACGTAAATTATAATTTATAAATTACTCACTACCGAATTTACTTTAATCTTAAAAAGGTTAATACTACTGCGATTATTTAATATGAAAAAAGTCCACACTACTACAATTATTATTAACGTCAGCAATAAGATATTAATATTCATTAATAAATAAATTATTAAATAATATAATTTTGTACCTTTTAAACAGTAGACAATTTAATATAGATAATTGTAGGTATAATTACTTTACTTCCAATTTTCCTTATTTAATTTGCAATATATATATATATGAATGATATTGTAATGGTGATTATGTATATTATTTATGGAAATTTTATTAATTTAAGGACCTCTTTCTCTCAATATCGATATATGGTATAACTTCTGAAGATCCTCTCCAATATTATAATAATTATATCACTCACCTTTCATTAACTTTAATTGGCACAAAAAAAATTGAATAGAATATTTAGCGTGCTTCAATTATAATAGACAGAAATATATTAATCCCTTCCATTCGTCTTTTCACTTTCTCAAGTTTCTACAGAAATACTAGAAATATTATAAACTCGGCTTATCATCAATAATCTTCAAGAAATTGATTAACATCAAAAATCCCTTATCAATAATTAGCGATAACAATTACTACAATACCGATAACTCCGCGGGAACACTGCATCAACGTTTTTTTATTCCCAGATTAATTTCGCTAATTTAAACTATCGGTAATTCATTCTGCCTTCATCGGCCAACATACGGCTGCACCTCATACCGATAAAATATCAGTTCCAACCCCGCTAGCTATGCGCAACTATAATATATAGAGATAATTTTCTTAATTGTCTCATGCTGCAATTGCAACGTCGCCTATACATTAACCGATATTCGGCCACTGTATATCGGCTGCTCCGTTGCCCAGCGCCATATTGATAGGTGCATTCTAGGTTAAGTAAAGTCAAAATTTATTTTCTTTGCTACTTATTTTAATTAAATAACGAATTTCCATGAGTCTCAATATACTCAATATAATTCAGCTCAAGAATTTATTGCAAAATTTGGTTACCCCTTGTAAAAACATCAAAATTATTATTAAGACTTAAGAAAGAGCAGTTTTTCAGATCATTCCAAAATTTATCACAAGAATCCTTTTAAAGAGACTGCTTTAATTATACATATATTACCATTAGCATGTAAATTGATGAGCTATTAAGCATAGATATAATCTGATGCATGGAAGGATTAAAAAAAAAATACGAATTAGTATAGTAGCACATAAAGCAGAATTGTTTTTGTTCTTGCAAACTCTAAAAGTTTTATCAACATGATTACACAAAGGTAATAATGTTGATAAAACTTAAACAAAATTAATTACAAATAGCCGTTCCTTGTGTCATAACAGCAAAGCACTACTGTATATCTACCATATATACTGTATACAACTGTCGTCTGCTTGGTTGCTATTGTTATTTGTTGCAAACGACCATCTAGAAGCCAGCGGTAACTCATGGCAAAGAAGAGAGCATGACAAGCGCGACTGTTTAAATTTTAAAGATAAATTAAATAAAATTGTATGGTTCTGATTTTCTACTTTTTTCTGATTACTGACCAAGTGACTTTCGTTCCGGCTCTTCTAAAATCGTGGAGTTACATAACAGAAAATAGACCTTTCTATATAATGGGAAAAATCCTAATTTTATATACTGTCGTCAACTGATGATATTTTTATATAAGTCTTATAATCTTTCGCAAAATTATTATTTAATGTATTAATTACACTTAAAAATATATGCCTATAACAAGTGTCAAAATGTCTCCGTACATTGTTCTCAAACAATTATAAAGTGTAATGATATGAAAGTGTTGTTTGCATATTATTATTAACCTAGAAATAAGAATGGTAATATTAATTATAAAATATTAAGTAGATTGATATATTTATATAAGTATGTGACGAGACGGCTCCGTTCGCCCTTCACGGGTGAAAGGAGAGTTGAGCGCTCGTCGAAAGTATCAGATAAAAATCAAACCGGGATAAAGCGGCAGTCGGTCTGCCCAGGATTTGGATCGGTGGCAAGTGGGAATAGTAAAAAAAAATCGAAATAATTAATTTCTAATCACCACAGGCGCGGAAAATCAATTTATTGATTACTCTATAACAAACAAAAGAAAAAAAATTATATAAATTTTTATTACCCCGTACATGTAAATCTAAATCATAGGTTTAGTAGACGATCGCGGATATATAATATTTAAATTTTACTCAATAAACCTTCGACTGTACAGCCTAATATTGTCTTATATTATTTATCGACAATATTTATCTCGTCGAAAGTTTACTCGGGAGCGACCGCTACGGAGGTCGCCGACAATAACAAACGTCGAATGTAAATATGCACGGCAATGAAATCTCGAGTAATTATATGAAATAATTACTTTACAATATTCTCTACGCAGAAATTGAGATTTCAGATAAATCTTTTTAACGTATATCCTATATATATATATATATATATATTTAATTTAAGTAATTTAAATTTATCTTTCTATTTTTAATAAGTTTTACAATTAATAGATTCAGCCCTTTTCGGAAGACTGAATTTATCGCGATGCAAAAAGACAGGAATAGAATAAAAACGCGTATCTATAGATATATACGATATACGGACGGAAAAGGGACGATATTTTAAGGAAGCTCCTTAGAGCTAAGGTACGGACCTTTGGGGCTTCTGGTAACCGCAACGAGTGAAATCATCAGAAGTGGCAGACGGTTTTGACGCAGTAAGGAAAAAATTCGAAATCGCAACCGATTTTGAATTTCTCTTAAAGGAGATGAAATAGCACGTAATAGTGACTATTTCGGAATTTTGTGCTAGCACGTAATAGTGACTATTTCGGAATTTGCGCTAGCACGTAATAGAGACTAGCAGGAGTGGACAGACTTAGAATGTTGCCACTGAATAGTGAACAACAGGCAAAGGCGGAAGGGAAGGTGTAGATCGGGAAAAGGCCAAAGACGATCTTCCCCGAGGCGAGTGTTCTCATTTAGCACATCACCTCGGTCCGGCGGTGCGAGATCGGCGCGCGAGAGAAATATGAAGCTGATTGGATGATAACGACTGCGGGGGATCCATGCGCGTACCGGTACACGTGCAAACCGGGGCCCCGCCGAAGGGGGTCATCGCAGTCCGCGCTTAGCAACGAGCATCTCGTTGCAAGTATTGAATATTATTATTAATTTTAAATTAATATTTATTTATTGAAATGTGATGTACTTACGAATATGATGCGTGTGATGATTTATATATTTAAATAAATAATGTTTTCTTGATTGTTGACAACTTGTCAACATGCGGCTCATGTTTCACTTTTAATTTAATACGTTAGGGAAAGTCTTGCTAGCATAGACGGCGCTTAGGTCGTTGAATTGGAGTGAGATAGAGATAATCGCGAATATGTATTTTAATGTATATATATGTATATATATATATATTAAAGTGCAAAAATGAAATAGTGTGAGTGTTGTAAAAATTATTGGTGTTGTGCTGCCACGAGATAGCCGATAAGTGTAGTTTCTATACTTATCGGTCAAACAATACTTTTCTTTTGTATATGAATTGAAGATTTTGATTGACTATTTTAATAATAACCAATTAAAATTTAAATCATGACAGGTACAAAAGAAAAGGGACTTGTTGGATGTGATGCGACCAATGTTGAATTTTCTGAGTTTAAATCAAATTCAGTAGATTTAATTATTGGTTTAATTTGAATTTAAAATTAAAATAGTGATGTTGAGGTGGAACTTTCTTTCAGGAAAAAGAAAGAAAGTCAGTAGTGAGTTGATATTTAGTTGAATAACATTTATAGTAATTTGGTATTATTTATAATAAATATATATATATATATTATATCTTGATTTTCTTTTTGGTATTGTTGAAAGTGCATTAATATTTTTTCTAAAAGCTGTTATATTTAATTGAAGTGAGTTGATAGTTAGTGATAGATAATTTAATTAATTATAATATATTATTGATCTAATTATTGACATATAATATAATAATTATTAAAGAAGAATTAAAGGATATCTATTATAATAAAATATAATATAACGAATATATACATAATTATAATATAGAGATATATCTGCATAATTACAAATAAAATTAATATTAATTAATTCTATCATTTAAAATTGAAAAATAAATTCTACTACATAAAGGTAAGAAATCATACATATATATAATATTAATATTTATTTAAATATTGTTAATAATATCGTTGTGTTGTGTTGTAAAGGGTATTGAGATTCGCCCGAAGTCTCATATTTTGACGCTTAATCTCCCCATTATTTAATTAATTATTTTTGTTGATGTTATGGCTGTTAAAAATTATTGAATCATAATTTGTTTAATAATTTTTAATAGTTTGAAAGCGAAGTGTTTGGGACTAAAAATAATCACTAGCACGGTTCGAGAAAATCGGTTTTAATTGATTTTAAATAAATTAACTTAAAATAGATTTACCGTGTTACAAAAGTTCGTAAAAAAAATTTTGTTTTTTGTGGTTAAGAGTGTATTAATCGATTTTTTATACCTTTCTAGAAATAAAACAAACTCCAGCTAAAGCATTCTGCTTTGATTGAAGCTTATGGTAATTAGAACAGTCTATACCTGGATTATAAAGCGAATGATTTACAATTTCCAACCATTGTTCAAACATTTTTCGACATTATTTGCCATGTTTATCCGAACATTATCATAATAGAAAATAAAGGACTTATACCTGGTCATCTATTCTTATCTTTATTTTTGCAATACTTGTTTTTTTCCATTAATTTGAGTCAGTAAAATAATCAGTGGTCTTTTGGTTCTATTTTAGTTTCTTATAGTAAACCACATCCTTTTGATTTTATCAGATACAAACCATTTTCTTTAAATATGGATATCTTGATTTTTACTTCAATCTTCCTGATTCGTCGGATTTCATTGATGACTTGTTACATTTTGCATTATGTTAGTATATCCACTATTCCTCATCTATTACTATAGAATGCAAAAAAACTTCTCTTTATACAGTTAAATCTAAATTTTGTAAATGATCAAACATTTTTTAACATACATAATTCGTCCAATAACAAAATTTTTAATAAATCCCAATTTTTTTAAACATTTCAAAGTTGTATTCCGAGTCAATGATTTTACAATTTTTATTGAATGTGATATAGATCTTCATCGAGTAATATCTTCAAGTCTTGATAACTGTGGCTAACCTGATAGTTGTTTGACGTCTACATCACAATTAACATTTTTGAATTATGTAAATTAGTATTCATAGGAATTAAAAAGTGAAGCATATTCAGTATAAACTTCAAACAGCAAATGATGATCTTTAACTGTTTTTTTCTTTAAATTCAAGCAAATAAAAAAGATTTCCTCGAATTATGTTTTGCAGGCGCAAAGTTTGACAGGCTTGTTACGCAAAAAACGTGTTCTTTACTCTGTGAAAAAAATCACATACAATAGCTAAATTGATGAAATTCTTTTATTTTTTATTTTTACGATCTAAAATTATTGCCAAGCTTTTCAAAACAACATTTTGAATATCAGCTAACTAAGTGTTTATTATTTTATATCTTTCTTTTTCTATTCTACTGTCTCCCAGAATAATATTTACAGCTATCTACTATTTGTAGGCACTATTTTTTATGTAAAGGATAAACAGTTTTTTATCATATCATTCTTTACTTCTAGTAATTATTTTTTATCTATTGTAAAAATAAATTATTATGTCATTGTATACTAAGTGCTTAATGCTATAGTATCAAAAATAATTTTTTAAACGATTCTTTATAAGAAAAATGGTAACGTTAAGTTTTCACGAAAATCATTTGTATATATGAAACTTATATTAATGGCCTTTGTAAAATAAGACATATTTTGTAACGTAATAAAATTTTTTTAAAATATAAATACAAAAAAATAAAAATGTTACTTTTAATATCTTTCTAAAACACTAATGGAAGAATCACTATAGCTCGTTTCGCATATATAGCCACATCCTTTGTAGGAATTACTGTAGCGGATATTTTAGGTTATTAATCTTCGAGAACTCTGTATGATAAGAATTACTCTCTGCTGCACTTTATCTTTTATCACAACGCCTTGACATCAGCACCCCCTTCGTCAAATGCTGCGTGAAGTGCATACCTCGCGGATATATTATCGTGTTTCTGTAGGTACATAATACTACATATGTGCTCTTCGCTACCACGGATAATCGTTTCATGTCCGACAATTGTATTGTTACATTTTCACTTTCTTGATTTACATACGCAGACAAAAATAGTACATTCACTCGAGAATCACAAATCGTACTCTTTTAACCTCTGGTTCCCTTGAAATATTCATAATTTTCTTTGCCTCCTTCTCGCTTCAGTATCTTTACAGTCAAGCGTGTAAAGTTCCTCTCTGATACAAATAAAACATGCAAATCGGAGCCCCGCCGAGGGGGGTCATCGCGGTGCCGCCGTGGGCCGCGTTGCTAGAGGTGCCGGGGTGGCTGATGTAGGAGGCGGCGGCTGGCGGTGGATGATGATTCAATCGGCATCTAACTGGCCGTGTGGGCCGGGTCGGTCGCCTCCGTAACAACTCCTCATGAGTCGGCTGGTTCGATACCCTTCGCCACGGCATTGTACTTTTGGAATGATCGCCGCGTTACATATCTCGACGGCGATCACTCATCACCCCACTATCGATTTCGGCGGCGCATCGCGACGCTGCGGTTCGGTATTGGAAGGAAATTCGTGATCTTGGCGGAATAGGATTTGAGTTAGGGAAGGCGTGGTTTGAGGTACCTTCATAGTTGTACTTGTTGATGGTAGTCTTGCCCCAACAACAAGTCCTCCAGTTGGTGGGTCACTACCACTGCGTGAAGGGTCACAGGCTGTCCCACGGAGTTCCACGACAGAGTGAAGGTGCCGGTGCTGTATACTGGTCCAACCGGCATCATCACCCTCCGTCCGTCTTGCTGATATCTCAGCCCCACCCTCATGAGGCGAAGGACGGCACCTACGCTGACCGTTGATGTCGTCAGCGGTGGGCACCCATAGGCGCGGATCCTCGCTCCGTCGATGTTGATTATTTGCCTCATTTTTTGTAACTGAAACGTTATGAGCGAATTTCTGAGTTTTATACCCGTGATAACTCTTCAGGTTTTGTACATGAGCAATGGTGGGGTTGTTTCTCTCTCCTCGAAGCTCGAAGATCACAGTGAAAATTTGACGTATGATGACGAGGGGGCCTTCATATTTTGGGGCCAATTTTGAATTGATTTTATCCAATTTCTTGTATAAAACTCGCACTCGTCTCAAGACAAATTCTCCCACTTTCGGAACCCACGAGCTTCGGTGTTTGTCATAGTATACTCTCTGTTTGACAAATTCCTGCGTTAAATTGACCTTAGCCAATTCTCGTGCGTCTTGTGTTATAAGCTAACGCAGTCTCGTCTACTAACACGTCTCAATTAGCGTGTTTTTTTCCTACTTTCTGCGACAAGATTGTCTTTATAATCTTGTTCGCGCGCTCCATTGGGTTACACTGTGCGGCGTACGCAGGGATCCGACAATGTTGAATACCGTATTTCTTTAAATAATTGATAAAGTCATTGCCAATAAATTGTCGGCCGTTTTCCATGACGACAGTATGAGACACCCATGGCAGAAGATTATTTTTTTTAATCCTTCCACCATTGCCGTACTTGTTGCAGAGCGAAGGGCTCTCAACTCCACCCATTTGGTGAAACGATCTTGAATCACCAGTAGCTATACATTTTGTATTTTTGAACGGGACTGTGCGACTTTAGGAAGGCACATCTTTCACTGCTGACTAAGGGGCTCCTCCGTGAAGTCCAACGTATGAGGAACGCTCTTATACAACTTTCCACCTTGGATGCAAAAGCCGGAATATTCTTCGGGTTGCTTTTTTACTTTACGACGCATCCCCGGGTACCAGTCTGCTACAGTTTTAATCACGCCCAGCTCTGATTGACGGGAGAGGGCATCGGCGAGGGCATTTTCGTCTCCTTTCCGATAGCGGATTTATAAATCCCATTGTGAGAGTTCGATTGCCCATCTCGCTAATCGACCAGAAGGATTGTCGATCTGCTGAAGCCACTTGAGAGCCTAGTGGTCAGTTATCACGATGAAGCGATAGCCCTCGAGGTAATCACGCATTTTCCAAATGCCCCATTTTATCGCCAGACACTCCTTTTCCGTGACATAATAATTCCTTTCAGCTTTGTTAAGAGTGCGGCTGACGTAGGCAATTATTCTCTCTTGCTCATCACTTTCTTGGGAAAGAACCACGCCCAATCCTTCGTCACTGGCATCTGTTTGCAAGGCGAAGGGCTTGGTGAAGTCGGGGCACGTTAATATAGGAGCGTTACTAAGACGGTTTTTCAATTCCACGAAGGCCCTTTGCTGCTCTTTACTTCATTGCCATTTCTGTCGCTTATGCAATAATTGATTTAATGGAGCGATAATCGTTGCAACATCTGGTACGAATCGTCGATACCAAGAGATAAGACTATTGAAGCGGCGTAACTCCTCGAGGTTGGTAGGAGGCTGCAAGGCTAGAATGGCGGAGATTTTCTCAGGATCAGTATGTATACCCTGAGCAACTATCACGTGGCCAAGATATTTCAGTTGGCTTCATCCGAAATGACATTTTTGCCAATTCGGGAGAAGCTTAGCTTCATGCAGTCGTTTTAACACGGCGGATACAAGCCGGAGGTGTTCCTCAAAGGTTCTGCTGATGATGATGATATCCTCCAAGTAGCAGAACACATATGGTTCCTACGAAAGATTTATCACTTGGTCAATCATTCGTTGGCAGACGGCCGGAGCAGAATGGAGTCCGAAGGGCATGACCTTGAATTGCATCAAGCTTTGATTCGGTACGGTGAAAGCAGTAAGCGGTTTGCTTTCCTCCGTCAGTGGTACCTAACAATACCCATTCTTCAGGTCTATGGTGGACAGGTATACAGCTCCACGAAGTTTGTCCAAGGTTGCTTGAGCGGATAAGCATCCTTGATCGAAACTTCGTTCAAACGACGGAAGTCTACACAGAACCGGTAGTTTCCATCTTTCTTCTTAGCCAGCACGATTGGGGAACTCCAGGGGCTGTTGGATGGTTCAACAACACCCTCGGGAATCATCTTTGCCACTTCGGCATCCATGATTTCTTGCATCGCAGGATTTCGGGGTCGATATCGCTGTTTCAATAGCGTGTCATCGGTTAGCCTGATATGGTATTTTGCAAGATGTGTAGGGCCTTGGATTGATTCCATCTCGTACTTGGCCTTTTCGATGACGTGGAAGAGCTGGGTTTTTTGTTTATATGTCAAGGATAATAATCGCATGTTGCACACCATTGGGAAGATCGTTTGTTGCCTGATGCTTAATACACATCCGGTGGTCTTCAAAAAATTCGACGCCGACCAACAGGTCACACTTCAGATCTGACATTATGGTGACCGAAATTGGCCAATCTCGACCTTGGAATGAGATTTTCCCGGAGAGTTGTTTGCCTAGTGTGGCCAAGGTTCCGTCGGCCAACATTGCTCAGTTGCTGGGCATCTGTTTACGCCAAGATTTACAGTGGATGGCCGCATCCTCACTGATAAAAGAGATTGATGCTACCGTATCAATAAGGGCATTCAGGTGTGCTCCGTTTATTTTGACATCCACGAAAGGGCGGGTATCTATTCGTCGGATCGGGGTGACGGAGCTGGCTCACCGGATCCCTGTGCTTTTCCCTGCGAAATTCCATGGTAATCGCAGCTATATACGCCGTCCTTTTCACAGGTCGAATCAAAACATCTTTTGTTTTGCCGCGCACTGTGCCCGGGTGTGTCCTGGTTCTTTGCACCTCCAACAGCACGTGGCTCGATCATATGGAATAGGTTGGGGTGCAAGTTTTGACACAGTCTTCTTTGATGCAGACTTCCTGGGTTTAATCTGCTCCACAGCATCAACCGGTGCCTCTACAGGTGCGACTGATTTAGTATTTTTTCGCGATAACAGTCGTAACTTCCGTTCTGCCTCCTCTACCTCAGTCATGAGGTCGTAGACGGTTGTCACCTCCCAACGCTTAATCTGCACTTGGAGTTCGACCTTCATTCCGTCGTATATACGATTCAGTTGCTGATCAGGGCTTAATTTCCCCATACGTCTCATTATCGTCTACATAGCGTCGATGTATGCAGGTAGAGGTTCGGAAGAACCCTGTGTTAGAGCGTTGGAAGAATCACTATAGCTCGTTTCGCATATATAGCCACATCCTTTGTAGGAATTACTGTAGCGGATATTTTAGGTTATTAATCTTCGAGAACTCTGTATGATAAGAATTACTCTCTGCTGCACTTTATCTTTTATCACAACGCCTTGACATCAGCACCCCCTTCGTCAAATGCTGCGTGAAGTGCATACCTCGCGGATATATTATCGTGTTTCTGTAGGTACATAATACTACATATGTGCTCTTCGCTACCACGGATAATCGTTTCATGTCCGACAATTGTATTGTTACATTTTCACTTTCTTGATTTACATACGCAGACAAAAATAGTACATTCACTCGAGAATCACAAATCGTACTCTTTTAACCTCTGGTTCCCTTGAAATATTCATAATTTTCTTTGCCTCTTTCTCGCTTCAGTATCTTTACAGTCAAGCGTGTAAAGTTCCTCTCTGATACAAATAAAACATGTAGTATTTATTATACTCTTCTCGGATTCATTACCTTACCAGTAAACGTTGATCTATGATGCTTTGATATAATGTTCCCTAACTGCATTCGTACAGTCAGTTGGGGTGCCTTTAAGACGATTTTAGTCATAATCGGCTCAAAATTTACTGAATTCAATCACCTTCTTGTATTTAGCCACTTCAATTGAGGAATGAAGTATTAAATCAACCCCTTAACAACCACCCGTATAAATGAAACCTAATTTATTTACATAACTTCTTACTTTTTTTAAATTCGAAGCATGTATTCAGACAATTTATTCAATTTTAATTTAGCAGAGCGCGATATATAATTATTAATTATTGAATGACGACCACTTTTTCCCTAATTCTACATTTCTTCCGAACTGCTGTTTGTTTATAAGCAAAAACAAAAATTATAATTTAATATTTTATTATCTAATATATTTATTATTAATTTATTATTAATAATACATTTTTTAAAATAGGGTTATTCAATTAAACTATGGATATACGTATACATAAATTATATAACACGAATTTTTTAATAATTTTGATTACAACATAACTTGTATTATTATGTATAGATATTTTTAATATTTAAATTTATAATAATGTTATCTTATTGTATAAAATTTATTCATATAATACTCTCAATTTATTGCTTAATGTTTTATTATACATATCTAATGCTTATAAATATTTTAATTTATTGAATATATTATAAAATATCATTCAAAGAATTGTATTCAAAAAAATTCAAAATATATAATGTATCGAAAAAGGATTATATAAAAAAATATTTTTAATTAAAAACTTATAATCAATTTAATAATTATTATATATATATATGTAGAGTATATAATGTATATATGGATATACATATATAAGTAGAGTAGAACAATGTAATTTTCTTTTATAAATCTTTATTAATCTATTTTTTTTAATTTACAGTAAAAAATAATATATTTTTATTCAATAACAAAAAATTATTTAATAAATATTTTTTTTTATTAATATTTTTCTTTACTTTGATAAATTCACATGGATATGTAATAATATTTAAAAAATAATAAATATAATAGTTAATTTCTTATCTAAAAATTAAAAATAATAAAATGGTCAATAAATCTAAATAATCTCTAGAGGGCTAAAATATTTTATTTTGTAAATCACTAGACATAAATATTTGATTGCGTAACAAAATAAAAGGGCATAATGATTAAAAAACTAAACATACGTGATCTTTATATGAACTTTTTTTTATCTCGTGTGAATAAAAATGATCCCAAGCATATAAAAATGTTTGTTTGTTATCACATTCAAATTAAATTGATTAAATAGAAACTTGAATTATCTAACATTACCTGTAATCGAAATAACGTTATTTTTATTGACATTAAAAATTAAATCAATTATTTCACGGTCTAATGTGTACGTGCAAAAAAAATACATATACATTTTATTTCAATTGAGTTTTGAATTTATATATACTTTAAGTGATAAAATCTCAATTTATGAGTACATCTCTATTAAACAAAAACATTTGTATTGATTTTTAACATCAATTTTAAGTATTAAAAAGAATTTGTTACTCTTAAAATATAATAATTCAAACATGCTTGCCTTAAAATAGTATTATATTTCAAAATATTTTTTAAATATATACATTAAATATACTATAGGATCATTTTAGTATTAATAAAACTGGAATTATTAAATTTTATTATTAAATAAACTATTATTATTGAAAAAATAATTTTTGACAAGATTCTTTCATTAACCATTGTCATTATTAAAATTTTACTTTTACATTATTATTGCTGTTTTTTATATACTTATCTACTCTATTAAAATTAGTGAAATTTATAAAGTATATATTGAAAATACAGATATATGGATAAAATTTACTTTTAATTTTAAGGAAATACAAAATCAGTTAGAAGTTTTATCATCTAACTATAATATATTAATAATATAATATTAATATTATAATAATATATATAATCTTTTGTTTATTACACTTATTTTGATTATCTTTTATATTATATTATATATGATAACAAATAACATAAATTAAACCAAATCAATTACTAATGTCATTTTTGTAAATTATTAATGCTACAAATATACTGATTATTAAATTACATTGTTTTATTAATAATAAATATAATATTTACACAAACTTCTAATTTTTACTAACGCATAATTGCTGAATATCGAATATTATTAGTCTTATTAATTATTACTACGAATTTAAAATATAACATAAAAACAATCAATAAATATTATTAAAAATAAAAGTATTTAATTATAATTTAAAAAAAAAAAGTTTATTTAAAAACTAATCAATCCATTTTTTTACGCCAACATACATCTATATATTTATAACTATAATTATTATATGAAAAAGTTAGAAATTATAAATGATAAATAATTTTATGGATAAATAAAAAAAAATTCTTAAAAATAACTGGAAACAAATGTATATAATATTTTTAAATATCTTAAGAAAAATGAATGAATTAAAAAATATTGCAATATTTATTAATTATTCAAACAAACACAACATTCGAAAATATATCGACTTTTAAAATGACATGAACAAAAGTTGAAACAAATAATCTTCACTATAAATAGTCTGATACATATTCTTATTTAAAATTCTATGTGAAAAGTTATAAAAATATATATCTGCATCTTAATCCAATGTCAATAATAGTTTAGAATTCAAAAAAATTATAAGTTTAATATTCCAAAAATTTATATATTGATATCTTTGGACTTAAGTTCTTTTTCACAATCATATTTGTATTTAGTTTTCAAATTCTAGAAAAATGCGTTAATTTTGTACACCAAGGTCGTAGAATTTCATTTTAAAATATTATAGAAATTAAAAAATTTTATTTAAAAATACACATTTCGTTTTTTTATGGAAATATCTGTAAATAAAGCTTCAGATTATCCATGACTTGTTTCATCTTTCCGCATTTGTTGATATAATTATAAAATATTTGCAATGGGAATATCTTAACAAAATTCAAAAACTTATAATTCAACCCTTTTGTTTTATTATTGATATATTGATAATACTGAATATACATAAAAATCGTATAAATTTATATCTGAAAACCTTTAATGAATATAATAAAATTTGAAATTTATTTATGGAAATGAAATTAACAATTCTATAAATATTCTTGATGTATCAATTGTAATCAAGTTATTTAATCTAGTTTATAAAATTAATTTTATTTAAATATGGATAATGGACAATGATTAATGATTTTTAATAACAGATTTAATCATTTTTCGTGTAATTTAAGTTCAGATTTATACGAATTTATTAAATTTTTATAGAAATGTATGAGTACCTGCGCAGATAGATGGGCACGATTTATTTTTAAATTAATTTCAATATCGTACAAGAGAAAAGAAAAGATATTAATTGTATTTAATAAATACAAAATTGACATATAAGTGTTGTTAAATATACTTTATAAAATATTAGTATATGTAATAATGGTAATTTGGATAGAATTATAAAAAAAGTTTTAGTTAATGATACATTAGAATTTACAAAATAGAATATTATATAAATATTTAAGAAAATGTTTTACCTTCTGATTTCGATTTATTATCTATAGGGATCTTTTAATCTTTTTATATCGTTTTTTGTATAGTAAAAATATAAATTATATTACTCTTTATATATATTATTATTTATTACAATCTTCCAGTTTTAAATTTTTCTGAAGAATAGTTCATAATAATATATATAATGGTAACGTCGAGATATCTAATACTAAATACAAATGCTTTAATAATATTTGTAGAAAAAGCATAAAGTATATGATTGAATTTTAATAGCATGAAATTATATTATCATTATAATATACAACGATTATTTTGTTGTTTATAGGAATTTATAAATCGAAAACAAATAAAACAATTCGATAAAGTTTTGATAAATTGAAATGAAGGTAAAGTACATGAGCAAAAAACAATATTTTATATTGCACGGTTTAATTTAAGAAATATCTCACGCGAGAGCTTTAAGTTGCCTCATTTTCGGCGTTTATTATCTATTTCTTAACGAATATCCGAATATCCAATAACTTTTCTTTAAAGTTAAATTCGTGTTAACATTATACGCGACTTTCATACTGCTATCCTATATCATTAAAAAACTTATAATAAAGGAAATATTATTATAAATTTGCATGTGTGTACATTATACTATTCGTAAATAATTATTTCTTAATAAACCCCCTTAATAAAGACGAGCGTTCTCCCACTGCAAAGTTAGTAAAATAGTTTAAGAATAGACAATTATGTTTTTATTCTAATTGTACTTCATTAGATCTATAAAAACTCTTCAACTTACATAAATTAATATAATTCAATATCTCAACTTATTTGTATTCATTGTACAAATAAATTATAATTTTTTAAGTAATTAAAGCTTTTATTAAAATATTAATACAGGTAACAACGTAAAAATATTAAAATATAGAGTTATAAATTTGTATTTCTTAAATATTAAATTAAAATTAGCAACATTTTTGTGTGTTCCATGTATTTTAATTTATAAATTTATTTTTTTAATTATTTTATGCACGATAAAAATATATTATAATATTTCTGGGTAATTAGATTTATAATTAATATGAAATATAGCTGTAATAACTCATCTCAAGGTTTATCACAGAAGACAGGACTGGCTATATGGGATACATAAAATGGCATGGCTTGATTTTGCTTTGAAGTGCGAATGAAAGTATGAGTGATTTCTAGTTAAGTACAGGTTCTTCATATGTATATGAGCATGAAAGAAACATATATAACGTGATCCCCTTAAATAAGGTTGTCCCATTGAATATCTCAGGGATTCATCTACAAAGGACTTTCTCTTACTTCAATGGGTGAATGAGATACACGCAGGATGATGGCTTTGGTACATGACTGGATTGATTCTCAGGTCAAGATATGTTGAGCAGCCTTATTTTTTAATTGAGGAACAAGGATTGTACGAAGACACTGACGATTCAGACGGCAATTAAGGGAAAGCCCTAATTTGACGAACACGTTAATTTCGGTTGGGAAACATTGCACAACACTTATACACTTACTCTTATACACTGCAAAAAACTTTATAAAAATTTGATATTCAGAATTGAGGATGAGTTGAGATCGGGGATCTAGAAATATCTGGAGACTATAGGAAAAAAACTGATGGTCGCGCAGTTAGGCCACTGGATAATACAGGTGCCGTATGTGGACCAACCATCCAGTTCTTACCAGATGGTGTAAAATACCCATTAACTTATACTGCCAGATATTTAGGCCATGATAACCGACAAAAGGAGGGTCTCCCCCGGGGCATTAGAACCGATCTTCGCCACTCCAACTTGATTTCTTATCTTTGAAAATTGGATGAACGGAAATCTTATCCATCCCACTACAATTATCTGAAGTTTTAAAAATACAAAATGAAAAGTACAAATATAAAGAAAATGGTCAAGAAGTTTGATAATAATGTGCTCCAGGGTAATAAGCCTATTGAAAGGACTTGAGGGGAAGGAGGCTGAGACTTTGTAACAGAAGATTGTGTCCAATATAAGTGAGACTGAGACTAGCAACCTAATTTCACTACTCTTTCAGGTAAATCCTCAGAAAAAAGGAAGCACGCCAAATACAAGAAAAGGACAGCTACTACCACCTATCTTCACCTTCTATCTTAGCTCCCCAAGGCCTAAAGTTCTTGGAAGAGCTATGTTATGTTATGTTGTTTTATATTGTTGACTCCATAGGCCATTTTGAACTGACACACACATATCAATTTTAACGACTATATTTACAGTTATTACTCTGGACTTTGATATGTTTCAAATATCTAGGTAAAATGTGAAACTATTCGAGCTTGTAGAAATGTTGGTATGTACACAATGTTACACATTTTTTGATTGAATATTATCACAATGTAAATATAGTATCAATATTGTTTATTGATAAAAGCAATTATGTATAATATTTTAAACCATGAATCAAATAATCATAAATTTTTTTAATAAATTAATGTATTAATGAATTTATTAATGAAAGCTGAAGTACAATATACACTATGAGATTTTAAACAAATAAAAATTCAAAATACATATATTAAATTAAAATTTGTTACATTCTATATTTCTTCTTATTTTTATTAAATATAACGATACATGAAAAATATTAATAAAAAATCTCAAATAGCGTTTTTAAAATTAGATCTCTCCCTGTATAATGTTAAATCATCAACAGCAATAATTTTTCAAGCGTCCAATATTCTCAATTTCTGTTTCTAAAATATCTCCTTTCTATAAAATATTTGATTTAGATTAATTTAATTTTATATTTATTATTAATTTTTTAAATATAAAAATTATATTTAATTAAAAAAATAAAACTAACTATATATATACGTATAGGTTAGATAAAATGTAGAATTTTTACCTTTAAATATTCAGGTGGATTACGCGTATAACCTACTCCAGCTGGAGTTCCAGTTAAAATTACGTCACCTGGTAATAAAGTCATAAATCTATAAAATAGAATTGAGGTATTATTGCTAGTAACGGATATATACATACAAATAAAATTGTTAAATTTTAATAGGTATTATATATTTTTTAGCTATTTTATTTAAATCATTATAATTACACTCTAAATTACTAAGCCTAAATCATATTTCATACTGCAGTTAAATTTTACACCGTCATAATAAAAGACTAAAATATTAATTAAAATATTATAATATTTATAGGCTCCTGAGAATTTGGAAGAACTATTAATAAAGACACCATCGGAGAAAAACATAACGATGAAAAGTGGGGAAAAAACAAACTGAAATTTACAGAATCGAGTTTGAATCCAAAGAAGTAAATATTTTATATATGTATATTTTTTATTATTTGTTTAATTCAATTTTTTTTTTAATTTAATCATTTTTTTTATTAATTTATTATATTTATTTTTTTGTTAATATTCAATACTATCTACTATTAGAATAAAAATCATGGCGTTACAGCTACATTTCCATCTTTGCAATAAAACGGGTAAGTCGACATATCCTGACCTTTGTGACGGAATAGGTAAGACAACACATTCTTGACTTTTTCCATCATTGTAAAGCATACAAAATTAATCACTAAATTAAAAATAATATTGAAAAGATAATATGAACTTCAAAAGGGTGAAGATAGAAAAATTAGTATATTTTTAATTATTTTTAAATACTAATTAATAAAATTTAAAGCTTCATAAATATTGTAATAGTATTTTAGTATTAAAAGGCTTTTAAAGGGATATAAAGTGTTTTAAAAAGTAGGTAACGCAATTGTTTAAATAATATTTTCACTTTCGTAGGATAGCTTTCGCAGATCGAATTAAAGTTCTAAACAAAGGAAATGGAATGTTTGAAGAGTGACATAAATAGAGTAACTCAAAATGATATTAAAAAAATTAGATAATGCGACCATTATTTAATTATATATGATGTAGATATAGCTCTTCAAAGCGTATAACTGTGACGTGTGCAACAATAAATCAAATAAAAGATTGCATAGAATAATGATTAACTTCTAAGAATTTAGTTAAAAGAAAGCACCAATGAATATAACGTGTAACCAATTTTCATCTGGTTCTAAGAAATTCGACGAAAGATAAGTGCTCGTCTACTAATACGTAAATCGATAATTGAAAGATCGACGTTATTCAGCGAGAATTTTGAATATTGGATTGTATTTTCACAAACAAACGTAATCAATAGAAATTAATGAAAGCTTGAAATTTCTAAAAACATGTTTAATATTAAATTATATATTATATAATGTGTACTCGTACACATTTTTAAGAAATTAAAAGTTTAAATATTATAATAAATAATTAAGATACTTACTGAGATAAATAAGCAACAATATCATTGATTTTAAAAATCAGTTCAGAAGTGCTACCATTTTGTTTTAATTCGCCATTAACCCAGGTTTTAACAGCAAGATTGCTCACATCAGCAATCGAGTCTGTGGTAACAACGACAGGTCCAAGTGGACAAAAATTATCCATAGCCTTACCTAATAAAAATTGGCCAGCATTACGTTTATCCTTTTGCCAATCGCGAGCTGATAGATCTTGTGCAATTGTATACCCAAAAATATATTTCTCAGCTTCATGATTTCTTAAGGCCTTGCATTTTTTACCAATTATAATTGCTAGTTCTGCTTCCCAGTCAACTTTCTGTTAAATAATATATCCAAACGTTTTAAAAATAATAAATAAAACATATTTATGAAAATAAAAGTAAGTGTATTACGTATTTTACAATTACTTTTATTAAATATTGTGAAAATAAATATTTTTTATAAAAATTGATATATAGCACCTTTTATGCTTCGTTAATAAAAATAATAACAAAGATTTAACGAAGAGCAAGGTGAATAAAGCACATAGTTTATTCTAAATTAATGTGTTTATGTTTCAACAACGAATCCTTTGTCATTCTCAAGACTGTTTTTTAATAAAATTATAAAATTAATATTTTACGTTGCAGATAATAAACTATTACTAAAAAATAAAAACAAATAATTATCAATAATTTCGAATATAAATAATATACTCAGTACATCAACTTATATAATGTAATATGTTTAATACTACGATATATCATATATATATAGATATATCATGATGGTGAGTATTGAATACTATCTACTATTTAAATTTTGTGTCAGTTCTTGATGGTTAAACTCATTATTATACATTGGAACATATAAATATATTGTAATTTAATAAATAGATATATTATAATATATCTTTATATTCAAATGTATAATAATACGCTTAACCGTCAAAATGAGACTCAAAATTTAAATAGTATATATTATTCAATACTTACCATCTCATCGAATAACAACATCATGCTTGATTACAATATAAATAAATGTACCGATTGTATTGTTTACATTTAAAACCGTGGTAATTAAATCGTAGATTATAAGTATTCTTGTAAAGAATTTATCACATAAGTATTTAAAATATTTATTTTGTAATTTTATTAATAAAGAGCCTTGAAAGTTCAAAGCATTTTTTGTCAAAACATAAACACATTAATTAAGAATAAACTTGGTGTTTTATTCATCCTACACCTCGTTGAATCATAATTATTCTTTTTTATCAAAAGTATCTTTTCTTTTATTTGTATAATTAATAATATTATTATTCAATACAGCCATATTTAGATAAATTATTCATCATATTTTCAAAAATTTTTTCTAAATAAAAATATATTGATAATGATGCTTGTCGAGATGTTAGTGTAATAATTAATAGTATTATTTAATTTAAATTAATTTAATTTTTCATCTTTATTATTTATATAATTTATATAATTAAATATATTTATTCATTTATAAAGATAAATTAAAAAAAATCGTTTTTATCTATGTTACATAGTAAAGTTATTATACTTGAAATCCGTATATAATAAGTGTTGCTGCGGGTCATATGAGAATTGAAGATTATATGTTATATTGTAAAAGATGTTTATTCTCTACACTTAAGAAAAAAGAGATTGTGTTTTATAATATTTATACAAATTGTCAATAATTAATGGTTCAGTGATCAAGATCTCGATAAAAGCGTGAGAAAGATTTAACAGTTAGAACAATTAGGAAGTGAGCAAAAAACGAAACACAAATTAGTTTCTCCATAATATTAACTGACCAAAAGTAGAAAGGCTAAAAGTTTTGGACTTCTAAAAAAACACCCTTATGATATAAATTTCTAATTGTTTGTTGAGATTATCCTTTTTAATGATTAAGTTTAATATGTTTAATTGAGAATATTGGTAGCTCCTATTCCTTCCTTATAAGTTGATTGTTTCGCAAGTGTTAACTAACTGTCCCATCCTTGATACGTGATATCTCACCTGTAAGATCGATGTATGGTAATAGGACATGACACATTACGTATTATTAAAAAATATTGTAAGTCATTAATATAGAATATTACAAAATATATTTTTAGCACATACAAAAATAATAATTAAATAAATTAGAAGTTATCTAAACGAATTATATATAAATCAAAGTTGACAATATCGTCCAACTCAGAGAATCAAAAGTATTGGCAATAAATATAGTTACAGTATAAATTGGTTCCAGAAAATATTTAATACATAAGTCTTTTTATTTTAATTAAAACATGAAAATAATATCTGTAATGGTATACTTTGTAAAATTTTGATTTAAATTGACTAATTATATTGCATATACATACTAATGTGCTTTAATGTGATTCGACTAATTATTATAAGGTAGCATTGATAAAAGCACATCTATTAGTCAATAATAATATAATAGAAATATTCCTAAAGAACATAAATAGATGTACAGTTGTTGTAATTGATGGGATTAGGATGATTGATTTTTGGTGTGTTTGAAGAAATAAACTCAGGATTTTGCAAGCCTCCTTGACACTTTATTCACAGAGCACAAAAGATTCACAATCGTCTCGTACCGCTGCGTCAGAGCATCTGACTCACAAATTTTCATCGACGCGCAATTAGACCGCTTAAAATTAAGCCCCGCCCCTCGCGATCCGATTTTCATTTATTTTCTAAGAATAAAAGGGCGGTTGAACTTATTGTTTCAACCGTCGCAGCTTCTCGATTTTTCTATTTCTCGCGTTTTCCCGAACCCGCGGAATACGAACACACATACACAAACACACATCTCTCATTACCCCTGGGCATAAAAAACTTCCGGCTTGCGGGAATAAAAAGCCCATACAATCTAGTCACAACATCCTCGCGGATTTAATTTATAATAGAAAGAAGACGGGTTTACGTCTTCGCCTCCGAGTCATGCGAGATAGAGAGAGAAGAAAAGGTGAATAAAGCATACAATAATCAAGCAAACGAAAATTTAGTAAGAAGTCATAGAAACATGCTCGCGAAAGAAGAGACAAAGAGAGAGAGAGAGAGAGAGAGAGAGAGAAAGTGGAGGCGTCAACGAGTATACCCTCACGTCAGTACACACACTCACACCCGCATTTCCCTTCCCGCTCACACAAATGTAAAAGCTACGCGTGTGTCCCTCTCGAGCTTACAGCTCTACACAGCCAAGCGCACAACACAACTTTTTGCGCATTTTATAGGCTCTTTGATTTTTTTCATCGCGGGGGTCCCCGCATCTTGGACACACGCCCTCCTGGGAAACATTTTCCCAGTTCCGTCCCTAACAGTTGTGTTAGATTTTTGATTTTTTTTAATTATATTATTACTTACTTGATTTAATTTTATAATTTGCAACGAAACATAGTCGTTGCTAGAAGTATCGGTGCAGCCATGTGCGCCGATTGGAATTCCCGGCCCATGAGAGCCACGATGTCAGCGCGTATGCTGGTGCATACTGTGCCACACCACAGGCCCGCCACGGAGGTTCGACCAATCGAGTCTCCACGTGATAAAATATCGCCGCAATAATCCTCGCGATCGCTGCACGTTGACTAAAGATTCTCGGCCAGTCCTAACCTTCTTTTTCGCTTCAAATTCAGTTAACACATCCCGTGACTTATACACCGAAATCTGCGAAAGTCGAGCGCCAACAATTCGAGACTATAGGGGGCACTGCAATTGCCCTCCCCGAGCAGATTATTCATAACTTGAAACCTGACCGCTCCTTTCTTTCTACATATTTCTGCTGGTCACATTTTCGCGTCAGCAACTCTCTTACTACCTCCACTACTCATGCTGCTATGTCAGCACCCCTTTGGACCGCTCACGCTTCCATATCGGTCCACTCCCAAAATTTTTAGTTTCTGGTAAACTAAACGTCCTCCGTCTCGATAGGAGTGATCTCTCGTGGGTGTAAAATGCATCCGTCTCATTTACGCTCACGCTCGCTATTCGTACTTTACTTTGCATTACGCCTCCATTTGCACTAAGGATATTTCTGTAATCATCCCTAGAGCATTAAAGCACCATTACTGACAAACCGACCCATCCTGTTCCTTTACCATCCTTTGCCATCGTACCTTCCTGTTTCCTTCTTAATATATTAATTATTTTTTCGCAATTATAATAATTTGAGAAAACCCAACTATCCAAAACATTTTTTCATTCGTATAAAATTTTTGTAAAGTAATTATTTCAAAATAATAACTCAAATTTCGGATAGTTCGTGAGTTTTTGTTTATACGTGTCACTATTATTGTTATTATTACTATTATGTCCGTGATTGGCCCGGAGGTGACATCATCTACGAATAGACGTAAATACATATAAACGTTTATATTCTTGTAAATAAGTAATGTATTTATGAAGTTCAGCTAAATTCCATTTGCGGTCATGATTATTTACAGTCGGTGACTAATAATGTATTTTTGAAAATAAATAATTATGCTTTTCATAACATTAAATTTATCTGATAGTTGCGAATTATAATACAAATTCCTGAACATTATCTAATTGTGATTTTTTATTTGTATTTTTAAGTATACAAACCTGAATTAAAGGATATCGCTTTTAAATTATTTTGTTTTACAAGCATACATTTCATTGACTTTACTTTGAACAATATTCTAAATCCTTAGCATATCGGCTGCCGGTTATCCCAGCGTTTTTTCTTTATCTTTTTGTCGACTCGTGCTCCACTCTCTCCTTGACTCATGAAGGACGAACAGAGCCATCTGGGTACAAATTATTCATCCAGGCAATCCGCTTATGTATTTAAAATTGAATAAACTATATTTATTAAACAAAAAAGCAAATTTTTTAAAAACATTCCTTACTATTTTATTTTTTATTATGTTGACGAATAGGAAGAGATACAGCGTAATTGTACACCAGCACTATATTAATAGTAATAATAATTATATGTATAATGAATAAGATTTATTTTCTAAAATAATTATATGAAATAAAAAACTCTTTATTCGCCTCAAGCACATCGATTTGACACACTAGTTTGACACGTGTAGTACAGTTGTAATATATATTTTTTTATAAGTGGTTTTTAGTATAAAAACAACGTGATATTGCTTTTTAAAAATTCTTGTTGAGTAAGTATTAATGATAAATGAAGTTTTTAAGTAGATAAATGTCACACAGATCTATACCAGATACATCTGGAGAATGCTTAAACACTACAATAAGATTTTTTGTCAAAAAATCGGCACTCGGAATAATGCACTAGAAACAAACGATTTAAGTAATAATCATGGATTTAATAGTAATGATATAGGAGAACAAAGAATAAATAATTATCATAATTCAACAAATAATATACAACAACGATCGCATTATTATAAAGTAATGGAATTCATGCCTGAGTGTTCGGGAAAATCGGATGAAGTATTGAGGTTAATAAAATGGATTAGAAAAACCATCGAAATTGAAGGACCAGAAATAGAATTATATATACTCAGAACATTAGATAATAAAATAACTGGCGAAGCTAGGGAATTACTGGGAACCAGTGTAAGTGATTGCAATAGAATTGATGAATTTATTACAAAAATGGGAGAAGTTTTTGGAACATTGGGAGCAATAAAAAATGCAAAAGCACAAATTAGAATGTGTGTACAGAAATATAAAGAACCTATAATGGAATATGGTAAAAGAATGACAAAATTAAAAACACAATTATATGCAGCGGTGGAATTAGACGCCATCATTCGGAACAAGGAATTTTATATTGACTATAAAAAATATATTAACTTGGTTATAGAAGCTTTTATTTATGAGGTAGATGCAAAAATATCACCTCATGTAGGAAGTGCGAGACCATCATCATTGGAGGAAGCCATTAATATAGCTATACAAGTTGAGCATGGGTTGGGAACGGCCATATTCGAAAAAAATAAAATTAGGACTGAAGGAAATAATATAAATAATCCAAATGAACAAATAGAATGTGGATATTGCAGGAAAAAAGGACATGACACACCAGGATGCTGGAAAGTGTTACAAGAAATGGAAAAAAGGAAAAATATCGGATTTAATAAGACTGGGACAGGACCACCTAGCCAATTTATGGGAAATCAAGGAAATTTTAATAATTTTAATAATCACAATAAATTTAGCAGTGGGTTTAGACAAAATAATTCTAACAAATATTTTAATGATAAATTTAGAGGATATAATAGAGGAAATTTTAATAATAATGGGAACTTTACTTACAATGGTCATCACAATAATGAAAATCAAAGGGGATTTTATAACAGTCAGGGAGTTGATAAATATGACAATAATTATAGAAACAAACCTCAGTATATTAATAACAATAGTGGTCAGGGATATCATCATATAAATCAAGGAGAAAATTATTCTCCGGATGCAAAGGTTAACTTAATAAGAGATCAATCTTTACCTCAGCCGGTCGTAAATTTCAATAATTCAGATGATTTAAGTGGCTTAGGACAAACTTTTGATGTTGAGCAAAATGTCTCCAATATAACAACCAATTCTCAACCAATAAAAACAGCTACAATAAATTTCATTAGAAAGGCAGGTAACTTACCGTTAATATTAATATACGCCGAAGAATTTGCAACGGGTAAGGCATCTTTTTATGTAGACACAGGTGCAGAAATCTCAGTGATCAAGCAAAAGAAAATACGAGTATGCGACAAAATATGTAAGGAAGTTAAAGTAATGATTCATGGATTCACACAAGGAATATGCCTAACGGAGGGCAGCATAGAAGTAAATTTATATGATGTGAACTATGAGTTTCATCTTGTCCAAAGCGATCACCCAATTGATGTAGATGGGAAGCTTGGATGGGATATAATAAAGAAATATAATGGCACGATTGATGCTGAACAAAAAGTATTAAAATTAGGGAGTGCATGGATTCTCTTTGCTCGTAACAATGCAGTTGAGATTCCTGCCATGGAGAAAAAAACGATAGATGTCCACGTAAAACAAAAATATGACATTAGATTTACACCACAACAAGATTTGGCCCCTGTAGAAAAATTTGGAAATTTTTTATCAATTAATCAGAACGGTGTAGCATTCGTAAATTACCCTAATACGAATGAAGAATCGGTTACTATACCATTGCCTGAAGTAGAATTAATACCGTGTACAAAAATAGAGGAGAGAGAAGGCACAGATATTGGAGAAAATTATAACGAGAGTAGACATAATATAGATAAAGTAAGCATTAGCAACCTGTTTACCAAAGAACTATCCAATTTAAATAAAAATAATGATAATCAGTCAACAAAAATTGAAACGGAAAGTAATAGTAATAATGCACAAAACAGCATCAATGAAAAGAGAACAAGAATCATAGACGGAAACGAAAATGCTGAGGTGGCAATAGAATATAAGGCGGTCTTGAGCGATGACGAAGAAACCCAAAGTATGAGGTGGTCTAGGGCGCTCGAGCAACATCGAGTGAGTAAAGCATATCTACCGAAGCACGAACCTCCGCGTAAAAGGGATAAAAATCAATTAATATTGATAAAACAAAAAGATCCAGTAAGAAGAAAAGAAAAAAATTATAAATATTATAGAAGGAAAATATGTATAGTACAATTAATGGAAATGTTAAGTAAATTGATGATGATATAAACCAATCAATATTTATTATATATATTTTTCATAAGAAAAATAAATAATATATAATTATTTGAATAAAAACAAGGGGTAAGTTGTGTCAGCATGCGTATAATTTCATAGAACATGATACAATAAGTCATATACTTCATGAGTTAGTTTTTCGTCAAAAATCAAGGACATCCTCAGAATTTAAAAGTAAGCAAAATTTTTAAATATATATATATAGAGTATATATATATATATATATATATATTAAGTTAGCAGAAATTGGGGAAATGTAAACAATATGTGGGACCTTTAAGTAGTTTAATGTTAATTATAAAAATGATAACGTTACGTGCAAATAGAAAAGGGAAGGCGAGTAATACATATAGATAAAATAAAGAGATCCAATGAAATGATAAATAAAACTTTATAAAATAATCCATAAGTCAATTACTAATGTTCTATGAATGTTAAGTTATTATTAAATAATTAAAATTATTATTAAATATTAAATTATTATTAAATATAGGAAAATTATTATTAAATAATGTTATAAATGGTTATTGGTAATTATAATATATACATCAAAAAAGACTGGAATTACAGAACACATAATCGACATAATACGCCATTAATACGGCAGACGGAGTAATTAAGACACCACCCACAATTTACGAATCTAAAGTACAAACGAAAACAAAATATATTAGATAATAATCATTGGTCAAGACGAAAGAAAACATAATACGACACCAGAAGTAATGGAGTCAAGAGACGAACTGTCATTACACCTTAACTCTAGCAAGATTTTTATTAACATGGAAAACTGAATTATTATTAGTAATATCATAACATTATTAATAATATAACAATAATCAAAGATTTACTTACAATCACAATATTTTAATTAAAAAAAAAAAAAAAAAAAAAAAACGAAAATTTGAAGAAAAGGAGAAAAAAACGATAATAATAATGTTCAATATTTCAAAGAAAATTTTTTTTTTCTTTCGTAATTTTACAATTTACCCGAGTCATTAATTAATCAGGGTTGATCTTATTTAAATAAATAATGAAAAAAAGGAAATAAAAAAAATTGGAGCCTCCGGGATTCGAACCCGAGACCGCAAAGTTGGGTATAGTCCTTTTACCAATGAGCCAATAAGCTCATTATGGTAAGGTGTACAGCTCGGAAATATATAGTGCATATCAATATAGAGTAAATAAAATCACAATTATGATATAAGATAATTATGTAATTGAGAATAAACAAATATCAAACCATTACTTCAATCCCTTTAACACCCATCATTGAGGAATCATAATAAAATAAGAATTGCATATGTTAGTGGGAGGCACGACCCAAAAATAAAGGAATACCTTTTAGGACACGATAGTGCAGACATCACACCGACTTGCAAAATCTTTAACGGCAATAAGAAAAATAATATACAATTATATATTATAATATTGCTGTGTTTGTAGTATATTAATAGATTCCTCGAGTAAAGTAATAACAATTTTTTTTTTCTCTCTCATCTCTGCTCTATCCATTCCTAACTAACAATATCACTGTAATATTATTCTCATGTACCATAATATTCTTTGATATAAGTGAGATTGAATTTCTGTAGAAGGATATGAACTAAACGAAATAATAATGGCAAAATTAACGGTACAATAACCTAGAATAGCACAAAAGTCATAGGGTAATTAATTAATGAAATAAGTAATTAATTGATAAAATAATAATAAATAATTACATATAACCATTTATAATACATTACAAAAACCCCTATATATGGTTCAATAAATAATTTAATTTGGAAAATACATTAATAAGATAATCTGTTTCAGATAAGTTATTAGGGTTATGACTATTATGTAATAATTTTTTTTACCAAGCCAAGCTGTAGAGAATCAACGGCAACATCAAAACTAAAATAGTAATAAATATAATAATAATGTAATAATAATAATGATAATAGTAAAAATGATAATGTAAATGTATAAATAAAGAAGTATGTTAATTATGTATATAAATTATTAATATTATATGGAAGAAAGAGAGTACAAGAACAAATGTAGCGACCCGCAAGGGTAATAAAATCACAAAATACAAACATTCACACTCACACAAACAATATAAACATTATGATTCAACGAGGACGTCGAAATTGCAGGCCCGGATAGGTTACAGATGTAACTTTGAAAAAAAACGACAATATATATACAAATAAATAAGAACAAGGAGAAGCTGGAATAAAACTTGAATGATAATGAAAAATCTAATATTCGACGAGGACGTTGAAATTGCAGGCCCGGATGTGTTACGTACGTAACGAAATTCGACATAAATTAGTGACCTACAATTCAAAAATTGCAAATTACATCATAAAATTGGTGACGATTATAATTATGAAATAGTTGATCGACATAAAATTGATCCAAATTCACAAGAGGTTTGGAAATAATTAACAAATACTAAAGACGAGTGGGTTAAACGGGTAGTGGGAGAATTCGAAAACTTGCAATACAGAGATTATAAAAACTCAGTCAAGATCACACAAGAGGTTCCCGGTCCGAGTCGAGTAAGAAGTAACGCGTAATTAACGAAAGACGAGAAGTGTAACAATCATTTAATAAACGGACGTAATTAGAGTACAACTGACGTATCACGAGCCACACACACACACACACACACACATAACAAACTCTTTCTTCCGATTATATGAAATAAACGTTAAGTCGTGAATATTAATCATCGTATCATTCCTTGAAGTAACCCGATCCTCGCAAAGGCTGAGACGTTTTGACCGACTCAGCTACGGCGGAATAGTAACCCGGCGATAAAATAAATAATACATAAATATATATACATATTGACGCTACTTAAATTCGTAACATTTTTATAAATGTCAAAACTTATATTTAATAGTTTATAAATAATTTTTAATAATTAATGAATATTTTTATTTAAATGAAATTATTAAGATAAATTAAACTTTTTCGTAATAAAAAATTTTCTGAATTGAATACTATGTTCAGAATATAATAAGCATTAAACTTACATCTGATATCGTTGGTAAATGAATATCATCATAAGGACCTATGATATTACTTGGAAACTTACTAAAAAATATAGGACTAGATGGTATGACTATATTTTGTTCTCTGCAGTGTCCAACATAATTTAGACCAACACAAGCCAATTTATCCATTTGCGTAATCGGCGGTAATAATATTACATTCTTTTTAGATAATATACTATATTCTTCAGATACTATTCTGAAATATTTTTCCATTTATTATCAATTCTATTATTGTTATATTGCATAATTATAATAGATACATGATAATAATATAATACAAGTTAAATAATAATAAAAAATACTACTAAAATTAAATTAAACGAATAAATTTTATGCGAAAATATAAATCCTTTACAATGTTATGACATCTCAGAATGCAAAAGAGTATACATTGTTACGTATTTAAATTATAGGGATGGGTATATAATTATATTCCAATTATTAATCCGCGATGACGTAACTTGTACCATGTTCAGTTCTGCCTTAGACAAAGCGGTAAAAGCGCTTTGACCTTTATAAAGTTTGGTAATAAAATAAATGCAATAACAATAATTAGAGAGACAGAGTATTATTTATTCTAAACAACAAATAATGAAGGAAAGAGTGCGATTTTAAGTGTAATATCATCAATTGAGTAAGTCGTAACTCTAAACGCAATCGCGTACAATAAGTAACCAGTTCTGTCGTCCTATCAAAGAAATATCTAAGTTCCGATTCGATTGCTTACAATTCTTTCTAAAGGAGGTTCGAACCGGAATATCCTCGAGATGACAACTCGCTTAAGACTTGAAATCGAAATGCTTAAATGTTTTTTCCGATTTTACTCTTTAAGTCACATTTTTATTTTCTTTAATATTTATACATATATATATATATTCACAAACCTATTTTCTTTACCATACGATAAATATGAACATCTATTCTGATCAAAGCATAATAATTTTATTGTGAGATTTCTAACGTTTAAATGAAGTTCTCGAAACAAAATTTTTTTATATAATTTATTCCTTTTTGTTTTTTAGCTAGACCATCGTAAGATTTCTTTAAACAAATTTTGTTATATTATTATTCCACTCACAAACAGGTACCACCAATATATTATCATGATTCCTTAATAAAGCATCATTCAGAATATTTTTCTCTATGAAATTTTATTATAAAATTTCATTGACTCAATTTGAACATTCAACAGTGTAGGCTTAACAAATCTTAAGAAATGTTGATTTATTGTAACAATTTAACCATTGGGTGAATACTAATTATTTATAATCCTGTTTTAATGATTAAGAATACTTTTTGGATTTACTACTTTCATTTGGCGTTATTATTTGTTCAGCTGACACGAATAATAAATTATGAACTATTTCTTTATCCATTGTTACGTATGTAACGTAATACAATAAATTCATTAACTAACGAATTTTTCGCATACCGGAAGAGAATTGCGAAAGGTAGTTGCAAAAGGTGAAACAAATACGCGCATTTTAATATTGCTGATAATTAATAATAATCACTGAAGAATAATATTAACCAATAGATTGAGAAACGTATAGCTGGATTGATGAACTTAAACGACAAAATCCGAATTAAGCTTAAAATAAATGGAAGCACCTCCACGGTGGGGGAACCCGAAAGAGTTAGCAGTTTTTCTCTATAAATTATAAAGAAGGGGGTCAACTGGGTAATTGAAAAGTAATCGAGAAGGAAGTGAACTCTCATGAGTGTATCTTGGAGATTCGGACACGAGCAATCGCGAGAACAGTAGAATTAAGCTGGAGTAATAGCGCGAAGTAATTTAATCCTGGTCGGTGACTCTCGTCGGTAAGACAATACGACGTTCACACATTCAAACAGAGACACGATAACGCGAGTATTGTTATAATTTTGACACACACGTAGACGCTAGATTCATATCACGAGCCATCTAAACACACTACATTCTCTCTTGCGATTTATGATCAATAAATCGATATTGAAAACACGAATTAACAAATTGTATTTATTTTTAACCCTAAGACCTCACAAAGGCTGAAACGTTTCGACCAATTCAGCTACGGCAGAAAAGAACTGGGAAATCGTCATATTATAATGAAGCGAATAAATAAAAAAGTAAATAAATAAATAAAGAAGTTGAGCGACAAATAAAGGCGACAATATAAGTAAATAAATAAATATAGATAAATAAGAAGTTACGATATATATATATATATAATTAAATAAATAATATAATAGAAATATACGTCGTAACACTTTGTTAACATGTTTTCGATAAGTAAAATGATTTTCAATCATTACTCGCATCAATTTGAATAATAAAAATAATTTATAATCATATAAGAAATCTTTCTTTTACTTAGGCAGTATGATGCAGTTATTGTTGCAAATTCAAATAAGAATTTCGATTATATAATACTATATATTTAAATATTTCTAATTTTTAAATAATAATAATGTTAAAATTATTCACATTTCATCAGAATTAAAATAAATTTTCTAAACGTTTACGACATATAATACCCAATAATTTAATTTTCTATATTCATATTAGCACTTCTCTCAATTTGATAATAATTTTAATTTAAATAATTTGTACAATTTCTATTTCAATAATTATAAATTTATTATTCACAAATTTATGATGAAAATATTATCCAAGAAAGCACATTGAAACCAAACTGATTGCTCATTCATTTCATCATAAAAGTGAAAAAAGGAGTGGAGGAAACCGGATAAACGGCAAGAGATATGTTTTATCTTAGCTTTGTGAAATTTTTTTTGTGAATTTGTTCATCATTCTTTAAAATATAACGAGAGCCGAATACAATTTATGTGACATTATTTTTAACTGAATTAAAGCATAATTAAACACGAAAAATACAGTAAATAATTTATTGTTTTCCTAAAGAGAAATTTTTTGTAATCACACTTCAACTTGATGGTGAAAAAATAGACTTTACTTAGTATAATGTGAATATACAAAAACATGTAGAAATGTTTTACGAATATGTTGCTTAATCATCTAAAGCTATAATTATCTAAATAATAAAAGTAATAATAAATATAATTTTAACCATTATTGGTAAACAAAAACATTATTTTTTATATTTTTAAAACGAAAAGAAAATTTTAAATATGATTTGAATGTTGAAAACAAAATATCTTTATGGTAAATTCACGATGAATATGTTACAGTATTGGGATTGAATAAGTAAGACTCAAAAAAGAACTGAAAAGCAAGCGTGTATCATAACAAAATATAAGTAATAATTAATATCATTTTGCCATATAATGCAACCCTCTGGATTTTATTAATTTCAAATTATGTTTTTAAAATTAAAAATACATTAAAATTATTGAATGTATTTAAAAATACAGATAATGATATGAGTAATAAATTACATTATGTAAATAATATTATTAAACATTAAAACTGTTTAAATAAAAAGAAATAATAATGAAATTCTAAATTATAAAAAAAATGATTTGTAACTTAATATAATATTAACTAACGTAATATTAATCAAATTTACAAATGAATATAATTATTAAAAATTATCAGATCACAATTTTTAATATACCATGTACAGTAAATATTTTGTAAATATAGTTACTATATTGTACACATGATTTTTTTTTTCTTTCTATCTTTAATTATATCATATGGTATGTACGAAGAACGCTTTGTACTTAAAAATAAGAATAAAATTAAATTATTCAAAACATTGATTAATTAAATGAGTGTTATTATTTATTGATGTATAATTATTATTCTATTTCCCCAGCATATTCTAACAATTTTTTAAATAATTAAATTAATTCTTATAAAAATTTATCATTACATTAACTATTTTATTTTGTTAAATATTACAAAAAAAAAAATTATTTTTTATAGCTGATTGTGTGTTTATTATTTACCTTTCAGCTATTTTCAAAAATTTGTCTCCCCCTTCCAGAAACTTTTTCAGCGTATTAGGGATTCGTGAATCAAGTATCGAAAGAGCAATTATACCTCCATGTTGTAATTGAACTCCTAAATGTTGGGGTCCTCCATTTTTATTCATAAATTGTACAAATCTAAAAAATATATTTTCAATACTTATAAAGATGCAATATAATTTGTTTAAACTAATGTGAATATGAATAATTAATAAAAAGTAAAAATATTAAATTTCATGTTACCAAATTTATATATGAAATAAATCAATTTAGCAATATTCTGTATCAAATTAACAATAAGACAATAACTAAATAAGTAGATTCTAAATAAATAACTTAAATTAATATAAATAAACATTATAAAAATAACAACTTAAATACGGAATATAAATATTTTCTATATAATTTGATCAATGGTTTAACATTTTTTGTTTGTTATATTATATCAAAAACATGATTAAAAAAAATATGAGATTTAATGCTATCCGAATATTTTGCCTAAGATTTTGAAATCATATATAATTATTTGAGTGTTACCAAACTCGAAGTACTCTAAATATTTTGTTTCATTTCACTTAACATACATACAATTACACGTTACCTTTAAATTTAATTCATATGACGCTTATTTATTGACGATTATTTGTGCTTAGCACATATTTAAAATATACTTATAACTCAAATTTGATCTCTCTGTCTTTCCCTTTCACCTTTTAATCGATCATATATATCTTCTATATAACTTACCAGACTTTCAATCCTTTTCATATAGAGCACTTACTCAACTTAGCAAGGCATCCCAAGGTTGCTTTTTACATTTAGAAATAATTACAATATAAATGTTGGTACCCGGTTAAAAAAATTTATAAAAATAATAAATTTAATAAAAAATATTATTTAATAATAAGTGCAAATGTAAGAAGTAATATTATTAATGCGAACATAAATTATTACTCAATATATTTATATTTAATTTATTCATATTAGATTAAATGTGAATAGTTATGGTACATTAAAAAATAAATGTATAAAAACAGTCTCAATTATCAAAAGAATACTCAAAACATAAATGGTCGATATAAGTTGATTCTCGATATTATAACGCACAATAATAATAATATATAATGTACATGGAATTTTAAACATTCCTGGTAAATTAAATAATCTGATATGTCTTTTTTTTATTTATTTTATGTAAGTGTATGCATATTATATAATACAATAGTTTTTTTGTTACTGAATAAACAGTCCTGATAAGGAAAAGGGGTTTCGTGTTGAAAAGTCAATAAAATTTTAAAAAAAATCAACCATTGTGTTTTTATTTATTTGCACCACGCTGTATTTGAAATGTGCTACAATATAAATATATGAATCCATATACAATGCGACAATCAATTATAACCATTAAGAATTTTCAATGAATCGGGTAGGTATTATCACATGCTAAACTTTTAGGGATAAGTACCGTAGATCATGCGCAAAGCCACAGAATGTAGAACTTATGGGATACAACAGGTATATAAGATGATATGCTCCTGTCTAGATCATTCGTCTATATATAGTACTCCCTTGTATACTATGTCCCTCTGCCTATCTAGAAATTGAGTCCACACCCTGATCCATTCGAAATCTATAGCAATGTATCTGGGCATTGAGCGTAGACCCCAGCTGTTTAATATCTAGGTATTGAGTAACTAAAAGTATACCTTACTTCACGATATTCAGACTAGTCGTGACACCTAAAATTATAATCTACTATATCATTCATCGGATATCAGCTTAACCCCTTACATATACACACCCACGGAGACATTGTATGATTGATAAAAAATTGATATAATTTCATTCATATCAATTTTCTATTTTAACAGATGGAGTATAACATTTTCAAATGTTTTTACTCAATTATTTTAAATCAATTTTAATCGTGTTGCCAAAAGATAATTCAGAACAATATGTACATAAAGTGAAACTATAAATGAAGTGAAATAGAATTAGGAAATAACATGTCGAAAACTATTTTCGTTAAAATTTTCCACGTAAGGTCTTAATATTCTATTTAATATTTCTTTATTAATTTTAATCGTTTCGCAACATGAAAACTTTTATTGCGTATTTAAATTATAGCGATGGGTATATAATTATATTCCAATTATTAATCCGTGATGACGTAACTTATACCAGTTAAATATGAAAAGGTTCCTTAAAGGTGTAGGTTGATAAAAAAACACGTTTTTATAAATGTGTTGTGGCAACGTTTCGACAACTTTCGTTGTCTTCTTCATGCCTAATTTATTGAAAAGTTTTTTAACAAATTAAAACAATACAATATAATAATACAATATATATACAAGTACAAATTTTTTATTTACTTAAGTATTTTTGAACGGAGATTTTTGCACGACTTGTGTTGTCGATTTATCAATTTCGAATATACCAAGGTACGATTACGACAACACAAGTCGTGCAAAAATCTCCGTTCAAAAATACTTAAGTAAATAAAAAATTTGTACTTGTATATATATTGTATTATTATATTGTATTGTTTTAATTTGTTAAAAAACTTTTCAATAAATTAGGCATGAAGAAGACAACGAAAGTTGTCGAAACGTTGCCGCAACACATTTATAAAAACGTGTTTTTTTATCAACCTACACCCATAAGGAACCTTTTCACATTTAACATATCTATATGGAGGATGTTTTTCAAAATTCTATAACTTAACTTATACCAGGTTCAGTTCTGCCTTAGCCAAAGTGGTAAAAGCGCTTTGACCTTTATAAAGTTTGGTAATAAAATAAATACAACAACAATAATTAGAGAGACAGAGTATTATATATTCTAAACAATAAATAATGAAGGAAAGAGTGCGATTTTAAGTGTAATATAATCAATTGAGTAAGTCGTGACTTTAAACGCAATCGCGTACAATAAGTAACCAGTTCTGTCGTCCTATCAAAGAAATATCTAAGTTCCGATTCGATTGCTTACGATTCTTTCTAACGGAGGTTCGAACCAGAATATCCTCGAGATGATAACTCGCTTAAGACTTGAAATCGAAATGCTTAAACGTTTTTTCCGATTTTACTCATTACTTGCGCTTGATGGAGAATTGCGAATTCGTAAATTAACTTTCTATTGACCCTGACTTATTCATTTCGGTATGAGATTTTCACGAAATGACGGATTCAGAAGTTCTTATTACTCGCGGATTTTATGTTACTCGTCTCTGAGTTCGATTTCTTCATCAATTTCCTAACGCTTTATTTTTTTTTGCCGACATATGTACTACTTTTTTTTCTTTTCAGGATTCGTCACGTTTGCAATTATTATCATAACCATCAATAATAATATTTCATACATGACACTTTAAATAAATATAACAATGAATTGTAATCAATAGCTAGATCGAATAAAAGAAATGAAAATTAAGACTTTATTAGTGAAATTTAATTGGTCAAGGTGGACGATAACATCATTCGGTTCAATTTCAAATATATAACAATTGTTTGGTCATGCATACTTGTACCGAATCGAGGTTTAGGATAGGCTGGCGCAAGCATATATAAGTTTCAAAATTTGTCAGGCTAATTGGTTTTTATGCTATGAAAATATTATAATATATTTTAAGTTATGAAACAATTATATTTTTTAAAACCATCGAAAAAACTAAAATCGTCTGGTACATTAAGCTGAAAATAAATTCGTAAATTATTATATAATTTAATTAATATGATTATACTCAAAAACTAATGATCCGATCAAATTAAAATTTTGTACAAATACAGTGCATATTAATCACTATAAGAGTTCTAAATATTGAAAAATAAAAAAGTTATACATTTTTAAATTAATTTAAAAATTTGCCAGTTTTCAGAAAATTTATCCGCTTCAAAGTTTTCGATCGGTTTATATAAAAATGAATTTTTTTTGTCAGTTTTATTAGCTAAAAATTGTTTCTGGATACTACGATGTTAAAATTAAGACTTTTCATTCTATAACAAAAAACGTAAGAAAATAAATTTTATTAAAATTATTAACAAAAAAAATCCTGAATTCGATGATTAGCATTTTAAAAAATAAGAATCTACTGATTTTATATAAATTTTGATATATATCAATAACTGCTTTCTTTCATAACCTAAAAAGTGCTCTATTGCTTGGTCTGAGAGGGAATAAATACAAAATGTTATTAAAATCAGTGCAAAAAAAGTCGCCATAAACATCAGCTGAGCAGTATATTTTAGAATATATTTTAAACTAAGGAGTTATTATATCATATTAATTATATTGACGACTCGCCAAGTCTACAAAAAATCTGGAGTGGTAACAGACTACTGCTGAAGTAGAATTTATCTATCTACACCATCCTTTTGGAAATTATAACATACTTTATAAAGTGATAAACGATACAATAATTTAATTTACGTAATGGACATTTATATTTATCGATATATAATTGTAAATTCATTTTGCAATAATTATATTTTTAAAATTCTTTCTTACTGATGTACTTTAAAAAACAGTTAATTTATAATTTCTCAATTGTTAATTATCTACATTTAAATATTAAATGAATAAATAATAATTTTATATATAAAATTTACTAAATATTAATTTACATTCTTTTAAAATATTGAGTTGTAATAATCGCTTTGGATGATTGACCGAAATTTTATTTCAATACAAATTAAAAATTCACGCCACAGAGGATAAAAGAAAAGGTTGTAAAACTGACTCCGCAGATGAAAAGACCGCTTTTTTCATTTCAACCAAACATCATTAAATTTTACATTTAAAACATTAACTGTGTAATCAATTTAAAATTACTATTTGTGATAAAACTATCGTACAGTCTCTAGCCACATAAAAAACTCTTCTTCAACAGATTCCCATGTACAAATTTCACGCTTCATCCGCCGTCTGTATCGTTCCATTTTTCTCTTTATAAAAAATATAATTCATATGTATACATATTTACAAAAATCTAGTTGTGTATTTTTGTTTGTTTGTTTTTATCGTCCTAACAAGGCACAATTATATTTTGTATATAAATGTTCATATTATAATTTCCATAATCCTAAGCAACCGTCCGAAAATCCTTGTCAATCGACTACCAATCATCCAAATATAATCGTAAATATAAATTACTTAAACAATCGCAATTTCATACCCTCACCCAATGAGGTGGAAACGCGTATCGTTAGACAACTGTATCGAGTTTCTTGCATACATAAATTAACGTCTTTTTGGCACAAGTTTATTTGTCCAATATATAAGATGCCAATGTTGGTCCAGATCATAAAATTATGTCGATTGGTGCCAGTTTATAAAATTCTGGATCTATGAATTTGAATGGAAAAAAATTTATATTTCTCTAGATACATTTTTAAACAAAACTTGTTTATTACTGTTTTAATTTTATATTATTTATTTGCGTAAGTAGGTAGATAAATAATATCCATAAGTTATTTTAAATGTGCGGCTTCACCAAATAAGATAACATTTTTTTATTAAAAAAAAAACATTTATTTGTATTAATTGGTATTACTAGGGATTATCCATTCTTTAATTTAACTCTGTCCTTATTTTAGAACAAACTTTCTTTATAATTATTATTCTCGCTACTATGACTTCTCATTCATTCTTCATATTTCAATGTAAATATAGTTATTTTTTGCAAAAATGGGAGGATTTTATACAAATTCATAATTTTATCCTACTACGTTTTTTCCAGTAATATTTTTCAGTTAATCCATTCTGCAATTTTTCTTATATTTTACACCAACACGTCATCCGAAATGATAACCCATAATAATTGTACTAATTCAGTATTCAAATCCAGAATGTCGTCAGCATGTTTCATACATTCTTTGGTATATTTGTGCCCTTATACAAGTAAGCGCAAAAATAAATTTAAAAATTTGTTCTTACGAAATGGTCAATTCAATAAACCTTTACTAAATATTTTTAATATTAATTCTTCAGTTTCAGTTTATAAAGTAAATATTTTGAATTTTATTTCTTTCAATCTCTTATTAAATTAATTATTTTTATTGTTTAATTCAATGTCGTTTGAATGTCGTTGAAAAATTTGTATCACTTGATTTATCTAACTGAATTTATAAATATATTACATAAATTAAAAATATTTCATATTAATTACTACATCTTTTTCAGATTCAAATTTACAGCAGTTGCATTCATGTACTCCATATAATTTTCCTGTCTCTATTGGTTTCTGCAGAATATCATCTAAGAAATATATAACTCAGAAATATCAATGTTATTAGTGTTGTAAAATGTATCATGTAAATATTATATATAAAACTAATAATTATGTAATATTTATTTATTTTATCAATATTATTTTTATGTTAAACAGATGATTAACGTGATAATTAAAAATAGTGGTAATATATTTTGCGTGTTAATTTATCAATTACTTAAAAAACTTTACGATTTCATTAATTCATGAATAACATTTAGTCTTTTGAATTTTTTTTATTCTATTAATAAAAAAGAGTTTGAATCCAATGAGGTGTAGGTAAGTTATTTATTATATATTCTAGTGATATTTGATATCATGAGACATGTTTGTTTATTTTCCCTAACAGAGAGCTACACCTTCTAATCTTTGCTCTGTGATTTTATATAAACATGAACCTTTGAAAATATATACAATTATGTAGCTGTGAATTTCAATGCGCACGCGCCCAATGAGTAACTTAACATTTTACGAAATAATTATAATTTTACTTTTATATAAAATTATATAAAATAATTTTTTGTTTTCTTTTTATAATTATCTTCACCCACTTGGTGCAAACTTATCATACATTTATATAGCTGTGATATCATATTATCAAAATTATATCAAAGGCATGCAATAAGAAATAAAGTAAATTAAACCTAAACTAACTTTATTTAATATATAATAAAATTTTAAGAAAATTTTAAAGTTTTTTTATCGAAACAATAAATTTTTTTTAATTATTTAAATTAGAAATAGTTTTTTATTGTGGTTATGGTTCACCATAAACACTTTTAAAACTACAAATATAATTTAATAATAATTGAAAGTAAATTTTGTTGTATTCAAAGACAAGCATTAATCTAACAACGGGAAATAAAGAATCTGAACTATAAATATTTGAATTTAATTATTATTATTATTAAAACCGTGTAGTATAAAAATTATTTAAAACACATTTTATAAAATATTTTAATTTCTGTCTATCAATTTCAATTACCAAAATGTAAAAAATTTATAGCTTATTAATTATTATCTCATAATATTAATTGTGTTTATAATTTTATTGAAGTTAACTAATTAATTTTTATATTATGAATACTTATATATTAAAATCATGAAATAAAAACAACAAACCTCATATTAATAGTACTACTCACTGAAAATTTTCTATGTTTAATGCATGTTATCCAATACGTATTAAAGCATTTGTCGATTATTTTAACGAGTCGATAGCAATACATACTTTCAATTTTTTATAAATCTTCACTTTCTTATACTTTAATTTATTAAAATTTAATGAATTAAAGATAGTTTATTCTGTTGTTTTTTTGTGAATGTTGGTCTTTTTTGGTGAATCGACTAATATTTTTACACAGTAAATTACTGATAGGAATTATTTATAACCTTATATTATGCTTAAGATCTGCATTTTAAATATAGAAAAGTTAGCTTACGTATACTATGAATAATGAAGTAAGACTAATCAAACTAATTGACTCAACTAAAGTCTAGTAACTAATGGTCGGTGTAAGAACTGTGTTTAGTTTCCTTAGATCTGTGTTGAAAACCGGTGTAAAAGGGGGTAAACTTCGTTTTAAGAACCTGCACTATGCATAGCAAGTTTTCTGATACAAAAATACAATTTTGTTTTTAACTTCCACAATTTCTTTTATTTCATTCGTATTGAATATAAAAAATTGACGATTTACTTCCATTATTTTCTTTAAATATTTTTATAATCTTACTATTTTATAACCATAAAATAGTTTCATATATTTAAATTTTCTAATATTTGTAAATAAGTAATTTTTAAATAATCAATTTTTATACTGTTGCTATTTACACTATAATTAAGTACATAAATGTTTAATAAATAGTGTTATATTTTAATTTTCAAAATATAAATAACTTTAATAATTGTAAATTTGATTTATATCATTAATATTAGACGATCAATGTTTAAAAATCATCAGTTTAGTAATCAATAAATTCATTAAAATTTCAGAGTTATTTAATAAATTATCAACTATGATTAAAAAATTAATTTATTTTGTTTTGATCATTAACATATTAATTAATAATGCATTTACAAAATTAAAAAAATCGTAAAGAAAAGGTATGAAATACATTGATAATACATGATTGATGACAGATATGTTTAATTGCTTTGTTATTTGTAATTACCAATCAATATTTAAAAATTTTTAATTCTGTTTTCACCTCATCTATTTATACATTATACATTATATACCTTGATAAAAATTTATAATTTTAATTCTTTTTTTTGTTTTAGACATGAATTTGAAGTAATTATTGATAAATATTATTTATATTAAATACATTATTATTTTCATTTCACAATATACTTTATTTTTCATTATAAAAATATAATTTTTAAAATAAAACTATAAAGTAAATAAACAAAAAATTTGAATTTGTATGCCTAAATTTTTAGAAATTCATGATATATAAAAATGAAGTAATAAAAATAAAATAAAATTGTTTTTTGTTTAGACTGATTGCTTTTATTCAATTTTGTAATGTTAAGTAATAAAATTTTATTAAAAATATGCTTTAATTCTATATTTATTAAATTTGTGTCACATATATATTTATAAATATAAATTTATTTAAGGTTTACATAAACACAAAATAACATCTATAAAAGTAATTTAATAATTTGTCTCAAATATTTAAATAGTACATATTGTGCAATTTAAGAGAATCTTATTGTATACAAATATTTCAAAATATACAATATTGAGTTCTTGTTAATTCCATTAAAATTAATAGAATACAGAAAGATTCTCATTCTATGAAAAACATCTCATTCTACTATACTTAAATATGTAACAATGTTTATTATTTTTTATTTTAAAAATTTTATAATTTACTGATTTTATATATTTATTTAAACATCAATTGTTAATACATTTTTATTTAAATTGTTATTCGCATGCAGGTTTTTTTTTAGTAAAAATGAACTCTTCTCTTGTATGATAAGCTGTATAAGGATCATTAACAAAAAATTTTGGACGCTTCCAGAATTTAGTAACCATTTTGTCTAACATCCAGGATTGTGTTGCATTAGTAAAAACATGTTGTTTAGCCCTTATCCTACGATCTTTAGTTTTTTTCCACAAACGCTTATGACGCCCTGCTATAGTACGAATCCATATTCCCCTATAATTATTATTTTATTAACAAAATTATTAAAATGAAATTTTATTAAAAATTATTAAAATGAAAAAAACTCACCAATTTAATCTATAAAATCTTTTGATAACAGTTTTTGTCGTTTTTCTCTTTCCCGATTTTAAAGAAAATTTTGTAACAGTTCTAAATGGCACTGGAGGTAATTGCATACTTGAACATAGTAATTTTTTCATAAAAATACTGAAAATATAAAAATAATGAATTTTTAATAAATTTTCTTTCAATTATGTTATTTTAATTTGTTTTATAAAAATATTGTTTTAAAATTCATTTTTATATGTTTTAATTAATTAATAAAATTAAATATAAATGATATAGATTAAAAAAAAAATTTTAAATGATATGCTAATTGTTAATATAATATTTTAATAATTATATAATAATACCTTGATAGATCAGAATACTTAATTTCTTTTAATTGTAAATTATCTTGATAAAAAAATTGTTTAGCCAATGTATTAATATATTGAATTTGTTCAGAAAAAATTTTGCAACTTGTAGAACCAGTATTACACAAACTTGTAGAAAGTCTTTTCATTGTACTGTCTAAAAATAACAAATTAAAGTTATATTATGACACAAAAAAATTTTAAGATAAATTTTATAAATTTTGTGATTATATAAAAAATACAAATATTAAATAATATACCTATATTTTTAATCATTTCGTTTAGAAATATTTCAAAGGTTAAGTATTACGAATATTATAAATAATAATTATTATACAAATGTGAAAATATAGATAATCAATAAATATAAAATAGAATTTCTTGCATATAAATTTATTAAAATAAATTTTATATTTATAATACCTAATCAACAGATAAAATTTACTTTTTAGTAAATACAAAATTAAAAATTGTATGTAAAACACTATCGAATAAAATCGTTCTTTCATTTAATCATGTTTATTGTGGTCGACATATCTTTTAACTAAATTTAACCTCATATTTTTTAAAATATATCTTAAAATATTGAAAACAATAATATTAATTTTTATTATTTGCATATAATATAAGTTTAACAGTAGCTTTTCACTACAATATTAAAATTCATTATAATATACTTTATATTTACTTTTTAAAATAGCAATAATTCCACGCAGCATATTTTCTGTTTCCCAATGGTTTTAATGTGTGTTTTTTAGTTTAAGGTAATACAGGACGACAATTTTTACGTGTGGCGCCTTTCTGTTTCGTCTTATTTAGTTTAACAATAACAGTTAATAAGTATGTTCAAAATTGGCTTAAAATTTTCCACCAACAGTTGTAACCTTAATAGGGTAGGTATAATAATTACATAACAATTTTTTTGGTAATATAGCAAATATTAGTAATATCTTTATGAGTTATCACATTTAAAAATTTATTTTTATATTTCTTTTTAGAAAAATTTTAAACACTTTAAAAAATAAATTTTTAATATATTTATTGTTATTTTTCTTTATTTTAATTTTAAAAATAAATTAGTCATTAATTATAAAGTTATTAATTAAGAAAAGATGGCTCAATATAATATTCTTGCATATTTGATAAATGACAAAATATCTACATTATAGATTAAAAACCAGAGGTTTAATAGAATTTGTCTTACAACTAGATGCTATAAAACAGGAACTAATGTCAAATACAAAGATAAGTAAGTTTATTTTGAATTCTACAAACTTATTATTATTATATATATACCAACTAGTTATAAGTAAAATAATTTATAAGAAAATAAATATTTAAAAAATAAACAATTTCAAATGCTTAATAAAAATTAAATTATTAAAATCATATTATTTAAATTTAATTTGATTAAAATTTTATTGATACATGCGGTCTAAATTAAAATAAAACTGTTATCTAATAAATTTTTTGTTATACATTTTTAATATTCATTACAAAATTAAACTTTGTTTAAAGGTACTTATTCGATGTCTAGATTATTTTATATTTATGAATATTCAATTAAATTATAAAAGCAGAAATTTTAATTTTTAGATGATGTAATTACATGATTAAATTATCATATTAATAATTTATTTTATTCAATTATTACTTTTTATTATAAAATAAGATGAAAAATAACCATTTTTATTTAATAATATTTATGAATAATAAATAATTAGAAAAAATAATATAATAATTTGATTGAAATTTTTTTTTTCAATCGTTAATTTTTTTAATTTAACATTTTGCTTGAATAGTAATAAACTACATGGAAGTACTGGAACGTTATTCACTATTGGAGCCATAACAATTGGTGCAATTGGAACATTAACATATGCAAAGAACAATTTAGCATTTAGAGAACAATTAGAAGAATGGATTCCAGGAACAGATCGCGTGATCCAGATTATGTTTCAAGAAGAATCAAGTTATTTGGACTATATTCTTAACTTATTGGAATCTTTTAAGAATAAGTAAGATTATAAATTGTACAGAATTTTTTAAAGTAGTTATTTCATTTGTTAAGTTACACATGCAAATAATGAAATGATCTTTTTATGTTTTAGAATTTTTGATTCTCTATTTGGACCAGATGTCATAAAACCAGATCAGATTAATGCAAAAGATTACAAAAACTTGGAAAATTACAAACGTAAATTATGTTTACAATATTAATAGATTGTTCTTTTATATATATATATTTTTAATTAAAAAATTTTTAACTTTTATTTTTACAGCCTATTTTATATTTATGGTTTTCTAATTGTATTATTTTGAATAACATGTAGATAAAATATTAAATTAATTTTATGCAATAAAAATTAAAAAAATTCTAAAATAAAAAAATATATTGAATATTATTATATGAAATTAAAATTATTTTTTTATTAAACATTAATAACAATAATTTGATGCCCCAAAAGAAATATTATTTCTAACTATATAATTTGATATATATATTAATATCAATTTTTATTAAATAAATTTAAGTTATTTAATAAAGCTTAATCTTATCTATAAGTAAGCTATAACCAATATCAATATCTGATCTATTATTAAATTTTTTTAGCTCCCAAATCTGGCCTTGTTCCAACAGTTGTACAACAATCAGTAAATACTTTATCCAAAGAGAATTCAATGTCAAATATTGAATTAAATAAAGAACAAATAGAAAACCTTGAAGTTGGTATGGACTTAAATTGAATAACTTCAAAAATATTTGTATAATAAATTAAATAAACTAGACTTTCAAAGTGCAAAAAGATTAATAAGAACATTTTTTGAATTCTTATAAATTTTTAATTTTTAAGTTTTAGTATTATATATTACAAGAGAAAATTTTTCATTATTATTCTTTTATAAAAAATATTTAATTTATATAACACTAGATACTAATAAAAACTTATATGGTAAAAACTGCCAACTTATATTTATACTTATCTGTTACAGTTTCACAAAAAACATCCAAAATAATATCAAATGAAAATTTATCAGACAGCTTTTTAAAATTAGAAAAAGATGCAGGAATTCTTGCTTCAAAAGCTATTTCTGAATTCCAAAAAGCAACATATGCACTTCAAAATTACAATAAGGATGTTTTAAATATTTTAGAATGTTCTGATACAACAGTAGAACAAAAAGTTTGGGATAGGTAAAAATAAATATTTAATTAATTTAAAACATTATACAATGTTTTTTGACAATCTTTCTAATTTTTATTTAACATTCATTTATATTTAACATACTCCTACCAGATTATATTTCAATAGAAATAACTAGATATAAATAATTTCAAATAAATATAATTTTATAATTATTTTTCTAAATTTTATGAACAATTAAAATTGTAAAGTTTAAATTTTGAGCTTAATGCAATACTCCTTTAGATCTTAAGCTCGAGGTTCAACTTCGTATTCGAAAGGGAATAGTATAGAGACTTGGTTTGATTGTTTATAATTCTATTTAAAATTCTACATATTCATAAAAATTACTTATATTTTAATATAGTAGATAATACATTAACTGTGATATTAGATTAACATAGATAACCTGTATAAATGGTGTACACAATTATCATCTTAATACTCATGAATTAGAAATAAAAGCTGGAGATTATTTAAAAACCATAAAGTTGTAAGTTTGAAAAGTTAAGAAAATGTAAAAGTTGAGAGCTTAAGCTGAACTAAAATATTTGTATTAAGTAGATGTATTATATAAATTTTTTATAAATTTTAATTTTAGTTTGTATATATCAAATAAAAAAAAATCATTAATTGATGCATTGGTTAATGATATATTAAAAAAAAAATTTCCGCTAACTAATGTGAAACGTCTGATAACGTTTTAAAAAACCACTTAAATGGTTTTTCCTCCACGCAGATAGCATAATATATGTAAACGTAGATGACTAGAGGTTCCTTTCAGTCATCTGTGCAGTAAAATGTAATAATTTTTTATGTGTTTGAATCGCGAAATGGAGTACTTAACAAATAATATATTAAAAAAGTTTAATATTTTTAAATGGTAAATTTATTCAGTCTTCTGATGATCTTTTTTAAAATTCATCTGTATTGCATATTTTTGCCATAATCGTCTGATGAATCGTACTTATTTGAGGTAGCCGCATGTTTTAGTGAAATAGTTATGAGTGTGTTTGGATGAGCAATGTATCATAATCTGGTTTTACTATGTTTTACATAAATAACAATTAGTATTACGTGTGATTACAGCATCTACCTTTTCACGTACTGAAGATAAGATAAACATATTTATTAAATATCTGTTTTAATGCCTGGTAGAAATCCTTACGTATATACTTCGTAATATAACTCCCTGTGCATTTGTTACTAAACTGCTATCTAATGATCTGATTTTAACCATCCTTTATCTTTGCTTCCTATGGCAGCAGCCGCATTTAAATGAGCCACTTGTGATGGTCATTCTATATGGTACTGTATCAGCCAAATTATTAATAGCGTTGTAATCCTTGTTCGCTTGCACTTTTCCTGTATCAAAATTTACAAAATTGCCTTCGATAATATCAATCGTCAGCCATGTAAGAGGATCTAAATTGAGATCCAGTTCAACAAAGTCACGCTAGCAGCAGATCAAACTGTTTGATTTTGACAGTCTTTTGAAATTAAAGAGCTTAGTCCTTTGAGAATTTCTGATGTTTTCAAATTTACCAGATGTACTGGTCAATAGTTTGTCTGATAATTGGAATTCACAAAACGCTTGAGCATGCTTCTGTCCAGATACTTGTCTATTCATGAATTCAGAATGTTAATTATAATATTAATGATCTACAGCAGAATATCTTCATTAAGCTATACACAACCTTGTTTGACCTTACTTTGTTGACAGTAAAAGAGCTATGCTATTTCAAACCATAGTATCGGTTTCAATTTTCGATATGGGATCTAGAACCAATTTTTTATCTTTTTTAACCATCATTTTTTATTAACACTGCGCATTAATAGTAAAAAGTATTCAATTTTTAAAAAATATATATACTCTTATGTTGAACTCATCAATTATATCTATAGGTTTATTAATTCTATGTATAAATGTGCTTCATGTTGGTAAAATTCATTATAAAAAAAATTATAAATTATCTTGGATATTTTTTTCTATAAAGAAAAAATTATAATTATTTCATAAAAAATGGAAGTTATTCCATTATGCGATTATGCTATGGACTTCATTATTCACTACGATAATTTATATCATTTGTATTCTATTTTGCAGGTGTTCTTTGTCTAATTTTATTACATTGATTCATTCTTTTATTAAAATTGGTAACATAAATATCTAAAGATTATTATTTTTAAAACTTTTAATAAAAAAACTTATCAACATATGTCAAAAACCTATTAATTATTATTATTTGGATCAAAATTAATTTATTAAATATTTAAAATTAATTGTACTTGTATTAAATAATTATATAAATATTTATTCTTAATAATTTTAGATTAAAATTAGCACAAGAAGAAAAAACCAAAGCTTTAATAAAAGCAGAAAAACAAGCAGATCAAGCTGTAGAGACATTGAAAAAATTATATGTATCCATTGATAATATTCAATTTTCAGGAACAATAGGTCAAAAAAATATTATAAAAAAAAATATTAGTAATATATTATCTGATGTAGATAAGGCTAAAAAAAATTTTGAACAAGAAATATCAAATACAAATATATCTGAAAAATATTGGAAAGAACTTAAATGTGCACGTGAAAAATTTCAAGAAGAATTAAAAATTCTTCTTCCTAATATTAATATTGAAGACAAAAATTTGGTTATTAAAAATGAAACATTTGATTTATTTATTTTGTATATGGATCGAAAAGTAGCATTCTTACAAAAAGAATTAGAAAAAATACAGGTTGATATATATTACATATTATTAATTTGTTTTGTATACTATTTAAAGATATATATTTTTCAGACCGTTTCTGCTGCTAAAATAAAATTTGCTTTAAAATCTGAAGGAGATAAGGAAAAAATTCAAGAAGCAATATCATTGGAAGTTAACAAAGAGTCCAAAAAAATGCAGGAAAATTTTGAAAAAAAGGTAAATAAAAGAATATCAATAAAAAATTACTATTTTTAACAGCAATGAATATATTTATAAATATACTTTATGAATATATTCATTTATCTCACATTATTTTTATCACAAAACTTTTAATTAATACTCTTTACACTTAAAATTTATAACAAATAACATTTAACGTGCCTTTTTCGTAATAATAAACTTTGAAATAGCTTTACTATATTTTATATAGAAAAATTTTTTTTGTTTTTATTTATAAAATTTAAATTATATAATTATGTTGAAAAATTGTCAATTTGATCCAATGAGGTGGGTTGAGAATAAAATACAAAATTTTATTCAAATTATCTTACGTCGACGTCTCGACAGGAATCTCCTATCCTCGTCAAGACTCTTTATTGATAAGAATATTACAAAATTACAAATTACAAAATTGTTACATGAAATAGTTGACAAGATAAACAAAATAATATTTAATGTTCAAAAAGTATGGAAATAATTTAATCCCAAATATAAATAATAAATTAAATACAGTTGTTTTGAAAAGAAAAGACTTGACCTAAAAGTGGGAAAAAACTAATGTTGTGTATAGAATAAAATGTAAAGATTGCTCTTCAGTGTACATCGGTGAAACTAAACGTAGTTTAAAAACTAGGATTAACGAACATTTTAAAGATCGTAATAATAATTCGATAATAGCGGCTCATTTTCTTGAATGTAATCATATAATTGAATGGGAAAAAATAGACCTTTTAGACACTGAAAATAATTATAAAAAAAGATTAATATCAGAGATGATACATATTAAAATTAATAATAATACTTTAAATATGCAAGAGGACACACAAAATCCAAATTTAAAGTATCATATGATTCTCAATAATATTACAAATAATAACATGATGACGTAGATAGTGACGTCATTATTTGTATATATTGTTGAGAAATACGTATGATGTTTATATTTAACTTTTGACGTTACAACTGATTTGTTGTATAAAACCAGCGCACCTTTACGGCATAATTTTCGGTAAATATTATTTTGTTTATCTTGTCAATTATTTCATGTAACAATTTTGTAATTTGTAATTTTGTAATATTCTTATCAATAAAGAGTCTTGACGAGGATAGGAGATTCCTGTCAAAACGTCGACGTAAGATAACTCGAATAAAATTTTGTATTTTATTCTCAACCCACCTCATTGGATCAAATTGACAATTTTTCAACATAATTATGAAAGGTGCCATATATCGATCTTCAAATTTAAATTATATAATATGTATATATATAAATTATATAATTTGTTAATATAAATAAGCAATAATATATTAAGTTCTATCGTGTTTTTAACAATAGTTAATATGACATATATATTATAGTGGAAAAAATTAGCAAATTAATAGTGTACATTAAAATTTTACAGCTATTAAAAGAAGCCAAGGCAATAAATGACCGAAATCGAGAGCAATTGAAACAACAAGTACAAATTCACGCGGATCTTTTAAAAGAAGCATTAATTGTAAAAGAACATGAAATGGATCACAGAGTAAATCGAATTATAAACGAGAAAGATGAAGAGTACAGTCTGAAAACTAAGTTAGAGATGGCCGAGATTATTGGTAAATTACGTGGAATTGATGAAGCACTAATAGGTTAGTAATATTTTAATTTTTAATATCAAAACCATTATAATGTCAGTTTTTACTTTCAATTTAATTAAATTTATAATTTCAAATATAAATCAGATACACCGTGTAATTTTTCGTCGTAGAAGATATGAATTAGCTAAGCAAATCAATAAATTGTATATTAATTATTTTTAAATTTATAAAGTAAAAATATAAAAATATTAATTTATTTCTACGTTTAAATTTTGAGTAAAAGCAAAGTTTTATGTTGAGAATTTTGAAAGAATCTCAAAAGTAATTTAAATATAAGACTATGTACTGCATATAACTACATAATTCGGATATATTATAATTGTTCAATTTAAATGCTATAAGTTATAGAAAACTAACTCTATAATAATAAATATACATATAATATGTATCTAGTGCAATTTCAAATTTAACTGTTCTAATATGTTTTGATTTCATAGAAATTAATAGTCCGAAATAAGTGCTCTGTGCGAAAAGTCATGTCGAGACTTATACATTATGTGAAATTAAATTGGATGAGAAGCATCTTCTATATTATTTATTAAAATGAGGTATAGGGTGAATAAAACGAGTTATTCCTAATTATTTTACCTACATTTCGACAAGATATCCCTTGCCCTTTTCAAGGCTATTTATTAAAAAATTATTACAATGATTACACACATATGTTTAATGGATACACGATTATTTATTTTAAATATAATTACCTAATATTAGGGTGCAGGAATATGCTATACGACGTGTTGGCCGTAGCGTTACGATTTTTAAAATAAACAATATTTAATATTCCTCAATTTATATGGTTCGATATTATATGGTATGTCATGATGTTGTTATTCGTTATGTTATTGAAACTCATATAAGATTTAAAATTTAAATTTTGTTTATTCTCTTGTTTAATTATTATTCATTTTGATGTGAATTATTTCGGAAATTAATACTTTTTTAAAATTAATCTCTCTGTCAAGAATATCAACATTATCTCAATCTATATTGCTATTACACTCATAAGAGTGTACTGCCACCATAAGTATATTGTTATTATCTTTTTTTATGTTTGTTTATCCTTGTTTGTCAAGCTATGTTAGTTTCTCCAATGTATACCAATGAACAGTCTTTGCATTTAATTTTATACATAACATTAGTTTATTCAATTTTTCGGTTCTATCTTTAATTTTTATAATAACTAAGTGTAATTTATTATTTATGTTGGGAATTAAATTTATTCTATACTTTTTAAACTTTTGTAACGATATTTACCCCGCTAAATATTCTTATTTCCCCAGCCCATCATTCGCAGTCGGTCCCAGGATTTGGATGGGGAAGGGGGCATGAAATAATTAGAGTTATTTCCTATAAAACTCATTTATTTAAAACATTCAATCAATTTGAATAATTTCCGGCAAATCATTAGTTTGATGGAGCGCCGCACTGGTGGTGGTGGCGCTGGCGTCGGCCTGGACAGCTGATCTACAAATATAATTAGTACGCATGAGTCCGGCGCGATAATCGGAAGCAGGGAGTGCGCCAACCCGTAATTCGTATCGCGAATTCCTCCCAACGGTAAATTAATATTTTAATTTAACGTGTATCATGATATCGCATTGTGGGTATGTGTAAACGTGGATTTGTGTATTTCTATTCCGTCAATGCGCAGTTAACGCCCGACAAAGCGAACGAACTGCAATGCTCGGCAAAGCGAGTTTGCACGATCCGTCTTGATTGCTCTTAGATACAATGATCTTCGAGCGATCGACAAAAAATCGTCCCGAGCATGGTTATGCAACGGCTTTTATAGCCGTTGCACCGCCGCCCATGCATGCTCGGTTCGTGCCGTCATCGGATGCTGTGTTCGTAAATGCAACTCGCAGGGCTGCGCATCCGACGGCGGCCAATCACGCGAGTTCGTTGATCTGGCCAATCCGCGCGCTGCAGCGGCGCATGCGCGGTTCATTTCGCGTCGAGAGGTTATAGTAACAATACGCGATTTTGTGTCGTTACACTTTCGTGCATAATCCGAAAAAAAATTTCAGAATATGGTAAAGATATTAAAGTATGGAGTTTATCTGTAAATATGGAACTGATCTCGTCAGATATAAGTTCGTTGTTTACAAATGTATCCTATGAACAAGTCATACAAAGTTTGAAAAAAAATAAATAACATACACGATATTAATGAAATTCCATTCAATGATATTGAATTTAGCCAAATGAGACATTACCCACTGATTTTGTCACATATGTCGTAAGATCAAGTCGTTTCGGAGATCGTATTGCTCGAAATATTGCTTCAGATCAATTATTATTTTATTACCCAAGTTCAAAATCTTACGTATCATTTTGATATCGGGGTCTTAAAGTAAGTCTAATCTATTCAGTCGGAGAGATATTGACAACTGTATAGTCGACGGGATTGTGACATAAGTAGTCTATGTTTTTGATTTTTATACCACATCTATACATAATTTAAAAAATCAAAATTTTGAAAGTTCATTCATTAACGCGTAACTCATGTTAGGAACTAAAAAAATTAACACTTTTTGAGAGTGAAGCCCTTATTTTTTAAGGCGCTCAGTATGATTTTCCACTTTATGAAAGTCTTGCACATACTGTTGAAGGCTGTAAGAAAGTTATCTACGTTATTATCGAATGCACCTAGGCACCTTTCTTATCGCTTGTTGAAATAAGGTGGAAGAATTTCTAATGCCATGATATGTGCAAAAACTTCAAATGTTCATTCACTGTTTCTTAAATTAATAGAACTATACCTTTAGATCAAGGGGTATAAAATATAGCTTTCCATGTAATTGATTAATAAGATTGACAGTCAGGTGGAGAAAAAACCTCATTCTCTTCGTGATTTTATTTATCCGATGCTCACCAATTACAAATTAACTATTTCTATTAGACTTCGACACCAAGAACGCAACAGTAATGTATGATGATATGCTTTCAAATTATTCGTATAGCTTCCAAATCCTTAATAATAGTATTCAATTTTCCCTTTCCGAGTTACTTAGGTTCTAAGGGTTAAAATGAAAGAACTTATTGGATGATAACTTTATTATCATATCCCCCATTTGGTCTTTTTCGTTCTCTTTCATTTTTAACTTCAAAATTTAATGGAACGAAAAAAGTAACCATTTTAATTTTTTGTGACCTTCTTGTGATAAATCTATAAAGAATCTGGGTATGGCAACAATATGTTACTTTTATGGCATATATATGTCTCTTTCCCCGCAAAAATTTTTAAAATTAATGTAATCGCACGTACGTAAACGCACTCAAATAGAGCTCTTTTCATTTTTCACATATAATATAATATAAATATCTTTCACGATATAATCTTTTGAAATGATGAAAAATCCTAATTGTAATAACTTCTAAGCGATTAAAGCCCGATAGAATTGTGCCAGATTGGATGATTAAACCGAATTGATTCGAGACCTTTATTTTCATAACCGATCTATCGTTTGCGAAATTAATCGTGGTTTCGAACTTAACGTCGTTGATTCATACTACTCGAATTGATTTAGCAATGAAATTTATACTCGTAACATTAACGCGACAGTACAGATTATCCTTAGGTGTTGACATCCCAATGATTTTCCGACACCATCTTGATTCGATCCATTTGTTAATTTATTTCATGGCTTCATGATTATCCGAATTTTGGCAGTTCCTATGGATGTGCTCATATTTCTGACACCATTAAAGATAAAGACTATTTGCACGTGTAATTATGTATGATATTTTTTAAGCTTACCTAAATTTTTCAGATAATGACGAGTTGATCTGTACCAGTAATTAAATGCATATTTTAAATTTAAAGCAGTAAAAATTATTCTAAGAATAATATTATAATACATGTTATGTAAAAAAAAGCACGTATTGATAAAATTATGATTTGAAAAATATTATTGAATATGTATATAAATCTTCGTAAGATATCCTAACGTCACTTTTTTTTATAATTTACTTATAAAATATGAAAAAATAAAGTATACATTAAAAACCATTTTCTTTCGTATATCTTAGTTATACAATTATTTTATTGTGTTATGTAAAGTACCCTATAGCAACGTTTATATATATATATATATATAATAAAATATATAATACATATTTTTATAATTATAGCATACGTGGAAGCAGATAAAGATGCAGATAAAACTCGTCAAATGTGGACAGCACTTTATGGTTTGGTACGAACTCTTAATTCAGTAACACCAGGAGCTTCTGTTGAACATTCTTTGAAGCCATTAAAAAATGAACTTTTACTTGTTCAAAAAGTATCAAGTGAGTATACATATTTACAGAAATTAAAATTTTTTTTTTAATTAGTAATAATATTATTATATATATATATATATATATATATCTGTATTTCTAATATATGCTTACATCAATTTTTAATTTTTCATATTTTTATAAACATATTTTATTTTTTAAATTATATCCACCAGCATAAATTTTTCTGGAACATTTAAATGAACCAAATATTTATGGCTAACTTTATAATTTAAAAAATTTGGAGATAGATATTGTACAATCATATACAACAAAATATACGTAATAAATATTAATAATTATTGAGATAATGTTATACATAACTTTTAAACTTACATTTAATGGAATAATCTTTATTAATTCTTGTAAATATATTCAGACAATTAAATAAATGGAAGAAATCTATTAACAGTACTAGAATTTTTAGAAAATTTAATTTATTTATTTTGGCTTGCTTCACTAAATATATATTATTCACTGGATTGATAGACTAAGTTGAATCATATGTATAGATTCAAGCCTCGTAATCAGTGATAATAAGTATGATATCTTCTTGATTCTATGATATCTTTTTAGTAAAAAATCATTCAAATATAGCTTTGACAATAGCGATTTTTTAAAATTTAAATTCTGTTTTCACTATTATAGATATGAATAATATATAAACAATCATTAGCCAATAGTAAAAGTTAATTGCTTATTTATGTAATATGTAGTTGCTTATTTATACATCTGATTATGTGCATAAATAACTAATCGTAATAATCGTTTTATAACGCGACACACACCCCCGTGTTCAGTCAACTGAATTTATAATAAAACAAACACTCGCATTTATACCGCATGTATAATACACTCTCGTTACATTGACACTGCATTTTTTATAAAATCAAACACGCATTTACACTGCATTTATTATACAATAGAAATAGACACCCACATTCGCTCCGATTTACGCAAATATATATTTTAACAATTACATCGAACAATTAAAAACTGTCATATATCGAACGAAATTGTAAATGTGCCATTTCAGGAACGTTCGGCGACGCATGCGAAGCGCGCTTCTTCGCTTATATACGGGCCCTTATGGGCCAAAAATCGTATAAAAGGCAAAGCGAAGGAGCATTAATTACCTTTTCTCCCGCATGCTTCCTCCCGTACACATCCTGACCAAGACACCACGTACTGGACGTGGATCTTAATCGAATTCCGTATCCGACCTCTCTCTCACACTCATACTCTCTCATTTCCTTTTATTCTATAAGTAAGGGCACCACGTACTGGACGTTGGTCCGAGCCAAATATATATTCTTTCTCTCTCTTTCTCTCTCTTTCTCTCTCTCTCTCTCTCTCTTACTCTACAGGCAAGACTACTCTGAGCCAAATCTTTTCAGTCTCTTCCTTTTCTGGTGGTGGCACTACGTACTGGACGTCGAAGCCGAACCACTCTTTGTCACTCACACTCGTACACTTTCAAAACCCATTCACCCGCTTGCGTTTTATATCTATTTTTTTTCAAAATTATTAACTAAATTTAACCACTTATTTGTTACTTTCTTTATACGCAACTAATAAACACACATATTTGCTTGTAATTTAACAGACCCGCACAATAATTGGTTTTTGGCTTATTATTTAAATTTTAACATAAAATTTCTCGTTTTTATTTCATAAACCTTACTGCTCTAAAAATCCAGACATCCCGAACCCAGTCCCCCGCCTGCCTGCTATCCGCGTTGCATTTTTTTATTAATTTCTCTTTTCTAAATTCATATAACGCGGGCAAAAGATCCGTTGCAGTTTTAATAAAAGCGAAATAAAATCACTTTATCGGGAATACCTTGTCACCGGCTACTCAAAACAGATCTGTTTATTTCAATATCGTTATCGCAATATTGGTGCACATATATTGAAGACCACTTATAATCAATGTTTTAAAATTTTAATTACAATAAATAAAATCTTAAATGTATTTTTATGGATGTTGTAACAGTAATTTTCCCACTAAAGAAAAATTCCCGATCTGTGTGAACAATTATATTTCTTCAAAATTCTATTTTATACACTTCACTAATATTTTATATACACAATACTAAATTATTATTAATAATTAATTATTAATCTTAGGATAGTATTTCGGTATTAACATTCGTCGTCGGGCCAACAAACTTTTACCCCGTCCAACACTATTTGATGATTAATATTAACTTCACTACCTAATACGTGATTATTAATTTTCTTATTAAAAATCAATTTATTTACATGCAAATATATTTCTTTCGCCTACGACAATGTATATAATTTTATTAAATTATATTAATACTGAAATGTCTTACCTTATCCCAGAAGATACATGATATTATTTTATAAAAATATAATGAATAAAATATAAAATGGCCAAACGTAATCTCTTCACACTTTATCCATATAATTATGTATAAATAGATATTAATTTTGTACATCTTTCTCCTAGGTATTTTCATATTTCATTTCCAATATATATATATATATATATATAAATTAATAATTTTTCAGGTTATCCCTAAGTGATCTATAACAAGAAAAAAAAACATTTTCAATTTATACATCACAATGTATATTCGGATAAATCTTCATATTAAGCATTGTAATAAATTTAATTATATATTAAATCTTAAACTTTAAAATTTTCTATACTATCTCATATGTAACATGATCTATCACATACATGAGGAAATCCTACATACATAAATATGAGAATGATTCGCTTTGCGGAAAGAGTCATCGAGGAAAGTAAAACATAGCACAAAATATCGCAGATAGATGAATTTGCAAAAGAATCGATCGTTGGGAGATTTCGAAATGGATCCTGCGATCTAGATATTCAATAATACGTCGAGAAATATTGATCGAAGAATGATGATGATAGCTTACGGGGCGCTAATAAAGCGTTTGGAAGTCACCTTGGGTGGATAATGGGAAAACTCGCGGATTTAACAGTTTTCCACTCGAATGGTAATGAGTAGAATTTAGATGAAAAGGTTGACGATTTCGGTCGGAATTGAGTCGAAAAACACAATTATAAGCTTCTAAACCATCGATATGACAATTGCAACGCGTATTATAAATACTTTAAAGTTATCAAAGTAAGGTTTCAAAGTAAGGACTAGTTAATATGAGTTGTTACAAAACTAATCTCTTTCTTACTGTTGAAAACAAAAAGCACTTAACTCGCGAATAAATATTGTTATTAAATAATTAACCCTATCCTTAAAAGGGCTGGAATAATTTTACCGCTCTAGTTACGACAGATACGTTACTTGGAGATAATTAAATATTTATATAATTAATAAGCGTTACGTTAACAATAAATATGTACCAATACTAGTATTGTATTCTTAAACTATAATTTACTATTTTATAAATTTATTTCTGTTTATATTTATAAAAATGTAGAAATTTACAGATTTTACATCTAAGTAAACATGCATAAAAATTTTTTTTATATATAGAGTAATAGGATTTCAGTTCGGACATGAATCCAATTTACATCAGAAAATATAACTTGAAACGTGATATTTAATATTACGGTTTGAAATATTAAACTTACTAAACTTTTTAATAAATAATGATCATAAAGTAAGTCTATTTTTATATCATAAATACTTATTAAACACTCTCTTATAATTTATTGAAAATAAATAATATTTAATTTGTCAATAATTTGTAATAGTTAATTATTCAATCTCAAAAAGATTTAGACAATTTAACCACTTTAACTACGATAGATTATTGTTTGAAGAATCTAATTTAGTAACAAAATAAAAAGTTGTGTAAAATTTTTTTCAGATGATCCCTTCATTTGTAATGTTATTGATGCTATGCCAAAAGAAGCTTTTGAGCGTGGAGTATATCCAGATCATATATTAAGAAAACGATTTTATAAAGTAAGTATTACTATAATTAATATTCATTTTTTATTATTAATTCATTAGCCTCTTAATATATTATTAAATAATAATAAAATATAAGAATTTAATTTTTTTTAACTTCTAAATTCTTCCAAAGATATTTTTTTACCATAAAACATTATTTCATACACTGTTAAAGCATTATAATTCGATAAACTACATAAGGTATAAACAATTAGTATTTATAACGGAAAATATATATATTTAATAAGAGATATAGTAAATCGTGAAATACATCCCTCTATTACAATAGCACATCCTACGCCTGAATGCGCTTGGAAACACGTCCATTATGTAAAATAATATTTACGTGATATCTAATATTTCTATTCTTTTAATGTCTACTTTTTCAAACTGGAAAATATAACAAAACTATTAAATAAAAAATTTAAAACATAGAAGATATATTTAAATACTACTATTCTCTTGATATTTCGGTTAATTAGGTTTTCAGCTAGTTAAGTATGCAGTAAGAAAAGTGAAGAAAAAAGCGAGTATTTAAAGTTTTAAGAATTGATAAGTAGGAAAAATAAATGATAGTGGTAATGTGAAAGTTAAGCTTATAAGATGAAAGTGGAGGCAGAATAAGAGGTGTGGAAAAAAGAAACGGTGATGAAATAGAAAGTATGATAAAAATATAAGATTAGGCATGAAAAAGTAAAATGATGAACAGATGGAAAGCCGTTGATAAAGATATCATGAAGGGTAAATGGCGCTATCAGAAAGAATGTGCGAAATGATATAGTATGCATAGACAATGAGAGAAGAGAAGAGGATACGATAATAAAGGGGAAAAGATGGGAAAGTCAAAAAAAGGGAAGTGAGAAGAGATGGAAAGAAAGCATGAAAGGATCGACAATATACTAAGGAAAATATACTTTGACAAAACAATAAACTACAAAGCAAGTCTAAAAAAAAAGTGGAACATCGGAAGGATCAGTTTTAACTGCAAGGAAATAAACAAGAAAAATGCTGTAAAGAATAGAGAAATTAGAAGGGGTGACGAAAATAGTAATAAAAAGGATACACATACGGCTGGTTAAAAAGGTACGAAAAATAAAGTCGGTAAAGAGGCTGCTAAATGAGTGGTTGTAGGTGTAAGTAAGAATTAAGAAAGTACGGATTAGTGGGAAAGGTGGTAGTGCTAAAATTGGAGAATAAAGACGGAAAAAACAGGGTAATGAGAACAAAAAATAAGTTAGTAAATTCCAACTTGTTAATAAAACACTTAACTTTCTAAGAAAAAAGGTTCTATCTTTGGATAAAAGGAGCAGAAGAAAGGAAATATTAGTTCAAAGCGGAGAGGGGAAAATTTATCACAAAGACATTTGGATATACTTGTCAGACAAGGAAAGGGTTAAAAGAGTTTTAGGGCAAATAGAACAAAGGGGGGACAGGAAAGCATAAATAATGAGGAGGTAGGGAATGACAAGAAGGAGACGAATTTATAGTGAGGAGGAAATGATATAGAAGAGAAATAGGAAAAAAAGGAGGTCTATATACCTCTATATACGTCTTAGGTATATAAATGAATATTTAGTAAATTATCAATAAAAACTATCATTTATTAATTTTATAAAATCATACATTTATGAATTTACAAATTAACATTTACATAATCGAGTGTAAGAATAAATAAATAAAATACAAATTATTGAAAAATGAATTACAACTATCCTTGATGAATATAATATATAGTACTTATGTTACGGATTGTGAAGCTTTAGAAGTTTAGTGTCTGCTCTTATCCGAAAAGACTTAGAGCGAAATTTTCTGTTGGCAGCAGGTTATGACCACTTCAGATTTTTTCCAGGATTGGAGAGTCCTCAGTATTTAATATAACTTAATTTAGAATATGATATTTAATATACCAGCAATTAACAGTAAAAACATCTACCTGTATTTTACCTGGTTTTTATAAACTCTTCTTTATCCCCTCTTATGCTACTCTATTAAAGTTTTCTAGATATGGTGCAATTACCTGATTGCTTTGATTATGAGATTTAGTTTATATTACTTTGTCTCTTTTTACTAACGAACATATACTGCTTTGTTAATTTTTGTTAATAATATGTCGTACTTGAAGGTGACTTTAATTGTTCCTCTAAATTCATATTTTGATAAAATGTCGACATTACATTTCTATCGTGTGAATTGATTTAAATAGATTAAAAATTTTCATTTTGCAATGTAATATAAATTTGATGAAAAAATATTAATACTGTAAAACTTTTCTTCTTTAACGGGGGTAAATACCAATTAAAAATTTATTAATAACTTTATGAAAACGTAAAATAAAAAAATACACTTTCATAATTATATATGAAATATAAATAACATGTATATTTTTATATAGGTAGAAAAAATAGCAAGAAGACTAGCATTAATACCAGAGCAAGGAGCTCCTATGTGGGCATACTTTTTAAGTTACTTACAAAGCTGTTTAATTATACAAAATAAATTGGATCCTGATATTACAGCTCAAAACGTAACAAACGTAAATACTACATTTAGTACATTTGACATCCTTCAAAGAGCCAGGTAATACATTTTCATTTTCCTATTATCTCTCCCTCTCTTTAATATTTCCTTTTCTATGTAATTTTTATGATTGTTTCTTTATATTGTCACGTGTATAACATAATAGACATTAATATACAACAAATTCAAAAATACTGACATCTGAAAGTTATTTGTGGCGTCAAAAGATCAGTCGAATCCAAGAATTGATGAGTTGGAGAGGTAAATGAGATAAGGGGGGAGGTCGAATTAAATGATAAGTAATATAAAATTCGCGGAAAATCGAACTTCCGAAATCGTCATTTCATGAAAATTCCGCGTCAAGGCTAAAATAAATGCGCGAGGAGTCGATTGAAAAACCATAGCAAGAGTAGCTGACAAGCTGATAATCAAACATCTGGAAACGACCATGGGTTCTAGCGAAAGAACTCGCGGATTTCACAATTTTCCATCCGAAAAAGATAATGAGTAAAATTGGGAGAAATAAATAGGGGATTCGAGTTCGGGCTGTGATCTAGTCAATACCTAAAGAATAATATTCAATTATATCGATTAGGAACATTAACTTTTATTAACGTCTTGAAGAGATTACGTTTACAAGTAGTGTCCACTATTTTTTGTATCAGACGCATACATAATGGAACTCTCATTTCCAATTTATTGGAATAACTAATATTCACCTTTTAAATAATTGTTCATCATTTAGTAAATCTGAACCACAATAAATTTAAGGTGTTTCGATCGCTTTAACTAAAATATATTCGTACCTGCAGCAAGTTATGTTACTACGATTATAATATAAATATATATATACTACGATAAATTAAATACTTAACAATAATAATTTATATATTATATGATTTTCTATTATAATATTAAGTTTTTGTTATTAATAAATAGAACTGCATGTACCAATTTTTTTTAGGATAAGCAAGCATTTATTTTAAAAATTTTTAATTTAATAACTTTAAAATATAAGCTCAAAATATTACTGAATTTTTTATTTGTAATTAATTTATTAACATTAATTTTTTAAAATATAGTATTAATATAATTTTAAAGACATTAAACTACATACTTTGTATTGAATCATATTTTATGAATAGTTTTAATCTTTTCAGAGTTAAGATATGCAAATTATTAAAACAGCTCTGTTTATTTAGGTTATATACAGTAATTTACTTTGAACTATTAATATAATTTATAAGATGAAATAAATATACAGGAGTGACATACATTCAATAAAATAAATCGTTATAATAAATAGTATCCATAATTATTATTATATACAAAATTCCTTTTTTGGATATGGGAGAATAATTAACAACTTATTTGTTATAACGCCGATATTTCAAAGATTTGGTTGTTGTCCTTAAAAAAGTTTTTATTCAATTGTTAAATAATAATTGACAAAGGCGACAACCAAATCGTTAAAACGTTGGCGTTACAACAAATAAATTGCTAATTATTCTCACACCCAAAAAAATTTTTTTTTTTTATATATTAATGATATACATTTTGTTAATTGTAGACCGCCTCTTCGTTTCGAATAAATTTCTTTTACGATTTACGTCTACTTCTCCTGGATAACGTTTAAATACAGGAGAATAGTTGTGCAGATTAAAAAAAAAGGAACAATGTACCAACTATTATTATTTATAAGGCAAGGAAGGTTTATTCAACTTTATTTGTACACTCTGATTTTGTTAATGTTACGTTGTGTCTTTTAGTCTCAGAGTCACTCTTCTTTTTCATTAAGCCATCCCTATATAGGCCCTCAGGTAGCTGCATCCCCTCCCAGTTCACTTACTCGTCACTTGTTGAGGACATTCGACCTGCCTGCCGCTCGATGTGCACATTGCTTCTCTCATTTTAACGGATTTTGCTAAATAATCCACACAAGTCGAGACCGGCATAGATTATAATTTGGGAAGGGAATTTCCCACCATAACAATTAGCGATGGAAATTCCAGATGTTTTATTGTCTTGTTATGTTGGGTTCAAAAACTATGAATTTTAACGTCAGTTACAAACACATTTAATATATTTGCAAAACAAAATTCCTTGCACATCTTTAAAAAAAACTTTTTATATTATTCTATAAATTAAATAATGAATACACAGATAATTAAATATATCATGTCGTTTGACATTGTAATTACAACTATTTTTATATGTACATATACTTATATGCACACATCCGTGCATATGATACATGAGTAATATATTAAATAATTCTGTCTAGAGAGTTTACATACAAGATAGAGATATCATATCCAATCCACTAATATATTTTTTCCTTTATAAAAATTAATAAAATAAAATTGTTTAGATACTTTTATAGTATATCATTCGAAGAAAAATTTATTAAATCATAATGATTTTATCATAAATTTTTTAAATTCGCAACATAATAAACTAAAATATATCTTTAACTAAACTCAAATATATTTTCTCAGTGTCTGAACGTTAATCAGTTTTGTTCATATTGAAGAGCATTGTCATAAGTATACCTGATTATGAATTTACGAAAATGGTTCATTCACTGTAAATAGTTTTGTTTATACTCAGACGTAGAGGTTGACGTTCTTTCTCTTGGCGTCTTCATTATAACTTTTATGTTTCATCGTATTTATCTTATTCTGCAGCTTGTAAACCTTGTAAATTCTGTTGAAACTTTACCAGTACATCCGCAATTAAAGTAATTGGTTTTATGAATATTTACAATAAAAAATCCTCCAGTGGTATTAATGATACTGAATTATCGAGCTCTATAAATGTGTTAATATAATTAATCATTAAACAGAACATTCTCACGTAGCGTTTTTCCACTAATCGCTTCAGCGCGCAGTGTCAAAAAATCGATAAACACCCTTCGTGCGAAGTAAAATCCTACCGCATTTAATTATCGAAAAAACAAAAGGACAAATGGAAAAAGATTTTTTTCAACATTTTAAAATTCCCCCTAAATCGCTACGACTAATATTCACCAAATGAAAAAAAACTCGATACTTGGGGGCAGACCATGTATAGATATTAAATTATATCATAGAAAGGTCGCTGAAAGGGAAAACAGCAATTTTTGCTATATTTATCGACCCGAAAATGGCCTTCGATATGGTTACTAGAGGCGTGTAATGAAAAAAGAAGAGATGGAAGAACATTTTAAAGAGAAATAAAAGATTTTTATAAGAAAACGAAAATGAAAATAAGGGCATCGGAAGCGAAAATGGAAGAGTTTTGGACAAAGACAAGAGGGTTAAGACAAAGGTGTGGTTTAAGCCCAATCCTATTTAACATTTCCATGGTAGGATTAGAGAAAAAAATAAATATGGACGGAATATAATGAAAATATTGAAGTTTTTAAGAGAAAAGAGATTAAAACTGAACACATACAAGACAAAATTAATAATAATAAAAAAAAGGAAAGAAAAAGAAAAAAATTGATATAGGTAAAAAGGAAGTAGAGGTAGCAAAGAAATTCAACGACTTAGGACACGTATTCAATGCGAAAGGAGAACATGAGAACTATATAAAGACAGAAGGAATTAAAGGAATAAGAGCAGCAAGGAACGCGTAAGAAATAGGAGTAAGGAAATATAAAAACAATTTTAAGAGAAGACGGATATTATTTGAGTATTTAGTGAGAAGCGTGATGGAATGAGGGGTGGAAATATAGAATTAGAATTAATGGAAGATACTAGAAAAAATGAAAATAGATTATTATAGGTAGGTACTGGATCTTAACTTCTGTAAACCCAGATATATAGTCTATAAAAAGATAGACAACTATAGAATGATTTTAATGGGGGGATAAGAGCCAGAAAGTTTTAAGAAAACTTAGGAATATGGAAAAAGCAAGGCTAGCGAAAAAATGCTGAGAGGAAAAAGTATAAAAGAGAAGGGGACAGTATGAAAAATGGCTATATATTGTAGGTATGAGTGAGAAACAGATGGCAATATTATGGAAGAAAAAAATGGAATGTAATGGAGAAACTGAAAACAAAGGAACAAGAAATAGAGAGTCACAATATGTATAATAGGATTCTAGAAATAAGATATAATGTAACATATAAAGACATAATAGAAGATGGAACTCCAAGATACCTTAAAGGGGAACGGAGAAAATAAAGATTAAAAAAATTTCTAGAATAGCCTATGGAAACACCATAGATGAAGGGAAGTATTGGCTGAGAAAGGAGGAAATGAAGGGCAAAATATGCCAGAAAGAGGATGGAAAGTGGAGACATTTAATGGAAGAGTGCGAAGGAACAGAGGTTGTCATGGAAGTACTGAAGAAAGGAAAAAAGGGAAAGTAGAAATACTATAGGAAGGAGTTAAGGAAGTTATAAGTAACTATGAACTTCTAGAGTCAGTAAGGAAATTGGATAAGAAGCTAAGAAAAGTGAATGAAAAATGTAAGAGGGATGACGAAAAATGGAGAGACAGGGAGAAGAGTGAAAGAAAAATGAAAAAGTGAAATGAAGTTAATGTGAAGTGAGAAAAAGATAGAGACAAAGTAATAAAATATATTTAAGGAACTAATATGTACAGTAATATTGAAACCCGAAATTCATATCTACGACGAAAGGCAGAGATCATGAAAATAATAATAATAAATAGTAAATACAATTTTAGGTTAAATTTTCATACTATTTTTGAAATTTATAATATTATAAGTTTGTATATTAAATACTTTATAATTACTGAAAATAAATAATTTTAAAAAAAATTTTAGGTATTGGATGGATAATGGTAGTTTAGAACTTTCCATGCGCTACATGACAATGTTGGAAGGCGCTTCACGTATGGTTGCAGAGAACTGGATACATGAGGTGCAAATGATGCTTGAGATACAACAAAGTGTTCAAGCAATGATGTTCTATACCACCGCTAAGAGTTTAGCCTTTACCGAAGTCAATAATTCACAAGTTAACCATTGATGTATTTCTCAAAATAGTAAGTAAATTACATAAATTAAATTTAAATATCATTAAATATTTAACTTCTTAATATAAGAAATTATTGTTAACCTGTTTTCAACTTATACATTATAAATTATATTTAAGCTATTTAAGTGTACTCATGTTACTCTTTTCATACGTAACTCACCTAGAGGTCAAAGAGCAAGTTGAATAAGACGAAATTATAAACTTTCGGATTATTTTCAAAATATAAATCTATTTTTATCGTCAACCTTTGTAACCTTTCATATTATAAACTAGTTAGTTCGGACAGCGTTTGTTGTGCTATGATATGTTTAATGTATTTAATGTAAATAAAACCGCACTTTCAATTGCAATCCCCAGGCATTAAACGGTTGTCGACTCCGGCGGCACTGGACGAGTTCCGCACTATCACATGTTGGAGCTCAAGCCCAGCATTATGATCTCGGTATCCAAGATCCTCATCATATTTTGGTAAAATCCCATTGCAGGAAGTTGGTGGATATCTATTGTTGTCCATAAAGTGTAGGTGATATTGAACGTGCCAATGGCCCATGAATCATGCTACCATCCTCCTTATATCTTTTCAGTCTCGCAATCTTTATCTGCCATTTAAAGAATAGTTCAACTTCAATCGGTCTTTTCGATTGCCTAAGTCCTTTAGCGTCGTTCTATCTTCTCTTGTTCTCATTGTGAAGCCAAAGAATAATGTCTTTTTTTAAATCCTGTTTTGATATATTCGCTATGACCTTTTTCGTTCTAATGCCACCGGTATCCCTTTTAGGCAGTCTATTCACCTTTTCATTGCCTATATATTTTTAATATCTCTGTATCTACATCAAAATTACCTTGTTATTTGTTATTTTCGCTAGTGTATACAGATAGTTCCTGCAGTGTTGGACCTCGCTCAAGCTTACTGACAGTTTATAGGGCAAGTCCCGCCTGATTGTCAAAATAGATGGTAATGTTAGACTGTTTCATTTTCCTGTTGATTATCGTCTTAATAATTATAGCTGGTATTGGAATACGGAGACATTTTGTCGAGAGTTAAAGTAAGCTCATTAGAGGTGCCCACTTCCCAAACTCCTGCACCTGTTCCGTGTTCATTTTTTGTTCCGTCCGTATACCAAATCATACCACTACGTGAAATGTTATATTTTATCCCAGTCTTCTCTTTTGTGGAAGACAATTCTATATTTTTTTATGCAGATATGTCCAAGATATTTCGTCGCAACTGAAGTTTTGCACTACGTTTAAACATCTTCTACTGTAACTTTAGCTTTGAAGTACATCTTAAAGAAATTATGGTCGCAAAATAAAGTCCACTTTTTGTATCACGCGTAACGAATAATATTCTCTAACAATTTATTAAAAAAAATTAATATTTATCTCAGTAATAATCGTTATGGTTTAATCATTTATTTCCCTCGAACGGGTTATAGAGCTTTGACCGTTTCAGTTACGGCAAATCCTTTTACTTAGAAAGAAATATATTCATAAAATTATATTTATAAATTGATATCGTGACATTATCATCAATTTTTCTTCTTTTTATTTAGATATAAACCTTCATCTTTTTATAATTATCTTTGATAATTGAATCGCAAAATTTTCTCTAGGTTTTGTTCTGCCCTAGCCAAAACGGTCAAAGCGTTTCGACATTCGTAAGGTTCGGAATTATCAATAAAGAAAACACGAATTGATTAATATGGTACTTTTTATTATATCTCTTAATGAACAAGTGAGAAAGAGTAAGATAATGTGTATTACAATGTTTCGTGTCGCAAACAAAACTAAGTCCCGATTGTAAAATGGATAGTAATAAATATTAAGAACCCGAACCAAAGTACGGCTTAAGAAGGAATCGAACCGAATCGAATGCCCATACGTGTTTTTCGATTTGACTCATTACCTGCGCTGTATGGAGAATTGCAAAATCCGCGAATTCTCCCTCCGGGTACCTCTGCTTATGATTCTGATTCTATCAGCTTTCTCCGGTATTGTCTTTTGATTGACCTCTGCGTATTCGTCGTCGCCTCCGATCTTGAATTTTCACAATTTGGCGAACTCAGAAGTTCTTATTACTCGCGGGTTACATGTTACTCGCGAATCAGTTCGATTCCCTCAATGTCACTTTCCTAATGTTTTGTCTTCTTTTACTGACGCGAGTACAATTTATTCGTCGCGTATGCGTTTGCAATATTACATACGTGACAAATTAATATTCGATTTTATAAATCATTGTTTTAAACTTATTAATGGTATTTGTGCGAGAAGAACAAAAGAAAAAACAAAAGCAAAATCTTTCGAGATTTTTTAAAAGTCTAATTTTCTATCACTTTACCACCCTCATTATAACTTTAAGACCACATATTATATATTTATACTCAATACATTTTTATGCTACAATAATCATTTACATTAACGCAAAAATACATCAAACAACATATACTTATTGACTTATTATTTAATTTTTATAAAATAGAAATAAAAATGGTTAAAAAAAAATTATTTATATCTAATTTATTTTTTTAATACAAAATTATTTATAAAATTTTTTTAATTAACTTAAAATTAAATATAATTATATATTGATTAAGTTTTGATTAAATGTTACAGATTCGTGAGAAGAAAATATAATATGAATGATTATCTCTATTTTGTTGTAGAAGAAAACAAAAGGGTTTACCTTAAATTTTAAAAAATATGAGAAGTATTATTAACTATCAAAAATCTTTCTGTATGTAATTCAATTTTTGAAGTGTATATTCTTTTTTTTTATTAATAAATTACGGGGAAAAAGAAGAAATCTAGAATAAAAATCTTTCTTATTTTAAAATTTTTCTTCCTAAAAATTATAATAATCGATATTACAAGAATTGTTTCACTGTCAAAATGTATGTTACTTGAATGCTAGAGTGAAATTTTTTCCTTTTGCCTAATGTGATCACTTAATAAATCTTCAAATTAGTTGATAAAATTTTTAAACTTTTATTATTAGTAGTTAATAAAATCTTATAAATACTTTATTTTTAATATTTAATTCAGAATCCAAATTTTATTCGAATTAAAACAAAAATATAATTTTATTTCACAATTTTATTTTAAATATATTAACTAATATATTGTGCATAAACAACAAAAAACATACATTTAATTTATTTAATGGTTTTTTATAATTTATAATATAAATAAGGCAACTTAGCAAAGAGGGTTGTCATCTCGTGTATCAAACTTATACTCATTGTGCATCGACCTTCCTGTTGATTCATACATTGGACCCTTCGATGCAGCTTTCCTTCAGTAGCTAAAGGTTATTGTTTCGAGTGAAGCAGAGAGGGTGAGCCCCCGCCTTAAATGAAGAGTTTAAAACTCCGCCCAATTTTCCTGGTATTAACCACCTTCCGCATACCTTGATATAACAGCATACTACAAGAGATTAGTGCATATATGTGCAAAAAACAGCCAATTAAGAGCCACTCATTCGGAATTTATAAAGCCTACTATTCGCATATACCCCTTGTCACTCAGACACAAAAGCCCTTACATCGAACGTCACTGCAAGCATTAGCCTTTGATTTATCATTCCATTCGGGATTAAACCTACTGCTCCGGGCAGAACAGTATCCTCAGTTTTTCCACTATATACGTGTGTTGTCTGTGATATAGTAGTCAATTATTTAATACCTCATTTCTGATATATCTGTTTAGTATCTTCTCCATTATTTTAAAAATAAAAGACATAAGATAAGTGGATCTATAGTCCTCGGGTTAGTAGAGTTGGATTCTGCTAGTATATGTACGGTTGCTATACTCGCTTTAACCAGCCTAAATAATGCGTTGGTAAGGTTTATATCTCCCTTTTGCAAAAATACCGGAAGAAGACCATCAGACTCTGCAGCTTTAAAGGGCCTAAAGTTCTACAGTGAGTACCTAATTATAGCTGTATTGATGATCTGTTTAGTCAGTCTCCAGTCTTGTGCTATATTTCCTCATGCGACGCCGATTATCTTTTTACCTTCCTTAAAGCCCGGGAAGTGAGCTCGTACCATACCGGTAAATATTTCATCAGAACTAATCCACTCCTCATCTTCCTTGCGCAGTGTTTCAGTATTATTCGTAGAAGTGTTTTGCAGCATCAGAGATACCCCGCATATTCTCAGAGAGGCACCTCCACCTTTTTTCTTTTACCTTTTTGGTGGCCATTTTGCTCTTGTTGTTGTAGGTTTATCTGTATTTGTCTCTGTCCGATTCTTTCTTTGTTAAGTAGGACATATTGTACAGTCTTTTTGTTTCCTTTCATAAAAATTCCAGGTCTAATATGCAGCATAGAATTCTATTCTTTGAGCTTTTAAAGTTTTTCCTACAATTTAACCTGGTTAATACACCCAACGCTTATTTACTATGATGAAGATTAAATTGTAAAAACTGAATCCTGGTCGAATATATAAAACCAATAGTGATCAATAATTCTTAGTCATCTCTAGTGTGCCAGATATCGTAAGTACTAGGGATCTCCTCAGTATGCATGGTAGTGTCATTGTTTGGCAGTGTGGCCTCACTGATGTCCTTCTTCTGTATCACCACATAGTATATTAAGTAAAAAGTAGGGCCTACAATCAGAGATTTAATTGCGTCAATGTTATCTTTATCAAACCAGATAGGAGAGTTTCCTACCCTTTGATACCCTCTTTATCTTTGATAATTAGCCTACAACTATAGACCATTCATTCATTGACATGAAGTATCTTGTTTTGATACGAAAGTCTTACTAGCATTTTGTCAGAGTTCTCGGTTCCCGGCATGTACCCTAGCACCTTCTTGTATTTAATAAGATCCGCCATGTCAGTGGTCTTAATCCCGACCTTCATGTTTTTTTTATAGAGGGTTAATCTTCTTAAGTACCCACTCCTTGTTCACTTGACAACAGCAATGGATGATTATTGTTCCATTCTGAAACTAGGTGCTCATGAAATTGGGTGCCTGCTCATTTAGCTTTATAACATCAATAATGTTTATGAATCCTTTCATCAGCTTATAATACTTTTCTTAAAGAATTTTGCCTTGGATACTCAGCGATGACAATTATCACCTTTGAGTCAGTGACACCTGTCTCACTGTAGCAGACGCAAAGCAACGAAACTATGTTTTACTGTTCCTATTGCTGTAACAACTCTTTTCTCGGGGGTCTCTGGATCAGATCCAGCCTTGATCCATTATTATATCTTATTGACGCTTGGGGCGTACAAAACATTTGACGTACCTAGTGTAACCAGTATAAATGGAGATTCTGGATATTAAATAGAAATAATGGTGTAACCGGGTACAAATGGAGATCTCTGGTATAACCGTATGTTCAAAGGGAGATTGCTAGTACCAATGTTAATCTTTTGTACCAGGAAACAATTTATTAATTAAAATCTTTCTTGTAAACGAATAAAGGGGAGTATGAAGTTAAGTAATCCCGCTCCCACAAAATTCAATTTCTTTATTCGAATTCCAATATTTAAAGTAATATGATTTATTCGCATATTACACCACTCTTCGTTTTTAGTACCTTTGTATCACGCCACGAAGGTGATTTTAATTCTACCGGTAGAGGCAGCAGTGAAAATTTGGTACAATTATTCTTATACGTATAACTTTCTGCTCATCACTGGTATAAAGTTATATTTGAATATACAATTTATACAAAATTCTAAATTAATAGTAAAATTTTAGCATAAAATTATAGTGAAATTTCTATTGCCTACATTATATATAACTAATTAATTATATAAAAGTAATTTACGATGTTTAATATTTATAAATTAGCTAATTTTACTATTACGTAGGTTAAATTTAAATATTTCAAAAAAAACATGCACACAATATTGTTACAAACAAAAAAATAATATTAATAATAATAATAATAATAATAATCGCAAAATTAATTAATAAAAATTTTTATGTAAATTTTACGTTTTACAATTATGAATAAAAAAAAAAAAAAACAATTTAACCCAAAAGAAAAGAAGAAAAAGAATACTACAGAAAATAATACAGAAAACAATGAAGATATTTGTAAAATATATAACAATGGTAATTTTAGTTAAATTCATTATTTGATATTATAAAAATTTTATCTCAGATAAATTAAAACAAAATAATGCAATGTATGAAATTTAATGTTTAGATTGGAATCTGTGTTTTGATGAATATAAAAATAATTCATGTACATTTCAAAAGGTTAAAACAATGGAACAATTTTTAAAAGCCAATCCAGAATTGAGTATTCAAGTTGCTTATAGAAATAATTTTGAAATTGATATAAATTTATTATATAACAATCATAAATTTGTAGAAAATTGGCCTGATTTTAAAAATGATTTGAAGAATAAACCTGAATATAGTTTAAACTGTTTAAGAACAGCAGTGCACAATGTTAGATTTGATCAATTTAATAAAATTAATGAAGTTAATGATGTACAAAATATGAATAACTTAGTTCAAGTTAGAATTCTTAATTACCATCCAATTATACCTATTAAAAACATAAAAATGAATTTTTATGGAAAATTGATTACAGTAAGTGGGTATATAATAAGAGTCAATAAACCTCAGCATATAGCTTCAATATTAGTATTTGTATGTAAAAGTTGTAAAAAACAATATTTAGTTAATCAAAAAAATGGTATTTACACATTGAAAAAAAAATGTAATATTTGTGGAGGAACAAAATTAGAACCAAATTTTAGTTCTTATGCAAAATCTATTCCTTGGCAAATTGTTCGTATGCAAGAACAATTCAGTGAAGAGAATGATAATGATGGCCAAATACCTAGAGTAATAGATATAGAACTTTATGAAGACTTAGTATCTACTTGTATGCCTGGAAACAATGTGACAATAACAGGTATTGTAAAAATGCAAGGTATAGATAATGGCAAAATTAAAGCTGGTGCAGTATCAGCTCTTTACATAGAAGCAGTTTCAGTTATTAATAATAGTAATAAGTCTAAAAATAATGAAAATTTTGGTATTGAACTCAATCTTGAGGATTATAAATTAATTAAAGATATTCACATTAGTTTGGATATATTAACTTTATTGGTTTATTCCTTGTGTCCATCAATTTATGGACAAGAAATGATTAAAATGGCTTTACTATTGTCTTTGTTTGGAGGAAGTTCAAATCATACAAATTTACGTAATAATATTCATATATTACTTCTTGGTGATCCTGGATTAGGTAAATCTCAAATGTTGAAAGCTTGCACACGTGTTGCTCCAAAAGGTATTTATATATCTGGAAATTGTAGTACTTTATCAGGATTAACAGTTACTTTAGTGAAAGAAGCAGGGCAAAATGATTTTGCTTTAGAACCTGGTGCTTTAGTATTAGCTGATAATGGATGTTGCTGTATTGATGAATTTGATAAAATGTCAGGTCAGTATCAAGCTTTACTTGAAGTTATGGAACAACAACGAGTAAGTATAGCTAAATCAAGTATTATATGGTCTTTGCCATCTAGAACATCTATTTTGGCTGCTGCTAATCCTATTGGAGGTCGTTATAATAAATCTAAAACACTTTGTCAAAATGTCAATATGAATCAACCACTTCTATCAAGATTTGACCTTATTTTCCTATTATTGGATGAAGCAAATAAAGAATTAGATAATTTTTTGTCCGAACATATTATGTTAATTCATACTGGTAATGAACAAATAAGAAATAAGGACTTCAATAATCATAATATACAAATAAATAATCAGATAAATTCATTAAAAAATCGATTAATTGCAATGTCAAAAAATTTAACTGAAACTTTGTCACCTTCTATTTTACGTATGTATATTTCTTATGCTCAACGATATGTAAAACCTAAATTATCAAGAGTTTCTGCTACAATAATACAAAAATTTTATTTAAATTTACGTAAAACAATGAATGTGTCAGAAAATTCATTGTCATGTAACAGACAGTTAGAAGCACTTATTAGGTTAACTGAAGCTAGGGCAAAATTAGAGTTACGTGAAATAACTACAGAACAAGATGCAATAGATATTATAGAATTGATGCAGCATAGTATTCTTCATTTGAGAAAAGAAAAAGAAAATCATAAATTTGTTCAAACTGAGAAATCGAACAACAGTGCTACTAAAACATTTTTAAAACTTCTAACGAATGAGGCTAATGAAAAAAATAATTTATATTCTATGGATGAATTAAAAAATCTTGGTATGAAAGTAGGATTAATTAATAATGACTTATTAGTTGTAATTAATAAATTAAATGATCAAGGATTCTTGATTAAAAAAAGTAAAAATTTATATAATTTTTGTACTCTATAGAATATGTAACTTATAACAATATAATGTACTTTTTTCAATGTTTTTGATTGAGTTTATATAAATATATTTTCTAATACATACAATTATTTTTAATTTAACTTAATCTTTATATAATAAATGTTATGTTTAAATTTTGAATTGTATAAATATTTTGTAATTATAAAATAAATGTGCAAAAATTATTAAAGTTCATATATAGTGTAAAAATTTATATTTATACAATTACTTTTTGTAAGAAATATTGAAGAAATACTTTATATAGAATGAAATTGTTAATTAATGTTAATACATTTTATTTTTGAATTTAAATAAATATTATTTACCTAAATAAGTGAATTTTTATTTTTATCTTTTTAAAATTATTTTAACATATTATTCCATATTTAAAAGATAGAAATTTTTAATGTTTAATATTATATATTACTAAAAACTAAATAATTAAAAATGTTCACTTTATTTGGGTTGATTTTAATAAATTTAATATAATACATAATTTATTATAATATAAGCTAGAAAATAAATTAATTAACGTAAACTATTGATCACAGCTGTTGTGAATTCAGTTGTTGAACTTTGTCCACCCAAATCTTTCGTAAGGTATTTTCCATCATTGAGAACTCGATTTAATGCATCTCTTATTTGTTCTGAATAACGTCTTAGATTAAGATGATTTAAAAGTTTTACAGAGCATAATATCATTGCAGTAGGGTTGGCAACATTTTTTCCTACAGCTTCAGAATAAGTGTGTCTTGCACCCTAATATCATAAAATAAGCAAATATTATGTAATAATATTAATAAAATTAATATTTGTAAATCTAATATATTATTAATTATTAAATTTACTGAATCTTAAAATATTATATATATAACTAATAAATAACCTATGTAAAATAGAAAAATATTAAATTCCTCAAATATTACTTAATAATATGAACTAAAATTTTGTAAAATATTTATAATTTTTACCGGTTCAAAAACAACACATTCTGCACTATAACTTGCTCCTGCAACTACACCTGCACCTCCAACCAACCCAGAAGCAAGATTGTCAACTATATTTCCATATAAATTTGGTGTAACCATGACATCAAATTGATGTGGATTTGAAACCATTTGCATTGTACAGTTATCAACAATCATAGTTTCAAATTGAATTCTTTTATTAAAATATATATCAACCATTAATAATAAAATTAAGTATTGAACAGAAACAAATTTAACAATACTAAATTATAAATAATTAGAGAATTCTTACCTAGGATAAAGTTTAGCAATTTCTTGACATGATTTTAAAAATAAACCATCTCCAAGTTTCATAATATTTGCTTTATGAACACATGTTACTTTTTTACGCCCATTTTTAACTGCATAATCAAAAGCAAATTTTGCAATTCTCTGGCTTTTACTAGCAGTAACTATTTTTAAGCATTCTACAACACCAGGAACAGATTCATGCTCAAGAGCAGAATATTCACCTTCTGTTTGTTCTCGAATAATTACACAATCTACATTTTGGTGTCTTGATTTTACACCAGGTAATGATTTAACATGAACCACATTTGAATATAGATCAAGTTCCTTACGTAATTTCATATTCAAAGTTTGTAATTCTCCACTATGAGAATGATCAGGAGTTGCCAAGATTCCCTACAAAATAAAATTTATAAAATATAGGTATAAATAAATTATATTTTAAATACTTCAAAAATTTATACAACTTTTGTTTCTACTTATCCAATAATTTTATTAGATATATTTTTTATTAAAACAAATAAAAAGAGAAATACCAACTTTAAGACATACTCCATTTTTTGTAATACTATTAGAAACTTGTTCTAAAGGGGCACTTAGTGTAGGATTTACTTCTGATAAAAAATAAGGCTCAAATTCAACTGGAACATTTGCAGCCTTAAAAACATTTTGGATAGATACAACCAATTCTGGTCCAACACCATCTCCTGGAATTAGTGTACATTTTATACTATGCTCTGGTTCAATTGCCTAAAAAATTAATAAAAATAATAATATGATATTGAATATTAGAATTATTAATTAATATTAGAGTAATAAAATTATTAAAATTATATTAATTCAATAGTTAAGTATTAATGAAAATACTGAAAAAAAAATTGAAATTTAAAAAATATAGTAAACAAAAAATTACTTACAGATTGTAAACATCGTACGGAACCAGTTTGAATTTTTCTTATCAATTTCATAAATGAAGTCTGCAAAATAAATAGTGTTTATCTATTATTTGTCTACTATAAAAATTTTTGGATGTCAAATTGTTCAAAATAAATTTTTTATCTTATCAAAACAAATAGTTTTATTTAAATTTATAATTTCAATTATTTATGAATTATTAAAAAATAATAATATTGTAGAATTTACCTGAGCACATATTTTATAGTTTTTAATAAGCAAAGCCATTTTTATGCAGAGATAAATAAGAAGATTACCTGTACAATTATAAACTTTTATACCTAGAAAACCTGGTGGAAATTTTACAAACTAAAATCATTGTCGTGGATAAATCAATCAGTGAAATTAAGCATCATCCTCACGAAGTTTAATGTAAAACCAGAAATTATTAGAGAGATTGCTGATCAGGGGTGTCCGACTGTAAATAGGAAGACTGAAAACAAATACCCATGTACAAGTATCAAGAAAATACAGAACCCTACACTTTCTATAACCCCATGTGTCCCTTTTCGTGAGCCGGCACTGATAATCTAGCACATGTGTTTACTTCCCATTTCTTTAAATTTTTTAACAATAAGAAAAATTCTTTCAACAAGAATGCGCGTTCGGTTAATAATATACCAAAAAGTTTAATAAAAGTGTTAATTAGCAGCAAATAAACTTATTATTTTTTTTAAAAATACATTTATATTTCTGTGTTAGTTTATTATTATTAACATTTATTATTATTAAAATGATGTTATATTTAAAAATGTTTTATTTATTTGTGGTGGTTTACAAAAAAATCATTTAGTTGAATAAAGTGTAAATTACCCGTGAATAAACTTATTATTATTTTTAAAGATATGTTTTATATATTTCTGAACATTTTAAAAATGTGTTATTAAAAATATTGTGTTCAATACTAATATTCAATTCTTTCAAAGAAGTTATTATATAGGACATCTTTATGGAAATCTTTTGTGTCGAATGATATTGGTTTTACTTATTTGTTAAATTTTGTAAGTGTATTTTTTCTTATGATATTTTTTATATCAAATAAAAGTTATTAGAATGTATAAGATAATTGTATTTCTTTAACATGGATGAAAATCCTTTTTTTTGTAGCTTAATAATAATAAAAGGATGATGCAAAGAAATAAGGACTTGTATTTATTTCATTTAATTATATATATTATTCTAATAGTAAAATAATTTCATATTTAATAATAATTATAATGACAGTAATACATTAATCTTTGGCTATTTAAACTTTTTAAACAAATATCAATTATTAATACATATTATTATTCTTAATAACTGTGCAATTTTACAATTATTACTTTAACAATAAATTATTTTTTCAATATTGCTCTTTCAATGCAATATTTGATATAAAAAGTCTTACATTTTAAGTATCATGTACTATAAGTTAAATATATTATCAGTTACTAATTGATACAGCATAATAATGATCAACGTGTAAATAAAAAATATAATATTCTTATGCATTTACTTGCAATTGTATATAAATATGTTTGAAATTTTGAACTTGGTCACAAGTAAAGTAAGAAATTTACTATCTTGTCCTTTTCTTGTCTATGAAATGATTTTCACCTTCAAAGACTGATTTGTAATTTTTCAAAATATTTGTACATATATAATACAATAACTGATATAAATAATCTCAATAAGTATCTATTTCTTATAAAAAAAACTTTTTATTAAATAAGATTATAACTGAAAATAATTTTAATAATTTTATTTTTTATAATTGTAACTATTATTATAATATTAGTAAATTATATTTTATCAAAAAAAATATATAAAGAAAATGAAAAATCATCTACTTTTGTATTTATATTTTCTTTGAAAAATATACAAATAAAGAGTATGTTGAACAAGTTTTTAAAATCGTTTATTGGTATTCAATTTAAGTTTTAATGATTTTTTCAAGAGCATTTTCAAAATTCAAAAGTAATATTTGGAAGTTAAAGAAACAATTGACTCTAGAAAACCTCATATATATATATTTCATACACATTGATTAAATTTTCATACTCGATAAATTAATTTTTATATTCATTAAATATTTTATACAATAATATTATATATTTCTGTGAAAAGTTAATAAAAATATATAGCATTTCATGCTAGAAGTTATTGTTGGTTATAAAAAATGAATTGAAATTATAATTTTTAGTAAAATATAATTTTCTTTTAAAGCCATTAATAATAACTGATATATTAGAAAATTGTATTTTTATTTAATATCTTGGATTTTAACTTATTATTAATACATTAAGCTATTAAAAAAATTTTTAAGATCATAAAGTAAATAATATAATGTTTTTAAATGTTCAATTCATAATACAAGTATAAATTGAAGTACAAGTAATCAAAGAATATCAGTGGATTAATTTTTATATTGATAAAAAATAATGATAATATTAATTATTATATATGAGTACATTGTATTCATTACATTAAAATAGTTAAATATAATGAATTCATTTATTTTTACAAATTTAATTTAAAAAAGAATAACCATAACAAATTCTAAGTTAAAAATAAAGATTTGAATGACATTCAGGATTTTCATATGTACATTGAAATACGTTATGCATGTATTTAAATTTGTCAAATTGAATTGTTTACAATATTATACCGTATATATTATACTAAAATATATTAATCATAGTTTGAAAATAATATCTTTAAAATTTATTTATTATTATTGTATTTGGATTCAATTAAAATTTTTAGCAAAGCATCCAAGTTAAAATGAAAGATTATCCTAATTTTTAAGCTTTAATTATTTTCATCAACTGTTAAATATACCAATAATTAAACATTTTATAATTATTATTTATAAAATATATTAATGAAATATTAATTTAAAATACAAATATACATATATAAATTTTCTTCACATTTGTATTTACAATTCAAAAGTATGTACAGAGATGAAAAGGGAGATTGAGCCTTACGTGTTAAAAATGTGTACACGAGGCGATCGCTGCAAACCTGGTTGATTTAAAATGTACTAACGGAAATGCCCGTAAGAAATGAATGAAACCATGGGCATAATCCCCACCACAACTTTATATTAAGAATAGGGGAAGAAGGGAGTTTCAATATACATTTCTTTATATACGTTTCTAACCTTTCTATTCATAATCAAATGTGCCCACGAATTTACATAAATGATTTTTTAAAATTATTTTACAATTGACTGAAATTAATTTCAGAAATATGTGACAGTTATATATTTGTGACATTTATATATTAAGTATTGTGGTGTGATTATGTTTAAAATCTTTTATGAACAATATTTTTTGTTTAATATGTTGTTTTTTACAAAAGTTTTGAAAATATTATAACACTATATATTCTGTAAGCGACGGTTATAAGAAATAAAATAATTTATTTAATAGCAAAAGTGACATGATTATAGTTCTAACTTATTTGACTAATACATTCATACAATACTAATTAATATTTGTATACAAACAATTTTACTACTCTATTTATCACAATTTCATTTAACATATATGAACAATAAATTTTCTTATTACATTTATTATAAAACATATTAATAATGTACATATAATCACTTTCAAATTATACATGAGATATTAAAAAAATTACAATTGTGAAAATTAAAAACTAATATTACAATTATACAGTATTAAATAAATACAATTATTTACTAACTTAACGGGATTGCACAAATATTACAAAGAGAATATCATTTTTATTTTACATAATATTTAAAAAATAAAATAATGTACATTTATACATTATTAATCTTATATTTGACATCCACTTAAAAAAAACATGTACATAAATTGTGATTACATAGTTACATTGATAAACTATTTTATAAATTATATAATGTATTACATAAAAAATTAAACATGTATTTACATTTATAATTTACATCATTCTAAAATTTGACAAAAATTTTTTTTGTTTTATTTACACAAGATTTGCATACATTTTATAATTTAGTGATATCTATAATTTTTTTAATTAAAAAAGACTTTACACTTTTTTTTAATACAATAATAATAAATATAATAATATAATGCAATTGTTAATGATTTTAAAAGTAAGTAAAAAAACAACAAAATTATATATGTAAAATATTTTTTAATTTTCTATTATGTGATAAATTATTTCTTGAAGCTCTCCTACTATTATTATAATCTCGTGCGGTGGCATGAATTTTTACAAACAGCAAAAAATACAGAGCATATAATCTGTGTATATAACAATTATTTTCTTTATTGAACCATTGTGGATATTTTTTATTTACTATTTCTTCTATTAAATTTTGTAATATATTTAATAAATTTCTTTTCTGCCAAACGCTTTCATGATATAGTGTGAAAGCTTCAAGTTGACTATTTACAATTTCAACATATTCATCTGATGGTCGAGTTAAATATGACGAATGAGAAATTTCATCAATCGAATGCGAATATTCTCTAAAGGATATATATTTTTCATTAATATTTAAAACATCACTTGCATTTTTTGTTATATTTTTATTGTTATATTTTATATTTCTGAATACATTTTCTTCATATATAGCCGGCAAAAAATACTATCCCATTTTTTTCGAATAAGTATTTTTCACCTATCTCAACTATATTATTTTCGTCCGTTTCATCAAATAAATTCATTAATTCAAGCGCTTGATTTATTTCAAAAGTTTCATTTAATTCTACATTATCTAATTTGAAAGTTACATCAACTACTTTATTATTAATAAAATTAATATTATTTATTTGATTATCTTCATTTTCTATAAAACTATTACAATTGTTACATAAATAAATTAAATTTGTTGATAAAATATGCCTAAAGGCCAATCTATTAATACGGCAGGTAGAATTTGGATTAAAGCCACCCTTTGCCCGTAATTTTGAATGAGCATGCTCTACAGAATCTTGATTGCAAAGAGCTGTTACTAATTCAAAATTGGGGTAAATGAATTTAATGTCTTCAAATACCGATAAAATAGCATTTACTGTTTGTTTAACTCCCGGAAAACAAGGTGCCTTCTTACATTTTGAATTAGTGTTAATTGTCCATAGTTCGGACCAATCAACAAATTCTTTTAACGTCGCTTGAATGTCAGGGTTATTTTTTAAAAGTGGACGTTTCTGCTTATGAACCGTTCGCAAAGAATACGAATTACATGCATCAATTACACGATCCATTTTTTCGACAAAATCGGCCGAAACTCTTAAAGTATCGGAATTTGCCGAAACATATGGATCCTCAGCAGCTAATTTAATCGCACAAGCCATTTTTCGGCTTAATAATTGAAAAGAATATTTCACATTCATGGATTCAAAAGAATTAGGAAAAAATGTACATTCGTTAAATGATTTAATAAATTAGAAGTTGTATGGGATTTATCGTGTTCCCATGATAAAATTAAATCGCTCAAAGAAACTATAATAGAATTATTTATATATATATTTTTATATATTCTTAAATGTGAAACTAATCTTTTAATTAAGTGCGGCCAATCAAAAATCGCGTCATATTTTTTACTATTAAAATAAAAAAAAGGTTTATCCGCGGTAACATCAAAAGTTTTAAATAATTGTTGATTTACGACGTGTTGATCACACGTAATGGTCCGTACATCAGCACCGCATTCCCGTAATTCATTAAGAATGTTGGGAATAATTTCTATTAATTGCTCGCACGAAATCCTGTTTTCCGTAAAATAAAAAGCCACAAATTGACTCCACCGATTTGATGCATTTAAACTATCGACAATAAATAATAAAACATGCTTTGCCACCGAACGGCTTCTACAATCTAATCCTAAATCAACAAGACCTTCGATCAAATCTTGCTTTTTACTGTACTCTTCGAATTGCTTAATCGACATTTCGTAAAATTTCAAACCACATATCCGCTCCTCGCTATTTAATTTATTTAAAAAATCATTTAATTTTAGGAAAATAATTTTATTTATACTCGGTTAAACTTCTAATTTTGAAAACCATCTCCGAACAGTCGTTTCATGTGGTAAATTTAAACCGGCGGAACGTAATTTTGAATAACACGAAGCCGAATAAAAATACATTTGTTTCGCCAAATCTTTTTCATCATTCGCGTGTCTCTGATTGTCATGCAATTGTAATTTTATCATAGTTTTTGCGACCGGTTTTAATTCTTTACTACAAATAAATTTTTCTAAATTAAAAGTATCATTTCTTTTTAAAAATTTTTTTTTTAATCTGTGATTTTTTCTAATCTCTAAAATTAATTTATGTTTTAATTCTTTAACTTTATTTTCTAAGTGTAAATTCGTAGTTTTTAATTTAAAAAGAAATGATTTACAGTTTCCTGTACATGGTTTTTTTGTAAAGGTGATAAATACACCTTGAGAGGTTTCTTATAATTTTTTAAAACGCATTTATCTAAATTTTTACTTACTTTTTCGATTTTTTAATTTCGATCAGCTGTGATCTCGGGTAACAATCCACGATTCTCTTCGTCACGTTGCTGAACTGGTGTTGTTGTTGGGCTTCCATTGTAGATAGTGTGGCAGAAGTTGAGACAATTGCTTGTTCATCCACCTTTTATTAATAAAATAAAATAAAATGATAAATACAACATTATCTAAATTTAAAAATAATTTTATATACATTATTATATATTTCTGTAATTATATAATTATATATATAATTATATTGTTATTAAAACATATAAAATTTATATAAAATATAATAATTATATATACCTGTTTTTGTAATATATTTTGAGTTGAAGTCCAATGAATAGGATTTGAATTCAATTCTAAACGCATGTTTTTCCCTTGAAATAAATCTTTAGTCTTAAAATGCTTGATACAAAGGCCAGCATACCTTACCGATGTCCGTGTCCATGTTTTAAGTTTTTGATTACCTAAATGAAAAATTTATTTTTATAGAAATGAATGATATATACACGTTTATATTATACAACAATGTATACACACACACTCTCTCTCTCTCTCTCTCTCTCTCTGTCTCAAGCTCACTCATTCTCGTGTACATACACACTCTCTCTCTCCCTCTCTCTGTCTCAAGCTCACTCATTTTCGTGTACATACACACTCTCTCTCTCTCTCTCTCTCTGTCTCAAGCTCACTCATTCTCGTGTATATACACACACTCTCTCTTTCTCTCTCTTTTCATGTACTGATACTCCCCTATTGACTGTATACTATTTTATAAAATATTTAAAAAATAAAATTATTTACCTGAGTTTTCTATCCATATTTTTTGACGCTCAACTGTTGCTGGAAATTTAAATAGTTTAACATTGTCTCTTGTATTAAAACAATTTAAATATTGGCACTTATCATAAACACTAAGCTTCTTCATTTTTTAAATGTTTAAAAAAATATATAATTGTTACGTACGCTATGCAGCTGCATCCGCTGTATAGCAGCGTATTACCTTAAATTCTAGGAAAGGGATCGCGAACCTGCGGGAACATAGATAAGAGTGTTCCCGTCGTTCAGCGGCTCGTACGCCAAAATTTGCTGAGTGCGCGTATTCCGGGCGCTCGGAGCCTACGCGGCTAGCAGGGACGGCGTTCGTCGCCCCGATAACGCGCGCCGGTGGCAAGCATCCGAGGAATTCGCGGACTCAGCACCCCAACCGTGGGACTGCGGACCCGCGGCTGCTCTCGCGGATGCTTCCAAAATCGGGGAGAATCATCCTCCACGGCTCTCGTGAGCCAACTTGGAAGTCATTCGTGACGGACCCGCGGATCGCGCAACACCTTTTAAAAAACCCTAAGTTTCATACAAAACTTTAATTATTTCACCGTGACGCGTAATACAACATTTACGACAATTTTTAATTTCGGTACTTCGTGGAATACAAGCGCCGCGTCTCCTCTTTAATTCATTTCACATAATAAATAATTCTATTTGTATACGGAAGTATTTTGATTTCAATTCTTGTAACCTTCACCTTCCGCCGAGGAGATAGAGATAACTCCGAATAGCCATACGGAACGGGGCTTCGGGTTACGTATACGCCTATATTTAAAAGGCGTAAACACGTAACATATAAGAAAATTAAATTTTGGTGCATCGGCCGGGAAAGCTGTACCGGAAGTGAGTGAAGAGTACAAGTAGCTGACCTTCAGAAGATAAGAAACTACAAAACCAACGTTGTAAGAGGAACGACAACAAGGTCAAGGTGAACTCTTGGGGACGTACGATACTTCCCATATATCAATTACCACGAGCATCGGCCTTCAAGGATGCGGCGAGAATTCTACGTACTGATACTAGCAGTCATCGCGGCGATAAAGTAAGTGAATATAATTAATAACTAATATTTAACAAAATTGGGATCCTCCGCGTTTCACTAACAAATAACACGAAAATTAAGTATAAAATTGACAGTGATACGTGATATATTTTAATTTGAAATTTTTATTAAAATCAATTATAAAATTGCAACTCTTAATTATGAATCTGGTATGAATTAATTCAACTCATTATAATAAAATCACTAATTGAGTAACTTTTTTATCGTCATTATGAAATAATGTGTAAAAATAAAATTCTTGGAAAATTAATTAATATATAGAATAATTACGCTACAAAAGTATTAATGCTTGAGAATACGTAATTATTTAAAATTTTATTTTTGATGTAATTTAATTATTAAAATAAAGAATTACACATTAAATTAAATAAATTAAATATTATTAAGTATAAAATAATTATTATTAATAAGTAAACTACACTTTTTCAATGAATATTATTTTAATTAAATAACCACTCAATCGAGATCATTAGTTTGACTGATTATTGAGTGAATTCAGTACAATTAATAAATTACATTTAATACCAGATTTTTATTAATTAATTATTATTAACTAAATGAAATAAATCGCTATCACTCTGTGAGTATTGTCGCATAACATCGGTGGATGATCACCATAGGAAATTTAAAACTATCACACACGGAAAAATTTATACGTAAAATTGATGGAATTAGCAATTTATTAATGTTCACCAAGTGCGCCAAAAATTGTGAAATTTAGGTAAAGTTCCGGGCTATAATAAATTATAGTCAAAACCATCCCCAAGTATTATCGACGAGCGTCTACGATAGATCCGCGAGTGCGAGAAAATCAGTGTAGCTACGTGGAAGGACGCGAATGCGGAAAACTGGGGGAGTGAGAGCGGTTAGTCAGGGCAAGCGTCTGGCGCGAATCTTAAAATCAGTGCGGAACGTCGTGGCGCTTAAGCCCAGGAGTAGGCGAGTGGCCCAGCTGAATCGATTAGCCGACAGGGACATACGAATTAATATGTTCAGGAAAAAGACTGCCAAGTCCGCGACTCCAGAAGCACCTCCGCGTGGAATGAAAAAACAGACTGTTGAGATGACGACCCAGCAAGCTATACTCGATTTGACAAAAGCATTATCCCAAGGGGATTTACGGGAACTAATTCCTCTGTTCCTTAGTAAAATGAGTAGCTCTATCGAAAAGAAAGCCATACGCGAACGTTTGAAGCAGTATAGCGAGAAGAGACGGAGCGCAAGTTTGGCGTTGTGGCTTCGCGAAACACCCATCGGAGTACCGGAAGCCGTCATTGAAGAATTAATGTACGACCTTAGATCTGATGACTGGACTTCGATAATAAAAAGGGTACTGAAAATGCGCCCCGAAGTTCATCACGCGATAGAAAGGGAACTGGGACCAGGCCATGACAGCTCGTCCCAGGAGGATATCCCGGTAAATAATTCTGCAGGAGAAAACGAAAGAGGCACTCAGCCTCCGAAACTGGCCGAGCGGGACAGCGAAAGGTCGGATGACACAGATCGGTGACACCCAGTCGGCACGGGAGCGAGCTATATACCTACATCTCCTAGAAGCTCGTCTATAAAATTCGGCGAGAGCGCGATCACCCCTGCGGAACAGGAAATGAGAAAATCAAGGTCCCGAGAGCAATTAAGCGGTAGGGGTAGCGATAATCAATCGGAGTGTTCCGTATCATCAACTGATCGAAGCACGTGTCGATCGTCAAGGAACGTACAGCGTTCGCGAGGCGCGGGCGCTCCAGGAGTCAGACGCGGAGTTTCCCCCGTCGTGGATCCCCGAACCGCGGAAGCGGAAGAGGGAGACGCAGGGAATATACTTTATCTCCTGAGTGCGAGTGACGTCGATCATTGGGATACAGACGTTACTCGAGAGATTACACTCCGTCCCCCGTGCGAGAGTTGTGCCGATATCAGGAAGCAGGCGTTACACGAGAGATTATACTCTATCCCCCGAGCGAGAGATGCGCCGATCATCAGGAGGCGAAAGCCGCTCCCGAAGACACGAAGACTCAGAAAGCCGAAATCAGTCTAAGGAATGCCCAGGGAGTTGCGCGCTGCATTCGACATCCGCATGCAAGGGAACAATGATGTCGGTAGGGGTCAGTTTACCCCAATTGGTTGCACAAATCCCGATGTTCGACGGGAGTCCGGAACACCTGAGACGGTTTTGTGGCACAATAAGAGATATTGTAGCGGAATCCGGTGGTCATAATAACAAATATATATTAATGTCATTGGCGAACAAGCTAACCAGACGGGCAGCCGATGCCTATGGGGATCGTGTCAAGGAATTCGGGTGGATTGAAGGACTACTGACCGAAATGACTAGACACTTCGGTAGCGCTAAGTCGGATCTCGAATTACTGGGTCAATTAAATAGAGTGAGACAGGGCGATAGTGAACCCGTCGCCGATTACGGTGGGACGGTACAGAGACTAGCCAATCACCTAATGACCATAATCGAGTGTAACGATAGAATCGATTCGACAGAGAAGGCATATAAAATCAAGGAAGTTGCGGCCGCCTCCCGGTCCCAATTTATAATGGGACTCAGATCGAGAATTAGCACCAATGTCTTGATTACGCAGCCGGCCACCTTAAACGAAGCAATACAGGAAGCCTCTCGGATTGAGTCTGTATTAGCTACGCGAGAAGACGAGGAGCTGCTCAAGGCAAAGGCCAACCCGGCTACAAAAAAAGATAAGGATAAAGAAAAAGAGACCTGTAGCTTCTTTATGAAACCAGGTCACTCAGTAACGGTCTGTCGTAAGTTAGGAGGCATGTATCGTGCCCGCGAAGCGCGCCCGCCGAAACCCAAGTAAAGGGACCAATCGACCTCCTCCGAGGATAGTGACGACAGTCGGGGGTACCGGAAAGCTCCAGTGAGGCAATTGCGACAGAGTACCCCGGATAGTAAGAGTCGTCAAAAACTGCGGAACAAAAAGACCGCGGGGAGAACCGACGTCCTGAGGGAAAATACCCGGGAAATTATAAGTCTAGGCGTAATGATCGATAAACGTGATTGGAATCGGGATCGATACGAACGGCGAAGTCGCGACAGATACGATAAACGAGACCGGGATTATCAATGTAACCACGATCGTTACGATAGACGAGACCGAGGTGACCGACGGGACCGCGGTAAGGGCGATTGCAGATACCGGGATCGGGACTACAGACCCCGGGACAGCAGCTCCGACAGCGGTCGAGAAGGCTCCTGAGAGCAGGACCCCCGAAAAAGCCAGGACGACAATAAAAAGGAGCCCATCAAACCAGCTGGTGAAGAAATTATAACTAAAGATTTAAACGAGAAACCCGTTCGGCACTAACCTCAGTAGCCGAACGGACAGAGGCTCGGACCAATGAGGTTTCTCTCCGAATAGTTCACGTTAACCTCGTGTGGCACGATGACGAACCACCAACAGTGGAACTTATAGGGAAAGACTTTTTAGGAGGAAAAGCCAAGCTTTACGTAGATACGGGAGCGGAGCTATCATTAATCAAAACCAAGAAGTTGAGATCGAGCGCACATATAGATAAAAGCAATCGGATAACGAAAATGGAAGTTGCTCAGGGAGCATGCGATACCGAAGGCCAAGTAACAATGCTCATAGAAGGGCAAGAATGGAAACTGCACACAGTCCCCGACAGCCTATGCATTACCGAAGACGGTTTAATCGGCTGGGACATGATAAGCAGACACCACGGCGAGTTAAGCGCGCGCCGAGGATTCGTCGAATTCAACGAAAGGAAATTCCTGTTCGCGAGCGAAAGCGCAATCGCAAGGCCCAATCACGCAACCCCATCTGAGTCCGACAACTCTAGTGTTGAATCAATCACGTATCGTGATAATCTCAAGTATGCCGAATCAACCGACTCTGATTATGTTACACTCCCCCGTAAAACTCGTAAACTAATAGCGGCCCTATGTACAAGTGATGTCCCTGTGGGTTGGACCCCACTGCTAGATTTAGGCCCAGGCTTAATATTTGGGAATTTTTAGACACAAACCACAACGGTATCGTCTATGCCTAGTGTATAAACATGACCGACGACAATAAGGTCATCCCCACGCCACGGGTAATATTCAAACCTTACGATGAGGCGAGACCCTATAAAAATAACGATTTTCAGGTCGACAAAGAGCGAGCCAATATAAATCTGAGGTATGTCAGCCGATTATATGAACAGAATCGTAATGAAGATTCCGTCGAGGAATTCTCCCAATACACGGAAGTATTGGATTTCAATGATCAACCTCATGCGCAACCCAAAGTTAAGAGCGCAGAGAGTAAATAAGATCATGGAATTAGCTGATTTAGACGGTGCGACCGAGGAGGGATGCGAAATGATAAGGAGTTTGATAGATCGATATGCATGCGGGTTTGGATTAGACGGAGAGTATCTTTCCACTACCCCACTGATCCAGCATAAAATCGTTCTGTCGGACGATAAAGTAATAAAATGCAAACGTTATCGATATCCTCCTGCTCTAGCAGACCGCTTACAAGACGAGATAGATAAACTCGACAAAGCGGGAATAATAGAGCCCTCCACGTCGGCGTACTGTTCCCCCACGTGGATTGTGCCCAAGCACAACGACGCCCAGGGAAACAAAAGATGGCGACTAGTAACAGATTTTCGCGAATTAAACGAAATAACTGTGGGAAGTTGCCACCCGCTGCCATTTACTTAATTTAATAGATAAGCTAGGCGCGGCGAATTACATAACGATTATGGACTTGAAATCGGGATTTTATCAAATAGAAATGGATCCCGAGTCCGCGCACCTTACCGGCTCATCGGGGCCGAGGGGCTGTTTTCAATACAGAAGAATGGCCATGGGTTTAAAAGAATCACCCAACACTTTCATACGAGCAATGGAGCTAGTTTTTGCCGCGCTATCTCGGGATGAGATAGATGTCTATCTAGATGATATCATGGTGTTCTCTGAAACGCTGGAAGAACATCGAAGACGACTCGACAGAGTATTAGACAGGTTAGCCCATGTAAACTTAACGATAGAACCGAAAAAATGCCAATTCTTGAAGCATGAAGCCAAGCTTCTAGGACACATAGTTGGCGGCGGTCAAATACGAATGAATCCGGAAAAGTTAAGTGCCGTTAAGGATTATCCCGTCCCCACCTCGGCGAAAAAGGTTAAGCAATTTCTAGGATTCACCGGCTACTATCGCCGATTTATAGAAAATTATGCTAAAGTGTCGAGAACGTTAGCAGCGCTTACGTCGGTAAAAAATAAATTCGAATGGACCGACGAGCATCAACAAGCGTTTAACACCTTGAAGGACAAGATGTGCGAAGAACCAGTTCTCATATCGCCAAATTTGGAAGAACCTTTTATAGTTACAACTGACGCGTCAGTTTACGCTATAGGAGCTATACTTAGTCAGGGCCCATTGGGAAAGGATCGACCCTGCGCGTATGCGTCTAAATGTCTAAGAGGAAGCAAATTACGCTACCCCACGTATGATAAAGAGTTACTCGCCCTAGTGTTTGCGAAAGATCAATTTAGACATTATCTATACGGGCGCAAGTTCACGGTCGTGACATATCACGAGCCTCTGAAACATTTTCATTCGAGCAAAAAACCTGACCTCCGGTTTAATCGTCTTAAGGCATTGCTACGCAGATACGACTTTGAAATCGTATATCGTCCGGGCATGAAGAACGCCAACGCGGACGCTCTATCTCGAAATCCAATTAAGATGAAGGGAATGTTGAGCATACCGAAAAGAGGTGAACTTTACGAGTTAGCCGAAGAACAAGACGATGCCGATAATAACGTCGAAGGCGAGCATCCACCCGCTCTAATTTTGATGGGCCCGGCGAAAAGAAAAAGGGACACGGACCTCGACGGATCCGGAAATCCACGCGATCGAAAACTCGGCAGAGCTGTAATAAGCGACGACGATGAAAGTAACGTCAGCCGACAGGGGAACGCTCGTAGTTCGTACCCATTAAGAAGACGAGGGAACCGCGTGAGAATTCCCGAATCTACAGAGGAGTCAGAGCCCGTGATCATTCAAGGTCAGTCTGACGGAAAACTCGCATGCATGTGACGCGACGAGCGTATGAATCAGGGTGTAGCGGCGGCGAGCATACCCCTTAACAAAAGGGAGCATAGCTTATCAATGCCCAAAACCGCGGATAAATCTGCTACGCCGAAAAATAGCGAGGCCGCGGAAACACCTGCCGAGTATGAAGGGCCCGTCAGGGATACCACCACCGCTTCTAGCCGAAAATAGGGCGATCATAGAACACGACACACATAGATACAGTATTGTGTAAGAAGGGCACCTTCCGGTTGGACGTTGAGGAAAGTAGAGGTCTTCGCGATCATAGAAGTTCACTAGCAATTTTTATTCAAGACGCGGATGACGATGACCTTATAATACCCCCTAAACAAGAGGGAGAGGACTGGGGAACGCATAAAGACCCGACACTCCCAAGTTCCTTGGGAGGAACCAAAAAGGAGGTGCGTACTTTTGACACTCAATTCGAGTGTCTAGAACCAGGTATTCCCCTTGAACTCGTGAGAGACATGCCGACTACACCTCGGGGAAACTGCTTATTCCACTCCTTAATCAGGTTAGCCAATTTAGACGTTACCACTCAGGATCTAAGGAGAAGACTCTTAAGATCACAGGCTAAACAAATGTGCGAGGATCCGGATGAGGTTATCGGAGTCCTAAGATCGGACCATCAATACGGAACTAGTGACTGTATCTATATTTTCGCGAAGGAATATCATCTAAATGTCTGTGTACACTTTAGCTATTCACGTATACACCCGGTTGTATATTGTCATTTTATAGCACACAAAGGCTGTGAAACAATACACTTGAAGTTGTGTGATAGTCACTACACGCCATACATGAAAAGGAGGGAGCCCGCGAGAGTTTCTACGCGAGAAGGTAATGAGGGCATAGCCGCTGACCTTCGGAACAGCCCTATTACATTGACGAACTCAATAAACGTTAATGACGCAGGCCCTCGCCAATTTCTTAGAGACGACGCACGAGAACCAATAAGCGCCGTTGGTGTACCAATATCACCGTATAACTCAAATAACATACCACCCAACGTCGAACAACAGGAGGCCATGGAGGTAGAATCGTCGGAATCCGCTGAGGAGGCCGAAAATTCGGCAGAGTCAAGGTCGACGTTGAGGGCGCTCGAGCGGTACTGCATAACAAGACCACGGTATCCACGGGACTCCCCACCATGGGTCCCCGTGGAACCGCCGACATTTACACATATGCGTACGGTTAACGAACATCCGTTTAAGTATAAGGATAATATAGTTTTTCTGTTATCCGCGGACGGATATTTTGAAACCGATGTAATCGATGCGTTAATTGAACGAAAATATATTAACGGGGACCGATTACAGGAAATGGGCAAGGAAATGGGCGATACGATACATTCGATGGTTCAAGACAATCTGGTATTGGGAGTTGTCACCAAAAAATACATCGACGATCGCCCGTTGCGATCAAATATTAAGAAAACAGTAAAATCTATAAAGAATTTCTGCGTCGACTATGATTTATATAGTCTCTCCATTGCACGTGACCTGGGTATACTAACAAAGCCCGAGTGGGAATCCTTCGTGGAGGCATGTAATCAGCTATTCGATGGTAAGGAAATTAGCGTCGCGCTTTTAAAAAATAATCTACCGATACCAAAAACTGAAGATCGATTTGCCATTCTAAAAGAATATCACGAATCTTCGATTGGAGGACATCTGGGTATTACAAAAACGTACAGCAAAATCGCACACGATTATTATTGGAAAAACATGTGACCCAACGTGATACAATTCGTAAAAGGCTGCGCCAAGTGTCAGACTCATAAATCGATTCGAGTAAAGACTAGACAGCCGATGGTAATTACGAACACTCCGTCGAGAGCGTTTCAGCAAATATCGCTCGATTTTTACGGACCTTTAGCAGCAACGTCGCGAGGTTATCGATACGTGTTAAGTATGCAAGATCTTTTAACAAAATATTGCATATTAGTCCCAGTAAAACACGCCACCGCTGAGGAAGTGGCCCGAGCTCTTATAAGGTATTTTATTTCATACTTTGGACCACCTACTGCCATATTAACGGACCAGGGACGTCATTTCCAAAACAAACTCTTAGAAGAGCTAGCTGCCCTTTTCCAAATCGATATGTATAGAACGACAGCCTATTACCCACAGTCGAATGAGAGCATAGAGAGAATGCACCATACACTGACGGAATACCTAAGAGCGTATGTGGAAAATCAAGACAAATGGGATCAATGGTTGGATCTATGTCAACACGCGTATAATACGTCGGTCCATGACGCGTCGGGATTCACCCCGCACGAGTTCGCATTGGGACAACCGGCGAGAACTCCTTCCCAGTTCCCCTCCCGCAAGTCCCTTGTGACGTACGAAAGCTACGTCACGGGCCTGAGTGACATACTTTGCCAACTGCAAACTATGGCAGCTCTCAACCTGAGCCAAGCGAAATACCGATCGAAGTATTACTGAGATCGAAGGCTAAACACGAGGCATTTCAGAGAAGGAGAGCAAGTATATTTACTTAAAGAGCCAACCTCCGGTAAAATGGATGCCCAATACGTCGATCCTTATGAAATAATGAAGTTAGATTATAGAATAAATAATGCTATCATAACGCGCGACGATAGTACAAAAACAGTCCACATGGACAAATTAAAGAGGGCAGTCGACCTCATGACACCCAATTCGAACAATAATACGTAGCGATAAAATTAAAAGGAGTCAATCATAGATTAAACCATTTATATTATAAGTAATTATATAATAAGGAAAATTCATATGTATAAGTATATTTAATTATTATTTACACGTGGCGTCCTAAAGGGCGGCTCCCGGACGAGCCACGAGCAAAAATAACGTAATTAATTCTACACATAAATCAAACAAAAAAAAACAATTTTAGTAATAATAAAATAATGGGTGTTATTAAATACTAAAATAGGATATGTAACGATATACATCTAAGGAAAATTAATATTTAATAATTAATAATAAGTACATTAGCGTAAGTCCGTTTTGATAAAACAAAAAGAACATAGATCAATACGATTCTTACGGGGACAGAACGAAGGACGCCAGCAATTGACGAGACGCCATTAATACGCTACTCTGTACATCTAATTAGGACCACTCATATAAAAGCCAATTGAATGTAATTGGCGACAAATATTAAACAAGGAAATAATCCCACCATATTGACATTATGTCCGGCCAGTCAACGTGCCAGCAAGCACAATGTGAATCTCGAACTTCATAGACTATAAAAGTCAGGAAATACGCGTCCGAGAACATACAATTTAAAAAAAAAAATAAACTTGAGAGACAAAATATAAGAACTTTAAATTGTTCTCGAAAAAAATATTTAAAATTTCTACAAAATTTATATAATAATTTCCCTAGGAAAACAGTAAAAACAAAATTTTCCTTAATTTTAATCATATTGAGCCCAAAATTTTGTAAAAAATAGGCTCAAAATTTCAAAAAAAGAGGAAAGCAATTTTATTTTACGTTTTCTTCATTAAAATTGTTAATTTTTAATTAAATTATTAACACTAAGTAATAACAGTGGCAAAACCCTTACCGCATCGGCCACACAACGTATAAAATCCTAGAGACAAATTTTTACTTATATATTAAGGTTAGCTTTAAAACTGATTAATAATATTACTTAAAGCTTCCATTTGATACCCGTATTAAATTAATAATTATAAAAGAAGTAATTAATAATCATAAAATAATTAATAATTATAAAAATGTTAAATTATATAAACCAAAAGAAAATTCATATAGTTTCTAAAAAGGTAGAATTTATGAATTATTAATGTTATTAATAATTTATTTAAATAAAAAATCCCCAGCTTATTAAATTAATTAATAAAATTAAAATAAAATCAATTGAGTTTATAAAAATTTGTAAAAAAAAATTTTATTATTATATAGTCTATAATTTAATTTTTTTATAAACTTTAATTAAAAAAAAAAAAAAAAACAAATTTACTGAATGCTAAGATTATGTACACTTAAATTTAATGTGTATATTAAATTTTGCGAAATAGTAAAATTAGATATAATAAATTTATAATTCATAACTTGTATAAAAAAAAAATTTAAGAATTTTATATTTATGAATAATTTAATTTAATTTGAATTTTAAGTTATTCAATAATTTATTCTAAAATAGATTTTAATTTTGTAATTTAAAAAAAAAACATTAAAATATAATAAAATATAATACGCGAAGAAACATTTTTATTTGATAAATACATTTGTTGATCATTCAAATTGTGTATTTAATTTATATTCAATATATTTATAATATTACAATATGAAAAATCAAAAAAATTTCATATTGAGTGGAAAGGATTTAATGAAATATCTAAAAATTCAATAAAACATGTCTTTTTATATCATAATTTTGTAAAATATGTAATGCTACTCAATTTTATAAAAGAAAAAATAATAAATTAAGTTTAGTTCTTGGTTTTAAGATTTAAGTATTAAAAATATAATTTTGTTATTTTTTATAAAAAATATATTGTTTATAGCATATAGTGAAAGGCATATTTTATATAATTTTGAAAAATTTAGATGAAATTTAAATTAAAATAAATATAAATTTAAACAAAATCATAAATAATAAATAAAATTAACTTGATAAAAATAATAAATTATTAATAAATGCGAATAAAATAAATTATAAATTGTTAATACTAAATATTAATTATATAATAATAAATTTTAAATAGGAAGAGAAAAAACACACAAATAAACATAATAATTGATTCAATTATATTAAGAGAAAAATATAATATTACATAGAAGATACAAAATGTTATAACAAAACCAGGAATATTCATTATTACAATTTGTATTACAATTAAAATTAAAAATGATAATTCACAATTAAAAGTATAGGTGTTAATTATTACACTAAACTATGATATTGTGTTGATTTACGTTAGACAATTCACTTTTTGTTAGAGTCTATATTTTTGAGATTATTAATAGCTTCAGCACGAACAAGTTGACCCGTTGCAGGAATTCTTAACCCCGACGAGGGAGGCTTTATCAGGTCGCCGCGCGCTCCTCCATAAGGGAGGCGTAGGTAAGACCTTCCTCCTCGCACTGCTCCTCTTCTTGGTTAAGAATGGCGAACCACACGCCTCGGAGATCGGATGGAGCAATAAAGCACCCCCAGTGCTGATGGGAATCATTGTCTTCCCGCATATTGGCCCTTTCCCGGCGAATGGATCTTCTATGCTCCTCGACCACACTCTCCACTTGGTCGAATGTCGCCGCGTCACTTTCCAATAGGAGAAGGGCCACGCGGCGGGGCAAAGGTGTTGCCTTTCCGACCCAAGGCCATATCTAAAAATAACGAAAATTAAATTAAACTAAAAAAAATTAAATTAAAAAATTAAAGTTTTTGACCACTCAAAGTATACTGCGAGCAATTGACTGATAAGCCGTGGAGAACCAGACAGTTCAGCGACAATGGAATCCATGTTGGAGGTGGTTGGCACAATTCACTTAATTATTTCACCATGGACCGGTACACGTTTAAATAAGCAAAAAATATCGACGTAATGTAAAAACTCCGTCGACCAATCCTGCGTCGCGAGTCCCCGGTGGGAACACCTAGACGCGACGCGTGAGAAAATTTTAGCCACCCGCAACTCCATAATAATAATTACTTAATGTTCAAACTATTAATAATTAAATAATAAAACAATTATCCATCGAATATGATAATTCACAATTAATCAAAAAAACTTAACACCCGTAACTATTATCACTTATTCCAACTAATAACCCAATAAAATCCTAACCCAAAGGTAATTTATTAATGCATAATATCATAATTTTGACAATAATATTACAAAGGGCAGGCAGGGCAAGAGCACGAGGCGTTGCCTGAAGGAAGGTTAAAATACTGAGGCAAAAATAAACGCAGGTATCGTAACTACTTGTATTAAAATAATTTTTAATTAAAGTAACTATAATAATTCAAAAATTATTACACTGCCACAATAGAAACCCACGCAATACGCCGTTAATTCAACAAAATTACATAAATTATGCATTAGCGCTGTAAATACGCTTAAAAGAAAAATTACACTATTAACAAACTAATACAGTAAAACCCTTTATTACAGGCCCGGGACGCTATCTAAAATTAACGAAGCAGGCTCGATCACAACAACCAATAACCCGGGATTTTATAAACATAAAATGGGAATGCTCAGTACAATTAAAACACACTGGATTACAATACAACATATTAATTTAAAAGAATTCCTCACAATGGACCCAGACACTTTGCTTGTTTTCGGCAAAATTAACAAAACGTGCAATACTCTTTTCACAGATTACGGATGTCTAAACAAAATCAAATACTTAAAGGATTTAATTGACAATAATCAAAAGAGTATTTCGCATTTAAGAAATCTATTATCTGAAACCAATTGCAAAAAGTATAAACGCTCGCTTTTACCTTTCATAGGCAAAATTAACAAATATTTATTCGATACGCTGGACGAGGAAACGGAAACAAAAATAATGAATGCGCTTCAAAAAACCAATAATATCACCTCAAAAATATCTAATTTGGTTTACGAACAAACTAGAATAATAAATTCAAAGTTAGCTAGCCAAGACGATAATATTATAACCTTATATAAAAATATTTCAATTATTTAAACCTTTAACGAAATGCAACGAAATTTTGATAAACTAGACGAACTCGTCTATATAATGACAGTTAAAAATAATAAATTTGCCCGAGATTTACAAACAATCATAACGGCGTTAACATTAGCATCATCAGGCATTATACATGATGCTTTTATTAACGACAATCCTCCTTGTGACTTGATTAAAACAATTAATGAATCGAGTAACGGATTAAAATTGCCCTTACAGCCCAATGCCTCTATTATTGACATACTAAGGGCATCCGATATTAAAATAATGATAGCTCGTACCATTTTAATTTATTATATTTCGACACCATTAATAAGCTACGAATCGTATGCTTTATTCAAAATAATGATTTGGCCTGAACCACAGGCCATAGCGATAGTTTCATGTATATAAATCCTGCCACAGAGTACTTAGCAATAAATAGTCAATCGAGTAAATTTATTCCTTTGACAACTGACTCTATGGACTCTTGCAAAAAGGTTGACAACAATCTACTATGCCCAAGAATAAGCCAAAAAGAAGAAATTGACGAACACAGTCCCTGTGAAATTAGATCGTTTTCCCTCAGCTACCCTTTGACAACGAAAAACTGCGACATAATGATCTCCCATAGGAGCAAGCCATTTTTTAATCGACTCAAGGGTCTAAATACTTGGATATATGCCACAATGCGTAATATCGAAATGCAACTATATTGTAACAATATTGTAATCGGGAACGAAATAATCAGGGGAACTGGAGTTATTAAAGTCAATCAAAATTGTACTTGGAAGTCGCAGAAAATAACCTTGTACGCGGATTATAACATACGTAATCACAACTTTGGCATTATTTTGGAAAATCACAAATTAGAACTGACTAAGCTATACGATAACATCGACAAATTAAACAACATACGAGACGAAATTTCTACTTTTACAAATGATTTATTTAATTATAAAATCAAAGACACAATAACTGACATTAAATTAAAGGACATCGAGGAAAGAGCTAAGCTAATAAGCGAAATTGGTAATACAAATATTTCCACCACCTTATCTATAAAAATCACGGGAATAACTATAGCTACTGCTGTCATAGTTATCACAATAATTATATTTATAATCATATTTAAATGCCGAAGGGCTATTAAAATACAAAATCGTATAATAACAAATCACGAATCAAATGTTAATTTTTCAAAAAAAACGAAAAAAGGGGGAAAAAAAAAAAAAAAACCCAAATAACTAATTTTAATAGACTGTTTCAGCCTATAGATCAACTACAATATGAATAAATTTAAAAAAAAATATATACCACTGGACCACAACATTTGGAAAAATCAAGGAAATTTGGAAACAATAATGAACCATTCAATCTAAGAAGGATGTGGATCAAGATAGATAATAATCAACGATTCACTAATCCAAAAAAAAAAAATTTTTTTCTCTATTTTGTATTTACATATTACGACAATTGTAAACAACATATGATATCTATAAACTGTAAACAATAATTATTATTAAATCATAAGTATAATAATTATTGTATCGCTAAGATATTTTGTAAAAGAAAAATTTAAAAATATTGCATATAAATTTATAAAAAAGAAGAGATGCGTTACATGAACATATTATAATTCAAACACGCACACATACATTGACACACACATCTTATCATATTCCTAAGCGGCGCCAACGGGGTCGTTGATGGGGCGGCAGCGGACGTGTTACGTACGCTTTGCAGCTGCATCCGCTGCATAGCAGCGTATTACCTTAAATTCTTGGAAAGGGATCGCGAACCTGCGGGAACATAGATAAGAGTGTTCCCGTCGTTCAGCGGCTCGCACGTCAAAATTTGCTGAGTGCGCGTATTCCGGGCGCTCGGAGCCTACGTGGCTAGCAGGGACGGCGTTCGTCGCCCCGATAACGCGCTTCGGTGGCAAGCACCCGAGGAATCCGCGGACTCAGCACCCCAACCGTGGGACTGCGGACCCGCGGCTGCTCTCGCGGATGCTTCCAAAATCGGGGAGAATCATCCTCCACGGCTCTCGCGAGCCAACTTGGAAGTCATTCGTGACGGACCCGCGGATCGCGCAACACCTCTTAAAAAATCCTAAGTTTCATACAAAACTTTAATTATTTCACCGCGACGCGTAATACAACATTTACGACAATTTTTAATTTCGGTACTTCGTGGAATACAAGCGCCGCGTCTCCTCTTTAATTCATTTCACATAATAAATAATTCTATTTGTATACGGAAGTATTTTGATTTCAATTCTTGTAAACTTCACCTTCCGCCGAGGAGATAGAGATAACTCCGAATAGCCATACGGAACGGGGCTTCGGGTTACGTATACGCCTATATTTAAAGGGCGTAAATACGTAACGTAATAAAATGAAAAAAATAATAAAATTATATGAATAATTAAGAATTAGCGAACTTTATAAAACTTTTAATTTAAAAATTTAAAGCTTCCACCACTCATCGAAGCACAATTGAAAATGACGGGTTTGTTGTTGTTTAAATCACGGAGAACTATGAGCTAAATATTTATGTTTATATAAAATTTAAAGGTCCTCGGAATTAACCGTCACTACTCTTTACAATGTAAAATTTAGATTCATAGAAAACAATAACGTAAGATAGTATTGGTTGTGTTAAATATCATTAGAGTAGCCGCGATCTTGAAAACAAAAACATAACGCTACATATATATAAAAACATACACAAATTACATATACTAATTGAAAAAAATTTAAAGGGACAGCTATTTCATATTTCCAAAACGCGAAGCAATAGTTGAAAGTTATTTAAAGGGATAATTATGTACGATGAATAAAAAACATAAATATTTATGCGAAAAAAATGTATAATAATATTTATTTCAAAACAGACATGAATTGTACCTGATGATTATTTATTAGCGGTCAACTATTTAGTAAGGATAAAACCAAATTAATAATGATGTGGATGAAATCTAAATGATATATAAAATATTATATACTTAAAATAGTCATGATATTCGTATATAGATTATAAAAAGTGTCAGAATCTATGTCTGATATAATTTATTATTAAAATAATCGCTGAGGGCTCCCATACCTTTTTACATATCTGCATTTTTTGAAACTGCACTTAACAAATTAAAGGATATTATATCTGAAAATTTGTAATTGTTTTTTAGATTTTAATATCATTTTTAAATTATGATATAAGAAATAAAAAGATGCAGAAATCATGTACAGCGTTGTTTTTTTAAACAATATCGGTTGGGTTTGTGATTCTCACATACTTATAAATGCATGAATTTTTTTAATTTGTATTTAAAAATTCAAATGTTTCAATTACTGAAAAATTGCTAAAACTTTTTCTAAAACATACTAGATATAAAAATATTTGTCAACTTACCAATTGCATTTTTAAAATAGTATTTTTAGCCATGTATCATTGTATAAGTACCAAAAAATTAAAATTATAACGCCTTGTGTATCCTGAGCATGAGAGAGAGAGAGAGAGTATGAAGCTGCAAGAATGGGTTGATACAGGTGAGAGGTTTTAAGAATGAGAGAGAAAAACTTGATGCGTGAATATGAGAGAGAGAGAGAGAGATAGAGTAGGAGAGAGAGAGTGAGAGAGAGAGAGAGAGAAATCGTACGAGATGAATGAGTGGATTCGGGAATGAGAGCGAGAGAGATTGAGATGCTATATATTGAGATTGACGAAGACAGAGAGGGCGCACGCACGAGAATGAGAGACCATGAGAATGAGAGAAACAGACACAATATAGCTTGACAGATTGAGAGTGAGAAAGAAGGCGAGAGCTTGTAAGAGTGAGAAAGATAGAAATGTCATTAAAATATGGTTCGAATATTAATTGTAAATAAAGTACTACAAAAATTGTTATTAAATGAATATATAAATAGTAAAGTAAATGGATTCTAATACATATACATGCATGTGTATTTATATTGTAAAAACCAATTAATCAGATAATAAGTTTTTAAATTTAATTTATTATTTGAAAAATAATAAAATACAAGTTTTAATAAAGTATTTTAAAAAATTACTCGTAAATTTAAATAAATAAATTTTACTTTTAAAAAAATAAGTGTTAAAGATAATTGTATTAGTTTTTAATAAGATTGGATGAGAAAAGAATAAAAGCGGTATATATAAATAAATTTTATTTATAATTATTCTCAATATTATACAAATGAATTATAATGTTAGAATTTGGTTATAGTGAACCTAGCATACCTATAAGCATTCATTGTAATCGTAAATTCATGTACATAACGTTGCGTATGTGTTTGATTTGAAAAATCTGCTTCTGCTCGGCCGATCGTCTTTCATTTTTACAAATTCGTATTTAATTTTCATCTCTGGTCATACGAAGAACCCCACTATGCTTCCAATGGGCATATCCATGGGCATCCGTAAGAGGCAGCACCTTCTTGCCACCGAATTTTGTGGACACGCTTCCCTATGCTACCGCGCAATCTCCCAATTCATCTCTGGTATGTATATTTGCATAAATATTTATTTCCATGGTACTATTTCAAATTAATATTGTTCTCTTCATTTGTAAGTTAAATATTTAATACTTTTTTCAGTAAATAATAGAACAATTAATAATAGAAAGAAATAGATATAATTATTAGAATAATTTGGTTTTAAAATATTACTTATTTATTTAAAAATTATCAATGCTATTTATCCCTTATTGCTGGTATCATAATTAGCACAGCTGGTACCCCCCACCTCCCGTTTTGCTGGTATCATAATCATGGTATTTTAAGAAATGGAAAAGGTGCATTTAAAGAAATTTTCAAACAAAATCTTAGTAACACAAAACTTTTCGCACATGTTTGGTGTTTCGTGCAATTGGTCACACAGATGTTTGACGAACATTTTCATTTCTACGGGAAACAAATTTTACTGCAATTGCATTTTCGTTTTCCTGAACAAAATTTTTAAAGATTCTTTGAGAATAAAGCTAAAACATTATATTCAATGTATTAGAATTATTTAAAAAAATGAATCGAATTTTTTTGTTAAACTTTTAGTAATATATAAATTTTTTTTTCATCAAATAATTTTTAAAATTGTTCTAATTATTAAAAATTAATATTTTCAAAAATAGTTTATAATTTTTAAAATTAACAAATTTTTTCAAATTTTTTTTTTCCTCAAATAATTTATTAAAATTGGTAAAATTGTCTACAAAAAACATTTTCATTTCTGTTTTTAATATTAAAAATAAGAGAAATTCTTCATGCATTAGTAAAAGTAGTAGGTAATACATTTATTGCTTTACCTGGGCCGAAGTTCAAAATCGGCAAACGGCACATGGAATAATAAAAGTATTAGTTTATACTCTCACTATTGTATGTAAATCTTTTCGTATACAATTGATAGATCAGGCGAATTTACTGTACTTATACATCGCTTTTAAAAATTCTAAGCACATAAAGATTTATATTATTTCAAAATATTTTAAAGACAATATATATATTTATATTGTATTGAAAATAATTTGTTAAAATTTTTTTTCTACTTTTATTTAATATTATTTGTAATTTATAAATTTCAAGTTTATTCACGCCGGATGACTTATGTTCTTGCTCTATAAAAAAATATATTTTATATAAGTACTTCGAAACCTATTTAAAAAAAAGGTATATATAGATGTATGAACTACGAGTAAAAGAAATAGACATCTGAAATATTTCGAGCTTTGAAAATAATTTTATGATTATTTCAATTTCTTATTGAAATGTAAATAATAATCATAAAATTATTGATAAAAATGTTTTTCAGTTATACTAAATTATTTTCAAAGCTCGAAATATTTCAGATGTCTCTTTTTTTTACTCGTAGTTCGTATAGCTGTATATACTTTTTTTTAAAATAGGTTTCGAAGTGCTTATAAAAAAATTTTTTTAGTTTCCCATGTGTCCACCCGGAGCGCTAAAATCGCTTCGGAAGTGCGAGAGAGAGAAAAGATATTTTAACCACCATGTTTGTTTCTTATGTAAAACATTGAACTTAACATTCTCTTATTTACTGTTCTGTGTTGCTGATGATAAATGGGGCGTTTGTTCCAAATTTGAAAAGCTGTACGCTACTGCCTCTAGCGGTTGAACTATCTTCTTGTTCGAGGAGGAGATTAGGGGTGTCAAAAATGAGGAGTGGGGTAAGTTACAAGTTATGCTGGAAAAACAGTGCTGCGTCTAACGGACCAGATTCAACTAACTTCATATTCGAGACGGAACTTAAGGGGAAATAAAGGAATGAGAGTAGATGATGACGTATACTTGTAAGGGGAAATTCTACAAATCATATGATCAACTACACCCTACATATCCATGTCCCATGTGTTGAAGTACATGTACACGGCTGCTATAAACATCAAATTGAATTCGATTTTGATGAAAAACTAAGAATCGTTATAATCAATTACAGGACCATTAGTATGATTATATATATATACATATATATATAATATTAAAATTTATATTTAATATTTCTATTTATATTATATTGTTAAATAAAAAAAAAATTAAAATATCAAATGTATATATTACTAAAATAAAGTAACTTTAAATAAATACATTTTTTAGTGCATATTTATTTCATAAATTCATTATTTATATATGTGTGAGTTTATAAGCATTATAATATAAAAAAATCAAAAAAATTTAACTTTAATGAATAAAAAGACTTTATTTAATCTTTACCATGAAATCATGACAATAAAATGATGTTAAATTAGATACATGTTATTAACAACGATTTGTAATGATATAACAAAGTTTTAATCATTTTAGATGATATATTTCTTAATTATATTCCTGATGAAATATAAAGATTCTTCGCTTTAACTTTAATACGTATTATTTAATCTTCTATTGATAAAATCATAATTTCATAATTACATTCAAATATTTATTATTATTTTATTAATTTTATTATAATGATATATATGTAGCTTGATAAAATATTATACAGTCAATTTGATATATATTTTCTGATATCACTCCTGACTTACACTAATAATGTTAATAACAATAAATTTGTTTGTATTACAATATTATTATTTTACTGAACGCGACTTATGAAGTTGTTTTAATCTTTGTAGATTTTAGATTTATTATTCTTAAAGTTATAAATGTATAAATTAATCCTATTTTCATATTAATTAATATTTTTTAATGTAAATAAATATTGTGTAAAAGAAAGAGAGGTAGAGAGACCAGCTATCATAGAAAAGATGCACAGAGTAGGTAAGAGCAAGAGAGAGGAATCATAAAGCAAGAAAGACTTCGTCTACTATAGCACAGGTGCACCGAATACATCATATGGTATGACATAGAGAGAGAGAGAGAGAGAGAGAGAGAGAGAGAGAGAGAGAGAGAGACAGACAAACAGACAGAGTAAAACAAATTAATGAATGAAGCCATAACTTAATAAGAAGCGTGAGAGAAACAAAATATGAGTATGAGATAGAGAGAGACAGAGATGAAATGTACACTTGTTTCTTGTTACACCAAAACATCGGCATATTCTGCGCGAGCCAGAAATCAAAGCTTCGCAATTTGACTATTTTCTTATATTTTTGTTTTTCGCCGCATACAATGTTGCAACATTTACATTCAAAAGCAATATTGCCATATCTTTTTAAATAAATTTGAATGCCTTTACGGGTTTGATTTCGTTTGCTTGTACAATTTTCCCTATGAATGGTCCGACCGACGGATAACATTAACTCCCGATTTTTTTTTAACATATGATGCCAACGAATTACAATTTGTTATAATTGATTTTTTCAATTGACATTTTTTTATTTCAAGTAAGCGATACATCCCCTTATTAATTTAAACAATAATATATACCGAAATCATCTATGATAAGTTTCAAGCTTTTCGAAATACTTTAGATCATAAAATTTAACTTTCAGTGCCGGCTCACAATAAAGGACACATGGGGTTATAGAAAGTGTAGGGTTCTGTAATTTCTTGATACTTGTATATGGGTATTTGTTTCCAGTCTTCCTATTTACAGTTGGAGCCCCCTGTGTAATGGTATCGTTTTTTTCCAATAGATTTTAAAGCACTTATAAAAAATTTTAGTTAGGGCCACGGACTCTTCAGAGATCACTAGTGTTTCTATATGCACGAGAGAGAAAGAAGATATTTCTGCCGCCATGTTTGTCGCCAAAGTTTAATACGGGACCTATCGTTCTCTTAGTGTCTGTTCTGTGATTTGAGCAATGCAATAAATTTAAATAGAAGAAAAGTAATTTTCAATAATTTGTATAGAGGACTACTTGTAAATGAGATCCCAGTCATAGTCCTTTATGGTGGTTATTTATAAAATAACTATAGGGCGAGCTTCTCAGAAATATTGTTCTTCTGAATTGTTATCTAGTTAGAGTGGTCAAGAATCTTGAGATTGAGTAAGCCAAGACGAACCATTTCTTTATAAAATGAGTCTTCAGTTGATAATTATATAATACCTTGTGAAACACTATCAGTTAAATTTAAAATCTCAAGATCATGCTTCCAATTATAGTGATTAATGAGTTTTATATTTTTGCTATTTTATTTCTTCTGAAGTTCTTGCATTTTGAAGAATGAATTTTAATCTAAACCAAAGTGACTTATGAATCTGTTCCCAAATTATTATTGATCCTTAATTTTAAACTAACTTTAATGTGTTCCATAATGATTGATAATAGTAAAGCTGCTCCGAGTTTAAAATATTTATAGATTAAAAATTATTTATATAATTATAGTTCTCAGCAGAGCTATAATGATTTTAAAATTAATGAAAGAAGTGATAAATTCCATGTGTGATGATCGAACCACCAAATAGATGCATTATAATACTGCTAGCATTGCAAATTCAGAGGCATCTGAGAATCCATTAGATTCAACCTTTGAATATGAGTATGTGTGTGAACAATCTGAACAATGATACCTTATATGATAATGATAAATTTATTAAATCATTTTTTTATTTTTTTCTAAAATACTTTAAAATATACTGACAAATCTTTAAAACTATCATCTGAAAAAGTGTTTAAATTTTTTAACAAATGATCTTTACGTTGCAAAAGTTAATTTTTATTAAGTTGAAATTTCATAATTATTTATGATCCTACTCTAATATCTTGGTATATAATAAATTATTTAATTTGTAGAAATGTGCTAAGCATACCTCTTACCTGAAACAATGATTTTTATTACATTATATTAACTTGGCCTGTAGTACTATATGTTACCATATTACATAAGCTTATCCTAGAATAATTAGAATTTCTCAATGATTTAGGAAAAGCTATTTTGTTGATTAATTTAAAAATGATGAGGAAATAATTAATAATAAACAATTATTTAGTGAATAGAGATAAATTACTGTAACTTAATGAAATATATTTTTTTAAATAAAATTAGTGACTAACATTATTATATATAACATTTTTCCTTATCTTTCCATTTTGTTAAATTGGTTCTAGTGATTTTGATCAATTGTTCATTATAAAAATTAAATGTAAAGCCCACAAATATAAAGATTATAAAATGATGTATTTTCCATCTTTGGTTTGGTATAGAAACAAATCAAGACTATTCAGGTATTAGTTAATAACTAAAAATTAATTATTGTTAATAAATTTAGACTAGTATGAATGAATTGAGTAATGCAACAGCAGTAAATGTATAACTAGTATTAAAAATCTACATGCTCGGTATCTTTTGTAATTCTATACTGTCAATTTAAATGGTTTAATAAAGAACATTTTAGTTTTCAAGTTTACATTATTTTTATTCAATACAAACAAATATAAATATAAAAGAAAAAACAAATTGTACGAAAAACTTAGTTTATTATTTATTTTGCAAACTTTATTAGCTTGCACTTATACACTTCATAATTCTAAAAAAGTAAAATAAATAATTAAAGCACATTATTATTTTTATTATTGAAACCTATACTAATTAGTATACGATTTTTTACATCTAGTATAACAAACTCTACATTTGTTTGAAGGAAATAACTTTATACTATAAACTTTCATTTAACGATCAACAATTAATAAACAGAATTTAATTTTTAATTATTATTTGCTTGACGTTTTTTATTCTGCAAATTACTACCATAAAAATTTATTATAAATTGATTTCACGATTATATTTCTTAAAAGTGAATGAATTTTGAATAAATTTTTAACTCAGCGTTCCTTTAATATATAAATGTCATTCGATATTAATAGTTCATGGTTTTTCATATTTTGTTGGCCTTGGACTGTTTTAAATCACCAAATCTAGATTCCCCTACACTAACTCAATACATATTATATTAATCCATTCGCAAACACATCATCGCGAATTTTACAGCGCGAATATTTACAGCTATAACTTAATTATATGTGTAAAAAAAATTAGTAAAGAATATTACAATTTATAACTATATATATTAATTATAATTTTTTAACAACTTAAAAAATAATTATATACAATTGTACATGTATAATTTTTATATAAAATAATTTTAAACCTGCAGTATTTAATACACAAAATTCATTACATCATTCAGTATATTAGTCGTTCTTGAATTATTTGACTGATTTAAAATCAAATGATAAAAATACGTATATGTTGATTTTAAGCTAAATTTTTTATAAAATTCATCGATTCTAATTTTCTATTATTAATCAAATACTTTGTCATAATTTTTCAAAAAATATAGAAAACTGAATAAAATATAAAAATAATTACTACTTTGTGTACTTATAAATGTTCACAAAACTGAGAATAAAATTTTGGTTACAAGTCGTCTTAAATATCTTTAGTAATATATGAATAATATATGACTTAAAGCTAGTGTTTATAAATTCATTAATGTTATTGAAAAGGGAAATCACAGCGAATTATGAATTTAACATATTAATTTCACCGAAGTTGAATGATGACGATATGGTTGATGTACCAAAAAATGTATCTTTGCATAAATTATCCTGAAATTTTTTGTAGCAAGATCCCAAATTCTGAAACAATAATATCATAATTAAATTATTTTATCAAGAAAACTATGTATTGATGTAACAGAATAAATTATGAAATAAAATATTGTACAATGTTTATATCATTTTATTGTATGTTTATAAATAGATGTGGATTGCGCTAAAATCGTGTGGTACAGATTTTTTATAAAGAATTAAATAATTAAAAAGTTAGTCAATAAGATGATAACAAATAATAATAATAATAATAATAAAATTTGTGATTCTTGATAGTATAAATATATTAAAAAAAATTTATTGGAATACATTCTAAGTTAATCTCATGATGCTTAAAATTAAACTATTTTAAAAAATGATTACATTAATATAATTAAACCAAACATTTAATAAAATTTTTTTTTATTCAATATTTTTACCTTTTACCTAAATTTATTATTTAAATATTAACCACTTTGTGTATAATTATTATTAAGACTGAAAAAATGAATGTAAAAAGATTTAATCTTTGAATTATGTCTTTTGTTTTTTATTATAATTTTAAATTAAAAAATATATTTTTTAAAAGAATGAAATAATTGAAAAAATTATTAATAAAAATTAAAGATGAAGATCAACAATGCATACTCAATGGTGATAAATTGATCGTGAAATATAGTGGCGAAATAAAAATTAATTACAAAATTCTAATATTTAAATTAATATTTAATATTATAATACAAAAATCAGTAAAAATTTTTTTACATAAAATAAACGGAAATGGTATAATGAAGAATAAAAAATATCATTTTTTTTAAACGTACATTTAAACTTCCTTGAATGAGTTTAAAATTGTTGAATAGAAATTAAACAATAAATGTATTGCAGTAATACAATTACATAAAATTAAAAGTGATATTTTGAAAATACCAAGACTTTTTAAAAATGTAGATAAATTATTTATCAATAAATTATAGAAAGTCTGTTTTATTGAGATTTAAATCTTTTAATAAGGATATTATGAATATTATAAAAATATTATAGTTGTAATGGTAATTTTTAGGATTGAAATATTTGAGTTCCTAATACTAAAAATGTTTTATTTTTTGCATATATTATGATAGAATTGAAAAATACAATAAATAGTAGACATATATTAGATGTACATAAATATTGTGTAACTCAAAAACTAATTTGCAGATTGCCTTTGAAAAAAATAATATTTATTCCATTGCCGTGACTACAAAAAAAAATTTATTTTCAATTTTTATTTTTTATTTGAAAAAATTTTATGCATTTTAAAAACGAAAATTTGAAAGTCTTATAGCCAAACAAATTTGGAGTATAGCAAAACTTACATAATTCTTAAGAACCTTCTTTGAGGTATATCTGCATATATTTACATTATACTTGAAATAGTTCAAATGTTTATTCAATATTTTTAAAGTAATAACAACAATAAACTAATAAACTTAAAAATTAAAAACTATTTAATAATACTATTCAATAAATTTTATCTGTATTTACAAGAAATGTCGCAAAAAATTCAATCTCACAAAGAAAATGCAATTATTTTCAGAAATTTAATTTTTATTTTTGAAACATGGTCTCATTTTAGAGTAATATAATTATAGTAATGTTAAATAGAATATCCTATTTTATAATAAATAATATTAATCTGGTCAAAATAGCTATCAACAACAGTTTTCATATCTTTATCACCGACAAATTGCTGATCAATGAATCGATTTTTTATGATTAAATATAAAAAATAAGGCACGTGTGGAAGCAATTCATATTATATGAATTATGTGATGATATGGCAATAGCAAATCATAATTAATTTTGTTTATTGCCACATCAGTGCATAGAACTGTTTTTATATAATTTTGTAGACAATAGTCCTGTTAGAATCAATGTAATTTCTTTTTTATTTTACGAATATAATAATGGACCCATATTTCATCAACTGATATAAAATTATGAACAAAAAGACTTTATTGCGATGAAACATCGATTAAAAATCGATTGAAACGTCCTTATAACGTTGTTTTTGCTTAATTTTGGGTAAACACGACATCTATTTTAAGAATAGCTATTTACCATATTTTCTTTTATTTATTATTATTAATAAATAATTAATTATTGATTTATGTTTATGTTGTGTGTCATTTTTTTCAATATTTACTATTATTTCTATTTCAAACTCTTTAAAAAAAAGCTCACCCAAAATAAATTTATAAAGTTTTTAATTTCTGATATCATCATACTATTTAGTTTTTTTAAAGAACTTTTTATTTTGTCAATTCGCGAATCATATTTATATTAAATATTTTACAATTGTAAATAAAGGAGCACCGTACGTGATTCCCCCCCCCCCTACCGGCATACTTATATTAATTGATGTGCGAAACATTTCTGATATTTCGTGAAAAAGCGTTTTTTCTGTTCTTTCAAATTTTTTGTGATCTGTGAGTATTATTAAAAAGCTGACAAGAGTTATGTCTTTGCGGTGATCCAAAAAAATTGTTACACGATGAAGATTTAACAATGAACTCAGTATATCTATGTAATGTAAGTAAACTGATTTCTATTTAAAAGTGAGACCATTCATTCAAAGAATGTCGATATTTTGCGATCGTAATTTTTTCCTCCTTTGATTCAAGAAGAGATTTTTTGTGGCTTTTATTAATATTGTAGTAATTAATAGTTGATTACTATGTTGAATTAATACTCTGTATTTATAAGTTAATTTCATTATTTATTTAAAAATTTACTGTCTATAGTAAATTATCCTCATTTGATCTTTCCGTGTTATATTAATATGTATTTGTATTTGTAACACAAATTATTATTATACAAAATCCATAAAAACATTTATTAAATAAAATATTTGAAAAAATTAAAAATCTTGGTAACTTGATAACTTTAAACTAATAAAAGATTTTGTATATGAAAAAACTTACATATTTTAATATTTATAAAAATTGTTCATACACCTATATACTTTAAGATATTGTTAAATAATTGTTTTGTGATTATTTTTTGGTTTAAATAACTAATAGTTTGAGATATAATTAAATTAGTTAATTTATAATAAATTAATTATATTGTTCTCAATATTTATGAAATTTGATATTCAATATCTTTCACAGTTCTAAAGTATTACAAAATAATGTTAGTTATAAGAACATACGTATCTATGGAAGCTAAAAATTATAACATGAAATATTTTAATCCTGATTATCTTCCATTGGATATATTTGTACTAAACATTTTTGCTCCTCATTAATAAGGATTCAACGAGAAGTGAATTAACAAACAGAGATAAAGGAAACCATCCTCAAAATAAAACTGAAAACTATAACTTGTAGCATTATGGTGATAACATCTTCATAATGGATTTAATAAAATCAAATTAGTAAATTTTTTGTTGTGATTATTTTTAATGATAGTACGTAATTCGTTTTTCATATTTTTAAAAATTTCTGAATAAAATTAGTCAATGTATTATGGATCACATAAAAAAGCACGATATAACTAACTATTCTAGTTTGAAAACAAAATATCTGATTAATTAAAAATATTAAAAAAACACACAAAACATTTTTTTAATATTTTCAATCATTATACTCAATTCAAAATTGTCAATTATACATAAGTTTTTAAGGTTACAACAACTTCGAAAAGTAATAGTAACTATCATGTAGTAATAATTATGTGACAATATGTATAAGTATTTTTATTATAATGCTGAGATATACATATTTGTGATAATTTGTATAATAAATTCACTTTTTAGATCTTTTTTGATCAGGTGTGAGGTAAAAATAAAAATACAAGATATTAATGTAAGTCAACAATGAGAATGAGAAATATATCTCAATATAACATCTTAGATTTATATTAAAATCTTCTATTTTCATTTTTATTTCACCTAATACTTGATCAAAATAGGATTTAAATAATTAATTTATTAGTTTAATTTTAATTATAATCTATTTATTACAAAATTTTATACCTAATTAATTTAATTTAAAATTTTAAATTGTTTGTAAATAATTTAAGAATTTGTTGTTTTAATAAAATAATGTTCTTAATATATATATATATATATATATCACTTGAATTTAAAATACTAGTAATTAAATATAAATAATATAAATACAATATATATATATATATATATATATATATATTTTCTATATATTTTAATACAAAATACATACAATTTTTGCAGATTTTTAATCAGATTTGCGTTCAATAATATGTAATTTCGAATTAATCATTTCCACACTTGTATAAGACCATCAGTACTTCCAGTGAGTATACAAGTATTTGACATAGTTACTGCTGAAATGGTATCATGATGACCGGGATGTGATGTTTCTGGGCCTGGACCACCTTCCTCTATATTTTGTCCACGAACGTTTGTATTGCTACTCGCAGTCGGACTGTTCATCCCAGCTGCCAATGTCTCTTGTATCACATTTGTTCCATCTATCAATCTCTGCCTATTAAAATTTAATTGAAGTAAACATAATTTATTCGAATAAAATATAAAATTATTTTTGTTTTGATTTTTAATCGATAACAGTATATATATATTTTGTTATTATTTCCTACATTTGTTGATGTTTCAACTTGTCTGAGAAAGAAAGGAGTTAATACAACTCCTACGCGAAACTCATGCAGTTGCGTTGTTCAAATCTCGCGCGCGGAGTATTACCGCTCTACACCACTAGGTGGCATACTCCCAAATTCTAGCTTTCTTAATATGAAAAGGTTTAGTGAGGTAATATATACGAGTCCCTCGTTTCAAACTTTTTGCCGTTTATCTTTTACATATTGTCTCTCAATTTTTCTCTATAATATATAGAGTTGAGTTCTGTCAAGTATACAAATATTATCTCAATTATTCTATAGTTTTGAAGTCTGTCTCATAGGTAGACATCTCATGAAAGTATATATTAGTTGGAGTACATTTAAATCTTTCTTTTGGCATTAGTTATTGTGCCTTATCCCCCCTTGAGTACATCTATTTTTTGTTAATCTTTATTTTACACAACATATTATACATCAGGTTTATAATAAGATATTAATTCTTGTTATCATTAATTATCCTGTATAAAATGATTCAATTCAAGTTTAACTGCATTTGTGAATTTTTTATTTTTAACAAAAAGAAAACTATATTGCCAGCTAATGGACTAAAAATACTTAATGTTGAAATTTTAATAAAAAATAATTCTAATTATTGATAAATTTCTAAAAAATTCACCAACGTAACTTTTTGTATTATTAAAATAATAATGTTACTAAAAAAAAATATTCAGAGCTTTATTTTTTTTGAGAATATCTGTAAATAAAATACGTAATTTACCTATGCACATAAAATCAATTTTTATGTATCACAATACTTACAGCATGAACCAAAATGTACTTATTTCAATATATAGGATACTTGACGCTTGCAAAATACCTCCTTTGATGATGTTTCGGCAGCATTGTATTATAGCGAGACGCTCCCGATCATAGTTTGAGGTAGAAATCGCATTCTTTTTAAATAATTTAAATTCGCTAGAATTACTGACACTCAGTTATCAAGGATTTTTTGACAGTTGTTTAAGGAGTCAATGGGAATTCGGGCTATAAAACTTGAAAAATTAATATTTTGAACGGAGATTAATAAAATTATTCACAGCTGGCTAAATAACGAGTCTGCTGAGCTGTGGAAGAAAACTCACAAGGATTGGACGATCAAAGAGATTGATAGTAAACGAGTTTCCACAAGACTGAATAAAAGATGTATAAAGACTTAGAAAACAAAATATAAGGATTATCATTAGCTGGCTCACAGGACAGTGGCGAGTCAGTTATCATCTGAATAAGCTTGATGGTAATATTAGGAAAATTTATCGATGATGTCAATATGAAGACGAAATCTCCGAGCACTCGTATCACTGTTTGTCCTTTATGGGGGTAAGAAGAGTAATTGGATGGGAGGGGAAGACCTTAGATGCTGTGGATCTAAGAGAACGAAGATTGGTAACCATCGTTCGTGTAGCAAGAAAGATTGATATTCAATTGGCTAAAATTTCAGAAGTTCCTCTAGTTAGGAATGTTGTAAACAAGTAGTAATGAAGAGAGGAGGTTTCAAATAGAATTGATGAGCTATGCCTTATCCACTGGTGGATCAGTTAATCTACAACCCTTCTCGACTGAATTTTGGAGTGTCTGTTAGCAATCTACAGATACCGGAAAATGCACATCGGTTTGCTGGTTCACGTGCTAGTTCACAGTGTTACGCAGGATGCCTCTAAAGTTACGTAAGCTTGTACATGTTCTAGTAATAATAGAGAAGAGGGGTTTGTATCAAATCCGTCAGAAATTTCCTAACCAATTTTCCTTGCTAAAAATATGTAAGACTAAGGTTTTGAGGAACGAATGAACATTGGATATAGCCTAAGTATGCTAAATTTTCTCAGTTTTTTAGGAAAAATAATTTATTCTGATCTTATTTAAACCAACTATAAATATAAGATATTCATATTAATTTTATAAAGATATAAATATTTGTATATATATTATATATTTATATCTATAACTGAAAATAATAAAACACAATATATTTTAAGTATATATAATTAATCGTATATGATGTATAAATTTTTACTATCATTATTAACGATTGTAATTCTATAAATGCATTTTTCTATTTATTTACTTAATTACATGTATAAACTAATAATATATATTTTTATTGTAAAATTACTAGTTAGCATTTGAAATAACTAAAATATAATACTTACTCATAAGCTAAAGAATTTGGCGTTAAAGAATCATTAGCAGCAGGTAGAACAACGTATGACTCATTTGGTGAGTGTAAATTCCAAAATCTTAATCGCATATCTGTACCACTGGCTAATAAAAATCCAGAACGATCTATGCAAGCAGAATACATTGCACAAACACTATGTCCGCCTTGTGAGTGACTTAATGGAGGTGCACTAGAGGCCCATAGAACCATCTGTCGAAAACCAGTTTCGAGATTCCACATAGATATTTCATTATTTCCTTGCACTGCTGATATTATCCAGGAATGTTCTGTTGGATGAGTTGTGACTTTTCTAACACGTGCTCCTATAATGTATAAAAACGTCAATTAATAAAATATATATTTGTATAATTATAATATATTATAATATATAGTATAATAATATATATATAGTATAGTTATAAAAAAGGCTAATTAAATTATTAAATATTTTGAAAAAAATTACTAATAGTAAATGTAATTTGAAGGACTTTGGGATTGGGTGATGTGGGCCCAAAAAGAAAACCTCTGATTCACTGGCAAGCTCAATTATTTATTTTTTACAATAATAAAATCACTCGCTCGTTGCTCAGACGCATCTGAGCCGCCATACAAGATTTCATACGCACTGGGCCGCAAGCCCCGCTCTCCGTCGACCGATTTTCCCTTGTTTTTCCCGGAACAAGGGCCGCCACGCTTATCGTCTTTAACGGTTCGACTTCTCGAATTTTCGCCTTCCGAAATCGCGCAACTCTCACACAATTTACGTACATTTTCTTATTTCCTCGGCATAAAAAACTCTCCGCTTGCCGGGAGAGAAAAAGCCTGTACAAATTACTCATTCACACTCGTTCTTTTTTACAATTCAACAATATTTAATACGCAGCGAGACGGGCTGGGTTACCCTGAGAAAGAGAGAGAGGGAGAGAGAGAAAGCTAAGGAGAGCAAGCATACGCGTGAACAAGAGCGAGAGAGAGAAGCGAGATAGAGAGTGAAAGAGAGAGAGAGAGCGAGCAAGCAGATCGGCCGAAATCATGCAGCATAGGTGATAAAAAGGGCATCCGACGGCACCGTCGCATCTGACACACATCCTCGTTCTTCCCGCATGCACCCACCCCGTTCACTCAAAACGGCGAGGCTACACGTGCGTCCCTTCGAGCTTTTTTGCTCTACTTGAACAAGCGCACGCCAACAAATTTGCGCATTTTATAGGTCCCAAATAACTGCGGGTGTCCCCGCATCTTGGATGCACGCCTACTAGGAGTAGTCTCCCAGTTCCGTCCCTAACAGTAAGTAAAGTTAGTATAATCCACTTAATAATCGTGTTTTTTACCATCTTAAAGTTTATTTAATTACAAGTGATAATACAATTTTATGTAAACAATTAAATAAAAATAATATTAAAAATATCATAATGAAATAATAAAACGAAAGAAATAAAAAAAATAATGCAATAATAAAAATATAAGAAAATAAAAAAATATTGAGGTAATTCCGAGGGTTTCTTATAATCAACTTAAATAGTGCTGTTACCTTCCAAAAATTCAAAATTCCGCAAGATTAATTTGGTTTACTCTTGCATTTATAATAGGGTAATCTAGCTTATCCTTTCGAACTGTCGGATAAACAACTAAATTTAAGTTTTACAGCCATCATTTCAAAAACATAGTCGTCAAAATACAATAAAACAATGCGCAAGCATTATATAAAACAATAATTTATGTAAATAATTTAATCAATTATATTTTAATTGTAAATGACATATTTCTAGTAGTGTTACGATATTACTTTATCCATGTTTGTACATATATATATTTCTGTTTTATATAATAGATTAACCGTAATAAAAGCGGTTGTATCACTTTAACCTTTTCGAGAATCAGATTGAATAATTGAATAACGATTATTATCGAATGAATATTATTTATTCTTAATTTCTCGAAAGAGATAGAGACAGAGAGAGAGAGAAAGATTGGGATTAATCATATGCGTGATACAAAAAATTGACTGTACATTATGACCGTAACTTTGTTAAGGCGTTTATTAAAGTGGAAGTTTCAACCATGATATTAATGGTTGATAATATAAGATGTTTTTGCGATGTAATTTTGGCTCAAGCCCGAACCGCAATCTCCGAACTGTTTCTTCCGATTTTATATATCACCCCTTTCGGATGAAAAACTCCTATATCTGGATTCTCCCACTAGGGCCCAATCTTACATTATGATACTTGATTAGCATTTCGTTAACTACCCTCGTCATTCTTTTTTCACTGATTTTTAGCATGTTAGTTAACATTCATCTTACAGGATCCGATGCGTAATTTCTATCACGTGATCTTTTCACGAACTTAACGATCAGGAAGTTCTATGCTACATATTACTTAATTCGAATCCCATGTTATTTTCTTTGTTACTCTAATTTTCTGATTCTGGGATTATTAATTGATCGTCAACGTAAGTAATTTTCTCAGCATATTGAAATTCGTCGCGTATGTAATATTTATTATGCCCCAGACCAGGATGTCGACATCCTCCTCGACACATAACAATACAATAATATTTCTTTTATTTATGTATATATTTGTGCACGTGATTTACTTTGCCACTAAATTCGTTCTAGTCGCACTTTTTCCATGTAATTTAATCATTTATTTTTCAATATAGAACTAAAAATACATGCTATTATTGTTTTATTAATATTTTTTTTATCTATATATTATTTCCTTTTTTTATTGCCTTTGTGCTGTGGGATAACTGTTTCCATTTGTTTTAACAAGTATAATCACACGTATACTATCAGTATTATTGTTATTAATACCTTTATGAAGGATATTTCAAATATCGTAACGTTTCTCTTGAATATTTTGACTTTTTTTTCATTTTCATTAATTTGATCTATACGTCCTCTTTATTACCTCTTTTAATTCTCCTCCTTCCATTACTTAACTTGTTTCTTCTTGTGCTACGCATATATGTGTTATGCGTGTTTCAGCTGCTAGTTTGTAAATGTGTTTTGTTATATTTTCTATTATTTTCTAGTCCTTCAGTATTGATTGATATATTTGTGTGAAATTGTTTTATTTTTATTATTATAAAATATTATCATTAATTTCCCTATTTCAGTGCTAAGTGTTTCTTTAACATATCCCTGTCTTAACGATAATATCTCAGCACTTTTGAGTTGTTATCTCTCCTCTTCTCTTTCACGTCTTAATCTTATTTCCTCATAATTTATAGCCGAGAGTATCCATGTATTATTTTTATTAAAATTTGCCCAATATATTGGGCAAATTTTCTTTTTTAGGAAGAAGCCAGGACTACCACCAACCTCCCGAAAGGCACCTTCCTGACGTACATCTTTTTGTCAATGTACTTAAATAAAGAAGTGTGTTAAATGAGAAGCCCGTATTTTTATTGAGCGGCTCCTTTTTCCCCTTTGCTTCTTACAGGTGAGGGGAACCAAACCATGGCTCCGGCGAGCCACCTCCGGGCAGGAGCCCGAGTGCAACCCTTAGGGGTTGCTTCGTCACAATCTTAATGTTAATATTTAATTTATAACAATCTTCAATTTGTTGTAATAATTATACAAATATTTATTTAAAATATCGTCTAATTCCCTACTAGTACTAAATGGTTGTATTATAAAATTATATTTGTTCAATTTCCATCAATCGTCGTATACAAAATTAATATGTCTAATATATATATATATATATATATATATATATATATATAAATAGGATGTTAAAATTCATACTAATTGTTAAAAAAAATTTTTTTTCATTGAGTAAGATAATAATTGAAGATAGACATTAAAAATTATCATTAAAATTAAAAGAATTTACCGTATTAAGGTGTCTTAAAGCTAGCGTGATTTATAATTTAAATGATATTGATTTATATTTATTCATCTTATAATTTATAATATTATCATTTACAAGATATTAAAAATATTAAATAATAAAAATGTTATCATTGTTTTAAAATACTTATGTAATAAAGCGTATTAAGTTTATCATGTATATTTAAAATTTTTATCAATAGCGTAATGTCTTGTTTTAATCAAATTTCGTATTCTGAAATGAGTTTTGTGATTCCATATAGTTACGTTTCTCATTTTTCCAAAATATATTTTTATTATTTTTTTTTGTTATTAAAAATAATAATAAAATTTTGCATAATTATTTCATAATTTCGTAGTAAAAGTCTGTTTCGACATTTAGATTAATATTTTTATTATTTATTCAAAATTTGACATTAAAAATGATTAAAAATAATAAGTCGGTTTTTTGAAAAAAATTATATCATTGATTTAATTTTTATTATCTATATTTATAACAAAAGCATTTATAATTCAAAGATTTTATTCCAAACCTCTTCGAAGAGTAAATTATTGTTATAAGCTATTTGAAGTTTAATTATGTATAGGAGAAAACAAGGTGTGTACTCGACAGTTGCTTGCGATCAGTGGAAACGAACAATTTAGATAAAGCGTTGATTATCTTTAATTGAATAATTAAATAATTAAAGTAGGATATTTATTTTAATAACAAGTTATTAAAATTTAATTTTTCTTAATTATTATTACACTTGTGAATAAATGAACTATTATTTAATGTTTTATTATATTCTAAATAAAAAAATGTATTTTTATAGATCACAACATTATCGATATTTTATTAATTATAAGATAACATTTTTATTATTTTTTTATATTTTATTAAATTACATGATTAAGATTACTGTTTACAATTATTTGTTACAATTATTCTTGCTTATTTCTAATAGTATAATAGTTAATGTTATTTATCATTATTTACTCTATGAGTACATGTTTTCATTACTATAATTATTAATACAATTAATAATTTTTTTTTTAATTAAATGAATATATTTATATATGGATACAGGTGTAAATATTAAATTTCATTATAATTCATTATCTTTTTCGGTGTCTTGTGGTTTGGATGTTGTCTTCTCACTCAGTTGCTATGCATACGTATGCCTGCACTTGTTTTTCTTTTCCTCTTCATTGTTTGAAATCGTATACCAACTCGAAGAGTCGTCGTCCGACCGCATCCAGACGCGGTCGTGTTGTAGTTTATAATTATCCTGTCGCCTTATATTTCTTTCTATGTGTACTAATCTACTATATTCCTTCATTCGTTATAGCGCCAAATCTCTAAAATCATTCTGTTATGCTAGTAAGAATTTTACAAAATCCATCGTCTTATTTTTGCTGGACCTAGTTCATCGATGTCCTGGAATTAAAATGTTTTTTTCCTTTAAATTTTAAACTTGAATTTTGCTTTTAGTTAGTTCTAGTTTTATTAATACAATTGCTTAACAACTTATTTTTTTCGTATTATAAAAAATATATTTTTTTTAATTTGCCTTCAGTGTTAAAGTTTGTGAAGTTTGGCCCATTGTTGTAATTCACCCATAAATACCGTTTAACTTTTATAAAATTACTTTTTGTATACATTTTTATATAATGTTAAAGTATAAATTATTTAAAATCGTGTTACTGTATTAAAATTAATTTTTTGGGTAATTAACTATATTTCCAAAATAACCTAAAAAAAATAAAAATAAAAAGAATGTAATTTATTGAAAAAGTAAACGAATAAAAAACTTTAAGGAATTTAATTAAACTATTTTAATCGAGTAAATTTTATGATAGTTATTATTCATGGTCTGTCCATGAAATATTAAGTTTTTTTTCAGCCAGTATTGGTTGTAGCGATTTGGGTAAGGTTTTAAAATGTAAATAGGGATTTTTTTCTTTTGTCGATAATTAGAAGTGATAGGATTTTGTTTCGCGCGAAGAATGTATTTTGGTTTTTTCGACACTCACAATGAAGCAACTAGTGAAACAACGCTATGTGGTAAAAATTTGGCTTACGGCTTGGTAAAAATACTCTGAAGATTTTTTAATGTTATAAAATTTTTAAAGGGTAACTGTATGCATGTATTGATAAATTCATAATGTCATCGATTACCTTAATTCTTAAATGATTGTTTAAACTCAAAATTTTCTGCACACATTGGGAGTTAAAATCGATTTGGGTTGTTTTTAGGTGCTGAAAACGGGAATAATCGGTGACCTGTGTAATTTTTCTAATTGAAATTTACACATAATTTAATTTTTAAAGATATTTTTTAATATATAAAAATGTTTGCAGAATTTTATTAAACCACAAACAAAATTTACCAGGTAAATCTGTTCTAAAAGTTGTTCCTTCGAGCCGTGTCACAAAATTGAAAACATCCTTCGCACGAAATAAAATCCTGCCATTTTTAATTATCGAAAAAACAAAAAAAAGGGATAAATAGAAAAAAAAATCCCCCGTATATACTAAGACCACTCCCAAATTGTTACAACAGTAGTAGCTTAAAAAAACTCGGTACTTCGTGGATAGATGATGCATATAGTAATATGGTAAATAATTAAAAATGATTTTAATTTATAATTTAAAGAATATATATTTTCTCCCTCTTTTTTTGTTATATTTTTAGTCATATTCCACGGAAAATTATTGAATTATTTTTAATATAAGTCCCATTAATAGTTTAGTTTTCACAATATATAATTTTTTTAACTAATTATTACATATAATATCAATATATAATTACTTACCCTAATTCGAATGAGCTTTAATGATATCATGATACAATCTTAAACGAATGTATCAATTTTATATGTCACCGTCTTTGACCAACGATTTCAGAGTATTGAAGTTCATCTCTTATTTTTCCATTGCCTCTTCCTTTTTTTCACTTACAAAAACTTTTTTCTCCCTTGCATCCAACACCAATATTTAATCACTTTTTTGTATAGTTCTATATATATATATATATAATTTATTTTTTTAATATAAAATATAAGTTATTGTGTCTATAATATTATTTGCACTGTGACTTCAATTATGATAAAGTAACTATCCTTAATTGATGCCCTATTTATACAAATTTTAGAATTCACCTTCCAAGTTAGTTAATTTAGAGGGATCAAGAAATTTCTTATATATTATACTTCTAACTGTTTGATTGGTGGAACTTATTTCCTTAACTTACATCCCTATCTAAGATAATATATCTTCTCTCTATTACTGAAGATTTGTCAAATCATCATAAGGTACTCCAAGACTCGTAACTCATACCAACCCGCTTAGATAATATCCGACTAGAATTTTGACACTAGTATATCATTTCGTCCTATCATATGGGAAATCAATATTTTTTCTTTCCAAATACTGTCTTATAACTCATTTACTACTAGTCATCAAAAAGTATAATACATACCAACTTGATGAAAAATTCTTATCAAGAAATTGGATTTTACTACAACTTTTCTTTGTTATTAACTCAATGATAAGGTACATATATGTTTATTATTACGTAATTAATTTATAGTAATATATATATATTTCAATTACCAATCCGTGAAAACGTAACTTATACGACGTTCAACTTTACTCTAATCAAAGCACTTCGACTCTTTGAAGGTTCGGTAAATAAAATAAATATAACAAAGATAGTGAAGGAGACAGAATCTTATTTATCATAATCAAGAAATAGTAAAAAAGAGAGCAAGATTTCATGTGTAATATAATTGATTGAGTAAGCCGTAGTTTTAAACGTGATCGCGTACAATGTAAACAGTTCTTTCGTGGTATTAAAGAAATATCAAAGCTCCGATTTTATTATTCACAATTCTTTCTAATAGTGGTCTGAACCGGAATATCCTCGAGATATTAACTCGTTCAAGACTCGGAATCGAAGTGTCCATAAGTTTTTTCCGATTTTATTCAAAACGCTGGATGGAGATTGAAAATCCGCGAATTCTCGCTCCGGAGTCTTCCGATCGCTTGATTAGCTCCCGCTCAGCTGTCTCCGCTATTATCTTTCAATTGAACCCTTGCGTATTCGTTTTCGGCTTTCTTTGAAATGAAAAGTTCAGGAGTTCTTATCTATATATTACGAGTTTCATGTTACTCGTCTCTTAATTTGATTCCTTCATCATCAATTCCCAAATTAATTCGCCATCTTTTAGTATCAAATTTCTTGCAGATTTCGTGCATCCGCATTAACGTTCATTAGCCCTGCCCTACATATTATTTCAAATGAATAGCCTTGTAACGATGCTTTCATTTTGTTAGAACGTATATCTAGATGTTTTGCAGTGTGAAAACGTTTTAATGGTTTATAATCGGTTATCACTGTAAATTTCGTTCTATATAAATAGTGTCGAAATTGATCGTTGGTTAATACTATCATTAGTAATTCTTTATCAAATGTTGAATATCTTAATTTTGCTCTTTTCAAATATCATAATAAATATGTATATGGTTTATCATTTCCTACTTCACCTTAACTTAGTATTACTCCCACCGCGTAATCTGACGCGTCAGTGGTGACGTTAAACTGCCTTGTCAAGTTCGGTGCTTGTAAAATTGACTTTAGATAATGCTTCTTATTATTCTTGTCCCCAGTAAAATTAACGATTTCCTTTAAGTATTTCCAAAAGCGCTAACTTCATTTTTTCAAAACCTTTTATAAGTTTTCGATAATATCAAATGAGCCTTAAACATTTGTTTATTTTCATTAATATTGTTGATATTGAATAATCATTAACTGCTGTATTTTCTGGTTTATACGTATTTTTCTCGCTTCTGCTATGTGAGCCAATACTTTGGTTTCGTGTTTAAAAAATGGACACTTTTTTGGTTCTTTTTTATATTTGTTTTTTCTAATTTCTTTAATACTCTTTCTAATCGAATATTTGTTCAATTGTTTCTAAGAATATCATGATGTCATCCAAGTACACTTCTATTTCATCTCTCGATAATCCCACAAGTGCTTCATTGCTGATATAAATGTTATTGGAGATTTATTTAGTTCTATTACTATACATTTGTATTGAAAACTACATAATGGCTCCATTGAAGCTATCAGCGGTGTGGGTTTTGGATTTATTTTAACTTGATAAAATCCCAGTTTTAGATCCATAATTGATATAGTTTTTCCATGTCGGAAAATTTGACGCGGAGCACTTGCGTTTCAACAATGAGAATATTCGCTTCACTTCGTTCTCGATTTTGATCTAATAAAATTTATACAGAACTTATTTATATAAAGAACATTACGGTAGTGGATTGTATGAACTGTGCGATTCTCGTCATATTGCGGAATGTGTGCGAATTAAAGTGATGTAAATTATTGTGAATCTAACCCGGTTCCTCGCTGGGGCGCAGAGGTGATCGACGGCTAGCTGAGTTGTCACGAAGGACGTGGAAATCTAACGGCGTCTATCCACGGCAAATTCATCTTCAGCGATGGTGTCACTCCTCTGCGACTCCTTCATCAGCGGGAAGGAATTTTTTGTGTTGTCAAATCAGTGCGGCCAACGCGGAAGCTGCGACAAATCGCGAGGAATCTGCGGTAAACTTTTCCTCTCACTGGGGCTTTTTTATACCAAGATATTTAATTAAAATAAATTACTATAATTATAAAATCCAAAAAAATTTCTGTTTGAGTTTTATTTCCGAGCTCACCCCTTTCTATTTATCCCATTTGATTGAGTTGATTTGTATTTATTCATAATACTGATGAACACTAGTGCAACATCATCTGATACGTTTACTTATTTCAGACTTGCGTTCGTCTCGATTGGCTTGTGGGTAACCGTATCTACAAGGAATGAAACAGAAAATAAAAAAACAAAAATGAGAATAGGACATATCTTTTTTCAACTTATAATGAATGTTTTATTCATTATTGAATAAATATTTAATTGACTAAATGTTGTATTAAGTCTAACCTGAAAATAAATAATGTATAATATTAGTTATTAAGTATATGTATATATATTTATGTTATTGTTTAAAGAAATAATATAAATAAACTCCCTGTCGTTGAAAATATTGTAATGTGTCCCTGCATTGATGAATATGTATTTTCCTGAGTTATCTTGTAATATGTTGTGTTGATAAACTGTCACTTGTTGCTTTTATGAAATCTAACATGAGGCCGGAAGTCTTTGCGGTATAGGCGGCGTTGGTGTTCGTGAAAGAGAGAAGGACAGAGATACGCGGGAAAATGTATTGAGTGTATATATATGCATGGGGGGCATTATTAAAGTAGTGTAAGTATGTCAAAAGTGTAGTGTAGTGCCGCCGTGAGATGGCCGATAATTGTAGTGTACATAATTATCAGCACAGTAGTGTATCTTCTTGTTTTTGTGCCCGATTTAATATTGTGTTTGCTTAGCCAATCACGATGGAGAATCAGCGGCGCGAAAAGGAAGACGAACTATATTTGTTTAATCACCAATTGTGAATTTTGATTTTCGCGTAAAGAAAATTTTGAAGATTCATAATTGGTGAAAAATGAAAAGTAGTGCAGTGAAAGGGTTAGATTTTTCTAGAGAAGAAAAATCTTCCATTATTCTTTTGTTATCAGTTGATAATATATCATCCTTGATAAATATCGTTATATCAGTTATTTAATTTATAATTATTATTATTGATAAAATACAGTGATTTATTATTTATAATATTATTATTATAGTTGTTGAGTGTAGTGTGGGGATCATTATGATATTATTATAATTTTCATAAAAAAAAAAAAAAAGTAGTGATATAAAGTGTGAGTCGTGGAGCCTTATTGTATTATCAATCATAAAATTAAATAGATTAATAAATAATAATTAATCATTGGAATTATCAACAACAATAATAAAAGGAGATATATAAAAAAATTAAATCTTAATCAAGGAAGGCTAGATAATAATAAATTTAAAATAATATATTATTGAATAAGGAAAATAGTAAGTAATATTTGAAATATTATTCTAATATTACCAAAAGAAATTAAATAACAGAGAAAGAATTATTACTGCGAATTAATAAGGTAAGATTTTATTTATATTTTTTTATAATTAATTTGTTTAAATAATTATTCGAATTTCTGTTAATGATATTTTAGTAATGATGGAAATATTTTATTTTATATATTTATTGAATTGATTTGTAAAATAAATCTATTATAATTTTGTGCAAAAGTGGTATGACATATAATTTTAAATAATCCAAAATTCAACGGAATCCCCTCATAAGATAATATAGTAGTGATAGAATAATAAATTAATTAATCATATTAAAATTAATAATAGTGATGGTGAATTGTGTTTAAAAATTGAATTATCATTAAATATTGAGAGTGCTTTATATATAGTAGAAATTCTGAAGTTTATGTGGATAAATTTCAATAATTTTCTCTATGTTACAAACTTAATTAGAATCACTCATCATCTGCTTTTTTCATCCAGTATGAAGCACATTTTTGACCTAATATTTATTACTTAACATTATTTATTTATTAACGAATTCTTGATAATCAACATTTGCATAAGTTTGATCATCATTGATATTCTGTGCCATGTTTCACTCTATTCTTTTTTGATTGATCTTTCTTGATCCATTTCGCAACTCAGGTCGTTAACCTTATTACGTCACGTACGTTGCAAATTCCTTACATAAGTGCCAGTATTGATAGATTGATTTATTATATTTTAACTTTTATCCAAATATTATTTTATAAAACAATTATTTCGTAAATATAGATATAAAATAAATATACGTAAAACAAACAATGAACAGTATCGTCAATTTGGAACAAATATAAACCAATTCATTTGATGTGACTATGATCCATTAAAATGAAGACTTTCAATAGTAACCAAGAAAAAGCTTGCTCTCAGAAGAGAATAATACCATCAGGACGCTTAATGACTTATTTAAATACAAAAACGCTATAAAAAGAGGAGTAAAACTGTATAAAATTAATTAATCTGTTTCAGAAGTAGTATAAAGGATTTCTAAACTATTTGTATCATCACCTTGGTTCGATCTAAAATCAGGGGTAATAGACATACCCATTTATAGTTACTTATCGAATTATAATGAAATTAAAACTCAATTATTATAATAAATAATATTAAGGATAATCTGAAAATTGTAATAGTCCAAAGAAAAATATAAAAAAGCTGACAATGAAAATAAAGAATAAAAAAAGAATAGTTAAGTTATAACCGTTGTTGTATGAAATTATTTGTAGAAGAAATAGATTTTGTAACAGTTATTTTAGTTATTTGTAGAAAATTAAATTTCAAACTCTCTAGAAAGTTAAAGATATTATACAGCTATTGAAATTTCGAATATAATATTTTTTATTGTTTTTAAATAATTGCTTGTACTTTTTGTACCAAAATTACTGTTTTATATTTATGCACCTTATATTTAATGGTGTTGTATTAACAATATTTTATATGTTTAATAGTACAGAAGTTTAGATTTAATTAAAATGTATAAGTTGATAATATGATATACAGAATTTAATATATTAGAGAAGAAAAATATATAATTATTATTAAAATATATTATAAATTTGATCATTTAAAATTTAATCAAAATAATCGATAAGCCACTCATATGGTATACGACCACAATATAGATATATGTTTAATTTACCTGTGGGATGTTTAATATTACTAATTGGTAATTGGAATCTCAAATCCCAACATATATGCTCTCCAGAACTGGTACCAAGAGTCAGCCACTGTTGATAATTATTAATGCAAAAAGACGTTATTACTCCATGTTTTAAATCATTCTCTAGTCTCCAAGCTGTTCCAGGACATCTAAGATCCCATCCAATTAAAGATCCATAAAGGGATGCATAAACTAGTACAGATTGTGAACCTGAATCTAGATATTGAAGATCTACAGCACATCCTTCTTCATGTAGGTCAAGCTGTCTCGAATGAATAACATTCATTTTACTAGTACTTGATTCGATTCTTAGAACAAAGATAGTGCCAGACTGAGTGGCAGTACTCGCAATCGATTGCCCTTGTTCACAAACCACAAGGCCTACCAATGGTCCACCTCTATGCATGTATGTTTGTCTAAAAAATCATATCTTCTTTTAGTATTAAAAAAGATTTATTTATTTGTTAAATATATAATCATACAGAATCGATAATTTTAAATGTACAATAACATCAGTTTAATATTATTTTACAAATATTTAATTTTTTTAAAATTATATACTTAGTTATATACGTATTCGCGCAAATATTAAATACAATATTAAAATTTTTTTTACAAAATAATAAAATAAATATATGAAAAAATTCGAATATAAAATATTAAAAATTACCTTGAGCGATTAGCTATATTTCGGCCTTCCATCTTACTAGCATCCCAAATTTTAATACAACTATCAGATGAACAACTTGCAAACAAACTAGTATCTGGCACTGAAATTAATCGATTAATAGCAGCTTTATGTTCGTGAAGATAAGCTATAAGAACCCCCCGTGGCCTCCAACCACTAGGCAGTAATCTGGAACCTTTTAATAAATTTAATTAATATTTGAAATATGATTTATGTGTAAGTTATTTTTTAATACATTAGAAAAGATTTTATTAAATATTTGATAATTTGTATTATTTTCTAATAAAATTTATTAAATATCTAACTATATTATTAATTACGGTTTTCTTTGCTTATTTACAGGAATGATTTGTATATATTTTACCATACATAGAAATAAAGCAAGGGTTTTTTTAATTTCGCACATTCAAAAAATGGTTTTTTTTCATGGTTTCGCGTTAGACTCCAGCGAGTTGGGTAAGACCAACTTGGCTGAGATGTCTATAGAGTTGACTAGCGAAGCTCCGGTTTACTATAAGCCTTATAGATTAGCATACTTGGAGCGGGAAAAATTACGGGGAATTGTCGAAGATCTGAAGAAGAGTGGAATTGTGCACAACTCCGATTCGCCATATGCAAGCCCAGTGTTGCTAGTTAAAAAGAAGAACGGGGAAACGCGGGTGTGTGTATACTATCGGGCAGTAAACGCGATAACTAAATGCTGTCGTTACCCTCTTCCCGTCATCGAAGATCAGGTGAATAACCTTCAAGGGGCGCGAGTATTTTCCACTCTCGATTTGGCGTCGGGGTACTATCAGATTCCAGTGGCGAAAAGGGATATAGAGAAAACGGTATTCGTAACCCCAGTCGGACAATTCGAGTTTGAATAAATATAATTATAATAAATTTCTAAACCGAAAATATAATAATATTTACAATATTTAACGTTTCGTTTACTCGTCTAGGGACCGCGACATGGGTCATGTTCATAAACAATAATAAGATCGACTCGGATACACAAAATCTCGCGGACTATCCGAAATCCAAGTAATTATTTTAAATAATTACTTTACAAACTTTTATACTCGCGCAGATATTTCGGATAGTTTACTGATTTCGGTTTATTAATTTTGCTTTTATTTAACAGATACAAGTAAATAAATTATAACACATGGTGGCAAATGAAAGACACGGAATGGCTCGATATACGTCAACGTTATTCTACGAAGGGTTAACGGAAAAATAAACCCCTAGTGCAACAGGGGAGACGCATCACGAGCCAAGACTACGGACGGTGGCTACAAATTCACACATTTGCCGCAGAATATCGAGCCAGATGAATTTTTCCGTCAAAAATACAAACAAAACGGACGGTTCGTTAAAATATTGTGCCAAACGCAATATCTTTTACAATATTGCGAAAACGTATCTTTCTTAGGGAGCAGAAACCTAACTCGGCCAGAATGGAAGGGAAAGGGCATGTCGTAAAACGAAAGCGCCCTTTTTGAGGATTGAGTCGACACGATAGCGTGTACAACTCGCAAGTTTTATCACCAAGATAACGTGACGATGGAAATCGGAAGAGACTGCTGTCATGATATCGTGAACAGCGGGAATTTTCGAGGAGAGGAGTGTACAGGTAGACAGCGGGAGAGGTTCTGCTCCCGAATTGAGCGCTCCGAGGTACGACATCACCACGGTTACTTGGCGCTGGAGATGCGCAGCCGCTGCTGCGCGGTAAAACGTGAGCGCCGATTCGTCGCGACGCGATGGTCCGCGGGGGGCCTTAACCGTTGAAGTCTCGAAAGGGGCAAGGGGCCGTTTCGAAGCTTCTAGCAACGAGGAGTTTCGTTGGAAATTAAATACTACATTACAATATTTTAAGGGTAATGAACTCTGAATTTATCAGAGCCTCAGTTTGGTGGCCATTTTGTAACGTAGTATTTGATTTAATAATTATAAATCTTAAGAATTTATAAATAACCAAACAAAATCCTATCGACTCACACAACTACTTTATTTTTTGGGTCAATAATAAATTTCACTTACATATATTCTTTCGGCCGTTTTTGGACATATTAAATCCGCATTTTTATAAGATGGATTTTAATATATCGTTTGTTATGCAACAATTACATTCTTTAAAACCAAAGAAAAAACTAAAATCGTTCAGTAGAGTGAAGTGAAAATATCTTCGTAAATATTCGCACAATTTAATCAACATTATTATTACTTGAAAACTAATAATCAGATCAAGTTAAATTTAATAAAAATGAAATGCATATTAATCAGTTTAGTTGTCCAAAATTAAAGTTCTAAATATTAAAAAATTACAAAGTTACAACTTTTTTAATTAATTTAAAAATTTTCCGGTTTTTTAAAAAATTCTCAGCTTTTAATGTTCCTATCGATTTTTATAAAGATGCATTTTCTTTATAATTTTATTAGCAACGAATCATTCATCAACAATATTGTGTTTAAATTGCAAATTTTCATTTTATAACAAAAAAAGTAAAAAAAAATGTATCGAAATCGAGATGACGGTCGATTTTGGTATATGTACGCGTGCATTAAACATAATTTGATGGAATAGGAATAAACAATGTCGCATTCATAATACGATAGTTACTCGGGAAGCATTGGACTATCGGTAAAAAAATGTATTTTTCATTAAAATCAGTAATAAGAAAACCCCTGAATATCGCAACTGGCATTTTAGAAAATAGGAATTTACTGATTTTTTTTTTAATTTTAATATGTATCACTAACTACTTTTTTTGTGACCTAAAAAGTGTTCTATTGCTTCGCCTATATAAACGATAATCAGAAAAGCTCGAAATCGAATTCATTACATAGATTAAAGAGTACGAGGAGAAACATTATGGGAATCATGGGAAGGATAGTATTGAGTGCACAAGTGACTACTAAAATTTGAGTGTACAGAAGATACATCAATAAATTACAGTTATTGTATTCTTCATGTTTCTATTTATTTTACGAGATTAGTGCTACTATTTTATGTAAGCATTGCAAATCAAAAATTGAATTTACTGAATCAAGTATAGTGGATTTAACATTTAAAATAAATATGATGGTATCAATGTAGTGTTAATTATATAGAATTTTGCCAAAATTTGGAAGAGCTTATGAAATAAAATCATATACCGTCCGTTATGCACACTTTCAAAATAATAGGACTAAAAATTTGTTAATATGGTATGAATTACATCGAGACACTTAATATAGCACATTTATTGATGGCCGACGAAATACACAAACCGCCTTCAAAGGAGGGTCAGATAGCTCCAAAAAAATTCATATCTGAAAAATGTAATTTTTTTTAGCAAGAAGATGAATTATATTGACCTGGAATAGCAGATTAAGTGTTAGGTAATAAAATTTTATTTTATAATATAAACATCATTATTTCAAATTTTAAATAGGTTTTTCTCAAAACTACATTTCTAAACATAGCTGCTATTCTAGCGTATAGACAAATTATCCGATTAATTTGAAATTTTGGGACATTGTATAAAACATATTTTCACATACCATGAACCTATACTTTTTTAATATTTCATAAACTACGAGTTCAACACGTGAAAAATAAGCAATTTTTTTTATAAAAAACAATAAAATTTTTTGTTTTAAAGCGCTGCTATTATTGGATATCAATTATTGGAATTTTAAAAAACTGGAGATTTACAATATGTAGAATTTTATTTAGTTTAATGCAATAAAAAAATTTTCATTTACATTTAACCTATGTACCTCTATGGTGCCAACTGTTTTATAAATTTTTTTACCCACGCGATTGAATATATATTTTAGAATTAAAACGATATTATTATTTCAAATTTTATAAAAACATAAATTTAGAATTTACAAATATGTTTAACAACTTTGAAAGAATCGGTTAAATTTTTTTTTCTATAAATCTTAAATAATGACCATGTTTCGAAGGTAAGCCCTTTACCTTACTATTTTAGTATTTTACTATGTATACACATATTAAATTATAATTTTACTTAACCACTTCTAAAAACCATTTATAAAATTAAATAATTTATACTTTTTTCTTACAATATATAGATGTCTAATACGACGAAAATGTGATGAAATTAGCTAACAATATCAAATGTTAAATACTAATTTGTAACATGAATAACCGCATAAATATATACATAAATTATAACAAATATATAAATTAAAACTTATACATACATAAAACATATATACAGAAATTATAGAATGTGACTATTAAAATGTTACGTACGTAACGAAATTCGACATAAATAAGTGACCTACAATTCAAAAGTTGCAAATTATATCATAAAATTGGTGACGATTATAATTATGAAATAGTTGATCGGCACAAAATTGATCTAAATTCACAAAAGGTTTGGAAATAATTAACAAATACTAAAGACAAGTGGGTTAAACAGGTAGTGGGAGAATTCGAAAACTTGCAATACAGAGATTATAAAAACTCAGTCAAGAACACACAAGAGGTTCCCGGTCCGAGTCGAGTAAGAAGTAACGCGTAATTTATGAAAGACGAGAAGTGTAAAAATAATTTAATAAACGGACGCAATTAGGGTACAACTGACGTATCACGAGTCACACACACATACACACACACACACAGAACAAACTCTTTCTTCCGATTATATGAAATAAACGTAAAGTCGTGAATATTAATCATCGTATCATTGTTTGAAGTAACCCGATCCTCGCAAAGGCTGAGACGTTTTGACCGACTCAGCTACGGCGGAATAGTAACCCGGCGGTAAAATAAATAATACATATATATATATATATACATATTGACGCTACTTAAATTCGTAACATTGGTGCCGTGACCAGGATTTCCGTCGAGGTCGGAATTTTTTTTTTGATATTGAAGATTAAGATGACAACAATTTGGAGAAAGCTGATAACGATTGGAGTGATATTAATGTAAGTACTTAATAATTATTAATAAATTATTGATAATTTTATAAAACATATTGTTATTCATTTGTATTATTATTGTTGATTGATTTGTGGAAATTTTATAAATAATAAATTAAGTTATTCATTGAATTTCGGATCGGGATCCTAAATAATTTTTTTTAAATAAAAAAAAAAATAAATTGTGAATTTTTTTAATTAAATTGAAAAGTCGTGAGTTCTGACTAATAAAGCACTAAATTTTTTTGGAATATATGAACTGCTAAAAGTAGGTAATGATTAGAAAATTATTTAATAAAAGTGAATTGTCGGAAGGAAAATTAGAACAGGAATTAGTAACTTCAAAACTAGATAAAACAGGAAAGTGGAATAAAAAAAGCGAAGAAGTAATTTCATTTCAAGAAGCTTTAGGACTTAAGTAAATCAATACCATTAGAAGTACAAATTCGCGAGTGTAAAAATCATATAGATAATATAACAGAGAAAAGCATAATAATGGAGGTACCAGCTACAAATGTCACCACAAGCACAGTCATTACTGAAAAATCTAGTATAAATAGTCAAGATGATATGAAAGATGATATGATAAGAATACTAGGGGAATTAAATAGATTAAAGCTAGAAACGGGGGAAAAGAATTAAATAATGCACTAGAAACAAACGATTTAAGTAATAATCATGGATTTAATAATAATGATATAGGAGAACAAAGAATAAATAATTACCATAATTCAACAAATAATATACAACAACGATCGCATTATTATAAAGTAATGAAATTCATGCCTGAGTGTTTGGGAAAACCGGATGAAGTATTGAGGTTAATAAAATGGATTAGAAAAACCATCGAAATTGAAGGACCAGAAATAGAATTATATATACTCAGAACATTAGATAATAAAATAATTGGCGAAGCTAGAGAATTACTGGGAACCAGTGTAAGTGATTGCAATAAAATTGATGAATTTATTACAAAAATGGGAGAAGTTTTTGGAACATCGGGAGCAATAAAAAATGTAAAAGCACAAATTAGAATGTGTGTACAAAAATATAAAGAACCTATAATGGAATATGTTAAAAGAATAACAAAATTAAAAACACAATTATATGCAGCGGTAGAATTAGACGCCATTATTCGGAAAAAGGAATTCTATGTTGATTATAAAAAATATATTAACATGGTTATAGAAGCTTTTATTTATGGGTTAGATGCAAAAATATCACCTCATGTAGGAAGTGCGAGACCATCATCATTGGAGGAAGCCATTAGTATAGCTATACAAGTTGAGCATGGGTTGGGAACGGCGATATTCGAAAAAAATAAAATTAGGACTGAAGGAAGTAATATAAATAATCCAAATGAACAAATAGAATGTGGATATTGCAAAAAAAGGACACGCCACATCGGGATGCTGGAAAGTGTTGCAAGAAGTGGAAAAAGGAAAAATATCGGATTTAATAATACTGGGACAGGACCACCTAGCCAATTTATGGGAAATCAAGGAAATTATAATAATTTTAATAATCACAATAAATTTAGCAATGGGTTTAGGTAAAATAATCTTAACAAAAATTTTATTAATAAATTTAGAGGTTATAATAGGGGAAATTTTAACAATAATGGGAATCCTAATGGTTATCAACAAAATGAAAATCAAAGAGGGTTTTACAATCATCAACAAAATGGAAATCAGAGGGGATTTTACAATCAACAACAAAATGAAAACCATCGAGGGTTCTATAATCAACAAAGTGAGAATCATAGAGATTTTTATAATCAGCAAAATGAAAACCATAGAGGGTTTTATAATAATTAAAGGACTAATAATTATGATAGTAATTATAGAAACAAATCCCATTTTATTAATAACAGTAGGGGTCAAGATAATTTACAAGATGCTAGAGTTAAGTTGATAAGGAGAGATGAAACGATAAATAATACAAATGATATAGAAAATTTAAACTAGAAAAATGTTCAGCACAAACTCTCGGTGTTGAACATATCTCCAAAACAACTATGAAATCTGCAAGTATAAGAATAGCAAAAATAAATGCAATAAAAGAAGCAAATGACTTACCGGTAATAATGGTATATGCCGAAGAATTTACTAAAGGGAAGGCAACATTTTACATAGATACTGGGGCAGAAATATCAGTGATAAAAAAAGATAAAATACGAGCGCAAGATAAAATATGTAAGGAGTCTCAAATTATGATTCATGGATTTACAGAAGGAAAATGTTTAACAGAGGGAGTTATAACTATAAAAATTTATGAATCCGAATGTGAATTCCATATTGCCTAGAAGGATCATCCAATTGACGCAGATGGAATTCTGGGATGGGACATGATTACGAAATACAAAGGTAATGTTATGTCCGAACAAAAAATATTAAAATTGGGGAACGCATGGATTCCGTTCGCTAGAGATAATATGATAGAGATTCCAGGGAAAACTAAGAAAGCTATATTCGCTCGTGTAAAAGGAGATTATGACAGGATTTGTACCACCACAAAATTTAGCCCCGGGTATTAAATTCGGAAATTTTTTAACAATTAGACAAAATGGCGTTGTAATTGCCTATTATATTAACACCAATGACGAGGCAGTTACTATACCACTCCCTGAGGTAGAATTAATACCATGTGACATTGCAGATGAAAAATATGATACAAATATTGGAGATTTATATGATGAGTGTAATCAATATATTAACAACAAAATGATAAATAATATAACAATTGGAGAAGATTATAAGGACAATAACAATGACACAATGAATGACATAATGAAATTTAATCGTTGGCTGAGTAATAATCCGGAAATTCAAGAAGAACGGTTAGGAAAGATCATGGCTCTCGTAGATCTTAAAGGGAGTAACCAGGAAGAGATAAAATTCATTTGCGAGACAATTAGACCTTATGTAGGGGGTTTTGGATTAGATAACGAACCACTACCAGCAACTCATTTAATAAAACACAAAATCGAAATAACATCCGACAAACCATTAAAATCAAAACAGTACAGATATCCGTCAGTCCTTAAAGAGGTTTTAAAAAAAGAAATAACAGAACTAGAGAAAAAAGGCATAATTGAGCCATCATTATCACCTTATTGCTCACCCACGTGGATTGTACCAAAACAATCGGATGCACAGGAAAATAAAAGATGGAGATTGGTCACAGATTTTAGACAACTTAATGCAATGACGTTGGGAAGTTGTTATCCGATGCCTTTTACAAATGAAATTATCGAAAAATTATCAAAAGCCAATTATATATCTATTATGGATTTGAAAATGGGATTTTTTCAAGTCGAAATGGACCCAGAATGAACGCCACTAACAGCATCATCGGGACCCAGTGGTAGTTTTCAATATAAAAGAATGGCTATGGGATTAAAGGAAGCTCCTACAACATTTATGCGGGCAATGGAATTAGCACTAGCAGGATTATCAAGGGAAGAAATGGAAGTATATCTAGATGACATTATGATTTTTTCTGAAACAATTGAAGAACACATGATACGATTAGAAAGAGTGCTTAGGAAATTAGAGAAAGCCAACTTAACAATAGAGCCGAAAAAGTGTCAATTTCTAAAACATGAAGTAAAAGTATTAGGTCATATAACTAGTGCGGGTAAAATACGTATGAATCCGGATAAGGTCAAGGCAGTAAAGAATTATCCCACTCCTACATCTAATAAGAAAATAAAACAATTTTTGGGATTTTCAGGATATTATCGTAAATTTATAAAAGACTATGCTAAAATTACTCTTCCTCTATTAGAAGTCATTAAAGGTCAGAGACCATTTTATTGGGAACAAAAACAACAAACTGCATTCGATAAAATAAAAGAAATATTATGTGACGAACCATTTTTACAAGCACCAGATTTAAATCAGCCGTTTATAGTTACCACCGACGCGTCGGATTAAGCTTTGGGAGCTATACTAAGCCAAGGGAAATTAGGAGAGGATAGACCATGTGCATATGCCTCTAGATGTTTAAAAGGACCGGAGTTAAGATACTCAACGTATGATAAGGAATTATTAGCAGTCGTATTTGCAAAAGACCAATTTAAACATTATTTATATGGGACAAAATTTACAGTAATAACAGATCATGAGCCCCTGAAACACTTCCATACTACAAAACACTTAGACACACGATTTAATAGAATGAAGGCATCGCTACAAGGTTACAATTTTGAAATAATATACAGACCAGGCTTAAAAAACGCAAACGCCGATGCATTATCAAGGAATCCGACACTCCAAGAAAATGAGGTCAATCCTGAATTACCTCGTAAAGAATTATATGAACTGGCAGAAAAACAGGAAGAACAAATGGTTAACGGAAATAATAACAATAAGTCAATAAAGATCGTTAAAAAGGTGAAACAAAAGGAAAAATCTAGTAGCGAAAACGATTCAGAACAAGAATCGGAAGGGAGTGAAAGTGATGATTGGAGACCATACAAAAACAAAGATCCATGGAAAAACAAAAAGAAAAGGAGAAAACGTAAGACTAAAAACAAAAATAAGGTTATAGAATAAAAAAGCGAAACAGAGAGCGAAGTTGAAAATAATGAAATAAATAAAACAGCAAATGGAATAGTGTCTAATACACCTAACGAAAATAGAAAATTAATTAGAGTTCAAAAGAGGCTCAGTTTTCATAAGTCATCCTCAAGTAATGAAGACGATAGTTCGCTAGAAACAATCGAGATAATTGACAATGACACCGAAGAAAATAATACAATAATAAATAAAAGTAACAGGAAAATGGACGATAGTAAAGAAATTTTACAAGAAACAAATAATAGGGAGAGTAAAAAATATACAGTCAAAATTAAAAAAATAAATAATACCGAAACAAAAGGTTGGGATGTATACATCAAAGAAACAAATAAAGAAAAAAGTGAAATATCAGAAGTAAGAGATAAAGACAGTTATTGGGAGGATAAGTTATCTACATTCGGCATAAATGAGAACACATTATCACCAATTATTAATTTAAGCGAAATAATTAATGAAATTAATGATGAAACAAGTAAATTATTAAGTAATATAAAAAATTTAAGTAATTCAAATTGTAAAGAAAATGGTAAAGAATATTTAAAATTATGCAATCAAAGAGCCCACTGTGTTGAACCCGACGTAAAATTAGCACGAGAACCTCCGGGAAACTGTTTATTTCAAAGTTTAAAAATAGCCGCAAAATTACCAATATTACCTCTGGAATTAAGAAGGGAACTATTAAAATCTACTTATTTAAATAATTGTTATGATCCTATGGAGACAAAGAAAATTCTAGAATCAAATAATGAATGGGGAATATCGGGAATACCGAGATCTCGCTGCAAGGCCTGCCCAGCCTTGAGAAAATTATTCAGCGAATGGCCTTCGCGGGTTCGTCTCGACGCGTCAAATACCACCCAGATTTTCCCACCCGCCTTGGACGACGAGAAAACAGGGTGATGCGGGAGGTACCATGCTCGCGACCTGTGTAACTCGGTGGGTGGTACTCGTTCCATGTGACCGAGGCTCTCGTAGTCACGCATGAACGTTTGGTACGCGCTTGCGAGGGTGGGATCCCGCTCGAAGCGCCGATGGAGATGCCATAAGGAGGTAAGCGCTATCGCTCGGGTCTCCTCCCCGACAAGAGGGAAGACAGGCTTCAATGGGAGAGCGACGACGAACCTCCCGTTGCTGTCGCGTCGATGCTTAGCGCGAAATTGCTCCTCGCATTCCAGATCTTCCGGTTTAGATGTTGGTTGTAATCCCGGAACCTCCTCGACCTCCCAAAAGCTCTGCAATGTCTGGATGAAGTCGCCCTCAATCACACAATACAGCGCGGTAGTGGTGGTGTGGGCGGCCGTTCCCGCCCGCCGTGAGGCAGCGGACTTTGACCCGCCGAACACGATCCATCCCAGATCGGTGTCTTGAGCCACGAGTCGCGTACCCGGGAGTCGCAGGAGGTCCGGTCGCATCACTGATGCACACACATCGGCACCAAGGATTACCTCTACGCGCTCTGAACCGTAGAACGTCGGGTCCGCGAGCTCGACACCCTTCAGCTCGGCGATATCGAGAGGGACGGTGTCTCGCGTCGATATCATTCCGGTCACACGAGGGAGGACAAGCGCATTTACTCGTAGACCGTGTTCCGGATGCACTACGGACCGCAACATGAACTGCGTGCCGAAACACGCGGTGCCCGCAACTCAATCGCCGACTCCCGAGAGTTTGACGTCCGATCGTTCTCGTGGAAGCCCAAGAAGCTGCACTGCAGACTCGGAGATAAAGGAAGTCTCGGCACCCAGGTCCAATAACGCCCGCAGCCGCGTACTCCCGCCTTTGTTATTGATAACGTCGACGCGAGCGGTCGCGAGGACAGTCACGGCGCGAGGAACTTTCGCGGTTACCGCAGACACTTGCGCGGTGTTGGCCTGTACCGCGGCTTCTCCGCTAACCGGCTTCGCCTCTTCCTTGCCGTTGGCCGTCTTCTCTGTCGGCTTCAGATCCACGGAGTCCCCGTTGTGTTTCGCGTCATCATGAAGTTGCGTGTGATGAAGCCCGTTACACCGTTTGCACCGTGTATTGCCGCGACACGACTTCACCAAGTGCTCTCCAAAGCAATTGAAGCACCGCTGAAGTTTCATTATCTCCGCCCGCCGTTCGCGTATCGGCTTTTTTTGGAAGTCGCGACACTTCCGAAGGGGGTGTTTTCCCTTGCAGAGCGGCATACGTCGACCCGACCCGCGTATAGCGCCCTTCCCGCGTTCGGTTGACGCTTAGTTGGCCAGCGAGCCTTCCGCGAGGAGCCTCCTTTAGAGCTCTTCTTCGGGGTATTGCCCTTTGTCGGGGTACCTGTCGGGGTTGCCGGAGGACTCGGTCGTCCTGTGATGTTGAAGATGCGGATCTTTACGAATGTCTCTAAGTCGTCCAACGTCATGACAGGCATGGAGCGACCTGTTGGATAACCGCATGTGAGGCAATCATCCGGAGGATTTGTGGCCTTAGCGCCGACGGCCGCATTTCACAGCTCCCGCGTGGGTGGTGGAAGAAGGTCGCTGAGATGGTGGACCAGAAATGTGTCCCACTTCTCGACCAGGACCCCTATCAAAGTCAACGAGCGAGTGATTCTCCGGAAATTATTCCAGTACGATCGTAAACTAAAGGCTGATTCCTGCTTGACGGCGGACATACGGATGATCGACTGGTTAAGTCTCCCCATCATCGCCCAGGGATTGTCGTACTGATCGACAAGTGCTTCCAAGACGAGCGAGTAATTCTCATCGGTTATTTCCATATCCGCCGCGAGTTCTGCCGCCGCACCGTGCAACGACGATATAAGGTATTGAAGTCTCGTCGAATCGCGAACGTTCGGAATCTTCGTCATGAGCGACTGGAATATGTTGCGGAAAGTCACCCAGTCTTCCTCCTTCCCGGAGAACGTCGGCAAATTCACCTTCGGTACCTCGACAGTATGTGAAGATTGCGAGCGCATCGTGCTTATACCCGAATCTGAAGCCGCGGGAGCGGTGTTCGTCTCCGGGCCCGGGAGCAATCCATAAATAAAGTCTTGCGCCTCCTCATACGTCGCCGTAAGTCTCCCGTAAAAGTCCTCCATCCAATAAGGATCGTTCTCGCTGTCCGGGTAACCTGTGATCGCCTTATCGGTGTTGTATGCGTCCTGTGCCTTGCGCTCAAAAGCTTCTAACCGGGAGCGCAATACCATCGGCGATAAGGAAGCCGGATCTCTCTCCTTCAACCGCTTCATCATCTGCTCAATGTCTCTCAAACACGCGCCTTGCGCGGCTATCAGTTTCCGCATAGCGACCTGGTCCACGTTGGAATTTTCCATGGCGGATTTGTTCAATAACTTCGCGAGATTGAATGAAAATTACCTTAATTTATTTCCGATTCCGTGGAGCAAGTAACCTTTGCTCACACTCACAGATAGCGGATAGCAATACGAGCGTTTACAAGGAAACCCGGTAAAAATCGGATAACTGTATTTATATTTTTAGCCAAGAATTCAAAATTAATGTATGTATCCACTTCGAAGTAAATAAAGGAAAATTTATATATTGTCATTTTATTAATAATATCAGGTATCCAATAATACATTTAAATTTAAATAATAACCATTACACTCCTTATGTGAAATTAAAACAAAGTAAAATCAGCTGTACATCGACAGACTTTGACTCAGACGATAATGAGAATAACAAAGACGGAAATAATACGATAAATGAAGAAACTAAAATGCTACCTACAATACCAAGTAACGAACACGGAAGGAATGATAAGAGCGCGGAGACGATCTGTGAACCTGATTCGGAGCCAAGTGACAGCGGGCAGGGACCGAGGGCAGCTGGTCCGCCGGCGCTCGAACAATATCGCGTGACACGAATACACCTTCCAACTGACAGACCGCCATGGAGACCTTATGTGGTATCACAAAAATTCACGAGAGTAAAATTAATAGACGATCATCCCTTCAAATATCGCGAAAACATAGTGTTCTTAATGACAAGCGATTCATCGCTAAACACCGGCATTAATGGAAAATGGGTATATTAAAACTGAAACATGGATGAAAAGAAATTATTTAAAAGGAGAAATTAACTTGAAACAATTACACATCAATATCATGGGCATAGTTGTTAAAAATCACATAGAAGACTCCACATTGAAATCTGATATAAAAAACAGCATGAAAAATTTAAAAATAATGTGTCAAAGGAATAATATATGCAGTATAGCAATAATCAGAGACTTACAGATATTAAAAGAATCAGAATGAAATTATTTAGTTAAAATTTGTAATGAAATATTTGACAATGAGGAAATTATTATCGTGTTAATAAAAGACAATTTACCCACTCCGAAAGTACAGGATAGATATTTGATAATAAAAGAATACCATGAATCAACAATAGGCGGTCATAAAGGTATTACAAAAACATATAAGAAAATAGCATCGGATTATTATTGGAAAACTATGCGTCCGGAGGTAGAACAATTCGTGAAAAGTTGCCATAAATGCCAAAATAATAAATTAATAAGGGTAAAAACTAGAATGCCAATGGTAATAAGTGATACACCGTCATATGCATTTGAGAAAATGTCAATGGATTTTTACGGGCCTTTATCAAAGACAAAAAATGGAAATAGATATATATTAACAATACAAGACCTATTAACTAAATATTGCATATTAGTACCAGTAAAGAGAGCTACTGCTAAAGAAGTAGCCAGAAAATTAACTGAAAATATGATATGTTATTTTGGACCCCTTTCTCAATATTGACAGATCAAGGAACACACTTTATAAATAAAACATTAGACGAATTTGCAAAAATATTCGGAATAGAAAAATTCAGTACGACAACATATCATCCACAATCTTATGGAAGTATCGAAAGAATGCACCACACAATAACAGAGTATTTAAAAAGCTATGTTGATAAATATGACGATTGGGATGAGTGGATAAGTCTATGTCAGCACGCGTACAATTGCACAGAACATGATGCGACAGGTCATACACCTCACGAGCTAGTCTTCGGTCGGAAGTCAAGGACACCCTCGGAATTTAAGAATAGGCAAGATTCTGAGAATTATGATGAAATACAAAAACGATTAACAGCTGTTTTAAATCAATTACAAACTATAGCCGGGATGAATTTAATTCAATCAAAATTTAAATCTAAATATTATTATGATAAAAAATGTAATACTAAGCATTTCAGGGAGGGTGAAATGGTATATAGACTTAGGGAACCAAAAACAGGAAAAATGCATAAACAATATGTAGGACCCTATGAAATAGTCAAAATTAATTATAAAAATAATAATGTCACATTAAAACACAAAAAGGGAACCCGGGTATTACATATAGACAAAATAAAGAGATCCAATGAAATAATGAATAATACTTTGTGAAATAATCCATAAATCAATTAATAATGTTCCAGGAATAATAAATTATTATTAAATATTTAAAAAAAATATTATTAAATGTTAAACTATTGTTAAATATAAGGAAATTATTATTAAATAATGTTATAAATGGTTATTGGTAATTATAATATATGCATAAAAAAAAATAAGACAAGGAATACAGGACACATGAGTTACAAAATACGCCATTAATACGGCAGACGGATTTATTAAGACAAACCCACAATTTACGAGACGAAAATACAAATGAAAACAAAATATACTAGACGAATCATTGGCCAAGACAAAATAAAATATAACATGATACCAGAAGAAATGTAATCAAGAAACTAATTATCATTACGCCTTAACTCTAGCAGAATTTCATTAATATAGGAAACTTAATAAAAAAATATATATTATAAATTATGAATAATGTAACAATAATTCAAAGTTACTTAAAAACATAATAATTCTGAAAAAAAACTATGACTGAGGGAAACACAAAATTAAAAATTCAAGAAATTGGGAAAAATGATACTAATAACGTCTAAATATTTCAAAAAAAAATAGAATTTTAAATAAAATTTTGTTTTTCCTACATTTTTTTTCTTTTGTTATTGCCAGAATCATTAATTAATGAGTCTACATAAATTAATTTGAAAAAATAAAAATAAAAAAAAATCAGGATTGCCTGGATTCGAACCCGCTGCCGTTGCACGAAGAGCGCGAGCTCTACTATGCAGCCACGGAGAGCATTGGTACAAGTCATGAATATTATACATATATACTATATATATACTAGATCTTTCAATCATCAAACAAGTATATATATAATTTAATTATAAATAATATGTATAATTAATAAGTTATTATAGGAAATTTTAATCAAAAAAAAGAAGGATAGGGAAATTTATAATAAAATTTTTTTTTTCCTTCAAATTCATTGAATAAAATCAAACAAGAATATAATACAATACTAAATAGCTGACGTAGATTGAACTCATCAATTTTTTTTAATAACCATCATAAATATGTCGAAATTAAAAGAAGAGAGGGGATTAAAATTTTTTTTGTCCTCAACGAAGTAAAACTCAATCATTTATACGATTACCATCGATATAAGCATTCATTTTCTTTAAAAAAAAAAAAAAATTTTTTTTTGATTCGAAAAAGATTAGACATGGAAAGTTTGAATTTCGGAATCATCGAAGACATGGGACTGAAGTGGGACAAGATATTTAAGATTTTATGGATAGTAAGCATAAGAACAGATTTGAGTATATGGGTGTATAAGGATATGAGAACAACAAGAGACCTAATGATATCCTATGAGGTTTTATGGAAAATGCCTTATATTAAAAATACAATCGAACAGCTACAAAAGAAAATAAGGAACAAGACCACCTTGCAGAGATGCGACTTAAGAGACAACAATGAGGAAAATCAACATGGGGCGGCATGGGAGGAGCCAGAAGGGATGAGCGAGGTTCGCCATGCAATACTAAACAGCTTCGAAAAAAACGAAGAAGCAGGGCGAACCTACGCATGGCTCATGTATGGGGACGAAGATCCCGATCACTCCTATTGGCCAATATAATATTAAATACATGTATATATATAATGATTGTAGATATTATAATATTGTAATTGTAATTAGTATTAATTAAGAAACTAATAAATGTAATAAATGTATGATAATATTAATAAATAATAATAATAAATATACATCAGAATATAAGTTTCATAAACTTATATTAAATACATTATGACAATATGTAATAAAATTGATTCAAATAATAATAAATAATAAACAATAACATTAGTCATTAAGATGATATTAGAGAAAAAAAGGGGGGAGGGGATTCGAGCTCGATTAATCCAAGTGGAGAGGCTTATGTTCGACCAACCCGACCACATTTCACAATAATAAAATACTGACGTGACTATGTACTTTTACTAAATAGAGACGACTTTATACAATAACTAATTAAATTCACATTCAAATGCAATATGACATTTTACATTCATTACACATGGGTTACTTAATCATTATAACAAAAAAAAAATAACATAATGATAATTGTACATAATGGAATTTAAACACATCCCTAAACCAAATAATCCTTGGTATAAGCAAAAAAAAAACCTACAGACATACATGAGAGGCATATCCCATACAAATAATTAAAATAAGGGAAATAATATGTAGATATCGCATGGAGTCGTAGAGTTATAACGGCGACATAGCTGTGTATGTAGTATAATGATACCTTGCTATACCACTAACAAAAAAAAATATATTCCTCATCTAACAAACATTATAAATACAAATTTTATTATGTACATATATATATATATATATATATAATATATAAATAAATAAATAATAAATATAATAAATACATGTGTAATGAGAGTAAATATTTTATACATAACATTCGTCACTATTGCAGGGTTCATAGACAAGTCTATGCATACGAATTCGTCAAACCAATAGAAAATAACATTGGGTTGTTTGTGGAAGGGTTATCGGAATTATACGAATCAAGAACAGATTGGAGAATTATACAATACTTAGATACGAATGAAAATAGCATTAAAAGTGAACAAATCATGCTTTTGATAAATAAAATTATAAACAAATGTAGGAACGAGATAATGAAAGAAATATGTGAACAACGTTTTAAAGGATTACAACTTTTAATGAGAGAAGAAAAAGACAACATAAACTATATAAAAAATGTAATGAGGAAAATGAGAAGCAAACGGGCAGTGGCACCGTTTATAGGAAAAATTAGCAAATATTTATTCGGTACAATGGACGAGGAATCAGACAGTGAAATTAGAGGAATGATAAAAAGAGTAGGGAAAGAGACAGATCAATTGGCACAATTACTAGCTAACCAAACGGAAATAATAGAAAATAAATTACAACGATCAAAAATCTTATGTTCTACAGGAGAAAATAAATACCATTATGAAAAATTCAACACAATTGCAAGAAGAATTACAATGGCATGAATTAATAGAGTTATTACATGATTATATCACTATACAAATAAGATGCACTCAAAACTTACAGAATATTGTACAGTCAGCAATGAAGGGAGATATACACCCTCAAATTTTGAATGAAGATTTGGTACTTAATACAGCACGCAAAATAAATGAAAAATTAAAGTTCGATAAATTACCAATAAACACAAATGAATCAGTAACAGAATTAATCAGAATATCAAATGTAAGAGTAATTATAGATACAGAAAAAATTATATATTATATAAATATACCATTGATCAAAACAAATAAATATATACTCCACGAATTTATACCATTCCCAGTAATGCAAAAAACAAATAAAATTATGTTTTTTATAAAACCAATAACAAAATACATGGCAGTTGACTTTAGAATGAGATCATACATAAAAATAACCACGGAAAATTTGAGTAAGTGCATAAAAACGCGAGTCAATTACATATGCCGATATTTAGCACCAAAAGAAAAACTAGGAAATTTAAGCCCATGCGAAGCTAAAATAATATTTGATGAAAAAATATTCAATTCATCCCACTGCGACATACATATTGGAACAATGCATAAAACATATTGGATTAAATTAAAAACAGATAACAAATGGCTTTACTCAGTTGCAGAAGAAGAAGACAAGATTAAAATGCGAAAATTAAGGAGAAGATAGTAAGATAATCAAAGGAAACGGAATATTATCACTAAAACCGAATTGTATAGCAGAAACAGGTGATACAGAATTGGAAGCGGATAAAACAATCACTGACACAAATATACAGATAAGACAATTTCACACTAAACTAACATTAGAATCCATTATAAAAGACTGTAAACTAACACAAGAAACTATAAAACTAATTTATGACATCACAGATAATACAAACGAAAAGTATAATTACTCTGAGGCTAATCAGAGAAACATTATAATAAATAAAGAATATAAATTAGATGAAATAATAAAAAAAGCTAGAACCCTTAATCAAATAAGGGAAATGAGGAAAAGGTTGAAATATTTAAAGAAAATATAACTATATTCGGAATATCGTCTATTACGGGACTAATAATATTAATAATAATAATCTTTATAAGAATAAAATTATTACAATGAAAAAAATCAACGGTACAACAACTTAGAGTATCATAGAAAAAAATTATGATTTAAATGATTAATTGATAAAATAATAATAAATAATTACATATAACCATTTACAAAAACCCCTCTATATGGTTCAATAAATAATTTAATTTGGAAAATATATTAATAAGATAATCTGTTTCAGATAAGTTATTAAGATTATGACTATTATGTAATAATTTTTTTTTACCAAACCAAACTGTGTAGAGAATCAACGGCAACATCAAGATTAAAATAATAATAAATATAATAATAATGTAATAATAATAACGATAATAGTATAAATGATAATGTAAATAAAGATGTATGTTAATTATGTATATAAATTATTAATATTATACGGAAGAAAGAGAGTACAAGAACAAATGTAGCGCCCGCAAGGGTAATAAAATCACAAAACACAAACATTCACACTCACACAAACAATATAAACATTAGGATTCGACGAGGACGTCGAAATTGCAGGCCCGGATGGGAGACGTTTTGACCGACTCAGCTACGGCGGAATAGTAACCCTGCGGTAAAATAAATAATACATAAATATATATACATATTGACGCTACTTAAATTCGTAACAAAAATAAGATGAGAAAAATCCTCGCAATTCGATTTAAGGCAAACTATTTATTTATTTAAGATATACTTTACAATACCTGCTTGCCAAGCAATATTATCAGCCCAATGTTGAGCTCTTACACTAGAGGCATGCTGCTCTTGTTTTCTATATGTCAGCTGCCTGAGCTCTAATCGACATGGAGCACATCTATCTGAAAAATCATAAAACATTTTAATTAATGCAAATTGTAAATTATTTATATATCCTAATATATAAACTTCAAAATTGAGTGAATATTATATAAATTATTTAAATACTACTTCAATTTAATATAAAACAAAATACTTACATTGGATATAAGAACGTTCGTGTAGTGAATGGTCATTCAAACTAGTTGTAGTATCTGTTAAACTATGTTGTGGTGATAAATGGATTTCGCTACCATGAATACTTTGACAAGGACTACCACAACTTGCAGACATATCGGAAACTTTTATTGATGAATGCTAAATAAAATAATTTTTTTTTAAACCTAGCTGATTAAAGTAAAATTATTATTAACTTCATTATTAACATTTTGTTCAATTTTATTATCCGACACTTTATAAATATATTTCATATACAAATATTAATTATTCAAAGTTATTAAATATTATGAACATGTTGCTTTACGAATAAATGTTATTTTTATATCAAATTCTTCAAAAATATAAGAAAAAGTATATTATTTATATATATAAGACAGTAATAAACAATATTAATAAAAATTACTGTTTAATATTTACTATTTTAAATATCTTTTTACTAAGAAATCTCATTGTATTATCAATTCAATATCGGGAAATTTGCAAATAAGTTAAAATTTATCTGTATAATTTGGTTTCACTTAATAATTTTCGTAATAAAAAAAATATAATTTATTTTATTTTAAGTAAATTACAATGACAAATTATTTAAAAATTCATTGTCCTCAAAATTTTTCACTTTGTTATATAGCAATATTTCTTTAATCGTCAATCACTTGTATACAAAATATGTAATGTAGAGCCAAAAAGTTTACATAACATTTTGAGTAATAAATTTAACGTATAATTAATCTGTAATACTTCATCAAAAACACGTACATTAACTGCATAAAAAAATCTAGAACTACTGATCGTATACACAGCCATAAAAAATACTCAGTTGTGTTATAGATAATTCCACTATGCAATGTACCTTCTCATAAGACTTAACACTGCTGTATTTTCAACACTTTCACTTTTGCAAAAACTATCAGCATTATTGAGATCTTTGCTTAATTTTTGTGTACGGGAGGCTGTGGTTTTACGTACTACTGCTAATTGTCTCCTTCGTTCGAGCTTAGCAATTATGCGTTCAAGTTGTTCAATGGAGAAGTTCAGTCAAACTGATCCTCTTCAATTAATTCCGTTAACCCCTTTGTCACGAGCAGCTCGTAAGCAAACTCAGCAAAAGGGTGAAAGTTTTCGTGTAATAAAAACTGGGGTCTTCGAGCCAAACCTCCATCTAATAGTACTGTACTCAGAACGTGCCACATGATATGCTCCGTATCATCAGTTCCTCTATAGCCCTCAGTTGGGGTGAATGTTTTCTAGTAACTCCGGAAGTCACCATGTCCAGACAGAAGTTAGATAAGCCGGGTGGGATTTATCCACTTCGAAGGCAGGCGGATTCTTACGTCTTGAATCTACTGGAAAGTAGGCCTTCCATTAAAGTTGAATTACCAACGCTCCTGTCAACCCTGCATCATTTCGGTATAGACTTGTTTTTAGGACATATTTTTTGCTCTGAATATCTGGGTTGAAAATAGACAGCGATGATTCATGCGCTGTCTCGGTGGGGGTTGTTACCTCGACGTCTACTTTAATTTTATACATTTTGGCGCGCTGCTAACATTCGAGTGTGATGGGCAAAAGGCCCGTCAGTACTGTGAAAGCCTTAGCGGAGGTTGTTTGATACATTTCAGTAATACGAATTAAGGCATATCTTTGAGACACGTCCAACTTTCTCTGATGGACTGCCGATATTTTGTCATTTCACCCGGTAACAGCATATGTCGCTATCGGAACATAAAGTCTTTTGTAGATTGTAGCGGGGCCGTTGATCTTGATGGCAGGGGGAATCTTCATATGAAGGTTTCCCTCACCTATTAGCATCACACACTTGCGTGATGCGAGGCTCGGCTTGTTAGAGGAATACCAGGCAGCAGTCACATCTACGACCTTCTGTCCTTCAACATCTAACTTCAGTCAGATCAGATTGGCCTTTTACCAAAAGTATTAGGTCGTCCTCATATGTAATCACCTTGTAACCCAAGGCTTCAAGCTTCCAGAGTGGGTCGAAGATAAGGTTTTATATCAGGGGTTCAATAACTGAAGCCTGTAGATAATCTTTGTTAAAACTTTTCCGGACTTCCAGAAATCCACCTCGCACCAAGACTTGCTTATTGTTGAAAAAGCAGTCCACCATCAAGAGGTAAATATCTCTAGGGCATTTCTTGAACCTTAATTCTCTAAGCACGCTGGTCCACCAACCTGTCTTTTTTAATATTCAGAACATATTTTTCTGTCGATTTCTCAACAATGCACAGCCATAATTTCTGAAAATACTTCAGATTAATAATACACGTTGGTAGCCTGCAGTAAAAAGACTAACACATTTTTTTTGATTAATTGCTTACACCGACGATTGTGTACACATCATATGAAATTTTACGATGGTATTATATATTATCATTATTTTAACTCAAAGCGGAATTTAACAAAATAATATCTAAAATGAACAATAACCATCCTCATTACTAATTGGGTTTAAAAATGATATAATAATATTCTTGTTAACACCTGTCCTACTATTTAAAAAATGTAACGATAAAAAATAACAAGTTTATAAACTGCTTGAAATCGTTGATACTCATGCGAGATGTAGCCATCAACGTTAATGAGTTATTGTTCTTATAATATTAAAATTGAGTCTGATAATTGATTTTTTTGCTACCATGTACAATACATAGTTAACCCATTTATTATAAAATATAAATCGTATACATATTTGTGAGAAAAAACTTTTAATTAGATCATTTGAAGAAGATGATTATATTTAAAGATCTTCTTATAATATTTATATATTAGATTTTATTGAAATATTTTTGTAAAATATAATTGTACTTATAAATATGGATTATTTCAGTGGAATTTAAATTAAAAAAAATATATTTTAAGATTTTTTTTTTTTAAATAAAAATTCAAGTTAAAAATCATAATTATAAATATTAATAATTATTTAGAATCTAATAATTAATAAATATTACTTTAAAATATATACCTGCATATTGTCTTGAGTAGTAAACATCGTGCGCCATTCTTGATTCATTGATGCATATGTTGCAATACTATCAGATGTTCTGCGATCTAATTTTTTAAACGACGGAAGATTGATATCGCCTTTGGTTTCAGGATAGAGAACAACAACATGATAACTAATTTTACTTTTTATTGATCCAAGCTCAAGTTTGCTACCTGAAGATGTTAACAGGAATTTAGCATCCATTGAATTACGATATTTGTTAATTTTTAACAAATGAGGCTTCATCACTATTAATTGATCTTCAACGATTTCGGTCATTGGTTCAGAACTGAGCCGCCTAAATAACTGTAATTACGTAATCTTTGTGTATTGTAAATTTTAAAAAATTTAATTATACATTTTTCGGTTTTTTCTATTATTCGAAATTTTTATTTCATTTTATTATATTTAATTATTAAACTTTAAAAATGTTTAATCTATTTAAAACTGAAATAAAAAACGTAATTGTTAGAGAATTTCCATAACTGCTAGTTTTCCTTTATAGATGTAAACAAACGTATCCTTAAATGAATACAAGAACATACTTTTTTAATAAATACGTATAGCAAGGATTGGATGAATGAGTTGTTTACAGTATAATAATGAAAAATTCAGTGATTTTCTAACATAAAGATACATCTAATTATTCATTAAAGTTTTATTAATTAATATTTTTATACGGCATGACCAGCTATAACTTGTCAATTTAGAACCAATAAAATTATTTAGATATTTGTAATAAATATGATATTGTAATGTGGCTCTTTTATAATTGTCTTAAAGAAAGTATGTACATGTATGCCTAACAGTATTTGTCTTTGTTACAGAAAACGCCAGGGGGTTGTAAAACCATCACCTAACATCTAGAATCTTCATATCCTATGTTAATTCATTTCTGTTGTCTTCATATCTATTTTCAATGGCATGTACATTATTTGCAGTTACGTAATACACTAGAATAATATTTAGGAAGATTATCTCTACCAGACAATGGTTTCACCTACAGATGTCTACAGTTAAAGACCAACTATAAGTTCATAGGATATGGAAACGATGAAATAATGAATAAAAGCTCTGATATGATCAAAGAAGATAAAAATGATTCCATTTATCGTTCAAAATTCTCACATAAAAATTAGTAATTAATTTATGCATTTTTATGTGTAATTAATATATAAATAATTTATGATGTTCCAAACAGATGTTTTGGCTATTAAATTAATTAATATAAAACTTTTTCGAGATAGTGACCTTCACTCAATTCTTTGCATGATTTAGATTATAAGAATATTTTTCTCTTCAATTAGAAGATGAATTTAATTTTATATTATGCAATAAAACAATCATTTTTAAAACGTTGAATTGTGTTTTTTATTTATACCTTGTTACACTAAAAGTACTCGTTCTACATTTATTTTTGTACTCATAATTATTATAGTAATAACAATATAATTATTCCTATTAATTACAATAATTTATAAATCTTTTACTTACATTGCGTAAAGTTGTGCTCATATCATTATACTGAGGGACTATACCAGTAATAGCTTTGGCTCTCGCAGCTTGCCTTTGTTCGAAAACACGAAAAAGTTCTTCAATATCACTATATTTTATCACAGAATCAAAAACTACACGAGGTATCGGAGAGACTAATGCTTCCAACATTAGAACTTCTTTTTCTATTTGAATAAGCTGATGTTTTAAATATGGTTGTACCATTGGTAGAACTTTGCATTGTATATCAACTATATTAAGCGTTCGTGCTGCTGATGAAATAAAACCAACCGTCGCATGTCTTATCCAAAGATTTGGATGAACCTGTAACATTTCCATCGGTTAACATATTGTATATATTTAATAATATATCATTCAAAAAAAAATTATATAATTAAATATATAATAAAAACTATATAATTATATAAAATATATATATATATATATATATATATATTTGATTGCATTATTTTTTTTTTAATTTTTATAAATTATTAAGAGGGCAAATCTCGCTATTATAAATATATTGGTCTCATGTTCATCCAAGTAGCATAAACAATGTAAAATATCCTAACACTATGAATTCATAAGAAAATAAACTATTTCTTTATATAGTAGTGTTATATAATAGAAATATAATATTGTTAACGCTCTTTGCGTTGGATAGGATTCGATAATATCATAATACTGAAAATGTTGAACGTACCCGATACATTTTTACGAATGATATTGTTTCTATTACATTTTTCTACATAAAAAAAAATTATTAATTTGGTTCTAATTACATGTGTTTACATATATTATATTTATATTACATAAAAAAAACTATTATTTTGCACACATTTTTTCAATGAGTTGCTGATTAATTTTCATTATTACTTGTTAAATAACCGATTAAAAACCGTTCCATTACACAAGTATATAATATATTGCATTAAAACTATTTTAATGTAATGTAGAAAAATTATTTGCATAAGATAAGCATTTCGTAAGATTTCATAATAATAAAAATATAATTCAATATTATTATTTAGTTTTTTTTTGTTTTAGAACTATATTAGTTTAAATTCTTAAAAAATATAAACAAGTTATTGACTAATCCTTAAATTTATAACGTTACTCTTTGGCTTCAAAATTAGAATGAAAATAGTTGACAAAAAATAAAATTGTTAGATATACACGAAGTTTTATTGTCATATAAACCTTTTTTATTTATTAAAAAATCTAGACAATGTCGGCCCCTCTCCCTCTTTTTTATTTTATTAATATTTTTCATAATTTTATTATAATTTTACTTAATGCATTAAGTGATAAGGAATACACTTTTATAAAATCAATATTAAAAGCATTAGTATCCAATATCTAACTTAAAATTTCCTTTAAATTATTTTATAGTATATAAATCTACTACAAATCTATAAATCTCACATAAATAAAGGTATGTATAAGTTTTAAAAACATAAACTACTTACTAAAAAAACTACAGTTTCTGCAAGTAATTGATATAAAGCTGTTTTGTGTAAAAGTCCGAGCTTTGTTAAAGTAGCCATCGTACTAATTGCCTTAGTAGTTACAAATTCTTCTGGATCAGTTAATCCTTGTTGAAGTAAAGGCATTAATATAGGACTGCAGTGCCACCCAATATAAGCAGCTACATCAACAATACATTCAAAAAAAGATCCTCGTAATTGTTTATCATCTTTATCATTTAAAAATGTAATAATATGGCTTAATAAAACATCATTAGCTTTTTGTTTACCAAAGAAAATGCACAACTTATTTAAACCATTTGCCATTAAAGTTTGTTTCACTAAACTTTTTTGATCTGTTAGTAACATTAAAACTGATTGTTGTACCTATTATTTAAATATTTATATTAGCGATAATTCTCAAATATATTTAATAAATAATATAAGAATTAATTAAATTATTAAATTATTAATTAAATTAATTAAATATTAAATTAATAATTAAATTACTTAAATATTAAATATGTTATAAGTTTTTTTATTAAAAATAAAACAGAGTTATATGAATAAATTTATCATTAATTTTTAATTTCTTAGTACAAAAAACTACATACTTTTTAAAATCATATTAAAACAAAATAATAAAGTAAAAAATTTGTGTAAATATTCCCTTTGAATTGCACTATGTATTTATTATTATATGTGAATTATTACCATTTCATGCAAGGTTTGAAGTTCACTATCATAACTTGGTCTTGGAATTTCTTTACTTTCTGGCATAGAAAAGTGAGATTTTTCTAAATAATAAAGTGCAATATGAGCTAGATGTGCAATATTTTCTGCATATGCAGCTCTGACAATTACTGACTCATCTTGTGTTAAGTGGGCTAATCCTGGTAGTACATATTCTGGAAAGATATTGACGTCTGATGATGGAATTGTCTTCACAAGATACAGACACTTTGTTAATGTATGAATAGCTGAAACTCTTACCCTTGGTGCTGAATCATGAACTAAATGAAACTATGCAGAAAATATAGTAGAACTTTATTAAATTAATTCATTGAAATAATGTACCATTAAAGTTAAAAAAATGCTTGATTGTTAATTACATTTGACTATTATAATTATTAAAGTATTAATTAATTATAGATATGAATAAAAATTACATATAATAAAAAATAATAAATTATTTTATTTGTATATTATAATACAATTAAAATTAAGTCAATTGAAGTAATAGTATAAGTTAATTATGTTTTATAAAAATCAATATTGAAATATTTGACTTTTATTAAATAAAATTCTTTTTTAATTGTACAACATTTTTAATTGTAATTCAATTTTTACAAACAAAATTTTATTGTAGTTACCACTGATATTTAAGTTATTAATGATATTTTAATAATTTATTATACAAAACTAGAATTTAAAAATATATTTTTCAATACTTTATACAAAATTTTAATACATTACTTGAATTAATTATAAATTTTACAATTAAAAAATTATTTGTTTTAATGTTTTTTAAATATTTATGATTTAAAAAGGATTTACATTATTATTTGTTATTATAAACAAACTTGAGATAATTTCCAAAATATAAATACTTAAAGAAATAAATATACTTTAAGAAACACTTACAATATAAGGCAAAATACGGTCTAAAATTGTTTCTTCAAATGTATTATTAGCTAGTTCAAGCAATATTTCTAGACTCTGAAGCTTAGATTGTGAATGATGCAATCCTCTTATACAAGAAGTGACAAGTTGTGTTATTATAACAAGACCCTCATCACCTTTAATAGTTTCTAAATCATTTTGATATTTTTTTGTATCCTCTTCATTATTTTTGATTTTATCTATCAAAGAATTCACAGAATTCAATTTTGAATCATCTTTTACGTTTACTTCCATTTTATAAAAATCTTGATTGATATGATTGTTTAAAATCATATGTGAAGTATTGTATTTAAATTCATCTTTGGTAAATTCAATATTTTCATTTTTTTCTGATTCTAAAGATTCTATAGTTTGCAGTCTTTCCTTAATTTGATTTTTGAACATATTAGTAATATTACTAATGTCTTTTTTTAATCTGTTAATTTTTTCATCGGGTGAAAGAATAGGAGCAACTGAAAAAATCTGCATGTATGACTGTAAAAATCCATAAAAATATTCTGGAAATACTTTTCCACGTGCCTGAGATAAGTAAAGTTCAGCACTCTTACGGTTTGAAGGATTCTTTTCTATCATAGATCTCAATAATTCTTGAATACCTATATCATCTACATTATCAAGGTGCTTATTTGCAGAATATTCACCATTTCTATATGCTTCAAATTAAAAATAATATATAAATAAATTTCAAATTTAATACAAATCTTAAATAATAATAACTGCAGTATACAGTTTAGTGTTCATAAAAATAGATATTTATTCTGTTAAATTCTATAATTAAATTAATGAAATCAAAAATTCTAATAAAAATATTAGAAATTTATGTAATTAATCTATTTTAAAATAATCTTTTATTCATATAAAATATTCATTTTTCAATAATAAATAAACATTTTAATAAAGAAATTGCATTAATTAATTTAAATAATTTACCTAATAATTGTGAAAAGTCGAAAGGAGCATGTCCTTCATTATACAATTCTGTTAAAGCACAACCTGCTGAAAAAATATCCATCATTGGATGCAAATCACCAGTTTTAAGTTCTTGTTCAGGGAAAAGCAAAGTATTGGGTTCCGAACTCAATGTTTTAACAAATCGTTCTGGTGCAATATAGCATGTTCTAAAAGGAAAATATATATAAAATTATTATATTATATTATTAATTAAAAAAAAATGAAAGTAAAAATACATGTTATACTTAATATTTTTATTATAATAAATTTATAATTAATATTTCATGACATTTTTTCATTTAACATAAAAATTGTTTAATAACATAAATCTTATTACATTTAAGCAAAATAAAAAAACTTCATATAAAAAAAATTAAGAAAATAAATTAAGTAAATTAATTTATGTTTGCTATATTATTCATTTATATTTGAATAAATATATTATAAATTTACCTTCTTCTAGATGTATCGAAAAAATATGAAAAATCAGCAGGATTATCTTCTGGCAGATATGTAGGCTTAAAACTGGCAAAATCTGTTAACAAAACCCAATTCCAACTAGTTATCATTATATTTTCAAGTTTAATATCACCATGACAAACTCCAAATTTATGTGCTTGATGTAAGGCATATAGTACTTGAAATGTAATCCATTTTTTTTCTATAGTTGACAAAAAAGGCCTAGTACTAATGCGATCATAAAGAGAATACTTCACATATTCTCTCATTATAAAACCAGCTTTCTCGGTCAGCTTTTAACATTTTATTTTATAATTAATAAAATAATAAAAGCTTAAAACAGGTATTGATATGTACTTACAATCATTCGTTGAAATGGTAAACAGTTGACAGCAGAAGCTAGCTTTGATCTTATTTCTTCAAGTTTATCTCTGTAAGTTGACAAGGGCAAAGTAGGGTCATGAATTGCAAAAACTTTAACTACAATAAGACCTTCTTGACTCCGAGCTCGAGCAACTTTAAAGAATCTTGTACTTCCCAAACTATTTATTGAAAGAAAAAAAATTTATAAATAATGAAAACAACTATTATTTTGAATTTAAATATGAAATTCAAATTTTTAATTGTGTATAATCTTGCAAGTTTTTTTAATTAATAAGATTTAAATGTAATAAAATTAAATTAAAAATTAAATTAAAAATTAAACTAAATTAAAATTTTTGAATTTAATAAATGATTCAAATACTATAGCAGAAATGATAATAATACATATTCCAATACTTTGTTATATAATTAATACACATTTTCTATAAATTTATTAAAAATATTATTTTGACATCTATTCTAAATTTTATCAATTAAGTTAAATAACTTAAATATTACTTAAATAAATTATTATATAATAGATGTAAATTTGTTATATTATATTTTTTTAAATAAATAATATTAGTTATAAATAATATTTTCTTTGCTATAGATACAAGTTATAGATAGTAATAATAAATCTAAAACTACAACAAATATTAAATTCATAGTCTATTTTTTATGTCAATTATTGATATTGTATATATATATCAATAAACAATTCTAAACAATTATAGCATACCTGACATCAAATCTGAGATCACTGTGATCCGTTAGATAGTGTTCAACTGGAAAAATTTGACTGGGAGCTATTCCAACCAATTGATTACCCATAATTTGATAAAAATAAAAAAAACTCGTTACAAGAATTTTCACGTCTTCTCTAAACAAAATATTGCATTGAGTTTTCGATAAAAGTTATTCCTTCATAGTTGACATGAAAATCCTAAATAAACAATACTATTTTTTATTAATTTTGAAAATAAGTAAATAAAATGTATTATGTATTAAAAAAATGCACATTATAAAAACAAATAATAAAAAGAATAAAGAGGCAAAAATAAATAAAAAAAAAACGAAAATAAAGAAACGTATTACTAAAAGAAAGGTTAAGTCACCAGATGTTCAATTTCAAATAAATAAGTTTAAAAGTTAACCACCCAATTAATAGTATATTCATATCATAAAATAATCATAAATGTAATGTGTTTAAATAAGACGTGCGTAGTAGATTACAAGACTTATTCTATTTAATCTGAAATGTAATATTTAAAATTTTTGTATGATAGAGGTGGAAATAAAGTATAATAAAAAATTATTATGAATCACATAAAGATAAAAAAGAGATCATGTATCAGCTGTTAATAATAAGACATAAATTTTTACTAATAATACTTTGCTCTCCCTAGTAAATTCTTCATCTATATTTAAGTTAATTCATTATAGTATAGTAGGGCACAGAAAAGGGAAAAACGATGTGATGCTATATTCTGTAAATAAAAAATAAAATAAATTTTCAAAGTAAAATATCTAAAATGTACCACTGTTATACTATTAATAACTAAAAAAAGTATTGCGCAAAATTATAAGATAATATAAAAACATAACTTATTATATACAATATTTACATTTAATGTAGCTGTACACAACTATATAATGTATAAAGCACACATTTTAGCTTTTACAATTATCAACCAAGAGATGACTATGTATAATTTTATTCATAATATTAATTTCAGATATTTGTATTACTCGTTATAAGTTACTTTTTAATAATATTAATCAGTACAAAATGAAATAAAATAGTTTGATAAAAACACATATACCGTTAAATAAAGTTAATATCATGAAAATCTTATTTTACAGAATTTTTTTTTTTTATAGACAAATTACTTAAATTAAAATAAAAGTTTCTTTTAATTCATTATAATCAAATTTAAGGAATACTTTTAAATTGTTTCTGTAATTACATGTTACAAAACGGAAAGTAAGTTATTAAAAAAATATGATTTGTATAATCGTTTTTGACCAAAAAACAGATTAATATTGCTTAAGAACAAGATTAATTAAGATTAATTATTAAATTTAAATTAAGTTATTAAGATTGACAAAGGTCTTTAAGAGTATTAAGATAAATACATATGTATGCAAGCGCTAATATAGAATATTTTAACATTTCAAATATTTTTAAAGATATAGAAAATATCAAATTTAGAAAGGATAATATCAAATAAAATAATTGTTGAAGAGGGCAATAATGATCAAAATATCGCAAAATGTTGCATAAGTCACTTCTGAAAGGAAGAAAAATCAAATTGGTTATTAGAATAGTATAAAAATAGAAAAATTACATCCATAAAGAATTAAAATTTAAAGCAAAATCTATTAAATGATGGCAAAGACGATTACAATACGAAATAATACGTTAGAACAATCCACAATGAGTGTTCTAGGTCTTGTGCCATTACAAATGCAAGGACAGATTAAATAGATTATTTATATTGTTTTGACATCAACTTGTATTACAGGTATTCTAAACCTACTTTTGTGATACATGTATGGTAAAATTAATAAAAAATATGTTTAATTCTTAGAAAGCACTAACATTAAAAAATTTCAAATTTTACAATGTTTTTATTAGCATTTATTTCATAACCATTACAAATTATCTGTGAATTTTTAAAAAATTTAAAAACTTGGTCATGATTAGATATCTGAGACAAAAGAACAGTTAAAACAATGGTCGAAAATTAAAGATAGAGAAAACACTTTTGTTCATGAACAAAATAATGATATCAGTTTTTTTAGAATGCTCATTAGATAATTTTCATTGATTATCTTAAAAAAAATAAAATCATAATCGCTGAGTATTATAGGGTTTGATTGTATTATTATTATTATTATTATTATTATTATTATTATTATTATTATTATTAACAATTACATCCCGGCTCCAGGCCTGGGGACGGGTTCCGCTATTTACAACATTTCTTTTCATTATTTACATTTCATTCTTTTGTTACACTTATTTACATTTTTACAGCCAGTCTATTTTATTTTCACTTCACTGTTATTTTCACTTCACAGTTATTTTCTCAATCCTTTTTTCTATTTCTATGATTTCCTTTATAATATCTCTGTCTTCTATTCTCCCTCTGAATTTATGCATTATCTCTCTGTTTGTTTGTCTATTGCCCATTACTTCTCTGAGTTTTCTGAACATGTCAGTAGTTCCAGAGTATTCGTTGACCCAGTGTCTCCAATCGCCCTCTTCTCTCTTGCACAATTGGCATTTCCTCTCCTCTGTTTCCATCCAGTATTTGTTTCCCGCGGTTGTTTCCGCACCTTGTTCTCGCCATTGTTCTCATTTCCTTTACTTTTATTTTCTTTCTGAGGTACTCTGGTAGTCCTGTGATATTTAAGTCTTTGTATACTCTGTTATATTTTGCACTGTCCATTTTACTTCTCCTTTCCTGTAATTGTCTGTCCCTGTCTCTTCTCCTTATCTCTGCATATATATTTTTCCCTGTATTTCCCCAAAGTTCAATTTGTATTCTACTTAGTCCTAACTTGTTTAACCATGTCCTGTCCTCTGAGTTATCTTTTTCCGTGGCCCATTCATTTTTCTCTTCATAACATATCCTAACCCATCTGTGTTCTTCCATGTGTTTTATCTTCTGTTCATGCCTCAATCGCTGCTGTTTAAAGGTGTGGTACCGATCGGTCTCGCGGCGCTGTCCGCGCCTTGCTGTCACTGTCCGATTTCGGTGTCGGGAGCGCGCGTCTCACGATGCAAGCTCTGCGCCTTTTCTCGCTTTCCGGCTAACCACACTTTTTCACTATTTTTTTCTTACCCCTGTATCGGTGTGCCCTCCACTCGGTGTTGTTTACTTTTTATCACACTTTGTTCTCCACTTTTCACTGTACATTCCTCTGTAAATCTTTTTTCAGTTCTCTCCTTACTTTACAAGCTACCTATGCAAAATCGTACTGTCTCGTGTTAGTAATGCAGCACTAACGACGTTCGATAACGGAATCCTAGGGTTTGATTGTAATATTTTTATGTTTAAATTAAGAAAAAACAACCAAAAAAACATCTTATTTTATCCTGATGATGCACCTGTTTATACATTTATTATTGTAATAGTTAAAGTCTATAAATTAAAGTTGGAGTTGCTACTAACATACTTATAACACTGCGAATTCCAATTTATTGAAACCGACGATAACGATACAATTTTAATTAATTTAAATAATAATATAGGCACTAAACTTCTATGAGATTTTACAACCACTTAATATTTCAATTCAACACACTATTACACAATATATTTTCACTTAAACTATAGGGACCGGTTTCCGCAATAAGAATATTTAATATTCGAGTCGACGAATCTACTATCCAAGGTCAACATTACCTTGATTTTCCGTTATTAGATATTATAAATTCTATACTATGTAAGAATAAATAATTATTATTTTAATACATAAAATCTTACCTTAAATTAGTTGATATTGTTATAAAGTATATATAATTAATACAAATAGAAATATTTAAAATTTATAATTATCCTTTTTTGTAATATGTACTTCTCTCTCTTCTTGAATTCCAATAATTAATATAATTTAATTTTTTATACCTACCTGTTACATTATTGAATAGAATCTTACGATATCTTGATATATATATATATATAAATATAATTTTATTTTATCTAACACTGCACTACCACTACGATTAATTAATTATATAACTTAATATTACTCCCAGATTACACATTTTAAGATCTTTATACTTATCAGTACAAGAATATAATGACGAAAGTTTCTTCTTCATCCCCGAAAATCTTTTTCAATTCACCTCACTACTTTTATATCTAACCAATAAATACATTTATTTACTTGTATTCATTTGTCGAAAATTCATCATTGGTTTATGATCGAAAATAAGCTCCTTTTCTGCTTCGCGCTTTTAGATCGTTGATCCTGAACGGTTATTTCAAAAATCATCTTCAAAATCATCGATAAACACGAAAATCGGAAAAACACTTATTTCGATCAATAAATACATATTAGTTTTCACACCACTACACGCGCGACGTTTAAACCGACAAGACATCCTGATATGTAATTATAAGTGAGACCTAGATTGTTGATAACAATACACATCATCACACACTCTATTTCTTCAGTTAATAAAATTAAATTCAATAGATATTCGTCTATTTTTAATTATAAAAACTATTTACTTTTATTCAATAATTCCTTTAAATGTTTATTGTGAAAATTAATCTTAGTGGAGAAAATTAATTATAGTAGAGTAATAAATCTGTACTATAAGTATTCCAAAATTTTACTTATAATTTGACTCATCAGATTTTAACAGATTTATTTATGTAACTGATGTATATTTCCTTAATACTAAAATAGCATTTTTTTGTAAATTCATGTTTTATTTATTGAATGTGCAAAATTTTTATTATCAGTTATTTTTTTATGGCAACTTCCAATACTATTTTTTGACGTAAAATTAATTTAAATAGAAGAATATTTTCGTTTTAAAGCAAATAGTAGCTAACATTTCGTATATAAAAAATATCATAATCTGAATTACTAAAGTTTAATTTTATTTTTTTATTGCTTTTATTATTATAAAAATAACTTTTTATAATAATAAAAGCAATCGGAGTTCCAATACTTAAAAGTTTATTAATTAGTACATATTATGGTCTGTGATAGTAAATAACGCATGTTTTTTAGAATTGATTTAATTAATATTTATAACTAAACTATTCTCAAAAATAAATTGCATATAATGTTCGTTTCCTTTAAAATATAGTCCTTTTTTGACGAGGAGCTACGTCCCTAAATGTTTGATGATAAGCAAATTAGTACAAATATAAGTAATAATTGATATAATAAGAAAATGTTTTCCTAAATATTTGTTTCTTTTTACGTTAAATTGAAACGACTTATTTTGTTGATTAAATCTTGTAAAATGAGAATCCGAAAGTTGCAACACGTTGAAAAGTCATATTCAGACTTGAACTTTTGTTAACGTTGAACATCTATTTAATAATTTCTTTAATAGTAACATTCGTACATATAGAAAAAAATGTAAGAAAAAAATGCAAGAGACCTTTCGTTACCAATAAAATTATTAAAGCGTTTCAAAAATAATAATATTTGTAGAGAAAGTAATTGTCGAATAATATAAAACTTTTTTTTCTCTCAATAATATTCGCTAAATTGTTTGATTACAAAGATAAACTAAATCAACAAATTTGAGTACATGTCGTGAGAAATTTTTTTTTTTAATTTTCTTAAAAAGAATATAGAAGATAAATTAATGTTGACTACGCTCTTCGCCAATACCTTACACGAACCACTACATTTTAAAGAAATTATCTCTAGTACATGAAAATTTGAATGAATCTTAATTTTAATTATTTATTTAAAATTTTGTACACATAAAATAGTTTTTTACTGATTTTTATTTTTTTTTAAAATAATATTTAGTATAATAATTGATGCCTGAAGCCTTCATTCGCGTGTGCTACTTTTCACGGGCTTTAACCCCGTTGACAAAACGAGTTGGGAGACTTATTGGGAGTCATTGGACGGTCGTTCCCATTACAGTGTTTCCAAAAGTTCGACCTTCATGTCTAACATGACTATCTTTAATATTGATCAAGGCCCAAAGGTAAGCTAAATACATGACTCTTTGTTAGTTTGGTCTGAATTTTTCTTATAGCTTGATAAACAGTGTTGAGTATTTGTTTCTTTAGATCTAGCAAAATGATCCAGAAAATGAGTTCTCAAAATATCCTATCATGTTCTTACAAGCATAGGGCAGTTGCAGAGAAGGTTCTCCAAAGTTTCAGAAGTTTCTTCGAACTTGGCGTCACCTAAAAATTGTTTATTTTAGTATCAAACTTATTTAAATGTTGATTTACTTTCCAATATCCAGTGAGCCATACGATTACAAGTCTGATTCCTTGCTTGTTCAGCTTTTATATTAAAAGCTATCATTCTCTGGAGAGCTGAGCACCAATCATTCTTTTCGACTGTCTAAGCTCTGCAGTATTTTTCCAATTCTTGATCGCGTTAGACAATAGCAAGTTATTGATTATGCTATATTTTTTATTTAATCCGAGAGTCCTTTTAGGGAGATTGCTTCATTCATTCTTCAAATACATTTCCATTTGCACATGGAGAACCTTAAATTACTCGGGATCTTTATTTTCTTACATTTTCACTTACACGCTTATGCTAAGCCAAAAAATGCTAACCCCAAAATCCGAAAAAAACTATGTCCCTCCGTTATGTTAAGGTGGCAATACCTAGGAAAAGTGTGAAGAAAATTCATAAAATAATCATTGATAATTTTTGAATTTTTTATTATTAAGTTGACTATTTTTATAACTTATGACTCCAAAAATGCTAATATAGCACTATTAAGGTTTATTTCAATAATTGATTGATATTTTGCATGTTTTGCGGTCTTAATTAATTTTGACCACTTTCGAATTGACAAACTAATGTTGATCCGAGTATTTGAATTAAAAAACAACACACCTCTTTTTAAGATATGTGTGAGTTTATTTACAAATTTACATACGAGTGAGAGTTCGAATAGAATATAAAAACTAAACATTTGATTAGCTATTTATATCTTTATGAAGCTAAACCTCAAAAATAAGTCGTGAAATACTATTGGTTTACAAATTGTTATGGATTTCTGATAGATAGTTTCTACAGTATAATCGACTAATCAAGCAGAAGTTTGTAATTATCATAAAAATATTAAGTTAAAACCCGATATTAAAGGAAAATCGAGGAAAAGTAGACTATAAAATTCATTAAAGGATTATATCTATAAAATGCTACTATAAATACATTAAACGATTAGAAAATTAACTTGCTATTAGCACTCGAGAATATTAATATGCGTGTTAACAGATAACGCGATCTGGACGTGTATCGATCACTCACTATCAGTCGACGTCCCTTTACAAATTTTGTTGTATATATATAATTTTAATGTTTTTATGACGCAATACTGTAAATAAATAAATTGGTTTATAATGAGTTTTTAACTGCATGTAAGTACTAAATAGGGTGATTGACTTTAAAAATAAAAATTTTTTATTATCTATTTAAAAAATATCCAGCAAATATAGGAGAACGTGAAGTGCTGGATGTAGTTAAATTATATGGCACAAAATACACAAGATGGAAATTCGATGTTGTAATTGATTTAAAAATAAAACAAGTATATAAATTTGTGACTGGATCTTTCTAGGCTTCTGATCCGTCTAAATCAAGTGAAGTAAATTTATGGGAGAAAAAATCATCTCATGCTGCGATGATAATTTTGTACTCAGTGGAAAAATCCTTGCATATTAACTTAATAAATTGCAAATCTACAAAGGAAATCTAGTACAAGATAAACGATTTTTGTGTAGCGACTCAAGCATAAATGTAGTACAAACATCATGGAAGCAGTATTATGTTTTTAAATTTGAAGATAATGCAAACCTTCAAATACAAATTGAAAAATTTGAAACAATTTTAAAGAAATTGCAAGATGCTAGAGAAAAGATATCTGATATTTATTAGTTATTACAAAAATTCTTGGTTATCTTCCTCAACATTGTCGATTTTCTGTTTAGCATAAGAATACACTCTTGAAATGGAAAGGACGAAAGCAAAAGTGATTGCTAGATTAATCAAGGAAGAGAATGATCGAGGAAGATGAAATATATATTTTCACTCTCAATATGAAAAAATAAAGATAAACATACCTTTCAAAAATAAAGCATTGAAGTAATAAAAATTGGACGAAAGTCTACTATTTGCCAACAAAGAGCATTAAGCGTGTGAAGGTAGACACCAAAAAGAAGGTGAAACAATAAATATTGTAAAGTTATCTAAAGTATTTGTCTTATTTGGCGAAAATATTTGGCGAAATAAATGTGTTTTCTAATAGTGTAATTCAAAGTGAAAATGATTGCTAACATAGGTGCAAGTGTACACATGTCATTCAGAAAAGAATTTTTCAGTGAGAAAATATTAAAGATTATGCATTCATGATTGCTGATAACATAGTACTTAATGCGTCAGGTATTGGTACTGTTATCGTGAGACAAGCGATAGATAGCACATTTTACGAAAGAAAGATGAAAAATGTACTCTATGTTTAGGAACTCAAACGAAACTTGTTTTTGATAGACGCAATAAATAAACAAAATTATTTTTATCATATTTATAAGATAAATCAAAAACATTTCGGGAAAAATAATGTCTCGTGGTGAGCTGCATGGAACGCTATTTCATAAGAATTTCAAAGCGAAAATAAATGAAAAGTGCAATATAGGTAATCATGCTAAAGATGAAGAAAATATATTATTGTGACATGAGCATGAATATGCAAAGTATGAAAAAAACATGCAAGTGTTTTGACATAAATAATAGTGAAAATGGAAATATTTTTCTTTTTTGTGATGTCTGTAAATTGGAAAAACACATGTGAAAAATATAAAAAAAGTATAGGTGAAGATAATAACTATAATTCTATAGTTCTGTAATAATAAAAAAACTCATTCGAATGTGTGTGGATCAATACACACAGATGATAAGGCCAATAAACACACTCAAGGCTCATGGCATTTTATGCTTTTCGAAGATGGGTGTATAAACTCTCGAAAAACATATTTTATATGCAACAAGACTGAACTATTCGAAAGATTTAAATAAGTTTAAAAATTAGCCAGCATAGAAGTTAATTTAAAATTAAAATTTTTAAAAACTAACAACCGTACCGAATATATTTGTGAAAAGTTTAAAAATTTCCTTAAAGAAAAAGGAATTATACATGAGTTATCGTTTTCTTAAATCCATGAACAAAATGGGCGAGTTGAAAAACAGATAAGAATAGCAGAGAGTGCGCGAATGATGTTAATGAGGAAAAATAATAGCAGCAAATTATGGTCGGAAGCAATTGATACAACCTGTTAAATTCTAAACAGTGTTCGGCGCTTTCCCTTGCCATCCACTTTCCGACGGCAAGAGAGTGTCTCGATGTAAAAACAATTGCGGAGGCGGGCCCAAAAATTTAGGACGGACCACAACACCGCGCGGAGGTGAGGAATTTTCAGAAGATGCGATGTTCTGCACGTCACTCTTGCACCTTGACTCCTTGGTGTTAAACCTCCGTGCTCGTTTGTTGTTTATTCGAGCAAGAGATTTCATTTTTTTCTATCGCGACCCATTAATTATCGCTTCTCACGAGATTTGCCGGGATTGTCGGTGATTCCTCACATGCGCGCTTGTGTGTGAGTATGGGCGAGGCATGCGCGGATATCAAGTTCCACGCATTGCATCCAACGACGAAGGCGCCGTTCCGATTTCGTGGGGTTACACCCCGTGAGTTTACTAGACCGAGTCAACAAGGCCTGCATCAGCCGTTCGTTGCAGCTCACCAAGTGCAGGACGTGGCCCACGGCGACGACGAGAAGCACCTCTACGCATTGGAACGTAGTGCTGAGCTTCGCAGAGGACACCAACCACTGTTTGGCTATTGCGAGCACCTCGGTTGCGCCGTAAATAGAGGTATTCAAATTGTCTCTTGGCGTGGCTTTTCCTCCTCATCGCGAGGGGATTTTTATGCTTTTTTACACGAACAAGACTAATAAATTGTTGTTTCTGGTTGTTCAAAAATTGAAGAGATTGATTGGAGTACTTCGTTTACCTCCTCACTCCTTTTTCCGTCTCATATTAATTCTTACCATCTTATAATTCTAGTATTTTCAAGTTTTACAGAAAACAAACAGAATACATCTTAATCCAGGTTAAAATAAAACAAGTGTGGCAATTGCAAGCATCACTTGCATAATTACTATTTTGTATATCAAAATAGATATCGTTTGATTTTTCCTCCTCAAAAGGAGGTATTTTATCCCCTAGGTATGTGGATCCATTAAACGATAAACTTTTTGAGGTTCAATTATTGTGTTTCATTTTACATTACATGAAAAAAAATAAATTTTGAAAAGAATGAAAAAAGAAAATTTTGAAGACAAGGTGTTAGGGACGGAACTGGAATTTTAATCCCACTAGGCATACGTCTAGGACGCACGCAATGTGTTAATGGAATATGGGCCATTATAATATGTTCATTGTCTTGTGCACTTGGCCAGGTAGAGCAAAGAAGCTGTAAGGGATGTACGTGTAGCTTCGCCGCTTGTATAAAAAGGGAAGAGCTGTGTGTGTGTGTATGTGTGTGTGGAAAGAATTCGTGTGTATGAACGGGAAGGCGGTCTTCGTCGATATCTCCGTTTTCTTTCTCTCTCTCTCTCTTATTCTATCTCTCTCTCGCTCTTGCTTGCTCGCTGCATGAAGCGAAGCTCTTTTCTCTCTTTCTCGCTCAAGGTGGTTTTTTCTGGAGACAAAGACAACTTTCTGCACGATTTGTATAAAATCACGGGTATAATGCGCGTAGATTGTACGAGTTTTTTCCGAATGTAATTAGGCCGTTCAACTTGGCCCCGCCTCCCGCGACTCGCATTTCTTTTGTTTTTCCCTGAATCTAAGGGCGGTTGGTCCCGTTGTTTCGATCTCGAGACATCTCGAAACTTCCGATCGCGCGCCGTGTACACACTCTATGCAATTTTCCCTGGCGTAAAAAACTCCTGACTTGCCAGCGGGAGAAAAAACCAAACAAACTAACCCATTTTCTCACGAATTTATACAATTTTTATCAAATGTAAAGACGGTACGTCTTCGCCTCGAGAAACTTAAAAAACAGAAAAATTCTTAGCATGCGTAGCGAAAGAGAGAGAGAGAGAGAGAGAGCGAGGAAATGCATTAGTCAGAGAGAGAGACAGAGAGAGAAGTTGTAGTTTAAAAAGTCATGCTCGCGAGATAAAGAGAGAGAGACAGAGAGAGAAGTTGTAGTTTAAAAAGTCATGCTCGCGAGATAAAGAGAGAGAGACAGAGAGAGAAGTTGTAGTTTAAAAAGTCATGCTCGCGAGATAAAGAGAGAGAGAAGATGGAGGCGTCCACGAGTGCGCCTACGCGTCCACTCACACAGACATTCCCGCATATCCACACACTCGCTTTCACACACACGGCCAACTATGAGTGCGTCTCTTCGATCTTCCAGCTCTACGCAGCCAAGCGCACAACAAAATTGCGCTTTGTAATGGCTCTTTTTTGGTTTTTCCATCGCGGGGGTCCCCGCATCATAGACACACGCCTATCTAGGAATCAATTTCCCAGTTCCATTCCTAATACGTCCTTTGATTCTTAAAAAATATAAGAAAATTGGGTTGCGAAGGGAGGGCCTAAGGTGAAGCGGCTTAATTGTGTGCAAACGAAGTACTTGTGAGTCAGATGCTCTGACGACATTAATCTGTGCGTTCGCAACATTGTAAATTTTTGAAATAAATTTGTGACTTTCCAAAATAAGCCTTCTTCATTCTTTATTCTTCCTATCGAACATCCAACAATTATGCAAGGAAAGAAAATGAAAAAAGGCAGAAGAAGGTTTAACGATGGAATAAATGGAAGGCGAGGGTTATATAAAAGAGTTAAAGGATTTGCAAGCTAAATTAAAGAAAGAAAGGGATGAAATGGAAAGGGCAAGAAATAAAACGGAGGAATGAATTAGATAAGAAAAGAGTAAATGGAAGGGCATTAGAGATGAAATGAGAAAAAATATGAGGAAGAAAAAGTGATTATCTGGGTGTAAAGATGGAAGAGGATAGAGGAGAAAGGGACAGAACAAAGAACTGGAAATAAAAGATAGAGAAGGATAAAAAAGAAACAGAGGAATTGAAAGAGGAAAGCAAAGGGAAGTGAAAAAATATAGAGTAAAAATATAAAGTTGGGAATAACTAGAAGGTTCAATAAGGAATAAACGTGATATCGAGCGTATGGAACTCAGAGGGGTCAGATTTGAAAAAAAGGGAAGTATTTAACTTTAGAAGATTTCAACAAAGCCCGGAGTGGGAACAAAGGGAAAACAGCATTATGATGAAGAGAGCAGACAAATAGAATATTTAGAAAAAGAATTATAATTATAATATAAGTTATACTTATATAATAGAAAAAATTACAGTAATATGATGAAATTTTTAATTAATTTTTTAACTGATACTTATTATTCTATCCTTCCATTTCAAAATAATTTTAAATTAAAATAATGCATACTTAATTAATTAAAAATAATTAAATAAATTGCTTAAATTTTTAAACTTTACAAATTTATACATATAACATTTTTATTAATTTCAATTCATAGCATATTACGATATTCTTTTGTAATAAATTTTATATTAATGGATTATTAATATATTAAATATTGAATGATCATAAATTAAAATAATTAAAATAGAGGTTTATACAATTTTTTATTTATAGAAATTGTGAGGTATATACATGTACATATTAATGTGTTGCGTTACTAGTATTAACTAATTTTACGCTAATATACATGGTGCATCCACGAAGTATCGAGTTTTTTTTCATTTTGCTCCTATTCATCGTAAAAATTCGGGAGAGGTCTTAAAATGTTGACAAATTTTTCCGCATTTGTTCCTTTTTTTTGGTTTTTCGATAATTAGGTGTGGCAGGATTTTACTTCGCGCAAAGGATGTTTTTCAATTTTTTGACACGGCGCGATGGAGCTACTACTCGAACAACGTTACGCGATAAAGTTTTGTTTGCAATTAAAAAAAACAATGCGTAAACATGTAAAATGTTACAAGAAGCTTATGAATATATTTGCATGTCAAAATTGCAAAGTGAAAAATGACACACAGCTTTTAAAGAGGGCCGAGAAAAAAATCATCGACGAGTCTAGATTTGGACGTCCAAAAAGCTTTCGAATGGCTAGGAACACCCGACGCGTGTTAAAAATGTTAAATTCAGATCTTTGCTTAATGATTAGAGTAATCATGGAAAAACTGAATTTAACGCGATCTACAGTGTAAAATATAGTGCAAACAAAATTTATGTCGAAATTTTTGAAAAACATTAAAGCTGAAGAGTTTGAAATATATTTAAAATTTGAAAAACACGCCTTCAAAAATGTGTTGATGTAGGAGGAAATTATTTCGAAGAATTTTAAATTTTTATTTTACCCTATTTATAAGTCCACCAATAAATCATTTTTCAAAAAAGAAAAGTAAGAATTTTTTTTTTATAATCTTTGAACAAAACATTCTCGCGTAGTGGTTTTCCGCTAATCGCTTCACCGCGCCGTGTCAAAAATTTGAAAAACACCCTTCGCGCGAAGTTAAATCCTGCTGCATCTAATTATCGAACAACAAAAAAAAAGGACAAATGCGGAAGGAAATTGTCGACATTTTAAGACCTCTCCCGAATTTTAACGACGAATAGGCGCAAAATGAAAAAAAAACTCGCTACTTCGTGAATACACCATATATTGTATTATAAAATTTCTAGAATTTCCGTTTTTAAATGTTTTTATTAGATCTACCATAAAAAATATATAAAAAATCAAATTTTTTTTTAAATTTTTAAATGTAAGTTTCTCGATCTGCAAATTTAAAAAAATATTTTAAGACGGTAATTTTCATAAAAATACGTATTAAATAAAAGTTGTTACAACTTTTTTTAAAAACGGTAATCATTTTAAATTTTAAAAAAGATTTTCTATTCATTAATTGAGCTCAATTAACAAAATAAAATCTTGTCGAAAAACTAAAATATTTGGTTTCTAATATTAATTTTATATTGAATATAATGTATACCAAAGTTGAATAGAGATTGAGGGTGGAGAATAAAAATTGCGGATGAGCGTAAAGACAAGTTACGTGTTAAAAATGCGTACATGAATCGATCGCTGTAAATCTGGTGGATTTCAAATATACCAAAAGAAATGCCTATCAGAAACGAATAAAACGATAAGCAATTCCCCCAACACATCGAAATATTAGAATTAGGAGAAGAATACAGTTTCGATGTACATTTCTTTATGTATATTTCTGCCCTTTTCAATCATAAAAAGATGTACTCACTGCTGATGCACATAAATACTTTTTTCACAATGTACATTGTATAGGTTATTTAATTTTATTAAACAAAAAATATTTAAGTGTTTAAATAATTATTATAAAATAATAAAGATTATGCCTAAAATTAGTTTAAGAAATGTTGTTTTTTGAGACATTTATTTATAATATGTTTGTTTATGTTATTATGTTTAAAAAAATTTATGAATAATATTTGTTTGTTTAATATGTTCTATTTTATTCACAAGAATTTCTTAATTGTTATCACTTCACTTAATATAATAATATAATAACATTATTGTTAGGATTCTTAGGAAAATTACTTTAATTTAATAAAATTTATAATTTATAATTCTATTTAAATTATATATCATGGCTACATAAAAAATATTTTTTTAATTTTATTAAATTTAATATTATATTAACATTTTATTAACACTATATTTAATGAACAATAAATATTTGATAAAATTATAATAAATTATAAAATTAAATTGTATAATTATATTATTATCAATAAATTTATAAATAAATGCTTAAATATTTTAAAACAAATACATAAATCATTACATTTATTGATCTAAATATTACATGTACAATAACTTTTATATTTTAAATATAATTTTACATAAAAGGCAAATATAAAAACAAAGTAATATTATATATGTAGTTTTATATAAATTAAATACTTTATTTAATAACAAAAGTAACATATAATTATAGTTCAAATTTATTTTACTGCTTCATTTTTATAATACCAATTGATATTTATGTACACAACATTTTACTGTATATTTATTACAATTTCACTGAACATATACATACAATATATTTTAGTATTATATTTATTATAAAACATATTAATAATGCATATATAATCCCTTTTAAATTATAGATGAGGTATTTAAAAAATACAATTATTTAAAATACAATGTAATATTAAATTTATATAGTATTAAATAAATTAAATAATTTACAACCATAAAAATATTACCAAAATATTACTGTGTTGTATTGTGGTTGATGAAGTACTTAATTAAAATAACGGTTTAAAAATTCGCGAATTGTAAAAAAAAAAGGATAATAAGATTTGAATTAATGCCAATAAAGAAAATAGATTATTAAATGACAACACTTTAGTCAATTGTATACAAGAATAAAAAAAGGCAACAAGCTTATAATTAATAATTAGTTGTAGAAATTTATAATATTTGATTAATTGTGTAACGAGCGAAACGTGGTCGCGAATTGATCGCTAAAGAAAATTCATTTTTACATTTGACCGCTTCAATGGTTCCTCACCTTCTAGGTCAGCACAACCTCTTTTATTTCCATTATTTACATTGTAATATAGTAAAATTATAATTCGATGTTTAAACCACAATTTCCCACAATTACAAATGTTATTATTATTTCCAACACTACCATGTATCAGGGGAAGTTCCGTTAAAATTAAAATTTCAAAGTCAATGATTTAGATATATTATTTTATCTCCCTTAGTGATTATAATAAGTTTAAGTAATTCATATAAATTCAAATAACAATTATATATAACAATGATAATATAAAATCATACCTCGAGTTTTATTAGTTTTAGTTATAAAAAAAATAATTCCTTCTCTGTTTAGTTATTCTTATACAGTTTGGTTGATATAATTAAAATTTAAATTTACTTACATTAATAGTATAAATTCTTAAAATATATATTGAAATTTCTCTCTTACTTCCAATAGAATATTGATTTATTAATACAATAATATAGTATATTTTATATATATTTTTTATATCTATAGCCAATATTATTTATAATTTTATCCCTCCTCAGTTCTTTATAATTTATATAAATATTGATAATATATATATTATTATTTATTAATAACTACAATTCACTTCTTATTCAATAGATTATTAATAAAAATATAAATAATGGAATATGTTTGAATAAAATATAATTAAGTTATTTATACTTCTCAGACAATTTATTGTATAATTTTATATAATCAAATATATATATATATATATATACGTTTACAAATTTATAGATTTGCAGTTCATTATGCAAATGATCAGTAAAAAGTAAAGGAAAACTTCGTTTAGAGCGTGCTCAAAAAAGAATGACACTGAAAATTTTTAACTTACATTCGAAAATTTTCCCCTACTCCTTGTACATTTTGTTCTATTATCCTTGTTTTAAATTTAAAACGCTCGCTAAATATTGATACATGATAAACTTAACACTACGCGGCATAAAAAACCTTCCTCTAGGTTTCAGAACGAAAAAGCCTTTTATATATATAATGTTACTAATCAAATTTTCTTCGCGTTACAATATTCTATTCGCTTAATATTAAATAATCCTTATTCTCCGATTCAATAGTGTAATTAACAATTATAATACTATAAATATAATATATGTGTAATTATAACAATAATCCTTATTTTATGTATAATTTTATTTTTTATTTTATGTTTTAACAATTATAATGAAAGCAAGGGAAAAATATCAATAATATCAATAAAAAAGATGATATTAAACTAACTGTAAAAATTTCTTATCAAGAAAATTCTACCCTTTTCACGTCACTACTTTAATTTTTCAATCAATTATGAATCTTGAAATTTTCTTTACGTGAAAAACAAAATTCACAATTGGTGATTAAATAAATATAGTCCATCTTCGTTTTCGCGCTGCATATTCTCCGGCGTGATTGTCTTAGCAAACACAATATTAAATTGGGCACAAAAATAAGAAAATACACTACTCTGCCGATAATTATGTACACTACAATTATCGGCTATCTCACGGCGGCACAACACTACAAATTTTAATCACTCACACTACTGTACATATGCATTTTATATATACATATATATTTAATACATTATCCCGCCTATCTCTGTCTTTGTCTATTTCGAGAACATCAACGCCACCTATACCGTCGAGACATCCGGCCTCATGTTAATTTACAAAATATCAACAAGTATATTGAGAGAATGTACACAAAAATTATTTTAATAAATTTGGGACAAATATATACATCACTACATCAACATACATCATTACAGGGAGTTTTTATTATTATTTAGTATACATATTAATATTTAATATTTATTTTATAAAATACAAAAACATCCATATATATATTAATTTTATTTTAATTCTGTGTTGTTTCTTTCGGGTTAGTATTTCTACATTATATATATTATTTTAAATAATGAATAAACATATTCATTATAACATATATATATTTCACAACAATTACAAACATAATATCTTTTTTATTTTACATAATATTAAAAAAATAATAATTTATATAATTTACATTAGATTCATTATATTTTTTATATTAAACATCGCTTTAAAAAAAAAAATATGTACATAAATTCTGATTATATTGTTACATTGACAGGATATTTTATAAATTATACAATATATTACATAAATATTAATCATGTATTTACAGTTATAACTTACACCATTCTAATATGACATATTTTTTTTATTTTATTTACACATGTTTTACGTACATTTTATAATTTCCATACGCTTGTAACGCAATTATTTTAGGAAATTATAATGCACATTATTTTTTAATATTCATAAAAAGGTTATTGTAATAAAACTAACAATTATAATTTATTGTTTTATAATTTAATTTTTAATTAAAAAAATTTTTTACACGATTTTTAATATAATAACAATAGATAGAATAATACAATGCAATTGCTAAACTTTTTAAAAATATTATACGAAAACAACAAACTGATATGTGTAAAATGTTTCTATTTTACAATTATTTAATAGGTTTTATCTTGAAGCTCTCCTATTATTATTATGATCTATGGCTGTGGCATGAATTTTTACAAGCAAAAAAATAGAAAGTATACGATCTTTGTATATAACAATTATTTTATTTATTAAACCATTGTGGATATTTTTTATTTACCATTTCTTTTGTTAAGTTGTATAATTTATTTAATAAACTTCTTTTTTGCCAAACACTTTTATCAAAGATTTTTAGAAAGATTGCTACTGACCAATGGGACGTTTGTTCCAAATTTGAAAAACTGTACGCTACTGTCTCTACGACTCAGCTATTGTTTAAGTTGCTATTTGAGGAGGAGATAAGGGTAACAAAAATGAGTATTATAATTATGCTAGAAAATTAGTGTTGGCTCTAGTGGACCACATTCAACTAAATTAGAATTAGAGACGGTCCATAAGGGGAAATAAATAATGAGTGAGGGTAAGCGGCAACACATACTCTTGAAGGGAAATTCTAAAAACTGAATGATCATCTACACTATACATATCCCTGTGCATGTGTTGGAATATATGTACACGGCTACCAGATACACTCAGTTCAATTCGGTTTTTGTGAACAATTAGAATCACTATCTGGAAATACATACATTTCTTAGTGCATATTTATTTTATAAACTCATTATTTACATATTTGAGTGTATAAACATTAAAATATAAAACAAAAGTTAGAAAAATTTGATTTTTAATTAATCAAAAGGCTTTTCTTAATCTTTACCTTTATAACATAAAAATTAAATCATATTAAATTGGATACATGTGAGTAACTATGGTTTGTAATGGTATAATAAAGTTAAAAGCATTTTACATGATATATTTTTTAATTATATTCCTGGTGAAATATAAAGATCCTTTGCTTATAATTTAATACGTACCATTTAATTTTCTATTGATAAAATCATAATTTTATAATTACATTAAAATACTTATTATTACTTTAACAATTTTATTATAATTGCTTTCATTTTCATATTTTAATTGTAAATACTTAAATATATTATATTATTATATATATAACTTGATAAATAAATTAAACAATCAAAAGAATAAACATGTTTCTGATTTCCCTCCTGAATTCTTTTTATAATGTTAAAAACTATAAATGTGATTATATTAGAATATAATTATTTTATTGAAAAATGACTTATAATGAAGTTATTTTAATCTTTATAGATTTCAGAATTATCAATTTACAAATTATAAATGCATAAATTCTACACATTTTCACGTTAATTAATATTATTTTCTTTATAATAAATAATATGGAAGAGAGAGAGAGAGAGAGACTGTGTAAGAAAATTTATAAATGAAACCGTATTTTAAAAAGATATGTAAAAAAAATAGAAATCATGAGGTATGAAATAGAAAAGATAAAAAATACATTTGTTTCTTGTTACATTAAAATATCGACATGTGCTGTCCATGCCAAAAATCAAAGTTTCTCAATTTTGCTATTTTCTTATATTTTTGTTTTTTATTGCATGAACTTTTGTAACATCTATATTTAAAAACAATATTGCCATATCTTTAAAGATGAATTTAACTGCTTTAAAGGGTCTGTTTTAATTTACACATAAAATTGTCTCATTGAATTATTAATCTATTATTAAGAATTAGATTAACTCCACCATTAAAATTAACTACATCAGTTACTTAAAAAAAGGTTTCAAGTAATTTGAAATACATTAGATCATTAAATTTTATTTTTTTAAAAAATACTATCACGTTTTTTTTAATAAATATTTTTCACCTATCTTAATTATATAATTTTCGTTCATTTCTTCAAAAAATTCATTAATTTAACCATTCCATTTATTTTAAAAACTTGATTTATATCAACAGTATCTAATTCGTCAAAAGTTATATCAAATGCAAAATTATTAATAATATTAATATTGTCAATTGAATTATTATTATTTTCTTCAGAAGTATTGGAATATTTACTTAAAATAATCTTGTAAGAATATTTTCTATAAATGCTTCAAAACGTATTTGAAAAAAATCCTAACTATAGATACACAAATGATGAATGCATATTAACCTGACCTTTTTGGTATTTTGAGTGTTCACATAATGTTTTTTTTTCAATTTTAATTTTTAGTTTTCAAAGTTTAAAGTACAAAAAAAATCAAGTTAAAATTCATTCATCACTCGTGTATGTATAGTTGAAATTTTTTTCAAATATGTTTTAAAGCACTTATAAAAAATGTTAGCTTAGATCAAGGACTCTTCAGAGGTCGCTAGTATATCTATAAATGTAAGAAAGAAAGAAAATATTTCCCCTGCCACGTTTGTTGCCTTAATATGGAAATTAAACTTCTCTTAGTATATGTTCTATGCACTTCTCTATGCTACAGTGTAATCTCCCAATTTATCTCTAATTATACCAAAATTTTCACTGCTACCTCTAAAGGTTGAATTACAATTGTCTTTATGGAGAGATTGTGAAGTATTAAAAATGATCAGTGGATGAATTTGTGAACAAATCAAATTACTTTAAATATTGGAATTTAAATATAGACTCTGAATTTATTATTTACATTGAACCTGGTAAAGAGAATGTTTGATTTCATTTCCTACTCTCCTTAAATTATTTACATGAACGATTTTAGTTTGTAAATTTTTCCGCCAGTACGAAAAATTAACATTGGTATCAACAATATTCATGCTCACATCTAGTTATATAAATATATTCTTATGACAAAAACTAACGACAGAAAAAAAATTTTTTTTAAAAAGATTAATTTTTTTAGAAAAAGATAGAAAAAGAACCAACTCATTTGTAAAATTTACGAAGTTCATAAAAATATATTATTTTATATTTGTAATATTTATATATACCTATCTTTTTATTTTTATTCATTTTTCCATATTCTTGTTATTTATGTTTTAGACGAGACAAGAATTAATAAAAAAAGTATTTCAAATACAAATAAGTAATTTATTCATGAAATTTCAAATAAATACTTTTTTCATTTTATAAAATGAGAAAAAGAGTCACTCTTGAGTATGTTTAACATTTTTTTATGATCTGTTTTTTAAATATCGTTTTTGCAAGTATAGTGATTTCATCTGAGTTTGCAGGGTTGTACTCAGATCTTTATTCTATTTACTTCCTAGTTCTTTTTATATACATATGCATCTATGTATATTTAGTAAATTATTTCTATACTAGGTTTTTTGTGGTCTTACATTTGGATAGTAAGAATTTATTTTTGGTTGAAATTTTTTATTTATAAATAGTATACTGTACAATTAATATTGTATTTTAACATATTTTTCTTATTTCTACTTTTAAATAAAGTTTATACGTTACAAAGTCTTAGATTGGATTCGGCTTTTATTACATGTACACATATATATTTATTACATATTTTGTTTACTTTTTCAAATTTTAAACTATTTATTTATATATATATATATATATATATATCTGTGCCTGCTTAGTTAGTTTTTGCATTTAATTACTTTTGAATTATTCATTTTTAATATTAAATTAATTCTTGTTCATAATTGCTTTCTTGATAGAGGATAGTGATAGAAAAAGAAAGAATATCAGTTCGACCTTATGGTGTTCCATTTGTCAAAACTACTTTTATTTACAGAAGATATTTGGAAAAAGGTGCTCATACAATTAAATTCAAAAAGAGACAAGCATATTGTGTCCAAGTAAGATTATTCAACTTCTCACAATTATTTTATGTTACATAAAAACTCCAAAAGTTTATGTACTTTAAAAAACTTGAAAAAAAGGGTTAATATTCACTGAAATGAAATCCAGAGTGAAATTATTCCACGTAACAATTAAATATTATAAATTTTTTTGTAATTGGTAAATTGAGAATTAAATTTACATATTGATCTTAATATTTTTTACTTAAGTGGGTAAACTAAAACTGGAAATTTTAAACTTACAAATTTTAAGAATCTAGTAAGACTAAATAAATAATATTTATTAATAAAATAAAATTATAAATTAATTAATATTAATATAAAAAAATTAATATAAAATAAACTAGTGAAATAAGCAAGCCAATAAAAATATATAATAAATCAACTCAAACAATTGTCAAAATCATCATTAAATTTATATAATTCATTTTAAAAATATTTTAAATTGACAAAAATTATTTTGTAAAATCTCAAATTTTAAGCAAATATTTTTTTTAGATTCCAAGATATTAATATTTATATAAGATTTATACTGTTAAACATTTAATAATGACATTTTTTAAATTTTACATTATAATCATATAATTCTGGACATATTTACTATATAATATGTAATATATATATTCATAATTTAATTTTTACAAATATAAAATTAATTAAGAATTAAATTAAATGAAATAATATATTGTAATTTTTTTTATCTTATTCTAATAATAAAAACATTATTAATCTATATTATTAATTAATATAAAATAATATATGAATATTATGAACAAATATAGTTAAATGCATTTCATTCGTGCAAATAAATATAAATGTATACTATGCTCTGAAAATAATATACTATTTGTTGTATATTTAGTTTTTTAATTTGATTATTTATTTTTATAAATTTAAAACTTTCAAAAAAAAAAAAAACAATTTTTTTAATGAAGTATAATTTTTCAATATGTAATTAATTTTTTTTTTATTGATCAAATTGTGTTTTAGAATGTCTAATGTGGAAAATTCAATTGTAAATTTACCAGCATTAAACATACCTCCAATAATAACAGCTCTTACAACTGAAATAACTCCAACGACAAACGCAACGACGACAACAGCATCTTCAATAAAAAAAAGAAATACGGATACGTTAATATCGAAAAAACGTTGTTGCCGTCGCAGAACTGTTCATTTTACTATTTTTCTCGCAGTTTTTTCGACAATACTCAGTTTTCTTTGGATATATACTTTAACAGCTGAGCTCAGGTTAGTACAGAGTAATAAAATTTATGAATTTATAATATATCAACCAAAAATAAATATAATTATTTTGTGATACATAAGAAATAAATAAAACAAATATTATTTTAATTTTTTTTTTATTTTGCTCTTTGCATTTATTATTGCTGCGTTTAGCCGTGAATAAATTGAAATATAGATAAATTGGCACGAGATGCTAAAATCTTATTGATAGAACAAAGTACAAGGATATGTTGTTTCGTACGGCAGTTTTGGAGCTGCGGCAACCGAGCAGCATGATCTGTTATAGGCGATGATAATATTTAATATATCTTGTCTTTATTTCTTTAACCAGCATAGAAATCTGCTTTCGATAAGAAGGAAAAGCCTCTGTAGAAGATTTCCGTGAAAACTGGTCAGTGCGGTCATCTTTGTCTTCGTCCATGTTTATTTCCTGCAGCCCACTCTATCCTCACTCTTGTGTGTTTTTAACGATCTACTAAGGAATCATTCAATTTTATAAGAATTGACCATTGTCCTTATGGTTATGATTTTACGCTCACCTTGCTATCGATACTTTCTCAGTATCTATTTCTTTTGTGAAGTGATGCCACCTGTCACACTCGATAACTATCGATATAGCCAAGAATATCGCCTTTATTCGTCGGACTATATCGGCCGAAAGTTGAAATTAAACGTCATTACACCCATTCAAATACTAACCACTTCTAAAGCTGCGTAACTTCGGAATTTGACGTGGGAGCCTCACAACTCTGCTTTCTTTTGCATATTTACAATCTAATAATTAACGAGAGATTTTATTATCGTTAAATTGATGCTTAAAACTCGAATTTCACAAAATATGGTAAAAAGTTTTATATTAGAAATATTATTGCCTACACTATTATAAGATCAAAAACATGTGTTAGTTCACTCACCAATACTTACACGCTTTATAGAACTCGCATAATTATTGTATCATTTTCTTATATTCAAATGTATTATTTTTTAGTCTTTAATTTTAACTATTTTTACAAGTTTGAAGTACTCAAATTAAAAATGATAAGTTTTAAGTTTTAGAACTTAGCTTACAAGATTCTTTTCTTTTACAAGCGTCTTTTAACATTATTATCATCTAACATTTTATTTTAGTATGACTTTATTTTTTTGTATTTTTAAGAGCTTATTTTAAAGAATTTATAATTTTGATGACTTTGTATTTTGAAGTAAATTTAATAATATGCACATGTATGGAAATATGGCCTTTGGTTTGACACGAATCAGTTCTAATAATAACTAAATATTCACAAATCGTTCAAATCATCAAATATTGGTGTTCACTCGAAATTATTTTGTATTCTCTTTTTGTGATTACGTAATTGACATCCCACAAATAAGATTTAGCATTTTAATTAAGGCTGATTATTATTTTCTAATATTTTAATGTCTTGAGAACCATATGTAAGTATTTTTAAATGTAGCTCTATCTTAATATATGGTTTTCGTGAAAATATCTATTAACCGACAATACACTTATTTCGTTTCGTTTTTTTCGATTATAAAATACGTACGGCAAAAATGAAGTAAATTCCAAATAAGTATTCCAAACTTAAGAATTATTAGTGCTATTATATTATTTGATAATTATTGCTCCTACTTTACATACTTTAATTCAATTTAGCCTTTAGTATGGGTTTTATAACGAAAAACTGTCCATTCGCTTTCAAACTAATTATGGATACAATTCGAGTAAAACGTATCTAGTTAACTTTACCGAAACTTCCACACACAGACTTCAAAGATTAATTAAAAAGTTTTTTTTAAGATTAGATTTTTGTCATTCATAAAATGTATGAGAAATTATATTTTTCAATTTTTTTCACCGAATATGTAAGTAAAGTGAAGTCACACTCAAAGGTGTCTTTATATACAATTATTGTTATTAATTTATGTTATTTGTATTATTTTAATAAAAGCCTGATGAAGATAAGTATTGCACTTTCTGATGCAAAAATAACTGTTATTTTTCTATATCTCCAGACCCAATAGAAACTAAGTTTTACTACATTGATTCATAATGCAAGTTGTTTTTTCTAATTTTTAAATTTTATATACAACTATTGTTACAAAAATAAATCTTTAAAATAACAAAATTTTTTTTTAATAATATAAATAGAATCTAATTCTTTCGATTACTAAATTATTTTTAATAAATAATTTCTGTAGTTTTTTAATATGAAATGTAGATAAACATAAACAAGGCAGAAAATTTTTGTTTCAATGACTTAGAATAAATTTGTGATGGTTAGAATGATATATCATAAATTAACCAAATTTTTAATTTTTTACAGAAGAAAAGCATTTGACGTTAGTATGACAAAAGATTATGTACTATATAATATCTCTATAGATAACCCTGATTTAGTCGCTTATATTAGAAACATACAATTAAAGACGTCACACCAAGAGTCAATAAATGTTACTCAGACCCCAGAGGAACAATATATCATTAATCAACTACAAGATAAGCGCGACGGAGTTTATTTTGAATACTTAAGCAGAGTGAGTGCAATTTGAGCAACATTTAAATTTAAATTAAAAATTAGTTCGTTTAAATTAGGAATTAAAAAATCTTATAAAAACACGGAATTTCAAATATTGTTATGTATTTATTAAATATACTTAATATAAAATGTTTGGTAACAGAATTATAAATTTTTAAAAAAAAATAATTGGTACATTTTCATTATTATTTAGGTTGGTGCTTCATCAACTACAGGTTGGTTAGAACAAAATCTTAATTGGAGTGGAGTTATGGTTTTTACAGATCCACGAAACAGAAGTAGAAGAAATCCAAAATCTAATGTATTTCATGCTTGCCTCAGCACAGATAAATATATTAAAGAGGTATGGTATATTTATTCTTTATGTATACATAATCATATGTATAAATCTGAAATTGCAAATTAGATTTACGCGAAGTCTAAATATAATCAATTAAAAACTTCTTTTATTTGTGTAACTGTATATTAAAAAAAACAACTACAAGTTTTATTGTAATCTGTTAAAATTATACTGAAAAACTACAAGTAAACATATATTAACCATCCTAAGCAAAAACCTTTATAATATTATTTTTTCATAAAATATTATCAAGAAATATTACAATTTCAAAAAAATTTTGTTTTTATATTACTTTTCTGTATCGCTATTTGTGTAAACTGTAGATGCAAGAAACTTTGTCTTTTTGGCATGTATATTATTTTAGCAGAATTCAAATGTGTTACTCATTGGTAGACATTGTTATATATTCAATTAATCGTAATATATATAATTATAATTTCAGTAACATAACTCGCTCCAGGTGAGAATCTACTATAGTTAAAACAGTTAAAGCATTTAAACCTTTTCAAGGTTCGGATTTATTAAATGAACAACAATGATGATTTAAAGCTGAATATAATTTATTCCGATCAATCCGGAAGAGATAATTTAATCGCGTGGGCGCATGATACAAAAAAAACCGTGGACTCTATCTGTCACTGTACACTCGTCAACGCGTATACAAAAAGTTAAAGTTCCTTCACGACAATTCACTATTATTCTTTAGATATGACTCGACTAAGTCCTGAACTGACATTCTCCCATCCCTTGTTCTAGATTTTACTCATTAACTCACTCCGAATAGAAACTGCTGAATCCGTGAGTTTTCCTACTAAAGCTTGCGGTGGCAGATGGGTGTGAATAGCAACCTGACATTCTTTTTTTACTGTTTCTTATTAAGTTTATCCCTTGGGGATCCCGTGCAGAATTTTCATGCAACGGCGACTTCTTGCGCGTGATAACCCACGAGGATTGCTTTCTCTTTTTCTTTTTCACTGATTCCTTAGATTTTGAATCCTTGGAATTAGCGACCTTTACAGATTCAAGGGTGACGTGGATAGAGAAGGGAGTTTTAGAATTTTCTCCACCCGGCTAAATAATTTCAATCTCTGCAGCAGAGTTAATTCCAATGGTAAATCCAGAGATCTTCTAGACCTTTTTTTTCTTTACCTTTGTGATCCAGTATTCAGCAACGAGTTTACCGTTATCATATTTGTAAATTTATCCATGTTGATTCAATAACATAGGTCGAGTTTATGCAATAATAGAGAAACTCTATTACCTGTTTGGTTCATCATCAAGGATAGATACCGAAAGACAAAGTCCTTTGGATACCAGTGGCTTAGGAGCCTTCCTCTTCTATCGATTTGCACAACTCAAATCAACCAACAGCCGATAGTGCTGCTTGAAGAGGAGTATACACTACTTGATTATTTACAATGAATTGAACTCTATGCTCATCTAGGGTTCCAAAATGAATATGACAAAAAATAATATGAATACTTAAAATATTTCAACGTATGTTATGATAAATTAATTATATAAATTAAAGGTGTTATAAATAAATGTATTAAATTAGCAGACAATTTATTAACTCTAAAAATGTATGTGTTTTCGTGTATGGTTACTATCTAACGTACAAATCTGGAATGACGCCGCTCGTTTATTGATTTTATTAATTCATCCAATTGCTCCCTGGAACTTTATCCTTTTTCCACTAATTACTTTAATGGATTTATATATTTCGTTTCCTTTCCACGCGCGAAACTTTTAATTTTCTAATTCGGCTATCGCAGAAACCCTAGATCCTTAGCAGAAAAAAATCTGCTAAAGAAGAAAATAGCCAATACAAACTAATTAATTTTTTTTCGATCCCATCTGTTTTTTTTATCATTTATTACTCCCGAATTCTAACTAAACGTCTGGAACACTGAATCGTACGATGCCTTATCAGCATCCAATTTCCCATTAAATTGCACTTCTACCATTTTCATGATTTGATGCATCTTCGCATCGTGTCGAGCATTTGTCTTGCACGTTGTTCCAATGTGCCGATTTTTTAGAGAAACTAATCCTTTGATCTCGAAGTTAGCCCTTTTTTAACTCATTAATTTTACGTAGATTTTAATTATTATGCTCGTGGGTATCGATGATACAATATCGCAATTTGCATTTTCGGACAAATAGAGATAGCAAAACTGAGAGTGAAAAAGAAACAGAGATAACAAGAGAATGCGAATTAGACAGAGAGAGAGAGAGAGAGAGAGAGAGAGAAAGTATTAGCGTATTGGGATGCAGTGAGATAGAGAGAAAAATACCGAGAGTGAGTAATATAGGAAGAACCTAGAGAGAAAAAGCGAGAGAGAAACTAATATATAACGCGAATAAAGTCAAAGAATTGGTCACCGTTTTACATTTAACGATTTGTAAAAAAGTACATTATTCTATTTAAAAATGCAATTATTTGTTCTTATTGATGTATATGGAAACCAGGAGAATATGAAGTATTGATATATTTATACTTTTAAGTGAGCCTCGGCTGACCGTCTTTATTTATGACTTTAGCGCGATCCTTGTCTTTCGTGTGCTGTTTACAATTGTGGTTAGCTTTGACCCAAAATCCAATCTAATTCCCTAGATTTTTCTTACATACTTCTTTTCTTTCAAATATCCCTAATACCTTCTTTGCCTTTATTAATTTAATTTTTTATTAAACTTTTTACGCATTGCTAACACTGATGTAACAGTTGGTAATCATTCTACCCCAACCCCTATATTATCTAGTGGCCTAAATGCACTACCTCCAGTTTTTTAACTGTATCTTCTGATATCGTCTAGAATTTTTGAGTCTCGTTTCCCCCCGACCAAACTGGTCTAGTCATTAATTTTTTTCTTTGCAATATAAGGTTGCTATTTATTTACTATGTTGATGTAAATGTAAAGTATGTAGAGTTTGTCATTGAATATTGCGGCTTTCGATACATTGAAGTGTCACTAAATTGAGTCAAAAAAGGAATTTTTTTAAGCTTCCACTGTAATAGAAAGAGATGCCAGGCATGTCTAAGATCAGGAGTCTACTACCAAATCGTCATTGTTTGTCTTTTACCTACAATTATCATGTTCACTCAGCTTTGCTTAAACAGTTCATCCATTGGTACCTATTTATATAATTTAGATCCACATTAATACTCTTTCACACATGAACATGTAACCAAACCAAAACACACTATTCGCTGTAACTCACCATCAGATCTCTCCACGCTAAAAATGATAAAAAACTATACTTTTTATTAAATCTTCTATAATAACCAATTCAGAGTCTCAACTTTTATCGTTCATTTTGTAGATATATTTAAAAATAATAAAATATCCAGTTTTTGTTATCTTTTTTTTGTCATTCTTTATATTTATGCAAAATTTTCAAAAAATCTTGCGTACATCATTTTTATAAGAATAAGTATTACCTGAAATTTGTTATAACTTTTGTCAAAATTTTTGACTTATTTTGAAAATGTAACTATTTATCTACTTATCCTTCCTAAAAAATATTTTAATTAATTCATTGGTTTCTATTACGACACCTATGACTTTCATTTACTGATGTAAACAAATATTATTTTAATAAACAAGTTATTTCACATTTATTAAAACATTGTATTGTATCAAATAATTTGATGTTTATGATATAATAGTAATAAACTCATTTTAATAAGCATATATATTATAACCAATAGAAATCTTGAATACAGATAACATATCATCAAGAAGCAGAAGTACAAGTAATGAAGTTGGGTGAAAGTCCGAATAGTTTGATTTTTTCAAAAGAAAGTTTACCAGCAACCAGATTGATGTGTTTTCCACTGTACTCATTTCTATTAGCGTATAACACGACCAACCTTGATTATTTAAGTTTAGATAGCACCGAAGTTCAGGATGAACTGGTAGGTATAATATATATAGAAATATTAATTATAAATAATAGTATTTAAAAAATTAATATGTAGATGAAAAATTAAGTACTTCTTATGTTTTTTTAATGAATTATTCATTAAATTATTGCTTTAGAATGACTACCTATTGACTACATAGTATGAATACATTTAAAATGGTCTATTTATAAAGTTTTGAATTTTTTTTTGAAGATACTATTGATTGTAGCAATCTTAAAATGTAGGGGGAATTTTTTCTATTTGTGCCTTTTTTTTCTTGTTTTTTTCAATAATTAGCAGCTACATGAAGGATGCTTTATTGTGATACGGTGTGATGGAGCGACTAATGGAACAGTGCTATGCGGTAAAATTTTGGTTTATGGCTTGGTACAAATACTCTGAAGATTTTTTAATGTTAAAAAAGGTTTTTTAAAGTAACTGTATACATGTGTTGATAAATTTTTGGTGTCATCCATTGTCCTGATTCTTAAATGACGGTTTCAACTTAAAATTTTGTGCACAAATTAGATATAGATTCGGGTTGATGTTAAGTGCTGAGGACGGGGATAATAGGTGACCTTCTTGAAAGTCTTATGTATTTTTTCTAACTAAAATTTACGCGTAATTTTATCTTTACAAGACTTTTTTAACATTTAAAAGTCTTTATAACATTTTATCAAACCACAAGCAAATTTTTAGTGAGTAAATCTGTTGCAAATGTCGCTCCACCATGTTATGTTACAAGATTGAAAAACACACTTTATGCGAAATAAAATCCTGTCGGTCCTAATAATCGAAAAGAAAAAAAAATGAACAAATAGAATAGGTCCTCCTCACATTTTATGATCTCCCAAATCGCTACAGTAAATAGTGGCTTCAAAAATAATAAATTAGTATTATTTTCCGGACACACCATGTAAGATATTGAAATAATCATTGTTTTACGTAGTATATCATTATGCAAGGAAGTTGTCTTATTGTAGAAAAACTTGATTCATCTGAATGTCATTGATCTCTTCTTTGATGAACTGTAAGTCTCACCAATCTGGTATATGTGTAATAACTTCGACCCAAAAATTTTATAATGTAAGAACAATTTAGAATTGAAACTAGTGAAAACAATTAAATTTATATCTGAAAGTTTGTAGTTTTCTATATATCTTTCAAATTAATTGATTCATAAACCTTAATGATTTTATTATTTTATAACTTCTTTGCAAAGGTCTATATTGATATACAAAATAAGTCAAAATTAGCAACTACATTTATTCTGGTGATAATTGTGTGACGAGACAGCTCCTTTCACCCTTCTCGGGTGAAGGGCAGAGTCGAGCTCTCGTCGAAGAAATAGAAAGATTTACGCTGGGATCAGCGGCAGCCAGGGATTTGATGTTGCTCACAGGTGTCGTAAATAAAAGAAATAAATTTAAATAAATAAATGTCACTGGGGAGGTATCGTTTAATGAAAAATTTTCACAAATAAATACAAATTCAACGACACATTGAATATGATTATGATAAATTTCTAAACAGAAAATATAATAATATTTACCATATTTAACATTTCGTTTACTCGTCTAGGGACCGCGGCATGGGTCATGTAAAAAAACAATAATAAGATCGACCTGGATACACAAAGCCTCGCGAACTTTCCGAAATCCGAGTAATTATTGTTAAATAATTACTTTACAAATTTCTATACACGCGCAGATATTTCGGATAGTGTCCTGATTTCGGTTTATCTTTTTGATTTAACGGATACAAGTAAATAAATTATAACACTCGGCGGAGAACGGAAGGAACAGGATGACTTGATATACGTCAACGGTACTCTCTGAAGGGTTAACGGAAAATCGAACCTCTAGTGCAACAGGGGAGATTCATCACGAGCCAAAGTTACTAGTTAGCTACAAATGGTAAATTTGCAGCGGACGCAAATTCACACTTTTGTTGCAGAATATCTCTGGCTACAGGAGGGATTTAACTGCAAGCAGTAAAATTTTTTAAGGACTTGAAAAAGCATGGAATTGTGGCAATTTCGGATGTTCTGTTTCCACGTAATCGTGAGTAACGGAGGCGGATACATGTTCATAGTATTGCCACGGAATCGTGTACAACGGGTAAAACGGAAGGATGGTGTGGTCAGGACCGAAGCCAGATAAATTCTGCCGTCGAAAATACAGAACAATAGACGATTTGTTACAATATTGCGAAACCGTAATATCTCTCTTAAGGCGCAGAAATCTAACTCGGCCAGAATGGGAGCGAAAGAGCTTTTCGTGAACGAATCCACCCTATCAATAAGGATTGAACCGACACGGTAGCGTATACAGTACAGAGACTTATCACCACGGTAGCATGACGATAGAGATCGAAAAAAGGTTGCTGATACGATATCGTGAACAGCAGGAACTTTTGAGGAGAGGAGTGTATCATTAGAAAGCCGAAAAGATTCTACTCCCGAATCGAGCGCTCCGAGGTGCGACACCACCTCGGCTGCTCGGCGCTGGACGTTTGCACAAGCTGCTGCGCGGTCGATCGCGACGCGGCGGTCCGCGGGGGGCCTCTTAATCGCTGAAGTATCGAGAAGGGCAAGGGACCCCTAGAAGATTCTAGCTACGAGGAGTCTCATTGCAATTGTAATTGATTTTAAAAATTTCATTGTTCTTTGAGTAGCATAATAGTGAAAAATGAAAAAAAAATAATATTTTAATTTGCATATGCTATTTTTCTGATAAATAAAATTATTCAAAACTTAATTCATTATACAGAAAAATTTTACACTCTTATCAATGAATTATTTATTTATATCAATAATGTCAATTTAGTTCTTTTGAAAGTAGCATACACCCATATACGTAAGCATGTTAATATGTGAACTTTTAATCCTAAGATTCAATTATTTACTTATATTATTATTGTTACACTTTAATTTTTCTTTTTTTTTGCTTCCAGGTTTTGGATACAATTCCGTGGGATGTAATAAAAATATCAGTATTATCAATTCACTGGGGTGCTCATCACACTGATACTGAAACGAAAAGCATTATTGATAAACTTAACAATTATAACTACAAACACGTGAAAAGCCTTAATACAGGAAAACTCATTTTTATATACAATCGTCGACTCAAAATATAAAACTATACATATACATCAATTACTGCTTCGTTGTGAGAAAGTGAAATAAAGTATCAATAATACAAAACTTACAATATTACGTTATATAATATTGTAAAATTTGAAGACTAGGCTCAATTATCAATAATTTAGATTTAAATAGATCAATTACTCAATTAGAATTCGATCGTGTCTATTTTTTTTTTTTTTTTTCTGTTAATCTGGATTATTTATTATCTATAAAATATATAAACTTTATTATAAAAAGTAAGTTTGGTGTAACACTTTCGCTACATTGTCGTATATTAAAAAATAAGCATATGATTTTTTATATTATTAACAATTTGAATTACTCTCATCAATAATCTTATAAATTTTCGAACTCTTGTAGTAATCTTTTTTTTTATATTAAATTAAAATAAATTTATTGTGTTTAACACCTAGAAGTTCACTATAAGAAATTATATTTATAAATAAAATAAATTAATCATCAACAATATACATGATTTTTAAAACTAAAAAATTTTGTCAGATTTGTAACTCAAAGTTAAATTTCTAAAATAAAAAGTTTAATGCAATTAATTGTAGATAAAAGCAAGCAGAAATTAAATTCTATTGAAAATGTATTTTATTTAATTACAAAAAAATTTTTAGAAAATATAAATTAAAATTTAATTTGAGATACATAAAATATGTTCTAATTTATATAAGTAAATACAAATTAATGTTGGATAAAAATTTATTTTCGTAAAATGAACATTTATGAACAAAAACATAACAATATGTTTTAATTTAACAATCAAAATCTGTGTTTTATAAGTATAACTTTTTTAACTTTAACAAAAAAAAAATTATTCATCCTACAGATAATTTAAATTTTCTTTACATTATGTGGTTTTTGACAATGTCACCTAATATTTAAATTATAAACAGCAATATTAAAAATAATTAAATCATATGAATTGCTCTCTGGTGTTTTAAATCAATATTTGTAAGTATAAAGTTAAGTAATTTTAATTCAGTAAATCATTATTAAAATACTTTAATCTTTTATATATTAATATAATTATGGAAGGCTTACTTTAATCTATAATAAAAAATAATATACTTTTACTTTTTTATATTTTCACTTTCTATTTTATAATAAATTTTTACGTAATTATACGTAAAAATAATGAACAAAAACTCTGTGATAGTTTACAATTTTTCTGTTTAATTAATATTCAATTGATCTATGACTGTTGGATATTTACGTATATCAAAGTTATAATAATGAGTGACTTAATTGAAATGTATTAATTATAAGTGTAAGTAGATGCTTAATACAAATGTAATTTCATAATAAAAAAATTGGTTTAACAAATAAAACACGAAATTTTTAATAAAATTTACAAATATATGAATGGAAATGCAAATAAATTATGTAATATATTGAAATAAATTGAAAAAGATTAAAATGAATAAATGTAAAAAATAAAATCTTTACTTTAATTTTAATTAGACTGTTATTTTACCTTTCGTATCCTCTAATGTTGCTGACAAGAAGAAACTTTAGGACTACACTATTTATATCTTAACAGTGGAGTACACGCGTGTTACATTTATAAGGCATACAAGTATTATAGTGGTTAACTAAAAAAGTCAATATTTTAATCTTTGCTTGATATTTATTCTAAATGTATTGAGGACCGCAAGTTTGATGACTTTAAATGAGTATTACAATCTGAATTTTTCTAAAGGAAATTGTGGCAAAGATTCACACGTTGAATTACTTTTTTCTATATAAATTTTCTGTTTATAAAAAGCCCGTTAAATGTAAATTAATTAATGCTTTTAATTATATCTGCGTAATTTGTCCTCAGAAAGCCTAATATGTCATTGAAGACAATTAGAGAAGGGGTTGCTTTAATATGATAAAAACTTTGATCGATTTAAATGAATTTTTATAAGCCTTTGTTCTAGGAAGTGTTGTAAAATAGAACAAACACATTAAAGAAGGAACATCACAAAATTCATTAAAAAAAATATCATGAATGTATTAAAGTTCATATGATTAAAACTCAATTGATGCTTTATCAATAATAAAATGTAAAATACAATGTAAAATTTTTAAGATGAACAAATATTTATATATTTATTGAGCAGGGAGAAAAGCTGCAAATTCAAGTAGTAAATCGTACGTAAGAATAAAAACTAATAGCATTTCTTCACTCTTTTATTATTTAAAATCATAATAAAACTTAATAAATGGTGCATCCCCTTTCAAGGCTAGGAGAGGTTCGCCGACCATTCTGAAATATTTAGGTTTTCATCCTATAAATTCAGTTATTTCAATATTAATTTAAAAATAAAACCTTAATTTTAACCCTTCTTTTAATTTTATACATTTTGTAATCGTAATTTTTTTCTATAAATTTTTCTTTTATTTCTTAAGTTCTTAATATTTCATAATTTATTATTATTATTATGCTGATTATAATACATATATATAGATTGTAACTAATATTGATTGTAATGAATTCTAAATATAAACCTTCATTTAACATTTATAAAATTTTACATATATTTTTTAATTAATTATCTGTACTTTTCATTATTTTTAAAACATAAATTATAATATGTTTATTGTAAAAAATTAAGAAAAGTTGATTATTACATATTAGTAACACAATTAAGTTTTATTTACTTGAATATAGTAATTAAACTACATGTATCATTCACTTTTCTAATAATTATACAACAGTTTGAAGGTTATCATGAACTTGAATGTGATGAAAAAAAATATATTTAATGAAAAGGAAATTGAACTAGTAAGATACAAATTTTTTTAATTAAGAATTATATCAAATATATTATATTAATTGTTATATTAATAATAAATATTGAAGTAAAAACTTCCGATTTAATTGTTTGCTTATGATAATTTAATGATTTATTAATAAAAATACATTTCTATATTTTCAATATTACTATTTTCAAAATAAATTTTCTTTTCAGAATGATGAAGATACAAGACTGCAAGAAGAACTTCTTCAATTGGTTGATGATATTATTGTAAGTCAATGAACATTAAATTAATTAAAATTTTTTATGCATGTATGTGTTTTTGTGCATATGCATACATGAAATTTTATTTGTACGTACAAATTTAAATTAATTTCATTTAACACACATTTTGATACATTTTTAATATTTTTGAATAACCCAAGTATAAAATAGTATTTGAAAAAAATAAGTATTCAAAATGTTTTGAAGATTATATAATTAAATATTATTAACATTTTAATACATAAATAAATATAAATAAATAAACATAAATACTAATATTTTTAGATATTTAAAATTTTATTCAAAATTATTTTTTTTTAAATTATTTTAACATTCATTACTAAAAAAAGGTATTGGTACTATTAAAAGAACTATTGCTACACATTACACAAAATTTAAATGGAATTTTTATCAATAGATTAAATTAAAATTTATAAATTTTTTACATTTATTTATAAAAATTTTTTAGAAATTTAAAAGCTAAATAATAATAGATCTATTCTTATGTTACTATATAAATGTAAATCATAATGTCACTAGAATATATATTTGCTAAAATGTAAAACATTTTTTTATTTCGATTAATTTTACTTTGACAAATAAAGAAAAAAAATTATAAATACACTGAATATTAAAAATTTATATATATATTTTTAATGGAATTATAAAAAAAATTAAATTAAATAAAAGCTTGTAGTATATTAATTTAATATAATAGTATAAGTACATTTTTATAATCAAATAAATAACATATATATTATAATTATGTATAAAATATTATAGAAGTGTAAATCGGTACCATCAGCATTGCTCAGTCTTAAAAAATTAATATGTATTTCAACCACATCAATGACAGCAGTTCCAAAACCTTTGAAATATTTGAGAAATTCATACATTTCATTAAAGATGGCCTTTGCAAAAGCATCTTCAAAAATGGATATTATAACAAAGCGACGACTGGCTGATATTATAAGTGTCCTTGCACTTGCTGCCGCACCAGTTGGATCTCGCGAGTGCCTTCATTATTGTTTGAAGGGTACAATGACAAGACCTGGTGATTGGGGACATGAATACATGCGACAATTAGAAATTGACATAATTGAGGAATGGTGTACCATGCCATTAGCAAAAGAGACCGAAATCACGTACCTCTTTTTTTAATTATTCACTTCAAAAAATAATAAAAAATGTTTAAAAAATCAATTTTGTTTACCAAAAATTTTTAAATTATTCTTTTATATTTTTAATCACACAGTTTATATAGAGAATTAATCATTTTTTATATTTTTCTTTTCGAAAATTTTATCTTAATCGATTTTTAATTAAAAAAATAATATTTCAAATGAATGTTATAAGTAAATTATATATATTCCTATGACAATTCATAATATAATCTGTACAATGTTTATTATTTTTATTATCACCTCATGTATTTAAATTTCAATATTACTAAACACTAAATGATGTGAAACTCATTTTAGTATAATAAATGTTAATTTTATATTTTATTATTAAAATGCTTCTTCTTTCTTCGCTTTCTCCTTCCTCTTTTATACAAGGATTTCCATTCTATACTTTCCCTATAGTACTCCTCCTTAAGTTCCTTTCCCTTTTTCTAATCTCTTAGTGTTTTTCTGACTTTTAATTTTTCATTTGCTACACTTTTTGTGTCACTAGTCCTTCTGTCCCCTTTTCTTTCCCTTACTATTATTTTTTTTATTTTTTTCCTCATTGTTGCTTCCATTATTTTCCTTTTTAATCTTGTCCATTGTTGCTTCATCTGCTTCTCTTGGTCCTTAGGTTTTTTCTCTCTTTTCCCTCTCTTCTCACTCTTTCTTTCGTATTCCTTTATATTTTCGTCTGACCATTCCTCTCTAAATATCTTTCTCTAAAAAAAAAATTCAAAAATCCTATACTTCGAACCTTCTTACTTTTTCACAGACTATTGCGTTTGGTATTGCCAGATCTCTCATCGTTGCTCACCTTGCTCCTGTATATGTGAATTCTCCTTCCTCATCTCTAGTCACTTTTCCATTCAGCATGAACTACCCATTTTTTCTATTTTTCTTACTAGCAATTTTTCTTTCTTTCCATATTTTTTGCCTTTGATTTTCCTTTTTCTCACTTCTCCCCTATTGTCTGTATCTATCGTTTTTTCTTCTTGCCCTATCCTTATATTGCCGTCTTCTAAAATTAGGGTTGAGCTTTCCTTTCCATATGTCTTTTCATTTATTATTTACCTTTTTCGGTCTCGTTCTCGCTCTCATTCTCTTTCTTTACCTTTCTGCTTGACATTTTTGCTATGATCATTGTCCTATTCTATTTCACTTCCTTCGGCTCTTCTTCCACTTTTAAGTTCTTTTACAGTAGTAGTTTTATTCATTCTTTTTCCCCTTTTTTCTTAACCTTCCATTTCTCTTCTCCTTTCAACACAATATTGTTTCCCTCTCATCCCTCTCCAGCCTTTGTAGTAATCTTTTAGTGTTAGCTAGTTTCCTTTCTGTTAAACCTGACTACTTTGAGTCTCATGCACTTGAGACCACGCTTTTTTCTCTGCTGAATCTTCTACACATTCCCAACTTTATACTTTTATTCTGTCCTGTCCTCTTTTATCCTATTCCATCTTTCCTCTCAGATAATTCTCAGATTTTTCTTCCACTCCCTCATATTTTTTCTCTTTTCTTCCCCGATGTTCTCCCATTTATCCTTTCCCTATCCACCCTCGTCTACTTTTCCATACTTTTTTCCACTATTTTTTTCTTTTTTTGAACACTAACTATACACTCACTTGCTTTTCAATTTTTCTTTCTTTGCCACTGTTTTTTCACTTTTTCTCTGCCTTTTGCTTGTTAATTTTATCTCAATTGCATTTTTTCTCATGTGTTCTAATAACCAAACCAGATACCGAAATTCCAATATCTATATATTAGTTTATTAATAATATTCAATATTTAATATGTGAATATTTAAATTTTTTATAATGATTTTTATGTGGTACTATTTTAATTTTATTTTTAAACTTTTAAAAATTTTAACATTTTAAAATTAATATATTTTACTACCTATTTTTACAGTGGTTAATTTTATAATTAAACTCTTTTGTATTTTACCATTTATAGTGTATAACTTAAACTAAAAACTAATTCTTTAAAATAATTGAATCAGTTAAAGTATCACAATTTTCAATATGATATAAAAATTTTTATTTTATTTTAGGTTTTATCAAATTATATATATATATATAATTGTATTAATTATTGATATTATTTTAAATTAAAATAGATACAAATTATTTTAAAATATATTAAATTAAAACATTACTGTTCTAACTTGATAAATTTATTATTTTACTAGGAAACGATTATTGCCATTAGTCAAAAAAATTATTATATTTGATACAAAACATTATGCAGAAATACAAGCTTGCGATCTTTGCTTAGAAATTAATCAATTAAATTTATTGAAAAATTGCTTGGATGAAAATAATTATACAAGAATTTGTTCATATCTTGTTAGCTCAGCTGATTACACGTAATGAGTTTTCTGTTCAATCACTCATTTTTATATAAAAAAATGATTCGAAAGCTTTATTAATATTTTTATGCATATTTATGAATTAAAGAACATTAATTTTCTTTATGATTAAATATTTTTTTTAGAGAGGATATGGAAAGACGTTCCATTTTAAAAGCGGTAACTGAATATTATTTAAAATTTCACGAATACAGTCGGGCTATTTTAGTAGCAATGCAGCTTTCAGACTCAGATTTAGTATACGAATGTTTTTCAAAATGTCCAAATTCATTATTAAGAAAGCAACTTGCTCATATTTTGTCCAGAAAAAAGGTAAATGTCACCTTATATATGAATAATATTTACACAACTAAATAAATTCTTTAATAAACATTAATATAATTTATTTCAAAATTAAATTTATTCAAAAATATTTTATTAATTTTATTTAAATAGAAAATACAAAATAAATATATTTTTGGAAAAATTTGATTGAAAACTTGCGAGATCAATCGCCAATATAACTAACCAATTATTATAAAAAAATAACAGAAAAGAAAAAGAGAATGAAAGAGTTACTATAAGTTCATAAACTTATCATATAATATGAGAACCGATAAGGATTAATTACTGGTAGAATATGAAAATCAACATCAATGCTACTCATTATATTATATACGAAAAAATATTATATTATATTATATATTATATTATATACGAAAAAAGCTGAATTTAAAAAAAATGAAATAAATTTGATAATTATATTTTACAGGATCTACCTTATAAAGAAAATTATAGTCGTGACAATTCGAGTGAAATTGAATCAATTCGTAGAAACAGTCATATTAATAAGTACTTTCAAATACTGGCTAGGGAACTTGATATTTTAGAACCAAAAACACCTGAAGAAATTTATAAATCTTGGCTAGAAACTGGTATTGGGGGAATATTAGAACATGATTCTGCGAGAAGCAATCTTGCAGCCACATTTGCATCAGCTTTTGTTCATGCAGGTTTTGGTGTGGACAAACTTATGTCTAATACTGATAAGGGTTGGCCTTATAAAAATAAGGTGACCTTTTTTTATAATTTTAATTTAATTTATAACATATATGCATATAACTTAACAAATACCGAACAATATTTTTTTATCAATAATTTATAAAAAATAGAAAAAAAGAAGAAATTGTTTTTCAATTATGTTACGTATCTAAGATGTCACGATTATATTTATTCTTCGATAATTAAATCGCGAAATTTTCTCCAGGTTTCGTTCTGTGCTAGCCAAAACGGTCAAAGCGTTTTGGCCTTTGTAAAGTTCGGAATTATCAATAAAGAAAACGCGAGTTAATTGATATGGTACTTTTTATTATATCTCTTAATGAACAAGAGAGAAAGAGTGAGATGATGTGTATTACAATGGTTCGTACAAAAAAAACTAAGTCCCGATTGTATAAAACGGATAGTAATAAATATTAAGAACCCGAACCGAAGTACGACTTGAGAAGGAATCGAAGCGAATCCCGGATTAAGACCGAATCGAATGCCCATACGCTTCTCTCGATTTAACTCATCGCCTGCTCTGTATGGAGAATTGCGAAATTCGAAAATTCTCCCTCCAAGTGTTCCTGCTTGATTATCGTTCAGTCAGCTGTTTCCGATATTGTCTTTCGATTGACCCCTGCGTATTCTTCGTCGCCTCCGATCATGAATTTTCACAATTTGACGAATTCAGAAGTTCTTATTACTCGTGGGTTTCATGTTACTCGCGACTCAGTTCGATTCTCTCATTGATAATTTCCTAATGTTTTGTCTACGTTTACTGACGCGAGTACAATTTATTCGTCGAGTATGCATTTGCAATTTTACATACGTGACAATTATCTATTTTGGAGAAAAATATTAAGTGTTTGCATACATGAAATCTTTTTATTTTAATTATTTATTAATAAAGAGAATAATATACTTAAAATATTTAATTTTAAGATTGTGATATATAGATCAACAAATAGAGTACTTCTTATATTATGAGAAAAGCAGTTAGTGACACATCAAAATTCGTAACAAAATCAATAGATTTTTATTTTTTAAAATGCCACTCATGATATTCAGGGTTTTTTTTTCATAATAGATTTTAACCAAAAAACCGGATAGTTTTAAAAGTAAAAAAATAGTAATTTTATCATTTTGTAATATTTAGAAATTTAATATTTTTATTTATTATAATTCCAACCTTGCGGCCTTGGAATGAATTTCCGTTACATTGCTTTTATTTACATTTATACATTTGATACATTTTTACAATTATACATATTTACACCATTTATTTGTTTAATTTTTCCAATACACTTCTCACTCTTTAATTATTCTTAAATTTCCAGCTCCTTGAGTCTTTTTTATATTGCCTCTCTTGTTCCTTTCATTATTTATTTTCATACATAGTATCCTTGCTTTTTCCCTCTCTAGTTCTATCCTTATTTATTTTATTGCATATTAATTTCATTGTCTCTGCTAGCTCTTTGTTTCTTATATCTTTTTTGTAGTTGAGTATAATACTTTCTTCATTCCATCTGTATGTGTTTCTTATAACTGTCCTATCGTCCTTCGTTTCATTGCACTCCATTATCAGGTGTGTCCAGTCTCCATATTTTTCATGACATATTTGGCATTTCCTCTCTTGTTCTTCCATTCAGTATTTGTTACCTGCCACTATGTTCCCACATCTTATTCTAGTTTTTGTGTTTTTCGCGTTTATTTTTCTTTTGAGATATTTAGGTATTCCCATCTCTCTTATTTATTTGTACCATTTATTGTATGTGGATCCTTGTATACTATTAGTTCTCTCTTGTTTATCTATTTCCTCTCTTCTTTTTTTGACTATCTCATATTTATTTTTACCTTCTTTGGTCCACATTTCCATCTGTATTTTGCTGACTCCTACTTCATTCATCCATTTTTCTTCCGGGTTTGCTCCCGTTCTATCTCTTTCTCGTTTTTTTTCTTGAAGGCATTTTTTGTCCATCTCTCTTTATTTTGTTCTTCGACTTTTTCTTCATATTTCCTCATTCTATTTCTCCATTCGATTTCTATCTTATTTTCATCTAGCTCTTCGCATATAATATATTTCGGTGTGCTGAACTCCAGTCCCAGCACCCATCTATAATAGTCCAGCTGTATTTTTTCTAGTTCTTTCGTTTTCGAGTCTCCCCAGATTTCTACACCATACTCTATTACACCTCTCACCAAATAGTTAAATAGCATTTTCTTCAGTTTAAAATCGTTGTAGCATTTCCTTTCAGCTAAACTCCATGTGCGCTTTAATGCTATTTTGCCTTTCTTCACCTTTTCTTGTATATGCTTCTTGTTACCTCGATATCTACTAAATGTGAATCCAAGGTAGCTAAATTTGTCCACTTCTTCAATTTCCTTCTTATTCCATCGCTATGTGTCTTTTTTCTATTTCTCCCTTTTTGAAATACCATTATTTTTGTTTTCTTCGCGTTTAATTCTAGTTTCCTGCTTTTCAGAAATTTTTTTCAATACCGACATCATTTCTATCATAGCTTCCATATCTTCCGCTATCAGCGCGATATCATCAGCATACGCCAATATCCATATCCTTTCCTCATCTATTTTTGTTCCTCCAATGTTCATTTTATTCATTTCATCCTCTAATCTAGCTATATATATATTAAAAAGGAGCAGGCTCAGGTTACAGCCATGTCTCAGTCCTCTTTGCACCTTTGTCTTCTGAGTCATGCCTTCTTCTGTTTTAAGCCTTATTCATGTGTCTTCATATATGTTTTTGATTCTTTCTATTATTTTACCATCTATCCCTTTTTCTTCCATTATTGTCCAAAGTTTCCTTCTGTCCACGGTGTCAAATGCTGCTTTGACATCGACCAACAGCACGTATACCTTTTTCTTCGTTGTGATTGCTTTATTTGTTATGTGCTGTAGTATGTAGATATTGTCGATCACAGATCTACCTTTTCTAAAGCCTGCTTGTCCTTCCGGTATAATCTTTTTGTTTTCCACTTCTATTTCTAATTTGTCCTTCAATATGCTTGTATATATCTTATATCCGGTTAGCAGCATTGATAACACTCTGTAATTATTTGGCTCTTCTGTGTTTCCTTTTTTGTAGATTGGTGTGATCACCGCAATTTCCACTCCTCTGGAATATCCTCTCCTTTCTAAATCTGTTTTATTATCTCCACTAATCTGTTTCTAGCACCTTCTCATGCTTCGTTTGTTATTTTATCTATTCCTGCTGCTTTTCTTTTCTTAAGGTTTTTCCACGTTTCATATATATCCTTCTTGTAAATATTATATATCCCCTCATTTTTTTTGTTCGTTTATATTATCCTTTCTTTCTCTTTATTTTTGTATCCCTTCGTCGTCTTTCAGTAGTTTACTAAAGTGTGTAGTCCATTTCTCTTTACTTATTCTTCCTTCGTTGCTCTTCCTCCTTTTTTTACCTTTGTTTAAGTACTTCCATATATCACTTTCGTTTTTGCGTTCCTTCAATTCCTTTTCTTCTTTCTTTATTTGTTTCTTTACTTTCTTCTTACATGTTAATTTCCATCTGCTTTTCTGTTCTATGTACCTTTCTCTGTTGATTTTCCCTTCTTTCTATTGTTTCTAATGTTTCTTAGCTTTTCTTTTTTCCTTTGCACATTCTTTATCCCACCACTTTGCTGTATATGTTCCATATGTCTGTCATCCTGCTTTTTTCTTTATCTTTAAATCTGGTTTTAACCATTCCTTCTTCTATTTCTACTCCTAGCTCTTCGATTATTATGTTCCAATCTTTTTTAATTCCTACTATCATACCACCTTTTGCCCTTCCATTCTTTTTTTCCCTCGTGGCTGGTATAATTTCCTATTTTAGTTGTTGAAGCAGTATTTCTTTGCACCTCTCCACGTCCTTCCCTTCTAGCCAAGTTTCTGCCAGGCAGACGAAGTTCATTTGTTCAATATATTTCCAAAAGTCCCCATCTTTCTTCCAGAAATCTGTGATATTCCAAAATATTATCTTTCTTGAGTTTTTTCCTTTTTCTATAATCTCCTGTCCTGTTTCTGATCTTATTATCCCTTCTTCTGCTTCTTCATTGTGTGTCCATTCCCACTCTATTCTAAATCCTTCTTTTAAGTGTTTTTCTCTGCTTCCTGTTGTTTACTTTGTGCATTATCTTTCCTTTCTGTTTCCTCTGTTTTCTCCCTTTCTCTGTCTTCTTGGTTTTTATCTTGCTGAGCTTCGTGTCTTTTATATTTCCCTTCTTCTATACCCGTCTCTTTTCTGTCTTTCTCCTTTATATTATTTGCCTCTCTTCTGATTTCATTTTTTATTTCCCTCTTTATCATCTCCGTTGCCTCTTTTCCATCCCACTTCATCCATTTACCATCTACATATATTTTGTTCAATCCCGCTTTCACGTATTTCCCTTTTGCCCTTAACTTTTTGACCTATACGTTAATTTGCTCCTGCTTCTTCCTGTCCTCAAAGCTTAGATCGTGCTTCAAATAAATTTGCACCCCCATTAGGTTTTCCCTGGCTTCTCAAATTTCATTCCTCTTTTCCCTGCTTGGTAGTTTAATAATCACCACTTGTTCGCTCCACCAGCTGCTGATTATTCCTGTCTCCACTTTCAACTTTATATTAACAAATTCATTTGTCCATTCGTTTAATCCTTTCTTACTAATTTCCTCTCTGTTAGCACCTCTTATGACTACATTTTCCTCTATCTTTGCGTTCCTTTTCTTTAATCATTTTCCTGATATTTTTTGTTTTCTGCTCTGTGAGGTTAAAATTGCTGCTTCCACTTGCCATCGATAGATTGAACCTGATGCTTCTCCTGCTCCATGTATTGTAGCTCATTTTCCGCTCATCGTCTCTTTCCACACTTTTCACGCTTTCTCTGCTTCAGCTATGCTTCCTTCTAATAGGTTGTCCTCTATTTTTATTTCCACTGCTTGTTTCCACTCATCATCCATTGCTTTTGCTTCCTCCGTGTTCTTCATTTTTTCTTCCAAGTCTCTAATTCTAAATTTCACTTTTACGTCCCACTCCCTTTGCCTTTCTTCATATTGTATGATTTTGAAGTTAATTTTATCTATCATCCCTCTTAATTCTTTAATAACCCTCTCATTTTCCTCTTTTTCCACTTTTCTTTTTCTATTTCTTCATCCAATGCATTTTTAAGATTTTCCACTTTATTTGATTTATCTTTCTCTTTTTCATCTTTAAAGCTCACCTTTTTCTGTTGTTTTTTATTCCCACTTAGTATTAATTGTTTACTTTCTCTCTTGGAGCCTCTGGCACTATTTTTCCTTGTTCCGACGCCTCTCTCCTGCTTAGTGGTTATAGCTGTAGTTGGTGTGCTGAGCCCACAGGCGGTGCCACCTTTGTCGCTGTATTCTGCGCTCTGTGAATCGCCACTACTGACCACGAACAATTCTTTCCGCTCCATAACCGTCACTTTTTTTCACTTTTTTTTTCTTTCTATTTTTCATAAACACTGCTCTTTCTCCTCTTTGCTTACTTTGTCACTTGTTCCTCATTTTTTCTCCTGCTAAAATATCCCACTTTCACTTCACTTTTCCTTCTATATATTACATTATATTATATTTTTTTGCTTAACTCCGTTAGCACGTTTTAACAATATTATGCTGGTACCGGAATTAGAAATTTAATATTGGGGCATTAAAGTGATTAATCTGCACTTTATTTGTACAAAATTTTAACTTGAGCGGATAATTAATTGCTATGTAATACTAATGAAACATAAATTTGCGAAATTTTACGAAGTTATTTCCATCTCACTAAACTGGACGATTTTAGTTTGTTAACAGTTTTAAAAAATATAATTGTTGCACAATTAATTTACAACAAATATCTTATATTTTGTTTAAGTATTTTAGATTGCCTAAAATATGAGAATAAAATAGATGATAATAATTTTATAAATTTTCGCATAATTTAATTAACATTAATATAACATGAAGACTAATAATCCGATGAAAATAAAATTTTGTAAGTGCATATTATTCACTTTAATTTTCCAAAAGTAAAGTTCTAAGTATTTAAAAAATCATTATGTTACACATTTTTTAATTCATTTAAAAATTGTTGGGTTTTTGAAACACTTCTCTGCTTCTAATTTTCCAATAGTTTTGCATAAAATGAATTTTCTTCGAAATTATATTAACTATAATTCATCTATCGGCAATAGAAATTTATTACCATTGATGCAATTTACCATAACTGGAACACAAAAAAATTAGTCGGGATATACTCTGAGCGCTGCGTCTCTCGCTCAAAATATTTAATAAACATCCGGAAGTTAAAAAAAGAGATATTATTAGTATTTACATCAAAGTTCATCCCTTTGACCTTTCTCTATGGAGTTATTGCCTAACTCCACAGCTGGTCGCTATTCCAGTATAGTGTGACGATATATATATCTATTGATATATATATATTTCTAACATAAAAACAATTAAAGTTGGTGCATCATCCGGAAAGCTGTACCAGAAGTGAAGAGAGACCACCAGGGCAGCGCAGAAGCAAGAAGACGTAAGACAAATACCACCCGTCGCATCTATTAACCATCGATCACAGCCGTTGAAGGATATGGCGATAAATCTGCATAATTCTGATATTTGCCATTGCAATGATAAAGTAAGTGAGCTTAATTTAATTTTTCTAACATAATGTCAAAATTCAGGGTTCCACGCGTATCACTAATAAACTAATATGTACACTATCCATAATTAATTACAGCACGTGACAGCTCTTAGAATACAACTTCTACCACAAAAATTATTATAACCATGAGTTATAATATTATTATACTGAGCTAATTGAAGTAGTGTGATTTTCAACTCAAATTGGAGAAGTGTCCAACGTTATAGGAAATGTGGAGTCGAATTAACACCTGTAGTTAACAGTGGGTAATTATATAACGGTGTGTTAAACCCTTACCCGCGAGTGATAGTGGACCCGCAAATGCAAGTGAACCCACGAGCCAATAAACTAGATGGGATTAGCGAGAGAAGCGAGCGCCAGAATTCGAAGCAAACGCATCCAGCCAATCGTAAAATCGGCCCATTACATTGTAACTCATAGCTTGTAAAGAAAGTGCACGGTTCAATCAAACTAAATATCCGAAAGAAGATTACCGGTAATAAGATTCCGAAAGAACAACAAACTCCTTATATCTAAATTCACCATTCCTGAGAGATCACCGTGCGGGGTTAAGAAAAATACAGTTGATATTATGCTATAACTACTGATTTTAGATATGACGAAAAGAATTTCTCAGAGTATGTAATGGAAACTCAGCCCGATGTTCCTCAGTCGGTTAACCAAAGTGGTCAAAAGGGCTACGAAGGCGATCGATTAAAATAAGAATAGTTTCGAGAGACGAACTCATACTCTAGCCCACTGACTTTGCGAATCGACCAGTGGGTTACATTCGAGGGAATCATTTGGTACGCCCCGCACAGGGATAAATGGAGATATCAATAATATCCGTAATTCAACTATTAGATTCGGGAGAAGTGAGCGTGATGAGCGAAAAATACTATTGCGGTAATCTACAGGAAAACGTCGACAACGATCAAATAACTACAAGTCGTCCTCCAACCCGGATACGTGCTGCTCCACCTGAAGTGGCCCTCATTACCGAGATTGTGCTAGTAAAGTACACTGGTCGATGGAATTTAGCCCTCCCAACAGGATAGCGGGAACGGTTAAGATATTACAGATCGTTTTCCAACCGGTATGAGCGCCGGTCGTCCGAAAGTAGGCGTCATTTTTTGGAGCATGAGTAGACTGATTACAAAGAATTCACCTCCATCCTCGCCAACTCACTTGATTTTGATCAAAATCAAGTGAGTTGGCGAGGATACACTCGTCTGCGAGGCTCGTGATATAAACTAACACTTAGCTCCCAACCGTAGCCAACTATCGCCTACGTATGTTCCATGGAAATGAAGAAATGCGAGAAAAACTATAAAACCAGGGAAGTTGCGGACGCGTCCCACGATCAATGGGATTAAGAGAAAAACTTAGTAATAATGGAATATTCAAATCACCGATCAATCTTAATGAGGCTATACAAATAAGCGATAAATTTGTGTCTCTGTTCTCCAGTCGGGAGGGTGAAATGCTCACAAGGAAACAACTAAACAGATGCCCAAGAAACAAAATGAGGAGTGTAATTATTATGGGAAGAAGAGTCATCTTTTCACGGTATACCTAGTAAACTATAAACCGTGAAGCGCACAGTATCGGTAATAAACACAGGGATCAGACGTCACGGTCTGAAGACCGCGATAATAGTTGGAGTCGTAAACGATCCGTAAAAAAATTGACGCGTAAATCAGACGATTGAATCATTCATTCTAATAGATGTCAGCACTCTTTAAATAGGGGCAACTAATCGGATCAACATCGCTCGAATAGGTGATACTCGGACAATAAGGACTATGATGCGATTGTGATCGAGATGATCGACGTGATCGTAATCGGGACGACCTACGATATTCATACGACAAGAATGATAGATTTCCACATAGGCGGTCGCTGTCTTGGGGGACACGCGAAAGAACAGCGATATCCTGGTAAAAGAAACCGGCAAGGCCTCTGCTAAGTAAACCGTTAAAAGTGATGTAAACGAGAAACCCATTCGATGCTAATCTCAGTGGCCGAACGGATAGAGACTCGAACCAGTAAAGATCTGCATCGTGAAGTTAAGGTTAATACCTTATAACGTGACATGTCACTCACCGTGAAATTAACAGGGGATGTTAAAGGGGAAACGCCAAATTTCAAATGAACACAGGGGTAAATTTGTCATTAATCAAATCCGAAAGGTTACAGTCGCAAGAACATATATATTCTGAAGATTAGGTGATAATAGTGAGAGTTACTCAAGGTGAATGCACTACAGGAAGCTAATCAAAACTACTCATAGAAGATCTAAAGTGGAATATATATCCCCGACAGCCTAGAAATAACCGAAGACGGAATAATCGGCTGAGATATGATAAGCTGAAACCACAGTAAAGTAAACATGCTCAAAATATTCGCTGAATTCAACGAAAAAAAATTCTTATTCGTAAACGAAGACGCAATCAGGAACCCGAGTACAAAATTTCACTTAAACCATATCAGTACTGATACAACCGATCAAGGTAAAAGTACGAAATACGCTGAGCCAACAAACGCAAATTATGTTAACCTATTCTGAAAGGCTCTTAAATTAATAGCAGTCCCATGCATGAATGATACCCCCATATTGTGGACCTCTTTGCAAGACTTAGGACCCTGAATAATATTTGAAAATTACCTAGAAAGGAGCCGACACGGGTTTGTATACTCCTACTGCATAAGAATTAATGAGAAGGATAAAATAATAATCATGTCACAGGAAACCCTTGAGCTGTACGACAATATAAAATTCCTATAACAGTAATAATTATCAAACTGATCATAATCGAGCAATTTAAAATCTGAAGTATGTTAAACAACTATATAGGGTGGATAATCTCGACGATTCCCAAAATGAGAAAACTGCCCAACATACAAAGATGTTAAATTTTAACGATCAACCAATGCGCGATTTTAAACTGAGGGCTTAAAGAGTAAATAAAATAATAGAATTAGTCGACTTAGAAGGCGCCACCCAGGACAACCGGGAGATAGTAAGAGAATTAATAAATAGATATTTCAGGGGGAATTCGGGTTAGACGACAAAGATCTCCCCGCGATCTCGGTGATTAAACAGAAAATAGTACTCTGGGAAGATAAAATAATTAAATATAAAAGATATCGCTATCCCCCAGTATTAAGGGATTACTTATAAGAGGAAATCGACAAACTTGACCGGGCAGGATTAATTGATCTATAGCAATATAATCGGAATTCTGCTCGCCCACTTGAATCATGCCGAATTATAACGTCACGCAGGGTAATAAAAGATGGTGGTTAGTGATCGAATTTAAGTAATTGAATGAAATAACGTTCGTCTCAGTAGAGTATTAGATAAGTTAGTCTGAGCTAATTAAACAATAGAACTAAAAAAATGTTAGGTTCTCAAGCACGAAGCCATGCTTCTAGATCACATTATAGGAAGCGGACAAATTAAGATGAACCTGCATTAACTAAATCCGATAAGGGATTATATCCTATGGCCGCAGAAAGGTCAAATAATTCCTAGTATTCACCAGATACCATCGCTGGTTTACTGAATACTACGCAAAAATAGCAAGATCATTAAGTGCTTTGACATAAATCAAAGACAAATTTGATTGGACTGATAAACATGAGAGAGCATTTGATACACTCAGGCACAAAATGTGCAAGGAACCTGTATTAATATCTCTAAATTTAGAGGAACCCTTTTTGGTAACAACAGACGCGTTAGATTATGGTATAGGTGAGTTCTTCAACTCTTATATCTTTTACCGACCACGAGCCCTTGAAGCATCTTCACTCGAGTAAAAAATCCGATCTTCAGTTCAATGGATTGAAAGCATTACTATACGGATATGACTTCGAGATCGTATACCCGCCGAATACGAAAAACAGCAATACGGATGCGCTTTCCAATAACCTCATCACCAGGAACGCAATCACGGTTGAGCTTAAAAGGTATGAATTCTACGACCTGGCGAATAAATAGTACCGCGACGAAAATAACGACAAGGACAATCACCCCCTCTCAAATCATGATGGGACAGCCGAAACAAAAAAGGGTAATGGACTTCGATAATTCAGGAACCCCAGTGAATGGAAAATTAACAGGGGAACAACCGACTACAGGTATGAGAGCGACGTCAGTAGGTACGAGAACGCGCGCAGCCTGTACAAATTGAGGAAGAAAGCTACCCCAAAAATGCTCTCGAACCTACGGAAAGTAACGGTTCAAAACAGGTTATAGCCCTGGGACGGACTGATGGAAAATTCGATTATACGAGATGTGATAAGCACATAGATGATGGAGTGGCAGTCGCGAGCACCCCTTTTTAAATAAGGGAGTGAACGTCGCAGAACCTCAATAACTCCAAGCAACTTCGACATATCTCGTGTTAGTGAAGTCGACTTCTGACGAATACAGGAATTCAGGATCGTTCCCAAATCGCGAACCGAGCATTAACAGGTAACGTCCGACATTGGTAAAAAAAGATATGTATATTTGTTTGAAATTATTCCCTGGCTGAAACTACAAACATTAGAGAATGCATTTCTGTATATAAAACCATCAACAAAATATGTTGCAGATAACGATAAAAATATTTTTCTGAATATGCATTAAAATTCAAAAAATACAGAATAAATCTAATACCGAACATCAATAAAAAATTGAATTCAGTTATTACAAAAAGAAAAGATGTCACGGTACAGTGGGATAAAACTAACATTGTGTTTAAAATGGAATGCAAATACTGCCCATCGGTGTACGTTTGAGAAACAAAATGAAATTTAAAAACAAGAATTAATGAACACAAAAAAGACAATAATCATACATCTCTCGTTGTAGCACATGCACGAGATAGCAAACATGTGATTGATTGGGATAATGTAGACATCTTGGACAATGAAAATAATTATAAAAAACAACTAATGTCTGAAATAATACATATTAAAATCAATAATAACACTATAAATAGGCAAGAGAACACACAAAATCTTAATTACAAATATCATATGATCCTCAATAATATGATGAATCATAACAACATGACGTAGAGCTTGACGTCAAATATTATAAATATTGAGGTGAAATGTAATTTATTTACAATTGACTAAGTGACGTTATGACTGATAAGTCTTTGAACATCAACGTATTATTGCAGTATTTATTTGCTAATTATAAACAAAATTGTTGTTTTATATATGTGTAAAACTAATTTGTTAATTTATGTAATTTTTTGAATAAATAGTCTTGACAAAGGCAAGTGGTTCTTGCCGAAACGTCGACGAAATACATTGAAGAAACTTGGTTTTATGCACCCTGCACCTCACTGGATCTCTTAATTTATAATTAATATTAATACATAGTTGTATCATAATCTAGAGAACAGACTCTTTTCAGGCCCTAAACAAAAATAGTTAAAAACGAACTTTGTTCCATTTGAAAATTTTTATTTGTATGTGGTATTTCTTTTATGTAATAAGAAAGTATAGCTGTATGTTATAAAGATTTTAAGAAAGAATTATTGGTTTTGTGATTTGAATGTTCAATTTATTCAAAATTACGCGGACAAGTAAGTGTCCATAATGAGCATATAACGATCAATAATATATCTTAATTGCTTAAATTGATACTCTGCGCTGTAATGATGGCGATTTATCATTGATTAATAAAATGCAAGATGTTTTTGATCTAAAATCCATTTTAGGATTTTAGACTAAGATTTTCTTTGTTATTTCACAATATTTTGAACTCATAATTTTACACCCGATAACCGCCTGTAACATATCTCAACATAAAACGAATCCCCTTTATTACCAGATTATTTACAATTTCAAGATATCGTGTTAAAAAATATATTAATAGCTCTTTATGACTTTATATTATTTTAAAATAATTATTCAAGTCAGCATCCGAACCACCAGTTATCATAAAGTTGTATATATGTTTTCAATCAACTTCACATTACGTACAGCTGCATATAAATTGTTTTTAATGTTCCAAATTATTATTTAAATTTATCATATTTCTACAGGAAGCATCCCTCTAAGTTAATCTTAAAATTATACAGATTTAATATATTGAATCTATTTTTTTACTAAGTTGATATATGTAATATTTTTATCGTGTCTATTAAATATTTTCTTTCGAATATTTTTGAAATTATTATTATATGTTTTGATTTTCTTCTATATTATATTTTACATTTTTAATACATTGTACTTAAGATTTAAATTATTCAAATTTCATTAGTTTTGTCAAATAAAGACTTTTCACATTTTTTGAAAATATTGAAAATTATATAATCTTCTAATATTTTTTATGTACATGAATTCATTTTATTAGGAACATGCAATGTTATCTGCTACAGCATCTCTTGGTCTTATTCATATATGGGATGTAGATGGGGGACTTGTACCCATTGACAAGTATGTATTATATTTCATTTTTTATTTTCATTTTAGAAAGTAAACAAAAATAATTTTAAGTCAAAACGTAAATTGTATATAAACTTTTTTTCACGTTCACTAAAAATTAGAATTTAATAGAAATATTTGAAAGTTATTTTAACTATTCACAATATTAAGACCTTTTAATTAGACTCGATTGTAAATGATGAACGATCAAATTAACGTAGTTTTTTTCAAATAAAGCTGTATAATCAGAATGATTGTAATACATTAATAATTTTTTTTTTACCTAATTCTCTTCTTAATCTTTGCAGATTATAATTCGTATTTCTTAATACTCTGATTATAAAATTTATTCGGCAATTTTTTTTCAGTTTAATACTTCTTGTTTTATTTTGTCGTTAATTAAATTTTTTGTTCAATAAGCCACCAAAATTTTATTCCAAGTTACAAAGGAGTTTGAAAAATTTTTTTTAAACTAATTTTACGTACAATTTTTGAAAATTTCAGAAATTTTATAGAAGTTCCATGTTTCTGATCATCATAAACTTGCATCATTTGCATCTTTTATAATCTTGGCTACACCGAATTTCAACTTGTAAAGAGTTTTGAGAAAATTTCATTTGATATTTTACTATTTATCTAGAAAGAAACCAATAGCAAGCGGAACTTGTATTTGACAGAAGTTCTTATCAAATTATCTTTTATAATTTATCGGTATCGTTAGTTAAAAATTTAAATTCAATTGAAATTTCGATCAAAGCCTCTCTTGTCTATACAATAGTAAATACATACATGAAAAAGATGAATAAACTTGAATGTTAAAAATAACTATTTTTTATAAAAATTCTAAGTATTAAATTTCATAGATTAACAATTTAATTTTAATTAAATGTATTTTACCCATTAATAATCTCTCAGAAGTTTACATATCAAAATAATAATAAATATAACAATTTATTCAAAACTCAAATATGAAATTTTTATTTCTAGTAATTTAGAATGTTTATTTTTCAATTAAATTTTTATTGATTTTATCTTTGATTATTAAATAGTAAGGATAATTAATATCAAATGATTTTTCAACAAAATTTTAATAAATTAACGATAATATAATGTTGTATTTGGTTGGTTACTTTTAAATTATAACTATATTTTTTCATTTGAAATTGTTTTAATGTTGAAATACTTTTCGCTTTTATAAATAATTTTGTTAATTAAAATTTTTATTAACAAATTTTTAAGTTATCTGTGACAAAATAAAAATTTTTTACATTAGTTACTTTTATAATTTAAGTCTTACACACTCCCTCTATTATTAAATTCATCCTATTAAAAAATTCTTATATTATATTATATTATTATATTATGTTATATTGATTGTTTACGATTTCGAATTTTTTTTTTATTAAGTTAGTTTAGTTAGTTTTATTTATAAAAGATAGGGTTGAACACTCTCGAGCAGAGTCTATTTTGCTACGATATTCCTAATTTATTTCATGCCTATAAAACCGCACTTTCCTACACCAGAATTGTGACCTTCCCTTAGTGTTAAACCCTGCAGCACTGAACGCGTCATCACACGTTAAAGCTCAAGCTCAGCACTGTAATCCCAGTATCTACGAGCCATTGCATATATTGTTACAATCCTAATGCAAAAGGTTGGTACAAATCTATCCTTATGTACCTGTACTGATCTTCTTATTTCTAGATTTCACTCAGCGCAGTAGTAGTAGTAGCGATCAAAATGATTTCTCCGTAGCTTCTGGCTGCTGTGTCAGTAGGGCGTGGTTGAGCTCAAAGAATCAACCTGTAGCTAAAGACCACACTATGTTGTCCCAACTCCGACTGCTTTCAGCATTCTTTAGTCCAATCAAGACCGCAGTTTGGCTTTGGATCGCATCCTACAAATCGCTAAACTTTCTACTTTTCTGTATATTATATAATTGTGTTATTGCTTTTACTATGGTGTCAATTTTCATTTTCCTGAGATCTTTAGCTGGCATTTTGAGGATGGCTTAGCCTCAATTAGTCCTTTTGATTGTCTGAGTTCCTTAGCTTCATTCCATCTTCTCTTTATTTCATTCCTAAACCAAAGAAAAAAGGCTTTTTTAAATTTCTATTTTGAAATATTCACCATAGCCTTCGTTGTCTTGATGTCAGCGATGGTTCTTTTAGCCAGTTTATCCGTTTTTTCATTATCTATGTACCTATGTTACCTATCCATATCATGGTTACCTTGTTATTTGTTATTTCCGCTAGTGTATCCAGATAGTTCCTTCAGAGTTGAACTTCCCTCTAGCTAACTTTGACTTTCTAGGACAAGCAGCGCCGCCTGATTATCTAAACAGACCATCATGACAAACTGCTTGATTTTCCTTTTGATCATTATCTTAGTGATTTCGATTATGATCAGTATTGAAACATGGAGACATATTTGTTGAGAGTTAGAGAAAACTCTTTAGAGATGCCCGCTTCCGATGCTCCCGCACCTTTTCCGTGATTATTTTTCAATCCGTTGATAATCTGTATTAAATCATGCCTCTACGAGAGATATTATTTTTTTGTTATCCCAGTCTTCTCTTTTCTGAATGACAATTCTGTACTTTTGTTCGTGCAGATATGTCCAAAATAATTCGTTGTAACTGATATTTTGCGCCACGTTTAGACTTAGAGTTGTTTTAATCGTAGAAAAAGTTCCACCTAGATGATACTTTATTTGCAGGTATTTATAATAACCCCACGCCATGATTGTCTTATCCACGGAAGCAATTCCTAATAGAGTTTCTATCAAGGTCGCTGGTGTTGTTTTCATAGCCCCTGTGAAGCCTCTCTGGATTTATCCTTATGTTTATTTACAAGATTGAAAATTGTCCTGAGTCCGATCCTGTTCTCAAAACTATGGCTTCGTGTAAAAGCATAGGGTTGATGATCGCATAAATCCATTCTATCTTGTCTGACTGCAATCTTCATGTGTTATCAAGGGCTTTCCCACATGCCTAAAATGTGTTAATAATCTTTTGATACTTTATCTTGATATGAGTGTTCCATTTCAACTTATTGTCCCAAATTACGCCCAGGTATTTTGACTCAACATTAGTTTGAACTAGGCAGCAGTTGACCTTCAGTTCGCTTATTGCCTTGACCTTATATCTGGTCGTAAATAGCATTGTATTGATCTTTTTTGGATTAACTGACTGAAAAAGCATTGGGCAGTAGTTCGCCTTCCCTTTGCAGTAGCACTGGCAACATTTCATCCCGTCATGCAGTTTTAAGATTTAAAGCTGCTTATGGTTCATTTCAACTTTTTGTTTCGATAACATAGAGTCCGATCCTTTGATCCCGGTCTGTTGACTATTTTTGTCAGTTTCAGTACTGATTCCAGGAAAGTGGGGGTCGATAAGTGCGCTCAGAACCTCCTGGGCACATTAAGTCCATTTTCTATCCTCCATGCTGATTTTTCCTGTGCTATTTATTAAAAAACTCTGTAGAATCCGGTAAACCCTGACAGTATCCGAAACTTGTTCAACATTCTCATAGTATTTCCTCCAGCCTCTCTATTTAGTTTGTTTTATGATCACTTTGTATTTATTTCTGATCTTGATGAAGTTGTTTCGGACCAAGCTATCTTTTGTCCGATATGTTTGGTTGTACAACTTCTTTAGTTTTCTACAAAGAACCTCAAGTTCAGAAGTCCACCAAGGGGCTCCTTTCCTGTGGGGTTTTTTATGTTCAGAACATTTTAACTCGCACGTTTTTTTTTATTAGAAGGTAAGAGTATAATTTTTGTTGTCAATCATGTCAATGAACAGATGAAACTGCTCAGATTCACGTGAAACTCTTCATGAAATTTATCACAGTTAGTTCTTTTACAATTATTGATGTATGCCTCATCTCTTTTTTTAAGTATAGTAAAGATATAAAATTGTAATCAGACATAGAAGCCTCGTTCGAGACATTCCAGTCTGCACATGTTTCGCTAATCGTTGATGAAGCCAAGTTAGATCAATAACTTTCTCCTTTATACAGTTTTTAAAGGTTGATTTGTTTCCTACGTTCAGCATCTATAGATTAGTTGTTAGAAGATACTCCATTAGTCTGCTGCGCCTTGAGTTGGTGTTTAAGCTGCCCCAAATATTTTAGTGAGAGTTTGCATCACAGACCAGCACCAACTCCACGTTTTTGCTTTCAGTATCCAATCAGTGCTATTACTTTCCTTGGAGGGTAATCCTCGTTATCATACGGATAATATGCCACCGGTATCATTAATATTATATTTCTCTCACGCTCATCTGTATAATGGACTAGTATAATGGCCAAATCTCGGCTACAGTGGTTAGCTTATGGTTCGGCAAGAAGGCCCTTGATCACCAAGCATACCTTGTCATATCCAGTGTCACCTGAAATCAGTGTGCCACAATTTATAATTCCCACAATTTTGTTCCTGTATAGCCAGGATTCCTAGATTATGAAAGTCTTTGTCTGTCGTCCCTGTGTCAATGTGCCTGACGAGAACTCCTGAGGTACATTGGCTATGGTGCAAGATAATATGTGAGAATGTGATGCTAACTGTAGGTAAATAATTAGAGGCTATAGACCCACTCTCACTTATCCCGTTTCTAGGCTTCATTGAAAGTCACGTGCGTAGCTTCCTCAGCCTAAGTTCCATCCCTCTTCATTGGCTGGTCCCCCCTGCGTCCTAGCAAGCACGGTGCACTGTACTCTGCCAAAGCTATAATACGGTCGGAAGTCGAGGTTTTTGAGGTCCTCGATCTGCTGGCCGTCCATGTATACCGTTTCGATTTTCCTGTTCACAGTCCCAGTTTTCACTACGTACTCGTTCACACAACGCCACGACTTGATATTGATAGATGTCTTTTAGATTCCAATCATCTCCAAGATTTCCCCGCACGTGGTTTTCTCCAAAAGGTCGATGAGAACCCTTTTATATCAAACCATTTCCTTCATGCTTATATATTTCAAACTGCCACTCAGTGTTCTCACTCTGCCATTGATCTGCTGGCGACAGCACTACTTTACGAATTTACTGTACTGCAGCCAGCTGTCCTGGAAGTTGAGGACATTCTTGTGATAAAAAAGTATAGATTTTTTGACCGCCACCTTGATTTTATCCACCTCTTCAGCCATGAATTTGATCTTAGCATAGCCCACCAGAACGATCACCTTTAAGTCGGTGGCCACCGCTCGACTCTAGGTTATCCCACTCGTAGTCGATTTCCTTTTCAACACCTGAAGTGTTGAGTCCTCAGACGATGGTTCCTCTAAGGTCCGACGGGGCTCCTTAGAGCTCATTGCCTTTAGTTCTCCCCTCCCACTTTTCCTTTCCTCTTTTCCTTTAGGCCTAAATGAACAGAAGAAGAATCCTTAGTTACTAATTAAGGAATTGTCAGAGCGGGAAGTACTGTCATTTCACCAACCCGTTTATTCTGCCATCTTAGCTTTATTTGCGGCGATACTATCTTAGGAATTCTCGGGAACCAGAGACGCCATTCTTGCCTGTTTTGGGGCCTGGAAGCGCGTATTAACTAACGCGTTTGCCGTTATTTTGCCTAGAATTTTTTTTTTTGTTAATAGGGTTTAGGTTGCAGAAGATCCGGAGTACTCGGTGACTGATGATTTAAAGCAAAGAGCAAGAAAGAAAAGTCCGCACTGACTCCAGTGACATTGAAGAAGCCTCCTTCTCCATCGACTTGCATATCCCAATCCGGTCACCAACCAGGAGTGCTAGTTGATAGGGATTATTCACTAGCTAGAGAGACAGCTAGGCCTGGGTGTGCTATTGTCAGTTTTTGACTGTACCCTCTAGAATGATGCATTTGTCTCTCCCTGTTCTGTCCTTGACCAGGACACGAATAATCGTGACCTCCATTGCTGTGTGTACAATAATGTATAAATGTGTCCTATTCGGAGTTTCTCTATGGGCCCTATCGCATTTGCAGTATAGGGAGTTTTTTCTTTGTCACTATACTGTATTGTCCGAGGTATTTTCGTGCAGCTCCAACAATAAAAGATGGGATAATGGGCATGCCTCAAACCTGCGAGTTTAGTTCAAGACCACCAATTATCGTTCGCCTCATTCCTAAAAAAGTCATGTTACATACACGGAAGAGTGCTTTGTAGGAGAACCCCTCTATTAATTGCGAATGCCCTTTTTAAGGGGTTTGCTTCATTTTCTCGCTCATTCATAATTATTTCCATATGAAGTGCTCAGATTAGTAGGTTCTGCATTTACCCTGCCACTAATTTACTCATACAAGCCGGTGTCAAGCATTCTACTTTACAAACCCATTCAGACAAGCCTCTTCACCGTGTCAAGGTGAACTTTCCGAAGGGGTTTTATTGAGTTAATCTTTATACAATTCTTTTAATTTAAAGAATTCATGCCAATTTAAAGAATCGGAAAGTACACCCTCCATCGTATATTAGTGAGAGAAGCTAATGTTTCTCATGAGTATGATGTGTTAAATAAAAACACTTATTTTACTGTCGACGACGTTTCGATAAGCGTTTTCTTGCCTTCCTAGAGACCAATACATAATATCCATGAAGAATCTTAGCGTCTCTCACTAATTATGTTCATAATTGCCATATTTATGATATGGTATATCAAAGTTTAATTTTATTTATTTATCTTTATCCAGCTTTTATCAACAGTTTTTTATTACGATATTATTATTGATAGTACTAAGTGTAGTATTATAAAATTTTGTCAAAAATTATTGATTATAGTTGTGAAAAAATTTAATTTCTTATATCATGTGCTTTAAAAATAATTAATTAAAATTAATGTACATATTTTTGAAATTTTTATTACCATCTGATATTGAGTATGTATATGAGTAAGTAGTAACAAGAATGTGAAATTGTAGTAGATACCAAAATGTTTTTAAAAAAATATTTATAAAAAAAAATACAAAAAAATTAATTTGTTATTACTTAGTATATTTGATGGAATATTTAATTGAATTACTGATATTTTCAGATTTTTATATGCGCATAATGAAAATGTAAGAGCTGGTGCTCTTTTAGCTATTGGATTAGTAAATTGTGGTGTTCAAAATGAATGTGAACCAGCATTGGCTTTACTTAGTGAATATGTAATGTCTTCAAGTATGAATCTACGAATAGGTGCTATACTTGGTTTAGGGTTAGCCTATACTGGTTCTCAACGGAAAGATTTAAATGATTTATTAATTCAACCTTTAACAGATAAAGAAAGTAAGTGCTTTATCATGAGTCAATAATATTTTGTTTCTAACATATTTTTTATAATCTTTTATAAATTTATAAATATTTTAATTAAAATTTTGTACAAAAATTATTATTAATACATTTTATGATATAATTTAAAAAAGGAAATTAATAAAAGTATGGATTTGTAATGCTCAAATTTAGTGCGTCTAGCATTAATTTAACATTACATAGACATACATTTCGGTTTATAATAGGCTTGGTAATCGCAAGAAGATTCATGTCGTGACTCGCGTCAAGATGATCTGTATGTCGATTCATGAACTTACTCTCCATTCATATATATACATACGTAGATTTATAGAACATAAAAATGAAAATACTACACACGCAGAATTTTTCACATTTAAACGTAGATACACGTACATGCAAAGTTTTAATGTAAACTACATATACGATATGTTCGCGGGTTAATTCAGTGGATAACGTAAACAGACATGATTTACAAATATATTTGTGTATATGTATTTATACAGCTTACATATATAACGGCGCAAATTTTAGTAATCTGAGCTCTTATTTAATTTAAAATATTTTACATAAAAATTTTATTGTATGTTTAATTTAAAAATATACATATGCTATTTTATTATTAGTTTAAATGATATTAGTAATAAAACAAATTAAATACATTAATTTTAAATTAAACAAAAGTAATTTTTAAATTAAGTATAATATTTTATTCACAGTTAAAAGAAGTATATCATTAATTATAAATTTAAAAAGACATTAATTTGTTAAATATTTATGAATTGAATGAACAATTAAGTTATTATAAATATTAAAATTTTAAATTCATTACATGTATTAATATTGTGTATTATCTTTTATAATTAAGGTACTATGGAAATTATTTCTCTCTCGGCTATCGCATTGGGTTTTATTAACGTTGGTTCCATAAATATCGATGCATCTTCAGCTATTTTACAGAAACTCTTGGAACTGAATCCTCAACAATTATCATCCACATATTCTAGGTATAATAAATTTTTCTTATTTTTTTTTAATAGAAATATAAGATTAAAATATATCAATCTATTTATAACATTATTCAATAACTATGTAAACAAAAGCTTTTTCGCTGTATATGTACAATACTCTATGTTCGCCCGTTCTTTAAGAGGTCAGTAGTACAGTCAGAGAAAGAGAGAATGCTTACTACTCTTTTTCATCACCCAATTCTGCGTATAAATTAATATTAAAGCATGAATAAGGTATTTCCTGTAGGTATTGGAAATTTCTCATATTGTCGACACGTGTTTTGTAAATGAAAAAAATATCTGAATGACAGAATACGTCTTCATTCCGATAAGAATTGCAGCATAAATCTATTATATATAAAGAATAGAAAAATACCCGCGTGAGGAAATTTAACTTTCTCTTTCAGAAGCAATACTATTACAATGCTTTATTTAAATTTTATTGGAATTTTAAAAACATGGCCCACTTCCACTTTCTCGGAAAAAGGTGCGAGTTGGGTCGCTGGGTTTTTAATTTTTATATTCGCCAGATAGCGACAGTCAGTTTACCAAGGATTTATGGAAATATCCAAATCAGAAATAATAAGAATTAGTTAATAATTAAATTATTTATATAGAACTTGTATATTCCTTAAAAAAAAGAAATTATTCGAATTTTGGCGGGAGAAAGAATATTCAAATCGAAAAGAAGAAATATTTTTTGTGACAAGTTTTTAAAGAATTCTCCACAAGATCGATAAACTCACGACTTGAGTTGAGAGTTAGGCGTCGGTTGTAAAGTCAATTTCGACAGATGCAATAGACTGAGTAGTACTTTGTTTGGTCTTCATCCACGACACTGAAGAAGCATGTGTGATTGGTTTAATAAAATTTGAACAGTATCAACATTGTTAGCAACGTCAGAATCTTTTCGTATAATAGTATTCTAATAATTATGTATATCAATTTTGTTTTATTACCGTTGTAATTCATTTATTATTTCAATTATTTTTAATCATTAATTTATTATCATTTATATTATTTTAAAAAAGGCTCGATGAAAGCAAAGATCATAAGCCGAAACTTCATTGACGTAAAATAATTTTGTTATTTTTCAAACATCTACATTTTTCAAACCCAATAGGAACTACGTTTTTTAAATTTATTTTTATTTATTTATTTTCTCCTTCTCCTAATTATTATTGTCGACCATTTCATACTTATCATTGAGTATCATCGATTGAGTATGCCATTTCAAAAATCTTATACGCCTATTTTACCAATGTGGTTAATAATTTGGATCAGTAAACATCGAATATCAAATACATATATTAAATTTATTTTATTTACCTGGCAACATTTTTATCATTACTGTTTTTTACAAACTCAAATTTTCAGTTAAAATTTATTTTCATTATTGTTACAGATTTCTACCATTAAGTTTGGGATTAATTTATATGGGACGTCGAGACAATGTTGAACCAATTAATGCAGCCTTAGATGTTTTACCGAATCCTTATAGATTACCAGCTCAAACAATGATTCAAGTATAAGACTTATAAACAGTTATTATTTATTTGTAAATATTTATAATCTGAATTATCGGTATATTTATGATTTAATTTCAATATTTCAAATTTTTTTAAAATAATGATAGAGATTTAGTTCTTTAATTTTCTGAATGTATAAAATGTTATTTTTTTCAAACAGTGTAAAAGTATTATGGTACTGTTGTAATAAATTTTCAATATGTTTTATTTTTTTAAATTAAATTTAATAATTTTTAATAATAATTTATCTTTCTGGTGCATATCACTGATGGTGCACAGATACAGTTACAGTCGGGTAGAAACATTTACCTGTATTAATTACATGACTATTGAAGCAACATAATTTGAGAAAGTTACCGAGTGATATGTACGAAGAAGAAATAAAAAAAAATCTACTTAACAAAAGATGTGCAAATCAATAAAAATAAAGCAATCATTTATTAAATGTATTATAAAAAATGAGCTATGAGTTATTAGTAATTACACACTTAAATCTGAAAATGTAAAAATAAATTTTTAATAACTATTTAGATAATATTATTCACTTTGCGATTTCGCCCATCTCTTAAGAAAGTAAGATTTGAAGAAAAACAACTCGTGAAAAACAAGGATAAATCATTATTATTATAAATGTTAATTATAAAACATTTTATTATCGTATTTTAACGTATGCAATGTGATAGCTATCATATAAATAACGAATTTCATTACAATTGAAAACAAAAATCACATACATTACTAAAAGAACCAATTAATAATCCGGAAATGGTTAAAGTAAAATGACAAAAAATAACAATTAAATTAACCAAAGATAGTATAATATTCACTGGTAATTGAGATCGGGAAAAATGTCATTTGATTGAAATTCCGTAAATGATTCCGCGAAATGAGTATTAGCCAACATGCTCAAAAATAATGGGAAAAGAATGATGATGATAGTTGACAAAGTGCTAATAAGCTCCCAAAATTAAGAGTGGACCTCGAAGGGGGACTCTCGAACGTAGTAGCTTTCATTAATAGAAATGGTAATATGTTAAATCAAGAAATAATTTTGCGATTCCTGTTCAAAAATAATTTCAATCACAACGATTAATATCACGTGGGCAAAAATAACTTTAATCACAATAATTAATATCACGTTAAAAATATTAACTTTAAAAAATAACGATCATAATGTAGGGTCCATTTTTTATATCATACATACAATTAAACTTTTTGTTCCGATTTTAAAATATATTATATTCAATTTATCAATAAATTATAATAGTTGATTATTAATTCTAAAAAAGATTATAGCGATTTATTAATTAATTTAAATAAATTAAAAAAATCAAATTTCCTAACACGTATACTGATTAAATATTAAAATGAATGCGTATAAAATAAATAAAAATTAACTTATGTGTTTTATTTTAATTTTCGAATACAATAATTCTTGCATTTTCATTAAAATTAAAAAAGGAATTAATATGAGTGTTTACGACTGAGGCGCGTCACCCGACAGATGTGCCACAATTTGATTTACCAAGAAATAACAAACAGATTTGCAATTTGGAATTTCCACCATCAGTTTATAGATGGGAAAGTCCGTCTGGCATGCTAGTCCGAACCTGTGCGGATTACCTTGCACAGTTGCCGATGGAAGAGACATAAGTGACAAGGGAGGGGATTCAGGTAGATGCAGAGTGTATATATGTGGAAGAAAATATCTAAAAACATTATATATTATATAGATTCAGACAAATAAATTGTAATAGAATAAACGACCTTTTCCTGCAAATTTTGTCTAGTTATTTCATCAAAAAATTATTCTCTCGCATTTAAAAGATACTCGGAAGAAGTAGGCGCGAAAAATAAAATAAATTAAATTTCGGTCTACAAAATTAACAATGAGTAATACTTAAAAAAAAATAACGATAATAATACGATAAGAATATGATATCATTTATATAAATTAATGATCGATATTATTATTGTATAAGTATATAATTACGTTAATATCTTTATAAATATATTTGTTTCCGGATTAAATTTATTTCCTAACCCAAACATAAAATTTAGTGTTTATGACGTTACTGTGTTTGCTAAACTAGGAAAAAAATTTTATTGAATAAATGTAATTTCTTATATTTGTTTACACATGATATACAATTACATAAAGATTCAAAGGTATCATAATACAGAAAATAGTTTTTCTGAATCAGAAACTTAAAACGATTAATGATAATATCTGGGGTTGAGTGATTGATGAACATTCATAAATTCTAGAATAGAGTAGTGTATTGGCACAATCTTAGAAATTTTTTCAGTTTCTCAGTGATCAATCAAATTTAAGTCGCGTTATACTCTCTTATTCGTACTTTAATTTGGACTACTTTCGTTCGAAATCCCGATAATTGTTTGATAATTATCGATAGATATATTTTATAATTCCATGGTGACAGAATGTATTAATGACTCTTTGTTTATTATAATCACCTCTAGATTTACCTAAACTCTGATCCATCTATTATTGCTAGTTGTATATATTTACTCGATGTATTTCAATATCACAAAATACTTATTAACGCTTAAAATTTAAGACTGCTCAACATCTCGGTTTCTCTATAGAATACTATATAGGTGTATTGTCTTTAACAATATTTAGTACTGGAGATAACGTATATTAGTATGTCAGCTATTAGTTACAAGCCTATTTAATTCCCACTTTCAATACTCTTGAGTACAAATCCCAGAGTTTTTCGTTGATATTTTTCAAATATGTCTCCTTTTTTACATGATTATAATATTGCCTAACATTACTCGTTAGTCAGGTAGCAGTATATCATTTATCTGCTTTTATTATACCTAATCGTTTATTTTAATAATTCTAAGATTGCTTATCACTTTTTAGAATTCTCATTCAATCTTTCATCTGATCATTTATTTTAAAATGTTTTAACTGACAAGTGGTCACGTAAAATTCGGTACACCGACAGCCCGTTACAGTAGGGCCCGGGTACACTAGCTCCGCTTCTTCTAGCGCTACTCCCTCACCACCTCTGAAAACACCGCGCTGTTACATTGTATTTATACTCTTACCTTTAGCATCATTAAATATTATTTAAACCTGAACTACGCTTGAATTGTTGAGGTTTTCCTCACCCTGAATCGCTCCCTCTCGAATAATCGTAAACAAAATTACAACGTTATATGTAATGATTTGAATAATATAAGATACTAATATAATATAATATAATAATATAATATAATAATAATAATAATAATAATATAATATAATAATAATAATAATAATAATAATAATATAATATAAAAATTACTTTATTTAAAATTAAATAAATATTTAAAAAATCATATAAAAAGAACTATGTTTATATATAAGTTAAAATTTAATCAATTTGTTTATATAATAATTTTAAATATTTTTATTAGATTTTTAATTTGAGTTTTACTAGGAGGATGATTTTTTTAATGTACAGACCGAATGTAATGAATTTTAAATATAGCGAATTTCACGAACACTTTTATTTAATATAATAATTACACACTGAACTTCCTTAGTTTATAAACTTTAGTAACAAGAAATAAATTTACGATTTGGATGCTTCTGGCATTTTTCTGAGTACAACAAAAAGTGAAGTCGAAAAAGTAGCATTGTGGTTATAGAAAACCAAAATTTTATCTAGAATCAGTAATTAATTATATGGCTATGTGAGATTAGGGATAATTACGCACACACTACTGCATTAGCCGAAACCGTTCCTAATTTTAAAAATATTTCATTTAATATTATTTAATATAGTTTATAATTTTCTTTAGTAAAAACATTAATAAGAAAAAAAACAAATAAATATTTCAATAATAAATTTTTTAATTTTAGTTCAAAAATTAATAATATATATTGATTGTATTGTATTAATTGTAAAACACTTTTTATTAGGTGTGTTCTTATGCTGGCACTGGTGATGTTTTAATAGTACAAGAGCTTTTACGAATTTGTTCAGAACCAGTAGAAATAGAAAATGAGTTTAAAAAATCATCATCACATATAAAATTAAGCACCTACAACTGTTACGATTTACGCTCTTGTAAAAAAAAAAATAAAATTCAAAATAACAAGATAAAAAATGAAATTCAAAATAAAGAATTAGATAAGTAAGTTAAATTTAATTTTAGTTTTTTATAAAATTAACAATAAATTATAATTATTAATAAATTACATTGTTTCGGATACATGATTTTTTAAAAAAGGTAAATTTAAATATGTCGATGGATACTTAAATACAAGTTTGACTGTTTATTTTTTTTGTATTGTTGATACATGTGTCAATATATTTAGATAATATTAATCAGTTTAGATGATTATTATGTTTTTAAAAGATACAAAGATTAAATGAATTTTAGGAAAATTAGTAATATTTTTCTATCAAAGAATTTTACATAAATTTTGCGTAAAAAATACAGTTAAGTGCATTTTAAATGTTAATTAATGTTTTTATTTTATTCACTTGGAGTAAAAAAATGTTTTATAAATAATATCAAGTTTTTAATAATAGTAATAAAAAAAGACCAGCTAATATCCGTCAAACGGAAAAATTCTATACTATTTTTTTTTATTATAATAATTTACTATAAAAGGAATTCTTATAATAAATAATATTATTTTGAAATTATAAATTTTAAATTATTAATAAAAAATTCTGAATATCATGGTGGCATTTTACAAAATAAGAATCTATTTTATTATGAATTTTTATATGTATTAGTAGCTGATTTTTTCATGGCCTAAAAACTGCTCTATTTCTTGGTCTATAATTTTTGTTGAAATCTTTAAATTAATTATTTCTAGAAAAAAATGAAAAGAGCCTCCTTTACTAATTAATACAGAAAGCTCTAATTTACTATATTGATGAATCTGTAAAAAAATTGATCAGATCTAGACATTTGAAGACCGTTTATAAAAATAAATAGATCTAAAAACAGTAACTGTATAATCTTTTTAACGCAACTAATTATAATTCTAATATAATATAATTCTGATAATTAAAATACGCTCACTTACTACATAAAAAGAAATAGATGGGGGGATATTTATAGCAAGTGAGTAAGATTGTATTAAATGTTATAAATAAATAAATTTATCCCCGATCATATCAGCAAATAATAATAAATAATATTATCCTTTACTTGAAACAATACAAAAAATATTACTGAATTTGTCAAAAAATAATTCAGTTTTTTACATTATAACAATACACGTACTTGTACGCCATTGTTTATTAGTGGTTTTTTAGTAAAAACGACACTTTAATCATATCTTGATAACATATTTACTGATACTCTTAGAGTTTTGTTTCTTTCTAAAACTAAAAAGAATCATGTAAATTTGGATATTTATAACGATTAAAAATTAGATTACGTCGGTTATAAAACCTCATATTAATAATCACATATTAGAAGCACATCAACGATTAAATAAATCTCTAGTTCAAATTATATTAAGGGAGATTATTTTGAAGAAGACAAAAAATATAATGATTAATAAATATTTTGAGAGAATGATAGTCATTTTTTTAATAAACTACGTGTAACTGACATATGTATATGTTTTTAAACAAATCAAATAAAATATAAAATAAAACAAAATTACATTCAAATCTATCATTTTTAAATATTAAAAAAGAACTTTAGTTTAATTTTAATAATTATAATAATTTAATATTGTTATTTTTTAATGTTAAATAACATTGTAATTTGTAGTGAAATAGCGCTTACACAACCTATTGCTTCTCTTGGAGTTGCAGTTGTTGGCCTCAGCGAGGGTAAAGAAAATTCACGAATTTTCAGTCAAGTAATTATTTAAAAATTATTATAATTTGTAGCTTTTAAATTGAAATAATTATTTATTCTCTTAATAAAATTTATCGATACGTAAAAAGTTTTTGAAAAATATCTAAATTAATGATAATATATAGTTTGGTTGATTTTATAAACTAACATATATTTAATTTGTAATTACATGATACAATTTTATTTGAACTATTATATCTAATTGTTTTCAATATATTTTTATATTTTTAGTAAAATACACTTTTATATAATACAATAATATTTTCCAATATAATAAGCATTAGTTGTGCATTTCTATCAAATTATTTAAATAAACTGAATTTAAAATTTTAATTTATTTTTTCATTATATTATATCTATTTAAGATTTATTTAGAATTTATTCATTGTTTATTTTAAAAATAAAAACAATATTTTTCAGATTGCTAGATATGGGGCAAATACAACCCGAATAGCAGTTCCTCTATCTATCGCACTTTCATATATATCAAATCCAGATCCAGCGGTATTAACTGTTTTGAATAAATATAGTCATGATAATGACTCTAATGTTGCATTAAATGCTATTTTTGCTCTTGGCTTAATTGGAGCAGGAACAAATAATGCTCGAGTAGCTTCAATGTTACGACAATTAGTCAGTTACCATTCAAAAAATCCTTCACATTTATTTCTTATACGCATTTCTCAAGGTTTAATACATTTAGGAAAAGTGAGTTATTTTCTTAATTAAAAACATAGTTCTAATATTTTGTATTTATTTTTTTCTTAGTTTTTAACAATTTTTTATCGTTCAAGTTAAAAATATCATTAAAAATACTATAAATAAATTTCAAAAGAATTTATTATAATTTTCCTTAAAGTATCTAATGAAAATGTAATCTACAATTTCAGGGTACAATGACGTTACAACCATTAAAATTTTCTTCTAAAATACTTGACCATGCTTCATTAGCTGGCTTACTCGTAGTACTTGTTTCATTCTTGGATTGTAAAAATCTCATACTTGGAAAATCTCATTATTTATTATATTGTCTATCACTTGCAATAGAACCACGCTGGTTAATTACTCTTGATGAAAATCTTGAAGTAAGAAAAAATGATGTTTTATTTTCTGATTAAATTTTATGCAAAATATTTTAAATTATTTTAAATATTATTAAATCTCAATTTTTTAATAACAATCTTTTGAAAAAAAATCTTTATGATTAAATAATTAAAAAATAATATAATAATCAGTTATATTAATCATGAAACATAATATTATTAATTTTATATACAATATTATAATTTTCTTACATGATGATTAAAATAGTGCAAAATTTATTTTAATGGTGACAAAAAATAGTTCTTATAAGTACAACGAGAAAAACCTTTATATTATTTTTCCTTCGAAATATTATAATAATAGAAATTATACAAATTACCTTAAAATTTATTTAGGTATGTATCATGCCAGTACTTAGCATTATTATCAGTGTAAACTTATCAAAAGAGTTATTTCATGTATGCAGAAGAATCAAATTAAGTTATGTAAGCATGTTTATGGATTCGTCATGAATTGTACATCTGATAAGATATATAGTATTCCAAATAGGATACCTCCAAGTAGTTCGGTAGTACATGTTATGTGTGTAATGTATACCTTGATACTGTTAAGTATAAATTCTCAAAGTCACTAAAATTGATAGGTGCACTTTACCCTCTTCTTATTCTACACTTTTATTGATCATAGATGACTTTTCACATTAGAATAATGATACCAGAGGCTTCCAGAGGCACACGCTATCTGAATCTTCTTTTGTATTTAACATTCTCCTCATAACTTGATCTTCATTTTTCTTTGGACGTCTATTGATAGATAGTTTCTTGTATTTATGGTATTTAAATTAAACTCGTCTTACCAGTTGGATCTGTAAAAGTAACATAAATATCTCACTCACTCAGTTAGCTGGTTCACTTCATGTAAGAAAATATCTCTCTATGTTGTTTCATAAACCATGATGATTGACGCAAATCTCTATTAAATCTGTGGTTTTCGAAAACTGTCAAGATATTACAAATGCGATAACAAACATAACAAAATTTTTCTCATTCAGACCTAAACTTATAAGTCTTTTGCACGTTGAACTCTCATATTTTCATATATCAAGTTCATTCTCTTTTCAAAGCATTTTTGGTTGACTAATATAGACTAATATACACTTTTTCAAAAAGATTTTTTATTTTCTTATATAAATGTTTGATTGTTTATGGCGTCGTTTTATACGTCCTATGGTATTTATTTATGTATAAAAATTTATCTATAAATGTAACATTTACATCAATTACGATATTATCCGAACCTCAATATCAAGTAATCACAATATCTCGGATGTGGTTTGTAAAACTAGTAATTATTATAGTTGCAGATTTTAAATGAATGATCTACGATTGACTTTGAACTTTCATTTTTATTATTTTTACTATACCATTTTTCCTTTTTTAAAAATAGACATAGCTAATGCAGGCTTTATCATTCTTACAGATATTAACATGAGAAAATATTTTTGAGGCAATCCAGAGCCGTTTGTTTTCTTGAAAATAAGTTATAGCCTCGAAAACTAAATACGGCCATATTGTATGTTTGCCTAAACAGTAACTAGCTGGAATATTGAGAAAAACTTCATTTTACTGGTAGCTTAATAATCTTCACACTTTATTTTTAATATTTCAAGGGCTCTTTTCTGCATCTATCAAATTTCTCTTTCATATGTGCTAAGAAAATGTTGAAAGTCTATACATGTACAACTAACTGAAATTAAATTCGAATGTTGATAAATCATATCACAAAAATACTATAAATGTACGAGCCTGTAAAATGCAAAAAATACTCATTGATTTTTCCTCGTACAAGGAGTACATGCTACGTTTAGTTTTTGAGAGGAATAGTGATACAAAATAATCGTTATTGTGATAATTACGTTTTCGAAAGCCACCACAATAGTATAGACAGCACATCAAATGTCAAATGGATATTACACCATAGATTATTAAGTATAATTAACATGGAAAAATAGATAGAAAAACGTTTTTCCAGTGATATCAAAAATTCAACCTGTACTATGACATAAAAATCTACTTAAGGGAATTTTTTTTACATATGATATGTTGTGATTTATAATTAACTAAAATTTCTTACATTTACCGTATATCAAATGGTTTTGAGTAGATCTAGAATTGGCACCGAAGATTGTCAGAGACAATTATAAGGTACTGAATTAAACATTAACTCATTTTCAATACTATCGCATCCCCTCGCAAGAATCATCTTAAAATGTCTGAGACCATAAAACTCAGTCTTTATATTCTTGAATAAAAAATAAATATAATAAAAATTTTTATAAATAACGTAGGAAAGTACTATAAAATTCCTTTAGATTTCTTCATCCGTAAAAATTAAAGAGAGTAAAAGAACTAACAAGGACAGAAAATGCTTGTGTTTCTCACGAACAGAATGGGAATGGATGTTAGAGCAGGTTAGTCAATGATTTACGTAGTGGTCCAAGGATGATTGTTTATTTCTTAATTAGTTTTATAAAATGGCGGTATTGTTTCGAGTCGAAAGGAATCGCGAGATCTCGGCGAAGTTGCTCGACTCGATGCCGAAAGAGAAGTGTCGAACCGACCCGACCGATTTTGCTTACCACGGATGACTCCCCGTTCTTCCGACATCTGGTTTCCAGGTCTCGCTGGCCTTAGTTACCATGTTCGCCTCGCATCTATTGCTTATTGCTTGTCGAAGATTACCCCGAGCTTATTCTAACGACTTACATCTATCTAAGACTAAAAACCTCCCGCCTTGTCCGAGAGGAAAAGGTACTATATTCTAAACTTATTTCTATCTTATTTTTACAACTACTGTTTTTACGTGTAAACTATTTCCCGGAAAAATAATACCCTAATAATTTCCCGGTGCCGTTCTGCACGAGGTTTCTCTTTTCTTAATTCCTTGAGCCGTTCTGCTCAGGGTTTCCTTTTCCTAATACCCTGAGCCGTTCTGCTCGGGCTTTTATTCCTTCTAATTGCCCGGGGTTTTCTTCCTTCTTAACTTTTTGCGCCATTCTGTGCCAGATTCTTTTTATTGTTTTATTTTTCTCGGTGGCTGCGCGTAAGCTCAAATTCGTTCGTAATAGCTTGTAAAATTTTCTGCTTTAAATAACAATAGTGGTTGTATTTGTTTACTTTTCGCTATACTATAGATATGTATACAACAATCAAATAAAAATGAATCTAAAACTGCAAGAATAAAAAAGTAAGATGTAAATAAAGATAAAAAAATATGCTTTTGTAGTCATATAAGATTTCTTTGTCTTACTTACAAAAAAGTTAACTGTAAGTTTATAGGTATTAAATTAGATCTTATTATTCTAATTCAGCAATCTCGCAATTTTTAAAATAGTTCATATTAATATAATAAATTGGGATTCTTGTAAATGCGGCAACGTAGAGAAAAAATTTAATTACATTATCAAGTAATATACATTGTTTGATATTATTAGACGTAAACTTTTACAAAGGCTAATCGAATTCAAATTCCAGCAAACTTTCAACATTATAATTATTGACAAACTTAATATCTTATCCTGTCATAGATTTCCTTATTCTTAAAAAATAAATACGATACTTAAATTTTATATAGGTTAATATAAAATATTCATAATAACTTAATATTAGTTTTTCTATAAGTTAAAGAAGTCTGTAATAAGTTAAATTATAACTTATATAAAAAATATTTATATTATATCATTTATATTTTATATATTCTATCACTGTTAATATAATTTGTAACGCATGTCGCGTTAAACCCGGTTCGACAGACCATCGGGTCGAATCGGGAAGGATTGTCAACAGTTGAAATCTGCGAATATGGAAAGAGGGATCTGCAGTGCGACCCGGAATCTCTCTTCAGTTTTATTCTATCGAGCAAAGTAACAAGATTATGAATCATGGATATTCCTCATTCTTTTCGTAATAGAAAAAGAAATCTAAAAAGCGCGTAAGCATAGTGATTGTGTGAGGTGAAAACTGGTATTGAGTGATTAGAGGATAAAGTAGCATCATACTCCAACATAAGTAGACGAGGTACATCAAAGACCCAGCTTTCTTCTCGAGGATTTCCCCGAGAAAATGAAAAAAGGATCGATTTCCAGCCCCGCGGTTACCCGGGGGAGAAAATCATAGCACCGAGTAGAGCGTGCCTCCTGAAACTCTTAAATTAAAAGAACCGAATAGTTGTAAGTAATTATAAGAAATATTATTCTATAAAGAGTAAGCGGGCCGCGTTTTGTGCGTCGCGAGTATGTAGAATCGACGTGTGCAATAATCAATAATGGCGTGATTTCTTTTTGTGTGAATTCTTTGGCTCATTAAATCGTATACCTTCACGTTTTCTTCCGGTTTCTTCCACGCAAGAATTCGCGTTGTTTTCAGATACGACAAATATCGATAAACCGAACTCCGCGGATATACCTAAGCAAGAGGGATTTGTAGTCTGAGACGGGAAAAGCCCGCTACAAATTATAAATTAATATAATTTGTCATTTATTATAAAGTTGCAATTAATAAATTATTTAATATAAATTATATATTATGTTTTATATTGCATAGATTATATTTCATAAAAATTATTAAATTTTTCACAAATATCTAGTTACTACCTGTGCAAGTAAGAATTGGACAAGCCATGGATGTGATAGGAAAAGCAGGCGATCCAAAATCTATAACAGGTGGGCATGTACATATGACTCCAATATTAATGTGCCATGGTGAAAAAGCAGAATTAGTCAATAACGATGAATATGAACCACTTTTAAATCCAATGGAGGGTTTTGTTATTTTACGACAAAAATCAATTTAATTTTAAATATTTTTAAATGTATTTAGGTTTAAAAGATAAATATAAATTATATACATTTGTATAATTCATAATTGATAGTTATTAAGAACATAATAATAAATAAAGATTTTGTAAAGCAACGTTTGATTTCACGGTGTTTATTTATCCCTGGGTTTGCTTGTCACTGGACCAGGGTTTTTCACGGGTTCTAAGGATAAGGTCAAGAAAAAGAATGATTAAGCTTTGATTTAATATATTAAGTCGGTGAGCCGACGTTAAAAAGAAACTCAATAAAAATATACAAATAATTCATAATAAGAAAAATGTCTCTATATGATTCTATTTTATATTTACAAGTCAATCTGAGTACATAAATTTGATGTAATTTTATTTTCGGTAAAAAGAATAAAAAACGGAAGTGTTTAGTACATGTGATTTTAAATTGTTTTTCTGAGAAAATGATAATTCGAGTTTTACAAAGTTTTACGTACGACGAAATTATACAAGTTTTTTTATGGAAATGTCAATTGATGCAAAGTGTGGGGGAAGCGTCTCGCGGAAGGGTGTTTTTGGGAGTACTCCTTCATGTTTTTATACTGGCGTCGAGTAGATTGGTATGAGACCAGACGATTATTACTTTTTCGGGCGAAGATCCACTCATGAGACGACTTTAGCCTTACTCGGGGACGATGTGCAAGCGATGCATGCGAATACTGCCTTCCTGCACCACAGGATTCAAAGATTGAGATGACTTTAACCTTCCTCACGAGGACGTTGGGATAGGGAGAACGGGCCAGGAAGAGAAAAAAAAGCTCCAGAGAATGAGCCTATGAGTAACTGTTTATCTTTCCACAAAGAGGGTCTTGGCTCATTGTTGAGAAAGAAAACAACTGCTTCGAGAAACGGTAAGGGGTGGATTTATCTTTGTGGCCGATGCCTCCCCTTCCGCCAGGCTTCCTCGATCATGATGCACTGGGTCGTACTTTACATTACCGATTGTGGTGTTTACATGCTTGGGGCGGTGGTTACGCGAGAGTGGTTGCGGCTGCATAAGAAGCGAGTAAGGCCTAGCAGGACCTACGACTCGTGCGTTTTAGCGATAAACATTGCTTGCATTTTAATAATTTGTTTCATGTCTTCAAAAAAGAAACAACAAATGATTTCATTTTTAAAATTCATACGATTTTATTTTTAATTAAATTGACATTAATAAGCAATTTGTTAATTTAGGAAGATAAAAAATGAAAACGAATTTAAAGAAATATTTTTTTTGATGAAGGAATAAATGAATAATAATTTATATATGTATTTTTTTTTTATTACAATTGGACTAGCGAAGCGATTTCTTTATACAATATAACTTTATAACGTTTTATAAGCTTTTATGCAGTTACAAACTAAAGGACAATAAAAGTGATCAGCATCAATAAAGATAGGCACATTTTATTTGCTCGAACACACATTTCTTGTTATTTTATATTTATATTATTGTTATTCATTAAACCATATGATAAAAATAATTTTTTTTATTAACCTGACAAATGATACAATTAAAATTTTTTTACAATTTATTTTAATAAGATCCTTCACATACTTCTTATTTACTATATGATTTAATAAAACCAATTATGTTTTTAGACAAAATTTGTTTAAATTTTGATTATTAATTATTCAAAGTTAATATAAAATGCAGAACATATATTTAAAATATTAATTCTTCAGTTAAATAATATTTAAATAAAAATTCTTTTTATATTATATTTATACTATATATAACTTTTATAATATATATATTATCTACAGTATAATTATAGAGTAATAGTGCGTCAATACCTGTTTAGCTTTCTCTATAAAATTTCATTAAGAAATATATGATTTATATATTTTAATTACTTAAATATCAAAACATTAAAGTAAATCTGTTTATTTATAATAAGCTGCGCGTGTATTTTGTATTCGTATAATAAAAGAAAAAATTTCTAAAAACTATTAGTTTCAATTTAAAATAAATGTTTTTAAGGCGAGTAAGTTTTTTTTTTCTTTTTATAATTGTTTTTATTTACTGTAATGCTACAGCTTTTTTATTATAAGTATAAACCATTAAATAAACGTAACATTTTTTTATCATTTCTTTTTACAGGTAATTTTGTTTCTATTTTTTTTTAGTAATTTTCACTTTAATATAAACTATTCGTTTAAAAATAATACAATTATAAAAATTTCATGTAGTTATTTTATTTACTTGGGCTTTTTTTTAAATATAAATAAAGATTAAAATTAATATTTAAAAATTATTTAAATCTAAAATGTCTTTTGCATTTATGTATTTGACCACCTTAGTTTTTAATATTCATGATATTTTAAAAAGTCTTTTAAAAATTCGAGGTCTTTCGTGTTATAGTAATAATAATTATTATATTAATCAATAAATTTTGTTATCAGAAGAACATACGAATTAAAAGTATATGCGTAAAATCATCTAATAATAATAATAATAATAATAATAATAATAATAATAATAAATAATAAGAATATTAAATAGTATTAAAGATATTTTGAAAAGTATAAAGATTTTTTTAATATTCCTTTAAAATATCCATTTAATTTCTTATTAATTTAAAATAATCGAGCACGTCTTTTAATGTCGTTACGGCGCCATTGAGGTAGTCGATAAAATTCTGATCGAGCGCAATGAAGAACAGCTTCAAATTCTGCGTCCGACAAATGACACTAAAAATAAGAATTTACGTTATGTATCTAAATCTTGAAGATTTCATGTCTGAAGATTTAGATTTAAAAAAAATGTTAAACAATCTATTAATTTTTACAATTAAAATTATAATCTATTTTTACTATTTATAATTTAATTTTTATATAATCAAATAATATATTTCATGTAGAAAATTTTATTTATATGAATATTTTGTCAAAAACTATTTAAGATTTTTGTTCTTTGATTCCTGCTAAATTAATTATTTATCAAAACATTTTTGTGAATGTATTTTATAATTAAATATTGTAATAGTATAATAAAAAAATGTTTGTAAATAGTAAAAATATACTAAAAACTACTTTTTATAACAAACAGTTTTTATTAATACATAATTAATTTTAAATTACTATAGGAAAATATTTATGTAAATTAAATAAAAAACTTATTATAATAATATGCAAATATAAAAATATAATTTTTTTACACATTTAAATGCAAACTAGAAAAATTAATATTAGAAGTAATTGATAATTGTTGTTATACATAGTTCTTCCTACTTACAGTTGTTACAAAATTTACATTGACAAAATTTTATTTCTGACTTTTATAAATTTTTTTCGTTGTTTAAATTTACCTCAAGATTGCAACGGTCGACGTCGGCAGGTAGTCTGTAGTTAGTTATAACGAGTAGATGATAGGGATACAGTTTAGGTGGTTCTACAGAAGTCTTTCCCATGTCTGGTAAAGATCGCCTCACATGATGTTCGTGACCCACCGTTACTGAACCTAAACCGCCAGTGTATGTTGTCGATGATGGTAATATTCTACCATCATTCTAGATTAAAATAGATAATCTTTTACTAATATAAAATTTCTATATATTATAAAATTATTAAAAATTATTCATTTCTCGATTATTACATATTATATACTCAGTAAAATATAATTAAAATAAAAAAATTATGTATCATATTTTTATTAATATAATTAAATTATTATGTAACAATAAAATACATTGATGAAATAAAAAATTTATAATTTTAAAATAGGAAGTGTAACCTGTTTTTATTTTTTTAATGTATATTTAAAAAAACTTCCGTAATAAAACACAAATGTTTTTAAAGTTTCCATTAACACTTTATATAATGTAATATTTCATTTCTTTTTAAGTATGAAATGAATCTGCTAAATTGTGAAAATGCATAAGTTTTTTTCTTTAAGAAATAACAAATTAAAATAAAAGATATACTAAATGTACATACAATTATTATATTCAAATATGCAAAGAAAGCATCCTACGAACCATGCTAAATCGCTGGGAGTAGTATGGAGCTGTTGTACATACCAGTGCTCGTTGATCCATATCTGTGATGCTGCCTGTTGATACTATATTACAAATAAAATTTTTTAATTTTTGTTTTATTTAAATTTAATTATGATACAATTTAAAGTATTATCTAAAATATTGTAATTATATAAACTTCGAGCAATAGAATCCTTTAATGAGAATCTATAAAAGAAGCTGTAAAAATACACTACTATATTTTAATTAAGACTATAGTTGGTTCTCTATAATCAAATCTGCATTACAAAAAGAAATAATTGAATATTATAAATTAATATCAAAAATTATAAAAATTACAGGAATTAATTTAAATTAATGCAGCACAAGAACAAATAAATATACGTATTTAGATATTTATTTACAAATATTAACATATATTTATAATATGCTGGAAATTTCAATGAATTAGTTAGTCTAAGGCATACTAATCTAGTTCTGGTCAAGCGGTCCATAGTTCAGATGTACGAGACAATTCGTAAAGCTTTTAACGATAGTCTTTTAATTACTCATAATAATTGTTCGTAGAAAATAGTTAAATTAAAATATAGAAATTTATCATGGATTCTGCTAAGATTTAAAAATTATGTTTTTTAAATCAATAAAGACTAATAATTACGAAAGAAACAAATGCGATTGTTGTTAAATAAACGCAAAGCTAATCTAGCTTTTTCAGTCCAAAAATGCGATTAACAACTAATAATCAACACAGGTTACTTTTTTTAGAGTATAAAATATTGCGATATAAAAAAACAACTACTAATTCTTATTCTGTAGAAAATGTGAAATATAATGTAAAAAAAATCAATTCACGCTGGAAATTAATTAAAAATATTAAGACATGATGATCTAATGGATTATTCGAAATTCTTTATAAAACGTAATGTTTTGTACTCGATTCGAGAAAAAAATTTTAATGAAGTGATGCGCAAAATAAAATTTTGCAAATTTGCGCCTTGTGGACAATCTGGCAGTGGACCATCTAGAGATTGAGATGAAGTGGTACCACAGTGGTTCCTTTTCTACATGGAAATTGTGATTTTCACACAAGTGCCTGCAGGCCATATTTGTTTCTACATTAACTATGACATGCATGATTCATCCATGAAGTATCGAATTTTTTTTTTAATTTTGCGCCTATTCGTCGTAGAAATTTTGGAGGGGTCTTAGAATGTCGACAAACTTTTTCCGCATTTGTCCTTTTTTTCTTTTGTTTTTTCGATAATTAGGTGTGGTAGGATTTTACTTTGCGCGAAGGGTCTTTTTTAGTTTTTTGATATGGCACGATGGGGCAAGTAGTGGAAAGAAGATACGCGATAAAGTTTTGTTTGCAATTAAAAAAAATAGTGTGAAAACGTATAAAATGTTGCAAAAAGCGTATGGACATAATTGCATGTCAAAATCGCAAAGTGGAAAATGGCACAAAGCATTTAAAGAGGGCCGAGAAAGAATCATCGACGAGCCTCGATCTGGGCGTCCAAAACGCTTTCGAATGGCTAGGAACGCCCGGCGCGTGTTAGACATTTTAGATTCAAACCGTCGATTAACAGATAGAGCAATTCAAGAAAAACTGAATTTAATGCGATCTACAGTGTACGATATAGTGCAAAAAAATTTATAAATGTCGAAATTTTGGAAAAACATTAAAGCTAAAGAGTTTGAAATGCATTTGAAATTTGGAGAGCACACCTTCAAAAATGTGTTGATACAGGAGGAAATTATTTTGTAGAATTTAAAATTTTTATTTCGTACTGTTTATAAGTCCACCAATATATCATCTTTCAAAAAAGAAATATAAGAATTTTTTTTTAATTTTTAAACAAAACATTCTGACGTAGTGGTTTTCCACTAATCGCTTTAGCGCGCCGTGTCAAAAATTTTAAAAACACCCTTCGCGCAAAGTATTGCACCCAATTATCGAAAAAACAAAACAAAAAAATACAAATACAGAAAGAGTTTGTCGACATTTTAAGATCCCTCCCAAATTTCTACAACGAATAGGCGCAAAATGAAAAAAAAACTCGATATTTCATAGATGAACCATGTATACAAGTATATCATATGGTTCTTTTTTAATATATAAACAATAGTTGGTTTCACTGTGAATAAATTTAAAATCCTTTAATGCTGCACTCGGCGTGTCGCTCCATGTCTTAGTTTTGTTTTAGTCCGTATATATTCTTGATCAATTTACATACTTTATATTTACATTCTTTGTTTTCATAACTTTCGAAATGCTCCATATACAATTTTTTAAATTCTTTAAATTACTATTAAGAAAAGCAGTTTCACATCTTAATGATAGTATGCCTCTTCTTCATATCTGCTTTTGATAACAATGTTAATAAAGTTTGGTGTATCACAATGGCTACAATACTTCATCGTAATCTACGATGAATTTTTGGAAAACCCTACGTGCACTTGTAATTGTACCTAATAGCGATTTATTGTATCATCCAAATTAGTTTTTGTTTTAAATACCCATTCTGATTTTATTATATTTCTATCCTTTGGATGGTCAGCAAGCACCCAAGTTTTATTATTCTATAAAAATAGAAGTTCGTCGTTCATTGCACTTACTCAGCTGTCTTTACCAATCCTTGTAAGTGCCTCTTCCCTTGTTCTTGGATTTTCGTAAATCGCTAAATTTATTCCTCCAATATAATAATCCGAAGATACGCTTTTATTTATTCTTCCCGAACTTCGAACTTCCTGCATTGTTGTTTGTTCATTTATATAATTTATTGTTAAATTATTTTTTTTCACTATTTCCGGTTGATTCATTTTCAATGCATATATTATGAATTTCACATAAATATGTCGAATTTTCTTGATTAATAATCATTTCACTTTCGACAATACATTTTTTTTTAATTTGTGTTTAATATTGGCGAAAATTACTTCTCGGCTAATTTTTAATTTTAACGTTTTAATGTTAAGTAATCGATAAACCTTATATTCTTTTGAAGATCGAATCAATGTCAAAATTTTTGATTTTGGATCCAATTTTACACGTTTTTCTTTTGGCACATGTACGAAAGTTCTTGCTTTGAAAACTTGAAAATGATCCAGACTTGGTTTTTTATTAAACCATAGCTCGAATAAAATTTTACCGATAGCTCTTGGCGGTAATCTATTTTGCATGTATCATTTTCTTATCATTTTGTATTCACTGAAACTGAAAAAATCTCCTTAATCACTTGTTACATTTTTTTCTTTCATAACATTTTCATGGTAAACTATCAGCCCGCATACTATTCATTATTTAGATTTTAAACTATATCTTGCACTTGTATTTTCAGCCATTTTTCGTAACGCTGTATTTAAAGATTCGTTTAGATTTAATAACTATTTTCGTTTTTTACTTACAAACATCCTGGGCCCATAGCCGGTTGAAATAGGAGCGTATATAATGAATACATGTATAGTTTGTAATTAAATATAAGTAATTATTCACTAAACAATCACATATGGTTTATGCAGGCCAAATTGTCCCTTCAAGCATCAACATCATTTACTACTTTATAACTCTCTATACAATATCGTCTTTTCCAACAAAAAAAATGAATTTTATATAAAAAAACCATCTCATTATACTCTGTTAAAAATTCTGACAAATATAATGCATTATTATTTGAAACCTGACTTGAATTTATCTATAATCTATGATCTACAACTGATCCATATTCAGAAGAATACACATTTTAAGAATTGCAATATGATACTTTGTATATTTGGAAAAAAATAGTATTTTGAAAATAAAATTAAAAGATTAAGATCATAAGTAAAGGTTGCTATCATTTGAAATATTTTTATAGAATTTAAATACTTACTATCTGATTTTCCTGATGAAAAGTCCGTACTATGCGTCTTATCACCCATGCCGCTGAAAGAGTAATCCCCCTACGTAATAAAAATTTTATAATAAGATATGAAAATGAATTATCCATTATATATATAAAAAATCGGAACATCTTTTACAGTTAAAGAAATACTACAATTTACTCTATAATTAAAAAAAAAGGAATACCAAAAAAATACTAAAGGATTATATATTTTATTAGTTTAAATACAAATTAAAAATACCTTTTTATGTTTATTTTAATTAATAAGAAGAAGATTAATATAGATTAAGTAAATATAAATCCTTTATTAAATTTATAAAAAAAGTTTCCATCATTGTTGATTCACTACATATTTTAAACTTTTAAACCATTTCAACATATTTTCACAATTTCGATTTTTTTTTAAAGCTATATAGTAGCATTTTGTTGAAAAATCATATTATTGTTCATTTATAAATTTAACATAATTAGAAATTACTTGATGTATAAGTAAAATTACAATATTAATTGAAAACTGAAAAATAATTCACAAAAAATTAAATTAATATATAGTTTAATTCATTAAAATACATAAAAAAAAATAGAATGATATAAAATTTTATCAGAGGCGCGATCGTGTTTGAATAAACTTACAGGGAGAGCAGAAACAGAACCACCTGTGGAAGAGAATGTATGACTTCGGGGTGCCAGACCATATCCCGGCTTTGGGATGTGTCGTAGAGAGCTCACAACTGTACGATTTACAAGGCAAATCGAACAATTTTACTTATTTTAGTGATCGTTTTCTTAATATTTTATTAGAACTGATCAACTCACGAATTCAACCCATACAAATGCCCAACGTTCGCAGATTATTGTTATTTTTTCCCCTCAACGTATACGCAAATCAAATACTTTCCGTCTAAGATTTGTTTACAATATTTTAATTAATAAAGAAATGATCAATTTTTTAAAAAGATTATTAATAATTACACAATAATAAATATTACATCTACAATTTTAATATCAATAAACTGTAATTAAATATAAATAAACAATAACAATATATTTAATATGAGATTATTTCACCAAATTGTTTTATGTACATAATAAAAAGGTGTATTCGTATTCAACTCAGCGTCAATATTTGTTATAATGTTTATTAATTTATATATTTAATATTTATTTTGAAAATTTTTTTATATTTTTAATTAGTATTTGCATTTTATTTGTGACATAAAATACTTAATTATATGAAAACATTATAATTCACCAATAAGTGCTGATTTTGTATATTATTGTATAAATCATTTTGAAAAATAATAAATATATATATTTATTGAACGATGGAATAAATGATTTAATTGTGAAAATGGCACGAATATTACATGAAAATATTGTAAGCTATTAAATGTAAATAAAATCTCGTATAATGAATTTATTTATTTAATTGAAATATTTAATATATATGTACAAATACGCACACAAAATTTTAAATCAATACTCATTAACTAGTGATATAATCTAATAAAATTTATTTTGATTAATATTTTTAAAATATTAATATAAAAATATCTTGTAATAATTAAAAATCTTTAATTATCTAAAATTTAATTTAGGTTTTTTAAACTTTAACCAAATTTAAATATTAAAAAAAAAAAAATTATTTTGTTAAAAAAAAATCTGTAATATAAATCTATTGTTAATATAAATCTGTACGTTATGTAAATACGAGGGAAACATTTATAAACTATTTAAAATAATTTCCAGTATTTATCAATAAATTAAAAATTACATGATGTTAAATATAAAAAATTGATAATTCCAGTTATTTATAAAAAGCTTCATATTTTGAAAATAGTTTTATTTTACTAATTATTTTAAAAATAATAAATTTAAATTTATTAAAACAATATGGAAGTTTTTCAATTCTTTCCTCTTATGAATGCTTGTGTAAAATTGAAAATTTACAACTCACCGAATAATAGTGCCTAATGGAGTTGGGAAGAGTGAAGGCACGTTGAGAGCTTAGAGGCGGATAATTCCTTGGTGCCGGGGAACGCGTCGATGACCTGCCCCCGGCTGCATTATGTGTAACACAAGAGCACACACAAGATAAAAAATACAAAAAAACAGCAAATAGATACAACGTTGATAGAATAGATTTTGAAAATACAAATACATTAATGAAAATGATTATATATATAATTTTTGTTTTTTGTTAAGTGATATCATATTAGTTCATAATTTTAATTATGAATAATAAAAATATTCATAACTTTATATAGATTTTTATAACTATAAATCAATATAAAATATTTAATATTTAAGTTTTACAAATTAAATTTGTATCATTTATTCTGTTATAAAATTTTCATTGATTTTTAAAATTATACTTTCAGTTTTTCTTAATAAAAAACACATGCACTCTAGGTTTACAAGCAATTGTGTAATGCAAAAATAAAAAAATGTAATATAAAGCAAACATTAAAAATTTAAACGTGTGAAAATAAAATTTATATATATGACAATAATGATTTAATATTGTAATATAAAATTAAATATAATTATATTATATATTAATTTTTAAAGATCATATTTATTATCTCCATGTTATAAATTTATTTTGCAAACCAATTAGTGATTGAAATAACTCAACAAAATATAGATAAATTATAATAAGTATAAATATGAGACATTCAAATAAAAAATGAAATGTTTAAATTACATAATTTCATGCTTAATATTTCTAAAACACATTTTAAATGTAGATAAAATAAACAAAACAGATTGTTTTGATAATTTTACACATTTATGGTGTGTAATAAAAGTAATAAGATTTTTTAAAATCTATTTCTCGAAGGTCAAAAAATGTGCGGGGGAGTTATAGTTGTCTCTCCTCCACCCTTTTCTTTCTATTATTAGAAACGGTAGGATTTTTCTTTACAGAAAGAATAATTTTCAGTTTTGTTGGCACAATGGATCGACTGTTAGAACAACTTTAAGTGGTAATATTTTGTTTTTGATTTAGTAAAAACACCGAGAAGACTTTTAAAGATTAAAATGGGTCTTTAGAAATAAAATTATGTTTAAATCGCAATTACAAAATTGACATAATACTTTCAAGAAGGCTGCCGACGATCTCTGTTCTGCGCATTTCAAAACCGCTCAAACCGATTCTAACGCCCAATATGTGCATACAAATTTTATTTTGAACCGTCCTGAAGTAACAAAGTAATGGATGACAAATGTTCATCGAATTTATCATTATTTGTATACAGTTTTCTTTAAAGAACCTTATTAATGTTTAAAAATGTCTATAGATTTTTTACGAAGTCGTAAAAATATTTTATCGCATAGCGCTATTTTACTAGTTAATCCATTGCGCCTTGTTACATGATTGAAAAACATATTTTGCGCGAAGACAAGTCCTGCTGTTCGTACTTTTTCGTAAAAAAAAGAAAAAAATCGAGAAAAAATTTTTTTTCAGCATATTGATTTACCCACCCGACATCGCTACGGGAAATTGTTATATGAAAAAACTCATTATTTTTATTACACTCCATGTATATATATGTAAAACATTACTTGAATTACTTTTCTACATGATTTTGTTCTTTTTTTTCAATAATATTTTTCCAAATCTTCAAGGCATGCAAATGCAGAATACATCACCTGATTTTGGAAGCGCAGATTTTATTTCAGTGAAATCATTGACGTTCGAAGCTTTTTATACAACTTATAAGTTTTTTTTTCGCATTCTTTGTAATGACCTACTGATATTGTTTTAGCTATCATAAAAGAATAACAATTTTTTTTTATCATATTACAAAGTTTATAGCTAAGTTCAAAAAATTTTTTTAATAATTTTTTAAATGTATCATTCAGCGAACGTATGGACATGTATGAGATGATAACGTTCATAAATCAAAATATATCTTAATATTGTATTCAACAAACTTACCATTATAACTTGGCCCTACGCTAGATCTATAACTTATCCCGTCTTCATCTTCCCAAGGTCTTGCGTGGTCAATGTTTCTTGATGGTGCTGTACAATTAAATTATAGTTTTAGTATTCAATTTTTCATTTATTGTAAATCGTAGCATGTGTTCAAAATTATTTGAATTTTTATTCTAAACTAAGTTTTATATTAAATTTACTATGTAATTTACAACATAAAAAGGTTACATTTTTATTTTAAGTTTCCACAAAGTGTCTTAATGTAACTTTTACTTGAAATTTCATTTTTTTAATCAATTATTTATATTTAATAATTTCAATATATTATTTAAACATTTCTTATAGTATCTTATGATTAAATATGAATAAAACATGAGAATGTACTAGTAGTATAAATAAGATATTTTTTTATAAATTAAAAAACATTAATTACACGCACAAGCACCAATAGGACTTTCGTAACGTAGTCTATAAGCAGGTTCACGGCTGGCTGATGGAGTTCTGGACGCATTTCTTGGGTCAACGTTTACTGCTTTATATCTAAGATTTTCTCGATCTTTTTCACGGTCATGCAAAAATACTTTTGCAATTCCTGTATCTATCTTGCTCAATTCATGTTGTTCTTTTTTTAATTTTTGTTCTACTTCTTTTATAGATTTTTTATTTATTTCATCCTCATCTTCTGAATCTGGCACACCCTGAAAATGTTTTAAAAATACAAATTATAAATATTATAATAATAATAAATTATTTAATTTTTCAAATTTTTAAAACATTAAAATATTAGAATGATCTTTGTAAAGTAATATAACGATGAAATGTAGAATGAGACAATAAAAAAATTGTAATGATTTATTTTTCCTACTTTTTAGTATATTAATTATTGATTTACAATAGAAAATATTTCAATATGGGTCAAATCAAATTCAATAAATTATAAGTGGTTTTGAAAATTGAGAAATATTTCCTAAATAAAATTAAAACATTAGAATTAGACAAATGGCTTCTAAAATAAAAATTGAAAATACAGTAGTAAAGATAATACATAACACTGAAATGCCTTATATAAGCAATAGATCACTTTTCAGGCCATGAAAAAAGCAGCTAGTGGTACATATCAAAATTCGTAAGAAAATTAGTAGATTCTTATTTTCTAAAATGCAACTCACGATATTCAAACATTTTTTTATTAATAATTTTAACGAAAAAACAGGAAAAATTTTAAATTAATTAAAAAAATTGTATCCTTTTGATTTTTTATATTTATAACTCTGGTTTTGGGAAAATTAAGGTAATTAATAAGTACTTTTTTACAAAATTTTAGCTTGATCTTATTATTAGTTTTCGAGTAATATTGATATTGATTAAATTATGCGAAAATTTATGAAATTATTTCCAAAGATTTTAAAAAATGTAATTTTAGTATAAAAAATCCTGTCTTCTATTTTGTTAAAATTTTTAAGATATAGAATTTGTTGTATTAAAATTAAATTTTTTAAAACCGTTGGAAAATTAGTAGTAATTTATAGTAATTTATAATAAAAAAAAAAATTATATAATTGGATTTTTTCATTAAAATTATTAGAAAAAATATCATGAGTGAATATCATAAGTAGCATTTTAGAAAATAAGAATTTGCTAATTTTTTTATAAATTTTAATGTGCCAATGGCTGCTTTTTTCATGACCTAAAAGGTGCTTTATTATTTGGTCTTTATAAAAGTGCTACTTATCAAAATATATTAAACTATTCAATAAAAAAAAATTATTTACTGTAATGTATGTTTTTTTGTACAAAGATAATATTCAAAATTAATTTTTAATAAATATTCAAAATCTACCTTGTACGTATCTGACCATCGTCTACGTCTTTCAGGATCTGTATAAGGATAAGGTGGAGCTGGAAAATCGTCTCTCTCGATTGGTGGTTGCGCCCCGGGTGATGGTTTCATTGCATCAGGATAATGTGCGAGTTCTATTGGTTCTTCATTATCAATCTGGCCACCAATCACAGGTGACTTGGGTCTTATCTCACTGAGAGCGTCTACTAAAGCTCGCATACCGGATCGGCTACTGCGACCACCACTGCTTCTTATTGAACGTGATGCTTGGTGTAATAAAAAATAAAAAATAAATTAAATTATGAATAAGGATTTTATTAAATGAATGTAAGTATACTAAATTTCAAAATTTGTAATAATATTGAAAAATAAATATTTAAAAGAGAAATATCAGTATTAAAAAAATTTAAATCTAATATTTACAATTGGGTCTATGAAAATGGGGACTAGTTGGTGGTTTATCGTAGGGTTGAATTGGACGTTTTAAGTATCCTTGACTTGGTGTTTCTGTTAAGTATGAATATGTATAAATTCTTGATACATTTTCATGTCCTCCACGGGTATATTCTCTTAAAATAAGCCCTGGACTGCTTGTTCTTCCTGGATAGTACTAATTAACAGAAAATATAAGTAAAATTATTTCATAAAAAATTATTCTTTTATTCATGTTAAAATAAATTTAAAACATTAAAACATATTTTTATCAATAGTCTAATATAATTATATTTATTAGTACTAATATTTGTAAGCATAAAAAAATTAATATTTGTTATTGCGAGAATTATGTCTATTACTTCAAAAAAATATTGCCTATTTTGTTTCAGAGAAAATAAAAAACATATTTTATATATTTTTATTTTCCTTTAAAAATACAGTATAACATACCTTACGACTTAAACTGTTGAAGGGGCTGCATAAAGATCCATTTAAACTTGGAGTACGTGACCTCAATGAAAACTACACCAAATAATAGTACAAGAAACAAAATAACAAATCAATTAAAAAAAGTAAAAATTAATTTCTACTATACGAAGATATAGTTATAGTTAAAAAAATTTTTAATTGAAGTAAAGCATTAATGAAAGTCGTGTTAAAAGATATAAATACGTTGCTACATGACTACCATAAAATATATCAAGTAAAATTAAATTTTTCAATATATAAATAATATATAAACTAAAAAAAATTAATTTTCTTTAATCAAGCATGCACTATGGATCATAAACATTAATAATAGAAATCAAGCTTATGTACATGTATACATAGTCTGTCCCCGAAGTATTGAGTTTTTTTCATTTGATGAATATTGGTCGTAGCGATTTGGATAGGATCTTAAAATATTGTAAAAATCTTTTTCCATTTGTTCCTCTTTTTTTTCTTTTTTTGATAATTAAATACGGTAGGATTTTACTTCGCGCGAAGGGTACTTTTCGATTTTTTGACATGGTGTGCCGAAGCGACTAGTGGAAAAACGCTACGCAAGAATGTTTCGTTTAAAGATTCTAAAAAAAAATGAAAACACCTTTTTTATGAAATATAATTTATTGGTGGACTTATAAACAGTTTGAAACAAAAATTTTAAACTCTTAAAAATAATTTCCTTTTGCATTAATGTATTTATGAAGGCGAGTTTTCCAGGTCTCAAAGACAGTCTGAAACTCCTCAGGTTTGATATTTTCGCACAAACTTTTTGTACAACGCAGATCGCGTTAAATTCAGCTTTTCTGTGATTTCTCCAACAGTTAATCGGTGGTCCGAATTTAAAATTTTTAGCACCCGGCGGAATTTTGTTGCGATTCGAGTTTTATGAGTGCCCAGATCGAGATTCGTCGATGATCTTTTCCCGATTCTGTTTAAAAGCTCTATGCAATTTTCCATATTGCGATTTTGACATACAATTATTCTTATAAACCTTTTTTATTGCGTAATGCTGTTTCTCTAATCGCTTCAGTGAGCCGTATCAAAAAATCGAAAAACAATCTTCTCGCGAAGTCAAATCGTGCCACATCTAATTATCGAAAAAATAAAAAAAAGGGATAAATGGAAAAAATTTTTTTCTACATTTTAAGACCCCTCTCAAATCACTACGACGAATATTCGCCAAATGAAAAAAAAACTCGGTACTTCGGGGACAGACCATGTATATACAAAAGAGAATTTTTATACTATTATAATTTGTTGACTTCGGAATAAATGTAGTAATTTAAAATAAATTTTTAAAATATTAATTTAATCGAAGAAATAGTTCAAAATAAAATTTATTAATTTAAATAATAAACAATATAAACAGATTTAAAATGTGTGATGACAAGTTCTACATTGAATACAAAAAAAATTAATTATAGTATTAAATTCTTTATCAAATATAAAATATAATATATATATTGTGTAATGTATTCGCATTATATACTGGAAAAAGGGACTTTATTCTACTAAGCATGAGACATTTCATTACCATGATAAATGAGTACAATTGATCGAATAGTTATAATAAAAAAATACTTTATCGCACCAGTTTCGAATGGGGACAACCGCGCTGACGCAATGATTATGAAAGCCTACGCAAGCCTAAAACTGTGCAGGTACTCACAATTACAATGTCACTGGTCGCAAGTTGATGCTTCGACTGCCTCATGGTCTTCCTAATGTATGAGCTAGTTGAGTCCTGGGAGGGCCTGGGCGTCTTCGCAATGGCTCTTTTCATTTACGTGGCTCGTCCAAGGTGGCGTTTCGCGCTTCTTGATGTATTCGTATCGGTTTGTGTGCCATAATCTAGAGCATTACCGGGGAACTCCGACAGGACGAATTTTCGCACACAGAAACGTTCTCAAGGTCGACAAACCGGAGGAGTTTTGTAAAAGAGAAGAACCACTGCAAAATCAATCGGCCCAGTCCAGAACTCAACTGTCCCGTACGTTGGGAGGACCACGAGGGAGTTAAAGCATCAACTTGTGACCAGTGACAGCGTAATCATGAATATTTACACAATTTTAGGCTTGCATGGGCGCTCATAATCATTGTGGAAGCATGATAACATATTTGTTTTATTGTAATTATTTGATTAATTGTACTCATTTTTCAACTTAACAAAGCGTCTCATTCTTACTAAAATAGAGTCTCTTTTCATGTATATAATGCGAGTACATTATAATTGAAAATATAAAATACGCAAACGTCATCACTGGTTTGATTATTTTGTAAAGAAATAAATTTTTTTATCACGAGACATTGTTATTATTGTTGAAAAATATAAAGCACTAATAATAATAATATTAATTGCAACTTATAAACCAATTAATAAAAGAAATAAATGTTTTGAATTTATAAATAAAAAAAATACTCATATCTCTTAAAGATCAAAGAGTTTATTCAATACTTACAACGATTGATAGGCATCTTTGAATTGTAATACTATACATTTATTCTTTAATTTTTTAATTTTTTTTATTTTTCAATATCTATAACTGTCGCGTATTAGAATTAACATGCATTATAATCAAAATTTAATAATATTCGAACAACTACAAAAAAAAAATTAAGTTCAATTTTCTTTACTTATAATACATGATTCATCCGAAAAGTAGGGAGACTTAGTTGTTTTTGAAGTCGCTATTTGTCGTATTGATTTCGGAGGAGGGGTCAGAAAATGTGTAGGGGAGATTTTCTGCTTCACCCTTTTTTCCGATTATTACAAGCGGAAGAATTTTACTTCACACAGGGGATGTTTTTCAGTTTTATAACACGGCGCGATGGACCACACAGTGGAATAACATTATACGATAAAATTTGGTATGTGATTTGGAAAAAAATACTGTGGAGTTTTCTAAAAAAGATTAAATATTAAAAAAGGTTTTAAAGGCAACTGTTTGCAAATTTTGATGAATTTCTGGTGTTATTGATTACCCGGATACTTAAATGATGGTTTGAACTCAAAATTTTGTGCACACTTGGAGTGTTAGAAGCGATTCAGGCTATTGTCGGATGCTGAGAACGGAACACATCCGTAACTTTTTTCAAAGCCTCATACGATATTTTTTAATTACGATTTACATAAAATTGTATTTTAAATACTTTTTTGATATAGTCTCTACAACATTTTATCAAGCTACAAATAAATTTTTAATGTGTAAATCTATTCCTATAATTATTCTATCGCACTGTGTTATAAAAAACATCCTTCGTGCGAAGTAAAATTCTGCCGCTTGTAATAGTCGGAATAAAGGGTAAAATAGAAAAAACTTGTTCGTACATTTTCTGACTTCCCCGAAGTAAATACGACAAATAGCGGCTTCAAAAATAATTGATTCTCCCTTCTTTTCAGATAAACCATGTATTTTTGTATACAATATTTTCTTCATATATGATTTAATGGAAATATCATATTTCATGTAAAATAAAAATAAAAGTTGTTAAAAAGTTAAATAATTACAAAGAAAACATATACATTTTTATATGTAATACTTAAATTTTTACGATGTATATTATTTACATTGATTATATTCATGGAGTTAAATATCGTAAATGACAGAAAAAATTTGTAAGATATTATATATACAAGCTACGAGAGTGATTCAACTCGAACGCAAGTAATTTGATAGTACAGTTTAAAAATTTATGTCATATAATAAATTATGAACCATTTTTTTGAAAAATATTTTTTAAATTAAAATTAAGAATTTCATATTTAAATAAAAAAAATTTATTTTTAATATAATTTTAAATTAAATATATTCTAATTTATATTTAAATGATTTTTAATCATCAAATACTATTTAATAAAAAATTGACTCATCCAATTAAGCAAAAATTTAATACATAGCATAAGATATAAGCTACACTGTTTAAATCTATAAATTTTTGTTTAATTATTATATTGCATTATAATTTTATATATCGAATTTCCATGAAAATGAAAATATTATTATGGTCATTTATATTATGATTTATTAATTATTTACTTTGTTTATTAATTTATAAAAAAAAAAATTTTAATTGTTTTATTAAGTTAACTTTTATCTAAAATGGTTTTTTTAATAATAAAAAGTTTGCATATTAATTATTATTTTGCATAATTAACGATTCAATATAATATAGTGTTAAACTTTATGATATAAAATAATAATTAAAAAGTAGATAAAATATGTCAACAATTAATTAAAATAAATGGTGCTTTTTAATCTTTAATAATTCAATTTTGTAGTTATTAAAATTTTAAAAGTCAATTAAATGTCAATTTTTCTTTAGTCATAAAGATAAAAAACATTTTTTTATCTACTCATTTTAAAAACATGAACAAATTTATATATTAGTAAATTTATAAGTAAAATATTGTATTATTCGATAGTAATAAAATAATATTTACTTTTTGTTGCAGGATTTCTCATATATATTAAATTTTTGTTTTATCTAAGAAAAAAATGTTTTCAATAGACCTGTTCATATATGACTTACCTGTATTTCAGATACACTGCTAGATATATGTTCAGATTCGCAACCACCGTCACCATTACGATGTCGAGGTGTATGATCCTCAGAATGACCATTGACAATACCATTCGATCCTGAAGGTCCAGGTCCACACCGGGGATGCCATATTGCCGCTCCCTGCAAAAACATTTCTTCGCCATCACCGAATGGATCACCGCACTTAGTACAGCGGGCACACGTTGGGTGAAAATGATGGTTCTCTCCTGCTTGAAGTACTTTACCACTTATGTACCGATTGCAATAAGCGCACTTTACACCAAATTGTTTTTGATAATCCTTCTCGCAATACGGTACTCCGTCTCTATTAAATTTTTTAATTTTATTATATTAGTTTTCTTATATATATATTTTTAATATTATTAAACTTATATTTTCTTGTATAATTAGCTTTTTATTATTTTTCTATAAAAGTTTTAGTGATTTGTATTTATTTATTTATTTATTTATTAACAATACGTCCCGACTATTGGTCCAGGGACGCGTTCCGTTAATTTACATAGTAATTTACAGTATTTTGTATTTTGTGCTTATACATTTGTTTGTTGCTACATTATTTACATCATAATTTAATAATAATATAATATAATATCATAACATGTTTTGCCTATTATTTACTTTAATTATTGTTGTACTACATATCTCTATCATAATTTTAGTTATCTTATTTAATACATAATGTTTCATGTTTATACTGTTTATATCTTTATGTTAGTATCACAGATTTCTTTCACTATGCACTTTCTTGTGTGAATTGTTGTTGATTATTGTTGCTTATTATTACCATTTCTGCCTTCTCTATTTCCGCTTTTTCTATTATTTTCTCGTAACATTTTTTCTCCTTAAGGATTGTTCTGTCTGTGAAGTTTTTAGTTTTAAATTCTATTATGGTCTCTTTGACAATCCATGTTTTGTTATTTGTTCTTCTGCATTAGCCGAATATATTCTGTTTTTTCACATTTCTTGATGTAATGCTCCAAATCTCCTCTTTCATATATAGTTGGCACCTTCTTTCTTCTTTATCTAACCAGTATTTATTGTGTGAAGTAATATTGCCACATCTTATTCATGCTACAGTTTTATCGTGTTCGCGTTGTGTATGTTCCTCAGGTAGGTTGGGAGTCTCTTGTCTTGTATATCTTTATATATTTTCTTGTATTTGGCTTCTGCAATTTTGCTGTATTTATATTGTTGTTGTATGTCCTTGTCTCTTTGTCTTATTTCTCTATGTATATCCGTTTTTCCCATGGAGTGCCAGTAGTCTATTTGTTCTCTACTCAGTCCTATTGTGTTTAGCCATTTTCCTATTTCATCTGTCTTTTGGTCTAAGTACTTTTCTTTGTGTTCTTCATAACATTTCCTTACAAGTCTATCGTTATCCATGCTTCTGATTTTTTCCTCATATTTTAATGTTCTAATTTTCCATTCTACTTTCATTTTGCTTTCATCGGTTTCTTCGTAGACTATGTATCTGGGCGTATAGAAGTCCAAATTTAGGGTCCAGCGCAAATAATCTGTCTTTATCTTTTCCATTTGTTTATAATCCTGTGCCCCCATATTGCGACCCCGTACTCCAATACTCCTTTTACCAAGTAGTTAAAAAGCATTTTCCTTAGACAAAAGTCTCCTGCACATTTTTTTTCTGACAGTCCCCATGTTCTTTTTGCTGCAATTATGCCCTTCTGTATTCTCTACTTTGTGTGGTCCTGCAGTTTTCCATCCATTCTAAATGTGAATCCCAAGTAGCTAAATTTTTCGACTGTCTCTATTTGTTTACCTTGCCATCTCCATGTCTCTGTGTTGCTTCTTCTCCCTTTCTTGATTATCATAGTTTTGGTTTTCTTCGTATTTAGCTTCATATCACTCTGGTTTAGAAATCTCTTTAAAGTTGCCATCATATCCTGCATGGCTTCTCAATTTTCTCCTATAAGTGCCAAGTCATCAGCATATGCCTATGTCCAGATCCTGCCCTCTTTAATTTTCGTATCACCTAAGTTTCTTTTTTTCATTTCTCCTTTTATATCTGTTATGTAAATATTAAATAGAATGCGGCTGAGGTAACATACTTCTCTCAATCCATTCTTTGTCCAAAATTCTTCTGATAATCCTTCCGATGTTCCGATGATTTGATTTCTTCATAAATCATTCTTATACTGTTCAGCAGGCCCTTGTTGTACTCTTTTTTTCTCCATGATATTCCAGAACTTTTCTCTGTTTACTGTATCGAAAGCCGCTTTTAGGTGCACAAACAATATATATAACTCCTTCCTTTCCTTGATTGTTCTTTTTATGATATAATTTAGCGTATATATATTGTCCGTAGTCGATCTCCCTTTCCTGAAACCAGCTTGACTTTCAGGCAGGATGTTTCTCTCTTCTGTTTCTTGTTTCAACCTGTTCTTCAATATTCCTGTGAACATTTTATATGCCGATGAGAACATGGATAGTCCTCTATAAATTTCTGGGTTCTTCGGATTACCTTTTTTATATATGGGCACTATTACCGCCGTTTTGCAATCCATTGGGATTTTTCTCTGTTCCATAATCCTCATGAATATTTGTTTCAGTCTCACTCTTATTTCTTTTCCCTCATATATCCATGCCTCGTTCAGTATCTCATCCATCCCATATGCTTTCTTCTTTTTTAATCTTCTCCAGACTTCCCATATTTCTCTATTTTCTATTTTCAACTTGTCCTTCCTATGGTTTTGTATATAGCTCATCCTTGTCTCTTGTCTGTATATGTCTGTTCTCGACCAGTAAGTTCTTGCAATGTGTTACCCATTGCTTCATATTTAAGCTTGAATCTTCTCTATTTTTCTTGTTCCTCCTCTTGTTTATATCGCCCCAAATTTGCCCTTCGTTTTTTATCTTTTTCAGTTCTGTCTCTCTTCAGTCTGTTTTTCTCTCCATATTCATTTTTTCTTCTCACACGTGGCACGCCATTTTCTCCTTTGTATTTGATATATTTCCTTCGTGGCTGTTCCTTTTTTCCAATCTTTCAGCGTTTTCTTTGCTCTGCTCTTTTCTTTTTTGCATTCTCTATCATACCACGGCTTTTTTCCAGTTTTCCATCCCTTTGTTTTTATTGTTTTCTTTTCTACATTCTCCTTAATTATCTCTTTGATTCCTGTCCACAGTCTTTCTATATCTATTTCGTCCGTTTGTTCTTTGTATTCTTTGTTCGTCCTTTCTTTATATCTTTTAATGTTCTCTTCACCCCATACCATTATCGTACTTTTATCTTCTTCTTTCGATTTCTCTTCCTCCCGTCTATTACCCTCCATTAGTATTGTAACAACCAGGGGCAAGTGATCAGATTCTATCCTCTTATCTATTTTGAGGCATTCCGTTTTATCTCTGACTTCTCTATCAACTATTGCCAGGTCTATTACCGTGTTTCCTCTCGGACCTATGAATGTATAGTCGCCTTCTTTGTCTCCCTTTATGGATCCATTCAATATAGTGCATCCATTTGCTTCCTTCTTTGCTGTGTTTCTTATCCCTGCTTTTCCTTTTTTCCATCCTGTACATATCGACTTCCTTCGTATAGCTTCCTTTCTTACCAGTTCTTACATTAAAGTCTTCCATTATTGGTTTTTCTATGTCTGCGCTGTAACTTTCCTCCTCTATAATCCTCCATTTTCCTTCCATGTCCTTGTTGTTACAATATATTCCCTATATATTCAATTTTCTTTTGCCTCCGGCTGATTCCAACCTTGTTCTGGTTATTCCTTCTCCCTTATCTTTGCCCAATTCTTTAACTAATGTCCTCCACTTTTTGTTCATTCCTATAATAAATCATTGTTTCGCTCTGCCCTTCCTTTTTTCTCTCTTAGCCTCTATAATCACCCATTCCATGTGTTATGGTAGTTTTTCCCTACATTTGTCCGCATCCTTATCCTACACCCATGTTTCTGACAGACGTATGTAATCTATCTTTGTTACATACTCCCAGAAATCCTCATCTTTTGACCATCTATCCCCACCACATTCCAATAAAGTATCCTTATCTTCCCACTTTCTCCGCTATTCTCAATTCCTTCATTTTTGTGTCTTTTCGGTTTAACCTTCTTACTGTCCTTCACCTGTTTTTGTGGCCTGTTGTTTCTGTCATTGTTGTCTGTATCATTTCTGTCTTTTTTATCCTTTCTGGTTTCATTCTTCCTCATTTCCTTTCTCTTCTAATCTGTTATCTTATTATTCTTCGCATTCATTTTATTTGTTTTATTCATTTTATTATCTTTTTGTCTCATTCTTCTTGTTTTTTTGTCTTTTATGTCTTTTACCCATCCCTTATTTACGCTAAATTTCTTGTTTTTTCGCTATTCGTCTTCCTTTCTTTGTTTTCGTCTGTTGTTTCTACCTTTTCTTTTTCTTTTCCCTCTTCTTTCCGTTCAGCCTTTCCTTTACCAACCTGTTCTGTATTTTCCCTTTCTTTTCTCTCAATTGCCTTTTCTATTACCCTGTTTCTGTAGAGGATTCCGTCATTTTTCTGTTTTACTGTATCTTTTATCTGTACCCATCTCTTTTCCATTTTCTCCGCTCCTGTTCATCTCTCACATGCCCCTTCTATAAATACCTTTCTTAGGCCTACTTTGGCGAAGACCCCGTTTCTTTTGGCTCTCCACGCCCCCTCCCTTATCTCGTTCTGTATACCTCTCTCTTCGTAAATAAGGTCGAAGTCCATATAGATTTTGTTTCCCAGTAACTTCTTCCTTGCTTCCCATACTTTGTAGCTAGCAGGTTTATTCTTCTGCTTTATGATGATCAGTCTGTTACTCCACCATGCACTCCTAATTTCCTCTTGTATCCCTAGTCTTTTCTCTATGAAATATGTCGCCCAATTTCTCACTCTTATACTCTGTGCCTCTTCTCTGTCCATTCCCTTTATTACCAAATTCTCCTTCCGGTCCTTCCTTTCTCTCTCCCGCATAAGTCTTCTAATCCCAATTAAATCACTGTTCGAGATTGTACTATTTGTGGAAAACCTCCCTGAGCCACTGCTACTCCAACTTGAAGAGCTGGATCTGCTGCTTTCTCTACTCCGTTCAGTCTCATCTCCATTACTTTTCCTTTCCTTGTGCAGCTTTCTTTCTTTCACCTTATCTCTTAATGACTCGCTTTCTTCCTTATATATTTCATCGATTTCTGCCATCTTTTCTTCTATTTCGGCCATCCTCTCCTTCATTTTTCATGCCCAGGATTTGATCGCCTTCTCATTCTGCCTTGCTTTTTCTTTCACTTCTTCATATAATTTTTCCAGTATTTACATCTTTTTATTAATCTCTTCCTTTTCTTTTGCATATAGCATTTCTATTTTCACCATTCTCTCTGTAACCTCCCTTTTATATTTTTCTATTTCTACCCTGTCTTCCTCCCTGGACTTTTTCCCCTCCATCCTGATCTTCCTGGCCTCTTCCAGAGGATCCTCTTCTTCGCAAGTGGTCTTTTTTTTGAGGTTATCTAGTGTAATTTATTTTAACCTCTCGTTTATTTGCTTTGCCTCTTGTAATCATTGTTTTGTTCTGTTTAAAGCTCATCTTGCTTGCGATTACAGTTCTTGTTTAAATTTAAAATTTTATATTTATTTTAGTATTGTTTTTGAATCCGTTTTTATTTTTATTTTTGTTTTCTTATTTTTTATTTTTATTATTATTATATATTTGTTATTGTTATTATTTAATGTCCTTGTTTATTAATTTTAATTTTATATAATTTGTATATTGTTATTTGTCTACTGTTAATTCCAGGCAAAACTCACTTTTTGAATTTTTCTCTACCTCCCCTCAATCGCTGTAAGCTCGTAGCTAAAGTTTTACTGCTATCAGAGGTCTCTTGGCGCGGTACACGCTTTTATGGTTTTCTGATGTCGAGTAACGTTCGCGGCTTACGTTGCTTTTCCTTTACTCCGTTCACTGCTGCTATTCTCTCTCACCTCACTTTATTCACACTTTTTTATTCAACTACACTTGCACTTACTTTCTCTCTCAGACCTTTGCTTTATACTTTCTTTCGTTGCTTCTGATTTTCTCTATAACTCTATGTATTTTTTTCTTACCTCTGTACACTATGCTCTCATTACTTTAATAAATTAGAAAAAATTCATTTTTTGTTTGAAATTCTCAAAAAAAACCCCTGGATATTTTTAGTGTTATTTTATAAAATGAGAATTTACTAATTTTTTTACGATTTTTCATTTATGTGGTTAATTGCTTTTCGCGAACTATCTGAAAAATGCTCTATTGCTTGGTTTAATATCAGTATATATACAATCTATCCTAAAAGTATTGATGTTTTTTTTGTTAAAGGCAGTATTTATTGTAACGATTTCAGAGAAATCAAAAAATATGGAGTTTTTTTATTTAACCCTTTTCTTCGATCATTAGAAGCGGCAAAATTTGCATTCGCACAAAAGGTGTTTCTCCGTTGGAACTGTACTTGACTATTGGAACAGCAGTACATTGTAAAATTTTGTTTTCGAATCAGTAAAAACACCATTTTAAGTGTTAAAAAAGGTTTTAAGGGTAACTGTATGTAAATGTTGATAAATTTAAGGTGTCATCCATTACCCTAATACATAAATCACGATTTAAGTTTAAAATTTTATGCATATGTTAGATGTTGGTATTGGCTGGGGTTAGTTTTGGGTTCTGAGAACGGAGCTTCAAAAAAATAGCATCGATATTTTTTGATATTTGGATATTTGTTTATGTGCATGCAAATAGATTTAATAGATTAATAATTTAATTTTAATAGATTTAATTTATAATTAAAGATTTTAAATTTATTACCAGTAGATGTAAAAATTTTTTATAATAAAGATCTTATAAATTTTACTTAAATAAAAGAAAAATTTATTTACTTTCCCATGTACTCGCCATGGAGTACCGTATCACAGCTGTGGCACTTAAAGCACCAGATATGCCATTGTCGATCGAGTGCTACTAAAGCTTGACCTTCGTGTATCTGTTGTTCGCAGCCTGCACACACTGCAGGATCTTTATTATCTTGTCTAACTATTAATTCATCATTTTTGTTTTGATTGAGACCAGTAAAGTCTATGGGCGTGGTGGTATCTCTTATTGGTATATTTACACAACGGTGACATAGTGCTTGACCTATTTTTAAAGTAAAAAAAAAATTAAATTAATTTAAGTAAATATTTCTAAATGTGAAAATAAATTTTGTTGATCTATATGAAATAATAAAGAGTTATATAACATTTATAGGAATATTTTTTGGAAATTGACGATTAGAAATGTACCATTTTTCTTATTTATCTATGTTACTGACGTATGATGCTTCGGTTTTACTTGGGCGCGCGTTATTTATCTTTGCGCAGAGTTGACGGAGATTTTCGTTATTTCCTTCGCGGAAAACCAAAACGTAAGGTCGTCATGCGATACGTTTTGGTGGGATTTTGATGGGGCGCTGTACGAGTCAAAACCTCAGCGCGATACAAAGAGGCATCGCGTCTAAGTACGATAATTACACGAGGGTAATTATCGGAAAGGCAGGCGAGGGAAATGCGATAGTTGACGGGCGGCATGTCAGCCACACTGGGTCACTTCTGCGTATTATTATTTTTCGTTAAATTTTAAGGATTAGCCGTAAGCCGAGTAGTCATTAGAGAAAAATTTGTAATGCGAAGCTTCTTTCTCTCGGCGTCCAGCGGGAGGTTTTTTATGCCGATAACAAAGAAATCAATGCGTTTGTAAATATGTTAAATCACTCGCGTCTTAAATAATAAGAAAAACATCGAATGGTGATAATCTTAGAGATAAGCTTATGTACAAGACTATATTGTAAACTCGAGGAAAAGGGGCAGATATGAGCGGTCCGAAAGGAATAAAGACTCCACTCTTTTTAGAGCCTTTCGACTGTGAGCATCGAACGCTTATTTTTTCCTCGAGTCGCGCTACAAATAACTTCGCATTTTGTTAAATACACGTAATTTTCATTCTGTAAAATAAAGATTCTGGACTGAAAGATTATTTTATTATTTATTTGCCATCATTCATTTTTAAATTTATAATCATTCAACTAAATTTAATTGAACAAAACAATCTAATTAATGCAAAAACTTATTATATTTGTTTTAATGTTATGTACAGCTTCGGTTAATGCTGAAATGTATGCGTACTACTTATCCCTAATCTTACAACACTCACACACTATCAAGCTGCCAATTGTAGGAAAAACTTTGATTTTCCATGAGTAAAATGCGACGTCACTTTTCCAATTACACTTCTTGTTGCACTCTCAACAGTACAGCAAGCATAGAAAATAGAAATCTATTTACATGTTACATAATATTATAAACTAAGAAAGTTCGATATGTAGGTATTATATTGAATAAAAGTGTTGATGAGATAATAATACGTAAATTCAATGTATTTATGCTGCACCTTCACGATTTGAATAAAAAATCTAATAACCTAATGGTAAAGTATAATTCAAAATCCTTCATTCAAAAATAAAATTTTATAATTTATAGTGTACCTTAAGCATAAATTTAAAATTACATGTTTCAGAATTAATGAAGTTATAATAAATTTGTTTTTTATTAGAATTTAGTAGCTTAATTGTACTCTTGTAAAAGATATATTTACCAAGCGAAATGTTATATTTTGTTAAATACGAAAATGAAAATCAATGAATCCAAAGGAAAATAGTTATAATTGTAACTGGAAAACTCTTATAGACAGCAATTGTATACGATGTAAAATATTCAAATTTTTCAGCATTTTTTACTATTTTTCTATGCTAAAAATAGATTCTTTCTGTTTAATGAGCCTCAAAAATAAATATACCATTATCTTCTTAATGAGCATTTATTAGTATTTTGTTTTTGCTTAGATTGCTTATGGGTAATGCTACTTGCAGTTATAAAATAAAGTATATATTCTAAATTATGATACACGAACTATGTAAATATATAAAAATATTAATACGTAAATCGAGTCAATTTCTGAGCGGTAGGGCTGATCTTAATAAATTATAATCATAGATAAAACTTCTTCAAATAATCTTAAACTCATTATTCTAATTCATCATAATTAGAACAAATTTTTATTAATTTTTATTTCCAGAATTCATTTTCTCATAATTCATATAATTCAATAGGATAAATATATTATGTGACCCAAAAATTTAAGAATTTTTTTTATTAGAAAATATTATAAGTTATTAAATTTAAAATTATAAAAATGTATACTAAGATTTAAAATTTTTTAAAACAAATTATACCTTGAATTAAAGTGACTTTAGTTCCTTTCCCAAGAAGAGGTTGTCTGCATCTTTGGCAATGAAAACAATTCGGATGAAATGCATGCTTTTCTCCAGCCGTAACTACATCACCCTCTACATACTCTCCACATCCAGAACATCTCGTTCCCCACTGTTCCCGATAATCCTAAAATAAGACAATTATTTTGTTAAACTATTAGTTTACATAAATTATTAATTTTTTAAAAAAAAAACTTTAAAATATAAATATATACTAAACAATTTTTTGGAAAGAATAAAAAAAAATATTTATTCCATATATTTTTTCAATAATTTTTTTTGAAATTATATTTATGCAATAATTTTTTTTAGATCTAATGATTGAAAATTAAATATTGTAAGATTTACTTTTTCGAGTACGCCAAGACCGAGATACAACCTAAGAAATTCATTCTAGCTTGAGGTTTGAAAAGTTATTAAAAAATAGGAAACCATTACATTTGACTTTACAAGGAAGTCACACAAAGAAAAAAATATCTAGTCTTTACACAGTTATGAAGTATTACGCTTGTTCCTATTCAATTTAAATTGAATAAACATCTCTAGGTGGATATATTTGTTGAAAATCGTGTAAGTACTATTTCACATCCCTTTATCTTAAGTTCATTTTTCTGCAACAATTTACAATTGTAAGAAAAGACTACATTTATAAGAAGGGTGAATTAAAGTATACTTGATATTTATCAAATTAATCCTTGGATTCGCGTTTATTCAGTTATTGAGGTATAATCGCAACCACCGGCTTGGACATAAATGCTAAGATTAACTCTTCTTTTCCGCCTCGGGCTTTCTTCCGAGCTCAAAATAGACCGTTGGTTAACCCGTAGTCTATCTGTGGACCAGATGTGAAGTCTTTTCCATTCTTCCAAGGCTGCAATTAAGGATGATTTACTGCAAGGCATATTTCGATTTTAGCCCCGTCGAAATGCAAATCTTATACAACGTAAATTATTTTTTTATTGCTTTTTCAGAAATAGCTATTTTATTAATTACTGCTTCAAACTTTCTTCAAATATATTTTATTTTTATATTTGTTTAAATTTTTTACTACTTTACATCAATTTCTTATTTTTATTATTGATTAATTTTTAAATATAACCTTTAATTTAATATAGTTAGAAATTTAACGCAAAATTAGAAATCGTTTATAAACCAAACTTATGCTATTTATATTTCAAAATTATGACAAGGACTAAAAATAATGTTCTATATGTTAAGGTAGTCATAAGAAAATAAAATATTGAAAAGCACGAATTACGGTATAATTTATAATAATTGAAACACCTATTAAATGTTATTATTTTTATTATGAATAATCATTAGCTGTATTCACAGTAACAATTTATACTTCATTTTCTTAATATTCTTTATTAATTTTGTGAGGAAAAACCTCACTTACAGATAAGTCATGCCCTCCCACTCTCCTGCGGAGCTCAGCGGGACCCGCATGGACTCGGTCCATACTTGGCATCTCTATCGCACACGAACAGCGGCACACTGGCGCAGAAACTATAGCGAAGTTGGCCGAAAGGGAGAACGTCGTTCTCTCTCAGAAGGTCGGATGCTTGCTACTAACCACCATCGTTCGTAGGGGTAGAATCGGAGGATAGCTGTTGCTTCGTAACTCCTGTGCGTACATCGATCATACGACACTATTTTAAATAAAACGGGAGTTGCTGACGGACCATACATGAGATGTAAAAAAGGAATCAAATCGAATAGTCATAATAAAATAAGCAACTCGCACCGTAAGTCCGCGCCATAAATACGAGATATATTTTGATAGAGCTTACCACAGCTTTATTTATGTACATGCTTCAGAGCTTAATCCATTCTACCTTTTAATGTTCCAGGGCCCGCTGGTGCCCTTGACGTGCCAAAACTTAGACATGTATTTGTTTTTGTTTGAATAAATAGAATATGCAGAACAAATCTCGTCTTTTATTATTTTCCCTTTTCCAACGCCCCATCCATTACAGAAGTATGAAGTGTTAAAGGAAAGAAAAGGTATATGCACTGTTTGTAAATTTAAAATCAGCGTTTCATACAGTAATAAGGAATAAATGTTATAAAAGGCAGGTATAAATGAATATCTAACACGCATAATACATTTATACAAGTAAAAAAAGAATAAAAACTAAGAAGGATCATATGGAGGAATTTTAAATAGAAAAATGGAATAAAGTAGGTTTGGAAAAGGAGCTGGTGAAAAGACATATTTGAGGAGTGAAAATAGAAGAAAAAAAGAATATTATAATATTATAAATTACATATTATAATATAATAATATAAATATTTGTTGACGTATTTGTATGAGTGAAAGTATGGAAGTGATGCAAAACATGACAATAATTTAAAAAGATTTTGGAGAACTAAAGAGTTGAGCTTAAAGTCAAAAAATCTAAGATGGTAGTATTCAAAAAAAGAAAAAGAAACATTAAGGAGATATAGTACTGGGAAAAGAGAATAATAAAGGTAATGGATAATTTCAAATATCTTGGGTTCATATTCAGTTCAAGGAGAGAATATGTAGAATATACAAAGAAAAAAGAAAAAGAAAATAAAGGTACGGTGGCGCCAAAAAAGGCTTGGGCCATTGGAGAAAAAATGACTTTAGGAGAAAGAGGGTGTTGCTTGAATGTATAGTGAGAGGAGTAATGGAGTAAAGGAATAGAAACATGGATGGGCAGTGTGGAAAGCTTTTGAGAAATAAAGGCAGATTACTATAGATGAGGATTAGAACTGAATTTCTGCATATCTAGGTACCAAATCTACAGGTGTGAAGGGAACTGGTATATCAGTGGCCTCTGTCTTTTACGAGATAAGGACGTAGTATAAGTACTATTGCAGCTCTTTGGCGCAGTCTCGTTTTGCTTAAATACAAATTAAATGTAGGACCATGTGAGTTTTATAAAAAGGCTGTTGATCCCAGGCTAGCCTCGTTCTACGAACGAGTTGCTACTGACTATATTACTGCAAAGTCACGGAGTCAAATAAGACTAGCATTATCAAACATTTGTTTTTTTTCAAACCTTAAAGTGCTCTTTTTTGTGTATCAAGTGGCAATATCTTTGATACAAACTTGAACAATTCTACCTTTTCGTTCTTTTCTAGGCCCTAGGCCCAGCACCCTCTATTTATGCTTATATTGCTTTATGTTTAAATAAAGAGATATAAAAATCTCAATCAGCCTCATTATTTTTCTGTTCCCCCCTTTTATCATTCAAGTAGGGTAAACCTAGTTCCGGTGATCCATTATTCGAGTGAATTGCAGAGTACCTGCAGCAAGGGAAAAGCTGTTCAGATACACAGGGAAACAGAAAACTTTAAATTAAATATAAAATAAAGGTTAAAAGTAAACAGAAGAGAAGTCAGAAATATGTCGGAAGGAAAACTTATAAAAAAAAGTTACGTTATTGAATTTATAAGGAAAGGCTAAAAAGTCAAGGTGAAAGACAGATGAATAGTTTGTGACTATGTAAGGAGTAAATGAGATGCATGAAGGAAACGAAGGAAAACATTACAGAATATGTAGGAAAAGGGAACAAGCTTCAAAAGAAATACAATATCATACGAGAAAAATTCAACATATGGTATAAGGATACAAATATAATGGAGGAAAAATTACCAACATATTTTAGGAAGAATAAAGGAAAGCTAAAGATAAGATGCAAAAACATAAAAAATGAGAGGAAATACTGTTGGGAATTTGAAAAAAGAGTGCATAAACTTTAAAGAAAAAAGTTAGATAACTGAACCCACTTGTTAAGAGTATGTGAGAAAATAGGAGCTAATGTAAAAGTTATGAAAGGGAGCTACATGAAACGAAGAAAAAATATTTGAGAAATTTAAGGAAAATTTAGAAAATTTATAGACAAAAAGATAGATAGGAGAATAAAGAAAACAGAGAAAAAGCAAAAGAAAAAAGAAAATGCAAAAAAAAAACAAGAACAAGAAAATTTATGAGTAATTAGTTACGTTCTATTTTATATTTTTCAATTGTAAAATTCTTATATCTAGTAAAACAAACATTTTAGAATTTACCGCAAAAATATTTAATGCTCTTTTGTTTTTTCCATATTTAAAAATTAATAAAAAATATTTTTATTATAATTCGCTGCTTTTTAAAGATTTTTTTAAACATATAAAATTTTTGTTTAAGAGCCATACCATCCACGTACCTGTGTGCAGTAATAAGCACCTTCGCGAGCGAAAAAACCTCCTTGTGCTAGACTGATATTACATTGAGCACATTTAAAACAACCGATGTGAAAGTACTTATCTTGTACTCGTAACACTTCGCCGCTACATTTTTTTTTACAAGATTGACAGAAAGTTTTTCCTGAAAAAAAATAATGAAAATGTAATTACTAAAATGATTTTCGTAAAATATATATGATCATTGCTTACTTCATAAAAATATTATAAAATTTATATATTTATATTTGCAACTAATCATTAGAACTTTAACTTCTAAATGAATAATAATTATTTATTAATATTTATAATAAAAAAAAAAATGAATAGGAAAATATTGTTTTGATACGAAAAAAAACTCAAGAATTGAATGATTAGAAATGCAATAAGCTATATTTGTTGAATAAAGCATAAAAAAATTATACAGTTTCAAAGAAACGAAACTCTTGATATATTTTTATAATTAATTGATCTAAATTAGAGTTAATACAAAATTAAATTTTTCGTCAACAACTATTTATGCGTCTGTTAAGCTTTATTCAAGAAGTAATGATACTTGGTTTATACATGTACGATATGATGTATATGTTCGGTACTTCGTCGGTAACGGAGAGCTTCGCGTCGGCGAAAACAATATCGAAGGCAGGCCCTAATTTTATTAGGACCCGCAGGCCGGAAGAATGCTTTCTCCTTCGCTTGGAATGCGTATCACTCCGTACCATATTATAGCTTTCGATACTTCAACGCGTCTTCTTGCCCGTGCTGTGGAATTCTTCTCCACTGATAACTTTCACGACCTGCGCTCTTCGTGTTTTCACATGAGAGCATTCCCTGAGGGAACTACAGCTCCAGTACTTGGATACGTGCTTCACCAGGGTTCACACCCTTTGGGAGCAGCTCCAACATCAACAGCCATCTGAATGGACGGCTTGGCCCGGAGCGGCGACTCTCGCCCTGAGTGACCCTACGCCGTCACCCTAAGCGGCGCCGATCAACGTGGAGGACATCGTGTGTGCAGACTTTGTACCCTGCGCTCCTCTCGCAACTTGTAAGCATAAACGATTATTCTTTGGCTTTTCCTCCTCATCCGATAGGGGATTTTTATGCCGTTGTTTCGCGGAGCGAATAAACTATGTGTGTGAAGCTCAACCCGTTTATTAATTAATTTACCTAATGGTTCACCTCTTCCTCACTCCTTCAATTTACCTTGTTGATTTATATATTCTTAATTTAATTCTCTAACAGTATATATGTGGTCATTTTACTAATCGGATAATGCTAATTCCGAATTACACGTGAAATAATTTTCTATGTTTCTCAGTATGAAGCTTTAAAACATAAATACTTAGGTGCATTTTACAATTGATCTACGTTTACTCCATGTTGCTTACTCGCCATTGAACAATACTTTTTATGAGTGACTCTAGGTAAATTAAAATTACAATATTAAATGAAAATAAAAGAAATTAAAATGCCTTAAAAATAATTACTGATAAATATAAATAAGTGAATACAGAATAATAATAAATTCACGCTAAGTTTTCTGGTATGACAAATTGATAGTTTGTAAATATTATAAGCTTCCACGAATGCGATACTCATTGAAGCTTATACTCTATACCGTACAGATTAGATTGATTCGTCGTGATGCAATTGATCGAACAGTAGAAAATAATTCCCCCTCTACTTACATTTTTCCTCGAAGTTGTCCACAATTGGATGTTTTAGTTTTCATTTATTTTATACTCCCGTACTATTCGATACCATGGTCGGTGCACTACATTGGCTTTTACAGTAAATCTCTATCCTAGGCATAAAAAATCGTCTTTTTGTTATAAGAAAAAAATACCAGCGCAAAGAATTTATTTTATTTTATTTCGCTGCCATTTGTATTTTCTCAATTTATTTATCTCTTTCATGATTTGAATTTGTTTCTCGAACTAAGATTCAGTTTCTCGTCAAATTGCACGCCTATAATCATCTATAATCAATACATTCTCATAATTAAATTTTATCCTGTACGTTGAATCAACGAAAATCCTACTATTACATCTCACATATCTCACACGCGTTTTCTCAAGAAAAACTACTCTTTCACCATGAAGTCAACTCTTTCTTTATCTCTAATTATTTTTACGAAAGTATTATTTAAATACATTCACGGGCATCATTAATGTAATATCGAGTGTTCTGTTGAAAGAGATAGGGAATTAGATACGAAAGAGCGAAATAAAGATAAAAGGCAAGTTAATGCGAGAGTGATTTATACAACGAGATTGAGCAAAAAATTAAAGACATAAGATACAAAGAAATATGACAAGAGAGAACGCAAGATCGCGAGAAGAAATTAAAGAGATGGATAGTGAGCGAAAAAAGAGATATCGAATTAAGAATATATAGAACGAGAGAAATATAGAGGGAAAGAAAGAGAGTGAGAGAAAGAGAGAGAGAAAACATAATCCAAATCGCAAATATCGCGATAAAACATGAGGGTTTGTCGTCAGATACATGTGTACTCATACATCATACATACACGCAATACGAATCGGATAGAATAGTTTTCATAACTATTTATTATTTTATTTAAACAATTCAATTATTCTTCTCGGTAGATATATTGGGACAAAGAATCATTTGTGTTAGATTTGAAAAAGATGCCCGATTGACCCCCCTCTATTTATTGCTTTATGGCGTTTCTTAAGTTATGATTGTCATTTACGATAACGGTTAAGTTTATCCCGCAATCCAATTCTATAATGCTACTCATTTCCTTTCCATATTTTTCTTTCATTTCAGGTATTCCTACTACCTCTTTAACGTCTCAACATTTTTCATCTAATCATTTTAAATAAAATCCGATCGAATAGATTAAATAATATACTTGATTCGGCAATAAAATTGGACAAAGATCTAACTGAAAAATAGGATATGACTAACGTTGTTTACAAAAAACACTGCAATAGCTGTTCACTACTTATATTGGAGAGACAAAACGCACTTTGTACATGTGGATTAACAAACATAAAAAATGTAAAAACAATTCCTCAATTATCTTATTTCACGCACATAAGTGCAACCATAGATAGATTAGGGAAATATTTCCATCCTAAACAGGGAAACCCAAAAAAAGGCGGACAATTTCTGAAATGTTACACATACAAACAAATAATAACACACTAAACATACAGGGCATACAAAATTTAAATACTCAGTATAATCATCTGTTACAGATGATGATGTTTAAGAACATCACTTCTACGAAATACATGGTGCATCCACAAAGTATCGAGTTTTTTTTCATTTTGCGCCTATTCGTCGTAGAAATTCGGGAGAAGTCTTAAAATGTCGATAAACTCTTTACGCATTCGTTCTTTTTTTTTTATTTTTCGATAATTAGGTGCGGTAGGATTTTACTTCGCGCAAAGGGTGTTTTTCAGTTTTTTGACACTGCGCGATGGAGCAACTACTCGAACAGCGTTACGCGATAAAGTTTTGTTTCCAATTAAAAAAAAATAGTGTGAAAACGTATAAAATGTTGCAAAAAGCGTTTGGACATAATTGCATGTCAAAATCGCAAAGTGGAAAATGGCACAGAGCTTTTAAAGAGGGCAGAGAAAGAATCATCGACGAGCCTCGAACTGGGCGTCCAAAAAGCTTTCGAATGGCTAAGAACACCCGGCACGTATTAGAAATTTTAAATTTGGACTGTGGATTAACAGATTAAGCAATTGCAGAAAAACATAATTTAATGCGATTTCTGATGCACAATATAGTGCAAAAAAATTTATAAATATCGAAATTTTTGAAAAACATCAAAGCTGAAGAGTTTGAAATGCATTTGAAATTTGAAAAACACGCCTTCAAAAATGTGTTGATACAGGAGGAAATTATTTTGAAGAATTTTAAATTTTTATTTTACCCTGTTTATAAGTCCACCAATAAATCATTTTTCAAAAAAGAAAGGTAAGAATTTTTTTTTATAATCTTTGAACAAAACATTCTCGCGTAGTGGTTTTCCGCTAATCGCTTCAGCGCGCTGAACGACAACCGGAATCGTCGAAAGTTGGTATTATAATATAACACTTGTTATATTATAATGCTATTTATTTTCATTTATTTTCACCCACATCCTTAAAAAGGGATAATCTTTCTACAATACAAATTAATAAATTTTAACAAAATTCCGATAAAACAAAATTATAAAAGAAGTGAAACAAAACTAAAAAAAATAGACAACTTACCGAAATTTTATTTCAACATAAATTAAAAAACGTAATAGAAAATATAACAAAATGCTAAAAAGGCGACTCGATAGATGAAAAAGTTGTTTTTACCATATCGATCAGAAATCATTCAATCTCACATTTAAAACATTGACTGTGTAACTAAATTAAAATTACTGTTTGTAATACAACTATCGAAATCAAGGATCTGTAAGCACTAATGCTAAAATGGTTACAGACGCTACGAAATATCCAGATAAACTAAACCACCCACTTCGTGCTTTTGGTTAATGCGAGATTCTTATAAATGTTTGATTTACAATTAAAATATAAGCATACTTATTAAGTAACATACATGTAACAAGATACATTATTATAATTTAAAATCATTTTGCAATAGTATTATTTTTATAAATTATTCTTACTGATATCGATAACGTAATTGTAAATTCTAATAGTCACTATTTATATTCACTAACTTTTAGATTAGTTTATGAATAAATCACATTTTTTATAATAAAAATATATTAATTATTTATTTCTAATTTCTCTTACATAATGAAACGTAATACTCTTTATAACTATATTTTTCCAAAACAAAAGCTATAAAAAATATAAAAGTTTCATATATATCAGATCTTCTTGTAAATTATTTAGAAAACTTTCCGTATTTTGTTCAATTTCATAAAATGATGTTTAAAACATTTTCAAAGCATTTAACGTAGATATCGTAGAATTGAAAATTATTTTATTTAAAAATGTAAAATTCAAACAATTGTATTGGGCGATTACAATTAAGTTTTTCTTTTCTAAAGTTTCTTTTCTTGATACCTGTTATATTAAATTTATGTTATTAGCCTTAGAATGTTTAACAAGTATATCATAATTATAAACAAAGATGAGCATAAGAATGAAAAAATTGTCACTGCTGTTTAAAACTATAATCATATTCGTGGAAAGATTGAAGGGTACCAAAAAGTAGATGTGGGGTGATATGTGAATAAATTAAATTACTTTAAATACGGAAATACAAATAAAGAAACTGACTTTATTTATATTGAACCTGGTCAGGAGAATGCCTATTTTGACTACAAAACTTCTTTAATTTTTATCAAAAAGTCATTTTAGTTTGTACATTCTTCACCGTTACAAAAAATTAACATTTCATTAACAATCTCCCTATTTATCTCTTTTATACGATGCTCTATTGTTTTTATGATTAATCATAAAACTGTAATGAATTTGTTTGAATTCTAAATTACAAAATGTGTCATGTGGAATGTAAATTTAACATTTATTCTACAAATACTCTGAAGTTATCATAGTTTTGACCAATAAACAAATTAATATATACATACATTCACTAAGAAAGTATACATATACATATATATATACGAAGAATACATATATTCACTAAGAAAGTGACATGACAGACAATGCATAAATTTAAGCAGTATTTTAATTATTTTATTAAATATATTGCAAATCTGAATTTTTATTATCCTTTGTTAAGATAGATAAAATAATCATTATATAGATCAATCAATAATTATATATAGTTATATATTACAGAACAATCTACAAGTAATTTTATTGTTTGAAGGAACATCATCCATAAGCTGAGTTGCATAGGGTAATGGTCATACTTAGTTTAGTAGTAATTTAAAGAAAAGTAATAAAAAAAAATTTCATAGATCTCTTCCTTATTAATGAAAAGATCCAAAAATAGGAAGTTTAGTTTGATCTAAGTCATACACAATGGTTTATATTTATTTAATTATTTATTTTAATTATAAGTTTTTTATCGAGTTAAAAAATTTATACCATTAATAACATTACTCCTAGAATTATACATGAAATGCTTTATATATTCGAATACAAATAAAGAATAATTTAATGTAATAATATGGTCCACAAGACAAGGTTATGTACTAAAATATAATGCACTGAACATAATTGTACTTGTTTTTTACACATTAATCCTTTTTTTTATAATAGATTGTTCACCCCAATATTTTTTAACTTCATTAATCTAAAATAATGTTAAAGATAAAATAAATATAGTATTACTAAATGTTGTTTTAATGTATGTTAATGAAAATAAAATTAAATGATAAAAAAATCTTTCTTTTAATATATAAACTTTTGAGTATTATTATTACTATCAATACAATACATAAGAATATTATTTTAATTTTTTATTTATTACATGAATTTAATTACTTAGGAATCTGAATATATACATAAATAATAAATAATTTAAAAAGTTGAAAAAATACAATTTAATATAATTTTTATAGAGTAGATAATATTATGATAAAAAATATTTGATTTATATTGTTTTATTAAACCAATAATCTTAAAACTAAACTTAATTATAAAATATCAATAGATAACTAAATTTGTCAAAAAATTATATTTATATTATGTATGATTTGAAAAAATTTGTTCTCACTTTTTAATTTTTATTTGACCAAATAAATTGAATCTTTTTTTAATAATAGAATAATATTATGGTAATACCATAACTATACAAACAAAGCTAACTAAATCATAAATTTTAATTATAAAATATATACATAAATGGAATTAAATCAATTTTTAAAATAAAAAGAATAATATAGAAAAAATCCTTAGTCCTTATTCTATTGTACCAAATTTATTCAATTTTGTTGTATGAAATTTATTTCTTATCATAAACATTCTTTAAATAATAGACTTAATAAATTTAACTATCCAATTATTATCTAACACTTAGTTCAAGGATGCTATTTAATTATTTTGCATTTATATTTTTTATACAAAAAATTACCTGTATAACATTATTCAATAAAATTTCAAATTTAAACTGAAAAAATTTTTTACTATTTAAGCATTGTACAAGATTAATGAAATACCACAAAAAAATAAAATACTACTAATAAAATGACTTACAAAGGTAAAACAATCTTCAGAATAATTAATTTAAATAGAGTTGATAAAAATAATATTCTACAATAACAATTATCATAGTAAATGCAGTATATAAAGAATATTAATAGTTTGATAAAATAAAAGTGAAAAAATTAATTTCTTAGAAAAATAAAATAAAAAATAAATAAAAGGAATAAATCGTAACTCTATAGTAAATTGTAACTTCGTAAATCCAAGAGCGTCACTTGCGTTACCATTAAAGAACTACAAAAGTACCAAAAAGAAATTTACCTAATAATAGCAAACAAAAAAACTACGCATGAAGAGGTGCGGCGTTGTTGCGCCATCGCAAAAACATTAATTCACCGGTGTTCGTACACAAGTTTTTTAATTTTTATTTCTTTTATCAACAACAAAATTACAAAAAAACACCGATATATGTAAATAGAAAAAAGTATTTAAAAAGTATAAAAGTATTTAAATCATAATTCATTTAAATAACTATTTACATAGTGTTTTAAATAACACATGTGAACTGGTTTAAAAAGGGCGTTGCTCTACATCACTTCTTGCCTTAATTCTTCTCTAATAGATATCTTTCAACAATAAGCTTTTGTCTTTCCATTGTACACAATGAAAAAAGTAGAATACAAAAAAGATTAAATAGTAGACACCGGTAATGTCACAACCATTTTTATTATAATATTAAGAAAAGATGAAAACTTTAGTAAAATAAATAAATAGACTTACCCATTTTTTAATCTGCGCGAACAGAGGGGAGAAAAAAAGCTCACAGGATGAACTGAATTCGAATACACTTATCCTTTTTTTACGTGCTTTTTCGCAAAAAAAGTAAAAAAAACGCACACACTTAAGGTCCCTTAGGATATTATTTTCTCAAAAAAAAGCAGCAGCACTTTCGTTGAACAAAATTATAATAAAATTTCGTTTTTATTTTACAAAGTGTATAAAATTCTAAAGTAGTTAAGATCTTTTCGATTCTTTCACTTTTGTACTACTTTTATTCTTCATATGTATGATTTGTGTGTAATGTATAATTATTCAACATAAACGTATTACTATTATTATCTATTATGTACGTCAAAGTACAAATACGCACGGTTTGCACATAAATTATCCTTATATTCTCGTTCACTCTACACGACTGAACGAGTAACGGAGGAACTATTATAATGTGTAGATTCATATGAATGAGGGAGAAAGGCAAATAAAGATAGAGAGAGAGAGAGAGAGAGAGAGACAGAGAGAGAGAGAGAGAGAGAGAGAGAGAGAGATACACAGAGATCAGTAAGGTACTCTATGTTCTACATGTTCTCTGAGATAAGTTTACCTACTGTTGCGTAGCACGTGAATGATACACAGATGTATATGATGTAATATACACAAATATACATGTTCAAACACACAGATAAATTATATATATATTTTTATAATAACATTACCTGTTTAATATACAACTGTAAAAGTAAATTTTTTCGTTTAAACCATATGTAACAATATTAAAAACTCTAAACAAACGACGTTAAAATACGCATTAAAAAATTTATATGCAGTTTAAATTTAATACAGTAATATAACATGTAAGTGAAAATTCTTTATTTAATATTACATTAATTACCATTGACATTCTTTTATTTTGTATTTTTTAATTCATTTACTATTTTTTATATCAAATTAAAAAAATTGTGTCTAATATACAATAAATACAGGACTCCTAAACTATCATAAATATAAACCTGAGATATATAGTTATTAAACACGAATTTACACTCTATGCTCTCTTTAACTACAGTTACCTAATTTTCAAGTAGATATATAATTGAAAGCATAAATACATATATATAACTTAATATGAAATAAATAAATATCAGTTAATTAATTATAATACTTTATATTTCAAGTATCGTGATACAGTTTGACTAAAATTAAGTAAAATTTCACTATTGAAATATACCTTTAAAATTATTTAACTTAAAAAAAAAAACCTGAAATTTTTTTTTTTTTTGAAAAATTGTGAATTTTTTATATATTATTAAAATATAGAAAATTTCATTAATATCTATATTTGAAAGTTATCTATAATAGTAATAAAATTATTTTATTTCCATATATTATTGGAAAAAATTTTTCTTTGAATTTTAAATACATTTTAAAGTGAAACAAAAGTATCCATAATTTTCTTTAATGTAATATTATTAGAATTAAAAAAGAAAAAGAAAATACAACTAGCAAAAGTAAAAAAAATTTTAATAGCATTACATATGTATATAAATAACTTGCTTATTTTATTAGCAGACAGCAAAGAGATTATAAATGATGAAATTTCATTGGAAATTGTGTTTCAGGTAAAAAACTATTAAATTTAAATATAAAATAAAAATGTTTAAATGACAATAATATTTCAAATAAAAATTTCAGATTAAGGTAAAAAATTGTAAAAGAAAGCAATTTGAATTCAATTATCAAAATAAGAAAGTGTCAATAAAAAATTACATAGTTTAAAGTATATTGATAGAAAAAATGATATACGATTTCCAAATTACATATCAAGCTATAATTCAAAGTATTTGCATAAAACAAAATAATTAGTAATAAGAATAGTGAAGGAATAAAAATTTTATGAAGGCTCAAATTAATAAAAGAAAAAAAAAGAAAAAAAACATTGTTTAGGAATTAATAAGCAAAGATTATATAAATTTAAAAATAAGCTAAAGATAATAAATACAAACTATGTAGGAAAAAATTAGACTGTTAAAAATATATTTTGGAGAAATACATAAAATCTTATATTAATGCACAAAATCAGCTAGAGTTGAAAAAATAAAGAAAAGAAAAAGATAACCGTTTTGGTTTACTATTATTATTATTTTATAATCATTGAAAATTTAATTAAGTTATTAAAGAAAAAATATTAATATAATTTAATTCTGCATGATTATTTATAAATGAAAAAGAAATATAAAAAAAGAATTTATAAAAGTATCTTCAAATAATATATCTAATTATTAATTTATACATAGTTTATAAAGGTTGTATAGTATTAAAATTAAAATCAAAATTAATTAGGTACTTTTTTTTAGATTTAATATTTGAAATATTATATAAAAAAGTAAAATATATATTAAGGATACAAATTTATATTAATTTATAATTGTAAATTTGATATATTTATTAAAAAAATTATACGTATATCCAAAGCATTTATCAGAGGGAGTTAACTTTAAATGACATAGTTGTCAATGAACATAGCTAACGAGTCACGGAAGGTTTGTGTTAAAAAAAAATTAACGCCTTGCACCTTAATAATTTGAAGATTTTTAAATTTTATAATTACACATAACTATATTTTATATATTTCTATTTAATTAAAACTAATTTTCCGTTAATAATTACACAAATTAAAAATTTTAAAGACATATTAAGAAACGAATGTTGATTATGCAGTGGGTCTACATATAAATTTAAAGGTGATTTTTATTTAACATTATTGTAATTTTATATATGTTATATATTTGATGGCGGGTGAAATATCTTCTTTTCCTCCAGGACTTATAGGTATAGTAGCGATTATTGTTAACCTGTAAGCATGTAACACTTAAATAGTTTTTATAAATGCTTTAAAACCTATTTAAAGAAAAAGTTAACTAAAAATATAATTTAAATATTAACTTTTTTTCTGTACTTTGACCGCTAAATTTAATATTATATCAACATTTAAAATAACAAAAAAATCAGGTTAATATTCTCTCATACTTCGTATATCTACAGTTAGCATTTTTAAAAAATAGGTTTTAAAGCACTTATAAGAAATTTTAAATACAACCACAGAATCATCAGGAATCACTAATGTACTCATAGTGCGAGAGAGAAAAAAGATATTTCACCTACCATGCTTGTTGCCAATACTTAACATGAGGTTTAATCTTCTGTAAGTCTGTAAGTATATTCTGTGATAATGTGACGACTCCATCATCCACGCTCAGCGCTCAAATCAGCTACTACAACCTCAGGACATACATATTATAGTCTTTTCATGGACAGTTGTGAATCCCGATTTAACTTTGGTAAGCTACTCCGGAAACGAAACAGCAATACCAAGCTTTTTGAGCATCAAAAGTTGTAGATGTGCGGATCCCTGGCCCACAATTACTGTTGCATATTTGGCTCCTTTCTTCCCCCTTACTTGTGCACCAAATGCACAAATTGATGATCTAGTTTTATAGCATGGACCTCCTTTATTCTTCTGGTTGCGTGTTGAATGTACAAATCTGCAGTTCAGCATGGACATCAAATTTCCTCACATATTAAATGCACGGATTCGTAATTTAATACAAAAAAGACTCATTCTGAGCTTTTAGATTCGTTGATCTGTAATCTAACATAAGGGTAAAACTACCCTACTGGAACCGTTTATAATACGTAAGCCATGAGTGCGATGGTCGTATCTACGTGTAGATTAGTGCAAATATGTAAATGCTTATGTGAATAAATAAACTATTTTATACTATCTCCATATGTATGTATGTATGCGAATATATGTGCAAAATGAATTGACGCTGCGACATATTACATCAATATATATATATATATATATATATATATATTGTAACTAATAATACTGCTTGATTTAGATAATCCTCACTGCGAACCGCAAGTCATCCACGACTCCCACTCTTATTAAATATATTCATTTATCCGGCTATCTTTTTACTGTTCTTTACATGTATTATTTTTTTATATATTTTAAATATTTTATCTTATACTATTATACGTTATGTTCTTTAAATAAATTGTCAAATGCGTCGATTAAAATTCTAAATAAAAATTATGCAATATTATCTATTAAGACAAACAATATAAAAATAAAATAACAAGATTCTTAATGAACAATAACATTACCAAAAAAAATGTTCAATGCATCAATTTGTTATGCAAGAAATAGCTTTTAATAAAAATTAAATATAATATCAAAAAATTAAATAATCACTTGATTTATTAATTCACGAAATAAAATTATAAAATTATGAAACATTGTTTTCAATTATAAATTGTACTGTAAATCATTGTATTTCAATTATAAGAATGTTATATACTATTCTAATAAAACAAAAGTTAAATTTCTATTATAAAAACAAAAATATTGTATTTATTAATCTTAATCAGCTAATATTGTTTTATATATTGTTCAATTACACAAAGCTAAGTTAGCAGTATTTAAAAGAATTTCTAAAAGGAGGAAGATAAACCTTGATAGTGAAAATAGGAAATACCAATGAAAGTATATAATTAGAATGATACAAAGGAAATAAATTTTTATTCATTATGTATACAATTTATATAAACTGGTTAAAACAATTTTTTGTCCTTTGTAAAAAGAAAATTATTATACTTTGTAAGGAAATTAATCACTTTTATAACAATATAGAATATTTTATTATAATAAATAAAAATTAAATTATCATTAAAGTTTTTTAAAACTCATTAATATTAAAAGATTCTTTTAACATTGTTTTTATTTGCATTTTTTTTTTGCTATTTAGGTATTAATTATTACTATAATTATATATTTAATTACAATTACAAGTTATTTATATATATTGAGACTAAATACAACTTTTATAAATCACTTAATCATTTTTGCATTAAATCATGTACAATTTCGCTGATACATAATAAAATTAAAATATTGTATTAGACATAATTAAATTAAATGTTTATAAAGCTATTAACCTCGACTTGCATCTGGACCATTTTTCTTCAAGCTTATTTTTCTGTTCAAGATGATTATCTGAAATATTTCTGGTAATTCCACCAATACTTATTTGTCCTGCTGATTTCAGTTTGCGTGGATCAAAATTGGCTCCAAGATTTTGTACTCCCTTTGCAAATTTTGAAAAAGGTGATAATATCTCTTTCGTGGTGATTGTGACAGGGGATGTAATATTATTAACTTTAAATTTTTCAGATTTTAATGCTGATTCACTTTGAGATGAGCTAATTGTTAATATAAGATCTTGTTCCGATTTGAAACGCTTTGTTGATATACTACTATTATCTGTCTGTAATGTATTCTGCAAAAATTTTAATATACAGGATTTGTTATAATCTTATAAACTTTTTTTACATGTTCAGTAATTAAAATCAAATCAAATTTATGCAAATACTTTTTAAACTGTTTATTTTATATTTAAAAATTGTTATTTATAAATTATTATATGTATATATGCTAAATGATGTACAATCATGTATATTTTAATCAAATACAGTTACAAATCAGTTTTTTGTAAGTGATTTCTAATGTATAATCAAGCTCTAAAGCACATTATACCATCATTTTTAGTATTAAAACATAATGAATATAACTGTAAATTTATATTATATAAATATTGTTTGTCCTCTAATTTTCGTATTTTAATTATTTATCTTTTTACACACAAAATTATTTAAAAATAAAATTTAATGAGTAATTTTTGTCATAATGGAACTTTCAAACTGTTACAGTAATTTTTAAATACAGGTTTTACATATTAGTAGAATGAAGCATTAAATTTTAATGAATGTTTATGAATAAATTATTTCGTTGTTATAGGTTTTTGAATTCATATCTAATTTTGATTTTTCATTATTACTTATTATTTGGTTATTATTATTGTTAATTTATTATAATTTATGTAATTATAACATTGCACAATAAAAAGTCAAATAATTATACTAAAATATTTGTTATGTTTAAAGTATTATATATCATGTATTATATATTGGTTAGATATATTTATTATTAAGTATTTAATACAAGTAAAAAAGAATAAAGTTTAATTTAGATAAATAATTATTTTATAATTTAATTTATTTAAGTTATTTTATTTTTGATATAAACATCATTTTTAATTTAGTGATCAATTGACATGTCATTTTATAAAATAAATATAAAGTATGCATAATGTATAAAATCAAATACATTTAATCTATAAATAAAACATAATTAAGTTAAAATTTATAAGAAAAAAATCTAATAAACTATAAAATATATAAATCAATAAATTTATACATTCTAAATTAAAATGTACCTATATTTCTATGTGTAATGTAATGTACCGCAAATGATAAGCATTTGTCAAAAGATGGATAGTAAATTATTAAAAATTATACAAAGTTTGTAATTGTTACAATATATTATACCGCCCTATTATTATACTAGTTAATTATATATTTAATAAATGCGAGTTCTTATTCCATACAAGTAAATTTAGAAATAATTAAATCTTAACAAATAAAAATTTGTTTTTTAAATTTTAATTTTTATTTCAATTTTAAGTTTTACCTGAAATGCATTTTCATGCACAAATGTAGGACGATTGTCGACCTCACTCGAAGAATGACTGATATATTTTGTTAAACTCAGAGAAGATGGAATCATTACTTTTTCATTTAAGGAGTTATTGATGTTTTCAGCAGTGGCTTGAATTGTAATTTCAGGCAAAGTAACCAAATTCTATTAGGAAAATAAATTAGAGGTATTTAAGCCTGTATTAATTTCTTAGTTATAAATTTATGTAAATCATTTTCGATTATATTATAGCGATTAATTATACGTGATCAAATAAAATTATTTAAATTGTCTATAAAAAATTTATTTCATATAAACTAAATAATATTTTTGATTTATATCATTATACAATGTGCAAACACTCATGATTTTATGAGAACTTTCGGTTAAAATATTTTATATAATCATAAATAACCTTTTATTTATGACTAAATTTTAATAAAATCGATAAATTTTAATAACTAGAAAATTAAAAATTAAAATAATATTGTTTACTTATTTGTAGAATTATATCATTTGATTCTTTTCTATTAAAATAAATTTTATTATAACAAATTAATAACATCTAATTGTGTTATATTAAAATTTAATGTATAATTATATTTGTGTGTGAAATATTAATAACATCAAACAAAATTGGTTACAGAAATATTTTATGTTATATTTGCTATACTAACTTCTGTAGTATCAATAGATGAGTTTAATTGAGCTTGCTTTACTTCTTTATTAATTTTATCTGCATTATTGTTTTGTACACCCATAATTATTCCGATTCTCGGTATATATGTTTCTGCAATCGTCTTTTCGCAGTAAAAATTTGCTGATTTTTCTATAGGTATAGGAATCATTCCGATATTTTCCTCACTATCACTATTACTATTTGACTCATAATTTTTTTCAGATAATTTGCAATCTCCAAGTGTAAATATTGGCTGGGTATTTTCGACAATTTCCAATTTTTTATTCATTTTTTTGTTGATTTCTTTAGATCGTTTTGTCCCAAAACTATGACTCAATTTGTTTAATTTAGTGAACTGTTCAGACATATTATTGAAAGCTTTTGTACCTATAAATTTTATTTGTAATAGATTTTAGAATTCTTGATAAAATTCATAAAATAATATTTTAAATAAATAAATTATAATTCATTTAAAATATATACATAATACATTATATAAAATAATATAATATACAAAACAATTTTTATTTGTATCGCAATTTTGTGATTTATACAACAATTTATAAATATAATATAAAGTTTAATTTGTAATATTTTATCATCATCGTCGTCGTCATCGCCATCATCATTTAATAAATTAAATATTTAATACTAAATCTTAGCGTATTATCTTATCAATTTTATTATAAGCTAGTCACAATTGTTGAGTTCCACATTTTTTCTTTACTAATAGATTAAAAATAAAAAAAATGATTATAATAATAAGTAAATTAATGTAATAAAATATGAAATATTTAACAAATAATTATTAAGAATTTTCATATTAATTAAATATTCGTTGTGTACAGCAAAAATGGCATTTTAGTAGATTAAACAAAAAAATAAATATGGCAATAATATTTAGCATTAATAGCAATTGATATATAGTATTTATTGAAATACATTTAAATCGTTTAAAGAGTTAGAAATTACACCCTCCATTATGAATCAGTAAGTGAAGTTGTAGTTCCTCATGGACATAGTGTGTTTATTTTATATAATAATAATTAGAAACACTTTTTTTAGCATCAACGTTTCGAGAAGAATTCCTTGATTTTCTTGTAGTTTTATTAATAAAATTAAAATACAAATATAATATACATTAAATAATACAATAATTACATTGAAATGAATATATTATTACACATAGTTACCTCGGTACTAGCTGTATTAATTCGATGTAATTATTATATTATTTAATGTATATTATATTTGTATTTTAATTTTATTAATGAAGGCTTGAGGACTGGAAAGAGTTCTCGTCGATAAAAAAGTGTTTTTTTAACATTATATAAAATACATACACTATAGCCACAAAGAACTCCAACTTCATTAATTGATACATTTGAATCAATTTCTTAATTGATATAAGCAAATATTTTATAAAAAATGATACGAAAATTATAAGATAATATATAAATGCATATTATATCTTATGTACAAAGTACATGTGTAATCAATATAGTATACAAATATTACAAGATAAATATATTTATTTAACTATTATTAAATATTGCAAGCAATAGAGCGATCTCTATTGAAGGATCATAATTAACAAAATAAACGATCTTGCTTTTAAATTTCATAAAATATTATTAATTTTTATTATTATATTAATTAATTGTTTATTATATACTATGTTTTCTATAAACAATCTTGTTTAAATTAAAAGTTAAAAATCTTCTAATTATTTATTTTTTAATCTATTATTTTATAAATGATTATTTAAATTAAAAGAAAAAAAATTTTAATTAAATCTCACCAGCATTCTTTAATACATTCATTTGTGTTTCTGAAATATTTCTTGTTAGTGAAGGAAATGATGTAATATCTAAAAGACCAGTATGTGCCTTTAGGTTAATCATTTTACTCTTTTGTTTCTCAAGAATTACATTCATGGATATGGGTACCTTTGGTAATCCTGCAATTTCTGTTGCCACTGATATAGCTTCAGCAATAGCTTTCAAAGATTCTTTGATGAAATAAAAAGAAATAAATAAACATATTTTTATGAAATATTCATTATTTCTTAAATAAAAATATATATATATATATATATGAATAAACTCACCTAGACATTCTTCATCTGTTTTTATAACTATTGCTAAATTATTAAAAAATCGTATATTTGTACTTCGAAACATGTGAAAGTAACCACATTCTTCACTTACTTTATAATTTATTCTAATACAATAATGATTTTTATTTCTAAATAATGAAACGGTACTTTCAGATTTCCCGCATTCTATTAAAATTATATCTTTTAATAATACTCTTTGGTAATTCGTTACTTTATCTATTTGTTCATCATAATCAGCTACATAATAACTATCATTAGTTAAAATTAAAATACTGTCCATTTCTGTTTCAGAGGGATCACCCGTTCTGAGAATAAATTATAAATTATATCATACAATACATTTAAAATGATTGTAAAAGCAAATGTAAAGTGAAGTAAAATATATTCATTTCATCGTATATGTACATATACTGTTTTTATATATACTTCAATAAATATCTTCGTTAACATACAATTATTACAATAACACATTGGCATTCATTTTAAAATTTATTCTATTTTAAGATAAGTAACTTACGTAAGATCAGCATCGATCAGTCCCCAGCTATTAAGAATACATTCAGGATTAGAAATAAGTAATTTTTTACAATCTTCGATTAATAATTTCACATGAATAGCTGTAGCAGTATTATCTTCTTCCTCTGTTTTTTCATGAAATAGTTCATCACTTACAAGATGACCTAACATCATATCAATACTAGCTTGTCGATAAACATCCTTAAAACGATTTAAATAATATCTAAAATATAAATTTAAACTTAAAAAATCATGTTATACCAATAGTTAATCAATGTATGGTTAACCAATAATGCTAATAATTTTATGGTCAATATTATATAGCAATATACTTGTATAATATTTTCTATTTTGTTTTTGGTATATAAATTAATTCATATCTTTTTTTCGAAAATTGAGATTGTACTATACAAAAATAATTATAAATAAATTATTCAAATAAATTATTATTGTTCATCGCAAACTACTGCTTTATTCTATCTGTCTAATAGATAACGTACGGATTTTAGATCGAATAAACAAATTATTTTTAGACGTAATCCAAAAATTGACTCATTTTTTACAATTTTCATTTTGCATTTTTCAAGTAAACTATTAATAATCAATAAAAATAAATCTTAATCTGATGCAGAAAATTCTGACTTAGGACCTTTTTATGTTTCAATGTTAATTTAAACGGCTTTTGCGATATGAGGAAAAACACTGTGACGAAGAAAAAAAAGATTTTTCACGTCTAATACGATATTTAATTTATTTTTTAATATACATTATTTAAAATCATTAGTTAATTTTAGTAACGATCCCTCGTGATCATTTAGGAAGTTCAAATAGCTCATGTACTTACTGTTCTCAGTGAATATAGAACAGAAACTTTTCATCCACGAATGTTTTCGTCGAAAATATACAAATTAATTTTATTATTTTATTTAATAATATCGATTTTGATAAATTGTATTGATTTCAGAAATTTTTTGTATTTGAAAAAAAAAATAAAACTCTCACATGAAAAGTAATAATTTTCATTGACTTATTAATACTTATACAGTAGTAATATTTATTAAAAAAAAAGCTTACTTGCATTTATTAATTTTTTTATTTTATTAAATGCTATAATTTTGTAATTATAATTACCTATTTGCAGAATTCATTCCATCTTTCATTAGTCCTGTAAATTTTCTTTCTCCTGTTCTTGTATAATCTCCCTGTGTAAAAAAAGTGAAAAAGATTTTTTATAATATTACAACTATATAATATAAATTACTAAAATGGTATTTTTTATTTCTTACATGTTATATTTTCTCAATAAAAATATTAAATTATAGATTCGTTAAATTTTTATAATTTAATTATTTTATTTAAAGTTAATTTCTATGTGTTATTAATAATTGTATATGTTATTCTTATCTAATAAAAATACATTACTATAAATAATTACATTATTTTTAAATTGAAATAAAAATAAAAATAATAACTTTCAAAGCATTGGTCCCTGCATACTGCTTGCTAATTATATCACCATTATTAGCCCACAAAAGTTGAAAAGTCTGGCGAATATTAGTAGGTAAAACGCCATCAGGTGGTATAAGTCCCAGTTTAGAAAATTGCATCTCCATCACTGCTTTTCCTAAGGCTGTTTGCACTACATTTGTTCGGTCAAGACAATCTATGCAATTCACACGAAATACACCTTTTTGCATACAAATTGAACCCTGCTTATCATGCCAGCAATAGCCCATTTCTGTTAAAACAATGTTCAAAGAAGAAACAAGCAGCGAGACATTCTCAAAATGCATACCACGACTAAAAATAAATTTATAATTCATTTTATAATAATTTTTTTGTTGATATTTTGTTAATTTATTTTAATATTAACTTTAATTAATGCAGAGATTTAATTATCGTTCATTGTGTATAAAATATAATTAAAAACTTATAAAGATATTAAAATTTTAGAAAAACAAATCTATTAATTGAATGTAAAAACTCACCAATATTCATGGAAATCAAATGTAGTATAAGTAATATCAACATGATTATAATTTAAAACATGATTGCTATAAGCTTCCCAAATAATACTTTCTTTACCATTTTGTTCCACAAGATTTACAATACATATAGGTCCATAATAATTTAATTCTTCTGTAAAATGTTTTTCAAATGCTATTTGTGTTTCTGTTTCATCTAGTCAATAAAATAAAATAAATAGTTAAAATTAATTAAGATTAAAATTAATTAATCAATAATTTTGAAATATTTTGTTATGGCTAATGTATAAATATAATATATAAATAAATATTTATGTTTACTTTCATTTTATTATTTTATTTTATCATTTTATTTTAAACTTATTTTAAAATAAGTCAAATTGATTTTTGGATAAAACAATATATTTTTTTTAATTTAAATACATAAAATATAATTTTTAATTTTTTGGTAAATATTATTTACCTCTATCGATTCTAGGTGGTGGTTTATATTTATATCCTGGTTGAGACCAATAAATAGGTACACTTCCTCGAACTTGAACAAAAGATACTTGGTGATCTTGATACCAAACTAATTGTTCTGTTTCTACATAATTAGCACATTTTCCATTTTCATCAACACCTCGTCTTTTATACCTAAAATCATATACATTGCATTTAATTTATATAAAAACATAAAATGATTAAATTTCCAGAAACCTGGTGCCTGCACGAAATCTACTTCTTCTTGATATAATAGCTAGGTTAAAAATTTCATTTAATGGTTGTCCATCGTATCCTAGTTCTACTTGACATTTCTCAATTTGAATATATCCTTGTATTATAGGTAATATCCAACAATCTGCTTTTTTGCTCTACAATTTACATATTGAAATAAAAAAATGAGAAAAATATATTAAATTACCTAAGTCATCTTACATTTAAATTGATAATATCATGTAACATAAATTTATTCCAAAAAAATCTATCATCAACCATTTGCCATGTAGGTAAACTTTTATATTCTTGATCTATTTGATTTTCTTTTTGGCATAATCTTTGTAAACTATTTGTAATATCTCTTGTTTGACAGAAATAAAAAGAATCTGTCTCTGTAAATATTTTATTTAACTCTTCTAAAATACGTTTCTCAAATTTCTCTTTATCTTTGATACCTGTTTTTTTTGCAACGGTTAACTTAACTTGAGATGTGGCTAGTGCAGCTGCTTGTTGAGTGGTATTCTTGAGGGTATTTGTTGCATTTTTTATAGTACCCCATGTTCTTGCAAAGCCAACTTTTTGAATATCAAAGAGACCACTATTTTTCGTCTTTCTCTTTAACGAGTAATGATGCTTCACACAAGGAAGTAGACCAATATCAACATTTTCTGAACCAAGATGAAGAAATGCAACAGACTTTATTTTGTATACTTTATGACCACCCTGGAGTTCTCCGGCTATTGCTGTTTCTTTAATAAGTATTAAAAGAGTACCTAAAATATTTGCTTGCTCAATTTTACCAATAATTCCATAGAACAAGCCAAGACATTCCAAATCATTTGCATTAGCCCATTCCCAATCTAAAAATATTTCATTATAAATTATTTTTATAAATTATAATTTTATAAATTATAAATTATTTTATTGACCTCATAAATTAAGAGAAGAAATTTATATATTGTAGAAAAAATATAAAAGGTGAAATTGAAGTGAAAATATTAAAATTGAAATTTATAATTTTATATTTATTTTTAATTTTGGATTCCTAATAAAAATAAATATTGAAATCCTTTATTACATAATTATATAACATATAATAATGATAATTATTTTTATGACAACAATAACAAAAATAATAAATTATATCGATGATACAAAGTATTAATTTTTCGAAATAATGTTTGATGATTGATAATATGAACAATATAGGTATTTTACTTGATTTGGCTGAAAATTCACCCGTTTGCTTATTCCACCAAAGACTGTGACTTTCCTTTACAAAAATAAAATGCGTATCACTATGAAAAAGTTCCATTTGATTATAGATATGGTGCTTAGAGACATGAATTTCGTCGTGTCTATTTACTTCAATAATTTTTTCTTCTTATTTAGTTGTCATATTAATATAAAACTGATAATAAACAGTGAGATTGCTGATCAATACAGTACGAACAAGTTCTAAATTTTTATTAGAAGTCGCTACTGTTTTTTACGGACTTCGTTTAGCATTGAAGTTATGGTCTAAAGTTTTAAGAAAGTTAACAAGGAATGAGAGAATAAACGAACATGAAAAGCAAAATGAGATAATTACTTACGTGACAAACGAAGAATAAAAAAAGTTATCAAAGCAAAAATATATAATATGCACAGACGAACTATTTTTTAAGATTATCTGAATGTGTCACTGTGTATATACATAACCGTCCACTATTTATTATATGTAGCTTGACTAATGTTACTGTAGAAAATGTAACTCTCAATTTTATGAATTTAATTATACTATTAAAATTAAATGATATAATACACAAGTTTTATACCATTTAACCGAATGAAACGTTTAATATAACGTGTGTTTCAATATGATATAAGCATACAAAACTCAATGCTTGATAAAATACATAAACATTCTAAAATAAACTTACAGTAAAACAAAAACTGGTTTTAATATTTTAACATTATAAAAAGTAAACAATTTATTAGAAAATAATATACATGAATTTTAATAAATAATATTAATTAAATTTTTAAAATTTAATAAATAAGTTTTGTCTTTTTATTAACATTTTGAAACTCCACTTTTTAAAGAACTATAGGTATGTAATGTTAATGGGAACGAGTATAGCTTCATTTTATTTATTAACGTTAATTCGGCGAAAATTTAATGATAGTCAATGTATCATATTGTATCATTATCAATACTTAATCTCTGTCATGTCGGACTGTGCATGATTATCGCTCGCACGTTGCTAATTTTTATTTTCACTTGCATAAGTTATTATTTTAAATTTTTGTAACTTCTTATTTATAATTACAATACTATTTTTCAAACAAAATCCATTCATTTAAATATAGACTCAATAGTACACTCATATGTGTAAGATTATAATAGTAGTATTTCATTTTATTAATTGATTTTATAAAATAAATAACTTAGAAAAGAAATAATCTTTCCACAAAACTCTTAGCTTCAGCGTGGTATTTGTAATACTTCCCTTATCGTTATCTCTTTTTCTAGTCAAACTTATTAACTTTTAAAAAGCTGTATAATTGAATACATCGTTTCTTTGTATTGTACATATTATTATGCAAGATATTAAGAGATTTAGTTAGTTTGGCACTTTCAAAAAATCGATTTTGTAATTTTTTTTTTTATATTTCAAAAATATTTATAAAATGACAGTTTAATAATCCAATTTAAGTACTCAACGCTCTACGGTGACGATTTCATGCTGAACAGCTATACTTAGTATTTTGCTTTAATATCATTGTAAATAAAATTAAAATTCTAAATATTAGATTGGTTATTGATTACAAGGTTATGAATAGACAAATTAAATAAAGTTGGCTGTGCATGAAACGATCTCCTTTCTTTCCGACTTGGACAGTTACGAAAGTATATTGTAATTTCTATATATTTTAAAAAGAGTGAAAAAAATTATATAAGACAATCAGAAAGGATCAGAATTAAATCTACATGAAAACTATCTATGTTCTAATAACTAATATACCTATCATTAAATGAAACCTAGGGTTTTAACATAAATAATTTCAATCATGATCTTCAAATAAATATGTCTGTACTAAAAGTTTTGCTTCCAATGTATGAGTATTTAACAGGAAGTGAATTATTAATCAGATGTAAACGGGATAATACTAAAAATAATATCAAAACCTATGACAAATGGATAAGTCATTTTGCCCCTTTTCCCAATCTTTACAAAAGATTAAAAATAATTGAATTAAAACAATTTTTTTCTCTTAAAAATATTTTCAATGATGTTATACTTTATTTAGTTCTTCAAAATTTAAAAATGATGAACATAAAAATAATTATATGTGTCATGATTTATTTCATGGACGTGATATAGCACATTTACACCTACCCAAGAGAAGATACGAACAATCTTCAAAAGTGGCTCGGGCAGCTGAAAAAAAGCAGTTACTAAAAAAAATATACTCTTTTAAGAAAGTAGGTGTATTGTATGAATTTGAAATAGTATATTACGTGTAAGTATAAACATTTTTAATTTTTAGTAATATAAGTATCATTACTCAAAATTTAAAATGTTTTTTTTAAAACTAAAATTGTAAAAATAGCTGACATAACTTGAACATAAGTTACTCAATTGATTTGAAATTTTGAGGGTATATAAAAAACACTTTTTTATATACAATTAATATCTATTTTTTGATACTTTAAATACAACAAATTCGATATATAAAAAACAAAAAAATTGGTTTTAAAAGATAATAATGAATTTTTTCAAACGCTTAATTAAACGCTTACAGATTTTTATTTCATGGATTATCTTTATAGGTAATCTATAATCTTGGAAAATGTCAGCTATTTTACAATTTTTTTTTTTACATCCATGATTTAATAATTCAGGGTATCATCTTTATGATTCTTTTCCCCTATTTCTCTATCTTGTCCTCTGCTTCTCCTACCTCTTTTTCTCTTCTACTACTATTGTTTTAGTTTTCTTGCTGCATTTCCTTTTATTTTCTTCCTTCCAATTTTTCCTTTATCTGCATACTTCCTATTCATTTTCTCCGTTTATTTTCACCTCCCGTCAGTGTAATATACATTGAGAAGTAGTCCGATTCCACTCTGTTCATTATCTTAAATCTTCTTCTTCTTCTTCTTCTTCTTCTTCTTCTCCTCCTTTATCTATCTCATTTTTCTTTCTCATAGCCCAGTGTTACTCCATTCGATTGCGCATTCTATCTCCTCTATTTTTTTCGTTAATCACTTTCGTTGTTTTCTACATACCTTATCTCTTGTGTCTTTCGTATTACCGAAATCTATGAACTTCTTTTCTTGACTTATCTTTAGGTTTCCATTTCCAATTATAATGTTCTAGTTGCCATCTCCATGTCCTTATTCCTATATGAGTTTCCACATCTACTATATTTTTCATTTTCTGTTATACCATGTTGATATTGTTATCCCTCACTTTTCTTCCTTTTTATCACGTTCTGTGTTAATCGATCCATTATATCTTCACCAAGTGAGTTTCTAGCTCCTCTCCAATCTTTTCTTCTTCCTATCAGAAAATCTCACGTAGCTCTCCTTATCCTATTTCTCTTCTTGCCCTTATCATATCCCATTCCAATTCTTCTATTTGTATCCTCCGACATTTCTCTTTATTTTTTTATCTAGCAATGGGGCTCTACCAGGCATACATATCCATTTCACTAAATCCTTTACAGAATTCCTTGTCCTTATTTTGTATACTTGCTACGTTCCAATACATCATATTTCTTTCCTTTTGTTCTCTTTTCTCTTTAATCTGCTTTTCTTCTTTCCGTATCTTTTTGAACCATCCCCTACTAACCGTAAATCTTTCTTTTTCTTATCATTTTTCCCTCCTCATTCCTGCTATCTTCCTTTCCTCTTTTGTTTTTCTCTTCTTTACTATTTTTTACTATTTCCTCGTCTAACCAATGAATCCATGTATCTTTATGTCAGATCTTTCTTCTCCTCTCTCTGGCCTCATATTCCTTTTCTTTTTTTCCTCTTATCCGAATATAAATCCTCGACTGACCCCTCCTTTCTTCGAATGCAATATTATATTCTATCTAAATATTCGTAAATTGTTGAACTCAAGGATGGGACTTTGGAACTTAGAGAAGAATGACACCTTGAATCCCGGCAAACGGAATAACCTTTTATTCACAACATCACACTTTCAATGATATCGAATGATTTTGAACGACTCTTATGACTGCCTTATTTGTTCATTCCAATTAACGAATTTTCACTGCAAGACCCTCCCTTTACATCTCGATTTTCATTTTTTTTTTTTTAAGAACAATTATAATTATTACGATTAACGGTTTACATTCTCGAATATCATCAACAATATCATATAATTTTCTACATACAAACAGTATCCTAATTCGATATCTGGTATAAAAAACTTTCGGCTTTGAAAGAAAAAGCCATTAAATTCTATATAAATTTGTAACGCGTAACTATATAATTAATTAATTATTTATGCGAATCCAGCCATTTTCAAACTTTTAAAAGTATAAATTTTTCGCAATAGTAAGTGAAAGAGAAAGAGAGAAAGAGAGAGACAAACAGATAGATAAAGTTTAGGATTTAAGCATGTAAGAGGAAGGGAGAAAGAAGGTCGAAATGGCTTCGTCGCATCAGAACACAAAATTCACTGCATTCACATTTGCACACCCAACCCTTTCATACAATTCACCTCAAAAAAATCTAATTTATATCTTTGAGAACCTCTATTCTATATAAGAGCGTAAGTAAGTATGCAGTAATTTCATTGCGAGTTTTAATAGTCCACACGCTTACGTAACGTGCTTCCCCGCTATACGAAATCTTGGATGCACATCTTTTAGGATTAATTCCCAATCCATCCCTAACATTCGTATTCAATAGTTTGATTTTTTGCATTCATTACTTTTTCCTTCCTTTCTTTATTTTCCATTTTTGTCATCATTAGTTTTCCGCGAGTTCATACAATTACCGTGTCACTAGCCATGATGATGGGTTGAGCTAAGGAAAAAATACACACGTCAGCAATGCGTAATGTACAGCTATGTGACATACGTAACAATATATATAATGTTAATTTTTATTATTTTATTTTAATATTTAATTATTTTTGTAATATGAATAAGTACTTACAATTGTTATAAAATATTAGTTTTTATAATTTTATAAAATTTATAACTACAATATATTCTTGTATTTGGACTTCCGATAATGGTCGGTTATACGAACTGTCGTGTTGCCGCGTGCTCTGAGCAAATTTATAAGTTATAGAAAAAGTATAGAAGGAAAAAATATCAGTGAGTGATCAAAAAGCAGAAGGAAACGAGGTGAAACAGAGAAACAGCAGAAGGTGATAGTGGAAAGGTGCGAAAAGTGACGTGAAAAGAGAAAAGCGAAGTAGAAGGAGCTGAAAATGAGTGGTATAAACCAACCATCGACTATGATGAAAGAGGGCAACTCGCTCCGCGCAGAAAAAGAAGAGGTGGCGCCGCCTCTCCCGGAAGGGAACACCAACCACGGAAATTGATACAAAGCAGGAGAGGGGAAGTGGCAGAAGGAATAATTGCTTAAGAGGGACGAAAAGAGGAGGGTTACAACTACTACTCATAGGAAATAAAAAAATATGAAAAAAGGTGAGTTTTGAAGGGGAAAATGATGCAGAAGAAGGAAACAAGGAAGAAAAGTGAAAAAATTATGGGAGCAAGAAAAAGAGGATAGAAAGAGGGAGAAAGAGGAAATAAGAAGAGAGATAAATGAGCTGAAGAAGAAAATAATAGAAAAAATAAACATAAAAATGAAGGAAAAACAGGAAAGAGAGGAAACTCAGAGAAAATGGGGTATGAAAACGGAATATAGATTGAAAGAGCTGGAGGAAAAGATGGTGGAAATAGAAGAAGAGAGGAACATTAACAAAGAATGGAAAGCAGTAGTGGAGAAATTGTTAGACGGAAACACGACAGAAGGAAGTTAGACGGAGGGGGAAGAAAAAGAAGACACAGACGCAGAAGGGGATAACAGGAGAGGGAATATAATGATCAGAAGGAGCAGTAGGTCGAACCTATCGACAATAATTGGAAGATCTAACAATAGCTGAAACAATAAACAAGATCTCTCAGAATGGAAGACAAGAAATGTAAGATTGATGATGAAAGAGAGGGAAAGGAAAGAAAGGGAGGAAAATGTGGTGGTAAGAGGTGCAAGAAGGGAAGAAGTGGAGAAAAAGAGAATAAATGGGTGGATGAAAGCATTTATAAAGGAAAAACTAAAAGTGGAGACACGATCACGAGCTGCTGGTGGAGTGGCAGTGCGATGGTGACAAAACTGGAAAGGAAAGAGAAAAGGAATGAGGTATTGAGAGCAAGAAGGAATGTATACGGAACGAAGATATTTTTAGAGCAGGATTTAAGCTATGATGATAGGAAGAAACAGGAAGAAATAAACAGCTGGGTTAAAAGACTGAGAAATAAAGGGAAATATGTGAAAGGAGTAAATAGGATTTATATTGATGGGAAATGGATGACACGGGACGATGAGGAGACGAGGGAAATGAGAAGAAGGGAAACGATGGAAGAAAGAAGGGAACATGAATCTGAGAAAGAAGGTAATACAAATGAAAATAAAACGAACGAAAAGGAGGAAGAAAAAAACAACAATAGGATACAACAAGAAGAAGGACTGAAGAATGACAAGAAAGAAAAAGAGACAAGAAGGGACAAAGGCAGACAGAAGCGCAAGAAATAAGAAAAACAGAAGAACAGAAGGATTTAGCATAAAGAAGGGATGGACTGTAGAAGCAGAAGGTGAAAGATATGAGAAAAGAAGGACAAGAAAGACCAACAAAGTAAAAGAGAGCAAACGGAAAAGAGCAGGAGCAAACGAAAAGGAAAGGGATGACAGAAAGATAAGCAGGAATCCGATATACTGGAATCTTGCGGGTTTCTGGGGCAAAGACAGGGAATTATAGAAATATGTAGAGGGAATGGACTACACATGTCTAACAGAAACATGGGTAGATGGAAAGGACATAGAAAAGTGCCAGAACATGCTATCGGATGATATAAAGTGGAAAATAATACCAGCAACTAGAGAAAAGAAGAAAGGAAGGGCGAAAGGAGGCATTATTGTAGGGGTTAAAAAGAATTGAGAAATAAAAATAGAGGAAATGAGGACCTACAAAGGAGAAGGTATGTTAAAAACAAGGATAAAACACAATGGCAGGGAAAAAGCATGGACATATGGGGGATATATGGCAGCGAAGAAGTGGAGAAGCAAATGGATAAAATAGAGGAAGAAAGCTATAACGAGAGCACAGATGTCATAATAATGGGGGACCTGAATACGAGAATTGGGAATGCTGGAAGCTTTATGAACTTAAAGATAGGAGAAATGGAAAATAGAAAAAGAGGAAAAAACTTGATAGAAAAGACAGAAAAAACGAATGGACAATACTGAATGGGAAAAGAGCAGGAGACGAAGAAGGGAGATACACATACGTGGGGCCAAGGGGCAACACGGTAATAGATCTAGCAATAGTGGATAAAGGGAGCAGAGAAATAATAGAAGAATTCAGGGTGGAAGATAGAATAGAGTCGGATCACATGCCGATCAGGATAAGGATAGACTTGAGAGAAGAGAGAAATAGAGAAAGGGAAAATACAAGGAAAGGGGAGGAAGGAGAGAAAAGGAAGATAATTCGATGGGATGAAGAAAGTATAAAAAGATATAGAGAAGCAACAGGAGGAAAATATACAGGTGGGGCGGCAGACAAGTCAGTGGAAGAACTTTGGAAAAACTTGAAAGAAAGGATACAGAAGGTGACTCCCATCAAAGAAATAAAAATAAAGAAATGGAAAATTGGGAAAACGAAATGGTGGGACAGGGAATGTGTAAAAGAGAAGAAAAATACAAAAAGACAATATCAAAAATGGAAAGAAGGAAAGACCGAAAGAGCAGAGTATTTAAAACAAAAAAAAATGGAAAGAGACATGCCAAAGGAAAATAGCAGAGCAAAAATCAAGAGAGGAAGAGGAATTGAAGGAATTAAAAAATGAAGGAGAAATATGGAGGTACCTAAATAAGGGAACCAGAAAGAAAATAAACAAAGCAGGGAAAGTAAGCAAAGAAAAATGGAAACTACACTTCAGGAGACTACTAAACAAAGTAGAAGAGAGACAAGCAAATGAAGTGGAGCAAAATAGTATAAAAGAAAACGATGAGTGGGAAAAACATAAGATTGAAAAGAAGGAATTCTATGAAAAATGGAGATTACTGAAAAAGAAAAAAGCACCGGGAATTGATGGAATAAAGAACGAGATGTAAATATACGCAGGTGGAGAAGTAAAAGAAAGGCTGTGGGAGCTAATAAAAAGGATCTGCGAAGGAGACAAAATGCCTGAAGAGTGGGAAACAGCGATAATCTCGCCAATCTATAAGAAAGGAGACGTAACAACTACAAACAACTACAGAGGGCTATCCCTACTGTCTACCGGTTACAAAATATATGCGAGTATTTTAAAAGATAAACAGGAGGAAGAAATTGCAAGTAAGGGCATAATACCGGAAGGACAAGCGGGATTTAGAGCCGGCAGATGCATAATAGACAATATACACATATTAAAACATCTAACAGAAAGAAAGATAAGGGGAAAAAATCTTTGTATTGTGGATCTAAAGGCAGTCTTCGACACAGTCAACAGAAGAAAGCTCTGGGAAATAATGGAAGGAAATAAGATAGATAGAAGACTAACACAGAAGGTAAAAAGAATATATGAGGAAGCAAGGATAAGAATAAAAACAAAACAAGGTTTGACATACCAGATTAGAACACAAGGCGGGTTGAGACAGGGCTGCAGCCTAAGCCCCCTTCTGTTCAATATATATATAGCAGGGTTAAAAGCAGAGTTAGAAAAGGCGAACATAGGAGGGACGAAAATTGGGGGGAAAAGGATATGGTCATTGGCATATGCAGACGACATAGCGCTGAAGGCCGAGAATAAGGAAGCTATGGAGCAAATGATGAGAATCATAGAAAAGTTCCTAAACGATAGAAAGCTGAAATTGAATAAGGACAAGACAAAAGTAATGACATTCAAAGGAGGGAAAAAAGAGAGAGAAAACAGATGGAAATAGAAAAAGAAGGAAATTGAAGAAGTAGGAAAGTTTAAGTACTTGGGATACACGTTTAATAAGAATGGAGGTGATAGGGAACACATGAAGGAAAGGATACACAAGGGAAGAATTGCCTTAAAGAGAACGTGGAGCCTAGCAGAGAGGAGATGCTATGGTGATATGGAAACAAAAAAAATGTTATTCAATGACTTGGTGAAGGAAGTAGTAGAATACGGAGTGGAAATATGGGGATAGGTAAGAGTGAAAGAAATAGAGAAAATAAAGACGGATTATTTGAGATGAATACTAAAACTGGAAGCATGCACACCCAACTATATAATCTATGAGCAAATAAATGAATATGAAATGGAAATAGAATGGAGAGCCAGGAACAGAAGGTATGAAGAAAAAGTAGAAGGACAACCGAACGGCAGGTTGACGAAAAAATGCTTGATAGAGAAAAAGAGAGAGAGAGAACAGAAAGCGAAGACGACCCAGAGGAGAGATGGCTAAACGGAGTGGGGATAAGTAAGTTGCAAATGGAGATATGGACTCAAGATGGAAAAAACAAATATGATATAGTAAAAAAAAGAAGGAAAGATATAAGTAAGCAGGAGAGGACAAACAGGATAAAAAATGTAACATATAATAAATGGTATAAAGATATAAGGGAAAATGGAATCCCAAGAGACATGTGAACAGAAAAGAAGGATAAAAATATAAAGACAATAGCAAAAATAAGGCGTGGAAATATAACAGCAGGTAACAAATACTGGCAAAGTGAAAAGGAAAGAAAATGCCAGTTATATAGAGAACATAACAGAGATTGGACACAGAGGTTGTGGGAATACGCAAAAATAGAAAATGAAACAAGAGAGATGAGAAAGATAAAGAAGTGGAACGAAAGAAGGATAATTACAAACTTTAAGGAAGGGGTCAAAAACAAAGTCCTACTACACTATATGAAAATAATAGAAAAGAAAATAGAAAGAAAAAGGGAAGAAGAGAGAACAAAAGAGAAGGCTAATGAAGAAAAAAGAAATGGGAATGAACGAATGTAGATGTAAATGAATATATATATGTATAAAGTGAAAATGTAAAAATGTAAAAACAAAAATGTAATATAACTTGTAAATAAAAGATAGCGATATTTATGTAAAGGTAAAGAGAAGTCCATTCCTAGGCCTAAGGCCGGAATTTGTATTAAATAAAATAAAAAATATATTCTTGTATTTTTTTTTAATTTTATGATAAACTATATCTATAATAAAAAAACAACATTTACAGTTTATTATTTAGTGTATTATTTCTCCTTACAATTTCTTTGACTATCGCTAAGATTAGTTTACAATCTGAAGTTTCTTATAAATTACTTATAACCATCCATACTCCTTTTGTCGTAATTGCACATATAATAGTTTCCTTTAAAAACTATTTTTATTCGGTAAAATAAATTAAAAATTATCAAAGGATTATACTCTATCAGAAATGAAAAGAGAGATCGAGCCTTACGTGTTAAAAATGCGTACACAAGGTGATCTGCAAATCTAGTTGATTTCAAATGTACTAAAAGAAGTGTCCGTAAGAAATAAATGAAACGATGTGCATAATCCCCACCAGAACTTTATATTAAGAGGAGGGGAAGAAGGCAGTTTCAATGCACATTTATTTATTTATATCTCTAACTTTTTCATTCATACAATTATCCTTAATACTTATTTTTTTAAAGTATAATTTATTTATTTAAATTTACAAATAATTTTAAAAAATATTTTATTAAAACTTTTATTTTATTATTTTTCAAATAATAAATTAAATTTAAAAACTTATTATCTGATTAATTGATTTTTACAATATAAATACACATGCATGTATATATATTAGCATCCATTTACTTTACTATTTCTATATTCATTTAATAACAATTTTTGGTAGTAGTTTATTTACAATTAATATTCAAATCATATTTTAATAACATATCTATCTTTCTCACTCTTACAAGCTCTCGCCTTTTTTCTCACTCTCACGCTTTCAAGCTATGTTATATATATATCTCATTCTCACATCTTCTCATTCTCGTGCGTGCGCCCTCTGTGTCTCCCTCAATCTCAAGATATGTCATGCCTCTCTCTCTCTCTCTCTCTCTCTCAAATTAATTTTAGTCATAATATTTATAATTTTATAATTATTTAGATACTTAAATATTTTTAATTTAATTATTTATCTCAAATAAAATGAAAATAACCTATTCAATGTACAATTTAAAAAATTATTTATATACACTCGTGAGCGCATTTGTTTATGAATGAAAAGGTTAGAGATGTACATAAAAAATGTGCATTGAAACCGCCTTCTTCCTCTATTTTTAATATAAACTTGTGGTGGCGATTATTCCCATTATTTTATTTATTTCTTAAGGGCATTTCTTTCAGTACATTTGAAATCAACCAGGTTTGCAGCGATCGCTTCGTGTACGCATCTTTAACAAGTAAGGCTCAATCTCCCTTTTCATCTCTGCTGATATTATATTGTAAAGAAAATAAATTAAATATAAACGTTCTATTCATTTTTATTCATTGATCATGTGATACACTTTTTGTCTTTACTTTTTTTACCTCTTCCATACTTCTAATATGTACAATTTTAGTTCATATCCAAAAACTGCCAGGCGAATCGAATTGAAACTTAATTTCAGGGCGGAGGGGGGGTCAGCTGTATATGAGAGAACTGGCAACAAACGGAGTACATGGGTCAAGAAAGGTTTGTGACGTAAAAGAAAGTGCCCGCTCCAATATAATTTAAAATTTCTTAAATTTTATAATAATTATACATAATTATAAACCACATTATTGGATTCAATATAAAAATTAATTTTTCTTCAATGTTAGTGAAATTTAAACAAATTTAGTACAATGAGATCACCCCGTATGTCCCTTTTCGTGTGCCAGCACTGTTAAGCCGGTTCATGTGTTTACTATATTGTTTTTCAAAGAATACTAACCACAGAACAGATTTTTAGCTTATAACAGTTTTCAAAACTCTTTCAACAAGAATATTAATAGCTAAGTGACTGCTACTATAAATCTATATAAAAATTGTTAATTAATGTTAAAACGAGTGTGTGAAATTTGAAAAGTCAGTTTTATTTTTAGAAATAAAAATTTTATGTATATATAACTTTTGAATTTTATTTATATTACAGAGCTACTGCTTATGCTTTTATCATTATAAATATATTTTTAAAATATATTATGCTTTCATCATTATAAATATATTTTTAAAATATATTTGTAATGATGAAAGCATAAGCAGTAGCTCTGTAATATATTTAAAATTCAAAAGTACATCGTAATGGTCAAATTTAATAAAAGTATTTTCAAGGTGAGAGAAATATTATCTTTCTCTTTTGCACCCATAGAACAGACACTAAGAGAACGCTAAACTCCATGTTAAACTTTGGCGTCAAACATGGCGGCAGAAATATCTTCTCTCTCTCTCTCTCTCTCTCTCTCTCTCGCACATATAGAAACACTAGCAACCTCAACATAAGTGCTTTAAAATCTATTGGAAAAAAACGATACCACTACATGTACGAAGCACGAGTGTATTCCCTCGTGCTTCGCATATGTACAGAAGAACGCGTTTTCCAATAGATTTTAAAGCACTTTTAAGAAAATTTTACTCGCGTCACAGACTTTTGAAAGGTTGGCAGAGAAGTCATAAGTGTGAGAAAGAAAGAGCATATTTCTCCCACCATGAAAATACCACTATTTACTTTTAATATTAAATATTTTTAATATGAAATATTGTAATATATGCTTAAGCTTTTAAAATATTTGTTACTAACATTCAATTTAATTAAAAAATATATAAATATATTAAATTAATTAGTGCTCGAAAAAAAAATATTGATAAACTTTAAAAATATTTGATATTTAAATTATATTTTAATCAAAAGTAATATAAATTATTGTTTTAACTATTTTTAAAACAAAAATTATACATAATATTTTACAATATTTGATATTTAAATTTTATTTTAATAAAAAAGTAATAGAAATTATTGTTTTAACTATTTTTAAAACAGAAATTATACATAATATTTTATAATATTTCTTATTTATATGAAATTCTTATTTATTTGTATATATATGAGAAATTTTAAATAATATTATTTTTACAAAAACATTTACTATTAAACTTATTTACTTACCAATAAAATTTATGTCATTAATATTGATTTCTGAAATACTTCATTGAATCTCATCCGCATCACTCCTATATTTATTTGATAATATAAAAATCTATTTAAAATTCACTCACACTAATTTTTAATAACATGGTTATTTCATATTATAAAATAAAAATGAAATGTAAATTCACTCACACTAACTTTATAACAAACACTAATTAATTATATATTAATTTATATTTATATTTACTTAGAAATTCATTTATATCAATTTCACCTGAATAAATAAATTTTTAAGCTTCTTCTATGAAGAAATTTTATAAGAACTAAAAACTTGAAATCTGCTGTCGAATACAAGTGTTTGAAATACTAGAATGAAAACACATGTACCGGGTTACCAGTACCGACACACGAAAAGAGACATATAGGGCGATTTTATTTTGCTTTATTTGTCTAAATTGTTACTAATACTAAAAATAAGAAAGAAAAATTAGTTTTTCAATTGAATATAATCATTTTAACTAAAAATATATGTTATTATTACTAAGTCAAAAAATGTTCAAATTATATTGGGGCAGGCACTTTCTTTTACGTTACAACCTGTCTGTAGCCCGTCTGCTACTTTTGTCACCGCTCTCCCATTTACAGATGACCCCCTCTGTTCGCACCAATAGCTTCTTTGTCAACCTTACAAAAGCTTGTAGGGTGAGTTAAAATATTTTTAAAATGCTTTAAAACCTATTGAAAAAAACGCTATATGTACATGTACGAAGTACGAGGGAATACATTCGTGCTTCGCACATATATTGGTAGCCTTTTTTTCAATAGGGTTTGAAGTACGTATAAAAAATTTTGGTTCGGGCCACGGACTCTGAAGAGATCGTTGGTGTTTCTATATGTGTAAGAGTGAAAGAGTATATTTCTCCCATCATATTTGTTTCCATAATTTAACTTTCCAAAATTTAATTTAACATAGACCTTAGAGTTCTCTAAGTATCTGTTCTGTGCTTAATTTTGTGGACGCACTTTAATAAACTAAGGTGCTATCTCCCAATTTATCTCTTCTATGTTTATCCGTAATCTCGCTATACATCTTTGATTAAAATATGTAAACACCGGTTGTTTAGTGGTGGATAAATATAAAATATCAGCTTTTACTTGTGTACATATTTTATTAAATCAAAAATTAAAATGAAGTAATAGAAACAATTTTTTTTAATTAATATTAAATTATGTACTACACTATTAAATAAATTTCATATTTTAAAAAATTTATGTTTTTATCAATGACCACTTCAAAAGAATTAAACATTGCCAGGAAAACGCTTGTCAGTTCTTTAGGTGACAATGCAAAGATATATTTTGAAAAAATGAAATTATGGTTTCAAATGAAAACAACAAAAGAAGAATTTGATAATGAAGCTAGAAATATCATGACCGAAGACCAAGTACATTTACACAATGAATTTCTTCTTTGCTTATTTAATAAAGTTAGAGGCCTTGTTTTAACAGCTACACCAAGAATATCTAAAATGAACAGTAATCAGATTAATGTACATACATTTAAAGAAAAAAAGTTGCCTTTAAAAAGAAAGTATAAGACAGATAAATCAAATTTTGAACCAGCTGATGTATATGCAGAAGTCTTATGTCAAGCATCTTCGCCAGTTGGTGATGAACCTACAGGTGCTAATAGATCAAGTGCACAAGAATTGATTCTACCAGATCGAACATTTGTATTAGCCAGACTAATGTTAGCTGCTTGGGAAAATAATATGGATGGTGCTGAGGATAATACTGCACATATCATAATAAGTGCCACTCATACTTTCTTAAAAAATATTTTAACAGCAATGCTAACAAGAAGAAAAGGATTTTGTGTTCATGATAAATCTTTTATTTACAATATTGGAGAAACAGTTCCCAGTTCATGGAAACGAAATACATCATCTATCATCCAAGAAATTAGATTCACAAATTCAACAGTTATTGATACTGCTGGACACATGCCAAAGCCAAAATTGTGTATTGAAGATGCTGAACAAACCAAAGCATTTTCATTAGCTTGTTCTAAACAAATATTGTTACCAATTCCTCATTCTATTCATATAATTGATTTACAAAATACTTTGAAAATACACAAGAATCTTGTGAATAATCATACAGTATATGCCACAAATAAAGAGCGACTCTTCACATACAATACACATTCTACAAGAGAAGATTTAGAAGCCCAAAAAGTTTTATTGTAATTTTTCATTTTTCTTACAGCTATTGTAATATAATAAATATATTAAAACTAAAGTTTAAACACTTGAAATTTAATAAAAAATTAAATTTTTTAAAATTATTTCTTTAAGTTAAAAATATTTTTAATTATTTTAATTATTAATCAGTGGTTCAGTTTAGATTAATGAGTTTATATGAAGTATTATGTAATGGATTTGATGAAAATTAAGTCTTTACTAAATACAATTGTTTAATAAATAAAAAAATTATTTTTAAGTAAAATAACCATATGTACACAATTTAAAAATTATAATATAAATGTCCCTATTATTTTTTAAAAGTGGTGTATCTATCGTCATGAAAAATTAGATATGTAAGAAAATTTAGAAATGTTCTTTTATTTATATTATGTGATAAGTAAATTTAATAAAAATTGTACCCGCATAAAATTTTAATATTACAAAGTACTGCATTAAAATTACAGATATAATTGTACCATATCTTTTAATATTATAAAAATTGCTATATTTTTTATTATTTGTTTCTATTTAAAGAAATATAAATGTGAGTTTCAATTTTTAATCTTACTCAACAAAAGTTAAAAATATATTTTTATTGTTATTTTCTTTAAATACAAATACAATTTAATTAATATTAAATACTAATTTGGATTAATCTATTAAAATATCAAATTAAATTGTATAAAAATCAATGTTTATTATTAAATCAATTTTTTAATTATTGAATAGTAAATTATTTTAACAGTAAATGCAATACTTGCACAGATCATTAAGTAAACATTAGTGAAATAGTTCTCAATACACATTTATTCACTTATTATTATATCACTAGTTAAAGTTAAAAGAATAACATTATTTTTATAAATGATCTTTTTCACTATCAAAATTATGCATTATGAGTATGAGCCTCATCACTTTCTGTTCGTTTATTGCTTTTGCTTTTTTTAGATCGATATTCCTCCCATTTCCTGTGATTAAGTATCTGAAAATCTTCTATAGAAGCTATTGATGTCAAATATTTTGATAATTTAAGTAGTTCTCTATCCTTATGTCTATTCAAATGAGCTTGTTTAAAAGCTCTTATTCGAAGCCCTGACTGTGGATTCATAATAAAATTTCTTCTGATATCATCAAACATGATTGTATTTTTGGCTGAAAACTGTTTATATTTTCCCCATATTATTCCTAAGGGCTTTACATCTACAACACCATATTTTGGTGTATAAACAGAAATCATAGCAAGAGAATCTAAGTAAAAAGCTATTTTATAATCTGGATGATTTGAAATACCCAGAAGCTTCATTTTTTCATTAATCCATTTCATATTGGTTGCAGACCAGATTACAATGTCATAGTTTTTATATGCACTTGTTAAAAATTCATGTAAATAAGGTCTCATTAATTCAATTCCAGTTCCAGCCACTGATCTGTGATCAAAAAGTGTATAATCAATGTCAAGAACAAGTAATTTCTTCCCTTCTCGTAGTGGATTTAATTCTTGAATTTTATATGTTTCAATTCTTTTTTGAATTTTAGAAAGATAAATTTCTGCTTTTTCAATTTCCACTTCCTCTTCCTCAATATCTAGATCATTTATTACATCTGGCATGTTTTCTGGTGCTTGACTTACTTCAGCAATATCTTCTTCACGGGAACCCATCATCATGAGTTTAAATCCCATTTTCAAGCCTAATTTACTTATAATATCTGTATCTTGAGCTTGTTTTCCTAATAATAAAAATGTATCAATTTAATTTTTTTTTTTTAATATATATATAAAATATAAACAATATTTATAATGTACATTATGATAAAATTATTTAAATAAAATTAAATATTTGTAATTGTAATTTTATTATAAGTTATAATTTATATTACTAAATTTTCATTGAAACGCACAATTACTATTTGCATTAAATTAAGTTGTTTATATTGTCTTTACAATATAGAAATTATTTATAGAAATTTTTTAAAATTATAAACTAATTTTATATTTTGTTTAATAACCATATATAACCTTTAAACTTAAGATTAAGTAATTTTTGTCTCTCAGGCCTAACACCAGTAATTTTTTGTATTTTCTCTTTTAATGATAAGACTGTATCATTTTCCTCTATATCTGTAATACAATATTCTTCACCGCTCCATTTTACTGTAATTTTTATTTCATTCTCCATTTAATTTACTTTTTTACAACAGTCAAACAAGACGAAATTTATAAAATTTATATATTATTAAAGATGAACAGTAAGACCGTATACGGTGTTAAAGATGAATGGGGATATCTGTTGCAATTTTAAAATCTGGTAACAGATCTTATAGGATATTTTTCAAACTAATTTAATTTACATTCATGTTTTAAGGAGAAATAAATATGCTTTAAAAGTAAGTAAATACTTTTTATGTATTTTTAAATAAAATATTACAAAACAGCGACAATTTACTAAATTTTATTACTCTTATGCTACTTTTTCTTATGATTAAATCTATTTAGTTTGTATATGTATATAGTTCATATATGATCACGTATACTCTTAACATCCACCTTAACCAATATTATTACAGATGTCTAAGATAAATCATTATAATTAATTTTATAGATTTTATGCTACTTAATATTTATTGTCAAAAATTATTGTTATATTTTATATTTATAGTAACGTATTATAAAAGTGAAAAAAAATTTTATTCGCTTATTTATTTTCTTAAAATGATATATTTCTCCTATAAATTGATTGTAAATTTTCACTATTTTTGTAAAAATTTATATATCTATTTACAATTAATACAAATCTGAATATGAAAATAAAATGCAAAAATACTAAACTGTAAAAAAAGAAAAAATTTATTCAGAATAATTTGTGTAACATGAAATGAAACTATATTAAATTGTGAAAACAAATTAGTACATATAAGTAAATAGAGCTAAGATTTATCAATAAAGATTAATGCTACTAAAAATAATGATTGAACAATATGAAAGCGAAAACAGAAGAGTAGAATCAAGTCCATACTCGTTTATTTTTATTTATTTATTGTATTAATAGAGAATAATTTATTTCATAAGATTAGATTGTGAATGATCAATATTAATTAATTATTTTAATGATTCCGTGACAGAATTTGTAAGTTTCCTTTTAAATTGGTAGATATTTTTTATTCTATCAAATAAAACTTATCTAACTTTTATCATCCTTCAAATTCATATGATCTAACACTATTTAACTATGAAATATTTTATCATATCTTAAACTTTATTATTCTCTTTTATGAATGATTTTTATTAAATAAATACACATTTAAATTTTATAATCTTCGTTGTACATATTCTATCTTTTTTATTGTAAATATATCAACTATTCTCATGTGTGTGATTTAAAAAAGGTAATTATGTAAGTGTTCGCATGAGACGTAATACAAATGTAATACAAAAAAGATATCGTGTATGTAATTTTTTGTAATGTTATATTTGTAAATATATTTAATTTATTTAATACTATATAATTGTAATTTTACCTTCTATTTTAAATAATTGTATTTTTTTGTAATACCTCATGTATAACTTAAAAGTAATTATATATGCAATGTTAATACGTTTTATAATAAATATAATATTAAGATATATATTATGTGTATGTTAAGTGAAATTGTAATAAATATATCAGTAAAATGTGTTGTATATGAATGTTTGAACTTTGGCGTTAGTTATTTATTTACTGGTTTCTGCAGCTATTAGCCAAAACAAAGATTAATGAGAGAAGGAAAGGGAGTGAAGTGGTACGAATAAATAGAGAGTTTACTTTATATTTTTATTGAATTAATTTATTATAAGATATCCGTCTGGCGTAAAAATCCCCACATGGGAGGAAAAGTTGTCCGTTGGTTCCCTGTCGTCGAACCCGTGGCTCCACTGAGGCCGTACGGGGGGAAGTAAAGCCACCTCCTTTCTTCAATGAGGTAAAACGGATTACCGCCGATTATGGTGAATTTGCGGGTAAAGCAAGACGCCGACATCTCAAGCATCTTCCGCCACTACGACGCCCACACGTCGTTGAAGAAGCTGGAGAGAGATGCTTTATTAGAAAGGCCGCTTCCCTTCTGTTAAAACATCTCACTGCAACTCAGGGAACCAGGTTATTGACACAATTATACACAGAGATTATACTGAGAAGTCACGAGATTCAAATTGAATTTCTCACAAAGCATGTCGTGCAAGAAGTTTTTACAAAGTTTTTAAAAGGTTCGAAGAGCATTCGATAGCAATTCGAAAACAAATGAAGCCGCAGCTTTTTTTGTCGCTAAATCCTCCTCTCCCGCTTCCTCCTCATAAATCCAAATAAATCATAATGCGCATCCGACCGTTTTCGGAAGAAGGGCAATTGAATAGAGCAAGCGGTTGCAATTTCACCTCGGGATAATCCTGCAAGGGACTCGACCTGGATTTGTTTGCACGCAAACCCAGGTGAGTCGCGAACAATGAATATGAATTGGTATTGTAATAATTTAGCAGTAGAATAAGTTTTAAGTATTAATAAAAGTTACTTTTGTTATTAAATAAGTTATTTAACGTATATAAAACAATAAATATAATATTACTTAGTATTTATATTTGTGTTTTAAGTAAAATTTTATTTAAAACAAAAGTTATTGTGCATGTAATATTTAGATCAATAAATATAATGATATATGTATGTATTTTATCTATTTAAGGATTTACTTGTAAGTTTAATAATAATATATTTATACAATTTAATTTTACAATTTATTATAATTTTATCAAATATCTATTGTTTAAACTCATCTTACTATTAGATTTCTTGTTCATTTAATATTTTCTAATAAATGTAATTTAATAGAAATACATTTTATGTGTATGTAGTAATGATATGTAATTTCAACAGAATTATAAATTATAAATTTTATTTAAATAAAGTACCTAACTATAATATTATTATATTAAGTGAAGCGTCAACAAAGTTTTATAAAATCACTAGTTTGTATAATTTAATATTTCCAAATGATTTATCATAATTAAAAATTGTGATAAAAATATTATATTATATTATCAATATTTTTTATTTTATTTTCAATAAATAATTAACTAAAAATATTATTTAGACCAATACAGAATAATATTATGCTTTATACATATTCATTTTCTTACAAATATTAATTTCTATGCATTATATTTATATTTAGATAATTTTTTTAAAAAATCAAAATATATAACATATTTTAATAAATAATAGCTTAAAGTATTTATAACATTTACAAAATTCTTGTGAATAAAATATAATATATTGAAAAAAAAAAAAAATTTTCACAATAGCTTTTAAACATGAGTGCTCCACAACACTCATAATAAATTAATGACATAAAGAACAGAAAATTTATTACATTAATTTGAGGTATAATATTTATGATTTTATAATAATTATTTTAATATTTATTAATTTAATATTATTTTAATTTTTTATTTAAATATTTATTTTGAATAAAATAAAAATAAACTATACAATGTACATAGTGAGAAAACATTTATGTACATTAATAATGAGCAGATCTTTTTATGAAAGAAAAGTTTAGTCATGTACATAATGAAATGTACAACAAAACTGCGTTCTTCCTCTATTTCTAATGAAAAAATGTGGCAGTGAATCTGTCCATTGTTTCATTCGTTTCTGATGGGTATTTCTTTTGGTACAGTTGAAATCCACCAGATTTACAGCGATCGCCTCGTGTACGCATTTTTAACACGTAAGGTGCAATCTTCGTTTTCATCATTGTTGATATAATAATACATTATAAAATGTACATTCATCACATATAAAATTGTAGAAATAAAATAATCATGGATTTAAAAAAGAAATCATTTGAACAAGTATGCCAGGAAATAATCAAAAATAATCTCGAACTAACAGCTTTGATACAGGTTGTATTTTTCTAAATTATTAAATAATATATAAATATTAAATTTATCATAAGTTTAATAAGAAATTAATTTTTAATAATTATGTAATGTTTATTATATGTTGAAGGATATCCAAAATTATATTGGACCATTAGAATATTTAAATGAGTTGAATAAAAATGGTAGAGAAAAAATTGCGATACTTAAAAATAATATAGAACAATTACAAGACTTAGCAGACTGTGAACGCGATAAAATAAAAAAGGCTAAATTATATATGGATATTGACAATCATAGAGGACAATTGACTACAGCAGTAATTGCTTTTCGGAAAGCCAATGTTGATTGTGCTTGGACAATAGAAAATATTTCAAGAAGAAATTTGTTATTTAAGTCTTCTGAAGAACAAAATTTATTAAGAAAAAGAAAAGAAAACAGTGTAACAAAAGTATCAGCTCAAATAACAGAAAGACTTTTAGATATTTCAAAATATTTAGCTGAAACGACACAAAAAAGTGCAGAGACCTTAGAAACATTGGGTTATTTTTTTAATATTTTAATTACATTATTATTTTTTAGTACTATAATTTTAAAGATATATTTTTTAGTCATATCATCTGATAAGGTATCCAGTACCAAAAAAGAATTAGAAGATCAACAACAAATCATTGTACAATCAGGAAAATTACTAGGAAAATATGGTAGACGTGAAATTACAGATAAAGCATTATTAATATTAGCATTTGTATTTTTTCTTGCTTCTGTATTTTATATTATACAGAAAAGATTATTCTAATTATAAAATTTCTGCTTACATATACTGTTCACAATTATTTTTATAATACATTTTTCATAATTTAATTTTAATAAATAATGCAAAGGATTAAATAGTTTAAAACATAGTAAAATTCATTTTGTATTCATATAATTAAATCAGTAGTATCATATAATATTAATTTAATATTTTTAAAACAGATTAATGAAGAAACTTTTAAAAAATAACAAAATTTTTTAGATTGTAAAATTAATAAATTAGTGCTGAACAAAAAAAAAATAATTTTAGTTTTAAAGCGTATAAAATTTAATGTAACTTCCTAAAAATGATGCTCATTGTGTTCATGTTTATTAAAGAACATATTTTTTTATATTATTATATAAATAGTAGGTAAATTTTATTTAAACAATAAAATTATGAATTGGCTAAATGTATTATGAATTAGATTTATACAATAAAATTTTTGTAATTATGTGAAATATATTATTTAACTAAATGTAAAAGTAATTTGGTGATTTAAAATAATTTAATCAAGTTTTTAAGAAATATGCTCTTTCACTCTCGCACTTATCGCTTCTCTGCCCACCTCTCAAAAGTCTGTGGCCCAAGTTAAAATGTTTTATAAGTGCTTTAAAACCTATTGGTAGCGTTTTTTTCAATAGGTTTTACAGCACTTATAAAAAATTTTTAGATCAAGCCTCGAATTCTTCAGAGGAAGGTAGTGTTTCTATATCTGCAAGAAAGAAAGAGCATATTTCTCCCACCATGTTTGCTTCAAAAACTGAACATGGATCTTAACATTCTCTAAGCATCTCTTCTGTAGTTTATACAGTGATTATTAGACCACCTATCATCCAGCCCAAATCCATTTTTTTTACAGTTTAAAACTAAAAACGGTGAATTCCCATGTATTTTTTTTGCTCGAATTTGATCCACCAAAATATTGATTAAATACTTAGACCATTCCTTATAAATAAATAAAAACCACCATGATTTAACAAAATCTCCGATCACAGATAACTCATAAAAAACGAGTTTTCGGCCATAAAACTATTATAAAATAATTGATACTGAACAGTCCAAATTTACAAGCGCATATAATTTATTTATTCTAAACAAATAAAAAAATATAACCTAACAGAGGAATCTACTTATCCCATTACCATGTTGTGTAGAATCATTAAAGTACAAAAATATAGTTCAGCTCAGAGATAGATAGATATGTATCTATTGAAGAACAATACTATACTGATACTAACTAACGATAGAACTTTTCTTTTTCAAAAGAAAGTCATCCTCTCACATAACAACTTTAATTTTAATTTAACCAATAATTAAATTTACTTTTATTTAAATTCAGTAAATATTAATATTGGTCTTATTACTAACAACAAATCCCTTTTCTTTTGCGCGTTTCATGATTGAAATTCCAGTTAGTTATTATCAAACAATTAATCAAAACTCTTAATCCATGCACAAAAGAAAAACATTGTTTTATCGATTAGTATAGAAACTACACTTGCTGATATCTCACGGCGGTACTTCATAAATAATTTATTTTTCACTATCGTTACTTTACATGTGCATTTTAATATATATATATATATATTAAATACACTTTCGTGTTTCTATCTCTCTCACTCTAGTTTACTTACCTTAGCAGCGCCTACTTCGACAAAACATCCTCTAAGACAGTAAATTAATATGGTACCGGGTGACCACATGTTGACAGTTTGTCAGCAAATAATAAAGTTATTAATTTCCTTAATTACTATGAGGACCAATCTGTAAGAATAAATATTATAATATAAAAATTTATTATTAATTACTTACTATTATTTCAAGTGAAAGGATTTAATTAGTGTTACGTACGTAACGAAATTCGACATACTTTAACTAACCTACAATTCAAAAGTTGCAAATTACCACATAATATTGGTAACGATCGGGATTATTAAATAGTTGATCGACTTAAATTTTTGGACAAATAGCTTTAATTCACAAGATGTGTTGAAATAATAAGCAATAATTAACTTTTATTCAAAGAATAATCAAGCATACAAAATGAATACAAAAGGTAGTGGGAGAATTCGCAAATTTGCAGCAGAAAGAGTATAAAAACTCAATCAAGAACATGCAGAAGGGTTCCCGGTCCGAATCGAGTACGAAGTAATGCGTAATTAATTAAAAAAGATGAGAAGAGTATCATAAAGACAGTATTTTAATAAACGGTCACAATTAGGGTACACTTGATATATCACGAACCACACATACCCAAATCAGAACAAGCACTCTCTTCCGATTATTTACAATAAACGAAAAGTCGTGAAATCTAATTGTCGTATTATTCATTAATGTAACCCGATCCTCGCAAAGACTGAGTCGATTTGACCGACTCAGCTACGGAGGAGTAGTAACCCGGAGCTAAATGAAATAAAATATATACATATATTGATAATATTTAAATACGTAACATTAATAATGTTAAAATAATATATTTTATCTCATCATAAATTGAATAGAAAAAATATAGAAAATAAAATAAATCTTTATATATTAAAATTAAATGAAATGAAATAAATAACAAATTTGATTTACAATGCAATTTATTTATTTTTTTCATCTCTGAAAATCAAAATTATTTTTTGAATTACATTTTAGTATTTCGGCGTCAGCTAATCGGTAAATTGCCAATTACATTTATTTTTAACATAAGTAAAATCGCGAATCATACATTATGTTCTTTACCCCCTTTCAGCTATTGCAAAAAACTTACTTTCTCGGCATAAAAACTGCCCGCTTGCTTTTAAACGTAAAAAGCCAATACATGCTATCCACAATTATTTTAATTTTTTTGAAGTTATCTTACATTTATATTTACTTATCAGGGTTTCGAATGCAAATTATATACAACTCATACTAAAAAATTTATATTAATAATTTGTATTTACAATATCCTCTTAAAATAATAATTTATGGAAAAAAATAATATAAATATAAATACATTTAACTTTATTTAACTATATTCAATTAGAATAATAAATATTTATAATAAATTACTTAATTTACAATACATATATATTTGCCGTTAATTCTGTATAATTTCTTTTTTTATAATACATTTAAAAATAAAAAAATTTGTTAAATTTTTTATCGAATGCTTATTCGGTGCATCTGTGATGTGATAGACGACTTCTCGATCTTACTTTATGTTTTCTCTCCCTTGGTCTCACTTATTCTGTGTACCTTTTCTACGCTAGATGCTCTTTCTCTTTCTTTTACACAATATGTAGTTAAAATAAAAAATATTAATATATGTGAAAATGTGTTTAATTTATACATTTCTAATTTTTAAAATGATAATTCTGATATTTACAAAAGCTAAAATTTCGTAAGTCGTTGTTCAGTAATGTGATTCTATTTTAATATAAACAAATTTATTGTTATTAACTAATTTTAACTATTATTAAGCTACCGGTGATATTAATACACGAAACTGAATTTACAAAGTACAAGGTATCCTTTTAAGTGGATTCAGAAGCGGAGGTTTTTGTAACTAAGGAAGGTAGAATTAAAGCGCCAGAACTGATAAATAAAAACATAATAAGAATGATACACGGATTTGCATATGAAATATGCTTGCCCGTGGGAAGCATATTGATAAGTAAGAGTTACATGTAGTTCCAGATGATCTAACAATCGATGCAGAAAAAAGGTTTTTAAATTAGGAGATATATTGATACCTTTTGGTCACGATAAGAATATTGAAATACCTACCAAAAAAGAGATAAATGTTTATATGGATGATATCATGGTTTTTTTGGAAACCATCGAAGAACACATACTATATTTGGAAAAAGTATTACTGAAACTAGATAAAACAAATTTAACGATAGAATAGAAGAAATTCCATGTTCTTAAACACGAAACCAAGGTATTGTCACATATACCCGGAGTGAAGAAAATATTCACGAATCCAAAAAAATAACACTATTCAAGAATTATCCGACCCTAATAATAGCGAAAAAAATTAAACAGTTTTTAAGCTTTACGGGATACTGTCGGCAAGTTTATAAAAGATTACGCGAAAATCAGCCTACCCCTCTTAAAAGTAATCAAAAGCGAAATATTATATTATTGCGACAGAAACAGCAGGACGCGTATCATAAACTAAAAGAAATATTATCATCAATAAATTCACTACGTTACAAAAAAATATTAAATAGAGCATGTAGTAGGATAAAATCACGTTTTAAATTCCGTCGAATATTAAGTTAGCAGATCCGAAGTTTTATAAATCTTCAGAAATTGACGTTTTAATTGGTGTTGAATTATTTTTTTAACCTTTATGTGTGGGGTAGATTCAATTTAATAATAGCGCGAAAATAATTAAGACAAAATTAAGGTGGATAGTCTGAGGCATAGTCATGGATGGTGTTAAGCAACTAACAAAAAATGTCTTTTAGCGATGGAAAAAATTCATAAAGAGTTAACAGAAAAATTTTGAAAGAGAGAAAAAATTCCCGAAAAATAGTTCTTTTAAAACGAAGAAATGATCGTAGAAAATTTTTATAAAAATACTACGCGGTGCGATCGTGAGAAAATACATCGTAAAATTGACATTTAATGAGAAAATATAAACTCTTAGATAATCGTTTAATTCTGCATAACGCCGTTTTCTAGTGCTCGAAATTAATATATTAGCCAGATTTATCCAACGAATATTATGCAATTATGCAAGAATATAAAGTTGTAACACATGATCGAGTTGCTGAACACAGTGAAAAATTCAGATTACTACATGTCGTATCACGCAGTTATTAAAGATTTTAGTCAAAAAACAAAGATAAGAGTTATCTTCGATGTATCGGTTAAAACAAGTACAAATACTTTCTTAAACAATTGTCGCAAGATTAGCCTAAAGAAAAAACAAGATTTATTTAAAATACTGATAAGATTTCGAATACAACAATATTTAATGACTGCAGATATTAAGAAAATTTATCGTCAAGCTCTAGTTGATAAACGTGATACAAATTTTCCAATATTATTATATCGTGAGAAAGTCGATGATCTCATAAAAATTTATCGCGTAAATACTATCACCTACAGTACTACAGCGGTACCATTTTCAGTTATTCGGATATTAACCGACGACGTTTCTTCGACATTTCCAAGAACGTTAAATTTAATCCATCAAGAGTTTTACGTTGAAATTATTTTGACTGATATAGTTTCTGTATCATAACAAAACGAAGTATTCTGTTGAATATTACCAAGCTTTATGGTTCAATTGTATTACTCAGTCGAATGATAATTTTAGCGAAATTAATTATACAATAGTTGTGGTCATGTGAGTGTAGTTGGGATTATTGGTGCAAAATTCATGGATTTTCAGACGCTTCAGAAAATATTACGGAGCCTGTATCTATATTATATAAATAGATGAAAAAAAAAATTATAAGATAGAATTTATTGTGTGTTAATACGCGTGTAGCACCTTTAAAAACAATATCACTGCTGAGATTAGAATTATATGGTGCATTTTTAGTAATCAAATTTTGAAAACGATTTTAGTAGTGTGGTGCAAAAATATTGAAAGTGTAAATCTATGGACTGATTCTTTAATCACACTACAATGAATTAAAATACTGTCACATCATTTGAAAATCTACGCAACTAATTGTGTATCTGAAATAAAAAACAATTCAGATATCAATGCTCGGAGGTATGTGCCATCACAAGACAATCCAATAGATTGTAAATTAAGAGGCCAACGTCTTTCGGAATTATTAAAAAGAAAATTTAGAAGGAGGTTCCCGGGTATCTTAGAAAAGTAACAATGCCCGAATCCAATTTTTCAACGAATGCCTATCACAGAATTAAGACCATTAATATTGATGCAAGTTCCCGAAGAACAACTACTTTCAAAAGTATTAGAAAGATATTTAAATTTTGGTAAATTGAAGCGCGTTGTGGCATATGGTAGATATAGGCATCAGGGATTAGTTGGTAACCCCTCTGCTAGTGAATTGAAACAATCATTAACTTGAATAATAAAGCTAATGCAATATGAATGTTTTAAACCTGACGTGGGTGAATTGAAAAATAAAGAAAATAAAAAACGAAATGAGATATCAAATGATATAAAAGTATTGAATCCCTTTATCGATACTGAGGGATTAATTCAAGTGGAAGGACACTTAATAACGCTGAACTACCATATGATCAAAAACTTTCTATAGTTTTGCCAAAAAATTACCATGTTCCCAAGCTAATTATAATGGAAGTGCATATGCTAGGTTTGCATTCGAGCTACGTTGCATACGATTCGAGAAAATTATTGACCGATCGTAAACAAACGAATTATAAAAGGATTGTTGAGAAATTGTTTCAAATGCACTCGTGTAAAACAGAACTGAAATAACGTTTACAAAAATTCCTTTTTTCGGCAAAATATGTCCTAAAAAACTACTCAATACAAGGTATTGTTTAATTTTATCTAAATACATGTATTGATTATATAGAATAAAAAATACATGTATTAATCAAAAATCAAATTTAAATTAAGCAAATTTATATTAATGAAAAAAAAGAATGTTGAGTGAATTACGTTGAGTAATTACAGTTCATTTAACTTACTATTTATGTAATTAATAAAAACGTATAAACTTATTAATTTAATTGTTTTTTATTTTTTAAAACATACACTTATTAGTTTAATTTATAAAAACATAAAATTATTAATTTCATTTATATAAATACAAAATTTAATATTAACACTTAAATATGTAAGTTATGTATAATAAATTTGACAAAAAGGGAAAACAAATTGTGTCGGTAAAGCGCATTTAAGTTTATTCATTCAACCTGTACAATTTCTTCTCGTGAGTAAATTCAGCTCCAAACCGTAGAATTTCCGTGTATGAGTATTTCAGCCACACTCCGGATATTTTGGTTCCCTTAAACCAGAGATGAAAAGAGAGATTGAGCCTTACATGTTAAAAATGTGTACACGAGGCGATCGCTGCAAACCTGGTTGATTTAAAATGTTGACGCGCGCAAAGGAAAACGCTCGTGCACGGCCCGCACACACAGGTAGCCACAGGAACCAACACGTCCACTTGCACGATTGGGACTTTTCCCGCCGATCGCCGATGCCCCTGATTGGCGCGGCGGGAGTTAACGAAACGGAATAAAAGGGTTGGAGATCACCGACGAGGGTCAGACAAGAACGGGTGTTCGAGAAGGCCAAGGGCACTCCGCGTCCTCTCTCGCCCCCCCGAACCTATTTTGAACCAAACACGCATTTTTTTTTAACTCATCCGCACCTTTACTCCCCGCACGCCTCCGGGCGACAGATACCAAATCGTCCTTCTCAGGACGAGAGACTCAACGTAGGAGGTCGAAATACACCCGTCCTTCTCAGGACGGCAGTGCAAAGACTGAGTGTATCGAGGACTGACGCCTTCCCCTCCACCTAGGAGAAGCGCACGAGTCAATGTACTAACAGAACTGCCCGTAAGAAATGAATGAAACGATGGGCATAATCCCCACCACAACTTTATATTAAGAATAGGGGAAGAAGGCAGTTTCAATATACATTTATTTATGTACGTTTCTAACCTTTTCATTCATAATCAAATGTGCCCACGAATTTACATAAATGATTTTTTACAATTATTTTACAATTATAAAAAATTATTTTCATTTTATTGAAGAAAAATAATTAAATCAAATACATTAAGTTTAAGTTTTATTAAGTGCCTAAATAATTATTATAAAATTATTAATATTATGACTGAAATTAATTTCAGAAATGTGTGACAGTTATATATTTGTGACATTTATATATTAAGTATTGTGATGTGATTATGCATAAAAAACTTTTATAAACATTATTTTTTGTTTAATATATTGTATTTTTTTTACAAAATTTTTGAAAATATTATAATACTATATATGCTGTAAGCGATGATTATATTTAAAAAATAAAATAATTTATTTAATAGCAAAAGTGACATATTATTATAGTTCTAACTTATTTTACTGATACATTCATACAATACTAATTAATATTTGTATACAAACAATTTTTCTCTCTATTTATTAAAATTTCATTTAACATATATGTACAATAGATTTTATTATTACATATATTATAAAACATATTAATAATGTACATATAATCACTTTCAAATTATACATGAGATATTAAAAAAAATTACAATTATGAAAAATACAATGTAAGACTACAATTATACAGAATTAAATAAATAAAATTATTTACAAACATAAAACATTACAATAATATTATAATGAGATTATCATTTTTATTTTACATAATATTTAAAAAATAAAATAATTTACATTTATACATTATGTTTCTTATATTTGACATCAGCTTAAAAAAAACATGTACATAAATTGTGATTACATAGTTACATTGATAAACTACTTTTTAAATTATAAAATGTATTACATAAAAAATTAAACATGTATTTACACTTATAATTTACATCATTCTAAAATTTGACAAAAATTTTTTTTGTTTTATTTACACAAGATTTGCATACATTTTATAATTTAGTGATATCTATAATTTATTTAATTAAAAAAGACTTTACACTTTTTTTTAATACAATAATAATAAATATAATAATATAATGCAATTGTTAATGATTTTAAAAGTAAGTAAAAAAACAACAAAATTATATATGTAAAATATTTTTTAATTTTCTATTATGTGATAAATTATTTCTTGAAGCTCTCCTACTACTATTATAATCTCGTGCGGTGGCATGAATTTTTACAAACAGTAAAAAATACAAAGCATATAATCTGTGTATATAACAATTATTTTCTTTATTGAACCATTGTGGATATTTTTTTTTACTATTTCTTCTATTAAATTTTGTAATATATTTAATAAATTTCTTTTTTGCCAAACGCTTTCATGATATAGTGTGAAAGCTTCAAGTTGACTATTTACAATTTCAACATATTCATCTGATGGTCGAGTTAAATATGACGAATGAGAAATTTCATCAATCGAATGCGAATATTCTCTAAAGGATATATATTTTTCATTAATATTTAAAACATCACTTGCATTTTTTGTTATATTTTTATTGTTATATTTTATATTTCTGAATACATTTTCTTCATATATAGCCGGCAAAAAATACTATCCCATTTTTTTCGAATAAGTATTTTTCACCTATCTCAACTATATTATTTTCGTCCGTTTCATCAAATAAATTCATTAATTCAAGCGCTTGATTTATTTCAAAAGTTTCATTTAATTCTACATTATCTAATTTGAAAGTTACATCAACTACTTTATTATTAATAAAATTAATATTATTTATTTGATTATCTTCATTTTCTATAAAACTATTACAATTGTTACTTAAATAAATTAAATTTGTTGATAAAATATGCCTAAAGGCCAATCTATAAATACGGCAGGTAGGATTTGGATTAAAGCCTCCCCTTGCCCGTAATTTTGAATGAGCATGCTCTACAGAATCTTGATTGCAAAGAGCTGTTGCTAATTCAAAATTGGGATAAATGAAGTTAATGTCTTCAAATACCGATAAAATAGCATTTACATTTTGTTTAACTCCCGGAAACAAGGTGGCTTCTTACATTTAGAATTATTGTTAATTGTCCATAGTTCAGACCAATCAACAAATTCTTTTAATGTCGCTTGAATGTCAGGGTTATTTTTTGAAAGTGGACGTTTCTGCTTATGAACCGTTCGCAAATAATACGAATTACATGCATCAATTACACGATCCATTTTTTCGACAAAATCGGCCGAAACTCTTAAAGTATTGGAATTTGCCGAAACAAATGGATACTCAGCAGCTAATTTAATCGTACAAGCCAATTTTCGGCTTAATAATTGAAAAGAATATTTCACTTTCATGGATTCAAAAGAATTAGGAAAAAATGTACATTCGTTAAATGATTTAATAAATTAGAAGTTGTATGGGATTTATCGTGTTCCCATGATAAAATTAAATCGCTCAAAGAAACTATAATCAAATTCTTTATATATATATTTTTATATGTTCTTAAATGTGAAATTAATCTTTTAATTAAGTGCGGCCAATCAAAAATCGCATAATATTTTTTAATATTAAAATAAAAAAAAGGTTTATCCGCGGTAACATCAAAAGTTTTAAATAATTGTTGATTTACGACGTGTTGATCACACGTAATGGTCCGTACATCAGCACCGCATTCCCGTAATTCATTAAGAATGTTGGGAATAATTTCTATTAATTACTCGCACGAAATCTTGTTTTTCGTAAAATAAAAAGCCACAAATTGACTCCACCTATTTTTTGCATTTAAACTATCAACAATAAATAATAGAACATGCTTTGCCACCGAACGGCTTCTACAATCTAATCCTAAATCAACAAGACCTTCGATCAAATCTTGTTTTTTACTGTATTCTTCGAATTGCTTAATCGACATTTCGTAAAATTTCAAACCACATATCCGCTCCTCGCTATTTAATTTATTTAAAAAATCATTTAATTTTAGGAAAATAATTTTATTTATACCCGGTTAAACTTCTAATTTTGAAAACCATCTCCGAACAGTCGTTTCATGTGGTAAATTTAAAACGGCGGAACGTAATTTTGAATAACACGAAGCCGAATAAAAATACATTTTTTTCGCCAAATCTTTTTCATCATTCGCGTGTCTCTGATTGTCATGCAATTGTAATTTTATCATAGTTTTTGCGACCGGTTTTAATTCTTTACTACAAATAAATTTTTCTAAATTAAAAGTATCATTTCTTTTTAAAAATTTTTTTTTTAATCTGCGATTTTTTCTAATTTCTAAAATTAATTTATGTTTCAATTCTTTAACTTTATTTTCTAAGTGTAAATTCGTAGTTTTTAATTTAAAAAGAAATGATTTACAGTTTCCTGTACATGGTTTTTTTTGTAAAGGTGATAAATACACCTTGAGAGGTTTCTTATAATTTTTTAAAACGCATTTATCTAAATTTTTACTTATTTTTTCGGTTTTTTGATTTCGATCAGTTGTGATCTCGGGTAACAATCCACGATTCTCTTTGTCACGTTGCTGAACTGGTAGTTGTTGTTGGGCTTCCGTTGTAGATAGTGTTGCAGAAGTTGAGGCAATTGCTTGTTCATTTACCTTTTATTAATAAAATAAAATAAAATGATAAATACAACATTATCTAAATTTTAAAATATTTTTATATATATTATTATATATTTCTTTAATTATATAATTATATATATATAATTATATAGTTATTACAACATATAAAATTTATATAAAATATAATAATTATATATACCTGTTTTTGTAATATATTTTGAGTTGAAGTCCAATGAATAGGATTTGTATTCAATTCTAAACGCATGTTTTTCCCTTGAAATAAATCTTCATTCTTAAAATGCTTGATACAAAGCCCAGCATGCCTTACCGATGTCCGTGTCCATGTTTTAAGTTTTTGATTACCTAAATGAAAAATTTATTTTTATAGAAATGAATGATATATACACGTTTATATTATACAACAATATATACACAAACACTCTCTCTCTCTCTGTCTCAAGCTCACTCATTCTCGAGTACATACACACACACACTCTCTCTCTCTCAAGCTCACTCATTCTCTTGTACATACACACACTCTCTCTCTCTGTCTCAAGCTCACTTATTCTCAAATATATACAAACTCTCTCTCTCTCTCTCTCTCATGTACTGATAGTCCCCTATTGATTGTATACTATTTTATAAAATATTTAAAAAATAAAATTATTTACCTGTGTTTTCTATCCATATTTGTTGATGCACAACTGCTGCTGGAAATCTAAACAGTTTAAAATTGTCTCTTGTGTTAAAACAATTTAAATATTGGCACTTATCATAAACACTAAGCTTCTTCATTTTTTCAATGTTTAAAAAAATATATAATAAAATGAGAAAAAAAATAAAATTATATGAATAATTAAGAATTAGCGAACTTTATAAAACTTTTAATTTAAAAATTTAAAGCTTCCACCACTCATCGAAGTACAATTGAAAATGACGGGTTTGTTGTTGTTTAAATCAGGGAAAACTATGAGCTAAACGTTTATGCTTATATAAAATTTAAAGATCCTCGGAATTAACCGTCACTACTCTTTAGAATGTAAAATTTAGATTCATAAAAAACAATAACAAATCGAAATATCCAACGTAAGATAGTATTGGTTTTCTTAAATATCATTAGAGTAGCCGCGATCTTGAAAACAAAAACATAACGCTACATATATATAAAAACATACACAAATTACATATACTAATTGAAAAAAATTTAAAGGGACAGCTATTTCATATTTCCAAAACGCGAAGCAATAGTTGAAAGTTTTTTAAAGGGACAATTATGTACGATGAATAAAAAACATAAATATTTATGTGAATAAAATGTATAACCATATTTATTTCAAAACATACATGAATTGTACCTGATGATTATTTATTAGCGGTCAACTATTTAGTAAGGATAAAACCAAATTAATAGTGATGTGGATGAAATCTAAATGATATATAAAATATTATATACTTAAAATAGTCATGATATTCATATACAGATTATAAATAGTGTCAGAATCCATGTTTGATATAATTTATTATTAAAATAATCGTGGAGGGCTCCCATACCTTTATACATATCTGCATTTTTTGAAACTGCACTTAACAAATTAAAGGATATTATATCTGAAAATTTGTAATTGTTTTTTAGATTTTAATAACATTTTAAAATTATGATATAAGAAATAAAAAGATGCAGAAATCATGTACAACGTTGTTTTTTTAAACAATATCGGTTGGGTTTGTGATTCTCACATATTTATAAATACACAAATTTTTTGAATTTGTATTTAAAAATTTAAATGTTTCAATTGCTGAAAAATTGCTAAAACTTTTTCTAAAACATACTAGATATAAAAATATTTGTTAACTTACCAATTGCATTCTTAAAATAGTATGTTTAGCCATGTATCATTGTATAAGTACCAAAAAAATAAAATTATAACGCCTTGTTTATCCTGAGCATGAGAGAGAGAGAGAGAGAGAGAAAGATAGATAGATAAAGATAGAGAGAGAGAGAGAGAGAGAGAGAAAGATAGATAGATAAAGATAGAGAGAGAGAGAGAGAGTATGAAGCTGCAAGAATGGGTTGATACAGGTGAGAGCTTTTAAGAATGACAGAGAAAAACTTGATGCGTGAATATGAGAGAGAGAGAGATAGAGTAGGAGAGAGAGAGAGTGAGAGAGAGAGAGAGAAAGAAATCGTACGAGAATGAATGAGTGGATTCGGGAATGAGAGCGAGAGAGATTGATATGCTATATATTGAGATTGACGAAGACAGAGAGGGCGCACGCACGAGAATGAGAGGCCATGAGAATGAGAGAAACAGACACAATATAGCTTGACAGATTGAGAGTGAGAAAGAAGGCGAGAGCTTGTAAGAGTGAGAAAGATAGAAATGTCATTAAAATATGGTTCGAATATTAATTGTAAATAAAGTACTACAAAAATTGTTATTAAATGAATATATAAATAGTAAAGTAAATGGATGCTAATACATATACATGCATGTGTATTTATATTGTAAAAACCAATTAATCAGATAATAAGTTTTTAAATTTAATTTATTGTTTGAAAAATAATAAAATACAAGTTTTAATAAAGTATTTTAAAAAATTACTCGTAAACTTAAATAAATAAATTTTACTTTTAAAAAAATAAGTGTTAAAGATAATTGTATTATTTTGTAATAAAATTGGACGAGAAAAAAATAAAAGTGGTATAAAAAAATAAATTTTATTTACAATTATTTTCAATATTATATAAATGAATTATAATGTTAGAATTTGATCTTAGTGAACCTAGCATAACTCTAAACATTCATTGTAGTCGTAAATACATGTACATAACGTTGCGTATATGTTTGATTTGAAAAAGCTGCGTCTGCTCGGCCGATCGTCTTTCATTTTTACAAATTCGTATTTAATTTTCATCTCTTGTGATACGAAGAACCCCGCTATGCCTTTTCTTATCCCCACCATGCTTCCAATGGGCATATTCATGGGCATTCGTAACAGGCAGCACCTTCTTGACACCGAATTTTGTGGACACGCTTCCCTATACTACCGCGCAATCTCCCAATTAATCTCTGTTTAAACCACAGAACAGATACAAAGAGAATGCTAAGGTCCATGTTAAACTTTGGCGACAAACATGGCGGCAGAAATATCTTTTCTCTCTCTCTCGCACATATAGAAACACCAGCGACCTCTGAAAAGGCTGTGGCCCGTACTAAAATTTTTTATAAGTGCCTTAAAACCTATTAAAAAAAAACGCTACCACTACATGTACGAAGCAAGAGTATATTCCCTCGAGCTTCGTATACGTACACTTAGCATTTTTTTTTAATAGATTTTAAAGCACTTATACAAATGTTTAACTCGGGACATAGCCTATTTAGAGGTCGTCAGAGAACCTATAAGTGCGAGAGAGAAAGAGCATATTTCTCCCACCTTCAAAAAACCACTTTTCAATTTGGCCTTTACAATGTACTTTTTAATTTTAAATGTATTACAGGACTACTTCTTATGCACTTGTCTTGTCACTTGAACACTAATTAAGATATTTATATTCACAATATATATATATATATATATATTATACTAATATTATATTATAATTAATATTTACATTACTTAGTAATTCATTTATATAACACGCGTATAAATGAATTTTTCAGTTTCTTCTATGAAGAAATTTTGTAACTACTAAAAACTTGAAATATGTTCTCGACTGCAAGCGTTTGAAAAATAATAATGTAAACACACGTACCGGGTTACCAGTATCGGCACACGAAAAGGGACATATGGGGTGACTTTATTTTGCTAAATTTGTCTAAATTGTTACTAATAGTGATGATAGTAAATAAAAATTAGTGTTTAAATTGAACAAAAGAATTTTAAACAAAAGTATATGTTGTGAATATAAAATAAAAAAATTTTCAAATTATTATATCGTGGGCACTTTTTTTTGCGTCACAACCTGAAAGTGGTCCGTCTGCTGCGTTTGTCTCCAGCTCTCCCATTTAGAGTTAACCCCCCCTGGTTTAAACTATTAGGTGAAGAACGTTTTATTCAACCGTTAGAGGCAGCTGCGTACGGCTATTCGAAATTGAGTCAAAACGGCCAATTTATCATCAGCGATCTCCTTTATAATCTCTGGTTATATACAATGATAAATGGTTTTTGATACTGTGAAATATTCAAATTAATCATATAAAATATTTTTTTAAATTAAAAAGAAAATAATACATAATATTAAAATGGAATGTTTAATTGGAGTTCAATTTAAAGATTTTGTTCTTGTTGCTGCTGACATGACAAATGCTACGTCTATAATGGTTATGAAGAATGGTATGATACTTAATTTGATTAGATGAAGTTAATCTAAAATTAATTGATAAATGAATATGTTTAATTATTTTTCTCAAATCCTTTTTCTAAAAATTTACTAATTGAAATATGATATATTTTTAAAATAAATTTTGAATTATAATGTTAAAATAATTTAAATTAAATAATACAATAATTATTTTAGATGAACATAAAATTCATAAAATATCAAATAAACTCGTAATGGCTGTATCTGGAGAAAGCGGAGATGCAACACAATTCTCAGAATACATTAGTAAAAATTTACAATTATATAAAATGCGTAATGGTTATGAATTATCTCCAAAAGCGGCAGCTAATTTCACAAGAAGAAATTTGGCAGATTATTTACGTTCTAGATCACCATATTTTGTAAATATGTTGATGGCTGGCTATGATGATCAAACTGGTCCAGAATTATATTTTATTGATTATTTAGCATCCTGTGTTAAAGTTCCTTATGCCTCTCATGGATATGGAGGTTTCTTTTCACTCACTATTTTGGATAGATATCACAAAAACAGTGAGTTAAATTCTTAATTTTTTATTTCAAAAAATATTTGTATATGAAATTCTTTAGTATTTATTCAGTGTGTACAAAACATTAAAAATAAAATTACAATTAATATTTATACAATAAATAATTATATCATTAAAATATATTATTTTGTTTTCTATTTTGTACAGATTTATCAGAAACTGAAGGATATACATTGTTAAAAAAATGTATCCGTGAAATTCATAAAAGGTTAATTGTTAATCTACCAAATTTTAAAGTTCAAAAAATTTCTAAGGAAGGAATAGTAGAATTGCCATCAATAACAGCTCAAAATTTAGCTCTAGAGGATGCTAACAAAATTTGAAAAAGAAAATTAATATACAAATTAATTATTTCACATTAAATTTTATTTTTTACTCTTATAAAATAAAATAATTTAAATGAATGTCTTAATAGTTGTTACTTCATCATGTTATATTGAATGCTTACATTATAAATAAAATGAATAAAAGTAAACAAAATAATGTATATTAAAATATTTGTGTAAATTTTTTTTATTCAGCTTTATAAATTTGTATAACAGTAATGCTATAGTACAGATTAGAATTTTTTAATTTAAAAAATATTTATTCTTGATTATTTTTAGTTGCCAGTTAATATTTCGACAATCCATTTTTGTTATTTATTTTAATACTTTATCATTTTGTTACATTAATATTAATCTATATAAAAAAAATAAATATAAATCAATCTGAAAATTAATTTTGTTATATTAAAATATATTTTATATATAAATATAAAATTTTTTTTTTGGTTATAAAATGACTACTATTAATTCATTCAACAGATTTCATTATAACGCAATAATCTATTTTTAAAAAAACAAAAGGTTAACATTCTAAGTAAAATAAATTATTACAAATTTGAATATATATATAAATTCATTTGAGAATAAGATATTCTATTTTTCCGCAACGTATATAAACTAAACAAAGTATAGTTTAGTCACAAGAAACAAACAAAAAAGATTAAAATAATCAATGTATTTAATCCACATATGCAGATAATTATAAAATAGATTCAAAAAATATTGATTAATAAAATAAATAATCATAGTATCAATTATAATGTTTATAAACTTAATAGTGTAAAAAATAAACAAAACGATTCGTGTCCTGTTTATAAATTATTTTTATTCAGTATCAAAAAATTATAACTTTAAATAAATTCAGTTTTTATAAGAATTAAAAATTACCAAAATGTTGGTGTAAAACACTAAAAACTTAGGTCTACAATTTTTATATCATTGCACCCAACAAAGATCTATTTCAAAAAATTTGCTCATAAAAATAGAGTATATTTCTTTTAATAATTTACAATAATATAAAGTGTTTATATAAAATGTTACTCATAAAAAACAAGCCAATTAATGCAAAAATTATGAAAAAATTACCTACATATTTTAATATTTGTTTTATTATTACGTACTTTAATTAAATATAAAAATTTGATAAAATATTTTATTATTATGAAACCATCAAAACTAATATTTTGTTATTGATTTTATTTCAAAGAATTTTTTTAATAATATTAAAATTTAAATCAAAATTGTTGTTCAATACACAATTCATAATATTACTATCAATCTGTTAAATAATTAAAATATACAGAAGTAATAATTCATTATCAACATACATCAATAATTTAAATATAAATAAGCTATGATGGTTATATTTAACTTTTTATAAAATAAATATAAAAACTTCAAATAGCATTGTTATTGAAAAATAAATATATATTTTGTTTGATTATTTTTTTTAATACAAATCCTATTAATTATATTAAATAAGCACTGACTTAAAATTTAAAATAGATCGATTCTTAGGTAAGGACTGGTAACAAATACTTAAAAAAAATAGTATGGTGAGTAAAATGATTTCATGAACAAATTAATATATTCAATCGAAAAATTAAATATATTTTTTTTATTTTATTTATTTATTTATTGTCGCATCAACAACGTGGTTATTAGCGACATTATTATTAATTTGTTAAAATAGATAACTCTCATGTAAATAAATATAATACATTAACTTAGAAAAGAATTGTAAAAAGTAATTTTTAATTAAATAACTATACCTAACTGAATATTTTTGGTACGATTTATTTTATTATAAAACTTATAATTAATTAATATGAAAAAAGTGAAATAATGAAAAGAAAATAATTAATATAAAAAAAATTCTAAATCGTTAATAAATGAGAAAACCTGTAAATAATATGCTTACACACATTCACAACTGGATTTCATTTTCATTAAAAGTTATCTATTATTGCATAACATTTTTTATAAAATGTGAACTTGTTAATTTTAATTCATTATCATTTGATGAATAATCACGATTATTACGAATTTAAATGCATATCTTATTTTTCTTTTCTAGACTCTGATTGTGGCCTTTGTTGTTCTTCTTTAGTAATGGATGGATGATCCTCATATCTAAAATATACATATTCTATAAAATAATATTCAGATAAGAAATTTTCATGTAATTCTATTTATATTTATCTTAATGTACAGATTGTACATATAAAATATTATGTTTTAAATGTATTAAAATGAAATATTTTTTTATTAAATTTATTATTTTTATAATTCTCAGTGGATTTACAAAAAAAAAAACGTAAATAAATATATAAAATAAAAAAGATTTATAAATTCTTATTACATATCATTTCAATAATTAATTTTACTAGTTTTTTAAACTTACGAAAATAAAGCCTTCAAGTCGCCTTTTACCAATGCTACCATTAAAGGAGTTCCCAAACAAGCTGGAACTAAATATAGCAGAGCAGGTTGGGCATGTTTAAATAATTGTAAAATTAACAAAGTAATGAGCAACCCCATAAAATAAGCAAAAAATGTTGCATAGAAGTAAGTATTCGATTTTCTGCTTAGACTATGATCAAACCTTAGTAGAAGAGCGATAAAAATTCCAGGTACTACAATATCACCCAAACCTAACATGGCAAAGTTATTACCATGCAATCCCTTTTCTAATAAGTCTTGAGGGAATACTAGTTTAATTGGAGCTTCAAATGATCTGGCTACACTGATCATAACGTTTGTTCCAAAAACCCAAAAGATATCATAAACAAATAATCCACACAGTAAAATACATCCAGTTACTACATTATTTAAATGTAAGAGTTCAACTCCATTAATTGCAAATGCTATTCCAAATAAATTATTTGCAATCCAATGCTATAAAAATATTATAATAAATATTTTAACATTTTTTAATTTGAATATACTACAGATATTCAATTTCAATCACAATTGAGAAAAGAAATTTGTATGTAAATATTTATTTTTATATTGTTTAGTGTATATTAAAAACAAATTCATTATTTTTATAAGCACATATTTTTGAAATTTATTAATTTATTAAATATTTTCAAATATAATCTGCTAAAGCAACTTTTAATACATTGTTAATTATAATTTTTAATTTTAAAAAATTTATTTCAGTTTTTGTAATTAATATTTAAAAAATTTTATTTACCTTTTTTAATAAATACCAAGCTCCAATTGTAGAGCAACATGCTAAACATACTAAATCATGAAGGTTAAATTTATAATTTATAATATCTTCAGTTTCCTTTGTGAGATGTAAGTGGTATTGTGTCTTAGGAATAGCAGTGGGTACCAATGAACTAATAAGTGGACTAACATAATTTTTGTATTATATATGAGTAAATAAAAAGATAATTTATATAAAAAATTATTTAAGTGATTAATATTTTATTTTAATTTACCTTGAAAGATGACAAAGAGCAAGAATACCAAGTACAAAAAAGTAGCCAGTAAGTAAAAGATTGATGTAATCCTTAGAAAAAAACTACAAAAAATATATATACAATATACTTATTATAAATTAATTAAATTTTAAAAGTACCTGGAAAAATATATAAAGTCCAAATAGTGCTATACTGGAGAAAAAAGGAAACATAGCTGCATCCTTACGAGTCATGATCCCTGGTTTTTCTCCACTGATTTCAAACTGTTTCTAATCTCATAATAAAAAAATAATGTTCATAAATTTATATATATATATATAAATAAAATTTTATGATAGTTGCAAGATCTGATTTTAATTAATAAGGAATAAAACAAAAAAGTATGTGAAGCATTATAAATTAAATTACTTAAAAAATTAAAGAAACATTATGACAAGAGTACAAAATTAAATTTGAACCAATAAAACAAAATATGTACTGTTTAAAAACAGATGTTGAAATAGTACATAAGGAAATTCTAACCTGCTGCTCCTTATGGTGTTTAACGGATCGGTAACTACCAAAAAATATTGGCAATACAGCCATAATAACAAGACTTCCATACGCAATGGCCATGCCTTCAGTTGTAGAAGGTATTTTGCCTGTTAAATTGACACTTTGAGTTATGTTTTCTAATGTTGGAGGAATAACCTTCTCTATTGTTTCTGCCATCTTGTCAGTATACGAATGTGAATCACTATCCACAATACTTATATTTGTATATAATAGTACAGTTAATTTCTATAATCTGAAATATTCTACAAATTTTATTTGATAATTAATATCTAATCTTTAACGAACAACGACCACCGACCATATTCAAAGGAACACCGTACAATTTTTTTCCAAGCTACGTCTGCATTATTTAACAAATCATGTTGCTTAAATCATAAGCCGTTATTTTAAGCGCGTGACCTTAACAATCAACATTAATGAGTAATAAAAATAAATAATTTCAAATTGATCGTTAGTTTTCACGTCTGAAAAATTGAATATTATTATTAATATTCGTATTTATACAACATTTACAAAACAATTTCGGGCTCTAAATCAATATTGATCATGTGGACAAAACATTAATAAAAATGGTAACTTTTTAGTTGGCTTAAATATATTGGCATTATATTTTAATGAACTGAATAAAATGTATATTTAATTTATAACTTAAAATTAAAATAATTTAGATATTCTTAAAAATGATTAAATTTTGTATGTGTATTTGATACTTTTATTAGCACAACTAGTATTTGTAATAAATAATACGTTCATTTAATACAATGATAAAGAAAATAAATTAAAAAATTCCGTAGTATTAATATTGTAGTCATTAAAATTAAAGTTTTTTACATTTGCATTTATGAAATACTGCATTTTGCATTTTTTCTCATAATTTTTGTACTTAAATAATAATTTAATTTAATAAAAATCTCTAAACTTCTTTATGAACATTTTCCTGATTTCATTTTAAAATATTTTTTTTTTTTTATTGTTTTTATTTCTTTTTTGGGACCATTATGCTATGACAGATTCACGTAACGGATAATCAACTCTTCTTTTACAGAAAATTCTACTTCAATACCTCGAAATTCTAGTACTGTTAAAATATTCTAGTTATTTGTGTATCTTATAATATGAATAATCTATTCTTTACAATAACTAACTTAAATTAAAAAAAACAAAATATATTTGAAGAGTGCAGTTAATTTTGAGTCTAATTTACAAGCTCCTATTTTTCTTCTAAAGCCTACTATTATATTCGATTATCTTTCTATCTGCTATTTTTTAGGTATTTTTATCTCAATGATCATGTTTGATATGAGTGTATGGTTGCAAATATATTCCCATGTCATACATAATGTGTCCCCGAAGTATCGAGTTTTTTTTCTCATTTGGTGAATATTGGTCGTAGCGATTTGAGAGGAGTCTTAAAATGTAGAAAAAAATCTTTTTCCATTGGTCCCTTAAATTTGTTTTTTCGATAATTAGATGTGGCAGAATTTTACATCGCGGGAAGGGTGTTTTTCAATTTTTTGAGACATTTTTTGAGGCGATTAGTAGAAAAACGTTAAGCGAGAATGTTTCGTTTGTAACGAGACGGCTCCGTTTGCCCTTTGCGGGTGAAGCGCTCGTTGAAAAAAAGAAAATTTTAAATAATTTCGCCGGAACAAGTGGCAGCCAGTCTGCCCAAGATTTGGATCGGTGGCAGGTAGGAATAGTAAAAAAAAACTCATAAAATTTTAAATTATATATCCAGTCGATCACCACGGTGGCGACGTCGTTTATTTAGTCTTTCTACACAAACAGAAAGAAATATACAAATAATGAAATATTTATAATTTTGCGGATAACTCTAATAATATTATCGCTACAAGTTGACGTAGAACGACTTTAAAGATTTATATACAAAATTTTATTCCTCAATACGGACGTTACAAGACAAGCAATTCTCCGGAAATGTTTTCCTTAGTCAAACATCTACTTGGAGCGCGACCGCTGTGGAAGACGCCGATAATAACAAACGACGAATGTAAACACGCGCGGCAGTTATCCGAGCTCGAGTAATTATTTAGAATAATTACTTTACAAAATTTTTACACGCAAACGAGATTTCGGATAACCGTGACATGAATACTTAAAAAAAAATTTAATGAAATTTTATATAATCGATTAAGTCTTTTGCGGAGGACAGAACGAATCGCAGAACAGAATAAAATATGTATAAATGACCGAACTGTGTGACGTTTCACGAAATTATTAGTGAGCGCAATTCTCGCGGACAATTAACGACATAATAAAATGTATTCGAATGAAAGGAGGGACGGTGTATTAAGGGTGGTTTGATAAGACGCCCTTTATACTTGGGGAAGCTCCTGCGGAGTTAAGGTGCGGACCTTGAGGTCTTCGGGTAATTATCAGAATCGGATGCAATTATCAGAAGTTTCAGACTCTTTAACATAGATGGGACGAAATTGAGATCGCAAGCGATTTTCAATTTCTTATAAAGGATTTGAAACACCACGTCGTAAAAGTAACAGTTTCGGATTTTCGGATTTTTGTGCTAGCACTGAATAGTGTCTAGCAGAAGTGGAAAGAGTTCGAGTATTGCCACTGTGCCAATAGTGAATAATAGGTAAATGCGGAACGGAAGGTTTAGATCGGGAAGAGGCCAGAGATGGTCAGCCTCGAGGCTAGTGCTCTCGTGCTGTACATCACCTCGGTCTGGGCGAGCAAAATTGGCGCGTAAGAGGAATGGCCATATGATTGGCCGTCCGCAGTCACGAGGGGTACGGACGCGTGCCGGTATACGCGCAAGGCGGGGGGTCCGCCGAGGGGGGTCACCACGACCCGCACTTAGCAACGAGTGCGTCTCCTTGCAGATTTAAAGATTCTAAAAAAAAATAAAACACTTACCTTTTTTAATAAAATATAATTTATTTGTGGACTTATAAACAGTTTGAAATAAAAATTTTAAATTTTTCAAAATAATTTCTTCCTGCATCAACGCATTTACGAAGTCAAGTTTTCCAGGTCTCAAAAACAGTCTGAAACTTCTCAGCTTTGATATTTTCGTACAAACTTTTCGCATTTCTAAATTTTTTTACACTATATTGTGCACACTAGATCGCGTTAAATTCAGTTTTTCCGAGATTACACTGTTAATCGACGGTTTAAATTTAAAATTTTTAGCATGCAGCAGGTATTCATAGCGATTCGAGAGGTTTTTAGGCGCCCAGATCGCGATTCGTGGATGATCTTTTCCCGGTTCTCCTCAAAAGTTCTGTGCCATTTTTCACATTACGATTTTGACATATAATTATGTTTATAAGCTTGTTGTAACATTTTAAATGTTTCCGCAATGTTTTAAATTGTAAATAAAATTTTATAGCGTAACGCTGTTTCACTAGTCGCAACATCGCGCCCTATCCAAAAACTAAAAACATCCTTTGCGCGAAGTAAAATCCTGTCGCTTCAAATTGTTGAAAAAACGAAAAAATGGATAAATGGAAAAAGATTATGCCTATATTCTAAGACACCTCACAAGTCGCTACGACGAATAGTCGCAAAATAAAAAAAAAAGACTCGATACTTCGGGGAGACACCATGAATACGTTGAATATTGGAAAGTTTACCCATAAAGAGATGAGTTTTAATTTCATTTTCTTTTATTCATGAATATATGTTATGAGATCTCGTTTATTATATTTTATCGAAATGATTATTATTGCGTAAAAATATATGAGAATATCCCTTGATTTATTACTGTCTTCCAATCATTAGATCCAGATAAATCTAAAACTTTCTTGTAATTTCTAAAATGAATTGAAACAGGGTTGCTACAAACACAGTTTCTAGTTATATATAGAAAATTAACGATTCAAATTCAAGACTAAATTGATACGATACTCAAAATATTTCATGAAAATAGATTCCTTATCAACTTATAATCAATTACAAAAATTTTTATCAGAATAATCATCAAAAATCAATCTGACTCATATTCTTTGTAACATTAACGACTTACCTATTTATTAAACATATTTATATTAAATTAAAAAACTTATTTTGCATTTTAAATTATAAAAATATAGAGAAATACAAAGAAAAACATTTAAAAAAATTCTCTCTTTTGTCCTTTTTCATGAGTCGATACTGGTAATTCGGTCCACATGTTTGTGTTATTGTTGTCCTAACGTATATAATAGTGTAAAAAGTTCTTCCCAAAGAATGTGTAAAATGCGTTGTTGCACATGTAAACATTAAAATTAAAAGTTAAAGTATTACGGAACAATAATTTCAGGTATGTTAATTCATTTAAAAATTCATAGTAAATGAAATAATTATTTTGTTTCTGTGCATTTTTAGTGGTTTAAAGTACATAAAACAGATTTTAGTGCTATGAAATCTTTTAAAAAAAATAATTTATATAGATATATGAATTATAGCTACGTGAAAAACCATATTAAAATACTTAGAAGTTGTACTTAATTTAGTAAAATTAAAAAATATTTTTAACCTTCATTTGATTATAATTTATATTTTTATAAAATGTTAAGTATGTAATATTATTATTGATGTTAATACCGACAATCGCGTCGTGACGAAGCTCGAAAAGAGAGAAAAGTAGTACTTGCATTAGCGAAGAATGTTAAAGCATTCTGGAATTAATGATGAAGGAATCGAACCAAGACATGAGTAACATAAAACATACAATTAATAAGAAGTCCGAACTTGTCATTTCATGAAAATTTCGCTCCAGAGTCGAAAATGAATACGCGAAGAGTCAATTGAAAAATAATAGCGAGGATAGCTGACCGGGCGCTAATCACGCATCTGGAAGATACTATATACCCCGGAGTGAGAATTTATAGATTTTCAATTCTTCATTCAGCACAAGTAATGAGTAAAATCAAACAAAACGTATAGGTATTTTGATTCCGAGCCTTAACCGAGTTAACATCTCGAGGATATTCCGGTTCAGACCTCTGTTAGAAAAAATCGTGAATAACAGAGTCGGGACTTCGATATTCCCTTGGTATAATAAAGGAACTGTTTACTTTGTACACGATCGCGTTTAGAGCCACGGCTTACTCAATTAATTATATAACATAAAATCATATTAGCTTTTGCTATTTCTTAATTAGAATAAATAATATTCTGTCGCTCAACTATCATTGTTATATTTATTTTATTTATAGAATCTTTAAAGGTTCGAAGAGCTTTGACCGTTTAAACTAAGGCAGAGTAAAATCTGATATAAGTTACGTTATCGCAAATTGGTGATTGAAATATATATATATATATTGCGATAAATTAAATAAATAAAAAATAAATAATCATACAAATCATTATAATATAATGCTTTATATATTTTTTAATTAAATATTTCTGAATAAATATAAAATTATAATCATGAAAAAAGAAAATGTTTTGTAGTTTTACTAAAGTAAGTATAGTATTTTTATAACAAACAGAATGAATGAAGAAAATACCCACACTACTTCCTGTAGTTTTCTATATTAGTAATTTTATTAGAGAATATACAGTTTAAATCTTTACAATTGTTATCTGAATCGCTTTGTTGCACAAATAAAATTTAGGCAATTTTTATCCTCGAAAAAATACCAAAGTGCAAATTTCGAAAATAAAAAGTAATTCAATTTCTTATTTTTCACCAAATATATAAGTTTGAGGGATTTCTCCCACCAAACCCGTTTTCCCTCTCCTCCGGTGCGGGACAGAGGCTGGACGTCGCTCGTAGCCCTACCAGCCTCCCCTCATTGGGTATATGATTCCGGGTCGTACGTCGGCCACCCCGAAATCCAAACCTCAATAAAATAATCAATGTCCTGGTTATATTCTGTTTTCTCGACCAGGACACAACTGTCGGGCGTCCCCAACTACCCAAAGTCTCGCCTTACTCCGAGAAGAGATTTTATTATGGGTTAAATATTAATTCTTACATCCTCCATTGGGATAAACATCGCCTTTACAATTTTTACAATTTTTTTTTACTGACGCTACAAATTATTTTATTTCTGTTTATGTTACCCTTACGGTAATTTGGTTTTACCCTGCTAATTGTGCTCAATAATTTCGGACCCTACATTGACACAACGTTGACAATCTGTTTTAAATTGTTAACAATTTTATTATTTATAATCATAAGTACTTTAATAAAGCTTTTCATTTACCTGTAGTCCATATATCTATATATATCATTTTTTTTAAATAGGTTTTATAACAATAAAAATATTTGTTTTATAAGAACTGGAACTCAACAGCGTCATTGATGTTACCAAAAGCATGCGAGAAAAAAAGAAGATATTTCATTCGCTATGATTATCCCCTCTATTTAATATGGAGCTTAACATTCTATAAATATTCTGTGATAGTAATTAAAGAATAAAATTAATACCCAGTAAAAATCAAAGTGAATCATCATTCATATCGATAAAGAGGATCGGTGATCTACTGAACTGCCATTCCACTGTGATTCGAGTTATCCTGATTACTGTTTCTGTTTTCCTAAATAAATACTGCAATAATTATGTTTAAATACTTCGTCTTGATTCATATTTTACATGAGATATGTGGTTTATATAGTCTTCAGGGTCTATCGATAGCTTGTTTCATAGTTGGGTAAGAAGAATAATTTTATTCGACTGGATGATTTTGAAGTGAAGAATTTTTAAGCATTGGCGTCTTATGCACAATGATCAACATTGCGCTTGCATTAATTTCACTCTCCGAGTGTTTCTTTTTAGCTCATTTTTAACTTATTCGCGGGATTTAACTAATCTTTTGACTGACGCAAGTAAATTTTTATTCCCAGCATTTCGAAATGCATGGCGTAGTTCATTGTTTTTATCTTACATACGTGACTACAGAATAATTTATTTAATACAATGCAATCATCATATCTGTAAAAATGTAATATTTTAAGAATTTTATTGTATTTTATATTACATTAATATTAATTTTGAATACATTGAAAATTTAAAGTGTAAATATGTTTGACTTTACAGTAATCTTTTAGCTTAAAATATTATAATTATTTTATATTGAAGTAAGGTAATACATAATTTCAAATATCCATTGAAGTTTTTATTTGTTATAAAAGATGTATAATATTTAAAAATATTTATAAACTTTTTATTACTGTAGAAATCATTACAAATCAAATTTTTTTTAATAAATCACAAAATTATCAATTATAATAATTTCAGGAAAGTTTTATGAAAAAAATTTAACTACTGTTATATTGTTATTCATAATATAATAATAATATAAATATTTCCATGAAATTATTTGATTTTAAAGATATATTATCTGTTTATACACTAGTCTCCTTTTTAACGTTCATCAAATCAGGAGGTACAAAATCATCATCTTCGTTATTCTTATACTGTAATCCATCACTATCATCTATTATTACTGAATTAGATTGTTTATTATTTGCGTAATTATACTTAAAATTATGACAATAATCATTTCTATCTTTTTTTTCTCCACAATTGTGGAGTTCTAAAATTTCCCCAGCTTCGGATTTATTTTCTTCGACAAAAACTACTACGGCATTAACAATGCTATTAACTTCTTCATTTTCCTTTAAAGTTTTTGTATCTGAGGTTGTTGAAATTACTTTCGTTGTAACAAACGGTATTAATGTCGCGTGTTGTATTTTTGAGATACCATTGATAAAATTTGATCCAAGAATTCTTTTGAATTTATTGGTAAAATGTAAATTATTTATACTCCTTGCATCATTGAATGAACTACTATAACTTAGTTTATTTTGTAACGATACTATTGAATACTCTGTTAAAGAAAGTGAACTCAAACTGCCAGAATGGTAATTGTGCATATCGTAGGTCCTATTAAAAAAGTTTCTGAAATTTAGTTGACATCGCAATTTCTTATATATTATTAAAAAAAATTAAGAATATTTTTAATATTTCAACAGAGTAAAAATACATAAAAGTATCAATAATATTAATATTGAAATAACTGTTAAAAATAGAAAGGTAATTTAGTATAGATAATTCTATATTTTTGTAGTCGTCACAAATATATAAAAACTCACCTATGCTTCACTATTTTATTATATCTATTCTTCGATATTGTTTCAAATATACTTAAATTGGTGGAAACGTCATCATAGGACCTTGATAGCATTGACTTGTAAATGTTTGAGATATTGGATTTGCTTTGTTCATTTTTTTCTATTAATGTCCTTGATTCCATGGTTGAACTATAATCATGACTGCACTGTAGTTGATCATTAAGTTTTTTCTTTTGTACCATAATTTTCGATTCGGGAACAGTTAGCACATGATTCATCATCTCCTTACACTTATGTTGATTTTCACCTGTCAAAATAGTTTTCGAAATATATTATATATATATATATATATATACATAAGTCATCATCTGTTCTTGTCTATGTTGATTTTTACCTGTCAAAATAATTTTCGAAATATATTATATAATATATACATATGTACGCACACATACACACATATATATATATATATATATATATAAGCATTACTAAATTTTTTAATAAGAATAATAATTTCAATAATAAATAATATTTGAATATCAATTTTTTTTGTATTCCTTAAAAAATACTGCAAATTAAGTTGTCAAAATTTCTGTTATTCGGTTAATAATTTTGGAAAATTGAGACAAACAATTTTTAAATTACCATACTTAAGTACAATTAAAACATTAGACCAAGAATTATTTTTAATTCATTTTAATATTTCGAGAATAAGTATTTACATTCTAAATAAAAAATATTGTTTTTCATAATTGTGCGCGTTTTACGATTTAATTATTATTAACAGTAGTTTTTGTGTTTAAATTGATATTTCATTTGCAGAAACAATTATATTCAATCCTGTAAAACTTTATACTAAAACATTTAATATTCATTTGATTTTTTTTTTAAATTAAATGTGTTAAAAAATTATTCAACTAAACAGACTGTTTACATTTTATCTATAGCAAATGAATTTGAAGTTTGAAGAAAACCAAATTAAAAAAAACTATTTTTAAGTACTAACCATTTTGAATTGATAAAGATTCAATGTTAATCTTGCCAGAGTTCTTGTTTAAATTTTCTTGTCCAATAACATACCTTAAAGCTAGATTCCGTTCATCGGATACTCTATCACTATTGTCTGATAAAATATTGGTGTTTTTTAAATCATTTATCGAATTCATTTTCACGTGTTTGTTGGTATTGTTAATTTTAGAATAATTTCCCAATAAATTCCTTTCAATATTATGATCTAACTTAAAAGATCTTCTTGGTACACTAACACGACTTCCGTTATCACTTGTAGCATCTCCATTTCTCTGCTTTTTTGGTTCAAGGCTGTTATTTTTCATCATATTACGTCGCTGTTTCTTAAAAAATTTTCGAGCTACGCCACTTTGATGCGGATTATAAAACATTTCTACAGAGGCTAGTGCTGATTCAGTATTAAAAGTCGTTACAGAATTATTCGAACGATACTGTTGACGATGTAACATTACAAGATTGGCATTAGTCATATGATTCGGTTTTACATGACTTTGACTTGATTCTATTTTTGAAGTATTACAACTATTTTGCGATTTTTGTGTAAATCTCGTTGAATCTAAAGAATTCGTATCGGAAGTAACTTGCATATTTGAGAGTTGTGAAGCTGAAATAGACAATATTGATAATCGTTATGTGTTAGAAGTATTAGTTATTTTATCATAATTAATAACAATAATAATTACGATAAATTATAATTTACTGTATATTTTATAATTGTCATATATATATATATATTTTTTTTAATCGTTTTATAAAAAATAAAGATTTTTTTTTAAATTAATCAGATATATATTGAAAAACATGTATTTATGTATAATATGTTTAAAATAGAAATAAAACAAAATTATGTAATAAAAAAAGTTTATGATAATTTATTTAAGCTAAAAATTTCTAAATATAAATTTATTTACATAATAATCAATTAATAAATAAAAATATGGAATAAAATAAGATTTATTTATTTTTACATTATCATTTCACATCACTAAAAAAAGTTCGTTTCAATATATTAATGAACAGAATTTTTGTAAATATTGAAGCACCTTCTAAGTTGTAGAACACACACACACACATATATATATGTATATAATATATAAATAGTGGAGTTGGTACATATTCGAATAAACGCAAATGAATAAAAATATAAGTATTTATTATGTGAAATTAATAATTAACATCTTCTATATTAGATTTTTAATGGATAATATTTGATCGAGTGAGGTGCAGGTCGAATAAATCAAACAAATATATTTTTAATTATTTTCCCTATGTTTCGAAAATGGTGTACCATTGATTTAGTGATTTATTCGACCGGCACCTTATTTGATTAAATACTATCCTTTAATAAATATTTCTTCTTGAATTATTTTTTACATTTTTACAATAAGAAAATCTTTATTTATTTTGTTTAATAAATAATGTTGATTAAAAATGTCGTTTGTTGAAACATTGTCAAAAAATAATTAAAAAATGAACACTTATTTTTATTCAATTGTATTTTACGGTTTCGTATTATTTTTTTTAATTATAAAAATAGAATATTTGAAATATACTCAATAAACATTTTCTAACATAATTTTATTTTATTAAAATGATACAATGCAAAAACACATAATAGGTCGAACTTTCTAACATTTTATTAATATTTTAAAACTTTGTAAACTTTAAGAGTATAAATTTATTGCAAATAAATATATTTTTTTTATTTAAATTAGTGACTGAAATTTATATACACATATGAAAACAATAAAATATAATTAACAAGATAATAACCATAACATTTATTATGTTAACAGAATTAACAAATAACATAATTGCAAATAATAAAAAATTTTTGTTAAGCTTTTCATCAATTTGATAAATACATATCAAATTATTAAGCTCATAATATAAAAAAAAAATCAAATAAACGCACTTAAGAAAATTATAGTTTTTAATATATTCAGTGAATTATAAAAATATTGTGATTTATTTTTTTAACTATACTATTTATTGCAGCGTTTTCAAAAAAATTGTACAATGTGCGAGGCGCCTTGTTTTTTGTTGTTTTCTTTTATAAACGCGCAAAGCGTGTTTTTGTAATTTATAACACAGCACAATGGAGCATTTAAAGAAATAGCACTACGCGACAAAGTTTTGTATACGGCTTATTGGGAAAAAGGAAATAATTAATATTTTTCTGTGAACAGGTAATTTATTGATTCGATTACTACAAATTCTACAAAGGAAATTTAAAACTTTTCAAAATAGTTTCCTCGAACATCAATGATTACAGCAGAAAACTCAAGTTTGTTTTTGGGACTTTGTCAATATCCTCATCAAAAACTCCGCACAAACATTTTACATTTGTAAATCTTATATCACTGATTATCCTAATAGTTAAGTGATGGTTTGAACTCTAAATTTTTTGTGTACGCTGGACGTTTTATACTGTTTTTAAATGAACAGAACAGGATTCGCCGGTGACATCCTCTGAGCTCTCATTGTGCCATTTTTCGTATTCTGATTTACTAATACGCATATACTTAAGGCCTGTTTTAACATTTTAAGTTTGTAAAAGTATTTTTCTCAAACTACTACAGAATTTTATAATGTATGTCGTGGACTACGACCGATTATTTGGTTTATTTAGAAAAGAAAAGTATTTTCGGCTCGGATTAAAATAAAGCGAAGAAAATTACTGCGGAAGGAGAACAGGTATACCTGCTCCAAGGAGTAACCTAACACTTCCATAGTTGCGATTCAGATTTTTTAGTCCGTGTTTTAAACTGTATCTAGGGATCTTCGGGAGCATGAACATCTTGCGGCACAGCATTTTTCTGCGGGGCAGTTCAATGAGTCGGGTTTTGCGTACCCCCGAATAAATACTAAATTTATTTGTGTGCTCAGAATAAATAATTTAAGAAAAAATAAAATTATTATCTATTTTTGAACAATATTGCCAAATCTCCTGTAAAACCTTAACAATGTATAATGATTAAACACAAAGCAAAAAACAAGAACGAAAAATAGAGAAAATCCTCACGCGCATTATATAATGTTTCTGAAAATGTTTCAACAAATAGCTAAATTATAAAGAAAATTAAATTCGATACTTTTATAATACATCATGTATTTCTTTTATACAAATGTTCTTCAAATCTTCCAAGAAATCCAAAAATAGTAGCTATTTATACAACTAATCTATAAATTAAAAAAAGTTGTACGACAATAAATGAAATTAACTTAATTAAAAACAAGATTTTGTTTTCATAAAAATTAAAAACAATCGTTGCGGAAAAATTAGTACAAAGATAGTTAAAATAAAAAAATAATAAAAAAATACAGAGATGAAAAATTAGAATTAAACTATAAAATATTAACTTCGATAATTTATTATGTATATATATATATATATATATACAAAGAAAATCATTCTATATAATGAACAAGAATTTTAATAAATTATCAGTTAAAATAAATATAATTATTGAATTAAAGAAGTAACACTATAAAATAATGAAAACTATAAACACATATATATATATATATATATGCGTGGGCGAGTGTTTTTATTATTAAAAATAAATGAATTAGTTTCTTAAAAAACTATTTACTAGTAGGACGTTAAAGTGAAAAACAAATTCAAAAAATTATCACTGATAAATAAGTTAAAGCTATCAATTTCAAGTATTAAAAAAATGTAACAATTACTTTATTGTTCTATTTCAAGTGGTATGATATTTCATTTCAATAAAAAATTCAAAATTATATAAAAATTATGAAATAAATTCTTTAATAATAATATATATTGAATTTTCTGTAATTGCTATATAAATATTTAAAAATAAATTTATATTGCAATGTTCTTTTTTTAAAATAAAATCACCTGTTAATGGCACTAGTGAGTGTATAGGAATAGTAGAATTAATATCGCATACATTCCTTGTTTTGCAACATCTATTCTTCTTTAACAAACAATTTGTCATCATCCACTGAGCTCTAACATCGCTTCGTGCTATTCCATAGAATAATAATATGAACATGCCCAAAGAACTCGTGGACACTGCATATAATACTGCAAATAGCGTTTCTTTGTACGGTATATACATGGTATATAAATTTACTGTAGTCATGGCAGCACATAACCAAGCAATCAAATAAAGGATCGTAACAATGATTAGTCCTTTAAGCTGAGACATCTAAGGAGAAATATATAAAAATACAATTTATTGATTGTTGTTTAATCATTAATTTTAATTATAGATATATTTTATTTAAAGATACTCATTCAGAAAGAACTCTTACTGAAAATAAAATAGAAAATAAAAAAAACATGATTGTTGCATGCGTCGGCAACATGTTTGTAAAATATTTATTTATATCTCCATTTTTTAAAAATTAAAAAAGTTAAGAAAAAAATTAATATGTAATTATAAATTGTAGTAAAAATATAAATATAAAATTAAAACTTTTAGAAAGATATATAAGACGTATGAGTAAAACAATTTATTTAATATAGATTCTTTAAAAACGTTAAAATGAATTTAAAAAATTCTTTATATACATTATTCCATTTAACAAAACATTTGACAATATAATAATATCAAGAAAAGGTCTAAATCATAAACAGGATCTTAGAGACATTGTTTATAAAATTAATTGTACAAATTGTCCCGTAATATGTATTGAAAAGACAACGTAGTTTAAGAATAAATATTACTGAATATAAGAAAGTGTAAAATAATTTTACTATAGCAGTACTAACATTTTAGACTAAGAAAACAGTTATTAATGACTTGCAGGTTAAGCATCACGCCCATGCGCATAAGTGTATACATATCCTGAGTCACATGACACCTTAATTCAGAAAAACTTTCACTCAACTTAAAGTACCGTGAAATGAGTTTCTATTGCTTTGTGATTATTATTATTGATAATGCATAATTTTTTTTTTAAGAATAGTTACGAGTCAATACAATGTATGTGATTGATTCAGAGATGATAAATGGGGGTGATGCTGAAAACTCGAGGCCTTTCCACTAATCTTCGTTAACAAAGGCTTTCTACCTATATCTATTAAGAAGACCTTCTCAATGAAATTCACGAAACAGGCCTATTTCTTTAATTAGTTTCATGACATGATTTTTTTTTTTAAATACAGGTCGAAGGATTTTCCAACTGTATTTTTTATTTTCTACTTCTCATATTATAAAGTTTTTCTCTACACCAAATTTGTAATATGAAAGGAATCTATCTCAATAATCTCACATTTCAATTTAATGGAAAATTCATATTTTATTGATATTTACCTTGTAATGGACAAGCCGTTATGAAGAATTAATCTAACAATGCGCTTCAGTAGGGCTCGACTCCAATAGCCTCACTCTAGCCGAATTTACTCCCTCACTACCTCCATCGCCGCGCGGTCAATGTTAGTCAGAAACAATCACGCGGAGAGCCTCACGGTGTTCTACCTCCGTTCGTATTCAGTGCTCAAGCACATTCCACCCCGACGCTAAGAAATATGTGAGGGTGCTCGGCCCTTCTGCAGTAGGTCAATGTTCGCCTCCAATTTGATTTGAGTCATTGCTTCAGCAACGATAAGTCTAGGGCAATATCTGGCAGGAAGCTAAGGATCCGACCTAGAAGCTGCCGTTTCGGGTCATTCCTGGCCTTCTTTCACCTCACCCTTACTAATCACCACCTGAACGGCTTGGGTACTCTTCTTAGACACAGATAGGAAAATCTTTATAACTGAACTCACACAGCAGGGAACGGAAACTAACTCCCCAAGTCCCAATCTGAACCCTCAGCACTGTCTCCTCATGGCAGAAAAGGCAATTAAATCGTCACGAGTTCCAACGTCATCCCAAGTGAATGGAATAAATTATGTGAATGGTGAAAATAGTTACAGACCTCTCATACTCAGAAAGTTTTCGTGTCTAACTTCCTGTTACTGTTAAAGTTTCATCCTCAACTTCATCTGAGTCTCTGGCGAATATCCGGGTTTCACTATATTTTATGTATTTCCTAAGTATTTATAATATTTCATGTTCTTTCTTTTATTAAATGTATGTATGTTATTTTGTTTAATTTATAAATATGTAAAAATACGTGTGACTTGTTAAATATGTATTTGTATTCCCTCATTTTTTTGTATATTAGATCGCGCCGTAATAATACGTTTTGTTATATAATTAAATTTTATATATGTTTATATACACTCCGTAAAAGTATTCCTAACTAGATATAACTCGTTTGAAAACCGCTTCATTTCTTTTTTGTATAAATGTTTTACGTATTATTAAATATTATTAAAATCTAAAACTACATATGGTCATTTACGCTTTCTCACCTTGAGTCCAGTACAGGGTTAATTCTATTGTATGGTACGGAAACAGGAATTTCTTTGTTCCTCCGTGAAGAACCATAACCACAGTAAGGCAAGGTACAGCATGAAGATACAGTGGGTTGATACATTGATCTACGAGAAACTTCGATGTGACGACTTAGCCGCCCATCATTTACCGACGAACGAAATAGTCCCAATCCTACGTGACTACTTGAAGAAGTTTATACGATAAAAGCCGTAAGAATATGGTAGATCTCCCAAGAAAAACGCAAAGAAAATGGAAGGCGATAATGCGTACTGCAGGCAACATGATCCGGAAGATCATAATTCCGTGCTAAGTACGTTCGGAATAAACAAAATTCGTCAACAAAACCGACGTAGACATCTGTGTAGTAAAAAATATCGTGGAATCGTTAACCAATACAATAACTGATTTATTCAACTTCTAGATCGTCAAACATGGACCTGCCGGGCACCTTGAAACAAGTGACGACCACAAATCTATGGCTGTAGTCTGATAAAATATGTAAATGGAATTGTCATGTAGATGGCAAGAATATTTAAGATTTTCTCGAACAAATCAAGAAGCTGTATGACATATACTGTCTCTCGGATAATCAGATGGTTGCGGAATTAACCGACATCTTCTGCGAGAAGCATTGAAATGGTCGAGAAGTATTAGATATACCCCTCAGAATCCGACCTGGAAGGTGTTAGAGAAGGTCAAACGGTCGTATCTTTCGGTACGCATGCATTGAAGGCTACTCGATTAGATTATAGAGTGGAAACGAAGAGAAGGCGAGAGTTATCGTACTTACATGATCAATCTAATCTATGATGTTCCAACGTGGTAATTTAAACGAAGAGAAGTAAACCGACTGCCACCGCAAGAATATGGACTCGGAGTTGAAGCTATATTTACATAACGGCGCGTGTGGGGACTCTCACAAAATCTCAAACACACTAGAGGGATTACGAAATTCGAAGGAATTGAGGATCCATCTGGTAAATTAGCACGATGAGCTATCAAACTCAGCCAATGGGACTTCCATGGAGTATCAAGGTGGTGAAGACATCCTTTTAGCTGAGCTCTATCCTACAATACCTATCCCATCGTATCTATAAACTCCAGCAACTGGTACGTGCAAATGAAACAAGCCGTGAAAAAAAAAGGACCGAGACCGGAATACTGATTGAAGTTATATTTCTCGTTGATAAACGATTAGCCGTTCTTACAGAATCGGATGATTTACCGATCATAGGATATTTAGGGATCACGAAAACAAAATAGTAATTAGTACAATAGTACTTCTGATCGCGAATGACTCTAGATGCAGTGAAATACTTTCGACCATGTCAAGGATTTCAGGTGTCCAAAACACAGTAGCAAGTACCTACCAGACCGTTGCTTGCTACGAACGTAGAGGAACCCTGCCAAATACTCTTCGTAGACCTGATCGAACCGCAAGCTAGATCGCATCATCAGAATATATGGCTGCAGGTGATGCAAGACAAGTTAACTAAGTAGGTCGAACTGACCCCCAGTACGTAAAGCTATCGCAACCGCTGTAATTACAAAATTGAAAAACCAAATTTTCCACCTACACGGATATCCGGAAACTATCATATCAACAGGTAACCATTCATGAACCATGAATTTAAAACGTTTTTTAAGAAATGCAGCATTACCAACCGTCGTACATTAACGTAGACGTTACAATGCAACCCGGTTGAACAAAAAAATCAGATCATCAAGACGATAATCACAATATATGGATGATGACCATAAAAATTCAAACCGGTAGGTTTCCGTGTTCGCGTTTGTATACAATACTGCAGCTTTGAAACGACTGAATTTAGTTTCGTCTATTTGAAAAATGGTCGACAATTAGCAACACCTAGCAGTTTCTCTTACCTGGCAGGTTCTCAAAAGGCAAGACTCATATCCCGCATGGACTTAACAAAAAGGCTAAGATGAATACTCGATGTGTTAGAACTCGCGAAAATGAACATTACAAAGAATTTGGGAGGGGGGAATAGGTGAAACACTGGAAGATTGAGGAATGGCGAACTGGGAACCCCAGAAGGTGGAAAACGTAGTCGTCATAAAAACTGATATACTTTCGAATAAGGCAAAACAGATCAATAGAAGAATGAAAAGCCATTCGAAGTCGTGAATCGGGTGTCTCCAATCATATTTGACGTACTCCTATCAGCTACTCAAAGTATTAAGCGCGTGTACATCTGAGACATTTAATCATACACGTCCCCTACTACTACAAAAGGACAAGTCCACCGCCAGAAATCTCAGTATAAGCTGACACCCAAACCGCACGAATAATTCTGAAATCTGAATTGTTTCCTGAAAGAACGGCACTACATACCCGAGTACAAGAAGCCTACAGAGAAACCTCGGCATCAGATACCGACATCTGAAGTTATCAGCGAAACCATAACACTGGATTCCGCATTCGAGATCGATATCGACGGAAAGACCCTTGAAATATCGTCATCGTCTGGTCCACCTCAGTCTAAACAATCCCGCAGAAATCAGACCTTGTAAGAAAGCAACCAGTGAGACCCGAAGGCCCACTAAGAACTAAGGTGAAACCGCGACGCGCCGACCCAGGACACATCGATTAACTCGGTCTATGAAACCGATCATTAAACCACATAGTGACTGCTCCAGGAAGGAAGAAGCGAAGAATGAAGTGCAACTTTGAGGAATACAGTAACGCTTAGATCATCAATTGTAATCTACGTTAATTGAATATGACTTTCAAACAATGGAGAACATAGGGGTCTCCGGGGTGGAAGTAGATGCCCGAGATGATACTGACAGAGGTATAACTCCATCATATCCTAATACTAAATATCTTTAAATACTTAGATTGTTCTAAACAATAAACATAAAGACTATAACAAAGATTGGCCGTCAAAAAGGTAGAAAACTTGAATGTAAATTTTTTTCCTCGTCCAGTTATTGTAAAAACACGGATAATTCCTTAGATAAATTTGTGAATACTTTTAGATTAATTTAGAATATATATTTTTATTTTATAACCATTGAATTTAACAAAGACTAAAACTAGAAATACATACAAATATTATCCCATCAGAAATCTAAGCAAAAGAAATTCAAATGTACGTTATTCGAATAATACATCCACATAAATTACAAATGTATTGCAAAATTGAATAGATGATTAAAATATTGAATAGGGATAAGAAAAAAATGATTATTTAATAGAATTAATAAAAAAATGAAAGTAAATAATAAAATTAAATATGAAAGTCTTTCTCAGGTTAAAATAATATGAATAACAGTTCAAGCTGATAAAATAAAATGTATTTAATAGGTCGGAATATCCATTTAGAAACTATATTGTTTAATATAATCAATTTATCAATAAAGTAACAAATTTTATTATTAATTTATGGTATAACTAGATAAGCTTTTTAATTGTTTATTTATTTTTACTCAAATTTTTTGTGATCTTAATACTTATTTTATAAATAAAACATAGACTTTTTTATTTTTATCTTTTTTTAATCTTATTCTTTTTCAATAAATTTATTTTAATTAAATTTTATAAATCTATGAATAGTTTGCAAAGCAATTTTTCCATAAAACCAAAAATTATATAATAAAATAATTAAATATAAAATTATTTGTTTGAACTTTTTAAATTTTAGTTATATTAACATAAATGTATACCTGAGAATGTTCTTGATCCTCTACTTCCGATGACACAGTTTGCGAGCTATGCAAACTAACTCTATCAGACCCAGGATTTGGATTAGGTTCAAGCAGTTCAAGATCAACATTCTCTGTTGCCTGAGTACCTTCAGATAGTTGTCCATTAAGATCTACATTCCTAATTTTGCATCTTATAAGCGTATGTAGAATCATTAAATATACAAGAAGTATAACAGAGGGAATAAAGAGAGCTGCAAGAGATGGCGTTGAAGTTAGAAAACAGTGCGCATAGCCAGCATATTCACGAAGATTAATTGCACCTGAAATACCACAAATTATCAGGGCTATTCCCCAACCAACAAGATATAGTCCGAGAAGCGGCTTGCGGATTGGTTGTTCATGAAGTTCATCATCAGTTATAGGATCAACCGTTAATTTAGAAAGACGCTTGTACATATTACTGTAAAGGTAAAGTAAATATTATTGGTAAAGAACAAAACATCTTTTCTACAAAAAAATATTTTTCATTCTTTTTACATTTAAAAAAACAAAAAATTAAACAAGCACAATTAGTTTAATAAGCATTAAAGTATTTACAGTTAAACTATATCATAAGTATATTTTTTAACATTTAAAATTAATACTATAAAATAATATGTATATGTAAACTTTAAGTATATTTTTATTTAATATAATTTTTATATGTATTTTTGTTAAATTAATAAAATTAAAAAAAATAAAAATTCGAGAATATTATCCGAGTTTTAATTGCTGTTTATTTATATTTTATTTATATATTTTTAATAAAAATTTTGAATTAAAATATATTTTAACATATGTAATATGAATATAAAAATAATAACAATAAACCTTGCTGAAACAGTCATCCAAAATAAACAACATAGTGATAAATAATGTAAACCAATGCCAACCCCTTGACAAATTTTAAAATTTTCAGTTTGCTGTATTCCTGAAGTATAAAGAAAACAGAGAAGCGTAATAGCTACCCATGTATTAATAACACAATGTTTAACTTTTTTTGGCATTACAATTGATGCAAAGCAACAAATATATGTTATTGTGGTACAAATAAGACACACAATCAATATGAAGCTTCCAATATATATTGCAGGATTAGAATATTTAAATTTCGCACCTGTAATACTGATGATAAAAAAATATTTATGATATTTATACATATTATTTTACAATCTGTTGTAATACTCTGTAATTACCTTTTACCATTTTTATGCAGAATAGATTTATCCTGTAATAATCCATAGTAACCTAATCTATCACAATGGAAAATAATTAAATTATTAAGAAAATTTGATAGGTGACAACCATTACTACTCCAAGCTCCCGTTTTATTTAATGATGAATCCCATACTACAGGTATTGGTTTACTATTTGTATATTGAATAAGAGGAGCTTTTAACATAATATACACAGGTTCCGTAAGATTATAAACAGTTGTTCCTACTATTAAAACATAATTTCTAAATATTAAATTTTATAACTAATTCAAATATATATAAATGTTGTTTAAATCAAATTTGTTTATTAAATTAAGTAAAAGAAACTACTATTTTAACTTTTAAATAAATACCATTTCTTAACAATATAAATAATTGATTATAAATATTCAATTAATTTTTTGTTATATTTATAAATTAATTTTTAATTACCACAGTAAACTATAATTATATTCATAAGTACAATAACTTACTTAATTTGCTACCAGCAATACTTGAAGTAACATCTGTGTTATCCTGATCATTAAGATTTGGAAACAACTTATTGTCGGTATACATTGATATCATAAGTTGATAGGTTAATGCGTTACTTTTTACATGTTTAAAAAGTGAAGCAGGAATTTGAATAGAAGCTTCAATTGTTGTTTCATCCATGTTTGTATTGATGATTGCTGTTTTGTTGTTCATAGAACAATGCAAAAGGTTCACATATTTATTTTCAGAATTATTGTACCAAGTGCATGTAAGACCAGCAAAATTATCAGGTTTTATTCGATATTCCTCTAGAGCCATATTCTTCTTGTGCAATTGTATAAGTTGACTAGATGGTGTAAACTCTACAATGAGTTCAACAGTTTTAATAAGTCTTGTACAAGCACTATAAGATACCTCTGCATCTTTTAATATCGATTTGGGTAAATTCAGAAGTATATTGACAACATCAATTAACATAGTACCCAACTCTTTTTCATCAATTAAATAACTTGCATAATTTTCAAGAATTTGTGTCATAAAATTAATCTCTACTGGATCAGTCAAAAAAGTACCTTCTCCTGTGATATTTTTGAGTTTCTTAATTGTTTCTAATAAGGACCCTTTTGGAAGAGATAATTTTGTTAATGATATATTAACAGTAGAAAATTGTTCAAGTATTTTTGTTATAGGTGATATATATGGGCAATATTCAGTGTTCAAATTTTCCCAATGGCCAGTACTATTACATACTTGAGAAGCTTGTGGAGAGAATTGAATGGAAGTAATAGGTATACTACTGCTCTCACAGGGTAATTCTACTCTCCACCCAACTACAGTTCTTGGCCAAGCATAAATTCCTTTATTACTTTTTGTTACTAAAATTTTTAATTATATTTACTTAAAAAATAAATTCTTTCTGAATAAAATAATAAAAACAAATTTATATAAAAGTTTTAATAAAAACTTTAATATATGTAATTATGACATAATCAATAATTAAATTATAGAAATTTAAAAATTATGAGAGAAATAAACTTATAAATTAAAGGTAATAATTTGGAGTAATTATAAACATAAATATACCTGTTAATGGGCAATATTGAGTACGATTTGATATAACAATAACATTTATTGCTCTTGACATATTACCATGTGTTGAGACTAGAAGACAATTCCATTGTCCATTATGCTCTTCTTTAACTGGATCAATATTAAGTGAACTATTTATAGAATTTAATAAAATTTTAATATAATATTATATTTTTATATTTGTTTAATATTTCCATACATTATATTTTATCGATAATTAACATTAATAAGATTTAAAAATTTTGTATTATACAAAAAATTAAAACAATTCAAAAAGGTATTGTAAAATTACATATTTGTAAAAAATTTTATATAAATAATAAAATATAAATAAAATTAAAAAATTTGAATAATAGTTTTTTATTACTTTAAAACAATAATTTTTAGAATATATTTACCTTGCAACAATACCACTATCAACAATGTTTTTATTTTCAATGTGAACATTAATTAAGTTACTTTCAGATTTATCATATAAGCTTAAATCCAAAATTTCAGTAGTAATATTAGAAGTCCATAACCATTTTAATTTTGCAAATTTATCATTTGAGATACTGAGTGCACGACATTTTAGGCTTATAGCATCACCAGCAAAAACAATTTGATTTTGATTAGGTACTATTTCAACAGTAGGTGTAGATGATTTACATTCAAATTCTTTAATAATTCTTAGTTTTTTTACTAACTTTCCTTTTAAACTTAAAGGAAAATTACATTCTGGAGGTGGGCTAAATATATATGAAAATATTAATCTTAATCAAATATAAATTATTATAATAGATATAAATACATCATTTATAATATTTGAAAGATATATTAATATATTAATAATTTTAAATACTTAATATTATCTTTCTAGTATTATTGATTTAATTAATCTATATTAAATTCTATAAAAATTTAATATAACAATAATTTTAATTGAAACATCAATATATTCTTTATAAAAATTTCTTGACAATTTATAAAAAATATTAATGCATCATAAGAAATAATTAATTATCATATTATAAAATTTAATATTTTTTTTTCATTATAAATTATAAAGTATTAAATAATTTAATACATTAAAACTTACTTAAATTTTATAGAATTATTTTGTATCCAATAACTAAGCCAAAATAAATTGCAATCGCAATTCCATGGATTAGCTGAAATATCTCTGTAACAATATTTTGTAAAAAAAAATAAAATCGCATAAATTTAAAATAGGTATTGAGTTTTCAACATACAACTGTTTTAATGATGGTAATCCATGAAAAGTACCCTCTTTCAATGTTTCTATTTTATTTCCATTTAATTTCCTATAAATTAATAAAACTAGTCTCAAATTTGCAATTATTTTAAGATAATATTAATTTTAATTATTTTTACACATCATCAATTATTCTGCACATTAATAAAAATATATTGATATTCAGAATAATTTATAAATTATAATAAATAGAAAAAAGTATGGATTATAAGAATTAATTTTATAAATGTTTATATTGACCAATAAGCAAATTACAGCAAATAACCCAGAATATAAATTATACTATTTAATTATATATTATTATAAAAATGAATTATAAAAATAAAGAAAATTACAAAACATCATTTATAAGATTTTTAAAAAATGAATTATAATTAGATACTTACAGTCTTTTAAGATTTGGTAATCTTTTAAATGTATGAAAATTGATTGATGATATCAGGTTTCTACTTAAATCTCTGAATAGTAATAAATATTATGTAAATTAATGCATATATGTAAACACATAGAGGTAGCTGGATAGTATTACATGAAAACAATATTATTTTTCATTCTAGAAGAATAATATTTGATAACTGAATTTTAGTAACATACTTTTAAATACTGAAACTTTTTTTTAAGTAAAATTACTTAATATAAAGAATTATTATAATTTATTTTTTTAGAAATAATTTATAAAAGTAATATATTTCATATAATACTAATAAGGTATATAAAAAAATATCCTTACAATCGTTCCAAATTTATTAAGCCTTCAAAAATTCCTTCGTCAAGTAATGCAATTTTATTAGCAGATAGATTCAAACGTTTTAAATTTGATAAATTTTTAAATATATCAATTTTAATATCTGATATATCATTTTTACTCAAATCCCTTAAAAAATATACATTATTAATTTAAATATTCATAATAAATAAATTCTAAATCATATAAATTTGAACTTACAAATGAACCATTTCAATACTAACTGAATTAAAATCAATATCCATTATATCATTTAAATTATCTTTACATATTACTTTCAGCCATTCTGCTTGAGGTTTGATATGTCTGCAACTGCATCGATCTGGACATATGGAATAAATCGGAAGAAAGCCTTGAATAAAACTGAACAATATAATTATCTTGTACATTATTTTATTTTTTTTTTACATTGAAACACAAAGATGAATTTTTTATTATTTACCTGTAAAAAAATAACATTAATTTAATATTTAATATAAACTTTTTATTGTATTTTTCTTTTTCAAATTAAAATTATTTAATGTACAAAATAAAAAAAATAATTGTATACAGAAATAACTTGAATATATTTTTAATATTACAATATTTTAACAACCATTTAATTTTATATACTAAATATTTCTGCAGCTAAATTAGTCTTTAAAAAAAAGTATTTAAGTATTGGATTTCGTTATTTATTTTTTAAATGGTAAAATAAATTATAATTAAAGATATATTTTAACAAACATTTTCAATGTTTATGAAACAAAGGAGTATAAACAATAAAAATTGTTAATAAAATAATTTTATCGATGATAAATTTCACAAATAACAAAATTATAGTAATATTAATATAATTATTAAATATGAAAAATTGTAAAACTTCATTGAATTTCAAAATATATATAATAAAATACAATCCAAAAATATTTATTACATTGTTGTCAATTTGTTAACATTAAATTACAAAAATTTTCAAAACCACTACAATTATAATTCAAAAATATATAATTTGAATAATAAATATTATATAAATCAATTACATCTTGTAATTTTAATTTCCTATTAAATAATAATTTTATATAAAATTTAAAATAAATAAAATATGCTTACAATTAAAAGTACAATACAAATTTCTGATTTTTATCATATTTTCAATACAATTTGATATTGATTTTGGAGAAAACTAGGCCACCTGTTTAAAAAAACATTTTTTAAACTACAATATTTCAAAACGAAATATTTATACTAACATTTTACTAAAAAAATATGTATTTTAGTCGATCAACAGAATCTCCTTTCCATTAGAATCCACTACATTGTATTTATATGTTATTATTTTTAGTATTCTACTGTATCGTTTAAAATTGTTTATCAAAAACATCCCCAACAATTTTTTTTCATTTGGATGCAATAAACAGGCTGTGGAGATGGAAATCTTTGAAAGGTTTAAGTATTCAATTTTATGAAAGAACACTCATATTAGATTTACCGGCTAAAACGACCTCTATGAAAAATAAGAAATCACCATGGAAGTTATAATTTTGAGTAAATAAGTAAGGAGTAGATACAAAAGTAATCATTGAAAACCATATGCTATCTAGTCTAAATTTTTTTTTTTTTCGAATTCCAAGTTAAAAAAATGTAAAACGATGTGGCTTGATAGTAGTTGGTTAATTAAAAACTTTAAGTAAATAAACTGCGAAATGTCACGAATAAGGGAATCTTATTGTAAAATCGATTGGAGGTCATAAGATAATTTGGAAAAGATGTAAACGGTATTAGTTGATTATTAATGAAATTTTATTTCTCTAAAACTTTAAGCATTTGATAAGTATGAAATTTCAGATTTCTCAATTTACCAATTGAAGTTATTCGCAAGCTTGAGGGTTAATGGAATCACATTCTAGACTAGAGTAAGTTGTCTAAATTAAATAATAATATGAAAGACGCTAAATCTATTATGTGAGTTGAAAAATTGTAAGCAAATTTATAAGCAATAAGCAATTTAATATGTATAGCGAAGATATATTGAGATATCGATTTGAGATATCAGTCAAAGGTTTTACCGAAGTATTTAATTGTACGATTTTAATTAAAGCTTATAAATACATATTAGTACTACAACGTGACCCGTTCATTGTTAAGCCCATACCGCGGCCGACCCCCTCCATACTCCAAGTTCCACAGCCAGGGCCCCCGGTTGCGCGTGTGCCGGTACGCGTCCGGACCCCCTCGGGATTGCAAATGGCTAATCATACGGTCATCCCTCTCGCGCGCGGATCTCGCATCGCCGAACCGAGGTGATGTGCTGTACGAGAGCACGAGTCTCGTGGTAGATCGTTTCTGGCCTCTATCCCATCTAAATCTTTCCTTCCGCGTTACCTTGTTGTTCACTATTCAGTGGCAACGCTCTAAAAGTTTTCCACTTCTGCTAGACACTTTTTTTTGCTAGCAACAAATCCAAAACTGTCACTTTTACGTGTTGTTTCAACTCCTTGAAAAAAATTGAAAATCGCTTGCGATTTCAATTGCGTCTGAGAGTCTGCGGCTTCTGGTAATTGCGTCCGCTGCAATTACCCGGAGACACCAAGTTCCGAACCTTAGCTCCGCGGGAGCTTCCTCACGTATCAAAGGCGATTTCTATAACCCATTCTTGACACACCGTCGGTTTTCTCGTCTATTTTTTTCATTCCCTTCCTATCGTTTCCGTCACGATTTCGTTGACGGCCAACAAGAATAAATAACATCCGTTTGATTAATTTATTCTCGTCTTCCACGTCGCGTTAACAGTCGTTCGAGAATTTTTTTGTAATATTTCTAGATATAAATCGCGCATATATCCCTTTGATGATATATATATTGTAAAATTGTAATTTAGCGAAATATAAGTGTTAGAAACATATTGTAAGGTAATTATTTAAAATAATTACTTGAAAAACCGAACAATGATAGCGTGTGTTTACGTTCGGTGTTTGTTATTATTGTCGGCGACCTTCGCAGCACTCGCGCACCGGGTAAACATTTAAGAAAGAAAGCATTGCCGGAGAATTGAAAGACGTATAGAAGCCCGTCGCTAGAAATAAAATTATTGTAGATAAATCATCACATTTATTCGGCGTAGATTATCTTAGTGATAATATTATTAAAGTCCATATCATTACGAAATATTTATAATTTTGTTGTATCTTTATTTGTTTTAGAAGAATTAAATAAACGGATTAGCCACCCCAATGATCAATGGCTTATTAATTAAAAAATTTATGAGTATTTTTTTACTATTCCCGCCTGCCACCGATCCAAATCCGGGGCAGACCGGCTGCCGCTTTGTTCCGGCGAAACTCTATATAATTTTTCGATGAGAGCTCGACTCTGCCCTTCATCCGAGAAGGGCGAACGGAGCCATCTAGTTATAGTACTAAAGATTAACGTTTTCATTTTCAAAAGAAAATTACATTGGATTTGTTTTATTTAATAATAATTGTCAATTTCAATAATAAGTATGGAAAAAAAATTTTTTTTTCTTTTCGTTTACAGAAATAAAATAGAGTTTGATATGGATATAAATTTCAGATTATCTTTATTACAATTATCTTATTAATTTTAAAACTTATCAATTATATGATTACTTCTTTATTTACTTTTTAATGAATAGATGGTTTATTTATTCTCAAAAATAGTTATTTTTATTAATACTAGGTTCTTATATTAAATTATTATTTATATTTTTAAATTAATTAATAAAAGAGGAACTAGTGCACTGATAGTATTTGAAACTAAAAAAGGAGATATTAATACCTGATAAAGAGAATAAAGTTTTTGTTTATTACAAAAAAAATGTTATTCATGTAAAAGATCTCTGAAGAGGTACGAATCAAGTCTGGACAATTAAAAAGGAAGAAATATATACACTTTAAGTTATATTAATAAAAAAATTATTTATTATATATTATTACGATAATAATATATAAAGAAAACTCAATAAAATCATTGAAAAAAGAATGCTTGATGAAAGTGATTAGCATTAAAAAATGATAAACACACTTTACTTTTATAGAGGGATAGAATTGATGAAATAATTTTTCATCAGTTATATCTAATATATTATATATTAAGCTTCCAAAAAGACAATATACTGTTATAGAATGGCCGGTGAAAATTATCATTCAATTTATATTTTTATTTATTTATCAAACATCGTTACAATAAAATACACAGACAAAACGCGATTAAACTAGAAAAAATTTTCATATAAATTATGTTAAAAATATAATATTCTACAATGAAGAAATATATAAGGAACCATCTGCACTGACTGATCGATAATGCTCGATGAATTGACTATCATCTGCTTCTTAGGTGAAAAGATTTTTTCCTATTTCATTCACTTTTACTTTTTACACGTACTTTTCGTCTTATATACATACCAACTACTTTTATGTTAGATTTTTCCCTAATTTTCTTAAAAATTCTAATTAATTAAATTATTTTAGTATTATGTAAAAAAAAAATTAAACAAAACAAAAAAATATGTACCTTATTTTTTAATATTGTTACGTACGTAACGAAATTCAACATAATTTAGTGACCTACAATTCAAAAGTTGCAAATTATATCATAAAATTGGTAACGATTATAATTATGAAATAGTTGATCGACATAAAATTGATCCAAATTCACAAGAGGTGTGGAAATAATTAACAAATACTGAAAACAAGTGGGTTAAACAGGTAGTGGGAGAATTCGAAAACTTGCAATACAGAGATTATAAAAACTCAGTCAAGATTACACAAGAGGTTCCCGATCCGAGTCGAGTACGAGATAACGCGTAATTAACGATAGACGAGGAGTGTAACAATAATTTAATAAGCGGTCGCAATTAGGGTAAAACTGACGTATCACGAGGCACACACACACGCATAACAAACTCTTTCTTCCGATTATATGAAATAAACGTAAAGTCGTGAATATTAATCATCGTATCATTCTTTGAAGTAACCCGATCCTCGCAAAGGCTGAGACGTTTTGACCGACTCAGCTACGGCGGAATAGTAACCCGGCGGTAAAATAAATAATACATAATAATATATATATATTGACGATACTTAAATACGTAACAATATCTAAATCTAAAAAGAATTTAAGTAGATAATTTATCACCTTTATTTTATTTTAAAGAAATGATTAGATAAGTAGGTAAATATATCGGTAGAAAAAAAAGAAAAATTAAATTTTAAATTTGAAAACTAAACCATCATATCAATATTGTTCAAAAGTCTCTTGTATATCGAAAAAAATATATAAAAAGATATATTTTCATAGATTCATTGTATAAAATAAAAAAATATATAAAATGAAATTTCATGTATGGAAAAATTATATATGGAACAATTTTCCCCTGATTAACATTGTAAAATAAAAAATATCAATTATACAAAAAACTAAGAAAAAATGTTTCCTCAAATTGTCAATTTGTTTATGTATCTGAAAATAGTGTCAATTCTTTTTTTTCACTCTCTTTCTCTATCAGTTTTAAAGTTATACAATTAAAAATTTTAATAGCACATTTCACAAATCTTACAATTATTATTAAGAAACTTACCTAGTCTGCATTTTCAAAAAATCAATTTTTGTTTTTGCAAATTTGAGTAATTAATTACTTCAAAAATATTTCCTCAAAATATCATATCGGTAACATAAATATGTATAAAATTGCAGCATAATAACCCAATCCAGATACTCGACGCTCTATGACAAGGGTTATATACCTAGCTATAATCATTGTAGTCTTAATATTTTTGGAAATCAGATACAAGTTATAAAAGTTAGACAAATTGGTAAATAAATGTATTCATTTATTTATAAGGTAAAAGTGCATCCATAATTATCGTAAGAGATTATGGGTAGATAAATTAAAAAATGTTGGCATGTACGAATAGATCAATTTGCTTTCTTTAGAATAGCTTACGAAGATGTATTATGCTATTCAGAAGTTTCAAAAGGAATGAAAAAGTTATAAATCGTAATAGAAAAGATTAGAAATCAAATATTTTACGTAATTCAAGGAGTGTGAAAAGAAGTTTCTGTAGAAATAGTACATCTAAATGATTGCACGCAATACACAAATTAAACTTACAAAATTTAAGTTTAAAAAAGATACGGTAATTCATGCTATAAAAAACAGTTATTATTTTACTTAATTACAGTTAATAACTTAATTAATTTACTTAATGTATTTAGTATTATGTTATTGTATAAATATTACAAATAAATTTTTTTACACAATAACATAACATATTGCAAATAAAAAATACAACTAAATCAAACAAGTTAACTTTGTTTAGCTTTCAAAATTGTAATTACATAATCGGTATATCAACTAATTTGTCTACTATGTGCATTTTTAATTATGGTATGACGTTGTAACGGGAAGAGCTACCCATGATCTAAATTTGCTCAACGGCGTCAGGGTTCACGAGCGAATCAGGTGCAGGGTGAAGTATATAAGTATCGGTTTAAATAATATAAGTCGACGTTACAACAAATAAAATATGAAGTTTAATTATAATAAAGAAAATATATGGTTAAAATAAACTAAAATTAAAATGGTTAAAAATGGAACAATACACATAAATGCAGCACGGTGGTTCTATATAAATTAAAAATAAAATAAAAATATATAGGATAAACCAAATATATATAAATTTATTTTAGGTGATCCAGGTGTTCGTCGTCAGGGATGACGTTAATTGTTTAAATTTTGAACGTGAAGAGTCAGTAGGACCCACAGAACTCTAAAAACGAAAAATTAAAATTGAAAACAAAATCATATGAACGGTCAAAGTACCAAAAAAATCAAGATAATATTCACTTATCATTCACGTATCTGTAGTTAGTATTTTTTTCAAATAGGTTTTAAAGCACCTATAAAATATTAACTCGGATTACAGACTTTTCAGAGCTGGCTCAAGTAGTTTTAATTGCGAAAGAGAAAGAATATATTTCCCCGCCATATTTCTGCCAATGTTTAACCAGGAAATTTAATTCAAATGTTTCAAATGAGATTTTATATTTTTAATAGTGTAAGATAAAATTATATTTATTATAGCATTGTACTTTAAATTTTTATTTACACGATTTACTTATCATGTATAAACTTAATATTGTAATTTATAAATTAAATAAAAAATATACGTGTTTAAACTTTATTTTTAATGTAAAATTAAAGTTAAATATGGTAAATACATCACGATTTTAATAAATTAAAATATCTTTTTATTAAAATATATTAAGAATAAATTTATAAACATACCTATAAAATGGTTGTTTCCATTTTTAAATCTCACCACTTATATTTAGTTGTTAATATTTATAAATTTTAATTCTACAAAGAATATATATAAAAAAAATCACTTAAAAATTTATATGTAAAATTACTTTATGATTAATTATTTACAGTTTTGTCGAAAGAAGTTTTAAAACTGCTATAAGCTTAAAATCTTTACGTTGGCTACCAGTGTTTGAGAAACAATGATATAAACACACGTATCGGGTTACCAGTACAGGCTCACAAAAAGGAAAATATGAGGTGATCTCATTATATCAAATCTGTCTAAATTGTGACTAATATTAAAGAAAAATTAATTTTTAAATTTTATACAACAATATGATATAGAATTATGTGTAATAATTATAAAATTTAAAAAATTTCAAATTATATTGGAGTGGACACTTTTTTTACGTTACAAACCTTCTTTGAATCATCTACTCATATTTGTTGCCATCATACAGAGTTGACCCTCCGTGGTTGGATCTTCCGGTTCCATACGGCCGATCGTGTTTTAGCTGTGCTTCCGTGACAGTTTGGCTTCCATGTTTTCTGATGAGGTGGTCGCACTATTCGTTCTAATTCTATAATGGCGAGGACAGAATAAATTAACCTACGAATGATTGATTTGACTTCGCGTTATGAGTCGGTTCTTTGTTTGGGTTTTTCTTCGGTGGTATTGATCTTCTACATGGGAGATCAGGGCATCCAGAATACAGAGTCCAATATTCACACAAGAATCCAATCCCTCGGCTTCCCGAATAACACCCTGTACCAATGTCCAGGGCTTCGTCTAATAACTCGTGAGTAGTCCTTCGGAGTGTTATCAGGCACTCAGAGTTTTACCAGGATAGTTTGTCTAGATTGCGCCGATGACGATACCGACTCTCTTCTAAAGGCCGGTGCTCTTATTTATGCTTATGTCGGCGGAGCGGTGGAATCTTCAAGCGCCGACTGCGGGTGGTAGAAGGATGCTGCTGGATTGCATATAACCCTTCTTGAATACTCAGCTGCTGTAAGACAGTGGAAGTGGTGTGGGAGTAGGGTCAGCTATACTATAGCTAGCGGAACCGGGCTCTTTTGTGAGACGTTTAAATATATTTGTGATGGCTACCATAACGTTAGTTCCTCAAAGTTTTAAAATAATGAAAATAAAAATATGCAACGAATTATATATTTGTTAATATGTCATATTATATTATTGATACATCATACAGAATATCGTAACTCTCTGTATATGGGTGTGTAGATGTACTTACATTTACATATTTATACATGCAACGAGATTCACTCATCAATCGGTCCGGGGCGGCCCACCTTACCGCTCATAGTCCCCGCGTTTGGTCCCCTTGGTCTCCGCAATAATCCGTGTTTCCACACGCGCTTATCTCCCCCCACAATTTTGAGCGGCCAATTAAGCGGCCGTAATTACGTTCGCGCCGATCTTACTTTGGGGAACTGAGGCTATTTAGCAACCTGCAAGTGCTAGTCTCAGCAGATTTACTCTGGCCTTTTTCCTTAATCGAAACTTCATTTCCGCCTTATTCGTTGTGCACGATTCTGTGGCAATACTCGAAACATCTATCTACCTCCGATGTACACGATTGCGTGACAACAAACAAATTGTCACGTTTACGTGCTTTTTTAAATCCAAGAAAAGATGAAATTCGCTTGCGGTTTTATCTTCCTTGAAATGGACTCAGGAAGTCTGCACCTTTGTGTAACTACGCCCGCTGCAGTTGCAGATGGAACTTCGTCTGCACCTTAGCTCGACTCGAACCTCTCCATGCGTAAAGGGCTTTTTCTTTAACCCGCCACTGATGCATCCTCCGTTTTTCTCCCGGAAAAAACCTTTCCTTGTCCTTTACGATTTCACGTGCATGTTTCGTTCGCGGGTATTTAATATCGATTATTTTTGCGCCGTTTACTGCAATCCAATTTTTTTTGTATAAATTTTGCGCTCCGTAAGTTCTCCCGTTATTCGGAAAATTTTCCTAAGTTTTACGTTCAAATTATAAAAGTATTTTTTTTGTGTCAACCCGTATTACTAAATTTTCCTGCATTTTTCTTTATATTCATAACAAGTATGACAAATCTAAATTTGAAATTTTGACGAAATAATTTAAAGTGATTATTTATATAATTACTCGAAATTTCGAAAGATTTATCATTTCCGTGTTTATGTCCAGCGTCAGGTTATGGTCAGCAACCATCGCAGCGATCGCAAGTGCGAGTAGACGTTTATTCGGATAATCAGATTCGGAGAAATTTCTCTCACCGTGGATTTTATATTTATTAAATTCAAACATATATTATTTCGTATAATTAAATTTAATTGTCTCCTATTATTGAAATAGAAATCTAATTGGAAATTTTTGTTTGTTTGTTGTTATTGTAGATGTCAAACTATTAAAGAGGCTTGCCTTCACTAAGAGTATTATTTATTTAAATTATCGATATTATTATACATTAATCCGCTTTCCACCTATCCAAATCTCTGGCCGGATGCCGCTGTATCCCGGCGATAGAGTTCTTTTCTCTTAAGCTTATTCCAACGAGCGATCGAGTCTGCCCTTTACCTGAGCAGGGTAAACGGAGCCATCTCGTCACATACATAATATCTTTTATCAACTTAAACATACCACGATGTTGAATTTCTTAATCATTTATAAATTATTTTTTTTGCTTATCAACTTTTTCAATAATTATTACTTTATACTTGCATAAAACAAGCACAATAAAAATTGGATATTATGAATCAGATCCAAAAAAATATTGATATTACGAATAAAATTTTATAATAATTTGAAATATGTGATTTATTTTATAAGACTAAAAGAAGTTAAAAGTTAATACTTTGCTTTAAAAAATATATATATTTTTATAGCTACATAATACTATATATTTAATAATTAAATTTTAATTAATTTAAGCAATTTCAAATAAAAAAATTATTATTTTCTAAAGTAATACTAAAGATAGTGAAAAAATTAAATAGAACAAAATTAAATGTTAATGATTAATTTTATTATTTTTAATTCAAATTGATATTAAATAAATAAATGAAAATTCATAAATAATACATTGGTATAATATACATTACTATATTTATTACCATGTCAAAAAGAATAAAAGATTAATAATATATACTGATATTTTTTTGCAGTAAATCAAGAAGTTTTTCCATACTGTAAAATATCAATTTGACGCTGTGCTTTTCCCTGTGATTAATATAATTATGAAATAAAATAATTGTTAGGTTTAAATAAAATATAAGTAAATTAATTATACTTCTCAGACTGTTTATTTATTTATACAATCAAATATATATATATATGTGAATATTCTTTCAAATAAAGAGTAGCGGAAAACTTTCTTTACCGCGTGCTCAAAGAGGAATGTCCTCAAAAAAATTTTAACTTCGATCTCGGCCGAAATTTTCCCCTACTCCTTATACATTTGTTTTATTATTATTCCAAAATTTTAAAATGCTCGCTTACATATTGATATACGATAACTTAATGCTACATGGCATAAAAAACCTCCCGTCTGGGTTGCGGGAGGAAAAAGCCTTTATATCTAACATTACAAAACAATTTACAATTCAATTACAATTAACACATTCTCCTTGTTAAATATTACAAAATTATTCAAATGTGTTTCTTTATAACGTTCATGCCTTATCGCTGAAACGTTATCCTGTTCCCCGATTTTTCTTTAGACAAATATACGTCTATATTTATCTATAGACGCGATACCACCTTGCATCGAGCCGAGATTTCGCCCCATTGAAACCTCACCGACGTATATCGCATGACGCCCCAATACGTCGGTTTTCTACGGGGAAAATCACCCGAAACTCATTTTTATCAATTATTATTTATTCCAAAGTCAACATTCATAAACATCATTCGACTCGCATAACTTCGTATTTATTTTCGCGCAGCTTGATCTTAACATCTAAATTTACAAAATTAAATTTCTAAATCGGTACATATTTATGATAATTGTAGTATAAAATATAATTACTAATTAAATTACATGCTTTATCGAGTTTTGCGAGCAAAAAACCGTGTAAAAATATTTTTAAATTTAACAAGTAGTAATAGCGATAACAAATTTTATATTTATGATTTATTCAGTCACACATACATTTATCTATTAATATATTATTATTTTGCATCAACTTGTATTATTATTATTATTATTTATTATCTAGTCTTAGAATAATAAGTGTAGGGCATTACCAACAGGACTTATAGAATAGTTTAACATAAAATTTAAAGTGAGATTATCAAATACTCTTATGATTTAAAATTACTTTACGAACCTGGTATCCTGGTAGACCGATAAAAATTCACGTTATTGTTTAACATTTTACCATGTAATGTAAGATATCTTTGTTATTTTTTTTTAATATGTTCGATTGCAAAATATTTTTCATTGTTTGACGATGTATTCTATCGTTCGTAACGGTGAAATTGTAAAGTTATAGTGCGACTGCAGGTCTTTGTATCATCTTCAAATGGTACAAGGCAAATATTATTTGGTACTTATAATTATAATTTAAATTTTTCCGACAATGATAAACTTGTTTGAACTTCTATTTTGAGATTTTATGGATTGAAAGTATATAATAGTAATTGTCAATTAATATGAATAATGCAATAACAAAAATAAATTAAGAAACTTTTCAATTTAACATTAGTTCAAATATTAAAGTGTAAGTAAATCAGAATTACATTTTATATCTCGTTAATATTTTTATAAATATTAAATAAAATATTAAAACTACTAAATCTAATGCCTGATCTTGAAATAGTTATTTGAACAAATAAGTAATTTAACAGATTATTTCGAGAATCAGGTAAATATTATATTGTGAACAATATAAAAGTTTTACAAATTACATTAAATTGTATATATGCGATGAAAGAGTTGCGTATATTAAGGCTAAGTCTATTGTATGTCTGTTCCTTTCATTTCTATTTAAAAGCATTAGTAAATGTAGGTAAAATATTCATTGAAAAATCTGGTAGACGTGATAAGACCTTCATTTCTTCATCATCACTATGTATTCTTAAGTCAATTGTTTTTTTTTAATTTTGATAATCACAATTTTTAAGGCAACTTCTTGATCTTCAAAATAATTAATATTTTCATTATATTTGAATTTTTCTGTGCTAAGCAAAATAACAAGATTCAAATCTATAAAAAGTTTCTAGGGACAAAAATTGGGGAGTGGATTATATCTTCTTTTTTTTTCTTTTTTTTTTTAATTCTAAACATAAACACAACGATAAAAGATCTGTTACAAAATAATTATATAGAATTACTAATATCTATTAAAGAAAGCATCTGTAAACGACAAATGCGAAAAAAGGCTTATAAAGATGATAAGCATGTCGAGTGAGTGATTAGGGATATTGGAGAAAAAGGAAGTGTTGTATAATTACGGGTCATAATAACGAAAAGCAGTTGAAAGACAAAGACAACTGCAATGAAGTAGACAAAGACGGCCAACCGGGCCTACTCAAAATTATAAATACAACCTTCTTTGACTCCTAATATCCCGATAATTGTACGCGACTAAGGAGTCGAACCTTGCGTAAAACAGCGCTATTTAAAATAATATATAAAAATGTGAAAATAAAATCTTTGTAAAATTACTAAAATATTTGCATGCGAATCTATTTTTCTCTCTCTCACACTAATGTATTCACACATCTATGTCTCTCTCTTGCACTCATGCATTCACACATCTATATCTCTCTCTCGCACTCATGCATTCATACATCTATGTATCTCTCTCACACTCATGTATTCACACATCTATGTATCTCTCTCGCACCCATTATTGATAGGCTTATTAAATATAATTCTTCTCTCTCTAGTCCACGTACATATGATAGAAATCATGCTCCCGAACTCTTGCTGTCTCTTTCTCTCTCTAATTCATGCACGCCAAAGTATTCATTCTCTCTCATTCTCTCTCTCTCTCTCTAATTCATACACAATAAAGCAGTTTCTCTCATTCTTTCTCTCTCTTTCACTCTCTTTTTGTCTCTAATTCATGCACGCCAAAGCATTCATTCTCTCTCACTCTCTCTCTCTCTCTCTCTAATTCATACACGATAAAACATTTTCTCTCATTCTTTCTCTCTCTTTCTGTCTCTAATTCACGCACATTAAAGTTCTCTCTCTCTCTCTCGTGCTATTTCGTGCTCTCACTCTCATTTTCGAATCTATTATCGCTGCTATATTTCTGCAATTATTTTTTGAAAATCGATGTCCATAGGAAAATTAATATCACCGACTAAAATGAATATGAAAGGGCTGACTTTGGGATCAAAATGAGGTTTCCCGAAGAAAACCAGCGCATTGGGGCGATGTGCTAGACACGTTGGTGGGATTTGTTAGACAAATCTCGGCTCGATATAAAAGTATCGAGCCATGAAAAAATTGCAGACGTGCAATGCAAAACAGAATCGGATGCTGGTGGGACATCGTACGATCCAGCATCCCAGATACAAAGTCAGATGAAGGAGAAATAATAATTTAACAAATGCAGATGGACAGCGAAAAAATTTAGTTTAATATGTGTTGGCTCTTTCCTCCTTTAGCAGGAAGGGGGTGTTTTCTGCCAAGGCCCAAGTTTTTCTGCGAAAACCAAAGTAGAGGTGCGTTCACGAAAAACAAGCGATAAAGTCCGTTAGGATAATTTTAAGAAAAAATAAGCGAAGCGAGGGAGGTGATGAGGCGACAAGAAAGTTATCGACATTCACTTTTTGATTTGTACGCGAACAAGATAACTTGTAACGTGCTGATTAAAAATAAATTTATAAACTGCATTATATTTTTGTGTTAATAATTTATTATTTACAATTTTTCATTTTCTAATATTAATAAAATAAAGGTCAATCCAGAGAAAGCAACAACAGAAGATTCGCTCATCAACAGCATCATTAGAATGTATTTTGATAATAAAAAATGTCTTCTTTTCTATATGAGAGTCCACCACTACTCTTCACAGAGTAAATTTAACTGTCAGAGATTAGATCAAATTTTATATAAAAATTTATCCAAATTTTATAGTAAAAAAGCCATTTATTCAAAATTTTTAATATAAAATAGATTGATTTTTTTACACATCATGTATATTTTACAAATAAATTTGAAAAAATTTAGCATAGAAATTGTATCTATTAGCATAGAAAAGTGATAATATATTTCTAACACTTTTAATTTATAAATTCCAATTAAACATTCTTTCAGCTTCTATAAATTGCTATAATTTTATGGTTAAACTTTATTTTTTTAATGTTTTAATATAAATATTATTTTTTTAAATTATTCATATTAAGTTTTTAGTTGTATCGATTATAAATTTCTTTCAAACAGTGAAATTAACTAGATACATAAGTTTTTTATATACTCAAAATAATCGGCTTCGTTTAGCTGTCCATTAGTAATTTATAAAATTGATCAGGGTAAAATAATATATTTTGTATATATAATCATCATCAGCATCGTTTATCAGAACGATTGAGTTTATAAAAACTTTTTTATTTAATTTTCCGAATGTTTCAAGAACTTGAGAGAATATTTATTCATACGATCTTTCAATAAATTTATATTATTTATACTGATAATACTTAATCATATTAATTAATAATTTAATATCATCCATTATATGAAAAATTTTACGTCCATTAATGGTGCATGTGAAATTCACTTATAGGTTATAGGTTTATTAACCTCACGAGTTCAATTACTTCCCATCACAGAGGGAGACTTTGTTCGCGGTGGGACACTCCGAACAAAATCATCACTCGCGATTTGCCGATTCAGAAGAAAAACCGTTTAAAATAACGAATTGTTTAAAATCGCGCAAATCGCACGCGGCCGGCTCGACTTCTCCTTAGAAACTGACGTCAAGTATCCCCTCGCCACAGGAAGGAGAAAATGGAAAACGCGGTAAAACGCGTGTATATAAACGGGTAAATGAATGCAGAGAGGATCCTTTTTGCTTAGAACTTTGAACGAAGCTATCGTGATTAAACGAATGCTTAGTTCAAAATCTAAGAACTATATTATAAAGTTTATTGTCTTTAATATTATATTCTGTGATTACACAGAGATAATTATAAAGACAATTAAAAGAAATCGACCCTAGTTGTTCTTATGTCATAACAGTAACAACAGTGGTCTTGAGAAAATAATATACGACGTCACTTGCGTCATAACAACAAGGACGCCGTATATTGATTAGTATTGAACGTAAATAACGACGTATCTTGTGTCGTAACTGCAAGCACGATCGTTTAGTTGATATTTATGTATTATTAAGGTGAATAAACTCTGTTTCAGACTACAACAGAGGAACCACTGGCGAGAGACGAAATAAACAAAACCGCCGAAATCTAAATCTCAGCTATTGTATGAAATACAATAAATAAACTTTTAAATATCAAAATAAATTTTATTATTTCTTTTGGAGAACCCATCCTCCGACTCAGTGCATCCCAGCCCCGATCTATAAAGAGATCGTGGCATTACAATGGTTTTCATATTATCAAAAACTAATTAAGTATATTTTTTCTTCATATCACGTGGACCAAATAATATAGAATTTTCTATCAATTGAACTTTTATTAGATTTGTATTTTATTAAGGAAACATGGATCGAAGAAGCAACTTGTTGATTCTAAACATGTTGCATCGAAGAAGCAAAATCTGGAGACGTTTGGTCCAACTAGAAAAATCAAATCTACAGAATTACATACTGCTGTTAGTATTTTAAAAGTCAGCATGGAGCAACAAAAAGATGAGAATGTATACAGTTACTGTTTGATGGCAAAATTGAATAATGATCCAACAGCGTTCAATGAAACTATGGAGTTCAATGAAAATTAAAGTTGGATTAGAGCTATAAACGAGGGATTGGATTCCATGGCTCAGAATGAAGCCTGGAGCATAGTTCCAAGCCATACAGAGATACAGGTGTTAAATATAATATAATAGATTCTCGTTGGATTGTTAAAAAGATTGACATCGATGGATCTACAAAATATAAAGACTGTTTATTAGTACAGGGTGTAAAAAATCACGCAGAGGTGTGGTATCCGTACTCGTCGGCGAGGTCCGGTGAGTCGTCGCAAGTCGTGTGGGGCTATCCATGTGCAAAAGGAAATCTGGGTTTACAGAGGCGTCGAGAGAAGTAAACCCAGCGGAGCCGGGGGCAATATGGTCCGCTCGGCCTCGAAGGTTTACAATGAATACGAGCATACGTAGACGCACGTACCTCGACCATCAACAAATGGGTAGCCGAGATCGACGAGCCGACGGAGACGGGGCCAGCCATGCTGCGGCAAAGGTTTTCCGAACCGTAACGAGTCAGCGTGCTAAAGATGTAACGCTTAGGATTAGCGCGACAATCTAAAATTAGCCGAAAAATTTATATTTCGAAATTAGTTTATGATTTTAGTATGTAAAGGGCATTCTCCCTCCATCTTGCCAACGGAGGGTTTTTTATGCCAGGGTAGTATAAGCTTACAAATAAATAAATTCGCGAAAGCATAATTAACGACGTCATCGGCCGAAAGCGCTAAGCGCTCTGCAACGTGGCCGAGCACATCCGACCGCTACGACCGCACCGCACGGACTCACCAGCGCTTGATGGGACCCCCGCCGCGCCCACCGAATCAATCCTCGAAGCGGTTGGTCAAAATGACGAAAATTATTTTTGTATTGAATTCAGAAAATTTCCACAAGGGAGGGGTGAAGATGGGCATATTATAAGTATGAGTGTGTGAGGAAAAAGGATCACTTTTCTCTTTTTCTTCTGTTTGTTCAGAATTTGCCTTAGCAAAATTTTGGATTTACCCATCGGTAGCCTCCCGCATGTGAAAGTTTTTTTCTGAATTCGGCGTGTTTCGAAGCATTGTAATACGTTAGTATTTTGGCAATTGTTTGCTTGGACAACAAATTAAATCAGTTATATAAAATATAACATTTGAAGTGTTCACTATTTTCCTCATCCCAACATTCATCCACCCCGCGTGAGTGACTAACACGGGGTTTTAAAGAAATGAGTACATACGATCTCAAAGAAACGTATGCTCCTATCTCTAGATTACCTCTGGTACGAGAATTAATGTCAATCATAAATAAGTATAACTTGAATGTTTTCCAGTTGGATGTCAAGAGAGCTTCCTCAATGAAACTCTAGAGGAAAACATTTTTCTTAAAATTCTCCGAGGACTGAAAGTAGGTGATGAGCTTAGAAGAACTCACGTTTGTAAACTTCAATTATCCTTATATGGATTGATTAGCTCTAACAGATGAAACAAGAAATTCACTGAAGATGCATTGAAATTGGGCTTGGAGAATTATCTGCATGAGCCATACTTGTATAGGTGGCGTAAAGTATTGAAAATGGCCATCCTTCTTCTGTATGTAGATGATATTTTTCTTGCAAACAATGAAGTAGCACTACTTAAAAGAATTAAGAATCAATTAAGCAGTGTCTTCGGAATGAAAGTCTTGGGAGAATCTAAGTGCTGTTTCGGAATAAATATGCAGAGAAATAACTTAGAGAAAACCATATACATGGTGCATCCACGAAGTATTGAGTTTTTTTTTCATTTTGCGTTGATTCGTCGTAGAAATTTTGGAGGGGTCTTAAAATGCCGACAAACTCTTTCCACATTTGTCCCTTTTTTTTTGTTTTTTTGATAATTAGGTGCGGCAGGATTTTATTTCGTATGAAGGGTGTTTATCAGTTTTTTGACATGGCGCGATGGAGCGACTACTCGAACAGCGTTACGCGATATAGTTTTGTTTGCAATTAAAAAAAATAGTGTGGAAAAGTATAAAATATTGCAAGAATCGTATGGACATAATTGAATGTCAAAATCGCAAAGCGAAAAATGGCAGAGCTTTTAAAGAGGGCTGAGAAAGAATCATCGACGAGCCTTGATCTGGGTGCCCAAAAAGCTTTCGAATGGCTAGGAACACCCGACGCGTGATAGAAATTTAAAATTCAGACCGTTTTAATGATTAGAGTAATCGTGGAAAAACTGAATTTAACACGATTTACAGTGTACAATATAGTGCAAAAAAATTTATAAATGTAAAAATTTTTGAAAAACATCAAAGCTGAAGAGTTTGAAGATGCATTTGAAATTTGGAAAACACGCCTTCCAAAAATGTATTGATGTAGGAGGAAATTATTTCGAAGAATTTTAAATTTTTATTTTACCCTGTTTATAAGTCCACCAATAAATCATTTTTCAAAAAAGAATTTTTTTTTTATAATCTTTGAACAAAACATTCTTGCATAGTGGTTTTCCGCTAATCGCTTCAGCGCACCGTGTTAAAAATTTGAAAACACCCTTTGCGCGAAGTAAAATCCTGCCGCATCTAATTATCAAAAAACAAAAACAAAAAAAAGGACAAATGCGGAAAGAGTTTGTCGCCATTTTAAGACCTCTCCTAAATTTCTATGATGAATAGGCACAAAATGAAAAAAAAACTTGATACTTCGTGGATGCACCATGTATTTACATCAATAAGAATATACTAAAAGTATCGTAAGTTAAATATAGAGAATTCCAACCCGAGAGTACACCGATGATTACTAGACAAGTGAAGAATAGATACCTTATAACGTAGAGTGAAACTCCTATGTTTAATGAGGAAAATAAAATTCCGTTTAGAGAGGCCATCGGTAATTTGATGTATGTGGCTAATGCCACAAAAGCAACTATTGCATATGCGAGTAAACTTCTTGATAAGAAAACAGCATACGCCGATCGAAGAGAATTAGAAAGTAGATTAGAAAATTTTTAGATATCTTAGCGAAACTATATCACTTGTGATTAAGTACAGATAGAACTCAGAAGAACTCGAAGCATTTTCGGATGCTAGCTTTAGAAATTGCGAAGATTCTACTTCCACTACAGGCTACATAGTTAGATTATTTGGGGATATTTTATGCTGGAGGAGCTATAAATAGACCTATGTATCTCTGTTCGCAAGTCAGGCAGAATACTTAGCCATGCGTGAATCGTGTCAAGAACTGATTTCATTCGTTAAGGCTATAGGGAATGTTATTGGCAAAACGTGTTTACCGGCTGTGGTTTGGTGCGACAATAAATCAGCTGGAGACTGCACGCAAATGGATGGTAGTCACAAACTGAAAATGTTTGATGTCCCTCTTACATAAATAACATATAATAATACAAAATAACATATATTTATATTCAATTAAAAACTTATTTTACAATTAAAATTATGAAAATATAAAGAAATTTAAAGGAAAGTATTAAAAAAATCCCGCCTTAAGACCTTTTTCATGAATCGATACTGGTAATCCAGTACACATGTTTGTGTTATGTCCGAACGGGTATGGAAGTGTAAAAAGTTCTTTCTAAAAAAAATGTGAAATGTATTAGTGCACATGTAAAAATTAAAATTGAAAGTTAAAGTTGTTACGATACAATAATTTCAAGTATGTTAATTAATTTAAAAGCTTATGGTGAATGAAATAATCCATTTTCTTTTATTGTATTTTTAATGATTTCAAGCATATAAAAAAAATTTTTTAGTGCTATAAAATCAATTTTAAAAAATACTATATATAGATATTTGGACTACGGGTACCTGAAATGGCAATTTAAAATACTTAGAAATTGTACATAGTTTAGTAAAATTAAAAAATATTTTTAATCTTGTCACGTGTGTAATATTATAATGAGCATTCCGCACTAGCATACATGACGAACCCTGGGAAATCGGAAGATAACATATGCGTCGGACGAGTAATAAGAACGTTTAATTTCGGATTTTTGTAAGGTTAAGTGCCTCCGCAAGGAAGCAAAAACAAGGGACAGCCGTGAGACAGTAAAAGAATTAGCTGATCGAGCACTGCTCGAGCGGAAAATCGCGAACCCTGGAAGAGGAATCTGCGGAGCTTGCGATCTCTCATCCGGAGGTAATATGCAGAAACAAAATCAAGACGATAGACATTTCGGTGCGACTTGAGTTAGAACTTACTTCGCTTCGAGGTTGCTTCCTCGCATCGCTACGGCTACTCCGCGTTCTGGTTCGGGTTTTCTTTAACATTCATCATTATTTATTATACAATCGAGACTTAATTTTTTTCACGACACGAATCTTTGTAACACACATCTCACTTTCTCTCTCTTGTTCATTAAGAGATATAATAAAAAGTACGATACTAATTAACTCGCGTTTTCTTTATTGATAATTCCGAACCTTACGAAGGTCGAAACGCTTTAACCATTTCGGATAGGGTAGAACGAACCGTGGAGGAAAAAAAATCGCGATTCAATTAACAAAGAAAATATAATCGTGACAGTTTAATTATGTAACAATCTTCATATGAGTATAATTTATATTTTTATAAAAATAGATAATAATAAAAATCATTGTAATAGTATTTAATATTTTTTTTATTAAATATTTCTAAACCAATATAAATTATAATCATATGAAGATTAAAAATATTTTTTAGTTTTATTAAATTAAGTACAACTTCTAAGTATTCTAAAATGGGTTTTTACTTACTCATAATCGATATATTTACATATAGCAATTTTTTAATTAAGTTTTATAGCATTAAAAAAATTTGTTTTATTAGGCCTGGCACTTATTAGGGTCGCATGTATCACCAAATGTGTGCAAGAAAGAAAGAAGATATTTCATCTGCCATGATTGTTCTTTCTATTTAATATGGAGCTTAACAATTTATAAGTGGTCTGTGAAGCTCAGTAACCTGGCCGATTTTAATGCAAAAGAAAAATGATCTGAGCCAAGTAATGGTTATTATATAATGAGCTATTTTCAAAAAGTAATTATAAAAGTTAGCTTTATTTTGAAGTATTTGTTATAATAGAATTTCGAGAAAAAAATCTGTAATTAGTTCTAAAAGGTTTTTATAAAGTTAAATAAAAGTTTAATAGTTAAATTTTTGTCAATTTGTTACACTAATTTATAAAAAAAAAATTAACTAATCGAATCTATAAAAACTGAGATATAGTATGCAAGCCAGTTCTGAATGAATTTCAAATTTTAAATTTTATCATCTACGTTAAATTTTTAACTGAGTCATGATTTGTTCCACTCAAAAGGTCGAATGTGTAATATTTATTGAATGATATTGCGCACAGCATACATACAATCATAATTATAAAAATTCATATAAAGAACATAGTAAATTTAAAATAGTAAATTCAATATTTCTCATTGTAACATCATGTACAATTTAGAGCTAATAGTTTTGACAAGCGATATACATAGGGGAGGTCAACTCTATGTAAGAAAACAACAGGGAAAAAACGCAGCAAACGGGCCACATAAGGTTTGTGGCGTAAAAGAAAGTGCCTGTGCCATAATAATTTGAACATTTTTAAATTTCATAATAATTATACATAATTATATATCATATTATTGTATTCAATTAAAAAATTAATTTTTCTTTAATATTAGTAAGAATTTAGACAAATATGATAGAATAATATTAGCTCGTATGTCCCTTTTTGTGAGTCGGCCTGATAAGCCGATATATGTATGTGTTTTCATTATTATCTCAATGAATTGTAGTCAAAGAACAATTTTTAAGCTTATAGTAGTTTTAAAAACTATTTCTATTTTAATTTAATTTCTATTTTTTCTATTAAAAATGTGTGTGCATTTTGAATTTCTTTCATAGGTAAAGCTAAACAGTGTTGATTATAAAGTAATTCTCTTATATATATATATATATATATATTTATACTTATTATGTATTGAATTCAATTTCTTTACAAAACTTTAACTCGATTTTTCATTTAACATGTAATGGAAGGAAAAGTATATCAATTTGTCTATAGAATATTTGCAGCAATCCAAGGTTAAGGTTCAAGAATTAATTCTTAAGTGCATGTAAGATAATAAAAATATTCGTTGAACTTTTACTTTTGTACGAAAACATTTTCATATATTGAAAATTGAAAAATATCTTTTAGTAGAAATGTAAAACTTTTACAAATAGTTTTATTACCTTACCTGCACTTAATAATTAAATCTTATATCTTCAGATTAAAGTGCCACCCACTTGTATAAGAAAATTCATATACTTTGCCTTTTATTGCATGTTAAATGAAAAATTGATTAAAGTTTTGTACATATATTAAATACTTATAATTGACTAATTATTTCCAATAACTATAATTATATCTCATACCATTCACAGTATAAAATCTCATTTGAAACATTTGAATTCAATTTTCAGGTTAAGCATTGTGAGAAACGTGGAGGGGGAAATATCTTCTTTCTCTCTCGCATTTAAAGATACACGAACAACCTCTGAAAAGTCTGTGGCCCGAGTTAATATTTTTTAAAAGTGCTAACTACAGATACACAAATGATAAGTAAATTTTAACTTGGTTTTTTTTAGTACTTTGAACTTTGAAAACTAAAAATTAAAATTGAAAACAAAATTATATGATCGGTCAAACTACAAGAAAAAATCAAGTTAATATTCATTTATCATTCGTGTTACTGTAGTTAGCATTTTTTTCAAATAGATTTTAAAACACCTATAAAAAATGTTAACTCGACTCACAGACTCTTTAGAGTGCGCTAGTGTACCTATAAGTGTGTGTAAGAAAGAGAGAGAGAGAGAGAGAGAGAGAAGATATTTCCCCCGCCACGATTGTTGCCAACGCTTAATTATATATATTAAATTAATTAATCACAGTTTGACCTTCTATAAGTATCTGTTCTGTGTATATATCCAAAACTATATTAATTTTTTGAATCAGTTTTTTTTGTAAATTAACTATTATTTTACAAATAATTATTTAATGAATTCATATATTTTATTAATAAATAACTTCTGTAACGAATTCATTTGTTTATAAAATTAAAATATTTTGAATCGATAAAATCATTTAAAATTGTTATAGTGCAAAATTATTATTCCATATTCATGGCTAAGCTTATACAAAAATTAGTGCCAATTTATATATAAATAATTCATAACTTAGCATTAAATTAAAGAACAAATGAATTTGTGCAAAAATATTAATTAACAAATAAATTATACCATCCAATAGGAAATTTTTTACCGCATTTTCATTATTTATTTAGTAATATATTTTAGTGAAATGGTTAAAATTTATAAAAACATGAAAACATTTCTTGATCTTTTGAATGCTTCAATATCATCTACATTTTACTTATTTGTATAAAATTTGTATTGCAGTGACAATATAAAATTTTAATTTATGAAAATCGCATTTTGACTGTAACGATTCTAGACTTTAAATACTGTAATTTTAGGGTATTTATTTTGTAAATTAGTATTGAAAATATGTCTTTTTATTTTAATCTAGTTTTTAAAGTAATTAATAATTGTTGATTATAAATTATTGCCAAATTTGAATTTTGTAAATTAGGGAAAAAATGAAGTTTACATGAAATAAACATATAAAATAAAATATACAGAAAAAAATAGTAATAATAAAACAATATTGAAATGTCATTCACCAAAACATATATATATTGAAGTTTTATTGTGATAGATGAATATAAAAATAATGAAAATACAAGTCTATTATTTTCAATGTACTTTATTAGTGTATACTAGTCATACTCTGTAAAAATGAAATAAATATAATTATAAAATTTATTATATATGCAATTGAAAATTATATATTTTAAAGCATTTATATGATGTATGTATAAGTTTTGAAAACAACAGACTATACAAATTTTCTTTGCTAAATCAGGTACTAAACTCATTATATTGAAAAGTTAACAGCATATTAATTTTTTGTTTTTAAGTTTTGTTTTCCCCTATTTTTATTATATAGCATCATTGTTGAAGCGTTTTAATTATGAAACGATTAATCCATATATTTCTATAAAAATTCTTGTGATTAATAGACTAGTATCTCTTATGTTAATAATATCTTTTTCGGGTCAACCTTGTCGACGATGTCCAGGGAAAGGTATGCTCATTCCTAAGATTCCCATTATATCATTTTGTTGAGATACATATACCAAGCGATACATTCCAGGAGAGCGAATTGCTGTATCACTAAAATAAATTTTTTCTGAAGATGTATCAGATTGCGTTATAGATTCCGATTTTCCTAAAATTTTAAATACATCAATAATTTTTCATCAAATTAAATAAATCAAATAATTTTTGTTTTATTTTAGAGTAAAAACTAAATTGTTAATATTTAATTAAAAAATATATAATTACAAAATTTTATTACAAATAATTATTACGGTAAATTTAACAATATTCTGATATGTAAAATGATATTTTATATTGTAATATATGAATAGTTTCGAATAACAGTAAGCTATAAATCTAAAATAAAAAAGATATGAAAACTTATTAAAATTGTTGTTATACATTATTAGTTTAGTAAATTTTTAAATAAAAGTTTTAGTTTTATTGGTGACAATAATATTAAAATATAAAATTATGAACTCGGAGAAATATGTAGTAACGAAATACATAATCAGTATTTATAAAGAACAGTTGCCATCCAGATTAGTTGTGCTTTTTTTTATTGAATTAAATTTTGTTTAGTAGTTTATTTATTGAAGTTATTTGTTTATTTTTTATACATTTATATAATTGAATAAAAGAGTAGTTTATATATAAAGAAATCCAATGTTAACAATAAAAATGTAAGTGGATTTTCTCACTATCATATTTAGATGTATTGATTCTTATCATAAAATGTATTGTTTTAAATTAATTGTTGATTCTAATTTTTTCTCAATCACATCAATACAAATTAATAATGTACATAAAAATATAATCTAGTAAAATTTTACGTAATTTAATGGATTTGAAATTAAATTATACTTTTATATTAAAAGTTTTAAGTTAAAATTCAAGAATTTAATAAAATGTAAAAATTATTTTAATTTATTAGGTTTTCTTGTTACCGTTTATATAATATTTAAATCTATCTAAACGAGAATTAAGGAAAATCATTAAATTTCATCAATTTTAAATTATTTTTTTAAATTTATTATAATTGAAAAGTATTATTTAAATTCAGTATATTATTATTTTATGATATATTTTCGAGATGATATAAGGAATATGAAAATTGAAAAAACTGGATAAAATTAATAATAAAGTCGACGATGGGAATGTAAAATATTTTTGAAATTCGAAAAAAATAAAACAAAACTAGTAAAACATGAGTGTTATCTAAGTTGAAGTAGTTCATGGGAGTGATACAATTATTAAATATAAAGAAAGTACTGATCGGCATAGTGAAATGTAAGTTGGAAAAATATTCGGAAGAAAAAAAAGTTTAAACGAAACAAAAATAGGTTCTCAAAATTGATTTAAAAATAAAAAAAACTGAAGCAGAAATTTTTTAAGTGCTTTACATATTGAGAGAACATTTGATTAAGTATATGCAATGAAGAGTATTTGAAAGTAAACACATAATATAAAAAAATTAAACTAGCTAACTATATCAAAAATAAAAATTTGAATAAAACAATGTAATCGTTTAATCTTCTGCAAATCAATTTTGTATTAATGAGAAAAAAATATCAGTAAATACAAAGAAAATATACCCAAAGGAGAAAAAAGTTTAAAAAAAAAAGAAGATACTTAGAACAATTACTTTATCAAATTACATCATTTCTTTCTATTCAATAGTATTTCAGGTCAGATATTGTACATATTAACATTTGAAAAGACTTTTCTTTTAGAAATTTAGAAATGAATACAGAAAATAATATTAAGAATTCAAAAAAGCTGTAGGAAATATAAAATGTACTTGACAATGTAAAATTAAAAAAATGTTTTTTACCTCGTCCAATATATTCATAAATAAGATACTCATCCAAGCTGGAAAATCCTTCGTGATATAATCCAATCCAATCTCTATTTGATGATTTTTTATTACCTATAAACTTATAAGAAACTGCATTTTCTTCATCAATATACCATGCAGTTATTGGAAAAAATTCAATTCCATTATCAGGTACATTGGGTCTTATTGCAATTTCAAATTCTGCAGTAACAGGTTTGTGATCAGATTGTACATAATTGGAATGACTTTTGTAATTACACTGTACAGCTTTTAAATTAACATCTTGATATACATTCTTATTTACTTTATACAAAATTCTATCTGTCCATGATGGTCTACGCCTAAAACAAAAATATTAAAAATTCATATTTTTTATTGTAAAAATTTTTTTACTATAATTTACAAAATTTAAAAATTTAAATACCAACAACATTACAAAATAAAACTTTAAAATTCTAACAATAAAAATAAAAAATTTTATTACAATGGTAAATATTTATAGAAATAGAAATTACCTATTATAATTATTATAATCAAACAACATTAATATTTATAAATAAATTCTACCAAAATTAAAATCTATCAAAATATTTTATACAGTATTCCTTAAAAAACAAAAAAAATTTATTTTTATAATTGTAGAAAATATTGGGGCATTTCTTAATAATTTAAAGTAATTATTTTTGAACAATAAATAATTAATAAACTTATAAATTTTATATTTTACTATATTAATATGAATTTTACATCATTATTACGATTTTAATTGTTAATTGTTAATTTTTATATTTTATTTAATTTTGATTATTTTTTTAATTAAAATCAAATTTTAAACAAAAAATTAGATAAATAAATAATTATATAAAAGTATTATTATTGTTTCAATTATCTTACTTAAAATCAAATTCCTGAGATCCAAATTCATATTTATAAGTTGGTGGAAATGTAATTTTTCCTTCCGCAAATTCAGAAAAAGCTTCATTATTTTTTATTACACATTTTAATTGATCCTTCTCTAACAATATATTAAATTCATTTTTTTTAACAATTGCATCGATGTCACTTACTGTTAAGCTTTCTGATAATCGAAAATTAAGATCACCAAACCAAAAAATGTAGCTAAAAATCATTTAATTTAAATTTAATACCATTTTAATAAAAGGTTACAGCAATTGAAAATGAAAACTTACTCGTGAAAAAAAATATTCCTTGTATTGTGAACATTATATAAATGTTCTTTTATAATTGTGTTATAATCAGATATTCTTTCTGCTAATAAATGATCATGTGGTGTTAAATGAACATTGACTAAACATAGATTTACACCATAAATATTAAAACGTATACTGACAGCACCTTTATTTCCCTATTAAATAAAATTTAAAAATGCAAATTAATATTTTCACAACAGCTTAACCAATGCACTTACCCACATTCCTCCAAATCCAGTTTTCGTATATTGACTATCAATAAACCTTAAGTGAATTAAATGTTTTCTTAAGATATATATACTTAAAACAAGACCTTGCAATCGTTGCGTTTTTAGTTTCACATAATCAAATTTTTTTAAAGCTTCCCTAAAATTAATAATTTTTTCAAATAAAATATGCAACTATATATAATATTATAAAATAAAATGGTAATAATAAATTCTTTTGTGTTATAATTTTTTAACTATTAATATGTACCTAAATGATTTTGTCCATGGATCTTCAAAAAAAATATCTAAAACAATATTTTGAGGCTGAGATTTAACCTCCTGAAGGCTGAATAATAAATGTTAAGAACTAATTTAATCATAATTTAGTACCATATGTCATAATCATATTTAATTTACCCAATAACATATATGTCTGGTGGTTGATTAGAAGGGACAAAATGATTTAATCCTAATAATTGATGAAGATTCTGCTCAGGATATTTTGTAGCAACATTCCAAGTAACAAAATAAAGTCTGTAAAATTAAAACAATACCAACTGATTATTTTTTTAATGGTTTTTCATTTAATATATTTAGAAAAATTTAAAAAAAAAATTGTATATTGCAACTTACAATTAACTTTATTTTATATTATTTTATAAGATCAATATATACCATTATTATAAGTCATATTTGAGGATAAATTCAACAAATACATTTATTCTTATGGTTAAAATTTAAATTATTAAATCATATTAAGATTACTGAAATTGTTATGATATAATCATAATTAAACTGCAAATATAATTTAAAAATTGCATTAGATATTTTATATTAATATTACATCATTAAATAAGTGTAGTTATTGTCTTGGCAACCAAAAGATCAAACAGTACATTATGCAATAAAAGAAAAATAAGATATTTTTATAAACAACAATTATATAAATTAACAAATTTAAAATAAAATTAAGTTTTTTTAATATACAAATTCATACTTACTTTAGCAATTGATCAGCCATTTCTATTATTTAAATTTAATAGTTTTATTTCTGTTGCAGAATAAATTTTTTAATAAACTGTATTATAAAAATGAAATAGCCAATAAGGTTGTACAAAAATCATTAATAAATAAAAGATAAGCCACCTCACACATTTTTGCAATCAAAATTAACCAATAACAAGGTACAAAATAAAATCATAGGTAAATATGATAAAAATAATTTGTATATGATTACAAATCTATAAATTTATGCTAAATTAAAAAATAAATAAAATCAACAAACATAACAACTAAACATTAATAATATATATTTAAAAATAATTCAAGGTTAATTATTTACAATTTTATAAAATAAAACAAAAATGAGACGTAGGAATAACGTCAAACACTGAACAAGACTTGTAACAATAAAAGTATCAGAATTACTGTTTTCTCTTTTCCTCTTTTTCATTCCATTACTCAGCTCTATTTCTATTTCTCTTTACACACACAGAAACAAACATATACGATTCTACATCGTAGAATATGTTTTGTTTGTAATCACAATTAAACTAACTGACGTTGAACGAATCATTTGAAAATGCGCATTTCATGAGTATTTAAATTTTCTGTGTTTGGATATAGATGCACAGAGAAATGGTGAATCTAGTGCTAAATTATTTTATAACTGAAAACTGGTGGGTATTTTAATAACTAAACTTATTTTTCTGAAATCTATAAGCAAAATCACGGGGGGTCAACTCTAAATGGGAGAGCTGGCGACAAACGTAGCAGACGGACCACTTTCATGTCGTGACGCAAAAAAAAAGTGCCCACGATATAATAATTTGAAAATTTTTTTATTTTATATTAACAACGTATACTTTTGTTTAAAATTCTTTTGTTCAATTTAAAAACTAATTTTTATTTACTATCATTACTATTAGTAACAATTTAGACAAATGTAGCAAAATAAAGTCACCCCATATGTTCCTTTTCGTGTGCCGATACTGGTAACCCGGTACATGTGTTTACATTATTGTTTTTCAAACTCTTGTAGTCGAGAACAGATTTCGAGTTTTTAATAGTTACAAAATTTCTTTGTAGATGAAGCTGAAAAATTCATTTATTCGGGTGCAACGGATATAAATTAATTTCTAAGTAAATATTAATGTAAATAAACATATTATTAATTAATGTTTGTCATAAAGATAGTGTGAATTAATTTTGAAGTGATTTTTATTTTATTCAATAAAAATAAGGAGTGATGCGAATCAACAAATTGTCAAATTAAGTAGTTGTATTTTCATAGTGGGAGAAATATGCTCTGTCTCTCTCGCACTTATAGGTTCTCTGACGACCTCTAAAGATGCTGTGTCCCGAGTTAAAAATTTGTATAAGTGCTTTAAAATCTATTTAAAAAAATGCTAAGTGTACATATACGAAGCTCGAGGGAATATATTCTTGCTTCGTACATGTAGTGGTAGCGTTTTTTTTTAAATAGGTTTTAAGGCACTTATAAAAAATTTTAGTTCGTGCCACGGTCTTTTCAGAGGTCGCTGGTGTTTCTATATGTGCGAGAGAGAGAGAAGATATTTCTGCCGTCATGTTTGTCGCCACAGTTTAACACGGGACCTAGCGTTCTCTTAGTGTCTGTTCTGTGAGCAAAATTAAACATAATTTGGAATGAAGCTGAACACTTTTATTTTTTATTAAATTTTACTTAAAATATTAATAATGAAGTAAATTTCATTATTTAAATTTAAACATGTAAAGTAACTTTATTTACCCATATATTTTAACAATCTTTTTTTCAGTATTTCTAGCTTGCATGAAATTTCATTGACAAATTTAAAAAAAATAAATAAGCATTTGAGTCCTGAATTAAGAATAGTTTACTCAATAACTATACGGTTAACTAGTGTTAATTAATTGTAAATCAACTAGTGTATTTACTAATAAAATATTTTACCGGTTCCGATATTATAATATTGAATAACTATAACTTTAATCTCAACTGATAATCAATGTTATTTTGTATTATCATAACATACTATATAATTAATTACCTTTGAAGTTAACTGTATTTGAATTATTTAAGTCACAAAAACAGTGGAAATAAAAATAATTGATAAGAACGTGTTATTTTCTATTTTGTAGAGAATTAACTGCGAATTTAGAGTAGTATTCTATAAAATTATTGTCTTGGCACACGGAACATTTATATGTAAGCTTAGATAATTTTACAGAAGATACTATATTAGTCGCTACGCATTCTAATGCTCGTCAAATTGGTGGGTAGATATAATTTGTAGATTTTTTGTTACTCGAAACTTGTTTTAATTCTATCTTTTTATTAGGTTCAAAGTTGCTTTAATTTTTATCAAACAAATGATTATTAAGAATTTTTTTCAAAAAAAATAATTTAGGGAAGGTTACTTCATTTCCATTTAAGATCTAAATATAATTTTGTAAAACAAGTAGCTAGTGTAAAGTATCTCTTCATAAAATAGTCAAGAATTTCATTTCATTAATCGAGTGGATAATCGATACTTTTATAGTAGATTGGTCGATACCGTGTACGGTCTTCTTGGTTCTGTTTGTGGGAGGTGGAAATTCCATTAATTAGGTAAACTAGTTTGGTGCACTGAAAAAATAGTAATATTTTAAAAAATTATAAAAAAAAGTAATCAATTAAATGTTTTTAAACTTTATAAATATATTTATATACTTTATATCTTGTTATTTAAAAATTTTAAATAAAAATATCGTTCTAAGTTAAGATACATGATAAATCGTAAATGTAAAAAAAAAAAATTATAAAATATATCCATAAATGTACACTCACATGGGTATTGCTATCGTGCTCTACTTCAATCATCTCGATGTACATTCAATTCCGCTTACACCGGCAAGATATTCGGTCATGCATAAAATATAATGGTGCCAGCCGGCCTCGTTTTGACAGTTTGTAAAAAACGTTTTATTTTAAACAAGTTCAACTATTTCTTTGATGCGAGACGATCATCGATACGTGAGCTTATTTTTTTCTTATCACTACTAATTTTGTTACATTCTACTATCACTATTTTCATTTATTAATTTATTTCTTATAACTTCAGACCCGCACCGTTTAAAGGCTAGCTATAGTAAGTGATGCAGGGATTGTTAATAAATAATCCACAGTTACACTATTTTTCAAGCTTATCAGTTATAAGCATTTTTTCAGTTATCATCATCATTGTTCACTCAAATATCCCAAGATATTGGTCAAAACCTATTTCACCGATTCTATTTCGGATTTCCTGATGATCGATATTTTCGCAAGTTCAATTATCATCGAGATTTTATGCTACATTTTGCGCTGTTGGATGACTTTTTTGCAGTGCAAGTCATTCTTATTCTTAAGTATGTCGAATTTAGTCGCGTATGTGATAGATCCTGTTACATACGTCGACATTTTGAAAACCCACCCATGCATATTGTACGCCGCCCTAATGCCCCGGTTTTCTACAGGAAAAAACACGCAAAGCTCATAAATTATTTCCATTAAATTCACTTTCCGATACTCGAAACCCACCCCGGCCCTCATCTTACTCAAAATACTTATATTTTACAATGAACAATACTCGAAGCATAATAATCACTCGAAAATATATCTTTCAGTCCGCTTACAACTAGCGTTATTTAATTTATAATTTAAAATACACATTTCGTTCACTTAAAACTAAATACTTTAACTTATCCGTAAAACTAATTCTAATCTCTTGTTTAATTTTTAATGTATCAATCACAATCATTCTTTCGCAGAAAATTATTCATTATTCTTTTTTATTTGATGCATACAAAACTATTATTTGGCGCTATTGCGCCAGTTGTTTCATTATATCGTATTACAAGATAGAAAAATATGCTTTGTAGGAAGACATATCCTACTGCTTTAAAAAACGGAAAGATGAAAAAAAAACTCAGGCCTTTCCGAAACGCTGCGACAATAGCCAAGTCATAAAAAATTCAACCTTGATACTTCTAAAATATACTGTTAGGTTGTGAATTAATTAACAATCACACACTGCTTGTTGTATCAGTAGTAGTTTTTATAATGATATGATTAAAGGTATATAAATAAAAATGCGATGGTTTTAATATTGAGATTCACACTTAATTGATTTTCTTTAATGAAAATATCTAATAAGATATTATAAATGTGTTCAGATCTATTGTTTTTTTTATATCTGAGCTTCCTTCAATAATTAACAACAGTTCTAGAAGGTAAAAAGCGGGTAGGAAAAAATTTTACTATGCACCCCCTACCTGATAAAAGGAAAAACCCACTAATATATAAATTCAATAAATATGCAAGGATTTTCTCGCACTTAGATCTTTATCACGCTACACTTTCAAATGACAAATACGGACATCTCTATCAAGAATGACATCTACTTAGAAACATATATTATGCATAGTATATATTTTAAATATAAGTGTTATTAGTTAAACTTTTAAATATTTGAATTTTATAAGTTATGGATTACTACATTTTAATAAATGTATTCATTGTTGAAATAATAAATATTAAAACATATAACATGAAAAAATTTATATTTTTAATATTTTACGGATATTAGAATTTGTTTTTAAATTATATTGAAATCTTAACAATAAGTTCTGAATAAATATATTTTTTAATTGATATTGTTCTCAATAGACGTTTAAAAAAGTTTTGTAATAATAATTTTAAAATCTGTATTTAATAATAATTTATATATATTTTTACGAGACTGACATCGAAACTGACCGACTGGTATTAATTAACACCATATTTTGAGGTAAATGGTATACAGAAAGTTGTAGTGTAAATTAAACCTGGACATATAGTACAATCTAAATGAATATACGTATACAAGAAGTATAACGTGTATCGGAAATTAATAAATTGAAAAATTGATAATTATTGGAAATATATAATAGATATATTTATTATAAATGTTGGAAAACCAAAATTAAGAGACTCTCATTTTGATTTCTGTTTAAGTTCATGATTGACTAGTATTGTTTTGTTTAACTTGATAAGAAATATATATATTTTAACTTTTATAATAAATAGTAATAGTAGTAGAGCTCATATAATAAATAAAAGTATAGTTAAATAGATTTTTCGTTGGTGAAATAATTAATAAAATTATTACTTATTTAATCGCAGTATAAAATTGGGTAAATAAATGGATTGTTACATTTGTACGTAATATTTTACTGCTTTCATTTATTTATAATTATATTGTAAAAATTTCATAAATTTATTTTCAATCTAAAAAATAAACGTAACATGAAATTTTATAAAGTGTTTTTTTAATTTATTTTTGTAAACTACTAATTATTTGAAGGTTTCTCTCATTCTTGATGTGAGTGCGAGGGTGAAAGAGTACATCGCGCATTAAAAACAATAGGCATATGTGGAAGTGCGACGGCGACACCTCGTCCTTATGATTGTTGTTCGTTGCTCATTATTATATTTTCGATTGCATATTTCGCATTCTCTTTGCATTTTTGTGTATGATTTGTACATGTAATTTACATTTAGTACCCAGGTAGTACGAACTGAATGCTATCATCTTCGAGGTATGCGTACACAAATGAGTGCCGTCTGTCTCAACAGTACCTCAAATCTTGAGGACGAGAACAATTTAGCGATGGATCGATTTAGTCATAATACGATCGATGCAGAGAATCCTCCCCCCCCCCCAAAACAATTGAACAAAACACGCGAAAGCAACGACTCTCAACTAAACATTACGAAGAAATTGTGGTGAACAAATTGTTATATTTAATTATTTTTCGGAAGGCTTTTCCTCCTCAGCGTCGGAGGGTTTTTTTGTCTTGTCAAGGAACCAATAAATGAATTTCTATATTCTTTAAGAGATTGTTGTTCATTTAAAAGAAATTTATCCTATCATCACTTCTTTTCATTAATAATTAAGATTTTTAATCATTTTAGATTTTCATTTATTCAAAAATACTGATATTTTCAAATATTCTATTGTTGCACAATAATTGATACTATCAACATAAACATAAACATATATAGACTGATAGTTATTTAATACTGGAAGTTAAACTTGTGTAATTCTAAATGAAATAAAAAGAAACCCATTGATAAAAGAACATAATTAATACATTGACACAATGCTGATGAATAATAAAAAAAAGTATCAAATCAAGTGTTTTGTAAGAATGAGATTTTTTCCCATTATTCAATAGCACTTTTCACTTTAACACAACGATTTTCAACACAGTTTAAATATAGTTATAATTTATTATAATATAACTGTATTATAATAAAGTATAAATCATTATAATGTATTTATTATAATAATTTATAGGATAATAACGACTTTATTACACACATTATTGGAAACATTTTACAATTGTTAATATATATAATTCATAATTAGTAAACTAAAATCTTTTGACCTATATCTACACTCGTTTAAGTGATAGAATATTAAGGGGTCATGTGTTTATAACAAAACAGAGTTTCCTTGGCCCTGCTACAGTGCTTCTTTTAGCGTATCACTGTTGGAGCAAACAGAGTTGGCCAGTGCTCGAGGGAAAGAATTGTGTCCCATATTTATGCGGTGTTTATCGAATACTGTTAGACAAAGAAAGTAAGCTCATCTTATTTCTTTTAAGTCGCGTGTTTTACGTCGCCCATGATTCGTATTATGCCGCACAGTATCCACTATGCGGCATTTTTTTAAATAGAATTCTTTATCTGTTTTTTCATATTGGAATTTGGAGGTATAGAGAACCTCATTCACGGACATGGTACCATCATCACTAGGAGTATTATATTTGATTCATTGTTCTCGATTAATATGCAATGGTTTTGTTGATCTAGTAGTAGAAAAAAAGTATAGGTTTTGTAAAATTAAATTCGAAGCACCTTGCATTTTGTATATTAAATAAATTTCAGATCCAGGTGAGATGCAGTGTGAATAAAAATTAAATTATTCAATTATTTTATGTCAACGTTTCGATAAGGTATTCCTTGTCCTTATCGAGTATAGGTTTTGTTTATCTATTTTTGAAAGTGAAACGAAAATCTAGATTTCCCAACTCCCTGGAACTTTCTTAAAACGTAATTACGGATGTTACTTCTAAAAATTCAGTATCATCTGGAATTCGAGTTGAAGTGTCTGAGGGCATGTAAATTTGATAGTATTTTTTACACTATATTTTATTTAACCCATATTTGTTTCTAAATTATAAACGAATATTATGATATGACTTAAGTACTCCTTAAGTTTTTCTTATTTGCATAAACACTCTTTCCATTTGAGCATACTATTTATTTATTTATTACTATTATTATTATTATTATTAAACTATTTTAATTGATATTATAATACCTTTCATCTACCATTAATCGATTACTCTTATTGAATTATATTAAGATTTTAAATTAAGTTTTTTGTATTGTTATATACATAAAAAGACATTTAAAATGAAGTTCTGTTGGTTAAAATTGAATCGACTGGTAATTTTTAATATTATATATTTTTAGTACTATATTAAATTTTTAATACTATAGGTTTGTAATTTATGTTTTACAGATCTCTTCTATTGAATTTGATCTATCAAAGAGTTTTTTTATTTTTTCGCAATAATTGATATATCGATGTTTTAAAATTTCGAAGTTCAATTTAATGAGTTATTCTTTATTCATTTATTTATTTTCTAAATCTTGATTTTGATATATTATAATTGATATTTTTATTTTTTGAGTCATCAAATTCAAAAAAAATCATTTGCTAAATTTTTAAACTTAGCATTTTTAATAATTTTTGTTCTTATTACAATATTATCAGAAATAATAAATTCATTCTTATTCCATTTACAATATGACTACTTTTATTCTTTTAAACAGACATCGTACTTGTTTTTTATTTTATCGTCGAACAAATGTGAATTTTGTAAGATTCTTCATATATATTAAACAATGTGTCTATCTTTTCTATTTCCTTTTCTTTTCGGATCCTATCTTTTTTCTACTAATTTTTTCGATTTCTGTCTTTTCGGGCAAGACATTTTTTATTTTAAAAAATAAAATTTTTTTTTTATAAAAAGTTTTATTCATAAAGTCTGATTAATACTTGTTTTAAGAAATCCTGAATTCAAAAAAGTTTAAGAAAGTTATGTTTTTTCAGTCTTTAATGAATTTTATAAATGTAAATTTCAAATATTTGCTCTTAATTCTAACTTAAAATGTAGTTTAAAATGAAAAATTAGAAAATTGATTTAATAAAATAATCGAATTTGTTATAAATTCACATTTTAAAGATTAAAAATATTTTATAGAAAAAATCTTAATAAAGAATAAGAAATATTTGAATTAAACATTTCGAATAAAGAAACTGACTTCTTTAAGAATTATGAAATAATTTTTACTGTTTTACACATCTGTAAAATTAAAAAAAATTTTTTTTTTCTACATACTTTCTTCTTAATTTAAATAATATAATGATATTTTTAAATAGTTTCTCATTATTTTATAAAAATATTTATGGTATTATCAATTGAATTTAACAAAGACCACAAAGTACTGTAAAAAAATTAATTTCTTAAATTTAGTGATTAAAATTATCTTTTGTGCAATAAAATTAAGTACTAGTGCAAAATAAAAAAAAGCTTACGAGAAAAACAGACAAAGATTAAAATAACAACTATCTTTATTAAAATATGCTGATTTCTTAGCGCATGTGCAGTAATACTGATACTTGTGAAAATGTAAAAACTGCAAAATATAACTTTTGTTCAATTGTATGGGTTAATTATATACAATGTCCTTAGATACTATTTAATCATTCAAATGGTGTTAGGATAACGCATGTTATAATAATAATTATTATTTCACGAAAGGAAGCTGTCAAAAGAATTAGTATGTATTCAATTAACAAACTTGTGAATAATTATTAATAAAAATTATTGTATCGGAACAGTATCATTCTTACTTTTGTAATATATTGATTATATTAATACAAAGTAACGAAAAAATGTGAACTGGACTAATTTGTTCCACGAAATTATTATTACACGTAAACGTTTTTTTTTATTTCAATTTTTTTGAAGAAAAATTTTTGATTGAAATATTAAATCATGTTAGACTGCTTTTATGTAATTTATTTAATGAAAAGTCATCAGATAAAAGAATATGGAATAGTTTCTGGTAACCACCACTCGTTTCATTGAATATATATTTTAGCAAAATCAATTTTATTACATTTAATATTATAAGTAATAGGAACCATTATAGTACGATTAATATATCACCCTATTTTAATATTTTATCTTCATAAAAATTAAAGAAGAAAAAAATGGGTACTATAATAAAAAATATAAATAACATTTTTAATTAATTGGTAAAATACTTGTTTTTTATTTTATCTTAATTTAAAATCAATATTTTAATATTTTAGATACTCTAATAGAACCTATTTATAAAAAGTTATAAAGAAAATGACCCTGAAAAATGAAAAGTAGTTAATAAAAAAAACGTTACTAAAATTGTATATATAATATGTATTAGTATATGTAAGTTGGAACTATTTTATTTTATTTTTTATTTAATAAATATAATCTGTAACAGATAATTAATCTGGGCTTTGACTAATTCAAACATAGAACTATTGATTATTATTATAATATTGACTGTAGATAAAAGAAATAACACTGCTAAATTACTAAATAAAATTACTACTAAAGTTTATGTATTCGTAAGATATTTTTAATTTTATTGCATGAAATAAATTAATTAAACTTTTAAAACGTTATTGAGGGATAATATTTTTAATGAAAATATTTAAATTTATATAAGCATTTCTAATAAGAGTATTGTTTGTTCTTATTCAATATTACGAATAATCTATTAAAATTTATCAAATTAAATAACTCGATATAATTTATTAATTATTAATAACTTTGAATATATGTTTAAATTAAAACGAAATTCATATGAAACATTAATAACTTTAAAATTTAATTTAATGATAAATTAATAATAACAACAATAATACAAAATTGAGAAGTATAAGTAAATAATTTTTTAATAAATAAATTAAAAAATCTCACAAAAATGTAAAAAATTAGCTGTGAAATATTGAAAAATTAATCTATAATTCTACTAGCATTGTGTAAAGATTTTTTTTTAATTTCCACATGTTTATTATTTATTCTTTTTTCCATTATGAAACAATTCTAATATTATTTAAATTATGGAATTGAAAGATTTTTCTAAAGAACAATTTTTTATTAAAAAATTTAATAAATATTGGGTGAAGATCTAGAAATAAAATTGAATAATAATAATATTAATTTTTTGTATTAAATTTTTATTTTTGAATATTTAATAAATCATATTGATTTGAATAAGAAGTAAAATATCATTGCTTAAATTAATATAGATAATGATAATTGAGTATTTATATTATGATTTTAGTGATTGAAATTTATTCTAAATAGCAAAAGCTGATCAAAAGCTTTATTGCGATTAAAGAAAAAGTTTGATACAATACCATATATAATTAGAAAATTTAAAAATATAAAACTAGCTAATTAAATATAAATAGTATTATACAAAAAAATTGTAAGTAAAAAGTAAAATGTTTATGTGTGAAATATAAATCTTGTTCAATAATCAACGAATAAATAAAGTACGTTATACAAATAAACAATACAATAAAATCGAACAAATTAATTGTTATGCAACAGATCCAGTGAAACACGATTAATTATATAATATCATCGCCAAATAGTGTAAAAACCGTAAAATTTTCAAGAGGATGCCTCGATGGAAGTCTCACTGACTGATGTAGCAACAAGAACCAAGCGCATAAACATCGCGTGGAAGTTAGATGGAACATTGTTTTCATCACTTGAAGAGCTTCATGAGAAATTTGCTGAACTTCTAGGTAACAATTGTTGTTATACCATTCAATTTTTAAATATTTATAATATCATTTTCACTATTCATTACTGAAAGTTTGAATACACTAATTTTTACTGTTAAACCTTCATCTTTCAAATGTTTCTGTTGAATATTGTATAAATATTATACTTATTTATTATTACCTTACTAATTATGCCGCGCTATCGTTTGTACATCGAAGATTTTTTACATCAAGTCAAGGATGATCGCGACAACACAAATATGGAAACACATATATGTAGTAATCCATTATAAAGAAGAGCGTTTGCACATACTGTACTTGCGCTTATTATTTCTCACCTGTAAGTCTCCGAGCGGAATGGATGTGCAGTAGCCGTTGCATCACAATACAATAAAGTATATTATTAATTAAACCTTACTCATTCATTCCACCACTCTAACAATTTCATATTCTGCAAATGTCTTGATTTTTTTCTCTTTTATAAATTATATATATTACGCTTATGCTTCAATAAAAAATACTTATCTTATTATATTCACTAAAATTTATTCAATTTATAATAATTTCATCTTATTTATAATGAGTTAAAAATAAAAGTTCATCTATTGTGACCTGTTATGATATTTCTATTTATCTTTTTCTTATTTATTTTTATAATATATTAACTGTACATTTTACTAAATTTTATTGAAAATTACTTTTTGATGTTAATATAATGTTAACAAAATTAGATGTCTATGCACATATATTTAAATCTTTTTTTTTATTTTAATAAATGAAATGACAATATGTTTTTATGCAATTGTCATATTTTTGATGTATTTAAATTATTTACTAATTAGATGTTTGAATAGTGAATGTGATTTTTAATAACATGTAATCTTAAAGCTTATAGATTTGTATAATTTTACTCATTAACTAACTACGAATAAAAACTGCTGAATCCGTTGAATCCACTACAGCCCACGGTAACATTGGGGTCCATAAGTAACACTCTGACATTCCTTGCCCACTATTTCTAATCGAGCTCATTTCAAATGGTCCAGTGTGGAATGTACATGCAATGACACTTTCTTACGCGTGACAACTTGCAAGTTTTATTTTTCTTTTGTTTTTCTTTTATTTTCCTTCTTCTCGGGATTTAAGTAATTTTAGTGACGTACATTTTTGTTCCCAGTATTTCGAAATGGATCGTGTATGAGAGGGCTATTATGTTCCATATGTGACATAATAAAGTTCTTTTTATTCCTTTGTTCCCTAGTTATAATTCCAGAATAATTACAAGCTTACAATTACATTAGCATTGAAGAAGATTACAATATGGTAAAGTAGCAATTTAATTTTTTCTAACACTTTCTAGATAAGGATTTCCCCATTTCGTTGAATTTTTCTTTCTCTTTATTAATACTATCCATCTATCTACCTACCACTCTCTCGAGAGGTATACAAATCTTGGTACTAATTGTACTCATTATTGTCACAAAGGTGGAGGCACCTCTTTTTGAAGGTAATTTGCTACTTCAATTTTCAAATTTCTTTTGAAATATGAGAGATTTTAGCGGTAAATGGTGGGCGAGTTCCTTGTTACGATTTTATATTTTTATAGCGTTGGATAAGATTACATTCCACGTTCTTTCTCGTAGGAACAAATATGTTAGGAGGAAAATATTATCTTTCAAAATTCTATTTCTCTACGTTAAATTCTCCAATATGGTAATGGTACATTTAAATCAACAATTGTTAGGTAAAATTTTATCGTTAGATAAAATTATGAATAATTAATGATAAAAAATTAAAATTCATTTTAAGCATGTACTACTTTTGAAATATATGAGAAAAATAAAGATAGGGATTTTCTAAGAATTTCTAAAATTACTGCTGTTACTACTCCTGTTTCAATCGTTGATATTCTAAAATTACTCTTTCCTGGTGAGGAAAACTCCCTTAATCTCTAGTTTTTATTTGTTTCAAGTAACACCACAGATAAAATTTCCATGAAAAAATTCCCTCGTGGCTGAATCCAATAGTCTCGAATCATTTGCTTTATTTCCTTTATATACACACAAAAAAGGGATCCTCGCGTTTAGATGCTTAACGTGTTTTCAGTAGCAACGCTCGACTTAGGCAATTATTACTATCCAATAATTCAAATATTAATTTTAATTTTTAATTTATTTATACAGAGAAAATTTGTTGATATATTTACTCCTTTTGTTTATGTTTATTTTTTATTTAAATAAAATAGAATAATTTATTTAAAATACAATCAACATATTTGTAAAAATGTAAAATTTTAAGAATTTTATTGTATTTTATATTACATTAATATTAATTTTGAATACATTACAAATTTAAAGTGTAAATAAGTTTAACTTTGCTGCAATCTTTTAGCTTAAAATATTATAATTATTTTATATTGAAGTAAAGTAATACATAATTTCAAATATCCATTGAAGTTTTTATTTGTTATAAAAGATGTATAATATTTAAAAATATTTATAAACTGTTTATTACTGTAGAAATCATTACAAATCAAATTTTTTTTAATCAATCACAAAATTATCAATTATAATAATTTCAAGAAAGTTTTATGAAAAATTTTTAACTAATGTTATATTGTTATTCATAATATAATAATAATATAAATATTTCTATTTTATTACTAACCATTTTGAATTGATAAAGATTTAATGGTAATTGTCAGAGTTCTTGTTTAAATTTTCTTGTCCAATAACATACCTTAAAGCTAGATTCTGTTCATCGGATACTCTATCACTATTGTCTGATAAAATATTGGTGTTTTTTAAATCATTTATCGAATTCATTTTTACGTGTTTGTTGGTATTGTTAATTTTAGAACAATTTCCCAATAAATTCCTTTCAATATTATGATCTAACTTAAAAGATCTTCTTGGTACATTAACACGACTTCCGTTATCACTTGTAGCATCTCCATTTCTCTGCTTTTTTGGTTCAAGGCTGTTATTTTTCATCATATTACGTCGCTGTTTCTTAAAAAATTTTCGAGCTACGCCACTTTAACGCGGATTATAAAGCATTTCTACAGAGGCTAGTGCTGATTCAGTATTAAAAGTCGTTACAGAATTATTTGAACGATACTGTTGACGATGTAACATTACAAGATTGGCATTAGTCATATGATTCAGTTTTACATGACTTTGACTTGATTCTATTTTTGAAGTATTACAACTATTTTGCGATTTTTGTGTAAACCTCGTTGAATCTAAAGAATTCGTATTGGAAGTAACTTGCATATTTGAGAGTTGTGAAGCTGAAATAAACAATATTCAAAATCGTTATGTATTAGAAGTATTAGTTATTTTATCATAATTAATAACAATAATAATTACGATAAATTATAATTTACTGTATATTTTATAATTGTCATATATATATATATATATATATATATATTTTATCGTTTTATAAAAAATAAAGATTTTTTTTTAAATTAATCAGATATATATTGAAAAACATGTATTTATGTATAATATGTTTAAAATAGAAATAAAACAATATTATGTAATAAAAAAAAGTTTATGATAATTTATTTAAGCTAAATATTTCTAAATATAAATTTATTTACATAATAATCAATTAATAAATAAAAATATGGAATAAAATAAGATTTATTTATTTTTACATTATCATTTTACATCACTAAAAAAAGTTAGTTTCAATATATTAATGAATAGAATTTTTGTAAATATAGATTTGAAGCACCTTCCAAGTTGTAGAACACGTATAAACATGGTTTATCCACGAAGTATCGAGTTTTTTTTTCATTTTGCGCCTATTCGTCGTAGAAATTTAGGATGGGTCTTAAAATGTCACAAACTCTTTCCGCATTTGTCCCTTTTTTTTTGTTTTTTCAATATTTAGGTGCTGCAGAATTTTACTTCGCGCGAAGGGTGTTGTTTTTGCTGTATCTAATTTAAAAATAATATCAAAGTGAAAATGTTATTCTAAGGAAGGGTGAACAAATAAAATCTCACAAGAATTTTTGTTTGCCGCTAATAATGAAAATAAATTTATTTCAAACAAACAAAAATACTATTACCGCCGCCCTGGCATAAAAAAACCTCCGTGTCGGAGGAAAAAAGCCTTCCGCCGGTTCCTCGTCGGATCGCGTCTGCAGCCTCCGCATAGGCTCCGCTGATCCTAGATCTTCAGCTTCTCCCCGCAGTTGAAGAAGCTGCAGGTGGAGCATTCACCGCCGCTAAAGGTGAATGCTTGCGCCGGGATGCTGATGCTTCGTCTCCTACGATCTCGTCCACACACCGCACAGCACTTACACCTGACCGCCGCGCGAGAAACCACTAATTTTGTACAAAATCGCTAATATTCGCCACTAAGCAACCGCACTGCCCTGATTGATAACGTGTTTATCAATCAGTTACAATTTCGCTGATGCTTTCACAAACGAATACTTCTCAACAGAGAGTTTGCCGTGATGCGTACACGAAGAAAATCAGTACGCAAGTGCATTTTCCCGCCGCCCCCGACGCCGAGGAACCCCCTGCATTTGCTCGACATTCCCTTTTCCGACGACGTACACAGCCAGCTGGCCCGCAGTTGTAAATCATCGTTGATAATTTACAACTGCTCAGGTCGAATCTTGCAGCTGCGAGGGACTCCTCGGTCGGGTTTTCTTTCGAAGTTCGACGAGTCCCGAACAGGTGTTTTTCAAATTTTTGACACGGCGCGCTGAAGCGATTAGCGGAAAATCACTACGCGAGAATGTTTTGTTCAAAGATTTAAAAAAAAAAAAATTCTTACCTTTTTTTTTTTGAAAGATGATTTATTTGTGGATTTATAAACAGTGTGAAATAAAAATTTGAAATTCTTCAAAATAATTTTCTCCTGTATCAACACATTTTTGAAAGCGTGTTTTCCAAATTTTAAATGCATTTCAAACTCTTCAGTTTTTTTTTGCAAAAATTTCGACATTTATAAATTTTTTTGCAGTTTATTGTACATTGTAGATCGCGTTAAATTCAGTTTTTCCTGAATTGTTTTATCTGTTAATCTAGAGTCCAAATTTTAAATTTCTAACACTCGCCGGATTTTCCTGGCCATTCGAAAGCTTTTTGGGCGTCCAGATCAAGGCTCGTCGATGATTCTTTCTCAGCTCTCTTTAAAGCTCTGTGTAATTTTCCACTTTGTGATTTTGTCATGCAATTATGTCCATACGCTTCTTGCAACATTTTATACGTTTCCACACTGTTTTTTTTTAATTGCAAACAAAACTTTATCGCGTAATGCCTTTCCACTAGTCGCCCCTATCGTGTCGTGTCAAAAAACTGAAAAACACCCTTCACGCAAAGTAAAATCCTGCCGCACCTAATTATCAAAAAAACAAAAAAAAGGGACAAATGTGGAAAGAGTTTGTCGACATTTTAAGACCCCTCCCAAATTTCTACGACGAATAGGCGCAAAATGAAAAAAAACTCGATATTTCGTGGATGAACCATGTATATATATGTATATAATATATAAACAAGAGGAGTTGGTACATATTTGAACAGATGCAAATGAATATAAATATAAGTAATTATAGTGTGAAGTTTGATGATTAGTAGTGTCAAAGGGTAATTTGTAGCTAATAAAATTATAAGTAAAATTCATGTTTTCATAGACCAATCGGAAAATTAGAAGCTGAGAAATATTCCAAAAATTGGAAAATTTTTAAATTAATTATAACAACTTTTTATTGTTTAAAATTTAAAACTATAGTTTTGGAAAATTAAAGTGATTAATATATATTTAATTTATACAAAATTGACGTTGACTCCGGTTGCATGGAATTTTGTGTATTCAGCTGAGCAGTAGCGTACGTCTAGGACTTCGCATAAATTATATTGCTGCTGGTTCACAATATCAGCATTCAATGTCACAGCATTATTAGCCTGTGTTCGACTAAAAATGCTTTTGCAGTGTGACAGCGAATTCTGCTTCATGGCGTATGTAACAGTATTAAGATAAAATGCATGCTTTGAATTTTTCATAAAACTTTTATAATAGTAATTCATCGTTCAAATTTCGATCGTTTCTTTCAACGAAATGTTTTGAACTCCGCAAATTATGAATTTAGTGGGCATGCAGTATAATAAATCATGTATATGTAATCGTTTTAAACGTTCACGGCTCTTGATGAATTCTTGGTGTACTTGGGTTATTTTATTACACCGACGTATACTAACCTCGAAAATGGAAGATCGTTGCGAATTAATTAAAAAATTTTTAACATTTTATTTTTAATAATATTTAGAACTTTATTTTTGGAACATTAAAATAATTAATATGCACTTTATTTGTACAAAATTTAAACTTGATTGGATTAATAGTGTTACGTATGTAAGGAAATTCACATACTTAATTAATAAAATACTAAATATTGCATAAAATAAGTGAAAAGAAGAACAAGAATTAGCACAAAGAAAAGTATGTGCAAGCATTAAATTTGGGAAACGATGTGAATATGCGTAATTATTAAACAATACATTGAGAAATCAAGGTAATGCGAATTAAGCCTAAAAATGAGAACATCTCCATGGTGGGACTATCCGAAAGAGTTAGCAGTTTTTCTCTATAAATCAGGAGACGTGAATAATAAGGTCGATTCGTCTGATCGAAGTATAAGCGTGCAACGATCTTGCACATCGTCGCGAAATCCAGTTGGAGGTTATAAGTTTATTAACCTCACGAGTTCAATTACCTGACATCAAAGAGGGAGGTTTTGTTCGTGGTGGGACACTCCGAACAAAACCATCACTCGCGATTTGTCGATTCCCACTAAAACCGTTTAAAATAACTAATTCTTTTCAAATCGCGCAAATCGCACGCGGTCGGTCCGACTTCCCCTGAGAAACTAATGTCAAGTATCTCCTCGTCGCAGGAAGGAGAAAATGGAAAACGCGGTAAAACGCGTGTATATAAACGTGGAAATAAATGCAGAGAGGATCTTTTTTTGCTTGGAATTTTGAACGAAGCTATCGTGATTAAACGAATGCTTAGTTCAAAATCTAAGAACTATATTATAAAGTTTATTGTCTTTAATATTATATTCTGTGATTACACAGAGATAATTATAAAGACAATTACCGTAAATCGACACTAGTTGTTCTTATGTCATAACAGTAAGAACAGTGTCTTGAACAGTGGTCTTGATAAGATAATATATGACGTCACTTGCGTCATAACAACAAGGACGCCGTATATTGATTTGTATCGAACGTAAATAACGACGTGTATTGTGTCATAACAACAAGCACGATCGTGTATTTACTATTCACGTATTACTAAGGTGAATAAACTCTGTTTCAAACTACAACAGAGGAACCATTGGCGAAAGAGCAAACAAACGAACCCGCCGAACTTTAAATTTTCATAATTGTATAAATACAATAAAAACTAAGATTTAGAAAAATATTAAAATAAATTTTATCATTTTTCTTTTGGATACCCATCCTCCGACTAAGTAATTCCTGGCCCCGATCTGCAGAGAGATCGTGGCGTTACAAGCGAACTCTCATTATTGTATCTTAAAGTTTCGGACACGAACGTTCGCGAGCAAGGAGAATCAATCTGACGTAATTACGCGAAGTAATCTGATCCCGGTCGGTGACTCTCGTCGGTAAGATAACATGAAAAACTCACATATTCGAGCGATAACACAAGAAACGTAAGTAATACAATAACTCGGACACATACGTAGGTGCTAGATTCGTATCACGGGCCACTATTACACTTCAAATTCTCTCTTCCGATTTATTATTAATAAATCGGTATTTTAAACGCGAAATAATATAAAAGTATTTATTTTAATCCTCAAACCTCACAAAGGCTGAATCGCTTTGACCGATTCAGCTACGACAGAAAAAGAACTGGGAAATCATCGTATTATAATTAAGCGAGTAAATGAAGAAATAAATGAGTAACGCGACAAATAAACGTGATAATAAATAAATACATAAATAAGTACTTACGGTGTATAAATAAATAAATATAGTAGAATTATACCACATAACAATAGTTTACCAGTAATATTAATGTTAATTAAATTATACTAAAGTTTACGAAGTTATTTTAAGCTCAATTTACCTTACTATTATAATTTTTTCAACGGTTTTTAAAAATATGATTGTTATAGAATAAATCATGAATTTTTTTTTCTCTAGCTCCCCTCTCATTCTTTCCAATTCATCTCTCTCTTCCTTCATTTTCCTCTCCTCTTCGAAGGTTACTCTTTTAATTTTTTTACTTTTCTCTACTGCTTCTTTCTCCTAAGTTCCACTCATTTATTTTAATTTCCTTTCGACCATCTCTAGTCTCCTATCAATTCTTTCCATTCTGCTTTGATCTTTCAATTTCCCTCATTAAATACCGCCTATTATGGTTCTCGTTCTGTCCTCTTTATTTATTCTTCTCTCTCTTCTCTTTATTACCGTACGTTTCCCGCCTTATCGGTTTCCTAACCTGGAATTTTTCCCTTTTACTTCTTTTTGTTTTTTTAGTCTCTTGCTTTCTTCATCTTTACTTGTATCTGATCACCTCTATCTCTTCTCTCTTTTCGCAATTTTTTCGGTCTCTACCTATACTTTTTCGCTACTTTTTTCAACCAATTTTTCCCACTCACAGAATACCTATGTTAACTTTATTGGATCCAAAACGGAACTCCTCTTTAATTTGTAAATATTATTTCAGGGATGCCAAATAAGGAAATATAATTATTCATTTTGTTTTGGCTTCATGATTTAGAAGAGCATATATCTGAAAGAATTTTAATAATTTGATTTAAACTTTCAATAAATATTGATTTCCTGGCACATTTTATGTGAGTAGTTCAACTATATCGAGTGGAATTCTTTCAAACGGTCCGCACAATGTTATTGTTATTTCCATGTACATTTTAAGTTGGTTTCTGTAGAGTATATTTAGTTGATGAAACTCACAAACAAGTGTAGATGAAATTGTAGACGTCTCTTTTTATATTTTCCCATTTAATGTTTTCTTTGGTTTTCCGATGTCTTGTTAAATAAAATATATCCATCAGTTTTAGAATTACGATTGTCGAGTAGCTTTTATTTGTCTCATCCGATTTTACCTAGTATTTATAATCAAGATAGATATTTTTCTTTAATAATATAGTTCTAAATATATATGTGAGCATACTTTTTATTATTTCATATATTTATTTATTCATGTTATCGAATTGTTGAGTGAGACATACTGCATTTATATTGTTTTGTATTCCATATTCCTTTAGATTAATAAAGTAACTTAAATAAATCATTTGTATATTAAAATAAAATTATGGATCTAGTAAAGTGCTGGTTGAATAAAACAAATTATTTTTAATTACTTTCGCACGCGTTTCGACAAGGTATCCTTTGTCCTTGGCAAGGCTGTTTATTAAAAATTGTTACAATTATTACATACATATGTTCAAAAGTTAAAAAATTATTTATTTTTAAATTTAATTACCTAATATTAGGGCATAGGAATACGCAATTATACTCTAACATGTTGGTCGTAACGTCATGATTTTAAATTTAAACACTGTTATTTTACCTTAATTTATATGATTCATCAACGTCATGGTTTATATCATGACGTTATTATTCGTCATGTTATTGAGAAGCATATGATATTTGAAATTTAAATTTTGTGTGTTTTTTTGTCGGTTAATTATTTATATTCTATTCTTCATAGTGAAAGTATTTGCAGATTAAATAATAGTTATTGAATTGATTATTTTTAGTAGTCATAATAGTACATAGATCGAGATTCAGTGCCTCAACGCACTGTTTATCTTTAGAAAATTTGTCGAATGGTTTGAGATATCGTTCTGGAAAGTCTACAACTGTAGAGATACATATAATGCAATGGTCTTTTATTGGGTGTACAGATTCATTGATATCTTGTATATTATGGTTTAATTTTATTTCAGACATGAGATTTTCTGTAAATTGCTTGTAATTATTTTTGATAATAGCTACCTCTTTTAATTTATACATATTATTTTATCATTTTTCATTTGTAAAAATTCTAGTAGTGTTGACGTAAGAATTACTTTATATATCGTTTTATTACATAGATTATGTACTCCTAAAGCAAAAAAGATCTATTGCTTCCAGTGTAGGTTTTTTACTTAAAGTATCAGCATTAGTATTGATTTTGCCTTATTTTTATTTGATAGTAAAATCATACTCTTCTAATTATAATCTCCATCTGAAAAGTCTCGAACTGGGATTCTTAATATTGAATATCCTTAATAAACGTTTGTGATCGCTCATTTTTTTTTGAATTTTCGTCTATATAGATACGGTTAAAAATGTTTAACTGCTTAAATAATTGTGAATAATTACCATTCAATTGTTGAGTAATTGCAATTGGTATGATTTAGAGTTCTACTTGTTAGTCACGCAAGTGTCTGAAATTGTGTTGATGCGCATTAGAAACGGAAAGAAATATTTAACACTTGGTACGGTATATGTTATCGATAACTTTGTTGTGTTTGTATGCGTGTATCCGAAAACCCGACTCGGCCCTTGTAAAAATTTCCTTCGCGGAAATCCAGCGCGTAAGGTCGTCTTGCGATACGCGTCTGGTGGGGTTTTGATAGGGCGACGTACGAGTCGAAACCTCGGCGTGACACAAAGTGGTGTCGCGTCAAAATAAGGCGATTGTAAGAGGACAATCGCCCGAAATACAAGCGAAGGAAAGCAGATAGTTTGGCAGGATGAAATACGGCCTAAACTGAGGACACGGGTCGGTTTTCCGGAGTATCTTTGGTTTTGTTTTCAACGTCGATAATATTTTATAATTAGTTTAATAACCGAGCGGATATTTGTATTTTATGCGAGGCTTTTTCCTCTCGAATACCAGCGGGAGGTTTTTTATGCCCTATATTTTAAGTAAATAATAATGTATAAAATCGACCAATATTATATTACACGTAGTACGTTTAAGTTAGAGCGATAAGTTAATTATAATAAAGAAACTACTGTGAGATTTGAGAGGGAGGGACTGTCGTTGACTGTGGGAAGGAGCGAAAAAAAAAAAAAGAATTTTCATTAGTTTTTGAGCACTCTCCCAGTGAACATTGTCTTTCGTTTTCGAATATATGGAAAGCCTTCATGTACAATAGGAAATAAAGATCTGTCTGGTAAAGTATTAATTGTGTTCATTTTTGGTATTGTATCATAACAGATTCCTCTACCCTTTTATTTTTTTCGGGTATTTTAATGAGAATATTTGAATATTGCGTAAGAAACACTACTCATGTAAGCTATTGGTGGTTAAGACGAACTCTTTTTTAAAATCAGGATATTATAAGATCTAAGATGTAATAATAAGCTTTTAAATGTTGAAATGCATGTTATTGTGTACTTTTCTATCTGAAAGGTGTACAATTTTTTTAGTAATAATTTTGTTTGTTTAATAATTTTACTATAATCTTCGCAAATACCAATTAATTCAAGAAAAGCTCGTATATCCTTCTCATTTTTTAGTAAGATAATTTATGACAGATTAAAATTTGTTAAGTTGTATTCTCTTAATCTTTGAAGATTTCTTTAGATTTAATTTGATGGATTTGTAAGGAGTCACCATAGTAAACGATATTGTCGAGATATAATAGATGCCTAGTTCCTTGCAATCCTGCGAGAATAGTGTCATTAATCGCTAACATATAGGAGCAATCTTTAATCCAAAAAGCAGTTTTAAAAATTTTTGGAAAATGAGGTTTGTAATTTCTGTTCAAGTATTTATTTAAGTACTCATAGAATAAATATATGAATATGTATATACTAAAAATACAAGAATATTCGTAAGGTACACTATAAATTAGAAAAATAATATACCTGCTTATTCACGTTCAAGTTTGAAATAACAAAGCAATATTATCTAAATAATTATCTTAATAAAATAAAATTTGAAAGTAAAAATTAAAATAAGATATTTATAATATTTTAATAGCTAAACACATCTTTTATTTTCCAGACTTTTATATTTAAATCAATTTTATGCCAGACTTCACAGACATCATCCAATGCCAAATAATTTAACAATTGAGTCAATTTTATAGAATAATCATACAATAATTATAAAATATGACATTCAGTTCGCACATGTAATATTTACACTCTAGTTTAAATTGATATAACTTTAAGCTCTTTCCTAGTTTTATCACGTATATATTTATGTATAAAATATGGGGTCCAAGCTTAAAAAAGAAAAGTGGCAACAAACAGACCTGGCACAATCCGAACCATACAAATTAGCGCCCTGCACCTTCAATATTTGATAATATTTTAATTTTTCTTTAATTATAAGTAATTTTATTACTTATATTTGTATTCTATTAAAAAACTTGTTTTTACTTTAAAATTATGAAAATATAAAGAAATATAAAAGAAACATTTAAAAAATCCCCACTTATGCCCTTTTTCATGATTTGATAATGGTAATCTAGTATACATGTTTGTGTTATTGTTCTCTGAATGCGTATAACAGCGTAAAAAGTTCTTCCCAAAGATAGTGTGAAATACATTAGTGCTGATACAAAAAATTAAAATTAAAAGTTAAAGTGTAACGATATAACAATTTTAGGTATGTTAATTAATTAAAAAACTTATGGTGAATGAAATAATACACTGTCTTTTATTGTATTTTTGGTGATTTCAAGCATATAAAAAAAATTTGTTAGTGCTATAAAACCAATTTTTAAAAATGCTATATATAGATATATAGACTACGGGTACGTGAAATGTCAATTTTAAATACGTAAAAGTTGTACATAGTTTAGTAAAAATAAAAAATATTTTTAATTTTCATATGATTATAATTTATATTTTTATAAAAACAGATAATAATAAAAATCATTGTAATATAACATTTAATATTTTTTAGTTTTATTAAATTAAGTATAACTTCTAAGTATTCTACAATGGCTTTTTACTTACACGTAATCTATATATTTACATATAGCAATTTTTTAATTAAGTTTTATAGCATTAAAAAAATTTGTTTTATTAGTCCTGGCGCTAGCTAGGGTCGCTTGTGTCACAAAATGTGTGCGAGAAAGAAAGAAGATATTTCATCCGCCATGATTGTTTCTTCTATCTAACTTAGGGCTTAACATTCTTTAAATGTTCTAAGGTATAAGATATTCTGTAGTTATATGGAATAAGCCTAGTTATAAAGTTAGTTCTTTTTCGTAGAAGTGGAACAATTGGTGCTGGTGTGCGTTTTGAAAATTAAATTGTTTCTGCATCTGCGCGCGAGAATTCTGCACACTAATATATATATGCGCCGTCACGCCGAAGAAAATGGCGTTCCCCGTAATTGTGCGTGTGCGAGCGATTGCCAAGTATCTGCCTTGAGTGCAATACGAAGACGTTGATTGTTAATCGGACATCGAGACTTTAACCTTACAACTCGGACGTTTTACGGGTAACGAAAATAACATTAACGTGCATAAAATCCAGCAGTGTGCACAGTTTACACTTGGTTATTGAGACTTGCCACCTTTTCTCTCTCTCTCTCTCTCTCTCTCTCTCTATATATATATTTATTCACACAAATTTATATCATACATACATATACATCTAGTTTGGTTAGTTTAATGCTATAATAGAACTTTTTATATATGCTAGTATGTGATTTTTTAACTATATTTTTTAATTTACTCATTATATATAACAAAAAAATTATATCAATTATTCAATATTGCAGCTGTATATACATATATGTTTTCAAATACATAATTCACTCGCGTCACCGCCACGACTACCACTGCTGCCAAAGAAGGCAAGCGTAAATTCAGATCTAATAAACTTTTTCTTTATTTCTATGTAATATTAAAAACTATTGTATTATTCAAAAAAGTAATTAATGTTTTTGCTTTATTTACAAAATTATGAAAATCCTATATATTTAGATTAATATAAACAACCTATATTCATTTTTTTCTCTTGAATTAGCATTTTCGTCTATTAATGTTCAATATTGCTGTTATATGAAAACAGATTAATATATATACATACAGATACTAAATCTATATAATATATAAATTCGTCATTTTTCATTTCTTATTTTCTATCATATTATCTTTCATGTTGTATAGGTTATTAAGAAGGATAAAGTTTGTGTAACGTTTTATAATTTCTTAGTTCTATCGTACAATAATAATTCAGTACTATTCACGTATAATTTATATATATTTGTTTACCGGCTAAAAGATTCGTATAGTTTTTATGCTTATTTATTTTCACACTAATTTTAATTCATTATTTCTCTCTCTCTCTCCCCCCCTCTCCCCCTCTTTCTCTCTTTCATTCTCGTTTACACACATTTTTATAAGAAAGCTAAAGAAACTAAATAATAGTGAATATACTCTTTTAAATATAAAATTGAATGCTTACTTTTCTTGATTACTATTATATTAGCTTTTTTATGTAGATGAAAATTGTAAAAAAGGAAATTCAATAAATGAAAAAACAAGAATTTAGTAAATAGAGAGTGTGAGAGAAAGAGAGAGAAATAAAAAAGAGAGAAAATGTATTTATTTAATATTTCACTAAGTTTCTGAGGATAGAATTGATTGACTAGAAGAAATACGGTTAATTAAACTAGTAGAAAACGGTTAATTAACTAGTAAGAACATCAATACAAGGAACTTTGGTTATTACACGAAGCATAAAAGTACATGGGTGCAGATGCAAGTTACTCACTATAAATTGGATTAGCAACATGGACTGCGGAGAGACTTCAAGTAGGATGATTATTAGCCAGTCATTGGATTTTGCACTAATTTTTTTGTTCATAATTGAATTTTATTTATTTGAACAAGTAATTATAGGTACAAAACATTAATTGTATAAAAGTAATGATTGTTTACAACGCAATATTTTTAATTCACTACATTTGTAACTATATTATTTGTAATATATTCTCCTTATAACTTATGAATTGTTTAGTGTTTTATAAAAAATTTTTAATGTACAATTTTTCACTAAAAAGTATCTTTATTTCTATACAAAAAAGATGTATTAATCACATTTAAAGGTATTTAATTATAATATACAAATATTAAATTATTGATAAAAATTTGTGATATATAAAAGATTACTGCAAGAAAATTGATAATTATAAAATTAAATACAATACAAGAATTATAGATGTTTTTATAATTTGAAGACTAATAAAAGTATTTATAAATTAAAATTTTGCATTTGAAATAATAATAATCTTATATATATTTATATGTATATATGTACAATCAAAAAAGTAATTTGAATTTATTTTATATATTGTTGACATTTTTGAAATTATAACTGATGTTTGTTATTAAAATATTATTATTTATTTATTCATTATTATTTAAAGTGAATTTTAAATAAAAATTTAATATAAAAATAATATTGTTAAATATAATTATTTATTTAAAATCAAATTAATTGAAATATATGTAACAAAAATTTTTATTTATTGAATTTAGCTTGTAGAAGTAATATTTTATTGTTTATTATTATATGAATATACACATGTAAGTACAAAATTGTGTTAAAAAGGGAAAACAAAAAAAGTATATTGTTTTAATTAAAATCAATTTTATTCAATAATTTTGTATTTATTTTTTGCCTAATATAAATAATTAAAATGTTACTTTATTAAATTATACAAGTTACATAAAAGCAGTAGTTTACTACTTATTAAATAAGCAGATAAATTTGAAGTAATATTTAAATTTTCATTTTATGATAGGTAATGGTGATATTCAATGGTGTTTCTCACAGGTTAAGGGTACTTTAGAAGATGATGTTACAGAAGGTAAAAATAGTTTGCTCAAACTAAGCAATTTTATTTATTTAAGAAATTTATTTAAAATATCACTATATTCAAAATACAAATATATTATTTACACATATATATTATTAATTCTGAAAAAGTATTATGTTAAAAATAATTAGTTTTAAATTCCTATTTATTTAAAATTAATAATATTTTATGTATTTAAATATAAAGATCTTTAATTAATTACTTTAAAGTATTCAAATAAATATTTAATATTTTTTAATTGAAATTTTAATATGATTTTATATCAATATCAAGACTTTCAATATAAAATTTATCACCCAAAAATAGTTTGTTTAATCATTATTTAGTTGAAACTAATTGTTTAAATGATTGTTTAATCAAATACACAATATTTATGTATCTATTTTATTTATCCATTCCAGCTGATATAATCTCTTGTGTTGAATTCAACCATGATGGTGATCTTTTGGCAACAGGTGACAAAGGTGGTCGTGTAGTTATTTTTCAAAGAGATCCTCTTGTAAGTTGAAAGTTTAATAATTATTATAGTATTTATATAGTTTTTTTAATATATTTATATTTTTTTAAGACCTAATATTGAAATATATTTTACTATATTCGACAATTAGAAACTAAATATAACTTCAATTAATTTTAATTACTTATTTTCATATATTTATTAGAATTTATTAAATAATGTATTTATAAAATGAAGCTTATACACGGTGTTGATTTTTTAAACAATTTTATTTAAACAATATTAAAATATACCTTTAATTTAATTATTTTCTTTTTACAATTATTTAATATTTCGCTTTTTTTTTTAATTTATGATTAAATTTTTAAATTTAATGAATTTTAAAGTAAAAATACATATCTTTTTAAAAACATTTACACTTTTAAATTTCTAATAAATTCTTATTTATTGATGCAGAGTAAAACTATTATTCCAAGAAGAGGGGAGTATAATGTATACAGTACGTTTCAAAGTCATGAACCTGAATTTGATTATCTAAAGTCTTTAGAAATAGAAGAAAAAATAAATAAAATAAGGTGGTTAAAGAGAAAAAATCCAGCACATTTTTTACTTTCAACAAATGATAAAACAATCAAACTTTGGAAAGTTAGTGAACGAGACAAACGAGTTGAGGGCTACAATACAAAAGAAGAAAATGGTGCTGTCCGTGATCCTACATGTATCACTGCTTTAAGGGTATGTTTAAAATTGATAATTTTTTATCCTTTAATTATAACATATCAAATAAAAAATTTAATTTTCAATTTTGAAAAATCAATATTATTGAAGATCAAAAATATCAAATAATATTGAAATAAAAATTTTAATAATATTTTAAATATTAGTTCTTTATTTCCTTTTTTTTCATATGAATATTTAAGTAATGTTTTTAATTAAATTTTTTAATCAGAGAATTTAAGACATTTAATAAATATTATATAAATTATGCAATATTGTATTTCAAAAATGCAAAATTATTGATATTCTAATTTTTATTTTAAAATTGAATTTACAATTGAAGAATCAAAATATTTTTTAAATCAAATTGTTTGATAAAAATTATTTAAATTTACTGTTATACTTATATTTATATTACTTATATTTAGTATCACTTGTTTAGGTACCTTCTATAAAACCAATGGAATTAATGGTTGAAGCTTCACCAAGAAGAATATTTGCTAATGCGCACACTTACCACATTAATAGTATAAGTGTTAATAGTGATCAAGAAACATATCTCAGTGCAGATGACCTGAGAATTAATCTATGGCACATGGAAATAACAGATCAAAGTTTCAGTATCCTTTACATAAATTACTATTTATGTATAATGCAATTAATATAATTAATTAAAATTTTTTTTTTTAAAGATTGTTTTCCATATATGAATGTATAAATGTATACATATAAAAATATATATAAATGCATGCACAGAACCATAGAAAAAAAACTTAAATGCTATAGTAAAACGAAATTTTAATACACCATCGAGCTCATGCATTATGTATGACTCTAAAAATAATTACATGTAATGACTAGCATCTTTGAAAGCTCATAAATTTGAATAAGGAATTCATAGTGTTGAAACCTGGTTATATGTATTTGTTAAAATTTTTAATTTTTGTATAATATCTGCACATTAACCCGATAACAAATTATTTATTGTGCATGAACTTCATGATGTAATATGAGTTTCTATTACTACAGCATTAAATTTTTTTTAGTTGCAAGTTACTTCTCTGTGCATATATTTTTATTTATGTACAGAAAACTATCTTTCATTAATAATTTACTGAAGAATTTTCATTTTTTTATTTAGAATTTTTATTGATTTTGTAATTAAAGCTTTTATTCTTCTCCAATTTTAAATTTGGTATTAATTATATAATTTTTTATAAATTTTTTACTTATAATATTAACACTTACACAATTTCGTTTTTAAAAAATTATAATTAAATATATAAATAATAAAAATTTTAATTTTATTATTTATTTAATTTATTTTGATAGAAGAATAAATAATAAATAAAAAGTTTATTTAAAATTTATTTTCTTATAAAAATCTATAGATATTGTAGATATTAAGCCTACTAACATGGAAGAGCTAACAGAAGTTATAACCGCGGCTGAATTTCATCCTGTTGAATGTAATTTACTCGTTTACAGTAGTAGTAAGGGAACAATTCGTCTGTGTGATATGAGATCTGCGGCTCTTTGCGATCGGCATAGTAAACTTTTTGAGGAACCAGAAGATCCTACCAACAGAAGCTTCTTTTCTGAGATAATTTCAAGTATAAGTGATGTTAAGCTTAGTAATTCTGGCAGATACATGATTAGTAGAGACTACCTCAATGTTAAAGTTTGGGATTTACATATGGAAACAAAACCTATTGAAAGTTATCCTGTAAGTATTAAATTTTTTTTATTTTTTAACAATCCCAAATACTGCAAACAGAATATATTGATATTTGTGAAAATTGAGCATAAAATTATTTATACATATTCAATTTTATTATAATTTTTCTTTTTCAAATAAAGAAAATAATTTATTTACTTTGCCAATATGATAAAAGAAACATTTTTGTAAAGCAAATTTATTGAACAGTAATAAACATTTAAATGAATGCTTGTCTATTATTGTGGATAAATAAATGTAACTATTTTATTTTTATAGTTCTCTATTTATTATTGTATTATTAAAGTTTATGAAGTTTATGTTTTATCATCATATAATTAAAATGTATAAAAAGTAATTTTAACATTTACATTTAATTGATAATGAATAATTAAATATAATATAGAAAGTATGAGATTTACAATTTTTATTACAAATAAAATTTTTTATGATTAAAGAATAATGTTGATTATTTATCTGTTATCTATAAAATTGATTATTTGAATAAATTATATTGAATATAATGAACAATAATATGTTTGCACATCAATCTACTGAATATTTTTAATTAAAAATTAATTATAAATTCTATACTTTATATAATAAATTCTTTGTTTTATACAAATTTTTCTAATATAAGTAGATTAAAAATAGCAATTTAGATAATTTTTTTTAATATAATATATTTGAATAATCCAAAACTGATAATTGGGAAAAAAAATTTAATAAAAATATATTTATAGTTGCAAATTATAAAAAAAATTCTATTTTTGTTTAAGATATCCAAATATGAAAAAAGGATTTTTAAATAAATTAATATTTTTATTAGTTAACATTGATTTTAAGATAAAAATACAATTTTAGTAAATAAATATTTTGTTAATATTAAAATTATATTACAGAATTTTCTTTTTAAGTTTACATTAACTAATAATTTAATAATTTTTTTTATAAGTTTTGCAAGTCTATACAAATGTATCAGTTAAGCAAGGTAATTATATTTGTTTTTCAAGGTAGTATAAAAAAATAATAATAAATAAATAAAATAAATTGAGCAATAGTAAAAATTTTTAGTGATATGTATAGAAATAAAAATGGAGATTACATCTTAAAAATTAAAAAAGAGTTGAAATATTGATCACACTGAACTTACAGGATTTGGAATTGATTAAAATCAGACCTTGTAAGCCAATGATGAAAATAAATAATATTGATGGAGTATTTGGAGTGAAATTGAGGATTTGCATCTTTATATTTTAACGTAAAATATAAATCATGAAGTTGACTTTAATTAGTGCAGTAGTTTATTATTACATATTATTAAATTACATGTAATATGAAACTACTGTACTAAGATATTCATTTGTGTAAAATAATATAAATTTGAATATAAATGCATGAAATTATACAAATGTGTTACATTGTATAAGTTAAATAATTATATATAATAAAAAAAATTTAAGGATTCAAATTTGCCTAAAGCGTATCAATGCAAAAAAAACTAATCAAATTTTAAAAAATGTAGTTTTACACTGAGGGTTTTTTATTGTTATTATATAAATCATTATTGAATACATTTTCATATTGTATTAGAAAACTATTCTTCTTTTTTATTTGAATATGGTTATAAAAAATAAAATACTATATAAATAAAACTTATTTTATTAGAAATGAGCTTTTTAATTATTTAAAATCAGTACAAATAAAAAAAAAATTGAAGATCATGATTTTCTATTTTTAATTAATGATGTAATAATATTGTAAAATATTATATATGAAAATTGATATGCATATAATTTTATTTGTATTTACTCATTAATTTACAAATGTGTTCGAATAAAATAATTTTTAGGTACATGAATATTTAAGATCAAAGTTGTGTTCGTTATACGAAAATGACTGTATCTTTGATAAATTTGAGTGCTGTTGGAGCGGCAATGATTCAGCTATAATGACAGGTTCTTATAACAATTTTTTCCGAGTATTTGATCGTTCAACAAAGCGAGATGTAACATTAGAAGCTACACGTGAAGTTGCTAAGCCAAGGACTCTTCTGAAACCTCGAAAGGTATGATAAAAATATCTATTCTTTATTTAATTCTTTAATCTAATATGATAAGTAGAATTAAGCATCATTTTTATTCATATTAATTAATAATACATTGAAAAATATATTCAATCAATTTTAACCCACTATTAAATTTTTATATTATTTCTAATGCTAAATTAATTTTATATGAAAGAAAATACTTAAAAAAAAGCAATTCAATATTTATAATATATCTATGTACAAAGTAGAAACTATATATTATTTAACTATATACTATCTTTATAAGAAAGTTAATTCATTGATAGCTTGACTGATTTAGCAACTTGTAAGTCTAACAAATGGAAAATATGTGTAAACAGTTTATTATGATAATTATTCTATTAAAATGTCTAATGAAATTAAATTAATAAATTATAGGTAATATAATAATATATATATATTATATAATTTCAACTAATTATAAAAAGTATATTAAACAATATTTTATTTGTAATATTTAAGATAAAATAAATTTGATTGATATTACTAATTTAATAATAAATTAATGCATCAGCTTATCTAACAGATTAGCACATGTTAGTATGATTTACAATATTAAGAAAGAATTTTATAATTATTTTTGATGAAAGTAATGTTAAAATTAAAAAAATAAGATATTGTATGTAGAATTATAAAATAATTGATGTATATGATGTATATAATTTTTCATTTATTTACTAGTTTATTTATCATTATAATTTATAATTTTTTATAAAAATTCTTTTTTAAATATAAAACAACAACAATAATATATTGTATCAAATATATTTGATGCTATCTCTGTTATCAATAACATAAAAAAAGACCACCTTGTATTTATAATCACATATTCTTCCTCTAAATCAAAAATATCTACTAGACAAAAAAAATGTTTTATTATTGATATTAAAGTAATGAAATAATAATATACCTAGGAATTATTTTATTATTATTATAGCACTAGAAATTGGTTGTTTATATTAGTCTTTTTTATATTTAAGGTATTTAAATTTTTTAATGATTTTAGGTTTGCACTGGTGGTAAACGTAAAAAAGATGAAATTAGTGTAGATTGTCTAGATTTTAATAAGAAAATTCTACATACAACATGGCATCCCACTGAAAATATCGTAGCAGTAGCAGCTACAAATAATCTTTTTCTATTTCAAGATAAACTTTAGCATATTTATATACAGGTATTTATCTATACTTTTAAAACTTTTTAAACCAAAATGAAAATTTATTTTATATACTCTTAATAGTATCATTTATTATAAGAAAAATTTGATTATTTATAATTAATATTTTATCTATAAGTTGCAATTGAATATTTAATTTAGTTTTAATATTTTTTTAAAGCTATACTTTTATTTATATAATTTACAAGATTAAAATATTTTTTAAATAGTTTATTTAATGATATTTATAAAATAGACTTTAAATTAAAAAAAAATTGTTGATTAAAAAAACTTTTAAATGGTATTTTTAATTAAAAATTTTAATGATTGCTTTGATATAAATAAATAATATTGATACAATTGTTATCACTATAAAATTAAAAAAATGAAATTAATTAAATTTCTTTAAATCATTAAAAAATTTTATTATTTAAAGTAATTGCAATTTTTTATTAATTCATTAAATTTAATTATGTATTCAGAAAAAAATGAAATAAAAATTTTTTAATTAACTAATTTTAAAAGATATCATTGATCTTAAGAAAATGTTTATATCCTTTATTAAAATTTAGGATTTTATTTAAAATAAAATATTTGTAATTAAAAATTATCAGAAAACATATGTTTTTTGGTAATCTTACCTGAATTTTACTTAACATACATCAGATAAATAAAGTAATAATATAATAAATAATGGAACATTAAAAAAAGAGTATATCATTAAATACATAAATTATTTTTAGTTGGTATATGATTTTGTTATTAATAAAATATTTAAATGTATTTTATTTATAAAATGAAAGGGATATAAAAAAAATTATATTTCCGTAAATTTAATGTGATATAATTATAATTGTAATAATTAAATTTTAGATTATACAACTTTACATAGTCACATAGAAAAGTGGTATTCACAAGATTACAGAAAGAACAAAGTAAGAAATATTGGTTACGCGAGTGATTAAATTTACATAAGTAGTAAAGGTTGGACAAGCATCAACTTCAATAATTCAATGTTTGTTAACTGATCAATAAATGTGATTATTGTGGAAGAAGAAAATAAATCGACAAAAAATTTAATGAATAACATAAGAAAAAATAAGATAAAGATATACATAGAGAGATAAAATTATGTCAGAAATAACTAAGTAAATGGGGCATCTTTAAAATAGAGAATGAAATTCTTATCACCATAAGTGAATATTAAATAAACAAATAAACATTTATAACACGATATTTACGTCCATTATTATAATTATACAAAAAATAATGGCAAATACCAATACGAACGTCATTGCATGTGCTAAATACAGCAAGACGGAATACTGGCATTATTAATTTCCATTTAAAAAAAATAACAGAATTAATGAATCATATTGTTACTGTATTCGTTTGAAAGAACAAACTTATTAAGATGTACATATATATATATATATTGTGAAATAAACAACAATTTTCTTTGGTCCATAAATAAATAAATCTTACCATAAAAAATATTTGCTAGGGGATAAAACAACATTTAAAACGACGATTGAAAGTTAAAGTTTCTAAAAATAAGAATGACATTTAAATATTTACTTTATCATTGAATTAAATTGAAAATCTTAGGTGATTTTTTTTTTACAAATATGAAATTTATCAATATTTTGTGTGATGTATGAGAAAATAATTAAAGTAGCCATTTATTTAAAATTTAATTCTTAAATATAGCTACTGACTCATTAAAAAATTGGATTACATTACCTAATTGAATATAAAGACTTGCATCATAGTTTACTCTCATTATTGATTAGTGTAAGATACAATTTTTGATAACTTCAGATTAATACAGTACACTAAATAATAACATATAACCAAAGTTAAATATATTATCTTGCATTTATGTTAAATGCTCCATTTTAATAAATATTATGTTAAATTTTTTATTATTCTACTTCGTTCTATTTTGTAACTACAAAAACATATCACATTTTTTATACATTATAAAAAATTCCATAAAACATTTATTTTAATTCAATATATTTTTAATTTGTACATCAAACAAGTAATTATAAGCATTATAAAAATAATTTTATGTATGTAGATGTGTTTATATTCTAGAAACTATAATTTATTGTTTTTAAAAAAATATTCAAAAAAATGTATACATCTTTTGAAACAATTTTTATAAATGTAGATAAAAAATTTATGCTTATTTTCATTTTGTGTTTGCTTTGATTTAAATTTTTAGAATCTGATATACTCAGATTTACTATACTTAATTTAATCAAATTGTACCTAATATATTTGAATCCAATATGTTAAATTACTTGCATTGTAAAAAAAATTTTGAAAAATAAGTATGAAAACGTGGATTTATAGATAATAATCAATGTATCCATATTTGTATAACATATTCATTTTTGTAACTTCAAAGGTTTTTAGTAAATATTTATCCTATTTATTTAATAAATTTTTTTAATCATGATTCTTTATACTTACGTGATTATTAAATTGAGTAGAATTGTATATTAAAAATTGGATATTTATTTTTATACTTTATTTGAAATTAATTTTTTATTAAAAATAAAAGTTACAAATTTCTCTTTACTGATGTAAGATTTTGATTTTATAAATGTTTCAAGTTATAAATGTCGATAAAATTTATTTATTTTTTTAAAATTGGAAATAAATTACAAATATAAATTATGGCAATTTTTATTCATCTTTTTAAAATTAAATATGGTAATAAAGGATATATATTTTGATTATTTCTCTAATGAAATTAAAGGGAATATAATTATAAAGCATTGAAAATCATGTACCTTAATATTTTATTCTTGATTTTTTTGGAATATTTATAAAATTTGTTTTCAAACAAACAAATTCTTAGTAATTAAAATTATATAAAATTTTCAATGCAAAAATATGCTATTCATAAATATATATATTTTTCTATTACGTTTATCATAATCAGTATGATGAACAGAAGAAAAGTACATTTATCTATATATACATATAAAAAAAAATTGTATAAATAACTATTCAAAAATTGAATGAATTTAATTAACTTTTATTTTGTAATAGCTAAATAAATAATAATTTTTAATAACTTTATATTTAATTATATTTTTTCATAATTTTTCTTACACTCTTTAAATCATTTCATTTAAAATTTAAAAAAATTCAATTTAAAGAATATTAATTTTTAATCATGCAACGTTTCATATTTGCAAGATTGTGAGATTAAGTTGTGTACTTTGATACTAGAAAACATCTACAGTAGAAAGATATATATTTAACATAATCATTATTGGATTAATATAATCTGTAATAGCCATAATTTGGAAGGGACTGTCCGTTTGACTAGGATTTATAAATAATAACGCAATACTTAAAAGTGTATCAGAGAAATTGTTAATCGAAACTTTTTAAATTAGTACAATTAGTCATTATAAAAACATGCGGAAGTTCAAAATATTCGTCTGATTAATAAAAAAGTTATAGGAACTTTTAATTGTCAAATATTCTTATGAAGATAAATGCTTTAAAATGACTTTAGAGAATTGTCAATCAACAAAAATATATAAAAAACTACCTTAAAAAAATAATTTTTTTTATAATTATAAAAAACATATGACCAATATATTTTTAAAAATATATATATTTTAACTATTTCTAAAAAAAGTTATTACTAAAAAACTAAACCAATTTTTAATACCGTAGAGTATAAGTAATTAATCAATACAATTTCATATATAAAACAAGATGTATATACATAAAACTCATGTTTACCATTTGTGTACATAATCATGAAAAGATGAATAAAGTCAGTTTTAATATACGAATATTATTCATGAAAAAATATTAAAAAGTACAAAAGTTACAAAAATAAGTGTATTTCATAAAAAAAAGGTTAGGTTAAAACTTTAAATAAATAATAAAAACGTACGTCAAAAATAATTAAAATCAACTAATGTTATTTAGTACAACCAAAATCAAAAAAATAAAAGGGACGTCAAGTTTATTCATAAATATTTTACATAATTATTTATTAATATATTTAATAAAACATTGAAATAAATGAATTTTCTATATTATTAATAACTGTGCTTATTATAAATTGCTTAATTTTGTTAATATCTTGTACGTAAAACACTAAAAAAAAATCATAATTTTCATTATCTTAGATTGGAATCCTAATTTTTTTGAAGTTATTTCAATCATTCATTTTTATGACTAGAGCAGTCATTGTGATACACTCTTAACAAAATAAATAACAGAATAAATGATTTATTGTTTTAAGCACAGTACATGTTAAATTACTGTTCGTAATACGCCGATTGTACAGAATGTTACAACAGTATTTTTTAATTACAATAATTGCTTAAGTTATTTGTATGGTTCAGCAGTAAATATTTAATCGAGGTATACGTTTTTATTAGTCAAATATTGAATACATCTTTTCCTTCATATAAAATGTTCATTACTTTATTGAAAATTATTTTTTTTATTAATCTAGCAAATAGATCATTCTAACTGATGTTCTATGGTTTTAAGTGTACAAAAAAAACTAAGTGAGTCATGTAAATTGTCCGTGTAAATTTAAGAATCTGTTGGACTAAAATGAAATCAATGACGTTTTCTTAAAAATGAATACAATTAACTAATTTCTAAATATATTTAAATTTTTAAAGCAATTAATTAAAACAATATAGTAATTTAAAATCAACATGCATTCGTATGATAATAGATCATTAGATTTTAAATCAGATCCTATAAAAAGAATTTTACAACATTGAAGATCAAGAAAAATATATAAAAACTAATAACAATAAAGTGATATTTTTATTATATAATTGTGAAAATAATCTAAAATATCAATCGTATTCATGAATTGAGATTTTTATTCTGTTTATTATAAAAGCTATTAATGAAAAACAATTCTTTTTTAGTATCTTACCATACGAGTGATTCGACGTGGTAATGTCGCGTACTAATTTAAATGTATATACATATGCATTAGGTTTAAAACCTTAATATATATACATAAAAATCTCCTCGTAACTCAATTTAAATTATCCTCATTTATGAATTCTTATTTATGAAAACTCATTATTAAAAAATTAATAGGCAATAATTTGAAAAATTCTTAAGTAATAATTTTAATAATTTTTATAATCGAAGATAAACATCTTCAATTATATTAGAAATAAAACATCGTTCAAATATTTAGTCGTTAATTCCTTTTATTCATTTATCTATAAGTTTAGAATATTTCTTTATCACTTTTTTTTGCCATAGAATATCTAACTTCAGAATTATAACTTTCGTTATGAACTCAACATATTTAGAGAATGTTAAGCCCCATATTAAATAGAAGAAACAATCATGGCAGATAAAATATCATGTTTCTCTCTCACACACATTTGTTGACACTAACGACCCTTTTGAGCGCCAATCCTAATAAAATAAATTTTTTTAGTGTTATAAAATCTATTTTATAAAACTATAAATATTGATATATGAACTACGGGTAAAACAAATGAACATCTATGACATAATATTAAATACATAATAATAAATAATATAATATTTTGAAAGTAATTCAGTATAATTGAAAAATATTTTTATTATCATTATAATGATTTTTATGTTCTTATATTTATAAAAAAAATATTTTATCGTTAAAATGTAAATTATAATTATACCAAGATAAAAAATTTTTTTCAGTTGTACTAATTAACTTTTAATCACAGAATAGACACTTAGGGAAGGTAGATTTCTGTGTTAAGTGTTAGCAATAAAAGTGGTGCGGGAGATAAATTCTTTCTCTCTCGCATATATAAATCCACTAGCGACCTCTGAAACGTGCATGGATCAAGTTAATATTTTTTGTAGAAAATTAATCATTGATTTATTATCGAAAATAAGCCCTTTTCAACTCCGTTTAAGATTGTCGATTCTGTTGGCTATTCGAAAACTGCCGTTCAGAATAACCAATCAACACAAAAATCGGAAAAAGTTTATTTTGATCGGTAAATACATAATATATACATACTGTAGAAATGAATTATTCACACTCTTTTTGAAAGAGTTTTTAAACCTGCTATAAGCTTAAAATCTGTACTTTGGGTACAAGCGTTTGAGAAACAATAATATTAACACATGTACCGGGTTACCAGTATCAATTCACAAAAAGGAACATTTGGGGTGATCTTATTCTATTAAATTTTGTCTAAATTTTAACTAATATTAATGACAAATTAGTTTCATAAAATAATTAGTTTGAATAAAATAATCGATATATAATTACTTATAATTATTATAATTAAAAATTTTGCAAATTATTATGTCACGAGTATATTCTTTTATTATGCAAACTTTCTGAAGACCGTCTGCAGCGTTTATCGCCAGTTCTCTCATGTAACAACAAAATAGAACTCCCTTCAACACTCAAAATATCTCAAATGTTTATTTTTTTACCCGTAGATCATATATCTGTATTTATCGTTTTTTTTTTTAAATTTTTTGTAGCATTTAAAAATTTGTTGTTAATTTTCCCTGTGCCGGTTGGGATCGCTAAAATTGCTTCGGATACGATACGAGATAGAAAGAAAATATTTAATCCACGATGTTTGTTTCTTATGTATAAAATTAAGCTTATCATTTTAATCTATGTTCTGTATTTTAAATAAATGTGGTCTACATGGTAAACCATTTGAATAGCCGTATATATTAAATGTTATAGCAGAGATGAAAAGGAAGATTGAGCCTTACGTGTTAAAAATGCGTACACGAGGCAAATGCTGCAAACCTGTGGATTTCAAATTTATTAAAAGAAATATCCCTAAGAAATAAATGAAATGATGAGAATATTTCTCACCACATCTTTATATTAAGAATAGGGGAAGAAGGCAGTTTCGAAGTAAATTTATTTATGTACATCTATAACCTTTTCATTTATAAAGAAATGTGCCCACGAATGAACATGAATGATTTTCACACAATTTAGATTGATAGGTGATCATAATTTTATTTAAAATAAATAAATAAACCAAAAACATTTAAGTGTCTAAACAATTTTAATACAATCATAAATATTATTAATAAAATTACTTTAAGAAATGTTGTTTTTTGTGAGATTTATTTATAATATATTGTGTAGTGTAATTGTCTTTAAAACTTTTATAATTAATATTTATTTATTTTATATGCTCTATTTTATTCACACAAATTTTTGTCGCTTCATATAATATAATAATATAAAAAAATTATTGATAGGATTGTTATGAATATCAATTTAATATAATATATAATTCATAATACAGTTTAAATTACATATTATTACTATATACACATGGAATATATTTTTTTTATTTTGCATATATTACAATATATTGAATGAACACATAATAGTAAAATAAGTTTAAACAGCAAATATTTGATAAAATTGTAGTAAATTTCAAAATGATATTGTATAAATATATTATTATTAATAAATTTATAAATAAATACTTAAATATTTCAAAATAAATGCATAAATTATTACATTTATTGATCTAAATATTAGATGTACAATAACTCTTATATTTTAAATACATTTTGACATAAAAGGCAAATATAAATAAAATGTAATATTACATTTATACAATATTAAATAAATAAAATAATTTATTTAATAAGTGGCATATAATTATAGTTCAAACTTATTTTACTGATATATTCTTACAATACTATTTGATATTTACCTCTAGAGAGAGACACTGAGGAGGAAGAGGAGGATGTGGCAGTGTCAGAGTTTCTAGGCGAAGAGGGAGCAATGATAGGAACGGTGGTAAGATTAGATGATCTAGATGATGTAGGAGGCATTAAGAAGATTATGGTAGGGGAATCAATAGTATTTAGGAACCTCAAGATGAGGTGTTAATCTTTGATAAAAAATTATCCAAATCCGCAGGAGTAGCGATAGAGTTAGCTTTGGTATCGTCCTTCTCTCTGACAAATACCTTGCCATTATGCACAAAACTAACCCAGATCGAGTGCCCCCAATGAGGTGTAATTGCAATCGCGCACCCGGGCAATTGACGTTTTCCCAAAAAGGGTCGGCGACATGTTATTGCGATTTATGAGGAGGAAGCAGGTGAGGAGGATTTGGTAACAAATGAACAGCTACGGACTCACTCGTTTTCGAACTGCTATAGAATTCTCTTCGAACCTATTAAAAACTTTGTAAAATTTTGTAAAAACTTCTTACGTGGCGTACTTTTTGAGAGATTCAATTTGAATTTTGCGACTTCTCAGTATAATCTCTATGTATAGCAGCGTTATTGTATAAATACAGCGGCGTCTGATTAAACCTACGGTCACCAGAACCGACAGTGATCCGTGTCACCTCAGCGAGGAAAGAAGGTGGCTTTCCTCTCCTATACGGCATCAGCAGAGCCGCGAGATCGACGACAGAAAATCGACGGACGGCTTTTCCTCCCAAGCGCGGGTTTTTATGCCAGGCGGGTAATGTTAAGTTAAACAATAAATTAATTCAATGAAAATATAAAGTAAACTCTATTTATTCGTATTACCTTACCCCCTTTCCTTTTCTTATTAATTTTTGTTTTGGCTAATAGCTGCAGAAACCAGTAAATAGGTAACTAGCGCCAAAGCTCAAATATTTATGTGCAATACATTTTACTGATATATTTATCACAATTTCACTTGACATACACATACAATAGATTTTATTATTACATTTATTATAAAACATATTAATAATGCATATATAATCACTTTCAAATTATACACGAGATATTAAAAAAAAATATAATTATGAAAAATACAAAATAAATAAGTAATATTATATTTATGCATTATTAAATAAATAAAATTATTTAAAAACATTACAATATTACAAAAATATTATAAACAGAATATCAATTATATTCTAAATAATATTTACAAAAAAAAATAATTTAAATTAGATACATTATATTTTTTATATTTAATATCCGCTTTGAAATATCATATACACAATTTCTGATTACATTGTTATTATTATTGTTTATTTTACATTTATTATTATTATTGTTACATTGATATATTTTTTTAAATTATATAATGTATTTCATAAAAAATTAAACGTGTATTTATAGTTATAACTTATATCACTTTAAAATATGAAAAACATTTTTTTTGTTTTATTTGCATACATACTTGGTTACATATATTTCATAATGTTCATATATTTGTAAACAAAATTATTTTAGCAATCTATAATACACATTATTTCTTAATATAAATAAATAATATTATCCTAATGAAACTAACATTTATAATTTATTGTGATAAATATGATATTTTTAATTTTTGATTATGTGATAAGCTTTTTATTTAAGATCTCTTACTCCTATTATGATCTCATACCATGGCATGAATTTTTACAAGCGATAAAAAATATAAAGCACACAATCTATGTACATAACAATTTATTAAACCATTGTAGATATTTGTTATTTATTATTTCTTCTATTAAATTATTCTATTAAATTTTGTAATATATTTAATAAATTTCTATTTTGACAAACACGTTCATGATATAATGTGAAAGCTTCAAGCTGACAATTCAGAATTTCTACATATTCATTTTCTGGTTGTGTTAAATATGACGAATGGAAAATTTCATCAATTGAATGCGAATATTCTCTAAACAATATATATTTTTCATTAACATTTAACGTATCACTTGCATTTTTAGTTAATGAAATATGACATTCGTAACATTTATATTTTTTAATACATTTTCTATCTATATAGTCGACAAAAATTATTATCGCATTTTTTTTTGAATAAGTATTTTTCGTCTATCTCAACTATATTATTTTCATCCATTTCGTCAAACAAGTTCATCCATTCAATCGTTTGATTTATTCCAAAAGCTCTAATTATTTCAACAGTATCTAGTTCATCAAAAGTTATATCAACTGCCTGATTATTAATAATATTAATATTATTTATTGAATTATCATTATTTTCTACATAACTATTAAAAATATTTACTCAAAGAAATTAAATTAGCAGTTATCAGGAGATGGGTGAGGAGGATAAGGGTGAATGGGATCATGGCCAAGGAGGGGCTTTAGAAAATCTTCGTGGACAGGAAATGGGAAAGGTGGCAAGACTCAGAGTGGATGGACAAGATATTTCAGAAATTAACAGAAAGGAATAGGAAAAGAAGGGTAGCAGACGAGGAGAAACAGAGGGAGTGTAATAAGACACACGAAAAACAACAACTGAATTAGAAAAATGAAGAGAAGAATGAAGAAAAGAAGAAAGACAAAGAAAGGAAAGATAAAGGAGTAGGAAATTTAGAATAGAGAAGTGACGGGAACTTAAGTTACAGGCTGAAAACAGAAAGTAGAGCAAAAGAAAAGGCAAGAATAAAGAACGAAAAGGTGTAACAAAATGAGAGATAAAGCGAGAAACGAAGACAGCTAAGAAAGAACACAAAAGTGAGAATGAGACAGGAGAAATGAGGATACTCTTCTGAAACGTAGCAGGGATATGGAACAAGGACGCAGAATTCTGGGAGTACATTGCGCAGATGGATTATGTATGTATGGTGGAGACCTGGGTTGAGGATAGGTACGAGGAAAACTGCAGAGCAAAACTATCAAAACATATGACATGGATAATCATAAGCTCGAAACGATAGACAAATAAAGGCAGAGAAAAGGGAGGGTTTATAATAGGGATGAATAAGAAATGGAGATCGGAGCAAGAAGAACTGGGAAAGAGCAAGAATGAAGGGATTGTCAAAACAAGAATCGAGTAAACAAAGGAGAGAGAAAGCTGGACATATGGGAGATATACAGCGACGATAGACTTGGACGAGATATGGAGGGTAATCAAAGAAGAGAGCTATAGCGGTGAGGTAGAGAAACTAATCATGTGAGATTTCAATTTACGAACTGGAGAGAGAGAAATCTATATGAAAAACACAGTGGCTGAATGGGAAGAATTAAAACACAGAAGAAGCAAGGATAATAAAGTCGACAAAAAGGGAAGGAAATTAATAGATAAAGTAACAAAAGTTGGATACAATGTGTTGAATGGAACATTCAGAGGAGACAAAGAAGAAGAATTTACATATATAGGAGCCAGAGGAAACACTGTAATTGACTTGGCGATTGTAAACAGAGAAATGATATAGAGAGGAAGAAAAAGTTCCAAGTTGACATGAGGATAGAGTCGGACCACTTGCCCTTGATAGCGATGATACAAACGGAAAACCGTGGAAAAACAGAGTGAAAAGAAGTAGAGTAATAACGTGGGATGAGGACAGCATCAAAAAGTATAAAGAAAAAACGAACGGATGATACGAGGAAGAGGGAAGGAGGACGGAGATAGATAAGCTGTGGAAAGAAGTCAAGAACAAAATATACGTAAACATAAGAAGGAAAGAAGTTAAATAGAGGGTGTGGAAAATTGGAGAAAATAAATGATGTGATAAGCATTTGTTCGGGGCAGTTTGCCTTCAAAATTGTAAAAGGGAAAGCGAGCGAAAAACTCTGACTTCGGCGTGAAAAGTTCGTGGGAGGGGGCGAACCCGGAAGGAAACTTGACCTGCGTGGGTCCGAAACCGAAAAGTTCAAGCAATCTTGAACTGCGCGTCGTGTGCACTGGTTGCATTTTTGCCTGTTCGCCTCGACTGCGTTTTTCTTCGTTTTGTGTTCTTCTTTGCGATTTCTCGGCGTTGTGCATTGAGCGGCGTGCACGTGTGTTGTTTCCTGTGAATCAGGAAGACTCAGGACCATTCGATCCTGTCATCTACGGGGTTCCTCGATCCCGCCTACATTCTCGGCAGCGTTCAGCGATCGATTCCTGAACGGGCGCATACTTGCTCCAGGACTGCCACCGCTGGTTCCGCGCCGATGCCCACGCTGCGGCTTCCACGCGAGTAAGCCGCCGATCGAGAGCGCCTGCGAGCGCTGATAATCCTGCGAGTGCAGTTGCACATGTAAGTGTATATTTATTTTGCGGACGCACCGATGGGCCTTTTCCCCCTTAGCGAAGGGGGTTTTTTGCCTGCGTCGAATAAATTGAATTTTATTAATTGTTGAACCCGCGAAATCATTTGTCTTATTTACAATACCCGACAGCAATCATCCGCTCCCTCACCTCCTTCTTTATTCATTATATTTATATTGATTTCTTATAGACAGCATTGCAAAAGGGAAAAGACGGAGATTAAAAATACGGTAAGCAGATGGAAGAAAGGCAAAACAACAAAAGAAGAATATTGGACACAGAGAAGAAAATGGAAGTTATTGTGCGAGGGAAAAAAACAGAGGTTAAGAGAAAAAAAATAGCAGAGCCGAAGAAAATTAAGAATGAAAGCCAGATATAGGAGTACATAAAAAAAGGTAGAAAGAGAAGAAACAAGGGGTGATGGAATACGGGGTTGATCTGGGGAAGAGGAGAGACAGAGGTAATGGAAAAAATCAAAGTGGATTATTACAAGTGGACCCTGGAACTCGACTTCAGCGCTTCAAGATATATTGTCTATGAAGAAACGAACGAGAACAAAATTGGGGTAGACTGGAAATTAAAAGTGTCGAAATACAAGGATAGGATGAAAGATAGGAGAACAGAGAATAGTAAAGAAGTGCCTGGAGGAAAAAGAAAAAGGTATTAGGAAGCTTAAAGGTATAACAGAGGATACAGAGAAGTAGCTAAACTAATAAGGATTGAGTAAAGAACAAATCGGGCTTTGGCGGAGAGAAGGAAGAAAGATATACAGAGAAATAAGAAACAGAGACATACAGAAACAGATAAGGATGAACAAAATAACAGAGGCAATATATAATGAAACAGATGTTGACATCAAAGAAATAGGACTGCCCAGATACCTCAGAGAGACAAGGAACGCAAAGCAAATGAAAATAATAGCAATAATAAGATGCAGAAATATTACGATAAGCAATAAATACTGGATGAACACGGAAGAAAAGAGTTGTCAACTGTGTAAAAGATGAGAAGCAGACTGGAAACATTAGGTTATGGAATGCGAGATGACAGAGAATATATACAAGAAGGTTAGGGAGGAAAATAACAGAGGTCTGACTAACAGAGAGATAATGATGAACTTCAAAGGCAAGATAGAGAACAGACAGATTCTAAACGGAATAAAAGAGATGGTAAGAAAACTAGAAAACAATACAGGGAGATAAAGCATGGACGAGACTGAAGTATGTTGAATACAAAGAAAGAGAAAGTGGGGTGAAGTGATTGGTGAGAAGTGTTTGAACAGTAGATAAACGGTATATAGTTGTAAATAGTGTAAAAATATTAGAATAAAATATGTATCATACCAAATGTATTATTAAATGTAAAAAAATAAAACTGTAACGGAATCCGCCCCTGGACCAGGAGCTGGGATGTATTATTGTAAATAAAATTAACTGTTAATATATGCCTAAAGGCCAATCTGTACATGAGTCAAGTTTATTAGGATTGAACCTACCCGTTGCCTGGAATTTTAAATGAGCATGCTCTACAGAATCTTGATTGCAAAGAGCTATTGCTGGTTCAAAATTCTGAAAAATTAATTAAATATTTTCAAATACCGATAACATTGCATTTTCTGTTTGTTTTACTCTCGGAAAACAAGGTGGCTCCATACAATTAGAATTAATTTTAATGTCCATAGTTCATACCAATCAACAAATTATTTTTAATATCGTTTGAATTTCTGGATTGTTTTTTTATAAGGAGCGTTTTTGTTTATTAACCGTTCGCAAAGAATATTAGTTACACGCATCAATTACATGATCCCTTTTTTCAACAAAATCGGCCGAAACATTTAATCTATCAGAATTTGACGAATCATCTGGATCCCCAGCAACTAATTTGGTTGTACTTGTCATTTTTCGGCCTAATAATTGAAGAGAATATTTTACTTTCATCGCTTCAAAAGAATTAGAATAAAAATGTATACTGGATATACGGTTTAATAAATTCAATGCGATATCGTATTCCTACGTGAATTAAATCATTGAAACAAACAATAATTGAATTATTTATATATATATTCGTATGTGTTTTTAATTGAGATACTAATTACTTAATTAGGTGCTGCCAATTTGTTGAATATTAATAGAGTGGATGATTGTTTTTAATGAATGTCTCGAGGTTCTATGTGATTAAGGGATGATGAGTTTCGAGGAGGTGTTTAAATAAAGGTGTATGAACTATGGGCAATTTGAAATTACCAGACAATGTTTTTATTGAGTTTGCAAATACAATATACGCGACTTCGATTAGCTCAAAAAGAGAAGAGACGTCCGAACCGGTCGAAATGCTAATCAAGAATGTCTAATATATTTTTCAAATTTTTACTGGTCCACCACGATCTCCCCTCTTTTTGAACTTTACAATACAATATGTTCTTACAATTATCTTAGTTTAAGTTATTTTTCGAACCTTTTTAAATCGCCTAGGTTTTCAACGCGAGTAACTTAATATTTCTAAACTCGTTGTTTACAATTTGTTTAATCCTAACAGGCATAAAAAACCTTTCTCTGGTAATAGAAAGGAAAAAGCTACGCATATTACAATTCTAAATCGCTAATCTCGGTTTCTTGAGTTACAAGTATAATTCTTTTAATTTACGATATGAAAACATAAACTAACTTCGCTTAAAAATACAATTTTCAAAACGCGTCATACTTATCGTTGATTTATAATATAATACTCATGTTTCGCGTAAAGTTCGCTTCTCACGCGGATTTTCGAGTTTATTTCGACTAAATATTTTCCAGGACCAGGACGGCTTGCACCGCATGTGTAAAGACTCGAATTTTATTTACGATAGGCGCGTAACTCTATCTTTTCGAAAGCTTTTGCGTTTTAATTTTTCAAACAACTGCTTATTCAGTTATTAGTTCAACTACGCCTCATTTATCTAATCCGAACCGTCGCCCATCAATATGTTCGTCTTTTAATTCCCGCAGCCTGATTTCGCGTCGGGGTGTTGTCTAGTGTGGGCATCCTATACAACATCCAACTTGGTATCCGAATCGCAAGTCTGCGATTATTTTTTCAAGACTCGATGATCTTTCGCATCGAGCCGAGATTGCCGAGCAAATCTCACCAGCGCGTCTCGCTCGTCGTCCCAACGCGCTGGATTTCCGGACCCAAGCCTGCTCGTGGACCGCGAAATTAGCCTGTTTTGTCATCATGCTTTTCTTTCGACGTTAATTATAAAGTCGATGGACGTCGGTTCTCCCCCGCGAGCCATTCTTTCCCGAAACACGCGAATCTATATCAGAATTATCACATACACGAAAGCGAGAGAGATGGAAAGGGGGAAAAATCGTATGTGTATGCGCGAGAATGCACGAAAGCGAGAGAGATAGAGAGAGAGAGAAAGAGTACATGTATGTAAGATAGAGAGAGAGAGAGACAGTATATGTATGTAAGATGGAGAGAGAGAGAGAGAATATGTAAGCAAGATAGAGAGAGAGAGAGAGAAAGAGAGAGAGAGAGAGAGAAAGAGAGAGAGAGAGAGAGAGAGTAGCAGTATGTAATACTCAATACATAAGATAGACAGAGAAAGAGAGTGTATATGAAAAAGATACAACGCGAGATCATCGCGTATCCGCACATACGCACATATGTTCGTATCTTCGCCGTGTATGCATTTTTTTTGTTATTACAAATCTAATTATTTAAACTATTCGGCTGTTCTAAGCCTTTGCGGTTATCCGGAGTTTAGGAGGGTGAGGAGTGTGCTTAGTGCCCTTTGGGTTCGGGGCCCGGCCGGCCGTCCCCCCTGTCCTCGGGCCGCCGCCCATTCCTACGGTCAACTTTGACCCACAGCTGGATCCGTCGGCCGATTTTCCGACAACTCCTCTCCTTCCACTCGCCCTAATACCTATTTCGGATTTTTGTCCCAAATTGTTATTAACTTTTTTCGCGTGTCGTTAACACAATTAAAATAGCATAATATTTTTTTTCATTAAAATAGAAAAGGCTTTACTCACGGTAACATCAAAAGTTTTTAATAATTATTGAATTACAACGTTGTTCGGTACTTTCTCTTGCCTTGATAGCTAGGGAAAGCATCGCGTCGGCGAAAACAATACCGAAGGCGGTCCCTAATTTTATTAGGACCCGGAATTTTTCGCAAGCCGGAAGGACGCTTCCTTCTCGGCTTGCAATGCGCGTCACTCCGCAACGAGATTTCTCGCACAAAATCTCGACGAGTCCTTTTGCCTTGGCTTTCTCTGGCATTCTCACCACCAATTATCACAGCGATCCGCGCACACTGTATTTTGTGTAAGTGTATCCTTGAAGGAGCTGCAACTTCCGTGCTTGTTCATGTGCTTCACCAGGGTCACACCCTTTGGAAGCAGTTTCAGCACCGCAGCCTGAGCGGATGGCTTTGTCCGGAGCGGCGATTTCTGCCCTGCGCGGCTCCATACTGTCACCCTGAGCGGCGCCGATCACGCGGGGGAAATCGTGCGTGTAGGTTTTGTCACCTGCGGTCCTCACGCACCTTGTAAAGTAAGTTTAAGAAGCGAATTCGTTCTGGCTTTTCACCCTCTCCCGAGAGGGGGTTTTTATGCCTATTGTATCCGCGGAGCAATTAAATACTTTTATAATACTGCTCAAATTTGTTATTCTCATTTATCTAACCGATTCACCCCCAACTCACTCCTTCAATTCAATACAATTATCCAGTTTGTCATCTACATTTACCTCCAAGCTAAACAAACGCGTTGATTGCAAGTAATAGTCCGAACATCAGCATTACATTCCCGTAATTCATTAAGAATGTTAGAAATAATTTCTAATAATTGATCACATAAAATCCCGCTTTCCGTAAAATAAAAAACTATAATAATTTTCCATCGTTTCAGAGTATTTAAACGATCAACAATAAATAATAATGCATGTTTTAACACCGAACGACTTTGACAGTCTGTTACGAATTTAAGCTGTCACGATTATATTCTCTTTGAATTTCCCCAGGATCTTCTTGCCCTAGTTGAAACGGTCAAAGCGTTTGACCTTCGTAAGATTCGGGATTATCAATAAAGAAAACGCGAGTTAATTAATATTGTCTTTTTTATCTTTCCTAATGAACGAGAGAGTGAGAGAGCGAGATGACGTATGTTACAATGGTTCGTGTTGCGAAAAAAACTAAGCCCCGATTGTATAAAAAATTAGTAACGAATGTTAAATCCTGAACCGGAACGCGAAGTAGCCGTCGCGATGCGAAGTGAAGAAGCATAATCGAACTGAAGTAAGCTCGAACTCTAGTGATTACCATCTTGATTTTGTTTCTGCATACTACCTCCTCCGGATGAGAAATTGCAATCTCCGAAGATTTTCTTTCCAGGGTTCGGGGTTTTCCGAGCCGCTTGAGCAATACTCGATCAGCTAACTTTTCTACTATCTCACGACTGTTCCTTGCGTTTGCCTTTTTGCAGATGCGCGTAAACTTACAAAAATCCGAAACTAAGCGTTCTTATTACTCGCCCAATACATATTTTATCTTCCGATTTTCCAGGGTTCGTCACGTATACGAGTGCGGAATGCACATAGTAATATTAGATTCGTGATATGTCCTATCCCAAATCAATAAGACCTTCGATTAAATTGTATTTTTTACAATACTCTTCGAGTTGTTTTATAAAGATTTCATTGAATTTTAATCACAAAATCATTTTAGTCATTTAATTTTTTTTAACAATCATTTAATTTTTGAAAAATAATTTTATTTACACCCGAATAAATTTCTAATTTTGAAACCCGTCCTCGAACAGTCCCTTCATGCAGTAAATTCAAACTGGCTGAACATAATTTTGAATAACACAATGCTGAATAAAGATACATTTGTTTCGCCAAATTTTGTTTATCATTGGTGAATCTTTTATTTCCATGCAATTGTAATTTGATCCTAATTTTCGCAATTGGTTTAATTTCCTTGCTATCGATAAATTTTTCTAAATCAAATACATCATTCCTTTTTAAAATTTCTTTTTTACGATCAATTATTTTTTTTTGTCTTTAAAGTTATTTCATCTTTTAATTGTTTTACTTTATTTTCTAAATGGAAATTACTCGTTTTTAATTTAAAAAGAAATAACCTACATTGTTCAGTAAATATTTTTTTTGTAATGGTGACGAATAGATGTTTGACATTTATTATTATTTATCAAAATGCATTTATCTAAATGTATACTTAAATTTTCTATTTCGTAAATTTTATTCGCTGTGATTTAAAGTACACATACACGATTTTTTCGTCATGTTGCTGAACTGGTATTTGTTGCAGAGTTTTTCTATAAATATTATTGAAGAAAATTATGCAATTTCTTCTTGATCCACGTTTTAATAATAAAATAAAATAATAAGTCCAACAATAAACTACCTTTTAAAATAATTACATTATGTACATTTCTATAATTATATAATTGTATATATTATTATAATTACAACATATAAATAATTATATATATCTTTTTTTGTAATATATTTTAAGATGAAGTCCAATGAATAGAGTTTGAATTCAATTCTAAACGCATTTTTCTCCTTGAAATAAGTCATTTTTCATGAAATGCTTTATACAAAGGTCAGCATGCCTTACAGATGCTTGTGTCTACATTTTAAGTTTTTGATTGCCTAAATGATGTTACGTACGTAACGAAATTCGACATAAATTAATGACCTACAATTCAAAAGTTGCAAATTATATCATAAAATTGGTGACGATTATAATTATGAAATAGTTGATCGGCACAAAGTTGATCCAGATTCACAAGATGTGTGGAAATAATTAACAAATACTGAAGACAAATGAATTGAACAGGTAGTGGGAGAATTCTAAAACTTGCAATACAGAGATTATAAAAACGCAGTTAATAACACACAAGAGGTTCCCGGTCCGAGTCGAGTAAGAAGTAACGCGTAATCAACGAAAGACGACAAGTGTAACAATAATTTAATAAACGGACGCAATTAGGGTACAACTGACGTATCACGAGCCACACACACACACATAACAAACTCTTTCTTCCGATTATATGAAATAAACGTAAAGTCGTGAATATTAATCATCGTATCATTCCTTGAAGTAACCCGATTCTCACAAAGGCTGAGACGTTTTGACCGACTCAGCTACGGCGGAATAGTAACCCGGCGGTAAAATAAATAATACATAAATATATATATACATATTGACGCTACTTAAATTCGTAACATTGGTGCCGTGACCAGGATTTCCGTCGAGGTCGGATTTTTTTTTGATATTGAAGATTAAGATGACAACAATTTGGAGAAAGCTGATAACGATTGGAGTGATATTAATGTAAGTACTTAATAATTATTAATAAATTATTGATAATATTTATAAAATATATTGTTATTCATTTATATTATTATTGTTGATTGATTTGTGGAAATTTTATAAATAATAAATTAAATTATTCATTGAATTTCGGATCGGGATCCAAAATAATTTTTTTTTAAAAAAAAAAATATAAATTGTGAATTTTTAATTAAATTGAAAAGTTGTGAGTTCTGAATTGATAAAGTACTAAATTTTTTTTGGAATATATGAAGTGCTAAAAAAGTAGGTAATGATTAGAAAATTATTTAATAAAAGTGAATCGTCGGAAGGGAAATTAGAGCAGGAATTAGTAACTTCAAAACTAGATAAAACAGGAAAGTGGAATAAAAAAAGTGAGGAAGTAATTTCATTTCAAGAAGCTTTAGGACTTATAAGTAAATCAATACCATTAGAAATACAAATTCGCGGGTGTAAAAATCATATAGATAATATAACAGAAAAAAACATAATAATGGATGTACCAGCTACAAATGTCAACACAAGCGCAGTCGTTACTGAGAAATCTAATCAAGATGATATGAGAGATGATATGATGAGAATACTAGGAGAATTAAATAAATTAATAGCCAGAAATGGGGGAAAAGAACTAAATAATACACTTGAAACAAACGATTTAATTAATAATCATGGATTTAATAATAATGAGCTGGGAGAACAAAGAATAAATAATTATCATAATTCAACAAATAATATACAACAACGATCACATTACTATAAAGTAATGGAATTTATGCCTGAGTGTTCAGGAAAATCGGATGAAGTATTGAGGTTAATAAAATGGATTAGGAAAACCATCGAAATTGAAGGACCAGAAATAGAATTATATATACTCAGAACATTAGATAATAAAATAATTGGCGAAGCTAGGGAACTATTGGGAACCAGTATATGTGATTGCAATAGGATTGATGAATTTATTACAAAAATGGGAGAGGTTTTTGGAACATTAGGAGCGATAAAAAATGCAAAAGCACAAATTAGAATGTGTGTACAGAAATATAGAGAATCTATAATGGAATATGGTAAAAGAATGACAAAATTAAAAACACAATTATATGCAGCAGTGGAATTAGACGCCATCATTCGGAACAAAGAATTTTATATTGACTATAAAAAATACATTAACTTGGTTATAGAAGCTTTTATTTATGGGTTAGATGCAAAAATATCACCTCATGTAGGAAGTTCAAGACCATCATCATTGGAGGAAGCCATTAACATAGCTATACAAGTTGAGCACGGGTTGGGAACGGCCATATTCGAGAAAAATAAAATTAGGACTGAAGGAAATATTATAAATAATTCGAATGAACAAATAGAATGCGGATATTGCAGAAAAAAAGGACATGACACGCCAGGTTGCTGGAAAGTGCTACAAGAAATAGAAAAAAGGAAAAATATCGGATTTAATAATACTGGATCACCTAGTCAATTTATGGGAAATCAAGGAAATTTTAATAATTTTAATAATCACAATAAATTTAGCAATGGATTTAGGCAAAATAATCCTAACAAAAATTTTAATGATAAATTTAGAGATTATAATAGGGGAAATTTTAACAATAACGGAAACCCTAATGGTTATCAACAAAATGGAAATCAAAGAGGATTTTATAATCAACAGCAAGATGGAAACCATAGGGGGTTCTATAATCAACAGAGTGATAATAATAGAGGGTTTTATAATCAGCAAAATGAAAATCATAGAGGATTTTATAACCAGCAAGGTGAGAATCATAGAGGGTTCTATAATCAACAAAATGGAAACCATAGAGGGTTTTATAATAATCAAGGGACTAATAATTATGAGAACAATTATAGAAACAAACCTCAATTTATTAATAACAATAGGGGTCAAGATAACTCACAAGATGCTAGAGTTAACTTAATAAGGAAAAATGAAACAATAGATAATACAAATGATATAGAAAATTTAAACTAGAAAAATGTTCAACACAAACTCTCGGTGTTGAACATAATATCTCCAAAACAACTATGAAATCTGCAAATATAAGAATAGCAAAAATAAATGCAATAAAAGAAACAAATGACTTACCGGTAATAATGGTATATGCCGAAGAATTCGCTAAAGGGAAGGCAACATTTTACGTAGATACTGGGGCAGAAATATCAGTGATAAAAAAAGATAAAATACGAGCACAAAATAAAATATGTAAGGAGTCTCAAATTATGATTCATGGATTTACAGAAGGAAAATGTTTAACAGAGGGGGTAATAACTTTAAAAATTTATGAATATGAATGTGAATTCCATATTGTCCAGAATGATCATCCAATTGACGTAGATGGAATTCTGGGATGGGACATGATTACGAAATACAAAGGTGATGTTATGTCCGAGAAAAAAATATTAAAATTAGGGAACACATGGATTCCGTTTGCTAGAGATAATATGATAGAGATTCCGGGGAAAACTAAAAAAGCTATATTCGCTCGTGTAAAAGGAGATTATGACATAGGATTTGTACCACCACAAAATTTGGCCCCAGGTATTAAATTCGGAAATTTTTTAACAATTAGACAAAATGGCGTTGTAATTGCCTATTGTATTAACACCAATGACGAGGCAGTCACTATACCACTCCCTGAAGTAGAATTAATACCATGTGATATTGCAGATGAAAAATATGATACAGATATTGGAGATTTATATGATGAGAGTGATCAATATATTAACAACAAAATGATAAATAATATAACAATTGGAGAAAATGATAAAGACAATAACAATGACATAATGAATGACATAATGAAATTTAATCGTTGGTTGAGTAATAATCCGAAAATTCAAGAAGAACGGTTAGAAAAGATCATGGCCCTCGTAGATCTTAAAGGGAGTAACCAAGAAGAAATAAAATTCATTCGCGAGACAATTAGACCTTATGTAGGGGGTTTTGGATTAGATAACGAGCCATTACCAGCAACCCATTTAATAAAACACAAAATCGAATTAACATCCGATAAACCATTAAAATCAAAACAGTACAGATATCCGCCAGTCCTTAAAGAGGTTTTAAAAAAAGAAATAACGGAACTAGAGAAAAAAGGCATAATTGAGCCATCATTATCACCATATTGCTCACCCACATGGATTGTACCGAAACAACCAGATGCACAGGGAAATAAAAGATGGAGATTAGTCACAGATTTTAGACAACTTAATGAAATGACGTTGGGAAGTTGTTATCCGATGCCCTTTACAAATGAAATTATCGAAAAATTATCAAAAGCTAACTATATATCTATTATGGATTTGAAAATGGGATTTTTCCAAGTCGAAATGGACCCAGAATCGGCGCCACTAACAGCATCATCGGGACCCAGTGGTAGTTTTCAATATAAAAGAATGGCTATGGGATTAAAGGAAGCCCCTACAACATTTATGCGGGCAATGGAACTAGCACTAGCAGGCTTATCAAGGGAAGAAATTGAAGTATACTTAGATGATATTATGATTTTTTCTGAAACGATTGAAGAACACATGATACGATTAGAGAGAGTGCTTAGGAAATTAGAGAAAGCCAACTTAACAATAGAGCCGAAAAAGTGTCAATTTTTAAAACATGAAGCAAAAGTATTGGGTCATATAACTGGTGCGGGTAAAATACGCATGAACCCGGATAAAGTCAAGGCAGTAAAGAATTACCCCACTCCCACATCTAATAAAAAAATAAAACAATTTTTAGGATTCTCAGGATATTATCGTAAATTTATAAAAGATTATGCTAAAATTACTCTTCCGCTATTAGAAGTTATTAAAGGTCAAAGACCATTTTATTGGGAACAAAAACAACAAAATGCATTCGATAAAATAAAAGAAATATTATGTGACGAACCATTTTTACAAGCACCAGATTTAAATCAGCCGTTTATAGTTACCACCGACGCGTCGGATTACGCTTTAGGAGCTATACTAAGCCAAGGGAAATTAGGAGAAGATAGACCATGTGCATATGCCTCTAGATGTTTAAAAGGACCGGAGTTAAGATACTCAACGTATGATAAAGAATTATTAGCAGTCGTATTTGCAAAAGACCAATTTAGACATTATTTATATGGAACAAAATTCACAGTAATAACAGATCATGAACCTCTGAAACACTTTCATACTACAAAACACTTAGATACGCGATTTAATAGAATGAAGGCATCTTTACAAGGTTACAATTTTGAAATAATATACAGACCGGGCTTAAAAAACGCAAACGCCGATGCATTATCAAGGAATCCGACACTCCAAGAAAATGAGGTCAATCCTGAATTACCTCGTAAGGAATTATATGAACTGGCTGAAAAACAGGAAAAACAAATGATTAACGGGAATAATAACAATAAGTCAATAAAGATTGTTAAAAAGGTAAAACAAAGGGAAAAATCCAGTAGCGAAAACGATTCAGAACAAGAATCGGAAGGGAGTGAAAGTGAAGATTGGAGGCCATATAAAAACATAGATCCATGGAAAGATAAGAAAAAAAGAAAAAAACGGAAAATTAAAAACAAAAATAATTTTATAGAATCAAAAAGCGAAACAGAGAGCGAAGTTGAAAATAATGAAATAAATAAAATAACAAAGGAAATGGTATCTAGTACACCTAAAGAAAATAGCAAATTAATTAGAATTCAAAAAAGGCTCAGCTTTCATGAATCATCCTCAAGTAATGAAGACGACAGTTCTCTAGAAACTATCGAAATAATTGACAATGACACCGAGAAAAATAATACAATAATGAATAAGAGTGACAGAAAAACAGACAATAGCAAAGAAATTTTGCAAGAAACAAATAATAAAGAAAGTAAAAAATATACAGTCGAAATTAAAAAAATAAATAATACCGAAACAAAAGGATGGGATGTATGCATCAAAGAAACAAAGAAAGAAAAAATTGATATATCAGAATTAAGAGATAAAGACAGTTATTGGGAGGATAAGTTATCAACATTCGCAATAAATGAAAACACACTATCACCAATTATTAATTTAAGCGAAATAATTAATGACGGAACAAGTAAATTGTCAAGTAATACAAAAAATTTAAGTAATTCAAATTGTGAAGAAAAATGTAAAGAATATTTAAAATTATACAATCAAGGAGCCCACTGTGTTGAACCCGACATTAAATTAGCACGAGAAGACTTAGATCTATCAGAACCTCCAGGAAATTGTTTATTTCAAAGCTTAAAAGTAGCCGCAAAATTACCAATATCACCTAATTAAGAAGGGAACTATTAAAATCCACTTATTTAAATAATTGTTATGATCCCATAGAAACAAAGAAAATTCTAGAATCAGATGATGAATGGGGAACAGATGACTGTATTTATATTTTTAGCCAGGAATTCAAAATTAATGTATGTATCCACTTTGAAGTAAATGAAGGAAAATTTATATATTGTCATTTTATTAATAATATCAGGTATCCAATAATACATTTAAATTTAAATAATAACCATTATACTCCTTACATGAAACTAAAACAAAGAAAGATCAGCTGTACATCGACAGACTTTGACTCAGACGACAATGATAATGACAAAGAAATAAATAATACAATGAATGAAGAAACTAAAATGATACCTACAATACCGAGTAATGAATACGGAAGGAATGATAAGAGCGCGGAGACGATCTGTGAACCTGATACGGAGCCAAGTGACAGCGGGCAAGGACCGAGGGCAGTGGGTCCGCCGGCGCTCGAACAATATCGCGTTACACGAATACACCTTCCAACTGACAGACCGCCATGGAGACCCTATGTGGTATCGCAAAAATTCACGAGAGTAAAATTAATAGACGATCATCCTTTCAAATATCGCGAAAACATAGTGTTCTTAATGACAGGCGATTCATCGCTAAATACCGAAGTAACAGAGGCATTAATAGAAAGAGGATACATTAAAACTGAAACATGGGCGAAAAGAAATTATTTAAAAGGGGAAATTAACTTGAAAAAATTACATAACATCAATATTATGGGCATAGTCATTAAAAATCACATAGAGGACTCCACATTAAAATCTGATATAAAAAACAGCATTAAAAATTTAAAAATAATGTGTCAAAGAAATAATATATGTAGTATAGCAATAATCAGAGACTTACAGATATTAAAAGAATCAGAATGGAATTATTTAGTTGAAGTTTGTAATGAAATATTTGACAACGAGGAAATTATTATCGCTTTAATAAAAGACAATTTACCCACCCCGAAAGTACAGGATAGATATTTAATAATAAAAGAATACCATGAATCAACAATAGGCGGTCATAGAGGTATTACAAAAACATATAAGAAAGTAGCATCGGATTATTATTGGAAAACTATGCGTCCGGAAGTAGAACAATTCGTTAAAAGTTGCCGTATATGTCAAAATAATAAATTAATAAGAGTGAAAACTAGAATGCCAATGGTAATAAGTGATACACCGTCATATGCATTTGAGAAAATGTCAATGGATTTTTATGGGCCTTTGTCAAGAACAAAAAATGGGAATAGATATATATTAACAATGCAAGATCTATTAACTAAATATTGCATATTAGTACCAATAAAAAGAGCTACTGCTAAAGAAGTAGCCAGAAAATTAACTGAAAATATGATATGTTATTTTGGGCCCCCTTCCTCAATATTGACGGATCAAGGAACGCACTTTATAAATAAAACATTAGACGAATTTGCGGAAATATTCGGAATAGAAAAATTCAGTACGACGGCATATCATCCACAATCTAATGGAAGTATCGAAAGAATGCACCACACAATAACAGAGTATTTAAAAAGCTATGTTGATAAATATGACAATTGGGATGAGTGGATAAGTCTGTGTCAGCACGCGTACAATTGCACGGAACATGATGCGACAGGTCATACACCTCACGAGCTGGTCTTCGGTCGGAAGTCAAGGACACCCTCGGAATTTAAGAATAGGCAAGATTCTGAGAATTATGATGAAATACAAAAACGATTAACAGCTGTGTTAAATCAATTACAAACTATAGCCGGGATGAATTTAATTCAATCAAAATTTAAATCTAAATATTATTATGATAAAAAATGTAATACTAAGCATTTCAGGGAGGGTGAAATGGTATATAGACTTAAAGAACCAAAAACAGGAAAAATGCATAAACAATATGTAGGACCCTATGAAATAGTCAAAATTAATTATAAAAATAATAATGTCACATTAAAACACAAAAAGGGAACCAGGGTATTACATATGGACAAAATAAAGAGATCCAATGAAATAATAAATAATACTTTGTGAAATAATCCATAAATCAATTAATAATATTCCATAAATGATAAATTATTATTAAATAAAAAAATATATATATATACATTACTAAATATTAAACTATTATTAAATATAAGAAAACAATGATTAAATAATGTTATAAATGGTTATTGGTAATTATAATGTATGCATCAAAGGAAATTAAGACAAGGAATACAGGACACATTGAGTTACAAAATACGCCATTAATACGGCAGACGGATTTATTAAGACACACCCACAATTTACGATACGAAAATACAAATGAAAACAAAAAATACTAGACGATAGTCATTGGACAAGACAATATAAAACATAATACAATACCATAAGAAAGGTAATCAAGGAACTAATTATCATTATGCCGTAACTCTAGCATAATTTTACTAATATAAAGAACTTAATATAAAATATATGTTATAAATTAAGAATAACGTCTCAGTTATTCAAAACTAATAATTCTGGAAAAACTAGGACTGAGGAAAATACAAAATAAAGAGAAAATTCGAGAAATTGGAAAAATGATGCCAATAACGTTTAAATATGTCAAAAAAAAACATATAATTTTAAAAAAAAAATTAATTTTTTTTTACTACATTTTTTTTCTTCTTTTGTTATTGCCAGAATCATTAATTAATGATTCTACATAAATTAATTTTGGAAATTAGAAATAAAAAAATCAGGATTGCCGGGATTCGAACCCGAGACCGTAAAGTTGGGTGTGGTCCTTTTACCAATGAGCCAATAAGCTCATTATGGTAAAGTGTACAGCTCGGCAATATATAGTTCATATCAATATAGAGTAAATAAAATCAAAATTATGATATAAGATAATTATGTAATTGAGAATAAACAAATATCAAACCATTACTTCAATCCCTTTAACACCCATAATTGAGGAATCATAATAAAATAAGAATTGCATATGTTAGTGGGAGGCACGACCCGAAAATAAAGGAATACCTTTTAGGGCACGATAGTGCAGACATCACACCGACTTGCAAAAACTTTTAACGGCAATAATGAAAATAATATACAATTATATATTATAATATTGCTGTGTTTGTAGTATATTAAAAGATTCCTCGAGTAAAGTAATAACAATTTATTTTTTTCTCTCTCATCTCTGCTCTATCCATTCCTAACTAACAATACCACTGTAATATTATTCTCATGTACCATAATATTCTTTGATATAGGTGAGATTGAATTTCTGTAGAAGGATATGAACTAGACGAAATAATAATGGCAAAAATAACGGTACAACAACATAGAATAGCACAAAAGTCATAGGGTAATTAATTAATGAAATAAGTAATTAATTGATAAAATAATAATAAATAATTACATATAACCATTTATAATACATTACAAAAATCCCTGTATATGGTTGAATAAATAATTTAATTGGATAAATACATTAATAAGATAATCTGTTTCAGATAAGTTATTAGGGTTATGACTATTATGTAACAAATTTTTTTAACAAGCCAAACTGTGCAGAGAATCAACGTCAACATCAAGACTAAAATAGTAATAAATATAATAATAATGTAATAATAATAATGACAATATTAAAAATGATAATGTTAATGTGTAAATAAAGAATTATGTTAATTATGTATATAAATTATTAATATTATATGGAAGAAAGAGAGTACAAGAACAAATGTAGCGACCCGCAAGGGTAATAAAATCACAAAACACAAACATTCACACTCACACAAACAATATAAACATTATGGTTCGACGAGGACGTCGAAATTGCAGGCCCGGATGGGTTACATATGTAACTTTGAAAAAAAACGACAATATATATAAAAATAAATAAGAACAAGGGGAAGCTGGAATAAAACTTGGATGATAATGAAAAATCTAATATTCGACGAGGACGTCGAAATTGCAGGCCCGGATGTGTTACGTACGTAACGAAATTCGACATAAATTAATGACCTACAATTCAAAAGTTGCAAATTATATCATAAAATTGGTGACGATTATAATTATGAAACAGTTGATCGACATAAAATTGATCCAGATTCACAAGAGATATGAAAACAATTAACAAATACCGATGACAAGTGGGTTAAACAGGTAGTGGGAGAATTCGAAAATTTGCAATACAGAGAATATAAAAACTCAGTCAAGATCACACAAGAGGTTCCCGGTCCGATTCGAGTAAGAACTAACGCGTAATCAACGAAAGACGAAAAGTGTAACAATAATTTAATAAACGGACGCAATTAGGGTACAACTGACGTATCACGAGCCACACACACATAACAAACTCTTTCTTCCGATTATATGAAATAAACGTAAAGTCGTGAATATTAATCATCGTATCATTCCTTGAAGTAACCCGATCCTCGCAAGGGCTGAGACGTTTTGACCGACTCAGCTACGGCGGAATAGTAACCCGGCGGTAAAATAAATAATACATAAATATATATATATACATATTGACGCTACTTAAATACGTAACAATGTTTTAATATTGAAACAATTTATATTATCACCACTACAATATAACTTTAAATATATAATTACTAAGAAAATTGTATATCTTCAGTAAATTAATTATCATTAATATACATATGAGATTATCAAATGAACATCAATTTTATTTCAATCAAGAATAAATAAATAATCAAGAGGAGTAGAATCAACGGAAAAATTCAGTCAAGCGTGATAATCGTACGAAATGAGGCACATGAAAATCAAAATATACCAAAGAGGGGGGGATGAAATCATGAGGGATAGAGATTAAAAACGATAATTAAGAAACTATTATCGTTGAGGATTCAACCGGAAAAAAACTAACTGGAATTGACGAGTGCTTCTTAGCATTTTTAAAAAAATTATTCTCGAAATTTTTGAACTGTTTTATAAATGTACAATTCCTTCTTAAATTTATTCATTTTAGATCTACATATACTAATAATATTCAATAATATTCAATTTATCTATAAGCAATGTAACGGATGCCCGTTACTAGGATCTACGGCGCCCCGAAAAGCGCGCCGCAGTAGGCCCGGGCCCCGCTAGCCCCACCACCCGGGCCCCGTTCCCACTCCCTCGCCTGCGCCGCGCAGCCGTCGAGCATGGGGGAGCGCCCCTGCGCAGCTCGACGGCCGCCCCACCACCGCGCGCTCGGCGCTCGTCCTTCCGCCGCTGACGAACGAATGGTATATCCGGAGGTGCGCGCCCTTCGTTCAGTCAGTCGGGACGACAGCCTGACACCTCGCTCGTCGCCCTGACTCCCCCCTGGGCTTGCCTAGGTGTGTGCTCCAGGATATTTGCCAGAGCACACGGCCAAGCCTGACCCAGAACGAGGGTCATCGGGAGTGTCCTAGGGCACAGACCGCGACCCTGACGACACGTCACCCCGGATACTTGCCAGGTGACGCGTCGTGTACTCGCGACCGCGACCTGAAGCGCGTGCTACCCCGGATACTTGACAGGTAGCACGTTGCCGCGATACCCGCGAGCTGGGTCATCGGGAGTGTTCCCGGATACTTGCCAGGACACAGACCGCGACCCTGACGACACGTCACCCCGGATACTTGCCAGGTGACGCGCCGTGTATTCGCGCCCGCGACCTAGAGCGCGTGTTACCCAGGATACTGGCCAGGTAACACGTAGCCGCGACAATATACGCGTATCACTCCGGACACTTGCCAGGTGACACGACGTACGCGACAACCTCGCGATACACCCCCCCGCGACACCCCCCGCGATATTCCGCGACTTCTAGTTTAAGGTGATGGGTAGTGTTTAAGTTAGGTTAAGCTAGTAATAAGGTGTGTTGCGACTGCTTGTAAGGGTATGCATGTGTGTGTGTAACTCGCGGGTGACTTGCGTGTCCCACCCGCGACCCCGGCGTCGCGCTTACTCGCGCCCGGAATCCCCGGATGAATGAATGCTTGTAAGTCACGGTCAAACCGCGAGTACCGTGACCCCGGCGCTGCGTTTGAGACGCGGACTGGCGCGTATAGTTATAAAGGGCGAGCTGCGACTCCCCACGACCTCCGACTCCGCGAATAAACATGTAAGCCGATAGGAGCGTCCCGCGGATCACGTCTGATCCACTCGCGCCTCCCGAAACCGCGAATTCTCGCGGTCCGCGGCCTCGAAGCATAGGAACGTATGTACAAGACTATTAGTACGCTAGACTCCGCCAAATTTCGAAATAATAACGAATGTAAGTTGCGCAAATGTATTTTCTTTACCTAAGTTGATATTAAATATTAAGTTTTGTTAAATATTACAACACGGAGTTATTCCTCTTGTAAACCCGCAAAATCTCACCCTAACCCGACTTCCCTCCTCCGAACCCTGCAACCGGCGAAAAGCGATCCGGTGCGAGGGAAATTCCCCGTTACAGCAATTATTATAATTTGCTCATCAAATTAATTAAATATACAAATAATTCATTGTTCCCATAGGATATAATAAAAAGCCAATACTTTATTTTTTTTTTAAAATATTGTAAAAACATGAACAAAATACACATTTGATTTGTGTCCCTTATATACTTTCATAATAGTGATTTAAGACTTCTTTATGATTTATCCATAAAATAAGGTAAACATTTTTTAGCCTTGTATTTATTTTTAGATTTTGAATATTTTTATGAGCTGATTTTTTCACGAAAAAGATAAATAGAAAAAGCTAGAAATAAATAAAAATAGAGTTTTTCCCATTATTCTACTTCTATGAGTTTACTACTTCTATAAGTAAAAAATAAAAAATAAATAATAAATCAAGGACTGAAGCAGAAAGACAAATCTTATTTTCATTTCTTATCTCTGTACCAATTTTGTTCGTTCTTGTATTTTATGGAATATTTTATAATAATGATTTATAATGTTTTTGTATGTAATCATAAAGATGAAATACTACTTCATTCGCGTAGGATTATTCTTTCATTTCAAAGAATATTTTGTTTTGAAATTCTTTATTCCTTGTAATAGTTATTAAAGAAACAATCCATAAAAATTTCAAATTTTATAATTTCAAAAATTAATGTAAAAATAAGCATTAAAAAATTTTTAAAACATTATATTTACAAATATTTGTTAAAATAATATTAAAGCAGTATTGAAATTTACTGGTAATGATTTCTTTATATGGTGGTACACTTGTTACTCAAAATAACATCCTTACAAAACCCATACATTACCCTACAGGAGTTTAATTTATATTTATTTCTAGGAACTTAAGAAATTATGTGCTACGAAAGCAAAAAAAATCTATAAAAAACTCTGCCAGCAAATTATAAATATATTTGACTGAAAGTTAATTTAACGAGAGACGCACAGATTTCACAATTCAGAAGACGTACACAACTTTTGCTCAAGTGTTGTTATTTAATCAAGAGTCCGGATCTTTTTCTCTATAAAACCTGATTTATGTCAAAACATATATCTCTTCTTCTATATACTCCAGTTGCTCCATATCATGCAAAGTCTAAACAATACTTCCAAGACACTAGTGCTATCGCATGTAAGAACCGAGTTAGGCCATGAAAATAATATATATAGGTCTAGTTTGAATGAATTTTTACTTGGGACTATTATGCATATTACAAGTGACAATTGCAGAGAAAACTTATGTACTACGTTATCGCATGGTCGAATTTTTTTTAATAATTCATCCTATGCATTTTTTGATGGAAAATCTAATTATTATTATTATTTAGGTACGAATCAATATTAGTTGCATAATGTTACGATTATAATCGCAATATTTTTAAATTATCAGTTCCTTTACTTTTTATGTTTTCATTATTAACTGAAATAACTGTAACACAATGCCTAATTATATAATACTAAATGAAATATACATACTAATAATCCCTGGTGAGCAATGATAAAATTATTTTATAAGATATTTGAAGTGTAAAACAATTAGTAATTAAACTCGCATATTTAATTATATGACTGTTTCAATTATACGATTCTATAAACATTCATCTAATTATAAAATACATAAGATTATTAACATAAAATTTTAAATGAAAACTGAAACAAAAAAGAAAAAATAAAATAACATAAATTCATAAATTCAATTGACATTTGTTATAATCTAACGTTTTACAAATCCAATGTTGTTACAAAATTTGTCACGTAATTACTCAAACGCCATAAAATGTTTCAACATGATTTAGAGATTTTATTTTAACAAGAACACAGGAAATTGATTTTCAACGAAAATTCTTCACTTTGCAAACATTGCTAAAGTTTTTTGTGTACTGACATTGCAAATTATTTTTTTCTCTATTTTTTTTCTCTTTTGATTTATTTTTATTTTTTCAGTACTGAATCAAATTCATGAGATCTATAGAGTTGAGGATATAAATGTAAAAAGTATTCATTTTTAACAAGTACATTTTAGAACTATATTTAATAAATGTATTTATTATTTTTTATTATTAACAATTTTCATTTAATTGGCCTTTATTTTCCATTAGCATGAAAATTGTATAAATTTATTAACTTATAAAATTAATATAATAATAGAATAATATAAATATATTTTTATTACAAATGTAATAAATTTTGAATTAGTAGCTGTTGATATTTTGTATTATATATTTTTATAACTATACATATTCATAAGTTTATAATAATATATATTATATTTATTTTTTATATTAATAATATATTTATATTAAAAATGTCATTAATATCGTATTGTCTTAATAATTTATAGTGCTTCAAAGTATAAAATAAAAATTAAAGAAATAATTATAAGCGATTTCTGAAGCTGTATAAAATTAATAAAATTTTTTTAACTTTTAATTTCAAATTTAAAAACTGACGTAAAATTCAGAATTTAATTTTAATATACATTCTAGGTGAATGTTTTCATTTTCATTTAATGAAATTTATGGAACATGAACATTTGAAGCGTCAGGTTTGTGTAAAGTCTATTGTACGACCTCCATATTTTTAAATACCAATTTTAGTATTACAAACTTGGCATCATGTATTCCAATAAATTGCATCTAGATTTTTCTGTCGATGCATTGAGTGTCAAAATGAAAAAAAGTAAATGTACATCGTTTTCTTGTAATGGAAATTAAGATATAAGTCTTCGAAGTCATATATTTTTTTAACATTTATTATATCTATATATGTAATGCTTTTGATAATTATTTACGTTATTAATCTCAAGATATCATTAAAAACTTATATTAAATTACATATATAATGTAATTCATTACAAAAAATTGAAATAATTTAATAAAAAGAATTCGAATAAAACATTCATTTCATTTCTCACGCTATTTGATACATTGTATTACACAATTATCCATGATATAAACTTTATATAAATATATATAAATATATAAAGACCGAATCGAATGCCCATACGCTTCTCTCGATTTAATTCATTATCTCCGCTGTATGGAGAATTGCGAAATCCGCAAATTTTCCCTCCAAGTGTTCCTGTTTGATTATCGTTTAGTCAGCTGTCTCTGATATTGTATTTCGATTGACCCCTGCGTATTCATCATCGCCTCCGATCATGAATTTTCACAATTCGGCGAATTCAGCATTTCTTATTACTCGCGAGTTTCACGTTACTCGCCGTGACTCAGTTCGATTCTCTCATTGACAATTTCCTAATGTTTTGTCTACATTTACTGACGCAAATTCAACTTATTCGTCACGTATGCGTTTGCAATCTTACATACGTGAAATATTATATTTTATAAACTTTATACATTTCTCGTATTTTATAGAAAAAAATTGATTTATATTCCGAGGATTGATTCATATTGATTTTTTAAGTTAATCCTTCTTGACCATGAAATTATTTTATTTTATCGAAAATAGCTTTATATGCTTTATTAAACTTCTTAATATAGTAATGGAATCTATCTATATAAAGTTATTTTATTAATTTAATTCAAATGACTTTAAATACTTAATTATATTGATCAATTGGAAATGTTTTTTTTAGAAAAATTTTTTTTGATAAATGATTATTACTGTATTTTATAAGAGAAATTTTAAAAGTTAAAATATCTTAGAAAATAAGAATCAACTAATTTTTATACGAATTCTCATGTAATATGTATCAATAGCTGCATTTTTTCATAATTTCAAAAGTGCTCTATTGTTTCATCGAGGTAAAATTATTAAAACCTTTCAGACTAGATACATGTTATAAAATTTCGAAAAAAACAATAAAAAACTTCTAGTGCCATTGCAGTATTCACTAGTAAAAAGTTTGACAGAAGTCTAGGATACATATGTTGTGAACGGACATCGATTGCACAATGTTTGTTTACTTTTTTTATAAAATAAGTTGATTTAATTATGATTTCTATATAATATATTATACACTATAACCGAAATCGAATTTTTAATTGAGCTTTTACGTTCATTTAAAGTCTTGATAAGTTCATTTTATCAGTTTATACGAATTCATTTGACTTTATGTTATTCAATGTTAGACTGACAATGCATGTACCATCTAGCTTAGCTTATTTGTGTAATTTTGATTTTTAAATTACTAAGTGTTTTACGTAAATGTTTTATTTCTGAATATTTTGCATAAATTAATAAATATACTTAATAAATAAATAAATATATTTCTGAGTATTTTACATAAAAACTGTATTTCTCAGTATTTTGCGTAGGTATTGTATTTCTGAATATTTTACATAAATATTATATTTCCTAGTATTATACGTAAACGTTATATTTCTAATAATTTTTCATAAACATATTTCTATGTATCTTATTATTATTATTATTATTAATATTATGTACCTTAGCTGATTAGAGTAATTTTGAGTTTCATACATTTCTCATATATTATAATTCTTAGTAGTTTTCATAAACATTATATTTATAAACATTATATTTCTAAGTATCTACCTAAACTGATTTGAGTAATTTTGAGTTTCTTACATTTCTCATATATTATTCTCATTTATTATTCTCATATATGAATAACGATTCATTTGTTTCTTCCATATTCCATTAGCCATTTCTCTGCTTTCGTAAATAATAAAAATTTAGTTTTTGTTTACATCAGATTATTAATTTTGATTACAAGAATAAATATTGTTTTTTATAATATTTCATTTATTTTGAAAAGTATTTATTAAATTTAACAAAATGAATACTTTCACATAATTTTTTTGACGGTGGAATCCTTAAAATAATTTCTACTTAATGTTCAAATATAGTTTGTATGTCTCTATAACGTTTTTTTTTATAAATTTTTGTATTTTAGCTATATTGTGACGCCTGTGTCACATCTCGAATCAAAGCTAGTAATATTACTACGAGAATCACATTAGCGATTGTAAGTTACCGGAAGTGACTGGAAGGCGGCACGAAAATTGAATAATAAAAATTATATATATTATGTATACGTTAGATAAGAATAAACAAGTAGAATTAACTATATAAAAATAGTTAATGGTCATTCGATGTAAAATGTCTATAAATAAAATGTAAAATATTATGTTATAAAAAAAAATCACTAATGTTAATGTTGGCGCTAATTGTTGTAAAAAACAAAAACGATCGGAGGGATGAAGCGCGCCCGTACAAGTTCGACGGACAGTCAGACTTGTGCTACCTATGTATCCTAACACATCAGTCCGCTTATTAGTTTATAATTAATCTGTTTAATACTCCAAATCCTTCCTTAACCGATATCCTGCTCTTACCGTCATCACCCTTTTAATAATTTGTTTGTGTGTCTAGGGAAAGGGAAGTGGGTATATCATAATATATATGGGAGATCGTTCTGTCATAAAGTATTAGAATTTCAAAACAAAAGTTATAAAAGCGTTCATCTAAAATTCTTTGAAGAAATAGATAATATGATACATTTCACTGACAGAATTGAAAACGAAAAATGTTATGATTGACGGTTGGAAAAATTTCTGTTTTAGGGTTACACGTACTTCAAATCTCTAGTTCAAATTTTATTTTTTAAAATGACCTTTGTGACAAGTCTAACGAAGCGACAAATAAAATAAAAATCTCAGGAAGTGACAAACAATACGTTGAATGTGTTGATACAGGAGAAAATTATTTTGAAGAATTTAAAATTTTTATTTCACACTGTTTATAAGTTCATCAATAAATTATTTTTCAAAAAAAAAGGTAAGAATTTTTTTTTTTAATCTTTGAACAAAATATTCTCGCGTAGTGGTTTTCCACTAATCGCTTCAGCGCGCCGTGTCAAAAATTTGAAAAACACCCTTTACGCGAAGTACAATCCTGTCGCACCTAATTATCGAAAAAAACAAAAAAAAAGGGAAAAATGCGGAAAGAGTTTGTCGACATTTTAAAACCCATCCCAAATTTCTACGACAAATAGGCGCAAAATGAAAAAAAAATTCGATACTTCGTGGATAAACCGTGTATTTTCATTTAGATACTAGGAATTATTATATTATTTACTATTTAATAATAATTTATAATTCATGCCTTAAATATTATTATTAGGATCAATATAAAATTTATAAAATTTCATTGTATACATATCAAATTTACATTTCATTTAATGAATTATTATAAGGTTCATTTAGAATCTTTCTTATTAATTACTTAATATTATGTTAATTTTCCATGACCGTACATGAAAGTTTAAATCTTTGAAATCATAGTTAAATTATTACACATAACAAAATATTTAAACTATTTCTTATATTCTTATTTTTATCTTTAATAAAAAGAAATATTTATGAACCTCATAAATGAATTGTAAAACTTATAAAATAAATAGTTGTAAAAAGTTAACTAAATGAAAAAGTATTTATTGATTAGTATTTCAATTCAATTTCTGAATTTATCTTAATTATATCTAATCAGGTATTTATATAAATTTTGAGTAATATCTCGAATTCTATTCCATAGGTTTCAAATTTAGTAATATATATATAACTTGATATGAATGAAATATAAATAATATTATACATGGAATGGAGAATGCTTAACACTTACAATTACTGTAATTATGATATTCTTAGTGAACATTAATGTACTTATTGAAGTAACTTATTAATAATCTTTTTAATTCCATTTTCAATATTCTTTATAGATTGAATGAAATTAAGATTCTTTACCGTTAGAGAAAGAATTTTTCTTCCTGTTTTTTCTTCTGAAAATTAAAGGTTTAAGCTGACTGCCAAAGACTATTCCCTGAAAGATAACTGATCATGCGTCTATTTCTCTGTCCAAACCTTTACTATTTTTTATAAGTTTTCGTGTTAAAAGTGAATTATTACGAGTTTTTATGAGCTTATTTGCGAAATTGCTATATTCGTATCTGTTCACGCCTACTTGAATTTTTAATTTCGAAGAATTACGAAGACATTAACTACAATCAATTCAATCAATAGTGCATTTTTCAACAAAGGAATACATAATCCTACTATACAATGAATGTATATTATATATATATATATATATATTATATATAGGTAGAAAATGAAATTGATTAACTAGAACAAGAAAGGTTAAATAAAAAAATAATACTGCAATACATTGATTTTAAAAATAATTGTAAAAGTAATTCTAATTTATGCAATTATAAGATATATAATGTTTTAGTACTATTGATATTAAAAATAATAATAAAAATAATTGAGAGCATTACAATTGTTTTAATTAGTCGTTATACTTGTACTCGCAAAGTTTAGAGTATTTTAAAAAGTTAACGACAAACATAAAAAATACAAACCTTATGAATATGTATAATGTAGAGGAAATATTCATAGTTCAAAAAAGTAAGAAAATTTGAACAGCACAGAGTTCGAATAGAATATTCGATTATTGTTCAAAATATTAAGCTGCTTAATTTTTGGTCAGCAGTTAATAATCTTTTTCTATGAAAACGCGGATGATTTCTGTCCCGAAGCCAAGTTAGAGTTCAATTTATGCTTGGGCAAATAAGCAAAGTTGCAGAGAACCTCAGTCTATGTAATTAGATCGATAGTGCTCCAGAAGTGACATAAAGAAGAAAGCTCGATGTTAAACTAGTGTAGATTCGGTTATAATAAGCAGAAATATAAAAAGGAAAGCAAGCACCATAAAAATGAGTAAAACGTTGATAATTTATGGAAGAAAACGCCTTTACTGCATTTAAATGCTTGTTTATTTTACATTATAAATAATAATAATAACATATTTAGTAAACACAAGAATAATTATGGCAACGTTCTGAGAATATAATGTAAATGTGAAATATTCAGACACAAGCTCAACTCCTGAATTCGATCAGAACGGTCGCGGCGAAAATTAGATTAACAGGTAATAGGGCAGATTAAATCGCAGAAAATACATGCACCCCAATCCCTAGATCCTTAATCCTGTATAACTCTGGCAATACAAAGACAAGCGGTTGGTCTCACTTTTTCTGGACATATCGACTTCATAATGTGCGACAATTACTGGAAGCCAGGACCAAGAGGCACAATTACGAATGAGGGTAGGTGGGTGGGGGTGGATGTGAAGTTGGGGGGTCGTAGATCGAGCCGATGCTCTCTGCCCCTTGCCCCGAGTGGCAACGGGAGTATAACGAATGTACCCATCCTCTGCGTCTACAGATGCCCATTCACTGCAAATACAAGGGGAGTGGCGAGAAGGAAACTGAAAACAGAGATTAACAAAGATGGATCGAGATGCTAAAGAAGTTTTATAACCGAAGGGCTTAAAGAAATTGCATTAAATTTATCAATGTTGATGCTAATTTGACTAACACCTGTAGCGATAAGCGAATGCACTGAATTTCTCTTCCAACATTCGATTAGGAGTAATTAAGAACATTCCAATACAAAAAAGAAGAATAATATTTAAAATTTGTATAAGAAACGGTTGAAATAAATAAATATCTTTCTATGTATATATATATATATATATATTGAATATTTGTAGATTTTTGAATAAATTTTAAATTCATGTGAAGAATAACATAAATGATTTAAAATTATTAAGAAAGCGATTATATTTTCGGAATCAAATATGAACTAATTAGTCGAAATAAAATTGATTGTACCAAACTTGATTTTTTTTTTATAATTAATAATTTTAATACTTAATATTATAACAAAAATTAGTACAATGTACTTGTGTTTCCTTTAGGATAATAAAGAAACTTTTATTTATTAATAAATTTTTATTATAATATTTTTAAATGAAATTTATATAATATATCTTATATAAAAATTGAATAATTTAAATTACAGGTAGAAATAGGATATGAATTAATATGATATGAATTAATTCTCTTGCTGAGTTATCTTAATATTTTTGAAAATTATGTTGAGCTTGTATTAGAGAACCATCAGAATAAACAAAAAATGTTATATATCATATTAAAATATAAGTACTTAGAAATTTAAAAGAAAAATTTATTTTAAAAAGTTATAGTCTCAACCAAACCGAATTTTAAACAGTTGTAACGGCGCAGCTGTTACTAGGCCTTGCGGCGCCCGAAAGCGCGCCGCAGTAGGCCCGGGCTCCACTAGCCCCTCCACCACAGACCCCGCTCCCACTCCGCACAGCCGTCAAGCATGAGGGAGCGCCCCTGCGCAGGTCGGCGGCCGCCCCACCACCGCGCGCTCGGCGCCCGGCTCACCGCCGCTGACGGACGAAGGGTATATCCGGGGGTGCGCGCCCTTCGTTCAGTCAGTCGGGACGACAGCCTGACCTCTCTCGCTCGTCGCCCTGACTCCTCCCTGGGCTTGCCTAGGTGTGTGCTCACGGATACTTGCCAGAGCACACGGCCAAGCCTGATCCAGGACGAGGATCATCGGGAGTGTCCCCGGATACATGCCAGGACACAGACCGCGACCCTGACGACACGTCACCCCGGATACTTGCCAGGTGATGCGCCGTCTCTCGCGCCCGCGAACCGAAACGCGTGTTGCCCCGGATACATGCCAGGCAACACGCCACCCCCGCGACCCCCGGCGACCCCTAGTTTTTATGGTAGTGGGTAGTTTAAGTTAGCATATAAGGTGCGATGCGTTAATTATAAGTTAATCATAGAAGCATGAGTATGTATGTGATTCGGTAGCGCATATGTGAGTGTGACTCGCGGGTGACTAGCGAGTCTTCCCGCGATTCTGGCGTCGCGATTCTTCGCGCTCAGAGTCTTTGCTGAGCAGATGAGTGTGCGTCACGGTAAAACCGCGAATACCGTGCCCCCGGCGCCGCGACTAAGCACGGATTAGTTGTAAGTAGCGTGCATCTCCTTAGAGGGTGAGCTGCGACTCCCCCCGCGACTCCGACGCTGCGGATACCCCCGGATATCCAGGAGAATCACCAAACGTATGTCACGAGCATTCCGCAACTCCCCGCGACTCCAACCTCCGGACCAGTACATAAGGCAACATATAAGCGCCCCGCAAGTGAACATTAATTCACCCGCGCCTCCGTAACCGCAGATACTCGCGGTTAGCACATCCGGATTCCTGTAAATGTGTAAGGGAGGAGCTGCGACCTCCACCCCCGCGATCTGGACATCCCGAATCCCCGCAGTTAGGGGAATCCACCTCTGCAATCTCCCGCGGGTGATCGACGACCGCCCCCCGCGACCGCGACACCGCGAACACTCGCGGACCGCGTCCACGAAGCAGATGTATATTTGAGCGAAAGCAAAAGGACTGAGAAACTTTGTATGTCACGAATGAGTGTGCTAGAGTTCGCCAAAACCCATTATAGAACCGTTTTAGTGTAAACCGTATATGTTTTTGTTACCTCTTAATATTTTATTAAAGATTAAATAATATTTGACATAAAAGCCGGAGTTGTTCCTTGTATCGAACCCGTAATCTCACCCTAACCCGATTTCCCTCCTTCGAACCCTGACACCGACGAGAAATCATCCGGTACGAGGGAAATTCACCGTTACACAGTTTTAGTAACGTTTAATCCATTATTCATAATTTTTCCTAAATTTATTCAGTATTGTAAATTTAAATACTATAATTATAATACTATACTAATATATATATAAATTTAAAAAATTAAAATTTTTACTTTTATTGTAATTCAATGAAAAAAATAAGAATCAAAATTATCTTATCCAGAAATCCAATTATAATACTTAGAAATCAAGCAAAACATTCTATATTTCTGTTAAATCTATTGCTTTTATCAATATAATTTTAATATTATGAAATAATATAATATATATGTAATTCTAATATAATACACGAATTCAATCGGTTTCGTGCAATTGATCATTACCTTTTTATTGAATTTTGTTCTCTACTTGAATAACTAACTGTCCATGAACGAACCAAAAATCGAACATTTAATATTATTTATAACATTTACTATAAATTATAATAAACAAATATAACCGTAAATTTAAAAATGGGAGTGAAATAAATAGAGCATGCGATTATAGACATTTAAGAAATGCTTATCAAAAACAGATAATTTTCTACAAAAATTAAAATTAGAAATGAAACCAAATTGTTTAATAATTGTTTATATAAAATTTTATTCTGTAATTATTTCTCAATTTGTTTATTTGGTGAAAGTATATTACTTTTTGTATATAAACTACTTTATTCAAATATCTAAAATTAATTTTTATTGTAATAAGTAAGATACACTCCTTATTATTGAAATTTATTTTAGGAATTTTAAAATCTACATCAAATTAATAATTTAAATATTACATATATGCAAAATTAATTTAATTAAAATAATAATAGTAATAAAGTTTTGATTATAAAAATTTAACATTTTAAACAAATTATAATTTGTTGTTCACAATTTTAATTTATAAAATAAAATATTTATTAGTATTTTTGAAATAGTAGGTTTAATAAAAACAAAAATCACTGGTTAATAAAATACTTTATAATGGAATTATAAAAATTTGCTCCGAATTGCTAAAAAATTAAAAAAATATTTAATTTAATGCAGCTTACGCTACGCTTTGCTCGTTTTCGTAAAATTAATAATATAAAATAAATTATCTTTATGTATAATTGACTTTAAAGAAAAAATAAATTTATATTTAGAAACGTAATCAAGAGCATAGAAATTACAATTTATAGTATTAAGTTAAAATTATTTTATTCATAAATGCCATGTAATATGTGAGGAAAATGTCCGTTTTCCTCATGAAAGCTGTGCCGCGGCGCCCCGAAAACGCGTCGCAGTACAGCCCCGACACCACAGTCCCACCATCACCACATCCCCACCCGGGAAGCCGCCCACCAGCTCTCACCCGCGAAACCACTAGGATACACTGCGCACCGTTCGAGCATCCCACCACCACCCGCGCTCGGCGCTCGACAGAGACCGCCGCTCTGTCGAGATGCATAAATCCACCCGCACAGTACATCGGATCGTAGTCGACTAACGCGTCCACCTCCGAAGTCACTTCCAGGAACACTGGAGAGTTTCAACCGAGGAAGACTACTGGGAGGCCATCGTGTGGGATCAGCGAGCTTGCTCGCCTCCACAGCCGGCTCCCACGTCGTGACTGCCCGGCCGAAGTGAATCGGCGTCGACTTCCCGTCGTACTTCCAGCATACTGGGGGCTCGCTACCGTCGTCATCCATTGAACGCTGTTTGAAAAGGTCCGACTCGGACGATTGCCGCTGTCGTACTGACGCGCACCGGCGCTGGAACGACGAAACCACGCCCTCCAGCGGACATATATCCAGGCTCGCTGGACCGTCCTGCAGAGGGGCGAAAAATAAATTCGACCGTCCGCGCGGAGCTCCGTCGGCTGACTGAGGCCCAGCCCGGGAGAGTTCCCGGCGACCGCATCGCCCCCTGACGACCGCCAGCTGTACTTACCGCTCACCGCGACCGCCGCGCCACCGAAACCCAGCGGAATAATGGCTAACTACGTCTTCGCCATGTAAATTAGAATATATATCGTAGAAATTATTAAAAATTATAAAATTGTTAATAATTATATAAAATCACCGCGGAAACTTTTTATACCGTAAATATTATATAGAATCATCACATAACATTTAGATTTGCAACGGAACCGACAAATTATTAATAAAATATATTAGATTGTACAAACTGTATGTAAAATCACCGAAATTATCGTTAAAATCACCGCAAGACCGCAAAATAGGTAATTTCAATTGTAACCTTATCGCATCCGCCGCAGCACCGCTAAAACTCAGAAATCTCAATGTAAATCACCGTAGTTTACGATTTGTGTAGCACGAATACTTAATTCTTTTAAATTTAACTTAATGTATAAATTCAATCATATTTTTTTATTAAATGAGAATTTCTTTTAACACATAAACCCTTTGTTTGGATTCATCACCCGTCACTTCACCAAGCCCCGATCCGCACCCTGACTCCGCTGAATCTTCTCCTGGCTAATTTAACCTCCCGTCACATATATAATTAATTATATTTTTATTACTATCTAATGAATAAGTGACTTAATTTCATTGTATAAATATTATAATATTGAAAATATTATAAATTAACTATGTATGTATTTAGATTATATAATTATTTAGGCAAATACTTGATTTTTACCAAATCATAAACTGTTAAAAGTATAATTTTTATTGTCAATAAATTGATTGTATAAAAAATTGTTTAAAAAATAGATTTGAAAATAAAATTATTGGCAATATCGAATTCGTTATTCCTACACACGTCTAATTTATGAATTCATTTATATAGAAATTATAAAGATTTATGTATAGTCTTTTAAACACCAAAATTTTCAACAAATAATCATATTAATTGATAAAATTGCACTTCAAAAATTCTTGTACTCTACATAATAATATAGATGTACTTTTATGATAATAAAACAACGTAAAAAGATTAAGTACTTCTTAAATACATTCCAGTCCAAGGCATTTTATGATTATTTTGATATATTTAAAATTTCAATTGTTTAAATTTCAAAGAAAAAATATTTTTAAAATCTCTTGACACATTTAATCCAGGTTTTACCCTTTCCAAGTAGCATCAGAATCGCATGTAATATTTTCGGGATAATTCTCAATAAATGTCAATCAAAATTATTCGTTGTAACTATTGTCTTTGTTGATTTCCAAAAACTAAATAATTTTCAAGGCAGCTTCACAAGCATTGAATATCCGTTTACTCATAATAAATATTTTCATGAGACCCATTCCTAAGTGTTTCTATTATAGAATCAATAGATCATTTTACTTATGTATTTTTTTTATATTTAATAATAAAATTATTTAAAAGAATTGTTGGGGCAGTTTTCCGTGCAGTGCCTTTGCACTTCGTGAAAAAGGGAAAGTCACGGAAACTGCCGAAATTTGTAAATACTAGTAAGGAGGGGGGCAGGCCCGGAAACGATTTTGACCTGCCAGGGGTCCGACGCGGGGGAGAAATTCGATTCTTCTTGCGACGTCGCGCTTAATGCACTTGTAGTGCATTTTTCTCGATTTTTCGCCGTGTTTTCTCTCTGTATTTTAGCGCTCTCGTTTGTGAGAGCTTCTATCGTTCTTATCTTGCGTTTGCGTGCGTGTATTGTGTGTGTGGTGTCTCGTGTGAGACGTCTGGTGGAACCAGAAGCCAGGGACCAATTGCTCCCCTATTCTCTACGGCGGCGCCCGACGATCCACGCCAGGGTGGGTGCTGACGAGCACCAGGACCGCCCCGCATCTCTCAGCCCGTCTTCCGACGCCCCCGCTGCACTGCTGCTCGAGCGTGAGCCGCCGATTGCGAGCGCCTGTGTGCGTAACTTCACCGAGTGCGTGTGCACTATTTGTAAGTCTTGTATTTTGTTTCTCGACGCACCAAGGCTTTTCCCCCTGACGCAGGGGGTTTTTATGCCGCGTCCAATAAATTCTTATAATTGTTGTACCGCGATTGTTGTATTTTATTCAACTTTTCAAGCCTGCAGCAATAATTTCCCTTCCCTCACACCTTAACAAATTAATTCAATTAAGTTGCATGCTATTGGTAAATTCATAAACAAGAATGATAAATTAAAACGTTATTTTACGGACAAATTACCAGTATAAATTTCGAATTAAGACTGGTTTTATACGATTATTACATTAATATTACGATGAAAACAAAAGGATTTATAAATTTTATTTATTAACAATAAAATAAATATACATAGATTTATATATACAAATATTAATACGTATATTTTTAAAAGTATTCTTATATTTGAGTAATTTAGTATCATTTCATAATAATAATTATCAATGTATTTTAAATATATATAAACAATAATAGATAGGTTGTAACGCGGTTCGCGTTAGTACCCTATTCGGGAGAACAAGGGCCCGAATCGGGAAGTTTCGGCCATGGGTCGAAAGAGGGTGAACTCGCGGGTAGCGGCCCGCGAGGCTCCCAGATTGATTTCGCTTACGGTTCGAGCATCATCGAGCTTTTCGCTTTTACGAATTCTCTCGAAAATACAAGTAAGTCGGTGAGAAGACGCGTGTTTTGTACGAGGAGATCGTGACACGTGTGTGCGAGACCTAGTGGGTGGCTGGTGAAGGTGTGTGGAGGTACGAGCCATAGCAGAGAGAAGCTAGGTGTACTGCGCCCGGATCCAGCGAGGCGTTAACCAGGAAGGACCTGGGCAGATCGGCGACCTCCCAGCAGCTTAACTTAACTCTGCGATCCTCGGGGCGAGGAAGAACTTAATTATTAAGTCGAACTAATTATTGTAAGTAGATTTAAGCTTTGTTTATGTAATCAGCGAGCGGGCCCCGCGTCGAGCGTTGCGAGTGTAAGTGTTTGTGTGAGAAATAAAACTATTGTCTCTTCATCAACCTAACCGCGTATTAATTAAGCACCTTTATATTCGTTCCCCGATCCCCTCGTAAAGGAAAATTTCGCGGACGTTTTCAGGAATCCTGACTGCCCGAATCCCGCCGCCTCCGCGGGCAAAATTAGTGGATTTTGCGGACTGAGCGACCGTCACGGGTAAGCGTACCTGTGTGCAAGGTGAGTGGGTGAATTTAATAAGAAAGAACATAAAATTATTGTAACGGGAAAGCCCGTTACAATTGGCGCCCAACGTATTGGTGTGGCAATCGGGATCCTCCGGTGTATGTGTGTGCAGCGGAATAGAGCTTGAGTGACCGCGAGCGATCGCGAGTGAAAACACAGCGGTGTTTACATCGGCCGTGTGTTTCGGCCAAGACGAATTTCTAACTCGTTAAAAATTCGTCTATAAGAGTAACGGAGAGAGAAAATTAAAATTTTAAAATATTATTTCGAAATATTATATCATATGTTCGATCATATGATTGAATAGATTTCAAAATTTTTTTTTTGTGTTACAAGGATTTACGCCAAGCGAAGTAGAGTGGTGACCTACTTTAATATAAAATTTGTTTTTTATATATTATTCCGATATTGATTAAAATTTTATAAAATTGTTTTTTTTATAATTAATATTATATATGCGTATTGTGCATGCATTAAATCGGCTTATCGTGCTACACAGTGTAATCGCCGTAATTTCCAAGTGACAAGGCGTAGCTTTTCCGGGTAAAGTACACCGGGAAGGGAAAAAGGAAAGCTACATTTCCCAACGATTTTCCGGGAAATCGTGGTGAATTTTCCGGGTTTTCCGGGGTATAAAGGAAAAAATTTTCCCGTACTTTCAGGAAAAGAGTTTTCCGGGGGTGAGGGAAAAATTTTCCGACTTTTCCGGACAAAATTTTTACAATTTTTCAAAATTTAATCTAGATAAAGAGAATCGAAAAATCCAAAATTTTCCGGGTTTTTCCAGAATTTTCCGGGATTTTCCGATTTGTTTTGAAGTATCAAAAATTGTGGTTTGCAACTACTTCAAGACAAAATAATTTTTTCGGTTAATTTGTTCGAAAAATTAGACCTTGTCAAGGGAAATACAGCGAAAAGTGTATTGCACTACTTAGGCGTAAATTCTCTCTCCTTCTCTTAAGCGTGCGTGCGAAATCAATCGTCCTATCATGGAAGAGTCCACGATGGATGAGATCGCGAACTGGTGCGTGAACCAGACAGACAGTCAGGTTTATGAAGCGCTGACTGCACTGAGGTTAAGAGCAGACGGCTCGAAGATCTCTCAATGGAATAGACTCCAGAATTGGCTTTATGGAGTCTATGAAGAGGAAGAATTTGTAGAGGAACCCGAATCCTCAAATACCGAAGGATGGAGAATTCGGGTAGACGCACGGTTGGACTACATTAACCTAATTCAAGAGACGTGTAGGTTAAACCCCAACCTACCAGCAGCAGAAGAGACGCAACAATTGATGCGAAGGCTGTTGGAAGAGGAAGTAATCTCTACAAATATGCAACAGACGGAACCTCAAATATCTCAACCCTCCAGGATAGGCCTGAGAGATAGAGACGAAATCCTAAAAAAGGAGAGACAGAGCCTGGGCGAACATTCACGTCAACAACCAGGAAGTCAAAACTCCCAAGTTGAAACAGGATTGGAACGATACCTCGCTGCAATCATGGACCAGCTGACGAACCTTGGTGAAAGATTGAATAAGTTAGAACGTGCCTCGGCAAATAACATAACACATCAAGAATCGCCAAGGACCGAGGGAAGCTGCAGATTGCAAAACAATGCAATACCGGTGCACGAGTCGTCAAGGATCAGCGATAGGATTCATGAAGATATAAGAAGAAACCGTGATATAGGAAGCATCGTAAGGAAATGGGATTTCCGATTCGATGGGAGCGGAATAATATCCATAAACACCTTTTTAGAAAGGGTGGAAGAATATAGGGTAGCCGCCTGTATCACGGAGATAGAACTCCTATCGGCAATAGGTCAACTGTTGACCGGAGCAGCGAGCACCTGGTACCGAGATAGCAGGTATCAATGGCACACATGGCAACAATTCAAGGATGAAGCCATGCAATGGTGGGGTGCTGCTCGAGGATACCAAGAACGTGTGATAAGGGAAGCCGCAGCAAGGACGCAAGGGAAGAATGAGCCCGTAGCAACGTATGTAGCAAATTTACGGGCCATACTTAGAAAACGCGTACCGATGCCAAGTGTCGAGGAGCAACTCGACACAGTACACAGGAACATGCTTCCTGAAATCAAAAGGTTAGTCTCGAGGAAGAGCTTCGCAGACTACCCTACGTTCTTGGAGTTAGCGCGAGATGCAGAGCTGGCCGTAGAAATAGAGAAATCTTATAGGCCACCACCAGCTTCGGAAACGTCGGCATTTCCGGAATTTGCTTACACGGAGTGTGAGGCTAAGAAGGAGAAATCATTTCCGAAGAAAAAGCCCGAAATCGCAGCGGTTGCAACAGGTGATATCCAGAAAATGTTTGAGAAATTCATGGAAGGCTGGATAATCAAGGGAAGTCAACCCGAGAAAAAAGGGTCACCCTTCAAACGGAAGGAGAAGAAGAAATCTCCAAACTCGAGTCATTCGAGTTCCCCGGGAAAGCCCCGGGCGGAAAAGAAGTTCAGGTGTTTCCGGTGCGGCGAAGAAGGACATTTTGCGGCAAAATGTGAAGCTGCAGCGCCGAAGAAAAGAAACTCACCTGATAGGAACGACCGAAGAAGATCAGACTCCCCGAAGTTCAAGGATTCGGGAAACTCCGAAAGGAAAGGGCGACAGAAGTCTCCAGCTCTTTCCAAGTCGGCGAATTAGAAGCAAAACCTTCTAGAAAGGTAAAAACACCGAAAGTTGACGAGCTACATGAAGAAAGCGACCACCATGATTGTTCAGGGTCAGAGACTGAACATATGGACGTGGAAGCAAGATGGTGGTTGGACGTCAAAGTCGGTGGATATGACGTGAAGGCGTTGTTCGATCCAGGGGCATCTTGGACAGTGATAGGACCGAATGGGCTGCAGATAGCCTCAGCTTTAGGTGAAAAGCTGATAAACGCCGAAGGGAGGAGCGCCCGCATGGCAAACGGCGCACAAAGCCCTTTACTTGGATACGTCAAGTTACCTTTCAATGTTAAGGGTGTCTGAAAAAATCTCAAGGTAGCCATTATGTCTGAGATAGAAAACGAATGCTACCTTGGTGTAAACTTTATACGCAGCTTCCACGCTGTATTAGATCCCTGCAAGAATGTGTTACGTCTGAAACACACCAACGGGGAGGTCCCGTTGGAGGTGGCAGGATTATCTCCGTTCAAGAGCTCACTCAACTCGGTAGGGATAACTTGCCCTACAGAGGAGGAAAAGAAAGACTTGGATACACTAATATCCAAGTATAGATCTATACTTCCAGAGAAACTAGGTTGTACGAGCTGGATCGAGCATGCGATCCATGTGAACGGTGCGCGGCCGATAAAACAGCGTTATTACCCGGTTTCGAAGAAAATCGAGGAAACGATGCACGAACAAGTGCAAGAAATGCTTGACAATGGAGTCATAGAACCATCAACAAGTGCATGGTCGAGTCCCGTCGTTATGGTCAAAAAGGCGGACGGGAAATACAGGTTTTGCGTAGATTTTCGCAAAGTAAATGCGGTATCAGAGGCTGATGCATATCCTTTGCCGTACATGGAGGATATCCTTCGCAAACTGCAGAAGGCAAAATATATCTCAACGATTGACCTCAGCAGCGCATATCATCAGATACCTCTGGAAAAGGAATCGCGCCCGATAACTGCATTCACCGTTCCCGGGAAAGGACTGTACGAGTTTAACAGGATGCCGTATGGACTCAGTCAAGCAGGAGCATCGTTCGAACGATTAATTGACAAGGTGATTGGACCAACACTGGAGCCCTATGCATTCTCATACTTAGACGACATCATCGTGGTCACGGAGTCGTTTAAGGAACACATGACAAAGCTGGAACATGTGCTCAAGAGAATACAGGAAGCAGGACTCGCCATTAATTGGGACAAAAGTGTATTCGGCCGCGACGAAGTCAAATACCTCGGCGTATTGGTAAATGGAGACGGGTTTAAACCCGATCCTGATAAAATCAAGCCGATAATAAATTATCCTGCACCTAAGAATCTCAAACAATTGAGAAGATTCTTAGGAATGGCTTCGTGGTATAGGAAATTCCTACCAAATCTAGCGACATTGGCAGAACCCCTCTCAAAACTGACAAAGAAGGATGTCAGGTACGAGTGGTCTACAAGACAACAAGAATCATTTGAAAGGATAAAAATGCTTGTCGCGTCAGCACCCATGCTGCAAAGACCTGTGTTTACGGAGCAGTTCGTCGTGCAAACAGACGCCAGCGACACAGGAGTAGGAGCTGTACTATACCAAGTTATTCAGGATGAAGAAAAGGTATTAGAATTCGCGAGCAGAATCTTAACACCTGCGGAGCGGAACTACAGCGTAACCGAGAGGGAATGCTTAGCAGTAATATGGGCTGTTAAGAAGTTTCGCCCTTACATCGAGGGTTACAACTTTAGAGTGGTGACAGACCATTCTAGCTTGAAGTGGCTGCAAAACTTGCGGAACCCATCGGGTCGTCTAGCCAGATGGGCGTTAGAACTGCAGGGTCATACCTTTACGGTAGAGCATCGTAAAGGTGCACTCAATCACGTCCCAGATGCATTATCAAGAATGTACGAGGATGAAGAGGACCGGACGGGAGTGAGTGCATTGACCGTCAGAAACTCTGCCGACGCATGGTATTGTAAGATGCGCGACAGAGTACGAGAAAAGCCAAAGTCAGCACCCACGTTCAAGCTGGTTGGGGGGGAGCTGTATATATACAGGCCACTCCAAGTTGTAGAAGATACACTCGGTGATGACTAAGTCTGGAAACTCGTTATCCCACAGGAGCAACGTCTCGGAGTACTAAAGGAATGCCACGATATTCCTACTTCAGGCCACCTAGAAAGGAGCAAGACAATGGCGAGGGTAGCCCAGTCATACTTCTGGTTGGGAATGACGAAAGACGTCGCGAGATATGTTCGTGAGTGCGCGATATGTCAGCAGACGAAGGTAGAACAGAGGGCACCCACAGGATTTATGGGGCGAAGGAATATAGACCGACCATGGCAGGTGGTAGCGGGGGACATCACGGGACCGCTACCACGTTCATTAAAGGGAAACCAATACGTACTGGTGTTCCAGGATCTATTCACTAGATGGATGGAGTGCGTAGCGGTGAAGAAAGCCAATGCTCGCACGATAATCCAAGAGTTCGAAGAGAAGATAGTACTTCGATTCGGCTGCCCGGAAGCTTTCCTGTCAGATAATGGGACAGAATTTAAGAACGCGGCAGTAGAGGGTTATCTGCGAGAGAGGCAGGTGTTGCACAAAACAACGCCACCGTACCACCCTCAAATATATTTATTTAATATATTATTTAAATATATATTTATATAAATATATATCTATATATTTATTTAAATATATAAGTATATTAAATATACGTATGAATTATAATTATATTATATTCACTTACATAATATTAATATAAAAGTATTTTGTTATGTAATTAACACTTATTACTAATTGGTCAATTTATTATGTACAGCAGTACTATTGGCCTGTAAGATAAAATCAAATAATTATTGATAAATAAATAAATAATTTATTATAAAAAAATATAAATAAATATTGGATTATAAAATCAATAACACTTTTATATGATTTTATTAACGAGTGTGACGGCTGCACCGTCTCCTGATAATTCACATTCTTTTTCATAAATAAGTAAACTACGAATTCTCATAAAATAAAAGTAGAGTAAATATTTTGTACCAAGATTTTAAAATTACGTATTTTTAAGAGATTATAACGATAAGATATTATGATCACCGCCGCTTATTAATCTATTAGCGATTTTAAATAGAACTAAATAAACAAATAAATATTAAAATTCGAAAATAAGCACCTTTAAGGAGATAATACAATAACGACTCTGTACACAAATACAATGATAAGATACTGTAGCACTGAAAAAATAACTGACTAACATGTAATACAATAATGACCGTCAAACAACTGAAAAACACAAATATCAATTATAAACAAGATATCATTGCAACAACTGACCGATGACTATGTATATCTATTGTTACATACTATTTCTATTGTATTATTTACTTAAGTTTGTATACAAGTACGACTCAGCCCTATTCAAAAAAACAAATGAATCATGGAACTGAGAGAAGGGATGAATACATCCCTTATCGCCAAAACAGTATAAATTCAGGGGACTTTCGGGATACAAGGTTGTACGTCTCGAGTTTTATTAAGATTCACTTTAAATTGTAAATCCAGTTTTTCTTGACTAATTAACACCGCTTGACTTAATACACCACGTCAACCCGTAGGGCTGAATACGATACCTGCGAAACCCAAACGTTTAAAAGTAAGTCTGTAACGTGAGGTTTATCTTCCAGGAAATGACTCAGCGGAGTCAGGGTACGGATCGGGATTTGGTGAAGCGACGGGATAAAAACTTTTACAAAATGAGATTTAATTTTTAAAAGAATTTAATAAAAAAAATATGGCTAGATATATACATTATTGCTTAAAAAAAGATATAAATATTCCGCTTGCGCATTACGGCGAATTCTACTATTTTTACATAATAAGTTTTTCGCGGTGATCTTACACGATTTATAAAGGTTCTGCGGTAAGAATTCCGGCTTACAAAGGTTCCGCGGTAAGAATTTCGATTTATACAGGTTTTGTGGTGAAAATTTCGGTTCCGCGGTAAAAATTTCGTAATAGAAAAATTCCGCGATAAAATATTCGATGTCTAAAAATTCGAAGTATAAAAATATATATAAAAATTCGTAATACAAAAATTTTCGCGATAAAAAATTCAAACTACCGCCGGCGGTCGCCAGGGGGCGGTGTGGTTGCCAGGGGCCGGCTCGGGCTGGGCCTCAGTCAGCCGGCGGAGCTTCGCGCAGCCGGTCGAAATTTTTCGCCCCTCTGCAGGATGGTCCATCGAGCCTGGATTTTTGTCCGCTTGAGGGCGTGATTTCGCCGTTCCAGCGCCGGTGCTCCGTCAGTTCGATGGCAGCAGCCGTCCGAGTCGGACCTTTTCAAGTTCCAGCGTTCAAAGGGTGCCGACGGCGGCGAGCCCCCAGCGATCCTGGAGATACTCGGAGTCATCGACCGGGATCATCCGCGGTGACGCGTCTCCAGTGAACCTGGGATACCTTGTCGATACGGATGACGCCAAAATATCCTCGTCACCGAAGCTACGCCGTCCCCCAGTGATCCTGGGAGTACGTCGGGGTGTCGACGCCGATTCGTTTCGGCGGGGCAGTCGGTGACCGTCTTCCTCGGCAGTTAACCTTCAGCGATCCTGGAGGAGTTTCGGAAGGCGACGCGTCAGTCAACTACAACTTGGTGACCCGTGCGGGTGGATTTATGCAGCTCGACAGAGCGGAGGCCTCCATCGAGCGCCGAGCGCGGGTGATGGTGGGGTGCTCGAACGGTGCGCGGAGTATTTTTGTGGCTGCGCGGGTGAGAGCTGGTGGGGCGCTTGCCCGGGTGAGGATGTGGTGCTGGTGGGGCTGTGGTGTCGGGGTTGTACTGCGGCGCGCTTTTTGGAGCGCCGCAGCACAGTTTCAGTGAGGAAAATCGGGCTTTTTCCTCACAAGTTTAAATAAATTAATTTTATAAAAATTTCTAACAAATTTTAATTTTTACTTGCTCAATTTAGAAATAAAGACTATAAGTCTTTATTTCTCGCATGCCAAAAATTTAATTTCATTTGGAAAATTTTACTCTCGCTGGTTTTGCCTATCCCCACGCTAGTGCACTTAAGTGTTGGCGTAAAAACAGGCGTCGTTGTGATTGGACGTAACACGAGCATACATAAGTAAGCTTATAATTTTATTAAATACTATCGACAATAAAAAAATATTGCTTTACAAGAATATTCTATGTACAATTTTTTAATATTATAAGTATGATGTATTATGAATTTGTCAAATAATATTATGAATATCACCTAGTTGATATGGAATGTTTTTTCAGTTTCAAATGTAAAATTATTTATTGCATAAAAATGTGCAATTTTATGTAATTTTATGTAAATACGCAATTTTTAATAACTATTCAAATGAAGTACAAATGAAATTAAAACTTATAAAGTTTCCGAATAAAAAATTAATATTAATTAGTTTTATTAAATTAATTTTATAATTAATAAATAATTAAAACTAAACTCATTACTTTAACACGTAACAGAAAATATAAATAATATACTATAAATAATACTTGTTGAAAAATTATTTCTATAGTGACTACTTCTTTGTTAGTAAACCTTAAAGAAGTACTATGTAATGTTAATCATTATCACAAGATTTTTATCTCAGAAAAGTTACTAATCTTTAATAATCAAAATATTCATTAACGAATTACAAGAACCGATTTTCACTCGAGGTCTTGCAAATTTTACAAATTCACAACACGCTTTTGATGAGCCATCGTGTAAAAGAAAAATTAAACAAGTCTAATAATCTTGTAAACGGCTGACCATAAGACTTGAAGATACTTAGGATAAGTTTGAGACGGCAAAGACTACAATCCGTGAAAAGAACAATCTATAATAATAATTTATAATAATTTATTATACTATTATAATTGATCGTCGTGAAGCTTTTTTTATTGTGATAAGAGAAGCGTATATTATACACATGCAAATGATACTTTTCTATGCCATTCATGGATTCCTTCAAATGTTAAATTATCATACGGATTATTATTGCATACAACAACGTATAGTCTAGAATATATGTAAGAATATATGTTTTCCGACCTTCAATAATAATTATGATTTTATGTAAATCATTCATACATAATTATTAAGTACCAGTGTAGTGAAATCATAATAATTAAGAAAAATTAAATATAATTAAAATATGTGTATTTTTCTATTGAATTTAATTTATCTCTTTACAAAATTCAAGCGTAATATGGATTGTGACACATTGGGAACGGTTAATCAACTACAGCATACGGTTGATAAAATGAATTTTAGAAATCAATGATAAAAGCGAATATCTGATTGACGATGCCTGTTTGTACTCAAGTGAAAATGTAATAATATTTGTAATGTTATAAAACGTAGTGCAAGTCCAACCTTGCATGGATTAAGAAATTTGGAAAACCCCTCGCATGGGAAATACCGAGAGTAGTGCATGTAACCATCCGCCCCACTCTATTTCTTTATTAATAATAACTTGCGTGGGCGGGGCTACTTTCATAAAAGGTTTAAATATGGGGTGTTTTCATGTAAAATTCATTGATTTCAATCGTGACCTGTGATAGGCGCAACGTTGTAATTTTCGCTTGTAACATATTGTAAATACATATTACACTAACGGTTCTAACATGACGAAAATATTCGTGTATTAGAAGCAGACTTTCGTGAAAGAATTCTTTCAAATTTTATTTTATAAAATAAATACAAACTTTAGTCTGCAACTTGAACAATACCCTATGGCTATACAACATACGATAGAAAGAATTGAAGGACATGAATCTTTTGTATAATTTATTATAATTCATTAAATAAAATACTTGTAGGTATGAGTTATCTTAACTCTTAAATTTCTCATAAATCAATACTTTATTTACAAAAATACTTTATTTCTGAGTTTTTTAAATAAAAATCTGCAAATAAAAATCGTACAATTATATAATGAATTATTTCATAACATATATTATATAATAATAACTTACATTATACGGTGGTTGTTAACATTTGAATGCATTACGAGTTTCTAATAATGAGTCAGGTATAAGGCCTGTACGGGTTGTGCTTGTGCGAATAACCTCAATTTAACGTATATAAAGTTATAGATTTTAAGAAATCGAGGTAATTAGGGAAAGCGTATGATCTCTCACTAACATGGGGTTTCCCGATTAACCCCACTGTCTTGTATGCGTCATTTCACCTGTTATACCTGGGAATTAGTTTGTAGTCTGTGAAAAATATGTATTTTAGATTTCTACGAGTACTCAGAGGAGTAACAGAGACCTCCAAGCTCTCTCTTCAATAAAGGATTCAAATTTAATTAACCTGAGTTTATTTATTCAAGGCGTTTTTGTAAACGCAGTACCACTCTCCCGTACTATAAAGAAAGGAGGTACGGTAAGCAGCTTCTCTTTTACACGTTCACACAATAAGAGAAGAAGACAAAACAGTGGTAATTAGAATTGATGCTTATATTATTGTAAATTATTTAATTAAATGCAAAACAAAACTTTAGATTGTAATGTAATATGAATTTTCATTATTTTAATTCAAAATATAGTGTTTTTTACTGAATAAATTTATATTTTATATGAACTTATTCAAATTAAACTGTGTGTATAATGTTATATTTAAGATTTTACTGACTTGTAGCATTTTACATAAGGATCCTATTTTTAGTTATTAAACGATTTATATTTGCTTATCTTAACGATTTTGAATATCACTATACCCTGAAAATAAAAGAATCTTTGTCCATTTACAGTTTAAGTATAAATGTAATTATGATTTAATAATTTAATAATCACTAACTTAAAATATCTGTAGAAGTTGTTTCTATATATCGTGTAACGGTGTGTTTGTGTAGCCAGGAATATGACTCAGTGGAGTCAGGGTACGGATCGGGGTTTGGTGAAGCGACGGGGTATTAATTTGTAAAAAAAAAGAAGGAAGATTTAAGCTTTAAAAGAATTTAATGAACAAAGTATGGTTATCATATTTCAATTTTACATAGCACATATAAATGTTTCGCTTGCGCACATCTTATACTAGGTAAATTCTACTATTTTAGACATAACAAATATCTGCAGTGTTTTTTTATATGATAATATTGATTTGTAAAAGTTCCGCGGTAAACAATTCGGTTTACAAGTTTCTGCAGTAAAAAATTCGGTTTACAAGTCTCCGCGGTAAAAAATTCGGTTTACAAGTATCCGCGGTAAAAAAATTCGGTTTACAAGTTTTAAATAATAATTTTATAATTATTATTAATTTTTTTTGAAAAAAAATATTTACATGGCGAAAACGCATTTCGCCATCATTCCGCTAGGTTTCAGTGGCGCGGCGGTCGCGATAAGCGGAGAGTACGGCTGGCGGCTGCCAGGAGGCGGTGCGGTTGCCAGGGGCCCGCTCGTACTGGGCCTCAGTCGGCCGGCGGATCTCCGCGCGGCCGGTCGAAATTTTTCGCCCCTCTGCCGGACAGTCCAGCGAGCCTGGATTCTTGTCCGCTTGAGGGCGTGATTTCGTCGTTCCCGCGCTGGTGCTCCGTCAGTTCGACGACGGCAGTCGTCCGCGCCGAACATCTTCAACGTTCAACGGGCGTCGACGGTGGCGAGCCCCCAGCGATCCTGGGGATACCCGGAGTCGACGACCAGTATCATCTGCGGCGACGGGCCTCCAGCAAATCTGGGGAACCACGTCGATACGGATGGTGCCGAAGTGTCCTCGTCGTCGAGGCCACGCCGTCCCCCAGTGATCCCGGGAGTCCGTCGGGGAGTCGACGCCGGTTCACCTCGGCGGGGGCAGTCGGTGACCGTCTTCCTCGGCTGGTTATCCTCCAGCGATCCTAGAGGGGTTTTGGAAGACGATGTGTCAGTCGACTACAAGTTTTTGACCCGTGCGGGTGATGGTGGGGTGCTCGGAAGGTGCGCGGAGCATCCTTATGTCTGCGCAGGTGAGGGCTGGTGGGGCGCTTGCCCTGATGGGGATGTGGTGCTGGTGGGGCTGTGGTGTTGGTGTCATACTACGGCGCGCTTTTCAGGGCGCCGCAGCACCGTTTTAGTGAGGAAAATCAGGGATTTTCCTCACAATCGTTAAATTACATTTAAAAAAAAAATTCTTAACTTTATATTACTTGTATTACAAGATATCTCATCCTTTCTAATTTTAGAGTTAATTTGAAAGAACTTACATAAATAAATTAATTAAAAATATGCTGAAAATTCTATCATTCATATATAGTCCAAGCAACGAAGGAATTTTTAGTTCATAAAAAAATAGAAGGCAGTGACCCATATAAAAATTCGTGAAAAAATCAGTAGATTCTTATTTTCTAAAATGCAACTCATGATATTCAGGGGTTTATTTTTTATTAACAATTTTAACGAAAAAATGCATTTTTTTTTTTACTTTTTTTGTAATAAAATGAATGTTTATTTAACCCAATCGGAAAATTATAAACGGAGAAATTTTATATTTAACAGAAAATTTTTAAATTGATTAAAAACTTCATAAAAAATTTAAATATTGTACATAATATCGATCATTATGTATAATATTATATTATATTATATATTATAAGTAATACAGATTATAAAAGATTTTTTTTCATTTCAAATATTTACGTAAAAATAAGATGAAACATTTTTTAAAAATAAAATATTTAATTACTTTGGTGTTTAAAAGATAATAATTGATTATTGTATAATAATTATTGTTTAATTTATTGATGATACTTAAAAATAGATGCAACAATTGGCATCACGGTATTCATTAACTCAAAAATCAAAAAAAAATCATTTCAATAGCTGCAATCACAGAACAGACACTAAGAGAACGCTAGGTCCCGTGTTAAACTTTGGCGACAAACATAGCAGCAGAAATATCTTCTTTCTCTCTCGCACATATAGAAGCACTAGCGACCTCTGAAGAATCCGTGGCCCTAACCAAAATTTTTTATAAGTGCTTTAAAATTTATTGAAAAAAAACGTTACCACTACATGTAGGAAGCACGAGTATATTCCCTCGTGCTTCACATATGTACACAAGAATGCTTTTTCCAATAGATTTTAAAGCACTTGTAAGAAAATTTAACTCGGGCCACAGTCTTGAAAAGTGACTGGTGCTTCAATATGTGCGATAGAGAAAGAAGATATTTCTGCCGCCATGAAAATACAACTACTTTATTTAATATCAAAATATATATATTAATTTATACAAAATACATATATATATATATATATATATGTATGACTTGTAATAAACATATATGTTATATATGTAAATACATATGCATGTATAATTAAATAATAACAACAATATTATTAAAAACAAAAATTTTTCAATATAAAAGGTTTGTTCCTACATCGCATACATGAACTTGTATATATATGAGAAATTGTAAATAATATTATTTTTAGAAAAACATTTATTATTAAACTTAATTACTTACCAATAAAATTTGTGTCATAAATATTTATTTATGAAAGACCTCATTGAACCTCATCCGCAATATTCATTTTTATTTAATAAAATAAAAATGTTATGTTAATCCAGTCACAATCACTTTGTAATATTATTGTTGTTGAACCGCATCAGTTAATTTTTATTTGATAAAATAAAAATTTATTCTAAATTCACTCACACAAACTTTATAATAAACACAAATTAATAATATATTTATTTATATTAATATTTAATTAGAAATTTATGTATATCCACTACACCCGAATAAAAGAATTTTGAAACTTCTTCTATGAAGAAATTTTTAAGAACTAAAAACTTGAAATCTGTTGTCGACTTCAAGCTTTTGAAATACAATACTGTAAACACATGTACCGGATAACCAGTACCGACACACGAAAAGGGACATAAATTTTCAAATTATATTGGGGCAGGCACTTTCCTTTACGTCACAACCTATCTGTGGCCCATCTGCTACGTTTGCCACCGCTCTCCCATTTACAGTTGACCCCCCCCCCTGGCTGCAATAGTTCAGAAAATGATTATGTTGATAATTTTCACGTTGCGCGTATCGTACTTCTATTACTGTATATATAACTCGTACCCATCGAATTGTCTTATCCCTACTCCTAATAAAATTTTGCATTCTTGGCCAATTTTGACCAAATTTATACTCATATTGTAAACAATTATAAATATTTACAGGAAATGTAAGATACGAGATTTTATGTAGAAGACATATTTTTTCAAACTATTGAAAAAATTAAAATTGCCCAGTAAGTTTAGCTGGAAATTAATTTGAAAATTTTCGCATAATTTAATTAACATTGTTATTACTCAAAAACTAATACTCTGATCGAACTAAAATTTTGTACAAATAAAGTTCATATCAATTACTTTAATTGCCTAAAATTATATTTCTTAATATTAAAAAACAACAAAGTTATGAATTTTTTAATCAATTTAAAAAGTTTCCACAAAATGTAAAATTTCACCGTTTATAATTTTCCGATTGGGTTAAATAAACATTCATTTTATTCACTATTTTACTAGCTACAATAAGTCTATTGATACTGTAGTGTTAAAATTAAAACTTTTCATTTTATTACAAAAACAGTAAAAAAAATGCATTTTTTCGTTAAAATTGTTGATAAAAAAAAAACCCCTGAATATCCTGAGTTGCATTTTAGAAAATAAGGAACTACTGATTTTTTTACGAATTTTGATATGCGTCACTGCCTTCTAATTTTTCATTAACTAAAAAGTGCTTCGTTGCTTGGACTAATACTTAAATGTCAATTTTAAATTATTTGATATCCTACATGAGATTTCAAAATATCATTAAATCTATTTTATGCATACTCAAGTAATTTCTAAAGGTTAATTTAAAACACATTATATATAGACAATCCATATTATATGAAAATTAAAATAGTATATCTCTAAGAGTTTTTTGCTATTATCTTTTCATTTTAATTTGAACTTTTTAACTAAAATTTTTTATTAAAAAGCTTTTTCTTTGCAAACAATTTCGAAATAATAAAAAAAAAAAAAAAATAAAAAATACATGTTTAATAATGAATTTATCGATTTTTCTCTCAAATTTCTGAAACCATTGAAAGTATGAAATTTTTAATAATTTCATAAGAGCATGAATCAATTGATTCTGTTTATTGTATCTAAACTTGTTTCTTTAATTACGTTATATCAAAAATTATAAATTTAGATTGAAATAGATATCAAATTCCATTATTCGGCAAATTTTTTAAAATTCTTTAAAAAAATCCTTAAATAAATGAATTATTTCATAACATATATGATATAATAATAACTTATATTATACGGTAGTAATTAGATTTAATACTTATATTATTGTAAATTATTTAATTAAATGCAAAAAAAAAACTTTAGATTGTAATATAATATGAATGTTCATTATCTTAATTTAAAATATATTATTGTTTACTTAATAAACTTATATTTTATATGAATTTATTCAAATTAAATTGTCTGTATAATGTTATATTTAAGATTTCATGACTTGTAACATTGAATTTCGACAGCCATATGTACATGATAATCCCAATATCTTAATAATATTAATGACACAATTTTTATTTATAAATTAATATTTTTATTTACATTTTTAATTATTTTTTTAAAAAATTTATTAATTTAATAATTTAATAATCGATCAAGCTGGTACAATGTCCAAAAAGTTATATGAGGATCCGATTAATTTTTATGACACTTTTTTTCAATAAAAGTACAAAGAATATCCATCAATTATTTGTATATATCAATTATTGCTTCTAAATGAACTTTTGTATTACTTTGCTTTATTATTATTCTTTATCATTAAGCTCTTTTTTTGGCTTCTAAATTATTTTCTTTTTTTATAAGTAAATTTATTACTGCTGTAGTGATATCCATATGATTGATTGTAACATTTTTCCTTTAAGTTTCTTATATTTTCATTATATAGTTTTCCTTAGCATATTTACTAACGTTTATAGTAACATTATACATAATATATTTTTGTATCGTTTTAAGTAGATTTTATATATATTGTGGTCCGTTAATTACAATAAAGCAATGATTTGTATTTTTTAGCTTGGAACAGTTTATTTATTAAACTTTTTCTCATTACAACGATTAAATTTTAATTAATAAAAATAAATGATAATAATGTAATAGTTTATCTAACTTAATATTTTAGTATTGCTGATGATGCATACACTTTCGATATTCCATTTCTGTAAAGTGTACTCTATTTTATTTTCAATTTTAGCAGAAATTTCTAATCTAGAAGATAAATCATATGTCCCATATGTAGGAAAAATAGCTTGTAATTTAATTTTATGTTGTCCATACGGTTTTAGCTGACATATAACTGATGTCTGACCAGCAAAACGAAAAGATGTTGAAGCCTGAGATGAACACAGTTGAGTTTTTATATTAGGTAAAACAGTTTGACTGGAAAAAAATTTATTATTTATTATTTTACAGTTCATACTTGTCTATTAATGTTTTAAAAAATAATTATTATAATCATAATTTTATTTTCATATAATTACAGATTAAATTTATAATAAAGTTTAAAAAAATTTTTAATAAAATAGTATAAAATAGTATTAAAAAGAATTTTTAATAACCATACCTGCTTGTTCCAATTGTATTAATCTTGACATGTATAAGAGATTCTGAATTATTTTGTATATTTATGCTCACTGGTACAATGCATATTCGAGTACATGCAAAATCATGAGTCACTTTTTTAGAATGTTTCAAGTAATACCATATTAAATTTTTTCGACATTCTAATTCAGAATAATGATCTTTTATTGTAGGTATTCGAGTATCTAATATATTAATGTCAGGTCCAAAAATCTTCAGACGTCCAGAATATTCAATTGGTTCTGTTCGTTGTTCTATAGGATGATTGTACGTCTTATTCAAATAATGTAAATCTATGTAATGTTGCCCAATAGCATTACGAATAATTACTCCACCTTCAGTGACCTTAGCTTTCCATCTAAGTATTATAGTAGAATTTAATTTTATACTAGATAAAATCGAATTATCTTCTGTAACTGTTCTTATCTGTTGATTATCATTTTGAATGTCATCTTCATCAAGTGGTATAATGTGTCTTTTCTTTATAAAACTTATATAAGGTATATTTTTGAATGTTTTTAAAATACTATTAGATAATGGAATGTAAGAAAAATTTATTTCACCATTGGATTTTCTGAAAAGTTTTAATAAAAAGTGAATCATTTCTTGTGGTTGTACTTTAACATCTACACAAAAATTGCTTGATTTCATTAAAGTCCATGTTTCACTTTCGAAAGCTATATCAGTTAATTCAATTTCGTTCATAAATGGATCATGTACTTGATTAGAATTTTTAATGTGGACTATTAAATTTATTACGGAAAAATCGCCTTCGACTGTTGCACTTCTTTGAGCAATGGCACTTGATTGAATAGAATCTAAAACTGTTAAATGCCAACTATGTCGACTTAGTCTATGCTTAGGTATACTTTTTAAATCAGAATTTTCATAATAAAATAATAGATCTAGTCGATGATTGCCTTTTTTATGTGGTGCACAAATCCAAAGGGTCATTTTAAAAGTATCACCAACTAATAATGCATCATTTTTATCAGGAGGCAATAAAATTTTTGTGACAAGTTCGTCAGTTTTCTTCGTTTGCTCTAAAGTAATAAAATAACTAATATAAACATTTTTCAAAGTCACCCCCACATTAATAATTTAAGTATAATGCAAAGTTCTAATAATGTGTAAAAAATAAAAAATATTTAATCATAATATCATCAATGTTTTATCAAAACAAAATTCTTTCTCTTCAGACTTTTTTTATTTTAAATTAATAAAAATTATAAATTAGACTGCAGAATTAGATTATAATTAATAATAATAATGATTATATTTTTATAATTATTAGAATCATTTATTCATCGTAAATAATAAATCCTATTATATTTATTTGTAGAATATCAAAAATAATTTCTTACTTTTACCAAAATTTTGTTCTTGATCTGAAAGGGCAAAGAGTTTTGGATTTGTAGAACCAAGATAGATATTTTTAAGTGGTGCATTACCAATATTTTTCAATGTAACTTCCATATATTGAAGTTCACCACATAACATTTCTGGAGAAATAGGTGTAAATGTGATCTGAAATTAAATACAAAACATACATAACATAACAAACATACATAACAAACATTGTATAATATTTATACTTAATATTTATAATTAAAAATATTATTTTTCTGATAAGCTTAATATTAAATTAAATAATGGAATATTTACCTGCATGAATGGTCTTCTGTCAACAATATTCATATCGAGTCTTAAATCTATACCATATACAGGCATTCCTTCTTTTTCTTTAACATTTTTTAATTTAGGTCCTTGAATTTTAAATAAGCGTTTTCCACATACATATGAACTTTTATTTAAAATTATTTTTTCAGTTGATACTTGAATGGGATTTGATAAATGATAGCTTAAACCTAAGATTTTTAGTTCACCAATTATTTTGGGTTTTAATGATAAAACAATAGTTTGCTTTGATGCAGGTTGAAGTATAACAGAATCAATCTTTAAATTTTCAACAAATTTGAAAGTTTCATGTTCAGATAAACTTTCATTATTTATAGTAAGTTCATCGTTATTAAATGACCAAAGTAATTTCAAGTGAGATAGCGGTAAAGGTATTAATAAAGGATTAAATAATGTTATGCATAAGTATATTGGCTCGTTAACGACTGCATTTGGTTTAGTTGAGTTATTACTAGTATTAGTATAAATTGTAACTGTTGGTTTAAAAATCATTGGTGGAGTTCCTTGAGCTTTAGATAAAAGAATTTCTTCAAGCTTAGACCATCGTATGTCATCAGCATCTTGACTAAAAGATAAAATTTGATTAACTAATTCAATATTATTTCCAGGTCTGATTACAGGTCCTAATAATACTTTAATCTGATTATCTTCAATCAGTGGTAAAGGTAAAACAGGAAGACTTAATGATGACTTTGATTCTTGAATTAATAACTATGAAAAAAATTATAATTTCCTTAGAATTAAATGTAAATACTAATTTTTTATATTTTGAAGATTAGTAAAATTATTTGTAAAAAAACGTATCATTATATTTGAAATAACAATAAATATTTAACAATTATAAACTAACATTATGTATGTATAAAAATTCTCTAAGAAAATCTGCTTGCTGAAGTGCAGGTTGTTTACTAGATGCATTTAATAGCTTTTCAAAAACTTTTACAGATTCTGAAACTTGTTTTAAAGATGCAGCTTGTTTACCAATGGTAAAATGTATATGATCTTCTGCTAAAGACCATCCTTTATTATGATAAACCTAAAATAATAATTATTTTAAATTTTTATTTAATTTTATTAAATATAAATATTTTATATTTTTTATGTTTGAGAATTTTATTTTATTTAATTAATAATATATCACTGATTAATTAACTACAATAATATTTGATAAAGTATAAAAAAAAATTATATACCTGATATGCTTGTTTATAACAACGTAAAGAATGTTTCTTTTGTCCAGCTTTTGAAAATCGATGACCAGCTAAAACTGTATGAAAAGCATACTTTCTTACCATCTTTGGAGAAATAAAACAGTATGCAGCTTGTTCTAATAATAATGCTGAACGTAAATCGGAATCTTCACTTGTCATTCGTGTTAATTGTTTGGCTGCTTCTCCATATAATCCACGATTTTTCAAGCATTCAGCACTCAATAAAGTTGCTCTTGTAGCAAATTGAGGCATTTTACAAGTATTTAAATAAGTTGTAATAGCATCATCCATATACTCTATAGTTTTTTTAATCATTTCATCCATCATGAAAGCACTTAAAGCAGCCATTTCTAATGCACCTGCATAATAAACCCAAGCTTGATCTGCAGCAAAATCACGCTTAGCATTGTGATATGCCTGATAAGCAAGTGTATAGTGTCCAAACATAAAGCAAAGATCTCCTAAACGTCTTAATTGAAGTTCTGGTGACTCAGCAGTATATCTTAAAATATTAATAATATATTTTTATTTTTGCAAAAAAAGAAATATAATTTTTAATTAGATAATAAAAAATATTTTTTACATCACTGCATTAGCTGGAACAGATCCTGGAACACCTGGTTTACTAGTTCCAAACCATCTTTTTGTTGCGCTGAACAGAGATTTACTTACACCCTTTTTATTGGAAATAAGATCATTAAGTAAATTTATTTGTTTTTCAACATAAGGAAGTAGACTTTTAAGGCAAAATTCCGTCATCATTAACTTTAGTTTTTCAAGGTCTTCAGTAGAAAGTCTAGCACCATGTTGAGGAGTTATATATGCAGATGAATCAGCCCAAACATTTATGTTAATTGGAGAATTTTCATCCAAATGCGATTTTAAGATATCTATATTAGAAGATTTTATAGAAATTTCATTTTTAGGACTAAGAGGATGAATAGTAGCAATTGTACTTGCAAGGACTGCTTCTTGACCGACTTCTAATTGAACAATTTGCGATTCTGAAATTTCTGAAGAAATACTAATACTCTCACTTTTTTCTGGAGTAAGTACCATAAAATTTTTGGGGGCAACTGGTGTTCCTGCCTGACTAATTGATCTAAAACAATAATAATATTAATATTATTATAATTAATTAATTAATTAATTTATCTTGTGGCCTAGTTATTATGGTACAATAAATAAATCACACTTTTCTGGTTCAATATTAACCGCATTTGGCATCAAAGATACACCAGTAATATCTGCAGGTGTACGAGGAGAGCTATCTTGATCACTATTTGTAGAAAAATCAGAATGTTTGATTATAAACTGACTCCAGGGATCTGCAAGTTGAGTATTATCATCTAAAGTTATATTAAGTGGTCTTGAATTCATTGGTAAAAAAAAACAATTATTTACACCATAAATATTTTTCATTTCAATAAAAATATCTTCAGCTCTAAAAGAAGCATTAAATTTTTATCAATAAAATACGATTTAATTGTAATATTGATAATTACCTATTTTTATTATCTTGAACAGTATCATGAATCAAAATATAATACCTAAGGGCATTGTTATTAAACCACTTAGGTAATTTTCCTGGAACACTTTGATTTAATTGAGCACTTATTTGTTGAATTTTTTCAAGAGGATTCTCATCCATTGTTGATACAACAATCATACAAGCTAAAAAATGTTTTGTAAACTCATGATCTGATGGAAACTGGACACTAAGAAAAGTATCTCTCCATGCCTCAAACCAAGGAACAGTTACTGGTATATCTAAATTTACATTTCCTGTACAAACTACAGTTGTTCGTTCATTATATGTAAAGTTAACAGATTCATTTAACAATTTTCTAGCTAAATTTGGTTCTGGAGGATAATAGTTGACATCTTTAACAGATACTTGAATAGATCGAATTATCACAGTTGTCCCTTGAGGATCTTTTATATGACCTTAAAAAAATTATGTAAAATAAATTACTAGTTAATTATTGTTTACTTTATTACATATACTTTAAGCATTATGTATATTTTTAAAATAATTAGTAAAAAAACAATATATTCATAATATTTATATAAATTTTAATTAATTTTAATTAATAATACTTTTTATAAAAATTAACTTTGTAAAAAGCACAAATGAACATTGTACCTTAAATTATCTTAAATTTAGTTTGCTTAGTTAGAGAAAATTAATATTCTTATTATAATGAATATTATTAATATTATTTAAATGGAATATTTATTTATTTTATTTAAAATATGTAATAAGCACAACAAAATATACTTATATTTTAATATTATTCTGTAAATATATATATAAAATATATACATATATATAGTACTCCATTGTTAATTTTATTAAATAATTCCAAAAAATTTACTTCAAACGTTGAATATATTTTGTATGTTTGGTATAAAAAAAATTAGTACTAAAATAATAATGAATTGAATTATTTTTTATGGTTAATCATGTTTTTTATTACGCAAAAAATATTATTATAAAAGAGTAACTTTAGTTTATTAAAAATAACTTTCCTAAACTTTTGATTAATATTATAATATAATTTCTCCAAAATTAAATATTTTATATGTATGAAATATTTTATATAACTAAATTTAATGGCTATGAGTTAAATCTATCTATATATATATATTTGTACCTTCTGTATTAAGTCTGCAAAAGGGTTGCAATAGTTCAGTAAATGATAAATTATTCTTCTGACAAGTTGCTTCAGCGTTAGGTGAACAAACAGCAGCTACTTGTGGTGAAAATGCATTAATTATAAATTCCCGTGGGGTTAACTTACATTGAGCCATGCTTTTGATTTAATTAAATTTATATTGGTTTTTACAGTTTAAATTATAATCATCTCTATTAAATATAAAATGTTTTTATTATACTTTTCACATAATTATTGTACAAAGAAGTACAGGTTGCAATGTCTTATTCTAAATATTTTTGATAATTAAAAAAAAATGATACTGAAATCATTATAAGTTAATATTTATATTTTTAATATAGTTCATTTTTAAGGCGCATATCGATTTGCAACAATATACACATTATTACTAACAGTATTCAAGAAAAATAACAAATATAACTAAAATAATACAGCAGATGGAGCTTTATAATCTTGGCTTAATCTACTATACAGAGTAACCGCAAATATATATCACTACACCACAACTCAATTTCAATTTTTGTTGAAACGCAAGAAAATTTTACAAAATACATTAATTCATTCTGTAACTTGCAGCTGAAAAAATAAATTTGATTTTTAATCCACTCTATTAAAAAAAATATAAAAAATTATCTCAATTTTTTCGAAATTTCAAACATTTACAATATACTTATCAGATTCAAAAATATCATAAATAAAAAAGTTGTTCCACTGTTTGCATTATTTATTTTTTGTGTTATTTAAATTACAATATTAGTAATGTTTTTTATTTTTTATTTATTTATTAGTTATATTTTTTCCCTTGAATTTCGACAAAAAAAATCGATTTGGTAAATCGAAATAGTAGTTGGTTAAGTATAATAATAAGTTAAGCTAAGGTTCAAGAATATGTAGTGCTCAATAGTGAAAAATATGAAAAATATTAGGAATTGATCTACCTTGCTATGACTATTGCATTTAGATAATTATTAATAAAATAGGTACAAATGTATTTATTATTAAATATTATAATGATTATGTGACTTAAACTACATGTTTTTATCGTTAAGATAAAATAATAATTTTTATCACTGTGGATGATGATGTTTGATAGTACATGTTACTTTATTTTTTACGACTATTCTATGTTTAAGTAATTAGCAATTTTTCATGCCATATGATTCAAATTTGTAAATTATTATAATGGCTTTATAACGTATACGTTTAGAAAATTTTATTAAACAAATTTATCATTGCCTTTTTTTAAATTGTTCTCTTTTTTAGTGTCTAGATTTTTAGAGTTATGAACTGTTCTGTGGTTATGAATAAGAACCACTCTTCAATTGCTGCTTGCCAAACGATTGGTTTATAATCCCAACTATCTTTTTTACAAATAAAAAATTTAGAAATTTATTCAGTAATTTAAACTTTCATTAATTGGTCTCAGGCTTATGTTATGAAGATTGTATTTGTAAGGCTTTTCACATTGATTTTTGAAGAAATAAAATGACGCCAAAAATATGAGAAAACTATTTAGTTGATGTTATCTTTCAGTTAATGCAAAAAATTTATTTAACAATTCTTATAAAAACAATTTTATGATCAGATAATATATCATTGATTGAATTTATTGATTATTAATTTAATGAAAAAATGTATTCGATGTTCTTAAAATTATATTGTAGAAAGTTGGATCTATAATATATATTATCTTATAAATAGTTTAGGGTTGAATTTCATATATTCAGAGTTTCATAAATACTTTTATAAAATAAATTTCTCTAATTTAACAAACTTCATAGCGAGTTAATAGATATATTTGTTCACTCTTGTTCTTATTGGCTTTAAAGAAAAAACTCATATAAATCTTGCAATTTGAAAATTAATGACTGCAGAATAATGTATGAATACCATCAATATTATGTAGTATTCACTTACTGAACAATTCCTTCTTATTCAATCTTTTTTAATTAGCTACTGAGTACTCTTTTGTGATATTTATGTATTGTGGATTTTAAATTAAATATCGCAATTATCTTCTTTGATCTGAAATATTTAAATAACTTCTTTTAAATACATTTTTATTTCTTATTCCATTCAAATCAATGTTGTGATAACTATAGTTCAAATCTATGATTACATTTGCTGGAGTATATAAATATGTTAGCTCTTTAAAAACTTTTGTGAAGAATCAAGGTTTGAAATTCAGACCACATTATATTATTTTTGCAAAATCAAATTGTTGAATATTATACTTTTATACATTCTCATTAAAACATCGAAAAAACTTATTTGAATTTATCCTTGAAAAAACGATTAACGTTTTTTAATCAGAAATCATTTTTCATAGCAAGAAAATTCTTTTCTCATTAAATACTACACCGAAAAATATAAAAAATATTTTTAGTAATTACATATTATATTGCTATAATGTCTAATATATCTGATGTGTTCAATACATACAGCTTTTTCAAGGGACTTAGCTAGTCTGGCGCGTTCAAAACATACTCATGTTTTCTGAGTTTTTCATAAAAAAAAAGTAATTAAGTAAATCTTTTGAAACTTTGCAAATATATTTATGTTCTCTATAACTACTTTTTTTAAAAAATTTTAAATAAAAATATTGTTTTGTAGCCAAAATAAATAGTAAAATGTGGAGGTAAAAAAAGGTATAATTGATACCATTATGAAAGTTTGTAGATGAACTATATAAGAAATAATTTTTCACGATAAACTAGATAATATTTTACATATCGTGAAACTCCACTTCTTTACATTTCCAAAATTTATAAAATGGTAATGATTAATAAAAATCGCTTATATTTGCATGTAAAAATAGCATTTTTTGAAATATCAAAAAAATGAAGGTTCATACAAAAAATGTTTTGAATATTTTCTCAAAATTTCAAATTAATTAAATAATTTTTCCCCAAACATCAATTTTATTTTTTTAACGGAACTTTAATCCAAAATTTTGGATACATAAAAATTCTCATTTTAATATATGAAATTCATAAATTCTGAGTTAACTGAAAAATAAAATTTGTTTAAACCGTATTCAAACTTAAACTTTAACCATGAGTGAATAGAGGTTCATGAAAGGAAAAGAAAACACGACTTGTATAATTGGTACATTAGTATAAGTTTTGTAGATCATAAATTGCATGAAGATAAACAAAAGAGAATACAGTTTGAAATCAGAAAATAAGGAAACAATGGAGAATGTGTGTAAGCAAGTTTGAGTGCATACAGTGAAAGTGATATTTAAATAGTTTTATTTACTTAGGCCTTTATTTAAAAAAAAATCATTATGTTATGGATGCAATGTTCAATTAATTTCTGTATTTCAATTGATGATTATATTATATTTAACAACTACTTTTTGCTTCAACAGCTAACACTCGTAATCATACAAATTCACTGTAAACGAGCTTAAAGATAATTACATTAATTCGTAAACTTATACTTTTGATATATTTCGCTTTTAAAAAAACATTATTTAGAAATAACATACATCAGATGAATAGTCAATCATTAATAAGAAAAGTTTAGAAGATCATTAAAAATAGAATAAATTCATATACAATCTTGTAAAAGTTCATAACATTGGAACATGTATAAATTCACTCCATTAATTGCAAAGGAGAAATGGATAACAAATGTTTTGTGAAATATATTTGATTATTTAGTTGCATATTCATCTGTACATTAGAAAGCGTTAATCTAAATATTTTTAAATATGTAAAATATACAAATCTTATAAATTGAAAATAAAATTGACATGCTAACTACAGTGATTTACCACAGTTTTAAGAAATTTTAAATCCAAGTTATTCTATATTTTAATAAAAATTTAATTGTTTTGACATTGTATAATAAAAATATATATATAACAAGTATACAATAAGTAAAATGGGTATTTATTTTGACGTTTTCAAAATTTTTTTAAAATTATATTCATATTAATGAATTTCCACATATGTTTGATTAAAATAAGTATGCATTAAAAATTATTTTTAAATTCTCATTCTGATACTTATGTATATTTATATAACTTATTAACTTATATTATATATGTATCAATTGTTTTAAAAAAAATAATTGGTTAAAATAGACTAGTTATACTTGCTACAATTTGAAAGTTAATTATAATAGAATGTCTAAAATAGTTTAAAATATGTAATAAATTAAAAATTGTTTAATGCAAAAATAAATTTCAAAAAAAAATTCAGATAACCATTTAACTATTTTCTAATAATTTTGAAGTTATTAAATTAAAAAATATATTTTAAACAATGATTTTAAGAATATAATTATAAATAATATTTTGAAAAGCTTAATAAAATTGATAAATTATAGGTAACCAAAATGTTAGAATAAAATAAAAAATTATGTTAAAATATTTTTCTTAATGTGCAATTACTATTTTTATTTTTTTAAAAAATTTCTAAAAGACCAGCTACAATGAATAAAAACATATTATTATTGAAAGTTTTTATTACTGATACCAATAGTCATCAACACAATTGTAACCATAAAAAGTTTTAAGATTCTCTTTAATTATAATATATTTAATTATAATTTAATTAATAATATGGCATAAGATAGAATTTTAATCAATTATTAATTTTGAATAATCAGAAAGATAAAAAAATATTGTAATTACAACAGCAATTCAGATGTTAATAATTTTATAATATATAATAATAAATAATAATTTTGGTATGTTCCATTGATAAATTGTTATATAATTTATTAAATAATACTGCTGTATTATTTTTTAAATCATTCTGACCATGATAAACGAAGAAATCAATATGTAATTTATTTTTGTTTTTAATTAAAGCAATAGACATATAATTTGTATGTTAAATTCGTAGCAGCTAATTATAATACAATAAAATAAGATAGAATGAGAAATATTATTTTTAATATAGATAAGTACGATTAATACTTGCCATTAAATAATTTGTACAATCAATTTTTTATATTTATGAATTAAAATTTATTAAAACCTCTCAATACTTATACATTTTTATTTTATATTGTAACGATGAGTACAATAAATTGAGATTAATAATGTAATATTAAATATTAATTTTTGAAATTATTCTATAAAATTATAATTAATTCTTAATAGTAAAAAATATGTATTTTTTACTTCAATTAATATTCTTTCAAAACTAACTTTATAAAATATATAGTAGACATTATGAAGTTAAAATTTATAAAGGTATGTACTCATGTATTATGTATTAAAAACTTTAAATCTGGACAATTAAATTGAAGGTTATAGCAATAATTTCATAAATATAATTGAAAAAATTTTTGTAAAATGAAAGATAAATAAAGTTACATTATTTTATATTAATATTGCAAATTTAATTAAGCGTACAATATAAAAACAAGAAAAAAAATATTTCATAAGTTTTATGAAATAGAAATAGGGGTGGGGTAAAAAAGGCGTGCCCCTTCACTTAGGCCATTTTGTAATGCGTTGTGTTCACGTGGTGATCGTACAATCAGGGGCTATAGAAAATTAGATATATATTATAAGCAAAGTATATTTTCAATGCTACATCGTGAAACCTATTAAGCTATTGTGAATTACTTATAAACAAAAATATATTTTACAAGTATAATACTTGATAAGAAATAGAGAACATCATGAAAAATGATTTAAAGCAACAAACTAGTAACAAAATTAGTTGACGTTGACGGTTCGTCGATGGCTTTATTCCCCCTCCTTTTTTTTCGTGTGTTATGATAATTGATTTTTTTTTTTTTTTTTTTTTTTTTTTTTTTTTTTTTTTTTTGTAGAAAGCAAAAGAAAAATTGGAAAAAAACTACGTATTTTAAAAATTTATTTTAAAGATTATCTAATTAAATTATAAAACCATGGGGGAAGTTATAGGTAAGAATTTTCTGTATCCCTATTTCATTTGATCATCTTTTTATTTTCATAATGGCTCATTTCTACCTGTTGCATTTTGTGCGTTGATTATATTTATGTATGAATTTTTTCTATTTTTAATGTTCTTTTTTTCAGAAATTTTAAAAGTAGAAAATACATATCTACCACAAGATAGCATAACTGAAGTTGTTGGTTAGTTGTATTAGATTTTAATTTTTTTTTTTATTCTATTATTTTAATAACACATATTATTTCAGCTGATATATTGGTGAAAAGCTCAAATGAAAATACACTTATTATACCTGATATGATAGATGCAGGAGAAGGTATGTAGTACTCATGAATTATGATGAATGAATTAATGTTTGATTACATTACATGTTTTATGTTTTGCAGTTCTTGCAGAAAATGGTCAAATTATACAAATCATTGGAGATTATGAATGTGTTACTTGTCACCGAATTTTTCCAAGTGACGATGTATGTATAATTACTTTAATATTAAAAACTATACTACTTTTGAATTAATAATGTTAGTTAAAAAAGTTAAAGTAAGTTAAATAAAATATATTTATTTAAAAATACAGAGTAATTTTTAATAAATAAATATAATATATCCTGTAGCATGGGTCAAAGTATTAGTTTTATCAATTTATTGAATTTGTATTTACTATATATAATAAATTTTAAAGAAATTAGATACAAAGATTAAAAATTGAATAAATTTAATTATAAAATAATTATTATGTACATAATTTTTTTTTTTTTTTATAATGAATTAACTATCAATGATTATATTACAATGACTAGAAAATATTTTATTTTAATAGATGTTAAAAGAACATTTACAAGTATGTAGAGAAGATGATGACACTGATATTTTAGAATTAGGTAGAATGGCAGATATAGATTCAGATGATGAAGATGAAGGCAATATCGATGATCCAGATTATAATACAGATTCAAGTCCATCAGGTATTAATGTTTTTATTCATTTAAATAATTGAATGAATATTAAAAATGTATCTTAAATTAATTGTAGATTCTCCAAGTTTAAAAAATAATAATAAAAAAATAGCAATCAAACCAGTAGCAGAAGATCAATGTCATTGTTGTGCTGAAGATTTGAAAACAGCTCATTCTGGTGGTCCATTTACATGTTCAAATTGTCATATGTCCTTCAAAAAGGCAGGTTCTTTAGAAAGGCATTTAATTGTTATTCACTGGGAATCAGATTCATGTATATGTAATGACTGTAATTCAACCTTTCATGATAAAAAAGCTTTAGATAAGCATCGCTATACAACACATATGAAAACCAATAAAATATATAGATGTGACAAATGTGATACTTATTTTTCAAGAAGCTACCACTTAAATCGTCATAAACAACAATCAGGATGTAATGGAGATACCAATAATAGTTTTTCATGTCAGGTATGAAATAAAATGAAAAATAAAAGGGTTCTATAGATTTTAAAAACATTATTGTCATAGGTTTGTAATAAAGTTTTTACTCGTAAAGACAATTTACGAGAACATTTGCGAACTCATGCTGGAATGCCACAAAGAAAAAAAAAATCTTGTCAACTTTGTCCGAAGCAGTTTTATACGAATCAACAATTAATAATTCATCAACGTATGCATACTGGGGAGAGACCGGTTGAATGTGATTTATGTCCTAAAACCTTTTTGTCTTCTTTAGCTATGAAAAAACATCGTCGAGTTCACACTGGAGAAAAACCTTTTGAATGCAAATATGTAAGTTAATCTACTGATAGTTTTATCGATATATTGATATACATTTTAAATAGTCTATGATAAAAATTTTTAAAATACTTTAACTATTCAATTCCAAGCTCTCACTAAGGATTTAGAGGTATGAAAATTTGTAAGTCATTGTAAAAAACTTGAAATATTAAATATATTCTTTTTATGTAATAAAAATTTTATTTTATTTGGATATTTTTATGGTGTTTTAATTTTATTTTTTTATTTTGTTTTTTTATCATAAATAATAATTTATCAAAAAAGAATATGTATAACATTATATAATTATATATTTATTGTTTATAGTGTCAAAAAAAATTTGCAGCAAGGGAAACATTAAATCGTCATCAAAGAACACATACTGGAGAAAAACCTCATATTTGTCAATACTGCAATAAATCTTTCATTCAAGCTGCTCAATTAAGAGCACATATATTTCATCATACAGGAGAAAACGGTTTTTATTGTGATATTTGTGGAAAAGCTTTTAATCGCAAGGCACGTCTTACTAACCATAAAAAATTTGTTCATGAAGGTGCCACACCATTTAAATGTGAAATATGTGAAAAAGCTTTTACAAGGAAAGAAGATTTATCTAAACATATCAATTTACATGCCGGAATCAAACGTAAGTTACTTTTTATTAAAAATCATATTAAAACACTAAATTTTCAATTATATTTATTTTAAAAAAAATAATCAAATTATTATATAATACAATTGTAATAATACAAGATCAATGAAAGTCATAAGGTGCTTTGAAATAATCTCTTATTTTATATATAACTCACACAATATATTGATTAGTTTTTTTTGTGTTATAATATAAATACTATTTATGTAATATAATTTGTATTTTATTTTATAAAATCTTATATCAATGAAACACAATGCAGTAATTCATTATAATAATGTATTTATTGATAAAAATTAAAATCAATCTATTACTATTGATATTAATTTTTAATCTTTTGTATGTTTTAATTATATGAGCAATTTATTATCGCTAATATAAGATTGATTATATAAACTAACTTATTAATAATTTCATATATTAAAAAAAATAATAATTTGTATAATTATTAGCACATAAATGTAATACTTGTGGAAAATGCTTTGCTGCCAAATCATCTTTACAAGCTCATATGAATACTCATCGACGAGAACCACCTCAGTCCTGTGCTGAATGTGGAAGAGCATTTATCCGTCAAGACTGTCTGATGCGACATGTACGTGCAAAACATAGAGATCTTTTAGAAGATGTACTTGGAGAAGCAGAAAAAAAACACTTACAGTTACAAATGTTTAACATTGCTTATACCGCAGCTGAAAAAATGAAAATGGGAGAAACAAATATTCTTTCAACAAACGAATTATTAAAAGCTATTACGGAACTTTTAACTGTTCTTATAGAAAAAGAAACGTTAGAGGTATGTTACTCAATAATAATTAAAACAATACTATTGAAATTTTTTAATGTAGTAAAGAACAGTATAATAATTACTGTATTCCCAGTGTCTTGTTTTAATAATAAAAATACAAATACATTAAAAATATAATTAATTTATTAGTTTTTTAGAAATTTTCAAAAGTAAAAAATTATAAAAATAAATTGACATCTTAATTTAAAAAAAAAAAAGAAAAAAATCTTTGATTGATCCAATCATAGTTAGTTTAATATTTATAGAAAATATTATTTTATGGCTTTATATAAAATTAATAATCTTTGCATTTCATGGTTATTTGATAATTATATACTAAAGTTTCATTGTTGTATTATGTCTATTTCTTTTACTGAGAATTATTTACAATACTAATATTGAATTATTTTAAGGTAAGGTTTTATTCTTATTTTTTTATTTTCACAGTTATTCGGTTGGTTACAATCTCCTTTACAAGATGTTTTAGAAGCTGTTATTCGCAGGTGTGGTCATGAACCACTAACCTCAGAAAGTGATTTATCACTCTCAGAGAGATTAAGAGGAAATGTTAAATTATTATTTAATGCTGTTATTGAAGATGAAAATGTAAAGGCTTTATTAACAACGCAAACGGTTGATGAAGTGATTATGCATGTTCTTAAATTATCTAAAAATAATAAAGAAACAGATGAGAAATAGTAAATTGAATTAAATGAAAGTTAAATTTTTATTGTTAAAGTTTGTTTTAAAGGAATACATTTCTAACTATAATAAATTATTATATTGCGTAAACTTCTGAGACTAACTATCTTATATTTTTCGTATGGATACGTGAGTACTGTGTAGGCATCTTATTAAAATGAATGATATACATTATTCATTATAGCTAGTTAACTGAATGTAAGAGACCATTTCTTCCTTATGAATAAGTCTTCCCTGTATTTACCCTGTTTTATCAACGTAAATATAACGTATTTGACTATTAATACAATCTTTTTCAATCATAAATTGCGTGCTTATAGGTAAACTATTCAATTATAATTTACATACTTAACTGTTTATTTGTACAAATTAATCGAATTTAAAAATATTAATACAGCTGTATCAATTATGAGAAGATGCTTTAAATTTATTGATTCATTATGAAATAAAAATAATGAGTAATCATCTCTTATTAAATTTACCATTAAAATACTAGGAATAATGATTAGAATTTTTAGAAAATCTATAAAACTTATATAATCACATAGTTAAAATTCAATCCAACGAATATTATTACGTTTTTTTAGAACGATTTAATAAATCAGTGGTATTTATTTACAAAGCTTTGATATTTAAATTTGATTTAGTTTTTAAAACTGTTTTAACATTTTACTACAGTTAGAGAACTTGTATTTTATTCCACATTTTTGTCAATAAAATATAGAATCTGTGAAACCAATTATTAAGAATTTTCATTAATGGTTTATACACAAGAACTACAGTTTAAAATTAAAATTTTTATTATTTATTTTTATTATCAGCAAGAAAATATTTATACACATTCATTTTTGATATAATACATTTAATATTTATTTTTATTATTGTCATGATATCAGATATGTATGAAAATTGAACTTAAGTGTTTTGTATATTGAATCATTGTCAATATTAAATTAATAATATATATTGATATTTTTTTATAGCATATATCAATATTTCATTTTATAGAATTTGGTTTTAATGTCTTTAATGATTAAAAATTTCTTTTAAATCCAATATGTGAAGGGCTGAAGATCGAATATTGATAGTGTACCTAAATTTATGTTATTTGAAATATTTAATAAGATCAAATAAAAATTTATGTTTAAGAATCATTAGAAACTAGCAAATTATAATTTATCATTAAAGATTGAAATTTTTTGTTATATAAAATTGTTGGTTTGTTGTAGAAACAAATATTAAAGAGTTAGAACAATCAGTATGATAGTTTATATTTGAGCTCAAACGTATTAAATAGAACTACTAATTAGCAATACTATCTGTGATGTAGACTACTTTTCACCTTAAATTCTATGTCACTGAAATATGAGTAAAGTGAAAGTATATTAGAGATTTTTTATGTATTTTATTATTTGCTTGTAGTATATATTCTGAGAACTGATTTGATTATAATAAGAAAATTGTTAAATTCAATTTTATCATGTATAATATTAACAGGATTGATGTAGAATGAAAAAATTATAGTGTTATAAGCATTCACAATAAGGTTTATTTTTAATCTTATTTTTATTCATATTAATAAATAACAATTTGATTTCTATCTGTCAATATTACCTGATTCAGCAGAATATACTTTTTATACATTATTATTCTATGGTCTTACTATTGTATATTGTTAAATAGGAGGAAGACAACTATGTGAAGTAATAAATGACCAATTGATTACAAAATTTATATATCATTCTAAATTAGAAAAATCAGAATTGACTGTAAACAACTCTTTATTTTGGAGCTAAAGACATTAATAAAGTTACTGTGATAATTTCTGTATTCGATATTCTATCACAAAGAAGAAATTATTTTACACAAGTTATTATTAAAACATGTGCTTTAATTAACTATTCTTATATATTTAAATTTATCAAATGGTGTATTATATATACTAATTCAAGCAATTTCAAATGATTTATATAAGTTTGTATTTCCTGTAGATTTTATAATTGAATTTCAACTTATATTCAATTTTCATGTTTAAATGTAAAAATGAAGAAACATAAAATACTGTAAATAAGTATATTAGAATGATTATCTATAGTAAAAATTCTACAAATTATAAATTTATTATCAATTAAAAAGTATTTAAAGTAAATTTTAATTATTTTTAAATTTTATCATATATGAAAATATTCATTTTAAGATTTTTAGTCTATTATTATATTAATTGTATACTTTAGTTTAGTATTCATTTTTGCAAGAAAATGTTTTGATCTACTCTAATTTGTGAGCATTTAATATTAGAATATGCATTTAAATTCTTTAAAAAAAGAAGTTCTATCCATGAACTAAAAAACATTAAGAAACTATAACAGAATTGTAAATAATGGATATTAGTAATTAATCATTTAAATAATATGTCTTGGAATCATAAAAACCAATAAAATTTTATAAAAAACTTAAATAACATTCAACTTAATTTAAATAATTTAAATATATATTTCAAATTTCTGAATTCAAATTATTCTGTTTAATTTTTTTTGATCTTTATAAAGATATTGAAGTATAAAAAAAGTATAATTTGATTAAAAACTTTATAAATTAAATTTTAAAAATGTGTAATACAAAAATTGATTGTTTCATAATTGACTAAATATAACATAATTGTAGATTAAATTAAATTTTGAGAATATTTTAAATAATATAAAATTAAAATTTAGTGCTTTTCATTTAACATTAATAATATTTTATAATATATTATAAACTAATTTATTATTTATATTTATTAAAAATTTATGAAATATATTAAATATTTTTTTTTTAAATTATACAATTTTTTAAATTAACATAAATTAATATAATATTTCATCAAATTAAGATATTTCAAAAATCATAAAAAATTTTTGTTATTTTTATCAATAGAATTTGATACCAGATGTATTATAAATATGAGTATTGTTCATTTTTTATAAATGATTATAGTGTAAAAATATTTATGTATTTATAAATTCATTATTATTAAAATTATTAATAATATTACAATACTATCAATATTAAAATTTTTTAAATATTGTATGCCAAAAAATATTACAAAACATAAACTTTATCTTTTGTTTTTAAATCACATTATTGAACTTTTTTTACAAAGTTTTAAAAAATTTAAATTACTTTTTTATAAATTACTTAATATGTTGACTCTTGTAAAAGATGTATATGTATATATGTTTATAAGTAAAGTAAATGCTTATGTTTACTTAAAATAAAATGTGATTCAATATATTGAATAATCATGATGCAATGTATTTTAAGGGAAATGCGCTACTTTATAAGAGAATATTTAATTCAATTTTTATTATTTAATCATGTTTATAATGTAATATAGTAATCAGTAAATTTATATCTGAAGTAATGTATATATTTTTAATATAATTTTTTCAGCAGTAATTTACAATAAAATGTGTATAAATGAAATAATGATTTACAAATTATTTATTTACTGTTAAAATAAATACTTGTTTGAAACTGAAAACTGTTTATTTATTATTCCTTAAAACATATATTTATGAGAATAATTTATTTTTAATTGGTATTCTACTAATATTTAAAATTTAAACAATTACATAATTGTTAATGTTAAATTAATATAATATTTATTTATTTTTAATTTCTTTTCCAATTGTCCAGCCATTCTTTATTACCTTACTAATACCAGGTCCATTGTAAATAAGTACCATAAGACCACCAAGTGTGAAAGCAGATACAAGATACAATGAGATAAAACAGAGCTTAGGGACAATAGGCCCAACTACTATTGGTCGTGCATAATCCAAAATAATGGCTTCTAGTCCCCTAATAAATAAAAAAATAATAAAAATTATTATTTTTTTGTAACTATTTTAATATTTTATATTTTTCAAAATATTTTTTTAAGAAATACCAATGCACATGTATCACAGAAAATACAGCCAATACACTATCAAGAATTGCATTTTCATATATTAAACAGAGAGGCAATAATGGTATAAATGCAGCTGATACTATTCTTTCAAGTTTCCACAATGTAACATGATTTCCATGAGTACTGTGACATCGCTTTTGAATGAAGTTATTAATAGTAACTTTTTCCAACTATTTACAAATAAACATTTTTATTTAAATGAACATTTTAATAAATAATAATTATAAAATTATTAAACCTGTAATAATGATGGCCACGTTATACTTTTATAAGTAATTGCCTTAGAAGAAAATTTTAACGGTTCTGAATATTTGAGTTTTAAAGGATTAATAAAATAGCATCTTAGATCATTGTTACCTAACTTAATTGGAGCTTCTGTAACACGTATTTTTAAATGAATTATAAAATATAATCAAAATAGTCTTAAAAGATTACCTTACTCACTCGATAATGACGACAAACTTCGCAAACTTGTGAATTTAATCATTTTTTCCAACATTTTTTAATAATTTAAAATCGATCCTTATTTTATTTAATTGTATATTTAACTTTCTATGTTTATATGAAAAAGCTGTGTAATTCTATAACATTGGAACAAAAAATGCATGAAGTCACTAAAATTGATTCACAAGGAATTAAAGTTTTCGATTACAACGCCATCATTTACTTTAAACAACGTTGCCAAATGTTTAAATGATTATATTATATAATGTAAAATTGACGAACAGTGAATTTTTAAGAAGTGAATAGTAGATAATAATGTATAAAAATGTTTCTATTTTTTTTAAAATTATTATAATTAGAATTTAAACATTTTTCAAAAATAATTTATTTGAAAACTAATAAAATTCTAGTATTTGATAAAAACATGAATCTAGGAAGTGCTAAGTTCATGGATCAAAGTGACAACCCTGTTGGGACTCCTGTTTATAGATCTTATAAGGTTATATTTCTATTTAATGTATAGAATTATTTAAAAAACAAACTTAATTATATCGATAAATTAAAATTTAATAACATGATTTCATTATTTGAATAATGAAGATGAAAAATACATTTATATTAAAAAACTATATAAAATATTTAAAAGGTAGTTTTAAATATTTTTTCCTTAATTGACTCAATTAATGTAAATAAATTATAATACATATTTCCTAAATTCAGTTTTTTTTATAGGATGCCTTTTAAATTTTATCTGAAGAAAAGTCGACAATATAATGTGGTTTCCAAAAATCAGTATGTAATTTGTATTGAATTGTTGGATTCAACATCAATTGAATGTACTTTAAGTATCGATAGTCTTGGTCAAGAATGTTTGACCAATGTAACACAAAGACTTGGATTAGGTCAACCAGAATTCTTTGGCCTGTGTTACGTTTGTAGACATGGAACACCAACACCACGATGGGTAGATATGGACAAGCCTTTAAAACGTCAATTGGAAAAGGATGCCAAGGGTTTTAATTTATATTTGAGAGTTATGTTTTATATTTCTGATGTTCAATTTATTCAAGATGAAATGACAAGGTAAATGGAAGGAAATTAAAACATTTAATTATTGTTTTAATTCTTTATTTTATTTCTTTTTATGAATTAGTTCTTATAATATTTTACTTTTAAAAAATATTTAAGTATACTAATTGTTTTAATTTATTTATTTAATCAGGTATCATTATTATCTCCATTTAAAAAGTGACATTTTAGAAGATAGAATACATTGTCATTCTCACCAAGCTACTGTATTAGCAAGTTATTCTATGCAAGCTGAATTTGGTAATTATGATGTAGAAAGGCATCAACCTGAGTTTCTTCAGCAATACACATTTTTTCCAAAAGTAATAAAAAAAATTTAACTGTCTCTATTTTATTATTGGTAAACTTTGAATTAAAAATTATATTTTAGTCAGTTATTGAAGCTGAACCAGGAGGTCAAAAAGTATTGTTGAACAGTTCTTTAAATCAATATAAAATAATATCTGGAATTACACAAGCAGCGGCAGAAGAATACTATATCACAATGGTTATGCAATTAGAAGGATATGGACATGAAACATTTTCTGCTAAAGTAAACAAGTTATTAAAATTTATTCCCAAAATACTAATAATTATTTTGCAATTAATACATATTGATATTTTTAAAATCATTTTATAGGATGAAAGTAACAATGAAGTTGTTCTTGGTATTTCAATAAATGGTATTATGGTTTGTAATTCAAGTACACAAGCTACACATTTTTATAGGTAACTATTTATTGTAAAGAAATAAAAAAATTAAAACAATTATTTAAATCAAAATTTTTTTGAAATAGATGGAAAGATATAAGTAATGTAATAAATCATAAGAAAACCTTTAGAATAGAATGCCAAACAGAAATAGAATATGCAAAACAATTCACTTTTCGAGAATCACGTATTGCAAAATACATGTGGCGATTATGTATAGCACAGCATACATTTTATATGCAGCATCAACAATTACAACCTCCAGAACGATTAACAAATGGATATTTTGTAAGTTTCTTTTATATTTTTTATTTTTCTTAAAATTTATGAATTTTTAAAATTTTTTAAAATTTTTTCTCTAATAAGAAATACTGCTTCAAGAACCAATATAATATCTACATTATATTAATTTTCTAGATGGAATTTTAGATTTACAAAATCATTTCAATTTATATTTTTTATGTTAAAAAATTGTTTTTTCTTTAATTTAAGCAAGATTAATCTTTACAAAATTATTATAGTATATAAAATAGTTGCATAGATATTGTTAAAAATATACATTTTATATTTTCAAAACATATAACTTTATAAATAACTACAATTTTTAATACATTATAGATTGTGCAAAAAAATATGAAAGGTCAAAAATAAAAATAGTTTTTATTTTTTTAAATCAATAATAAATAAACTCAATGCACAAATTGTACTACAGATCATTTTGCAATGAAATTTAACTAAATCCTTTTCTTTATCAAACTCATAAATTGAGCTTTCAAAAATTTTAATTTTAAAAAATGGTTTTTTAAGTTATAGTGACCTGAGCAGTATCTATTTTTTCTAGATGATTTTTTATTATGTAATAACCATATATGTTCATTTAAATTATGAAAATTATCAAAAAATAGTTTTCTTTGGAAAAAAAATATTTGAATTAACTTTCCATTTAATTTAATAGATACTCGTAGATTCATGAATTTTAAATAATTTAAAAGAAAGTCCATTAAATATTTGTTTTTCATAATTCATTGCCTTGAATATCAAAACAGGAAGGATATATTTAAAATTGTGTTAACATTTATTATTTGATAAAAAATATTGTAAAATCTAAAAATGATACATATATATATATACTTTGTTAGAGAATTATAAAAATATTTACTATTAAATTAATAATAAAAATCATAATAGAAATGGAAATTTGTTAAAATAAATATTAAATATAATTAAAAATTGAACACAATATATATTTCTATAATAAAATTTTTAGGATAATGATATTAATGACTCAACTGAACAAACTCCTTCTGTCAATTTGGATACTAATGGCACAGAAGATTATGCTCATTGGACAAGTTACAATGATCTTTCAACTTCACCATGTCCAGTTGTATCTGTTTCTACAACAGATATAAATAATTTACGTGCTTTATTACCCTCCTATAGACCAGCACCAGATTATGAAACTGCTATACAAATGAAATATAATAGTGGAAATAATTCACAGCCTTATTATGCAAATCAATCTACAATCGTAGGAGCAGATTTATGTTTGATTGGAAATGTTGTAAATCATAACAGATATTAATAATTGTGTTAGTTATATGTACAATTATAAAATATTTCTAATAATAATTCTGATTTACTTATTTTTCACAAAATAAATTTATTCAAAACTATCAGTTTAGTATATTTAATGACATATTCATTAATTATATATTTATTTGAAATTGCACAGTAACATTTAATTATTAAAAATATTTCTATTAATAAAAATATTTTATATCTTTACAAGATGGACTTTTTTTATAAAAATATATAAAGTAGGTACTTAAAGTATGTACTTACTTAAAGTATGTAATATTAATCAAAATACATCAATAAAAAATATTGATTAAATATTTTTATAATAATTCTTTACTGGATTAAAAATAAATCTTAATTATTAAATAATTTTTTAATAACTTTAACGAGAGCTTTTGGTTCAGGTTTTTCTGATACTCCATCAACTTTTATCCCAATATTTAATAAAGTTTGTTCTGTTACAGGACCAATAGCAATAATTTTATATTTTTCAAATACACTTTTTTCATTATACAAAGCTGTAATATTTTCTACAATTGAAGGACTAAAAAAAACTAATACATGTGGTAGCTGTAACAAAGCTTCATATAGTGTTTTTTCTAAGAGATCTTGAGCTTTTGTTTCATACACTATAATTTTTTTTACTTTCATGCCCTCTTTCAATAACATTTGAGGTATTGTATCTCTTGCAATATTACTGCATGGTAATAACAATGGTTTTTTACAGTCTTTCTTAAATATTTTTATAATAAAATCAGCAAGATTTTTTGCATTTCCAGAATCACTACCAAGAATATTAGTGAAACCAATTTGTTCCTTTATAATATATTCCGTTGTTTTTCCAATACAAAATATTGGCTGCTTTAACCATGGTTTAATGCAAAATGGATCTTGAGTCTTTATCATAGATATTGCCTCAACTGCTCTTGGACTTGTTATTATTAAACCTTAAACATAAATATATACTATAATTTAAACTGAATAAAAATAAGGGGCTAAAATTTGTTACCACTGTAAGATTCTGAATCAATGAGATGATTATATAATTCATCTTGATTAATGAATATAAAATGCAATACTTGCAAAACTTCACATATAAAACCATTCTCAGATAAACATTTTTTATATTGATTTTCAGTATCTCCAATTTCAGAAGGTGCTCCAGTACATAGAAGAACTTTTATACTATTAATGGACATTATTTTGCAACAAATTTCTTACATAAATAGTACAATTGTATGATTGTATAGAAAATTATTTTCGAGCCATAATTATATTAAGTGATACTAATAATAACATGTTATGCAAATTACAATACTATTAATTGAACTTGTGTGAATTAATTTGAAAAAATTTATATCACATAACAATAAATAAATACTAATTTTTAATAGATAAATTACTAAATCTATAAATTCATTTGATAAAAAAATGCATAAATTTAAGCCGTACTCATATGTAACTTTTCTATTAAAAATATAAAGACAGCTGTGACCGCAAACAGTGATTCAGAGAATGTTAAGCAGGGGAGTCAACTCTGTATGAGATAATTGGCAACAAACGCGGCAGATGTACCACAGAAAGGTTGTGTCGTACAAAAAAGTGCCCGCATCATAATAATTAGAACATTTTGAAATTTTATAATAATTACACATAATTAAATACTATATTATTGTATTTAATTTGAAAAAATAATTTTTTTTTTAGTAACAATTTAGATAGATTTAATAGAATGAGATCACCCCATATGTCCTTTTTCGTGAGCCAGTACTGTTGACCTGGTAATTTGTGTACATTATTATTTCTTAAAGAATTGTAGCCAAAGTACAGATTTTTAGCTTATAGCAGTTTTAAAAACTCTTTTTAGAAGAGTGTGAATAATTCATTTCGCTCTCTGTTTAAAACGTGTATGTATTTTCAGTTTCTAGTACAGTTAATAAATGTTAATTATAAAGTTACATATAAATTTAAAAATGATTTTTTATTATATTATAATGATTTGAAATTTATTTCATTTTTAATCATTACTACAATAACCTGAAAATAATAATTAGAGTAATTATTAAAGAAAATAAATATTTTATTTAAAGTTAGATGTATAGCACCTTCTTTTATTGAATGTTGAATATTAAATTGGATCCAAAAAGGTGCAGGGCTAATAAAACACAAACATTTTATTTTGATGTATAGCGTCGACGTTTCAACAAGAGTATCACTTGTCCTTATTTAGATTCTTTATTTAACAAAAAGTTTAACGATTGATTATTATATGGAAATAAACGACTAATTTAAAAAATTTGTTTATAACATTACCAAATACAGTAGCGCAAGAGTGCGCCGGTGTTCTACGACATGTAGGTCGTAACGTCACAAGTCAATTTGTTAACAATGAACGTTTTTCACCTCAATATATATAGAATTTTGACATCACTCTCTACGTCATGATGTTATTCTTGGTGATGTTATTGAGGGATCATATGATAATTATAATTTAGTTTTTGTGTCCTCTTATATGTTCAATGTATTATTATTAATTTTAATATGTATCATTTCAGATATTAAACTTTTCTTATAATTATTTTCAGTGTCAAGAATATCTATATTATTCCAAAAATCATATGGTTGCATTCTAACGAATGCACCGCTACTATTGAACTATTATTATCTTTAATGTGTTCGTTGATCCTTATTTTTAAACTACGTTTAGTTTAATAAAGAAGCGAAAAAACTATAAATAAATAAATATAAATAGTTACGCGATAAATAATAAACATATCAATATTATTATAATTGATAATAAAATAATTCATCTTAGTGATATTTCTCATGAATAATAACAAACATTGATTTTCTTTATACATATTACTTCCATTGAGTGGTTTATTACTGATTTTAACTAAAATTTCAATTTTTATTAACTGTATGAATTAAAATTATATTTTAATCATTTATTAAATGTTATATACAAAGCCAAGTCATAATAATAATTTTATTCGTAATTTTTAAGTTCATTACGTGAAATTAAAGCAAAACTCAAACTCCCTTTGATTATATTAATAAAATATTTAATAAAATCATTAATTTAGTAATATGTTTTATAAACAATAATATGATTAATTTTATATGGTTTTTTACTTTAATCTAATAAAGTATTTATGTGTTTTTAACTGAAATGAAAATTTAATTTATAATATTAATTGATAATACAATTATTAAATTGAATAGAGAATATATAAAAAATAAAATTATATTTTATTTATTAAAATGAAATGAAATGAAATGAATAACAAATTTGATTTGCAAGACAATTTATTCATTTTTTTAATGTATGAAATTCAAAATTTTTTATGAATTACACTTTAGTATTTCGGCGTTGGCTACTCGGTAAATTTTCGATTACATTTATTATTAACGTAAGTTTAACAACGCTAGAAAATTTTTTAAACAAATAAGCAACAAAAACAAAAAATGGTATTAGGGGTACCGTAAAAAAAGAAGTATGCAGAAAATCGGCCGTATTAGATCGACTACAGGTTAAAATTGACATGAAATAGTAAATGGCGGCCCAAATACAAGAACCGCCGTAAAGTAATGTTACGTACGGATGCATAAGCATCCGTCGTAACGCTTACGCGATAATTTTTGAACGGCGTGGCATGGGATACTGCGTGAAGGGGGGAAGCACGGGCAACGAGACACAGCGACACCAGCTAAGAGGTCTGCAGGAGCACCCGTGTCCCCAAGGTCGCTGATGCAGCGAATTTCCGACACGAGCCGGCCAGCGGTACCGGACGTCGTGAGTGAGAGCACTGCACGGCGTGGGAACTCCGGGGTGAGGAGGAAGACTTGCGGGCTCAGCGTCTGGTCCGCGAAACTGCAGGAGAGGTTATCCAAAAAGGAGGAAACCCTGGCTTCCGTGGTTCGGGCAATATTTTATGATTTCATTCGTGACGGATGCGCGGCTCAATTAATATCTAACTCCCGAACTCCTGAAGTTAGGCAATTTAAAAAGATCCTATCTGCCTGTGTCGGAACGTGCGTAATTATCACAAGGCATCAGCCTTTTATCGCGGTACACGATTTTGCGCGTCGCGTTTCTCTTCCGGATTAATAAATAAATAATACTTGGACACGAATACGGAACTTTTCTTGATTACACCTTCACCTTCACTATCGAGTTACTTATAACTCGGCAGCTGATAGAGTCGGTGACGTATTGTATATATGTATATATATATATATATATATAACAGTAATAAAAAAGGGATGCCCGGCTAGGCCTCACTTGGCGAAGTAAATACTTTCAACTTTTCTAGCACCCTGATAATTTAATATTTTCATCAATGCCTTTACTTAAATTCATACACATTCTTGAACTTGCTCCCTTATTCACAAAAGCTGATACCTTTCTCTCTCTCCCTCTCTCTCTCTCCCTCTGCCTCTCTCTCTCCCTCTCTCTCTCTCTCTCTCTCCCTCTCTCTCTCTCCCTCTCTCTCTCTCTCTCTCTCTCATCCACACATACTCTTATTCTCGTTTAGCCATAAAATTATTTGTTTTGATCACAATAATATAATATCGACACCCACGAGCCGTTTTGATTAACTTCGAAAACAAATGATGATAAAAGGGGGCTGATTATGCGGTCCAAGAGTAGGTTTACCTAAGAAAACCAGCGCGTTCGATGACGTACACGACGCACTGTTGAGATTTGTGATGAATAATTATCTTATGTTATTGTTCATCACTATTAACCTAAAAATAAAATAATACATTAGTATAATTGCAATAATAAATTTGGGGAACAAAAAGGGTAATGGGAAATTAAAGTAAAATAATGAATAATACGTATTTACGTATCTTCCCCTGGGATATTTGTAGATTGGAAAGATTGGCCGTGAAGCTAAAAATTCTTGTCGTTTACAATATGTCACGAGGCCGACCGGCAGTTTAAGTGTGACCAGAAGTCTTGTGGGATCGAGGCACTTTCTGTACGCCAAAAGTGTAGGTTAGAGTGAGAGAGAGATACGTAGTGTTGAGATAAGATAATGTTGAAATATACATATATATAATTCGTACAGATAGTTCTTATGTATTGGTGAATAATGAATTAATTTCGTGACTCCGCGAGATGACCGGTAATGACAATTCCGGAATTACCAGCATCAAATAAAAATTTTAAAAGTTGAATGAAATCGTGCAATTTATCGGCAGTTTTCAAACGGCCAATAGGATTTCACGATTTCGAAAAGCACAGGGCAAGGGGGAGTTTGACGGGGTGTAACCAATCAGGGAAAGGGTTACACATGTAAGCTCAGGTGTAAGTACATAAAAATTTTTGAAAATGTAAAGTAGTGTAGATTTGGAAATTTGGCTTCCTTTCGAGAAGAAAGGAAAGACATTTTTCAGATAATATATTGCCTTCGAAGGATAAGCAGTGTCTAATTGTGTAATATAACGTGTTATAATATTCTGATTGTGAAAAGTAAGTAACTCTTTTTGGAAATACAATTAAGCACGATATTAAATGAAGACATCTGGTACTATTGGAGAGAGAGAGGAGTATTGAAGGATTTGAAATAAATTATTCCAATAATTAATCATTATTTTAAATTGAGCACGTGGAAAATCTCAGTAAGGTGGCCATTATTCTACATATATCTATTTTATAAATAAATTCAAGGAAGTCGTATAATTTTGGAAATTGATGAGATCATTCTATTATTTATATCTATATCTACATATACCATATTATATTGATTTTATTGTATAATTATTTAAACTATATATATGTGATAAGTGTCGCGTAAAATCAAACTTAAATTTAGAATTTGGTAGTGAAGACCACGGGGAAATTTGTCGACCCGACGGCAAATTAATCAGCAACGGAACTCGTCCCAACATATAATAAAATATATCTATAAGAAGTGTTGTGTGAAATTAAATAGTAAAATATATTTATTAAGAAGTGTTGCGGGGAATTAATAAAAGTATTAAAAATTAACTTGTCAACGCCGTTCGGGAATTTTTCGAAAAGAGAAATTCACGGTGTTACAGATTTGCTAGGCAAATCTCGGCTCGATGCAAAAGTACATCGAGTCTTGGAAATCGCAAACGTATGATTCAATGGTAAACTGGATGGTGGTGGGATGACACACGATCCATGCATCCCAGAGGCAAAATCAGACTACGGAAATAATGAAATTAAAAAGGAAAGCGGAAATAGCCATCTATAATAAACTTATTTAAAATCGAATGCGTGTCGTGTTAGAATTCATTTAATAACAATAAAAAAGTAGTTAACACTTTGAAAAGCAACTTCTCAAGAAATATTATTAATGGCATATGTTCTTAATATTATGTGTTAGGGTTTGCAAATTATTTTTTTTGTTCTTCTTAGTATTCGCTCGGGATTCCCGAGCGCAATGTTTTTGCGGGAAAGCCTGACCAGATGTTGTCGGGGACAATCCCAAGCGCTTGCCGGGCGTCCACCGTGTTTATGACCTGTCGGGAGCGACAGTAATCAGGTACCTGAACATGGATACGGCCTGCGGAGTCCGTCGCACCGCGTCACCCGAAAGGGACTTCGGTTTTTTTTTTTGCTTGAACCTTGGAAGTGTTCAGATTTGCTAGTTTTGTTGTTGAGCAAACGAGTGCGTGCGAACCTTTTGTGAACGGGCTGTGCGGAGCGAAAGGAGTTGTCGTTGTTGCTGGAATCCAGACGCGGATTCACGAGGGCTTGTCTCGCGGAGTACGCGACCGCCTGACCGACGTGTCTGCCAGCTACAGAGCGGCCACCGTCGGCCTCCAGTCCGCCACCCGCCTCTACCTAAGCGATCCGGAGTGCACACCGGAGTATTGTTGGTTGGCTTTTTTCCCCAGCGGGGTTTTTTTAGGCCTGCGTGCGTAAGTAGTTATCAATAAATAAAATTCATCTATATTTTATTTGCGGCTAAATTAGTCTTTTATTAAATAAACATCAGTTATGCTCATCCCTATCCACAATCCCCAGAATTGATACTTGATTTTACCTTTTCTCTTTTTTCATATTTTTTAATTTAAAACATTATGTCACGTGTATTTTGCGCATATAGTATGTCCTAAAAAATCTAGTTTCGCCCGAGAGAATAATCCTTTTAAGGAAAATCAAAGATCTGCATGCGAGTCAAAACATCTGCTCAACACAGTGAAGGATTGTGTTTGAATAAAAGGGATAATTATAAGTGCGACATTATTTGAAACACAAAAGAAATAGGAGAACTTTGGCGAGACAAAATGCAATCCAAAACGAAGACACGAGTCACTCCACTTTAGTACTTCCAAATTTATTTGCGTCGTATATTTAAAAATTCAGATTGTATTTCAAGCCGATAATCGATATTACTTTGTATATTTTAGATTTGTAAATATGTGTGGCTTTTCCTTTCCATTACCAGGGAAAGGTTTTTATGCCTGTTAGGAGCGAAGATTGTCATAAATTAAAGCGATAAATAATATTAAGTTAATCAGTAATACTACGATGAATTGGAAAACGATTGATGTAAATGATTGTGGGAAAGTAACAAATGTATTGTTTGTGAAACTCGGAAAAGAGGGAGGCCGTGGCGTGCCACCAAGTTAAAATTTTTTTATGTTCATTTTTTTTTGAGATTTCATACAAATCGTCAGGAGTCTTATGTTCCCGAGTTAGCGATGACAATTAACTTTGTAAAGAACAAAAATAAAATATTTATCTGGTAAAAGTATTTTTTACTCTGTACTTCGTGTTTCATTTGAAACCCAATACATATTTTAATCATTTTCAGGAATACAAGAACATGTATTTTGCATAAATAGCAATAAGTAAAATCTTGTATCACACATTATGATCTTTACCCTATTTCAGCTTTCGTAGAAAACATACTTTTGGGCATAAAAAACCGTCCGCTTGTTTTAAGACCGAAAAAGCCAATACACGCTATATACAATTATTTAAATATTTTTAGAGTTATCTTATATTTATATTTACTATCAGAGTTTCTATTACAAATTGTATATAACTCACATTTAAAAATTTTTATTAATAATTTGTATTTACAATATCTATTTAGAATAATAATTTATAGAAAAAAATAATATAAATATAAATACTTTTTAAATTATTTTACTATATTAAATTATAAAAATAAATATTTATAATAAATTTCTTAATTTACAATTGATATATATTTGCCGTTAAAGAATATTATCCGTTTACTATAATACATTTAAAAATAAAGCATATTGTTAAACATTTAAAATTTAATGCAGAATAATTTTTATTTTCCATTATTTCGCTGTAACGGTTTTTTACTAAAAAATTGTATACTCTTATTATGTTCCCGTGAAGTGGCATGAATTTTAAACATTGTAGAGCCGAAATTTTATGCTTATAAAAACTATATTCGCGATCAAACCATTTTAGAAATTCTTATTAAAGTAGTTGATTCTACTATTTCTATTAATTCCGAAAAAATATTTTTATTCTGCCATACTTCCTTGTGAATCAGTACAAAATTCTGTAGCTGACAAATTTATTATTTTAAATAACTCTTCTAACGGTCTTGTCAAAACCATTAATTGTGGTATTTCCTCATTGGGATGCATATAATCTCTATTTCATAACTACAGTGTTTCATTCGAATAAGAATCATTTGCATTTTTAATGAAGTAATTCTCACATTTTTTGCAAACATATTTCAATGAACATTTGCGTGCAACGATGTTCGCAAGAATACAATAGTATTTTTTCATATAATTGTTTATTAGAAATTATCTTCTGCATTATTTGAATTGGTTTCATTGATCATTTTCAAAAATCGAATTACTTCTAGTTCATCGTTATACTAATTCGATTCATTTCTTTCATATTCGTAAAAGGAATTATTTAAAAAATCAAAACTATTCTTTTTTTCAAAACTTATACTTTCTTCGTTAACATTTGAGTAACCATTACGATTCGGGCCAACGGTATTGATACCAAATGTCGGATCCCCTTCTCCGTCTTTACTATTGTAATTCAGGAGGCAAGACAATATTTTTTTTGCATTTCCGAATAAGAAATAGAAATTTTTTAGAATGTTAGTCGAAAGAAAAGACATACAAAGAAACATCATTCAGATACGGATATAATTTTTCACTTCAAAATTTGGTTTCTTCCCATAACTCCATGAAAGTCTGTACATCTGGTTTTTCGAATGTAACACTTACAATTCTTATTTAGATATAGCTTCTGTAAAATAACTTACAAATACAGTGGATGTATTCAAATAAAGGAAATAGTTAAATTCAATGAAATATTAAACACATTTTTTCTTGAGAAGAGCGGACTCAAAAATTTTGGAGATCTTATGTATTGAATCGAGCGATATTCTATGAAAAATTGTAAGTATTACACAATTTAATGAAAACTCAAATTTTTAAATGAGTATCTATATTTATTGTATAGACAGAGGAAAAACGAGTCCTGAGGTATTTGTATATATAATCTTACTTAATTTTTTTGTATGAGGAAACCCAAAACTTTATAGTTTGAACAAATAGTGGCGGAGCGCGGTACTATTGTCGGCCGCTGTGATTGATTTACATGACTGCTGTGATTTCTCATTAGCGTTGTATTAACTGATATTTTTCAAATAACTTCATTTATTAAATTTTTTACTCTCTCTCTTTCTCTTTTTTACATTATATTTTGTTATGTCTCAATATGTTATAGGAAGATAAATGAATACTAATAAAATTTTATGTACAAAATTATCATTTATTCATTTAGAATACTAAAAGTTGATAATTAAATATAATCATACATTTATGAATTTATAATTAAGACATTAAACTTTATGAAAATCAGTAAGAATGATTATATAAAATATAATTTTTGTAAAATAAATTTTAATTAGCTATCGACAATTGTACTTCATATGGTGATTGCCAAGTCGAATGAAATAAATTTTTTTAGTGCTATAAAACCTATTCAAAAAATTCTGTGGGATAGGTTTAAATAAATGATAGGAGATAATATGTAGTAGATAAATAAAGGTGGAAATATATTAAATTGTACAAAACAATTCGCAAACAGATCTTTACAATTCTAGTTCATGTGAACGTTACGATAAGAGAGCGAATTCAAGACTACTCTCATTTTATTTTAGAAATATACATATTTCATTTTCTTAGTATCAAATATTCGGTAGGGGTAGGACGACATTATAAACTTTAAGTACCCCCTATCACTCATCGTGCTTGCTTACGCACATCGCAGGTACACACCGCACTCACACACATATAACGGGTACATACAGCACTTGCACATCTACAAAAGGTAGGTACGCTCCGCCCCCGCATACCTGTCACCGGTAGGTAACGCATCACGTGACCATCCGTCGCAAGTAGGTCCGCATCACGTGTTTACTCGATACTATATTCGGCCGTCTTGATAGCACAACTGTCCTCAGGTGTTAATAACTTTTCTTCTTCTTTTTTTTTTTTTTTTTTTTTTTTTTTTTTATTCATCATCCGTCTCGGTATCGGACAGATGCGCTCATACTTTCATGTGGTCAGCCGATGATGAGGTTTGGTTTGGTCTCTCAGTCTGGCCTACTTTTTCCATCTCGTAGCGGTCGTTTCTCTTTATTTTTGTAATTCGGTAAGGACCCAGGAATTTTGCAGCGAACTTTAGACCTGGTCCTGTCTGAGTACGTTTTATTGCTACTAACTCTCCTATGTAGTATTTTCTTGCTGTTTTTCTGTTTTTATTGAATCCTCTCCTATTTTCAGCTTGAATTTTATTAATGTTCTTCTTAGCTTCGTCCCTTATTTTATTTCGCCCTTCCTCGAATTCTTTTAATAATCCGTCCTCGATCATTTCCCTCATATTTAAACTTCCTTTCATGCGCATATTAATACCAAATAGTATGTTAAAAGGGGCATTCTTTGTACTGCGGCTTGGAGTAGAATTTAAATACATTTGTCACTTTTCTACATGTTTATACCATTCTTCTAATCGTGGAGCAGTCAGATTGGTTATTAGAGGTATAATTGTCCGATTAATTCTTTCGACCTGGCCGTTTCCTCTTGGGATTCCCGTGGTTATCAGCAAATGTTCAATGTGTTGTTCCTTGCAGTAATCCTCGAAAGCATTAGATGTGAACGCCGTGCCACGATCCGTTACAATTCTGCGAGGGTTACCAAAGCTTACGGCTTGTTTTTCGAGACGGTTTATAACTTCCTGTGAATCTGTAGATTTTGTCGGGTAGAGCCATATAAATTTAGAAAATGCGTCTACTACCAGCATGATATGCTTGTAGCTTTTCTTCGATGACTTGAGTGGGCCAATATGATCAATATGATAAGTGTCTAGCGGAGTATTTCCTTTATCTATAGTATTTAGAAATCCTTCTCTTTTCCCTTACTTTCTCTCGGCTAATATGCAATCCACGCAGTTTAAAATGGTTCGCGTGATTTTCGCTCTCATTCCTCGAAACCAAAAGTCTTTCTTTATAATTGCCTCGGTTTTATTAATACCGAAGTGGCCGTGATTATGGGCACGCTTTATAATTTCGTTTTGCATGTATTTCGGTACCACTAACAGCAGTTCATCGTTTACTTCTTTATAGAGTAAATCATTCTTGATCATATAGTTCTCGGCTTTATTGGTTTGAGCTTTTTTCTTTATTTTTGCGATGCTTCTATCGCGATTTTACGCGGCCTTGAACTTACTTATTATGCTGTCGTCATTTTCGGAGATTAACATTGCAGTTGGGAGCGGATTTCTGCTAAGGGTGTCGACGTGTCTCATTTGGGCGCTCGATCTGTGCTCAATCTTATATGTAAATTCTTCTACAAACATTGCCCACCGCGCGATGCGTACGCTTATCTCTTTTTTATTCATAGTCATAGTGAACGCCTTGCAATCGGTTATGATTTTAAAATCTATCCCTTGTAAATATATCCGGAACTTCTTCAATTCTTTAATTATCGCTAGCACTTCGAGTTCGTAGCTCGTATACTTTGATTCAGCGCTGGTTGTTTTACCGCTTGCATAATAAATTGGATAAAATTTATTATTATTCGCGTCTTTTTGTAACAAAATAGCTTCATATCCTAATTTTGACACATCGGTATGTAGTTCCGTTTCGGCTCCCGTTTTATATAACTTCAGGACTGGTTCGCCCGCTAAAATCTTCTTTAATTCATTAAAAGCGTGTTTTTCCTTATCACTAAATTTAAAATTTACATCTTTTTTTAGCAATTCGGTTAGTGATCGCGCTATTACGGAGTAATTAGGGATAAATTTCCTAAAATAGCCGGTTAACTCCAAGAAACTTTGGGTATCTTTAACATTCTTAGGGGTTGGGAAATCTAACACAGCTTTGGTTTTTTGCATCGAGGGTCTTATACAACTGTTTTTTATTCGATAACCTAGGTAATCGATTTTTTCTTGTAAAAACTCACATTTTTTCCAGTTTGGTATTAGTCCGGCTTCGCTCGCGGTTCGAACGACATCTCGCAGTTTCTCTAGTGCCATTTTCTCATTGCTCGCCGGTATAATCATGTCGTCGAGGAATGTCAGAACGGTTCCGTTGTCGATTAAATCTTTAAACACGGCATTAATATACTTTTGGAAGACCGATGGAGAATTACATAACTCAAATGGCGCTCGCGTGAATTCATATTGTCCGTTTGGCGTGATAAATGAGAGGTATTTTTGACTTTTTTCCTCAACAGGAACATGGAAAAATCCGTTCTTTAAATCTAATGTAGTAAACACTTTTGCGCCTTGTAGTGTATCAATTTGGTCTGCGATTAACGGTAATGGAAATCGATCTTTTATTAGTACTTTATTCAGTCTGCGGAAATCGATGCAGATTCTCGTTTCGCCGTGTTTTTTCTTACCTAAGACTATAGGGCTTGCGAATTCAGAATTTGACGTTCTTACGGTGCCATCTTTTAACCAGTCGTTTATTTGACGATGAACTTCCCTTTTCTCTAGAGGGGAAAGTCGACGCGCTCTTTCGTAAATTGGCGTATCGTCCTTTAGAATTAACTTCATTCTAACGTTTACATTGCGCGATTTATTCGGTTTATAATTTTTGATTAATTCTATTATTTGCGTTCGCGTTTCGATACTCTTTAGGTGTTCTAGATTCGGTTCTTCGGAGTTGTCTATCGTATTAATTGCGAAAATCTCGGGTAAGCTTGCGCTGCGCGTGTCGTTTTCCATCGGTATTTTTCTTATAGTGACCTGGCCGCCCACTGAGTGCAGGTCAACTTGGTTTAGAAAATCGGCACCTATAAGAGCTTTATACTTTAAAAGATCATTATTTACCACGTAGAATGTTATAGTAAATACTTCGCCGTCTATCGTTGTTTGGGCTATAAAGGAACCTTTCGTAGCGTTCAACGCGCCGATGCCTTCAAACCACGTACTTTCGCGAAGTTTTGGTGATCCGAGTGACTTATAACAGGATTCCGACATTAGCGACAGGTCCGCCGCGGTATCAATTATTGCTACGAAATTTTCATTGTCTACGGTTACATCTTTAAGATGTTGTTTACTGATAGAGCGGTTATTTAAGCAGGCGCATACATTTTTCACAACATTTTCGCTACATTTTGCTGCGATATGCCCAAAATTATTGCATTTAAAGCATTTCAAACCTTTTTCCTTCGATGGGCACTGGTTGCTGAGATGAGACTTGCTGACGCAGTTGAAACATCGCCTTCTCGCGGCTGCTTCGTCTTGCTTCGGTTTCTTGTCCGTGGTCTTCATTTTCGTCTTTTCTTCTTTCTTCATGAATTCATATTGTAGGAATTTTTCCTTCAGCTCGCGGATGGTTCTCGCTCCGTATAGGATTGACTTGTTGGCTGCTGCATCCTGGACTCCCTCGATTATATACCGTATGGTGGCTTGCGTTTCCACGTTCGCTTTTGCCGCTGTATCCAGCATTTTGTAGATATATGTTTGAAAACTTTCGTCTTTTTCTCTTCTTCTCGTTGATAATTCCTTGTGTACCGAGTAACTGTCAATTGTCTCGGTGAATTCGGTTATAAGTGCCGTCTTTAAGTTTTTCCACTTTTTTAGGGATCTTTCGAACCTACAAAACAGTCTCGCTGAACCTGTTAACAGCCTCTTTGCATATGCAATTTTTTGTACGCTTGACCATTGGCATAATTCAGCCATCTCGTCAAACTCTTCGATCCAGTGGTGTATGTTTTGCCCATCATCCCCACTAAAATTGTCTAGAGATGCCTCGACATCTTTAAATGTAAGCGGGATCTCATTTCTTTTTTCACTCGTTTTTTGGGTTTGTTTTCGAGGACGAGCTGCCCTCATTGTTTGCTCGGCTTCAGTACCTTCATCCGTGGAGCTTCCGTTTTCGTATTCGTCTTCGTTTTCTGCTTCGTCATAATTGTCGTTTATAGCGTCTTCGTGGTCTTCATCGTCTCTTCCGCGTTCTCTTTCCAGATTAAGAACTGCAGTGAAGTGTTTTATTAGTTCGTTCTTGCTACCTGTTGTCTTAAACTTACGCTTCTTCAATTCTTCTTTAAGCTGGACAACCGTCACTTTGTTCAGCTTATCATCGTCGTTTTGAAAAAACATAGAAATTTGTTCAGCTTCTTGTGACATTTTGCTTGCACACTACTTCTCACTTTATTTATCGTGGTTTATCACACCAGAGGTTTAACACTTTCCGTTATACCGATCCCGGCTGAACCCCTAAAATTATGGGATAGGTTTAAATAAATGATAGAAGATAATATGTAGTAGATAAATAAAGGTGGAAATATATTAAATTGTACAAAACAATTCGCAAACAGATCTTTACAATTCTAGTTCATGTGAACGTTACGATAAGAGAGCGAATTCAAGACTACTCTCATTTTATTTTAGAAATATACATGTTTCATTTTCTTAGTATCAAATATTCGGTAGGAGTAAGACGACATTATAAACTTTAAGTACCCCCTATCACTCATCGTGCTTGCTTACGCACATCGCAGGTACACACCGCACTCGCACACATATAACGGGTACATACAGTACTTACACATCTACAAAAGGTAGGTACGCTCCCCCCCCCAATTACCTGTCACCGGTAGGTAACGCATCACGTGACCATCCGTCGCAAGTAGGTCCGCATCACGTGTTTACCCGATACTACAATTCTATATATAGATATATGGACTATGGGTATGCGAAAGGCCATATTATAAAACTTAGAAATTGTACTGAAAATTTATATTTTTTTAAAAATAAATAATAAAAATCATTATAATATAATTTGAAGTTTGATGTGATGCACCTTCCATGTTTATTAAATATAAATTGTGTGATCCAATGAGGTGCAAGGTGAATAAAAACAAGTCTATTCAATGTATTTGTCGACGTTTCGGCAAGTATCACTTGCCCTTATCAAGACTGTTTATTAAACATAATTACAAATTAACAAATTTTTTAATATAAATACATATGTATATTATAACGAATGATATAATTACCAATTGAAATTTCGGGATTAAATATTCTACAACTTGTTAAAAATTAATAAAGTGGGTGATTGTTTTTAATAATGTCTCGAGGATCTATGTGATTAAGGGATGATGAGTTTTAAGGAGGTGTTTAAAATAAGGTATTGAACTATGGGCAATTTGAAATTACCAGACAATGTTTTATTAAGTTTTCAAATACAAGATACGCGACTTCGATTAGCTCAAAAAGAGAAGAGACGTCCGAACCGGTCGAAGTGCTAATCAAGAACGTTTAATATATTTTTCAAATTTTTACTGGTCCACCACGATCTCCCCTCTTTTTGAACTTTACAATACAATATGTTCTTACAATTATCTTAGTCTAAGTTATTTTTCGAACCTTTTTAAATCGATATTTTACGCCTAGGTTTTTAACGCGAGTAACTTAATATTTCTAAAATCGTTGTTTACAATTTGTTTAATCCTAACAGGCATAAAAAACCTTACCCTGGTAATAGAAAGGAAAAAGCCACGCATATTACAATTCTAAATCGCTAATCTCGGTTTCTTGAGTTACAAGTATAATTCTTTTAATTTACGATATGAAAACATAAACTAACTTCGCTTAAAAATACAATTTTCAAAACGCGTCATACTTATCGTTGATTTATAATATAATACTCATATTTCGCGTAAAGTTCGCTTCTCACGCGGATTTTCGAGTTTATTTCGACTAAATATTTTCCAGGACCAGGACGGCTTGCAACGCATGTGTAAAGACTCGAATTTTATTTATGATAGGCGCGAAACTCTATCTTTTCGAAAGCTTTTTCGTTTTAATTTTTCAAACAACTGCTTATTCATTTGTTCAACTACGCCTCATTTATCTAATCCAAACCGTCGCCCATCAATATGTTCGTCTTTAATTCCCGCAGCCTGATTTCGCGTCGGGGTGTTGTCTAGTGTGGGCATCCTATACAACATCCAACTTGGTGTCCGAATCGCACGTCTGCGATTCTTTTTTCAAGACTCGATGATCTTTCGCATCGAGCCGAGATTGCCGAGCAAATCTCACCAGCGCGTCTCGCTCGTCGTCCCAACGCGCTAGATTTCCGGACCCAAGCCTGCTCGTGGACCACGAAATCAGCCTGTTTTGTCATCATGCTTTTCTTTCGACGTTAATTATAAAGTCGATGGACGTCGGTTCTCCTCCGCGCGCCACTTTTCCCGAGACACGCAAATCTATATCAGAATTATCGCATACACGAAAACGAGAGAGATGGAAAAAGGGAAAATCGTATGTGTATGAGCGAGAATGCACGAAAGCGAGAGAGATAGAGCGAGAATGTATGTATGTAAGACAGAGAGAGAGAGAGAGTGTATGTATGTAAGACGGAGAGAGAGAGAGAGAGTGTATGTATGTAAGATAGGGAGAGAGAGAGAGAGAGAGAGAGAGAGTATATGTATGCAAGATAGAGAGAGAGAGAGTATATGTATGTAAGATAGAGAGAGAGAGAGAGAGAGTGTATATGTATGTAGGCTAGAGAGAGAGAGAGAGAATGTATGTACATAAGATAGACAAAGAAAGAGAATGTATATGAAAAAGATACATCGCGAGATCATCGCGTATCCGCACATACGCATATATGTTCGCATCTTCGCCGCGTATGCATTTTTGTTGTTACAAATTTAATTATTTAAACTATTCCGCTGTTCTAAGCCTTTGCGGATATCCGGAGTTTAGGAGGGTGAGGAGTGTGCTTAGTGCCCTTTGGGTTCGGGGCCCGGCCGGCCGTCCCCCCTGTCCCCGGCCCGCCGCCCATCCCTACGGTCAACTTTGACCCACAGCTGGATCCGTCGGCCGATTTTCCGCCAACTCCTCTCCTTCCACTCGCCCTAATACCTATTTAGGATTTTTGTCCCAAATTGTTGTTAACTTTTTTCGCATGTCGTTAACACAACTTATTAGTCGTAACGTCAGGTGTAGACTGTAAACAAACTTAAATCATATGTCCTAAATATATACTTAATTTGACGTCACACTCAATGCCATATTGTTGTGATTCGTCATATTATTAAGGATCATATGATATTTGTTATTGAGATTTTGTGTGTCCTCTTTTCTATTTATTGTATAATTGTTGATTTTAATGTAAATCATTTCAGAAATTAATCGTTTTTTGTAATTATTCTCATAGTCAAGAATGTCTACATTATCCCAATCAATCACGTGTCCTTTATCTCGTGCATGGGCTGCGACAACAGATGTGTGATTGTTTCTTTTTTATGCTCATTAATTCTTGTTTTTAAGTTTCTTTTTGTTTCACCAACATACACTGAAGAGCAATCTTTACATTTTATTTTATATACAATGTTAGTTTTTTCTTCTTTAATCGTAACGTCTTTTCTTTTTTGAATAACAGAATTAAGTTTTTTATTAATGTTGAAACGGATTGTTATTATTGCCGGGAATAACTCAGGGGGGAATCGGGGTTCGAGGTTTTTGGTGAAGTAACGGGGTTCAAAGAAATTACTGAGGGACTTTAATCACAAATGAAATTTAATTAATAAAGTTAAAAAAAAAATATACATATAACATTTCGTAAACTTAACCTAGGTACATACAAAAATAAAGTATATCGGCGGTAAAAATTTCGCTTACAATACTTACGCGGTAAAAATCTTCGTTCGTATTAATTACGCGGTAAAAATTTCGCTTACAATATTTGCGCGGTAAAAATCTTCGATCGCGGTAAAAAATTTCGATTTTTGTAAACTTACGAAGTAAAAAATTCCGTCCCGCAAATTTACGCGATAAAAATTTCGGTTTCGTAAATTTACGAAACGAAAATTTCGTTCCGCAAATTTACACGATAAAAATTTCGGCTGGCGGGCGCCAGGGGGCGGTGCGGTTGCCGGGGCCTGTTCGGGCTGGGCCTCAGTCGGCCGGTGGAGCTCCGCGCGGCCGGTCGAAATTTTTCGCCCCTCTGCCGGACGGTCCAGCGAGCCTGGATATTTGTCCGCTTGGGGGCGTAGTTTCGCCGTTCCCGCGCTGGTGCTCCGTCAGTTCGACGGTGGCGGTCGTCCGAGCCGGACCTTTCAAGGCGTTCGACAGCCGTCGATGGCAGCGAGCCCCCAGTGATCCTGGGAGTCCGTCGGGGCGTCGACGCCGGTTTCCTTCGGCGGGGCAGTCGGCCTCCTGTCTCTTCCTCTACAGTCACCCTTCAGAGATCCTGGAGGGTCATCGGAAGGCGACACGTCAGTCGACTACGACCTTGTATCTCGTGCGGTTGAATTTATGTGTTGCTCGACGGAGCGGCGGTCTCCGTCGAGCGCCGAGTGCTAGTGATGGTGGGGCGCTCGGAAGGTGCGCGGAGCATCCTCGTGGCTGCGCGGGTGACAGCTGGTGGGGCAGTTGCCCGGGTGGGGATGTGATGATGGTGGGGTTACGGTGTCTGTGCGGGATTGTGGTGGCGGTGTTGGACTGCAATAATAAAAATAATAACAGGTTTGACGATTTCCGTACCATAGCATTTCCATATACCGAAAAATATTTTTCGGAATATGCGACAAAATTTAAAAAATACGGAATAAAACTAATCCCGAACATTAATAAAAAACTTAATTCTGTTATTCAAAAAAGAAAAGACGTTACGATTAAAGAAGAAAAAACTAACATTGTATATAAAATAAAATGTAAAGATTGCTCTTCAGTGTATGTTGGTGAAACAAAAAGAAACTTAAAAACAAGAATTAATGAGCATAAAAAAGACAACAATCACACATCTGTTGTCGCAGCCCATGCACGAGATAAAGGACACGTGATTGATTGGGATAATATAGACATTCTTGACTATGAGAATAATTACAAAAAACGATTAATTTCTGAAATGATTTACATTAAAATCAACAATTATACAATAAATAGAAAAGAGGACACACAAAATCTCAATAACAAATATCATATGATCCTCAATAATATGATGAATCACAACAATATGGCGTAGAGTGTGACGTCAAATTAAGTATATATTGAGGACATATGATTTAAGTTTGTTTACAGTCTACACCTGACGTTACGACTAATAAGTTGTAGAATATTTAATCCCGAAATTTCAATTGGTAATTATATCATTCGTTATAATATACATATGCATTTATATTAAAAAATTTGTTAATTTGGAATTATGTTTAATAAACAATCTTGATAACGGCAAGTGATACTTGCCGAAACGTCGACAAATACATTGAATAGACTTGTTTTTATTCACCTTGCACCTCATTGGATCACACAATTCATATTTAATTATAATATAATGTTTAATATTTTTTATTAAATATTTTTGAATAAATATATAATTATAATTGAGTAACATAGTTGAAATTGTTGTTCCGTAACACTAACTTTTTATTTTAATTTTTACATGTGCATTAATACATTTTACACATTTTTGAGAAAATATTTTTTTACTGTTATACGCCTTCGGAAAACAACAACACAAATATGTATGCCGGATTACCCATACAAATTCATGAAAAAGGATATAAAGCATGATTTTTAAATGTTTTCTTTCATATTTATTTATATTTTCATAATTTAAGAGGATAAATGTAAGAAAGCCCTACGCTTATTCACTCACGACTGCAATTTGTAATAGAAAGGGGTGAAGTAATACTCGAATAACTATTAAAGACAGTATTTAATGAATAGTAGCTAATTTTTATTCAAGATATTTGTAAACAACGACTGTCATTGCCGAAAGCCAGGCTAAATCTGACCATCTTCCCCCGCATTGCAATGCATCTTCCCCGCCCGTACAGGTAGTTTCCCGACAAATCCCGTGCAGCTGTTGCACTTTCTCCTTTATTGCTGACTTTTCGGCTAAGCGACGGCATCCAAAAAATCCGTCGCTTACATAAATAAGTTTTTTCATTGAATATAAATATATGTAATAAAATTACATATAATTAATGAAAAAATAAAATATCAAATATTGAAGGTGTAGGGCGTTAATTTTTATAGTTTCGATTAGGCCAGCTTTATTTGTTGCCGCTTTTTCCACTTAATCTTGGAACCTCTTAGTTTCATCTTTATTATTTTAGCTAGTTTCCATTTACAATTCGCGGAGATGTACCTGTAATGTATTTATTTTACAAAATTATCAAAAATAGATAAGGAAATGTTACTTTCAATAATTATTTAAAATATTTAAAATAATTTAAAACGTCATCAGTCTAGTCAAATCTATGTACTGAGTATTTAATACATGCATACCATTTGACTGTTTACAGATGTGGATTCATGTAAATTTAGCGCTTTCTGTAGTTATGATCTCAGTCTAAGATTTTATCATTGTCCCAGTCAATAGTATGTTCATTGGTTTGTGAGAGAATTTTATCATGGAATGATACAAATGGTGATCTTTTTTATTATACCTTTTTTAATTCCACGTTTAAAATATTTTAAAATGACTTATTTTTGACCCATATTTTATATATAAATAGTTAATTTTTGTTTAAATAGATTTTAAATCTCTAAAAAATTTGTTTTCATATGCCATTTCACACCAGAGGCGCTTGTAGCTATTCATAAGCCCGAGTGAAAAAGGAATAAGATTTTGTTGCCAGATGTTTAACATTGAAATTGACTTTCTCTTAATCTCTATTCTATAGAGCTAATATGCTTATGTCTGTTTTTAATATATTCTAAAGTATGTATATATCAGGAGGCGAGTCAACTGTATATGAAAGAACTGGCAATAAACGCAGTAAACAGGCCACAGAAAGGTTGTGTCGTACAAAAAAGTACTCGCATCATAATAACTAGAACATTTTGAAATTTTATAATAATTACACATAATTAAATACTATATTATTGTATTCAATTTGAAAAAATAATTTTTTTTTTTGGTAACAATTTATATAGATTTAATAGAATGAGATCACCCCATATGTCCTTTTTCGTGAGTCGGTACTGGTGACCTGGTAATTTGTTTACATTATTATTTCTTAAAGAATTGTAGCTAAAGTACAGATTTTTAGCTTATAGCAGTTTTAAAAACTCTTTTTAGAAGAGTGTGGATAATTCATTTCGCTCTCTGTTTAAAATGTGGGTGTATTTTCAGTTTCTGGTACAGTTAATAAGTGTTAATTATAAAGTAATTTTACATATAAATTTTAAAGTCATTTTATATATATATATTTTAAAGTAATTAAAATTTATAAATATTAATAACTAAATATACATAATGAGATTTTAAAATGAAGACAACAATTTTTATAGGTATGTTGATAAACTAATTAGTAGATGTATTTGAATAAAAAGGATATATTTTATTTATTAAAATAATGATTTATTTACCATATATAAAATTTAATTTTAATGTAAAATTAAAGTTTGTATGTGTATATTTTTTATATAATTATAAATTTAAATTTTAACTTTATACGTGGTAAATAAATCATGATTTTTAATTTAAACTTTAATGCTATAATAAATATAATTTTATCTTAGACCATTAAAAATATAAAATCTCATTTGAATCATTTGAATTCAATTTTCAGGGTAAACATTTGTTGAAATGTGGCAGTGAAAATATCTTCTTTCTGTCTCGCACTTAAAAGTATTTGAGCAATCTCTGAAGTGTCCGTGGCCCGAACTAAATTTTTTTATAAGTGCTTTAAAACCTATTGAAAAAAAGGCTACTAACACATGTACGAAGCACGAGTGTATTCCCTACGAGGGACATGTACATGTACAGTTAGTGTTTTATTCAATAGGTTTTAAAACACTTATAAAATATATCAACTTATCCCACGAACTTTGTGAGGTTGGCAAAGAAGCTATAGGTGCGAGAGAGAAAGAGAAGATTTCTCTCACTATGAAACTACTGTTATTAAATTTGATCATTACGATGTACTTTTCAATTTTAAATATATTACAGTGCTACTCCTTATTGTTGATCTCCCAATAATCTCCTCCTCATAGGTATTATTTGCACCATTTTTTATTTTTATTTCTAAAAATAAAAGTCACTTTAGAATTTTCTCAGTCACTTTAACATTAATTAACAATATATAAATTTATATTAACAGTTCCTTAGCTATTCATGTTCTTCTTGAAAGAGTTTTTAAAATTGTTATAAGCTTAAAATGTGTTCTCTGGCTAGATTTCTTTGAAAAACAATAAAGAAAACACATGAACCGACTAAACAGTGCCGGAACACGAAAAGGGACATGCGGGGTGATCTCATTTTACTAAATTTGTTTAAATTTTACTAACATTAAAGAAAAATCAATTTTTATATTGAATCCAATAATATGGTTTATAATTATGTATAATTATTATAAAATTTAAAAAATTTTAAATTATATTGGAGCGGTCACTTTCTTTTACGTCACACACCTTGCTTGGCCCGTCAGCTGCGTTTGTCACCAGTTCTCTCATATACAGCGGACCCCCCTACCCTGTTGCTTACGCTTAACCTGAAGATTAACCATATCTTATTGTCTGGTCTATGGTGTATATCTTAGTATCTGTTTTATGGTATATATTCAAATAAGGGAAAATGGGTTATAAATTAAAATAAATAATCGTTGAACAATTATGGAAAAAAAGCTAATTAATTTAAAAAGGTGTGACGGTCAGGTCTCGATTCACAATACCTTTAGGGATGTATCGGTCCAGGCGACGATAGTCACACATGTAAATGCGAACTTTAGGTTAAGACCGTAACAACAGCTCTTGTTACCGAAAAATGACAAGTTGCTGACATAAAACATACGTAAACAAAAAGATTTAAATTCAAAAAAAGAATAATATTAGATAATAAAGAAACATGTAATAACAATAATAATTGTAATGGTCACCAATCATCCTTTATTTAATTGTTAAATTATAATCTATGTAACGATTACAAATGTGCATATTGCCAAAATGCGCAGAGCAATAAAATAATAAAAATATCAGAAGGAGGGACGAGGCGTCATGATGCTTGCAAGTCGACGCTTGCGACAGACTGACGCTATCCTCCGTAGTGTACACATCCTTGAATAAACATTCTTACTTTGCATAAAATTACAAGTGTTCGATTGTTTAAGCAAGCTCCTTCCTACTACTCCTCCTCAAATTCACCACCCCCACGCCAGCCTACGAACTTTCGAATTTCCAAAAAAAAAAAAATATAGACAGGTAGATCTTCAAATGCACCCTCCGAAAAAACTATTTTTTTTAACTGCACCCCCCTTAGATTTTGAGAAAAAAATTCATAAAGATTTTGAACAACAAAAATTTTGTATTCGCGATAACTCGATCAATACTCAATATTTTCGATCAATTTTTTTTTTAAACAAATGCACCCTCGCCCAAATTAATTGCACCCCCTCTAAATTTTTAATTTAAATTATATTTATAATAAAAAACTATAAAAACTCTTAGGCCATGAACTAAAGCCAAAGCGCATGCGTGAACAATCCCAACACGATGACAAGGAAATTTGAATTTAAATAAATAAACTAAACCAATCAATCAACTAAAAATTGTGCAAATTAATAATAAATAATCCACAAACAAGGAAAAAAAAATTATAATGGTAAAAAGAATATCTAATTGTCGATACGCAAGCAAAAGATGGACAAATAACACTAAAATATTAAAAATACTTTTTTTTTAATAAAATATAAACCAATTAATGCATCAAGGTAAATCTTCGTAGGCTGGCTCTTCGATACTTTACCTACACGATAAAATAACTTTCATCAAATGCACCCTCATGATTTTCGAGAAAAATCGAAATTTTATATCATCAAAAAAAATTTTTTTTTATTTAATATATAGAAAACTAGACCAGCTAGCCACGTCATTTTTTTTTAAACAAATGCACCTTTTTTGTACTATAAAATTTAATTTTTTCAAGAATATCGCTCGAATATTCAATTAAATAATGCAAAATTATTGCAGAATGCATATGTACTGTAATAAAAGAATTATCAGTGCCACTAGCGGTCAAAATGAAACTAGTAATACTTTTAAAGAGAAAAGCAAATATTTATATTTCTTTTTTTTTATTTATTAACTAACAAATAAAAACAATTGAATCAAACAACAACAATTTTATTCCACGACATCATAGCAAATACAGGTGGGATACTTGATAATTTTTATTTGTAAAACATCTACATATGTAACATCTGCGCCAAAGTTTCAGTCATTGGAAAAAGTACAAATACTGGTTTTTTAAAAAATGTATACCTGTAATTTAAACCGAATGTGTTAATATAACTTTTGTTGTATTAAAACACAATTTTTAATGTTTCGTAATAGGTTGTACAATGAATAAAATTTCTTTACCTATTTAATTGTTATTAACATTTTAGTTCATTTTATGTTCCTTTGTATTCTAATATCCCATTATTCTAACTCTTGATATTCTGCAAAAAAAAATGTCAATTAATGATATGTGTATAGTATAAATGTTTCATGATTTAGAAATTGTTTTGTCTAGTATTATTATATTAAACTTATAATTTATATAGTTGGTGGATAATGTTGCTTTATCAACATACCATCATGAAGTTGCTTCTTTTACACTTTCATTGGATCTGAAAAGTAAAAAATATAATTATTAGTATTAGAATAAAAGCACATTTATAAGCAAAAAAGCAAAATTTCAGCTTTCATAAAAGTACAAATACATTTTTTTTTAAATGGATATCTATAAATTAAACCAAATTTGTTAATGTAAATTTTGTTGTTTTTACAAGCAATTTGTTAAGGATTTTTAATAGAATGTATAATGAATAAATTTTCATTACCTATTTAATTGTTATTTATATTTTAGTTCCTTTTATTGTAATATTCCATTAATCTAGGTCTTGGTAATTTGTAGAAAAATGATTGTAAAAAAAAATATATTTATAGTAATAATGTTGCTGGATTTAGAAAATTTTTTTGCCTATTTTTATTATATTAAACTTATATTGTATATAGTAAAGTATATTTTATATAGTAGATAATGTTGCTTTAAAAATATAGCATCATAAATTTGTTTCCTTTTTACTTTGATTGAGTCTGAAAAGTAAAAAATAAAAATATTATTATATGAAAAAAACAAAATTATGATTTTTTGAGTTTTGAAACATACATTGGCAAATTGAAGAATACTACTTTATATTTGTGGAGCAGGCTTTGATGATGACAGTTTGATCAGTTATTCTTCAGTCTGAAAAATAAAGAATTCTAATATTATTATATGGAAAACACAAAATTATGATTTTTTGAGTTTTGAAACATACATTGGCGAATTGAAGAATACTACTTTATATTTGTGGAGCAGGCTTTGACAGTGAAAGATTGTTATGTTATTCTTCAGTCTGAAAAATAAAGAAAAAAAACAAATATTAATATTAGAATAAAAGCAAAATTATAAGCAAGAAAGCAATATTTCATCCTTCAAAAAAGTGCAAACACTTGTTTTTGTAATAAAATGGATATCTGTAATTTAAACCAAATGTGTTAATTTAGTTCGTTTTGTTGTATTTACAAACAATTTTTAATTATTTTTAATAGATTGTATAATAAATAAATTTTCTTTACCTATTAAATTGTTATTTATATTTTAATTGCTTTCCTTTTTTTATTGTGATGTCCCATAAACCTTGTTCTTGGTAATCTGCAAAAAAAATGATTTGTAATTGAATGTATGTTCTATATAATAGAATTATGTTTTTAACAATATTTTTTTAGCATTTTTTTTCTTGTTTTTTAATAAACTTAGCATAATTTATTGAACTAGTTTTTTGTTTAGGATCAATTAATTTCGTATGTAATGTTATAGTATTGACTTCATTTTGAATAATGTTTTAGACTTTTTAAATATAAATAAACAATTGATTTTTTATTTAATTTTTCAATTTTTTCTAGGTTTTTAAATTAATTTTTCGAGATGACAGCATTTAGTACTATCCATTGTTAAGAATTTATGATTTAAATTCCCAGTCTAATAATTAAATCTGTTAAACAAAGAAACGATTTTCTTTTGTTTTTTCTAACCGAACAAAGAATTGCGCCAAATTTTTTAAATTATTGAACATTGTTAGTTGGTTACAACTAGTTCTTAATTTTATATAAAAAATTTTTAATATTGTACATGTATTAATGTATTATTATTAAATAATATTTAAAATTATATTCATAAGTGCAAATTATTTTATAAGTTTTAATTAATACATTTATTTTTTGAGAACATTTATTTTGCAGTTAAAGTGTATTGATTAATAATAATTTTTTCTTTGTGTTAAAGCGTATTTTATAAATATTAATTATTTGTGTAATTGTATTAGTGCAGTGAAATTGTGCTGAAAATATTTTATTTTTGTTTTAAATATTTTCATTTTCTTATACACTTATATATATTTAAAAAAAATATTTATTAATAAAATTAAAATGGGTGGACCAACAGCAAGTGTTTCCACTAATGAACTGTTGAAAGCAATTTTAAATTTTGAATTATATTTGAATGATAAGTTAAAAAATAAAAATGATTGTGTATGATTAAATATATGCAAGTTTTTTAATATGCGTATTAAACCAATGAATTTATATTTAAGAGTTAAACAAGACAGGCAGAACTTATTAACAAATTATAGAAAAATGAAAGGAATAACAAATTGTGTTTTAATACAACAAAAGTTATATTAACACATTCGGTTTAAATTACAGGTATACATTTTTTAAAAAACCAGTATTTGTACTTTTTCCAATGGCTGAAACCACGGGGGGTCAACTCTAAATGGGAGAGCTGGCGACAATCGTAGCAGACGAACCACTTTCATGTCGTGACGCAAAAAAAAAGTGCCCACGATATAATAATTTGAAAATTTTTTTATTTTATATTAACAACGTATACTTTTGTTTAAAATTCTTTTGTTCAATTTAAAAACTAATTTTTATTTACTATCATTACTATTAGTAACAATTTAGACAAATGTAGCAAAATAAAGTCACCCCATATGTTCCTTTTCGTGTGCCGATACTGGTAATCCGGTACATGTGTTTACATTATTGTTTTTCAAACTCTTGTAGTCGAGAACAGAATTCGAGTTTTTAGTAGTTACAAAATTTCTTTGTAGATAAAGCTGAAAAATTCATTTATTCGGGTGCAACGGATATAAATTAATTTCTAAGTAAATATTAATGTAAATAAACATATTATTAATTAATGTTTGTCATAAAGATAGTGTGAATTAATTTTGAAGTGATTTTTATTTTATTCAATAAAAATAAGGAGTGATGCGAATCAACAAATTGTCAAATTAAGTAGTTGTATTTTCATGGTGGGAGAAATATGCTCTGTCTCTCTCGCACTTATAGGTTCTCTGATGATCTCTAAAGATGCTGTGTCCCGAGTTAAAAATTTGTATAAGTGCTTTAAAATCTATTTAAAAAAAATGCTAAGTGTACATATACGAAGCTCGAGGGAATATATTCTTGCTTCATACATGTAGTGGTAGCGTTTTTTTTAAATAGGTTTTAAGGCACTTATAAAAAATTTTAGTACGAGCCACGGCCTTTTCAGAGGTCGCTGGTGTTTCTATATGTGCGAGAGAGAGAGAGAAGATATTTCTGCCGCCATGTTTGTCGCCACAGTTTAACACAGGACCTAGCGTTCTCTTAGTGTCTGTTCTGTGGCTGAAACTTTGGCGCAGATGTTACATATGCAGATGTTTTACAAATAAAAATTATCAAGTATCCCACCTGTATTTGCTATGATGTCGTGGAATAAAATTGTTGTTGTTTGATTCAATTGTTTTTATTTGTTAGTTAATAAATAAAAAAAAAAAATATAAATATTTGCTTTTCTCTTTAAAAGTATTACTAGTTTCATTTTGACCGCTAGTGGCGCTGATAATTCTTTTATTACAGTACAAATGCATTCTGCAATAATTTTGCATTATTTAATTGAATATTCGAGCGATATTCTTGAAAAAATTAAATTTTATAGTACAAAAAAGGTGCATTTGTTTAAAAAAAAAATGACGTGGCTAGCTGGTCTAGTTTTTCAGATATTAAATAAAAAAAAATTTTTTTGATGATATAAAATTTCGATTTTTCTCGAAAATCAGGAGGGTGCATTTGATGAAAGTTATTTTATCGTGTAGGTAAAGTATCGAAGAGCCAGCCTACGAAGATTTACCTTGATGCATTAATTGGTTCATATTTTATTAAAAAAAAAGTATTTTTAATATTTTAGTGTTATTTATCCATCTTTTGCTTGCGTATCGACAATTAGATATTCTTTTTACCATTATAATTTTTTTTTCCTTGTTTGTGGATTATTAATTATTAATTTGCACAATTTTTAGTTGATTGATTGGTTTAGTTTATTTATTTAAATTCAAATTTCCTTGTCATCGTGTTGGGATTGTTCACGCATGCGCTTTGGCTTTAGTTCATGGCCTAAGAGTTTTTATAGTTTTTTTATTATAAATATAATTTAAATTAAAAATTTAGAAGGGGTGCAATTAATTTGGGCGAGGGTGCATTTGTTTAAAAAAAAAATTGATCGAAAATATTGAGTATTGATCGAGTTATCGCGAATACAAAATTTTTGTTGTTCAAAATCTTTATGAATTTTTTTCTCAAAATCTAAGGGGGGTGCAGTTAAAAAAAATAGTTTTTTCGGAGGGTGCATTTGAAGATCTACCTGTCCATATTTTTTTTTTTTGGAAATTCGAAAGTTCGTAGGCTGCCGTGGGGGTGGTCTAAAATTCAAACTCGCGCTGTAACCCAACTCCAATACATTTTGGAGCAAGCCTTAGTGTTCGACTGCTAATCTTCTTTGATTTCTTCCAGGGTACTGCAGGACCATTACAAAGGCTGTATACAAAAAATGAAACATTGATTGATCTCTTATTGCTTTTATAATACTTTTAACAATTGTTTTTCAATGAAATGCGACTTCATTTGAGGTTTATTATTTATCTCATTAAAGTAGATGAAAATATATACATTACATTTAAATATGTAAACATATATAATATGTATTATACAGTATAAAATTGTAGCATTTAAACAATATTGTATTAATTCATGAGCATAAACAAATAAAATTTTGAAAATTTAAATTTTATTAAATCTTTTAAATTTACATCTGATATTAGTATCTTAGTGAAGTTTAAATCATGATTTAATCTCAATTTGATGGGGCATTATTTTATGCTAATATAAAATTAAATCATGTTTTATAAATTGATGTATTATAGTATATTTGAACTATTGCTTGATAATAATAATTATTGAAATAAAATTCCTTTACTTTTTAAATTTAATAAAAAAATTGAGTTTTTTTTTCTTTTTGTTTTGTAAATAAATGTTCATAGTTAATAATTTTAGTTTTCTTATTCAGATTTTGTTTCATTAAAAGAAAATGAGAATAACATAACCATAAAAATTACTTGAATTATTATAGAAAAAAGAATTTTTTTGCAGTATAATTTATTTATCATAAAAAACAAATACATATGTAGTTTTAATGAGCTTTAGGTTTTGCTGATTTTACTTTCTTTAATTTTTTAAGGCCATTAATATTTGTTTTTAATAAATTCCAATAAGCCTGCTGAAATTTATTTACATCCTTAGAATGAATCTGAAATTAAAATAAACGTCTATACATTAATTCTAATACGTCTATACATTAATTGTAATAAATAAGTAAAAAGCAATATTTAAATTTATTTTTAATGATAAATATAAATATAATATTTATAAAATATTCAAATTTTAAATTTTTGAGTTGATATGATATGTATATATACATGTATATTAAGTAAAACTTTACTATTTGTGTATTTAAATTATTTTATGTTTTCAATAAATTATATTATTTATAATACTCACAACTGTAGAAAGTTTCTTGGACTTATGTATAGCTCGCACTAAACAAAAATATTCAGATGGTAGTGGAAGAGGTGCTCGACCCGATCTTGGTTGAGGTTTATTGTGCCCATTGACTAAAAAAATTATTTGATTTACAATATTGATTACGTATTAATTTATTAAACAAGTTTTTACTTACACCTCTTTATAGTCAGTGATACAGAGCCATTTGATCGTGATTTTTCAAAGAGTTTATTAAGCTCCAATAAAAACTATAAAGAAAAATATTTTTAAATCCAATATACAAAATATAAAAATTATATTCAAATTACCGAATCATTTTCTAATAAAACCATTCCGAAAATATAGCATATGTTAATATTCTTCACAATGTATATTATTTAATTAAAACATACAAAAGAGTAAAGGATTTCTGTTTTTTGAGGTTAAATTTATTGTATAATACGTATCTTCTTTTAATACTTACATTTTAGACGTACTGATAAATTAAAAAATAATTTATTAAAGTATAAAATAAAATAGTAAATTAAAAAAATAAATATTACATATTTGATTATTTAGTTTTTTTTAAATAATTGGAAATAATTTTTTTTACGTTATTAAAATACTTTAAAATTAAAAAATAATTCAATTCATTATCAAAGTAAATGTGTAAATTTAAATAAATTTAAAAATGAGTGAATTTTTATGTGTTAAAATAAAAATAAGCAACCGATGTGATTTTTTTTATAAAAATTCACTTAAGGTCGAAGGAAATGATTTAAATTTATTAATTTCTAATTTAAAATCTATTCAACAAACATCTAATGAGATTTTATCAGAGCTTGTTCGAGTCGAACAAAGAACTAATCAAGGTTAGTTGATAATTATTTTTAAACAATTTTATTAGTATACTATTTTTTGCTCAAATAATATTTTTATTTTCTTTAGATAAACATTCATCTGATAACGAATCAAAAGAGGATGATATTTTAAATGAATGTGATGAAAATACGAGACAAAAAACATAAATACTAGCAAGAAATATATCCAATACTTATATTGTACATTTTTTCATAAATAAAAAATACTTATAATCTTAAAAACGTAAATCTATTTTTGAAAACATTTTTTTTTTTAGAAATACTTAAGATTAAGATTCGCAATTCGTGAGCTGCAATTATACGTGAATGTCAGTTAACTACAATATATACGTAAATGTAAACAAAAATTAGCATAAAAAAAGACTTGCATAATACCGAAATCATCATTTGATTGGTAATAAATATAGTTAATATTTAATAAATTAAAAAATTATTACTAAGTATTTTACGGTTATAAATGAATTACGTGAAATTAAATAATCACGTTTCTAACCTTATTTATATAAAACTACAATAAATTAATTTATAAAAAAATTATTTAATTTAATATTTCAAGCACCAATTTGACATATCCCCATATATTTATAGATGAAAAATGTCGACAACTTTATCAAATCAAGCTCAAATTCGATACGTAATCGAATGGTTCCAAGAATGGTCAGAAATGCAAAGAGACGATTTCGTAGGAATATTATTAGAAGGATGTAGTTCTTCGAGTCTTGTAAATGGCTTACTCACTGGTATTGAAAATCTTGGAAAAGAAAATTCAAATAGACCACCGAGTCTTTTTCAGTGTCGTATTAAATTATTTCGAGAATGGAGTCAAAATTGGTCAGAACAAGAAAAGGAAACAATTGTAACATCAATAAAACATATGGATCCCAATTTTGCAGAGAAATATGAGCAAAGGTTAATTGAACCTAATGATGGAGGAAAATTAGATCAAGAAAAAGATTCTTAAAAAATTGAGACTATTATATTTTGTATAAAAAATAGAACATCTTTTCAAATGAAAAATAAGTAAAAAAAAGTGAGAGAACGAGAACAGTTATTTTTGTGATCAATATATATGTTCCATGAGCTAATGAGAGATAGCACTTGTTGGCATCTATCTAGTCTGTCACTGGTTTTTATTGTTCATCAAACATTCCACTGCGACAGTACTTCGTAAGATCATAATTATGTATTATTTATTATTTTATTTTTTATACCTTCATTCATATTGTTCACTTTTGATACACTGGTAGAAAATTTATTTTTAAAAAATCTGCAAATATTGTACTGTAAAGTTTGTTTTGTAATGTGGTAACAAAAATATTGTAATAATAATTTTACACAATAAAATTCATGTGACTTTATAAAATTACAATAAATTAGTATTATTATTATTACTATGTTTACAACAACTTTTCACCAGTGTGTAGATATATTTAAAATAAGTAATACATAAATATCAGTATAAATTTAACCTCGCAAAATCATTACTCATAAACATAATCATTATTGTTATTTCATGTATTACATATCACAAATTTGTACTATAATTTGATAATTACTTGCCAATTTCAATAATACATCATTATATATTTAGGCAGTTACATTATAATTGAGTAATTGTTATTTTATTATAGTATAAATATTGTCTTTTTAATTGTTTTTAATATAATGTATTTAACTTCACAATAAGATATACATTAAGATATATGTTAAATTACATTATGCAATATGAAGTAAAATTTATAATAATATTTGTGCATATTGAATAAATAAAGAACAAGCATCATTTAATATAGAAAGAGATATATCCTATTATATTTAAATACAATAAAAGCTAAATATAAGGCTAAAATGTTGATAATTTCCCTTTTTTTTATAACGTTGACATTTTATTTTTATTTATAAGGAATTTTGTGTTTGTTTTAACCATTTTGTACAAATTGATCTAATAGCATTCTGACCTAATCTATCTGCTTCCTTTAAAATTTTTTTAATATCTTGAGATCTTTGATATTTTACAGCTAGAAGGTAGGCAGCTTTCAGTTGCTTACCTTCAATATATGAACTTATCTATACAAAGTAATAATAATTTTATTAAAATTACAACTATATATTTAATAAATTATTTTAAGACAGATACCTTAAGTTCAACATCATTGATCAATCTTATTAGAGAATCTATACGATCTTTAAAATCTGAATTTGATGTAATTTGAGATTTTTGTAAAAGAAGTTTTATGCAGTGTGATAAAACGCGATCAGATATAGCTTGAGAGTCTGGTGCACCAGAACTTCGACAACATTTGATAAGCTGTTCTATTGATCCTATTTTTTTTTCTAAAGCTAATACATGACCAGCTAAAGAATATACTTTCTGTGGACGTAGATTATAATCTGCAATAAAAAAAAGAAAAAAAAAAAAAAAAATAATAATTAAAAATGAATATAAGATGTTAAAAATATGTAAGTAAAAAAAATTTATTATAACTGTTGATTTATATATTTTTGTTTCCTTTTTCAAATAGTAATTCTACATATTTTATCATTTTTAATCAATACAAAACAAATTAATTATTATTGATCAATCAAAAATAAGACTTTGTAATTAAAAATTTCTTTAAAACTTTGTTTTCATAATAATTTTTTTATTGGAAAACAAATAATATTTTTCATACATTAAATTAATTATAAAAAAATTAAAAAAATATATCAACACAATGATATACAACTAAAATGTACAAATTAAAAGCATAATCAGAATTAAATGTGATATTTATTTTAAAATCAAATTTGGATATGTATAAACACTTTTATATAAATATTTAAACAATTAATTACTTTAAATACATTATTTTCAATATATTTAATTATAATAAAAATATAACCAGATTTTATTATACTTATTTAATATTTATTGAAATAGAATATTTTTAATATTATTTATGATTAAATTAATATAATAAATTTTATTTGTATATATCATTGTGTAATATTTAATTTTACCTATTTTTATAAGAAACTTAGTTGAAATAAAATATTAGTAAACATAATATATTAATATTTTTAATAATTATTTTCTTAGAATATATCATTTTTTATATTAAATTTTATTATTCTACAATTTTAATGATTTAAAAATAATATTAATTTATGAAATATAATTTATTAGTATTATATAAAAGTACCATAAAGCTGTAAATAAATAAAATATTTGAGTGATCGAAACTCATAATAAAAACCTTGCATTATTCTGAAAGCAATCCAAAACCTTCTTCAGCATCTCTACCGCATAATATAGCTAATACAGCAAGACGAGTTTTTTGTCGTTGATTGCCAAATAAAGTCGGTAATTCTTCAGAATGTGTATTTTCTGTATCCATATCAATTAAGTGTTTTAAATATGGATTTATAAATCGACCTTCTTTTTCGGCATTGCCTAAGAATTTAACTATTTCTAACTGCCTCGATATCGTATTCATGTGCTTGTCGATTTCTGAGGCTTGCATCTCCATTGTAAGACCACTGTATAAATTATTATGAAGTGAATTAATACTTTTTTTTCTTTTTTTATTTAAGCTTTCAATATTTAATTCGGTCTCTAAATGTTTCTGAGCGTCAACAAGAAAATGAGACTTAAATGACAATTCAGTATAATTCTTTGCATCATTTTTATAAAACCGAATACATGTCATTGCTGCTCTAATAAAGTCTTTCATAAATAATTGCAAATGATAAAGGGTGTGAAGAAATTTCTTTTTATCGAGACTGTGACATGTATAAACTAAATATTTTTTCCAGATCAAAAGACTAGCATCATCAGCTCGTAAAGCACAAAACAATTTATCAATGTTACCCATATTTAAACATTGTAAATATACTGCATTGAAAAAAAGTTCAGGTTCGACATTATTTTCTAATATAAACGCTAAACACTTGGTAAATTCTTCGTGTTTCACAAAAAATTCAAGTATAGAATTAAAACTTCCATAAGTAAGAAGATAATATAGACTTTCTTTGTAATATATACTATGAGAATTCCAATTGCGAATAAATGAGCATTGATTTTGGCTTATTGCTTTTAAGCTATTAAGCGTAATTAAGATTTCTTGAGCGGTATTTGAATTTAATTGAAGTAAATTTTGCGACTGTTCGGAATTCAACTGACTCTGATTTTCTAAAATTTGTAGGATTTCAACAAGCAAAGGTGGATCTTTAATTGGTCGATTTTTAATTGGTTGACGTTTACGATTGAAAGAATCGTTTTTAATATCTTCAATATTTTTTTGTTTTTGAATATCTGATGAATTTTCAAAATTTTTTTCATTATTATCAGTATCTGGATAGGATACAAGTACCCAATCATCAAAATTTTCATGTAAAAGTTTTTCTAAACAATGAGTAAATTTTGTTCTTGCATGGTCCAAAAAACCAACCTATAAATTAAAAATATCTTTTAAATTAATTTTAATACGTTTCGAAATAATATTTAAAAATTATTTTTCTTTTTTTTTTAAATCAACTTTTTATGTTCTAAATATTGAGTTGAAGTTCAAAAAAAAAAAAATCTTTAAATCAATACTGAATTCTTTTTTTAAGTTTAATAAGTAATTATATATTTTGTATAAAATAATAGATATTGAGAAATAAATGTTGATTATTGCCTTATGTTAAATGAATACAATAATTAATTTCTACAGTTAAGATTAGTAATAAAACTGAAAATAATATTATTATTTATTTTTATTTTAAAGTTGTATGGTAATCAAATTAGCTTTATTATTCATATTCTATACTTAAAAAATAATGAAAATGTAGTAAAATTTGAACTCAAGTATAATTGCAAATTTATACAATGCTAGAATGTAGTCAGCAAAATCGTGTGTGATTATTATTTAATATTATTAGATTATTTTGTAACAAATCTTGTATTGTAAAATGATAAGTAAATTTCATTGTTGATAAATATACATAATAATGAAATTTTCAAATATAAATAAATATATTGATATTAATTTGAAATAAAGATATGCATTGAAAATTATTATATTGAAAAATAATTTTTTTTTGGAAAATACAATTTTATTTTAAGAAATATTTAACAAATCAGAATTAAATTATATTTTGATAGAATTCAATAATGATTAAAACCTTTAAACAAGCTTTTCCCCAAGCAGCCCAAACTCCTTGAGTATCCAGACCAGATTTTGTGCAAACATCTAATGCAAGGGTCCATTGCTCTTTTTCTGACAGTAAATCACGTAATTTTCTAAATGCATGTTCATCTAAACTATCATCAGTGGGTATAAGAGCAAGACAATCAGACTGTACAAGCGTAGCAATAAGATCAACTTGAGAGAGAAAACGATCACAGTGAGCTAAACCAGCATTTAAGCCAAGTTTCGCACATTTTACTTTAACAGCTACCAGTAATGATCGAATCATTTTGATAATCAAAGAATGGTCAATCTCTGGATTAACTCGACCTCCAGTTACAGGTTGTAAAAGTTTTTTCATGTCATCACATCGATCAAGAAGAAAGCTATAACAAAAAATTATTTTGTTTATTAATATTTGAAACACTCAATTATTTTTTTAAAAACAAATAACGTATTATTTAGTACATTGATAATCATTGTTAAACATTTTTACAATTTTTATTGATTAAATTTAATATTTGATGAAATGATTATAAAAATAGATATTTTTTCACATACATTATTTCAATAATATCGCATTATTAATTTCCATTTGTATATTTAAATTAAAATATGATTTTTAATTATTAGCAAAATTAGTTAAACAATAACATAATGCACAATAGCATTAAACAAACTAATGGTAATAATACTAATTTCATAATATATAAAAATTTCGTACAAATTACATTAATTTTTATAATTATGATTTTTAATAATACTAATTTTTATTGTTTAAGTAATTTATATTCAATGTATAATATATTAGTACATAATTCAAATTTAAACAATGTAGATGATTCATTTTTTCTCAGATTACGTAATTTTTTATATTAATTGATTACTAATAAAATAATAAATAATAAATCTGTGCATACAAAATATATTGAAATTTGTGCAACAAAGTATTTCCTTTATAAGAACTAAAATATATATACATTGTTGTACCTATAGAAACAAACATTTATAATTATATATTTTCTTATAGTGAAAATAATTATTTCTAAGAAATTTATATTTTAATAATATATTCGATATTATAAAAATTTTGAGAAAGATAAACTTTGAAAGGTAAAAGTTGAGAGTGTGGAAGAACTTTATAAAAAGGAATAATATTCGAAAAGAAAAGTAATTGAACAATTAATATAATCAACCGATGATAAGACTATTGGTAATATACATTATTCAGTGGTATTAGGATGGTCGAGCCTGTGTCATGAATCCAATCATTAGGCAATTACGATAGATAACACGTGACAGTAAATTGATACGACTAAACTACACCAAGCATCATATTACGCATCCCTCTTATAAATAAGTATTTAAAATAAATTCAAATATAAATCTATTATCGTGTTATATATGGTTTCAAGTAAAATACCAACAATGACACTAAATTTGAACCTCGATTAATTAAATTTATAAACGCATAAGACACGTAACAATATTTTATTTGTGTTAATATTCAGTTTCTTGTATTTAATAATTTAAATTACCATATTTTATATTTACAGAATTTTACACAAAATTATATTAAAATAAATAATTCAATCACTGTAAATTTATTTACCTTGCATATGCCTTATGATCTGAATGCAAACTAAGAATCGCTAAACATAAAGATATATTAGGCGCATATTCGAAGGAGAATTCCTCTCGTACAGTTTTATTGTGAGTTTCATCGGTTGTTAGTTTCCAACAGTCTAACACAACACTGCTTGCAGTAGAAGATGTTCCTTGAGCAGCTTGTACCTGGAGTATCGTCTGTTTTTTACAGTCATCGCAAACTCTTACTAATACAGATTTTGGATAATTCGGCACTTGCATTCGTTGTTGAGAACATGCAGCGCAAACTACTCTACCGCAACGTCGACAATGATGTCGTCGGTTGAACATTGAAAAGATAACTGCTTTACAACAATTACATTCCCGAGCCTACAAAATAAAGCATCAAAACATTATAATTTATAACATTATTTTAATACTAATTTGAGAATAAAAATTAATGCATCAAATTTAATTTTTAAACAAAACATTAATACACAATAAATAGAAGTTTTAGGGTAATTTTTTAGCATTGAAAGAATATAACATTCATTCACGACGATTATTATATTGTTGTTTTTGTTTATATCATCTTGTAATAAAGATACTTTAAAATCCATATATCCCTGTATAGAATCTTGGAATTTTATTAAAATTTACTAAAAAATAAATATGAGAAACATTAAATATTTTAAATGTTAATTATACATAAAAGGTTACTTTAATTTTCTTAACACCTTTTGAATTTTATTTTTTTTTTTTTTTTAATTCAAATCTTTATAAATGTTGTATTACTGAAAAATTAAACAATATTTATAAGTTAAAAGTTTATTAAAAATTGTATTTATAAATAGATTTTTATTAATTTTATAATAAAGAACAATTATAAATATATAAAATAATCTCAAATGTAAATGTTAAAAAACAATATGTTAAGAAACAATAGAATTTAAAATACCTTATCATTAGGAATCCACTTTTCTTTAGTAGGCACAGTTATTGGCATTATAAATTCACTATTCCAATTTTCGTTATCTAAAACTGATATAAAATTTGTTGTATCTTTTATTTTAAAATCTATCCCATCTCGTAATAAAGATACTCTAAAATCTAAAGATTTCCCAGCATAAAATCGTACTATTTTATCAAAATTTTCAATTGGAATCTCAGCTTTTTGAAAATTATCTGATCTTTCTATAATATTTACAATTCTTCGAAGATTTTCAAATTTACAATTCATCAATAATTGTTCCAACATTAAAAGTGGTTCTTTTATTAAATGTACATAATGTACTCTTTCCTTAGAATCTAATTGATCTAGGATTTCCACTCCTATGTATGCTTTATAATATATAATCATTTTTTGAACTTCACAGTGTTCAAGTACATATTCAATGATAAATCTCATTGCTCTTATTGATTCCAATTTTTTAAGAACTCCTTTGCATATTTTCATAGATTGCCTTGTTGGAAGAGCTATTAAAAGCTAAAAACAATTATTGAACCTTATTATTTTAATCAATTAAATTAATTAAACTAATTTATTATATAGATATTTACTTTTCGTGCATTTTTGAAATTTGTTTCATCATTTTTTAATAATCCAATAAGAAGATCGTGTGTAACTAATGATTGTATTTCTAAAGAAAATGCCTGATATTCTAGCCATTTAATACACAATTCAAATTTATTAGCTTCTATAAGTGATTGAATTGTGTATACTGGATCATTTTTTTCAGCACAATGTACAACATCATACCAAGTTACTTCTTTGGAGTTCAATTCTTTATTCTTATAATATGGTAATATTTTATAGAAAACGCTTACTCTGCATTGCGTTTCATTAATTTTAAATGTGCAGTGTGATGGAAGTTTATGTTTATCAGTATGCTGTAATATATGAAATAAAGCATCTTGACATAAATAAATAGGCCATTCGTTTATATTTGAGAGTATAGTTTGTGCCAAAACATTTATATCTTTAATTTGATATATATATTGTAAAATTTTTTCTGTAATTGAATTCTTTTCCATTTTATGAATTAATTGATATAAGAGCTTATCTTTCAAAAATTGTATTTCCGTGAATCTTATTAATAATCTATTAGGTAATGCATTTATAATATCAAGACAATTTTTTAATTGATCATTTTGTAAGCATTTATTTAAATATATCCATAAATTGTTTAACGAAAAATTTTCTTGTATAGTTGCAAGTGTTGTGTTGTTGTTGAAAAGAACATCAGCCAATGTTATTATCCATAATGAAGTTGAATAATTTTCAAAACAAGTAGTTCGTCGTAGATTATTACATCCACTCTCTAACATGCATGAACTTTCTTTATAAATACGTTTTACAAGATATGAAAGTAACCAACAATGTTCTTCTAAGTAATGCAGAACGTTTGATTTTATTGATCTTGATAACAATGAAGAATTGTCATACAAATTTATATTTCTTTTTGTTTTTATATCAATTTTATTTGTTATTTTATCTTCAAATTTAAGTAATATTTCATATGTACTTACAACTGGTTTATATTGATAAATAATCTTATCTGTTTTACTAATGTAATCAGTAAAAGAAAAAATGTTTTGGTATAATTGATCAAGAATAGTTTTACTACAATCTGTATTAGAACTATTTTTTTGTTGAAATTTTTCATAGCGTTCTACAATATCAGGAATCCAGAAAAAATGTATTTCTTTTAAATTTTTTTTGTCTGTGTTACAAAATTCAGATTTTTTTGTAGTATAATGTTCTAGATAATTATGTAATCCTATATTTAAATCTTTATTAAGAGAATGTGGATAAAATATCTGTAACGATAAAACATTTCATTACACAGTCTATAAAATGGTAAAATTTTTTTTTATTTGTGGAAACTTACTTGAATCATTGGTGTTTCATAAAACTCATTTGCCATTGCAAATATTACTCGAGGATCATGAACAAGATCTAGATCTTGCCATGCAACTTCATTAAGATCTTCAATATGTGAAAAATATTCAGATTCCCAGCACATTGAACCAAGTAATTTGGATCTTAAATTGGCTAATGAAATTCGTCCTAAGTCTCCAACGTGATAGCTAATTGATGATAATGAAATGAAATGTCTCAGAGAGTTTAATGGTGGATTATTTATCCAAACAGTTAATTGTGTGTGAAGAAATAGAAGATTCCATAGATTCAAAAAAAAAGATAATGTATGTTCACCAATAGATAATTCACTCAAATCAAGAAATTCTAATTGTGATGATTTCTGTAAAATTCTTTGAATTGCAGAATTTTTAGATAAATTATATAGATCTTTATTTAATATTCTTGAATAATTTGGATATAGGCGTTTAATGGTCTCAATTAATTCCAATAATATGTCTGCTACACATTGATTAGGATCTTGATTTTTCTGGTCAGATGAAATCTAAAGCACAAAATACTATAAATAAAATATATTTTAATTCTTTTAATATTTAAAATAAATTTTTTTTACATATGTATATTATATATATATATATATATATATTATATTTATACTTTTTTGTTAAAAATTTTATTAAGAATGATGCAACCCCATGTTTCACTATATACAGTAGGCAATCCATCAAAATAAGTAAGTTTAGGACAGCAATTAATTAATATATTATGTACTAAATTTACTCCAAGTTTATTAGCTATTATTTCAAGATTTTCAGGTTTATTATTTAAATCAAATATCTGATATCCAAAATAGAACTTTAGGGAATTACTTAATAAGATTGATTCTTTCCTCCATTTTGTTTCATTATCTGAAAAATAATTCACTTTCAACTCATCATTCAAAAAAAAAAAAATAATACAATAATTATTTCAATTTTGTATTGATTATAATTTATGACAATATATTTAACTGAATTACAATTAAATTTATATAGTAATAAAAATTAAATTTAAATATTCATTAAAATTTAATTTATTTAAAATATTTTTAATTAAAAAAATTTTTATTTCTAAAAAAAGAAATATTTTTTTTTTAACTGTTAAATAAATCAATCATTTTTACAAAAAATATAAATAACAATATAAAAAAATATATTTTTTTTTTATTTTCATAAAGATATTTCTTACCTACTGGTACAATCAATAATAAAATTTGTAAATGAGCTAATATTTTATAAAGATAGCTGTGTGTTTTTTCACAAAGAGCAATAATATCATAGATAACTTTTAAGTTTTCTGAAGTTCTTAACTCCTTGTGATCTATATTAATACTTAAATTATCTAATTGTGCCCAGTTATTTTGAAATTGATGCATTTTGTTTGATAATATCTGCCAAAAGTTAGTTTTTTCCCTCCAATCTTGTATTTTCAATGGAACTCTATTATCACACAGGACTGCTGGTACAGATTTTTGTAAATCACCTTCGTGAAAGAGTCTATGAACATTTTCAAAATGATTCAAATGTTGGGTGCTCTCTAGTGTATATGAAAGTTTCAAATATTTCATTGCTATATCAAGTAAATTGATAGAATATTGATGACTCTGATTCATTGTTAATGCGATATCAAGTACACAGAGTGCAAGGATCTGACGAGTACTGAAAGCGTTAGAACAGAGTAAACGAGCATTTGACTCTTGGGAGGCCACAAAAGTTTCTAGCTGATTAGCAATTCTAGAGCTCCAATAACCACCTTGTGCTGCTCGCCGAACATTCTAAATATTTAGAAATCATGAAGTTAAATAATAAAAAATTAAATATTTCTAATTCAACAATTTTGGTAACATTGCACTTACGTTTCATATTAAACAATTTTTTACTTCAAAATTATTATTTATAAAGTTACAAAATCAATTTTATTATTAAAAACTTTTCATTCAAATTTTAATATATTTATACAAAAAATTATTATTTTATTAAATTCTATTGTGGTTATCGTAAAAATACTTATTATTAAGATGAAGTAAGAAATGTTGATAATTCAGTAAGTTAATAATATTTCAATATTATATAAAATACATTTATTGTAAATTTACCTCAAAAATTTTTAATTCTTCACTTTTTACCGCATAACTTTGAGTATCTGATGAATTCATTTGTTTTATCATTTCTTGACGAAAGTTTTGCATCGATTTTGACAATCGAACTTGGCCATCCAAATCCGTATTATTCATGTTAAACACCTGCAACCAAATTTATTATGTTATGAAAATAATGGAAATAAATGTTAGCAGGTTTCTTTTTTGTAATTATGATTTATTATGACCTATTAATATTTTGAATAATTTTTCAATATTTATTCATAAATTTTATTGAAAATTTATATAAAAAAAATTATTAAATGTTAAATTTGGAAAAATATCGTTTGAATAAATTTACATATTAAAGTTTGATTTATATATTTATTTGAATGATAAAATCGAATTTATTATTTTATTTTATAAAAAAATTTTACAATAATGATTAAAATAAAATGTTTCAAATTAAGTCTTTTACATTTAGCACATTATAACAATTTGTCAACTTCTATGAATAATATAGTTTTCTTCATTATTTTATATATTACATAATTAATTCAACTCTATGATATTCAAACTATCAAACCATTAATAGAATTAAATTATTTTATAATAAAAGAATAAAAACAATAATTTATTTTACATTATTTGGTTAACAATGAAAGTAGTTAATGACCATTAAGTGCAACTTCTAAATATATAAATATAAATTATATATATAAATCATATATAAATTAAATTTATAAAAATTATTTATTTAAAAATATCTATAAATGTATTATCATAAAACACCTTTTTTTTAATCTAACAATATTTTTAAAAATATCTATAATTAATTTTGAAATTATTTTATTTATAATTTAGACTTCTGCTTTAATGATAATATTTAAACATTTAAATAAACTCAATAAAACATATAATTAAAATTGCTTAAGAATAATTTCATGTTAAAACAGATTTTAATAATTTGCTGAATGCTAATTGTTAAAGCATTTGGAATTAAATATTAATTAATACAGAAAAAAAAGTAAAAGCTTAATATAAAAAGATGAGAATAATCAAAATAAAAATAAAAAATCCAGTCATTTTACAGCAGTAAAATAAAATTAGGTAATGTGAAATAAAAAAACAAATTGCTTAAGAGGAAAATATTATTATTGAATTTAAGATATTAATAAAATAATATAATCTAAAAATTATTTTAGAAGCATTTAATAATATATTTTAATATGATAGTAATGATTTATCGATTATTAATACATCTGATTTATCAAATAATTTATATATGCTAGTAAGTTTTTACTTCATAAAAAAAAAATTCAAATGATGTATTTAAAACTGAGTTTTAACAATAATTGCTAATTTTCAATTAAAAAGTATTAATATTTTTTATTGAATTATTGAATTTAAATAATTAATAAAATTTGGTGATATTAATACACTGTATTGATTAAAAGTATCAGAATAATTTCAGCTTATAAATTTTATATAAGAATAACTAATTATTAAATTTTCTTTTTAAATTTATTATACTTTAATTCTTCAAGTTAATTAATAACATTATGTATAATAACAATAATAATTATATAGAAAAAAAAACTTTAAAAGAAAAGTAAATTATAAAAAATAAAATTATTTATCAAAGAAAAAACTATATGTACAAAACTTTTAATTAGATGTGAAGTAAATAATCAAATATAAATAATATTTATATTTATATATAAATATTATTTATATTTATTTATATTTATATATAAATATAAATAAGTGTAGTTAAATAATTTCTAGATATAAGATATAGTAATTTTATCTATATTTTTACAAAGGAAGAGATAAAAAAATCTTATTATGTGTAATAAATAATATATTTGAATTAAAAAATATAAAAAAATTTCATCAATTTTTAAATATTTTGTATTTTATTCAAGATTCACAAATTAAGTATACCTCAATGACCTGTTGAGCTCTCGTATAGTCACTTTTCCATAAACATTGAAGAACTAAACTTTCCTTTGATGCTAACATTAAGTTAATAACAAACTTTAAATTAGTGTCTTTCATTGCCATCCCCACTAGTTCTATTGTTGGAGGTTGATTCTTATTTTTTTTTTGGCGTTTGTTTGTATTATTAGTATCAATAGAACCTGTTTCTGAGGATCCATCTATATCTGATTTTTGATCATATTTATTCTCATCAGATGAACTCTCAGTTTGTGGATTATAAAAAACTGATTTACTTTTTAAACGAAAAGTAAAATGTTTTTCATCTACAGTTTTATTTAAATTGCTCAAACAAACAACAGAATCTTGTTTATTATATTTATTTTCAACCAAATCTAAATTTGTTAAAAGTTCTAATCGCCATAAAGCATCTGTAATAGCATTATCTAAATTAAAAATATTATTTTTTAGAGTTTCCAATTCCTTTGTGACTTCAATCATTTCTTTTAATTTCATAAAGTCAATGTCAAGTTGAATTGTAGATCTTTTTAAAGAACCTAATATCTGCTTTACTGAATATTTATTACAAATAAATCCACAACGTTTATGTTCTTCTAGTTCTTTATTTTCATAAGCTGAGGTTTCACTTTCTTTCTCTGTTAAAGCAGTAGCATAATCTTCTTCCTCAGAAGTACCTTCTGTTACATTAAAATGTACATTGTGTCGTAAAAATAACATAGAAAATACATTTTCAATAACTTCCAATCGCAAATTTAAAGGATTTAAATTATTTAACAGAGATTCCATTTCTGAATATAGATTTTTAGTAGATTCTTTTGTTCGTGTATTATAAAATTCATACATCAATATAGCTTTTATAGCAGTTTGCATAATTCGATATGATTTGAAGATTTCCATAGTTTTATCTCTATCTATTAACAAGTTTGCTATTTCTTCAAAGTTACATTCATGAATATCAATACATTTTTTCAGTACTGTGAGGATACAGTAATTTTTTAATGCAGTAAGCATAGATTTCACTGAAAAATTTTCATCAATAGTAGTATTTGTGTATTTCTTTTGGTGCTTTAAAATCCAATTGATTACAGTCAATCTCCTGTTCAAACATGTATTAAGATACGTAAGTATTGGTTCATTGTATTCATTATTAATCAAGTAACACGTATTTACTAAGAATTCAATTGATTCACAAATAGCAATGCTTTTTTGACACATTTCTTCTTCAGTTGAAATCAATACATGTGGTAATTTATACAGAAAATGAAGCAATAGGGATGGCCAGATATTTCTGAGAATTGGACAGGATAATATTTGAGAAATTTTATTATATTCTTCATTATTTATGAACATCAAACACATATCCTGTTTGAATAAATAAGAAAATATATGTATATGTGTATATATGTATATATATATATATTTTTAAAAAATGATTATTTGATTAATATAAAATAATTGGATTTACCAAAATTTCTAATAACCAATGAAGACCTCTTATGATTATTCTTAAACTAAGTTCTTTAGGATTTAGACGAAACTCATTAAAATCAGTATTTGTAAAAAATATCACATTACTAATTCTTTGAGCTATATTAATATTATCTATGACCACTGATCTTACATTTTTGTAATCAAAATATTTATGCCACTCTTTTAAAAATTTAGATTTTTTTCTGGAGTAAAAAACTAATTCTATCTCCTCAGAATCACATATTAAAAATAGGTTTGGATAAAGCCAATCGAGTAGCTCATTTTCTGCAGATTCTGTTACATTTAATTTTGATAAAATACATTTTAATTTACTTAAATATTCATTTATATTTTCTTTTTTTATTATTAACTTTAAAACATTTAAATAAAGATCTCGAACAACTAAATTTATTGAAAAAAAAGAAATGGGGCACATCTGCATCAAATCATGGAAAAGCGAACAAGTTAAAGTTGGTTTACTGTATAAACTAGTTTCTAAAAACTTAAATAATTTAGTATCAATTTTATTTGCACACCATGTATCTCCATGTTTAATCTGAAGAATTGCTTCAAATAATTCCAACAGCCCCTGTAGATATTAAATTATGTATCAATAGATTATATATTTTAATTTTAATTATTTAAACTACCTTAGAATTTATGAATTTTATTTTTGAACTTAATTTTACATTATTGTTTAAATTGTATAAAAACAATATTACAAAATTATTTGTATCTAAATGATAGTTCTTCTCAATATTATCTAAGAAAATTGACAATTTTTTTGTAAAAATTATACAATATAATTATATTTATAAAATAAACCTCCACCTTTTCTATTATTTCTGGGATTTCATTATTAATTAATTTTAAGTTATAATGAAATTGAATAAAATCCAATTTTTTTTTGGTCCTTGCAGAATTGTTTTTATCAAACCAAAATAACAAAATATAACATATCCATTCATATTGATTTCTATTTTCATAATTAATTCTGTAAATATTAAAAACAATGATCAAATCAACTTGAATAACATTAAATTAAAATATATTTTAAGGTGCTAATAATAATACATATACATTTAAATATACAATGAACTTATTAATATTTGGATTTTTATGTATGTATTATTTAAGCTTACATAACGGTATTAATTATTTCGATTAAGTGTTCAATGTCATCCAGGCTGTAGTTAGATAAATGATGACTCTCGAGTTCTGTGGTGAGAATAGCCGAGGCTGTATACCATAACCTCGACACAATGCATTTCTCAATTTCAATCGGTTCAAAGCTCTTTGACATTGTTTACACTAATAAAAATTTGTAAAAGCTAAGAACATTTCAATATTCACTAAAAATTCAAATTTCACTACATGAAATGTCATTTTATAAACATATTTCGAATAACTGTTTTGCTTTGAAACGTCATTCTAAAAGCATACAACATATATAATGTATGTGAACAATTATATACACAATGTACTAGATATCAAAATGCTATATATATTTTAATATTATAACGGTTAATTTATATTATTATTTAAGGCACGTACACAATAATACGTTAGATTTAAAATAGAATAACATGAAACTTTATGTGCTTATACAACAATTTATATGAATTTTTTAAAACAATTTTTATTCTAACCAATTGGATTTTTAACAAAAATTACATTAGATACAACAATTTTTTAATTTATATATATTTTGATTTCATTAAATTTTGCCTAAGAAAATTAGATAGTGAAATAATAAAAAAGAAAAAAAATCGTAATCTTAAATGTAGAATTAACAAAAATATAGATATTATTAGATAGTGAAAAACAATACATTGGCACCAGTAGTAGTCGAAAAATAAGTAACAAGAGAAGCGTTCAGAAATAAAAATAAACAACTAATCTAATACTATCCACTAATACAGTTTCTGAATATAATTTATTAATTATCTTTCTTCCAAAAATAATAGAACTGTTGAAATGAAAGTTTTCAATGAATGTAATAGAACAAATAAATAATAATCGGAAAATCAGAAGATAATAAAGTCATTGTCTCCTTGAAGAAAATGTAAACTTTTATATCTATAATATAGAATGGATCAAGTTGAGAAATAGATTTAGAACTTGGATATTAAAAACAATATCTAAATGTTTAAAAAAGCATTTTAAGTGATAACCACGGCGAAAAAATTATTAAAATCATTGTAAAATACGCCAAACATATATCTTAAATTCGACTAATATATCAAGTCTTAATATTGTTGCAGTCTTATAATATATACGTGGTTATAATAACATTTATGATCACGGATGATTTTTTTTGACAGTATTCAACAATCGTTGAATTTGTTATAATTATTCTACGGTAATATACAAAAAGTTAACTTAATATTGCGGTATTTATGTAATATTTTAAAGGCCGTACAAAAGATCTTATGTCGCATATTTCAAGAATGTCCTATCTCCAAGCCTACTAGTAATAATAATAATAAAATATTTATGTAATACATTGAAAAAAGCTATTTATGTTAATTTTATTTTACTTAAATGTATTTAAAATTTGTATTTATTAAAAAATACCTTGACAAGAAATCTACTTATTGAAACGTTAACGCAACAACATTGACATTGGATGTTTATTCTCTACACCCAAAAAAATTCAATTTATTAATTATTTTTAAAACGAGAAATTTTAACAAATTTATCATTTTTTCTCATAAAGGGTTGTATTTATCTGATAAAATGAGTTAACACTTACCATTATGATATGGTATATCATGTTTTCACGATATAGTAATTTAGGTATTATATTGAGATTAGCTTATAACTTTTATTGTTATGTGATATTGAAGTTTTGGCTAAAATTCTTAGAAAAATAAAGTATTATCGGCTTAAAATTTTTAATTTTTATTCACAGCATTTCTGATATTGAGCGTGTTGTTAATTTCATTACTAAGAATTACAAAATTTTTCTAATAAATTTCACATTTACAATTTTTTGCATGCGTTAACACAATAGAGTAATTATTTTAATCTTTTTATGTTTATTAGTTATTGTTACATTACTTTTTGTTTTGCAAATACATATCGCAGAGCTATTCAAATATTTAATTCTATATACATTTGTTTGTTTACAAATTGACTTAGATACTTTATTATAAATTATGTTTGAACTTATTGTTCATTAATTAATACAGAATTTCCAAATTAATTGTTTTTAGAGTAATTCCAGACCGACACAAACAGTAAACTGGAGAAAAATGAGAAAAAAAAATCAAATTCAATCGTCTTTGAGTAACTGATAAAAAAAATAGTGTTTATCCTTTTGCACCTATATACAAATACGACATTATAAGCTAATTCTTGAATTTTTATTTAAAAAAGTTAACCTCGATTAATTTATACTATAAAAAATATTGCATGGTCTTTTAGTTAGATCTTATTATTTGTAAAATTAAGTTGAAATCAAAACAAATAATAAAAATTCAATCCAAGAACAGTAAAAATTACAAAGAAATTTTATTTGCAATATGATTTTTCATAACTTATTACAATGGTATTTTAATAAAAGAATACCCGTTGCCGTCTTTAAATCACTAAAATTTTTTTTGGAGATAGTAAATTTGATGAAATATTCATGGTACTTGAAGAACATACAAATATATAGATTATTTTCCTAATAGGATAATAAAATAAGCTCATAAGCATTTATTCATTTTATTGATTATATATTCTTATTATATAATAATTATATATTCTTCTTCTACAAGATAATATTATTAATTAACAAATGTGGTATCATTAAAGGGCAAATTACGTATTTCAATATATATATATATATATATATATATATATATATAAAGACTTAAAGGTCGAGATTATGGTACAATTGAGTTAGAAATTAGAATAGTAAAAAATAGTTTTATTTTGTAAAATTTTAGGAGATTCAAGATGAAATGAAATTATTTGAAATAGAATCCATTGAAAAAATTAAACGATGTATTATACAAAATTAATGTTTTTCAATTTTATTTACGGGTGAAAAATTATTGAATAAATATAAACAATAAATAATAAATAATTCTATACCAAACAACTCATCTAATAACGACAAAAATAATAACAATAATAATGATGATGATGATGATGAAACTAGTCGCCCTCGTGTTTATTCCGGGAAACTGTGAAAAGTACTACTTCCTTCGAAGAATGATATGAAAAATGGATATCATTCAAGGATGCATTTAAGTCTGAAATATATAAAGAAGCAAATTTAATGAAAATTAAAAAACTAAAATATGCAAAAAGGTGCAGTAAAAATTATATTGCTAATAAAATAAAATTACAGCTAAATATATAATTTATTAGAAAAGACATAAAAGAATTTGATTATATCAAAATATTTATCCTTTTCTTTTTTTTTTGTTTTTTTTTTAAATTTTCTTAAATAATAAAGGGAAATTAAAGAAGTTTCGTCTATAAGCTTAGGTAAGTTTAAAGATGAAAGTCAACGACACAAAGAATATTTAACTACATTATAATTTACAATTCATGAAGAGATAATTGTCACAATTTTACAATAATTAATTTATTTATGTGGAAAAATTCTAAAAGAATACTATCTATGAGATTTTAAATTATATTGAATTTTTGTGATATAATATGGTTAGATTAAAATTAAATTTTATATTTTAATAAATTGTGCAGATTTCTGAAAGCAGCTAGTGAGTATCTATTATTGTGTTTTATAATTGAGATGTGTAAAAATTTATTGTGTTATTCATTTGTATTTAATCAAGAAATCGTAAATGTTAACATTTTTAATGTCAAGATGCTTTGTCTCTAAATCATCCATAACTATGTTAGCAAATTTGTTAAGATGAGAGATACAAGGAGAGTACAAAAAATTTTTTTAAAAAATCTGTTGTCAACGATGAAATAAATATTATTGAAAATGAAAATAGTGATGTTAATAATATCAAAAAGTATTAGTACAATATTGTGTACGTATGATAACTCTTTCCCAAGGTTATAAATAACAAGCTCTAATATATTGATAATTAACCAACAAGTGTACATCGAGTGTAATAAGAATTACATTTTCTGGAATCTTCAAGTTTTTTAATTGATTTTTAAATATATAACTATTTTTAATGTTTAGAATTTTAAAATATATACGATAGTTTACAATGAATAGTACAAAGCGCAGAGAATCTTCTTTGTGGATTTACATATAATATCTTACATATATATCTTTACATATATTACTAAATAAACCAATTCTAATTATTAATATTTTATTTATTCATTAAATATAATATCATACATAAAAATTAAATTTATGATTGGAAAAACAGTATTTGTAATATTAAAGAACTAATTTTGCCAGGTAGGAGTCAAATCTTTTATAGGCTTTGTAATAATGTAATGTATTTTTAAATTTGAATGTAATTTTTTGTAAATCTTTATGAAATTAATGACAATAAAATATTACGAAACTAGTTAAATTTTTTTAATAAATAAGGATAATGCATTAATTTAATTAAAAATCAAATAATTTCAGTACTAAACAAAATTTGTCATCTAAAAAATAAATGTATATATTTTTTTCAATATTTTGTACATTTTATAATTTTGTTTTACATTAGTGTCATGTATCGATTATCTGACAGGCTATAAAGAATTAAAACAGGGCGTAATTTATCATTTCGAGCTTCCCACATTTCTTCACAAATCTGCTTAATATACTTTTTATGACGTGGATGCCTAAAAAAAAAAAAAAAAAAAAAAAAAAAAAAAAAAAAAAAAAAAAAAAAAAAAACAAAAACAAAAACCAAAAAAAATTAACTATAACATAAAAGTGTAGGCAAATTAAAATTTATTAAACTTTAAAGCATAAAATTTAAATTAATAGTAAATTATAATTTTCTTTAATAAAATTTATTGATATATTTATTTACATATCAAATAATAAAGCACTTTTTAGTTCATGAAAAAAATGGAGTAGGTGATACATATCAGAATTCGTAAAAAATAAGTAGTTTCTTATTTTCTAATTTGCCATTCATGATATTCAGAATTTTTTTTATTCACAATTTTAACGAAAAAATGCATTTTTTTTTTTTACTTTTTTTATTATAAAATGAAAAGTCGTTATTTTAACACTATAGTGTCAATAGAAGATTTGTAGCTAATAAAATTGCGAAGAAAAAGTTTTTTATATAAATTGATTTGGAAAATTAGAAATTTTCCAAAAAAAAAGAAAAATGAAATTAAAGCTATTAATATGTATTTTATTTATTTATGTTTCATTTTGTTTAAATATTTCAGACTGCCTAAGATATAAATATATTATAATGTCTACAAATGTAAGATATAGAATTTGTTGTGCAATAATTAGTAATTAAGACTCGTTATTAAAAAAACCCAGAAGAGCAATTTTTTTAGGTTTGTGTTGAGGTAAGTTAGATAGGGTGGCGACAAATAATTTTTAGGTTTTTGACGGTAGATATGTTTATTCTTGCATAAATAAATATTGACAGGTTGAGATACAGTTTTCGCCTCACATATAAATTTTCAGCAAACACATTGCGGTCGTTCCACTTCGCACAGTTTTATTTCTCCAATTACACATCGTAAGGAAATAACAAATCTTAGGAAAATCCTTCAAACTACAAATACGTCTAATCCTCATAAGTTTTGACAAGTACACTACGCAAATCCATTTTCAGATAATAAAGACAATAATAATATTTGCCTTTCCCCGAAAATAACGTTTTGCACAACAATAATTACATTTTTAAAACCGCTTAAAAATTTAATTAGCATTAATATTACCCGAAAATTAATAATGCGATCAAGTTAAAATTTTGTATAAGTAAACTATATATTAATTAACTTAATTTCCGAAAACTAAAATTTTAAATATTAAAAGATAAAAAAGATACAAATTTTTTAATTAATTTATAAATTTTTCGGTTTTTTGAAAATTTCTCTGCTTCTAATTTTCCTATCGGTTTATACAAAAATGAATTTACTTCATAATTTTATTAGCTACAAATCGTCCATTGAGATAAGTGTTAAAATTACGATTTTTCATTTCATAACGACAAATGTTTAAAAAAAAATGCATTTTTTCGTTAAAATTGTTAATAAAAAAACCCTGAATATCACGAGTGGTATTTTAGAAAATAAGAAACTACTTATTTTTTACGAATTTTTTTTTTACGAAATTTTGATATGTATCACCAGCTTCTTGTTTTTCATGGCCTAAAAATTGTTTAATATATTATTATATTTTTCACTGTTTTATTAAAAAAAAAAAATTAAACGATAGAAGTATTACATAATTTATATATACTATATACTACTAATGAAATACATACTTGTCAATGACTATTTGTATACTTTTTTGAAAATTTTGTTCATCTTCATCAATTTCCAAAAAGTTAGTAATGGTTCGAACCACCGTCATTTCAAGATAAACGGCAAATACTTCAATAGGAACCTTGTGTGATATTCTTTGCATATAAGAAGACATTTGTGCAAGTATAGTGTTCTTGTAACTTCTTCTACCACTTCCAGACATTTTATCCCTGTTCGAGAGCACGAAGTTGATATTAACACTAATAGAAGTATTTGATGAAACAGTTAAATCCACATTAGTATTTAATTTACTTTCAGATCTGTTCAAAGTAATTGGCGTTACATTTTCAGCCTGACGCTGAAAATGTTCAGCTACATCCTAAAAGTAAAATTTTTATAATTTTAATATATATTTGATAATTTATATTGTTAATTAAAAGTTAATTAAAAGTTTTGTTTATCTTTATAATAAAAAAGTCGTTTAAATTAAAAATATTTAATTTTTTTTTTAACTAATAATTTTACTAAAATGTTAAATTTTTAAATAATTTTGTTAAAAAAATACATATATTTTCAACTTCAATCAATTATTTTAATACATGATCATTTAATACAGAAATTAAAATTTTTTATTTAAAAAATTATAAATTTCTAACATTTTTTATATTATTAATTAATTGTTAATCTTACCTTTTCAATATAATTTTAAATATTTAAAAAAATTTACTCAATATAAATTTATTAAATGTAAATTTCCGATATTATATAAATTTTTTAAAACCTAGTTTATTAAGAGCTGCTTGATTTGTGATATATTTAAATCATTTAAAGAGATTTCCAGAACATACATCTCAGATAAATGATGAAAGCATTTTATAAAATTATTATTTTTTAGATTAAACATTCAAAGTATTTAGAAAAAATTCGTTAAAATGAGCATAATTTTACTTGAATACTAATCTTGCGTTCTTGATATCTGTCTTTTTCCCATGTTTCGATTCTTAAACTTCCTTTTTCACCACTCTTTAGCATTATAATATGATTAACACCATTTTCTTGGCAATACTCTAAAATTTCTTCAGATGTAAAAAAATCTAGACAGGTAACTTTGAGTCCAAGCGACCAAAGCTCGCGAAGAACATCAGCAAGCTCCTTTTCACGTCGTGGTACTCCATCTACACAACAGACAGCTACATCGACAGCAAATTTGTTCTCACGGCTTAGGTTTGTTATTAGTTCATTTGCAGCACAAACTAATTTATCGAGAGATATACTGATTCCTACACCGAATTGTTTGTTTTCCTTGTTAGCCATACCGGTACGTTCTAAGATTTGTCGAAATGAGGCTAACATCTTGTCGTATCTGTATATTTTTAATATTTCATACTTTACTTTATAATTGTTAATTTTAATGTTATACCAATAATTATAATTTTTTCACGATATTGTAATTTTTAATATATTTTATAATTTAAAATTTCAAAAATAAAATAATCATTGTAAATGTTGTTTTCCAACACTTTCTATTTCATTGAAATAAGGGAGTCGATTTTGATCCAATGAGGTGCAAAGTAATAAAAATAGGGATGTACTTTAATTTTTGATAACCTTTTAACAAGGTATCCCCGATCCTTATAAAAATAATTATTTTAATTTGGATTCTCATTGAATGCAAAAACGTAAAGAATCCATGATGTTGTAACGTTAAATTACAATTTTATAATATGGCATTCGCAACTCCTTTATTTCAAAATAATCATTAATTTTATTGTAAATTATTTGTCAGTTCACAAATTACAATGTATAATATTAAGTACAAATACACATTTTTTTAATGCTATATTTACATGCCATAATATTATTAATATAATAATGATAGAATTATAACAATACCTGCCACCTGCAGCAACAACATCTTGACCACTTCGTCTACGTCTCCGTTTTATTTCGCATGTAATTTGATAAATTATACCATTGTATTGTTGAATATTGTGTACTAAAAGTGGAAGTACTGTAATCGGCCACTAATAAAAAATAAATTTACTGTATAGTTTTATTTGATAAATTTAAAAAAAAAAGTTGTGATATTTTTAATCTTTGCTAAACTTAGTAAAAATTATTAAAAGTTTTGATTGCTTGAAAAGATAATCATAATACATAATTACAATTTTTACATAAAAAATGATAAAATTTTATTAAGTAAGAAATATATAATTTTATATTTACTAGTATTTTTATTTGTTTATTTATTATTATTATTATTATTATTATATTTACAATTTTAAATTAAAATGTCTTTAGATCAAGCAGTTTATTTATCTCAATGAATTCATTGTTTACCTTGTCAGTAAAATATTAATTTTTTATTTCCGAGTGAAGAAGTTTGAAAGGTATATCATTTAATCCTTCAATAATTACTTAATTGATTTTGATGAATATAATTGCTTAAATTACCTTAACACCCAAAGCTTCTGCATTAGCTATAACAATTTCAATTTCTCTAAGACCTTCCTTTGCAAGAATTGCTGCCTCGCCTTTTCTTTTGGTAATGGTTTTTAGGACACTCGTGATCTTTGCAACTGAACTTTCAGTTTCGAAAAGATTGAAAAGTGTTTCCATAGCCTGATCAGTTAGACACAAACTTATCAAATGAGTTTGTACTTGGAAACGTGATAGTTTCCCATCTCGTGCATCGCACAATATTGAATAAATATCTTGATATTTTTCTCGTTCAATTCCGCAATACATAAGAACAGCCTGTAAAAGTGAGGTATGATTTATACGAACAGTAAAGTTGCGCTCCTGCAATTGTGGTATCTCATTACAAATCTCCCAAGCAATAGATATAAGTTCTGCTTCAATCATTAAATTATTGTCCATTGGGCTTATTATGTCAAATGCACATTCATAGAGCTCGCGAGGATGGAAACCATGAACCTATAAAATGGATATTTTATAAGTAAAAAAGATTTTTTTATAGATTATTAAAAATTTAAATTAATAAGGGATAATTTTTTTTTTTTTTATTTATGATAATTATTACAAAAAAAACAAAGCTACAATAGTTGATATAAAGAAAATTAGCACTACTGAGATTTTTCAGTAAAAGAAAAGTTTTTGTAAAATGATATTATATTCAGATATCAATTATTTGTCAAAATTATAAAATACTTATTATATATTAAATTAGATATTATTATATATTTTTGATAAAAAATTTACATTAGAGGTATAGTTCTCAAGAGTATAAATTAAAATTTATTGTTGCATATTATATTGTACAATTTAATGCTATTTTCAAATAAATATAATATTAAGATTTTGTTATTATTATTTAATATCATTGTAATAAAATTGTAAAAAAAAATTATAAATAAATTGATCTATTGATAGTGCTTTATTAATATTTTACTTTGTACACAAAATCTATTTTTTTTTTTTAAATAAGAATACTTAATCAGAATAATTTTCTTATTTAATGTAATAAAAGTGTAAATGAGTTAATTACTTATCAATTTTTAGATAATTAATTAATATTTACACATTATTTAAAAATTTAATAAGGAAACTGTGGAATAATAAATTTTATTATAATTATAAAAATCTAATTTTAAAATACTGTCAAATTGTAATTTAATAAAAATATTATTTATTTTTGTAACTTATACCATTTTTTATACATTGTATTAAATTTGTCATTTTTTATGTTATGCATTATTTTTATAATTATTACAATCTTAATTAATAATTTGATAGATATAATTATGTAAATTTTTAATGAATCCAAATAATCATTAATTTTAATCATTAAATCACGATCAAATCGTTATTATATACATGTTCCAAAAAATATTAAAACTTGTAAATATTTGATATTGTTTATATAACAAAAGAAAATATAATTAATATACAAAATAATCTATTTATACAAAAAATTTAATTTAATTTTGCAAGAATTTGTTTAAAGAAGTTATTGTAGTTAAATTTTATTTTAAATTTCATAAACTTTTTTTAAATGTTTTCATTAATTTAAAATTAATATAAATTAAAATTAGTAGTTCATTATTAATTATCAATTATTAATTAAATAATAAAAAGAAAATAATTGTCTTTAAATTTTCTTTTATTAGTATTTTTTAATGATAAACAATTTTTAATAAATACTCATTTTTTTGTTCAGATTTTGGACTTCTCGAGGTATTTGTCATCTCAATTTATTTATTGTATTTTGACATGTTATGGAACTTCTCAGATCTCGATCTTAAACTTTTCATGGAATCTTTTCAATTTCTTCATAATTTGTTTGTATAATAATAATAAACATATCTAATTTTCTAATAAACAAAAATTAGTCTACTGTATTAATGTTTATTAACAATTTTAATATATTACCTTTTTTTCCCTATACACTCTCTCAATTGCATATCTTCGTATGTTAGAAATATTGTTCCAAGCAACATATCTGGCAAAAGGTGCTCGCAAGTCATGTGGTATAGACACTATACTTCCATTACGAGTCATCAATCGAACACAGCTATCAGTTAAATTATAAAGCGGACCAGATTTTGGCATGAGTAATGGAGTAGTAATGCATATTCCTCCATGTTTTTGAAATATTTCCAAAACTTTTAATTTTATATTTTGTTGTAAAAATTGAGACTTTGGCAACAAAGAATTTGTTGTTACTCGTGCTGGTAAGTTCATATCATATGTTATATCTTCTGCACGTGTAACTTCTTGTGAAAAACAAGAAGCTACAAGATACTTATATGCTTTACTCTGAGCATTAGAGAGTGTATGACGAACCATTTCTTGAAGTTCTGCTTCTTCTAACTGGGGTGGTGGTAAATAATCAGAAGCTAACAACTCCTGAGATGTTGGTCGCTGACTTGGATCATGATTTAATAACCAACTATGGGAAAGATTTGTTCTAATAAAATATTATACACTTTTAATATTAAAAAACTAAATTAAAAACTAATTACCGTAAAAGATGAACTTGACTAGACATACCCCTTTCACCTAGTTCAGGAGGTAAAATAATTTCCTTAGATCTCAGATTTAAAAGGACTTTCACTCTTTCCATTCCAGTTGCATATGGTTTATAACACATCTCGAAAAAAATTATTCCCAAACTATAAATATCTACTTTTTGATTATATATAGCTTTTGTAGCTTGTTCAGACAGTTCAGGTGCAACATATAATGCCGTTCCAACTTGACCAGTCATTGAACCCAAATCATCTATTTCAAAATTAACACCTACAAAATAATTGAGAAAATTTTATTTTTTCAAAATATTTAAAGGATTTTTTAAAATTATTATTGAAATACCTTTATCAATCATTTGAGATTCTTTTTCAATTTCTAGAGTTTGTGTTAAAGTAGAAAAAATGTTAGTTGTTGCCAAACCAAAATCTCCAATTTTTACATGATCATTGCTATCCAAAAAAATATTAACTGGTTTCAAATCTCTGTGTATCATGCCTTGTTGATGTATATGTGCTAAACCTTCAATGATTTCTCGAAATAAACGCCAAATTCGTTCTTCATCTTCGTAAAGTCCATTATCAATTGCAGTTCTCAGAGTACTTTTTTCACAAAATTCCATCTGTATATACATAAATTGAATTTCTTTTACCAATATTCCATCTTTTTCAATTTCAGTTTTAGTTTTTTCAACAAATAAATCCTGAGAATTTTGTGCAGAGTCCAATATTTGTGATGCTATATCTTTTTCAAATTCTATACTATCAGATGAGTCAATTTGAGTTCTCATACTAATTTAAATAAATAATAAAAAAAATGAATAAAAAAAAATTATAGCATTAAATAAATTAAAAATATTTATTATTTTATAAAATAAAATTGTATTACGATAAATTACAATAATCTGGAACTCACATAAAAGCCCAATCTTCATCGCTATCTGAATCATCACTTGAACGGTCACTATTATCTTCTTCACTATCTGCTGATAATGCAACACTTGTTCTCGATTCATAAGAAACATTCCACTCAACATCTTGCATCGGTGGAGCTAATTTTTCTATGTTTGCATTTCCTAAGTACTAAAAATTATAAAACAAAGAATAATTATATAAGAGAATAAATTTATTATAAATAAACTTACGTCTTCAACACTTGATGTTTTATCTTCAGATGTTGAAATGAATTTAATTGATGGTGTAACAGATGGTGTAAATCTACTGTATCTTGTAGAATCATCAAGAGTAGCACTCTCAATCCAAGAATTATAATAACGTACAACATTTTCGTGATTTAATCTGGATAACAATTTTACTTCACGGGTTATTTTTCTATTTAATTGCTTATTTTTAGGATTTAATTCAATTCTCTTAATAGCATATACACCACCATCTAGTTTATTTCGAACCTTTAAAACATCCCCATAAGCTCCCTTTCCTAACCATTTTAAGATTTCAAATTCATTTTGAATACGAGAATGTCCACCAAAAGCTGGAAGATAAAAATGTACATCAGAATCAGGCTCTTGCTCAGGTTCATCTCGATTCAGTTTCATATTGCCATCAAGTCTCGGAGGTGACAAACCCCGATCCAGTGGTGCTCGAATAAAACAGTGCTGTAACAACTGTTCTGCTGACCATCGAGTTCTTTCATTACTTACAAGGCATTTATTTATAAAATCTCTCAAATCTGGCTAAAAATAATAAAAAACAAAAAAATATTAACATTCTCATAATTTAAACAGTACATTTTATCAGAAAAATTATTATATATAAAAAAAATATTTTTATGAATTACAAGATGCAAAATATAATTTTTAAAAATAAATTAAATTAAATATTATCGATAAAAAGTAATTAAATTAATTATATTAGATTTGTATTCAGAGCAATAAATAAATCATAAAATTTATAATTCTGAACATTATGATATACTTACGGTAATATAAAAGTTAATATAAAATGTTTTTTTGCAATATATATATATTGCAATTATTATTATTTTAAAAATTATTAAATTTTTAAGTTTTTATTATACTAATTTTAATTTATATTAGAAATTCAGGATTTATAAATCATAGATGTTTAATAAAATTAAAAATAACTTATAAAAATATTTCTGGTTTCTTTTAATACATTTTATACTTAAATGAAATGAAATTTATTTCCTTTTGAATCTGAATTTTTTTAAAAATAACAAATTTATTTTTCAACTACATTTCAACAAAAATGATTCTTATTTTCATCAAGCTACAGTATAGCTCTATGGAAAGATTCCAGCGTGAAATTTACAATAACACGGTGTCAAATTTGATGTTTGATGAAGACAAGGATTATACTTGCCGAAAAGTCGTTGACGCAAAAATAATTTTGTTATTTTTAAAAAACTTCACACCTAACAGGAACTAAATTTCATTTCATTTATTTACAATGGAAGGTATATTTTATGATTCTTTAATTCTTTAAATTATACTTTATACTAGTTTTAGTTTCTTATAATTACCTGTAATGATGAATCAATTTCTATATCTTTTTCTGAAATGATTTGTCCCTTCAATAATGATAACAAAAGAATACCAAATCTATAAATATCTGATTTTTTCCCACCTCTTCCTTGAATTGTAGGAAAATCATGCTCTATTTTAGCCAAACCACTCGCTTGATATATATCTGATAATCGTTTATCTAGAGAATAATCAGAAAGTTTGACAACACCAGTGCGATCAATATGAATACTTGAATCTCGAAGATCTTTATGAACAACATTATTTTCATGAAGATATTGAAGTGCAGATAAAATTCCCATTGCTAAATACCTAAGCATATCTGTATTAACTGGAATGTTTTCCATGAGAAAAAACGAACAGGTTGTTCCGACCTACAAAATATTTATTATTTTTATATTGTATTAAAAAAGCTTGGTTAAAAATATACATTTTAAACTAGTCTAAATATATAAAATTGTATAATCATATTAATGTAGTACCAACTACCTATCTTAGTAAACAATTGATTATTAAAAATTCATAGATTCAATGAAGAAGTAATGAAACATAACTTGATTAAAATTTTTTTATATAATACAAAATTTTTTTCTTTATTTATAAATATAGAAATGTTTCAGAAAATCTGTATAAATGAATTAAGTAAAAGAAATAAGGTTTGTAGCCATAAGTGTTTTATTAAATATTATAACACTCAAATACCTATAAAATTATAAAATAATATACATTTAACTAAATTATTTATTCCCTTTAATATGCCAATAAAAATTTTATTTATTGAATCATGTTTGTTAATGAATTATAAAATAAAAATAATTACCACAAATTCTTGCAAAGTATAAATGATTATATTATCTTTATCTTGCAAGTATTTCATATTTAAATAATGTACAAGATTGGGATGATGCAATCTGTGTAAATGATTCAATTCTTGTTCAATGCTAATAATTTGTTTCATAGAATGTTGTAAGTTTGATGTTTCATGATTTTCATAATCCCTAGATACTCCACATTTCAATGTCCATTCAGTAACTGCTAATAACTCTCCTGTAATCATGTCAACTCCAGCATATACCACAGATCCTTTTACACTATGACCTAAACATTTTCCTCGATGAACTTGTCTTTCACCTTTATTATTATCAAAATGTATAAGCTTGGTTCCTCTATGTTCACACAATGAACCTTCAGAACTTTCTGATGTACTCATGCACCGTCTTCTAGAATAAGTTCTTACTCTTTCATGTGGAGAAGATGGAATTGATTGTGACAAAATAGGATCAGATTCAAGTGACAAACGGGCTGATTCGCGACGATTACGCATTTCAGCTTTAAGTGCTTCTTTTCGTTTTAATATTTCATCCTGCAGAACTTGGCGCTCCTTATCTTCTTTTAACTGTTTTTCTTGCAATTCATATTGAATTCGTTCTTGCTGTTTTAACACCATCTCTTCATAAAAACTACTGTACCCAGGTTTGTTGTGCTTGTGAAGAAATTTTTGAACATGCTGACAAAGTTCAAAAATCATTACTTCACCTTTTAACTGTTTGGCCAAGTTTTCTAATTCAGAAAGGTGAGTTGCTAATTGTTGATGAGATAATCCTCTACTATTTTGTAGATAAATTTTAGGTACTCTAAAATATATTTCATTATTTATACATATAAGCTTAGAATTATTATGAATACATTTAAATTCAATTAATTGAAATTTTAAACATATTTAGAGATATTTTTATTCTGATAGAAATGAAAAATTAATAAAACTTGATGTTTTAGCTAAATATAATTATAATTTTTTAAATAGTATTTTTAAATGCAATAAAATTAAACAATAAAGATTTAATTTCATTAATTATTTAAAAGATTTTGTTGCTATGCTTAGTAAAAATAAAATATAAAGATAATGTAATGTAATGACGTAAATGATAAGTGTTTAAAGTACAATCATTAAAATTTTAGAAACCTACTCTTTAGGATATTTTTCTCCACAAATTATGTGTAAATCTACTTGAGCATACACCTCTGCTGGTCCTGACATTCCTTTTTGTGGTGTAAGTATAATAGAAATATCCAATGGTTGCCATTTTCTCCTTTGTTTATTTTTACGATTATCACGCAATTCATCTCCGAAAATAGACTATATTTATATATGGAATCATACGTATAATTAAAAATAAATAATTTATGGTATTTTATACAATGAATGATCCTTACTTTTAAAACCTCGAGTTCGTTATTTTGACGATCTTCATACGATTCATCTTGTGACATTTTGTGAACTATTTTTTAAACGCTCATTTTAAAAGAGCCTTTATATTTATACACTTTTAATGCAAAATTTGAATATATTTTTCTAAATAATATATAAAACTAAAATAAATTTATTGCCGTGAGCTAACCTCAAACAGATTTTCAAATGAAATTAGATTGTATTGAGATAACGGTTTATGAAAAATTGGCAATAGACAATTTCATATCTATAGGATTCTTTATTTACTACATAATAGAAATCAATTGTGGACATAATTTATTTTGTATAAGAGTTTATAGAAAAAAAGGCAATGCTTGTTCCATATTATTTATATAGTTTAATGTATCGGTAACTGTACAGAGTAATTTACAGGCATATTGAATATTTTCATTTATCACTATATTAATGCAAAACAACAAAAAATAACTATTTTTTGCTTTAATAATAAATTCTAATAAAAATTATAAAATTCGAAAAATTTAGTTATTTAAGGTAAATTATAGCCATTAAAATGATCTGAAAATAATAATGGAAAGTAAGAACCATATAAACATTTTGTATTATTTTTATATTGAAAGAAAATAAATTAATATTTTTATAAATGATTTATTATATGAAATTTGGTTACATTTTTGCACCGAATTTTCAAAATTAGGTTATTTTTATTTTGAAGATATTTTTTTCAAATTTATCTGCAAAATATTAACTGTATATTATTATTAACTGTATAATATTAACTACAGTAATATATGTAAAATTTTTATTTTAAAGGATATTTTATAAAATCATTGTATCATCCATATTTAAATATTTTATGTATAATTTAATCATTTTAATTTATAATTAATATTTATTTAAATTATATTGCAAGTTGAAAGTTGGAATTTTGAACTAAACTAATAATAAATGTTATTCGTTTGAGGCTTAAAAATATAAATATCAAGTTTGTGCAATTTGATGACAAGAAGTAAATATTGAGTATAAAAATTAAAATATCAATATCACACAATCCAAACAATGAAAAATTTACAAAATCCTTCTCAATGATTCGCGGAGCGGATCGCCGGCTTTTTCGCGCTAGTGTTCTTTAAGTGCACGTATCTTTATTTTACTCAATTTTAGTATATGTATGAAAAATTCGTTGTAAGGTAAAAACAATTTCCATAAATTTAGTAAAAATAACAAGCAGAACGATAAATTTTAATGTTGTCAAATTGTGTACGGCCAGAGTATAAGTAATTAGAAAATTTCGTATTAATTTCTAATTCACAAAAATCTATTAAATCTTCGAAAAAACAAAAAACGTTATTGAATAATAATAATAAAAGTAAATTTTTTTCAAATTACGATTTTCAATTTTAATGGAGGTTTTTATAAACAAAAATTCATCTACGATTGGCGGGATTGCAGTTGCTGTATTTTACAATTTTTGTTTCTCAAAAATTTGCTTGTTATACATGTAAAAAAATATAGTAACTAGAATAAAAACTTATAAATGTTAATGAAGGGGAGGGGGATTCAGTGGAGATGTGTAACTATAGCTTATTATTTTTAAAAGAGTAAAAGCATCATATGCCACGATTTAGGGACGTAAAGTTACCGGCTGCTCATGATTCTTTTCGCGTGGCATATCACGCTTGTATTGTAAAACCTTGGTAGTAGTGTGAGTAAACAGTTTTGTACATAACGTATGTACGAAGCCACTAAACGTGTAACTTTATCGATCTATGCTTGTGGTTAAGCGCGCACCTACACGCTTATATTTATACATAACCCCCACAAAAATATTTTTCCGTGCAAACATGATTACAAGCATTTGCTAATAAATAAATTTTAATATACATATAACAAAATTCAAAGTTTGCGTAATTTCATTAAAGTTGCATGCGTCTGTACGTAATTTTAAGCTCGATATGGGTCGGCCATCTTATATATTAGTACTCATAGGCGATAGCTTTCTTAAGTGCTGACGGTTGCTGCGGAGTGCTTTGGGTGTAGCATCGCGTTTTCAACTTTAACCGCCCGCGTTGGTGACGTTGATGTTCATGTAAGCGCGCACACATGCCATGGCCTAATAGAGGGAGACAGGGGAGTAGATGGTACAACAGCTTGAACAACGAGAGAAAAAGACAGAGAAGTCTAGGTAAAAATTAAGGTTCGAAAAAAACGAGTATCGCGAGAGAAGTCTCTCGTTTGCCTCGATGCCAATCCTTCGAGGTGGCGGTTGAAAGTGTGTGTTTTCTAGCTTTATAGCCTCCCAGGAAATAGAGGTAAAGGCTGCTGTTGCGCGGGCACACGTCAACGCGATTTCAGGGAGAGCGAGAGAGAGAGAGAGGATAAAAAGGTGGCCGCTGCTGCCTGTCTCGCTTGCCGGCCAGCCGCAGCAAAAGGAGAGCGCGCAAGGAGACAAAAAGAGAAGGAGAGAGAGAGAGAGAGAGAGAGAAAAGAAAGAGAGAGAGAGTGCAATAGAGAGAGCGAATTTACGCATTTTTTCTCTTTCTCCCTGAAGGAACAGTCGCAGGAGCTAGGGGCGCTCTCTCGACGACGAGGTAAGCGCGCGTTGCGAGCGAGAGTGTAGGTGCTGTTGTGCTGAAGCCAAGGTTGAGAGAAACAACAGCAGCAGCAGTAGCTAGCGCGCAGTGCCATGAGCATGAGCGAGGAGAGCAACCCGCGTACGCTGTACGTGGGCAACTTGGACGTATCTGTATCCGAGGACCTACTATGTGCCCTCTTCTCTCAGATCGGTCAAGTCAAGGGCTGTAAAATAATTCGTGAAGCTGGTAATGATCCCTACGCTTTCGTCGAGTTCACGAATCATCAGTGTGCGGCTACAGCCCTCGCCGCCATGAATAAGCGCGTCTTTCTTCAGAAGGAAATGAAGGTTAACTGGGCCACGAGTCCGGGAAATCAGCCCAAGCTCGATACCAGCAATCATCACCACATATTCGTCGGTGACCTGTCTCCTGAGATCGAGACCCAGACGCTACGCGAGGCCTTCACGCCCTTCGGCGAGATCAGCAACTGCAGAATTGTTCGTGATCCTCAAACACTCAAGAGCAAAGGTTATGCCTTCGTATCTTTCGTAAAGAAGAGCGACGCTGAATCGGCTATTGCCGCAATGAATGGTCAGTGGCTTGGTTCGCGTAGCATCAGGACAAACTGGTCAACGAGGAAGCCGCCACCACCGAGGTCTGAGAGGCCTAGGCATGCGGCCAACAGCAAACCCAACTACGAGGAGGTACGTTGGCTGATGACGAGAGAGAGTCTGGCGATTATGGGCATCGACTGCTTCCCTTCGCAAACAGTCCTCTTGTACGATGGGTTTGTTTGGGTTAAAGCTCACAAAATATTCATGTTGACATGGCTCCTGTTTCAGATTGAACATTAATTTCTGAATCCATGGAAATCATTGTGTATTTCATGGTTTTTAGAGTATTGTTATCCATTTGAAATTGGACGCTGTCGAAATTCTGATTTAATACATTTCTTCTGGGATCAGAATACTATACAGTGTCTGATTTCTAAGAACAGGTGTTTTTAAAAATGATTTAAATATATTTACAAGACTGGCTCTCATGTAAAACCACCTGTTCAATCTCAAATTTTGAGTTTTTTTTTGTCCGATTTGCAAAAAAAAAAAAAAAAAAATTAAGATCCTTTTGTTTAACATATATACTTTCAGAATAAAAGATCCTTTCTTTTTGAATATTCGTTCTAATAGTTAAATTCTTAGAAGTAAAGTACTTAGTTATGACAATATTTTAGTATAATTAGATACAATAAATTATTATTTCATTTTTTATATCGAACAAAGGAACTCTCAAGAACAAATTTATATTTCATTTTCATTTTTTTTCTATATAATTTTTTTGGGGAATTACATAAGCTGAAGGGCACAAAACTTGCAACTACAGTTTTATTCAATATCTTTTAATAGTTTGTAAATTAAACTACAATTAAAATAGTATTTTTATTTTATATTTTAATTTATTAATTAATATAATTTTATTATATAAGAAATAATGGCTCATATTAATGCACATGTTCTTGTATCCCTCAGTATGTTCAGACCCTTGTATATATATATACATTATTCATCATTTATTTTTATATCATTTATTGAATGAAAATTATTTTTTAAAGATGTAAATGTAATCATTGCATAAAAAATAATTGATTATTTGTATTTTACCCTTTCCCTTCTGAATCTATTTAGAAAAATTCTATGAAAAATTTAAATTATTATTTATTTTTAAATGTTTATTTTTAAAAAATATTTGTTTTTCATTTTAAATCATTTTAACATAATTGAAATTGAATTTATTTGGACATGATTAAATATTTATCATTATCTAGAATAAAAATTATTCAATTTTAAAGTTTTATAAAATTATAATTTTTTATACATCTGATTTGTGATTAATTATTAATATGCGATTAACTTTGATATAAGTAATATTAAAATTACTTCTATATATTAAAAACTATTTCCAATTTTACAATGATTTAAAAAAAACAAATTTAACATAAACTATGTTATTTTTAGCTATTATATTTAAGATTTAAAATTCATTATTGTAATATTTTTACATGTATTGGTATTTTTTTACTTTCATAGGTTTATAACCAAAGCAGTCCAACCAATTGTACCGTCTACTGTGGAGGATTTACAAATGGAATTACAGAAGAATTGATAACTAAGACATTTTCACCATTTGGTAGTATACATGATATTAGAGTATTTAAGGATAAGGGTTATGCTTTCATTAGATTTACTACAAAGGAGTCAGCAACACATGCTATAGAAAGAACGCATAATACAGAGATAAATGGCAGCATTGTTAAATGTTTTTGGGGAAAAGAAAATGGTGATCCAAATAGTGTAGGACCCAATGCAAATCAACAGGCTCAACAGGTTAGTATTAATTAATATTCTAACTTTTATTTTAATCAAAATGTAATCGAATTCATTTGAAATATTATATATATATATATATTTTGATAAAGACAGTAAAAAAACTTTAAAATATCAATAACTCACATGTGTTAATATTAAAATTAATTAACAATGTGGTAATATATTTATTATATACTAAGAATAAAACAAAGAAATTTGTCATTAATTGTGATTCATACAATATTTATTGTGTATCACATAATTTCTTATATTTAAATTAATATTAAATTTCAAAAGTCAATACCCGATTAAAGAATAAAATATTTGTTTAACTTTTAATATTTATTGAAACACATCGAATTAATGTTATATTTCAGAATATATTTAATTTGAAATTTAAGAATACAAAGTTTAATATAATTTTATGTATTGAGTAGATTTGGAAAATTTAATATATTGTGACTACAATAAATTTTTAGTCCAAAACTTAAAAGAAAAATTTGTTATTGTGTTTTTTTAAAATAATTAAATAGATTATTAATAACATATTTTATGTATGTTACAGATTAATATCTATACATAGTAAAAATCCTATGTAAATATTGATATTGTATTTAATATGATAAATTATTTTATGTAGCTATATTATCATTTATAAATACATGCTGTATTTATAAATATAAATATAAAGAAATGCTTTCTCTAAAGAAAAATAATAAGTAAAAAATATTGATAATGATATTAAAAAATATTTACAAATATTAAAAATAAATTAATACAATAATTAATTAGAAATTTTTATATTAAGCTTTAAACAAATTCATGCAAATATATTTTATTTAATATGATGTTTTATGTATATTATTACATGATCTCATCGATATTTATTACGGATGTTATATGTTCAGAACATTTAAATAAATTTAATTTAAAGTTTTTTTTTATATCGTAGCATCATTTTCAATGTTTTGATATTATTTTTCTCCTGTATTTTAACAATTATTAAAACATATGATGTCTGTTTAAAAGAATCTCGTTATTATTGCTTCATTTTTAAAATTTTATAGCAATCATTAAATATTTTAATCCTTCATAACCTATGACTAAAATAATCATTCCAAAATATATTTTATAATATTGATAATTTTTAAACAGTTTTTCATTTATATTTATTTTGATAATTGAATTAGTGAAGTTTGATATTTTGATTACCAAACTGGCTTGAGATAAAAGTGTACATGACATGTGAAGTTTTTAAACAATATTTAAACCATAGTAATCAATATTTTTTTTTTTTAAGGTTACGGCAGGTCAGTATGCATATGGTTATGGTCAGCAAATGAGTTACTGGTATCCACAAGGATATCCACAAATGCAAGGTCAGTTTCTTCAACCTGCCCAATACTATGGACAATATTATGGTCAACAACAAGCTCAATATATGAACAGCATGCGCATGCCGGCACCAGCAGCGGGTACATGGCAACCTGGTCAAGGAGGAACAGCACCACCAACACCTGCTGCACCATTACCACCAGGACAACAACCAATGGTAACTTATACCATGCCGCCGCAGTATCCCACGCAATGAAACGGAAAAATCGCAAATTTATAAAAATAAATAAAAAAATTAAACAAAAAAATTTGACAACTGAAAGTTCTGTAGGCAACACTTGACATAGGACGCCCTCGAAAATAGACTTATTTTCAATATATATTGGCTATCTTCTATTATACATTTTATTTGTCGTTACACACTCATTAAATTTATAATTCACACACATGCATAAGCATATATATATATATATATATATATATATATATAACATTTGTACATTGCTCAACAGTCAAAATACAATACAAACTCGAATAAATGATCTTATTGAATTATAATACAATTAACGCACTTTCCTAGATATAAATAAAAGAATTATTATAAATTGTTTTTTTTTTATATATGTAGTGATTAGAAATGTAGAAGATAGATATAACTTACATCACTGTCAAAAAGAAAAAGTATGGATAAAATAAAAAAAAAAAGGTATATATTTAAATCTATCTTCGAGGCCCCTGCAGAGCCCTGCATCCTGTATGCAACATATACTAGTATGTACGTGTATATGACCACTGCGATTGTTGTATTTTTTAATATATCTTCTCTTTTTTTTGTTCTCTGCCTTGTTTTCAGTCTTACTATTGACACTTTTTTGAAGTACCATGTTTTCTCAGTTCAGTAATGTTAATAAATGAACTTATTGTGATTTTTGAATGTTTGATTATTCGTGTTCACTTTGATCATGATAAATATTAATGCGTGATCCTAAGGTAGAGAAAACGATAGCTAGACACAGTGCCTGTGATGTAGCTAGAATTTTTTGGAAGTATACTGTTAAATACGTATGCAGGGCCCTCATCAAGCGCAATAACTAATATGACATTGTGCTTGTGAATGTACCTCTGCTTTGTAAACCGTAATCACCAGTGGTTCAAAAAACATTTATGTTTGTTTCAATTATTTTGAATATTAATTTTATAAGATTTTAAACATAAAATTTGTTGTTCTGAGAAATTGGAATTTCAATTAATACAATTTATTTAATTTAAATTTTATTTAAGGAATTTTATTTAAGGTAAAAAATTGCAGAGAAAATTAAAATAAACTTAAGTTGAATGTATGAAATGAATTTATTTTATACATAATTATATAACTTATTAAAGTCCCATCATGAATTTAACATCTGATTAAAATTTTTACGTAGAAAGATTTTTCTTGATCAAAAGTCTTCCATACGTAAAGTATGCAATGTTATTGCATAATTATATTAACAATTTTGTAAATTGCTTTATAATTTGACGCTATATACTTAGTTTTTTTTTTTTATAAATATTATTACTAACATAAAAAATTTTACAATTTATTTTAATTATTTAATAAAAATATGAATTTTGAATAAAACCACTGGTGATGACATATATAAACTTTATGGGATTCATAAAAAAAAGAAAATGGTGACAAAGTAAGTGTAACAAAATAGTAAGGTTAAAAAATACAAATTTGTATAATTTGATTAATTGTAATACAGAACAACGTATGTCGAGTGTGAAAACAGTTGTACGAGATAATTGATTATAAAAAATGAACACTGAGTAAAATAAAAATCAGTAAAGTGATTGAAGTGAAGAATGTTATATAAAGATTAATTTAGGTACGGTAGGGCTCAAGACCCTCAACAATGCTTAGGATAATGTTATCTTATAATAAAACAAATTGTCCTTTGAATGAGAAGAAGGAATAAATATTTAAAATACATTTGTGTTTTTATTATTTCTACATTATATAAGCCTATTTATTTTATTCAATAATGTTTAAAAATGATTTCATTTAATTTAATTATATTTTACGTGGATTATAAATATTTAGGATAAAATAAAAATCAATATCAATTATTGAATGAAAGAAAAAAAAATATGCGATGCAATAATTTAATGATGTATCAATAACAAAAAAAATTTCAATTGCAGATATGAAAAAAGTTTAATATTGAAATTATTTTTTAAATGATAATATATCTGCAACTTATTAGGCATATAAATGATACAATTTTTACAGTGCTTATGGCTCAATAGTTTTTATATAATTGGTCACTGAAAAAAAAGAAAATATTAAATTTTATTTTCAATAAAAAGAAATTAAATTAAGTAATTAAGAAAATTTAATTAAAAACTTGAATTATAACAATAATTATTAATATTACAAATTAGATAAATTATTATATCAATAAGTTTCTTTCTGATAAATGATTTCTGATATATAATTAATAGTTTTGTGAACTAAAGTAAATTAATTAAAAATCAAATATTTGAGTGATTCTATGAATTTTGTTTTTTTTAATTTAAGCATATGAAAAATTGATTTTATAGATTTATTGTTTTACATTTGTTTTTTTTCTTTTTATATATATAATTTTTGGTAAAATCGATTGAAAATACGATTATTATATATATTTTTTAAATACATATTTCAATTATAACTTGTATATATAATAGTAATAAAATAATTAAAACAAGATAAAAGTTTTGGGACTAAAAGATTATATACCATAATTGTACTTCTCACCATTAAGCATATTTTAATACATTTTTGTAGTAGTTACGATATTTATTATTACAATTAAGAAAAAATTCATTTTCAACGATAATTAATTTTTTTACAGATACATGTAAAATTTTAACAAGCAATATTATGACATAATTAGTAACTGTATATTTATGCATTTTCTCTACTGTTCAAAAAATATATATTATATTTGCAAAACAACGAAACCATAATGGAAATATTTTTAGAATTTAATATAAAAGATATAAGAAAAAAATCATCATTAAACAAATATTTATTATTAACTTATTGTAAGCATTATAAAACATTCATTCTTTTTCATATCTTTTGTACTTAATTTTTTCTTTATTTATTCCCTTTTTTAGATCTTAATTTATGATTTGCTAAAGCTCATAAGTGAAATGTGAGTATTTTTAATATTTTTAACATTACATAAACAAATATTTCATTATTTATAAAGAATTAACTTTATTTTCTTACATTTTTTATCTATCATTTTATTATCACATGTGCAGATTGATCATTTATAGTTACAAAATATTTGAATGTTGTAAAAAGTTTTTTACAGCACGTTTATTTTTTATATAAATGGCAAATGTTATATAAAAAATGTTTATTTAAAACATAATTGCTATTTTTTTTAATTACATAATGTGACAATGTTTATGTCAACTTGAATATGCACTTTCAAGTTCGTGCAAACCTTATATTATACTTTAAACCAAGTTAATTCTTTAAACTGTACAAATAAATACATACTAACAATAATATAATATTTAATATAATAATATAATGTATTTAATAAAAAGTTCTAATTATTATGGAATGATTATTTTTCAAAATTAAACTATTTTCTAGTAAAAAGTGGACATATTTCCTTGCTTCAAAATAAATTTTTTATTAACTTTAATATTTTTATTAAAATAAACAATTCATAAAATTATAGTTTCTGTGTAAGTATTTTTTTTTTTAAATTATTTAAAATTAATAATTTGAAATTAATTGAAGCCTAAAAAATAAATCATTATTTCGTATTTCAAAAAAGGAAAATTGACCAATTTAGTACTAGTAAATAATAACTTGTTTACTATTAAATTACAAATGCTGGTCAAACATATTTATTTAAGTACTCATTTTTATTTTTGCAATAGATTTTCGTTATTTAAAAATTGAACTGGTCATCATAATATTTTATTGTATAATATTAAGTTATAATTAAATGAATAAAATATAATTTTCAAGTAGTTACTCCCATTTTTTTACCAAAATAAAAGTAAATAATTTTCACGATATATTTTATTTATTTAGTTGTTTCTTAAAATTGCACATAATTATTAAATATCTTAACATTTCATCGTAAATAAAGTTTCATTACAAATTTTTCTTTTTTTTTGGTATTTCATTGCAATAAATAAATCATAGAAATTTTAATATTTATTCTATTTTAAAGGCTTTATTTGATAATCTAGTAAAAAAAATTACTCTCGTTTAATTTATTATTTTTTTTATGAATTATTTAATAGAATGTGAAAGACTACTGCAATTATAGAAAATATTTTTGTATTATGTGTTAAATTATTTACATATTATTGTAGAAAAGGAAAAGTTTATTTCTGTTTGCAATTAATGTTATATATCTAAAAAAGATCTATTTATAATTTATAGTCATAGCTGTTTGTATATATTATTTATATCATTGAATTTGAAAATATGATAGTAATTCAAATTTAAAATATTCATAATCTAATATCAGAAACAGTACAATTGCAATAATTGAATTGATTATTTATAATCTAAAAATTGCTAATCCTTTATTTAATTAGAGACTTATATCGCCATATTCGAGACTCCATTTTTCATACGCTGAAAGATTTCCTGGTGAAACGGATCTGCGAATTCTTTTTAATGAATCAAGAAAATCTTGTTGTGTTATATTACGAACTGAATTCAAGGATAGATCTTTTACTTGATCCATATTGAGTTCTGGAAAAATTTAATAAATTATTGAATATTAAATATAATAGTTTACGTGTAGAAAAAATAAAATTTATATTTTAATATAAAATTAAACTCGCTTAAAAATTTTCTGCTGCACATGGTAAATATTTTTTTTTCTTCTAAAATTAAAAAGTAAGTGTAAAGTAACTACAATTGTAAAGATATTTAAAAAATTTTTTTTTTAAAAATCAATAGAATCACTTATTATTTTAAGATAAATATAAATACTATTAATTATTATTTTTAATAACCTTTTAATTAATCAAATAAATAATTAAAAATTGACAAAATATACCTCTAATAGGACCAAGAGCTGCATCTTTGGCTAAACCCGTTAAATCGCTACCTGAATAACCTTCTGTCAATACTGACATTTGTTTCAATTCCTCTTCTGTCAAGGGATCATTGTGTTTTTCTAACAATCGCTTTAATAGAATAATTCTTGTATTATGGTCAGGCAATGTTACGTAAACGCGTTTGGAAAATCGTCTTAATGCCGCTTCGTCAAGTTCCTGTGGACGATTAGTTGCAGCCATAACTAATATCCTTTCATCAGGATTAGAAGGAAGACCATCAAATTCTAATAGAAATTCTGTTTTTAATCGTCTGTAAATTTTATCTAGTATTAAAAAACCATATTTTTCATGTGCTTATGGTTTAATTACATACCACAGTATAATTCTCATTTTCATATATTTAGTATACTACTAATGAAGATAATATTTATAAGCTTCATAAATAACTTCTTATTAAATCTATTTCATTAATATTTGAAAAATATTCTAGTAAATTTCATAAGTTATAATTAATATTTAATTAGAATTTAAATTTTACAAACAATTAATAACAACAAAATTAAAATAAATGATCACATTTATTTTTTAAATTTTACGTGCTATAATTCAATTTTCTAATAAAGTTAGTTTATGGGAGGAGTATTTTTAAATACATAATGAAATTTACAAATAGAATATTATATTAAAGCAATATAAAATTTAATTAATAATTAATTAATAAATAATGAATATCAAAATGAATTAATAAAAAACAATATAAAAATCTTATTCTATATTAATAACACTAATGTTCACTGCGTACATGGTTCATCCACGAAGTATCGAGTTTTTTTTTTAACTTGCGACTATTGGTTGTAGAGTTTTGGGAGGGGTCTTAAAATGTTGAAAAATTCTTTCCTTATTTGTCCTTTTTTTTGGTTTTTTCGATAATTAGATGCGGTAAAATTTTACTTCGCGCGAAGGGCGTTTTTCAAATTTTTGACACGGCGCGCTGAAGCGATTAGTGGAAAACCACTACGCGAGAATGTTTTGTTTAAAGATTAAAAAAAAAAATTCTTGCCTTTTTTTTTGAAAGATGATTTATTGGTGGATTTATAAACAGTGTGAAATAAAAATTTTAAATTCTTCAAAATAATTTTCTCCTGCATCAATGCATTTATAAAAGCGAGTTTTCTAAATTTCAAATGCATGTTAAAACTCCTCAGCTTTGATGTTTTTCAAAAATTTCGACATTTATAAATTTTTTTGCACTATATTGCACACTGTATATCGTGTTAAATTCAGTTTTTCCACGATTACTCTAATCATTAAAACGGTCTGAATTTTAAATTTCTAACACGCGCCGGGTGTTCCTAGCCATTCGAAAGCATTTTGGGCGCCCAGATCGATGATTCTTTCTCGGTCCTCTTTAAAAGCTCTGTGCCATTTTCCACATTGTGATTTTGATATGCAATTATGTCCATACGCTTCTTGCAACATTTTATACGATTCCACCCAGTTTTTTTTTAATTGCAAACAAAATTTTATCGCGTAACGCTATTCCATTACTCGATCCATTGCGCCGTGTCAAAAATTTGAAAGACACCCTTCGCGTGAAGCAGAATCCTGGTACTTCAAATTATCGAAAAAAACAAAAAAAAAGGGACAAATAAGGAAAGAGTTTATCAACATTTTAAGACCCCTCCCAAATCGCTACGACCAATAGTCGCAAAATGAAAAAAAAATTCGATACTTTGTGGATGAACCATGTATATATTGGTATAAAATATGATTAAATGTAAAAATAATTAATATTCATTGATTATTGAATAAATAAATTATATATTAAAACAATTATCATTTTTTATTTTTATTTTTTTTTATCTTTTTAATTTAATTTTTTTTTAAAACTTTATTTTATTACTAATATTGAAACTTTGTTTTTATTAAGTGAAAAATATCTATTTATTATAATTTATCCACGCACATTTTATATTGAAACTTTGTTGCTATTTAAAAATTTAATTTTTTTATATATTTAAAAGTTAATTTAAATCAACCAAAGAAGATTGTCTAAAATTTATTTTCAATATTGGTTTAAATTTATCAATTAGTATACTTTATTTATTTAATATAAATTTTATCATTATTGTTATAATTTTTTTTATTACTTCTTTATTATATATTCTAATATTTACATTTATTAAAGAAAATAAAAAAAGGAATATGCAATAAATATGTATTTATAATAATGATAATTTACAGTTGTATAAAAACTACCTAGAAGCTTCGTGTTCATTATCTTTGCGTTCACTTAACAAGGAATCTACTTCATCGATGAAGATAACGGATGGTTGTAGTTCACGTGCGACTGTGAAAAGGGCTCGGACGAGTTTTTCTCCCTCACCAACATATTTTGAAGTCAAACTGGCTGCAGAGATTGAAAAAAAAGTGGCATTGCATTGTGTAGCAACAGCGCGTGCTAGCAAAGTTTTGCCATTTCCTGGTGGTCCAAACAATAATAGACCTCTCGCCGGGGCACGCAGACCAGTGAATAATTCAGGTCGTAAGGATGGCAGTATTATCATTTCTTGTAGAGCCTGTTTTGCTGTCTAAGATAAAAGAGATTATAATTTATAAGCCACGGATAAAAACATTAATACATAACGAAAATTTACAGACACGTGTACATACGCACGCACGCACAACTAAAAATCCAAAAATTAAATAAGAATTACAAAGTTTCAATGCAGAAACATACAATATAAAAGAGAATTATAAACAATTAGTCAATTATAGAAGACGATTTGAACAATCTTTGACTTCAGGGTAATAATTTATAATAATACAGTTGGTCAAAAGATATATTCTTGTAAGCATCAATAAAAGTAAGAAAAAAAGAGAAAATTATGTATAGGTAATAATAATAAAAAATAATAACAATAATAATAATAATAATACTATGGAAAGCTTATTATAAGTATCGAAAGTAAAGCGAATTATTATGTAGTATGTATATAATAATAAAGTAAATAGCACATAAAGAAAATTTACATATTTAAACAAATAATCTATTTTACAAATCGCTGGTTTTTGTAAATAAACTCTGTAAATACCCTTGTTTAGTAACCGAAAAACAATGTAAAATAATATAAAATATAAGCAAAAATATTAATATCTTCCAAAACTTATTTATGAAAATAGTTGATAAAATAAAAAAGAATATTGTGCACAATATAAGATAAAATAGTAATCTAAAAATCTTAATGCGAAAAAAAATCTCAATATAAAATCAATATTGTTGTACTCTCTAGTAACTATATACAGTTTTTAATCAATATTTTTATTACAACTACAATTACTGATATTTTAGTCGAGCTATTCAGGGGGCTTAACTTTAAATGGGAAGACTAAAAAACAAACGCCGTCATATTCCCCGTATCATATTTGTATCACGAAAAATATCACCCAGCACTTTATATAATCCCAAATGTTCTTGTTTGTGAGCCGGGGCTGGTAATCTGATTCATGTGTTTCCATTGTGATTTTTTAAAATTATGAAGCAGTGTGAAAAATGCTTTTAAGTACAAAATATTTTTTTTTGCACGTGCTAATATACAAAATTTTTTGGAAATTAAAGTGCTATGCACAGAACACTTGTATAATGTTAAGCACCATGTCAAATACATGAAACACCCATGGCGGATGAAATATCTTGTTTCTCTTTTGCACGCATTTAGTAACAGTAGCGACCCTGGCGAGTCCCAGGCCGAATGAAATAAAATTTTTGTGCTATAAAACCTATTTAAAAAATGCTATGTATGGATATATGGTCTGTCCCCGAAGTATCGAATTTTTTTTTGATTTTTTGATTTTGACATGCAATTATGTCCATACGCTTCTTGCAACATTTTATACGATTCCACCGAGTTTTTTTTAATTGCAAACAAAATTTTATTGCGTAACGCTATTCCATTACTCGTTCCATTGCGCCGTATCAAAAATTTGAAAAACACCCTTTGCGCGAAGCAGAATCCTGGTACTTCAAATTATCGAAAAAACCAAAAAAAAGGACAAATAAGGAAAGAATTTTTCAACATTTTAAGACCCCTCCCAAATTGCTGCGACCAAATGAAAAAAACAAAACTCGATACTTTGGGAACAGACCACGTATATGGACAACGGATATGTGAAAAGCTATATTATAATATTTAGAAATTGTACATAAAATTTATAGTTTTTTAAAAATAAGTAGGACGAAGAAATTCTGCAAACTAGGTATAACCATGTAGTAGTTAAGAGGATTCGATGAAAAATTATTGACCAAAATCACGTACTTTTCATGTTATTATTTATACTAGTACAACAAAACACGTATTTTTCACTATTTTAATACATTCACTATGATTAATGTTATTATACTAATTGAATAATTCCAATCAAATAAATAATTCAAAATGAATCCAGTAAAATTGGCTTTTAAAATGTTCTTAAAATAGGCTAAAAACTATTTAATTCGTTAATATTTTTGTATTGATTTTTAATAATCGTATAAAAGCAATTTTGTTCATATTTTAAAAAATTATCATCAATTTTAGTCAATATGCAATGGATTATAACGAGAAGTATGACATTGCACGAAAGAAGATGTTTAAAAAAAATATAGTGATACGTCTAAGGAGGCTCAGACATAATTCACATGGTAAATGGAGTTGTAGAAAAGCACTCATTCGAGGAAGAAAAAGTTGAATTATATGGTCCTGTAATAGTAAATTCATTAGGTATATAGTTTATATTTTCTAACACATACACATGTATCAAAAATCTGAATTTGAAATGCGTTTTCTTCGAAATTCTATTTTTTAAAATGAATATCAATTGCACTTGAAGATAAATTTTGAAATAATTTGAAATTTTGGGAGAATATTGAAAGAACTTTTTTGGGTATGGTAAAACAAAATTTTTTGATAATTAAAAATTTGAATTTGGTGTTTAAAAATAAATTAAATTAATTTAAATGTAAAAAGAAGATTTTTTTTGCATTAAAACATTCATTTTTTTCTGGATGTTATCGTTTTTTTAATTTTAGATAGTTTTAAAAAATTCTAGTTCATGATATGTAAAATCTTATTAAGTTTAATATGTAAAAAAATATTTTTTCTTTTATAAAACTTCTACAATGGTAGCCATTTTACATAAACTTTTTTATTTTAATAAAGTAGTAATTATTTGACTTGAAGTAATATTTTTATTTTTAATTATATAACACAATAAATATAGATTGCTTAAATATATTCTTAGAGTGTAAAAATATTTACCTAATTAGTTTTTTATAAGTCCTGTAATAGTGATTATTTTGTATACGTGTGAAATTAGATAAATTTTTTAAATAAAAGATTGTTTAGAAGCTAACAAGTTCTGACGGTAAAAAAGACAAGTAAGTACCAAAATGTTAAATAATATGCGCAATAATAAATACATATATTTTAAAAACAAACCTCTTGCCCAGCAATATCTTCCCACGATATAGGGGTTCCTCCTTCTAAAATTTCATCAAGAATAATTTGGGCCAGTTTTGGTTCTACACCTTTAACTTGCGTTAATTTTCTTGTAGATGCAGGTTTATTGTTATTGGTTACATTCATTGCATTGTTAGTAGATGCACTAGGACGACGACGTAAGGGTGATTCGCTTCCTGGTACTGATAGATGTCGTTTTACTGAAGGTGGTGTCAACGATGGTTTAATTAAAGATGTTCGATGGCAAGGCAAGATTGGTTGTGATCTACCCATATTCCGTGGTAGTGTTTGACTTTTATTTATAATAACGCCAGAAATTCTCTTCCCTGATTCCGGAATCTTTCTACTAGATGCTGCGTGAATCAGAAAGAGGGAGAGAGAGAGAGAGAGAGAGAGAGAGAGAGAGAGAGAGAGAGAGAGAGAGAGAGAAAGTGACAAACAGATAGAGAAAAATATTTAAATATGAAATTGTTTTAAGGGATCATAGATATTGTTTTATAATGTAATTGTGAAAATAATCCGAAACGATAAATATGGATTAATTTTTTCAGAGCAAAATTTTTATTACTACTTAAGTGTATTTTTATTCTTATATGTGTTTTCAATAATGTTCCACTAATTTGTTATGAAATTATTTTTATAAATTCAAATAAATAATACATGTTACACATCATTTATATTAAATTTAATTATTTTATAAATTAACGAAGATTAAATGTATGACTCAATTTTAAATTATATTTCTTTTTTAATAAATAGTTTAAATTGGCTAAAAATAGGATTGTGAATTTATCACTGTGTATCTATTATAATTTTCGATAAATGTTATCGAATGTGTTTTAACGTAAATATAATTTATAATTATTTTTTTTATATAAATAAATTAAAATAATTAGAAATAAAACAATCATTTATAAATTTATAAATGATTGTTAGACATTGTTCAATAATCAAGAAAATTTAAAAAAATAATACTTTGTTGTAAAAACTAAAATTAGTTTTGATTACTTGAATTTTCAGCGATATCATTATTTGTTTAAGGATATAATATTTTTCAATTATAAAATTATATAATTTATACAAGTAATCGCTATAATGTCCAGATGAATAAAAAATAAGAAATCAAGTTTTTAATAAAACGTGTATTTGGTTAATGTAATATTAAGTATTAATCAGCTAGTTTTATTAATTCATTTAAAAATTTTTATGTAAAATATAACTGATATAATTATCTTAAAATTTAAATATATAATGAAATCTGATATTTTATAAATTTCTTTTGATTTAAAATTAAAAATAATTTTATCAAAGAAATGATATGTAATGAATGAGCCCAATATTAAAATTTTATTTTATTGGAGCAAAATTTATTATGAATTCAGAAAATATTGATATCACAATCATATCTAAGATATTTATATTTTTTTATATTCTTTATACAAACACTTATATTTTAATGCAATTTGAAAAAATTAAAATTTAATAGTATTATGTGTAACATAAAATATAAAATAAAATTATATTTCTTTATGACAAGAATTGATTGTAAATATACTTTGCAACCACATTGGAATATTTGGTAATAAACACATATATTTGCTATAATAATTTACAACAAAAATAAATTTTATATTTAGAACATGTACAATCTATTCACTTTTTAAATTAAAAGTATAATGTTCAAATTTTAAAAATAATTTTCGTTAATTATACTTTTTAAATAAAAATAAAATAATATATTATAATAATTCATAAAAAATATATCTATTTAATAATATAAATTTTAATAAATTCTGTTGTAATTATTATCAGCATTATTTAGGATTGTATACTGAGCATTACATTTTTTACATAAAAAATTAGAATAATATAATAGTGCAACCACTTATAAAAATCTTATATAAATAAAAATATTAAAAATAAAAAATGTTTATTATGCAAAAATTACCCAAGAGCATTAAAAAAATTAAGTAATATACATGAATAGATAATAACAAACAATAAACAAAGATAGCACAACATAAATTGCATGAAAGCAGATATTGGGTTATCCAAATTGATTTTTTATGTGAAAAAATTAATTGTACAATACCTTTAAAAATGCGATTAATATTAAATTTAATAACAAGTATTTTATATATAATATTTTAAACATTGAAAGCTGCAATACGTACTTTGTACAGTGTTTAAATTTTGTGGTGTGTTTTTGTGTTTCTGACTATAATTTGCATCAGAGAAGATTTGGGAATTCATTACAGTTTGTGTGTTATTTCGACGGTGGCACAAGGTCTTATCTTCTTTGTTACGCTGTTCAGCGTTACATTGCTTTGAAGAAACAACAAGCTTCTTTTCGACGATTTCCAGATTTTTCAGCTCACACACACTTGCTACAAAACAAATAAAAAAAATTCTCTACATGCATTAAAAAATGCTAAATAAAATTATTGAATATAGTGGTTTATAAAATTTTCAAGACCTGTTTTTTAAAGTTTTTTTTTGTATTTTCTTTTACATTAGTATTAATAGTTTTTAATATGCATTATATTATAATTTAAAAGTAATACATAAAAATCATATATAAATTTCAATATTAAATAAATTTTAATGTATTTAAATTTCATAATTCAATACAGGTTCATGGAAATTAATTTTTAATTCATGGTTATTATAAATTATGAATATAATTTATACAAAACTCTTAAATTATCTTATAATAATTATAATTTAATGTTAAAATTGATATATTTATTAAATAAATATTTTTTGAATACATAAATTTTCAATGTTTAAGTGCAGATAAATGAACATACAATGCAGAAAATATTCTTAATAATTAAAACTTAAATGGTGTATTTAAAAAAATTATAAATATATAAATATTGATTAAAATTAGAAGTAAAAAAATAATTTATGAAAGTATTTTAGCACTAAAAAGTTTTACATGCAAACACCATTTATTTATGAATTATTACCTAAATAATTTTATTAAAACATTTTTGAGATTCAGTTTTCAAATTATTATTTTTAATTATTTAAAGCATGCATAAATCTATGTATTCTATACTATCTACTAATTTATTATCTACTGAATCATTATATTCATTCTAATTTAAACATTAAGAATGTATAGTACAATTCTTAGGTAATTTTTGCACATTTTCTTCTTTTTTTATATAAGCAATTATAAAATTATAAACATACCAAGGAAATCAAGTCTATCTTTTGCCATTGACAAATTTGTTTTCATTTTATCATTAAGTCTTTGTGCTCTTTCCCAAACTTCTCCTCGACCTCCATTGCATTCCACTGATATGCCTTTTTCCAATTCATAAATTCCTTTCTTATATAATTCAATAGCCTTTTCTTTATGTCCTACAATCACAACAAAAAATCCTCACAAATTTTTAATTTATTTAAATTTTTATCAAAAAACTTTAAAGAGATAACTTCAGGATTGAATATATTGTTAATTTTATATAGTGTTAGACAATCTAATATATATCATTACATTATGTTTTTATATTAATTTATTTTAAAAATATTTTTTTTTGATATAGGATTGTGAGATATTCTAAAATTTTATTTTTTTTTTAAATATTATATGTTAATTATTTAAATTATTTAAATAAATCATTTAAACCAATAAAATAACTAATACTAATAACTTTTCTTACTATTATTATGGATGAATACACTAACCTTCATTTTCTTCATCAATTTTTAGAGCTTTACTAATATATTCAAAAGCTCTACGATGATGATGTTTTTGTTGAGCTAAAAGTGGATCTCCAGGTCCAGGGCCTGGTGGTCTTCTTGAAATGGGTGACATTTCTTGAATATAACTTTTTTGATTATTTATAGAAGTTTCTTGATCAATTATAATTTCCAACTGACATGTATTTCTATTGGAATGCTTTCTGTGTATCAAATGTGAGGTTGAAGCATAAATATACTTAAAAATTACATACAATTGATAAATAACAGTTCTAAGTACATTAAACAAAAGTATCAAAGGAAATGAAACAACATAAAAATTCCTTTTGTGCACAGATGATTGCAACTCTTCAAAAGAATGATAATTGTAATTATGATGGTGCCCATAAGTGATACTTGTCACTGTTTTGTCACTATTTTCAGATTTAGTCACTCGAAGTTTTTTTGGTGATCTACTGTTTTTACGTGAAGAACGTTCATTGCCACCACCATCACTATAAGACATTGCCCAAGGCTGCTGCTTGCTTTACTATTGACATAATTATAAAAAGCTTTAACTTAGGCAAACCAATAAATAATACAAATTTGAACTAAAAAATAAATTCTCATGTAACATTAACATCAAACATTACACAAAATTTATATTTTTCAATATCATGTGAAAACTTTTGCCAAAAAAAGATTGGAATGTTATATTAATTTAATAATTATATTTTATTTATTAAATAAGTATCTTTAATTTTTTTTAATAAAAGAAATGATAAATTCTTAATATTAATGTTATAATTTATGAAATATTTTGTCAATCTGTTTATTTACCATAAATTGTTGCTGTTGAAAATTTAATTTTGATAATACTAAATGAGAATGATGAGACGATTGAGTACAATGGTTTTGACATTCCCAATGTGATCACAAGATAGATGAGATTATTGGTCTATTTAAATTTTTTAAATAAGAACTGATTTATTTTTTTATAGATAGATATTATTAAGATTCATGTACTTTGAAAAAATTAATACATCAATTAGCAATTTAAAAACAAATATATGACGATAAAAGTATTGTTATTATTTTTAATCAGTTTATTATCATACATTAAAAAATAAAATATATAAACAGGTACAGTTCAGTACATACTTGTATAAGTAATAAGTTCCAATTGAATTTTAACATTTACTATATTCAAAACATTTTAATGAACTTTTATTTTATAGTTTATTATCTTTCATTTTACCAAGCACAAGCACATTTAAAATCGTTTTCTAAATTTCACTTATTATATGTTACATAAAAAAATTCCATCAATATTCCATCAAGCATTAAATAATTATATTAAAATATATGTTTTTTATTATTTTTTTGTTTATCATTTTAACGAAAGTTGGTTATTAAGTTTATTTTATGATTTGTAGATACTTCACAAAAAATAAATGTGTACAGACTGCATGTACAAAAATTATATACATTTCCTAATGAAAAATTGCAAAAATTGTAATAATGTAAAACAATCACTTATTTATTATCATTTATAATATATATAAAAATTCGGAAATTTAATAAACAACGATTATTGTCATTTTTGTTATTTTTCCATTTTCACGATTATCCTTCATATTCGTTTTTTTTTTTTTTTTTTAAATAATGATTTTTAAGGGTACAACTAAAAATTTACAATAAATCTTTGTTTTCTGATACTAACAATTATAATTATTTGATCATAAAACATGAACACATGATCAGATATAAACTAAAAACGAAATTATCATTAGTCAAATACCAACTATAGCAGACTAAATACATTTTTTAGTACAAACCACGCCTTTTTCAATACTCTGCATATAAGATTCTATAACCTAGGTAAAAGGGCAAGGCGGTAAAAACATTTCATTTTGATTGGTTAATGTTTTTTTCTTAAATTCCTGTAAAAATTTGAAGATATGTGTGAATTTAAAATAGATGTCTAAATAAAGTTTATTGATTTAATACTTAAACTTTTAATATACGTTACCATTAATATTATATAATAATTTTTATTTTGTCTTTGTTCCTTTTTACTTTTTGTTAAAAAAGATAATGAAATGGTTTTAATATTTATGTTCATATTTGTAAAAGATAAAAAATTATCCACAAACATCCATTGATAAAAAATATAATAGATCTTAAAAATTCTTAATTGAGTCTATATGAGGAAAATATATATTGAAAAAATTGAGCTTTAATTTAAATATATTCATCTTCATATTCATAATTACATTGTAATATAAAAATTTATAATCATTTAACAAATAATAATTACAAATTTTACAGAAAAATGAATTTAATACCTTTACTGGAAAAAATTTTTTAAGAAAATATGGATATTGGAGTATAAAAGCATAGTAATATTGTATAATTTTTGTAGCAAATATATGTTTATAGAAATATTTTGTATAATATACAAAATACAGATTAACTTATACATTTTTTAAATTTATAATCAGTTAAATCAATTCATATTTAAAAATTATATTTTAATAATTTAGTTATCCTAATAAATTTAATTATTTTAATTAAAAATAACTTTAATGTTTGTAAATTATTTTCAGATTCAATAAATTGATGATATTAAATGTAAAATAGTATATAATATACAATCCGTAAAAAACTTTTAATTTTAACAAAAGATTACGTATTTTAAATAAATGATTTAATAGTATGTATTTATTAAATACAATATATATATATAAAATTAAGAAGAATTCAAGAATTATGTATTAGAAAATCGAATTAATTTATATTAATTTTGTTTAAATTTGTATTTTAGTTAAAAAAGTTTATTTTAACATAGATTATATACTTTATTATTTAGTAAAAAATAATAATTAAAAAATTCATGTAATTAAACATAGTTTTGATTATATATGAGTTTAAAATTAAGTTTTTTATTATTTATATATGATTTTCTATTCTTAAAAAGGTTAACAGTTTCATAAATTAAAAAAGAGCCTATTCTAGATGTGATAACTTACAATGATTTTTTAACCATATAATTTAAAATAGTTAATTAATGAATTAGTATTATTTGTGAGAATATATTTAAAATGTAATATTTTTAAAAACATTTTTATTGTAAGCTTTACCGTAATAATATTTAAGTTTACAGTTACTTTCAATTTCATACTAGTAATATTAATGTTATTGTAATAAAATTTAATGGTACTATTTAATGTATAATTAGTAAGTTATTAAATGAATATTTATATTTCGCGGGTGGATCCAAACGTATCAGCTCAAGAGTAATTTGCACATACTCAAAATCACACAGAACAGCTCAAAATGCTTCATGTCAAAAGTACAATATTTTTACATTCATATAAATCATAATATATCTCTGATTGTATATATAAAATATCTAATAGAAATTAAAAAAGAATGGAAGAAAATCTTGCAGCAAAACTATGTTTACTTTTGGGAGAACACGCTAATAGTGGTAAAAATTTATACCTTTTATTTCTTAATTCATCTAATTCAATGGTGAAGAATAATAAATTACAGACATGCTAAACTAATTTTATTGTTTTAATATTACATATTTTAGTCTAGTTATAGTTTTATTTTTTAAAATTAATTTAAATTAATATTTTCAAATTAATGTAATATTGATAAGAATTAGATATTTAAAAGAATGTATAATAAACACTCTTATGTCGAAAGTAAATTAAGGATAATCCTTTCGATAATCAACTTTTGTTAAAATGATAAACAAAAAAATAATAAAAAACATATATTTTAATATAATTATTTAATGCTTGATAGAATATTGATGGAATTTTTTTATATAACATATAATAAGTGAAATTTAGAAGACGATTTTAAATGTGCTTGTGCTTGGTAAAATGAAAGATAATAAATTTTAAATGTTTTAATTATGATCATTAAATTTTTAGCAGTGCATTGGAAGCTTCTTGGTCAAGAAAAAGATGGTTCTTTACTACTTGGATGGGTAGAAAATGTATCATTAGAGGAAGATCATAATTCATATTCTGTAATTGGTCGTTACGATCGAGTTACAGAAGATTTACAGGTATATTTGATTTTGATTTTTAAAATATTATATTTTAAATACATTAATTTTTTAGATTTTATATAAATTTTCAAGAGTACTTAATCTTATACAAGCTACTGTCAATCAATCCAATTCTTTATTAGGATATGTAATAAAACAGAAATCAAATTTGAATTCTAAAGATTGTGAAACACTCTTGTCAACAACTACGCACGAAAAGTCAAAAAAAAATGATGATGATATAAATATTAATTTAGACATTGAATTTTATCAAGCTTATATTATTGAATTTAAGACTGATGTACCAAAAACACATATTCTAGAAATTAATAAATCAAAACAAGTTAGAATACAGTTTTTATATAAAGAAAAACCTATAAAAAAATTAGATAAGCTTTTAATTTTAGTACACCAAGAATGTAAGTTGTATTTAATTGAAAATATAAAAATATAAGTATTTTTTTAAAATTATATTATACACTTCATATGTTATTATAGATGTTCAAATATATACAATTTTATACAATATAAATGTAGAAAATTATACAATTGTAGAATTAAAAGCAGAAATCTTAGTTAAAATTTTTATATGGGCTCAATGGGATGCAATAAATCAAGTACTTTATTATATACACCATCGAAAGGCACCAACCAGTTTATTTATTGATACTACTGAAAAATGCCATAAATCAAATTGTACTTCTCCAACACTCAGTGGTTTACAATTTCATGATGATCTACCTCATGAAACTGTGGTTTGTACATAAATGTATATATATGTATTTGTATATAGATCTTTCAATATTAAGGAATAAATTTATATTAATTTTGTAATATAAATTATAAATTTATTATACCTTTTTTTAGCTAAATATTCCCTTAAATTTACCACAGTCTTCAAATTCTGATAATTGTGGTACTTATGAAGATGATGTAATTCCATTGAGAATTCATGATTGTTCATTAGATCTAATTATTGTCTCAGATTTTAAAGGTATTATTTGTATATGCCATTATTACTTGTATAGACCAGTACAACCACCTCAACAAGTTTTGAGTTCAGTAATTAATGATTCAAATACAGTTCATTTTGCGTATTCTGTAACGTTACTTCATCATAGTTGTGTAATACATTGTGTTGTACCAGGTATACCTTGGATTCAAGCTAAACTTATGAGGCCAACTTTTACTTTATATGATGAAAATCATATGATTGTGTTTATACAAAATTTTTTTACACATATACTAGATATTGGACTTCATCATCAACCTTGTTGTCATATTTTATGTGGTCCACTTACCAATGTTCCTTCTAAGTCTTCTTATCTTGTACCTTTACTTAATTTAAGTAATTTAAGAGAATCTAATGCTACAAAAACCAAATACTCTTTTAATACTGATAACAATATTAATAATGATAACACTAAGCTTCTTACTATAGATTTACCAACATTGGATTTAGTTTATTTATCAGTCACTACAAAGTTTCTTATTAATGTTTTTAAAAAAGAAACTTCAACAGAAGTGCGTTTAGGAATTCTTCATTATTTTTTTTGCCACAAAAATAATTTTGAAATAGTTAATGAATTAATATCTGCAATTGCAGAAAAACCTCGTGTTTTAGATATCGTGAAAATAATGCAAGAGTTTTTAATCAGTGGATCTCATTCATTGGTACAAATGAATTTACCAACAGATGTGATACCTTTATTGTCTTTAGTACCGGTTACCACAATGGAGGAATATTCAGCATTCGAAGCAAAAATTAATGAATTTAATGTAAAGCTCAGTCATGAAAAACTTTGGAATACTTCAGTAATGCTTTTGTCACCTCAGCAAAGACTTGTACCATATCGGAGTGACTTATGGACACGACTATGGGATTTGCTTAGTAAGAAAAGTGATGAATTACCTCGATTTAAACCCAGTCACATCGCTGAAAAATTACTGGTTTCACTAGCATGTTATCAACCTGAAGCATTATCTCGATGTAGTACACCAATGTCACCAAGTGGAGGGTAATGTATTACTTTTATTTAAATTGTAAACTTAGAAAAACTAGTATTCATATACAGATATTGTTCTGTCATTCATAATAAACAGCCCTATAAATAAAATTCATTAAACTATTTATTACTTTATTATATTTATTATTTAAACTATTTTAAATTATAATAATTTTATGTGTACTTAAAATTTTATATTTTTTTTTAATTGTTTAACTTTTAAAGGTTTTACTTCCTTTTTCAATATAATTTTTAAATAAATGAAATATAAAACATTATTTAAATTATATTTTAATAAATATTTATCATTCACAAATTATTTTATTTTTTTTCATTTCAATGAGCACTACAAGAAAGTGAAATTATAAGTAAATTATAATTAAATAATAAACTATAATAATTTAATGATAAAGAATGAATAAATAATATCGTAAAAAAAAAACTATTTTATTGATTTTAATTTAGAAAGGTTGTATAAAAAGTATTTTATATATTTAAAAAGATGTTATTTGTTTAATTGTTTTAAAAATTATTAAAAAATATTAAAAAACCAATAAGATTTGTAACAAATTATTAATCAGCTGTAAATACACTTTTTTCCCAATTTAATTAACTTTTAAATTTAATCTTTTTTGTTTATTTTGATATATTAATTTTTATTACCTTTGATTTAATCTTCATTATTAGTTAACAGAGACTCAACTTTCAGTGTTACTCTTATAAATACTCATAGTCAAATAACCGTATATAATTTTATATAATTTTTGTATTTATTGTGTTTGTATATACAACATTTTAATTAATAATACAAATGCTTATTGAGTAATGTATAAAATGGACATATCTAAGAATATGAATAAAACGATATTAGCGATTTGTATTATTTATTAAATTTTTACTTTGTAAATAATAAATATTCATTGCGGGTAAATAAAATATATGTTTTAATTAATTAAGGTAATTTTTTTAAAAATTAAAAATTCGTGGGTACATTTTATATGAATAGAATGTTTTCTATGCATGGGCACATAAATGTGAACATATAAAGACGTAACACAAAAATAATATTTCTAGAAAAAAACATCTGTTTAATCTTGAATCTATCTAATTTCACTACAAAGCTATTATTATAATGAAGGTGCTAAAATTTATATATCATATCTTCCTCAATTTCGGCAATTTTGAGAATATTCTGTAAAAACATTTAAAAAACTTTTATATGGAATATTAAGAATGATCTTACCTACATACGAACAATTGTACATTTTTATTATTACAATTCAAGCAATATTAAATTCCTGTCTATTAATATTATTATTTTTTAATTTCAATAACCTTGTTTCTTTTATATCTATGATATTATTAAATTAGTGATACATTAAAAAATATACATATAGAAAATAATTTGAACGATGAACTAGTCAATTGATAATCAATGTAGCAAAATATTAAAAAAATAACTAAAATTTATGGGAATATTGGCCCAAGCACATACATTAATGAGTAATATATAACTAATCAGAGTCAACAGACATCAAAGTTAACTGAAGAGATTAAAATTAAAAATTTGTGGAGATGAATTTGAAACTTGATGTAATACAGTAGTAGAATAATATGAACATTATATATAAACGATATACATATATATATAGTTGTAGTAAGAAAAATGAAACTATAATGTATAAAATAAACATTGGAAATTTATATAAACTAGATATACGTGTAGTCACATCGAAAAGCTGTAGATTAATGCAAAAAAAAACATAGTGAATACAGTTTTTATTTGAATTATGAGCAGAATTGACGTTAAATACAGTTGTTTATGTTTTAAATCTACATGGTTTGACTAAAGTTAGTGGAAATTCTCCATATGAATTTTGTTATAATTGTAAAGTTTAATACTATATATTTTAAAAGACATTTAAAAAGACATTTTAAAAGTAATAAAAGAGTATTGTTACGTACGGCATGCATAAGCATCCGTCGTAACGCTAACGCGATAGTTTTCATCCTTATATTCGAACGCCGTGTCATAGGACACCGAGCAGGGGGGGAGTACGGATGACGAGACGGATCATCCGTGTCCCCAAGGTCGCCGATGCAGCCAATTCCCAACGCGAGTCGGCTAGCGGGACCGGACGTCGCTGGCAGGAGCGCTGCACGGGAACGAAACTGCGGGTTGATATGTAACATTTTTAAGATTTTTCTCTTGCTATAGTTTTACTCTTTATCTAAAATTTTAAGATTGTCCCAATTTATCGTGTATTTGTTCGTTTGCGAGTAAATTTGAATCATTGAATTGGTGTTATATTACTTCTTATACTCGTAAATTCGTTTTTTAAGTTTTGCTAAATTTCGCCTATGTAAGTCGCATTACTGTCTTTACAGTTTATTTGTATACAATGTCGGCAGTTTCCCATTTATCATCTCTGTCCTTATCCAATTTTATGATATTATTTAACTTATTGTTAATCTTGCAGACAGTATTGATGTAATATGTTTTTAGTTTATTATAAATTTTTTTATAAAAATTCTTTACGTATGGTAACAAAATTATGTTGTCGTAAGGTTTTTGAAGGTAGTTTTCCAGAGAATCATTATATTTAATTTTTCTCAGTATATGATTCAAATATTTGTTGTAAAAGTAGGCCTAGTAGTCATTATTATATAGGATATTATTTGCTTTGTTTAAATTGTCATTGTGATAACATCTGTCCGATAATAAAATCACCCTGTCTACGAGGTTGTATACGACATTTCTCTTTTGGCTCATGGAGTGATGGGAATGAAAATTAATAATTCTGTTGAAACACATCCCTTCTTTTTGGTACCAATTCGTCACTATATAATTGTTTTTGTTGTAAATGGTAATGTCAAGGATGTTTAATGATTTTGACGTTTCTAGTTCATAGATAAATTGTAGATGAGTATTTTAGTTATTGAATATATTTAAAAGAATGTTGACTTTACTGGTTTCTATGCAAAAAACAGTGTCATCTACATATCTATAGTAGAAAACGGGAGAGTAATTGTCAAGATTTTTTAGAGTGTTGAGACACTCCCTCTCCAAATCTTTCATTAGTATGTCTGCGAAAATGAGCGATATTGGTGCGTCCATTGAAGTACCAAAAATTTGTTGATAAATATTATCATCAAAGGAGAAATATGTATTGTCAAAAACAAAATTGGTTATGGCTATAATTTCATTGAACGGAATTTTTCTAGCGTTGATGGAAAATGTTTCTTTCTAAACTTTGAATTAATAGCTCCTTCGTGACGTTTGTAAACAAAGAGTTTACGTCAAATGAAATGTATATATGATTATCAGGGACATAGATGTTCTTAATTTTTTTAATAAGATCAAAGCTGTTAATGATTTTAGATCGAGGCTACGGAATACATTTTTTAAGTGCATGTAGTAATATTTTAGAAACAAAATATTTGGGACAGTTGAAACTAGATATAATCGATCTCAACGGATTATCGGGTTTGTGTATTTTTGGAAGTTCGTACGCTTTCGCTAAACTCGTGTGCGATTGTCAATTGTTATTTATATTTTATGTACCTCTATTTAAAAATCACAGAGATTAGATGCTTGGTTGTGAAAGGTACCAACTGTTCTATTCACTTGAACCAGAAATGTACCTTTACATTTTTTACCTCATCTATAAATATCCAGATACAAGTTTGCAATGGTAATTGAGCTGGACGCAGATGATAGAAAAAAAACGAGCATGGCAGATTTAGTTTTAAGCATTTTTCCCCTATGTGTATTAAAAGTTTTTTATGCCTTTAATATTTAACAGTTTCTTAATAGCCTAAAGAGTCAACTTTATATGGTTTCTATCTAAATCATGAATATTGTATAATACATCTACCTTAGCTAAACAACCTCCCTTCTATCGTTCATGTTATAATTTTTATTAATAATTATATTCTGAATTTATACGTATTATTAATAAATACTATGTTTAATAAACTCTTAAGCTTATTATACACGTATGATTGATTTAGTAAGATCAATTTTTTTAACACTATTTTTAAATATAATTTTTCTTAGTTCCGTTAAAATAATATTATTATATCCAGTATATTAACTATATTTTCAATAGAAAATAGCATAATTTAAAATTAAATTAAAATAAATTAAACTAATTAAAAAAAATGGTTTAAATTATTTTGTAATTCATTCAAGTGCTGTATTAATACTTTTTATAAGCAGTCTATCTTGCAGAATTATGTTCGTAAATTCAATAGTGAACGTTTGATTAGAATTATGTACAATTTTACTTTTTATAAACGAACAAAAATATATTATATTATATTATACATGATTCGTGATAACAATTTTTTTTTTAATGGCATACTTTGAAATAAATCGATGTTCTACAAAATAATAAACTATGAAATTTTTAAAATCACTATTTATGTTATTTATTTCAATTACAAGTATCTGTTCAGGACTTTTCTTGAATATACGAAAGTAAATTCGTGATGAGTCTCTTGCACTGATATTATAAAATGTAAGTCAAGCGGTTTTCGTAGCGGTAACGGCCAGTAACAGATACTCAAAAAAAAAATTTCGAGTGGCCGGGATGTCGAAAATGTTTACAAGAAAATTTTAGGTTAGAAAGGAAGCGGGACCTCGCGTTGAGCTTTGGTGGATAACGCACGTCGGTTGACGTGACATTTTTTGTAATTTTGCATTTTGGTCGTCGTCGCACTTGCAACTCTGTAATGACTGCGTGTGCCTCATACTCGTGTATTTCGCGGATATATCAAATTATAAATGTGAAATAACACGGTTCCTCGTGGTGCGAAGAGGTGTTGTGCGGAAATCCTGTAGAAGTAAATAGTCGGTTCCAATACGACTATATTATAACGACGAACTAAGTAATAATTATTTTATAACTATTTTATAACATCGTACGGAGGCAGACACGTTTGATGTGGCAGCCTCCACCTCCACCTAGGAACTCACCTGAAGTAGCAGTGATCCATATCACCTCAAATCATCACCGGCAAGAAAAGAACATGGTTTACTCGCTGAAGTGAGCTCATCAGAGACTACGCTTAAAATATCCGCGAGGAACCACCGAGGGGTGACTTTTTCTCCTACAAAGAGATTTTTATGCCTAAGTAGGACACTAAAATTTGACATAAAGAAGCAAAGGTATTGCAGAGTATTAATTATGGTGTTTTATTTACGATAATATGTATAACTTCTGCTCCTCATTCTCACTTCTTAAGAGGGATAAACGTATCACCTTTATTAAAAGCTTTCAAATGTGTAAACAGTATCCTTATGGATGTATAGGTGTACTGAAATACACAGATTTAAAATTGAGTAGCACTATTTCGATAGAACCATATTTTTATTATTATTAAGTCTTTATTGAAAATTAAAACAATAAATTTAATAAAAAAAACAATAAAAACAAACTCTTTATTGATCAATTTATATTAAGCAAATGATTTATTTCCTTTAGAGATAAAATAATCTTCATTGTTTTAATAGCTTCACTGTTACTACTACAACACTTGGAGAGTTAATGGGCAATCGGCATAAGTATGGCGACTGCGGACTTCCCTTCATTGAAATGGAAAGTTGTACAGCTTCTAAACAGGAACATATTGTTTCAGTAAATTTGCGTGAACTTTCTGTACATTTATTAAAATATGGCACTCAAAAAAGCTTTTGTCGCATTAGAGGCACTTGTACACCATTGCATGTTCATTTGATGTCGACAAAACATGTAGCCTCACAATTTGAAACTTCAAGACTTTTATGTCAAATGTTGTGTAAAGCAGCAAATGTCGATTCAAGATTCGAGCTTGAACGAGGATTTTCTCTTATGTAAGTCTTTTTCTATTAGGTATATAATATATTTATTTTTATTTTACTTCTCTTTTTTAATAATTATGTAAATGAATACTCATGTTATTGATTAATCGTTTAAAGAGTTTTATATATGTTTATAGGAATAAAATAATAAATTTGTATAATAATATTATTATTATTATATGTTCCATTAAATTTTTAAAATATGTTTATATAGTAACAAAATTGTAACGTCAATTTGTTTAATTGTTTTTATTTTATATTATTATAAAAAATATAAAATATACATATTATAAGATATGGGAAAGATTAAAAATCACTAAAAATATATTTTTATAAGTATTTCTTAGGATTAGTTGAAATTTGAGAATAGAATATAATTAGTATTGATTATGTAGACATGTAAATAAAGTGAATAAATAATGAAGGATTAATATTCAGTAATAAATATAAAAAAAATGTATAAATGTACTCAATAGAGGGTAATCACTTTCAACAATCGAAAAGGTCATGAAAGGTATGAGAACAATTTCGAATAAATAATTCAAAATATTTCCATTTTTCTATTCTTTGTTCTCATGTTATAGAAAAAAAACAAAAAAAAAATTGTATTTGAACATGTCCTTTGATATTGGAAATATTTTCAATTTTCTGGAATTTTTCTTTTTTTTAAATGTGTAATTTATCCATATTGCAATCTTTTCTTCTATTACTTGTATATCTGATAATGTCGACTGTTATAGTTTTAATTGTATGTTTTTTTGATACATGAACTTTTCTAAACTACAGGCTAAGATAACATTAAATTAGATTAAGTTCTGATTTACATGAAACATTCAACAACCTATAATTATTAGAATAAATAAATGGTATACTTAATTTATATCTAATAAACAATGCTTAGAATATTTTATAAGACCTACTATTAATTATGAAAAAAATGAATGTGAAGTCATTTAATTCTTATAAGTTGTATTATACTTATAATTTTTATAACTAAATTTTACACAGAGAAAATATAAATATTGTATACACAATGAGACAAGAGTAAGACAAAAACATCGATTTATAATTGAAGGTGCAAAAATACAACGATTATTTAAAAATTAATAATGTGATATGATGTTTAATTTAATTTTCGATAATTTATATAATAATTTAAATAATACAGTGTGAGAACAAGAAAGGTTTAGTTTTAATAATTCAATCAATAGTCACAATATGTCAAAGAAATTATAAATAAATAATTAATATATTTTTATTATAAAAGTTATAATATATTAATAAATTAATGTAAAGTCAGCGATTATAAATAATGAGTGCTAAAAGTGACAATTATATTGGATTTAAATGATTTTAATTGAAATCAGTAAGAATAATTTATAGAAATATCGCAAGTTGCTTTTAGTTATATTCCCGTTGTAGAACCGAAGTATCTAAGAATCTTGGAGTATTCAAAACGATGATTTGGGTGGTTGAGTTAATTCGGCAGCGTCTATCGCCACTCTAAAACAGATATTTATCAATCCTTGATTTATTGTTAGTTTTATCACAAATAATAATATTAATATAGTTACGCAGTAAATATTTTAAATATAAAATTGACGGATGTTTGGCCGAAATGGAAAAAGCCGTTAATCTAAAAAAACAAATGCCATTTATTTGTTTAGTTTAACGTGGGGCTTGACATTTTTTTAATTTTTGTTTTCACTGAATTAGTATAAATATATATGAATAAAGTAATATTGTCTCCTTCGTATCGAGTTTTAATTTATGCAGAAAAATTTATTCAAAGAGTAGTGTAAATACTATTACTCGAATAATGGTCTTAATGAGAAATTATATATGAATAGAAAGTATATGCAAAAATATATAAAACTATTCATATTGTATAATATATTTTTTTAATTAAAATTAAAACATAGATGATTAATATTATATGAGTTATATTATATAAAGGATAATTCTTATGAAAAATTAAAGTATTATAAATTAATAATTTACAATTGGAAATATTATATTAATAAAATTTATCTTGTGATTTTTTGAATTTACATTACAGAGATCAGTTAGATGATTCAAGACGTTGGATACTGTTTACTTTATTGGAAAAATATCGATATGCAACAGATAGTATAGCATTTCCTGTTCCACAAGGTTTTATGTCTTTTTTTACTTACTTAGGATATCGTACATTAAATTATTCTAAATTTTTACAATATGTACGACATTACGTTTTTGAATTGCAAGTTGACGTTGCTAAACTTATTGTAGCTGGTTGGTATTTCTATATTAAATTTTTAAAGTACAATATACTAATAAATATTTTTTAGTTTTTCAACTTAAGTTTAAGTTTTTAATGGGTAAAATTTTATCGTTACAATATTAAATATATTTAAATAAAATAATGATCATGTAAAATGGCACTCAACTTTTTATAATTTAATAACAATGATATTGAATTGTAACTGCAGACAAGGTTATATTATATGGCGTACGTGACTAGTGGCTGATATTCACGTATATATTAAAATTGGCTGTCTTGTATATTGTGCAACGATTCAAGTTGAAAATGGCGGAAAATAATTAAAGCGACATTAAACACAGCAACGAGGACAATGTCACGTATGTGTTTGCGATAGGCAACTAGCGCATTCCGGAATTTTTACTTAATAAAATGGAGTTGTAGTTCCGGACGGTGGAGGCATATTTTGCGGTCACACGAGTTACATGCGATGAAACAAAATTCGAAATAGCGCTCCCAAATTTAAGAGATAAATACACTGATTGAGTTTAAGACTTAGCATTGAGATAATTGGGGCAATGTCGCTACGAATATCTGATAAGCAAAGTGATCAAGGGAGTCAACGATTCGGATTGTGCGTGTATCAGGTAGGTGTTAGAGAGTGAGCAGATCGGCGACCGAAAACCATCACAATTTTTACACGGTTTGAAGAAGTTGGTGACTCCCGCGATTTTTGATAATTTCATCGTAACAATATGGATAAGTCAACTATCTGTAGAAATACAGAGGGTTTTGGCAGCGTTGGCGGTGAAAGATGTTATCGTACTACAAGATGTCGTTGACCCCGTTTATGAAATACCGCGGGACATGAGCCGTATTGTTGCAGTGTTACAATATAATGAAATAAAAGAACGTGGTGTCACAATTAATCAATGCACTGTAAATAGACGGGTTAAACATTAGCAGACGATCTCGAACGTCGGAGAAGAAGAATTGTCAACGCAGCCAAAATCATGAGAGAAGCAAAATGCCGAAAGTCAACCAAAATAATAAGAAATGGTTGTATTTTTTCATTTTCGTTTCAGTGAAAAGGCAAAAAAATATGTTTCCCTGTACAATTAGGAGGGAAACGACATCAATTGGAAACGGACGACACTTTTAAATTACGCCGCAATTTTGACACTGATAAAAAGTCGAAAGTAGCATACATACTCCACACCAGAGCTGATTTGCATGTATATCCGCAGGTAAAGTTTATGGATCAATTAAAAAAATCTAACTATGAACTTTACACTATAAATGGTTTGCGTATTTTGATGTATGGGCCATTAGTGGTAGATTTGGACTTTAATTTACGTTCAAGTTTTGAGTAGACTTTCATGATCGCGGATATGAGCATGCCCATAATCGGTTTAGACTTTTAAAGTAATTATAGTTTGCTAGTAGATCCGCAAAAAGGCCAGTTAATTGATTCAATAACTAAGTTGTTGACATCTGGAAACTCAATAAAGTGTAATATTCCGTGCTTTGAAAAGAAGTGGGTGGTACATCATCATACCATAAACTATTAAAGGAATTTCCCCGAAATTAAATGTCCGCCTACATTCGGGAGAACTGCTATAAAGCACATGCCGATGCACTATATTGAGATGACACCAGGTCTGCTATTGTATAGAAAACCTTGTCGTGCACCTCTGAGAAGACACATTTCCGAGAAGCTAAGGTAGAGTTTGAGCAGTTGCTCTCTTAAGGAGTAATAAGACCTTCGAGAAGAGCCTGTGATTATCACCGAAATACATCATTGGGAAGAAGGACGGGACGTTACGACCCTACGGAGATTATCATGGTCTGAACACCTGCACCATATCGGACAGGTATACGCCCCCGCACATCGAAGACTTTGCACAGTGATTACATAGTAACAATATTTTCTCTAAAATAAACTTGGCGAGAGTGTATCACCAGATCTTAGTTGTGTCAGGTGACATAGAAAAGACCGCAATTATGACGCTTTTCGGACTTTTCAAGGCAACGAAAATTATGTTCGGTTTTCGAAACGCTCATAGATGTGCCAAAGTTTTGTCGATGAAATCATAAGAGGATTATATTGTGCTTATGCTTTCATCGACGATTTTCTTATTGCTTCAAGAAAACGAGGAAGACTATATAAAACACTTAAATATTTTATTTGAGTGTCTGGAAAATTAAAATGTGATTAATATAGCAAAATGTATTTTTGGTGTGCCTGAGATAACTTTTCTCGAGTACATCATACATAAAAACGGGATTAGACCAATAGCCAAACGCGTCGCAGACATAATACAGTTTCCTTAGTCCAAGGGTGTAAAAGAACTATGAAGTTACTTGGACACGTTTAATTTTTATTATAGTTTTGTCTATGACGCGGCTAAAATTTTGCACTCACTCAATGATTTATTAAAAAAAAATTTCAAAGCTGCCGATAAAATAATTCTCGCTAAAACGTCAAAAGAATCTTTAAACAAATCAAAGAAACATCTTTTCGACGCGGTTATGCTACTAAATCGTATATCCACTACACCGATAAGCATTGTCGCCATGCCCAGTGCGTCGAACTATGCACTGGGCGTGATACTCTAGAAAACCGTCAGTGGGGTAGGCAACCTTTCGGTTTTTATATGAAATATTTATTATATCTATATCAACAGCAGGTTGAACAAAATTAAAATCATTAATTTAAAAGTTAAAAAAAAAAAACCCAAGATTCATTCAAAGTAGCATCTGTAACATTAGTACAAAAAAAAGAAAAGAAATGATTAGGTGCAATATTAATATATATAATTTAAACGCAGAAATCGGGTCGCAGTTGGGTTAGCGGAAGGACTCCACGCCTTCCTTTATGCCACCGGGAATCTGTGACGGGAGAGTAAGTGGAAGAGCAGCATACCGTATAGAGGCGCTACCCAACACGATCAAGAGAGGGAGAGAGAGAGAGAGAGAGAGAGAGAGAGAGAGAGAGAGAAAAGAGTTCCAGTGCCGCGTGTAATACCCAGCACTACAGGATCGGGACGATCGGAAGAGGGTGAATGAAGTAAGGTACCCAGAGCCTCTGCGCACCGCCTTTTATACCCTCAGAGGCCCATAAGCGCTGTGTATAAGCGTATACTATATATATATACTATACTGCACACGGGTCGCTAGGCGTTAAGAATCTTCCGCCTCCCGAAGCATCACGAAGCTTCGCGAAGTTTTGGAAGGTCCCGTGGTGTTCTGGAACGACGTGAGAGGTTGCGTATCGCAGTTTAAACGGCACTATACAGTTTAATTCGCAAAAATGTATGTGTGTACAATTGGTGTATTTCGATGTGTGTTCGCTTCGCGTTACACCTAATTGGAAGTAGAAGTGAGAGTCTCAAGAATAGATGATCGTATACATTCCCTTATTTTAAATGAAATTTTAAATATCTAGTTCTTATTGTTTTGACGTGTGATAAAATTATTAATTGGCGGATTTTTGTAATTTTGTCAAAAGAAAGTGGCCCTGGATGATTTTTTTTTATTCAAATGTTTTATTTTGTTTTTTTTTTATTAAAACCTGTGAGCAAAATGTTTCGAATTCTTGATAGACCGTTTGCCGTTAATCTTGGTTCTTTACTTATTTCGATGAGTGCTCTAATTATACCTTAAATCCTGTAGAGGTGAAACGGACCTGCTTCATTACACTTTTAATTACAAATAGAAAATAAAACATTGATGGAGATATTATTATAAAAATTATTACAATTTCTTATTTGATTCATATTTGTACAAGTCCATGCAATTAATGAATCTAAAAATAATAATGTATGTAAATTTATTATTATTTAAAAAATATAATAGCCACTGGATTCACACTTCTATCAAACTGTTGTTATTGTTACGGACATATAAATCTTTATATGGATATGAAATCCAAGGCCAAGTCTGTCCAGCTGGCCGGAGTTATCTCTAACTCCGCGGCGGAAGGTAAAAGTTGAGGAATTAAAATAAAAACACTTCCGTATACAGATCCAATTCGCTATTATCATTAAAGATGTGAAGGAGAGACACGGCGTTTGTAGTGTGTACGCGCTATTGATATGTCTAACTGACTGATAAGCGCGACGCGAGTGACCGAGTTAGAATCGACGTGAATTTTAAAGTTCTTATTAATTACGATGTTGTTGCGCGATGCGTAGGTCCGTCAAGAATGAATCCAAAATCACTTTGCAAGAATCGCGGAGGCTACGTTCCCCCAATTTTGGAATCATTCGCGGGAGTTATCGCGGTTCCCCAATCCCACGGTCCAGGTGTTGAGTCCGCGGATTCCTTGGGCGCACGTTATCGGCCCGATGACATCCGGCCCCTGGAGCCGCGTTGACTCCGGGTGCGCGGAATTCGCGCACTCAGCTAAATTCAGCGTATTAATGACCGAGCTCCTGGGATCTGTGGTTATCGTTGTTCTCGCGGGATCGCGATGTCCTCCCGAAAATGCCGATGTCGCCTTGCCATGGATACAGCTGCATGGCGTACGTAACATTATATATAAGTATAGGTTTTCATTTATAATAAAAATCGGAATATTAAACTTAAGATAGTGTGATTAAATTAAATGAAATTAAACACTCATTTTATTGTTGAGGTTTTTACTTGAATTAGAATGTTAAGAGATAAATAAATTTTTTCTCGATTTTTCTCAAAATATTATAATTCCTTTCAAGTACACATGCAGTTAAGAATCGAATATTAGTCTCGTTATTGTATCCAAAAAATCTATTGAAAGTGCAATGTTATTATGAGAACTTAACAATTCTTAATAACTATTGTTAATAAAAAATAAATTGCTAATATATTTTTATTATTTTAAATACACAATTTAAAAATTTTTTTTTTATTTTAACGTTTCAGATATAAGTGATAAAAAAGAAAATGTTTCTCGCAAATTAGAGCTACTTTCTCTATTGCCTAGAACACGAGCGAAACGTATACTCAACCAGTGGCTGCATCCCATAAGTTTTATGGTAAGAGCAAGAGAGCATGCAGCTAATATTTTATCTGGAGAATTGAGCCAGTCGCGTAATAAGCTTCCACAGCATCGCCATCATAATAATGGTATCATTTTTATAATGAAATTTTATTTTATAAATACATCGTGCATTTACCATACTCATAATGATTCTCGAAAAAATGATTCTCTTTTTTCTTTACTAGGTTTATCCGTGTTTCCATTAACAGATCGACTTTCTCCTCTTGATACCTTTCTCGATTTACTTACGGCCAAAGGTAAATAAGAATTATGTTAAAATAAATTTATCATAAATATTTATTAATTAATACAATGTGCAATATAATATTAATATCATGTATTATACAGCCAGTCTTACTGAATTGGACTTTGGATTACTTATTGAGGCTACGGTTACATCAACTCAAGATTTTCTTTGAGAAATTAAAATAGTATAATAAATTAAATAAGTAAAAATAGCTTTTGTAATCTTCTAAATCTCCGAAAACTTATAATTAGCTTTTTTGTTAATATTATTCTTTTATTACGTTTTAATATAATTTTATATAATTTAACATATTAATAAATTTTATTATATTTATTATATCTGTTATTACAAAACCAAAGCTATAAGTGTTATATTTGTTAAAAGATACGATATAAGTATCGCATCATTTTAGTTAAATTTTAAGATTTTTTACAGTAAAAATTGTATAATATAGTTAAATTATAATATATTTTGTTAATTATAATTTTTGCATTTTACATGATTTAATTTTAAAAGATATACTAAGTTTAGGCTGAAATATAACTGTACAGTGGAGAATTAGACATTTTTAATATAATATATAGTAAGATTATAATGATAAGGTATTAACCAATTAAAACTTTTTTTAAATATCAAAAAAGATTGTATAAAATAAATTAGTATTGTCAAAAAATTGATAATTATTTGATTTTTCTTATATAAAATTTTAATTTAATATGTATCATAAAAATTTATCTAAAGTATTTTGTAACATTTTTGTGGAAAATAAGTCAACATATTAAAAAACTCTAATAGTTTATTTCTTTTAAACATAATTTGGAAATTATGTAAAGATTTATTCGTAATTCAATTACATAATTCAAATCCAGTTTATTATTCGACCACTTACATATAAGCCATTTGTCTTTTGATAGAGCAAAATATTTTATGTACACATACGATATTATATATTTTTATGCACATTTTTTTTATATCTCAAAAACTTTGTTGTTTGCATTATATAATATACAGTTATTTATTAAATTAATATGAACTATTTTTAATGTTGCAAATATGAAATTTTTAATGTAATATATTTATTATTTTTTCTGTATTATAATTACATTGATTTTAAAAATTCATGTTTGAATGAAATATATTTTCTATATATACATGGTTCATCCACGAAGTATCGAGTTTTTTTTTCATTTTGCACCTAATCGTCGTAGAAATTTGGGAGGGGTCTTAAAATGTTTATAAACTCTTTCCTCATTTGTCCCTTTTTTTTTGTTTTTTAGATAATTAGGTGCGGCAGGATTTTACTTCGCGCGAAGGGGGTTTTCCAAATTTTTGACACGGCGCGCTGAAGCGATTAGCGGAAAACCACTACGCGAGAATGTTTTGTTTAAAGATTAAAAAAAAAAAATTCTTACCTTTTTTTTGAAAGATGATTTATTGGTGGACTTATAAACAGTGTGAAATAAAAATTTTAAATTCTTCAAAATAATTTCCTTCTGCATCAATTCATTTTTGAAGGCGTATTTTCTAAATTTCAAATGCATTTCAAACTCCTCAGCTTTGATGTTTTTCAAAAATTTTCACATTTATAAATTTTTTTGGACTACATTCTACACTGTAGATGGCGTTAAATTCAATTTTTTCTGAATTGTTTTATCTGTTAATCGACAGTCCAAATTTTAAATTTCTAGCACGCGTCGAGTGTTCCTAGCCATTTGAAAGCTTTTTGGGTGGCCAGATCGAGGCTCGTCGATGATTCTTTCTCGGCCCTGTTTAAAAGCTCTATGCCTTTTTCCACTTGCGATTTTGACATGTAATATGTCCATACGCTTCTTGCAACATTTTATACGTTTTCACACTGTTTTTTTTAATTGCAAACAAAACTTTATCGCGTAACGCCTTTCCACTAATCGCTTCAGTGCGCCATGTCAAAAAACTGAAAAACACCCTTCGCGCGAAGTAAAATTTTACTGTATCTGATTATCAAAAAAACCAAAAAAAGGGACAAATGCGGAAAGAGTTTGTCGACATTCTGACACCTTTTCCAAATTTCTACGACAAATACGCGCAAAAAGAAAAAAAAACTCGATACTTCGTGGATGAACCATGTATATGAATAATAGACATTGATTTAATGAAACAAAAAATTTTTTTTTCTCTTTTTTTTTACTAATTTATATATTTGTTATGTTTATGTGAATCAGTATGGCTAAAAGATAGAATTAAAAATATTATACCGCCAATTGTAATTTGTAGTTTCTTAGTAAGTAATGTATCCATAGACCGAATATGTTATAAGCTCTTTAAATACTAAATTGAATGAATAGATTGAATAATCTGACTATTATTTTATATTATAAATGATATATCTTATAAATATTTAATGATAATATTCATACACAATAAAGCATTTTAATAATTTAAAAAATGTTTATTTTTTCTTTGTTAATGCTTAAAAAATTGACTTCCAAATAAAATAAATTATTATATTACACACTTACTTTAATCACATTTTATATATAAATTCTATTATTTTTTATATAATACATACCTTCTTTATACTATAAAAATAAAATTGTACATATCAATTAAAATTTATTGTAAGTAAGAGAATGGAAAATTTAAATAAAAAAGTAAATTATTTTTGATTTCATTGTTTATTGAAACACTCTTTACGATACACAATCTATTCTAGATAAGCATTAGAAAAAGTATAAAAAAATTGAACAATTGCTTATAAAAATCACAAAAATGGATGTTGTTATTACAATCATTAAATCGGTTTGACGAGCAATCAAAGACACAGACGATCCTCGAACTTTACGCCTCAACATTTCGCCGCAATAACACGTTATTAGTAAAAAAAAATATTAAAACGGAAATGTCTCAAAATTATATTGACAAAACAACAGAGAAACTTAGGTATAACTTCAAATTAAAAAATTGGTTTTTTTACTAAATATTTAAAGACGCATAAATTTAGAGACATCTTCGACAAGACTATAAAAAGTTAAAACAAAACAACGACGGAAACAAATTGGACGATACGTGATCGCGGCTAAATCGAGCTTATATTGAACGTCAGTACACGAAATAATCGTCTGGTTTTCAATCAAAAGCAATTATTGCGCGCCGAGTTCTTTTAATCGTAAAGGGGATCGCATGCCTTCGTTATAAGAAAAGGTAGTCTCATAATGTACGTACGATATAATATTATACGTCGTAGTATTAATATAAACTACATTTTTATGCTTAAAATCTAGCAGAAAGATATACTTATATAATACATGTACAATTATGCACAAAGTCCTCAGAATTTATAAGTATTGATTGTCGGTCAATTTATTCTGCGATTAGGCATCTGCGTACTGCCTTTCCTAAGTCTTTTAGAATAAAATGATCAATCAAAATTGAAATAGACTCTTATAACAGCAAAATTGCACCAAAGGCCACATTTATAAGATCGTGTCTTATATTTCAAGGAAAAGTATCAATTGTAAGGGCTAGATCCCACTGTTAAAAACTGAATAAAAGTCGAGTCGCTATTTCTTTTAACGAAACGCAATGGCACTGCCTAGTTGATAAATATATAATCTTTTCTATAGATATTGCATTGTCCGAAATGACAATACCGTAATGCATCGACGAGAAGCTATTATTTTAATTATTTCGCTTTGTAGTAAATCGATTTTTTCATGAAAAAATTATAATAATTCAGATAACTCAATGTTTCCCTTCATAATTAAAGTAAATAAGTATAGGAAAGTTCTTAATAATTGAACTTTAAAAATTATTAAATACAATTGTTTATGAATTTTCTGTGAATGGAATTTTTCTAATATAAGTCTTACAAATATTCTTCTATATTTAATTTTGAATATACAAGATTAAATTTTACATAAATTTTATCAAAATCATTCATTGTCAAATGATATAAGGTTAAAATTTTCAGTAAATGATTAATTTATGTAATAGTTAATTAAAAAGTAGTTTCTTTTATGATGTCATGAAAAATTATAAGTACACGGACATAATTTGAACAAAAATTTATATTATTCAACTATGTGATTTACAATTACTATTTTTATTATTTATTTAAAAGTAACTATTGCTAAAAAAAATTGTTTATACAATATATCTAATGTATTTTTCAATTTATTAAGAAAAATGTAAAAGCTTTATAATTAATATACTGTCAAAGTATAGTAAAGAAATTTTAACAGTCTTATTTTTAAATTAATCAAAAACTCTATTATTTCATATTTATGAGAGCATATATTTTATAAATTATTAAACATTGAGTAAGAAAATATTTTTTTGTATTAAATATCACAAAATATTTAATGTTTTTTTTTTATTTTCCACCAAAGTTTTTTTTTTAAACACATATTCGTACAAATGCCATGTATTTAAAGAAGTGACAAAAAGAATCTATTTATGAAGTAAAGGAAAAACACGAAATGTACGATCACTATTTCTACAATAGAAAAGGGTGAAATAGTCAGTACAGGAAGTTTATCACGAGTTTCTGATCACATTTTTGCTGAGCAAGGAAAGAAAAAAGCGTACAATGATTTCATTCATAATATTTTTTAGCTCTCGCCTAACGCAATTTTATACCAGCAACTAATAAATCACGTGAATTAAAAAATATAACCTAGCCTAGTCTATATTAAACCTCAATATATTTCTACGTAATAATCACAAAAAATGAGACCAAGACCCGAGGGTTACACGGATATCTCAATCTTGAGTACAGGCCTCTGTCGAAATACTTTATAAAAGTACCGTAAATAGTGAGAGCAAAAAGATGATATTCCGCGGGACTATTTGTTGTTGCTTGTACATCACTGTCAAACATACTATACGTAGTCATTTAATGGAATAATATTGAAGAAAATTATGGCTTTACGTATTGAAAATATGTCATTCAGTATTACGCAAAGTCGTACAAAGCAACAAATATAAATCACGTTTGCCGATCTGAATCGCTTGGACTTAGTAACGGAATTTTTGACTTTTACATTGAAAGATGATTAAAAAATATTTTTTTATGACATAAAAGTTACACTTGATATTAATATATAGGTAATAATTGTTTACATCAACATAAAATCAAAACATGCACGTTTAGAATTTTCAAATAAACCACTTCGTTTCATTTTTTTTTTTTAAATATTATACTTTAAAAAAATCTAATATTTGTTATTATATATTAATTATTATTATAACCAAAATTCAAAAATAGCAATTAAAATCATAATTTTTAAAAAATTAGAAAACAGTCTTGCAGTAAGACAAAATTATTAAATTTTTTTATAATTATTTATTTACAGTTTTATGATAAATAATAAAGAGTTTACAAATATTAAATTTTATTAAATTTATATGTTTCAAAATTAAGTTTTTTTGAAATAGATAATTGTTAAAATTTGTTGATAATATATGAATAAAAGCATAATACAAGTTGATGTTTATGAAATTACGTATAAATAATTGTTTAGCTTTTAGAGCAATATCTTACATAAATGTAAAAATTCTTCAAAGTTTTATTTGAGCATATGAATAAATACCATTAATAAATTAAATTGTTTTTAAATGAATAAAACGTTGGTCTTCTAAAATTTGTATTGTTTAAAGATATAAAGTTCAAATCATTGATTTTTTTTATTCTAGAAATGTAAAATGGTATATATCATTTGAAATAATAAAAGTGAAAATTTTGTTTTGTATAATAATCACTTAATTATAAAATAATACTTATGAGTCCAATTGATATACGGCAATATTCATTATTATCAGAATAATTACAAATATTAAAAAATGTTTTTAGTTTTTCACTTTTGCATAACTATTATATGAATCATGACACATAATGTTTCAGTGGTTACTAATCATTTAGATTGTTTTTTACATTTAAAAATAAATGTTTATATATTTTATGAAATGATGTTAAACTTAAAATTTTGTAAAATAAGGTTATTTATTGTATAAATGCTTATAACCTTTCAAATATTTTTTATACTATTTGAGAAAGTGGACAGATTTTTATTACTGTACATAAATGAATTCGTTGATTAAAATAAATATTATATTTTATCAACAAATTGTCTATTTTAATTTATTTACAAATAGTTTATTTAAAAATTCTAATTGCCTGTTTTATTATCTTTGAAAAAAATGGAAAAAAAGTCAAAAATTCTTCATTATATTTTAAAATGTATAACGATTCAAGACGAAGAAGTATAAAAATTTTAGTAGAATTGAAATAAAGGTGGAAAAAGAAAATCAGTACAGCAAGAAAGAAATTTTTTCACATTTCTCTCTATATCTTCAGCCTTAATTAAACTTATTGATGCGCTTCGAGTGAAAAGAGTGCAATGAACACTGTAAACTTTATAATGAGATTTTTTCTGAAGTTTTAAAACATTTTTTTAAATTACACAAGTATTTATTATATTTAAAATAATTCAATAATAAAGTAATACAGTATACTAAACTTTTAAATTTCAAAACTTCATCTTCTCATACTGAAATACTACATAAAAATAAAAAGAGCTACAAATCAATTTTATTATCTTCTTAATTATATATTATTATTATTTGTTATTTATTTTTATATTTGTTTCTAAAAAGAAAATAAATATAAATATACAATTATATATTACAGTAATAATTATTTTTTCTACTATTTAAAATTGTTGTATGACTATAGATTATTAAAAAAGTTTTGTTTTAATTTATTGTCTTTAAAAAAATTAAATTTTTTTTTATCGTAAGCAGTGTTCATTACAGCTCTACTTCCTATTTAGGCATTTGTTATAACAAACAAAAAGAAAAAACCGATTAGTGGAAGCAATACCGGTATTATTCATTTAAATATAGCTAAATTCATAAAAGCTAATAATTATAAGAGTATGACTTAAGTACAACCACAAAAACTTGGTTATTCATTATATGGCATTCATGTCTTTACGCGCGTACTAATATAATCATCATTATCATCACGCTATTTTAAAAACATACAAATACTTTTTCTTTTTTTATAAAAAAAACCTTGAGACGAATGCGCGATTATTTCTCAGACTCATCATTACTTCATTTGTGTTTCATTCTCTTGAAAATTTTTCTTATTACTGAGAATAAAATGCAGCATTAAGCTGTACGAAAAAATTGGATGATTGCATGGATTTTACATTGCGTATAATTCACACTTATAACGAAGAGAAATAGTATTATATTATTAAGTGATTTTTATTTTTAAATAGAAACATTTTTTTAGCTAAATTATTATATGAAAAAAAAACATTAAAATGAAATTTTATTTTAATTCAATTTTAAGTATAATGTTTTAGTGATTAATTTAATTATTTAATTATGCATAACTCATTATAAGCCTATTTATTAAGATAACATTTTTAAAAATTCGTAATTTTATATTTCTTTACTTTTAAGATTTTTTAAGTATTTTAATAAATATTACAAACAACTTTTAGTTGAAAAGAAACTTTACTATAACTTATTGAAAATTGCTTTTTACTTAAACAATTATCATGTTGTGTATTGTGAAAATACTATTTTTTTAATTACTTTAAATGTACTTATAATTTAGTAGATTTTAATTATTTATATCAGGTAAAATTTTTATGTATTAAATATAATAGGGATCTGATTTAGATATTTCTTATCTTATGTGTGATATTACGAAGAAAATATCAATTCAAAGTGGTACGTAATTTTTAATTGCTTATAATTAGATAACATATGAAATAAATAATAAAATTAAATAACTTTTATGTTATACGAATACATAATATTTGTATTTTTTAACAAATTTTATAATTTATATTGTAAATTTTTAATACGAATTTTTTAATTAGTTTTAAAAAACATTTGTAAATAATATTTTTGCAACCATTCAATTTTTTTTTTGTGCCTTCAACCTATGATATAAAACCGCAAAATCCTTTGTAGTATTCAAATTTTCATTTGTTTAAATAATAAAAAAAATATTTATAAAAAACATATGATATAATGACTTATTTCTTATGACTCGAATACGTAATATCTAAAACATTCAGGACTGTGCGCTTGCATTCAATATATTACTTTAAAAGATGGATTATAAATTACATAACATTTAGGAAAACTAAATAAAAATGATAATAACATGCATTGTTGATTATTTTCAGTAAATAAATTCATGTATATTTATTAATATATTTTTGTTTTATTCTTATATATTTTATTGTTATGACATTCAAAACATCTAATTTAAAAGTAAAAATATACCTTAATTTTAATTATATTACTGTGCACATGAAATATGAGTACAGTAATACATTTTAACCTTCAGATAATAAGATTTTTGATATTAATATAAAATCATTATAATCATTTACCGAAAAAAATACATTTGTATTGTTAAGTAAAATTTAAATTAAAAAATATATTTAAAAAATATAATTATAATATTATGGGTAATAAATATTATTCTTAAATCTTACTGTGATTATTAATTATAAAGTCATTATCAATTTAATTATCATCTTTTTTCAATAATTTTATCAGAGTTGAATATAGTGTTTATCTGGCCATGCTTTATTTAAAATTGGTACGGTATAAGTATTAATTTCTCTTTCTTTTTCTCTAATAATTAAGTGCATCAAATTATTTTTTTTTCTTATGAATTTATATTTTCTCAATAAATCTTATTTAATATGAGTATTGCATATCCTTTCTGGTAGGCGTGAAAATCAGCGGTTATATTTTTCATTATATGTGTTTCATTACTGTAATTATTTCATGTAATAAATTAATTTTATACAACAACTTTTAATTAAACATAAAATTAATATGTTTAATTCTATTGAATTGGCACTTTTTCTGTCATATGTTTGCGATAGACTAAAATCTTGATACGATTCACCCTCAGTTTTTGGATACTGATTAAAAGATTTTAATTAGACTTCTAAATTACTTAGATATACATGGTTTATTTATTTTAACGTAACTCAATGAAAAATCTGAGTTTATAAAAATTACATCACTTTATGACGCTAGTCAGTAAGGTCGGCTTTAGTAAGTTTTGCAGAAGACTAGTTAGGACTTGTGAATAACAATTTGTTGAACTTTAATAATATCAGACAAGAAATTATCTCAGTCATAATATTGAGGTTGTAGATTTTTTTTTTTTTTAATTATACTAGTATGTATAATGGCTTTGTTTGTGGAACTACTTTGTCTAAAAATCTTAAAGTTATTTAAATCATATAACGCAGAAAAGATATAAAGAACAATTGGTTCGTAGATTTCAAAATTGTATATTTGATGAAGAATGGCGAACAAAAATCGCGTTAAGGAAAAATAAAAAAATAATTTTGACATATCAAAGGATCTAACATATCAAGGCTAGTAATATCTTTAAATAATACGTAGATACTAATTACAGATGAAGTCTAAAAAACGATCCTATATGTTGAAATTGTGAAAAATTTCATTTGCGCGAAGTTGTTAACAAATACATAAACCATGGTAGTATTTTTTTTTATACCTGATATTCTAACTGTTTGAGCTAATCAATAAATGTTAGATTGCTAAATTTAATTTTTCGCGAGATAAGTGTAATATAATTTTATTGATTGACACATTCTTCATTAAGATGTATTTAATTTAAAAAATTAAAATTATTATGAATTTAATAATTATATTCACGTTTGAAGTAAAGAGTAGATCGTGATTATTTTAATAAAACATGATATATTATAAAATGATTTTTTTTATTTTCGTTCCATTAAAAAATATGTTTAGAAATTTATTTTTAGCTTTAATCTTTCATATAAGCCACATATATTGACGATTTGAATTTAGTATTTTGAATATGATCAATAATCATTAAAGAGCAATATAATAAAAAAACACAATTGAAAGTCTCCAATTATACTATTTCAATATAAGTATTTAAGTTTAAGTTAGTTTTAATGCAATTACTTTGTATTATTTTCAGCATATTTTTTTGTTTGTTTATTTTATATATTTAGTTTCATTTATGGACTGAGAGTTAATCATTATATAAAATATAAATTTTCTTAAAATCATAAATACTTGCTTTATTCGTATTTTGGAAATAATAAATGAGCCAATGAATTCATTTAATTTAGAGCTGATATAATAATAGAAACCGATATACATTACGATTTACAAAAAAAGGGAAAAAAATCATCATCATTCAGATTAAATTGAATATGAATAAAATAGGAATGTAAATAAATATGCCATGTATCATAAGATATATTATTTGAAATAAAGAAGGAATAAAAAAAATTTCTGGTTAAAGTGTTTTGTAACTTATCATCATCTTTTAAAGTTATGCACGGGGTAGAAGGCACACGCAAATATTATCATACAGCACGCATATAATATTTTTATTGATGGACGGTATCGAAGGCTTTGCTTGTTTCATATTTTCAGAAAGGTAATTGTTCATTTGATTTTATGTACAGATAAATTTTTTAATGGTAGCTTTGCTCACGCGAGACAGTATTTGATTTCTGCATAGAATTCCACTGAAGCTTTTGCGTGTATAAAATCATCTCTTCATGAAATTCTTTTTTCCTACCATTATCTTCAGGCCTATCGTCACCACACGTATTTCCTTTCTTGCGTATCTGACGTTTATACTCTGATATCCATTAAATTTCTTCATTATAGTTTTGTGATATATTTGTCACGATATCTTTGAGTATTTCAATGTTTTACCGAATCTGCAATAAAAATATGATTTATTTGTCATTTATAATTTTATAAAATAACTTTTTCTAATTTTTTTTTGTACATAATATTTTGTATTTATATTGTTATACATTATAATATTGTTTTACATTGAAAAAATGTTAAAATGTTACAAATTAACATTAAAATGTTTTTTAAACATTTAAACAAAATTGAATTAATTATTAGGGTTAGTAATATCAAAAAGTTCTTCTGTTTATTACATACTCTACTTTCAACAAATAGCATTATCAAAAAAGCGATCAACTTTCTTATCTATATTAAATATACATTAAAAGATATAATCATAATCATTTTTGATTATTGAATTAAATTTTACCTTCAAATACATTTTTATCATTATTTTGTTTTTTTGGAGCAATGATATTCAAATCAAAAATAATATTTTAGACGGTAGTTTTTTTTATATGTATTCATATCAAGAGTATATTTTAAATGTTATTTTATTTACCTTAATTGATTAACTATTCGACTGTAATATATTAAGATTTCATAAAATTTTATAACTAAATTATAAAAATTTAAAACTTAAAAACGAAATACTTTTATTATCAAAATAATAATAATTTTTAAGAATCTAAATACATATGTCTATGTGTAATCTTCGTCATAATTATGTTTATTAACAAAATAATGTTTATACTATGATTCCAACCACATATAAAATAAGACAATAAAACAAGTGAAGACATTGTATTTGTCTATTTAAAAATTTTTCCTATCAATTAGTTTTTTCTAATCTGTCCCTGCGTGTTTATTTTTGATGCTATTCATATTGACACTAGTAAGTGTCTAAGGTATTTCAATTACATTATCAAATGCAGGCATCATTAATTCAATTAATTAAATCATCAAAATATAAGACAGTAAAAGTTAAAGGTATTAGTAGTTAAAAGTACATTGAATTGACTATTCAATCGATTAATTTAAAAATGAGGTTTTGTATATAAGTTGAATGCTTACGTTTTTAGAGGTAGAGGGTTCCGACACGTCGCGGAGCTATGACGGTGACGGCCAGACGGGGTCCACACTTTGTTGGAGGTAGAGGCATCACCGTCGTCGTCGGTGGTGTTTCCGGTCGCGTACAACCGTTAATGCCACTTCCATTTCGTAATTCCCAAACGAGATTCGTCAGAGAACGTGGTCTGCTCAGTCGTCGCGATCTTGTAAAAGATTATAAAAGATTCATCATAATCATTAATATCGTTATTTTTGTTATTATTTTATTTTTTCTTAACCAATCTGCTTGTGGTGTATCGTTTGCTAGAACTGTAAAATTTATTGTCTACAATTACATAGGTGAATTTGCATATATATATAATAATTTCGTAAGGCTTATGTTTATGATAAAATTTTATATTCATCATAAATAAAGTATTGCGAAACCAATTTACGTATATTTTTGTAACCATCGAATTAAATTATTACTTGTTATCACACTCTTTAACTTTTCATTACCAATTCATGCTCTATTATTAATTTTTTGGTTACTTCTAATTTTTTACTTCTAAAAATGTACTCAATTAAAAAGGATTAAAATTTGTTTTATTAATAAATCTATAAAATTTGATGTATCATTAAATAATTTATCGACGCAAACGATAATGTAATCGATGCAACGATTGAACCTGTAATTTCATTCCATAATTTCCATGTAGTATTAAATAAAAACACGAACAATGTATTTAGCAAGAAAATTTGGTAAAGCAAACGTAACTTCTTATATATGACTAAAGTATGAGAACGGGTTGCTATGAAAAAATTCTTAAATTTATATGAGTCACCTTTTTATCTAGACCAAGCAATAAAGCACTATAGCACTATAGCACTTTTTAGGTCATAAAATAATATAAAGCTTCTAGTCATACATATCAAAATTCGTAAACAAAAACCAGTAGATTCTTATTTTTCTAAACTGCAACTTAAGATATTCAGAGTTTTTTTATTAACAATTTTAACGAAAAACTGTATTTTTTTTTTTACTTTTTTTTGTTACAAAATGAAAAATCGTAATTTTAACACTGTAGTGTCAATGGACGATTTATAGCTAATAAATTTATAAAGAAAATATGAAAAATCTATCATTTTGTATCTTAAGTATTATTTAATCGTGATTATTATCCAGCTATAAGCAGTTCCATGAAACATCGAGCAAATATAAATCATATTTTTTAGTCAAATTGAATAATATTTTCTTTTGAAAAGTCAGAGTATTAAGATTACGTGCGACAGGTATTGGCAATATTTTATTGGGATAAGAGATAATGTTTCAATGCGATATATATCATTATGAATTATCACATTATGAACAATAATTACAGACATGCAATCGAAGTAAAAAAAAACAGGATTCTTGGTAGAAGATCACATTACTAGATCGTCTTAAATGAAAAATAAGATGTTAAAACAAACAATAAATTTAACCTACGAAGTTTAGCATCCATCAAAATGATTAAAATAGTTTTTACCAGTTTTTTCTTTTTGTGGCAATGTGAAAATTTTTATTATACCAAATAAGATTATTGAATTTACTAACAGCATACGATAGAGTGATGATAACTCTATTTAAAATCAACCATGTGTCAAGTTTTATTAAATATAAATAATTGAATGTCGAAAATAAGAGAATCAATTTTTTAATAAATATGTACGATAAAGTAGAAGATGTATAAGCGTTTTGTGTAAATTAAAGAGTTTTATCATACCGAGCTGTTTTCATATAGACATTTCACATAGAGATGTATAATTTTTGCTATGTATTAATAAATTGTCTTGCTAAATATACTAGTTGTATTTATTTTTATTCAAATAATTTTTACAGATTTATTCTATCAGTCAGTTTTTAGTATTCTTTAGATTTGATAAAAAAAAAGAAAAAAGAAGAGTCTAATAAGAGAAAGTGAAGAATAAAGTTTTTTACCTCTTTTCAGGTAGTTTAGCTCCGGCACCCGAGTCACCCGAGGTTCTGCCACCAGAATGGCTAGAGTCGAGAGTCCCATCAAGCTCCATTGCCTGTTGTAGATTGGTAAGACTTTTGTAGCGTATGTTAAAGAGAGGCGAGCCACCCTTGAAAGTTGGTGGTGTCTCCTTCAATGGAGATGCACTTTTTTGTCTCATGAGCGGTCGACCCCTCTGAGTACCGTTGTTCTTTACGTAAAGCTTGGCCAATGGTGGTTTCTCAGGTCGTGTAACACCACTCGTACCCGTTGACGTTGTGGCAGTTGTTGGTGTTGGCGGCTCCTTGACAGCTCGATGCGTCCTCTTCTCAGCTTGATTCTTCTTTGTTGGTATTGTTTCAATGGGTGGAGGCTCGGGTCTATCATCTATCAAAGGCGTTATCGTCACCGTCACCGGCGTCAACGTTTGGCTTATCTGATACATATATATTGATGAGTTTTTTAATTATAATTTATTGTTTCTAAAAGACAAACTATACCTGATTTTATTTGTAAATAATTTTTCATCAATTTACAAAAAAAAAAATAAATTATTGAATTTATAAGAAATTTGTTTATATTTAAATTTACAGCATAATTCTCAACAACTTTAACAATGTTTACATAAATATATTTTTTGCAAAAAAAATTTTTTTTTGCTGATACACTTCTTATATTTTGTTTATTTTTAAAAAATATATTTCTAAAATTTTTTCCATGATTTATAAATTCATTATATAATATAGAGTTATAGTAACTTAATTGTGTAGCTCAATTATTAGACACCCCTTCCCCCCACATACACATGCAAATAAAATTTGTATACTAATTTTACGAAACTGAGCACAGAAATATTTTAATTAGACTCACCACCCCAATTGGTTGTTGATTAGTGTTTGTTAATCCGTTAACAAGTAAAGCATTTTCGTATGGTGGTTTTACACTTTTAGGAAGTGGCGCAAAACCCCGTACATAATCATAAATTTGGTCAATTTCATCATACTCTTCTGTATAGGATGCCGGTGGCACTCGATTCTCGTCTCTGTAGCCATGACAATGGTTTGGTGTAGAATGTTGATGATGATAGTGGTGGTGATGATGACGATGATGACTACCAACATTTGCACTATCTGAGCTCGCTGAGCGTCGGAGAAAACCACCGCTTCGATTTTGTCTACTAGATTTAATTTCACCCAGTCTGCCATCCAATACATGTGCCCTAATAATGATTAATATTTAACTGTTACGTATTTTATAATTTAAATTATATAACGGGATTTAACTTCACATCTTATTCTAAGTTAATAATTTAGTGCATATTTTAAATAGTAAATATAGTAAATAATAGTAGACATGTTGTAAATTATGTCGTAGATTATATCATTTAAAAATGATTATTATTGAATAAAGTAGTAATATTGACGATAAAAAATATTTTTAAAAGTAATTTTAAATTAAATTTTTAATTTACTTTAACTATAAACTAATTAATTAAGAATTATATACGAATATGAAATTTATGTGTATGTTCGCATGTGCTTCTAAACGCTTATATAAAATATATACACGTATACTTGAATCATTGTAACATTTATACGAGAAAATAGTACAGAAATTCATCAAGAGGTGATTAAATCTCTTTATATTTATGTATGCAAGTGAGAGATAAAGTATTTGACTAATAGTTTTGGCATGGGAGGGGCTATTTATGTTCTTCATAAAAATTATATTAAAATCAATATTCGTTTTTTTAGTTTATATGCATGATATAACGATATATACATAATTGATTGATAAAAAAAATCTCTACTTATTTAGAATATATTTATTGAAATATCATACATTTAATTTGTTGATATAATTAAATTATTTGTAGTAAAATTAAATAAAAGTGCTTTTTTAGGAGTCGACGAATACGTGTTTTTGTGTAGAAATCGGAAATTAAACGCTCCATTCAAAAATTTACTGTTATATATTTTGAAAAAATAAATCGTAAAGGATTGTAATGATCAATGGATCTACTCCGATATTTAGTAATTTGAAAAATAAATAATAGAAAATCCGTGTAAAAGTCAAATCGGATACTCACCTATCAGCAACGTCAGCTACTAGCTTCGAAGCCCTTTCAATCAGCCGTGACAATTCGGGCATAGCTCTGAGCACTTCTTCGTTTCTTGCTTTGACGAGTTTCAAGGGTGCGGCCAGAGGCAGAGCCAATGCTGCACCCTCTCTCTGTAGGGGTAGTGCGAAAATGTGTTCCTCCTCAAAGCTTGAGAGTAACCTCAGTTCTGGCAAAAAATGCGAGGAGGACTTGAGGCCGCGTGGAGGTTGTCCATGAACGAGTCGAACAGTAAGTGGAAGTCGTTTGCTCAAAAGTGCTCGGGCTGTATGCACACCACTAATATTGTCTTCCCTAGCAAGCGCGCTGAAGCGAGCACGTTGTTCCATAGCCAGAAGAACGCCTTCTCCTCGGCAATCAATGCAACGTAAAAACCGACCTCGGCTCGGCAGTACAAGTTCTCCCAGCACAAAGATGGTCTCTCCAGCCGGCAAGATGCGGCTGCCCTCGGGCACCACAGCTCCCGATTCGTCCACTTTATATGAGAGTCCGCGAATACTCTCGCGCACCAGGGCACCTTCCTCAGGACAACGACGCGCTAATTCACTTACGGACTCGATACCTCGCACGGCACGGCCCTCTTCACTCAAGATTTCGAAGTAACCAACATAGGAGTCCGGAATGGCAAGTCGTGGCCCAACACCCACAACTCGGCGACCCTCCTGTAGAGTAATATTTTCACTTGTATTACTTGTCTGGTAAAAAATATATTTTGAGTCCAAAGCACAAATATTTATCTGGTAATAATTGTCGTGTATTTAAGAAAATTATTATTCTATTGTAGATAAAGGAAGCTAATAGAGGTACATCAATTTTGTTTAATACTTGATCTTTATGCATGATAAATATTTCCATATTATGTATACATAATCCAAGAAGACTTGTATATATGTATGTATGCGTGAGTACAAGTGCATTTGTGGGTATCTACAATCATCGGTATGTAGGAACAATTTATACAATAGATCTTAAAATTTAAATATATGGTTAACAAAATTGATTTTTTAACATTTAAATTTTAATTTAGATTCTCAAAGTTGTGAGTGTTGATTGATAAAAAATAACCTTTTTGTATTTCACCAACGTCATTCGTATGAAGTTTAATTATCATACAATTTTAAAAAATATATTAAATTTCTATTTTTATTAATCAATACAATTTACAAAATAATGCTTGTAATATCCAATTTTATCCATGAAATCTTAAAAAAAATTAATAAAATTATTTATTACGTTTTGACGTAAAATAGATGAATTGCTTTTGTATTAAAACAATTTGTAAAGCTATATTATAGCTTGCAGTTATAGTTTGTAGTATATTTAATAGAGAAAATATATAAGTTTAATTATAAACACCATAAATAACTATCTACAAATTTAAAAAAAATTTTTTAAAGTTCTTATTTTTAATTATAGTATCAATAGTTTAAAAATATATAATTTTAGTAATATGATTTTAAATAGTACTAGAGTATCATTAAACGAATTGTAGTTAAGAAAATGATAAGAAAAATCCATTTTTATACGAGCTGATTGTTAAGTTTAAAGGAGAATTTTTCAGGAACTGAAATTTTTTAAAAATATTTATAAAATTATAACTTTGTAATTTTTCAATACTTTTTCTCAACTTTAAAGAAATTAAAGTACTTATTATGTATTTTATTTATACACAATTTTATCTGCATCGAATTATTAGTTTTAGCAAAATACTGTTTTTAATTGAATTATATAAACATTTTATAAGTTTAAATTATCACAATGAGTTATACGATTTTAGTTTTTTCAATAATTTTAAAAAACGTAATAAATTTTGTATTCACATTTAATAAAAATCTTTCGGAATATCTAAAATATGGAGATAAAGTTTATTAAGAACAGCTGAGCGCACAAAATTTTATGAGAAGTGGGTAAATACTGATCGAGGCGGACATGCAGGGTGTGTCTCTGAAGTATCGAGTTTTTTTTTTCATTTGACGAATATTGGTCACAGCAATTTAAGAGGCATCTTAAAATGTAGAGAAAAGTTTTTCCATTTGTCCTTTTTCGTTTTTTTGTTTTTTCGATAATTAAATGCGGCAGGATTTTACTTCGCGCTAAGTGTGTTTTTCTATTATTGAAAATGACGTGCTGAAGTGATTAGTAGAAAAACTTAGTGGATACGCGTGAATGTTTCGCTTAAAGATTATAAAAAAAAAAGAAAACATTTATCTTTTTTTATGAAATATGATTTATTTGTGAACTAAGAAAGAGTTTGAAACAAAAATTTAAAACTCTTCAAAATAATTTCCTCCTGCATTAATGCATTTATGAAAGCGGGCTTTCAAGCACTCAAACTCCTCCGCTTTGATATTTATGTAAACTTTTCTAAATTTCTAAATTTCTAAATTCTGCATTTCTAAATTTTTTCACTATATTGTTCACCTTAGATCGCATTAAATTCAGTTTTTCCGCGAATACTCTGTTAACTAATGGTCCGAATTTAAAATTTTTAGTGCACGGCAGGTGATCGTAGTGATTAGAAAGGTTTTTGGGCTCCCAGATCCAGACTCATCGATGATCTTTTTCCAGCCCTCTTTAAAAGCTCTCTACCATTTTTCACATTGCGATTTTGATATAGAATTATCTTTACATGCCTTTTGTGACATTTTAAATGTTTTCACACTGTTTTTTTTTAAATTGCTAATAAAATTTTATTGCGTAATACTATTCCACTAATCGCTCCATCGTGCTGTGTCTAAAAACTGAAAAATATCCTTCCTGCGAAGTAAAATCCTGCTGCTTCAAATTATTGAAAAAAAAGGAACAAATGGAAAAAGCTTCCCTCTACATTTTAAGACCCTTCCCAAATCGCTACGACCAATAGTGAAAAATGAAAAAAAAAAAATTCGATACTTCGGGGACAGACCATGTACATATGTTAGATTATAAATTTTGTAGATAAAAATTAAAATCAAATTCAAGAATCGAAAGCTGTATGTTGAGTTACAAAAAAAAAACCATTGTAATGGATATCATAGTTCTCAAGATAATTATTGTAAGAATTTTCAAGCTGTGATGTTTCATTACTATACATTTCAATCCTTTAGTTCTTGATCTCTCCACTCATCGTAAAATTTTGCGCTTTCCGCCATTTTTTGATTACCTTTATCCGCATGATTGAGATAATTACAAAACCTGAGATACACGATTTAATATATTATAATTTGTTAACAATACAGTTTAATTGTAATTAATAGAATACTTTAATTATTTAATAAATACTTTGATTATATTAAAATAAAAGGAAGTAGGAGAAAAGACGTGAAGATGCACCTTGATTTTAACAGCCTGGGCAACAATTTTACGGCGACGACCGGCCGAGAGAAGCAGGACCGTGCTTTGCAGGCTGGGGGCAGGTAAAGTCGGTACCCCGAGGCCACCGTATTGACCTTTGGTGATTTTAATGACGGCCGGTAATCGATATTTGGCAACGAATTCGCGCAAGTAGTTTGCCTCATCAGCCCAACGGGCCGCAGCCACGACGATTTGCCCATCGGTTGCTGCCATGGATCCTAGTCCTGGTCCAACCTAAGGTTTTATACCTTTTTTTTATTCCAGGCTAACGTTACTCTATCATTCTTTGATGTTCATGTATCATTTGGTCCTTATGCCACCGCGCTTCGCCTCTGTACTCCATCTATACCAAATAAAATGTATGGTTTATTTAAAATTATTTATTTTAATTATATGAGCATCATTTTTGTTTAAATTTTATTTAAAATTTCTCGTTCTTTATCATTAATTATTTTCATTTGTATCTATAAAAATTCATAAAATTTTTAATTATAATATTAATATTTATATAATTAATTTTCAAATGCATTTTTTAAAATTTTATCTTTTACTATTTTTAATTGTATGCCATGCTAGATTTATAATAAACAATCAATTAACAAGGGAACTATTTAGCCGAATATTGTTAATAAAAATAAATTAATATTGCGGGTCAAATTTTAGAAAGATAAGACAAATAATTATTGATTATCGGTGATTATATAAACGGTGGTTATATTATAATAAACGCTGTTCAAGTAAGGTATACTTATATTTTTCTTCATATACGTTTTTTTCCTTATATTGTCCCCCTCCCTTTTTTTTAAATCTCTTTTAATTCTTTTTTTGGATATAATTTTTTTTTTTTCTTATTTTAATGTTTATGTGCATAAGACTCCTGGGTATATATTATTAGATATTACTTTTTATATCTCGCACATCTATAAAAATGCATTGTAAATTGAACAAGTAAAATGAAGAGTCAAGAAATTAAATAATATAATTTAAAATATTTATAACATAAAAAAACATATGTTCAGATATAAGAATATTGAATGAAAAATTAGTTCATTGTATCTTATTACAATAAGGAACTGTAAAACAATTCCTATGAATAATCAAGAAGGAATGTTTTATAAAGGAAATAGAGGAAAAATTATATACACAGCCTATTAATGTAAAAAATAATTTCTTTAGAGTTTTTATGAATATTTTAATTTAAAAAAAATATTATAACGTTTTGAAATATTAGAATAAAAAAATTAATAATTATTAAAGATAAATAATTATATGTACAATGATTTGTGCTTTGATATTTTTATATTAATCTTGAAAGAAACTTTTTTTTATGAACAAGTGAATCATTTACTTCCAATTATCTTCGCTCAGTTATATTTGTTAAATTTATCAGCACATGTACACTAAACTAGAAATTTCTATGCATTCAAGCGTATTTGTTATAAATTATAATATTTAAATAAAGAGATAATTTAAATTTGCTGAATTTAATATAAAATATTTTTTTTATTTAATAAAGCAATTTAAATAAAATTATTTACCACAATTACATACGCATCGTAATTTTTTAATTTTCATATAAGAATTTTCAGTATTGTAGAAAAAATTAATTTACTATAAGGAAAAAAACTTTATTTAAATAATTAAATAAATGTAAGTGAATTCAGCTTTTATTGTCAATATTTAATATATGTTAGTTTAATTAACAAATAATTAACTTTTGTTGGAAATAATCTAACTATTTCATGTCTCTATCTTTGTCTTGATAAAAAAAGATCTAAGTTTGTATTTCTTGCGATTGTGTTTTTCTTTTTTTTTATTTGCTCTAAGCAAATCTGAACATTATTTAGTAGTTCAAACAGAGCCACCATGCAAGACCTATGATGACTTTGTTTGTTACAGTACACGTGTAAAATCTATGAATGAATGTTGAATATTTATGAAGATCAAAACATAAATTTTATGCAATAATTGATGTTTATTAAAAATAAAAGAAATAATAAAAGTTTTAATTTTAATTTTGATAAATATAAAATGATTGAGCATTTTCAAAATTCAGTACTTATAATAGACATTTATCGATTTTTCATCTGCATTTTTTAAATTATTTGAAGCAAAACATTTTTTTACGTGTAAATAAAAGTAGTAAAAATAATTTTGACAAAAACTAAATCGTAAAAGAAAAAGAGACATTCTCTTATTGTGATAATTAAAATGTTATCAAATATGCAATGTCTTCAACTTCAAGTCAGTTTTCTTTTAAATGCATTATGATATAACTAACACAGATCGTGTGCCGTATGTAATAAGTATAGTTTATTTATTTCCCAAGCAACTGATTAGTGATTTAAAAAAATGTATTACCTATAGATTTTGTATTAAAAAGTCCTGCTTTAATGATGTAAAATCGTTTAGAAATCTTTTTATTTTCTAAACATTATTTTTTCTAATTTACATGTTTTTTAATGTAATTTGATGTCTTTTAGTGCAATAAGTATCTGATTATTAAATAAAATTTTAGTTTAGATCAACGTTTCGATGACAGATTTTCTCGTCTTTATCAAAAATTTCTTTAAAATATTTAAAAAAAATATAATATCGTAAATTATTTCCCATGTTCGCATTATGGAGTTACCTATAATATTTTTAATTATATCTACAAATTCATATAAGGATCAATAATCTATCATCATTAAAAATTTTTAGTTATAACATTTTTGTATCTAATTTAGTGTAAACTTATAGTTTAAAAATTTTGATATCTAAAATAAAGGTTTTTAAGATAATGATATTTATAATTAACTTATACAATACTAAGTTTATATTATAATATATATGATTTAAGAAATTATTAAATAAAGTTTAAAATCTAGATTTAAATGCTTTAAAGTTACAAATTTGTATTATGTTATTTATAAAATAAACCTTATACCAAAATTTGGAATATTATGCATTCTGTTATAGTTTCTAATTTAATCTAATATTTTATTAAGTCTAGAAGATCCTGTTTTATAAGGAAGTATATCATTTTTGTGGTTAAATAAAATAAAAAAACTTTTTTTAAATTGTCAATTAGGCGACTTTTCGAAAAGTGAAAAAAAAGGACCTTCTAGACCCAATAAAATAACACTGGAGTGGAAGAAAATTGAAAATTTAATGTAATATTATTTCTTTACTTATTTAATATAAAAAAAATTACGCTATAATTTTTTCTCGGCTTAATAGTCAAAAAATTATTCCGCTACATTATATATATAAAAATTGAGATGATTAAAATACCACATAATGCGTTTGTTATTTTAAATGCATTATTATTCTATGCTATACTAAGCGCCAATAAAATAAATTTTATAAACAAATTTATCCATTCTTCATTTTAGTATTAAATAATAAAAAAAATTTATTATATTAATTATAAATTAATGATCCGATGAAATGCAGTATGAATAAAAACAAATCTATTCAATTAGTTTCGTCGACGTTTCGGCAAGTATCCCTTGCGCTTGTCAAGACTGTTTATTCAACAATTAAAATTACATAAATTAACAAATTATTTTTTACACATATATAATAAAACAATTGTGTTTATAATTACCAATAGAATAGTATTGTAATGTAGATGTTCAACGACTTGTCAGTCGTAACGTCATTTTGTCAACTGTAAACAAATAACATTTCATCTTAATATATATGATGTTTAACGTCATGCTCTAAGTCATGTTGTTGTGATTCGTCATATTATTGAGGATCATACGATATTTATTATTGAGATTTTGTGTGTCCTCATGTCTGTTTATAGTATTATTGTTAATCTTAATGTATATCATTTCGGAAATTAGTCGTTTTTTATAATTATTCTCATTGTCCAGGATGTCTAAATTATCCCAATCAACCACATGTACTTTATTTCGTGTATGTGCTGCAACGACCGCTGTATGATTATTGTCTTTTTTATGTTTATTAATTCTTGTTTTTAAATTTATTTCCGTTTCTCCAACGTACACCGATGGGCAGTCCTTGCATTTTATTTTATACAAAATGTTAGTTTTTCCTTCCTTTATCGTGATGTCTTTTCTTTTTGTGATAACAGAATTCAGTTTGTTATTGATGTTGGGTATTAGATTTATTCCGTATTTCTTGAATTTTAATGCATATTCTGAAAAATATTTTTCTGAATATGGAAAGAATACACTACGGAACTCATCAAAACTGTTATAGTTTTTATTTTTATTATTGAATTTTTGTGTTTTTAGACGTTTTTTTATATATTTTTCAATAGAATAATCTGAGTAATTGTTTTGTAGTAATATATCTTTAACCTTTTTTAAATTATTTTGCGAAAACACGGATTTGAAAGTAAAATGGCTCTATTAGATTATATACTCTATTAGATATTAGCTCTATCTATTAGATTGTATATAATATTACGTTTTTGATACAGTGTGTGATTGGATAAAAAGTTGACGTAACTAATTGAAAAGATTTGTTTTTTATTCATCCTGTATCTCATCAGATCATTAATTTATAATTAATATAATAAATATGGAAGGTGCACAACATCAAACTTCAAAAAATAAAAAAATTTTTTTCACGTGAGTTATATGAAATTTCTTTAAAAAAATTCTATTGGTGATTTTTCAAACATTTAACACATTACGTTTATCCGCTATAAATTGTTTTTTTTACATTTTTTTAATTTGTAATGAATTATTTTCTTAAAACATCTAAGGTTTTTGTATATTTTTTTGATATTTCTACAAACTTATATGCGAAATATTAGAGTGTAATTATAATAAATATTTGTTAATAATAGGTATTTTAATACATTTGATGATTTTACAATATTTATTTATAATATACATGGTGCATCCACGAAATATCGAGTTTTTTTTTCATTTTGTTGCTATTCGTCGTAGAACTTTGGGAAGGGTCTTAAAATTTCGACAAACTCTTTCCGCATTCGTCCCTTTTTTCTTTTTTTTTCGATAATTAGGAGTGGCAGGATTTTACTTCGTGCGAAGGGTGTTTTTCAGTTTTTTGACACGGCGCGATGGAGCATCTACTCGAACAACGTTACGAGATAAAATTTGTTTGCAATTAAAAAAAAACAGTGTAGAAACGTATAAAATGTTGCAAGAAGCATATGGACATAATTGCATGTCAAAATCGCAATGTGGAAAATGGCACAGAGCTTTTAAAGAGAGCCGAGAAAGAATCATCGACGAGCCTCGATCTGGACGACCAAAAAGCTTTCGAATGGTTAGAAACACCCGGCGCGTGTTAGAAATTTAAAATTTGAACTGAAGATTAACAGATTAAGCAATTCAGAAAAAACTGAATTTAACGCGATCTACAGTGTACAATATAGTACAAAAAAATTTATAAATATCGAAATTTTTGAAAAACATCAAAGCTGAAGAGTTTGAAATGCATTTAAAATTTGAAAAACACGCCTTCAAAAATGTGTTGATATAGGAGGAAACTGTTTTAAAAAATTTTAAATTTTTATTTTACCCTGTTTATAAGTACACCAATAAATCATCTTTCAAAAAAAAAGGTAAGAATTTTTTTTTTAATCTTTAAACAAAACATTCTCGCGTAGTGGTTTTCCGCTAATCGCTTCAGCGCGCCGTGTCAAAAATTTGGAAAACCCCCTTCGCGCGAAGTAAAATCCTGCCGCACCTAATTATCTAAAAAACAAAAAAAAAGGGACAAATGAGGAAAGAGTTTGTAAACATTTTAAGACCCCTCCCAAATTTCTACGACGAATAGGTGCAAAATGAAAAAAAAACTCGATACTTCGTGGATGCACCATGTATATTAAATTAATTCTCTTTGAAATTGATGATAATAAAAATTTATTATATAATTATAAAAAAATGAATTTATTTTGTTTGTTTGCAAATTTACATTAATTATAGAAATAAATTTAAGTTACTATTTATATAATTCCAATTAAATTGACTTATATGATAAAATCAAATATAAATGAAAAATATTATTGTTATATATTTCAAGCATTCGGATAAAATATATATTTTATATGTGTAATAAAAACATTTACTATTTTTAAAAATAAGTAATTTATCAAAAAATCTTTATAATGAATACGTCAATTTAAATTATTTAAAAAAAATTTTTAAATATGTTTTTCATTGAAGAATGATTTTTGTTTATTTTATTTCTTATAATTATATTAAAATAACGATTAATAAGAAACTTGAATCATTTTATCAATAATTTTTCCATTGATTTATTTTTATATGAACAATAGAGAGAATATTTATGATTATTTTATAATTTATTATCTTGTATTTTATAATAAAAAATATTGAATAATGCATTAAATTACACGTGAATCTGCAATTTTCAATACGCGATTTTGAGTTATTGAAAATACTTTTACCAATTAAAAAATACTTTGAAAAGCTAAATTACACAATTCAAGTTCTATATTAAAGTTTAATAGAGTACAAAATATTGAAATTCAATAATAAAGACAACGACGTACAGTTAAAGACTCTTTTGGAAGGGTAAATATTAAAGAAGTATAAAAAAAAATAATGTCAAGAACATAAGGTAACAAAAAATAATTCAAGAAATTCAGGATTCAGATATACATTAGGGTGAGTTAAAGTAATTTAGATAAGTTAGCTTCAATCTTCAAAAAGCTTAAACTCATAAGCGAGTATTTGGTTGAACTAAATTCTGAACTACATTCTTAATTCTCTTATAATTGATTAATAAATCGTTAGTTATAGTAAATTATCAATTGGTATTTATTTCAACGAATTTATGTATGCTCTGAATTCATAATTTAGACCAATGCTTGAAATTGCCCTAGATATAATTTAAATTATATATATGCGTAACAATATTAAATATATTTTTAAAATATTAAAAATCTAGCATACTGAAGATGATTCTTTTTCATTAAAAATGGATTAAGTATGTTTGTGTTCATAGTGTTGTAGGAATTCTAACATTGAAATTCATTGTTACAAATTAATATAATTACAAATTACAATTGTAATTTTTTTTTATTAACATATTATTACGTACGTATCGAAATTCGACATAATTTAGTGACCTACAATTCAAAAGTTGCAAATTATATCATAAAATTGTTGACGATTATAATTATGAAATAGTTGATCGACATAAAATTGATCCAAATTCACAAGAGGTTTGGAAATAATTAACAAATACTAAAGACAAGTGGGTTAAACAAGTAGTGGGAGAATTCGAAAACTTGCAATACAGAGATTATAAAAACTCAGTCAAGATAACAAAAGAGGTTCCCGATCCGAGTCGAGTAAGAAGTAACGCGTAATTAACGAAAGACGAGAAGTGTAACAATAATTTAATAAACGGACGCAATTAGGGTACAACTGACGTATCACGAGCCACACACACACACACACATAACAAACTCTTTCTTCCGATTATATGAAATAAACATAAAGTCGTGAATATTAATCATCGTATCATTCTTTGAAGTAACGCGATCCTCGCAAAGGCTGAGACGTTTTGACCGACTCAGCTACGGCGGAATAGTAACCCGGCGGTAAAATAAATAATACATAAATATATATACATATTGACGCTACTTAAATACGTAAATATATATATATATATATGTATATATTAATGATAAAAATTTTAATTACGGAAAATAATATATCGTATTATTCAATGATTAAAATAATTAATTTCACCTGTATATATTAAATGGAATATATAATTATATTAGGTAGAAATAAATATTTTGCGCAGATAAATTTATAATAATTTAAGAGCAGAGTAAAAACAATTGTTAAGCTAGAAGAAAATTACTGTAAGCAGAGGTCCTTCGAAAATAAATGACTTTCCTCCTCGCTACAATAAACCTTTAGTGACTTTACTCATTTGAAACTAAGAATTCCCCCTCTTAGTATATAAAGAAGACCGCAGGGAAAAGTAAAATGTATAACAATGTCCAGGCCGATGATTTACTATCCAACGTGGCAACATGGGTTTCGTGGGCTTTTATATGAGTGCCCTTGAAGGGGTTCCACGTGCATGTACCAAAGATATTCTCTTTTTCTCGTCTACGTGAAAGCCGCACGTTCTCTCGTTTTGTGCTTTTTACAATTGTACTTTATATAAGTTATTACTTTGGCTTTGAGCAGTCAATAATGTTTGCAATAACCACTTTTTTTCGTTGCTCGTTAAAGAAAAACTTTTTACAGATTTTTTCATTTTTGTCATGAATAACTGTTTAATGTTTATTTATATTATGGTATTAAATTGTATTAAATGATTATATAATTATTATTTAAAATGGTACTTTTATTTATAATGAATTTTTGAGAAAAAATAATACACATTCATTTTCAATATTTTTAATTTATTTTTGATAGATTTCTGAAATTTTTTAGTTTACTCCGAATTGATATTATATCAATAAAAAAAAATTTAAACTAATTGATAGTATTATTTTTAAAAAATGATGAGTCTATTAGAAAAATATGTGTGTTAAAAAATGATACTATCAATTAGTTATCATGAATATTTAAATTCACTATTTTGTTATATTTTGTTAAATAATATATTAGAAAATTAAATGTGAATATATCATAAATTTAGGAAATTTTTATTCAATATTAATTTTCATTTATTCCTACCTATATAAATTTTTCTAGTCTTTTTTTTTATCAAAAATTATTTTTTATTAATTAAATATAATGTACAAAAAATATAAATGATATAAATAAAACAATTTATAATTTTTTTAAGTGCTTTACTTACTTATATTGTAAAACTTAATCGAAAATCTATTGGACATTTTTACTCCACCTTATGTTTTTCATTTTTCTTTTATATTTCTTTTGTCAATGGCTAATTTATAGCTATTTAATATTTTAAGTTTTTTTACATAGGTTATTAATGAGTCTCACACACTCATCATTTACAAAATATTGGTATAAATAATATCCAGTGAGCTGAAGTGAACCCGAAAAAAAAAGAAAAAAAAGTCATAAATTTATATATAATAATTGTTAATCTATATTATGTACATATTTTCTTGAATTTCTTTTTGTTGATATTCCTTAAATTTCTTTTTTCTCATTCTACTATTTAAATTTATAATTATTAATTCAAATTTTTTTTCTCAATTAATGGATGAAGTTATCATTGTGAAGTTGTTTTATAATAATTTACCCATTTCATTTCACTTAAAAAAATATGTAGTTTTCTAGGTCAAGAATTAATTACTTTTCTAGATATTTTAATTGTTACAAATGTTAATATATATATATATATATATAGATATATATTATTAGTTTAATATTAGTATGTAATGTGTTCCATTTTCATGGTACCTGAATCTGTAAATTGAATAGAGTATAAGAACATTCTTTTACTGTATTGTAGAATTAATAAATAAAATATAAAGGAACAAAAAAATAAAAGTAAAAAAAAGATAAATATCTATGATATAATAAAGTAATTCAAATTATATGTATTTTTAAAATATTAAATTTTTTAAATTATTATCGCAGATATATAGATAATACATTATTATGCATTGAAAAGAACCAAGTTCAAATAATCTTAAAAGCTTTTAAGGAATACATCAAACGCTTAAAATTTAGGTACGTAATTCTAAATAATAATCTTAAAAACTTTCTTAATATGTGTAATATAATTAAGAATAATAACATTTTATCGAATTGGTATTAAAAAACTATACAATCGAATAGAATTTAAAATTCCACAGCTATCAATACCATTTCACAAAAAATAACATAATTTTAACCTCATTTAGAGCAATTTTACTTTCAGATAAAGGTTTTCATGATAATAAAATTAAAATAATCCAAATAATTCTAATGAATCACAACTACCCTGTTACTTTTATTAAAGAAATTAATTAACAAATAATTGCAATATTTGATTATCAACATTAAAAATAATATTAATAATGTTGACAATATTAACGGAAATAATAACATATCTGACAATATTATCAACTATAATAATACTAACCTCCTCGGTACTAATAGCTTAAGCAACAACCTTGATAATAGAGGTATATTAATGATTATACGGATAATAGAAAAAAAAGAATAGGCTTTATACTACTGTATAACTGTCTTATTTTATGGATGCTAAAAAATAGGCAAATAAATTTTAAAAGTACGGTTGATTAACAAAAAACCTTAAGAATATTATAAAATTGAGGAAAAACATAACTAAAACAAATGGGATAAAAATAACATAATACGAATAAAATAAAATACTTAGAGTATAAGACGATATACAGCGGACTGAAAAAGTGGACTTTAAAAACTAAAATAAAGTCAACTAATCGATTACATCAATATAAGAAAATAATTGTAAACATAGTAAAAATGTAATTATATATTGATTTGAATATCGAGTTGATTTTTTATATTAAATTGAATTTTAAAAAATGCACAACATCTGAAATATTACTTATTAAAATCAACAATAATTGTTTAAACAAGCACGAGGATAAAAATAATCTACGTAGATATTATGACTTCATGGTTAGAATTTTGGGTAAAATCTCCAATTAACTAATCAATTAAAAAAAATTTTAAATTTCAACATTGTACAATGATGGCACATTTTTCTTTAGAATTTATTTTATAATCATTTGTATAGGTTGAGGCAAGATTCAGTAGAAAAATATATACCTGATATCGTTAGTTGAAAATATTGCGAATTTTCATTTGGCAACTAAATAACGGGAAAAATAATTTGGGATTCACGGAGAAGAAATGAGGGATAAAAGAAATCGCGTACAGTTTATTCCTCATTCTATTATCGATTGTCGTTTATCGAATCTATATTGTTAAAAATCAGAAGTAGATGTATAGTAATGAATAAATATCTTTTATTTGCAATAATATTATTTGATATTTTGACAAAAAATATGAAAGGTATTTAAATTTTACAATATTGTTTAATATTGTTTTATTAAAGTTTCATTGTATTTTGGAGGTTCAATTAATTATAATGTTTAAATTATATATATTTATTATTATGTATTTTGTTTATATTATTAATCTATGTGTAGAAATTAAATTCTGAAATAAGGAATTAAGTATAGTTATTAGATTTACATTACGTTTACCGAAATTAGCTCATATTTAATATAAAGTGAGAATTTAAATTTATACTGTTAAAAATAATTGTATAAATAATAATTAATGTGATTACATAAATTATTTTATATCTATGATTATTTTTTATCTTTTCGTTTATTTATATATTTAAGCTACTCATTCCTTTCTCTACTGAATAATTGTTTAAAATTTATAATAAGTCCGAATTAAACTGATTAAAATTAATTATTATTAATTTATTAATATCAAATATAAGTATTAAAGGAAAAAAGCAATTATTATGCTGTCTAGAAGTTAACTATTTAGGAGTTATGTTTATACGTAATATTTATTTAAAAATTATGATTGTGTGACCCCATCGAAGACCTAAGATTTGCACTTATGTGACACAAAGGTGGGGTTCGAAGCTTATCTTACTGTTGACTGGATGAAGTTGAATTAATAACAGATACCTAATACTTGAACAACCGGACTACTCGGTTGGCTTCTTAATCGCCATACCAACGACCAATAAGTATCCTTGTTGTAACCATTAACAACCTGAGTGTTACATTCGAAACGCAATTTCTGCAGTGATTTCTATGTGTGCCGACTCCTTCGTCTGCTTGATTTGGGAACTTCACTTTATTAAGTCCGAAAGTGCACGAAAAGTTTTTCCTTCTGAATAACAGGGATTTTTTATACCACCACTAAATTAAAGTTTTATATATTTTAATCATTTTACTCTACCTTCATATGTTTCATTTGTAAATGAATATACCTAGAAGCATTTATCGTTTCCCTTCTTTATTAAACAATTTTTATTCTATAAATTGCAACTGGAATATTTAACACATATCATCAGATTAATAATTATATTTTAAGATTTGTATTACACTACCGCATGTTTATTTTTTTATCTACAGGCTACTTTTTATTTATTTTTTATTTGTGTCCATAAGGAGATGGCATTGAATTATCCAAAAACATTAATAATATTGTTATATCAAATTTTATTTAATTAAATATAAATTAACTGATTTTAATTTTTTTAGAAGATAAGGAGAAAATTATCATTTTTATACTGCAAGTTCTTTTCTAAGTTACATTAAAAAAATGAGACATTCATTCAATAAATACAAACATAATACAAAATTTACCAAATAAACAAAAATATAATATTATCTAACAGTATTATTACATCTAATAATATTAACAACATAACCTAAAATTATATAACAATTATTTCTTTAAAAACTTTCTTACCATAGAATATCGTTTGAAAAAAAGATTTGAAATAGTTTATTACTTATAAAATATTTTTGTATTAATTTGTTTATTTAACATTTTATTACAGAACACATGAATGAATATAACTTTATGTAATTGAATTATTAAAGTATTTTTAAATTTTATAAATACATAGGATCTAAATATAAGCATTTTTTGGACTCAGTAGTCATAGACATCGTTTGATCAGACACAATAAGCACTTTGATTTTGAGAGCGCCAGTATCGATAATATTTTTATTTTTTTTTGTAATGATTAGTTTAAAGAGATTAATTGATTTCTAATATAATAATTTTAGTTAATATAAATAAGTTTAGATTTTTAAATTGTTGTAATGGTTTCAAAAATTACTTTCATATTTTTAAATTATCAATAAACCGGTTCTTCTATATGTATTGAAAACAACATCAAACTTTGATTTATAAGTATAAAATCAATATTTATTTTAATTATAAATAATATTCAAGTTTGCTGTATAGATTAAACAATGGTGGTTTGCACCACTTAATACTTCGTAAGAAATTAATTTTTTTACTTAATATTCGATATTTAGTAGGTTAGCAGCATAAAGATATTATTATAATGCAAGAATCATTAATAATGAAATTAACAATAATGGGACACTTCACTAAAAAAATAATGATGTACACATGCACACAGTTGTGGCAATCTACAAAACGTCCAGAGCTTCCCGGTCGAGAGCTCAAGCAGAACTGATTCGTGTAATACTAGTGGGCCCTACAGATCATTAAGTGGAATTAATCAGCTAGAACAACTACTGTAATGATTTAGGCTCATTCTTTTACTTGACTACAAGGATGGTATTTTGAAATAGCATTATCGAGTATAGTTAAATTGCTAGCTAGAAATACAGGACACCTAAAAACGGACTTACTAGTAGTAAGTAACTTAACTTGCTGGCGTAGGTTTGTTAGCTACAAGTAACATAAGGGCAATAATAAAGTAACGTAGATTTACTCCTGCTGATAGTAAATAGCTCATCGTCGATCGTAGGATTTTTAATAAACAGGTATACCTATAAACAGGCGAATAGCTATCTTTTCTAGGTATTTGCACATATACACTAGAATAGGTAGTATCATAAGCGTACTGGTAATAAAAGTGGATCTATTTATTGACGGAACTGAAGTGTCTCTCTAAAAGACATGTACACTCTAGTATACAACCATCCATAAAGTCTAAGCGATCTTGATGGAATGGAAAACTTAGACTATTCATTTGTAGAATTTCAGCCTCTCTCTTACCTACTGGAACATTGTTGAACACCCACAAGATATAAGGGACAACAGTGTTACAAAGTATTTGTTTTAATAGAAAGATGCTGTATGATATAACGAGTATAAAAATTTGTAATATATTCTAGTATATTTTTTCATACAATTATAGAGTATATCAACAAGAACAAAGATAATTAACCGAGTATATTTGAATAATTTGGAATAAAATGAAAAAATTAAAAATCAACAAATATCTTTTTTTATATCAATCGAATTTTTGAAATTATTTCAATGAGCAAACTTTATTTATTACGCATAATTAGTAAAAAATTATTTTTTATTTTTATTTTATTTTTGTATACATTATTATAAAAAGTCATACGTAAAAACTAATTCATAGTGATATTGATTAAATTTTAAACAAATTTTAATAATTATTAACATTACTCATTATTATAAGTAAATTAATCCCTATGTATACTTACTTGATACTTTAAATAGACATGCTTTTTAATAACAAGTCTATTCATTTCATTGAAGTTCTTGTTTAATCTAGTAACAATAAATGCCAGCGGCACTAAAACAAAAAAAATTTGTTAAATTATTTTTAAGTTTTTTATAATGTAAAATAAATAATCTGAATAAAATATATTTTAAATAAATAATATTAATTAATCGATTGTTTTTTAAACAAAGGTTGAGGTGAAAATAAAATAGTTAATCAATAGAATTATAAAATTATTTGGGAAATAGTACAAAAGGGTATCAAAATTTGCCTGCATAAAAATATAGTATTTACATTTTTTAACTAAGGATATGATAAGTATGTACACAAAAGATCTTGTTAATTTAATAATTCAATAAATTTGAATAAAAACAATATTTTTAAAGAAAACTCAAATAACAATATCTGTTTGTATTATACTGAAATATTTTAAATTGACAAGATATATATTCGTGTGTGTGTGCGCGCGCGTGCGTGCGTACGTGTGTGTGTTGTTTTTTATGTAAATAGAATATACATTTTACGCAAATTAGCTGTACTAATACCTGTTCTAATAAATATAATCATGCTGTAATAAAAGAAAGTAAGCAAAGAGGAATTAAAAATGATATATATTTTTTACGCAAACTAGACCCAGCAATAGAGCACTTTTTCCGTCATGAAAAAAATTAGCTAGTGATAATATTCAAATTCGTTAAAAAATCAATAGATTTTTATTTTTTAAAATGACATTCATAATGTTCAGGGGTTTTTTTGTTATTAACGATTTTAACGAATTGCATTTTTTTTACTGTTTTTGTTATATAATGAAAAATCTTAATTTTAACACTTAGTGTCAATGAACGATTTGTAGCTAATAAAGTTGTAAAGAAAATTTACTTTTATATAAACTGATCGGAAAATTAGAAGCCAAGAAATTTTCTAAAATCTCAAAAAAATTTTAAATTAATTAAAATTGTAACTTTTTCATTTTTTCATTAAAATTATTAATAAAAAACTCTCAATATTATGAGCAGCATTGTAGATAATAAGAATCTACTGAATTTTTTGGGAGTTTTAGACTTACAATTATCATTTTTTTTGACAACAGATTTTGTAAGGCAGAAGTAAATGGTAAATTTACATAAAATCTTATTTGTAGCATATATTGTTAATATATCGCACCGTTTGTAAAAAATTGAAGTATTTATTATATATTTTGTCAAAAAAAAAATAATATAAAATTATAGTTGGGAACTTTCTTACGTTATGAACAACCTTTGATAATTTTATTAATAATTCATTTAGAAATAAATTGAATAGTATATTCAATAATTAAAGGTGTAATTTTAATTTTAATTATTAACATTTTTTTAAAAAAAAATATTTATCAGATAATCTTGAAACTGCATTTATTAAATTTAAAGTTATAATTATTTTGGCTCAGCAAATTAGATTTGAAGTGAAAATTTATTTTGGTATACATGTATTCTTAAAATAAATAAATCATTATTTTATTATGATATTTACATGATAGTAATACGGTAATAAATAGTTAAGTGAAAAAAATTATTGTATTCATTTTAGAGGTTAAGTTATCCTTGATGTGTTGGATTTAGAGCAGATATTAAGGGTACTCTAACTAAAGAGGATATCGAAAAAAATTACTAGATTCCTCCTTACACTGATGCCCCCGTATTTGCAATAATGCGAATGATAGTTGCTTTTTATCTGAGCATCAGGTGATATATCCTTGCCTATTTGATGCAACTGCACTCACTATAAACTGTGATTGTAGTAACCAAAGCGTTGGAAAGTGCTCTTAGACCCTGTTAACGGAATGGAGTAGAAGGAATGATGTTTTTGTACTTACAATTGTCAAGACACGAAAAGTTATAGTATAATATTTACTATTATTTATGAATTAGTTATTTTTTCTTTCTTTATGAGTTTTTCTTCTGAGATATGTTTAAGAACTTTGATTTAAGAAGTAATTCCGAAAGCTAACGTTGGAACGAGCGTTTATTTTAAAGATAATCGAAAACATTCGTATGTACTTAAATGGAGCAAAGTTCGATATCTTACAAATAAGAAAAAAAATCTATTGCGTTCATGGAAGCTGCATTGTTGAGATGTAATCAGTTGGCTCAAAAATAAGATAATACTTTCAGAATTACATAATTTCAATTGCTCAGTTAATCTACGTCCTCGTCTACAGTATTCGCGTACCAAATGTGGATTTATTTAATTCAGAGAAGTTTTTGAGATTAGTTTGGCTAGATGCAGTAAATAAAAAAAAAAATTGGATCTCCATCAAATTTACAAAACCTCAATTCTACTCATGATCAAGTTATGATGTAAGAATAGTGTCTGGAGTGGCTATCAGCTTTAAAAGACACAATCGATTTCCTTACAGTTGAATTTTCACGATTACACTTAAAAGCACCACCCCTTCCCAATTCTTTAAATTCACGCTACTTAAAATAATAAAGCTCATCATCATCATCATCATCATCACCATCATCATTATCATTATTATTATTATTGAATTAATATGTTGCAAAAGGTAGCACTGATTCTAAAATAAATTTTTTTCAATAACAAAAAGAATATTTGTTTAATGTACTTTAACATTGTCATTTTTCAAGCACTAAAAATATTCTATTTCATAGTTTACAAAAAAGTTTTTTAAATATTTTCTTAATTTTTTAAATCAATCGGAAATTTTATCGTCATATTAAAATGCGAATTGTTTGTGAAAATATAGTGTCAAGAAAAACGCATTTAAAATTTGATTACTGATCTTTATATTATAAAATTAAAATTTTTTTTACGTTGTCATTTTATAAATATGTATTTTTACGTATGTCACGAAACTGATATACTTAACGAATAAAGTAAGATATATTATGTAAACAAGTGGAGAACGAGCACAAGACGCATCGAAAGAAATAACACTGATCGAATATTAATGCGAATAAAGCGAATAAATTAAGGAGTAAATAAATAAATAAATAAGTTACGCGAGAAATAAAGCGACGTAACATTACAAATAAATATATAATTAATTAGTAACGATAAATAAAGAAATAATAAATCATAATACTATAATTTAACTCTAATATTTTAGTGCATTGTACAAATATTAAATTAATAAAATAATAAAATATATAAGAAAAATCAATTTTTGAAAGTATCACACTAGCTAAGTCATAAGTTTAAGCTTTCATATATTTTTTTTTGTATTATGATACCCTCATATAAGATTTTTTTCATCGTGTTTTTATTCTTACATAATTGAAGAACTGAAGAATAACGATTTTTAATTACACTATATTGCCTTAAAAAATAAATAATACCAATCTTATTATATAAAATTGAATTGATTATTAATTATTAATGCAATAGTTTGAAAAATAATCTTTTTTTATTAAATATTCAATGGCATTTAATTTTAATTATAATTTATTTAAGAAAAAGTATAGTTTACATTCGAATAATATTGCAATAAATAATAAACAATAAATATCATTCTTATATTCATAAATATATTAAATTATTAAATAATATAATTAATAAGCACATTATTTATTATTTATGAAATTCAGAATTTATATATTATTTCTAAAATATTTACGTTATCTGCATAAAAAAATACTATATTTCTGATATTGTTGTTAAAGTTTCGATATTTAAGTAAAACTTAATTTATTTTAAGATATCTGTTTTTTTTAAAAGTACGAAAGTTAAAAAAAATTTCAATTCTCAAATATTTATGTTTATATAAAATATTTAAATTTATTATTTAATAAAATTTATATTTAATATTTAATAAAATAATTTATCTTAGTCGTCTTCGATTTTTTATATATAAAAGTTCTGGATAATGCGTAAATGAGATTGAGTTATAGAAAAAAAAGTAAAAATAATAATTTTATAATTTTTATATTTGAGGGTCTTATATTTTTAATTCCGGTATATCTTGTAACTGTTCTACTTCGGAATTTATTTAAAATAATCAATTTTTAAAAATGTTGTACTACATAAAGTATATTTGTCACTATAATTAAAATGTATAAAAGATTTTGAGACATAACACTATTTAAAACCTTTGAAGTTCAAACCCATTTACTAAGTAAAAAGCGTGAGAAAATTGAGAGTAACAGGAGTCGTTGGCGTTAAATAGAAACATTCATATAAATATACATATGTATAAAAATAATGTGTGCATGGAGTTTGGATGAATTCGCATGCATATAAATAATATGAGGATAGAAAGCGAAAAAAGAAATGTGAATATCCACTTGTTTTGATCCAGCATATCTTTTTCGGTTGATTGTCGAATGTCAGAAGTGAGAGAGACCAAGAGCCCGACCATCACACAGAACAAGCACATGTTGATATCGCCGAAGAGCTCACACCACATATATTATATGCACCAAATACCAATTCCTTATCGATCATCTTTTCTTGCACCAGTATCAACGCCCCGTCTCTCGTTTTATTTTCAAATAACGAATCCAGAAAATGCGCCATTATCGATACACAAAATGTCCACGGCCCCCAAACATAACAAAAATCGAATTGCCCCGGTGGAGACTTTTCAAATTAATAAACATTTTTTATGGACCTACCGAATGCAATATATGAGCCATTTAATCTTTCTTGCAGCTAGCCTTCATAGCTCATTATTTATTTTTTCGACACTCGATTATTTAATCCACGACGAACTTTTGCGCTTTAAACATCTTATAAATCTCCGTAAAACGAATAAAGGCCTTTGATACTGCTTGGTTTATCTAAAGATAGTCTTAAGTTTTTTAGTGTTAATACTTAGCACTATAAAAATATAAATCTCGTTAGATAGCCTCATTGTAATTAAATTCGGTGGTCCATCATATTTAATGTTCATACAAAGAATAATTTAAGATTGTCTTACAATAATATTAAACAGTATTTAGATAAGCCTATTAAAAAAATTTAAATGTCTTATAACTCCGTTGGTTTATAGTACATTTTTAATTAACTATTCGAAAAACAATAATACTATATTAGGTTGATATTAATTCAAAGAGATTTTATTTTTAAATTATTTTTTTTATCATTTAATTACATAAATGAATTAACAGGAGTATTTTATTTTTTTAAATGATTCATTTTTACTATATACATGTATATGTTTTGAAATTTATTAAAAATTTTTTTAGATTCATAAAATTAGAGCAATAGGAAAAGATTCAAAAAGTATTATTAAAATTATCGGATATAATTATTTTCATAATATTGTTTTCAATCTATTTTTATTACAATATATTAAAATATTTTTTAAATAATCTGAAAAAATTTTAAATTTTAGTTAATTTCATATTTATATAAAAACATATTATATTTATATTGGCGAAAATATTTATTTATTCAATTTTATTTCAGAAATAAATAAATATGCTATATAATCATTATTATTATTTAAAAATAAGAATAATAGAAATATTTCAAATACAACAATATTTCTATTATTAATTATTACTATTATCATAATTATTATAATCAAATTGTTATTGATTTCTTTAAAATATAAAATAATATATATTTTAACCATTTTATCAGTGTTTAGTCATTTGTTCTTTAAAAATTAACAAATTTAATTATATTTTATTATATAATATTAATAAATAATTAAGAAACAAAATCAAGCGTAACAATAATCATTTATATTGCATAGAATTATGAATGTTAATAACGTCGTCTTTATTTATACTATACTTTTATTAACATTTAGAAATTAACTACCAAAGCAACTTCATAAAAAATAAAAACAGTTATATGGAATCAAGCGTCATAAAGTAAAGGTGAACAATATGTGTACATAAAAAATATACATGTACGTACACAATATACATGGTGTGTAATGAAAGTAATGAGGTTTACTTTTTTTCTGACTCGACTAATTGTCGCAGCTTTTTGAAAAATATTGAAAAATGTGCGGAGGGAGTTTTCCCCGCCTTTCTTTTTTTTATTGCTCTTTTGAAATCAGTATGAGTAATAGGGTTTATTTTCGCACGAAGTGTGTTAATTAAATCTTGTAACATAGTGCAATAGAACGACTGTGGTACAATTTTACGTAAAATTTGGCATGCAAGTTGGTAAAAATATCTTGGAGAGTTTAAAATGTTAAAAAGATTCTTTGAGGGAAATTGTATGTAAATGTTGATAAATTCAAGGTATCATCGATTGCCCTGACAGTTAAAACGAGCTTAAAATATTCTTCACGTTTCGGGCATGATTATTGGTTCAAGCTGTGTTTGGACATTCACAACGGGGCTCGTTGGCAACTTCCTCTCAGCTCTTCTTGAAAGCCCTGGCCCATTTTTCTAATTGTAATTTACAAGTATATTTATCCTTAAAGGCTTTTTTTAAAAGTCTCTACAGTATTTTTTTGCAAGCCTCATACAAAACTATCACATAAAGCTATTCCAACAGTTAATCCATCACACCGCATTAAAAATTGAAAAACACGCCTCGTGCTAACAAAAATTCTTCCTCTTCTGCTGATCTAAAAAAAGAAATAAAAAAAAGAGAAAAAATGGAAAAAACTATTCCACACATTTTTCGATCTTTCACAAAATACTGCAACAAATATTTGAATTACAAAAAATTCAACCGCATTACTTTCATAACGCACCATCTATATACATAAAGATATACTGTGCAAAAATTGATGTATAGAAAATTGATATAAAAGATATTCTTTGTTAAACATCATTTATTAAAAGAATCATTGATCAATGAAAATGTGGAACAAATTTGTAAGTATACTTGACAACATTTTATAAAGATCTCATCCTTTCTATGAAAAGATACGATCAGAGTAAAATATTTCACTTATCGGTTTCTTCTTTTGTTGATGCAGCTTTATTTTTATATATTCAACACAATAACTTTAGTTAAATTATTACGCCATTTGGTTATTCAATGATTGATTTTAATCATAGTGATTTTAAAATAAGTATTATTAAATATGTATAAAGATATTTTATAATAATTATGAAGAAAATTTTAAAAAAAGTTATTTTACTTGTTTATTCAAAAATAATAATTAAAATATAGTTAAAGCTTTATAAGATTTTATATATGAAAAATCAGATTAATTTAAAAAATAAATTATCTATAAACATTAGAATAAAACCGATATTTCAGTTAAATTTTTTTATGAAACATGTAATATTGACTTACTATTAATATTGATATTAATATTAATATTAATATTGATTTTTACCATAGGGTAGAGAAATATTAAAAATATATCATAAAGTTCTTTAATTTAAATACTAAAAAAACGTCTATACAACGTTTTATATCTTATATTGATGATAAAAATTTTCAAATAAAAAAGCATAGTCCAAAATTTGTTTTCAAACAAACAGTTATAGAAAAAGGCATTAAAATTGTCGAACCTAATTATAAATGTAAATAAGTAGTGATAATAAATGAATAAATTGCATCGAAAACTAAATTGATAGCTTGTGAGTATAAGAAATAAAAAAGTAAAATTAAAAATAAAAGTTAAAGAGCAGTACCTTATCTATTTATTGGTTTAAGTAATCAGTTGTTGGGCCTACCGTACCATTTGCTTCTATTTTATGTTGTAGTCCGCTCGGCTAAACTCGGTATTATTCGGTTTGACTCGCGACCTTGAACAGGCCCCGTATGCTCTATGCCACTGACACGGACCAAGGACGTCTCTGCTGTTTGCTCTCTCTCTCTCTCTCTCTCTCTCTCTCTCTCTCTCTACCTTTCATTCTTTCTCACTCACTCTCTCTCTCTCTCTCTCTCTCTTCCGTTTCTTTTGTGAACAGTGATGTGGTATGGTGTGGTGTTTTATGGTATAGTATGATATGGTATGGTATGGTATGGTATAACATGGTATGGTATGGTATAGAGTATTGTAATATTGTGTGGTGTGGTGTAGTGTGCTTATCCCGAAATGCGGTCGTGGAACTTGCTGTGGAAAGTGCCTCGCCATTGGCAACTCTTTTTAGTGCACTTTGATGGCGACTACAAGCAATGGCGTAGAATAGCTACGTTATAGCACCATAGAAACTCTTGCCTAGATCAAAATTGTATTACTATTCAATAAGAATAATAAAACCCCTTATTAAAAAATTATTAAATTAAATTTTAATACTTATACAAAAGGTTTTTCTTTTATATATAATATAGATTAATTTATTAAATAGAAAATATTCCAAGTTCAGATTTCAACTATAAACCGGACAAAAATAGCCATTTTAGAGATACAAGAATTTCTTTTCATTAAAAGCAGCTGAATAAATTAAAAAATAATTTCAATTCTAATTTATCGATAAAAAATAAAAAAAAAAAAAGAAAGGTATTTAAGTTTTATTTTCGTACAATAATTAATAACTAATGAAAAATGGATGTTGAAATATTATAAAATAATAGGCTTACAATTTTGGGTGAAACAATTTTTTTATTATTCTATTATGCTTGTACTAATTTTAATTCAGCTGATAAAAAATATACAGAACTTAATATTTGCTTCAAAATTTATGAGCATAAATTATTATTTTTTTTATTTTTTTGTAAATATAGTAACTAGGAACAAGAATACACTATTTCAATACATTTTCTTATTTTCAGCAGAAATAATTTAGAAATTTTATGAATATTAATGTAATAATTACATAACCATATGTATATTTTATTTAAAATTTAAAATAATTAAATACAAAACTTCTTTAATTTATTGAACAAAAATAATTTTGTATATATAATGAAAAAATACAATTACTTTATTAATTATAATTATTTTAATTGATGAATTGCTTTTAATGCTCAAGATTAATATTTAATATTCCAATTTGCTTGATATTATGTAAGTCTTATTGTTTTATGTCCTTATTGCTATAGTTGTATTTTTCTCATTATACAAATTATTGAATATATATTTAAGTTTTGTAATATTCTTAATATAATTTTATTACTTTATTATTATGGTTGTGATTTTTAATTAATATAATTTTTAAATAATGATTAATTAGAATTAATTAGAAGAAAATATTTATATTTTGAATTTTTAAGTTTATAATATTGTACTATACTACAACTAAATATATCTCAAAATATACTTTTGACTATATTAAATTTAGTAAATTGAATACTTGAGAATACAAATGTGACTCACAATCGTTACTTAACAAAAATTTTTTGTATGTAAATGTAAATATGTAACATTTTGCAGAAAATTGAATAAATTTTACCAAATATTGAAAAAAAAGTACTTATAATTTACGCGTTAAATATGTATTATTTTATAAGCATTAAAATAAAAAAATATTAAACTAAAAAATTATATGTACAATAAAATGTATAATTATTAGTTCTAATAATAATAATTTCGTTTATCAAATTGATGTATGTACTGCAAACCATTCAAATGATATAGATTATTACGCTTTAATATAATAGGTTTTATTACAATAGAATAATAAAAGTACAATAAAGTATAAGACAAATAATAATGAAAAATAAAATAATAATTACACAATTTTTTTTACAGCAGGACGTGTTTTTAATAGTATAATATGTTTATATATCAGAATAACACGTTTGATCGTATATTACATCACCTTATACAAACAGTGAAAATTATTCTATATTCGATTGGAAATACATAGTTATATTGTTTATTAAATTATTATATTTATTTTATCTCATATTGTTATTATAAATTTTGAATATAATTTAGAATAATTTAAATTAACTATACTTCTTATTTACGGTATCATTTTGAATTAGAAAAAATTTATTGGTATAATATAAATTATGTATATAAATACAAGTGTAATTGACAAAGCTTAAAATATATAATTTCTTTTTTTAATTTACTGTTTTATTTAATTCTACTCATAATATTAAATTCAAAGATTTTACAATGGATTAAACGTTCAGGTACATAAATAATTGTAATATGTAAAGAGATGTATACAAAGAAAAAAGACGAAATGATGGAAAGTGACGGGAAGAGAGAGAGAGAGAGAGAGAGAGAGAATCAAGATAAGCAAATGAAGAAAGGAAGTGGGAAGTTATGAAAGTCAACAAGCAGACCGAAGGATATAGTTGCTTAGTAGTTGATGGTAGAATATGTATTGTTTAAAGCAGATAAATCCTTTGTGAATTATATTTAAGCATATGTATTAAAAGTCATTAGTGCAAGAGAGTTTATTATTTTTTTTCTTTAATTGTAATGTATATAATATTTTTTAACAAAATTTTATTAGATATGTATTAGGAACATAATCGAATGCATGGAACATTCATTTTAATTCTTGTACATTAGAAAACCTTGTATAAAATTTAATTCATATAATTGTTAAAATGATTTTTTAATAATTTTAACAACAGTAATTATTGAAAATCAATATATCTTTAATGATTTAAAAAAAAAAATTTAAAAAAAAATTGACGACAGTTGTCTTTAAAAAGATTTTTTTTTAATTTAAAAATGCTTATAAAAATAAAATAAAAATAATACAAAAGTGTATCAAAAGTTTCGTAAAAAGTTTTAAAATAGCTTGAAGATGTATTTTTGCACCGAAGAATTCTTATGTTTATACACTTTTTATAATAGTCACAATAATGATAAAAGCATCTTTATTGTTACATGATTATCAAAGCCTAAAGGATTTTTGCATGTTTATTTATTTTTACAATAAAGGAAATTTTTAAAAAGTAGTAATTAAAATTATAAATAAATGTTAGAGTAAATATTAATGAAAGAAAACATCGGATAATGTAAAAGAATAAGGAAAAATGATAAGTTGTTTGTTTTGAAAATGTAGAGAATTATTTGAGGATGTAATGAAATTTTTTATTCTAGTAAGGTATTACAAGTGGTTGTTAAATATAGTAAATAAAAATGAAATGTACTGTGTAAGACTGAACCAAAGAAGATGAAAAATAAAAAAATATAAAAATAAAATAAAGGCCTGGTGCATATTTAAGTGCGTGTAATAGCGAGAGAAGTATGCATTAGTCTCTCTCTCTCTCTCTCTCTCTCTATCTTTCTCTCTCTCTCTCTCTCTCTCTCTCTCTCTCTCTCTCTCTCTCTCTCTCTCTCTCTCTATCTCTCTCTCTCTCTCTCTCTCTCTAGTTATATATCGGAGGACTGACGAAATGTGCATGGTAGTGTTTGTGTTGTGTTTGAGAACGCTGCTCCCTCGCATCGCATCGCACTGCATCGCATCGCATCGCATCGCATCGCATCGCATCGCATCGCATCGCATTGCTGCTGCAACGAAAGCCTCGCCCCTTGCTATTGCAGCTTCGCATGCAACTGCAAGCAATTGAACCGTGCGAGCTATAGTAAACTACAGCGAGCAACGAACCGACTGCTTCAAAAAAAAATTAGCTTCAAGAACGAGTGAGAGTAAGAAAGAGCGAGAGAAGGCGACAGACAGACAGGGAGAGGGAGAGAGAGAGGGAGAAAGAGAGAATGAGAGAGACAGAGAGAGAGAGAGAAAGAGAGAAGTCGAACAGAGCGTCCTTGCACGCGCCCTCGCAAAAGCCACGAGTTGATTTTACCACGAACCAAGCTGAGCATGCGTATTATAAGACCGAGGGAATGCTACTTACTCTTCTCGTAAAATGGTTAGAGCAGTAGGGAGGCTAAGCGAAAAATGTGTTGAATTTTTGGATTGACAGGGAACGACGAAATAATTTTTCTTAATTTATTATTATATTTTTTGGGTCAAATTTTCTTTTGAAATCTTCCTTGTTGTATAAAATATTTCTCATTTTTATCCTCTTCATCTTTCTTTTCATCTCACTAACAATTGTTTATCTTTTAAAACACTATGATGAATTCATTTGCGACACTTTAAATAAAAAAAATAAATCCAACTCTTTTAATTGCGATTTAGCCTAATTTACATTAAAATCCATTCTTATGTAAAAAATAAATTTACCTTTATTAATGCTTCGACAATAACATCACCTTTTTTTTGAAAAGTTCTTTTTGTTAAATAGTAGTACATTTTTCTAATTTTTAATTGTATGTTTTAATGGCTTAATAGACATGTGCATATGAAGTTATTATTTATATAATAAATATCTTAATTAATTTACCAAGATTATTATACATTATACAATTTAATAATTACCAAATGCTCATCATTTGTTATTAATGATTAATAATACATTTAATTTAATAATAAAATAATCCTAATATTTAAAATTCCATTCATTGTAAAGATAATCTGTTGCATAACATATATATTAAATATGATTTTTCTGTAACAATTTTAAAATGCACACACACATGTCATTATAAAGTCAATTATTAATTTATATGCCATATTTTTAAATCCACATAATCCTAACAAATATTAAAAAATTTTAATTTATCTATAATACTAAAATATGTGTATGTAACCAACCATATAAAATTATTTGAATTGTTCAAAGATTTTTTTTAATAAGAACAACTTGTACCAAATCCTTGCTCAATTAAAAAATCACTTAATATTTAATATCAAATAATTATGAAACATTGATTTCTCGAAAAATTATTGTAATCTAAATAATACATTATACGTTTAATAATATCATTGAGATATTGATTAAAAAACAAAAAAATCTATTGGACTACTTATTAAAATATAATTTTTAAATTAATATAAATTCATTGATCTTTTAATCATATACTACATGAAATATTTAGTTTATTAAAGAAATTTAAATCAACTGTGAATTATTCATAAATAAGTATAATATAAGTATACTTGATGATAATTTTATAAAAATTTAATGATTCGTTCAACGTTTTTATTATCAAGCCAAAATATACATCAAATAATTTTATGTATTGTCAAAAAATATAATTCTTGTAAAAGAATACAATTAATTTTATTTATATAGAAACATCTAAATTCAAATTAAAATGCAAACATTAAGAATAGAAAATGAATTATTGCATGTAGGACCGTGGTTGTTTGATAATTAAAATAATTTTTTATAAATTGTACACCAATTTCGGGTGAATAGGATCATGCAAGGTAATTTTAAATTAGGTCCACGTGTTTACACTCACATTTTTTTGTGTGATTTATTAATAAATATGAAATTAATACAATATAATCATTACTTTTAAATCCAAATTTACTAAATTATTTAAAGGTTTTTAATACAGCTCTATCACAACTTATAATCCGATAGCTTAGTAATGCCAATATTACAGTTGAATCTTATTATTATGTTCAATTCAATAAATTTAAAAAAGAATTTTATATCTACATAAACGATATAGATTAAACGTCAGATAAAATTAATTTAATCAATAAGTACTATTCTACTTTATTATTATAATATTTTATAATGCAGATAATATTGTAGAATTTTTATCTAAAAAATGTTATTGCTATTATCAGTGATTATCAAAATTTAGAAACTTTTTTATAACTTTTGTCTAATATAACAAAAATTTCATGATTGAAATAATCATAATGTAAGATATTTATTTGATATTTAATACACAGCACCTAAAATTGAATGAAACCGTGTATTCATTTAAAATGCCAGTCTATATAAATTCGCTACAAAAATTTAAATTAAAAATAATTATGATTATTAACTATTTATTCTTATTTGAACCTTGACCAGATAATTTATATATTTTAAAACAAACAGAGATAACTTTTATATTTAATTTTAGTTAAAAAAAAAATTATTAAATGAAATATTATGTATTAAAAATGTAATAACAATATGAATATTACTCTATTTTCATTGTAATTAAAATCTTATATGTTCTATAAAATCAAAGTTGAAATCAAAGTAAAATGAAAGATTATAAAATACATACCTTTATTTAATATTGTAAAATATATATTAAATATATGATTAAAATTTTATAAAAGTTATATTGCATCCATCCAGTTAGAAATACATTGAAATGTTACAGTTTTACAGTATGAATAGAATTGATGAACATATTTTAAACTTGTATATTATAATTTTTAATAAATAATGTTACAAAATGACAGACAATAAAATTGAAGCCGACAGTTAATGATTTAATATTAAGCTTAAGATAGATATTAATGTTAGTCAAATTAATTAACAGTTTGCATCTTAACTTATTGAGCTTAAAATTGCCATAAAACTTGATTTGCATTTTCTAGCACTACACAAAACTACCAATGAATACTATTAGTAATATTATTTATGACAATAGAATAATATTAATTGCAATGATTTTTTTATAAACGATTTATTGATATTACAAACAAATATGGAATAGCATTATTGTAATTGTTAAATATACCAAAATAACTCTTGAAATTCCATGATAGCTCAAATAAATTTCTGTGATAAGGGTTGTACATTTAGGAATAAGGAGGACTTTCACAAAATTATTAATAAAAAGTAAAATTTCTTAGAAAGAGTTTTTGAATGAATTATTTCTAAACATTTACATTCAATTGAATTTTTTCTTTAGTCTGGACTCTCACTTTTGATGTCTGAAGCAATACGAATCTACATGTATAAACACAAAATTAAATATTTAACTTTGTACATTATGTCTAACACTATATTTTACAAATAAATTTATTCGTATGATTATATAATTTTAATTTAAATGTGTACACTATATCGTAAATATAAACACATTATTAATTATATTATATTCTATTATACTCAATCTAAAATCTATATGTATATCTAAGTATAATATAATATACAGAAATAAATGTACTTGTGAATTACAGGAATATATGGTAGTAGTAAGCTCTATGCAGCTATAAGTTCAAATAGTTATGAAGCTATACATTAAGATAAATATATCTTTATATTAATAATCTATATTTCATCTTTTAATATTATAATTGTTTTAACTTTTGATTTTTAAAAAATTTTTACATTGTTCATTCTTGTGTTATTGATATTCAGGAACTTTCCCGACATTTTTACGAATGATTATTGCTTCAGAGAAAAGATATTTTTTAATTACTTTGATCCAGTTTATCCAATGCTGCTATTATTCTTATAGTATCTAGTTGATAATGATTAGTGTAAATTGTCCTAAAAACACCCAATTGATACTTTACTTACGTAGTAATAAAATTTAATTGGTTTGAAATTCATGGGAGGTTTACAATATGCAGAGATAAATATGTGCATCTGAGAAATACATAGGTCAGATCTAGTGGTGTTATATGTAAAGTTTTAAAAGCTATGCAAGAAAAAAATCCTTGCAATTTCGCACGTCCTTTTAAATATGAAATGTTATACATAAAAAATAAAATTCGAATATTTTATTTTGTTTGTTTAAATCATTGAAAGTTTGTTTCGCGCGAAGATAAATTAATCACTCATATTAATCTTAAAGAAAAACAAAAAAAGGAAATATAGGAAAAATTTCTTCCGCAAATTTTGCGATACTTTCCAAAAAGCTACGACATCTATTTGAGCCAGAAAAAATTCAGACTTATTATTATCATAACATACCACGTCTATAAGACTAGAACTATTAGTAGAAGTATTAGTTTATAATTTATTTGTCAGTAAGATGTACGTCGAGCGTATTGTCTTGTGCTATTTATCGATTTTTATTAAAGAATAGCACAAAGCCACATAAAGACAACCAGTCATATTTATAGGAGTTTCATCTTGCACAAAAAAAGAACTTCTACATTAGAACTTTGAAAATGCAAGATGTTTGTTTCGAGTCTTTATATTATAAGACTCATCTTCTGTCAGATTATTCGCTAAACATAATTGCTCGATCAACTGATTATAGCAAAGGTTGACGTTTATCTTCTATTGGACTCTTTAGATGTCACAATTTCATGACATTCGTAAAAAAATGCTTAAAAATGATAAGGTTAATTGATTAATATGGAGCGATGATAAAAAGACACATGGATGAAAATAATATTAATCATTTGCAAATCGAACTTGGTACAAATTCTCAAGATCATATCATTACTATCAATTCGTTATATCAAAAATGCAAGAATCATCATCCGTAATTACATGAGTTCATCACTAATTGCTAATGTTCCACAAGAGTATATCTTTTAGTAGCGTTGATTAAGAGGTAGTTTATTTTTCTTAATCTTCAAAAATTCTTGCTTATACTATACACGACATATTATATCCTCCATAAAATCCACCTAGTTTTCTAAACATTTTCTATTTCTTTCACATGTATTAAAGTAAAGTCATAAACTAGCAATAAATAAATAAATAAATAAATAAATATTTAATTATAAGTAATAAAGTGTTCTTCTTTCTTATATTAATAGTTCAAAAAAAAATTATAGAAGAATTAAGCATATTTTTTTAAAATTAAGTTTTACGTTTTGATTCGGCATATATTTCAATGTAAAAATTTGTATGAATGCGAGAATGAAAATATATCCTATTAGTAATATATTATATTTAAAATATTTAATTAAGAAAAGATTGTGCGAAACTTATTATAATAAATATCAACGGTGTTTAAATATAATGCAATATTTCAGTTCAATTTACACGAGTAATTTATTTATTTCAGTAAATAATATACCTTTTAAATATATAAATTCATGTAATATGGAGGAAATAAAAGGATTAGAAAAAATTATAGCAATAACCACAGCTATATACAAATAAATATAACGGGACAATTTTGGAGAAGGACAATTTTATAGATCCAATGTACCGGCGATTGCTTTGCTTTGCTCGAGATAGAGAGGTAGAAAAGCATTTCGATACGAGAATTCTCTTAACAATGTGCAAGAAGAAGAAGAATGAAGGAAAAAATACGAATAAAAAGAAGAAGAAGGAGCAGGAGGAGGAGGAGGAGGGGTGAGGAGGGGAGGGGGAGGGGGATTGTGCGCACATTTCCTGTCGGCGCGACCGATCGCGCATACTAAACTAAGGTATCGCGCCCAGCGCGCTACCGTTATACTCGTAGGAGAAAAGCCACAACTACTTGCTTTGCGTTCTTTCAATTCGATATTTCTCTCTCCTTTGCACGTGCTTAAGATTGTCTGCGATTGCCCTTTCCTTCTTTCGAAATCCATGCGCGGGAGCCGTGAGATCAAAGATTTATCGGGCTGCTGCTCCTCCTATAACGGGGCGACTCTATAAATTCGCGAGTGCACTCCATTACTCTACCCCACATGTATTTTATGCCGGTTTCTTTCTTTGTGCTTTTCTGTGTACATATATATGCACACATGAGTGCTCTGGATCAACTCAGATGTGTATGAGTGTACACGTATACAACCTGATAACATATGAATGTTTCATGCTTTCAGGTAGAGCATCGGGTTTACCGGGAACATTCCTCATCAAAACCATCTACCGAATGTTGAGTTTACATTAGTTTTGTGACTTCAAATAAAAGAAATTTTAAATATCAATATATTACTAAATATCATTAACTATTATGCTCATTGGCATATTATTTATTTTACAAATAAATTATTATATTAAATCTCTCGATTAATACCATTTTTATTACCAACTTTCACTCGAGGATAATTACTTAAATTATTGGAAATTTGAGTCTTTTATTTCGATATTTGCCAATTTTTTTATCTCAAGTAACCAACACTAAGCATCTGATATTTTTCTTATCACATTTAAAATACATGTACTATATTTTAATTATCGACTATCCAAATTTTAATTTTTATTATAAATTATGAAATATTCTTGTTTATTATTCTTTTTTCTATTCATACTATTATTGTTTTACATAGGAATTACACTATAAATTTTATGACGTTTATCGAACTTCAAATATTTAAATATTATTGTTTCATAGTTATTTAAATCCATTTAAATATTTATTATAACTTATTAGAATTCTCAAAACATGCGAAACATTACTTTTAAATGTTTAGCTATTTATAATAATAATTTTTTTATAGATATATACACCTATTGTCATTAATTATAGTTATCATATTCAATGGGTATGTGTCTGGACTCAATAATACGCTCCCTTGTCGTATTCTTTATATTAATAATTTTTTGACTTTCTCGTAACAATTGAATGTACTATTTAGTTTTAATTATTTTATTTTGTATTTTGTACTAATTATTGTTCGTATAGAAAAATTGAATAAAATAAATTTTGTACAAAAAAGACTGTTAGTAGTTATCATTTTTTAAAATTAATTTTCTATGCTTTTCTTTTTCTTTTCAATTATTGTTCCTAATATAAAGAAATAACTATTTAAAAGTAATGATTAGAAATACAAAAAATTTATAAATTCAAGATATCAGATTTTTAAGACAACTAGTGACAATCAATTAATCAGGTATCAATAGTTTGTATAAATAACTGTATAAAGTATGTTATAGGTACTACAAATAAATAAGTGAAATATTTGGGCAAATATGCAAATAAATTTTTTCTCCGTTATCACCATTCTATTTCTCAAGTTTTCATATTGTCTGCATATGAATTTTTCATATATGCAAGTAGATTTTTTGTCTCTCATTTATAATATTATTAGTTGCTAATGTGTTTATATGATACCAACTAGTAGCTTACGATTGTATGTGCGAATGTGTAGGTTATCATTTAAGAATTCAACATTATTATTTATTGCATTAAAATATAATGCTTATACGTCACCAAACACTTACGAAATCTCAAACTTAGTCAAGGTAAAAGAGAATTTAACATTTTTTTTCTTCTAAAATATAGGAATAAAGTCACATAAAACATAATTCGAACAAGTTATAAAAATAAAGTTTACTAAGTAAAACCATTTGGAGTCTAATGCTTCGATAAAATAAAACAATAATCGCGTTCATTTATACTATTACATCGAGTTTATTAATCGTAGAAAAGCTATTTCAATTTTCTGACTAAAATAAATCTCTAAGTGATGATTCATAAAAAAGCAAAGTGATTGTATTAAATTTTATATATTAAAATCTTTAAAGCAAATTATAGTGAGAAGGATTGCTAAAAAGAGAAAGCGACAATAACATCATCAGTAAATAAAAAACCACAGATGTGTTAAAAGATTACAGTAATAAATTTGAATACAATATTTTATATGGATAAAAAGAAAAATTAAACTTATTCTAATAATGTTCAGTTTGTGTTCTCTTAGATCACATTTGGCGATAAACAATTGAATTAGGTACGAATTGTACTTACATGGTCTGTCCCCGAACAATCGAGTTTTTTTTTCATTTGGCGAATATTGGTCGCAGCGATTTGGGAGGAATCTTAAAATCTAGAGGAAAGCTTTTTCCATTTGTATCCTTTTTTTTTTGTTTCTTCGATAATTTGAAGCAATAGGATTTTACTTTTCGCGTAGCGTGTTTTAACTAATTGTTTCAACGCGCTGTGTTAAAAAATCAAAAACACCCTTCACGCGATGTAAAATCCTGCCATATCTAATTATCGAAAAAACAAAAAAAAATGACGAATGGAAAAATTTTCCTCTACTTTTTAAGAATCCTTTCAAATTGCTGTGACCAATATTCACCAAATGAAAAAAAAACTCGATACTTCGGGAACAGACCACGTATATTATTATTCCCTTGATTCATTTAAAAATTAGCAATTAATTTCATTGTATTCGTATACACTAAATACACATGTCATACATTTTTGGTTCAAATATGAACCAAAAAGAACTAAGCAATATATAAACTATTTAACCTAGTACAGCAACTAATTTATCAGAGTTCTAAGTACTTGTTCCTGTTTACCGAAATCGGATTACATATGTGTAAATCTATAGTATATCAATTATTTCTTTATTTCTTTGCTACAATACACGGCACTTATATATGCATATATATATATACATATACATATACATAAATAATTAATCATCTGCCGTACATAGTAGAAATAAAATACATATAAAAACGATTATGTATACAATTAAATAAATATCCACATTCATGCATATTTACATAGGCATAGATATAGGATGTACAATTTTATAGAATAGTTTTCATATCTTTCGATTGCTGAAAATTTATACAGAAGCTACTCGTTAAATCATTGTCAGAATGAAAATGCCCTTTTTTGGAATTAGAAAGTCATTTTAATAAATCAGGAGTTTTCTTATCTTTCAATATTTTTTTATGCAACCTTTATGTGAGTTGTACAAATTCTGTAATCAGAGTCGTTAAATTTCGCGCCATGTTGCGACAATCAGTGTGAACAATCGGGTCATATATTATAATAATTATTTTCATTTCTCAGGTCTGTTTGTTTCTGGCATAAAAGAACCTTTATGGAGGTGACCTGAAAAAAAAGTTTTCCAATCTAACAGCCCTCAGTTTGCAACCTAAATGCATCCTAATTATGCTACGTGAGTAGACTTCCGCTTTGCGCTTCGACGCCTTTGACACATTATTTTATTTATTTTCATCCTATTATCCAACTCATTTCAATACATATTTTTTTCTTATCAGATTTAAAAGAAATGATTCCTATTAATTAACCTATACATTGAAAAATATATATTACTTCGACATTAAATAACTAGCTTTTTCACCAGGAAAGTTAAATTACTAATTATTATTAAATAAAACTAAACATAATCTTCTTTCTATTATTTTGTTTCATTACTTATATATTACAACGATTATAACATATTATCTATCAAATTAATTTATTAATTTTTTAATTCATATGGGATATTGGTAAAAATTGTATTATATAATTATAAACATTATTTCCATTATTTAATAATATATATCTTGTTTTAATTATATATTTATATTATTTTGGAATACAAATACATTATTTTTAGTTTTTATAAATAAAATAATGATTAATAAACTTTTTAAAATAATAATTGCTTTATTGCGTTTAAAAATTGAGAACAATATATTTAAAGCAATATATTTATAAATATGATAAACTTTTTTTTTTCATTATGTCATTAGTAGTATATAAGTCATTAAATTTATTTAAACTACAGATTTTGTGTAATCAAATTTTTTTACGGGTATATGCATTTATTTTGGATTGAACTATTTGGTCAATTTTAGCGAACATTTTACAATTTCTATTTATTTTTTACAGAAATATGTAGAAAATGTGGTTAAAAAACTTATAATATATAATTTTTTTATATTATATGTTTAATTATTATTATGTTAATTTTTATGTGCAAGTGTATAACAAGAAAACTATTTATTTCCAATAAATAAAATAATAAATAAATTTCAAATAATAAATTATATCCAAATGTTTATTTCTAAAACCTTGATTTTTGTGAGCATAAAATCGTTATTTATATTTCATTATCAAGTTATTTGATATTCCGTATAAAACCTGATAGAACAGTTAATATTCTATAATTAGCAGTTATATGACTACTTCAAACTTCAGGCTGTAAAGTGTATAAAATTTATTAAAACTAATATGTATTGATACAATAGTGATATTAAATTTAATTTATTAGATACATATTCAAATATAATTTTTTCTCATTTTCATTTAAAACTTTTTTTATCATCTATATTTTCTTGAATAATTCTTATGCTGATAGTAAAAAGAATATAAGCAATAAATAAATATATATGGAATGTAATGAAAGTATCCAGGTTAATTTTCTTTGGATGGCGTTATTTGCTACAGGGATTTCCAGCAGGTTGAAAAATGAATTTTCTCTATTTTTTCTTTTTTTTTACGATTAGTGCAAGTGGTAGGATTTGTCTTCGCGCAAAATGTGTTTTTCGATCTTGTAACACGCAGTGATGCAGCAATTAGTGAAATGGCGCCCGCGATAAAATTTTGTGAGATACTTAAATAAAGTAATGAACTTACTTCTATGAAAAAATGATTTATTTTTCGATTTGGTATGAATTATAAAATTAAAATCTGAATCTCTTCATAATATTCTTCTTCTGTATTACAGCAGAAAACTCGAGTTTTTTTTTGGTGCTTTTAGTTAGTTTTACAAATATTCTGTTACTCGTTTATGCAGCGCAAATGTTGATAAACTCAAACTTATCCTAATTATTAAGTGGCGGTCAGAATTAAAAATTTTCTGCGCGTGCTCGAAATTGATATCGGCTGTTTTTGGGTGTCCAGAATGAGCCTAGTCGTTTACCACCTTCTGACCCTCCTTAAAAATCCTGTACCATATTTGGCATTACGATTTGTACATACAGTTATCCTTAAAAGCCTGTTTTAATATTTGAAGCGTCTCCACGATTATCTTCTCACGCAGCGCACAATACTTTATCGCAGAGCACTGTTTCTCTGCTTTGTTTTCAGTTGCTCAAAATTATGTTTAGGCATCAAATTATTTTAAAAAGTTCAATTGAATTTTTATGAAAAAACATGTTATTGTTAATAAGAAGAAAAAAATTACTGTGCAATAGCATGTATACCTGATTCAATAATTAGAAATTCAGTTAACGTGAATTGATTGAAAAGTGAAAGAGACACTATGCAAGAGGAATCATGGCAATAAGCGTGATTTTAACTTAACAATTAAAAAAGCATTTCATGTATTCTATATTGTTAGCTTGTCCATTATAATATAATTAAATTGAAAATTATTAATCTTTATAATTTTGCATAAAATGGAAAAGATTAGAGGAAATCGAAGTAGCGCAAAAATTTATAAGGAAAATTAAGAAAATGTATTAATATTGGATAAAAAAGTATGAGATTTATTTAGAAAATATTTTCTTATAATAACAATAGCAACGACAATAACAATAATAATGATCGTGACGATGTCGATGATGATTTAGGTGCATGCGTTCATGGATTGATGAATACATTCATGAACATGTGTACGTACGAATAAATGCATGTGTGTGTGAGAATACATCACGCAAGTATAAAAGGATGGAGGGTACTGTATCCCCTTAGGCGAACTTATCCGTTATTCGTGGCGGAACATGACTTTACTCCGCCTAAGCTTACAGCTATATCCAACCCAGCATCACAATGTGTAGGACACATCTGTGAAACATATCTGACGCTTTTATGCTATTAATGGTTATAAGCACAAGTAAAGTGGAGGGTTATAAATATGAGTTGATATAATTAATTTTTTATTAAATATTAAATTTGTTCATTTTATTATTAAATTTATTCAGTTATAATATTTTGGTACTTTTATTGTTAGTTTTTCAAAAATGGTCACTACCTTTCCAACCCTAAATATAAATATAAATATAACATTCAAAATTGTTTTTTTTTATACGCGTACAAATGGATGACCTAGCGATTCTAAGCAATTGAATAAGAGTGAAAATAACATTATTAATAATTACAATGTGAAACGTAGAATAAAATGTAAAAGTATAAATCTATAAGTTGTTATACTTATATCAATAATATATTATTCTAAATAAAACATTTAAACAAATAAAATTAAGTCACTATTAAGTCCAGATTTGAGTTTAACTTAGCAAACAATAAATAATTCCAAATTTATTTCATTTGATTTGGTTAAAAAATTTATATAATTTTTTTCTTTTCATAAATATATAAAAGCTTGAAGGATTTAAATTTCTATTAAATTGGTTTTTTGAATAAAATCCTTTTTGGATGTGAGTAATACGATATTGAGTGTAGCGCCAATTTTTACAACAAAAATGAAAATTATTTAAATATTAAACATTTCATATGTCATAATATATATATATATATATATATATAAGTAATGAAATGTCAAAAATAAAATTATACCCGTTAAATAATTTTATAATAATATAATCATTTACTGGGAATTATTAAGTTTTAAAATATCGCGGGAGTAATTGCATTTATATACTATTTAAAAAATGGATGAATTTTAATGAGTTTTTTATTTATTATAACTTCTAAAAAAAGAAAGAAAAAAAAGAATGAAAAGTAAATTTTTGCCTAGATCTTGAAAGTATATTAAAAGTTTAAACATATTTACCATTAATGTTTAATATTTGTTCTGAAAATTTATCGAAATGTATTATTTAATATTATGTAATATTTTAGAAAGGAGTCTTTACATAAGGAATAGATTAAAAAATTAATTCCATGAGTATAAAAATATTCAGCATTTATAAACAATATTTAAATAAGATGTATGTTTAATTAACGAAAATTAAAGACAAAATAATGATTTTCACTTTTTTTTTGTTTTGCCTCTATTAAGAAAAAATCTTCTGATTGCTTTTTTTTATTAATAAATTTTTTTTTGTATAAATGATTAATTTGAGCTCAATTTGAGACATCGTTGTTATTCGACCCTTGAATGATTTTATTTTTTACAAGTGCATTATTATAAATGTATTCGATCAAGAACGAGAACCTGGCACATGAATTATATTAAATGGTGTATTCAACCTTTACCTATTTTACTTTCCAGCTTTTTGATAATGCCTATTAGTGTATAATGTGCAATTTTTCAAAAATTGAATAAATTTAGAAGTATTTTTAAATTGAGTATTTATAATATATAGTTGAAATATGTAAGATAAATTTTTTAGATTCAAATGAAGATTGATTATTATATTATTATGAAATTTAAAAATAAAATAAATGAATGAATGAGAGTGTAAATAAATAATAACTAATTAAATGAATATATTAATAAGTAAGTAATAAGATATAGGGGATGGAAGAAATAAAACAAATAAGCAACTAGTACGAGAAAACGGGTGGGTAATACCATAAGAATCACTTAAACTCACGTCTTTTTATCTTTGAAGTTGTACAAATGGCGTAACCTCGAAATCGCGCGCTCGCTAATGTCCATCTTAAGTAGATCAACGGTGCCTTTTGGCCGACTCGTCGAGTAAGAGCCTCCGACATTCTTCGAGTATCCTATCCATGGAGCACTAGGCGATCGGGCGACCACAGCCGCACTTGGACTCTCGGAGCAATTTCGCATTTTCCGTTACGAACCCGTACGATTGGTGCGCATCACCTCACCTTTTCGCCTTCGTCCACGCCAGAGATGATCTTCGTATGCTAAATACAAAGAAAGAAATAAAGAAGTGACCCTTGCGGTACTCCCACAGCTGTGGAGGGAGAGAGGCACTTGGTAACGTGGGGTCATATTCTCATCGGCGGGACTTGATGAGCGCGAGAGAGCGTCAAGAAACAATTCCCATAAGTTGCCCATCCCCGCGGGCGACCAATTTATACAACTCTTCTCGTGTTCGGTCGCACGTTTCTCTTTATGAACACACATGTATGCATTTATTGATACGGTTGATACGATTACACACATTGGTCCTCCTCTTTCATCTTTTTTCACCCTCCTCTACTAGCCGCTACGGTGCGGGAATGGGAAAATAAGAGATAACTGAATTATGGAAAAGTGATTGAGTGTTGGGAATTGTAGAAACCTCGTAGTCCACTCTGTTACGTTTGAAGAAAAAATGAGCTTGAAAGAGGTCACTGACCTTCTGCACTGTACAATATTTCTATTGATAATTTACCTTCATCGTCTGAGGATCAAGATTTTTTTACATCTACATACCTGGGTACACCTGTATAGATTTATCGTTACACTTTATATGCCGCATAATAAATAACATTATAAAAAAACATATAACAATAAAAGTTTTGTAAAACTAAGCAGATGATACGGATCGAGTCTGGTGCAATTAAAATAAAAATACACATGTCTAATTTTTAATTATTTTTTCAAACTTTCAGCACAAAATATCTTCTCCATACCCCTAAGATGTTTATTGAATAAAATAAATAGTTACAAAATATTTTATTTATTCACATATAATAATACAATTAAGTATTACAAGAAATTATTACCTATTAATATGCACACGAAGCTTTAGGGTATGCGCCATGTAATACTCTCAACGTCAAATTATAACATGTAAATAATAGTGTCGTTTACATCATTATATTACTCTACGTCACGATGTTATTTTATGTCATAATATTTTTCCTACACTGTTCATTTAGATTATCTGTGCCCTCTATCAAGTTGGAAATATTAATGTACGTTTTAATGTATAATATTCCAAGCAAAGTTCTTTTTTTACAGTCAATCTCTTTGTCAAGAATTAGAAATATTTTTTCAATCTATCTTCTGTTAACACTCAATTGAGTGTACAGATACCATGGAACAGTTGGTTTTCCCGTTAACATTATTTATCTCTTTTTTTTTAAGATGTTTTACCAAGACAGCTGTAGATCACCAATTTATACAAATAGATATTAAAAACAATTGCAGTCGAATCTCATTTTATATTAACCTATTTTAGCCAGTGAGTTAAGTTTATTATTCATGTGTGTATTAATTGATGAATAATGTTCCAATTATCAAATTTGCGTAAATAAAACAGTTTATAACTATTTATTTTAATCAATAAACATCCTTGATAATTACTGAGCTTCCGATGTAGAATTAATGTTAAAAGAATTAAGGTAGAAACACGTTCTAATTGCACCCCATCGTATCATTATTTACTCCTTAATTTTATAATTACATGGAAAGTGCTTAAAATTCATATTTACAATACAATAAGATTTATCGTCAAATATTATTTTATATTATAAAAATTATTATAGAAATGTACTCTTATAATATATTTATTATAAATTTATGATAGGAAATTGTTTAATAATTAATTATTGTTATTAATTACTGAATAAATTATAGTTCAGCTATTTAATAGTCACTATAATTAAACAGAAATATTTTTAAATAAAAATTATCGAATTTTCATCCAAGATTTATGAGCATAATATTATGCAAATAATAAATTAATATAATTTTTTAAAGATTTATTTACTATATTTGAATTTACTATATGATGTATTCTTGAAAATTTGTAATTAAGCAGAATTACTTCATAGAAGAATTTGTTTAAATTTTTTAAACGACTAACCGTTTATTAAAAAAAACTATATTTTTATTTATTACTTATTCTTATGGAAGTTAATATGTTAAAGATTGTTTTAGAATACTGCAAATTAAGAAGTATATACAGTAAAAATGTTTTAAAAAAACTCAATTTTCAAGTATTATATTGAAGGCAAAGCCGAGAAATATATGTCTAAAAATTAAAACTCCAAACTTTTTATTTTATTATGTATCAATATATTAGTAATAAATTTTACAGTTGCTTAGCATATGAGTAGTCAGAAATAGTAAAATTGTATAAAAATGTGTACGCTTGCATATCATTACGTGTACGCACACACATACACAATAGAGATGTAACAAGTTGGGTATATATAAAATTGAACTAATGTCTATTTGAATTGTTGTAATGAATTTTGAATAATAAAAATTCATTATTTAATATTTATAATTTTAAAAAGTACAAGGTTTATTGTAAAAGAATGTTATAATATCGAAAAAATCAATTTTATATGTATAAAAGTTTTATGCATATACAATTTAATTTTTATACATTCTAATATATATAAAAAAAATATTACAAGAGAAAATATTATTCAGAGAAGATAAATAGTAAATTAAAAAAGATTGGTACCAAAAATTTTCATGATATAAAGGTACCTTAAATTTTAAATCGAACCAAATCTCATAAAAAATCAAATTATAGTTTTTAATTTTATAGACAAGACAACAAAACTTGCATATATATGATTTCACAAAAAAAATGTGTATAGTGAAACAAATAATTTTACCTACAGATTATTTTTTAAATTCTATTAATAAATAAATCTAAATAAGACTTAGTATAATCAACAACTGTTTATAAAATGACAACTAATAATATAGCTCTCACTGCTATTTTCCTCTATTTAATCCTCAAATTATTACCAATAATTCCTTATTTCCTTAAAAAATTTCATATTTGCGTTATTTCTACAATAATTAAAAAATTCAATAATTTTATAAAACTGAAAATATACTTCTAGAAAATGGGATATGCACAATCAAGTATATAAATTTAATTATATTTATTAATAAAGATACCTATATAGGTCAAACTAAACCCAAACTAAAAATAGGAATAAATGAATATAAAAAACACAATAATAATTATATTAAAGTTCAAATGCATGCATATACTCAAAAATACAACATACATTGAAATAACGTTACAGATTTAAACAGGTTTTTTTTGCTAAATTATTTAAAGTATTTAAATTTTTTAAATTTAAACATTATTAAATATTTAAATAAGAAAATACTGAATTTTTAAATACGCTGACAAAGAAAATTCCTACATACATAAAGGACATAATAGATACCTTAATACAAACGTTTACAAATGTTAAACTATAAATTAGAACGAGCGGAACGAAGTTGTTTATTAGCATTGGTCCAAGCAATAGAACACTTTTAAGGCCATTAAAAAAATGCAGCTAGTGATTCATATTTAAATTCTTAAAAAAATCAGTAGATTCTTATTTTCTAAATTCCACTCATTGAGGTTTTTTGTTATTAACAATTTGAAGGAAAAAATACATTTTTTTTTTACTTTTTTTACTATAAAATGAAAATTTTTAATTTTAATACTATAGTATCGATGGGCGATTTGTAGCTAATAAAATTTTCAATAAAATTCATTTTTTCATAAACCGGTCGAAGAATTAGAATCTGAGATTTTTTTATTTTTTAATATTTGGAACCCGAGTTTTCGAAAATTAAAATGATTAATGTGCATTTTATTTGTTGAACATTTTAGCTTGGCCGGATTATTAATTTTCAAGTGATACTAATGTTAATTCAATTATATAAAATATTAAGAAGTTATTTCCAGTTCATTTTACAGGACAATTATAGTTTTTTTCGATGGTTTTAAAAAAATAAAATTATTGCATAACAAATCCTGTATCTTACATTTCGATTAAATATTTCGGATTGGCTAAAATATGAGGATAAATATAACTAAAATCGGCAGAGTACGAAGGGAGTGGGAAGAGTAAGAATCGGATAATCATAATATATAGTAATAGAAATGATATTCGTGTTAACTAACTCCTCAATTATTCTTCTCCCCACTCCTCATCCAATTACACGCGCTCGGCCGTTTTTGATCATATCATCAAATATTATACAATCCGAAATATTTAAATGAAATGTAAGGCACAGGATTTATTGTACAATTTTATTTTTTTTAAACTGTTGAAAAAACTGAAATCGTCTGGTAGAATGAACTGGAAATAACTTTGTAAATCATCGTATTATTGATATTATATAATCGTATTATTAGTGTTATTAATATTACTCAAATACTAATAATCCGATCAAATTCAAATTTTGAACAAATAAAATGCACAGCGATCATATTAATTTCCCAAATATATAGTTATAAATATTGAAAAATAAAAAAGTTACAAAGGTTTTAATTAATTTAAAAATTTTCCGGTTCTTAGAAAATTTCTCCGCTTTTCATTTTCCAATTGGTTTATATAAAAATGAAATTTTTTTTTCACAATTTCATTAGTTATACATCGTCCATTTATACTATAGTATTAAAATTTCGACATTTCATTTTATATCAAAAAAAGTAAGAAAAAATGCACTTTTTCCTTAAAATTGTTAATAAAAAAACCTTGACTATCGTGAATGACATTTTTGAAAATATGAATCTACTAATTTTTTTATAAATTTTGATATGTATCACTAGTTGTTTTTTTTGTTGACCTAAAATGTGCTCTATTTCTTGGACTACATATGATATTTCAAAATACCTATTCTTAATTTTTGTTTTATTAATATTTCTTAAAAATTTGTTATTTATATATTTATATTCATTAAAAAAGGCCAATCCATCTGATGATGACGATATTAAGTCGTCGAAAAGTAGTGACCAATTAATAAATTTTTCTGTTTTAATTCATATAATATTTTTTATATATTGGAATTTATTCATTTTTCGTCTTTTGAAGGATTTATTACTAAATTTTTTTTTAATAGTACGTTAAGTTTTTAGTTAAACATTAGACGAGAAATTTCTTAAAGATTATATGCAACTAAGCCATGTAAATTTAATATATAAAGTAAATAAAATCTTTTTTCATCTTCAAGAAATTATAATTTTTTATATATATTTATAGAAATTATAAAAGTTTTTTTTGTAATGTTAATTTTTTTTTTATTAAATATTATTAATATAATTAAATTCATTTATAAGTGTATTTAATATAAATAATAGAATTTGTTATTTAAAATATATAACATTGAAATATATACATATATATATATATATATATATATAAATTTACATTCACAAAAAAAAACTTACTGATAGTATTACTGCTATGAATAAAGTTGTGCCTTCTGTACTTTAACACTTACAGTTATAGTTTTGTAAATAATTATCATTTCGTTTATCTGTAACAAAAAAAAAAATTATTTTCCAGCTACAAATAAAATTTAATTTTGTTTTTCCTAGTATCAAAAATTTTATTTTTCAATAAATTTTCGGGACAATGTTATTCTTACACAATATCGTTACTATAATTTTTTTTTTTTGTACTATTTTATAAAAAATACATTCATTTTTATAAAGACAGATTATTTCGTAAAAATTTAAATAATATCGTGCAAACAATGTATTCCATTTGTAAATGTACTTCATAATTTATAATAAAGATATTATAAAAAAAAATCTCAATTTTTGTGTATAAACTTTATATTCTATTGCTTGCTGTAATATGTACCATAAAAAAAAATCTTTATTTTTATTTAATTTTTACGGCTTTTTATATTACAGTGTATATTCAAAAATATTCAATTTATAGTAAATACGAAAAATAATCATAATTTACATAAACATATAATTTATATAAAAATTATAGAGGAATAAAAATGACTAATGGTCCTTAATACTTCAAACAATATTATGGTTTAATAGTCTTTTTGATGACAAGCAAAAAAATACTGATATCAAACTAAAGAATTATTTCTGTTGGTAAAGGCTCATTAGGGATCGATAGTCGTGACGCGACAGCAGCAAACAGAAATAAATGGTTAAGAAATAGACATTCGTCTTGGTCTCATCTCATTGCGGAACAAGTCATTCGAAACTAAAGTTTTAAGAGATCAATCAGTTTCCTAGAGAGTGAAAAAGCGAAATTCATAAGTCCAGATGTACTGGATGTTAATGATTAACCAATAACCCAAAGAAAATTTTCTGAAACTAAGTATTCGTACACTATAAATAAACCATTATAAAGCCATTTGTTGTATAAAATTAATGACCTTTTTTAATTGTTTGAATGCAGATCATAAATAAACTTGTATACGTATAAATCATTCATGGATTATATATTTTTATTTTTACTACAAATTACGTGCTGCATAATAATGTTATGGATTTAACCAATTTAATATACTTCGAGTTCCTACTCCAAGTTTTATTCTAGCATTCCTATCCCGGACACTATATGAAGTGAATAATGAATAAACTATTAAATAACTTTTAACTTAAGATATATTTTACCTTAATAATATTCAAGAGAAAAGTATACATTATTATTATTTTAAATTTATTAGTGCTCGTGTAATTAAATAAATAAATAAATAACTATAAGTTTGTTTTAAATCAAATCTTGACCATCTGATTTTTATACTTGATTATTTCTTATAAACCTGTGCGTTTATTAATATTGTTTATTTAAACCATAATCTCTTTTTCCTATCGAGTTAAATATATATCATAATCTATCTTAATGAAATTACGATATCTTGTTAATTCCTCTCAATTTTTTAAATAATAAACTCAGTAATTTCATTGTCAATATTATTAGAAATAATTTAATAAGTTGTTTAAATTGATCAATGTTATTTTATTATCTCGCTCTAGCATATATAAAAATGTAGAATTAAGTAAATGAAGTACATTTTAAATGTAAATTAACAATGTGAATGGATATTTATTAATTTGTTTCTTTCATTTTTAGTAATATCTTCTATGAAAATCAATTTTTTCCAAATGTTTCACTTCAGTTTTATGAATTTCTTATTTGTTTAATAAATGATAAAATATTTTTTATAAATTATAAACATATAATTATTATTAATATAATTATTTTTAATTATTAACTTTGATATTATGTTATAAATCTAAACGAATTAACAAAAAAAAACTTTTAATAAAGTAATATAATGTTTTAATCATAAAAAGTCATTAATGATTAAATTCTTATGAATAAATTAGATATCCAAAAACAAATCATTTGCTCACATCAGACCTAGCTTATAAAATTGACTTTTAATTACCAAACTTACTGAAAAGCCTCCTTTTTTATTGTTATTTTCATACATTCATAAGAATATACATCTCTATTTACTCTTTATAATTTATTTTACTATTCAGTATTTTAGTAAAATTATTGAATAATTAAAGGTTAATTTCAATTGGTCAGGCTGTTAAAAAATAAACATCAATCTTGCTGGATTTTATGTATCTAAATATGTCGATAAACTTTAAATCTTTCTATATATTAATAAAATATGGTTTTTATAGAAAATAATCAAACAAATGTAACGTCCCGATAATTTAAACTACACTTCCTTCTCTAATTCCAAGACTTTTGCGTTATAAAATTAGTTAAGTTCATGACCTTGAATTGTAACCGAAATTAAATAATCTAATATAGATGAAACATAGATGAATATCCGATGAATATCCAAAATTAATGATTGCGGAAAAAGGTCAACTGTGGCAATAGTAGGCGAGTACAAAATAAAATAGGAAATAAGTATTCTAATTCATCGTAAGATAATACGGAAGACTATAAAAGAGTACGATCGTTAACAAAATCGTATGATCAGGTCAGATCATCTATGAACCGAGTTTAATAATTGAAATGTATAATGGTAGGGAGAAAATTACTAATGATATAAAATAGAGAGAAAATATGAAGAAAGTGCTTTTTACTCCTGGGGTTAGTATATTTTAAATTCAAGTATTGAAGACTCTCCAATGCTGAAAATTTGGAGTAGTGATAGACTACTGTCTCTAAGAAACCTCCCACGTCGCTCTTTTAAGCTACATACTTCAAACTACATGCGTTAATAAAATAAATTAATAAACTACATGCGTTGCGATTAATTATCACGCAAGTAATATTAAGAAATTATCGACTAATTATTGTAATATTTTGTAATGACTCTATTTTATTACATTATTCTTACTGAAAATATTAACAATCGAATGTTAAATTTGTAAACTAACCAAAATGTTAAATAAAAAAATAATTATTAAATTAAAAATTTCTTAATTATTTGTTTATTTATTAATTACATTCTGAAATGTAACACAAAGCATTTTTATATTTTATTATATTATATTATCTCATAATATAATATGTATTTTAATTTATTTTATATTTTACGTTAAAAAATAGTGTTAGATCCAATGAAGTGATGGACGAATAAAACTAGATGTTCTTAATTATTTTGCCGATATTTCGACAAAGTATCCCTTATCCTTATCAAGACTATGTATTAACAAATATTACAATTATTATATGCATATATATGATGAACGGTTACAAAAAATATAATATTAAGGAGCAGGAATACTTGTGTATTCTATGACATGTTGGTCATAACGTCACAATTTAAATATAAACAATATTTATATATGTTTCGATGACGTTATGCTCTAGGTTATGATATTGTTATTCGGCATGTTATCGAGGATCATATGGTATTTGAAGTTTAAATGTTATGTGTTCTCTTGTCGGTTAATCATATTATTAATAATATTGATGTGAATCATTTCGGAAATTAATCTTTTCTTATAATTAATCTCTCACTGTCAAGAATATTAACATTATCCCAATCTATATTATCATTACACTTATAGGAGTGTTATCAACAATCTATGTATTATTATTGTTTTTCAAATGTTCATTTATTCTTGTTTTTAGGCTGCATTTAGTTTCTCTAATGTACACCAATGAACAGTCTTAACATTTAATTTAATACACGACATTAATTAAATCCTATTTTTCAGTTCTATATTTGCCTGTTACTATTACAAAGTCTAGTCTATTTTTAATGTTCAGTATTAAATTTATTCCATACTTATTACAGGTTAGTATATATTCAGAAAGATATTTTGCGAACATACTATTCTTTAATCTTTATTCTTTTCTTAAATGAAAAATTCTTTTTTAAATACGGTAAAGAGATTTATGTATCGAACTTATCAGTGTTTTTATTACAGTTATTTTTATATTTGTGAGTTCTTAATCCTTTCTTAATATATTTTCCTATAAAATAATCAGGGTAGTCATTTCCTTTGAGGATGGATTATACAATCTTCAAATTATTTTTATGAGAACATTGATTTGACAATAAAATCGCTCTTAAATTGTAAAAAATATTTCTTTTTTGAGGTAGTGTGTGATTGGATTTGAAGTTAAGTATCCTATTTTACTATGTAGCTTTTCAATACCAATTCATAATAATTCTATTATTTTGAATTTTAATAATTGCAAGATCAAGAAATTTTATAAAATTATTATTTTGTATTTCATGTGTAAATTTTAAACGACTGTTGCATGTATTAAAAGTGTTTAAGATCACATCTAAATGTTCTTTTTGAATACAACGAATTGTGTCATCTACGTATTTATAAAAGAAAAAAGAAACCAATTGTGCTTAGTCTTAGGCAAATTTAGACATTCAAATTCCAAGTTATACATTATTATGATCACAATTAAAGACCCATTGGGATATCGAAAATCTGTTTATAGAATTTATTAAAAACAAAATATGTGTTATTGAAAAGAAATTATGATTTTTAAAATGTCGCCGAATATAATTTTATGTATGTAATGTATTTTTTCCAAGCTTTGTATGACTAATTCAAAAACACATACAAATGTATTTAGGAAACTGAAAATTGTAAAATTATGAATTTGTTTTTAATATGCTATGATAACTTTATCTTTTATATAATTGTATCTAACATTAGTGAATAATAACTTTTACTTTGAGATTTTTATACTATTAAGTCGACATAAATATTTTGAATAAGTGCATTTATCACGTCCAAAATAGTATTAACCGTGATAAATAAGTAAACATTGTCAAAATTATATTTTAACTAGGTTTTAAAATATATAAAAAAAATTTTAGAATATTCTCTAAATTAAAAAAATTATGAATGTATTTTAATGTTCAATTAAAAATAATATCAAGCCTTATTTATTTGAAAAAAAAGATAACGTTTAAATATTCATTTCATATCGATACTGAAGTTCTCATTTAAGAAGAATTATTACATTTTAACAGATATATGTGTGTATCCCTGTGCATATAATATAATTAAATATTATATATATTACAAATATGTATTATATAATATTTTATTATATGTATTAAAACACGCAAAGAAAGGTAATATGTTTAAGAAATGATCTAAAGAAATTTTTAATCCAAATGACACTTAATACTTATTATAAAATTTGAATACAAAAAAACTGCAGCATTTTTAAATTTAGTTAGTGTAAATTTACCATTTAATACAGATAACAAAAAGTTGAAGAATAAATTATAATACAATTATAAGTGATGTATCAGATAAGATAATATAATATTTAGAAATATGTAGTTATACAATAGTATTTATAATATCAATGCTTTAATTTTCAATATATTACAGTATATATAATGATTTCTATTTATTTTTTCATTTTTTCTCTTTGTATATGATTTTGATTATCTATTAATTGATTAAAAATTTTATTTAAAGTTAATACTTTAAAAATTGATATAATAATTATAGTTCATTAAATATTGTAAGTTCAAGATAAATAATAAGATTGAATTCAATTATTTTTATAGAAGTTACAGTAAGACAAACAAAAATATTTATATTCATAACTATTTTTAATAATAATATCTAAAATAATTTAAATTCTATTTTTGTTAAATTCGATGTACGCTAAAATAACATTTTTTCTCAACTGGTAGCGAAATCGTTAGTGATTTTAATTCATATATGAAATATTTTCCTTTTCTCATTGATTAGTGAAAAAAACAAGGAAACGATACAGGCCGATTAGCAATATAAGCACGTAGAGGAGCAGATTCGATATATAAGATTACGTTCCAGTAGTAAAATGAAAGAGCACGTTTTTGCTTGCTAATTAGACATGTGCACGGTAAAGTTTTCTCTCTATCTCTCTCATCCCCCCCCCTATTTCTTCTCTTGTGTTGAATGTTCTTGATAGTTCTTCTTCTACTTCTTATTCACATGCTACCCATAAGTACTTTCATTTGAGAAAAATTCTCAAGGACGAATTTGATTCTATCATATCAATGTTAGGAGATAGCGAATAACAAACCATTTGTAATACTTAATATAATTATTTTGATAATTAAATTAGATATTGATAATTAAATTATTGATACGATGTTTTTAAAAATTATATAATTTTTAATAAGATCATATCCATTATTGAGCTATTTAATACTAGATTTAAATATGTATTACTCTTAATAATATATGTATATATGTTGAAATTATATATATATATAATAGTAAAAATATATTTGTATAAAAATTAAAAATATAATTTTCAAAGATGCAATAGAAGGCGAAGACTATTGTAATAAATAAAAAACATGATTTAAAACCAACAAAATATTTCTCCTAAAATAAAATAGCAGTTATACAAATAAAACGACAATTTTTAAGCAAAACAATTCATTGAATTAATGTTTAATAATATGTGCAAACTCGGAGTGGGAATCCTGTAATTTAAAAATGCTAACATGGAAGTTTTTCTTAGTATTTAATACAAGTTTACTGTAAATGTAATTATGTACTTTTTATGTGACTGCAGTTATTGGACAGAAAATAGTATTACAATATAATTTCAATATAATGATATTCTTTCATCTATTATATACTGTATGTTATAATTTTAACGAAAAGATTTATTTTTATATTAATTGTATAATATGACTAGTTACAATAGGTTATATTTTGATAATCATTGATGATTTGACATAAAAAATTTGTTTAAATGCAGTAGTAAATTGTACCTAGAAATGCTAATGACAATTTATAGTAATAAATTTGTTGACATGTTTATATAATTTAGTCTATAAGAACATTACTGTGATATAAGAGATCGAATAATTAAAAATAATTGTTTCAATTGGTTCGTAATAAATTTTATGTGTGTACATTTATTCAATTTTTATCTAATTTTATGTAACTTCGTTTATTTCCATAAGTAAATGAAAAAGATTTGTTAAAATGTATTTACTAGTACAATTATTTCTTTTAAATATATAAAGTTAGAATAAAAAATTTGAAAAAAAATTATTATTTTGTTTTATTTATTTTATTATAAATACAAATTTATATAAAAATATTCTTTGTAAAAATATATTCTAATAATAACGACGTAAATTGATAATATTAGAAAATATATGTGTTTTATCAACAGATGAAATTCTAAAATCTTCACAAATGCTCAATGAAACATTTACACAATTCATTTTATATGAAAGAGTTTAAAAATATGAAGTAATATATTAACTAGAGTCTTGTTTTTGTAGTTGTTTTTTATCTGTATTTACCGAATGTGTGAAGATTTTTGAAAAAAACAAATTATTTTATTTCAATAATCTTTAAACATTTTCGATGCTTCTCAAAATATTTGACCCGTGAAAAGTAACTACACATTAGCTTATTTTTTAAATATTTTAATTTTATTACTAGGAAATATGTTTCCGCTAGAAAAAATGTATAGTTGAATAATAACAGAATGCTAAACAAAACTAAAAATTTTATTTCAGAGAATATCAAATATTAAAATATTACATAGAAACTACGAAAATGGTTTTTTTTAAAGAGTGGTTATTATTTTATTATTAATCTACACCAATTACAGTTTTATTCATTATTAATCTGTTTAATTCTTCAAGACTAAAGTTCTAAATGTTAAAAATAAAAAGTTACAAATTTTTTAATTCATTTAAAAATTTTTCGATTTTTGGAAAATTTCTCAGCTTCTAATTTTCCGATCGGTTTATGAAAAAATGAATTTTATTCGCAATTTTATTAACAATAAATCGCCCTTTGATATTAGAGTGTTAAAATTAAGACTTTTCATTTTATAACAAAAAAGTAAAAAAAAAATTGTTAATAAAAAAAACCCTGAATGAGTGGAATTTTAGAAAATAAGAATTTACTGATTTTTTTACGAATTTTAATATGCATCACTAGCTGTTTTCTCATGACCTAAAAAGTGCTCTATTGTTTGATATATAAGGACATAAATGAACATTTTAATGAATAATGAACATACACCTTTATGTTTCTCTTTAATATTAAATTAATAAATTGTAATTTACAATTGCTTTAATCTATTTACATCTTTTTTCTCTTTTTATAAAATTTTACTTATCATTCAATTTTGTTTTTTCTCACCAATAATACCGTTTGTCTCTTTCTTTTTGCATGCTCATATGCATATATAAGTGAACGTACGTCAACATTATGTTTTTTTCTGTGGGTATCTGCAAGTATTTTTTTGCGTTACCAAAAAGATTTAAAAATCGAGACCTATGCTTAATTTACCGGATCTAAATCATGTATCATCTCATCAAGTTATTAATCTGAACCAAAAGAGTTGGTCCAGATTAATAAAAAAGTTTTCTTTATAGTTTATTTTTAATTGTTTATGTTTATTTTTATAGGTATATATTTTACACTTTACATTTATGTAAATTATTTATATTTTTTTTAGGCCAACAATGGTATGTGATTCATAAATCTGATTTAATTAAAATTACGTAAGTGTTCATAAATAATATTGATCAATATTAGAATATAATTTTGTTTAATCTATCAAATAAAAGTAATCATTTAATTTTTATAATATGCAATTTTATAATAATGATAAATGTAATAATATAAGAAAAAATATATATCTAAACAATATTCAATAGTATTATATTGTCAGGTTGAGCTTCCAGTCATTAAGTTATAAAAATTATAGAAAAACTATTTATTCAACAAAATTATTTAAGTGATGTATAAAATGTAAAAAATTCGTTCAATAATTAAATTATGATTTGTGAAAAAACGAATTGATAGAAGGAGTAAGGGAAAAACATAGAACTATCTACATTACTTGCAAATAACAGAAACGAAAATGAATCAATTCATCATGATAAAGAATCACATTCGTATTCGTATTTTGAATCCGTTGCTACATTAGTATCATGATTATTTTATTTTTATTTTTTTTTTCTTACTTTTTCAATATATCAAACACTCACTATACATTTTAAAGTAATGCAGAATAGAAAGGCTTGATTGGTATGGTGGCATCGAGGGGGTCTGAATAGTGCACGCTGTAAATTTCTTATATAAGTTTGAAGATACGATCACCTTAGCATCCAGTAAGATGAAACAGGAACGTTAGTTTATCTACCTTGTTGATTGAGCATAGGAATAGATTTAATTTACTTTTTTACATCTTGTCAATCTTTCTATCTGATTTTGTTAAAAAATTTGCATGTGACGAACATTAAAAAAAAAAAAATTTAATTTCAATATAATCGAAAAGTAATAATGATAATTACTTAATTAATTCAATGTATAGTTATGCACAAAATTTCTGTTGCTGGTACAAATGAGTTTGTTTCATATTTTTTTTAATTTTTAATTTTATATTTACTAATTTAATTTTCAACATACATTTTTTTAAAGCAAGTTTATATTTAAACGTATAGTATTAATATGACAGTAAAAAATAATATTTAAATATAAAATATATTTTTTAAAAAAAATTAAGCTTAATTTCTATGTTATTTTTATTGTCTTTTATACATATTATGTCAGTATGATTAACAATTATTATTATATTATTATTTTTGTATTAGTTGTTGTTGTTGTTAATGATATTACTATTATTATTTAAAAATATTTTTTTATAATTATGAAATAGTAAAACTTTAATATTATTGCTATTTATGTTGTATAAAGTGATTCATCAGTCGTGTGTAAATGTATATTTACAATATGGAATCATGATTACAATTATTTCTTGATAGGGGCAGCAAATGAGAATAATATTTGACATTGGTAAAGAGAAATAAGAATAGAAATGGCCAATATTTTAAAAACTAAAGCCAAAACTAAATAAATGCTTATGTCTAGTGTCACGACAAACACAGAAGATATCAGTTTTTTTTATTTGAATTTAACTGACAACTAAGCTTTTAGTTTTCTTAACTTAATAATAAAAGAATTATTTTCTTAATAATTCTTTTTTCTTCGTTTTATTCGGATAATCCTTCTTTTTCAAAGAGTTGCAAATGGCTTAGAAAAGGGGGTTGATAATGAAAAAAAATGACAACGGGGAGTACTGTTTGGACTTGACAGAATTATCATGCATCTGCGGTCCAGAAAAATACAATCTCTAGTAATCGGTATTAGGGCTTTCCTTACGAAGGACTTGTAGAGTTGTTCGGTTATTGTTGTGAATAAGTATGCCATCCGGAAGAAGTAAGTTTATGATACCTCCCCAAGTTCTTGATGAGGAAGAGGGGCAGAGCACCAGAGAGAGAGAGAGAGAGAGAGAGAGAGAGAGAGAGAGATGCCCGCCGATTTAGTCTGCATGTAGATGTGTGGCAGGTTGGATTGTAGGTAAGCTTAACAACAGCTTTTGTATCTATGTTCGTTACCTAAAAGGGCACATTAATTTATGCACACAATGGTGGAGATAACTGTGCCAAATTATTTTATTAAATGCATCCTTGATTATTTGAGCTGGATTTGAGCTGGTGAATTTGGCCTCTCGTACGGCACAGTGATTTCTCGAGGAAGGCGAGCGCGAGCATGAAAACTAGTGACGAGTGGTCCAGCTACCGCCCACAACGACTCGTGTCGCTGCACTCGCGATGCATTGCGAGTGCATCGAACCAAGTACTGGTGAGCGCAGTGCAGTGGGTTCATTACATATTTATCGAAATAATGATAGACCAAAAAAAGCTTTATGCTTACACACTTCCTCCCTCATAAAGAGCAACGAACGATCCAATTATAATTGTTTATAATATTATAATATAAAATATAAATAAATGCTAATTTTTGTATTACAAAATGATCATTTGTATCAAAAGTGTATTGTTTCTTAAACAATTATTTATAATTTTTTAATAATTTTATAATTCTTTATTTAATAATGAAAAAACAAAGTTTATTTTGTCAGGTAGTACTTTATGCACCAATAACAATTTATGCAACATCATAATATATACATATTGTTAGCTATATTATAGTTTTAAATATTTTTTAAATAAACATTTTTCTAAGTCAATATATTTTTAATTAATTATATTATTTTATTTTCTATGTTATATTTATTTTGAGAAATAAATTATGTCAGAGATTCGAGATATATTAATTTTGTGTTCATTTATTAATACTTTGTATACTTGCTTTTAATAAGTTTAAGAACTCTTGTTGGTCATATAACTAATAATTGTTGAATAATATCCAAGTATGTTTTTATGATTTCCTCAATTGTACATATTTTTAATTTATGGGCCTAAGAAGAATATATGAAAATTACACGAAAGAATATATGAAAATATATGACCTAAGAAGACCTATGAAACAATACTTAAGCAATAATAAAATTTATAAACTTTAATCTAACTAATTTATAAGTAGATTAAATGTATACATTTAATTAAAACAATATATTATTATAATTTGTCTTTTGATAGAATACAAAATAATTTAATAATAGAAGAAAACGTCAAATTTTAATTGCATTCTTTAGATTCTTTTTCAAAACTGGTGTTAAGCAGTGTTAAGAAATTCTTTTATTTCTTTTTTCAATACATGCAAAGTTATAATGTAAAGTGTATTTCTCTTCATCAGGTCTTTTTATTATTAATTTTATCTAAAAAAAATAATTTTTTAATAATAATTCAAATTAAAGGATTATATGCTTATTTCGTTATTCTTCTTTGTTTATTATTATGTATATGTATAATTGAAGTCCACGCAAAAAAAAATTAACATAAACATAAATTTCTTCCTGGCACAATCGAACGATTATTAAAAAATTATTATCATTATTAATTTATTTTTATAAATTAATTATATAAATTAATTAATTTTAAAAAATAAGCCTAATTTTGAGTTATGTACGATTAGTTGCGAAGAATTATTTTTTCATAAACCGATCGGAAAATTAGAAGCTGAGAAATTTGCCAAAAATCGGAAAATTTTTAAATTATTTAAAAAATTTGTAACTTTTTTATTTTTAACATTTAGAACTTATTTTTGAAAAATTAAAGTGGTTAGTATGCATTTTTTTGTACACAATTATAGCTTGATCGGATTATTAGTTTTAGAGTAATATTAATGTTAATTAAATTATGTAAAACATCAGGAAATTATTTCCATTTCATTCCACCCGATGATTTTAGTTTTTTCAGTGGTTTTAAAAACTTATTCTCAAATATCAATAAAATATTTTTTAATGTTATATGTATATCACAGTACATTAAACTAATACTCACGTTATAGTGTCTCTCACATAAATCTTACTATATTACATTATAAATTTGTTAAGGCTACAAAAAAGTATGAAAATAACATAAATGAAAACTAAAATTTTACATCAATAAACTCAAGATCAATTTATGTACACTATATCAATTAAATTGCACAAAGCTAATATTTAAAAAAATTACTTAAATAACCATGTAATATTTAAAACAAAAATTTGGTTATATTATCCTTATGATTTAATGATTCCCTTAATGATCAAGTGCACGCCCAGTTCGTACGCGTAATTTTCGGCAATCGCCAATTCCATCACATATTTCTTGTATCAAAAAGTTCGTTGAACTAAAATTGTGTATTTTGCTCTTTTATTTCTTCTTTTCCTCCTGCAAATTTCTTTCTTTAATAGCAATCGAGATATATAAGTGGTTATATTTTTTAAGTTTTTGGGATAGATTTTTTTTTGTTACTCTCCAGATACACATTAATTCCGTGATGCAACTTCATATATAACTCATGAAACTTTTATTTTTGTTATATATTCTTGCACTTTTTATGTAATAATTAAACTGTATTTTGTTTTTATTTTCTGTTATGTTCTTTGGTACGACTGCAGTATTACAAGACTATAAAATTTATCTTCTGAAGTAAAATATAGTTATGAATATTAAGTGTATTTATTATCAACAGTGATAATCGATTTTTAATTCAAACTAAGAAAGTGCTTAAAATTTAAACACACACACACATACAAATGCATATGTGTGTGCGTGTGTGTTAAAAGAATTAAATTAAAGTTTCAGTTACCAATAATAATTATTCAGCTTATAATTTGAAGCATTTATAGCATTTATAAAATAGATTTTGAAAATTAAGTAAAGAGACATTATATTTGAATTATAATTATATAAAAATATATAGAAGTATTTAAAAAATATAAATATGAAAGTCAAAATATTCTTAAAATTTTTTATAGTAACACACAATATTTAAATAAAAACTTTACATTTTATAAAATATTAAAATTAATAAATCATACATTGCAAAACAAACATACACTAAATGTATATTTATAATGTATTTACAAAATTAATTCTTATCAAACAATATATTTCATAATTTATTAACTATCAAATTTATCAAAAATTTGAAAAAAAAAAATATTTTTTATTTGAAAAATAATCGGTGCATTGCGTGTAAATAATTCAAAATTACATATGAACATAAATAACGTTGTTATCATTATTTAATTAAAACAAATAATCCTTTGATATCTACATTCTGACAGTACAGTATCGCTATTAATTTGTAATTTTCCACTTAATGTATTTTATATAATTTTATAATATCGTAGTGATATTTATATCTAATAGTTTTTTTATGTATACAACATGTAATTATTGCTTATAATATATTTACTAATCAATGAAACAAGTTTGTTCAAGTTAAACACCATCGATATAATTTGAATAATATAATATATTATTTCATGTAGTATTGTCTTTTTGTTTAACATAATATTATACTAAGCAGGTAAAGGCGATATTGTTTAAAATAAAAATCACAAAATAGATCGATGTAGTAAATAATAATGTTTATGATAAAATATTAATTCTAAATATTTTTATGATATATATCAAGAATCAAGTATAAATATGATTTATTTTCTTACAGATAAAAAATTGAATAAAAATTTATTTTATTTCATCTGTAAGAAACGTTTGGTAATAAAATTTAATGGGTATTTAGTTTATATTAAATAAATAATTCTCAAGAATGATGGCAAAAAAATGATATATCCGTTCAAATTTTAAGATTTATAAAAAAAACCTTAATGCATCTGCACTATTAAATATTGCATTGTTAATATATTTTTAGATAAATGATATTATTGTTTCATTGCATTAAATTTTTATCGTGTTTATACTTCTTTAATATTCAATAGTCGTTTTATGAGAATTGTAATAAAAGTATTTTTTTGACCTTACTTTTATGAACAGTATCTCTAAACTTGATGTTATTTTATTTTTTTTTTAAATTAATAAATAAACAATTAAAATATTATTGTATTTATTGATATTATATTATTCCTTTAACGATTCTCCTAGTTTTAATCGATTTTAAAAACTCGTAATTTTATAAAGCATTAAAATTATAAGATTAAACACAAACAAAATCATAAATACTAAATTGAGTTGAATTATATTATATTCTTTTATTTCGTTGAAGTTCTTTAAATATCTGTTAAAAAAACATTACCATTATTTTGATAGAATTCCTTTAATTTACATCGAGTTAATAATTCTATAAAATTTCTATAAAATAAATTAAAAATTGTTTATTTTGGAATAATATTGTTAATTAATAATAGATAATCTATAAATTATAGTATATATAATTAAGTTCTTATATTGAATTGTGAATGAATAGCAGATATTTTTAATTGTAAAACATACATTATCGTGTAAGTAACGTACTTTATAGAAGTAATGAAGCTAAATTACTATTTGGAATATATTAATCTATTTGTTATGTACTCTCATCATCGTTATTATCAATGAATAATTTACAAATAATACTAATCGATTGTATTTTATTTTTGTTTTTTCGTTCAAGTTTTGAGACTGAGGCTTATAATTTTGATTGCCCACCCAATAATTTTGATTGTTGATCATGAAAGCTATAATGTACATTTGAAAAGAGCGGGAGGAGAAGGTGGAGGGATAGGGTTGAAGGCATCATTTAAAACAGATGCGCCAACTCTGGTGGCGTTCGGCTTGCGAGCGTGAGATAGTCGAGCGGCTTTAAAAGAATGTTAATCAATGTCGTGCTTACGTACAGTGGCGATGTATCTTCGACCTTAGGCCTTCGGCTCCTAACGGTACAAGCCTGTATCACCATCTGGACTATTGGTGAGACGTCTTGTAAATGACTTGCCTCAAAATAAAAGATGGACAATTAATGTGAAGCGAAAATATATATACATATACTAGAAAACAAGACTTTATGCATATTTTTTTCCCCGGCCAAATTAGCTTCTGTTACTGGCGGGTGTGAGCGTGGGTGTATTAAATGTACATGTCCAAATTTAACTTTCGATAAAATTTACGAAATCAAATGAATAAATAAATAAATAAATAAATGAACGAATGACTCTCCTATGAATAAGTTTGATAAACAAATTTAAACCATCTGTTACTCTGATGCGACCGATTGACCAAAATTGACGACATAATAATCCTAAATAATATTCATCCACTAGAAATAAGAGTTGCAGTGAATTTTTTATTTAAAAATATAAGTGCAAGATAAAATGGTGCTTTAGATTGATTTATATATATATCAACATGTGGGTGTGTGTGCGCGCGCGTGCGTGTATGGTGTGTACATGGGTATCGAGAGAGAAATTTATAGAGAAATTTGGGATCATTCCAAAAATAAATCTATGTAATAAAATGTAATAAATGTCCCTAAAAAATGTAAGTAATTTGCAATGAACCGAGGAATATATTTTGCCTAATGCGTACAACTTTTTCAGAATAAATAGTACAATAAAAATACGTTTCTCAGACTGCTGAAAAATTGTTCTAGTAAAAAGGAAAAGGTAGTGGTTATTGTTTGGGGTTTTAAAAACTGGTGCTACAACAGCGGCAACGAAATGATTTGGGCATCGGGTGATTTAACGATTTAATGAGGGGGCTTTTTTGTTTAACTCGAGAAAATGCGCGTGGAGCGAAGGAGAGAAGACTGCGAAAATTATAAACCGTACAACCAAGCAACTGTACACAAGACAACACACATGAAGGTGGAGGAATTGGACGCATCCGCAAGATAGCGCCGCATGTGACGGACTGAAATAGATGCTCACCGGTTCGGCGGTGCAGCGGCGCAGTTGCGAAACTAGTTTTTACCGTAAAGACTCGACGAAGGAGTCGAGATAGGATAGAAGCTGCAAGTTCCAGCCACCGCACAAAACTCGTTATTCGATCTTGGAGAGATGCTTACGCACGTCCGGAGAGAGCAACTTTTCGACGATTCCGCGGGTACGGGCATACAATTACTCTTTTACATGTGAGCGAGTAAGAGAAAACTTAATAAAATAATTGTTCGTCAAGAGGCGATTGCTTTTTTATTTTTGACGTTACGTACACATTTATAAACATGTTTATTATATTGATATGCAACACACAATCCTTGGTCAATTTAGGAATTACGTTTCATTGGGCGATCGATGGGAAGGGTCAATAATAATTGCCACCGGCCTTTTTATACAATATAGCTTTTATAAATCATTTTTTTTTTTTCTAAATTACGTAGTTAGCATTCTTCGGCCGACAACTAGTGCTTATGTACTGAAAAATAAGCGCCACGTCTATTGAAACTTCAAAAAAAAAAAAAAAATTCCATGATATAATAATATTCAACGATTGTAATAAGCCATATATTTTTTTAGTTTTCACATATAACTAACTATAGGAAAAAGTAAAAATTGTTTGTCCTATAGAATACTCGTTAAATTCCTTTTGTCTCGGATCAAGTCACGGTGCAAGATTTTTCATGCCGAAGGTCAATGCCGAGCGATGAATCGCGATTTTGCATACCTTTTTTCCTCGTCCATTGTCCTAGCACGAAGAAAAAGAGAACAATACATGAGTTCTCGTAATCCCGTCGACAGAAATAAAGCAGTCAAGCATCGCCAACAGGATCGCCTGAAGCACCGGACAAAGATTCATCGAGAGCAACGCCAAGAGCAGCACACTTGCGACAGGATAAACTGTTTCTTATCATCAAACTGCTTTAACGGAATTATGCAAGCCAATTGTGAAATCGTTTTACCGATATAAAACACTTTAAGGAAAAAAAAAATACGCGGAAAAACCTTAGAATCTAGTCACGCAATTTTGCGTACATGTGCATCTGTGGAGTAAAAAATTTGATCAAAATTCATGGGAACTCTACAAGGAACCCCAAGTTTCTCGAGAGGGAAATTTTTATCCAATCACTGGTAAATTACTGTTAGAATTAGGCAACCAAAATGAAGTTAATGCAGCATCAAACTGAATAAATATAATTAAGCTTTTTATTTTACATTTTGAAGATAATTCAAATTTTTTTTTGTTGCTATTAAAGTTGCACAAACAAAATATTTTCTTCCAATGTGTAAAGGTATTCTGATATTTTCATTATTATCATTATTATTTACATAAAAATACTGGTTTTTTTTAAACTACAATGGATTCGTATTTAAAACATTATCTTTTTTCCTATTTCCATTTTTTACAAATTTATTTAAAAATTCTCTAAATTTATATATACGTGGTATTATAAAACATGTAATATTATGGATTAAAACTACATTAAAATATTTAAACATTTTAAATTTAAAATATACATTATAAATGAATGTTCAATTAAACATAATAATTTTATTCTAAATTTTAAAAATCTTATTCTTAGTAGTATTACTACAGCATGATATTTGTGAATTAATTTAATATTAAATAATTTTTTTAAGCAGAGCAAAGCAATAATAGTAATTAAATTTATTGGATAAAATATGGAAGAAGAAAGAGATAAATATGTAAATATAAAATTAGAAAAGTATAGAAATTATTTTTTATTATAATTAAAGAATGCGTTTCTCATTTACTTGCAAATGTATGTATAAATATTATAAAGTAAATAAAGTACGTAAGTAATCATTGTAAACATATAAATAAATTATCTGAAAATTTATATTAACAAGAAATTTTTTTAACTGTACTCGAAATATACTACTGTACATATTATATATATTATATATTCTTCTTATTTAACTAGTAGTACTATTCAATATTTCATGAATCTTAACTAATATGATTTTTCAAATGATCTTATAAACATATGTAATGTCTATGTTAACAGACACAATTATAGTTTAACGAATAAAATGTTATTTAAGGATAAACAATAATGAATACGCGATTTATCAAGCTTTCTTATTTGTAGATTATAAATTAAATTTTTTTTGTTGAACATTATAAATTAATGAATAAAAAAGTATTAAATAAAGAAGTATATTGTTTTGTCTTTTACAATAAAGTCTTGGTATTTCTTTAAACGAATGAACCAAAATACGTAAAATACAATAAATAATGATTCAATATTTGTACAAGTTTGCACTAGATATTTTTAAATAATTTTTTTTTTTAATAATTATTATATACGTGTACATACCCTTGACTTTAAATTCATAATATATATGATTTTAATTTTTTTTACATTCAATATGAATGTTATATATGATACCATTGAATATACAGTTAATTATATCGGGTGTGTATGTAATTAAAACAAGTACGAGTCTAAATTGAAAAGGAAAAAAATGTACACGTTAAAAAACAAAAACTTTATTGGAATTGAATGTTCTTATTTGTTTTAACGATAATTGAATATATATGTATAAAAGTAAAATAAAAATTTTTTTTCTTCATTCTTCGCAAAATCATTGCAATGGAATTATTTATTACAAATAATTTTTCAAAACATAAAATCAGTAGTGGAAATTTAATTGGGCTTAGAAACAATGATAATTTAAATAATGATGATTTTAAATTAAAATGAAAATAATTTATTGGACAAGAAATAGTATTATGTAATAACAATTGAATGAGAGTTAAACAGCTCGCATTATTAAAAAAAAAGTCAAACAATTGAATCAAAGATAAATAAGAATTTATTGCAAAAAAACGAGTGAGATTACGGAGTTTTTGCATACCTGCATATTCGTGATTATTCGATGATTCGGAACTATAATTTTGTTCTGTAATTTAAGATTTAATTCCCGAGAATGAAGAGTAAATGAATGCTTTTGATATGAATAAAGATTTTTAGGGAAATGCGCACTGGTTCGGGCATGTGTCGCAGGCACGTCATGCGTACGTGGGTGTCTATCTGCTAGAGACTCGAATTCCATCCCCGTGAACAGTGTACATGTGCACACACGAATACGCGAATACAAGGGTACACGAGTAGACGAGTAGACGAGTACACGAGTACACGAGTACATGAATACACGAAGGAAAGTCAACTTTGGAATATAGGAAGGAAAAGATACAGTGAGACTACTGCTAGTCCAAGGTCGGGTAATCTTTTTCAGCTCCGAGCTCGCTTTCGCTCACTCAAGGAAACTTGAGGAAACGTAGTTGTGTATACGGCGCCGGCATACCCGGCCTGGCTGTACCCTCTGTCTGCAGTTGTATGCATACCAACTCTATATCTATATACGCGTACATACAAGTTGGACGAGTTGAAGGAGTTGGTGGAGTCGGACGAGTAGAAGTAGGGGCAAGGGGGAGGAAAAAGTGCCTTGAACTCACGCTATGCGTTTCTGCTCTCTGCAATCCTCGTGGTATTGACCTGCGCGGGCGTTTTTCTATGGAAAAACGTTTCGTTTAACCATGCACGACTCCTGTGTCTCGGAATTTTCACTTTTTCCTTGCTTATTCCTCAAATTTTATTCCCATTCTTTCTATTTTATTTTATTTATTTTTTTATTTAACTTTGAGCCATTGCACACGCGCGCATTCGTTTACCCATTTATCTTAAACTTACTGCACACACTAGTCGTAATATACATGATTTATAAAAAAAAATAATAGTGACAATTGCATTATATTCGTCAGGAGTAGTACGTAATTGCTGTAGCAATCCATTGAATTACGACCAATCAAATGAATTACGTATAATTTTATTACCAAACATACACTATGTTAGTTTTTTTTAAGAAATTTAATTATTATTTTTGAAAATTATTTTAATAATTTAAAAGTTTTTTTAAACTTCTAGTTTAAACTCCTACGTGTATATAAATCTGCATATAAATTATTACATTATGTAAACATTATAAATTATTTTTAATAATATAAATTAAATAACCTAAAATATATTTTAAAGATTATTGAAATTGTCCCCCTCCTTGGTTTTTTAGAATATTAATGAATGAGTTGATCACACATGAGTTGATCGGGAGATATTATTATACCGCTTTTAGAGTAGACGTTAAATAAAACAAAATCTATTTTGGCTAACGACACATGGGTCGCTAGATAAATGATTACGTTTTGGCGTTTCACGTAATGAATATGTAACATACACATTTAAACTTGACAGAACAAAATGAGGTGCAATGATACACACGTGCGTGTACCCGCTTACTTACACCAATTTATTAATACATTCTTCAAATATTTTTGTTCATAAAAACTAATTTCGGCTGTTTGAGTTTCCTTTGTATATTTTTATTTGTAAAAATCATTACAACAATGGAAATAACATTAACAGAAACATTTCAGCAATATTTTCTGTATACAAGTAATATTAAGTTATATTCATAAAAAGTTTGTTTCTATTCAAGCATTGTACCGAATTAAATATGAGCACATGTCAATAATATTATTTAATTAAATTTTTAATTAAAATATTTTTTAATAATTGTTAACGGAATTTTTAAATTAAACAGAAGGAATTAAGTTGATCCATTACGTGAAAAATGAAAATGTCAATAAGGCAAAAAATTAGAAATCCAAAACTGTTTTTAGAGAATTAACAAAGTGTGTAATATGTTTACACTTATACAAAAATATGGATATAATGAATAGTAATGACTACTTTGCTTAGTTCGGTTTCCAGTACTCCTCATTAGTCAGAAATCGTCAGTGTGGACATCACAATGACTAATCGTCATTTTGTCCATGTTCAACGGACTCTCTAAGCTGCGTCGATTACGATAAAAAATGCATAACTTATAGACTTTTATTCTTTATATACATCAACATTTGTCGTGTATGAGTACTTTGTAATGAGGAAAATATCAATTGTAAGATTGAAACTGATTACAATCGGAAAATTCTCGATAAATATTGCAATTTAATACATACATCTCTCTGAAAAGAGAGGCATTTTTAAAAGTTTAGTGAATTTAAACACAAAAAAGGTTCTATTGTTTATACTCAAAAGTCGCTAATATAATAATAATATTTATGACTTTTCGATTATACATCCACAATAATTTTTAAAATACATCTTACTTTCTATAATATATAATAAATATATATCTTTCTATAATACTGTACATGTAAGTGTATGTATTTTAAATATATTTAAAATTACATTTTATTTTATAATATACTAATTAAAAAATATGCGTTTTCTTCTATAGATGCTTTTAAAAAAATGCAAATGAATAAATTCCGTATTATCTTTCCGCATCTATTATTTAATAAAAGTAATAATTCGATTGTATTCAATCCAATTTTACAAAAACATATATCAAGAACATTTATTTAAAAAATGTGCTATTTTGAATGAAAAATGCGTAAGAATAAAATAAAGTTAGGAAATATTTTTTGTGCATTGTAATCTAAAATTTTATTTGGATTTAACTTTAATTCGTCCAGAATTTACATTTGAATTTTATAAATAATTGCTTAAGTTTATTTGAAAATTATTTAACTCGAGAGAGTAAAAAATTTACTAATAAAAATAGTAGGTGATGGAAATATACTTACGCATTTACATGAAAACAATAAAAAATTCAACGCTCACTTTATCATACGATGTATCAATGAATGTTTTAAACAAGACTTGAAAAATAGTCATGTAATAAAAATAATAAAAAATCTAAATTTAATAAAATTCAAGGGTAGTATTGGATTTCACATAAAAATAGTTGGTCATTTTGTTCCTTGGTAACAATAAATTTATTCAATATAGATCTACTATTGTACAATAGAGTTAACATAATGCAAAGCATTTCTAATGTATACGCAATATAAACACCAATAAAATAGTAAAATATTTGAAATCGGAAAAGCATTAAGGGAATTTGATAACGAAATTTGCCAATTTTCCATGAGAAACAGCGCGGTAACGTAACAGTTTGAATCACTAGAGGTTGAGCATCTACAATAGAAACTACAAATACAAGGAAAGGAGGGTTATTGAAATTGTGATAACAGGGCAGAGGGTATGAAGGGATTGAAAACTGAACTGGGCGCTTGTAAAAAATAGCGGGTGCGCATGCGTTGCCTGGGCTTGGAGGCTCAGCAACCGGCGGATTGGCGGCTTGACGGCGGCAACGACATAAAACAAGCTGCCATACATGGGGCGAGCGTCAGGCGCTGGTTTCGAGGTTCGAGGTGGACTCTGGCTCCGGTGCCCCTCCATTCCCGTAAATACACGATTCGCGATGTAAATTGTAACCGGGCGTGCGAATCCTAGGAATCGTTTCCGTTCAAATTGATGAACTTTATATTGTTACTTGGGTTATTTTCACCTGACCATCACTCCGATTATCATATTTCTATCTCGTATATTTAATTTCCCCAACTTAATTACTCGCGTGTGTTAATATTTTTACAATAAATCTTATCTCATAATTAACTTGTATTTTCAATTCAGACTCGTCTGTCATTAAAAAATTGTTCAATTTAAGCTCTTCCTTTAAGCCCCGTTTCATAAAATTTAAAAACCTCAAATTTATTCATGAAAAGATAAAAATTAAATGTACAATAACTAACATGAGAGATTCTATGCGTGGATTAAAAACTAAAACGCGATTTCAAACAATCAACTTCAAAATATACAGGCAATGATAACATTTTTTTTTTGTACACATTTACATGCTTGGATGCTACGCTGTATAATTTCACAGATGCAATAAATTGTTAATTATAAAAAACTTTAATTAAATTCAGTATAATAAAAACTTCTAATCTGTCTCCTATTTCCAATTCTCAAGTGCATCTGTCCAATCAACTGCGACAGTAATCACATTAACAGTCAAATTTTTATTTTAGTCTTCAAACCTCTGATATTTTGCTGGATTCTTATGTTCCTCTATATAAATAAAATACTTCAACTATTTTTATTTAATCAATCAATTAATTTATATTTTAGATGTTAAAAAAGTTTATAAAAAACTTTTCAATTACACTACATTTTTTTTATTTTTTAATTATTATTATTAAGCTAATTACAGCTTATGTGTAATATACGTTAGATTAAACAATTTAAAAAAAATTATATTGATATTTCTTTTATCAGTGTTAATTTAGTGGCTTTTCATAATAATTAATTTAATTTTGATTAAGAAATTTATAATTAACGCTTACTAATTTAAAGTGTAATTTAATAAAGATGAGAGGAAAATGTTCGTAAGAGACATAATGTATTTTATGAAAAATTGATGTTTTTGTATATATTATTTGGTGTTGTATCAACTATAAATATAACCGTAATATCAATTTTGTTTCTTCAACCAGTGGACTTATTAATGATAATTAACAGTGTGTCTTTTAATGCGAATAAACATACTTGTACTATAATAAAATTTGATTTATCATGCGAGCTTAATTATTACAATATGTTATGATCCGCAACATAAATTGTATTAATTGCGAGTCTATGAATTCCAGGAATCATTTTAATTAAAATTGTTAAATTTTATATTATTGCTTGAGTTATCTCACCATTACCCGGATCATCATATTTTTGTCTCGTCTATTTAATTTGCGAAATATAGTTGTTTATGGATGTTACCTTTTAGTTACCAATTAATAAACGATACATCATTCCCAAGCGGCTATAGTTGGTAAAAAATAAGATACGAACATTGGTCAAGTTAACTAAAAAATCCAAGGTTGTTTAAAACTGATTTTTATAAAATAAAATTTATTGATATTGAGACTTCATAAAAATTCTTAAAAATTACGCTGGCTTGGCTTTGAAACAAATAAATTTACACGTAAGAAAAAATCGAGTGAGCTAAAAAGTTATATATTATGAGATCTTAGAGAATTTATGTCGTTTGTTAGCTCGATAGCTTTCGATGACTTTCAATGCACTGCATACGAGTAAATAAAGGATGCAAGTTGCCGCTCGCTCGTATATCCTCGAATGTTAGCGTACAAAAGAGGCGTCGCCTTAACAGCGTGTCAGTTAATTCCCAGAGGAGACATTTTCATAGATCGCCTCGAGTCTTTCCACTCGACGCAACGAGCAATTTACCGTACATCGGGCTGAGAGCTGGGAGCTGGGAGCTGGAAGTTGGAAGTTAGAAGCTGGAAGCTGGGCTTCGACCGAAGCGTCTCCGTCTCCTCCTCGCTCGATATGGTGGTGGTGTCGTTGCATCGTGCACAACTCAAGTTTTAACCGTACGACGCACGAGGAGAGGTCCGTTCCGTTGCTCGTGCACTGCTTAGTGACCCGAAACTCGTCAACTCACTTTCTGTGCCGATGCTTCTTGTCTCTCTCTCTTTCTCTCTCTCTCTCTCTCTCTCTCTCTCTCTCTCTCTCTCTCTATCTCTCTCTCTCCATCCTTACCGTGCTTTGGAACCAGCGCACCGTGAGAATCGCTTGGCCTTCCCTACCAACCTCTTATTCTCTTCTCTCTATCCCGTCTAACCTCCTCTTTTTATTTCTCTATATTTTCATCTAAACTAACAAATTTTGGCTTTTGCACAATTATTTATTATTTTTCCTCCACTGAAAATATATCACTCAAAACCATTTAAACCCAATTCATTTTTTATCACAACTTTATTTAGCCGCCATTACTAATCTTCAAGAACGATTTGCACCTACCACACAAATAACAACTATTTTTCTATCAACTTCATTTAAAATATTTTTCTTTTTCGTTACTTAATTTTATGCGTGTGTAAATAATATTTCTTATACGTATATGGTTTAAATCGACAGTACCGTAATACCTATTAATTTCATACAATTATCATTCAATTCATTTTCCATGATGCATCCATCAACTTTTCCTGTTAATAATTAATAATTATAAGTGTATAATTGAAATTTGCATTAAAATCAACGTTTGTGACAATTTTTATCAATCAATCACTCTTAATAAATTTAACCGAAATTTTAATTTTTATTCATTTTCTTCGTGTATATATCCTGTGTATTGATTGCCACAAAAATAAGTAAATAGCAAATGTGAAAAATAATAAAAAAAATTTTATTATCGTCCTCTATATCAACGCCAGATGAACTATTTGTACCTGGTTTATGGTGAAAGGATACTTTTGGAAGGGGGAGGGGGTAGTTTATTTATCAGGTTGTCTATGATTGTTATAAAGAATTCTGTCCTTGAAAGAAGTTCGTTGCTGCATTTATGCTTGAATCGCTGCGCTAGTCTTGAGATTGATTTTCTAATTAATCAATTATTACGAGCTACAGATTAATAAATTTACTTATCATTTATAAGGTATATTTTTACCCCGATAAACAGAGTTTATTATAACTAATGCATTTTATGTAGCAGTACATTGTTGGTATTATAAATATTTAATAATCTCAATTTGTACAAACGAAATTGTCACTGGTTCATAAATTTTCTTGGCTTCTTTTCTTACTTGAAAGATATTACAATTCACCTTCAATCGAATAACACCTAATTTATTTTTATAAAATTATTTATTCTAAAATAACTATTTGCAATGCAAATAATTATACTTTCATTTGTATTTTTTATTTAAAATTTCTTTGTAATGCTCTATAATGTAAATAAGCTTTATTTTCTATTATTAAATTTAATTACGTAGGAGAAGTTTTTTAATGACTAATATATACAAAATTCTATCTTTTCAGTTTTTTCTCTTCCCAGTTCTCGTCGAATTTGGCACGTCCTAATCAACTTTATTCGTATATTTTAAATAATCCAACAGATTTTGAAAAAATCTGAAATAAAGGTTCTGTTTTTTTGTAATTATCTTTTAAAAATCATTGAAAAAATTAAAATTGGGTAAAGCGTCGGGAGTTATGCTAAAGCTAATAATTCAATAGAACTAAAATTTTGCACTAATAAAGTGCGTATATATAACTTTAATTTCCTAAATCATATTTAAAAAAAAATAAATCATGACAAGGTTATAAAATTTTTACTTTATTGAAAAATTGAAAAAAAAAAACATATTTCTACTTATAATTTTCCAATTTGTTTTGTGTAAAACGGATTTTTTTGATAATATTGTGCTGAAAATACAAATTTATATTTTACAACAGAAAACGTATATAAATGTATTTTTGGGTTAAGAAACTATAGATTTTTTTTACGATTTTTCATTTTTTTCATTTGCTGTATTTCATCAATAGCCAAAAAGTGCTGTTTTTTTCGGTTATTCAAAAGAATTTGTTTAAGATAGCGAATTGATATCAATAGTATTTAAAATAAAACATTTTTTTGTACAATGTAATTTTTACATTTATAAATAATATTAGTATAAATAGAAAATATGATCATATTACATAAATTAAAATATATTTTGCAAATTAATATAAAATTATTTCTTTTTCATTTGATGTGTAAATTTGTCTATACATAAACTAAATTTAAGTGGAACTTTTTAACTTATTTTACTCAAATTGATAATTTAATAACATGTAGACACATTTACATATCAATTGAAAAAGAAGTATCTAAACATGAATTTACAATAAATTTTTACACATACACAATATCATATTTCCAAATCATTACTAAAAATATAATATAAATATTTATGAAAATATGCTATTGTTTTAATTCAGTACCATGAATTATATAAAATATATACATTAAATAATTATATATTATTTCTAAAAAATTAATATAAATAGAAATTTGGACATGAGATAAAATAAAAGAAGAACCTTGTTTATTGGAAAATTAATTGTTGTACATATAAAGACATAAGAAATTTATTTAAAGATTGTTGAGTACCAATTAGATGTTAAACAATTAAAAGCTCTTTTTTTTATATAATAAAAATATATTTATCTATAAAATGAGGATATTTTTTTATTTTATGGTAATTATTAATACGAATAAAATCGATTACAATAACTTGGGATATATAAATTTGGACAATAAATACTTATACTACAATAAATATTAGTAAAGAGTACGTAGTGAATATGTACGCATTTTAAAGGTATGTTTCATGGATAATACACAGTATTATATAAATAAAATAAATTTATTATTATTTAATGTTTATTAATATTCTCATATATATTCAATATTTGGAAGATTTGTCTTTAAAAAGAATAAAAATCAATAAATTTTTATTGCATATAACCATGCAGGACTTGAGTTATAGAATATATGAATATGTATTACACTATCGAGATACGGTTTAACATCAAGGTCATATTAAAGTATCTCTCAAACAGATTATTAGTTTCAAATTCACATTCGCAGACTATAACTATATGAGATAGGCCAAGCCAAAGCGAAAATCGGGCGCAACCAACCGAAGGATCGAGACGATAGCGATTATACGTGAATCGAAAGCTGCACCATGACTAAGTGAGAGGGAGAGAGGGGGGAGAGAAAGAGAGAGAGAGAGAGAGAGAGAGAGAGAGAAGCTGTCACTCTGCTGCTTTGTCATGAGCCTCGAATTAAGTAATACCGCTTTCACTGCGTCGCCTACGCATGGACGCAGTGAATTCCTCATAGGCTCCCGTATCTACAAGCTTAGAAATATTAACATAATCTTATTTTTATAATCATTTTTTTAGTTAAATTTTTTGTTGAAACTAATTTTAAAATAATATTTTCCGTATTTCTTAAATTGTGAATCAAGTCGATGTTATCTTATTGATATTTTTTCGAAGTTTACAGTTCGGTTTTATAAAGTAGTTAAATAATTGAAAATTTCATCTTAATAAATAAATTTATTTTATTATTTTGCTTAATATTACTTCTCACTTTTATTATGATTTAATCAATATTCAAATTCATATATTTTGTACAGGTTTAACATTTGTTACTAAATTGTAGTAAAATATAATTTTTTAATACTTTATGCGCCAGGTTTTACAGGTATAAATTAAAAAAATTTTATTTGATTGGTGCATTTTCGAAAATGGTACAAAATAAGTTTGTTGTATTATCTTAAATATTTAAAAAAATTTAAACTGTTTAAAAAATAGTTTTTTTCAATGAATCAAATTCAATATCATTTATAAAGTATAAAATTTTTATATAAAGAATGAAAAATAATGTCCAAAAAAAATATTAAGTATGTTATTGGAATTTTTAATAGAATTAGAAAATATTCGTTCATTTTCGCCATCGACTTATTATCATATTTTCTTGGATATTTTAGTATGTGTAACATAAATTAGATACACTTACGTGATTTCCAGTATTTTTTACTTATATATAAAATTTCATTTACACGTTGAATTCCAATAATTAATAGAATAATAATATCAACAATAAAAAAATATAAAATAGAAGAAAAATAATTTATAAGTGGTACTATAGATTAATGTGACGAATTTAATAGATTAATCTAGTTGATATAATATTAAAAAAAAAACAATTTACTTATTTTATCATTTGAATAAGTTGAAAAAACTGTTACTGCTAACGGTCATTGAAAATTATAACCTAAATTAATTTATCGATTAAAACCTCTAGCTAATGTGTGCAAGAATTTAAAAAATTAATATTTTACTGTAAGGTTGCATAACTATTGATTTGATTTGACACTGTTTTGATATATATATATATATATATATATATATATTTGTATATATTTGTATGCATAAGGGAACTCCTAGCCTATCCAATGATGTTTTAATAGCATTCTCCGTTATATGAATCATACATAAAGTTAAATCAAATAAAAAATGTGAAAAAGACGAAATATACTTTTACCATTGGATAAAAAGTAATTTAAACTAATATGCTCGAGCAAATTTGAAATTTAGCATAAAGTATAACAAAGAACATTGTAATATCGGTATAATTAATGTTTGGATTGGTTCACATTCCAGAGGTCCAGGTTACAAAGGCCTACACACTTCCCTAAAAACGTGTACGTATACGAGGACTGTACGAGACACACACTTATCTCGTACGCAAACGCACGCGCGCGCTAGCACATACACAAACGTAGACTGGCTAAAATCGCACACTAGTAGGTTTTCTATGAGCTAGAAAACGGCTTTCATCGATAGCGTCGCCCTGAGGTGGCACGCGCTCGAGTCCCCGTGTTAACTTATTAGAGTTTAGCGCACGTAATCAAGAAAGTCATCTCCACGCTCATATAGAGGCACAATAACTGACCTAGACACCCAGAGATATTCGAGATACAACATCTACCAGTACAACACACACACACCAGCGAGCACAGTTACACGTTTCGTCACAAGGATCTCTGCAATTGTTGTTAATGTTTTGCTCTTAGAGTTTCATTGAGAGCATTCAAGTTTGCATGCAATGAGTACATATTGGTAACCCTAAGCAATAGTTTGATACTCACGAGTTACGAGTTACTATCCAGCCGATTAAGCATTCCTGGTTCACTCAGAGTGAGCCAAATCAAAACCGAACCTAAACGGAATCGGTACCAGTTCACATTTAGATTTACAGCGTATCTACGAACGGAACTACCTCCGAAAATATTTCCAATGAGTTAATCAATAAAAAAGTTATTTTATTTAATATCTAAATAAAAATAAAAAATAATGGTCATGGATGTAGAACAACAGAATGTTAACTTATTTTAGCCTCTATATGCGTAAATTATAAATATTTATTATTATGAAAGTAAAGCAACAAAGCTTTTTTAAATATAGCTATAAATATTTGAGGCTAATTAGTTCAATGAATATGGACTAATATAGATTAAATAACCGTATAATATTTTTAAAATAATAAATAATAATTTAATAATTATATTTTGATTGGCTAAGATTTACATTTATAAATATTAAAAAGAAATGGTCTAATCTAGTAATAAAGAATTTTAAAAGGAATTAAAATTTAGATATAAAAAGAAAAAATAACAATGTAAAATTTCATACTAGAATTTCAACATATCGAATTTCGTCATTAAATTAGTAAAATTAAATATGTTTTTAATATTGTAATATACTTTGCATATTCTTTAAATGTATATATTAATACTTTTTTACAAAATTTCCATAAACTATGTAATATCTAATTTAAATAAATTCGATTATACGTGTATATTTTCAGTTTAGAAATGAAAATTATTGAATCAATACTTCATTCAAAATATTAACATTTTTATTATAAAAATTATTTTTATTCGTAAACAAATATTTTACAGTAATTTTTATGTGATATTGTAATATATATTATTATCAATATTTAATATAAAAATTGTTTTCGATACTATATTACTCACATTTCATAAATTTCATTTATATTGGTAAAAAATTGCTTCATATCTAAAACAAAAAAAAAATGTAAACGTAAATCAATTTTAAAATTAAGCATAACAATATGAATTTTTATAATTATAACATCAATTCAATATTATTCAATTTAATAAAATTATGTATTATAAAATAATATAGGATACAAGTATAGGATACAAATTTAAAATAAATTTTAGTGAAATATAAAAAATGTAAAATTTATTAAATATTATGAATTTCAAAATTATATATTATATTTTTTTGTATATGCGGAATAAGAATTTAGAAATATACTATATCACATTATTCAACTAATCTATCTTCTACACATCATGAAACCTGATACAATGTATTAATAAATAAAAAAATATTATACATGTATATAGTTCTTAGAAATTATTTGCTTTCATTCAATAATTATATAGTTAGAATAATTGCAAATTATGTAATCATGCACAAATGATCTTATATTATAAGCAAAAAATGTTGATTTTAAGAATTTAAACTATGGTTAGGAATAAAGCACTCAAAATTATTTTAAGAGAATAGTTTGTACTGATTTGCTGACAACATGAATAAGATCTACATATTATTAAAGTCAATAAAGTTATGTTACACTAAAAGTATACTTTTTTTAGCAACTAAGAGGAAACGTTTCAAACTGACGTTCAAACAACATGCCAATAACTAATAATGTACGTATAAACTTTTGGTTTTTTTAATTTTTTAAGAAAATCATCATTAATTGATCATATGTGTAAATAAATGATATTCAAAACTTTGTCAGAATATAAATCTAATTAGTATGTCATTAAATTCATTAAATAATCCTAAAGATAATTTTGTGTTTCAAAATTATATCTAAAATACTTTTTTAATATATTATTTTTAGTTTTTAGTTTTTTTTTAGGATTTTCGTTATCATAATTTTTAATATTGCACAATGTTTTAATATTTGCAAAATAATATATTTTTTTAAGTGTTCTTGTTTATTATTTTTTATAAATACTTTTTTGTTCAAACAATAGAGCACATTTTAGGTCAACAAAAAAAGCAACTAGTGATACATATCAAAATTTATAAAAAAATTAGTAGATTCATATTTTCAAAAATGTTATTCACGATAGTCAAGGTTTTTTTATTAACAATTTTAAGGAAAAAGTGCATTTTTTCTTACTTTTTTTGATATAAAATAAAATATCGAAATTTTAATACTATAGTATAAATGGACGATGTATAACTAATGAAATTGTGAAAAAAAAAAATTTCATTTTTATATAAACCAATTGGAAAATGAAAAGCGGAGAAATTTTCTAAGAACCGGAAAATTTTTAAATTAATTAAAACCTTTGTAACTTTTTTATTTTTCAATATTTATAACTATATATTTGGGAAATTAATATGATCGCTGTGTATTTTATTTGTTCAAAATTTGAATTTGATCGGATTATTAGTATTTGAGTAATATTAATAACACTAATAATACGATTATATAATATCAATAATACGATGATTTACAAAGTTATTTCCAGTTCATTCTACCAGACGATTTCAGTTTTTTCAACAGTTTAAAAAAAATAAAATTGTACAATAAATCCTGTGCCTTACATTTCATTTAAATATTTCGGATTGCATAATATTTGATGATATGATCAAAAACGGCCGAGCGCGTGTAATTGGATGAGGAGTGGGGAGAAGAATAATTGAGGAGTTAGTTAACACGAATATCATTTCTATTACTATATATTATGATTATCCGATTCTTACTCTTCCCACTCCCTTCGTACTCTGCCGATTTTAGTTATATTTATCCTCATATTTTAGCCAATCCGAAATATTTAATCGAAATGTAAGATACAGGATTTGTTATGCAATAATTTTATTTTTTTAAAACCATCGAAAAAAACTATAATTGTCCTGTAAAATGAACTGGAAATAACTTCTTAATATTTTATATAATTGAATTAACATTAGTATCACTTGAAAATTAATAATCCGGCCAAGCTAAAATGTTCAACAAATAAAATGCACATTAATCATTTTAATTTTCGAAAACTCGGGTTCCAAATATTAAAAAATAAAAAAATCTCAGATTCTAATTCTTCGACCGGTTTATGAAAAAATGAATTTTATTGAAAATTTTATTAGCTACAAATCGCCCATCGATACTATAGTATTAAAATTAAAAATTTTCATTTTATAGTAAAAAAAGTAAAAAAAAAATGTATTTTTTCCTTCAAATTGTTAATAACAAAAAACCTCAATGAGTGGAATTTAGAAAATAAGAATCTACTGATTTTTTTAAGAATTTAAATATGAATCACTAGCTGCATTTTTTTAATGGCCTTAAAAGTGTTCTATTGCTTGGACTATTTATATAATTGTAATATTTTACTTAATTTTACATTAATATTGCAGTAAATTATTATCAATATATTTAAAAATATAATTTATACATAAAACAATAATTTTTAATAAAAATTGTCAACTACAAAAAATGAGCAAGTATTTTACATTTTAATTATTTTATTTCAATATTATTGCGTAATCATTATCAACAAGACAAAAATACAATTCAACAATTTTTAAGATAATAAGTTAAAAAACCGACAATTGAATAATAGTAATAATAAAGAAAATTGTATTGTTAAATGTTTATAAATACTTTTTAATATAAAATTATTAAAGATAATTTTATAAGTTTATATATTTTCTTCATATGATTACATTAAATTAAAAACTATATTTATGGAAACAATATAGTAAATGCTTTTTAATGATTTATATAATAATGTATCAAACGCATACACAATAAAATAATTTACGTTAAGTTTTCTTACAAAAAAAAAATAATGTTCACTTCAGCATTACAGGATAAAAATTGAATATATAAATAAATAAATTAACAATAATTTTTAGTAATTAATAATTTTAAAAAATTTTAAGTATATATTGTTGGTATGAAACATAACCGGAGTCTAAAGTGTCGATTGGATTGAGGTTTGTATCCCCAATCCTTTTGCGGAGTATGGGGGAAGTATTAAAGGTGATAGTAATAAATAATTGACTGGTTCAGTGATACGTAAATTTATTGATGTAAAATAAAAATGAAAGAAAGCTTATGCGTATATGCGTTAAGTCCGCCGTCCCATGTATAATAAGTACAGACGTAGAGCCGAAAAAAGATCCTAAGTACTCCCTTGGGATGATCAATCCCTCCACGCTTGAGTATAAATTATGAAGATAAAGATTACCGTTACGAGAAAATAAAAATCAATTAATATTTGACGAAATTTAAGCAGAATAATTTATTATCTTTTTAGATTTAAATATGTTTATAAAAATTGTAGATTTATTAATGAGCTACAAAAAAAACAATTTCTTTTATTTTCTTGAAATAATAATTAGATAAAATTTACTATAAATTATATGAACAATTATGAATAAAATTGAAATAAACGAACAGAATGAACCTTGCGAAAACTAACTACGAATTATAATAGTACGGAAATATACATATTTAGTGTGTTAAAAATGGATTGAGGATAAAATAATGCCTTATAGTATATTATACAAATGATATCATGCGTATCTGTGTATGTATTAGTCCGGTGGATCCGATCCAACTACTAACATGTAGTTCCTTACTTTTTTCGCTTTTCTGCGGATGAATTCGATTCTAACCTGCGTCTAGAGAAAAATTTGTTACATCACGGGCTTCATCTAATTTTCATTTTTATATATACGTAATTTACAAATTTTGTAATAGTTAGATATGATGGAAGTGGATATTTATCGATCTTTCTATATATTAAATTCATGCAGATAATTAAAAAAGTCACTGGTACGACTAGGTGCTCCGGATAGATGAATACATGAATGAACTACATGTCATTTAAGTAGAAAATTAAAAAAATCAATAATGTAGATCCAATGATAAATGTAACTTCAAAAAACTGCAAACAATTGTATATATAACTTAACATAATTAAATGTAGCCCGCGCATCAGGATACAACTCTTATGATTATAAAAATTTGTAAAATATTTAGAATGTAAGAGTTTTTGCTTTCAATATCCAGTGTGAGATTTATTATGTCAGGTAATAAATCTTAAAATATGAATATGTATATAATGTAGCACCATAAAGCAGATCATTTAATATTCAAATTTCGCGAGGAGATTTGACAAATGTATGAAGGTACTGAGCGGAAAAATGCCAATAATAATATTAGAAGGCAAACAAATTTTGAATTTTGAAATTTTATACTCGAGCCTAATTTTGGGTTAAGTGGAATTAAAATAATCCTCATGAATATTGTTTATAGTGAATTGGTTATAAGTAAATATATTGTTAAATAATTCAATAAAGTTGTCTGGATTTAAATTGATTTTTTAATTTATGTATTTTTATTTTAATTTTATGAATTTTAAATTAATTTTCGCGATTCATAAAGGTTTTTTAATAGCATAAAAAGGGGAGTACAATAAACAAAAAAGAAAAGAAAATATATATTCGAAATTTTGAATGTAAATCTGTTTTTATATTACATAAGTTGAAGTATTGAACTTTTTCAAAAGTAAGTATTTCTATTAGGTATTTATTTATAATTTATTATTTTTAAAAATAATAATTATAAAAAATAGTTCAGAAAAATTGTTTATAAAAATATATTATTTTTATAAATCGACAGAGAAAAATATTTTTTATGGAATATATCCGGTTATTTATTTAAAATTAATAAAAAATGAAAACTGACTGGCATTATTACAGTTTTTAGACATCTAATTTGATAGCTTCCTTAACTTGTTTTATAAAACTATGTGTCAATTTCATAAATTTAAATGGTGAAATGTTAATTAGACATAAAGATAAATTTTAATTTTGATATTTTTGTTTGTTTGTTATTTTTTAATAAAAAATTCAATATAATCTTTCTTCCTATTCCATAACCTTTTCATATGGAAGTAGGTTTTAGAATCAAATTGAAATGATTGAGAAAAGAGGTTAGTGATATGAATTTAAAATATACTGCTAAATTTTAAAATGTTAAAATGCTTAATACAAATTAATAAAAGATTAAATTAGCCAGTTGCGGGTAATTGAATAAAATAAACGCTTTATGTGTCTAATTAGTTAGTCATAGCTAAAACTATGTACTCTTATAAACGGTAAAGTTTAAAAGATCATTTAAATTACAAGTGAAAATGTGTTCAATACAATTATTGTTGAAATGGTTGAGTACCATTATAAAAGAGTTTGTACACGGAATTTGTGTGCTCGTCCCTTGATTCTCCATAAAGAATAGTTGTATGTATCTACTGCTGAGGTTGAAATGTGACATGAAGAAGAAGTATAAGTATCCTCACATTTGTAAATACATCCAAAGTTGAGGGCAAGCAGACGAGCTAATTGATCGACATAAAGTTCTTGGACTCGGAGTGACAAGACAAAGAACAATGCCTTGGAAGAGAATGTTGCCGAGTTTTACCAGAGAAGAGTTTTGCAGCAACGGAGCAGAGACCAACATCCGGATTCCAGGTGTGGATTGTCCGTGCGTGTGCGTCGGGGAGGGATGTGGGATACGGGAAATGGGATACACGGAGTGAAGATCTACTAGGAAACTCATCAGGCCTTCGACCATTTATTCCTATTCTCGTGCGAGGCCGCCTGTAATTATTGAACTGCGTATCATTAGCCTCGGATCGACTCGGGCGTGTGATCCTTCTCCGAGTATTATACTAGTATGCAAGCATCCACAGCATCCACAACTAATACTTACGGACCTATCCCACTTTTTAGTTCTCTGCACGAGACTGATGTGAACATACGTACGTAACCAACGAGTGCGATCCATATCCGCCCACTGCTCCTGTATCACTGCACTAGTTGATGGGGAATTAGAAAGATGGACCGAGTACATTCATTACGAGAACATATTCCCGAAGCTATATTTACATTTTTTCATTTTTTTTTTTTTTTTTTTTTTTTCATTTTCTTCGATTTATTCTTCAGCTGCGGAAGTAAGTTGAAAGTAGCTGGAAGAAATCTCCGTCTTTTTATTGTAAGGAATACACGAATATGATCACAGCCACATGCACACACCTACTGTAAATATTTTAAAAGCTCTCATTAAACAAGGCCCTCAAATTGTGCGTAATGTTTACAATTTTACTAAAAAAAAATTCCTACTTTTATATTCACATTTCCTCGAGCTCCTCGATAAAATAGTGCAAGCACGCGCAATAAAATATAATAAATAACCGCGTATAGGTATATTGTAAAAAATTTTCCAACTGAAAACCATCAAACACAAATGAAAGTCAAATAATAAAGTAAAGTATGCACGTTATCAGAATGGGGAGAATAAAATAAAATTCGAAGAAGCAGAAACTTGTGATATTTTATGTAGCGACGTAAACGAGTTAAAGAAATTGAAAACATTAAAAGTGCGGTTGACGCAAAAAAGCTATAACTTAGACAAGCTGGGAAAGGAGCGAGGAGGGAAATGTTGAAGAAGGAAGGAAGGAAGGGGAGAAAGAAGAAACGCAGCCATGCCGAAGGAGGAGGTTGGGGCCGAAGAATTGAAAGTAGTCATGCGAGAAGGGAGCGGAGATAGACCGCAAAATGTGGTTTGGCGAATGCAAAAATAAGTGCGTACGCAAATGCCATAGGCTACCAAGGTGGTGGTTAACAAAGCACGTCCAGCGCTTACCCTGACAGATGCGAGAACGAGCGCAAAGGTTAATAGCTATATAGGTACAACCGTGTGTGCGTGGGTGTGGGTGCGTACGTGCGTTCGTGCGTGCGTCCGTACGTGCGTCCGTCCGTCTGTACCCCACCATCTCCTGTGCTTGTTTATTGTTGCTTTAATCTCACCAACAATATCTTAAACTAACAATTAAACCTTCACCATCAAATTCGCCCGGCTCATCTTTTGTCTTATTTGGTAAACACTGTTTTTCCCTTTCCGATTGCACCATTTTTCAATAAAAAATTCAACTATTTATACCTTTATTAACGCAATTCTTCGCTTGCAATCTAGCTTTCCCTATTCATCAGCTTTAACCCCGCACATTATTATTCGACGCGTACGCATATTATTTCATAAATATATTATTTGTTCTAAAATAAACATTATCTAGACGATACTTTTTCAAACGTAAACTATGTCATTACTATCAGTAAAATATACCCATAGTTGTTTATTATACTTTTGTTTAATTATTATTTCTTCATACCCTTCTCTAATCAATTATAAATATATCTCAACTTATAGAATATTCCCTTATATATTACATTCATACTCTGTATTCATAAACGAAAATACATTTTATTTTACTATTTATATTTCAAAAATATATGTTTTTATTTATTTTTCCTCATATGCAAAATTCTTTTTTAATTTATTCAACTTTCTATTAATATTTCTCTATTATCTTAAATAATAAATACGCACATGTAAATACTTGCATAATTATAATACTATTAAATATTGTATTATTGTCTTGTAAAGTTCCTTATGGGTATAATAAAATAATTCTTATTGTTTTTATGTCGACGTTGACAAAATAACGACTAAAAAATAATTGATTCTTAATATTTGTAATTTAAAAATGTATTAACATAATTTTTCAAATATTTTTCTATTAGCTTCAATAATTTAAATATTATTATGATTAAATTATATGAAGTAAAAGAAGCATTGAAAAAATATTTACATCGATGGATTATTTTAAATAAAAAATTAAATTTACAATAAAAAAAAATAAAAAAAGACTTATTATTTTTTTAAATTTACAATATTATTCATGCTTGATCTTTAATAACTAAGGCTAAATAGATTTATTATAAATTTTTATAACTATTTCTTATTTGAAAAATAATCTAAATATTATAAAAGGTAAAATAGTTTGAGAGTAATAATAAATATAAAGGTATATATAATGCAATTAATTTTATTTGTAATAATATATATATACATACGTATAAAATAAAAATATATAATAGAAATATATTTTTATATATATTATTATAATGTTTCTCAGCACCATGTACACATCTCGTACAAATGTATTTTCTTTCATTTCATAAAGTATTTATTATTGTACAGTCCTAGACCTTAATTCTTAATCCAGTAAAGTATTATTTTATATTTAATTTTTCAATATATTTTTATATATAAGGTTTTTTAAAATATTTAAAATTATTTTCTTATTTATATATTTGTACTTTTTTTAATATTAACTCATTTATGAATTAATTAAATCAAAATCAAAATTATTAAAACTTATTATTCTTATTAATAGTAAAATAATGTAGAAAAAAATTTTTCTTACAAAAATTTTTCTTTTTTATTCAACAATTTCATGACTCATAAAATGATTGTAAAATATAAATTATATTACAAGATACTACCATCATTTTGAACAATATTAATTTAATAAAATAAATGAATTTTAATAAAATACTATACTGGAAATAAATATGTATTATATATACATGATATATAGATAATTTTTTAATGAAAAGCACTCTATTAACTTCCTAAATTTCGACAATTTTTGTTGCTATCGTGACTAATACTAGTAGAACAAAAATAGAAAAGCTCATTGGTAAAAGTTCTTAAAATATTCATTTAAATATTAACACAAAAACAAAATCCGTATTTTCAAAAATAAAATGAATCAAACAATTCACGTTAAAAAAGAAATACTTTAATTTTGATTGAAAATGCTAATTTTATGTTAAATAAAATAAGGTAACAAAGAATGTTTGTAAATAATACAATGACATTAAACAAGGAAATAGTTTTTTGAAATATACATATTGCAAATTTAATTTTTTAATTGTATATTATTAATTTTTTATTTTTTGTAGGAGGATTGTTACTTTAGTTATATGTATAGTATAGCAAGAATAAGTATTTTTCTGTTTGTGTAAAAATAGTTTGTTAAAGTAGACAATTTGGTATTTATAATTTCGATGGCTCATAAGTCTTTTGCAAATTTTTATTCGTTAATGAAATTTGTATGTTTTAAATTTTTTTATACAAGTGATAATGATCGAGAAGATTTTTTATGAATATTGTTTACTTACATTTGCAATTTTTTGATTGAATTTTTCAGAGAAAAAAAATTTCAAATCATTAACTGATAGTCAAATATTTGATAATAAAACGATTGGTAATATTTAACACATTTATTACAATTTTTATACTCTAACCCATTACTTAGTGTTTCTGTTTAATTATAATAAATTAAAAATATTATATCTACATAGACTCAAGTATACATTATATTGGAAAATAAACATTTCTAAACCTATAATAACTTTATTTTTCACTTTATTTACTATTTATATAATAATAACACTTACGCTTTTTTTTATTTCAAGGTATAAAACTATCGTAAAATTGTAACAATTTCGTTGTATTAATTATTTTATGTTAATTAAACTAAGAGTTAATTATATAATTCAAAAATTTATGGAGTAAGTTTATGTATTAATATAATTTTATTTAAAGCATTAAAGAAGAGTAACAATAAAAATCTTACTCTATTAAAATAAACAATACTTAAAATCTCAAAATTAAATTTACTTCGATATAGTATACATACATATTATATTTATATATAAATAAAAAAAATTTTTTGACATATAAATATATATAATATATTTAAAAATCGACTCTAATAAACTAGATATACTTGATTATTTACACGTACATGTATATACAGAGATATACATTTATATTTATATGAATTTTGAAATGTAATATTTATAAAATTAAAAAAATATAAAATTGCACAACAAATTCCTATTTTACGTTGCATTATAGAAGAATCATAAAAAATACATTAAATTCTTATTATTTATATTAAATAATTACATTAATCTTTTAATTAAACACAACATGTACCAATTTCGATCAAAACAGAAATTTGCAATTGATGCAATGAATAACATTTATAAATACTATAAATGAATAATTGTTTCTTCTATATTATTTTAAAAATTCTTCTTTAATAGATTATAGAAATATGTGAAAAAAGAATAAATTAAAAAATAAATTTAAGGAATATAAAAAAATGTTTTATAGTAGTTCATAATTCGCAACAAAGAAAAAATAATCCGTACTGACGCATATAAATATGCACATATAAACTCTTTGTTTTTAAATATATTAATTGATAAATATTTTCATTATGATCATTTAAATTTTTCCAATTTTCTTCCTTTTAAGACTGGATATGCTACTTATCAATTTTAATTTCACAATGTCAAGAATATTGCACTATTTTTTTTATTTGTTTTTCCAATACTCATTAATTTTCTACTAGATAAGACTATATTTTTTTTTCTTTAATTAACAAGATAAATAAAATATTCATTGATGATATTTAATTTTGTCTTATTTAATTTTATATTATTACGTTTATTGTAATGTCGTGGTATTTACTAATAATTTTTAATAAAAAATTTTTAACAGAAACTTGATTAAATATTTAAATATATGTAGAAAATTTAATTAAAATAATAATATTTTTCGTATTTTCTTAACCGTACATTACTTTTGTATTAAAATATTTATAATTTTCGCAATACTATTTAGAAAAATTTTATAGTTAATTTAATGTTTATTTTTATTCAATATTTCCTAAAACAATTATAATTTCGTTATAATTATAAAAATTATTGGGAAAAAAATTTATTATTTATATAATATTTGAAATTTATATAATATTTAACAAAATTAATTAAAGATAATATTAAAAACATTGGAATTTTGTTCAATTTTAATGTTCATAATGAATATTAAAATCTTCTATTATCGGTAATATTAATAAATGATACATTTACTATTTAAAAATATAAATAATTTATGCCGTAAATATATCGCTTATTTATAATTAAAATTATAAAGTCATAAAGTGATATAATCAGAGATATTCCAAAATTATCGTTTCAAGTTTTATGCATCATTGTATTAACAGTAAAATTTAAATTATAAGTGACTCTTGACATTTTGTTACGAACATGAATAACTTTTATTTATTATATGTGAAAATACTTACATTATTTAAATTCTTAAGTTGTTGAAATCTACAGTTCTATTTATATTATAGATTTTACAGAACAATTAAATGTAATACTTTATATAAAAGATTAAATTTTTTAGTTTCATTTACTGTATTAATTTATAATTTCTTTTTATTATACTACGTAATAGATATAAATTTATGAAAATGAATGAGATATTAGATTCAATTTAAAAGTATTTAATTAATATTTTTTGCAAATATAATTTTTAAAAGCAATTTAAAGTAAATATATGGAGATAGAATGCGAATTTTTGCTTATAAACATTAGGAAAACAATTTTATTTATTACATGTGTCTTTTAGAATTTATTTGAAATTTATTGATAGGCATGTATAATTTTCATTATAAATATGAATTAATTAAACGCATTATTACAAAATTACGTATTAAAAAATAATGATTATACAGAAAGTAAAAAAATATAAAATTATTTCAATAAAAATTTCTAAATTCATACAATATATGCATAATCTATCAAAATTGAAGAAAGGATATCATTTTTTATTATATTTAAAAAGAAAAAATTTTCAATAATGTGCATTTAATGAAAAAGCTATAAATTTTTAGTAGTTTATTGAAAAATATGTAAACACATAGAAAATTAAAATACAATGTTTTTATCTAAAAATGGTAAAGAATATATTTTTTTAGCTAATCAAATATTTAATCGGATAAAAAATTTTTTCTGCAGATAAATTAGGCATGAGTATTGTATAACATTACATTAAAGCTTTAGTTAATTTTCTTCTTATTGCATTATTACAAGCACAATTATTTCTATACATTTGAGTTAGTTGCTGCGTTTTAATGGAATTGATGGTTTCGTCTAAATGAAGAATACGTGTAAAATTCAAAGTAAAGTAATTATAATACATCCGATTGACGTGAATATTATTTGACCAAGACTATATAATATAATATTTTTTTCGTTAATATTAACTAATTTTTTACAATAGAACATGTGAAACCGTATTATCAATAAATATCAACTCTAATAATTATTGTATTTATAATTTTTTTTTAAAGAAAAAAAAATTGATGTTGCTAATAAATACAAGTGAGTATTTAATTACTCTCTATTAAACAGTGGTTTTTTTCAATTATCATATTAATATAAATGATAAAAATTATTCAAACTTATAAATTCTAATATTAAAGGTAATCTTTTTTTATATAATAATAATATAAAAAAATATTAGATCAAATTAATATATATAGTGAAAAGTACAAATAATTTTAATATTTGTATTATTATTTAATATATATATTATTTAGTACATTTTTTATTATTTTATGATTATTAATTTATAAATGAATGGAATCTTATAGTCTAATAAATAAATAAATATAAACTCACCAAGGATAAAATAAAATGAGTTTTCTGTGATCCAAACAGAAATGTGCTCCAAAGTCAACAAAATGTCAAAAAAAACATCAACAATAAAGATTATTCTTCTTATACACCACTTTTATTTCATAACAATAAAAATATTATTTATATTAGCAAGATATGATTAAATTATACCTTTACGGGCGTACGCATGTAATACACACACAAACCTCGATGTACCCAAGCATGCATAAATATGCGGGCGCACGCTCATTCTCATGCACGCACAGAAACACTCATCCGCAGACACACCGATTCACACAATACACACCCACGCCCACCCATACACAACCATGCGCGCGCAAACACACGCTCACGCACACACACAAAACACATATGTATACGTGCACATACTCGAGCATGCAAATACGTACGCACAGAATAAGCTACACGTACAATTGCATTATTACAAGACAATACGTGTCGAATGTGCGTGCATACATGCATGTACTTTAAAAATAAATAACACTAAACACTCTAGGACTTGATTTCACGCGCGATTTATCATTGATTATTTTAACAAATTTCTTTGAAACATATATACATCTGGCGTTTAATTAAAGGATTGAACACAAATAAAAAATCTTTAATACAGAAAATTGAATCTGGATAATTATGCATAAAAAAACGTACTATCCATCCTACTGACCGCGGCCAAACTGCTGCCTCTTGCAATGGGCGAGCAACTGCGGCGATAGTGAATACTGGGCCCAGACTCAGGCTGAGGCCCGGACCTCTCTCCCTCTCTTTCTTTTCCTATCCCTCATAGGAGGGAGGACTTAAGTAGTAGTGGCAGTGGAATGGTAGGACTCCGGCTCGCGTCGGCCAGCTCTCACTACTCGAGCCGGGCGACAACCGGCTCATGGTGTGCGATCGGTTCGTTTCGTCGCACCTCGGATACCTTCGTCGCGTCGCCTCCTCTCTGCTTTCTCTCTCTCTCTTTCTCTCTCTCTCTCTCTCTCAGAAGAGAGTAAGACTGTCCCCGCGTGCTATCTCTCTTCGATGGACGTGACGTATATGCCAACCGCACAGTAGGTGGATGAGATGCGTTGGAATAAATTTCGAAATCTCGCTCTTTTCCATTTTTTAGCCAGTTCCTAATTTAGCAAGTTCGATACCCTGTTTGTGCAAACGGTGATAAGTACTTGGGCAGGTATTTACGCCTGGCGAGGATAGAGAGCCGGATCAAACTCTATTTATTATACTTGCAGAAAAATGTACTTACGAGAAGATGCAGTCGTGTGAGTAAGGCATCTATACTGTGAAAAGTGCAGAAATGTATCTTTATTTGAGCACATATACACAAATACGAAAGATGAAAGTTGTCGAAGGAAAAGCAAGTAAAGTTTAGAAAGAAAAACAAGAAATATAACAGTTTAATCAACAAATTTTCATAATTCAGAAATATATAAAATATTCTCATTTTTTTGCTCGATAACACCAAGCTACTGATGAAATATTAATCTATCTGTCTAAATAAAAATTCAAATTTATGCAAAATTTAATGAAAACTTTTTTTTCCACTTTTATTGAGAATTAAATAAAAAGTATTAATTATTGCAAGTATTTATAAATATATTTTTAGAAGAAAAAATCGTTTTTTAGTTGTTAATAATAAATTATAATAAATGACGCTTATAGGTGTAGCGGTTTCTTTAAATATTTTTTTTATAATATAAAGATGTTTCGTCACGACATTTAGATAAATAAATAAAAGATTAATTTATAATTAAAATTTACAATATTTTCTAATAAAAGATATGTGTAAAATATATCTATGACACATTAAAGATTTTTAATAAATAAATTTTTAATTAAAGATTTTTAATATTTATTTTTTGATAATCTTATTTTTATAATTCATAAAAATATCTGAGCATTAAATGTCATAGATAACCCAAAATTAGCTTCTGAGAACTGAAAGTTTCTCACTTAATTTTTAACGAATTAAAACATTAAAAATTCGTAAATTTTGAATATCAAAATTAATAAAATTCTATTGAACAAGTTGTTAATAAGCAAAATTGGATTTGTATCAAATAAATTTAACAATATTATTTTATATGTAAATACATATATAATATATTAAATATGTTTATATTTAATATTATTAAGTGTGAATTAATTTAATGTTCAAGTTAAACATTACTTTAAACATTTAATGTTTATATTATGATTAAGAAAATAATATTTCGTTTTTATTAATGTTTAAGATCATTAATTCGTCTGTCAAAATATAAAAATGTAGAAAGTGTGAAAATAAATTTTAGAAAATAAAATGACAAAAATTTAAACAAAGCATTATTAATTACTTAATTATAAAAGTGTACAAAAGAATTAAAAATTACTACGATTTTAATGCCATAAAATACACACGATACGCTTAATTTCATACAAAAAGAATGCTGATTTTTGTTCATTGGAGTTGTAAGATCGAATATGATATACTTTTCGATCCTATTAACAATGTAACTTTTATGCTAAAAAGAAAATTTTATAAGAAGAAAAATTTTAAATTACTGGTAATTAATGGAACAAACTAGAAATAATTATATTCATATATATATACAAAATAGACAAATTTATTATTTACACTGATTATTTGAAATTAATTTATATATAATATTTAATTGAGAATTTTTTAGAAAATTTTTCAATCAAACAATTCAAAACAAACTCGAGAAAGTATTAAATTAAAAAAAAAAATTTATTTAATGTTTTTTCTTTCCAATGTTAATCGTAGAATTCTCATTCTTAGCGCCCCCGCGAGGGCTTCGTCAAATTCTTTCGCGAAATATTGCATGATCTCTCTTTTATTGCTATGTTACATTTTTATTATACTTAAATGGAAACACATCTTTAAATTATTATCTGGCATAAAAAATCTTTCACCAGATATCGAAAGAAAAAAAACCATGCATTCAACCAAGGTTTATTTATTTTTAAATTTATTACAACTATTTTTGTTTAAATTTATTTCTAATATAATTGTAATATATTCGTTATGATGTTTGTAAATATTTTAATAATTATAATATTTAAATAAACGCCTGCTAAAAGCAAGTATTTAACTCGCCGAACCGTCACCGACATACACACAACCAACCGTTGTTTTTTCGCACCCAAGAGGAATCCCATATCATTATAACCTAAAGTAGTAATTTCAACATTTATTACAAAGATTTATACAGGTTGTAGATCATTTTATACCAAATGTATATTAACAAAAAGTATTTAATGCAGAAATACTTTAAATGTTAATTATCAAAAAAACTATTTATCTACATTTAAACAAATTATTTAATTTAGTGTTAATTTTATTGAATGGATACGATCTTTCCGCAATTTGTAATAAGCACGCATTGGGAAGTTAAATTTAGTGTTAATTGAAAGTATTGAGTATCTTGTGTATAATATGTTGGTACAACGTTTAAAGTACATTGAAGGTTGGGAGACGAATAGAAGATAAAGAAGATTAGATTGCATCGGTAGTGAAGAAGAAAATAATTTATAGCCAAGTAAAGTAATATAAAAGTGGAGTTGAGGAGGAAAAAATGGAGAAAAAATAAAAAGAAGTAGAGGTTAAAAGCACGTTGATTGACGGAACAGCATCATTCCGAACTATTTCTTCCTTGCATCTGCACTCGTGTAGCTTACATACGCGCGCACCCACCTACATGTTTATTTTAATTATAAAGGATGTCGGTGGTGAGATGTTTGATTAATGCTGGGAACAAATCCCATGGCTCATTGTTTCTACAGAAATTAAATAAAAAATCTCTAGCGGAAAGTGACGATTACGTAGTTCAGTGAAGAAGATCCAACATTTTTACTCACTTATTTTTTATGTTTCTTGAGCATTACCCTGGGTATTTTCTCTACCCTCCAATCATATTTATTATTACAAAATTCCACATTACTTTACTACTAAATTCAAAATTATTCGACTCTACATACAGAATAAAAAATTACTTATCATTTTGACAGTATCTTCTATTTTTATAAATTTAATTTTTATTGGGTATAATTTGATTATTATTGCTTTAACCGTTTCTTTTATTATAGCTCAAGTTTGGCAAATTGTACATTTTAATTTAATTTTTAATTGACATATACAATCTTAAATATTAATCATCATAAAAAATGAAAAAATGGCAAACAATGGCAAAACTAAATAAAATAAAAAATGAAAAATTCAAATGTAGAATAAGTATAGCAATATAAATTAGTTAAATATTACTATTATATTTTCAAAGTTTACACTTTATTGGAATTGTATGAATTTATTTATTAAATAAAAAATGAATTTATAATTGAATACAAATAAAAATATAAATTAATTGATTTATCTATTTGGCATGTAAATAAGTATATTCATATTATTATTTACTATTTTCAAAATTTTATTTTGTTTTATATTACTCAAATATACATTGTATGTGGTTTAAGAAATTTATGTACTTTAAATTTCATTTATAAATTATTTTTTTTTCGTTTTAATTGAGATTAATTTTATGAATTAATATAGTTAATAAAATTTTTGATATTATTATAATACTAAAAGGTATTTGTGAATTAATAAATTTTACTCCATTAATTATTGAAGTTTAAAATATTTTAATTATATAACATAAATTAGATCTTGAACAAGTAAATTACTTAATTAAATAAAATAAAAAATTTGCATTTTCAATATTTATTAGAAATTATTAAATATTTAAATTTTTATTTTAAATAAAAAACTTTAATGTTAATAATACAAACATTACTCAAATTAAAACTTAAAGTAAAAATTTTTTTTAAATGTTTTAATTGACAAATTTCTTAATTTATTTTTGATCCAAGCTAATATTTATAGAATTATATTTTTCATAAGAATAAATAATTTGTATTATTTACGAATTCTATTTTTAAAAGTAATAATCGTAAATTTTTTTACATTGAACAATGATAATAATATAATTAAATTAAATTTTTAATTAGATTTTAATTAATTAATTTCAGTATCAATTTTTAAAGATTTTATTAGTTTATATATCATAAGAATTTTTAGTACTGAATCATTACCTAGCAATGTATATTAATTGATAAAACTAAAGTTACAGAGGATAAATTAAGAATTATGGATGTGACGGAAACCGGAAACCCGAGAAAGAAACAAATGAACGAATTAAAAATTTATAAAAAATAGTTTTGGTACTCGTTGTATGGTATGTAGGAACAAGAAACAGAAAAAGAGACAAATTATTGACGGCAGAGAGAAAGAGCATATAGTAGGACAACATCCATATGGCAAAGTTGTAACCGCTTTTAAATAATAATGAGAGGAAGAGAGAGTAAGAAAAAAAGAAGAGTAAGGGTAGGAAGCGAATGTAAATACATATAGGAGCCCTATTAAGCATTTCAGAATACGTATTTCGATTTCTGTGTACTTTATAATCGCATTCCCAATTTGTGAATGCTTAATAACATTCGACATGAGGTTTTATTTGGTATTTGCTTTTGTATATTAGTATGCAGCCCTAGTGTTATGTCAAAGTGAGGTTGGCGATATAAATGATTAAAAATCAAACATGACTCTAACGATTTTTGTTTTACACGTTGTTTCTATCATACACCAATTATTAGTTTCCCAATATTTCCTCAAGCATCTTTTTAATCACGATACCCTATTCCTCTTCCTATCTATGCAATGTTCTTAAAATGCCAGTGGGTACTTTCAAGAATAATTGATGAACGTTGGTTGATGTGCTAAATCATCTCAAAATTTTGTGGTCGAAGGAACAGATGCATTTGCATTTATTTATAGTTGCAAGAGATGTGGATGGATATCTGGAAATGACAAGGTGGCCGTAACACTTTTAATGCTAAGTCCATCTACGTATTTCTATCATTTATGAACTTGATTTATTTTTTTTAATGATAAATGCAGAGTAAAATAGATCTTAAATCAAAATTAATATTTACCACTTAATATTATAGTTTGGTTAATTAACTTTGATAATGAATCCGAATAAATAAATTTTTTAAAAATAAATATTGATGCATTGCTTAATAGAATTCACCACGAGTCATAAAAGCTTGTAAAAGGTTTAGAATAAATTAAACGAAGAAAATTTACCAAGAACTTAAACATTTAAACGCTTTAAATATAATTACTTTCTCAATATATGCTAACATTAAAAATCGAGAAAAAAATTTTTTAGTATGATAATCACGTAAAAAATGAATGCTGTCTTCATGTTGTAACAGTAAAAGCCACTTGGATTCATGGAGGTTTTGCCGCAATTTCCACTGATTTGCACGATGAAAAAATACACGTATACCCTCCTCGAGGAAGATAACAGAGCCTTTTTCTTATGGCCGAGTGGTAAAGGTCGGCTCAGCTCCGTCATATAAACTATGTACGGGTATGTTCTGGCGGTTGGGAGGCAAGAGCGAACCTGTAGCGATGATTTTCGAGACTCGGTGGGATTCACTCCAATCTCCCGTTGTTTTGGGCCCTAAGGCTCAAAGCAGCATCCCAAGGCAGGAGCCTCGGTGATTCGAGTGCCGGTGCTTCTTGGCTGCCTCTCATGACTCTAGCGTGCCCACGTAATTGTGCGCCGTCTTTTACGAATGTGTGTGTATGTGTGAGATTCCTTTACATTTTTGCCGCTAAAAAGAGAATAGAGAGATTTTAGATATATTATAATGTGCATAAAAAATGCGAGGAATACAATTTATTATTAGGTAAATCTTTTGTACCATCTCTATAATTATTTTTATCATTTCATTATTCCATCTCTTAATTAATTAATAAAAAAACATGAAAGAATTTTAGATTCATCGAAAACGCATGCGCTTGTATTGCCCATTATTGCTCATTACTTATAAATTTATTTTTATTATACTTCTAATGGCTTTTATAAAGATTCTATAAAATATGTAAACTTCGATTTCTATACGAGTTTTTTTAAATACATTTTAGATCATCTTTGGGATAAATTTTTAAATATTCATTTTGAAGTTTTAAAATTTATTCAATAATATTCGAAAAATATTTTCTTATTTTATTACAAATATCTGTTACTTAGAAACTGAACAAATAACACGATTTTTTGTAAATATTTTTCTATTCTAAAACTTAGATTTTATCTGATTAAAAAAAAGACATATAACAGATACTTAAAAATATTGAAATATGGTTCGAGAAAAAATTACATTATTCTTTATATTAAAATCATTACCAGAATTATACAATGTTTCTCAATTACATAAATTTAAATTCTTTACTCAATTTTTATAAATGAAAATAGGAAACTTCCTTTAAAACAAATGAATAAATATTTAATTAAATATCCCTAATGTGTACTCCTATTTAACAATATAGCTTTTGAAAAGTTTGACATATTTCAATAAAATTTAATAAAGTTAAATATTTTCTATATTCAACATTGTTCAGATTTGTATTGTGATAAAAAAAAGAAGAAAATTTTCAATAATCTATGAAAATAAAATTTTAATAAAAGTATCGATTTTATTAAAACAATTTAAATCTAATAAGTAACTTGTATGTAACGATTTAATACATTTCGTAATTCCCTTACAATCCAAATGAAAATTTGATTTAAAAGAATAGATCAGAATAATATCTATCAAGGAATCAAGTGTTATTGAACTAATAAAGATATAAGTACCACGTATACTATTGTTAAACATTATATTCGTTAAATAAATACGAATGAGACTAATTATTTTAACAACAATATTAATTAATATACTATTATTTATCAAACTCAACCATTTTTATATTAGAAATGAAAATCAATTTCACCTATAATTAATGAATTCCTAGAAATCTGTGTTGAAAAATAAGTAAATCTCATTTATCTCATGTATATATATGTTGAAGTGTATGAGTATGTATAACTCCACGTTAGATGCGCACCGGAAGTGTGATTGGATCTTTCATGAATCTCTGCCGTTTCCAGCACGCGAGCATGTTTTCTTACCTTTTAGTTGTACAATATTATTAGTTAATAAAGTTATTTGTATGAACCAACGATATTTAAAAATAACACGTATTAAAATTTCTTAATTTAACATATTAAAAAAATGTAATTCGTGTAAATGCAAATAAATACTAAAAAGATTAAATTTTATAATATTAACTGGAAACATGATTGATTAATAAAAATGTGATAAAAGAAAACAAAAATATTTTTAAAAAATTGTTTGTGAATAGAGAGAGGGAAATTATAAGTATAAATATAAATAAAAGTATTTCAAAAAATTTAAATGAAAAAAACGTGTCGATAGAACTGACCATTTTCAGGTGATATCAAAATTTTTATATGAAATCGAGTACAATACAATACCAAGTACAATGAGAAAAAAAGAGAGTAGTTTTGAGAATGAAAAAAAGTTTATTCAAACAAAAATTTAGACCTTGCGAAATGATGATTTAAATATAATGTATAATATACATATATAATTAAAGTACTTTCTTTAATAGGTAAATGAAATTTATTATTTTTTCAAAAGAGTGATGGTTTATGGTATGCAAAATAGTGTTTTATACATTCTCTTAAAATTTCAAATTAATCGGATAATTTGTGTTCAATCTATAATCTCAGCCATTGCTAAAAATGTATTTTAGAAAACAGCGTTTAAAATTAGAGTAATAATATTTACATTATAAAATAAAATTTTATATACTTATACATAATCTGCTATTCCAAGTCCATATAATGCATTTCATTTTTGTTCAAAAAAATACATTTCTTCAACTATAGAATTTTTTTGAGTTGGCCGAGCCTGTCTAGAAAATTGTCTGTATCTTTTCTTGGCTAGTTCAAAATGTATAATAATACATATTTTAATAACCCAATAGTCCATGATACATCTAGAACACCGATTTCTAGTGTCATTATTATAAAAACGCGAATAACAGGCTGGATAATAACATTAAAAATGCCTATTGTAAACAAATTTAATAATTCGATTGTGTTCAATACACTAAGAAGATGTTTGGGATTGAAATGCCTTAATAAGCTGTTGTTGCTTGCGTATTTTCTTGAGTATTGCCCTCTTTGCATTTATTTAATAATTCACTTCTCATTAAATTTTAGTAAATTACAAGTAAAACTTTTATTATAGATGTATTTAATGAAAGATAATCACAATAGAAATTGTTTGTGTTAAGCTTTGATTTTCGACAGTCATGTAAAGTTACAAATTTAAAATTTAACTTGTGAATTAACTTGTATTTATTGTAATTGTTTTTTAAATTAAATGAAATAGAATTTTATAACTCTTTTGTATAGTTAGTCAACAAGTTTAAAAAAAGAATCGTGGTGGTTTTCATGGCAGTAATTTTCGATTTCGTACTTAGTAATTCTTAATGATTATCATTATTTTTTGTACAACATGTTGAAGTATGATTTATACCCCATTTTGCTTATAACACAAAATATATGCAACTGTAAAGAGGTATTCGTGTAATTTATGAAACTTCTGAAAATGAAATCTGATATATAAGTTTGAATTGTTCATAATATGTTGACCATTTCGTTTGAATGTAAAAGGGTAGCGACTCTAGCACAGATATATTGCATCTCTAAGTGTTTTGCACAATATATTAGATGCATAAAATAATTAAACTTAAAATACCTAAGTTAAATATTTGGCAATTTTTGGTAACACTGATATTTTTTATTTTTATAGACGCTACATTTTTAATATTATCTGTAAAATTTATAGTATTTTTGTAACAGGACGGGTGTTATGCGGTTTTTTTTTTTTTTTTTTTGAAGAATGTAGTAAGCTATTTTAATAAAAGTTAAAATATTAAAATAATTGTTTAATTATTAAAAGAGAAAAGCATACATCTTTCATTATTTTTTCTCTTAATGAAATTAGTCACAGTATATAAATGTAGATGTATATCTGTATGTGCAGGGATATGGATGGAAGAGAGCTCACCTACATTGCTTGAGTACTTGTCGACGAAAGTTTGGATGGCTTAAAGCTTGTGTACACTTTTTGAGACTTTTCGCTGACGAGTTGGAATGGCTACATTTTACATTTACACTAGTTTACATTTATTTGCTAAGATATTCAAATAGTTAGAAGTTTACACCCACTCTCTAGATTACTTATGGACGGAATCCTGTATATGGATTATATGTGAGTTCAACGTAGAATTACAATGGATTAAAAGTGGATGAACTGATATTTTTTTTTTAATTTTGCTTTTGGCTTTTGCTATCGAGGGATATCTTCAGGAAGACTTTTCGAATTTTTAGTAGAATAGTCTCGACAAAGGAGTATATTGGTTTAATCCAATAGCCACTGTGGGCCAATCGACTAAAGCGTTTCCCGTGAAAACCAAAAATGTCACTAACCACCAAGATTATAGAGTCTGAATAAAAAAGAAGAAGAATATAATGCGGAGAAGAAAGAGTAAGACCACTAAAAACGGTCTTCAGTGCATCGATTGTGAAACTAGATGTTATAGAACAGGGGCCACAGTCTTTAAACGTAGTTGAACGATTTAGGGGAGACTTTAGCTAACGCGTTAATATTATAATATTAATTAAAATAATGTTCATTTGCAAAGATTTTTGCCAACGTTATAGCTACATTGACAAGGGGGGGGCGAAGTTTAACTTCATTGAGAATTTGGAAATTCCTAACAAATCATGGCTAGTGGAAGAAAGAGGATTTGTATAATAGGGTGAATAAAGTTTTATGGAAAATTTTGGAATTTGCCGAAATCCAGATCGAGATAGCTTAAATTGCCATACTGCTATAATATGGCTAGCTGTAAGAATGCGTCGCCTTACATACCCGCAGCCATTCATAAAGTCTGTGTTTAAGGGAATATGGATTTCACATGTGCACCGCGATCCGCCAATAGCTAATACTATCGGTGGCTACCGATTGTTGTTATGTGTAATTGTCCTTATAAATGTATTTCACGCATTTGTACAACTCGCTATACCATACATAGTTCGTACTTATTGCTTTACACTACACTATTTTTAACATATTTTTATTACACAATATTTTTTTCATGTATGCGTCGTAATATTCTTATTATATAAGATGTGTCGGAATATTTTATTAGTGTATGTGTATCTATACACACGTAAATAGTGTGCAAATAATGTGATTACATCGTTGTTAGCGATCTTCACAAGTTTCAAAATTTTAAGAGGCCAAACGTTGTTAAGTTGACAATAGTTATTAATAAGATTACTATTTATTTCTTCGCGAACTCATAATTTATTGCATATTAACTGTCGTAATTTATACCCTTCTTTATTTATATATCTGGTTTGTTTGCTCATTTTTTTGCCGTTTTATATTATCTGCACTTTTAAGCAGATTATCTGCATAAAATTATTTATAAAAATTTTGTATACCAAAAGACAATTTATGGTTCGTGTCGTTTACTAATTTTACAAAGCAAGTGAAAAATAACACTGACATAGATTTCAAGATTATGGTATTAATTTGCAAGGATGCTAGTTTTTTTTATTTTTTCATATAATTTTTTGAAATGTACGCCTTTTATTCTCTACATAAATATATCTTTACATTTTTTCTATGTCGATCCTCATTGCATGTGTGAATATTCTAAGCCTTAAAGATTTTCTATTTAACGATCATCTTTTGTACATTTAGGTTAATATTTGTATGCATAATGTTTATTTGACCAATATAGAAAAAAATTAATGTTGGTCATACTTTCAATAACATATTGAGAATTCCAGTCATGTGATATTTTCAATCTGCCAGAACATAATCAACTAAAATGAAGATATTTTATCTTTGTATAGTTTTACATGGTACAAAGGTAGATATTTTTTAAATTATCAAAAATTGAAAAGTTCTTGTATTGTATTTTTTCTAGTTTCGATGGTTCCAATTATTAAATGTCCGCTTCTAATTTATTACAAGTCCATACTTGTACGCAACATACCCTTTACTTCAATTGAAATTTCGTTGACATTTCTTTTTTATTAAATATAAACTTATTAAATATACTTCAATAGCTTTTATTTTTATCAAGAACTCTAATTCTTGGTATTTTTAAAGCTTAACTTTTTGAACCTTTTGTATCTGTTTCTTGGATAATGTTCACAGCATATAGGATGTTTTTAACTAAATTTATTGAATTAAATAATTAAAAAAATATAAATTGAAAATTGATGTTCTAAATACGCTTCTTGAATTTCATTTAAAATAAATTTTACAACAAAATTATAGTAAATAAAAATTCAATATTTATAATTATTAATATAATAATAAATACAAAATAATTCTTTCTTATTTAATAGTATTCATTTAAAAAACTAAAAATTATTTTAATTAATGTTTTATTTACATTTGATTAAATTTACATAATATAAGTTATTATAAAATTCTTGTGAGTAGATATACTTTCTCCTAAATACTTATTTTTTATTTACACTGTATTGAAATACTCATTTTCATTGGGAAAAATATATACGAATCTTATCATTTTTAATAATTATACAACAAATCTATGAAATTATATTTACAAATATATCCACATAATTTAATTTAAGTTGAGTTAATTTCGAATATTTTTTAAATTTATTTCGTTTGTGGCTGTATTTGAGAGAATTTATTTGAAAAATAATTTCATTTTCATATTAATATATTAGATTACTAATGAATTATTATTAAAGTATATAAATTAAAATAATTTTTGTAGCGTTAGATCTTTCTCATAATTTTATGGAAAAGGTTGAGTTCTGTACAGATGTAATGTTTTATACGTTAACGCTATCAGTTCAAAGATGCATTTTCGAAATTCTTTGTAATTATGGAATTATGAATTAATAACTACTTTCTTTCCCTCCGAAAATTGCGATACATGCGCAAAGCATGTAAGCAATAATAATACATGCGAAAGCGGTACGCGTTAGTCGTGGAGTCGTCGCCATCTCTAACATTCATGTAGCTTAACGTAGAAGGGCCCAAGAGGCAAAGCATAAATTCACTTAATTCTATGCTTCGGCGCCGTCGTAAAATCAACTGTTCACCAGAGATAATAAGGTACACATGGCGTCGCATTTTCCTGTCCATTTTATGACACTGCGTAAACCTCCTTTTAAATGCCACACAGATTTACTTTCTTTCGCGTAGCATGCAATAACATATACACGCATACATGCACTCGAAAAAATGCACACGCATTCGTACACGCGCACCTGTACACGTACATATTTCCAATTTAACACTACCGGATTTTTTACAACTGCAACACTCATAAAATACAACATTATGATTATTAGAATAAATCATTCATTCTAAAATTTGGATGAATAATCGATTACTTTACTTTTAAATTTCTTATAAGTATGCTTTTAATTATTATAAATATTTTTCCTGAAAAACTTGGTAAATTTAAAATTTTATTATATCTTTTGAATTTGCAAAATATATAGTCTCAAAAAATACAAACTAAATCTGCAAAAGTGAAAAAAAAAAGAATAAAAGAGGAGGAGAAAGTAATTATCTAAAGTTAAAGATTAATTTCTATCCAAGTAAATGTGATATAATTAATAGTTTAGTTTTTGAAGGTGTTACTAATATTATAATCAAAGACTAATAACTCATAATTAAGACGCTAGCCATGAGAAAATACTTTTTATAGATGACTCACGTACCAATATGAATTATCAAGAATGTGTATCTATGATATCTGCAGTCACTTATATTTATTATATAATAATTGGGAATTTTTTCATATAATTATGGTTATAGGTTTAAAAAAATCTTTGTTGACACATAAACTAATTATCAAAATTTTTTCAGAAGAAGAGCATGATTTTGTCATCTGATTTTTCTTTAAATAATTCATGAGATTGAGACATAATTGTCAGCAGCATACGCTTTTAAGATTTTAAAATTTTTTTAATTTTTCTTTTCCATAAATTAGTTAATCCTCTTACTAATTGCATTTTAGCAGCGAGAACTAATAGGATTTTTGTTTCTGTCTCTTTAACCAACTTAAGATATATATTTTAACGAACGCATGTATATTTTTTCAATTAATGAGTTCATTTTCTTAGTAATTTCTTGCATTATTCATTTATTCCGTTTTCTATTCAAGGTTCCGTGGACGGTCAATTCGAACTATTGAACTTGATTTTATACGAACAATTTGAGTGGAAATGAACTTACAACAGGGAGGTTCTTTATGGAACACCATCACCTCACCTGTTTAATGGTGAATAGTCAGATTTATCGCCATTTGCATTGCGACCACCCATTATAATTAAAGATTTAAAATATCAATACATGACTCGAACAATTCAGTAATCAAAGAATGGAAAAAAGTAGTGTTGAAGAAAGATATATATGAATCTTCAACACTATTAATAAGTCCAGATGGTATATTTCACATAATATCATCAATTCTTTGCACAGCAATAATGGAAATGGAACTCGATTTGCAGAAACAAATTGAATTAATTAAATTCAGAAGTATGCTGCAGATACAACATCGGATGAATTATATTCAGTATTTACCTAAAGCACGTAACAATGAAGTGGAGTCGAGTACATAAGTAACCAACAGCATAAAGACGTGTAGGGGAATAATCAAAGCAGAATTTGTTTGCATAATTGTTTGCATTCCCATGATAATCGGTTATATCGAAATTTATAGATCAGCATTCATAAGAAAAATCCACGACATATCCTTTAGAATTGGCATAACATGGCTTATGAAATCTCGTGTATATCCCCAGCGCCACATTCTGACCACTAGAAAATGATCAATGAATTACAAATATTTATATTTAGTTTAATAATACTTTTATAAAATATGAAATAGACATCGTCATCCGTATAAATAAATATTATAATATTAAATAAAGATATAGTTAATGAGACACTATAGGTATTGTATAAAAAAATTAATTGTAACAATTATAGAGCTATATATGAAAGGAACTTTAAATTACCAATAATAATTCGGAAATGAAAAAATTTAAAAACAAATAGTTCGATCATATTCACAGTCTCACAAGTATAATCATAAAAAGTAATATAATAATATAATACTTTTAGACTCGAAAAAAAAACTATAAAAAAAAAAAGAAAATAAAAAATAATAATTCTAGAAATCCTCTATATTTCGCGAAATATTATAATCACTAGAAAATAGTACACTTAAAAATAAAATGCCAAATACATATATTTAATTTTTAAAATGATCAATTGCTATAGCTAATAATAAATAAATATTTACATTTCATTATCATAATTTATTGTTCGTCACAATAGATTCATAAATTAATTTCATTATGTTTACAACAATCAATTAAATTTTTTTTTAATTGCTTTTTCAATATAAAAAAATTGTGTTATCTACTGATCTTTTAAATTAACTAATAATTATTTTAAAATCTTTAATCTTTAATAATTTAATAAAATATTGAAAATCAGAAAATTATCCTACTATAATATTGCCAGTATTCAAATAGTAGTTTGCTTGTTTATTCATTTTTTTTATTCACTTAATTATAACGTGTTAATCCCCTAATTATATAGCACAGATGGTTGCTTCAAATAATTTTTAATTTTTTTTTTTTTTTTATTATATAAATTATTTAAAATTTTACAATTTATTTAATAAATACATATAATTTTTTAATTTCCAAATTTACTACAACCTGGTTCTGAAGTTATATTTTCTCTCTGTTTTTCATTTTCTTTTTTTACTTGATTTAATGCTTTCTGTTTGAGCCAGGCCTCAACTGAAGCAAGAATTTTAAGATTGGGTCTATTTTGTTCATCTTCTGGAAAAACAAATTCAAATACTTCTTCCCAGCCATCATTGCTCTGAAAAGTATATATATGTATACATATAAAATCAACAAGAATAACATTTACTGATATTTTTAGAATAAAAAATCTTATATATATATCTATAATTTTTTTTTTTTTTTTTAAATCACGATACTCACCCCATCTTCAGCAAGTAATCGTTTTCTTTGCTTAACTCTTCTAGGCATTTTCGATGTAATTTTAGCACAACTTTCATCATCACCAAATTCTTGTTCAAAATCTCGCCATGCTTCTAAAAGTAATGCTCTACTTTCCTTATCACCATTTGACTTCAGTGACTCATTTCCTCTTTCATAAATTCTTCTTGCTAAATCAATGTTATTGAGACCTTCTTCAGAGACAGTGTTAGTCATTTCAAATTTAGCATAAGCTATCCAAACCTTCAGTATTGTTAAATAATATATAAGACATAAGAAAAACACATATAAGATTACATTAATTGAGTTACATTAACTTTGATGTAAAATAATTAAAATAATAAATTTAATAGAATTTTTAAATTTATATTGATTATAAAAAGTATATTCTAAGAAATATAATTCAATATAAACATAATTATAATATGTAATAAATTGAATTCAACAATAATTGCATTTGAATTGTTTATTTTAGGTATTTATAAACAAATCAATAATCAAAGTTTTTATATACTTTTGTAGTAGTTTAAATTATCATTGATACAATAAAAAATAATTAAAAATTTAATGTAATAAATTATTACATTTAATTATAAGTACAAATAAAATAGTTCATAATTTTTTTAATTAATATATTGTACATGAAAATTACCTTAACGTGTAGTGTTCTTTCAAGCAATCTTTCATATAATTGTCTTGCTTTCTCTGGTTCTTCTTGTGATATTTCAAAATCTATATATGCTTTCCATAGAACTTCTGGCATATCCAATCTATATAAAATAATAAAAATACATTTTTTGTACATATTAAAAATATAAGTAATTATAATTTAATACCTTGGTTGACTAATTGCTAATTCATAAATAGCTCTAGCCCTTTCTACATCTCCTAAAAACCCTTCAAGTTCTGCAAACTAAAAAGTTTATAAATGTAATAAAATTTGTATTTACATGAATTTTATTTTATAATAATAATATATACACCTTTAACCAGGTCGTACAATTTTCTGGACCAAACTCAAGAAATTTTTGATATAAAATTCTGCATCTATCAAATTCACGAAGTTGAATTTCTAAGTCAATATATCCACGATATAATTTATCTCTTGGACAAATTCCTAGAGCCATACCCTATTGATATATCATAAATATGTAAGAAATTATGTTTTAGTTAATTTTATTAAAACTAGTAATTACGATTATCATAAATTGTACTAACCAAAGTTTTTCGGGCTATTGAAAGATTCTTATTTCTTATTTCAAATTGAGCATAGTATAGCCAAATTTTTGAAAATGTAAAATATTTGTGTGGAATTAGTTCTAAACATACTCTAAAAATTTTAATTGTTATTATATTAAAATACGAAAATAATACTTTATTGTAATATATTGTATTATATATAAAAATATATAATGACTTAATTTAAATACAAAAAAAATATAAACTTCTATATATAGAATTGTCATACTTGTATACTTGGCGACACCTTTCTACATCTTCAGCTTCAAGTTCTTCAAAAAGAGCATAATTTATCCAAAGATAAATATATCTCCGCCAAAACTCTTTATCCTGAAAAGATAATAAATTATTTTATTCAGCAATTATATATATATATTTTACCACGTGAAAATATGACAAAAACTTTATTTACTTTAGTTGGGGGTACATTTGCTATTGCTCTTTCATAAGTTTCTCTCACTACATCAATATTTCCTTCTGATTCTACCAATCTTAAATAATCAAACCATGCATCATAATTTGAAGGGTTTTCTTTAACTTCTTGTTCATACTGATATTTTCTTTTACTGACAATTACATCTTCAATATCTGTTAAAACATAATAATGCTAGTGTGTTTATTTCAATATATAGATTATAGATTAGATACAAAATTTATAATAGAATAAAATATTAAAATTAATATAATGAAATATTTGAACATACCAGAACGATCACCATATTTCTTTTCATGTATTGTATAAGCTTTGTAAATTTCTTGTGTTTTTTCTTTTGGAATATGATCTAATGCATATTTATATATAACTCTAGCTCTATCATGCTATAAAAAAAGTTTTATTTTGGGTTAGAATAAATTTATAAATAAATAAATATATATATGTATGTATGTACTATTATTAAAATAACTTCATAAAATAACCTCTCGTTGTCCTTCTTCAAACCTTGCAAATGCTATTATTAATTTTTCATCTAAATTTTCATCGCCAAAAAATGTTACTGCTCTCTCATATACTTTTCGAGCTCCATTTATATAACCATGTGATTCTTCAAATTTTGCGTACTTTATCCAATGTCTTATTTCAGGATGAACCATCACAAAACGTTCATAAATTTGTCGAGCTCTTTCAAGTTCTTTATATCTTAATTCAAAATTAATATATGTTTGCCATGCTTGCTCATGTGGTTCCCATTCCATCCATCTTTCAAATACCTGTCTTGCTCCAGCTATATTTTCTAACATTTCTTCCATATATGTGTATTTGTACCAAAATTGATTAACTCTTGGAAGTATAGTAACTGCTCTATCCCATAAATTTCTGGCATGATTTATTTGTCGATTGCGCATTTCCATTTCTGTATACTTTAACCATAATACTATATTTCTATGCTCTACATCCAAAGAACGTTCATAAATAGATCTACATACAAAATAAAGAAAGTATAGTTTTTCAATACAATCTATTATCACTATGATAATTTAAAAGTTTTTCATTACAATACAATAATATATTTCTATATATAAACAATCTTGTAAAATTAAAAATAAAGATATAAAATAGACTTTATAATTCACCTGGCTCTTTCTATTTGTTTTTGACTTTCTTCCCAATGTGCATATTTGATCCATGTTGCAATAGATAAACGATTTTTTCTAATTGAATCTTCAAATGTTTTTCTTTTACGATGTTGATAATCTGCTAATTCATGAGGATCCGAAATTTTTTGTTTTGGAGGCTTTAGAATATAACATAAAATTTATTAATGTTATATGGATAAATATTTACATAATTACATTTTATAATTAGTTAAAAATTTTATATACCGGTGGTAAAATTTCTAAATCACGTTCTTTAGCTTCACGAAGAAGCTGTTCAGCCGTAATTTGAATTTCTGCTGGAGCTTTATTTTTTACCTAAATAAATGTAAAGTTCAAATTAATTTGAATATTAAAAATATTATATTATTTTATTATATCACATTCCATTATATCATTTATTTTTATTTTCTTTATTTTTATTTACTTTATTTACTTTATTTTCCACCATTATGTTAATTTTTAAAATAATCTTATTATTATTTTAGCTTAGTTTTAGTTCTGTCTTTAGTTGTAGTATAATAAATAAAAATACATCTAATAACGTAATTTTTTTTTATAAATTATGAAATTGAATTGTATAAATACACTGTTGTTTATTATTTGTTTGAGGTTAAGAATCTTTAATCTTTAAGTGCTAAATTACAAATTATATCTATTTCTATAATATTAAGAAATATTAATTACAAAATACCTTTGCAACTTTAGGCATCTTTTGTGGTTTTTCCATTATTTTTCTTTCTTTTAATATTCTTTCTACAAAGCTTAGATTCAAGAACAAACCAAATGTCTCTTCTACACTTCAGACATACAAACAGAAATAAAATCACAGAATACGAATTATAGAAGATGAGTATACTTCTTATTAAATGAAATAAACGAATAAAGAAAGGAAAAATTTTTTGTCTCTGAATAACAGGTCTGTTCGAAGTCTCTGAAAAATGTATGACAAATTTCACATTTTTTATAAGATATACATCACAGAACAGAGATTAATATAAATAAAATGTAATTACAGATGTATAAAGTATGGATAAAAAAATAAAGTTCAATGTGCTAATATAATTATGCTTCTAACAAACTCACGATTATATTATATTGCATATTACATCTCCGATATTAATTAATATAATTCACAATCATAATATTATTATAATTTATATTTTTATAACAATATAAATTGAAAATTAAGATAGTAAATTTCAACAATTTCGATAAGTTTAGGCTTTTATTCAATATCTAAAAAAAAAAGAAGATACATTTTTTAATATTTGCATTTCAATTATTTACAGAATAAATTTATATACTTTATAATTTTTTACCCGCTTAAAAAAGAAGAAAAAAAAATTTTTGCGACATATATTATCAAAAATTATTTAAATATTTCTACATCATATATCTAAGAAAATGCACTTATTTGTTAATATCGCAGCAAACAATTTATTAACGCGACTTCTAAATTTGTAACAAAAATTTAGAAACCACAGAAAAAGTTCTAGTCATTAAATTATTAATGTAATTATTCAAATAGGTAAACTTTACTCACTATACTATTTATATGAAATTAAATTGCAAATTAGTGAATTGCTCTAAGTTTTTTTTTCAAAGATTTAATTTAACGTTAAAAAATTTTCACAGAAAAAATAAATAAAAAATATTTTGCAAAATCTATATATACAAAGAAAATACTATTAATTGTATCATTTTTTTAAAGTTATTATAAAATTTTAAATAATTAAAAAAAAAGACGATAAATTTAATATTGATATTGTCGGGGTTTTGAACTAGTAGTAACTGGTAATAGTTGACTTCCTGCGGATACGATTGACATATAACAATTTTACATTCAATTTTATTTCACTATTTATAAATCTAAAGCCATAGATCATCTCATTGTTATAATTATCTCAATTTAAGTAAAAAATTAACTACTTTTTTTTCGCAGAACAATTAATAAGTAAGATTTTATATTCTTGAATTGTTTTAGTAGTTATTTTTTAAAGATTAGATTAATTTACATCTGATGGATAAATTGAGCAATGGATTTATTGCAGTTCACTTAGGTAAATAACTTAAAATATAATTATAATGTACAATAAATGTTATTTTTTTTAAAAAGGTGCAGGTCAACATTCTAATACTTTAAAAGATAAGTATCTTAAGTTAAGCCAAGAAGCATGTGAAAAGGTAATTAAAGTTTTCATAAATGGTTTTTCATTTAAAGATTATAAAAATAATGTATGTGATTATTTATAGGGAATAAATTCCTTTAAAAATTCAAGTAATGTTCTTGAAGCAGTAGTTAACGCTGTTATTGTTTTGGAAAATTCTCCATTGACAAATGCTGGATATGGATCAAATTTAACTTATGATGGAAATGTGGAATGTGATGCTAGTATTATGGATGGATCAAATCTCCAGTATGGAGCAGTTGGTGCAATTACAGGTGTCAAAAATCCTATTGAAGTAGCAAAATGTTTATGTCAGTATCAAACTGTTGATATAGGTCATGGAAGAATACCTCCTAGGTTTTGGTTCAATTATTATCATTTATATAAAAATTGTAAATGTAGTCAACACTCAAAATATACTTTTTAGTTTATTAGTTGGATCAGGTGCTTTAACATGGGCAAAAAAAATGGGAATTCAATGTATATCTCCTGAAAAATTGATATCAGGTATTTATACTTATTATATTAAAAATAAAAATTTTTAAAAAAATCGTTTTTTAGCAAAATCTCAAAAAATTTACAAACATTATAAAAGGAAAGTAAAAAATGGCACTGAAGAAATTAACCAGGTATAATTTGTAAATTAATATTAATGGCTGCATAAACATTATTTTTGAAGAAAATATATTGTAGCAATTCAAAAAACGAATGGATACAGTTGGAGCTGTATGTGTTGATGGTAATGGTAATATAGCATCAGCATGCTCAAGTGGAGGAATTATATTAAAATACCCTGGAAGAATTGGCCAAGTAATAATAAAAATTTATTACATTAAAAAATTTGTAATATGATTCAATTATTTATAAAATTTTTGCTATGAAATTTGCTTTATAATTGATGAAATATTAATAATCATAATTAAAATTGACTATTAATATAAATGTTCAAGTAAAAAATAATTTTTTTTATTAAAAATTAAATTACTAAATTTTATAGGCTGCTATGTGGGGTTGTGGTACTTGGGCAAGTAAAGGAAATATTTCAGTTGGGTGTAGTACATCAGGATGTGGAGAACATCTTATACGAACTACATTAGCTCGTACAATTGCAGAGTCAATTACAGAAACAAATTGCCCTACAACAAGTTTACATAATGCAATGAAATCACAATTTATTGGTAATAAATAGAAATAATTATATGTACATGCATATTTTAGATTAAAAAACTAGTCTTATATTTTAGATTCTAGATTTCTAGAAGGCATTACTGACAAATTAGGTGGTATCATTGCAGTTAGATATTCTTCTGAAGAAGATTGTGGTGATTTGCTTTGGAGTCATTCAACTAATAATATGATAATTGGATACATGCATTCAAATGACAAATTGGCAACGGTGATATATTTTATATTTATAAATTTTATTATTTCATATTAATCATTTTTATTTTATTATTTAGAGTCATATGTCAAATTTACTTCTTCCTGAAATTGGAAAAAACGTAATAGTGGAAGGAATTTTATTCAAATTGCAAAATATAAGAAAGTGAAGGATTCATATGGAATATATTGTATTCTTCTAAATAAAATTAAATATATATATATACATATACGTATACATATATTTATTAAAAAATCTTGTGTTTTTGTATCACATTTTTCCTCTATCTTGATTTTCAATATATGCTTTTGTAATAATACATGAAGTCATATAACAATTACAAGGTATGTCATGAGGCACATTTGCAGGATCTAACATTGTGTAAGTAATATCATATCTTCGAGGATTCAAATTATTTCTAGTGAGATCAAGTAAAAAAGCAATTGGCTCATTTATACTTAAATCTATAGAATGAGGTAAAACAATTACTGTTTGTTTCCAATGAGTTGATTTTGCTATGGGTGCAGTTGATAGTAAAGAACCATCTGGAAATTCAACATCAAACCAAATACAAAACCCTTGATATTTACCACTTTTAGAGGTAACTAATACAGTTTGTTCTCCTCCAAGAGAATCTAATTCTTTTAGGGTTACAATATTTAAATCAAACCAAATCAATAATTTTTCTTCTGCCAAAATATCTTCCTTTGATACATGTAATATTTCAGGTTTTAAAGATTTTGTATACCTGTAATTCTGTGCAACACATCTATAATATATAAATAATTATAAATAATATCACTTTTTAATTTCCATATTTGTAATAATAAAATGTTCTCACTTCATGCTTACTCCAAGAATATCATCCCAAAATTCATTGAAACTTGGTAACTGACATGGAGCAGCATATATTTTAGCTATGGATGGAAACATAAAACCATCAGATTTTAAAAATTTGTCCCTTGCAATAATAACAGAATTCAACATTCCTTCATGAACTAAATAAAAGCCCATCCATTCAGATACAATAACATCTATTTTTTCTATATCATTTGAATTTATATCTTCAACTGGTTTTTGTATTACTTCTATTTTCTCTTTAACATTATTTTCTTCTGCTACTTGTAAAATTAATGATGCTATGTTACTTGCTTCCACTGAATACACTTTTTTAGCACCAGCTTTTGCACAAAATATTGATAGTATACCTTAAAAAATGCCAATTTTTATGTATATATATTCAAGTAATAATTAATTATAAAAAAATTGCAAGAGATTCATCAATGATATTGTTAGTTACCTGTTCCAGCTCCTATATCCATAACTATTTTATTAACAATTTTATCCTTCATGTTAAATATTGCATTTTTATAAGCTAATGTTCTGGGCTCATCATTTAACATTAGTTGATGAATCTACAAATTTAGAATATTTATATAAACACAATTGGGAAATACTTGTTAAATAATGTACTTACATCCAAATTTTCATAGCTTGATAAATATGTATCAAAACTGCCATTATTACTCATAGTCTATAATTTCATTAGTAATGTTGATTAAGACTGAATTATAAATATTAATTAATAGATTTATTGGTTAAAGATAACAAAAATATTTACAATTAAAACATCAGAATTTATATTATGTAAAAATGAAGTTCAATAATAATAAAGAGAATTATAAAGTAATATTTAATTTTAAAAGCAGAAATTATGTTTACTTGAATTACAAGTTTAGAAAATGTTGAAAATGATATAAATATAAAAGTGTGAAAGTGGAACCATGAACTGAAAGAGATAAATTGAAATCTAATAAGATCGTGCGGCATCTGTATCTGTTCTGTGTGCGGCATTGTAAAAAGCAGATAAAACATTTTGTATAAATAAAACTTAAAATTTTTGTAAATGATATATAGTAAAAAAAAAAAAAAAAAGAAAAAGGAATTATAATAAGAAATAAGAAAATATTATGCATTAAAATATTAAAAATTTCTATCGTACTTTCTCCATAATGATCCTTGATCATTCCTATGTACATATTAAATTTTTGCATATACAATTTAAGTTACTTATACCAAATAATAATTAATCTTTCAATATTTATCACTAAAATAAATATAAAATAAATACATTTGACCCCGACTTTATTAAGAAATAATTTATATAATTGTATCTCTTAATATTAAATTTTGGTTTAATTTGATTGACTTTACCATTTATTAAATTAATACATTCTTTTTTAATTATTTAATGTATTAATTTATTGAAATGACTTAGATTATTAACAACATAATATTACTAATATTCATTAAATATTACATAAATATTTTAAAATTTAGTGCTATGAAGTTTTAGAATATTCATAAAATCCGGGTTTTCTAATTGGATCTTGTTTAATTTATTTGTATGCGCTTTTATGACTAACGTCGTATTCTATATTCCGATTTCCAATTTTATCAATACATAAGAACAAGTTAGTTTAGGTTGGAATTCACGTTTGAAAAAACGGAGATCAACATTTTGCCGACTTCCTTTTTAATTCTTCTTCGACGTGCTTCATCAAGATGCAGAAGGTATGATTAAATTTTACAAAGTTCTACTTAGCTTATTAATTTATCATTATAAATTTCATTTTTCAATGTGTTATATATGCATTATAGAAACCTAAGCAGCAAATTCACTCTGTGCAAGTCTTTGGTCGGAAAGTAAGTTTAAAAATATATATTTTTAGGTTATGTGTTCGCGTGTCAATGTGATCAAGCTTATAAATTTTATTGTTTAATTTTATATTTTCCTAGAAAAGTGCGACAGCCGTTGCTTATTGCAAAAGAGGCCGTGGAATCTTACGGGTAAATGGACGTCCATTGGAGTTGGTGGAACCAAGAGTTCTGCAATATAAACTTCAAGAACCAATTCTACTTCTTGGAAAGGTTTCTTTATGCACAATTAAAATTATAATAAAAATAATTTTTAATTTTATAATAAAATTTTCGAATAATAAATATAAAATTAATGTAATAGACAAAAAATTTAATATTAAACCTTTTTTTATAATTGAGTGTTTTTATTATTCTTTATATATTTTAAACAAATTATATATTTTTTTAGGAGAAGTTTTCAGAAGTAGACATCAGAGTTAGAGTAAATGGTGGAGGACATGTTGCTCAAATTTATGCTATAAGACAAGCTATTTCAAAGGCTCTTGTGGCTTATTATCAGAAATGTAAACATTTAAAAATTATAAATAAAATATGAGATTATGTTTGTATTTTATATATTTTGATGAAAAATTAATTTAAAATTTATATAAAATATAGGCAGAATTCTAAATTTGAATAAAATATTTTAAATATGATCTAAAATTGAAATAATTAACATAAAAATAAAATTTTAGATGTTGATGAAGCCAGTAAAAAAGAGGTTAAGGACATTCTTATACAATATGATCGAACACTATTGGTTGCTGATCCTAGAAGATGTGAACCAAAGAAATTTGGTGGTCCAGGAGCACGTGCTCGATATCAAAAGTCTTATCGTTAAATATGAACATTTATATTTCATTTTCAACTTTATAGAATAAAAAATATTTTAAACAATAACTTTTTTGTTATTTAAAATCTCAATGCCTTGACTTTTTTTATAAATTGTAATATTTTAATAAAGTATATTTAAAATTTTTTTTAAATCAAACACGCAATTCTGCATTGCTAATATTTTATGAAAGAGAGGGGAGGGGTCACGTGTACATAAGTTACAAACATCGATTAAATTGTCTTCAAATAAACCAAAATAGCATAGATATATTAAAATTATATATATAAATAAAATAATTTACAATTATAAAAATGAAAACACGATTTAACACTTATGATTTAGTATGTTCTATTACTGAGCTTCAAAAGTGAGTATTAATCAAATATTTACACGTACATATTATCTTGAAGGTTAACTGTGCTAATAAATTAATTTGTTGTAAACCAATAATAACAATTAATTATAGGCTTGTTGGTATGCGTGTAAATCAAATTTATGATGTAGATCGTAAAACATATCTAATCCGTTTTCAACGTAGTGAAGAAAAATGTATTTTATTATTAGAATCAGGTAATCGTATACACACAACAGCTTTTGAATGGCCTAAAAATGTAGCTCCCTCAGGATTTTCAATGAAGGTATTTTTAATAAGTTTATATATTTTTACAAATAGTGTAATTTATAATTTGTACAATTGTTTAAAATTTTAATTTTTAGATGAGAAAACATTTAAAAAATAAGCGCCTTGAAAGTTTGAAACAAATTGGCGTTGATAGAATAATAGATCTTCAATTTGGAAGTAGTCAAGCTGCTTATCATATTATATTAGAATTGTATGATCGCGGTAATATAGTACTCACTGATCATGAAATGACAATACTTAACATTTTGAGACCTCATACAGATGGAGAAAAAATTAGGTATTTTTATATAGTAACACTGAAAAATTATTTTAAATTGTTATTAAATTCCAAATAATTTTTTTTAATTTTAAAATAATTAGAAAAAATATTTATTTTAAATATTTTTAAAATTATTTTTTCTATTCAAAATTTTATTAATACATTTATATATAATTATCCCAATAAAACTTTATTCTTACATTTATATTTTTAAATTAATAGATCAACATATTTTTTCTTAAATTTAGATTAGCTGTTAATCAAAAGTATCCAGTCTTTAGAGCACATACAAAAATAATACCTACTATAGAAGAACTACATGATGTTATCAAAAAAGCAAAACAAGGAGAAAATTTGAAAAAAATATTAAATCCTCATTTAGAAGTAGGAGCAGCTATTATTAATCATGTTCTTTTACAAAGTAATTTTCCATTAGGTTGTAAATTAAACAAAGATTTCAATGTAGAAAAAGATGTAGATAAATTGTATATAGCTTTATTGAAAGCAGAAAAAATGTTTGAAAGTGCAAAAAAAGATATATCAAAAGGATACATTGTGCAACAGAAAGAAAATAAACCTGTACATGATGGTAATGAAGAGTTTTTATACACCAATATAGAGTTTCATCCTTTTTTATTTGAACAATGTAAAAATCAACCTTATAAAGAATACGAATCATTTGATAAAGCAGTTGATGAGTATTTTTCTGTAATGGAAAGTCAAAAATTAGATTTAAAAGTTATACAGCAAGAACGAGAAGCACTTAAAAAATTAGAAAATGTAAAAAAGGATCATAATCAAAGATTGATTAGTTTAGGAAAAACTCAAGAAATAGATAAACAAAGAGCTGAGTTAATTACACGAAATCAACAATTAGTAGATAATGCAATTTTAGTAATTCAAAGTGCTTTGGCAAGTCAAATGTCTTGGGAAGACATAAATAATATTGTCAAAGAAGCACAAGCTAAAAATGATTCTGTGGCATGTATTATTAAAGAATTAAAATTAAATAAAAACCATATTTCATTATTATTAAGTGATCCTTATGAAGACAGTGATGATGAGTCAGAATTAAAACCAATGACTGTAGATATTGATTTAGCTTATTCTGCATTTGCTAATGCAACAAAATATTATGATCAAAAGCGTTCAGCTGCTAAAAAACAACAAAAAACAATTGAATCTCAGGGAAAAGCATTAAAATCTGCAGAGAAAAAAACGAAACAGGCCTTAAAAGAAGTTCAAGCAATTCATACTATAAATAAAGCAAGAAAAGTTTATTGGTTTGAAAAATTTTATTGGTTTATTACTTCTGAAAATTATTTGGGTATATTTGATTTTTATTAAACTTTATTGAAAATTAGAATTGAATAAAAAATTTATATTAACTATCTTTATAGTCATCGGAGGGAGGGATCAACAACAAAATGAACTAGTAGTAAAAAGATATCTAAGAAGTGGTGATATTTATGTCCATGCAGACTTAAGTGGTGCAAGTTCAGTCATTATCAAAAACCCTGATGGAGGTCCTGTACCTCCAAAATCTTTAGCTGAAGCTGGAACTATGGCTGTTGCATATAGGTATATTCATAAATAATTTTTTATTCAAGATATAATCAATTGAAAAATAATTTTCTTTATATAATTTAAAAAAACTTTTTTAAAAATAATATAAATTCTTAATTCTATATTGAGTTTATTAAGTATCTTATTTATTTTTCATAAAGTGCTCCATTATTATGATAATAATATTTATATATTTTTGTTACAATGAAATTAATGAGTAAATTATAAATATATTATATTTAAAATTTTAAATATTGTTTCTTCCATTAGTATTGCATGGGAAGCAAAAGTGATAGCTGGAGCATATTGGGTAAATAGTGATCAAGTTTCCAAAACTGCTCCAACTGGAGAATACCTTACAACAGGATCCTTTATGATTCGTGGTAAAAAGAATTATTTACCTCCTTGTCAGTTAATAATGGGATTAGGATTCTTATTTCGTCTAGAAGATGGTTCAATTGAAAGACATAAAAATGAAAGACGAGTTCGAACTATTGAAGAAGGTGACGATTTAGATCACATTGTAGAATCATACAATGAAATTGAATTAGAAGATGCAATTGATGACGGTAAAAATATTTATTTTTAAAATAAAATTTTAATATATACTAAATTTTATAATTTACAATTAAAAAGATAACATATTTGTTTATAAAGATAAAGAAAGTATAGATAATTTGCAAACTATCAGTGAAGAAATAACAACAGAATTCAAAAAAGAATCTGTAACAGAAGATGAAGAAAAAATTAATCAAGAGGAAAATAAGCCTCTTTTTCCTGATACTCAATTAAAATTAGATCTATCAGGACCAAAGTAAATTATATAATATAAATAATTGAAAATATGCTTTATCAATTTTATGTACTAATATTTTTATTTTAGAGTTAAATTTCGCATTGATGATGCAAAGTCATATACAACAGTAGAATCAAATATTGATACAGTACATTTAGGTAACAATGAACCTATTTCACTTAGAAATGAACAAAATAAAAAAATTACCACAAATATAAAGCATATTTTACAATCTGAGAAGGATTTATCAAAAAGTTCTAATGTACAAACAAAGCAATGTCCAGCAGCTTTAAAACGAGGCCAAAGAGGAAAACTTAAGAAAATTAAAGAAAAATACAAAGATCAAGATGAAGAAGATAAAAAATTGTTAATGGCAATTTTCCAAGTATGTATTACAATAATTTTATTTATTGAAAATATTAAAGCAATTTATAATTTTATTAGTCTGCAGGAAATCCTAATGAAAATAAACGAAAAATGAAAAGCAAGGATCCATCTGGTCCAAAACAACAAGGAAAAAAGAAAAATGCACTTCCAAAAGTAAATTCATCAGAACAAAATGTTCATATACTAGAATATATAGATGATGAAGATACAACTACAGTATACAAAGTTGATATGTTAGATCAGTTAACTGGTAAACCGCAACTAGAAGATGAATTACTATTTTCAATACCAATTGTTGCTCCTTATAGTACATTGCAAAATTATAAGTTTGTATTAATTATTAAAATTTTAATTTATTAAAACTTTATAAATATTTGAATAAAAATCAATATATTTTAGATTTAAAGTAAAATTAACTCCTGGAACTGGTAAAAGAGGAAAAGCTGCAAAGACTGCAGTAGCTGTTTTTTTAAAGGATAAATCTATAACTTCTAGAGAAAAAGATCTACTAAAATCAGTTAAAGATGAAAATATTGCTAGAAATATTCCTGGAAAAGTTAAAATTAGTGCTCCACAAATACAAAAATTAAGAAATAAATAACAATTTTTAATATTATATTTAATGTTATATTATATTTAATAACTTTTTAATATTATATTTAATGTTGAATAAAGTATTGAGTACAAATGTAAAAAATTTTTATGTATATAAGTACAACTATATCTTATATAAGCATATAAGTAATGTTAAATATTTATTACAAAAATATATATTAAAATAAGGTTTATTATCTACAAAATAAATAGTCTTGTGTAGTGTTTAAAAAATTTTATTATAAAAAAGCATCGTATTTTATGCTTAAGTTGATTCAATACTGCTCAACAGTCATAACATATCTAAATAATGCTTAATGTTTTTAATAATAATTTTCATAGACTAATTGCGATAAATGATTTCGCAATCTTAATAAGTAAAGTGTATTTTACTTTTTTAAAAAAATTAATTAGTTTAATCAAGACTTTCTTCAAAAATATCTTTTTCACTATCATAATCTGATTTATTTAATTGTTTTGAAGTTTCTTCTTTTTTTCTTTGCTTCAATGTTGTTTTAAGTCCCGGTCGAGATTTTGTTCCTTTTATCATTACCTAAATACATATAAATTTTTTTTAATTCATATTTTAATGATCAAGTAAATTACATAATTGATTTAAAAAAAATTATACTTCTTACTTCAGGTTCAGAATCGGTTATAGACGTATCGACTCGTTTTGTCGGTTTTTTTCGACTTTTTTTAGAAATTGGTTGTGTTGGTGTTTCACCATTTGATACAAGAGTTCTAGTTTTTCTTTTTTTAATTTGTATTTCATATTCGGCATCACCATCAATACTTTCTAATAATTGTTTTCTAATATCTTTTCCACTCATACACTTTTCATCCAAAACTATTGAATCAATACTACTATTGAGAGAGATACTTACTGGTGATAAATTTCGTTTACCTTGTGAATTTTTACTAACTAAAGTAGTTTTTAATTTTTTAGAGGAATTTTTGTTCTCAATAAAACTTGTTTTTATTTTCTTTGGTGTTGATGGTGATTTGTCAGTCTTTTTAATAGAAAATTCTAATTTACCATTTGGTGTATGATTCAGTTTTTGTAAACCTTTTATAAGTATATCTCTAAATTTATTATAATTTGGTATTTCATTAAACTTCATAGAAGCTAATAGTGACATAAATTGACAAATTGGCGTTGGAGGTTCTGATGTAAAACATTCTTTTAAAAATTTTTGTACATTATTGAATGCTTTCTCTTTTTGTTGTTGAATAACAGAAAGATCTTTTAAATTTTTTTCCCATGGTAAGTAGTTACACAACCATTGAATCATATTATAAAGTAATATTTCGAAATCTCCTCTCATAGTTGGTACTAAAAAAAAAAAATTTCAATTTGAATTTTTTGCAGAATACAGTATTATTGTTTTATAACAGATATTTTACCTCCCATGTGAGCATCTCTGCTAGTATATTCTATAGTACCATTATGAGCTTTTTTTGGATCTAATTTATATTCATCTTTCGTAGTAAAATGTGATGCTAAGCCAAAGTCAACTAAAAAAACATGGTTTTGTGTTTTTAAATCAAGTAATAAGTTTGCTCCTTTTATATCAGCATGCACGTAAGTTCTGCCATGGATATATTCTAATACATTAATCTAAAAATAACATGATATAATTATATTATCATTTATAAATTATAATTATTATATTGTTAAATATATTACAATTTGCCAAGCCACTTTATACACTGTATGTTCTGGAAATTTTCTATCATTATCCAAAAACAATTTCCACATATCTATTCCATAACGTTCCATAACAATAAATCGATATTTTTCACCATTACATTCATGACTACCAGAACCAAGGAAAGGTGGCATTCCAAGATTTTGAAGTTTTTTTTCTTTTTTCCAATTATTGACTACAATAGAAAAATATTAAAATTTTTATTTTATGAAAAATTGTATTATCATATATTAAATGTATATAATATTAACTATCATTTGGACTTGCATTTCGCATATAAAAATGCATTTCAACAAATAAAGGACCATTTCCATGTGGTTCCTAAAAAAAGAAAAATTAAGGTTTTACTTTGTAATAAAAAATAAACTGAATGAAATAAAATAAAAATTTACCAACAATTTTAATTACTGCAGGATATTGAGATGGTTTTTTATCAATATATGGTGCAGCTAAATATAAAATAAAACAATTAGTTTAAAATTTTTATTTCATTAAGCAAAAATATTAATATAATTACCAGCATAAATTTCTCCAAAGCCACCAACACCAATTGATGAACCAATAATCCAACGCTGTTTCTTTAAATCAGTAACTATTTCCCCATTTGGAATAGGATCTGGCAATTTATATCCGTTAGCTCCTTTTTTTCGAGGTACTTTTTTAACCAACACTTTTGGCATTTTTGAGGTTATTAAAATAATTTATAATTTATATTTACAAAGTTTTTAGCCGTTTTATAAATGATATTGGCTCAATAGAAAAACAATACAAAAGATATTTTCTATCAGTTATCACTATTAACTAATAAATACAGCGTAATAAAAAAATTCATAACATTAAAATACAAATTAACAAAAATAAAGAAAAAAGTGGAAAACCGCTCTGTATCTCTTCCGAGATTCAGAAACGATTTTAAACTATTAGAAAATGACAACGTAATGAAGCTTTAGTTTCTAATGACAGAATTACCGAGCTCCAGTTTTTGACGGTTATTCTTTGTATATGACAAATGCGCGCCTTGCCATTCCCAAATTACTTACTCAATCAGACACACGCACACAAACGTATGAGACCAAACCAGCAGCTGTTATTTAATGTATTTCATGTTGAATGATGATGGCATAAAATTATGAATTTTTTACAAATTTTATTTCATACTGTATAATTAATAAAATTGATAAGTGATAAACTTTTAATACGAATAAACTTTGTTCAAAAAAGTTTATTGATTACAAAACAAATTAAACTACTTGTCAGAGATCATAACTCTCTGAAATTGTGTGAAAAATATATATGAAACGGAATATCGTAACTGATCAAACTTCACAACTGTTTCATTCGTAACTAATATTTAAAAGAGCGCACGCGCTCAAAACTGTTTGTAGCGCTATTTAGCCGCATCAGAATAAAGAAAATTTGTCATAAAACTGTTCATAATTTTTTTAAACATTTTTAAAAACATTGAAGATAGCCGTGTCGTTGAGGAAATACTTAGTGAATGATTTGAATGATGTTTTCAATGAACCATGTAGTGATATTATACGACAATATACTGTGCAATACTCGACGAGATTCTCTTGTTTGTTCATTTTGCATTTTTTAATAAAAACCACAGTACTAGAGATGCTGGGTTCAATAATTTCTGAAACAAGCAACATTAAAGATACTTCAGATTCAATAATCAATGTTAATGATGCCTCAGAAAGTGATTCTGAGCAGAATATATGTAATGGAGTTACTACTCCTCAGCAATCTACTTCAGAGCTCAAACATATTGACAATTCTATATTCAATACTATTTCAAAAATAGTTAATCCTACAGCTAAGGTTAAATATTATTTTTATATTTTGTCTTAAACTACTATTTAAAAGTTATGTGTAATTTTTAGGTACCAGAGATACAAGATTTTAAAATTGTTAAGCCTATAAGTAGAGGAGCATTTGGTAAAGTTTTTCTAGGTTATAAGAAAACTAATCCTGATCAAATATATGCCATTAAAGTAATGAAAAAAAATGAAATGATTCACAAAAATATGGCATCTCAGGTAGTAATTGAAAGAAATGCACTTGCACTTGTCAGAAGTCCTTACTGCGTACAACTCTTTTATTCCCTTCAATCTATCACTAGTATTTACTTAGTCATGGAATACATGGTTGGAGGTGATTTAAAAAGTTTGTTAGGAGCATATGGTTATATGGAAGAATCAATGGCAGCTTTTTATACAGCTGAAGTTTCCTTAGCATTAGAATATCTTCATTCACATGGTATTGTACATCGAGATCTCAAACCAGATAACATGCTACTTTCTAAAGAAGGACATGTTAAACTAACAGATTTTGGTTTGAGTAAAATATCAACTTTACATCGTGATCTTGAGATTTCAGACTTAGTTAACTGTACTCCTAGTTTATGTGCAAGAACTCCAGGACAACTACTTTCCCTAACATCTCATTTAACATTTGACTCTGGAGTTAAGTCAACAATAAGTGGAGATTCAAATATTTTAAACTCTAGCGAAAGAAGTAATCCTGCCATAGACTTATTACCTGAACTTCAATTGAGAGCTAACTGTCAAACAAATAATTCTTCTAATTCCATTCTTTCATCAAGTGTTCCCTCTGGAGATTATTCTCGTGTATCTGGTATAACACCTTTTCAATCTGCTGAAGACATACGAGTCTCTGCATTTTCTAATGAAAGTTCAACAGCTAGTAGTTATCATACATGTGAGGCTTCAACTTCAACAACTTCTTCAGAAACATCTGCTAAAACTGAAAATTGTAATAACGTTGAGGAAGAAGATGAGTCTACTCTTGAAGCTGAACAGTCACAACAATCACAACAACCTCTGCCTCATCATACAAGTCCACTAAGCACTTGCAAAAATACCTTGGCCCGAGGTACTAAGCGAAAAAGAAGGAATCAATTAATGCAGAGCACAGGTTTAACGCGTGAAATTTATTTGCTGGGAATCGATGGGGATTTAACTCCAAAGAGGAAAAACTGTGGCCAAATATACTGTACAAGTCCACCAGCTGTTTTATATAATCACAAGGATCAAGAAGCAAATAGTACAATGAAAACTGAGGAAGGTAATGGATCTGTAAGAGTAGCTTTTAGCACACCTGTTTCTTCAACAAAGCAAAGACTTCGCAATGATGAAACTGTGTTTAAAAAGGAAGAGGAAAAAACATTGCTTGTTAAGACGACAAGATTTGATTTACCACCGACTAATAATGCCAATATGACATTGGATAACCCAAACGAAGATTTGAATGGAGAACATCATGTTCAGCACAGATCGCCACAGGATATTTCGCCTATAAAAACACCTGCTTCATCGGGAAATAATTTTACACCATACAGAACTCCCAAATCTGTGAGAAGAGGCACGCAAGGTGGCATTAATCGTTCGGATGATAGAATTCTTGGCACTCCGGATTATTTAGCACCAGAATTACTTCTACGACAAGGTTAATTATAAATTATTTTACGATGTAAGAGTATTATAGTAATATAAATAATAGTGTATATACTAATTACATGAATATTTAAAGTCAAATTTTTTTCAATAAAACATAATATTTATTCAGTGTAACATGCATTTTAATTTAAATTATATAATTGGATCTATCATTCCGCTTTAAGCTGATAATTTAAACCATATATGAAATGATTGAAGTAAATAAGTAATAATTGATAATTTAATTTAACTTACAAATTATTAATTAATCATAGAAGTAATTTGGGTGGCTCAATGTTTATTTGAAATACTCGTTTATTAATTTAAGCTTTTAAAAAAATCGACCGAGCTTAATTGATTTGAATTACATTAAATTGAATTGAAAAAACGTACAAATCGAATCGTTATACATTTGTAAATTCATGTATCCTTTTATATTCTTGATTTGTTTTTTAATTATTCTTCTTCCAAATGATTTTTTTTTAAACTATATGTTATAATTTTGAATATTGAATGTCAATATTTATAATTTGAGGATCCATATTATTCAGATTGTACTTATTAATGTATCTTGAATTGGTCAAAGTGTTTAGTATTTCAGTAAAATTATAAAAATTAAATGAAATAAAGTTTTTCACAAAATTTTTATTCTTTTTTACGTTTTTTTTTTTTATTTTTAAATATTATAAAATATTACATAATCAAGGAAACTGAAATTATAACAAATTATAATTTGAAGGGTTTTGTTTCTAAAAAAATCTTTTTTTATTATTTCTTGAAAATTCTTATTAATATTCAATAATTTTAAATATTTTATTGACAAAATTATAAATACAAAATTAATTCTATTATTTTAATAATTTGAAATAGCTGTTTTTAAATTATTTTAAATTTTTTAAATACTGCTTAATGTGAAGTATAATATAAAAGTATAAATTTTTAATTTAAATAAAAGTTGGGTGAAAAATGTATTAAAAAATACTTTAAAATAGAGTGAATATTAATAATTTTATTTATAAAACCTATTAATTGAAAATTATTAAAAATTGTATACTTTCATACACAACGAACGCTTGTTTTAATTAAATAAATTTGTTATGAAACTGAGCGTATGCATTAAATAGTATATATTTTTCATCATTGATCGATGAATGCATATGTATTGAATAAAATTTATTGTTACAAAACTACAATACTAATATATCCTTAAAAAAAATGATAATTATTATTTAAATAAAACAAAACTATTAATTTTAAGCAAGACCATTTGATTAGTATTATAATAATAAAACGGAATCATTCTGAGACTAATGTAGAACAACTGCTGCATCCGAAATAATTTTTTATTTTTTTTATAAAGTTTTTTCTCATTTTCGCGCGCACAATGAGAATATATATCCTATTACTATGCAATACTTAATTCTAAATAGAGTGATTGAAACTGTCTCTTAATATTTATAATTTCAATACCCTCTCATAAAAGACCTTTTGCTTGCTATTAAAATGGAAAAAGTTAATTGTAATTAATTGAATCATTTTTCTCAGTTTCTCAAGTAAACTGATACATATAAAAGAAAGAAAGAAAGAAAGAGAGAGAGAGAGAGAGAGAGAGAGAGAGAGAGAGAGAAATAAAAATTTAGGGATAAGATTGTAGAAATAAAATATTAATTAATATTTAATTCAGAAAGAAATGAATGGCTAATTCGGATCAATAATATTCATTTTTTTTATTATTATTTTAATATAAAAATATAAAATATTTTTTCCATATCTTGTTCCTTTATTCTCTCCTCTTATAATCATATTCTAAATAAATAAAAAGATATTTTGAAATATGATGATGAGCACTTTCCATTTTTATTTGATAAAGGATAGTTTTTTCTCTAGTAAAATACGGTTTGAATAAAACAAAAATTGTATTCTTAATTATTTTGTTACATTCAAAACTTTGGCGTTATGAATATCGCATCGTAGAATATCTACGTATTCCTGCGTTATTATATTTGGCTTGATGAGAATAAGGGATTCTCTGTTGAAACCTGGGCAAAATAATTAAGAATACAACTTTTGATTTATTCGACCCGCACCACACTGAATTAAAACTATTCTTTAATAAAAAATTAAAAAATATTGTTTGTGTCTTTAACGATATATATAGACAAACTTGTTTTCAATATATTTTATTGTTAGTTACAAACATGTACATAATAAGAAAAAATTTAAAAAAAAATTACTTTACTCATTTTAGTCAGTATGGTATGTTTGGCTTTAACTTAAAAATTGAGTAATAATGTAATGAATGTAAATCTTATATTAAATATATAATTAATAATTAGGTCATGGATCGGCAGTGGACTGGTGGGCACTTGGTGTCTGTTTGTTCGAGTTCTGTACAGGGGTGCCACCATTCAATGATGAAACTCCCCAAGCTGTTTTTAAAAACATTCTTGCACGAGATATACCCTGGCCCGAGGGTGAAGAAAGTCTCTCGGCAAAAGCCTCCGAAACTATCGATGCTTTGCTTACGCTTGATCAAAGTGCACGTCCTACTGCCAAAGAAGTGCGCACAATGAATCTTTTTCAGCACTTTCCTTGGGATGAACCACAAAGGGCCATGCCGCCCTTCGTTCCCCAACCAGACGACAATTATGATACATGCTACTTTCAAGGTATGCTAATATTTAATTTTTTCCTCTTTGAAGGGAATCATGTAAAATCATATGAATACATCATAAGGATAAATATACCTTAGCTCTTGAATAGATTTTTGTATAAATTTTTTTAACTCAATAATTAAACATATAATATAAATAGGTATGAACTACGGCTTTTTTCTAAAATTCACATCTATTAGTTAAAGTTATCCAATTTGGTACTTTTAAAAAATTGAAAATTGTTTTTTTTTTTTTTTATACCATAAATTAGAATTATTTTGGTATATAAAATTACAAATTCAGCTTGCAAAAAACAAGCGTTCCTTTATCTAAACTAAGTAATAGAGCGCTATTTAGGTCATGAAAAAAGCAACTAGTGATTTATATCAAAATTCGTAAAAAATTAGTAGATTTTTAGTTTCTAAAATATTCAGAGATTTTTTTATTAGCAATACGAACGAAGAAACGTATTTTTTTTACATTTTTTATTATAAAATGAATATTGAAGTTATATAAATTAGTTAATAAAACGAATAATGTTATCTCTATATAAAAAGTATTTTTATTAAAATGAAATTCAAGATTAGATTATAATATAAATGTTATTACATTGTAAGTGATATTTTTCGATTCAACAACCGATCGTTTACGCTGCTCAACTAAAACTAAAAATAATTGATACCTTGATAAAGGGCCACACTTGTTTTTAAATTAAAAAGGGGATAATTTTGTGGAAATTCAACCGTTAATTGTTTGTTAATCTAAAAAATTTCCAATTATATTTTGGATTCTACGCCAAAATTCAATAATGAAAATTCATAATTTTGACATTATAGTATCAATGGACGATTTTTAGATAATAAAATTGTAAAGGAAATTTATTTTTATATAAACCGATCGGGAAATTAGAAGTTGAGAAATTTTTCAAAAACACTAAAATTTTGAAATTAATTAAAACATTTGTAACGTTTAAATTTGTTAACATTTAGGACATTAGTTTTGGAAAATTAAAGTGATTAACCTGTATTTTATTTATACAAAATTACAGCTTTAACGGATTATTAGTTTTTAAGTAATATTAATATTAATTAAATTATACGAAAATTTATGAAGTTATTTCCAGTTTATCTTACCGGACAATTTTAAGTTCTTCGATGATTTTAAAAAAATACTAATGTTGTACATAAAATCCTATGTTTTACATTTTATAAAAATCGGTTAGATTATCTAAAAAATGTGGATATAAATTACGAAAAATGGCTAAGCCTCCAAGGAGTAGGGAAAGTAAGAATCGAGAAATTGTAATATATAGTAATAGAAATGAAATCCGCCCTACCTAACTCCTCGTCTATTGTTCTCCTCACTCATCATCGAATTGTGTTCGTTTGGTCTTTTTTGATCATATTTATACACATTTTTTAGATAATCTAAACGATTTTTACAAAATGTATGATACATAATTTATTGGCCAACAATTACAATTTTTAAAACCGTTGAAAAAACTAAAATTGTCCGTATTATGTCTCAAAATTTTTCATAAATTACAAAATAAAAATTTATAATTATATTGTCAACATCACAAATGTATCTCGTATAAGATAATTTTTAAATGCCCGATTACTTTCCAATCGCTACAGTGGAAGTAAATAAGAATAATGCATAGATATCAAACATAACCACATTATAATATGAAATCCGAAACTTCGGGTCCTGTCAAGCCATGATAATTGATAAAATTCTCCATACACTAATAATGAAGAGTATTAATTAAAAGGAAACCATCTCCTTATCCCGAGTCATCATTAAGGGTGTTATGGTGGGAGTAAAACTAAAAGGCTATAAAAGACAAGCAAAAGAGAGTGAGCTTTTGCTTTTGGTTCTTTTGAAAATCGTCTGAAATAATTATTGCACTAAATACTTTCGAAATTCGCAGTTGTATCAATTCTAATTTCTTCACTACAAATATTCATTCAAATCACAACCGTGATATTCAAATCCAAATATTTTTGAGTAATGACAGCACACTGCTAACTGAAATTTTATATCTAAATTGGTCTTTCGAACATTCGAAACTCTAAAGGTCATTTCATTGGCAAAACAGCTCAAAATCTATATTTAAGTAAAATCATAACTCTTCTAATCGATATTTTTAAGATAGCGTTCGCCTTAAATTTTTATGATTTTATTATTTATTCTTACTTGTCTCGGTTAAAAAATAATTAAATTGTTGAATTTAAGTTGTAAACTTTTATTAATTTTAAAATATTAACGAACAAAAGCAACTTTTACATTAATCTTTAAGTGATATTTAATTTATATTCTTGAGACATACAGTCTGGTAAAATAAACTGGAAATAACTTTGTAAATTTTCATGTAATTTAATTAACATCAATATTACTCAAAAACTAATAATCTGATCAAGCTAAAATTTTGTTCAAATGAAGTGCATATTCTTCCTCACCTTAATTTTTCAAAACTAAAGTTCTAAATGTTAAAAAATAAAAAAGTTACCAATTTTTTAATTAATTTCAAAATTTTCCGGTTTTTGGATAATTTCTTCACTTCTAAGTTTTCTATCGGTTTTTATAAAAATAAATTTTCTTTACAATTTTATTAACTGCAAATCGTCCATTGATACTATAGTGTTAAGATTATGAATTTTTATTTTATAGCAAAAAAAAGTTTAAAAAATCCATTTTTTCATTAGAATTGTTAATAAAAAAAACCCTGAATATCATAAGTGGCATTTTAGAAAATAAGAATCTATTGATTTTTTTTTCGAATTTTTATATATATCACTAGCTGCTTTTTTCATGACTTTAAAAGTGCTCTATTGCTTGGTTAATATCAAACATGGCCACTTATTTTAAGACCACGTAATTTTCTACATATTAATTATTTTAAAATATCTCTGCACCGAATAAATAGAATTTTATTAATTTTAAAGTGAAAATTTTTTTTCTTTGAATAATCTATAAATTTTTGCAGTGACAAGCGTTGTGCATTTTTTAAAATTTGATCTTCGCAATACAGCCTTTATTTTGAAATTGGAAAAGTTTTTTTATTTGACAGTTTGTAAACAAAGTAAATAGATGATAGTTACGTATATTTTTAAAATAAAAAAAATTTGTTTAATTAATTTTTTTTCTCGATGTCCCATAAAATTGATTATGTTTAGAGTGTTCTAGTCTAAAAAAATAAGTCTTTTAATACACGGAGAATCACTTAATACAAACTATTTATCCGCTTCCTTTTTTTTATCATATAAATCAGTATTATTGTATATTTACGAATGTTGATTACTTTCATTTAAAATTAAATAATTATTTGTTTATAATAATAATTTATAATATTATATTTAAATTATTATAGAACTGAATGTAATAAATGCTTAAAAAATTTTTTGTGAAACCTATTCATTTAATAAATTTAAAACTTCTCATTGCTACATTCTACCATATGTAGAGTGGAACAGTAAATAATTAGAATTAAAATGTATACGTGTATTTATAATTTACTTCGAAAATCATCTAAAAAAAAGTTTTGTAGATTAAAACGTTGCAGATCATCAAAAATTAATAAAATATAAATATTTACATTTTATATAAAGTTTTTTAACTAGGAATTTACAAAGATAAATAAAAATCATTAAAACTTAAGCAATACTTTTTGTATAAAATAAAACTATATGTTATAATTTAAAGTCATTTATTTAAAAATAACATGTAAAGTTTTCGTAATTTTTTTCAACTTTAAAAATTTAACTTATATTTCATAATGAACTAACTTTCTTTGTTGTGTTGCTTGTTACATAAATTTATCAGTTTAATTTTTTATAGGCATCTAAATTATCAATTTCTTCAAATCCGAATATTCTAGCAGATTAAAAGACAAAACATACAGATTCATAATTTATTCTCATTATTAAAAAAATAAGAATTATTTTATTCAAAGTAGGAAGAATATGAATTACAATTATTTATTCACTTAAATGTTAAGAAAGCTATTATGAATTCATATCTTAATATACATTTTAAATACAACACTTTTATAGGTATTTTATGCATTACAAAATGACATTTAAAAAGTATTTGCAATAGCTGTACGTATCATAACCTACCCAATTAAAATTAAACACAAACAAATATAGTTTACGTGGATGAACACTGTTTCATTCATTTTCCATTAATTTTCATTTTTTTGAAAATTTTATATACTTTATTCTTATGTCAAAAATATTTTTTAGGGTGTGGGTAAAAAATGCGCTTACAGCTTATTGGTTATAACACCGACATTTCGACGATGTGATTTATCATCCTCGTCAAAGCCTTTATTAAAATTTACTATTTTTCAAAGATTTTTACAATAAATATGCGAACAGTTTTAAAAAGTATGGCATACATACAGTGCCTATTATCAACAATAAACTTGACTCAATAATGAAATGTAACAAAAATTTAAGTGATAAATGGAATATGGAATGCAGCAATAATGTTGTTTGCATAGCTGTTCTGCTATTTACATTGGTTAGACAAAGCACACTCTAATTATTAGAATTAAGGCACACCAGAAATGTAAAAACAGTTCCTCGATTATTTTATCACATGCACAAGAGTGCAACCATAAAATAGATCGGGGAAATATATCAATTCAAGACAAAGAAAGTAATTATAAGAGGTAGTTAATATTGAAAATGCTTCATATAATAACAAATAATAATACGTTAAATAGACAAAAGGACACACAAAATTTAAATCAATAATACAATCATCTGTTATACTTGATGACGTATAAGAACTTCACCTCTATGAAACGTGTAAAAACCTGATGTAACATAGAGCTGACAGATAATATAAAGTTTTTGACTCCGCATGGTCAATGTGCGTTAGAATAAATAATTCCATATACATTAAATTATTTATATATTTAAAAATTATAAATTTATACCTTATTATATTATTATAATATAATTAAAAAATAAGTACTAATTAATCGATTTTTAATAAAGAGCTTGACAAAAAGGATAAACCACATCATTCAAACGTCGGCGTCACAACCAATAAATTGCAATCTCATTTATTACTCACACCCAAAAACGATATTTTTGGCATATCAATAAATATGGAGGATATTTTTCTAAATAATTTATTTATATCCTTTACAATTAATTTTGTTTATATTCATTAAAATACATTACAACTTTCACGCAATAATGTCTTTGTAAAGTTAATTTAGTATTAACATAGTAATAATAAAAATAAATATAATTCAGAATGTGTTTCTTTTAAATAATATAAATTTTAATATAATGAATTGTTCAAAGAAGGCTTTGACAAAACCAAGTAAACTTTTCGTTGAAACGTTGATGTAAACTACAATTTTTGTTTTTAAATATATCTACATATCCTTATAAGGATTAATAATCTCATATCATTAATAAAAATGAAGAGCGATTTTTTTAACAATAAATATTTTTAATTTTTATACATACTTTAATATAACATTTTTTGTTTTCAGTTTTTATTTTTCAAAATTTTTTATTTTTTTTAATATTACTGCTTATATTCTTTTTTTATTTTTTTAAATTAGTTCAATTTACGTATTTAGGATATAAATTAAATTTGAATAGACACTTTTTTCTTTTATTAACTATTTTTTATTTTCTCACTTTTTTCTAAAAGCTTTAGTTTTTTAATCTCTTTTTAAAAAGTATTTATTTACTTATTTTATGAGAAACATTTTATTAATAAATAAATTCAACACAATATTTTTATAACTAAATAATCTTTTTCAAAAATATAATTTTTTTTTAGATTAATTATTCATAGATATGAATATATTGTTAGGTCCGAAACGAAATTTAAATAAAAAAAAAACTAATTTAAAAAAAAAAAGAACAGCGCGGAAAATATATGTTTTTCCTCCCTTTTAAGCCTACACTTGAGTGCACTAGCTTCTAGGATGAAGGAGCAATCCGGTCAAATTGATTACAAAATAATTTAAACAAAGAGACTTCAAGAAACTCAGATTTGATTTTTATAACCCTTTAACTATTCCCTTGTAAATTAGCTTAGAGGTTTGATTATTAAGAGTGGAAAGGAGAATAATAAGGAATAAACACTTCTTAAGAAAATAATAATGTGTGTATTTGTGACTTACTTTAGAATTTGTTTGTGTAAGAACAGGCGACTTCTTCAGGAAGAAAATGCTTGACAGGGTGGCAGGGGCCTTGGAGAGTAGTGGCTTAAAAAATATTAAAAAAAACAACTGCCTGCATGCAAGCATTTTCATCCCCTTATATGCATTTTCAATAGTACAGAGTGTATGGGCAAGGTAGGGATTTTAATAGCTTTTCTAGGAAAAGTCACAATGGTTTTTCCTATTTTCTTTAATAAAACAAGAGTTAATTAATTAATCAAGTTTTCATTTAAATAGTTATCTTGCCCATAACTTTGTTTACAATGATAAATTTTGTCGCATCAAAATATCTTAATTTTTAGTGAGTTAAGTAATAAAATACATTTATTTATAATAATTTGAATATTAATGTTAAATTTTAATTGATATAATAGTTAAAATTGTTGATGCCTGATAGTTTACAATTTTAGTTTTGTCATTATTGTATTTATTAAAGATTTGTTATAAATTTATTGACAAAGAAATTTGTCAAATGCCAGTTTTGTGTCAGTTTTTATATAAAATACTCAAACTCTTTCAATTAGTTATTGGTGTTTGTATTTTTAACATTTGTTGAATAAGTTAAATTAATTTTTATAATTATTATTAGTGTTTTTATGTTAAAAGTGTGATTTATATGAGTTTTGAAATTTATTCGCACCTTTTTATTTGGTGAAAACTTGAATAATTGTTTGTGGTACATCATGAAAGGGTTTGATGGGTTGTAAGTAGTTTATTTATTAGCCTTTTCTTTGTTTGTATCTATTTCTTTTGTATTAGTTGGTGCTAACGAATTTCCCTTGGTTAGTTTACTTATAGTTTTTTTTTTACATAGTTTTACTTGGTACCTTTCTTCTGGTCAACTTGTGACTTTTCAACTTGGCACTTTTCAGACTCAAAATTTTCTCAATTAGTGTGAGAGAGACAGGAGATAATATTATTTTCTTTTTTTAAATTTTCTATTTCTTATTATTATACTTAATATTATAATTTTATAAGTATTTGCATGGATTATTATATTTATTCTTAACTATATTTTCTTAAGTTTTGTTAAAAATATCCTTTTTTAATATAACTTCTTTATTTTTATTGTATTTAAAGTGTAAAAGTCTATATTCATGTTTATTAGTGTGTTTAAGTTAATTTTATATTATTTGACCATTGCAAATGATGTGCAATTGACACAGATATATTTTTAACAGGTAGGTTAAGGGCTTAATAATTTTTTTATTAGGGTTTCTTTGTTTTCGGTTATAATTCTTTGTTTGTGGCATATTGGAATGTTTCTGTAGTAAATTCTCTATCTCTTTCTAACCTTGCATTTGCCTTGTGCCTTTTTGTTTTGTTTTTTATACATAGGGTTTAAGCATATCTGTGTACAGGTCAATTTTTGACTTGTGCTGGTGACACTATTTTCATTTCTTTAAAAAGTTTGTATTGGTGGGAAAGAGAGAGAAAATAATATTTTTCTATCCTTAAATTTTAAGAGTACTTATTTGTTTAATATTTAATAATAATTCTTATAATAATAAATTTTTTGTAAATTTTTCATTTTATGTTTTGATATATATATATTATTTACTTATATACTTTATTATTATTGTTGTTTTATTCTAAATTCGTTCGTCTTTGATTAAAAATTAATAATAAAATGCTCGTTCGGCTCCTGCCGTAACAATATAGATACACATTTTTAAATCTTAATAATAACATAATAAAATTTTTCTTGTAAATAAATAATCTTTCTTCAAAATACCTATGGTTTCTTTTTACTAGTAATTTTTTTTATTATAAAATAGAAAACAATTTTATTACAAAATTTCATTTAGAATCCTCTTTCTCTTTATTGTTCTTTTTCAATAAATACGTAAAATTTTAATTTTTTCATATTTTTTTAAATTTAATTTCATTTTATCATTATTCAGTCCTCAATTATTTTTTATACACAAGTGTTATCTTTTTCTAAATTTAATGTAACTCCATAACACTACTGAAAATCTACATTATTATAATAATCGAAATATTTTGCATTTTACATATCAATATTATTTATTTTAAATAATTTTTTTTAATTTAAAAAAAATATTATATATAAATCAATATTCATAAAAAATATATAAGAAATGTATTGCAAATAAAAATAGTATTTTTAACCTATTTAACTAGTTTACTTTCTTATAAATTCTTTTTAAGTTACGGTTAATTTTCATAAGTTATATGTAATCTTCATTATAATTAAATGATTTTAGAGATGTTAAAATTAAAATAAATATATGTTTTATGGTACGAAATGTATTATTAAAAACATATTCAATATTCTAATTATCGATAATGATAAAAATTGTTGCAAAAACATTATTATGGAAGGTGTATAAGATTATATAAAAAAACTATCGATTATACCAATGAAGAAAACAAACGTTATTTTAAAAATTAAAAGTATATAATTAAAAATAATTGAAAATAATAAATTAAAAATATTTTATTGATAAAAATTACATAAAATTAACACATGAATGTTTTGAATACTTATTTATTTAAACATTTTTTTTCTTTTAGCTCGCAATATCTTACAACATCTCAACGTCAGCAGCTGCGATACATGACTTTCGATTTATTGGACATTTAATTTATTTAAAAGAATTTTAGACAAATATACGTTATATAATGCTATTATTATTACTTTTAAATAATAATTATATTCTTATACACGAGCATTCTAGCGTTATTATGATTTTTTAATGACTTATAAGTCAGGAATACCGATAAAAAATAAGCAATAATAATCGAATTGAAAAATAATTATCGTGATGTGATTTAAGAATGATAGTAAATCTACTTAAAGTGAATCTGTGCAAAATTTTGCTCTCGTCCGATGGTACCGAGAGGTACTTTCATAGCAATCAGACGTGTGTTAAACTATGTACACATAGAAAAATTTTTTAATGCTAAGGGTCTATTCAAATTTTCATTTTTTCTAACAATCATTTCACACATAAAAAAAAATAATTTTATGATAATAAATTTAGTAACTAAATTCGGAGGAAAAAATGAAAAATCATTATTTAAACACCTTATATTCAATATTACAAGATTTTTAATTGTTTAACATTAAATAAAGAAATTTTTTAATTTATAAAAATAAAACATTAATAAAAATAAAAAATTATTTATTGAAATTGTAGTTTGCACATTTAATGGAAATGGAAATATTGAATTTGTTTAATTATTTAATCATATAAATATCATGTCTACGCAATAAATTTGATATACTATAATATAAAAAACTCTTTAAAAATAAACATCCTTACGAACCGAGTAGAGAGATCATTTTCTTTTCTTTGTACGTATAACTTATTTAAGGAAAAGAAAACATCTCTTGCTTGTACTTGGATCAAGTAGGGAACTGAGAGAAAAAAAAAGAGAAGAATCGAGATCAAGAAACATAGTGGAAGTGAAAGGGAGGAAGGAGAGAGGGGGAGAGAGTAATAAAAACTAAAAGAAAAAAGAGTTTAAAAAAAAAAATAATAAACAAAGTTTTTCTATTTGAGATTTTTAAAAATCCAGGGTAAAAAATGGGTAACACGTGTATATACTCCAGGATACTGGCCTTTACCGCAACCGATTCCCCAGCTTACAATACCTACTTGAGTCCAGCGACCATCGTTCACCATCAAAGGACCACCGCTGTCGCCCTAAAAATATTCAAATTTAGATGTAGATAAAGAATAAATACTTGTTAAAAATTATTTACCATGCTTAATATGCGTTAATAAACAATTTATTTAATTTATTATGATTCATTTAATAAGGTTGTAATAAATTATATTGATCATTTACCGAACAAACTCAAAATATTATATTATGACAATTCTAGTGAAATTAATTAAATACTGATATACAAAGTTTTTTGTTATGTTTACATTAAGACATATATTAAATATTCATATAATTTCTACTAGAAGATTTAAATTTTTATTTTATACAAGAAGCAAAAAATATAAGAATTGATTTAGATTTTTTATACTGAAAAAATCAATTATATTTAAAGCATTGTACGGTAAATGAATATTAAAAATTACAATATTTAAACGAACAAATATATTGTATATTTTAATTGTAAAATCAAATATTTTTTATAATAATTAAATTATAAATTAAAAATGGTTAAATTAATATTGTCTATTCTGATATGTGGAAAATGATCTTAAATAACACTCTGTGCATGATATTAAAATAACTTATTATGTTAGTACATTATTTATATTGATAAAACAAGTATATTAAGTATCAAAAACTCGATGAAAATGGTTATTTGCATAAGAATAATGTAAATCAAATTTTCATTAACATAATACATGAAAAATATCGAAGCTTATTTATTCATTTTTATCTTATTTTGGATATATACAAAAAAAGAATATATAAATATAAATGATTTTTTGAATAATAAGAAAAATAAAAAAAATAATCTTAGACATATGAACAAAAATATAGTTTTGAATATGAGCTAATAGATAAATATTAAGCAGGTACATATTATTTTAAATATTGTATTAATTATATATGTATATACGTACAGAGCAAGAATCTCTACTTGCTTCTCCTGCACAGAGAAAACTTTCGACAATTCCACCAGGAGCAGCACCACCATACTTTTGCTTACAAACAGTATTCGACCAAATAGGAATACTCACTTGCTGTAGTTTACCTGGTGCTGGTCCACCTATTGCATTTAAATATTAAAATAATAATTTTCTTACATTGTTTATTATAATGTATATATATATATATATATATATATTAAAATTTTAGTAGAAATAATCATAAAAAAATAGAAATAATAAAAAAAAATATCATATGCAAAATAAATGCTTTTAAATATCGAATTGTAAAAGTATTTTTGAAAGAAATAGATGTCAATATTTTTTGGAATTATTTCATTTTTTTTGAAAAAATGAAGATCTACAGTATAATTAAAAGAATAAAATATGCACATATTGTTATACGAAAGTGACCTGTAATTTTTAACACTCATAATAATCAGTGCAATGTAGGACATGAAGCAATGTAGTAAAGTGGAAATACGTGCATCCGGAAATGAAAAGCGTGCGAAGAATAAAATATAACCTCGTAAGTCAAAAATTATAAATCACATGGAACAATATGTTAACAATATGTTATCAAATCAAAATCAATGAAATAAAACGAGGCTTTTTACAGCTTACAAATTTCCATTTAATACAAGATAGCACTCTAAGTTTTAGTGTTTTCAGAAAATTCATTTTTTTTAGTTCATATTTGTTATATAGCTATTATATATACTTTTAATTAAAATTTTATAGTATTTATCAAACTTAACAATATCAGAATCGTGTTTCAAATTATAAAATAACTTGTAATTCAACTATTAGTTTCCAAGTACTGTAAAATATCACAATTACATAAATAATAGCTTTTCAACAAATAATAAGATAATTCAATATTTAATTGGGTTATGATAATTTATCGTAATATTTGTTCTTGTACTCAAAAAACTTTAATATCTCGAAAGGTGACAATAATTTTCGAGTCTGAATACACATATATATGTCATGGTGAATCCACGAAGAATCGAGTTTTTTTTTCATTTTGTGCCTATTCATCGTAGAAATTCGGGAGAGGTCTTAAAATGTCGACAAATTCTTTCCGCATTTGTCCTTTTTTTTGTTTTATTTTTCGATAATTAGGCGTGGCAGGATTTAACTGCGCGCGAAAGGTGTTTTTCAAATTTTTGACACGACGCGCTGAAGCGATTAGCAGAAAACCACTACGCGTGAATGTTTTGTTCAAAGATCATAAAAAAAAAATTCTTACCTTTCTTTTTTGAAAAATGATTTATTGGTGAACTTATAAACAGTGTGAAATAAAAATTTTAAATTCTTCAAAATAATTCCTCCTGTATCAACACATTTTTGAAGGCGTGTTTTCCAAATTTCAAATGCATTTCAAACTCTTCAGCTTTGATGTTTTTCAAAAATTTCGACATTTATAAATTTTTTTGTACTATATTGTACACTGTAGATCGCGTTAAATTCAGTTTTTTCTGAATTGCTTAATCTGTTAATCTTCAGTTCAAATTTTAAATTTCTAACACGCGCCGGGTGTTTCTCACCATTCGAAAGCTTTTTGGTCGTCCAGATCGAGGCTCGTCGATGATTCTTTCTCGGCTCTCTTTAAAAGCTCTGTGCCATTTTCCAGATTGCGATTTTGACATGCAATTATGTCCATATGCTTCTTGCAACATTTTATACGTTTCTACACTGTTTTTTTTTAATTGCAAACAAATTTTATCTCGTAACGCTATTAGAGTAGTCGCTCCATCGCGCCGTGTCAAAAAACTGAAAAACACCCTTCGCGCGAAGTTAAATCCTGCCGCGCCTAATTATCGAAAAACAAATCCAAAAAAAGGACAAATGCGGAAAGAGTTAGACGACATTTTAAAACCTCTCCCGAATTTCTACGCCCAATAGTCGAAAAATGAAAAAAAAACTCGATACTTCGTGGATGCACCATGTATATATATGGCTGCATTATAACAGAATGTATTAATATGGTTTTAGTTGTTTAATAACACGTAAAAGTGTGTAATTATTGAGTTTAAAGAAACTTTTATTTTTAAAAAATTAATTTATTAATTCGACAAAATTATTAATTAAGTTATATTAATACTTGTTATAGAATATGTTTAATGAAAATAGTACATATTATTCGATGATGATAATTGATAATATAAACTATTTTTAGGAGTTAAATGTGAAATTATTAAGTGACCGTGGAAGTATTATTAACTTATAATATATTAATTATAAATCACATACCTCCATAGTTTGTACAAAATGATTTTGTATTCATAATAGCTGTCAATTATTTTTTCAACTTATGTTTTAAGTATACATTTTGGTGCCAGAGACACCAAAAATAATTAACTAAAAATAGTTGATTATGTTAATAAAAAATAGCTGAAAATTTCTCGGTGTATGATGTATTTTTAGTTCTTTTATTATACCTATTTGGATTTATTTTTAACTGTTTTTAAAAAAAAAAGGAATAAAATATATAAACAGTGTAATAACTTATTAAATGATTCAATATTGTTCATTTTTTCATTTGAATGTTGTTCCCCTAATTTTCAAGTTTTCTCTAAATTTCTATAATCGTATTATTTTGTCTGACGATTACAATATTTCAATATAGGTAGATACGTAAATAAATGTATTTTATATTCTATAATTATTTCAATTTTTAAAATATATATATTTTTTCATTGAATAATTTTCTTTTAAATATTTAGATAATAATAAAAAAATCATTCTTTAAATGGAAATTCAAACTGTCTCATTTTAAATATTTTTATTAAAATGCTTAAGAAATGAGATGAAAAGTGAATTATTTTAGAGATAATGAAGTTATGATAAATAAAAAAATTTTTTATTGTTATAAATTACATTTTTCCATTAAAAGAAGCCACCGCCACCAGTTAATGTCTATTAGTTAGTCTTTTTTACCGATTTGTATTTACTTTTATGTCTACTTTAAAAATTTCTTTAATTAACATTAATAACAACAATAATTGATTAAGCATAATGAAATGAGTATTGTTTACCCTCTCTAAGAGAGCCCCAACCGATGACAGTGGCCTTCTTCCCGACGTAAAGGTTGGCACCGGAAGGCAAACAAACTGGCCTCACCGTTTCGCTGAACTCAATGGGCTCATTGAGTGTAAGGATGGCGACGTCGTTGTAAAGGGTGCGCATATCGAATCCCCTGTGGCGTACCACACGTTTTACACGCTTTTCAATGTGCCGAACCTCCAGAGGAGTTTTAATATCGTAGTCACCAAGTCGAACTGTTAGCCGCGCGACGTCCCATGAGTTCATTCTGAGAATAAAAGTCACCAGTAAAAATAAAAATATAAAATAAATTTTTTAATTATTTTTCGATAATTATTAGATAGATATTATTTCCATGAACATTAATTTAATAATAGCTATCCAATAATTTAATATTTATTATTAAACTATTAAAATTTTCCAATGAGTCAAAAAGAAAGTTCATTTTATACAGTCAGCACTCATCTACCCACATAACACTATTAGATACATATTTCTTATTGTTTCTTTCAAATAAAATATTTATTTACATAAAGTGAGCTTTACTTATAAAAAGGAAGAAATAAAACTTATATTTAAAATCATTTTTATAGTTTTAAGAACTATTGAAGTATATGTCTATTGATAAAGGATGATGATTCATAATGTTTTAATAAGAAACGATAATGCGTTAAAATTATAATTAGCCAATATTTCAACAAGGGATTTGTAAGAAGTACTGGTCAAGTCAATTATTACATAATGCAAGCGCTCAAATCTGATACAAAAATATGATCACAATGTCAGAATACAGTCTTGTTTTGTTTATAAGATCTTAAAATATATATTATTTATAAATTAGTATTATTATTATTATCATAATAATTATCATCATTACTACTACTACTACTAATACTACTATAAATTTGCAACGCACTAAAAAATGAGATAGCCGGAAAGATCTATTTAAAAGTAATAAATTAAAGAATTATGTCGATTAGCAGATCATTCAGGAATATCAATTTCATGCAAAATTTAATTTTGAGCACAGATGCGTTTTTAATGCGACTGATGCTATTATGAGTAATTAATGATTAGTCATTCACCGATTTTAAATGCATCAACTTTGATTTGAAAAGAAAAAACGGATAAACGAAAACAGAATACATGAAATATAAAATATATAGATAAAATCGCACTTGAAAAGTAATTATAAAATATTTGATTCTTTCTTAAGGAGGCACAGATAATTTAAGAATAAACACATTGAGACATCGATGAAAAAAAAAATAAACCAAAGTTACAGAACCGTATCTTTATCGTATGTTACTATATAAAAGAGCAACAGATACATCAAGATATAGAGTGAGTCGCGAGCAGAAGCGCTTTTGAATAATAACCGATAAGAAGTACGTTTACATATGCAACCATTTAAATTAGCAGAACATTTACGACACTATTACGTATTTGAAGAAATAAAAAATAACTCGAAATAAACTTATTATCGTAAATAATATTAAAGAGTAGTAATGTAGATGGCTATGCATGAATTTGTTCTTGTAAATTTGTTGCTCTATCAAAGAGAAATGAGATCAACACCACAGAAAAGTTCATTAATAACCAAACTATTTCCGGGAAAAAAAGAGACCTTTGTTACAGATTTACTGGTCGTTTTCAGGGTCTACAAATTATCGCAATATGTTATCCTGACATTCTTCTACATGTTTAAAATGAGTTGCTGGTAACAAGGGTTTTCACTAAAAAATTAAAGGGGATAATAATAATGGTATGAAATGCACATCCTCAGATGCGTCTGAATGTCTCCTATCTCCTTTCAACTTGTTATTGAAACTTTATGAGCTTTTGCTGAAATTCAAACTAATTCAAGTTCTTGAGATTTTTCGGACGAACAAATTAAAATTGATGATATGAATAGAGAGTAATATTAACAAAACAGTTGGCATTAGGAGTAACGTGTACGTAGATAATCGTCGACACCCAAAAATATGTGCCCGTAGATAAATTTACATACACTACAATCCTATTAAAATAATGAAGTAAGAAAATAATTTAATAATTGCAATGGTATAAAATAAGTAATTAATGTTCCTATAAAATTGAAATAATATATATTGCTGTTAAGAAGATATTGGAATTAAATTAAAAAAATTTATATGTTTTGATATTTAAAAAATTTTACTCCATTGGCATAATTTAAAACATAATTCAAACTACGAGTACGAAATTGGAGTTGATTTATATTTTTTAAAAATTAGATGTTTAAAAAAAGAAAGCAAGGTTGTTTCTACTAAGGAAACATTTATATTTAAAATTAAAAAGTATTTTTATAATCAGTAGAAAAGTCTGAGTAGTTGGACTTACTGAGCCACGCAATGGGCAGCGGTCAAAATATGTCTATCATCAATGAGCGAGCCTCCGCAGATATGCCGACCTGCGTTGAAGAGTCCAGCAATCCAAGGCCATTCACCTTGCTGGGTTGTAAGACCTCCAACGATTCTCTCGGCATCCTGGTCGCCATTTTTAGCGCCACAAGCCGTGTTGAATAGAAGCGAAGGGGTTGTAGATTGCGTAGGTTGCGGCGTTTGAGTCACTTGCGTGGGGCTCGTTGGTGTACTACTAGGAGTAGGACGCGTTGGAAAAGCAGGAAAATTGGTGGGTTTCTTTGTTGGCCATGTTGTATGGGGTCGGTAACTAGTAGGCACATTAGGCAAACCCGAAACTTGCACCGGTTTCGGGGTTGGTGCCGCCACTGGTGACCCGTGCCCTGGAGGGTGTGTGGGTAAGGGTGGAATTGTGTGATATGGTGGATGAGTAGGTATAGGTGGTGGCCATGCACTTTCAACGGGAATTCGAGTCCCGTTTACCTTATCCTACATTAACATAAAAGCTATTTGTATTTATCGGTTCTAATCAAACGTTTCATCTAAAATACGTTAAATTAGTAATATTCATATTTATTTTAGCCTTCGCTTTAAATTTTAAACATTACAATTTATTATAAATACAAGTAAAATTGAACTTATTGATTATAATAATTATTATTGCATATGATATTTACTAGAGTATTAAAAGTCTAAAGTATTATTGATAAGTATTAAAAGAAAATCATTGAAAGAATTTAAAATAAATTCTTTTATAAATTGCTTTTTAAATTGCTTCAATTGTTTATTTTTATTATTTTTATTACATTTACTTTACAAAATTTTTTAAACTTCTTTACATTATTATATTATCTAATAGAATAAAAAAATATTCAGTTCATGTAGATATTATATGGTTCTGATTTAAAATTTTAATGGTAAAAATTCACACGAATTATCATAATATTTAGCAATACTTTATTTTTTATTGCGTTTAAAAAAATTCGAGAACATTGAAAAAACATATAATCATAAAATTCCAATTTTTATGTATTTAATTAATAATACAATTAACTGTAAAATGTTGTAATTTTATTTTAACAAAAATTTAAAAGCCACGAGTAATCCCCTTTATAGAAACGTAGATACATGGAATTCAATTTACTTGTTCTTTAGTATAACCCTTCATATATTACATACTTTTATTCAATTATATAATGAAGTTTATTTTTTTTTATTTTTATATAATAAAATTATTAATTCATGAAATTTTAGAATCTAATAAAAATTTTGTTATTTAATAAAAAAATTTATATTCATTTTTAATTGTTAAATTATAACGTTTTTTCTTTATGAATTTTTTGTTATTTATTAAATTTTTTTTATTTAGAATTTTTTAACAAAAACTCTACAGCTACAAATTAAAAAAAGCATTTAAAATATTACTACTTAACATTTATAAATTTAAAATTTTTACTATAGTTTAAAATAATATTGAAAAATAGACATATATATATATATTAAAAATTATCACAATGTATTTTATTTCAAATGTATAGTAAGAATAAAAATATTATCAATAAAAATATGTATCTATATTTTAATATGTAGAAAAAAAATTGAGTTTCGTAAACATTATTTTATTTGGAAAAAAAATAATTAAAGCTCGTGATAATTATATTCAATTATTACGCATTAAAAAAATAAAATGTATATATTTGATACTTTAATTACCATTTTTAATTGAATTTACAATTGTTACAATTCAAATAAATTAATCTATTTTATTTATGTAATTATAAAATATATTTATAATGTATTATCATATGATTATTTTTTAATTATCATGTGTTGTTACTTTATAAATTTTTTATTAAGAACTATCAAACACCGTTTATTTTATTTTTTTAATTAAGATATTTGATTTCGTATTATCAATCTACTTTAAATTCATTCAATGTAGAAAACGGTTCTAAATTAGGTTTTTAAATGTTTGACTATAAATTTTTTATATAATACAATTTAAATCAAGAAATGTACTTTATTGGAAATAAAAATACAAAAAAAAATTAAATCAATAATTGATGGTAATAAATAAATATACTAATTTATTTAAGGTAAACATTAGAGGTTTAAAATATTTTGATAGCGTAATATTTTTTTTTCTATTTATTAAATAATAATGTGTTTATTTTATTAAGCTCAGATAATATTCGAAATAGCTATTATTTCTAGTCACTAAGAAGTTTTCAATGAAAGTAATTATTGATATTGCTTCAAGAATAAAAGTTCTTTGAATTTTATTTTAATAAAAAATACATTGTAAAAACAATAACAATAATAAAATAGATTCCTAACCAATGATTCTTAAATGGAAAGTAAATTTAAATATATTGAAGATTTATAAATGTAAAAATACGTGTTTTTCTGTTTACATTAATTTATTCGATAGAATCGTTTAAACTTTGTATTCATTTCATTTTTAAACTTCATTTCCAAACCAGGGCTAATAATTAAAGTTAATACGTTATCATGGTCCAACAAAGCATTTTACGAGAATATTATCAACAATATTTGGACAGTATTATTATTATTGATTAGTATTGGAAGGAGTGATAAGAATAGTGCTATTTGCACATACGATTGGTTGGTCGGACCCCTCGACGATCGGTCGGTTATCAAATTCGTTTATTGGCGGAGGTTTTGGCGGATCGGCACAACAGATGCCGAAGCTGAGCCTGCCATCCTCTTGAGTGTAGCTGCAGGTGTCGTAAATCCCGAGGACCCAGCCGTCCAAAGCCCCGAGGTCCGGGATTTTGAAGTAGGGGTAGCATTCCTTGAAGGTGGTGCATTTACCCACGGCACCTTTTGATGTGAGGCAGGGCCCACGTTGGCCAAAGAGCTGACGGTGAGTGCGTCGCGAGGTTGACAGTGAACTTGACTCGTCACTTGAACTCCCCAGTGCTGAAATATCATCATTCGAAAGTATCAGTACTTGGCCAATTCTGCTGACTTGCTCGTTCAACTTTTTTTTTGTTTTTGTTTTGGCTAAATGTTAAATTGAATTAATTGATTGGCTTATATTTCCATCTACATTATTTAATTACTACTAACTAATCAACTATATTTGTCTATTATCGCATTACCATAATCGAATCGTGGTCCTATCATTGCTCAGCCTAGTGTTTTCGAATGATTGTTTCGAAGAGCAAGAAGTATCCGTGGAGCTGAGTACACGTACATCCGATGTAACCATTATCGATAAGATTTATTTTTGAAATAAATAGTAAAAAAACAATGGTAGGGGGAAGTTTCGTCGGGCAGTTAGGTGTCTTTTTCTTTGAACACGCGTAGAGCATCAAAGAAGCTGAATCAAAGTTGGTTTGTCCTTTGAAAGAAGGCGAAGATGGAGAAGAGACCGTCTGCTTCTGATCGGAAAAGTTGCAAACCAGTGGGGAGTTGGGGGAGTCTGGCACTGCATTGTGATAATCGTGCTCGGGTAACGTAATTCCAGCCCAGACTCGAAGCTTGCCCTCCTCGCCTCGCCTCGCCTCGGACCGGCTCATCGCGGCGCTCACCTGCTCGAGTTCGCTGACCGGGTTGCGCGCGTTGCATACCTGCGGATATGCCGGCTCTAATGGAATTTCCTCGAGCACTCGGGGCTTCCCTCCAATTATATTTGTTATTCACAGCTCTTTGCATTCTCTGTCACTCCATCATTCTCGCTTCAAATCGACAAGAAATTTGCACCTGACTTGGCTTTCATACCTGCACCAGGCTTTGTTTACTAGGACATTGCAAGTTTGCACGATAATGCATTGGCATATAATGCGTAGTTGAGTTGTTTACTTATAGCTCATACCTTCGATAAGGAGGTTGATTTACTCGTACTAGTGTTTGAGCCAGGCATTTTCTAGCTTATTTTATTAATAATTACTTACTGTTAAAGGCAAATTCTTTTATTAATCGTTATCAGAACCGATCCGTATGCATTCAGTCACACGTGTACATTTTATGGATTTTATTATTAAAGACTTTTAAGGCACTCGAGAATATAGTGAAAATCGGCTTGGCAAAATCACCTTCAACAACAATGGAGTCATCTTCCAACTCTTGGCCCTCCAATTCGATTTCGGCGTTGTTGTTATCAATCACAAGAAAAAGAAAACTCACAATCCCCAGAATCATGATTTTCCCCATGATGTACATTATTTTTTAAAATTTCACCATTTGATCGTAACAAAAACTGAGATTCATTTAAAAAGTACTGAATTTACGAAAAATTGAATTTGAATTTATTCGTCAGAGTTGAATCGCGGCTTCGTCATAAATTAAGATTTAAAGGAAAAGTCGATAAATAACTTTTTGTTGAGAGATTCGAGCGCGTAGTTGCTCAGGGATGAAAGAACAATATCTGAATGTGATTATATTTCCACTTATAAATAGTCAACTTAGATAAAAATGGATCGTAATTACAGTTCGCGAAAAATCGTCCTCTCGAACGGGACCTCGAAACCGAGACCGAGACCGAGACCGAAACCAAGACCAAATCTTGTCGTCCTCACTGTCGTGTGTGCACACGTTAAGCCGCCGAATACGCGACTCGCCAGCTTTATAACGGACTCACCCTTCCCCCATCGTCTTTCATGCTCAGTCGCTCTTCTGCTCCTTCTTCTCCTCCTCCTCATCCTCCTCCTCCTCCTCCTCCTCCTCCTTCTTCTCTCTCGAATTTGTTTGATTCTTTACCACTGCCGATCTTTTATTCGCCTTTTACAAATGTTTTGGTATTCCTCTGTATTTTCGTTTCGTGATAAAAAATTATTGGTAGCGAATGGCGATTTCAGCCACTGTTCATTGTCACTTCCAGAAACCTAAGCATAAAAGGAATGCTCTGCTTTCTCCACTCTACATTTACATACAACGATATATTTAATAAACATTCATTTCTAGCCACCAATCATTTTCACTATGTTAAATATGTAGCGAGTGAATCTCTTTAGTAGATACGTGTGTAAATTACTTAGTGCGTAAATAAAACTTGGCAAAACACCCGTTCTATTGATATTTAAAAAGATTTCATGATATTTTTTCTTTACAATTAAATATAAATCTTAATGTTTCTTCCCTATGTGACATCCGTCATTGATTAATAAAATTTCATACTAGTTTTTGTCAAATTAGAATAAAAAACATATATTTTATGTATTTTTCCAATTTTTTTTATTATAAAAAAAATTCAATAAAAAATTAAACATTTCTTACCTACCAGATTATTTCGTTTAATAATGTACATGGTTCTAGGAACCGTGTATACATATAAATTTTATTAACATATAAAATTATAACATATATTTCAAAAATTTCTTTTAATCAAAATTCAATTAATTGCTTTAATTACAAGACTCTCTCATGTAAGACAAAATTATTAAAATTAAATACACTTTCAAAAAGAATTTTATATTACTCATGGAAATGAATAAAATGTGAATAAATTGATTTAACATAGTTCTTTTATGCATTATATTTTTATATAAATATTTGTACAAAGTTTTTTCCAAAAATTTCTTGATATTTATAAAAATATACAAAATAAATTCGTCTAAAATAAAAGTTTAATGCAGAAATGTATTTTACTAATATAAAACTATTGAATAATAATAATAGAAAAACTTATTATGTAAGTATTATTTAATTATATTTAATAAATAATTAATTAATTAAACAAAAAATTAAACAATTGTTTACTATATTTAACAGATTTTTTTTAAAATATTCATCTATGCCGTTGAAATTTGTATACTTTTCAATGTAACCCGAGAAATATTGTTTTTTTTTAATATTAAAAAACAAAAGCACGAGATTTAAAGATTAAAATTCGTATAAATTGATTTATTAATAATAATACTTTTTTACTTATATTGATAAATCATAATAAATGTTTTTCAATATTGTTTAATAAAATAATAATGTATGTTGAAGCATAAATTTCAATTTATATAACAGTAAGTCATAAAACAATATACATTTTGTTACAAATTATAAATTAATTTTTAATTATTTTTAATTAGTTAATATTGATTAAAGAGATTTTATTCATTCATTTTTAACAAATATCAAGAATAATTGAATACAATAATTGTTTTTTTTATCCCTACAAAATAAAAAAATGTTCATCTATTTTTAAAGATAATAATTATATTGAATTAATTTAATATGAATTTTATTACTTAATAAACTTTTAATAATTTTTATAAATAATAAATTTTTTTTGAGTAGTAAATGTTTTAGAAAATATAGGAAAGAGTATTTGAATATATTTATCTAATACATGATATTTAAATAATTTTAGAAATGGTGTATTAAATACATTGACATATAATTTAAAAATAAAATAAAAATATTAGATAATTTGGCGTACAAATATTTCATGAAAAAAATTATAATATGACTAAGATCAATATAATCAATATATTACATAAATGCGATTTATTTGAAGATAAGCCGATTGTTATATAAATTACTATACAAATTCTATTTCATTCATTTTTAAATAATGTAAATTTTAATACTTATGCATGAAAATTTAAAATAAGAAATCTATTTATTTTTTTATAGTGCATTAACTCACAGACATAAAATATAAGTTTTAAAAAAAATAGTTTTTCATGCAAAAAATCATATAAAAAATATGTTTATTTACTCTTTATTACTCATGTCAATCAATTTTGTAAAATGAATATTCCGCGTTTTCAAATTAAATTTTAATTAAAATGTTCATATCTTTGAATAAACAAAAAAACCAAATAACACAAATTAATGTAATTTATCAGTACATATGTAATTATTAGCATACGTAATTTTTTATTGTAAAAATAAATATATTTTTATTGTAAAAATTAAAATGGTAATCTATTGCTTTTGATAGTTATTAAAAAATTATTGGAACTATAATAATTTCAAGTAGAATATGTAGAGACCAGATGAGGAGAGTGGTTTGTACATCCAATGACGTAATAAAAGCTGAAAAATAGTTGCCAGTATTGATTTTTGAATTTTTTACGTTCCTTGGTAGGATATGAAGTTGACTGTTAAGAATAACGGGATTATATTGAACTGAAAACAGTTTTTTTTAACGAGTATAGCTTAGTCATAAAATTTTGTATGCTAATTTATCTTCTTTTTTTTTTGTTGGATATTTATTAGTCACTTAAAATTATAGTTTCAATGTGTTAAAAATTTTAATCTAATACATAATTTTATAATTTTAATTTTTAATTCATAAATTCAACGCACTAAATAAAGAAATTTCAATCTCAATTAAAAATTTACTAGGCCCCTAAAAATTAAATCAAATTGGTCAAACAATGATCTTGATAAAGTATAATAAAATGCACATGAATACAAATTAGATATTCAAAATTAAAATAATAAAATGTATATTAATTCTTAGAGTTCAATTGAATGCTAAATGTAAAAGTGCATCAACATTTTGAAACAAACTAGTAGAAAATGAAATGAGCAATAAATTATGCATATTTAATGAACCTGTTTTGTAATAATGAACATTGATTTAATACTGTTTATTAGTCAAAATGAAAATAATATAGACATTACAATATTAAAGCAAGGCTCTCAACTTTATAGTTTGCGTTCTTCTTTTCTTTTAAAATTTATCTTCAGCTCGCAGAGAAGTAATCGGTTAACTACCGGAAGATTCTTCTCTACGTACCAAAGGCGAATCTGGAGGGCGCAGCAGCGCTCGCAAGTTGAAGGAGGGCATTAACATAGCGAACGAAAGATTGACCTTGAGTGTACCAGCAGAGGCTGCGCTGTAATGCGGCCCTGAACTTATCCCAGTGTTTTGCGTGCCTGAAGAAAAGAGAGAGATGGAAAGGATGCAGCTGTCACGTTTCGTGCGATGACTGCACGGTGCAGTAACCTAAAATCTAAATAGAATGTCGACAATTCTAATAAGCTCTCAACTTTCCCATTCAGCTGAAATACATTATACAGTTCATGTACCAAAATATGAACCTGCTTTGTTGTACAGTGTATGTTGAATACAAATCTAATTTTTTTTTTTTTTTTTTTTTTTTTTTTTTTAAAATTCACAAAGCGGTGCCGAAAACTCAAGCTTCTATAACAAATAGTAATAAATCTCCGATTAATAAATTTTAATTAATAAATGCAAATGTTAAAAATGATTTGACAAGTATTTTAATGTTTTTGACTATTATTAGCTATTTTATATTATTATTTAATTAATAATTACATCGCAATATAAAAATAATGATCGTTTATTTGTAAGTACTTTCTAATCAATGTATTCATTAAAAAATTGTACTTTCATTTAAGATGAAAAACATAATTTTATTATTAAAAATTTATATTTTCTTTGTGCAATCTAATTAAACAAGAAATACTTTAATACTTATAAATAATAGAAATTTCGTCAAATCAGTTTATACTAATGGTTAAATAATATGATACGCTTTATCATATAATATAAATATTTGATAACAAGATAATAATAATAATAATAAAATATAAATGAAGAATAATAATTAATGATTAGATAACAATGAATGTAAAAATATATACATATGTTACGTTATGTATGTAATAGTGTATTAATTTTCAATTACAATTGTTATTATTTTCATATTATTATTATGGAAACATTTGTCTGAAAAAAAATTGCTCGATTTATGGAATTAAAAATTATATTAATTTTTTTGTGACATATTACTAATAGACTTGAAATTTAAAATTCTATATTATTATTAAAATTAAGAACAGATACCTTATTACTTTTATTAAAAATCAAATTCAAGAAAAAATCAAAATTAACTAAAATTTATTAAATAAAAATTAAAAAAATTAAAATTAATAATAATATGAATCATGCCAATTGAAATAATAACACATCTGATAATATTATTAGAAATAATAATACTAACCCTACTAGTAGCTTAAATCAGAACCTTCACAATATTTTGAATATTAACAATAATAATAATAATAATAATAATAATTAAAATAGAGAAAAAATAATATACCTTTTACTACCTGTATTACTGTCTTACTCTGATGGATTTTTCCAAAAAATAGTCAAATAAATTTAATAGATACCTTATATGTATTTTCTGGTTGATTAATAAAATATTTGATAATATTATAAAATTAGGAAAAGATATAATCAACAAAATGGGATAAAAATAATATTATGTATAAAATGAAATGCTTAGATTGCTCAGCAATATACATCAGTGAAAGAAAATCGAGTTAAAAAATTAGAATGAACGAGCATTAAAATAAAAACTACCAATCCATTTTTTTATACATAAAAATAGTTGTAAATATTCAATGATTGAGGCGATGTTTTTATTCTTGATAATGAATCCAATTATAAAAAAGCATCATATCAAAAGTGTTATATATTAAAATAAATAATAATATTCATCGACAGGACACTAAGAATGTACACCGAATTATGACTTTTTTCTTAGAATTTGTTGTAAAATCTTCGACGAACAAATTATTATAAATTAGAAATGTATATTATAAACTTTCAGTAGTATATAATATTGATAACAGGACACACGTCATTTCTCATAAAATTTTATCAATTATAATTTATTAAGATACAATTTTAAATATGAAAAAATCTATTATAAGTGTTAAAAAATTGTAAAATATTGTCATTAATTTTTTTAAAACTTATTATCTTGATGAGGATAACTGGCGCAGTTGAAACATCGAGGTATAATTATAATTATATTCTATTCTACAATTATATTTTTTCACATTTGCTAAGAATCCTAAAATTTTCATCTGAATATAAATAAAATTATATTTATCATTTAAATATTTATTTTATAATAAAAAAAAATATATAAAATATGGATTAATATAAATCTATGCCTTTTATTTTATTCCTTATTAATTATATTATTTAAAAATTAAATAACAAATTTCAATAATTATTTTTTATTAAAAAAATTAATCTTTATTATTAAACTAATATTATAAAAAAATATTTTATTAAATTTTACATATATATATATTAGTTTATGATAGAAACTAAAGCACGATACAATAAATCAACTTTTTCTTGTCCCCCCTTATATAAACTAGCATAATGTATAATAAAAAATTAAGTAATCTTTTAAAATTTTTATTTAAATATCAAATAGAAAATATTGAAAAAATCTTGTATTTTACACACTTTTGCATTTTTGAAGAAATATACTGAATCAAATTTATTCAAATTTATACCTAATATTTTGAATTAATATATCTATTAATTGCATAAATTATTAATTCAGGTAATTACTTAATTCAAAGTAATTTTTATATGAGATTAAAAAAATTTTTGAATAAATTATTACGGCGTGGACTTTAAAATATATTTGAATCATTTTTAAGAACAAATTTATTTATACTAAAATGTTTAGTACATTATAAATAATGAACATAATATTTCTTTTTTTTAAGAAAATCGGATTATTTATAAAGTTTTATTTTATAATATGGATCAATTTTTAAATTTTATTTTTATTATAAAAAAAAATATGATATATTGATTTAAATAAAAAAATCACGTTTGCTTATTAAATATTTGACTTTTGTCAAGAAATGACAATGATAGTGAACAATATGTATTCCAGATTATACATTCAACGGTTCAACTGTACAGACATATTAAAATAAATTAATTGTTCCTCATGATCCGGTGTTATTACTCTTCATCGCCTCTACAATTTATTTATTGCATATCACTTCAAAAAAGTATGGACACGTGAATGTAATTAGCCAAAGTAGTTTCACTATTGTATTTTAATTTATGAATTGTACATAATTAAAAATAATTTAAATGATATATAAAAACATAAATTTTATCTATGAAATAGTTTCAAAAATTTTTAATCTACGAAAATACTATAACAGTACTATTATTCAATAAAAATAAAAATAATAAAATAAAGACCCAAGCACTAGCAAATTTTTTTAAGAACAGTAGCATATTGTACAAAAAATTTTTTTATTAGACTTTTCAAAAAGTAGGTAATTAATATACAACAAAATTATTAATAAAAAATTAAGTTTTACAATAAAAATTATTATTGTAAGATGTACTAATAAAATAAGTTACAAAAAAAAAATTTCTTTAAAAATTTTTGTTTGAACTAATAAAATATCAGTTTTTAATGAATTATAGAAATTCATTTTTTATATGCAAGCCTTAATTACTTTTAAAACCAATTGACTATAATACTGAGTGGACCGGAAAGATTTTTTAGTTATCTTCCTAAAATAAAATTGATCTCATAAATAATACGCCAAAATTAATGTTATTGACCTTATCAAGGTCATGCTTTACCGCACTATCTTATGTTTTTATTATTAATTTAGTTTCGTCTTTTTCCTCTTTTTCTCTATTCTTATTTTTTAGTTCAACAAAATAAAATATAGGTATGTATATATTGATGCCTCAATCTTGACATTATGCTTGTTATTTTTGAATCTGTGAAACATAAAAATTTCTAAATATACTTTACTGTTTTTTATATTTGTTCGATATCAAAAGGAAAAAAAATTGCAAGTTTGTAACAGAAAAGTGATATTTTATAAATTTCCATTGTTTGATTTACTTTTTTTATTTATAGAAATTAAATTCTTTGTATTAATCACGTTGTTTGACAATCCAAATTAATAAAATTCTTTAAAAAGCAAGAATAAAAGTTGTTTAATCTATAATCATTAAATAAATTATCAACATGAGATCTCTAAAATTATGATTATAATTTTATGCATTTGAACCTTTAAAGTTGTAAGAATACTGGATTGTTTTTGCTTTTATAGATTATAATTATATATAAATTTGTTATACCGTTACTGTAATTTTTTCATGGTTTTAGATTATTTTACGAGATAATTAAAGTGGAAAATATTATATTTTGTTTGTTTGTATATAATTCATACTTAACGGGATTTATACAGTGCAAATTATATCATAATTTCAGATTTAAATTTTAATTAGGCGAATAAATAGAATAAAACAATATAATTATATTAAAAATATAAAATATTAAATACAATAATAAAACTAAAAATAAAACTTAAAGATTTAATATACAGAAAAACATATAAATGAAAATCAGTTATTATCAATAATGATATATTTATATTATTTGTACTAATTTTTAAATACTTAATATTTTTCATAGATTTAAATTAATATTTGCTACCAAGATAGCTAGCTTTGTTTTAATAAAATTTTATATGAAATTGTAAAAACATTAATTATAATCTTGTATTAAGAAATAAAAAACTTAAAATATTTCTAAGGATTTAAATCAGAAGCAATTACTGAGATAAACTCATCTATCAATTTATGGGTTCTTTATTAGACCAACCACTTTTTAGCTCTTTCAGGATTTACAGCAATTTGAATACGTAAAAAATCGTAAAAAATCCCATAATTTCTAATTTCCTAAAATAGCATTTGAACTATTTCCTGGCTAATTTTTTAAAAAAAAATTTTAAAGAAAAAATTCATTTTTTTACGTAATTTGTTATATAATAATATATTATAATTTTAATACTATAATATACATGAGCAAATTGTAATTAATAAAATAATTACGAAAATTTATTTTTATTTTAAAAAAAAATTAATTAATTTTGATATTAACAAATTTTTTTTAGAAATTATAATTAAAGTATAATTACTGTATATCAGTATAGCCTCTGTTTAACATTTTAAATTACTTTAAAAATGCGGATAAAGGTAAACAAGTGCGAGCACGCGAAAATGAAGCTATTAAAAAAAAAATGAGTAGTGAGAAAAATAAGAACCGAAAGGATAGAATTATATTTAAATATCGGTATTATAAAATTTATTGATATAAATTAAAATCGAACACAAGAATAGGAATTCCCGTGTTCGCATTTAAAAAAAAAAAATAAAAATACAAAAAAAAACAAAAAATATCATTACAATAGTTGCCATACTCTCCAGATGATCATTGCAAGAATTTTCAAATAGATCTATTACTATATACATAATTCTATCTATTCAGTTCTTGTTTTTCCTAATCCTCGTCAAATTGGGCGTGCCCGACCATTTTTGATCAAATTTATCCGAATATTTTAAATAATTCGAAAGATTTTTACAAAATGTGAGGTAGAGGTTCTATCATACTGTAATTATATTTTTTAAAACTATTAAAATAACTAAAAATGTATAACGTATTGAGTAAGAACAAGATTAGAAATTTTAGCATCATTTAATTAAAACTTGAATTGTTAAAACTAATAATCCCATTGAAATATAATTTTTACAAGTGAAATGTATATAAATTTCCTTAATTTTACGAAACTAGAATTCCAAAAATTTTAAACATGTCAGTCACAAATTTTTTAAGTAATATAAAAATTTTTCATTTTTTTTGTTGAAAATTTTATTAATTATAATTCGTCTATTGATAACTATATTATAAAAATTATAACTTCAATGGAAAAATCTATTTGTTTTAAGTTTTTTGTTTTTGTTTTAAAGAATTAAAGCAAACATTTTGAGTGTTATTTTATAAAATAAGACACTATGGACTTTTTACAATTTTTCGGCTTCTTGTATTTCGTTTACGACCTAAAAAGTACTCTATTCCTTGGCTTATACGAAAAGATTAAACATACAACCAGATATATTAAGGTTTTTTTAATTATTTATTATTTAATATTATTTATTAACTCATAAAAATAAATTGATATTATCAAAAATATTCAAAAGCTAAAATTTATTAGCTACATATAGATTAATTATTATTGATTAGATAACATATACTACTTAGCAATTACATAAAATAATTATATTGATGTTATTACGTCCTTTATCTATCGCGTAACTATTAATTATATTTATTTATTTATTTATTTATTTATTTGCTTCTTTATTCACGTATTTATTAACTACTCGTTTATTTATTATATTATTCGTTAATTATTAATTGATTAGAACCGTTACCCGGTTTTTTCTTCGTCCTTAGCTGAATCGGTTCAAGCGCTTCAGCCTTGGCGAGGTTTTCGATTTAAAAAAATAACTAATTCGCGTTAATTACTGACTTATTCTCTGTAACTCGGAGGAGAGGTTATATATTCATAAAATAGGCTTGTGATATTAAATAATTCCTGCGTCCTGCGTCCGTAAATTACAATTATTATTACTTTTACTGTGAAGTTACCTGATCGTATAAGTGTCGCATTCTTTGACCGACGTGAGTTCCCTACCGGGATTGACTTAATGCGTTGTCTTCTTGTGAATTACTCAGAACTTTAATTCTACACCATGCTCTTAATTCTTAATTTCAAACTTATTTGTTGCTGTATTTATAATGAAAAAACGCTAACTCTTCCGGGTTCTCCTACCGTGGAGGTGTTCCTTTTTTTAGGTTTAATCGGCGTTTCGTTGTATTCAGTTTATTCACCTGTACATTATTTCGCAATATCTTGGCTAATATAGATCGTATTGTAACCGTCGTCGCATCTATAACCTATTACTATTTATTAAAAATCGTCTATCAGGAATATTTTGCGCTACGTTATTTGTACGCTATGTAATTTGTTTAATAATTGTAATTAAAAAAAAGAATAAATTTCAATATTTATATTTATTTATATTCTCGATTATAAATCATGTGCTATTGTATATTTATTTTTGTATTATGCCTTAAAATATAGTATTAAAATAGATATTTTTTAATATATGTAGTAAATCTTAATTAAATTTTAATTAATGATACATTATTTAAAAAATGTTTATATTATTTGATTCAGTATATCAAATCATTTTATTCATAATAATATAAGATAAAAAAACTAAAAAAAAAATATGAAAATCTAATTAGAAATAACAATTAGAAAATTATAAATGTTGAAAGAGTTCATCATTATTTTTTTAAATGAAAATGAATTTTGAACAAAAAACAACATACTTATAAATAAATTTATTACGCATTAAAATATTGTTGATAATTAATAAAAATAGTATTAACCAATAGATTGAGAAATGTATAGCTGGGTTAATAAATTTAAGCGACAAAATACGGACTAAAGAACACCTCCAGGGTGGGAGAACAAAAGGAGTTAGCAGTTTTTCTCTATAAATCGGGGAACAGAAGCAAGATCGGGGATTCTGTTTTTTTTTTAACATCGGTATTCGATTCGGACACGTTATAATTATCCTGGCCAGGGACTCTCGTCGGTAAGACAACACTATAGACTTACATATCCGAACAGATTCACGATAACGCAAGTATCATATTAAATACGGACACACGCTTAGACACTAGAGTCACATCACGAGCCATTTAATCATACTGCAAATTCTTTCTTCCGATTTATGATTAATAAATCGGTATTTCTCACGTGAATTAATATAATTGTATTTATTTTAATCCTAACAAACCTCTCAAAGGCTGAATCGCTTTGATCGATTCAGCTATGGCAGAAAAAGAACTGGGAATTGTCACATAATAAAATAATATAATAAAACGAGGAATAAATAAACTCACACGACAAATAAATAAATAAATAAAGAAAACTAGTAGATATAATTAATTGGTTACGATAAATATATAATTAAATAATATATGCGAAGTATAGGTCGTAACAATATGTTTAAATGTTTGAGTAAATAAATTTTTTTAATACCGACTAAAAAATGAGAAATACATTCATTTTTAATAAAAATTTTGGAAAAAAATTAATTTGTGTAGATCTTTTATTATTATAATACAAATTTTGAATACTTACTCAGGACATTAAAAATATATGAATAAATAAATGTAAAATAAATACATAAAATGATAGATCCTTTATTCATTCTATTAATTTATAATTAAAACATTTTTTGTAATAAAAATTTTTTTCTCTTAAATAGATTTTATTATTCATTTATTACTAGTATTCAATATATCACTCATTTTTATTGCGATTGATGGAAATGAAGGAGAATTCCATTAGGTTATCCTCAGCCAAATATTAAAACTGGTTTCTTACCTGCTTCTAGTATCGATTTTGAAAAAGCGCTGATCTGCACGAGTATTTACGACTATAACAATAGTGGAAAAAAGTTTCAGTTTAAACTCTGCAATTACTCATAGAAAAAAAATTATTATTACCAATAACCACAACATCCAATTATCTAAATATTAATAAGAATCATTTACAATAAAAAAAATTTTAATTATATCTATTATTTATTTTTTCAATAGAATTTTAATGTATCTGATTAATTTTCAAACAATTATAATATATTACGAATTAGATAATTTAGAAGAAAATATATTTTTAAAGTATATAACGCGTATTGTTATTTATGGATGCATGTTTTTTTTAAGTACTTAAATAAGTAATATTCTTATTCTTTAAAGGATGATTGGGGATAATTTTGATTAACATAAATAAATAATTATTAATAATTTATAAAACGTACTGATATAATATTTATTGTTTCAATAAACATTGTAATAATATAATATCACCTCTGGCACAATCTCACGATGGCAAGATGTCGCGACGTAACATTTGACAAATTTTATTATAAATCTTTTTCGCACTTTTGCACAGACCAATTGGTCAACTGTATATAATTCTAACTGCATACTATATAAGGGTGTACAATCTAACAAAATGGCTTAGTCTAAGGTAAAATGGAAGGAATTAATGAGGAATGGTATTACATTTATGCTTTTTTGGGGAGGGAAAAGAGTGAGGAAAATGATGTATCGACCCTACTGAACATGAATTTATAATCGTGAATGTTATAAAAACGAATTTCCTATTTAAAATTGTAGGTATTATACAAATTGATATGATTATAAAATTATATCATGGTACAGACATGAAATTCAATTTCAATTGTCGCTTTTATTACTTGCATTATCCTTAGAATAATCGAAATACTATTTGATATATTTGAATGGAATTATTATTTTTCGAATCATTTTTTTAAAATCGTTTTTTTATGTATGTATAAAAGTTATCTATGAAATTCCTGCACAAAATCAATGGAAATTTAACAATTAATTTATTTACATTATTTTTTTTCTTTAAATTCGTTCACGTTTTTATATAAAAATATTTGCTAAGCAAATTATACGTGTTTTCCTATAGTACGATGATGATATCTTATCATTTTATTTAATATTTAAGGAATAGTTATAATAGATAATAGCATTAAAGGATGTCCGATGATAAGAGGCTGAATCTCTCAAAAAACTATACGATGCGTTTAACGTTTGTATGCTGTCAGTAATGTCATGGACTAATGCGAACAATCATGATTTGCTTCATATTTTTCATTTTTACGTTCGCTTTTTTAAATACACGCAATTTTCACATTCACAATTCTTTAATTATCCTTATGATTTTTCGCACTCTTTTCCTTAGATATAAAATACATTATATGCATTAATTTTTTTTTCTTTCTCGTACCAATAAAATCAATATTATAATAATAATAACTAATAAATGTAACAATATATAGTACTCAATATAATAATATGCATTTTACAAGCGTATTTTGATCGTTGCTTTGATATACGTTCTGAAAAATTGTACAATTGTAATGAATTGAATCAATTAATTATAAGTGAAAAATTCGACCTTGTAAGATTACCGTAATTATATAATAAAACTAAACGTGTATAAGCATCATTTAAATCGTTTTCTTCGCATCCTTTATATTAAATATGACCTTCTTCACATCATCTCGTTACCTCCCTTACTGTTATGGCAAAGTTTACACTGATAAATCACGAAATATACACTTAAAAAAAATCTTATTTTTCGCGAATTCTTGAAACTTTAAATATACTAAAGCCTTTCTTTTTATAATACACAATCATTTTCAAAGCAGTACTTCAAAAATTGCACGCAATGCATTATTAAAAATAAAAATCTTTGTTCTTTTTAAACAAAATTTCTATCCTATTTATTAAATATTTTTGCTTCTAAAATACGTATTTATATACTTTTATAAAATCCATATTAACTAGTTTGAGTTAAACTCACAAGTCAGAAGCATTCGCACATAACGGTACAAATATTGTTCGCTTATTATTATTAGTTTTCTTTATTTTTTTCGGTGATTTCGCTACACCGTCCTTTAACTCATAACACCGCACTTAAAGTTTTTTCTTTAAAGAATACGTACAACAAACACATACACATATAATTCAGCAATACGTTTGCTTTTTCTTATATGAATGATTAAATTTTGTATATAAAATTAATAAAAATATATTCGATGTAGGTTACATCTCTTACATCATCACCATACATTCGACATACGTGCATTTTAACAATAATAAACGAAACTGAAATACAAGCGACATTTTCGCAGTCATAATATATTTTGATTTATCAATGAACGTTTGGCTCCTTCAATCTTTTATGATAAAAATATTAATGATGATGATGATGGTGATGATGATGATGATGATGATAATGATGATGATGATGATGATGATGATGATGATGATGATGATTGTAATAATAATAGTAATAATGATAATATTGTTATTGTTTTGATGATTATGGTAATGGTTTTGATATTCGCTATAATGATGAAAATAATTGTAATAATAATATAAAAAGAAGTAAAACAAAGTAAACACTGTACCATGGATATATCTAATATTATACAGGAAGATAATTGTTTTTGTGTTACTAATAAAATTACATGATGGTGACAAAGTCTTATACATTAACAGAACGAATTCATTGTTACTTTGACAAAATGCTCATGATTTTACATTCAGTTTGAATATTGTTTTTTTATTTCATGCAATATAAATAATTATGACTTGAAAAAACATTACACTTTTAGAGTATTATTTACAATGTTTTAATATAATTGATCATTTATATGTGTTTAATTAAAATAAGCATGAAATATTTTTATTTTCTAATTTATTTTGATTTTTAAATGATATTATTATAACCGATTTAACAGCCTTTAGAATTCTGTCTCTAAGCTATAAATTTTTCGAATAAAAAATTTGTCCCTGTCTATTTTTCATAATATAAGTTATAATACTTTTCTTCAAATTCCACTTTCTTACTGATAAAATATCAAAAATCTGATATTTTCCATTTGTTATTTGAACATTTCCTCAAAGTGGTACAATTAATTAATATTTATAATATTTTTTGCAGAATTCGTTTTTCACGTTTTGGATTATTAATTAATTAGATCCTTCACGTGGCGGTGACATGGTGTTGCACAACGGCTGTTTGATGGGGTGAGACTGACGGGATTGTTGAATGGGAATTGATAGGCATTTCGATAAGGGTGACATCGTAACCAGCATCAAGTGCGTCATCAGGATCCGAGGGTGAACCCCCGTTGTTTCGATTCGAACGCTCCTGTTGCTGCTCGGGTGATAGCCGTGAATGCGACACTTCCAGGATAAAAAGGTCCTCGTCCACATAGTAACGGATCATGTCGTCATCGATTTTCGCTGTAATTCTATTTGGAAGAACAGTGGACAGAAAATATTATGGAGTTCTTCAATGCCAAATCTACTTTAAATTGTTTTAGTTTATCTTAATTAGATGGTTTAAAAATATGTTTTACAATTACAATTTTACTTTTCTCCTCTTACAATACGTTAAATATGTATATGGTTCTATATATATAGGAAAGTGTGTATTTAATCATATTCACATACGTATAATTTTAAATATAATACATGGCGCACCCACGAAGTATCGAGTTTTTTTTCCATTTTACGCCTATTTCATCGTAGAAATTCGGGAGAGGTCTTAAAATATCAACAAACTCTTTTGGCATTTGTTTTTTTTTTTTTTGTTTTTTGATAATTAGGCGCAGCAGGATTTAACTTCGCGCAAAGAATGTTTTTCAAATTTTTGACACGACGCGCTGAAGCGATTAGCAGAAAACCACTACGCGTGAATGTTTTGTTCAAAGATCATAAAAAAAAATTCTTACCTTTCTTTTTTGAAAAATGATTTATTGGTGAACTTATAAACAGTGTGAAATAAAAATTTTAAATTCTTCAAAATAATTCCTCCTGTATCAACACATTTTTGAAGGCGTGTTTTCCAAATTTCAAATGCATTTCAAACTCTTCAGCTTTGATGTTTTTCAAAAATTTCGACATTTATAAATTTTTTTGCACTATATTGTACACTGAAGATCGCGTTAAATTCAGTTTTTCCTGAATTGCTTTATCTGTTAATCGACAGTCTAAATTTACAATTTCGAACACGCGCCGGCTGTTCCGAGCCATTCGAAAGCTTTTTGGGCGCCCAGATCGATGATTCTTTCTCGGTCCTCTTTAAAAGCTCTGTGCCATTTTCCACATTGCGATTTTGATATGCAATTATGTCCATATGCTTCTTGCAACATTTTATACGTTTCTACACTGTTTTTTTTTAATTGCAAACAAATTTTATCTCGTAACGCTATTAGAGTAGTCGCTCCATCGCGCCGTGTCAAAAATTTGAAAAATACCCTTCGCCCGAAGCAGCATCCTGGTACTTCAAATTATTGAAAAAACAAATAAAAAGGGATAAATAAGGAAAGAGTTTGTCAACATTTTAAGACCCCTCCTAAATCGCTACGACCAATAGTCGCAAAATGAAAAAAAAACTCGATACTTCGTGGATGTACCATGTATCTGTGGAAATTCAATTTTTTAATAGTAATATTCTTTGATAAGTTATTTTTTTTTAAATGTAATTATAATTTAATACATTTATAAAATTAATAACCTAAATTGCTAATATTAAAAATATATTCATATTAATAATTATTAAAATATTAATACTAATTAAAATAATTATTAAAATGAGATGATTATAAAATATGTTCAAAAAAATTTCAATGCTATTTTAAAACTAATAATTTCCAATGTCATTATTAATATTACACTTAAACAAAGATTTATATGAAATTTATCTATCTAGCGTCGATTTAATATATTTGAATTAAAGAGATCTACATTAATGTGTTTTATTACATTACAATACTCTTAAATGATTCTTTCATTTAAAATATAAAGTAAATTATAATTTACTATGGACTGAAATTTTATTCAAGTTTTTAATCAAATGTTATTTTTTTTAGATATTCTTAAAAAATACGTTTAAAAACAATTTTTTTTATAAAATGATGAGCAACAGAATCTAATTTTATGAAGAAATTAATTCCAGCTAGTATACATTTCGAGTAAAATAAATTTTAGATTATTATATCAATAAATTAATTATATCAATAAAAATAAATAAGAGTATAGCAAATAAAAAGATATTTTACAGAAAATTCAGTAAAAATGTCTTTATTATCGATTTTTATATTTTGAAATATATAATTGTTAATGTTAAGATCACATAAAAGCTCAATTTAAAATTTAATAAGCGCAAAGAAAAATAATTATTTATAAACTTTTAAAAAAAATTAGGGGTTAAGTAAATGGCAGATACGCAAAAAAATATAACTTATAATACATAGTACATACGTATGGAAATATATAATAAATAAAATTTTCATGAAAAACATGAAAATATAATTAAAATGGATAAATAAATATTCGAAATAAAGATTATTCTTTCTTTACACTTACCCTTTTGTATTTTTTCGATATAGATTATTAATACTAGATGATGCAATTTTGTACTTTGACTCAATCTGCAAATAGAAAAGATAGAACATTAAAATTTTAATATTAATGATATGACATTTCTTTATCATCACTTCATTTTTTTTATTGCTTTATATTTTTTTAGTATTATTTTCATAATAAGTATGTGTTTTATTTTATAACCAATAATCATAAAAACTTAATTAGACAGATAAATAGATATTAAATAAAATTTATAAAATTTAAAAAAAACGTTTGAAAAATATTGAAACATTTGTTTTTTTTCACGGAATTAAAAAATGTATCTAGAAAATTAAATAAATTATACTAAAACTTTAATTATTTTTTATTTTTCTACTTATCTATCAGGATGCTTTTTTCAATTGTGAAATATGTTTAAAAGTGTTATAATATATATCTGAATGTATAATGATAAATGTCTAGTAGAAAACAAAAATATGCACTTTAATAATCAATTAGTAACTGTCGAGAATTTTATTATTAATAAATTATTCATTTACATGCGTTTTATATAAAACAAAGTACATCGAAAAGATACAAGCACATGGATCATTGTTTTGTATTTATATGGATCTCTTCTGGTTTTCAATAATAAAAACAGTCTCCTTAAATTTTTATAATTTTTTTATTCAAATTAATTATTCTTTATTAAAAGATTAAATAAAATTTTATGTTATTTTTTTTTATTATTTCATACATATTTATTTAAATACTTAACAGCAATGAAAATCTTAAAAATAAAGTAAAAATTGGAATCAATAAATATTTTACAATACAATCTTTAAGAAAACAATTTTAATGTAAAAATTTTTTCTTATTGCTATATATAAATTAATAATTTTTTTTTAAATTGCTAAGGTAAATATAAATAACAGATGTTAGATCGCTTTTAACATAATTTTAAATATTGTATATAGGAAAACATTTATTAAATATGTATTTTATACTAAAGAAAATGTGAATTTTATAATTATATGATGTTAATACAAAGAGAAAATTAGAAATGGATTGTGTTAATTTATTAAAACAATAACTGTAAATAAATCATAAAGGAAATTACCTAAATGTTCTGCATTGAAAGATCTGAAGAATACATCAGACACCGATATAAGGCCCTGAAGGTCCCTGCGCAGAGTATATTAAGCAGTTTCCTTTATGACTTTTTGCAAGCTATTATTAAAATTAATTGTAAAAAGAATATTTGATAGATAATAGTTTTGATGGCCCATCCCTTTAAAAGATAGGATTATTCTGATAAAAAAAGAAACTCAAGTAAAGAATATATCAAGAAAGTAAAAGTAAACTGCTATTCAATTAAAAAGTCGAGGCCTCACATTTCTTTAACCTAACAAAAAGTAAAAAAAGTTTTAAACAAATAAAATCAATTCACTACTCATAAATATTAATTAAATATAATGCCATATATATTAATATTGCAATTTACTTTTAAGAATACTTAGAAGTAGTGCTTTAAGTTAAAAATTTCAAGTATATACATCAATAGTTTAGTTTAAATGACCTGATTAAATTAAATATCAACGAATATTATTACAAGTAAAAAATTTGTAATAAAAATTTGTATAATAATGTATAAAATAAAAATGTAATAAAAATTTCCTTAGTATCAGAATATTAATTTTTAATTTTTATAATAATTCATACGATAATAATATAATCAATGAAGTAAATGTATTTATTAAATAAATGATGTAAAACAAAAACCTGCAAAACAATTTCTTTCTGTTATTTGTACAAATATTGATTAAAAATTAAAAATTTGTATAATATATTTAAATTCGAAGAAAAGAATAAGTAAAGTAATGTTTTAATAATTAGTAGATAAATTCGATTAGAATTTCAAATCAATAAATTTTATATTATCGCAAGTAATTTTCCTCTGAATATGAGTACTTATAATTTAAAAATACTTAATAATAAATATGATATCAAAAAAAAGAAAATTGCCAATAAAATAGTTGGAATGTACAATAAAAAACAAAATTAAATATTCTTTGAGATAATATTTTATTATAAATAAACACGTGAAAAAAATATTTATTTGTATATTAATAATAAATAAATATTTATATTTAGTGATTTAAAAATACTAGAAAATACAAATTAAATGTTGAAGAAATGAATAATATAAATTTGAATCCGTGTCGATAGTTCAGTATTGTTAGACATAAATTAGATAATTTGGCAGAAAAAAATTTACATCTAGCTTTATTAAAGTTCGATTACTCGTAACATATGTTATTTAGAAAAGAAATAACATAAACATCAATATCGTAAAAGTTTAAAGGTTTTACGATAATAAAAATCTACTTGCTTGAAGTTAATAAGAGTAAATGAATGCCAAAGAAAGTGTACTCAAAGATTTTCTCTAATTTGATTTTTAATTATTCCCATAGTATTACAAATAACTAAAGTTGGACAAAGATAAATTGAAGACTTGTTTATATGTAATGTAATAAATAATAATTTTATGCTTGTTATAAGGTTTATAAGCATAAAAGGTTTAATTTTATATTTACTTCTTAAAATTCAATATTCGGATCACAGAATATTGTGCTCTAGTTGGTCAACTATATAATTTTGAGGTATATATTACTACATATAAAGGAAAAAAAAAGAAAGAATAAATTATGAAGATATGATGAAGAGAGAAAATAGATTAAGTAGATGAAGTAGATGAAGGTGTCGATCTTACAGCATTGCGAAGACCCTGTACGGTGGGTGGTGTGACGTGCAAGGGCGTGTAGACATCTTCGGACTCTTGTCGTACGTATAGCATCACCCTCTCCTCGGCGTCACCAGTGCGCATGTGGGGCTGCATGTGTAGTCTGTTACCCAGGGTGCCGGCGACGAGTTGACCACCCCCAAGGCCTGGTTGCACGGTTTGTAGAACCGAGCCCTGGAGTTCCTGTACTTGCATGAGGAGCGCGTCTTTTTTGTCATGCATGACACTCAGGTTGTCGGGCGGAAAGTGGTTGTGGAACTTGAGGGCAGGCAGACTTGCTCGAGCACCGGTCCCCGCTTGTTGGGCGAAAGGGCTTCCCGCGGCGCTACCCTTGAGACCACCACCAGGTTCCCCGTTGCTTAGCGAAGAACTGTCCGTCTCACCACCTCCTCCAGCACCTCCGCCACCCCCGTAGAAACCCGAGAGCTCCATCGTTGAAAACTGTAGCCCAGAAGTAATTTAATTTTATTTTAATTCGTTTAATATTTTAAAATAAAAGTTTTAAAATATTAACACAAAAATAATAAAAAGAATAAAAAATTTACAAAATCAAAGATATCACATTAAATTCGTCGATAATCCAAGCGTAATGGGATCGCTTAATTCTAGTTTATATTATTTTTAAACTTTAAAATATGATTAAATAAAAATTTATTTCCATAAAATTATTTAATTAAACATTAATTTTACATCATCACTATTACATTACTTTTTCATATGAGAACTGAAAAAATAAAACAATGTAAAAACAAACTTTTCTTTTACACGTGTGTGCATTAAGATATGCATCTTAAAGTTTTTCAAATATTATCTTCAAAATTACTTTTCCATCTCAATTACTTGAAAGATATAGCCTAATAATTTAAAACTGATTACTTTACTTCATATAATATTAATAAATATTTATAATTTGTTTATTTTTAAAATATTCCAGCAATAGTATATTTCGTTATATGTTACAAAAATGAAAATAATAAATGCTACAATTTTATTCATAGATTTTGTAATTTATTTAAATTAATTGAATCGTTAAAAAATATAATAAGTTGTTTATAATTTTAATTTATATTTATACATAAAAGTGAGCGTTTACAATTTTTAAAATTTTGTCTAATTATTTTGTTTATGGATATTATTAATATTATTAAACATAATTAATTTTAAAAAAATATTTCATAAAATGTTTATAGTTTTTTATGTCTCAAAATTTTTCACAAATTTAATTATGACAAAATAGAAAGAAAAATATAACAAGATTGCTTATAACGCAGAAGTATATAGCGTGCTTCGTTAAAATCATTTTCAACAAATTTTTAAAATTCGATTACTCTCGGTTGACAATAATAGAGATAAATAAGAACAGTGTGTAGATAAGAAAATTCGTAGAAAGATAATCTAAACTCGAGATAGTTACAGTTTTTAACAATATTATGATTTGATTCTGAAATTATTTATTTCATTAAGCCATGATAATAAATGAAAATTCTCGATACAACAATAACGAAGATTGTTAATTAGAGGGAAACCATCTCCTTACTCCATCTCATTATGAAGAGTATGATGATGGGAGGAAAACGAAAAGGTTATAAAAGACGTGCAAAGGGAGGAGCTTTTGCTTTTACCATTTCAACACTCGTTTGGAATATATTTAACTAGTGCATCAATTACGGCCGAAACTTTACTTTGATCAAATTTTTATTTTTTCAAAGCAAACAAGCATTCAAGACAGAGCCGGGATCCCCAGGTCCGAAAACACTGAAATGGTGAGAGCACGCTGCCAGCAGTTATACTAAGCCTACATCTGCCTATCTAGGGATTCGAGAATCCTCAAGGTCATCTTATCAACAAAACAAATCAAGATCATCAGAAGTAAAATATAATTCTATAAGTTGTTTGGATAAATACCCTCCATATTTATTATTATTATTATTATTATTATTATTATTATTATTATTATTATTATTATTATTATTATTATTATTATTATTATTATTATTATTATTATTATTATTATTATTATTATTATGTGAAAACTATCCTTTTTGGGTGCGTGTAATAAAAAAAATTAAAGGCCTTGACAAGGACGATAAATCACATCGTCGAAACGTCGGCCTTATAACTAATAAGTTGTAATCTCATCTCTTACCCTCACCCAAAAAGGAAATTTTTTACATAATAAAAAATATAATTATTATATTCGGCAATTCATATTTAACTTTCAGAATTATATGTGCGATAATATCGTTTTTATTATTTCTCTTACAAGTCTCCCTGTATTATATTAATTAAATTGTTAAATTTAACCTGTCAACTTTCATGATTATAAACAATTTTTGAATAAATGGTATATATTATATTAATTATGTTAAAATTTTATTTATATTTCCATTAGCATTCTGAGACATAACAACTTTAAGTAAATGTTATTATCAAATATTTAAACAAATAATTAGTGTCATAAAATAGGTTAATAGCATTGACAAATACTATAATAATGATAAAAATGACATACAAAATATTAACTAAGGAAATGATAAGAACAATTCTTACCTAACCTTATTGTTTCTCTTGAAGTTAATTATAAACAATAAAATTTATGGTTTGCGAAACGTGGAAATATTTTAAATTATGGTATCATAAATTATTTGAATTTATTTTTCTATTCATTTCAAAATTTATTATTTTAAATTAAAATACTTAAAGTAAATAGTCAAATACAACGTACAACAACAACAACAACAACAACAACAACAACAACAACAACAATAATAATAATAATAATGATAATAATAATAATAATAATAATAATAATAATAATAATAATAATAATAATAGTGATAATAATAATAATAATAATATTAAAAGGCTAATAATTTCATGAATCCACACATCCATAATAGTCTGTCTTGAATGATAAAAAGTTTTTTGCCGATGGCTCAAATTTCTTTTAAATATTTCCATACTTGAAATGCGTACTTAGACGCAAGATAAAAATATACTGACCTTATCAATTGCATGTTCGGCAGGAGGCGAAAAGAGAACTGGCGGCTTATGGAGATCCGCCATAGAATAAAATTCACTTCTCTCGGTGACGGAGTGATAAAGCTCATCCAGCTTCTTGCGACCTGTCGCCGTCATTTTCCTTTTAGCTGCTCGCCTCTCCTCATCCCGCGTCTTTCTCTCGGCTCCCTAAAGTTATCCATAGCTTATTTCAAAACAATTAACTACAGTAACATAAATTTTTAGTTTTTACCCCCAAACACAAGTCATCAATCGCGTCTTTACTTTTGTTTGGTAAGCGAACAAAAGCTCAGTATCTTATAATAAAATCTTAAATAATTTGTATGTAATTTATGGATTTAACCAAATAGCTTGAATTATGCTTACTTTATCGCAGAAAACTTTGATTTGGCAATAGCCTCGATGAGATGGCGGGGTGTAAGCATGTGTGTGAGGCGGCGGTTCCTCGTATGTGTCAACTTGAATATGAAGAGGTAAGCCCTTCACTCCCTTCTGACTGGAAAAATCCGTGCTGAGACATTGAACGGCTACGTTTATCTGATGACAAGAATATATCGGGTAAAATCAAGTGAATTTAGTTATTCACCAAGTACATTGTAAAAGAATGTTTCCCTTACTTTAGCCGACGATTCGAGTGGATTCCAATAAACAGCAATCGCATTGTGAGCAACCTCCTCGATGCAACCCACGAGCCCTACGCTGTTTTTTGTGTCTAAAAAACAATGTATCCTTATTTTTCTTTTTCATGTAATTCCAATCACTCCCATAAAATGCTTCTCAATACCGTTGCATTCAAAAATTCCCTTCTTAAGATTAAAATTTATCTTACAATGTAAATTGAAGAGTATTTATAAGAAAAACCACTTAATATTTCATTGATTTTCTTAAAAAAAATTTGTATCCATAATTTATTTACACTCAACGTACTCTTTATTATTCAGCTGTAAATTTATCAACTGATCATTTGCATGAATAATCTGTAGTCCATAGATTATAAAAATTTTATAAAATTTTCATGATTCCACGCTAAGAATATTTAAGGAGATTTACTTGAAAATTCATTTTACAGCGTGCGATAATTAAAAGTAATTTAAATCAAAAATTATTTTAACTATAAAAATATGATAAATGTGTTGCTGACAATGAAATATAAAATTTTTTTACAGCTATTATATTTTTGAATTCAGGAAACTAAAAAAAAATTTAAATACATAATGTAATGAAATAATGTTTGATCTCTATTCTTATTTGCACAAGGTCGTCAGCTTCGTTATCAATTTTCAATATATAGCAAATGGATAAATAATAATTTAAAATGAATAATCCATTCATTACCCGATGAACAAGGTACTTGTTGTTATGCAAATTCCTTATTTCTCTTTTCTCAATTTTTCATCAATTTCAAATATTGCTCAACTGTTAAATGAAAAAAATTGTTTAAACATAAATTTTCTTATTTTTTATCTTGCTCACCTGCATCGAGAATACGCTGTTTCACGGAATGTTGCCTGCCGTGCCAGAACTGCCACGCCTTGATCTCATCTTCGGGGCTCTTTTCTTCTCGGAACATCAACATAACTACGCTCTAAGATAAATAGAAAGAATTTTGTCAGTGTTTCTTTTATAAACCAACTACATCGATTGTTAGAATTTCATTTTTATTGTAACATTTAAGCGATCATTTTTTTAATTTTATCTTATTATTAGTTGACTATCATTATTTTTCTGCGAGCCTGTAATTAATGATTAATCAATATTTCTCTTTTTCTTCGATTCATGAATAGTAGAAATAAAGTGTGCAGTAGTTTATTTTTTCTCACTTGCAAATAAACGTGGACTAATATTTGTTTCGTGACGTGACGCATATAATTTAAATCTTTATAATCACATAATGTGTCAATTAAATATGATATTCGAGTATAATAGTTTTACATAAGTCATTACATAATGGCTAGATAATGTTAATTTCATCTAAATTAAGATTAAATTATAATGAGCATCTGGAAAACTGATGTCAAGTAAAGGAAAAATACAAATGTTTGTTAATGCATCAACGTTTGTTTTTGTAGCTATTAAATTAGCGACAAATAGGAGGGGAATAAAATAAATAGAGAAGTAAATATTTGAAAGGCCTAATGGTTATGATTATATTGAGCTTGGACCAAAGGCAATTCACGAGCATGAGGATTTGAGTCGCTATCGGGACGTGGAGATGCGTGATGATATCTTGATTCGCTCACTGCTTGAAGATTTGAAGATAACGCGCATCCACGCGCATCGCGACGTAGCCAGTGTCGGTAAGTGTCCGATAATCGATGTTTTCCGATTTAGATAAACGGGCAAATTAATTTTTCGCAAATGCGATACCGCGGCCCAATACGAAATCAGGCATATCTCGATATCCTTTCCATTGTTTTCCATGGCCAAAAAGTCCATCGTCTGACTCTTACATCAATTGTTATTGGCATTTGAGGCTCTTTCGAGGAAAAGCGTTAGCCTTTCTTCCTTCCTTCCTTCCTTCCTTCATCCCTTCATCCCTTCATTCCTTCATTCCTTCATTCCTTCATTCCTTGTTTCTTTCGCATAAAGTTATGAACTTAACACATGAAGATTAAAATATGTAATTTATCAATGCAAGCTCTTGTATTTATCCTTATTTTCGTGACGCTACTAATAATTCGCATCGAGGAGAATATTAAACCGAGCATTGAATGACTTTAATGCAATTACGAAATGAGATCTTGTGTGATAAATAACCTACGGTAAAAAAAAGGTATTGTAAACGACTAAAAAGAGAAAAAAGAATAAACATGCGTTGCAATGATTCATTATATTAATAACAAAAACAATTAAACGGTATCATGTGATTTGGCTGAATATTTATTTCGTCATTAGATAAATTTTACGAAACAATATAAACATTAAGATTTTATATGGCTATAGAAAGGTAGTTTTAGATTTCAGAAATAAATTTATTATTTGCTAATTGAAATTTTACTTGTTTTTATTAAAATTAGTAAAAAAACAATTATTGACTATGCGGTGATAATTTCATAATGAGCAAACGTTGAAAAGACGAATGTTTAGACTGGCTAAAAAAAATAAATAATAATATTTGCACTGGTGTGGTGAACAATAAGGAGAAAATACGAAAATGCATTATCCAAATTGTTGTTGCAGAAGCGCATACGCACTTTGCAGTTAAACTGGGCACTCGACGTCAACATCCACATCTGGTTGATCTAACTCCGCTCTTCCGAGGTGGAATATTGCATATACAAAATGTAGGAAGCGGACTGAGAGGACTCGAAAAAGAAGAAGAAGAAAGCTGCTCGAGCTCGTAATCAGGAGAAAATGTCGCACCAGAGCTTTATCGCAATGGAAATTGCTAACGGCGTGGTATTTAGTCGCCAATTAAACTCGCTTGAGGCTTGCGAGAACAAACGACCTCATTCCACGGATTTTCTCTCTCTCTCTCTCTCTCTCTCTCTTTAGTCGCGCTTGGACAACAACGAAGACGCCTATGTCCGTTTTTCTCTTTCGATCTTACATACGCACAAAGTTTCTAGTTGTCTCAAATAGGAGGGACCATTTGAATTGTTAAGGCCGTGAGAGTTACAATGTACGCGTTCGTGTTCGCTGAGAGAAATCTTTGTTGTTTACTCGATAGGAAGAGCTAATTCTCTTTGCAAAAACGAATATCATATATTTCACTTCTTATAGTTCTTTAACACTCTAATTAACCACGATGAAAATCTGAGATCAAACTTATGTAATATAATTTTTACGACTTTTCATCATTCGTCTTCTGAGTGACTCACCTAGTTCTTTTAAGATATCTTCATTATTATTTTATATTGTTTCACACTTGAATCTATGCTTTTCGTTAATTATCTAATTAAAGTATTTCCTTTTTTAAATTTCAAGTATCATTATATATGTACCTTTTACTTGTCAACTCACAATAATTGTTATGTTAAGCACGTGTGCCAGACAATATTTTAGATAAGTGACTTCCGTGTTTCTTTATAAATTACAAGCGACTTTTATGCAATGAATTCATTACAGTTAAAATTTATCTATTAAGTTATAATCTGAAAAAATGATGACTCAAGTATTTTGTTTAAATATTAATAAAATGTACGTGCTCAAATAAAATTTATATTTATTAAAATTTGGACTTATTAAATCAGTAAGTACGAATGATGGTTGCAAAATTTATTAAAAAAATATTATTTATATCAATGTAAATTAATTCATGTAAAAAGTTTTGAATTTAATAATATTTCAATTTAATTATACTTGTGTCGCTAGTTGAATATTTTTGAAATTTTTATTCAATTAAAACACGTGTAGATTTTCCAAACGCGTTTGGGAATATAGGCGCAAAATGATAAAATCTCTTTCTGTATAAGTTCATTATATAGTGTTGAATTAATTTAAAATTAATAAATGACGTAAAAACATACTTTCTCATTTTGTTATCGAAGGTTAAATTTTCGTAAAATATAAAAAATGCCACATTTATTCAATCTGGGTTTATTTGGTTAAATAATATATAATAACGAGGAAATGGATGGGGAATGGATAGGGCGGATGAGTTCAGTTGGTGGAAATGTTGGAAATTGAATTGCTCTATAAAAGTTGATGTGAAGAGTAGAGCATGTGTAAAGGTATTTATTGATAAAAAACAAATGCTGCTTTCTCATGAGCAAAAGTTCTCACCTTGACGGTTTGTCCTGCTTTTAGGAGAGGTTTGTCCGGGTCCGGTACGTAGTCGAGTGTGATGCCATAAAACTGGCCCTTGTTGATGTAGGTTATCCTGTCGTCCTCGCGACGTTGCGAGGTACTGATGGGCGATTCAAGGTGGTACTTGAATCCGTATGCCGAATACCTGGGGGCAAATCGAGAAAATAGAGGCGTCGGATAAGGACAATGATCATTAATGACTTTCGCGAGACTCTGCGGCAGCTATTCACCAACTATTTTCGCCAATCAAGAAATCGATCGACGAGACAATCGTTAGAGAGGAGCGTTGGGTCTGCCATTGAAAAAGTTGAAAAGAAAGTCATGTGGAAATCACTGCCACTTTTTCCCCAACCGTGTTCAGCAATTGTCGTTTGGTATTCGATTTCCATGCACTTTTTATAGATACCGCTGTTTCAGCTTTTTCAATCGGTTAACCTTATGTTTTATTCGCGATGCTAACTCGAAATAGTTGAAAATAAACAAAAAATTCTTTATAAAAATCTTAATTTTATTATTATCATCGTGCATTTCTCTTTGGTTATTGGTACACACATTTTAGTACAAAATTATCATCCATTTTTTTACATTTATTCAAGCAAATGCTTGTAGATCATCAACTAAACTACATCTGTAAAGTATTTACTGTAATGCTTTTCCTTACCATCAATATTACGTGATTATTTTTTTTATTATTAAAAACTTTATTTATATTCATATTGTAAAAAACTATGCTATTATTTTAGAGTATTAAAAATATTAAATATATTTTATTACTTTTTTAACCTCAAATTTGTTTTTGTACATATTTAAGAAGTTTACTTATTTAAACATTAAGTAGAAACGAAGAAACTTGGTGTATTTTTTTTTTTTTTTATCCGAAGGAAGTGAATATTCTTATCTCGTTACTGCGAATGTTTAAAATTTCAGTTGCCTTATTTATTCATATCTATTTCACCGATAAAAATTTAAACATAAAAAATCCATTATAGATATTTTAGTAACTAAAAAAGAAAACGTTCGAAATACAAATATATTATTAATAAACAATATTTTGGCTGAAAATAGACTATTAATGATAATTGACTAATTCTAGCAACGGTATAATGCTAGTATTATAAGGAATCATAATGGGTTGTTGTTGATTAAAACTTTCACACCAATATGTTGCTTGACGGTTTGCGTGTTGTAATTAAAGAAATTACAATATTTTAAAGCAACAAAGAGATGAAAAAGAAAGGGAAGTCAAAAATCTCATCGTCGCTTCATGCATGTGCAGCGCACCAGAGAGAGGGAGAGAGAGAGAGAGAGAGAGAGAGAGAGAGAGAGAGAGAGAGAGAGATGGAGGGAAATATGGCTCATAGATAAGCGTGTGGCAGGCGTAGTTACGGGTGAACGTCCTGCGGCTTGCGCCGCATTTGCACCGCCTACCTTCTCCATCTTATTACAACGCACTCGTATGCAAATGCAGCCGAGTATGTAGGTGCACATGTGCATTACTGCGACATAAATGCAACACAACTGCAAATGCACAAGGAGTGAACGAATGTGTGCAGTTTAGATTGGCACGCAGCGTTTCTCGATTTCACGCGTCGCGAGCGCGAATAAGACCAAGAATAAGACTAGATCGCACCGAGTTTAATCGAAATTGAAGTCTTGTATTTCATTTTTGTGTTGCCAGCGGCCAAAAGGCGAAAACTCTCGGAGATCTGTGCACGAGTAAACGCGGATTGTGAACGTGATAATAAGTCCAATCGCGGCTGCGCAGTAAAAATTGAATTTGCGATTTAGCGCGCGATGGCTTTATTTTTCCACGTTTACCGCTCCTTTCTTCCCTGTCATTTTTCTCTCCTCTCGCCTACACAACCTATGCCCAACTTATGAGGTTGTTCACGTTGTTTGCATTTTTATGGAATTCCGCGGATTAAGAAAAGAATATTATACGTATGTCTTGAAGCTTCTTTCCTCCTCTACTTATAGTGGAGATTATGAAAAGTTTAGTTATGCTCTTAATTAATACTGTAGATGCCCCGATGTTTTAAATTATATCGCTAACACTCATCTGTGCAATTAAACGTTTTAATTTTATAGGAAACAATCTGATTAATTGTCTTTTTACAACCTCTTTAACTACAAAATTCTAATTTTTTGTATTCGTTTACAATGTGGAGGATATTTCCGATGTAAATGGACAATAAATTTTTGATAATAATACTCAACTTGCTATTCCCTTGAATATCATTATTTTTATTATTTTCAATTTTATGTTCTAAAATTAGTAGAGCCGAATGAAAATTTTTTTCAAGTTCAACATGTAAGAGATCGTCACTTTTTATGTGAATAATAAATCTAGAATTTTGTTTTACATTCATTTAAATATTTTTTCAATAAGAAAAATTTTTTTTTTAACAATAACTAATGAAATATTTTTCAATATTTGTTCGACTTGCTTATATTAAATTAACTACTACTCCAATTCAAACTTTTGTCATTATTACTTTGAAATTGCCTATTAAAATTATTTCATACAGCAAATTGTCAAAAATTTCTTACTACCATATTATTGTTATTTATTGTATTAATTTTTTTTTACTATAATTAAATAACGTTTCATATTAAGAATTCGATAATTTATATCTCAATCTTAAACATTACATTATGTCAAAGATGTTAATTCCAAAAAAAAGAATGAATAAATGAAATATTCTTTTAAAATAAGTTACTCATTTAGAAATAACTTTTTTTAAATTAAAAAATAAATTTTTAATACTTGTAGTTTAAAAAAAATGTTTATATAGTTTTATTAACATATATTAAGTATAAAATTTTAGCATATTTTACAAACTTATCTTTATCCATTCTTTAAAAATAAAAAAATAAAAATGACATTACTTTATTCATCCAAGCGTATAAATATGTAAATATTTTCTTGAATCCAATTTACATATTTTACCTGATATTAAAACCGTACCGAATTTCCTAAATATTAAGCCAATAAAAATTCAATTTGTTCAAGAAACGGCGAAATGTTCTTTTACTTATCATGAAATATGGGAAATGCTTGATAACCAAGATTTCTATAAGTAATAATTTTCTATGGAAAAGGCTTCTAGACTTGTGCAAAATAAAGCGATAAAATATGTTACACATGCAATAAAGTAAAAAAATAATTCTACGGATACTCACAGTTTCGGAATCTGAATTTTATCGGCATCGTTCTGCCGTCCAAAGTCATGCCAAGGACGCGATCGAGGCGGGTTGGGGTTAGAGTTAGGGGTCGTAGCGCCGCTCGTCACAAGTCCAGTACCATCCCTCTGCACCTGAGTTGGGGTTGCATGATTCTGCTGAAGCTGAAGCTGTAGAGGTTGATGATGAATGACTGCACCGCTCTCGAGAATAACCGCCGCCCCAGAGCCCGCACCACCCGAACATAATTCCGTGTAATCGAAGGATGACTGTTAAAACACAAACTTAATCTTTACTTTTCTATTCTTCTAACATTCAATATAAGTAGGGATAATCAACGGCATTAATAACGAGGACAATTTATTGGGACATATCTTCAAATTGTTTACGCGCCAGAGAAATACAATTTTACGAGCGAGTATGAAATCTGAACAAAAATCTGAACATGATTTTGTTTATAAATTGCAGCATTCACGAATTGAAAGATAATAAGGGTTATAATATAGTTATCGTAGCTTCTAATTATATTTTTTTGCGTAAGTATTAATTTTTATTTTTTTTTTTAAAGAAAACTATCGAATGTAAGTTTACTCGTTATTATTATTTTTTATTATTTTTTATTTTTTAGGGGCAATCGTGGAGTTAAATTTTGTGTCGAAAAAATCATACTCATACCTGCATTGAAAAACATTTTAATTATACTTTAAACGCTTATTTAAACTTGGATGCAATTTACGTTAATATAAAAAAATCATTAATCCGTCATTTATGATAAATCGAAGTAATTTTTTATGGGTATTGAACGAGATAATTTGGGGATAAATGAAAATAGAATACAATGGTATGTAAGTAAGAGCTAGCAACTTTCACCGAGAGTGTCTTTTGGTTCATCAAATAACAGAAACATTAAGTAAATAAGTAAGTAAATGAAGCAATTAGATTTCTTGGTCCGATCGGTGAGAGATCGAAAAGGTGAAATTGATCGCCGAGCATATCATATGATCCTTCATGCGAAATTTCGTGAAACTGATCAGAGGAACGCCTCGAACTCATTCTCTCTCTCTCTCTCTCTCTCTCTCTCTCTCTTAATACTGTTTATATGATGGTATTACCCGTTTTTATCGGATTTGATATCTGTGTAGCGATCAAGATGGATAGCTTAGATACGAAGGAGGCGCGAGAAAATGCCTGATAATACACGTTTACGCATATATTCGTGTAAGATCAGGCTTTCTCCTGCAGCTACTATGCTATTGCTATTGGAGTTGTTATTGTTGTTGTTGAGATTGTTGTGTCTACCAGTAGTGTTGTTCCCTATTCTACCTGTAGGACAAATACTGGCTGGACGTGCCGGTTTTTCAGCCCGAACCTGTTTTGATTATGGATTGCTTTTAGACGCGATTCTGTATGAATACGTGAAAGTGTGATTTGTTGTAATAGTGTGCGCTGATGCTTTATTTTTAATAAATATTGGTACAATCTACGAGAATAAAACTAAGCATATAATTAAGCATTTTGCAACTTGTAAAATAATCTTTGAGTTGTTCGAGATATTGCGCTTTGCAAAGACTTAATTTACTTTTGATTCTGTAGGAATTTCGTTTCAGATCATTAAGATAGAAAATTCAAAGTAGTTCGATCTATTTATAGAGCTAGTTTTACACACGGAAAATTTAATTTAATTTTATATTAATTCCAACAGGTAAATCGAATTAATTTACAGTTGCTTATGACTTGCATTACTTTTCTATTTTTTACCGCTTGTCTTCAATTTGATTAAAATACAAAGTATTTATTTTTCTTTTATACAATCATTTTTATAATAAGAAAATAATAATTTCCCACTCAACAATAAAAGAAAAATTATATAATAATAACATTTTTAATTCATTGATAATAACAATCCAATGCTAATCCACAGTACATTTATGTAAATTAATCGCAATGGATTTGATTAAGATGTGATAGACTCGGCTAGTATTATAATATTGAAATTATTATAAATTAAAAATTTTAAATTAAATAAAATAGTTGTTAATATCTATTGTGATGATAATTATTCGTATAGTAAACTTTACTAGTTGAAAGTTGTGAATTAAAAAGTTATAAAGCATATAATGTTTGAACCAATTGGCAAACATTATATGCTGTAAAATGTACATATGCCAACCATTAATATAGCTTTACAACTAATATATTAAATTGCTTTTTCATTTAAATTAAAGATAGAGTACATTAATATTAAAAGTATAAATGCATAGGCGAAATTCGTGCACAATACTTTTGAATAATGTTAATACTTAAATCCCTATTAATTATATAACAGAATACTGAATATTATTTCTCGATAGTGTATTTTTTCATAAAGAATTGAATTTATAAAATATTGATAAATGCGTCACAATCTAGATTTAAGTATGTCGTGTATTTTTTGAGTTTTTATTGATTTGAGGTACCTCATTGCTAGGCAAGTATTGCGGGACAGCGAGTTTTTTTGAGTTTTTGGTTTGTATGGATATTTTTGAGGTGCTACGTGTAGAACTAAGCTAATGAAGTTGATTAAAAATGCTCCGAGAAAAAAGAGAGTTCCTTGTATTTAGGAGGTGATTCTCCTCTTATTCGTCAAAATTTTAAGGTTAGTTTCGAAACATCTCGAGGATATCAACATTCTTATGCAAGTAACTATGAATACCCCTGATAAGTGTAATATATTTTTGATAAGTATATGCATTTCCAGGAAGGGGCTGTTTTCTTATCAAAAAACTAAACTCCGCCATCGTATGTTAATGTAAGAACATTAACCTGACTCGATATTAATTTCTTCTTTCCAACCGCTTCACAATTAGAAATTATTGATGAACAAATATAACCAAATACACATATATATCTATAAATAGAAATAGAACGTTTATTCCATCGTTGTTATTTTTATTTATAAGTTATGTCATTATTATGTTATTTTTTATCATATTTTTAAATAGAAAATTATGCTTTTTAACGAGAAATTAGAATTTTAATTTCGTTCTTTCTTCTTCTTTTCTTCTCGTTAATTCAATAATACTAATAATAATAATTAATAATAATTAATACTGTTTTATCTATAAATTATATAAAAAATGAGAAAGATGAAAAGATACATATATTGATTGGAAGATATTATAATAGACGATAAGAAGACAAGAGAACAAAAGAATAAGTTATACCTGATGAAGTGCTGTAGTTTGATGATGATCTTGTCTGGGCGTAACGGCGTCAGCTCCGATCCCTGAATCTGGGCTGGGCAAGTCGACGGTGAGGACCTTGCTGCTGCTGCTCGAGGATGAACGAATGGCATGGGTAGTCGCGTAGGAGCTTGGCACCACCTCGTACCTCGTATAGGAGGCCGTTGATGTGGGTAAGGATGTAGATCCCGTAGAGACGAGAGGTGGGAGTGCATCACTGGTCACGTAAACGGCAGTTGCCTCCTGGTGTAATCCCGTGGAGCCATTGGATCCGTTAGAACCATTGGTGTTGGCCCCATTATTCGAGGAGGCCGAAGTATACGCTGTTTGCAGCCGAGGACTGCAGGAGCCGTAAGGATCGTATGGACTGCCGTACTGCAGAATAACACAATTTACTTGGTTATTATTATTACATGTACAAGTAGTTAATGAAAACTTTTTGCCTTCTAATACTTTTGCTGACCATGATGGAACAACGTGGCTCTTTTAACACCGCATCTATTCTTTTAATTAATTTGGTTTTAACTTTGAGTACTATTTTATCGTAATCAGCTGTATGGATTTTAGTACTATAGTAATATCTACATTGAAATAAAATTAAAACAAATAAATAAATAAATAAAAATACTTGTAAAAATTTTAATAGCTAAAATTATATTTACTCTTTTTATTATCCATTTAATCAATAATTATTTTTATTTAAAATATCGATCGACCTCAATCTTGAAATAAAAACGTTTCCCTATATTTTTAGTATTAAAAATGAGTTCATGCAATCAAATGATCTCCAAAATACTGATGTATTTATGTTCCTAGTGGATAAATGTAAGAAATAAATAGTCATATTACTGAAATATGTGAATAAAGCCAAATGGTAATAATGGCAAAACAGGTGTATCAGCAGTATCGTAAGGAGATTAAATAAAAAAATTATAAACTCTAATAAATGCTTAAAAATTGCGTGTAATATTTGTAGGTTTAGTTTCGTGTCGCTTTGTGTGAGGCACAGGAGGAATGAACATTTATCTACCAGTGCCATTGCAATAGCGAAGTATGAATTTATTTTAAATTGAAACCGATGATATTTCAAATATGACTTAAAAAAAGATAACAATTGCATCTAAAAATTTTTTTTTTTTTTTAAGTACATGAATGTATGACAGCGGGAAAAGCCCATATATTATTTACACTATCTATGTAATTTTTGAAGTACCTGCAGTTGATGCTGATGATGATGATAGATGCCAGGTGGTGTGGGACTATCAGGTTGTTGATTTTGTTTATGTCGTTTGGCGGATTGTTGGGCGCCCCGAGAGGAGCTCAAGTCTTCAGGTTCACGTTTGACACCCGCAATAGCAGCTTGTTGAGATTGAGGACTCAGGGGCAGTGGCAAACCGCCTTGGAGACCTTGTCCGGGACTGTGCGACTGCTGGTTGTACTGGTGAAGGAAATGGTGAAGCTCTCCACCCGAACTCTCGGAACCCGGTTCCAAGCGACCGGCAGAACCACCGCCCGGAGAATCCTGTACAAGCAGCTTTTGACCCATGACGCCTCTGAAATTTAAAGTTTTATCATTAAATTATTCCCCCAATGCATTGAAAGAAAAAGCTATATTAATACATTTAAAATGCCAATCATTTGTATTATCTGTATATTTACAGGATAAGTTCATTAATTTAAAAAAATGTATGCCTAAAATTAAAAATTATTATTACATATTTAAAAATTACCTTTACCATTGTGGAGTTAATATCCTTAACTATAACTTTGACTAGATTTGTTTGATAATTTATTTAAATAATATTATACAAATTAAATCTCAGTTAACAAATAAAAAAATACAGTATATTATAAGTTTTGTAATAATGGTTTTAGTTTATATCTGTATGCAAAAGTAACAATTTAAGCTAAAGTTAATTTCGGTTACATCTAAAAAACATTTTCGTCGAGAAGATATAAAGAATAATTGCGTCAATAAAACGAATTTTAATTTTGATAAATTTAACTTTTACCCCTATCAATGTAATTTACTGCATGATTTATTAAAAAATCCGTTACAATTTCAAACGAAATTTACAAAGCGAAATTTATTATCAAAGATATCAATCTCTTATTTAAGACTGCTATTCGACTAGATTTGAATATCTTTTGAAATGTAGTTAAAGAATCACTGATATATTTCTTTAATGAATTCGGAGCCCCAGCTCTTCCAACAAAATTATACGGATAAAAGTTCATGAGCAAAACGCTGCATGCAAAATGAAGCCGTACACTTTTTGAAACCCTTGAAAATATGCGCAGTCGATGCTGTTCGTTGTTATTCATTTGTCAATGCGTTTTTCTAACGTAAATCTAATCTAATGCTTTCCAAACAAGAGTTTAGGTATTTTCCGACCGGCGTCAACGCTTCCCCCCTCGATGATGCACCACGTAGACCAGGAGTTGGCTTTTTGCACGAGGTCTGTACAGATTCACACGCGCCTGTCTCTTCCGAATATTCTCGGAACGTCACGTATCTTGCGGATTAGCATGACATTATAAAAATCGAAACTGCAGGAAAAGATAGTCGTCCGCGTGGAGGGGGGAGGGTGAAGACTCGCGGATCTATTTCATTTAAGCCGAATTCATGAGAGCTTATGCTTATAGCCTCGGGTCGGGCACATGCTCTCGTGGCCACTAGCGCGGAACCTCCTTCGAGTCTTGGCGGTGCCACGATGATGATATCGAGGAAGCCGAGTGAGGGGGAGAGGGAGCGAGATCAGGTATCGATGCGATGCCAGTGGGTCTGAGGCAGAAAAAAGGGAGGAAGGCCTCCTTCTCCTCGCCCCTATTGTGCGGAAGCATCTGACCGTGGGGTAGGTATGAATGCGCGAGAGCTGGTGCCCCGAGGAAGAGCGTTGGCAGTTTATAAGGGTTGTGGCATTGTGGATGCGCTTTATCATGCTAAATATAACATGTTAACTACTTCACATAATGCCGAGTATTGTGCCTCCTTTTCTGTCACCCTGCACCTCATACATTTTACGTTGCGCGTATGGATATGGTGTCGGCCGTGAGGAGGAACGAGGAGGATGGGGTCGCGCGCGCGCGCTCACTCGCCAGGAGTCGGGGGCATGATTTTATTGCTCTGCAATTTTAAAAAAAGCTCAAGCGCACCCATAAGCATAAGAATAAAGGAACGACGGTAAAATGAAACTTTTGCCATTCGACGCTCGGAACTAGGATAGTTTTATGTGTACGCTTCTTCTTCATGAGGTGCAGAAATCGGAATTCATTAACACTACTCAAACTTCAAACGTATTGTATTTCTCCTTTTATACATAAAATGTCTCTCCCATCTTATTTTCACTTAATGGTATTACGGGCTTATAAAAAATTACCGTTTATTTTTCTTAAATTATCCTCTTTCAAATTCATTAAATAAATTGTTGTATTACTATTCATTTTAAACTACTTTTCCTTCCTTGCCTTTAAATATCAACTTGATGATACTTGGAAATCAATAATAATAATAGTAATAATAATTCCATTAATCTAATTGATATAATTACAGTCGTATAATTGCACTTGTGCTGTAATAAAATTATTTTACAAGAACAACGGAAAATTGAAAAAAAATTCATACGATTTCTTTATTATCTTCAGTAATAAAAATCAAGTGCTGCAATTGCGAATATGTAGTATATTGAGAACAAGTTAAAGGAAAAAATTATTTGAATAATTTTTTTTAATTTATTTATTTCTGAAACATGTCAACCAGTTCAAAACTTTTTTTTGGCACATCTGATAATGGATAGAGCAAAAGATCTCTGTCAAAACTCGCACCTCTGACCAGAAACGCTCTGCACCGTGCTGGACAAATATTGAGCAATGTTAAATACAAAGATAAAAATAAGCTGAAGAACAAAAGAAAACTGGAATGGTTTAAAGAAAAAATAACCCGAAGAGCCAGGTCGCCGACAAGTCTCAAGATGTTTATTTGAAATACGTTTAAATGTATATTTTGAGTAGTTTTTCTTTCACTTAAATTTGCAGTTTAAGAGTGAAAGGAATGCATCAGATACTTAGATTTACGTAGCCATGCATATTTATTTAAAAAAAAAAAAATTTCCTAAACAACGGTTTTTAAATAAAACATTAAATTTTTAAAATAATATCACAAATAAATAAATGAATAACTAAAGAAGTGAATAAAAACAAATAAAATTTTAATTAACAATACTTTTTAAATAACTTTAAAGCGTAAAACTATTTTTTCCTTTAATTTATTTTTATTTAAATTATTTAATATATTAATATATATTTATATATATTATATGATAATTTCAATTAATACCTAGCAGTGTATCACTAAATATTAAATTGTTTTAAAAATTTAAAACACGTAATGTCAGAACAAAATTAAGTCTAGCCTTAAGTATTACATACATAATAAAAACTATTTTATTCTTTTATAAATTCTTTTTATTTTAATTGTGTCTTCAAAATTAGTATGATAAAAATCTAATTGTTATTATTCAAAGCATGTAAAAGTGTGTTTTGAATTTGCAAACGAATAATAATTAAAATTTTATGTTACAGGAAAACACGTACTTTTCTTGCATATTTATGGATTCAACAGTTTACTCGAAAACTACTTTTTTTAAAAATTAAGTTTTTAAAATAAAAAATATTTTATAGATAAGTGAAAAAAAAAATTTTTATTAGATTAAATTATGTTTTTTATTAGATTAAATTGAAATTAAACGAAGCAAAAAAATAGTTACTATTTTTAAAAAATTTGTTTAAACACTTCCTCTGGCCAAAGTATATATAAAAATTGAATTTTACATTCAAGATAAAGGGAGATGTAAATTTAAAAAAAAAATTACTATTCTTTGTTTACAATTAAAAATATGGAAAATAAATTTGTTTGATTGGGTCTATACAAGTCAAGGAGGTCAAAGTTAAATTTACGATAAATCACGCAAAGTACTAGTTGCAAATTATTTCACACCGACGCTATTTTAATATCATATGTCTTTTTTCCCTGCAGAGTTGCGAAACAAGTAGTTGCCCCCAGAATAAATCTCCCATCTCTCAAAGACGTTTCTATTTGTATCGGACGAGGTGTGACGGGAGCCGCACGCGCCCGCGGAGGAGATTGTTTCGGTATCCTCGTAAAAATTCATTTTAAATGCAGTCCTCTGACCTCCAGTGGAAGTCGTCACGACCGGTCGCTCCAGGTTGCAGGTGGAAACTGGCACTCGAGATTTCATAAACCGGATATGCCAAAAGTACAGGAACGAGTGCTTACGGTAAAACAGCCTATCCAGAGCTTGTTTTCCACTTGACCTGGCTTTCAAATTCACTGGAGAACAACCGGAACTTGTACCTTGATAAACTGTTGTGCATTGCAAAATGAATAAGAGGGATAATAGATGACATTTATATTAATCATTTTTAGCAAAGATGCTTCGGATTTAAATCGTTGAATTCGTTGACATTCTGTTGACGCACAATATCAGCAGAGCCTGCGGCTTAAAAATGGTTTTTAAAAATCCGCGTATTATTATGTACATGTTATTAAAAATTAATTACGTACATACTTCAACAACTGCGACGCATGCGTTTGTGTAAAGTGCAACTAGTGCAGCATTTAAAAGTACACGTAATTGCCACGATAAAAAATATGTTAATTAGAGGGATTATGGGTATGGTAGAGATACGTGCACGTCATGCGAGTTCCACGAGAAGTTCGCGCGCGGTCACCAAAGTGCAGAGTTGTGCGTTTTTAACGTGTTTTTAACACCCGGTCAAGCAACGGCAGATGACAGGTGACGATTCTTCATATCGGTCTTGAAACGAAGGCGGCCAAATACAAGGAGATATTAATTAAGAGCGCGTGTGGCCACTGGCTCGGAGTTCTGGGAAGCGCCCACTCGGGATTTGCATCCCCGCGCAAAATGCGAAACAAGAGAGCTGAGCGACCGCCACGCGCCTCTTCTTCTCGGAAAAGCCGCACCCGGGAGCACGTCCACAGTATCCTGGCGTACACATAGTGTGCGCCTCGCTCGCTGCTTAATGTAATGGACACACGCGCAACTCAGGACTGCAGGAATTGTAAAGTGAAGCGACATTACGTGCTCCGCATGTGACGCGGGTAGCGCAAAGGCTTTGAGTTTTTACGACGTGGCGGCGAATCCTCGAGATCATCGCGATCTGATAACGAGTCATAAGTATGAGCGTCGAGCAGCAAACGGGACCGACGACACAGGACCAGTTGTCGCGAGAAGAAACGAGAAACAACCACGACCCCTGACCTTTTGACCACCGCGTACAAAGCCTTTTGCGGTAGCGGATACGAGTATACTTGGTGCATGCGGTGTGAAGATGAAAGTGTCGTGTTATTTGTTATGTTGTTGTACTCTTGGACTGCATTCGCGTGCTCTGTATCTTTAGGACATATTATACGGCTGTGGCTAACTCTAGCGGAATTTTACTTTTATGCGTACACAGCGAGAAGTAAAGCAACTTGTGGATTAGAGAAACTTGTTTAAGCTTCAGTTAATTGCGGTATATAAACTGTAGTTGAGGCGAAGCCCAATGAAAATCCTAATGCACGGATATCATGTACGACTTAAGTGGCATTTATGGTATAAGACTTTACTGATCTTAATTTGCATTATCTAGGTGTACTTTAAACGTCATTCCATTATTCCTAATAACTGCCAAAAATGGAGTTTGTCGAAATAAATTATCGACGATAAAAAAGTCTGGCAGAAAATAAAAACTGTCAGGTTTAAAAAATAAATATTGCAGTCAATGCTACCGTTACAACACATGCAGCATTGAATAAAAGAAAGGGACATTATATAAATATACAATCAATAATTCGTGCAATAAATGATCGATTAATAATCAGTTACATATGTCTGGATTAGTCAATTGTCGTTTATCTGATCCTTAAAAAATAATAAGATTTTCAAGGTTTATAGCAATTCAGATTCATTTGCAATGTCACACTTTAATTGTGTATTGAGGCCTAAATGTATATGAACTAAAACGACAACAGCAAAAGAAAAATACTAAAACAATACACACATAAAAATAAAAATATAATAATATCTGCTTTCACGACAGAGAAGAGTCGGTGGAATATTTCCCTTTGCGAAGTACTTTCCGAGAACCGCTGGTGATTTAACGAAACCGTTTTCACGGCTCCTTAGCGTCGAGTCGATTATTTCAATGATAATGCGCGGGCACGCGTAATTCCAAGTTCCGTGCATAAAATTGTAGCGTAATATGAAACGCGCCCGAGCATTACCAAGTCAAAGGGGCTGAGGACCTTAAACGACACACGCACATTTCATACGGGAAAAAAAGAAATTTCCGGCAAAGTACACCCGTGAATTATGACTACTTCATGCCGGTCTTGCCAACTTTAACTACACGGCGCGCAAGTAGCTAAATAACTTTCTTTTTTTTTAATTTACTCGATGAGTGTGCGTGCAATTAAACGGTAGAGACTCACTTTTGAAAGTGTTCGAGACTGTAAGTGCAGCGTGGTCACGAGCCGAAAATTGCAAAGCACTCGAGGTTCGAGGCGCCACATTTGACGCTTTGGTGCATCGAACAACATTCAGTCAAAACTCGCGGGTGGATGCCACCACCAGGATAACCGAAACCAATGTTTTACTTTAATTTCACGTGTCAACGTGCCGAGACTTGCGCTCGCTAATTATTTGGTTATTATTATATTTGTATTTGTTAATTTTTGCCTGGGTCTCTTCATAGACCTCAAATCGGAGGAAGATTTCAAAAATACTATTTTATACCTGTTAAATAAATATACATACTCTTGGACACTAGCCATTTTAAAACCACTTTCTTTTCTTTCACTTATTTTTTCACGGTACTTTTTATTTTATTTCTATAAAAACTTTCAGAAATTAAGAATTTTGAGACATCATATGAAAACGGCAATTATAAAATATGTTGAAAAATATAGTGTCTGATAAATGTCATTTTATTTAAGATTTTTTTATACATATAAATAATAAAAAAAATATCATAAAATATTTCTAATAAGTTAAGTTTCAATGACTTTTGTTAACGTTTTCATTAAATTTATTGTTTTGAATAATAAGAATGATATAATAATAATAATAATAATAATATTAATAATAATAATAATAATAATAATAATAATAAAACTATTTATTAAAGAGCATATGAATACATGAATTAATTTTGAACAATCAAAATTTAAGAAAATGATCGACTTCAAGATTATTCAAATACACGTATATATTTGTTTTCATACCACTGAAAAAATCAATTTTAAAAGATTTTCTTCCACAAAAAAAATTTTATATTTATTATTTTTTATGATTGAAATCAATGATAATATTATTTCGTTCACACAATTTTTCTAATACATTTTTAAAAGAAAAGTGTCAAATAATTTTATTCCGTACAGAGTGCATTTTTATAATGAAGTTATCGCAATGCTCAAAAATGAAACGGAAAAACTGATTTTTAAATTGAGCACCGTATCAAGGATCGCGTATTCCGGTCCATTTGCTTCGTTTGCAAACTAGCGTCGATCGCATCTTCGCTCAGCATAAAAATATTTTTTTTGCCTTCTCTTTCACCCCGATTTCTCGATGGCCTTCGGGGATCTTCTTATTCTATGTCATTATTTCATACCCTTTTGGCCCCTGACATTTTCGGTAAGTGTGCGAACTATGCGGATTGAGAAAGAGCGAGAGAGATGGAGAGAGAAGAAACAGACCGACAGAGATGAAACGACGTTTCTCTCGCCTTTTCGCAGGCTGGCCCCACTTTTGATTTATATCGGCCGCTTAGCATATTTTGTAATTTACTGTTTGAGAACGTCCTCAACGTACGAATTTGAAAGCGAATACGGCAGAAGCATTATCAGGAATGGCAGCAGCGCGAGGCAAAAAAGAAGAGAGCAATAACTATTGCCGGAGACTTGGTGCAGTGAGTCCCTAGTTATGTATATGTACAGACAGAGACACAAGAGCGTACGTAGAGATTCCAAGATGTTTTATCTCGCCCCGATCTCCTCCGTGTTGTAATCGCACTCCGAAAGTCTATACGGAGAAGCAGAGCGATGATAGGATCTCTTGGTGTGTCTCGACTGATAATCCCTGCGATCATTCTGATGCTCCTGATTCCTAAGTCGTGCGCACTTTTGGCGCGTTGCTGTGCACTCAAGCGTCCAGGGTTTTTAATCTAATTTTCATTGTCACCTGCCCGAAGCGAAAAGATAATGTATGCTTAGGAACGGGTGCGAGCGTCGAACGGATGCTGACTGAGTGTATCAATTACGCGGCAGTAAACAGTGGCTGGAAACCCCTTGTCTTCCCCCCCTCCCTTCCCTACTCTGTCCGTCCCTTCCTTTTCTTTCCATCCTCTTCTCTGCCCCTGTACGCCACATCAGGTACCGGGAAAATACGTGGATAATTTTATTTCTTTCCACCGGCTCAGCTGGATTTACTTTCGATCTTTCTTATCTCTATCCTTCTCTTTTTTGCTTATTTAATAAGATGAAGAAGATGAGTTATGTTGTGCACAAGCGAAAAAAGCGTGAAACCAAGATACAGAGAAGGGTGAGCGGGAGCGAGAGAAATGTGATGGAATGAATACTGATGGATTTCATGCAAAATAAACAAGTTCTTTTGCATTGAAAATATTTTTGAAAGAAAATTTCCATGGGAAATTGCAATGCGTATTAATAAGCTCTTTACCATGTAAAGTAATGTAATTAAAATAAAGTGGAAACTGATTAAAATCTCGATAGCATTTACAGGAATTTTATTTAAAGTTTTGGGCTCTGCTTGATTGCATTTATTTTAAAATACAATACGGAATTCACTTCAATTCGTATTTTTCTATCAAAAGAACAAGATATCTATATATTACATTAGATGTGTATTATTTAAAAATGTATAATAATTAATATCTTCAAAAACTATTAGTACATTATAAATATAAGTATTATTCAACAGTGCAATGAAAATCATTCATTCTTCTGCTTTCTATAACTTTTAATTTCATAATTCATTTTTTACATCAAAGTATTTGATTATAATTTTAACTTTATTCGCACTAAATTAAATTTCTAAATATATTTTACATACCAACTGATTTTTTCTAAATATATGAATGCTTTTAATGCGATATTTCTAACGTATATTTAAGTAATTAAACAATTATAGATTATTTAGTTAAATAGATGAAATATAAATATAATCATATAAATTCTGAACTTTTTATGAAAAATCAAGTTATTTGTGGTGATAGACATATCTTTCATTGTAAAACTTCAAAGAGCATGTAAATTATTTATAGAATTGAAAAAATAATATTTGAGATTCTACATCTTGAAAATATTTATTTTTAATTTTAAAAATCTGTATTGAAATAAATATTTCATGTTTTAAAGAGATTTTATACATTTGATCAAATTTTTATTTATAGAAATATAAGCAGCATGCGTAAATATCATAAAAATATTCAAAAATATAAGTAGTAAATGTATTAAAAAAAAAAAAATTTATAACCATTTTTTTTCGATAAAATTCTAGCATATGATCAGCGATAAAAAAAATGATTTAAAATGTATAAGAAAAAATAATATTAAGAAACACAATTTTACATAAATTTGTAATAAATGCTAATTTGTAAAACCAAAAAAGTATAATTAAAAGACGTCGATATTTTACGTTTTATCTTACGATTTTGTATATTCAAACTCATAATAAGGTAATATATATCGAGGATTAGTTTGATCATCATTATTGCAATTATGGAGAATAAGTCATAAAAATTTTAAAAAATTTTTAATTGGCATTAATTGATTTACAAAATAAAAATTTTCGGATCAAAATTTTAGATGTTACAGTTAGTTTTCTCATGTTTAAATGATTTAATTTAATATTGTTAAGAACTTGTAAAATAGTTTCATCCAAAATAATGTTTCAAGTTTCTGACGCTATACACTAAAATTTTTCAAATTCACTTCAGGATTGTTAATTTATTAACAGATTCTTTCTCCCACATATATTGAAATGTCTTATATTTATAAAATATTTCTTCATTATAAGAAAAAGGAATAAAGGAAAAATTTAATATACACAAAATATATAGTTTTATTAAACAACTCAAAGATTTAAAAAGAAAAGCTCGGGTCTTAACCAATGTTTTTGATTGTAAAAGTATTAAGTGAATAAGAGAAGCAAAGTACGTTTAACATAATTTATCAAGAGAATAAAATATATATTGTAGAATTTCATTATCTATAATTGATTAAAAAGTTTTAAAGACAAACTTTCTTAACCATTTACTTTTTTATGTACATGGTTCATCTGAAAAGTATCAAGAATTATTTTTTTTAAGCCAGTATTTGTCATGGCGATTTCGGAGACATCGAAAAATGTGTAAGCGAGTTTTTTTCTAATTGTCTCTGTTTTTTATCATTAAAAGCGAAAGAATTTTACTTTGTGCGAAGGATATTTTTCAATCATGCAATACAACGCGATGGAGCAACTATCGATAGTGGAATATCGCTATGCGGTAAAATTTTGCTTTGCGGCTTGGTAATAACACTGTAGAGATTTTTAAAAAAGACTAAATATTAAAAAAGGTTTTTAAGTGTAACTGAATTCAATTCTTGGTAAATTCATACTGCCATCGATTACTCTGATACTTAAATGTCGGTTTTAACTCAAAATTTTCAGCACATTTTGGCCATTAGAATCTCTGTTATTGAGTGTTGAATATGGGGTTAATAGATGACCTTCTAGAAAACTTTATGCGATTTTTTTTATTGCGATTTACATTTAATTTTAACTTTAAAGACTTTTTTAACATTTAAAAGCTTATAGTATTTTATTAAACCACAAAAAAATTTTTACCGCGTAAATCTGATCCAACAGTCGCTTCATCGTCGCACGTCATAAAGCTGAAAAATATCCTTAGCGCGAAACAAAATTCTAACACTTCTAATGATCGAGGAATCAAATAGAAAAAACTCGTCTACACATTTTTCGACCTCTCAAAAATCGCTACGATAAATAGCGGGTTCAAAAAAAAAAAAAAAAAAAAAAAATAATAACCCTTGATACTTTTCAGATGGACCATGTGTATTAATGGTATGTACCCGTGATAAATTTTTAATCGATGATGAAATACATTTTATAGGAAACATTTAAAATGTTTTGGTAATATTTTTTGCACAAAAAAAATATAATTTGTAAACATTGTGCAAGCTATAAAACCAAGTTTGTGGCTTTTTGAAAATTGAAACAAACCAATAGTAATATCATATCCGTTGAGTGCGGGGGATTAGGCCGAAAAAGGTATAGTGAAGTGAGCTTACGTGGACCAGAGCTCGTGCGTGGGTGGGAGCTTGACGTCGGCGGCTTTGTCCGGCAACTTGGTGTAATACTCGTAGACGTAGCTCGCAGCGGGGTCGTCGGCCGGATGCCCAGCCACAGCCGTAACCTGATGTTGCTGCTGAAGGTTGAGCATGGCTGCGGTGGCGACCGACAGCGGGTGCTCGCAATAGGCACGCCAGTCACCCTCCATGCCCTGCACCTGCACCTGCACCGCGGCGACCCTTTTCTGAACTTCTGGGTCGTCGCTGTGCTGCTGCTGTTGCTGCTGCTGCTGCGGGTCGCCGCCACTCGCGTCCACTTGTTCCTGGTCCGCGGCACCGCTGCTTGCAGCAGCCAATTGCTGCTGTTGATCCTCGTCGTTTTCGTTTGGCTCGCGAACGTAATTTCCAGTGTTTTGTCCAGGAGTCGATACCTGTTGACTGTCCTCACTGACCTGTACGACGCCAGGCTCCTCCTCACTACGACTGCGTCTTCTGCAAAATTTTAATCCTTGTTATTATTGATGTTGACGAATGATGATTCAGTTTTAATTTACCTTGATTATTTTTTGAAATTTTTTAAGTTTGTGAAATTTTACAGGACTGAATAGAAATAAAATAAAAAATTAATTTTTGTTGTGTTCTTGAAACATCCTTTTTATGATACAATAAATTTTATTTTAACAATTATAATTTCAAATCAAAAACATTTATATTGCTAATTCAAAATATTAAACACTAAATAGTAAATAATAAATACGTATTATTAATAAGGAAATTAAAATAATTATCTAAATTTTACACATATACTTTGTTTGATTATTAAATTATTTTTGACATTATTATTTTCTAGTTTATATTTCCATAAGCTTTCTAATGATTATTAACTTAACAACAAGTACATAATATATTTACGATAATGTTTAATATTTAAATCGTTTAATATCTATAAAGAATTTTATAAATAAATAAAAAGTAAGTAATACAACAAGCAACTAAAGGAGCATTATAGAATTAAATTTAACATCAAATTTAAATATCTTTACTTCAATTTACATTTAAATAACCATAGTTATTCATAAGAAATCTGCATAGCTACTGTCAATTTGAATCCTTGAATATATTATTGAATATTGCTTTAATTAACGTTAAGAATGTAATGCAAGTCTAATTATAGATGGCGCCATCGTTTTATACACAACCAATAAGAATCGTGCATTTGTATAAGTGCAGTTTATATATGCACAGTTAATTTATAAACAGCTTTCCATTAAGATCTTAATTGCACTGACTTATATTAAAACCAAAATGTGATTGATAAACCTTAAAAATATATTATGAGTATCAAGTTTATTAAAAATAATAATAGTTTTTAATAATAAAAAGTTTCAAATGTAGTTATATTTGAATGAATAATTGTGATCTAAATTATCTAAGGTTATACAAGATTTAATGTACAATTTTTAGTTTCCTACTCGTAGCGTCTATCCAATTAGCTATGATATTAACCCACGTATAATCAGAAAATTTTATATTTATGCATAAAAAATAGTATGTTATGTGCTTCGAAGACAACCTCGATCCTTCATTCATGTAGTTGACGGACCCTTCTACCATAGCCTAAGGTTATACTTTATTCGTCATTTTATCAATAATCTCAGTTCTCTTATGCATCCATACAAGTGTAGATTATAGATATTGTGCCTCACGAGTCAAATATACATTTATATGATAGAAAAGCAAGACAAATAAAAATATAGAGACCAAGCGCTCTCTTATCCAGGTATGTACGATCACTGAGCTCATACATTTCAGGTTTCACATAGCGTTGCGTGACACACAGGTTTCTGAACCACATTTATATGAAAGAATATATGTATACATGTAATTTTGTGGTCCACTTTACAAATCCGAAATTATATTTTTTTACTTTATATGTACATGTACAATAAATAAATCTAAATGCTTTATGTTCGCCCTTTGTATTGTGATTTAACTAGTATCAACTGTACTTCACTTTTTTAAGTATTTGTTTACGAGTACTATTAATTCTTTATCAATACAATTTTTTAAATTTTCTTTTTATGCAATAAATTAATGCCATATTTATGAGCAAAATTATAAATTTAATCAATTTAATTTCACTCTTATAATAAAAAATTTGAATTTTTTTTATTTTTTATTCATTAATTTGCAATGGCGTTGGCTATTAAAAGCCAACAGACTAATAGAAAAATTTTTCACAATGAAATTACAATTTTTTTTTTTTTTTTTTTTTTTTTTTTTTTTTCTTTTAATGTGCAATATTATACTTTTCATTCAATTGTATAAAATACTCTTTCATAGGTGTATGCAATCTGAGACATGAGGTATGATAACTTGTTCTATTTAATTAAACCTCGCTGAACAATTTATCAACATGTTTTAACAATAATAGCTTGTGTTCATATTCATAATTTTCAAAAAGAAATAGATTATTTTATAAATATCCTTAATATTTATAGATTTATATAATTTAAAAAATTGAATTTAATTACTAAATGGTTTATGGAATATTTATATTTAGTAGAATCTAAACACTTCGTATGGTAGGATGGTATTCTAAACAGCTACTGTTTTGAATTTTTTCAATATAAAATTGAGATGACCTATGAATTTTTTTTAGTAATTGATAATGTAAAAATTTTTTTGTTTTTAATATCGTTTTTTTAAATTCAAATAAATATTTTGTATTTAAGTTAATCTAGTTTAACATGAACAATTTTATTCAAGTGGAAGAAATAAATATTTAATTTTTACGAGAAAATTGAAATAATTCAGTTTTTATTTTTCAATATTCATTCAAAAAATCATTTTTATCAATGCAAATGTGAAGTTAAAATGAAAAAATATTTTAAATTACACTTTAGATTAAAAGTAAAAATTACTTATTATTGCGAATTCGTATAATATTTTCTTGAAACAATTTATAATTATCAAATAAATACCTTTAAAAATATATTTATTTTTAAAAATAGCAAATTTAAATGAAGTATTCAAAAATTGAATCATACAAAAGATTTTTATTTTATTTTCAAAAAATATTTTTTAAATTTATCTTCCCCTTTAAAATTAAAAAAAAACATTAACGTAACAAACATTTTGTTATATATTCATTAAAGGCAATATTTTTAATGTGTCGAATAAGTAATGAGAATTTCTCATTTATATTTTCTGTAAAGTAGTTTTTAGTGCAAAGAATTAAAAATAAGGTGTCAATATAACCTAAACTAATAAATATCATAAATGTAGATGAGTTAGGAGGACGGCAGATGATGCGATCGTCAACGCATACATTCAAATCTTTGTACTTACTTAACCAGATATCGAGGTGGCCGCTATGATTAATTATTATAGACCCCTCAGCTTTTACCTACAGTCATCAATTTATACTTCCCTACTCAACTCGTTACCCTTCTTCTCTTGACGTATCCCGATCCCGATTTCAATCCCAATCTCATCCCAATCCCGATTTTTACTGAGTGTACGTATACGTACATAGTGGGTACAACGCAGAATAAAGCTTTATCCTCTCTAATTTATGCATGCCGAATCAATCTCTCTCGTCTCTCTTGTCTGCTCCCTCATTCACTGTCTTCTTTGGTTTACCTGCACCTGGACACAACCGTCTCCCCCTCCCCCTTCGCCACCCAAGGAAGCTACCTCGATAATGAGAAAGTGCGTATCCTTTGCAAATATTTTTCTCGGCTGTTTACATAGGTTGTTGCTATATTACTGTAGGATCCGCGTACAGACGTTCTCCGGGTCCTTTTATATCTCTGCGCATTCTCGATTCGTCAAGGCTAAACGTCTTTGTGTATTTATTTTTGCCTCTACTGTATAATATAATAAAAAAATCCAATTGCATAATTTGAAGATTTGTACATAATTTAGTGCATTTAGCGTTTATTTAAAAATTTATTCTAAATAAAGACGAAAAAGAAGAATGGGAGAAAAACGTAAAGAGAAGATAGAAATCGGTACAATGTGTGCAACCATCCATTCAATATAAAATCAATCATTTTTGGATTATTTTTTATTCATTCTATTCAATCATAATTATTCCCTTGATTATCGATTTTTATTGGCGTTTTTTTAATATGTATTATCAAAATTATAAATTTATATGTGTTAATGATAATTAGATCAAAATAATGCTCTCCATTTCATCACTCAATAAATTTGAGACGAATGAATTGTCGTTAACGGACTTAAGTTTGATTCTGCTTTATCTAAACTCACTATTTATTCATAATTATTGTGTCGTGTTAACGTTGAAAAATAACAATATTTAAAAATATTGCCGTTATACAGTCATAAAATATAATTTATATTTTTATAAGCATTATCAGAAAGCATAGAGGCATAACAAAATCGAAGGAATATTTATTTATACCGCGTAAATATATTCCGTCTGCCATATAAATAAAAAAACTGCAAACTCGAGACTCGCACTTCTTAATTAACAAACTCGAGAAACCGTGGGCGTCCTTATAAATTCATGAAATTCAGAGTTGCCCCGAACGAAGAGAAAGAGAGACAAAAAAGTATGGAAAATAAAAAGAGTACACACACACGCATACAAGAGAAAAATTGCATGAATTAGAGAACGTTTCCTGCATCCACGAAGGCAACATAATTCAAGCGAGAAAACACTGTACGTACGTACGTACGTACGTACGTGTGTACGGAGGCTCGACACAAAATAGGTGATTTCGCCGTAACCAATTAATCGTTCCTTCCTCCCTCCCTTCTCCTCTTGATCGTCGCATTAAGATTTATCTTACAGTACACATACAGAGGCAGATAGGTAGAGGAGCCTTGGCGGATTTGTGGATGTATGGATGTCTCATCGGCTGTGGGAAGCCGGCGACACATCCACGATCCCGCCAACCCGTCGCGATCTTGCCGATTGGAGGGATCTTTTTTCCGTGAACAACTATACAGCCAACTATACTGCGTGTTTGGATTTTCAATTCAATTCCACAGATCTCTGACCGAGGGCACATAAGAAGCCACCGAGGAATGCGAGGCTGGACCAATGGAAAACTAGGGAAAATTAAGGGAATACTGGTATTTCGCATTTCAGATTCTTAACGCGACCACCACTACCGATTACAAAGTGCTTCTTTTAATTCTCACTGCAATTACCCTTTTCTGATTAAAATTGTAGCTTCGTAGTTTATCTCTTGCACTTTTCGAAATTAATCAATTATTTTACATTTCAACTTACACTTAAAATTACACTGACACGTATACGCGCGCACGCGCACATTAATAAAAATAATTTAAAGAAGAAAAGTTAAGAATTTTTTTCTAACGCATTTGAGCTTGTTAATTCACAAATTGATTTTTAAAAAATTATTAAACTAATTTATTGTTTGATTTTAAATTAAAATAAAAATAAACTTCGCTTCGCATTCTTAATATTAATATTTTTGTTGTTGTAATTTATTGTTTCTCCTACAAGACAGATTTTCAAATTGTTTAATCGAATTCAATCTCAAGCGGTTCATGCATCTGCTTAAAATTCTTTTCGAATTTCGTAAATGAATACGGAAATTGGTACAATTCCTAAAAAAAAATTATGACAAATCGCAGGAGTCAAGTTGCCTTGAGGTGAATTTAAGGCTCTTTAAGGCGAATGAAAAAATTTAAAAAAATTTAAAAAAATTTAACAATATACTGATTATTTATATGTAAATTTTTAAGCATGCTTTTAATAAATGAAATTTATAAATATGAATAAAAGTATCTTGAATATCAATAAGACAAAGAAATTAAAAAGTAATGGGCGGAGAATGGAGCGGGAGAAGCAGGAACAGAGAACGAGATAAAAAGTTCGAAGTCGCGAAAGAAGTTGGAAAAAGATGCCGAGTGCACTCTCACGGATAGAGGAGAGTACTGTAAAAGCGATTCGAATCCGATGTCCGAGGAAACTTGGTCGTAATCGTGATCATCGTCGGATTCCGAAAAATGTGTGCGAACGCGTGGCCCATCATCAGACGTATGTGCCTGTACGTGACTCGTGTATTAGGATGGGCTCTCAGCCTCTCCTCTTCCTTAGTCACTCTTTCTTTAACTTGGTATTTTCTTTCTCTGTATTTTTTTATCTTCTCTTCTATTTTTCTTTTTTTTTTTAGCTAGAGCAAAAGGTAAAATCTGATTAATTAGTATTAGTAGTAGCCTTAGTATTGAATGCAACTTTTCAAAGTGAATTTCACTACAACCGTGTATTGATTTTACGAGAGATGCCGTTTTGCGATCGACACCTATACAAAATCCTTGTGAATCTCTACATATATTTACATGCTCACGTATACTTTATAATCTTCGATTTAAGAAAAATTATGATTCGTTCATAATTTTTCATAAATTCATCATAGGTTGCGCTTTTTTTTACCGTTTTTTTTTATTGTTCACATAAATTTTTTCTGAAACATAATATACACGCATATTTAATGTGTGGTAACAGAAAACAAGCACATTTATTTCCATTATTATTATTTATTATTATTTATCTATTATTTATCTATTATTTATTTAATTTCCTTAAAATTTTTTATTTTGCCTAATTAAATTGTAATGATATAGATTTACAACTCCCGAAATTTTCATACGAATCGTGTACCTTTTTCATAAAAAATTAATCAATACATTGTTTTATAATTCTTATAAAAAGATTTTCAAAAAGTTTTTTAAAGATAAATCTATTATTTTCAAAAAATTTCTCAAATATAATTCTAAGAAAATTACAATGATCTTTCATTAAAAATAATACTGTGTATCTGATGACTTAATTATTGCTTACAGATGATTTCATGTTTAATATTCAACTTAATAAAGAAAATAGTATTTATTCTTCCAGTTACAGGAATATATGTAGGTATATAATTATTTAAGTGAAAAACAAAAAATTAAATAAATAAACGGATTAATTTAAAATAAGATAATACATTTTCTCTGTGTAATACATATAAAATTAAAAAAGAATATTTTTAGATTAATTCACCGATATACTATTTTGTATGGTTCCACTTAAATACTTTAAATATCTAGACTTGTCCATCAAATTTAAATTCCTCTGTCACTCAAAAAGAAAGATAAAAATGAAAAGATATAATCAAAGTAGTAATCCTAAAGTTTCAAACGCTCTTCGACAAATATGTGAACTCATAACTTTGTAAATATATTGAATAAACAAGTAAATGAAATAATAAACCATTTAACATTACTAAGAATTGTAGTCTTTAGATATCGTATGAGAAAATGACTGCTTCTGTATAATAAATTTCAATTTGAATAAATGAATAATTTTATCAAGAGCTGATTATAGATTGCATTTCAGATAATGTATTTCCAACAAATAGTTCAAAAATATTCGGTAATTGCTAATCCAATTTTAGGAGCTAATTTATATCTTTTCAAAATTACGATAATATATTTATATTTTAAATAGTACGATTAGAAACTTATATTTAAATATTTGAATAAAGCTATTGTTGGAATTAAAATTCAATTATTTAACTATAGTATTAGAAAAATAGTTTTAAAAATGTTTTCCTAATACTATGTCATTATAATTTATTTTAATTTATCATATTATCTTAAATAATAAAAGTTATGTCCTTCAACTTAAATATATGTTTTTGACACAGCTTTTAATTTTTTAAATAGAATAATGCTAAATTATAATAATTATTATTTGATAAACAATTATTTATTTAAAATATAAAAAAATTTAATTATTTATTGATAAGTATTGATGAATTTTATATAAAAGACAAGTCAATTAAGGAATTGCTTTTCACCTTTTGGGCGTAAAATATTTCAAAAAGTTGCGTTCAATTACATAAAAATGTTTTTTAAGAGAATGATAAAATATAAATTGTTAAGTCATATTTAAATTCATCTTAGAACTGCGGCTCTTCAATATTCGCCTCAAGTTCCGTCCACGCGACTCATCAAACGAGGAGTACGTTTGAGAAGCCCTTCCGTACCAACACACAAGCACACATAAAATCGTAAATCCTGATAAATCTTGGTAAATCCTCGTAAATCCTCGTAATTCGCTGAGGCTCGGAGCGCATTTTAATAAACTCACCCACGCGCATGATTCGCATGTGCTCACACGCGAATCATGTGCTCAAAAAAGTATCGTCCACTTCAAGCGGAAACGGGCAAGACGTATTTTCAAGATGAATATACATGTCGTTGGATAAACGCGTGTCTATGGTAATAAGTGCGGTTAATCTGAACGTGGTTAATTGGAAGTTTATAGCGAATTATACGTCAATTTCGGATGTAGTTGTGGTAAATCTTTAGTGGCAACTAATTCTTACAAACGCCTACCTTCCTACACTTTTTGGCTCTTTGATCATTCTTCATTTTAGCCGTAAAACTTTAAGTTTTCACGCACTTAGAGTGGATTTTTACTTTCTAATGAGCTTTAACGAATGAGAATTTGGGTTTAAGATAATAAGATAATAAATAAATGCATTGTATTACATGTTAATACGTTTACATTCTAAAATAAAAAGTTGTGGTTGAGTTTGGGTCTTGCTCAAAATACGATTCAACGAAAAAAATACAATAAAAATAATGTTAATGTACCGTAACTAAATATACCATAGTTTATCTAACCCATCTTTTACCGAGTTCCGACATAAATCTGCGTGAAACTTATATGGTGTTTAACATTTTTAAGTAACGTGTATATCGAGATATATCTTGAGCTTGGGTTAATCGAAGCGCGACGCGAACGGAAGTGCTGATCGATCTTGGCTGTAGATACAAATCGATCGGCAAAGGAGAAAGAAGGGGATGAAAGCCCAAAGGCAGTAATTAGTTTAAAGTTGGCTGGTGCATCGTCCACATTTTTTCTAAAAAGCAGAAGCAACGCGCGCGCGCTCGTGCACTCGTGCAATTTGTCGCGAGACTACTCGGAGAAAAAGGCAAGTGTATTAAAACATACTCTTATCAGCTATATTTGCATTATTGTAAGGAAGAGCCACCGCGTTCCATGCCAATAACTTTGGCAGGCTTATTGATTGATTAATGAATAATAATAAAGAAATAAATAATTGACTGCATAAGACCAAAGCAAGTAAATTTATACCATACACCGGGAGTTTGCGAGCAACATAATTAATAGGCCACTTGGCTATACGTACGTGCCTTCGTAAACATTTTGTTTCGCTTTATTTTCTTTCATTTCCATTTCAGATTGAGTCAACTAAGCGTGACGATGCTCGTAAAGTATTTCGAGATGAATGTGGTAGTCCAACCGACAGTACAGCGTGAGCGTGATTATTTTTAAGATGTAAAAAATAATCGATCGCCTCGCGACGTCCAATCATCGGAAACGAGGCCTCATTTACAGCAAAGATGATCAAGACAACAACGATTTCCATTCGCGATAAAAATTATTTATTTAACTTGTACAAATTTTTATTTATTCACATATTTATTTATTTTCATATTTTTTTCTTGATTTTTTAAATGCATTTTCTAATGTGCACAATAATGTACGATTAAAAGCTATAATGGAAATGGTTTGGCAATGCCTGAAATTATTTAAAAGTTTGATCTGTTTATCAATCATGACTGTTAATTAATTTATGAATTTAATTTTCATTTTTTGTAATTTTTGAAATATAAGATGACTATGCGTGTACAAATGATCACTTTGAAGTGTATTAAGTGTGGTGCAATTGCCATAAAAATAAGATTACACAACGCAACATTAAAATTAAAAGAAGCAATGTGATTTTTCGTTATAATTTATAATAAATATGATTTTATTTTACTTGATCATGTGAAATGTAATCTTTCGGTATATTTTTATTTCATTTAAAAGCTGAATATAACTGAATAATTCTTAACGCATCGAGTGAAAAGTTTGAGTGAAAGAGATGTATTTTAAATCACATTGTAATAATTATAGAGATTAAATTAGGATGAATAACTATCAAGAAAATCCTATAATTCACCCGCTTCCCCCCCCCTCTCTCTCTCACTCTCTCTCTCTCTCTCTCTCATTCTCTGTTCTTTATACAGGTTTTTTTACACGTCTTTTCTCGCACGTACATGACAAGAACGAAGACATAGGACACGCTTGCAAAAATAAAATGAGGCCGATGCGCGAATGATGTGAGAGCGTAGAGAGGCAAATACGAAAGATGGGAAGAAGATCATAAAGAAAAGACAGGCGGGATTATGAAGAAGGGGTGTCTTAAATGACTTTGATGGATCGAGGGCCATGTGCACCCGTGTCGACCCTTTCCATCCATCCCCATACTCTAACTCTCCTTTTTCATTCTCAAATTTTTCTCAGCTTTCTCTCCTGCTCTCTCCTCTATCTTTTTAGTCTACCTTTGATCTATTTGAAACCAGTATGATATGTACTTTAAGGAAACGTGTACCAAGATGTATTTGTTGTATGTCTTTTTTTTTAAATAATATTATCCATGTTACCGATTACTCTCTCCCACTTTTTACGTGTGTATATACTTTGAACGTTTAATCATCACGGTTTACAAACATATTTATTTAAATAATTAATATTACCTAATTATAAACCATATTTTTTTTAGATAGTCAATGATATTTAAAGCTTTTTTTTCACTTTACATAGATATTATTCAAAGTTACTTTGAGTTATTTTACATCGAGTTATTTTGATCGATTCAATTTCATTGTATAATCGTAAATTATTTAATATGGCGATTATAATGATGTAAAAATCATTTTTTAATTTGAGATTAAAAAGTTTAAATAAATTTAAATAAACGATAAATTTATTAGTGTGTTAATAAAATTAACAGTAATTTGACAAAAGTTGTTATATATTTTTAAAAATTTTAGAATATTTATAAATAATTTTATCAGCTGACGGTTTAATCAATACGATTTCAAATTAATTGAAAATTAGATCCTAAAGAACATACATATTAAATTATTGAGTACATTATAAGTATACCTTTTAATGTAATTACAAAATGAATTTATCGAAGCTTTGATTGCTTTCATAAATATGAAATGAGCAAATAACTGAATAGACAAAAGAGAAGAAATTATAAAATAATAAAACCTTTTAAAACGCAAGTAGAGATTATTATGGTAATATTTTGAAAATAAGATGTAGGATACTTTGATAATGATAATTGATCTATATAAATAAATCTTGTTTTGAAATTTCGGATCGATTGCCTGAAAAGGTAAGTAAAAAAAGAGATAAGAATAAATAATCTATCGAGACTGGATGTGTGCTTTGAGATAGGCCAAGCCAAGATCTCTCTTTGTGGAAAGCAATAAGAGCTCAAATGTAAGTCGGAAGCTGGATAGTGCAGAAATCGAGAAATCGAGTGCATCGGCAACTAGATGACTACTATTCATCCCGATGCTAGAAGGTTTGCAGGTATATGCAACGAACGTATCAACTCTGATTATACATGCATATCTATATTGACTTGAACATTCTGAACGACCTTGCTGTTTTTTCCCTCAAGGATATGTGTACACACAGAAAGAGTAGTATGTACATGCCCCTGGCCCTTAATCAGCTCTGCGAACTTATCGTCCAACTTTCACTCCCTTCCCCTGTAATTGAGACGTCTCGTTTTCACCAATCGGTCTCATTCTAACTCCACGCGAATTCCCCTTGTTAAAAATACTTGGATAACTCTGGTGCTTTGAACGTTTTCCATGTGTCTAAAAATAAATTTTTCATTTTTATCTAAGATAACTTGCTTGATAAACAATTTCAAACAAATTGCTTTCAGCTCATGCATTGAAAATTATTTACTTTTAGATTTATTCTTGTAAAGAATTATGATTTTTATTTTACGATGATAAATATTTTGAGGAAGTTGACCAAAAAGATATAATGATGTAAAAATGCTTAATTTTAATATTACCCCGACAAATAGATGTTTTTCCAAAAAGTTCTTGAAAAGAATTATATTTATCAAAAAATTTTCATCTAAAAAGTCACGAAAATCGTGCTTTACGTGATTTACAAATGTGCTTGAAATTAAATTGAATGTTCCATAAAGATAGTGAAATAAAATGCATTTCTGAATAATGCAAATTTCAAAAGAATAGCGTAAATTTTAATTCCCTTGCTTGATATTATGATTAATAGAATCGAGGTGTATCAACGTTATCTTGACGGTAGAAAATTAAAAAGGAGGAGGAAGAAGAAGAAGAAAAAGAAGAAGAAGAAGAAGAAGAAGAAGAAGAAGAAGAAGAAGAAGAAGTAGAAGAAGAAGAAGAAGTAGAAGAAGAAGAATAAGAAGAAGACGAAGCAGCAGTTCTCGATAATGCTTATCGGTTTTGTGACTTCCCATAGTGCACGTACCCCGGACGGTTCATGGATCCGTTTGCCGATATCAGCAATAAACTTCCTACACAAGGTGTACACAAGGTTTTTCCTACTCTCTCGCTCTTATTTTTTGCTATTGGGAGCAGATAATTAAGCGCGTCGCAGAACGCCTAGCCGGTCATCTACTGTCTAGCGTCTAACAACTAGCAACTAGCGACTAGCGACTAGCGTCTAGCGTCTGACATCTAGCGTCTAGCATCATCCGCCATCCACCATTTACCATCCACCGTCATCTACCGGAATGTAACGCGATAGCGCATGAAACCGCTACCTGCATGCGCGCGCTTAACGGCTATCGCGCTACATACTTGTACGCGTACACGCACAGGTACAAGTAGAGGTACAAGTGCAGGTACACGTACACGTGCACGCACGCCGACTATCCATTCGCACAATTCTCAACCATGTGCGTGTCGCTGATATTTTTTGTATCTCTACCGATTCTCATTACTTCACCAGTGCGACCACTGCCCTTTTTTCATATGTTTTTTCCAACTCGAGTCTGCGATCAAAGTCAGAGCTGCTTTTAATCGGCGTTCCCGATTATCTCCCCAGCAGCTACTGCTCTTCTTATTCTACAAGTGTATGGCGGCGTTCCGAAGATCCAACCTTTTTTTTATACCTCTCGCGATTGTAAATTATTGCTAGACTATAATGGTACGAGCTCTATTTTTTATCATTTTCCATTTTAATTAGTCATTTATTATTTTTGTTTTTCCCTTGCGCGACTATCGCACACCGTAGATAAGGTGAGTGCGAGGCCTTATCAAATCTATGACCAAGTCGTAAATATTGTTTTTGTATATTATCTTATTTTTCTTCCACTAGTTTAAGAGTTACAAAACTTTTATCCTGTATTTTTTATTCCTGATACATTAATAACATCAATATTTAAAATAAACATAAAATGTGAGAACGGGGCATTGCAATAAATTCATTCAGATACTTCTAAAACTATTCCAGTTATATTGAATAAATTAATTTATTACCTTTTGAGACAAGATTTAAAAGAGAAAAAAACATTTACTGAAGCTTTTTTAATTTTTAAAAAATATTTTAGTTAAAACCTTATTTTTAGATTATTATTTTTCTTTAGACATCTGAATTTCAGGTATCTTATTATAAGGTTTATTTTAATAATTTTTATTCTAGTTAAAATACTTACACGTTGTTGACAAATTTTTAACTTTCAACTATTTAAATATTAAATTCATCGTGTATTAATACATGGAATATAAATAATTATAAAAATTATTTAATAGTGTTTTGATTAATAGGGTAACACAATTTTACTAATACTCATGCATAATATAATATATTTCTTTCTCTATGGCTAATAAATTTTACACACAGTAAGTTTTTTTATAAATCAAAATTATTGTCCAAACAGTATGAAAAAAATTTTTTTTCAAAAATTTGCTCTGAATTTATTTTCGTTATATTATAATTGATACGAGACAAGAAAAGGGTTTTTATAGTTTGAAGATGCATTTAAATAAAAATGTTTTATGCAAAACATCAAGTACAAAAAATACAAATATAATTTTTAAAAAAATTTTAAACGTATACATTAGTTCTGCAATGAGGTAAATTTATAATTCAAAGTATCGGTTACGATATTAGTAATTGAATTTTAATTAAAATTTTTTAATTAGCATGCGACCATCAAAAGTATTCTTAGCAACAAATACATCCCAGATCACTCCTAGATAATTCACATAAATAAACTTTTCTCCTTCAAAAGTGTTTATCTCGTACCAGAAAAACTTCTCGGATCTTCATCAAGTTGTAAAATGCTTGGTTAGTAACGTGTCACGCGCAATGCAAATAAAACGAGGAAAAAAATTAGGAAAAAAAGCGCGTTAATAACCGCGTCGGTAGATGTGTTTAGCTCACATTTCCTTCTTCGATCTTTCTTTGCATAATTATTCGACATGCGTCTCTTAGACTTGTTTGTTCTTTTCTGCACTTGCAGAAATTCTAAAAAGGGAAGAACATAGATCATCGCATTGCTTTATTACCCACATTACCATTATTATTCCTTTTTGAAATTACGGAATCAAAACTCGCAAAGACAACTCATTCTCAAAGGACCTTTGATGAAGATTAAAATATTGATCTAAATTTTTATCTAAATATTTTCATGCCAGATCACAATGAATGTATTCAGGATACAAAAAATTTTTAAATACTGTGCTAGTAGAATACATTAACTTGAGAACTTTATTGACTGTAATCAAACTGTTTATAAGCTGAGTTTTGAGCGCAGGCCTAATACATGTATATATGAAAACCATGGATTTGCAAGCACTCGCACATACACATACATAGAGTCTTCGTTGCTTGATTTCAATGAATGCATATTTGTAAATTTGTAAAGTTAGTTTCGCGAACATTTGCTGTTTATAATGAAACTCATTGATTTTGTTAAGTATATTCAAATCCTATTAAATGCACGTAGTCGATTTAGATTTTTATCTCAAATGAAATATTGGGACCTTATTCAAAGTGTGCGTACGTGTTTTAATAAAATATTAGAAGCTTTAAAAGATGTCTCATTATTTTATTATATACTTTATGTAAGAAACGGTTCAAATTTCCAATAAATTTCATAATTTACATAAATATTTTTTTAAAATTATTATTAAACCAAATTCACAATTTTATTCTTACATTTATTTCTGGGCACTATATTTTAATAATACCTTTGTAATAAATAATGTAGAATCTAAAATATCAATGGAATCAATGAAATAAATTTATATTATTTATGAAGAAAAATTTTTAAAAAACTTCTCTGCAGTAATAACACGATATTTTTAATCATAAGTAGTAAATTATCGAGTAAAATTAGTCAAAATTACTCAAATAATAATTAATAATAAATTAATAATAATGAGGTATAAATGCAATTAGTTTGTTATTAATAAACAGTTTATTATTTTTTCTATTATTATTATTATATAAATATCTCTTAATAAAATTATTTGAAAAAGTTAATTAAAAAGATATTAATTACACAATTATGATTTAAAAAATGTATGCTACCATAAATAAATATAACCATAAATAATTAAAAAAAAATTTTAATATTTTTACCAAATTTTTATGTGCACCTTATTTGTGAAATAAAGCTTTTCTTCTAAACTGTTAAATTCATTCTTTTATGTGCCAAAAATTGAGTACCACTTATTAAATTAAATTAAAATATTATTAAGGAAAAAGAAAAATAGATTGTGATGATGAAAAAAGAAAGAATAAAAAATCTGCGTTTCATTTATGAAAATGCTTGAACAAGGAGTGCAAATTTGTTTTTGCACATGTTTTGACTAGATATATACGGAGAATTATGAAGGTAGTTATGAAAAGTGACATGCTCATTGTTTGGGTGCAATGGATGTGCATCGTGTCGGTATTGGAACCCATTTTACATTCACTTACACTATTACAATAAGATTATGTGTGAGTTTTGAATATTGCCGGAGTGATGTGATGTGAGCGCGTGATCCCCAGGATACGCAAGCTAAGAAAGAAAAGTGAGATAAAAGGGTCCAAATAAGGTAAAAGGTATTTCACAGTGTACGGCTAGAGCCTCTGGCCCTATAGATACGGTATAGATTCATGCCCGGGAAGGGATACCGAGGAAGAAACTGCTCTTTCCGCATCTTTTGTTTATAATAGGAGAATTGGAGTGCATGCTTTACATCCGAAGAGAAGAGAGTAACTCTATATTATTATCCCTTTTCACACCTCCCTGCGTTCACGCGTACACCTCTGAATGCTCGAGGGAACACACTACAATAAACAACAAGCCTTATTGTGTGTCTTTCTCCCCCTCCCCCCAACTCACTCACTCTTTCTCTCTCTTTTGACCTCTGACACTCTCATTATCAGGTGTTAAAAGGAAGTGTTAGGCACTCCGAGGTGGATGACTTTTCTTACATTGTTGTCATTATAAAGCAAGGAACTTACGTTCTATTGCTTAAGACATAGATTTTTTGCAACAACATTTTTTGCTCATCAATTAGAGATCACACTTTTAAAAATACTTATTATATTTATTTAAATTAAAATTTATAAATTATATTATACACTTATTACGCTTTATAATTATAAAATTGTATTAATTACTAAAATATAGATAATTAATTTAAATTAAAAATACTAATTTAAGAGAAAAATTATTATATCGCATGATAAAATAAGCACAAAAATTATTGTATAATTAATTGAAAGCCTTCATAAAACACAAATCTCTTCTCAACTAACGGAATAAAATTATATTTGATGTATTATCAATTAATCAATTTCATCAACAAAATTTATTAAACTAGGAATATTATAAGTTAGGATGGAGTCATAGTTTATATATATATTTATACGTAAAACAATTTAATACTATATTGTAACTTGAGATATTGGTTATGAGGTAAAAAAAATTGGAGTACTTTTAGCCTCTTGCGTGCTAAATTATGCAGAACTTGATGAGAAAAAGGGCAAAAGTAAAAACATGAAGTCCTTAACCCAAGGCGTTTACGTGTATACTTGTGTACAATTTTTTCGATCATAAAGCAAACCATGAGGCGTAGAATAATTAGCCATACATCGGGTCTAATTAGCAAATTGATCCAGAGACTCGTGATCGCATCCTACGCGCCAACGCGGTTCACAATCTCATCTGAGGCTTAAAATCTTAAGTCTGAAGCCCTAAGTCAGAAGTCTGAAGCTAAAGCCCCCAACATTAATGAAGAAGAAGATTCGAAGACGAGGCTCGACTCTGTACTTGTTGCTTCTCTAATTACTGGACTGATTCGCAATGTGTTGTCACGCTTGAACGCGATGTGGTTCAAAATTTTTTTGCATCTCTTCGTATTTACCCTATCTCTTTCTCTCTTTCTTTCGTATTTTTAAGGAGTCCAGAGAAACTTGTCAGATCCCACGAACGTTGATATTCGTTGATATTCCTTATTTGCCAATTGTGCTTTTCTCGTCCCTTGACCCATTTTACAATTTGGAATGCCTAACTCGCTTCAAACATATGAATTATTTAACAAATTTTTGCTTAATGCCTTTTAATTATCATTTTTAATGCTAAATATTGAAAAGAATTATAATTATTTAAGATCATAATAATAATTTTATATTTTTATTTTTTCTCATTTTTATTACTATCGATATCTATAGTTTTTATTACTTTCTAATACTATATAGCTCTATAGAATTTTATAATGCTAACGATGATGAAAGTAAATTTTATGAATATTTTTTTATATAAAGTTGATTATCTTTATTTTATTAACTTCAATTGCAATCGTTGAAGGAAAGTTTTCTTTATATTATTCTTCATAATATAACAGTGTTTTCTTTTTCCTAAGTACCAAGAAAAAACACTTTATACACATTATTATATATTATTATGCTAAAAAATAATTAGCAATGATTAATTATTGTTTCAAATGTTTGAAAATTTTTCTTTAAAAAATATTATAAAAAAAATAACTTTCATTAGAGTAAATTTAGTTAAATGTAACATGAGATATTGTTGATTCTTTAACGTCACTTTTCATCCATGCGTTAACAAGTTTTTTTTAACTTGAACAAAAAAGTAAAGTTTCATGAAATAATTGATCCAATGGATTTTAAAAGATTGATAAAGAAAGTAAAGAGAACAGAAAAAAAAAATTAAAGGGCAAAAAACTATATTACCGGTAGATGAAAACCCATTAATGACACACCAGATTATCAACTGAACCTTTGATCGTACAAATAAAACAAAATTTTAAATCTTAAAAAAATTATTATCCAAAGCTGCAAGTAAAAAATTGTGTGTAGAAGAGATAGAGAGAATGAGAGAGATAAGAAAGTAAGGGAAGGAAAAAGACAAGTAAGCGAATGAAGAGAGAAAGAGAGAAAGCGAGAGAGAGAGAGAGAGAGAGAGAGAAAGAGAGAGAGAAAAACCTGCTCGCTCACTGTATTAAAGATTGAACGATTCCCCTGACGATTGCGACGCACTGATTCATTAAAGTAAGGCGTACGACAAAACATTGCTGGGTTTCTCATCCTTCTCTCTTTTTTCACTGGTACGTGTACGCGACAGAAATCGCTCCGATCGAGGCCACGATTGGATATAAACATATAATTCAATGAACTGGCTCATTAGCGGAGTATATCAAATGAGCAACAGGTAGAGATGAGTGCAAAGCGGTCCCCGGAAGAAATATTCTGAAAGACAGCAGGATGGAGGAAAGGAAACATGGTTTAGTGCTGGTACTGGTATTGGTATTGGATTGGATTGGACAGTGATGCTCGAATGCGCGAGCAGGCTATTGGCTGATCTTGCATGCATGACACCATCTCATGCTTTGGAAATGCCTATTTTTTATCCTTTTCGAATATTATGATGCAATACACAAAAATATATGGCTGGATATTCTTGTAGATATTATCTGGTATTTAACTACTGAACGTGATTGCTTAGAATATTATGTAAAGCGAGTAATAATTATCCAAGCTGAATAGAGAAGAAGGATCTTTTTAATATGTAACTAATAAATTATATGCGCCGGTCGCTTTGTTACGAAATCCATGCATATAAATATTTAAGAGAATATGTTTAAGCAAAAAACTTAAAAATTAAGAATGCCATTAAATTAAAACTTTTGTCGATTAAAATGAAAATCTACTAGAGCAATTATTTAATTACACAGAATTACAATGATTGCGGTATGATTTAGTAAAACTTTTCTTCCTTCATGAATGGAAATTAAAGTGAATTATGCACATGAATTATGTAGTGAGACATAAGTATTTTTTAGCCAAATTCATTATTTTGTATAAGTAAAAATGCAGGCAGGAATATTGTTTTCAACATACAAACCTTGTCTGCAGACAGATCAAATAGTAGGACTCGAACCGCAATTAATACATAAATACAAAGGGTTTTCTTTGATTGCTCACTTAATTTGAATCGTTCAATTTCGCGTGTTCCTACTCATGTATATTTTTCAAGCACGAATATAGGTTCATGTACGGAAAAATTAAACGTTTATCGATATAATTTATTTATAACAGATAACTGTACGGCGGCTGGCGAACAAACATGAGTAAGGGATTCAAAGATTCTTAAATTACATAGTAACTGGCCTTAGAAGGTGATAAAATAAAGGAAAAGGTAGAAAAAGATTAATTTTACTTCCTTGAAAATAAATGTAAGTGATATTAGATAGGCAAGATTGACGGATCATTTTTATTAGGCATGTGTATGCGTAAGATTGACGGCTGTCGTTACGTTTCTTTTTTATGTACTTTTGTGAGAAATATTTATGTGGCGATGTAAATTCAGGATTAATCCGTTATTGTCAAGATTTTAAATTAAGACTTTATTACTTTACTGATTCGTTTGGTCATTATAGAAAATACTGACAAATAAATAAATCTAAGTAATCCATTTTATGTATTTATTGAATATAAAAAAAATAGCTTTGATTGTAGTATTTCAACATACCTTAGAATTACAAATTACACGAGGAAAAAACTTGATCACATTAAAAATGAATTAATTGTTATTATTATATAGATCACATATTTTATTTATAAAAATCTTTGTTTTGTTCAATTTCGTATCTTTAAAATTTATAGTATATTAAATACAGCTGTAAACATTATGCAAAAAATAGTATAATATTTGTTAGATAACATTTTTAACGCTAACTTGTTAATTTAAGTATTTATTAAATCTAAATTAAACTTGTAAATGAATAATAATAGGTGTCATCTTGAACAATCATTTCCTTGATTGATAGTTAAATAAATGTTTTATTCTTATTTGAAAAATGTTGTTTAAATAGACTAAAATCATGTAAGATATTTATTTATACAAAATTTCGATTCTTAAATTAGAATTTTGTTCGAGAAAAATATGTTTTTAAAGAATCAAGAAAGAGTAGTCATCATTTGAAGTCAAAGTCAAAAAGGAGGCTCAAATTATTGAAGGCAAGACATTCTATAAGGTGTCCAATTTATTAACGTCGAGATAAAATGATATTTTAATTAAAAAAAAAAAAACAATGAAAATATCCTAAAGAGCCAGTTTATAGATATGAATACGGTATTGAAACGTGGTTTGATCACGCCTACAAACCAAAGAGATAAAATATTCAGAGAATTGGCTACATTTAGTATCAGTTTGACAAGAAGCGAAAGAGACAGAGAAATCGACGAAACAACTAATGAATTAGACCACTGAATCCACTTGCGCACATTAGCAATTCCGATAACAATTCTACAGTTTACTAATAGTGAAAGCTGTTGCTTAATATCTAGAAGAGCCTCCTCTGTCCCTCGAGCCTCATCCGCATGTACCGCATCATCTTTGAGGAACAACTTCCTGGAGCCTCGTCGATTCGCAGTGGCAATTGTAGTTGGTGCAAGCGTGAATGAGGTGCACGTGCGCTGTAGAAGCAGGAGCAGCCAAGAATGAACGGAGCGCCCAAGTGGATAACTGGGAAAATTGCAAATGGTGTAGGCCAGTAGGTGTAGTAGTACTCGCCTCTTCCCCTCTTGCTCGCGTACGTGGAACATGAATGAATGGAACCTGCTTCGCCACTCGCATACCCATTATAGGAGCTGCTGCGACGCGCCTCTGCGGGAGTGAGGGAGACGGAGAGGGACGCAGTCGCGGCTTTGTATCCGACTGATCCTTCGTTTCTGAATGAGAGAGAGAGAGAGAGAGAGAGAGAAAGAGAGAGAGAGAGAGAATGCGTACCGATTCCTTTTACACACCTCCATACACATTGAATATCATCGTGTGTGGGCGCCTGCCCAGTTAGTGCGTATGTGCACTAACCGAGGGCGCATTCACGCGCACTCACTCGCGACACGCGCAACCCATGCGTTTCGTCCACGAGTATTTCGCGTAATTAACCCTCGACATTATTATTCTCCTCGGTGCCATGTCCTTGGGTCTCCTTTTTTTCGTCCTTCGACATAACAACAAAAGCATCTGGGATTGCAATCATGATAAAGAAAGTAGTTGCCAATTTATCCATCTAGTGCTTACAACGAATCACTCCCAATATTGCTCATTTAATCCAAAATACCTTAGATTTTCTTTCACTTTTCATTTTTATAAAAAATAGAAACAGCTGAAAGATTATTCAGCTATATTTTATCTACTACATGATTACAATTGCAACGTTTAAATAAAAGTAAATAGTTACCATTTATACAACAGTCATAGCTGTATTATTTTGTTTTAATATAATAAGTAAATCCCCTATGTCATATTATTTCTCTCTATTTTCATTCTCATTTTTTTTTTTTTTTTTTAAATTAAGACCTCCTATTAATATATAAATTTTAATAGAAAACAAACAATAAATATTCGTAAGAAAACAACATTATATCTATTGAATCTTACTAGCATATCCAACAATTTATCATGCATGTAAATAATTTAATCACTGGTAAGCGTAAACATAATTAATAGAATATAAACATGTTAATAACATTAATATATTATGATAATATAAGTATTATAACATAAATTTTTTATATTAATTTATTATCTAAACAATTGTAGCTTTGGTTATTGTCATATAAATTTTTCTATTTTTTACTTCAATTAAATCATAAGTATAAGTTTATTTTCTTACTCTATAAAAATAATTAATTGGAAATGTGAATATAAAATGTTTTTATTACATCGTTCATTCATAAGTCAACATTAAAGAAAAGTTTAGAAAATAAAATTTTTTTTTAATTTATTAACAAAACTTTGATACACACCGTAATTTAGCATTAGTTAAAAAATAAGACACATGGGTCAATAAAGTCACATTATTCCAACTACTTTTTTTTCTATCTCTCTCCATAATTCTTTTTAAATTATTTGCTTAATTAATAATAGAGTTTACTTTTTAAACAATATTTCAAAATAAGTATTCAATGAGTTACGATATTTAAATTTATAAATATTTTCGATATGTTTTTCATTGTACTGCTAATAAAATTAATATATAAATTAATTTGATACACGATAATACGATGTAACAAGGATTTTTAGGTTTGTTTAAATTAAATATTGAATTTGAAATTTCATAATTTGAATTAATGTTTTTTTATCACATTCTTTTTAGCACTTTGGATATTGAAAATAAAGTAGTAAACATTTTTTGTTCTATTATTCAGCGAATATGAATAAATTTACATATACCATCATTATTGGTAAAAATTAAAATATATATATGAGTAAGAATTTGCATGATATTTCATATAACTTTCTTTATTAATATAATTGACAACTTAAATTAAAAAATAAAATATTGATATTTTTGTAAAAATTATTAAAATTGAAAATAACAAATGTCATTTTTTAGTTTAAAAATATTTATTTAGAAAAATGTATTACAGTAAAAGTACACAAAGTTTTATAAAAAGATATTATTGCATGTATATCAAAATTTTTAATAGATTTTTATCATGATAAACTACTTGAATTTCAAAAGATCCACATCCATTGATTCTAATACTAAAATATATACAAGTAATATTGGAATAGCAGGTACCTAAACTTTATTTCAAGATGGCGATAGGATATTCAAAACCAGTCACGAATCTTACATTATTGAAACTCCAAATTACATTTTAGAAGCAGCTGATTGTTTTTGTACGAAATTACAAAAAATAAATTGTGATAGTTGAAGAAAAAAATAATTCATCAATACGCTAAATTATTATCAAACAAATTAGGTTGCAAAAATGCAGTTGACATAATGATAATAATGCAATAAAATAATAATAATAATAATGATGATGATGATGATGATGATGATGATGATGATGATATGATTATTAATATTGATTAAAAAATAAAAAATTCCGAAGAAATGGAGATCATCCCACCTAGTGTTTGATTTTGAACGCACATCAACGTCCAAGCCGATAATAGCTACACAACTGGGTATCCCATCCTATGGCTCTCGGAGAAGACATAGGAATAATATTTGCAATTCTTAGCGGGACTAATGTGTTCCTTGTGGACCAGTTAAGAATGAAGACGACGACGAGAATCGTCTGATAGCACGCTTTCGATTTGCTAAATCAACTCAAATGATGTCTTCCTGATTGCTGTAGGTTGTGCCCAGTTTTTGCGATATTAAAGTCGGAGCAAACAGAACTGAAACGATATTGCCTCATAACATATGAGTGTCCGAGCTTTCGTTACGCTCTGACTCCCGTTTCTCTACCTTTCAGTCTTTCATTCTTTCAGTCTTTTAGCCTTTCAGCCTCTCAGTCCCTCAGCCTTTCAACCTTTATCCCCCCACCTCACCTTGTCCATTCTTAGTTATGGCGCTCGGTGTGCATGTAATGTGCGTGTTTCTCTTTTGCTCGATTGCTTGTAATATGTCTATAGTCGGACACGAGATTTTCTGATCTCGAGAGAACGGCACTATGCATTCGATACTTGTGCATCTAACGATATATCGATGTGTTGTTCTCATGTCTGAAATTTGTGTTGATGCTAATTGAATAGAACTTGGAGAAATTCATATTCATCACTTATTAGTGTAAACTAATGGCATCAACTCGAGATAACCAAAGGTCGATAGGCAATTTTTTTTGTCAAATTATAAATTTAAAAGTTCCGGGTTTGCATTTTTATGCATGATATTATTGAGTTGTAAATAAATTAAGACATATCCCGTTAACTAAAAAATGTTCTATTATAATTCCTTTAATCACATATTCATAAGTATTTCTAGCATTGTACACTTCATTGTTTTGGTATTTTATGGTCTTAATTATAATACATCATTTAATATGATCTCTACGATAAACCTATATGTACCATATTCCATAAAGATTTGTTTTAAAGCAAATTTCTCATTGATTCGTATACATCTATTTTCCTCACTTCCTTTATTTTTCTACTCTGTATGCTTCATACAATATAATCATATTCAAAGAATGTGTAACAAGTGCGATCACCGATCAAATGCATGTAAACACATATACGTATTCCATTCAATTAACAAGAATCATAGATAAGCTAAACTAACAGCAGTAAATTGATGATGCGATTTTCGATTATTATCTCCCAACCCCACGAGTAAATTGTATTGTCTTCATAAATCCCGAACCTTTTTCTTCATAATTCTCAATTATTTTATGTTTATTTATAGAAGAATAATAAATAAAAATTACGCTTGTACAGTAAAAATAATGATAAATGAATAAGCAACTAAATATATTTATTTCTACAGATATCGTCAACAAAATTTTACTAAAATATAAAATTATTTAATATTTTGTAAGGTAGATATTAACAATTATGTGTATAATTGTTTAACATGTTTATGATATACTTGATAGGTAATATATTTGATACTACATAAATATGTTCAAGAAATTTCACGTCCAGATAATTTATTCTCACAAATCCATACTCAACAACAAAACGAAGGTTTAAATGAACGTTTAGAAGTGATTGAGAAAAATCTATATTTTATTTTAATAAATTAATAATTATAGACCTCATAATATAACTTTTTTCAAACATCAATTAATAAAATATAAGTGTCAATATAAATGATAATTATCTCTGTTTGAATACGCAATACCTCTTATAAACATAAATAATTAAAGACATGCTTTTTTTTTTATTTAGTAGTATTAAATTATTTTAATTGAATAGATATTACCTTAGAAAATTATGATAAACACGTAATAATTAAAGGAAAAAATATTTTCATTCAAATATTTGAAATGATAAAACATAAGCAAGAAAAATATTTAATTTTCCTTTATCCGCGTCATAATTATGCTTATATAATTCAAATTGTAATAATAATTAATAATATAATTATGTGGATACATAAATAAATGTACAGGTTTTCAAGTATCGTTTTCAAGTAATTGCAGTTTGAATAAAAATTGTCAGGAATAATTTTATATCACAGCACAATGATTTATTAATGGGACGGACCCCAAAATATTTAGCTGAGAATGAGTTACCGAACCAAAAATTACTTATTAAAGAGGCAAAATTGACAACAAAAGATAGAGGAGTGAAATGTAACATTCAGCGATTTTCGTACTGAAAATTAAATGTATACCGTCAATTAAAAAATTGGCAGTAGGCTGTGATCATTGATGTAGGAGCTTAGGGGGTCTTTTTACACAAGGCTCAAATGTAAAGCCGCGTTCAACAATTGGCACGAGAACATTGAACATTGAATAGCACAACTCTGGTGACGTAGGTAACCTTATCTTCCAATTATGGGAGTCTTAGGCCCATTTTAATGCACTTTGGGGCATTCTCATTCTCAAGGACAATGCACTGCAGGAGCGCCTTTGCGAGCTTTTCACCCCTTGCTCATTGAAAGAGGGTGCGAAAAAGTTCATTGTGAGTGCCCAGCATGTGCAAGGAAGTTAAAGAAGCCACTACCATTGGCGTCGAGGAGGCGTCATTAGCTCAATCCACTGAGCGGGAATTTCTTCTCAGAAATTACGAACTAATTTACGTGTATTAGTTCTCGGTGTATATTGTCTCTTGCGACAGAAAGGTTTTGAGTGAGATAGAGCGAGAGGAAGCCCATTAGCATTTTTATGGTGCCGTGCCAATGAAATTCCCTTTCAGTCATGAGAAATCTCGAATATAAGTGAGATAATGTATTCGATTAATCTGTATATTCGATGTGTGCGCGTGTGTGTTTGCGCGCGGGCGCCCACCCTCGTGTGTATACACATGTATTTGAATTTAAACCTATCCAATGTATTGTGTCTTTTGCAGTCCGAGTTAATATTTAGTGCTTACTCAAATTACACGTCTTTACTAATTAATTTATTCAAATTAAAGAAACTAAAACTGAGAAATATTAAAATACTTTGATTAAATACACATACTGTACATATTATTGTCTCATTAATTATAATCATTTTTTTTTTGTTTTCAAAGTAACCATAAGCATTCAATCGTTAAAAGAGACATTTATACACCTGTACGTCATTTAAAAATAAATAATATAGTTTATTTTTATCATTTATCCATGAAGATTCTTATTAATAATTTGAAGCTTATATCATGTAGATATCTTTATATTTTAATTTGATTTTATTTAAAACTTCAATAAGCCTTGTGAGTATAATATTTACATGTTCAACTCGCTTAACTAATACGAATATTAAGTGTTAAAATTACCAGTAAAATAATTAATCGAATGTTTCTATATTCATATTAAGTATCTGTATGAGAATAATAAAATAAACAATGTATTTACGTGCATAAAGAATAATTTTATAAAAAAAAAACGAAGAAATATTGAATTCATATAGTATATCATTGCTCCTTAATTTATAAGAATTTAAATATTTAATCGTATAAATTCACATTTTTATTGCGTTAGTATGTAAAAATAAGCATTGCTGTTTGCCGGCTATGGTTCAAATGAAATATATTATATAACATTATCTTATACTAAATCATTTAACAGTATTTAAATCCTAGTTATTAAAATAATATCTATTTTTATTAAGAGTAAATATAATTAATTTCAATTAATGGATTCAATGTTATCAATTATAATAATTTATAAAAAAAATAAGACATTGGTTATTAGAATAGTAAACGTAAATTAATATTTTACGGAATTTTTAAAGTTTAAAATTATAGTAATTATAAAATATTTTTAATTTCTTAATTAGGTAAATATGTTAAATGGTTTGTAAATAAATGAATGCACAAATAGTTAATGAAAAGTAACTTTGATTTTAACTTGATTGTGAATTACTGAAATAAGCATTGGATATGATTGATTGCGTGACTGAAAAATTTTCTTAAACTTTAAACTTTTTGTTTCAAAGGTAGTACCAGAATACCAAAAAATTACACTCATTAAAAAAACTAAAAGTTATTAATAGATTAATCTTAATCAGACAATTATAAGTAGTAAATGTAAATTTTCGAGCACCCATCACGGGAAGCGCGAGGGAATTTTTAATAAGGTTGATATGGGCTCTTTTTTATATATGAGTGGGGCTTAAAAGAGGCAAGTGTCTATGGCTGGACATTTGCGGAACCCGCGGACCATCACCGGTCACACTGTGGAAAGGGTCATCCTTCTGACCTTCTTTGACCCTATTTGAATCATTGCTTTCCTATCTCTTTCTTTTTTAGCCGCGATTTTTCGCTTTGCATAAAAGGGTAAGTAACGAATGCCCATTGGTCTCATAATAGGACGAGTGTCCCTTGGTCATAATTAGACCTGAGTATGTATTTTCGGACCATGGGAAAAGTTTCCCGAAAAGATTTCTCCACCTGTAGTTCTCTCTCTCTCTCTCTCTCTCTCTCTCTTTCTCTCTCTTTCTCTCTCTTTCTCTCTCGTTTTCTTTCTCTCTTTCATTTTACACAACGATTCTCAAGTTTCGAAGTTCGAAGCTTGTCATCATAAATCCAAAGTAAAAATATTCGAGGTGATTCATTTTTAATTTTCTTAAATTTCGAATAAAGTATTTTATTTTTACACCTCTTTCAACATTTGAAAAAAGCTATGCTATAAAATTAATAGAGATTATCTAGAAACTACTTAAAAAAAGAAAATATAAAATTATCTCAAGTTTTCTTAATTTTTTATATTGCCATTAATTATAGTACGAAAAATCTAATTTGATTTATTGGAATTTTATAGATTTCCCAAGTAAAAAGCATTAATAATATTCAGAAAATTAATTAAAAATTTATTAAGTTTTTAACAGTTTATCTCTCTCTCTCTCTCTGTGTGTGTGTGTGTGTGTGTTTGTGTGTATGTGAATGTATATTTAATTTTATTGTGCATTTAAATTTTTAGACATGTTGATAATTCGTTAAATATTTTTCAATGACAAAATCTAAAAATTACCACTAGCCTGCACCGTAGTTCTTAATAATATCACTTGGTAATATTGAGAAGAATACAGAGATATCGATGTTTGGTAAATTGAATACCACCAGCACATAAATAAAAAATGCCGAGTGGATTTTTATTTTTTTTTTCTTATGCACGTACATTCCAACACATATCTTACCTCAATTATAAGACTGTCCTTCAAAACGAATCTTGTGTGTCCACTGTTGGCTATCTCCAGCCTCTTTCCACTTTTTCTTTTTCGTCTTCCAGCGAAACAAACCACTCGAAAAATTCGCAAACACCTCATCCCTCCACTCTTTACCCCAGAATCCTTTTATTCTTGTACTTTTCTATTTTTCTAGTCGAGGTGGGGAATTCAGTTAGAGTTAATCTATCGCAGATAAGGAAGAGATGATGGGAAAAAGGACTAGATGCGAGGGAGAAGTGGGAAGGACAACCAAGAGAGTGAGAAGGAGGAAGAGGGCATGGAGAACTCAGAGAGTGAGAGGGAGGAAGAGGGCATGGAGAACCGGCAGTAACGATGGCGTCGCGATCGGCGCGTGATACGATAAGAGTATAAATTTTCGACCGCCACGGCAACGGAGATGGAAAGATCGGTTTCTCAGGCTCCACCTCTCGCGTCGTCGTCGTCGTCGTCGTCGTCGTCGTCGTCGTCGTCGGTCGCGGGAGCTGACGGCTTGACGAGGCTAGTTGCGAGCCTTCATTAATATGATAATCGCAAAGCCGATTCTCTTGTCGTCTCTCCTCGTTCCGTTTCTCCTCGGGTCTTCCACTCCCTCGGCGTTCCCTGGAGTCCCTCGACGTCCGCCGTGGTCCCTCGGCAAACGGTGTCCTTGCTTGATAAGGCGACGAGGAGGATCCTCGAGCGCCTCGACAACTTGAACGCTCACCGAACAGACACTCACACATGCACAGATTATTACAAGGGTAGGTGGAGGTGGGCGCCGGTAGGTCGAAGGGCACGCACAACACGTGGACATAGAAGTTAGAGACTCTCGATTTTCGGTCCTCGGTCTCGAATCTCGGCTGTTGGCTCTCGCTTCGCACAAGGAGGCACGTCCTCCTTCCGCCGTTCGGCGACTACGACTACTAGCACTGGCAATTATCCGGTTTTTCGGTTCCTTCACTGTCGTTCGCTCGTTTCATTATCGCGCACAGCCGGACTCGCGCCGCGTTCCTTGTCCTTCGCCTCGCGCACCTCCTCCTCCGACTCGCGCGCGAGCGAGCCGTCGCCACTCCTCCGATCCGGGGGCGAGCGGGCAAACCCGACCAGTCGCTCGCTCTCGCCGCCGGGAAAACCAAAGCTTGCGGGGGAGTGGGTGCTTGCGCTCCCGTGGCCCGTGTCTCTATCTCGCTCGAGGTTAGTCCGCGACCGAACGACTCGCCAGTTCGGCGTCTTGTATTGGACTGTGCGGAGAGCGTGTCGGGCGCCTTCCACTTTGAGAGGACTGCTCTTACATCTTGTCAGGTAAGTGTGAGCTTTAGCGGCAACGAATACACAACGGAGAAAAAGAGACAGAGTGAGTACAAGCGCGTATGCATATGGGAGCGCAAGAAAGAGCGAGAGAGACTGAGAGGGATAGAGGCAAGTAAAGAGGTGGCCCACAGTAGTAGTAGCGACAGCTAGGAAGGACCCACGCCGGAGCGAGAAAGAGAGAGAGAGAGGGCCTATGCGCGGCGGCGGCGCACCGGCCGCTGGGATCCGCCCCTCGGCGACCCCACTCCACGTCTGCTCGACGTGTCTCTGCTCCTCGTCGCGTCGCGCCGTGTCGCACGACCTCTCCGCTCGTTGCCACTGTCGAGGATGGAGGATTGGGAATTGGGGGATTGAAGATTGAGGACTCGATCGAGGATTGATCTCAAATATAGTACGCGCGCTCCCTGGCCTTTTCGGTTTCACTTCCTTTGCGGTTGCTTCGGATGAATGTACCTCTACAACCCTATCCGCGTCTTCCTTTTCCAAAACTCGAAGAACTTGCTTTCGGCTAAAGAACGAGATCTCCCACCCCCTTCCAACCGTCTAGTCCTTATACATTGCATTTGAAATCCGATATTCGATCCCAATCCCGTCAATTATATTTTCCCAGCTACAATTCCAATTAGTGGATTGTCTAGATCTCCAGCAGCTGGGGGGGGGGAGCAGATGAACTTTTTGTTTGTTTAAGACAACTACTGAATAGAGCTCAAATCTCGGAGGCACACCCATAATTCACTCTCCCTCCCAGCACATCGAAAAATTTTCATTTATGAATTACATGAATTTATAATTATTTACGTGGATATGGCTTTGCGTGATCAACGATATTAGAGGGCATTTCACCTTCGAATTATTTACCACTTGACTAAATCCAAAATCTCTTTAACCAAACCTATGCTGGTGTCAAAATATAAAGTAAATAGATTCTTTATTAAATATCATTACTGTTTAATTTTCAATATCTTTGTAAGTTTTTTTTTCTTTTTTGTTTTTTTTTTTCTATTTCTCCTTTAGATTCTATTCAAAATAGCATTTTTAGGTTGAAAAAAGCCTCATACTTTTTTTAAACACGTAATACTTTTTGACAACCGATGTTAAACACTTATAGTTATACACATACGTATATGTATTTAAAGCCATTTTTAGTTACTCTCGTAAACGTATAAATAAATGCTCTTTTTTGCAGAAAAAGGAAAACAGTTAACACCATTGTGGCCATTGCCAAATAGGATTATAATATTAGTTAAAGGCACAAGCTTTTTACACGTTTGCTGTAAACGCTTCCACCCGATCGGATTCAAATGTATGTGATTTGAGATGAAAAACATAATGGCCATAATGCTCATTGTTTTTAATTTTATAAGTTGCCTATGAGAAATTTGTTTTTCTCTTGCATACAATATCGTATTAACAATGGAGAAAGATAATAAATTTGGTGAATAAGTTATATGTTGTAAATTTATCGATACGAATGGTATGAAGGAAGAAATGGAATAGAAGGCTTTAATTTTTAAGGAAGAATAATAATTGTGTTTAAATTATCATCAGTGTATCATGTGGTGTAAAAAAAAGGCAAATCAAGTTGAATTCAATCTTTGTCACTTAGCGGAGGCTTTAGTTTGTGGCAGTATTCAATTAAATGAAAAAAAAATTAAATCAAGCTGCTATTAATTAATTAAATGTAAAATATAAATTAAAATTCATATATCGCGGTTAATAGTTATTAGTGATTAATATTGACCAGGCAATATCACTTAATACCAAATTTAAGTTAAACAAATTTAAAATATAAAAAGAAATGCCATTTATTTAGCGATAGAATTCGAAACTCGGGATTTTTACAAAGATCTGAAAAAGTGTGCGCGCAAGCACGCGGACACAAGTGCACATAAACGTAAATGCACACGAACGCACACACGTTCGTCAGAGGAGCCGTCAACTAAATATATATTTTATGCAACAGGTTTCACAAAGTTTCGCCGGGAGTCTCGAGCACTTGGTGATTTCCTTCATTAAGCGCGAAGAAGAAAATTTATAAGCGTCTCGCCCGTCGTACTTACGGCGGCCAGCGACCAACATCCACGGAGACGATCAATTCCCGACGATCCAATTATTGATTTACGACCAATCACAGACGGATCGCGCGACTTTCGATGTTTTTTACCCGGGAACCTTCGGGCGCGGATCGTTTCGAAACGCACGATCTCTTTTTTCAGCTTCTTTCGAGTAGGAAAACTCGTCGAGAGGAATCGGCGATTCGCTCTTTCGCTCTCGCTTAGTTTCACCGCACACGCCCATAGGAAGAGTTGGAGTTGTCGCGCTCCACTCCGGAATACCTAACTGTCGCGACGATAAAAAAAGCTCCTTTTCCTTGTGCGTATTCCCGAGCGCGGGTCTATGCATCGGCATCGACATCGGCGTCGCCGCGGGTGCCCATAACAGTCGAGACGCGTTTTCTACGAGTCTACATCGAGAAAACATAGAGCAAGAATTCTCATTACTGGGGGGATAAATTACTCTTTATCCCTGTAAAAGAACACGCATCCGCATATTAATTTTACCACCATCTCATTTGTATTTCATGTGTTTGCACGCTTTACTCGTCTTTTCCCTGCAAATTTTCAAAACCAAAACAAACTCTTTTTTTCAAACAAACTTTTTTTCGCATGTCATTCACCTTGGTATTTTGGTTTCCGTCTACGCTAATTATCATTAATTCTACCTTAAGCCCACTCAATTTTATATATATTATAATTTATATGCAGGCATAAAAAAAATTTGTTAACCTTTCTCATTTTAGTCATTTAAACATTTAAATATTTAAAAAATTTTAAACTTATAAAAAAGGCAAATTGAATTAATCAATAATTTAGCCATTGTAGAGCACGATGTAAATCTAAAATCATTGCTTATCTTATTATTTTATTTTATTCAACAATTATAATTATGAAAAAAGAAAATTGAATTTTCCATGAAAAACAAATTTTGTTTTACATACAGCATTTTCTAGTATAATGCACGCATGTAATGCAAAATATGGAAAATCCACCTTCTTTTTAAAAACATAAATTTTCTCCTAACACATACAATACATTTTGTCAGTAAAAATATCAAACCCCGATTATTATTTTTATAATTTTCCAGAATTATATATCTAATTAAAAAGTTGTAATCAATATCAAAATATTGAATTAATTTAAAATAAGTAAATTTGAAATAAAATTTTACATTATATTAAATTTTGCACCAAATATAATAAAAAATACGCTTGTATATATTTCCAGTATTATTTTGTGAAATGAACAATATTACTTTATTTTTATCTGCATACTATAGTATTTTCATAATTTACTACTCTATTAACGTGGATACATATAAATTTACTCTTAAATTGGATTATTTCTGTCGTAGTCCAACCATATGGTTATAAAATTGTATTTTTTTAAGATAAACTATTAATTCCATTGTATTTACATGGGCTATTAAATATTGTCAACGTAAGTTCTATACAGGCTTCAGATTGCCTTTCAAAAGCTTTAACAATATATTTCTTTGAATAGGAAATTGGATAGATTTTAAAAAAATTTTCTATGTGAAAAAAAAACAAAAAAATTAAATTTTCACATTTTCATAAAATCAAAAAAAAATGCAAATTACCATATGACAAAAAAATCATCTAAATACAATAATATAAACAATAATATTTATGAAACAAATTATTAAACAATTATTAATGAATGAAAAATTTAAAACAGCTTAATTGATAATTGTAAAGAAGTATACTTCTACATTTAATATCTAATTAAAATGTATCAGTTTTAAGAAAAATTTATTTATTTAGATTAGTTTTAAATCTTTAAATAATTGTACTTGCACGAATCAAGCACTTATGTAAATGCTATGTGAATTTATTAATAATATCAAATATATAAAAGATAATAAGAAACTTTAATGATGAATGACAGATAACTAGATAATTGTATGTTTATTTATGTAGATATAATTATAACAATTTCCTTTATTAAATATAATAAATATGTACGCATATAAAAATGTTTTTATCTTCATTTATTTGTTTCGATTAAATAAGAAAAAATTAGTAATTCGGTTAACTGACTATTCTTGTTAATTAAATTTAATTTCTAATAAATTACAGAATACTGCACAATGAATATATGCATATTATGATGTAAATTAAAGAAAAATAAATATTATTTGATAGTCTCTGGATATTTGATTGTAAATCTTAATATATTATTAAAATAATTGAGTATATTTGTCTATTCAACAAATATTTTATTTTTCCAATTTAAATATATCAAAATATAATACATGTAAATAATGATAATTTAATGAAGATTACAAAAATATAAGAAACATTTTTTTTGTTAAAACAATTTTGTATTATTCTTATGTATGATTGAGTTTTATGAATATTGTGTGTATTGAAAAAATAGTGCGAAATGAAAATATTGTCTTATTATTTAAAGATATTAAAATAATGTAAAAACAGCTAAAATTACTTAAAAATCTTCTTTTTATGAAGAAACTATGCAAACAACCCGTTATCTATTTTTACAATATTTTTGCGAATTAAATTGTGTGAAGGAGAGCACGAATGTGTAAAATGTTATTATTTTAGATTTATTTGAGAATTCTTGGTCTTATTTGTTTCTCACATTAAAGTGGAGAGTCCTAAAATTTTGTAACATCTTCATATAACTCAAATCTCATGCTTGGTATCAATCTTTTCATCGGTATGCCAACAGGTGGACTCATATTTTTGCCAATGAGACATATTGAAAAAATTATCTTTGAAAATATAAATAAATGGATAAATGTGTTGAAAAAAAGAAAGAAAGTGAAAGAGAGAGAGAGAGAGAGATATGGATGGATAGCTAGATGGAGAAAAAGAGAGGTGGTGTTGGTCTACCTGTTATACACACAACCCGTATTTTAAATTTCTTTTTAAAATCTTTAAGAAGAACTCGTAAAACAATCCCCGAATGCGGAGCACTCAAATGTAATAGCCACGCAGGAAAATATCTTTGTCCTCGTCATCCTCATCCTCGTCGTTAAGAAGACTGCGTTAAGCGTTAAGCAGTGGTACGGCAGTCGCTTGCGTTACGTAAATAAAGGATACTGCGTGTCACATAATGTCGCTCGCTGTCGCCACCGACACAGTCAAAGGTACCACCAGAGCTACGGGGGGAGCGGAGGATACGAGGAAAGATCTTTGACAGATACCAGCTCGGAGGATCATTTGAGCGACAGAAGCGCACATTAGACAAACTTTACATCTCTGTCTTTCTCTGTCTGTCTCTCTTTCTCTCACTCTCACACACACTCTCTCTCTCTCTCTCTCTCTCTCTCTCTCTCTCTCTTTCTCTCTCTCTCTCTCTCTTTCTCTCTATGCTCGACCTGAAACGACTATGTCTCGTTAAACGTCACGTGCAACTCTGTCTCTATACATAACAAAGCTCGTTTCAGTTATTGCGACTCTTGCACTCCGGTCTACCCAAAAGAATATGTGTCTTGTGGTAAATTGATTATTCATTTTCTATGAGTAAACGCTGCAGCCCGCAGGCTCTACATTTTTACGATTGCGTAATAAGCATTTCCTTCTTATTTTTAACTCTGAAGAAGCAATTTGCACAAGGCATGCACCAACTCCACAGTACTTAATTGACAAATTTTACTTCAGGAAAAGGTACTCAAAAACTAACTTGTCACAAATTACTTATTACTTTTATTCAATTATCACAAGAATAGCCATTGTCATCAGTGTCTCTAATTGCCCCAGTAACAACATTATATGCCCTTGTGCGTTGTTGCATCAACATTTGTTGAAAGGTAAATTGATTGTAAATCGTAAAACCCATTTACATTATCATTATTATTTTTAAACTAAAATAATTGACACGAATCCAAAAGGATGATTCGATAAAAAGGAAAAAAAGTCCTTGCAATGTCTACTTTTAGAATTTTAACAGTGTACATGAGATAAATGAGATGAAAAAAATAACTGTTAATAATATTTTTGAAAATTTTCAAAAGTATTCATTACATAAAAATTAAATTAAAAATTACAAATGAGTGGATTTTTATGGGAATCTTTGAATGGCATTCAATAGAAATGATAAATCAATAGACCACGATATAACCTGATTAACATTTTTCAAAATATTATCCATAAACAGTTTGATCATATGGAAAAAGTGAGAAGAAGAAGAGCTAAAAGTATCAGTCATTTTACTTGGGAAATGTCATGATTAAATAAATTAGTTACGCCTCTCTCTCTCTCTCTTTCTCTCTTTCTTTCTCTCTCGGTCCATAGGTCGTATCTCTGCCTCATCGCGAAATCCCGTCGCGCCTTAACACCTATCAAAAAAACAAACTTGTCAGTTCCACTGACACTTGAACACGTTCCTATCAGACCACAGGTAACGGTCAGACTCTTGCTCGTTCGCTCGTTTGCTCACTCGCTCGCTTAAGAAAAGCAATAAGCAAAGTTCATTGTCTACATTGGCAAGTCATAAAAGGCGCGAATGCAGTCACGCGTTCATTTCGCTGCATATATTCGATTTGCCTAGAATGTATAGTTAAGGGTCCCTACTATAAATACTATTATGGTGATCAAAGTATGTAGGAATGGATGAATATATGAGGTGCATCCTGCCGTAAGTTGAAGAAAACGAGCGAAAAATTTGTCCTTCCCTTACACATTTATTCTTTCTCTCGTACTCTTCTTCTTCTCTTTTTTAATTACCATCAGAGCCAAAATATTACAATATTTAGTTAGATAATGAGATTTCTATGAGGTACAAATGTTTAAATTCCTTTGCTCTCACATTTGATCTGCCATGGACCAACATATTTTATTGACATTATAATAGTTAAAATTTAATAATAGTTAAGATTTGCATTTATAATTTCCATTAAAATTAGTCGATAAACATTGTACTGCAGTTTGAAATGATATGTATCTTTTTCAAAAAGTTGTACTGTAATCATTTACAGTCGTTTAACGATTATTAAAAATAAAACTGAAACGCAAGAAATTCAAAATAAAAATTCAGATGTTTCTAAAAAAATGTACACTTGAAAATTGAGGCTGAAAAGAATTTTTTCTTTTCTATTTGTTCTTCCATCATCCCGCTTAGATTTATTCATTATTCTGACAAAATTCTTTGTTCTAAAAATTATAACCGAGTTTCCTAACTAATAAAATATAATCAAGTTCATAGAGCTGATATTTACAGATTCTATTTTACACATGGACTCGAATTATTATCAGCGAGTAACAAGTGCACTTGTCTCAGACCTGCACAATATTGCGATCATCGTCGTAGGTCGATAAATCATCTTGCCGTTCTCCACTCATTTCTTAGGTGCAGGATGTGTTTATGTGTATATCCATGTAACAGATAGAATTTTAAAGGTAGAAAAAAAATCTAAGAAACTTACGTTTATTTAAATTTTCTATTTTTTCGATTTACTTCTCAAATAACCCTCAGCAAGAGATCCTGGCGATGTTTGAGAGAGGAGATATGGTCAAGTAATTTATTTTCGAGCCTTTGCAACTCTCATAATTAGCTTTGTCAACACAAATTTCAAATCGTGCCTGTGCTAAAATAATCTCTTACCAAAATAATAATTATTATAATTATTTGTTGATTAAAAATTAATAATAATTGTTATTTGAAGATAAAAAATTTCAAGTGCAAAACAGAGGATAAAGATTATTTGAGCTCGGGTATGGGAAATAATTTAAGATCGAGATATCGAAAGCGTTAAGACGACGACAACGATTGCGAAGAAAATGATCAAAGGTATGTGGACAAAGACTTGATTGATCGACGACATTTCAAGAGTCGATCTTTTGATATTATATTATGAATAATGCTTCTGTTGGAAAGGGATGCAACGATTGATATATGCACACCAACTTCAATAATAAACTCGCCCTTGTATGTATCATTAGTTGGTGCGGTAGTCACGGTTAAAAGATTTTTAACCTCAATGTATTTATTTTTTATGCATCTACCTATGAAGAATTGAATATCTAAATCATAAATTTTGATTACAGAATTTTTAATGAAACGCAAATTAAGTTTATGGATCATACACGTAGACATATGTTTAAATGATTTAATTTTTAAACACGAATTTGTTCTCCTAATAACAGTGTAAGTGATATTATCAAAAAAATATCGATTATTTTAATGAATAAGAATTTAACTGTTTACTTATTAGCATTTACTATAATATACACGAGTTTCGAATAATCGACGTTCGAATAATTTACCATACTTTAAGTTGGACATAAATAAGAATTTATTTATTATTAAATTGTTATTATGGAATTTTCATTAATTTAAGAATCACAATCCCATTACCCAATTGATTTCAATATCAAATTTTAAGTAATACTGCTCAATTATTAAGCTTTTTCTCCAAGTCGTATGTAACATCTAAAAATCAACAACTTGATTCTTAAGTGAGATTTTTATCATAAAAAATTTCAATTAATCGATGAATTGGAATGAATTTTTATAAATAAAAAATATATTTATATTGAGATAAATTATGAATAAGAATAATAAATTTTTTAGCAAACGAGAGCGAGTAGGAAAATAGTAATGCACGACGGGTGACGTTTTACAAGCGGAGAACGCAGTCTTATCATCTGATGACTGGAAATGCAACGTATTAAGATCCTAGATTCCCTTGGCTATCATCTCGAAATAAAAAGATGAATAAAATTAAAATGACTACATGCCATCTCGAGAATACTACGCAGGCAGGCACACGTCATCTCGCACAACGGATTAAAATATCAAAAGCTCAGGCTGCCACGCATATCCATACTAGAGATATTATGCGCATTATGCACTGAAAATCATGGAAAGAAGGAGAAGTGAATATATGCATGTATTAAACAAAGGCGAGAAAAATCGAAAAACCACAGATCAAAATCTCAAAGTTTGACTTCTCCGAGCGGTGTGCGTTACGCTCGCAGCTTTTCATTTCAACTTTTTCAGTTTTGGATTATTTTTTTACTCGTTTTACCTCACATAGAATGGTGTACGGTTTTCTGTATAACCTACATCAAAATAATACACCAAAAAAAGCGCACTTCAAAGTAATTTTGCACCTTACTTTTCAGCTCTGCATTGGTATCGTACAAAAAACATTTTTTAATAGTACGATCGATAAAGTAATGAACGAGTCTAATTAAATTATGTAAATTCATAGATTCCATATCAATTTTACACTTGAAAACAATTCCAAACATATTAATTAAACAATAAAATTTTATTGTTAATACAGACACAAAATAATTCAAGCTTTTACTAATTGTAAAAAAGAAAGTAATTTCAATGTAAAATAAACATCAAAAATCACAAAAACCTTGATATAATAATATTTAAAAACGCTTATTAATCACTGATCTTGTGAAAGAAATTTAAACATAATATAAAAAATTCATAGCTTCAATAATGCAGCATTGGAAATGACAGGAATAATGCTTATATTTATATAGTATAAAAATAAAAAAAAAATTCAACAAAATTTTTTAGTTTTAGTGAGCTCTTTTTTTTTGTTTTTTTGTTGTTGCAATAATTATGTCAGCATCTTCAGGATTATCTTATTTATCTTGCCATCTTTACAATACATTTACATTTTTACTGTGCCCAAATAATTCTTACCTATACAAGAATTTCTCTTGTCAATATTTGTAAAAAGAAAAAAGTAAACTTTATAAAAAATGAGAACACACGCGACCCTAAATAATCGGAGAACTGACATATTCTATACGCACCTACACACAATGAATACAGCTAGTGGGTACGCGTATATCTGACCGATGCTAGGATGTATGTGTATAAAAGAGCGGGCGGATTAATAATAAATCGAAGCAATATATCTCACCGCTCCTGATCAAAGGCGGTTTCTTCACTGAAATATAGTACATTTTTAAGCTTCTTCTTCTTTTTTCTCGTCTACATGCATATACACATATGTATACATACTGGATGGTAAATAAAAATATCCGATCGCAACGATGGCGGCGGCGGCGGCGGTGGCGGCCGGCAAGTAGCCGGAGAAAAAACAACCAAGAAGAGAGTCGATCGACGCGGTCATTACCATAATTTGTATATGAGTACCACCTGGAATACAGTGGCTGTTCAGTACCCTATGGTCAATGCTCACCCCTTCCCTTAATTCCCCCTCCCTTCCCTTCCTTTCCCATCCTACTTTTTTTTAAAATACACGCGAACCGGACTGCTTTTGCGCGCGTATCCCATTATAGCGGTACACATATGCGTTCTCCTTTTTTCTTCCGTTGCTACAAATCAATATAGAAAAAGAGATCGAGGTAGAGAAAAGAGACGTCTGAAGTGGATTCAGATACTCTACCCTTCCTTCTTCTCACTCTCTTTTTCTCTAGATTTTTTGTTTTTTGTTTATTTTGCGTCCACCTACTTGCATACACATCTTGTATAAAAAGACAATAAAAAGATCCAGGAACAAAATGCATGAATTTTTCTCTCGAGATGCTCCTTATTAATTGCTAAATTTATCGACAGCAGTTTTTCCACTTGTGTAACTTTATTTTTGTCACGTGTCGTAGCACATTATCAATCGTGAATTAAAATTATCTAATATCACTTGAGTTAGTTAACGTTATGTATCTATTGAAAAATATTTACTTACTATTATTCCATTTAAAATGATTACCAAATTATTAAAATAACCAACGAATTTCATAAAAATAATTTTAATAATTAAGATTATAATGTTTGTTGTTTAATTGTTTAAAGCAGTTAAAGAATTTTATCCATTGATGAAAAATTAAAAATGATAAATGCTGAAATATATAGTATACAGTTATAAGTTTAAGCATTTATATTGATTAATGGTTTCATCGTGAAATAAACATTTCAATGTAACTGCTAATATCAAATGAAATTTGATCATTTTATTTTATGCCAAATACAAGTATAAGCAATGTAAATATTATGTGCATAAAATATTATAAGGTATCCAAATCAATTGCTTTAGAATTAAAAAAGTTTTTTACACTCATGGAATACAGGAAGTTTACCTTGGATCGTCAGGCACCTATCATCCATTAATTAACTATCTGTAACAATATTTCACTTACCCCTCATTTTAAAGTGAAAGCAAGGATAATTCAACATTAAAATATTTTATCGTTCTGTTAAGTCTATGGACATTATTTATACTTAGCGCTTCTATATATGAGAAAACTAACGAAAATGTTTAAATAAAAAAAAGAAATAATTTACTATAAAATTCAAAATTTCAAAATATTGGTCATAATAATAAAGTCATTTAACGCTTTTACAAACTTTCATGTATCTCTATGTTTAAAAGAGTTAAATAAAAATTTAGAATATTGACATGTGACTAAGTTTATATAAAAAAAAATGATTCATTTCAAGACTAACCACTTAAGATAAAATATCACATACAAAATGTATCAAAGTTTGTTTAAAATATTAAAAGAAAATGTACGTCATTTTTTTAAGATTTGATAACAAATTATTAGATAAAAAATTTAAATGTTTAATAATTACATTTTAATTGTGTTTTTATTCGCAGCTCGACGCCATAACGTTAAAGAAGTAATGATGGCCTTTAAGATTAAGGTTTGAGAGAATCATTATCATCGTATCGAATTTCATATCGCTTTGCAACTTAATTAAAGTTAAAAATTAGCCGGAACATTTCACTTTATAAAATGTTTAATTTTTACGAATTTGATCATATTTTCGTTTTTTACTCTTAAAGCTGACGTGGAATGCCACAATTATAAGTAAGAGCAAGGCTGGACCACGCCCTGTCTTCGTACTGCCTCCTTCTCTCGCACACGATCGCTATTGCTACGCTCTCTTAATATATCATTCGCTTTTTCTCTTTTGCTCCTTGCCTTTACATCTCTTTCTCTTTAATTTTATCATTCCTGCTCGGGTTTCTTCTACACTTCCATAAGCCGCGCCTCTTTTCGTCTTTCCACCCATCCTTTCTTTCTCGCCTTTTCAATCGTTGAGTCTTACCACTAAGCACTTGCTACATTATGAATATTTATTTTATTATTACTTTTAATTTATCAAGTTGCAAAGGAACAGCTATTTCAGAGCAAATTCTTTTATGTGGAGCTATTATCTATATTTTATCAATTTCCTGAGTTCTGTTCACTAGAATAATGGAAATAAAAAACTATTCATACTTATACATGTACTCAAATTACTATTTCAAACATAAATTATGTAATTAATAAAAATATTGAATAAAAAATTATTTATTAAAAAAAATAATAATTAATTGTTTTTAATGAATTTTTTTAAATAAATAGATCTAAATTTTATTGAAGTACAACATTGATACATTCATATTTTTGAAAAATAAAATTTTATATATTTAATTAATTCTTACTCAAATTTTTATTGTACTGAAAATATTTTTCCATCCTCATTTTCTTTTTCACGGTAATTATTTATACATTTTTTTTTATTAATATTAACACCTCCACTCAATATGTCTCTTAGAATTTTTCTTCGTAGGCTGCTTTAAATGGTTACGTTGACAACACAGTGAATTGAAAGTGAAAACTCGCACGCTTCGATGAAAACTTTTTCCTTTTTCATTAGAATTACTAATCCATCGATGCTAATGATAGCTTTATATTATTTTTCATTTTTATCTTTTATGTCTGGAACTTGGTAGCTGTTTGCTCTATTTGTTTGATTTTTCATGGTTGAAATTATAAATGTCTGCATGCTGTCGCTTTTCCTTGAAAGCCTCGAATATTTTTACATTCTAAACATGTCTCTAAATCTTTAATTATTACCGGCTTCTTAACCAAGAAATTAAATAGCATGAACTGCACATACTTTTTTTTTAATATCTAAAGCTTGCGATAATATTTACGTAATGGTCGTATTAATCTTAACGCAATGTACTCAATCATAAATGTTGACAATGAAAAATATATTGAACATTTAAAAAATTTATTTATTTTTTTTTGTAAAATAATTTTAAGTTATCGAATACCTGTATGCAAATTATTATTTTAGTTATTATTTTATATTACAACAAAAATTTTTCACATTAACAAATTTTGTTCAAATTTATATGAAGTTTTTACGATTTATTTTTTGGTTATTGATTATTTTTAAACAGTTTATATGGTAAATTCAGAGTAATTTACGATTTCTAAAATTTTATGTTAAGGTTATAATAAATAGAGAATAAAGTGATATAAAAAAAAATTTCAAAAGAATATTTTATTATGCTTCTTAGAGATGCCGAATAAAATGATTAATCACAAATGAAATAATTTCTAATCTTAATAGAAAGATTTTTACCAGTGATGTGTAATTTAATTAAATTTTATAGGTTAAAAATTATCAAATTTATCAAAACCACAATTTCCGTAGGTAGTGTGACCCACCTCATAAGGAAAAGAAACTGTTACTGAAATATATATAAGAGAGCTCGAATACTTACTAAAAAAATATTATACCAATAATATTTTCATTTCACAATAGTGGAAATGACTTATTTTTATCATGTCATAAAAATAGAAGAAGTAAGCCATTTGGACGAAATAGTTAATCTGAACCTGCGTTAATAAATAACCGTGTTATCGGGTGGTCGTGAAGGGCAAAGTAGTAACGATGAATTTTCCTCTACTTGAGTTTTTATACTTTTTTTTTAAATAGATAAAGTTGTTTTCGCAAAGGAGGCACAAATAAGAAGTTCCCGCCTTCTCGGGATAAACGTCCGTGTGGATAGGATAGGAGCAAAAGAAAGGAAGAAAGTGGAGGCTGCGCCAACGCACTAAGGATAAGCAATGATTAAGATTACCGAATCGCTGCTCGAACACGATGTCTGCTTAAAAAGGATGTGGAGAGAAACACAGAGGACAGTTAATAAGAGATTAGAGGTGGAACAATCGAGAATAGAGGAAGTATTTTTCTGATTTACTTTATTTTTATTTATTTAACTATGTCGAAGTATTTAAAAAATGTTCTCATGCTTTTAACAAAGTTTTTATCAAGTCAAGCTTTATAGTTATAATTTCAAGTTGACATAAGTAAAAGAATTTAATGTATAATCAGGAGGGACTGGTGAATATTTTGGCCCTTGAAAAAACGTGATGAATTATTTGCCAAAAATAGTAATGAATCATTTATAAAATTATTAATGAAAAATTTTTTTGGAATATTTACACAAATATATTTTTAATAACTTTAAACTTTTTAAAACTGAAAATATTTAAAACAGAACAATTTTTTTTTTAATCAAAGAGCATTACAGAATGCACATATATTTTGCACTATAATATTCATTTCGTTTATTTATATTGATTTAACAATTATAAACTACCATTTATTATATAATTTTATAACTCAAACAATGAATATATGTATACAAATCTGTTTTAAACGATTTACTATTCTCTAAACAAACGAGGAGCGACAAATCTCTACTTTATTAATGTAACAAAATTTTATTTACTACTTGAATAGGAATGACTACGTTTATATTAAGGAAAGATGATTGATAAGACAAACTGGCCGCCAATCGTATATTAATTAGAAATGTCTGAAGTACGATGATAGCGATCGACTAATTTGTATTTCTTTATTGGATTGATAATTAAATAAATCACGTGCCTACGGAATTGCAATACCAAATGCGACTTTCATTTGATGTTAATATAATAGTTTTGAATTTTATCAGAAATTTTTATTGAATTCACTGAACAAGCATTCATTTTCATTGAATAAAACTAATGTTCAGGTAATATGTATATGTATTACCGATTTTGGAGATCTATTGAATCAATTATTTTTTTGCTTGAATTATAATAATTAACAATAATTATGCATTACCAAATAAGATTACTGTTTTTGAAAATTTAACTCATTATAGAATACATAAACTACTAAGAATATTTTTAAGCCTTATTGAGATTAATTAAATGTAAATGATATTCATCGTAATATAAAATGAGTAAATTATGAAAATGTGCAACTTCAATTAGACGATTATTTTGCAAATTGAAAATTGTCAAAAACTTTGAAAACATAAATAAATAAATAAATTATTTGTTGATTTAAATATTTGCGTGTTTGATTAATTTAAAATACGAAATTGGAGATTGCGTAGTAACAAGAATATTTCACATTCCAATATTTTACTCAAAATGTAAAGCACATGTTTATTTGTAAAATATAATAAAAAAAAAATGTAATTTCTATTGTGTCGGTACGTAAAGCCAGGCCATACAATTGAGTCTAATTTAAATATACTTACCCTCATTAACGGAGATAATACTTTTAAAAAATCAATACTGATCGTCCTAAAGTAAAATTTGCATCAATAGCAGCGAAGTAAAAAAAAGACTAGAAGAAGATTTCTTTGAGATTAATTGTGAAGTTTAAAACCAACAACTGTTGCAGCGCTAGGCAAATAAATCTGAGCCCAACTACCATTCATTTTCCGAGTTCGCCAATGTATTATTAAGGGAAATCCGAAGAAGCTTGCACCAGAAGTAATACACACAAACAACAGAAAGCGAGAGTAGGCGCACGCTCCCGCGCGTTCGAAGCGTAAAATTTTCATAACGCCATTATCGTTCGCTCGTAAATCCGTAATCGACGATTACTACAATCGTAATAGGAAAGAGCGAGTCACAACACCGGCTCGTAGAAAATAAATGATTATCACCCGTGAAATGGTTCGCGCGCGCGCAGCGTATCATTATTTCGCACGAGCCTCAGCCTCCGTTCGGTACTCCGTACCCCAGTACTCGGCTCCGACAATTTATTGGCATTGTTCCGATGCTTGACCGGCTCTGGCTCAAATTATGCTAATTTACAACGAGCCTGCGTTGTAATACCGTGGAAAGTCGATCGGAGGCCCGACCAGCGCCTAGGCACTTTTGATATTTTGCGAAAAGGACTGAATTCAAGGAATACATGCTCCCGGGCACTTGTATATGTGTAAACGCATACTCTCAATAATCCTAACGACTCAAAGATTTTTTTGACTCGATTCTTGGATCTTGACCGTTGCCTTCCATGCTCAAGCCCCGACCAAATCAGTCAGCCAGAGTACGAGTTTCACGCTCTACACTCACTTGGTACCCCATGCTCATTTCACTTCAAAAACAATATTATTTATATTTTATATTTATATTTTACTTAATTTAATATCGTTGCCGTTGGCAATTCTCCTCTTCTCCTTCGAGTTTCATTCATTTACATTATTTTTCTGTTCACGAAAAATCGGTATTTCATTAATCTTCTTTTACATTAACTTCCAACTAAACCATTTCCATCTCGTATTTTAACAAGTATCTAAATCATCGATAATTTCATGAAAGAATTCACCAAATATGGTACCCATTAATTAAAACCAGTGATCCATCGTTTAATATATAATATGTATAATTCCAACGCCTGTGCGCTTATAAGTAACAAATTTTTAACTATTAGAATCGTAAATATCAAGTTTATCATCCACTCATAATTTATAAGAAGATTAAGATAGGCTCAACATAAAAACAGGAAAAAATGACATGCGTTTGTTTTTATATTGAAAATCAAAATATTTTTTCTTTGTATTTTGTTTGAGTACGGTTCCTCCCTCCCTCCCTCTCACTCTCTCTCTCTCTCTCTCTCTCTCTCTCTCTCTCTCTCTCTTCTGTTTACGCTTTTGGATTCCGAATCAGAGTAATTCTCAGAAATCATTTGTGATCTCCGGCATTGCGTACCACAATCATTACAAGTATGAATAGCAATCAAACTCCTTGGAACGACGTCATTGTGCATAAGGTAAGAATCTTTTATACTTTTTATTTTATCAATACTAAGTACATGCTTTATTCTTGGAAATGAAAGATCTTATTGTATCTTACAAATTTTTGTTATTATAAAAAAAAAAAGGATTACGAAATAAAAGAAACATATTAAATACTAAAATAAAACTATTTTTTTTAATGAAAATGTATTTTCATGTATAATAAAAGTATCTAATTTGAATATCTTATTTAGAATATCTTACTTGGCTGATTATCTTAAATAAAATACTTGAAAACTGATAATTGGTAAATTAAAATTTGCTATAATAAAAGTTTATTAAAGAATCAAAATAAATGACAAAGTTGAATGGTTAAATTAATTATCAAAAAGTTTATTATTATAAAAATAATGCAACGTAATGAAGAAAAGAGAAATTGAAGTGCATGGTTAAGTACTTGAAGAATTGGTTGAAAATTGGAGGAAAGGCTTTTTCTACTTTTCGGAGAGTAAGAGTAGCTCGAGGGAATCAATTTAGATATGTACATATGCAGCAGCTGAGTGTTGTTATTCGGTGTCAATTCCCATGTCCATATCCATGTCCCTCTGTGTTCACATCTTCATTGGTTCTTTACTCTTGCTATTTATTTTACTTTATCTTCCCATTTATTGATCCTCGTTCGAATTCTTCAGGTTCAACAACCACAACTTTAGATACATAACAATTATCCCTTGAACATCAATTCAAAATAAAGATTTTTGCAACTATTTTTTATATTATCCTCCGAAAATTGAATCTATCTAGAATGTCGTAAGTCTCCCGGACATTTAATTGGACATTGTTGTTGAATGTATGCATAATTATTGTTTCAGAGTAGTTTAAAGCTTATTGAAGAAGTTATATCCGTATAACAGATTTAAAAGCCACAAAAAAATTATCTATATTTAATTAAAAATATTTATTCAATAATTGTAATTACTATTCAAGTATATATATAAATTATTAAAAACATGTAATACTTTTGTAATGATCATTAAGGATTTGAATTCTTTTCAAGAGAATATACCTGAGAAAAAAATTAGGAATATATATACATATATATATATGTGTGTGTGTACATATATAGATAATAAAAATAATACAATGTAATTTTCAAAATAATTCAAGCGAATTGCTAAGATAAAACTGATTTACGAATATAACTATTTCATTGAAATATATGTATACTTAGCCAATTTATGAAAATAAAATTAGTTGAATATAATACTTTAACAAAAATTTAACAATGGAAGTTTAACAATGGAAGTTTAACGCGATATCCGAGTTGCTTTTGGTAAATCAATTGATTGCAATTACAATTACATATTTTAATTAGATAAAAAATATTAAGAATTTCTTTATTTACTAATTTACTTGATGTAATAACCTTATCTTGGCTCGGTTATTGTTATTTTAGATGTAAAAGATTTTTAAAGGGGTTAAATATAAATTAGAGTTATAGGACAATATTTATTTCGTATACTTTTTGCGTTCTGTTTATTCATAAATGTCATGAATATTCTAAGGTAATGTGTAAGTATAATGCAAACGATAAGCAATTCTAAGTATTCGTTCATTTAATATATCAACAATGTGCGTATTTTCATATGCAGACACATGCATATGAAAATAATTTTTTTATTCGAAGTTCATGTGGTTAAATCTATTAATGTAAAAATTTACACTGTGTCGAATGGTGCACAATCAGTCAGTAACAAAAAACCATTAAAAATTAGTTGTTTACATGGCCGTAGAGACTTAAGAGTTGATAAATTAAAATCCAACTGAACTCATTTTACTTAATCAATTGGCCTAGACACTCATCACACTTTTTCCGTGCAATCGTAAAAATGTTGTTCTGGTGGAATTATTTCAGTTTAGGAAGGAGGGCGAGGCAGTATTAGTGCAGGAGACATAAGGATACGTTTGCCGAGAACCATTAGGAGAAAATGAAGGCAAAACGGCAGACAAACGCGTGGCGAGCGGCTGCACGTCTGTATCTCCGTCTCGGTCTACTCGGTTCGAAGCAACTCGGCACGACCCGCGGTAAGCAAAGCAAACGACCTTCCGTGGAATCTGGACAACCTGTCTGCACCGCCCGCCGCCGCCGCCGCCATCTCACTCACTCACTCACTCTCTCTCTCTCTCTCTCTCTCTCTCTCTCTGTCTGTCTGTCTGTCTGTCTCTCTATCTCCCCCCCTCTCCCTCGCCGCCCTCTCTCCGGACCTGATCTCTTGTGCACTTGTTCTCCGGCTCGCTGCTACTCTAGCTGACCCTCTCTCTCTCTCTCTCTCTCTCTCTCTCTCTGTCCTCTCTGTCCTCCTCCTCCGTGCACTGGTTCTGTTTCCGAGGATCTCGCGCGGTAGCAGGATCGAAACTGCCGCTGCCGCCGTGATGCCTCTTATTACATCAACAACCCTGTTCCCCAAGATCATATACCAGTCTCTCTCGTTCTTTCTTCCTCTCTCCATCTCCGTTGCGTCGGCGAGCGCACGCTGAGGACAAGGACTAGTGTACCGTTATAATACTCGTCCGGGGTTTTGTTTATCTCTCTTCCCCTTTCTCACTCTCTCCGCCCGCGTACGAGGCTTGCCATCCGAAGAAGTCTAACCGGGTTCCGAAAAGTCGTCCGGGTCGGCCTGTCCGGGAGGAAGACGACCCAGGAAGAAAGCGAGAACCGAGACCGAGGAGGAGGAAGCTGCATGCGCGTTTGCATATACATGTGTGCCTGGACCGCGACGTATAGACGAAAGCGGTTGAGGCGCGTGCCTGCCTCATGGGAGAGAAGTCCATCAGGTTTTGCCGTTTTGTTGGCATTGATGCGAGCGACGGCCCCTTTTGTTATGTTTACATATATCTCGGGTATAGTGTTGCGCGAATGATTCGAACGGCAGGTGAACCAACCGTGATTTGCACTCCTCACGCCTTTTTCTTCAACTTTCTTCTCTTCTTACGCTCGACACTGGTGGTCGTCCTCTTGGACGTAAACACTTTTATTATTTATTACGTTAACGAGGCTTTTGTCTAGCTCTCTTTGCCAATGGCCACTTGTTTCACTTTGAAACGACTTATTTTTCACTTTCTTTCAATTATTTTTTTTATTACTTTTCTCTTTCATTAAGCTTCCCTTCTCCGCAGGCATCATGGTATTTTTTATTTCAGCTAGTTTATCGTTCTAGTTGCTTTTATCTGATTCGTAATGATTAATGATTATGCAAAGAAATAATCAATGAGTATGAGGCCTCGCACATAACGGCGTATCAAATTTATTTGAATACATTTGCTCCCATACAAAAAAAAATATCCTTACGATGCCTATGAAATTAATGGACTTATTTCTAGTTAGATTTCGATCTTTTACTTTCACTTAATGATGAGGAATTACAGGCGTATTTAAAATTTCAGTTAAATAGCACACAAATAACCATAAATTTAATTCACAAGATTAAAAAAAAGAAATATTAGCTTCAGAAGCTTGTTTATCAAGGACTAATGTACTTATAAATTGTAATTATTTCACAAAAAATATATTTTCAATTAGTGCACAATCATAATTTTTTTTTCCTTTAATGTATAAATCATCAATTAGTGTGACAATACGTTGGATATTTAAGATTAGATAATGATGGAAATAGAATTTTTTGCTATTTAATATATGACATAAGTAAAAGAAATGCGATATTATCAAGAGCTTATCACCGAGAGATATTAATTGGAATTAATAAATTATTACACTTATTGTGAACAATTTTTTGCTCGTGAAAATAGATTAATAGATTGCATTTCAGAGTGAATTAGAGCCGTTAAAAACATAGTGATTTTTTTGATATTTTGTTTGCTCACCGATAATTATATCAAAGCCATTCCAAAAGGAACGACACTTAAAAAAAGCGAAGAAAAACATTGAATAAAGAAAAAAGGAAACGACGAAACAAAAAAAGTAATAAAAAGTAGAAATAATGGAAAAATGTTATAAGCGTCGTAAAGCTCCGCGATTTTCGAGTCCTTGGCGATTCGCGAGCAAGATTTAAGGCCGAAATCCCGTGGCCAATTACGGAGGGGCATCATTTCTATTTTAGGGATTCAATGAATCATGCGCGCGTTAATCGGCCGGACGCCCGTTGACCTTTTTTTTGAATCTCCATGTTGACTAACGTTTATTACCTCTCCGTTCTCAGACAACGATTCGTTCCTTGGATTCCACATCTTTTCTCACTTCCCTCCTTCTCTCCCTCGCCCTCACCCCTCCCCTCTCCATTTCCTTTATCTAATTTCAGTTTTATACTTCTCTTCTTGCTCCTTTCCTCCGAATCGGGCTTTTTACGATGTGAGAGAGGAGGAGAGGTAAGAACAAGACGGAATTGACTCTGTGTATCTCATCCGCAGCGAAAGGTCGAATTCGACGGAATTTCGTTCTTTTCAGGGACGCGAGTAGAGGTGGCGATAAAGATGCGATGCGATCCCCGAGACACTCTTCTGTAATACGACCTAATGTGGGACGCACTTATTTTTTCTTTTCACTCGGGCTACACTATCAAAACTCGGAATTTCAGAGATACCACTCTCGTATACGTGTCTCCGGAGCCAGCCAGCGCTACTCATTTTTTCATTTTTCTTTTAAATTTTTATCCACTTCTCAGTACGAACTTTTCGTGCGCGTGATTCTTTATGCCAGGAGAATGAATTAACATAATTTAAGACTGTTTTTTCATCTCTCTTTTATTTTTAATATGCGTAAACGTTACATGTATCATAACTTTTGGTATTGCGAAATACGACAAAAAGAAGAATGGTCTTTGCTGATTTATGTGAACGCTTGCTTCGATCTTGACACATGTCAACGTCTTGTGTAATAAAAATGTATTTGAATTATTAAGAGATGAGATCAAATTTTGCGGTGTAGAGGCATGTATGCCTACACCTCGAGGAAATTCTATGGAAATTCTTTGACAAAACGAATTGGATTAAATTTATTGCTTTAGAAATCTTGCCAAGCACTATTCACTAGCTTTTTAATAATTTTATTTTTAAAATATATTACCACGAAGCTTAATTGTAATTTAATCATTAATAGTTTATTAATTCACTATTATCCCATGGCATTCCAGGAACAAAATATAAAAAATTTATATTTCTCAATGGCTTTTAACTCATCTACTCGATAATTTTTTTACCAAACAATAAATGCATTTTTATTTAGCGTCAAGATATTAAAATTATTTAAATGTAGATTCAAATTGTAGACTGTCTTAATCCCCGATGATTACGATGAAGAAAATAGATTCTGTCTAGAAAATCTTTTTTAAAAACATTGAAAAAAAACACACGTACAGAATTTGGTTGCTTGTATTTAATCTCTAAAATTGTATTTTATTGTGCACAAGTGGTTAAACGTCACTCCTTTTCATAAGTAGCAACGCAAATGATTAAGTCCAGTAATTTTCAACACTCCAATTCAATGGTTAAGGAAAACGGGAAAAGTATAGGAGTAAGCATGCGCTTAGATGATGGAAATATAAAGTAAATGTCTTGTTGGTCCTGATGCCTGACGAAACATTTCGACAAGATGTTAATGATTCAAAACATCTTAGATGTTTCGTACATTAGTTCACATTATGGCACCAGTAAACAATAGCCCTCTATAATTGAATATAATCCAAGGAATCGTGCATGTGGCCAACAACATTGTGACAGAGTCGAGACGGGAAAATCGTTCAGAAACGTCGAATAATTGCAGCATTTAGTCAGTTGAGGCCTGCGCACGTCGCGTTAAAAGGTGTTATTATACGTAAGCGACGGAAAATCACGTAAGCTTTTTAAAAGTTGATTCCCGATCGCTCGCGATCTGATCTCCCGTTTAAACAAGATCGATCGGATTGCGTTTAGTTGCTCAGGGATGGGGATTGCGTCAAACAGGGGAAACAACGTCCGCGAGAATAATCATTAGGCATGAGGTTGGCAGACATGACATGAATCGAGATCGTAATCGATATAGTCGCGCGCATTCGATAAGTACGCGTATCTCATGAGCACACGTAGCCATTTTTATCATTTTTTTTACCCGGAACCCTCTTCTTTTTACCCCGTACTTCTCCGCGATATTTTCAAGATATTTTCAACAATTTTCTGCACGTACAAATTTATGATCACCTTCGAGCTCGCCTTCATTTTTTGTAGTTTTTTTTTTGTGGAGAAATGAGATATTTATTGTCAATTGACGTAAGTAATCATTATTGGAATAAAGTTTGCTTTTCTATTTATTTCTGTTTTAAAATTACATAAATTTTATCAATGCTCAAGCATTTCTATATGTAAATTAACTTATATTAATTTCGAAGCCTATATTTTTCGCATATTTTACGATGAGATAAGCTATTCTTATAAATATAAAAAGACATAATATATTTTTAGTGTAAAAAATATGACTGATAAAATGATTCATTATTAAATTAGGATTTATCTTATAATTTTTAATGTGAAAAAAAAAATAATTAAAACTCACAGCTTTAAGCCTATTTTTATATTAATTAAATTATTTTTAACATTCTATGATAACGATAAACATTAAAAAAAAATTTGCATTTCTAAATTTTCGTATAATTGTTGAATTAAAAAGTAATTTTTCTTTATTTTATTTCAATGCCGTAACTGGTAAATATCGCTCTAATACAAAACAATATATTGTTGTATAAAATTCTAATCTAATATGTAAGGAGTATTTTTATTTAGTTTTATTTTTTAATTAAATACCTATTTCTACAAATTAAAAATCATATTTGATATTTTATTTAAAAGTTTATATTAAAGAATCGACGAGTGTATGCCTTATACAAAAATACTTTTATTTTATTTTACTAATTTCAATCATTTATTAATATGCTTAATGGATATTTTATTTGTAAGAATATTTATAATAATAATTTACTATAATAATGTATTATTAAGAATGATATACACAAGATCAACAGTAATATATCAATACTATTTAAGTATATATTTGATATATCTTCAAGAGTAATTAAAGTAATATGTAGTAGTTTATGAAATCGCGATTTTTTAATGTATTTTATCAACGCAGATTGTTATTTTAAAGAAACTATTAATATAGGTGCCCATGTAAAAACTAAAATAAATTAAAATGTATAATTTATTCAATAGCGTAATCATTGAAAGTAGAGTAGATAGCTAAAAAGAAATAAAGATTGTGAAAGACCGAAATAAATGAGTACTATTGAGTAATTATAAAATTACGATTATCCTAATGATTAAAAGCGCACTCCCGATTATATTTTCGCGACATATTAGTTTGATAATCCAATTACTGTCAATATCTCCGTGAGCTGCCGGAAAAAGGAAAGAAAAAAAATGAATAGAAGCAAATTCCACAATTAAATACCAAAGTTCCCAAGACTCTTAAGAAAAAAGAAAACGAATGTTGAATCATCCAACAACTTCTACGACAACAAAACATGCAAAGCAACGTCTGATACGTAGAGAAGCTGCACAGCGTAAAATTATTCATTGCGCGTAATTAATACGTACGACCCGAGGGCCTGCAGGTACATAAAGAACCAAGACACATAGATAATGAACGTCCATCCGTTCAACTATATTTAGATTCAGCTAATTTCGTCACAGAATTTTGCTCGTTACATTAGAATAATATTTGCGGTATAAATGTATTCGTTAAACATTTAACAATAACGAGAACGGTTGAAAATAAAATCATAAAGATATCAATGCATCTTAAGATTGAGCATTAATTAATTGTACAATTCTTAATGTTTTTAATAAAAAAATTAATTATGCAATTTTAAAAAATGTTTTAAATAAAAAAAAGTTTTTAAATAATTATTTCTGCAGCAACTTTTTGAAATTGACATAAAACTGATGTACGAGAATTAATTTTACATATTATTCCTACTACCTGTATTTATGCCAATATTTAAATTTCAATTTTATATATAGTACAAAATAAAAAATTATTAGTAATAAATAATCAGTAAGTATTAGATTTGCGTAGAAAGTATGTGTTTTAGAAATGAATAAAAGCATAGCTATTCAGTTGAGAAGATGTACAAAGTAGTGCATCAATACAAGTGAGCATCTATGCATTTTCAGTATTGTCTTGTATTCATGTGTTCCATTCATGTACACATACACTATTTACACGTTAAAATTTACTATTTTTGAAACTACGCTGGTATATCAGATTAACCATTATAGGGATGCTTATTTTGCATTTCGTTGATTTTTTGAGTAATTTTTATACACAAAGATCGTATCATGTATTATTATTATGATACATTATGTTACGTGCTTGTAATGATTATAGCAACTGAACACTCTGCGATTTAATTTACGAGAGTTAATTATTTAACTAATCAAAACAACGATGAAACACAACTGATAAAAAAAACTTTTAACAGTACGAGAATGTGAATGTTTACAATAAGGGGAAAATTAAATTGACAATAATAAGGAAAACAGTGTCGATTAACCGGTAATAAATTTACCACAATGTAATTATTTTCTTTGACACAAGGCAAAATATAAATTGAATCTCAAGGAATAAAAATCTGATTAAATGAAAATTTTGGCTAAAATATAAGGCTAATGTAATATGAATATGGGTAAAGTAAGAATTAACAAATAAGAATTAACAAAGACTAAGGATGTATCCCTCCCTGATAATAAATAATAATGTATTTTATGTAGTTGTACTGATTGTTGAAAAAAATGGAAATAGACAGAGAGAAAGAAGGAAGGAGATAGATAGATAGATAGAGAGAGAGAGAGAGAGAGAGAGAGAGAGAGAGAGGGAGAGAGGGAGAGAGAGACAGAGAGTGAGCGAGAAGGGGAAAGTGACGGAGACAGAAACATATATAACTTGATAGAGGCAATATTTATGCGGAAACGCCGTTACTTCTTTCGAATCGAGTGTTCGCCACAACTTTGCGTTTCTCTTATCTCTCATCTTGTGGCTGCATTGGCGAGGCTATTATCATTTTGCAGGCGTCTACGTTTCTACACGTATATAATAATCCCCTGAGCGTGGCGCGGGAAAATTGAAAATTTTATTGCCTTTGTTTGGAATCTTTTATATATACGTATACGCATGTCTTTATCGTTTTTCTCTTCAGGCAAAAGTATGCAGACTTCTCTGTGTTAATAATAATCACGCAGAGGCGATAATGGTCCTCGCGCTTTATTTTATCCGACTTTATGATTTCTCGCAATTACACATGAATGTACATATTGTTGAATACATAAAAAGCTGGTACTTCTGAATAAAACAATAACTTTTAGCTTTGGTGTAATACAGAAATTGTTGTTGTTGTTTTTTGTTTTTTTCTGATTTTTTGATTTTTTTAATTTGTAAAAGATTAAAAAATGTATCGTTAACGAATGCAGCATACTTAAAAAATATAAATCACTCGGAAAAACTAAATGTATTTTTTAATTAAGAAAACGAGGTCTTGAGTTATACTTAGAAGGCTGTAAATCGGCCGATTACTAGATGAATTTTTAAATATTTAATATTGAATTAGTGAGAATAGCGAGAATGAAAATCTGCTAAGAGCACCTGATAACAGCTTGTAACAAATGAGGCTTTGACTTGTTCCATTGGAAACTAAACATTGTTAATCATAAATTGTGTGTCTAAGTTAGATTAAATTAAATTAACAGTTAAACAACCAGTTGGCAGTATATCCAGTTTGGCACTTCTTATTAAATCTTATTAATCTTATTAATGCACGAATTGTGAGCCCTCAAGAAGCGGAGTCGCGGGCTAAACGGGGCATGTGTAAACGCCATGGAAGAGCCTTGAACGAGGCCATATTGTCACTGAGAGTCGTGGTTCCTTTTTCCCGACTGTCTTTCACGTGTGCACCGAGCCTGATCATTCGCCGCGAAGCGAATGAAAGGGATCGCAAATTTTCATTTATTCGTATGTTAGTCCATGTGTGTGATCTTGGTAGAAAGGCGCGGCCATGCCAAAACTTCGTTACCTTGCTGCCAGAGAAGGTGAGCAATAACATCAAGCACTATCCGGACTGTTCGCCACGAAAATAAGAAATTCACTTTTCATTGCATGGATTTTTTTCTTGGCGTGTAAACTCAAGTTGAGCATGAAATTATTAATTGAAAACATTGAGATAAATTTGACCTTCACGGAATCCTTTATCCATAAACATTTTTATAGATTAATAATCTTTACAAGTTCTTTGAAACTATAACGGCAAAAGCTAAACTCATTTTGTTAATACAAATTATTAGAGCTCATACATAGAAGGAAAAGAGCATAAGAATTTAAAATTAATTTTACTTTAGTTTTTACAGTATTAAAAAAACTTTATGACTGAATTATTAAATTAAAATTAAATTTTTATATTGTGACAGAGCTTAAATAATTTATAAAACATATTTTAAATACATGCGGAAAAAATTTATTTTTTAATATAAAAAGTAATATTTAAAAATTAAAAAAAAATTTTTATAATTAGAATTATGATGGATTCACAACATTCCTAAAATATAACTATCAATATGCAGTGTATTCATAAATGTTTTTTATGGTTTATAGGTTTATATAAATTGAATTGTAAATAATCTTTACAATATTTAAGATACATAAAATATACTATTTAATTGTCTTAAGATATTAGTTCGTATTTTATAAGAAATTACACATGTAACAACAACAACAACAACAAAATATAAATGTAGCTACAAAAGTCTATTTCAACTGTTAATATTTAAAATATTTTTTTAAATAAAACAAATTATTTACTTATGTTGTGATTAAAAATGAAATTTGATTCATTATACGAGATATACTGAAATTTAGATAGAATGCTTAATAATAATATTAATTAATAAGCAATACAACTTAGAAGAAAAATAGTTCAATTACAAAAGAAAATATATTTGAATTTATATTGGTAGATTATAAACAGGTACATTTTTTAAAAATAGGATTTTATTTTAATTTAATTTTTCCTTGATAATAACATAATATATTTAAAACCAAATATTTTCGTGTGTTGGTCACTTAAAAAATAGTGCTTCGGCTTCAACAATTTATATATAACATAAAAAAAACTGCCTAAATCAAATTTGAAATAAAAATATATATTTATCAAAGCATATTGATGATGTAATATGATACGATTAAATTAATTTAATATTTAGAAAATAATTTAAAACTCCAATGGGTGATTAATTGTAAAATATGAGCAAGTGCAGTAGCTCTGAATTTGAAAAGACTAAACAAAAATGAATGAGATCGTGCTATTGCACGTGTTAAAAGTATTTTTCAGGCATTCAAGGCTGCAATGCATGCATATACAGGTATGTATAAATTCTTTTCTGAGTGTGTGCGTGTGCGTGCGTTCGCGCGCGTACGTGTGCATATGTCAGCCTACGAAAGTGCATATGTAGCCATAGATTTTTCTTCGTGCGTAAACTTCCATATATATTCTTGAGTATATACACGCTTACCTGGCAGATGAATTTTTAAATTTTTATTTATCACAAAAAGACAAGGTGGCACGCTGAGTAGTTAATGGTTATTGGTTTGCAATACCCTATAGATATACATCGCCCCCGATGTGTTGCGTTCTGTTTAGAGGAGGCAGGCAAGGAGGGGCGAGAGGGAAAAAGGAAAAAGGGGAGAAGGAAGAAGCACATTTACAAAGACCGGACATGCGCGAATCGCAGCGTAATAATAAATTCTATCGAAGCAACGTGACTTACTCTCGGAGCCGCCGGCACCACAGATTCCTTCCCGAGCTCGAGTATTAATTGTTAATCGCTCAATCTGCCGCCGCCGCCACCTTGAACACCCACCCCTTGCTCTCCTTTTTACCCCTCTCCCTCCCGCCCTCCGGAACCACTCTTTATCCTTTGTCCATTGATGCTCTCACAAAATTGCATTTGCGAGCTAGTGTGTTGATGAAAAGATTTGATAACGAGATGAAATGATGCTTTGCGAGTAGATGAAATATTATTTCGCGTCTTTTGAAGAATGATGAGATGAGTTGAACGGTTTTTTCGGCCTGAATAGTAGTAGTTTCGTTGTTTGTCCCATACTCTTAAAGCGCGTGGTTTTAAATTATTCTTTCAATGTATTTTTTAAGTTTAATTTTAATTACTTTTAACTTATTCTCATTCTATTTATTATTTTATTCCTAAATAGATTATTAGGCTAGACAGCTATAATTATTCTATTCTACTTGCTATATATTTTTATTACTATTTTTTTCAAATAAAAAATAATAACTTAGTCAGATAACAAAAAATTTTCTGTCTATTGATTAAAATATTAATATTTTTAACAAAATATTTAATTTAATGTTAATAATCTTACAAGAATTTACTACTTAGAAAGTATCAGCAAAAAAACTTCATTTAATTAAAAATAGGAAACATATTTTCTTGTTCTACAATGAATAAACAGTATTATCATTCTCATGAGTAAAAAATAAACACAATTACGTAGAAAAAGTAATATTGTAATATTAAAATTCTAAATGAAATATATGTACATTACATACATATAAAAAAAAAACGATCACACACGGTGAACATACAATGAAGTAAATTAAATAATACAGAATATAAACATGTGTATGTTTATAAAAAATATTAATGGATGGTTAATTTAATTGAATTAAAAGAATTTAATTGTTATTTTAATTAAAAAGTTTATTTTTTCATAAAAAAATTTTTTAAGGAAAACCATAATGAGAATTAACTATCAATTTTTAAAGAATTGTTCTTTTCTTGATTGGTAAACTTTATTATAAAAATGATTAGGTATGTTATATTGAAATTACTTTGAGATAATAACTATTTGATAAGTATAAAATTATTAGCATAATATTTAGTTGAAGTTTTTATGTGGGTGCACACACGCCCATGCAAATATGTAAACAGTATTTTAATGTTGATGTGTCTTTTTAAAATATTCTGAACCAGATAATAGAGTAATATTTAAAGCTATTTATATTTCAGGTTATTGACAAGGATCAGATGCACGTAGCCAAGTATGAGATGGGGATTTAGTGAGTCATTGTGTTATGAATGTGCTTAAAATAAATACAATAAATACAATAAGTAATTGGGGTCGTCGTTGCTTGAGTGAATTCAGCAGAACGAACTAATCGAAATGATAGAAATTCGAATTGCCGTTCAAATGGTCATCCATTCGACTAGTCTAACCGAAAAAATAGTATGTACAAAATTCGACTTACCCAGATCGAAGAGAGGCTGCAGCAGTGGCCAAAGTTAGGTGCGCCGACGACCCTGTTTGTCCAGGGTCGGCTGCTACCAGTTCCGAAAGCACGAGAACTGTAGTTGTTGTAGGTGCGCCAGATCCGGTGACAGGAACTGCCGTCCCATTGGCTAGAGCTCTCGGGAGATCCTGATCATGGTGGAAGTGCAACTGGGAGTAGTGGAGTTGAAGTGTAGTCGCACCTCCGGGGGTAGTCGAGCTCCTGGCTACACAATTCACAGGTATGAGTCCTGCAGTGCCGCCGCCGTTCCTAGAGGGTGGAGATGGTGTTGGTGGTGAGGGTGGTGGTGGCGGATACTCCACTACTTGCACCCTATCAGCCTCGCTCTCATAGATGATCTCCTTGTCGTGAGTGTACATGACAGTTTTCTGACCGTCGTTATAAATAAGGTCTATCATCTTATGCTCGCCCGCCTCCGGTGTGACCCGACCGTCTTCGGGTTCTGGCTGCTGCTGCTGCTGTTGCTGTTGGTCTTCCGGGTCTGCTTGGTGGTGTTGATGATGCTGATGGTTATTATGCAAGTGGTGATTGTACTTGGGGTGGTGATGGTGGTGATGATGGTGATGATGATATTTGGGGTGCAAGGCAACGTGTGCAGGGGCGTGATCGTGTAGGTCGAGGACGTTCACGGGCTGCATGGTGGCGAGAAGCACTTGCTCGCTCGGATCCGACTGTGTGGGATTGCTAAGTGAGGATGAGGCCGGTGAGACCGGACCCTCCTGGACCTGTAACAAGATATGCCCATGCGCGGGCATCATATTACTTTCGAGGCCCGATCTCCTACTTTACAAATTTGTCTACGAGATACAAATCGAATAACTAGCAATTCTCTATTCTAACTAGCAAACTATTTTATAAGAAACTTAGTAAAAAATATACTTTATATTTTGGGAAAGAATAAAAAAATGTTATAAAAAAATAATATTGTTCATAACAAAGTCAAACTATCTATTTGCTTTATTCATAAAGGACATATTAGAATAGTAAGTGTTTAATTTGTGGAATTAAAGATTCATTTGATCAGCTGCTCGATTTATACGTACATATTTATTTATGATAAATGAGTAAGGTTTCAATGTTTTTTTAGGAATCAGCGTGTTGCACGAATGATCCACGCTTATATAAAATTTGTAATTAAACGATTTTTTTAATGTTAGTATAAATGTGTATGAAGGATGTAATGATTCAATTGAAAGTATAAAAATATTGTTCATGCCTTGCCATTGCTTAAGACATAATGTTTAATAAAATACATTGTGAATAAATTTAAATGAATGAGACTTGAAATTTACAATTAAAAAATATAAGAAGGCTGATAAAATTTTAAGTGGAATAAGCCTTTTCTCATAGCCGCAACGAACTGGAATGGTTGAACACAACCAGACATCTTTAAGGAGTAGAATTGGGGTTGAGAGTCCTCGCAAACAGGGACTTGACAAGCCTTATAAAATGGTAAGAAAACGACGTGGCGAGTAGAAAAAGAAGAGCAGTCAGCGACAGCCAACTATTTCTGTTCCTGTTTGTGTCTGTGAAGGTGTGCGAAAAAGAAGCGTAAGAAGGTTGCTAGTCTTTTTGAAGGTCCGATTATGAATGTACAATGGGCAGCTCTAGCCCCAACCCCAACCCAACTCTACCTGTATCAATATATGCATATAAATTAAAAGAGGATATATGTGTGTGTTTTTGTGTGCGTTCGTTTTTGTGTATGTGGGTTTGTTGTTTGTGTGAGTGTACGTGCGCGCGCACCTGCGTGTATAGATATATATTCTCATCATCATCTTCAACTCTCATGGACATCACATAAGGGATGTCCACAAAAAACCTGAGCAAGCGGTTGTTAGAACACTGAAAATGGCCTTTAGGGGCAAAATAACGTGCTCGTCTTTTTTTCATTTTTAATATGCTTCTTGGCTCTTTTTCGTTTTCAATCACTCATATATACATACATGATTTCACGCAATTGTATATTATATTTTTTAAGTTAATTATTAGTATTTTTTTATAACTTAAATAAATTATTTTATATTTCTAAACAACCAATAAATTACGAAGTAATTTAATTGATTACTAAAATTCGCTCATTATTTTAAATTTACGTAAATACACAATAAATCTAATTAACATAACAATGTTTATATTATTTTTCAAAATATGCTTCAATAAACAAATTATTTTTTAATCAAAATTTGTAAACCTATAGTTTTGTGTATTTGTTAGGTGTGTTTTAGAATGATAATATCGAGTAAGCTTCTAAAAATAATAACTAGAAAAAATATGTTTAGTGGTGTAACTTATAATAATGGAACTTAACAAATGATATTTATCGCATAAAATTTTATGCTTTATTTGTAGTCTTTAAAAATTTTATTTACATAGTATATTTATTTACATACATACATTTATGTAATTTAAAAAATTTTAGTCACGAGTAACTAATTTAAATAGATTGTTAATAATATTAATCAATAAAATGAATTACATGGTTACAATTAAATATATTAATGTTAACTAAAACTCGTAATAAAATAAATAATTTAGATTTATTTGGTCAAGTACCATTAACATAAAGTAATTAACCTCTTAATTTATTTAATAATTAAGATCGATGTAGTTAATAATGAAAATTACGGAATTATTAAAATTGTTAATTAGAATTTTATTAATATATAAATTTAAAGAGAAAATAATTATGTTTAACCATATTTTGTTTATCACGTTAATTTGATTCTTCAATCAACAAACCTCCATACATAAAATCATCTATAAATAAGCAATTATACAAGTGTATATATACGATAAAGGGAACTGAGTATTTTCTACGTAATTTTCCAACACTTGGCTTCGTCATCAACTTGGAATGCGTCTTTATGTGCGTGGAAACGCATTCTCGTACTCGTATGTATTTATATTTGTGAAAAAAAAAAAAAATGTGGATGAGACGTTTATACAAGGTAGCATGCGAATGAAGCAGTATTTTCAAATAGCATTAGGAGGAGGGCTTTAAGAAGAATTATCTATTAAAACGATATCACTGACTGAGAATGATACACATGCGAGATCATAATAATTAATGATATATGTTAGACAGATGTTTACATGTATATTGTTTTTGTCATTAAATAATGTATAACGTGATAAATAATTGCACAAGTTTTGATAATGCAGATGCTACACAGTGGTAAACTGAGGCTCTTCAATAAATATAAATGATAATACCGGTTACGTGTTATAATTTTTAATGTTATTCTATAAAGTGACGACATTTTTTATTAGACGATTACATGTACAAAATTTCACATGTTTTACAGAAAACTTGAAATATTTATATAATATTTCAATTTCCAAAGTAATTTCTCTAAAATGATTATTTATTTAAGGGATAGTTAATTGGTTATAATTTTATGAATGAAGATGAATATCGGCAATGGACTCATTTGTATTGCATCTTATAACTCCACATTGTAGGGTTAATATTTTTTCTTTAGCGGGTAAATTTTAATGAAAAGTTCTCTATGATGATCGCTTAAAAGAATAATAAAACGATTGATAAAGCACAAATTAAGTCAATGATTTTTGTTTCGTTCCCATCTAATATTATGCTACAAGCAGAAAATGAACGGAGGCGCGCGGGTTAAACATAAATTGCGCGCTAAGTGTCCGAGCGCCTCCTCAACTACCCTTCGCGTTCTTGATTTTCCGATTATTAATCATTGTTCGTCTCTCTCTCTCTCTCTCTCTCTCTCTCTCTCTCCATCATAATAAAAAACTAACTCTTTCTTCAAAGACAAAGAGATAAAAAGCGAAACATAACGCTATTGCATAACAGCCCGTCTGTGCGACAAGAAAGAAATCTTATTTGGCGCGGGGACCAAAGCCAAGGAAATCGACGGAGACGATGCAAGGAAGCGAGACCGAGAGAACAAGATATTTCGATGTAACAGCTTCAGTTGTTTAAGGACAAATAGCCTCCCATATAATGCCAGTTAATTGGACCAACTATCGACACAACTTACGAAAGCGTTTTGTACATGTTCGAACCCGAAGAGGTTCGATTCTTCGAACAACTTTCTTTTCATTTCCGGATAAAAATCCATGGGTCTTAGTATCTTTTGTGAGTATAAACAACTAATTATAAATAATAGCATTTGTTCGGTTTTCTACTCATCTCATTAAAATCGATACATCGTTTTTATTTTAATTAAAATGGCCATTAGAATTATCAAGAATATTATATTAGATTTAACCTAAAAACTTAAATCACAAGAATTATTTACTGTGTCTTTAATAATGGCTTTTTTATTATCACTTCAATTTTTTTCCTTTAAAACTACTAAAACGTGAAATAATTGGATCTTATAAATGAATTATTATAGAAGTTTATACTCTGTTAAATAAAGATTAAATATTTCACAGAATAATAATAAGAGTAAGTAGATTATTATAATTTAAATAATATCATTAGTGTATAAAGTATAAATATTACAAAAAACTTTGTTCATTAATAGCATAAGGAATACGTAAAAAATAATGGACCAACGTCGTAGGTTCTATAATTACCATTAGCATTTTTACATAAAAAATGAGAAAGTATTTTTCCTTAACATAAGTTTCAACGTATTACCAGCTCAGTATTACATCTAAGTAGATTTAACAAACAAATGAATATCTTGAAATAAAGATAAATATAATTAAGATGGTATCTTTTGGAACTCGTGAAAATTTATAAATATAAATATGAAATAGAAAAAACCATATTTCAATTAATAATCTTCTAAGAATAAAAACAATACGTAATTTTATTTATATAGAAGAGCAGACCTAGCTATTTTTATTTTATTTATTTTTTTATGCTATTTATAAAACTAATAAACAATATTATGATTTTATGAATAAACTTTGAATCCATGAATATTGCATACAAATAAAATAGTGTGTTTTAAATTATGTAAAAATTTATAGAACATTTTATTTTCAATGCTTAATTACAACTATTTAAACTATTTATTATAATTTTATGAGACTTGCATTATTTAATATCCAGGAATCGAATGACAATATACGTAATGGTTTCTTAATTATTAAACACACTCTTTCTTAATAAAACGTATGCATAATATCATGTAGCCTATAGTTCATGTGCTTTACTAAATATGCTTTTATCTATATTAATTGGTTCATAATATTATAAATTATAAATTATTATATACACAAATAAATAAACAATAAATATAATGAATTTTATTCTATAATCATATCTTAGAAGAATCTTTAATTATAACGACTCTCATTAAAATAATTTAATACACAAAAATAGTAGTTTAACGCTAAATAAAATAAAAAAATTTTTAACTAATATTAAAAAAAAAAAAATTCGATTAAAAAAAAAAACATAAAAATTTAAACAAAATATTATAAAAATTTAAAAATTATTTTAGATAAATATTTATATAATAATAAAGGTTTGTAATGTAGTTATTAATTTGTTTGGAAAAATTTATTACATACATATATTTTATCAAATAAATTTTATTAATTCTATTTCTAAAATTACAAAAGATTTTTTTTTTTCATTAAGTTTTATTTTATTTATTTAAAATTACTAAAAGAGATGCCCTCGACATTGTAACATAATGCTGTTACGTTGCTTGTGAGTATAATAAAGTAATAAAAAACAATTCTTGTTATCTTTGCATTGGCGACGCTTTTGCAGGTTGTTTTTCTATCCTTACCAGACCTCAGTAAAAAAAATGATTAAACTTTAATCTATCGCGCAACGCTGTTGTTGAAGTGTCGAGATTTAAATGTACCTAAGAATGTTTAAATGTAAATTAATTTTATTTTAGTAATAAATGCCTCTTTGGTGTATAATTTAAATTTATTTTGATTTTCACAATACTTTGAAGCATTTTTAATAAAAATAAAATAAATATTCAGTAGCTAATAGTAAATTATGTACTTTCGTAAAACTATTATTTTTTACAGATATTAAATAATTGTTTGATACACCACAATAGTAAAATATAAAATTATAAATCATTATCTTCATCGATATTCTCAGTATTATCACCTGTGTACTTGTAGTTCTAATTGTTTTTCAGTAAGCTGCTTTTTATAAGTTTCATTAATAAATAATTTTTTTTAATAAAGAAATAAGCAAAAAACATAAATATTCTATAAAGCTTCAAAAATGGCAGCTCATAGTAAATATTGCGCATAACACAACATAATGTAAATCGCATTTTTTAACAGCTTGTATTTAGGTAAAAATTATTAAATAAAAAATATTTATGATTACAAATAGATACCATTACTAATATCATATCTATAAGACGAAGAAAATTTGCACACGTAACACCAAGTACTATAAATTACATAAATAATATATAAATATAAATAATATAAATAATCTGCTGTAAATTAATATTGTATAGACAATTCAATACTATAAATTATTAATATAAATCTGAAGTTTTTTAATTTAAAAATGCATGTATTTATATATTTAATAAAATTAATTTTTTAATTTTTTAAAAAACTAATTTAATTGGCAAACAAGAATTTTTATTTACTAATAGAAAAATTATATATAAATTGATTATGCTATGTAATTTAAAAAATAATTCATTTAAGTTTAGCAATAATAAAAAGCTTAGAAATAATTATAATAACTAAAAAATATATTCTCGTTATATTTTCAAGAATGTATATTGAATTAAGGAGAAATTTTCTTCAATGATTTAATAGACATAAAATTTTTAAAATAATTATTTTTTTTTAATATGAGGTTATGAAATCCAAATAATAGGATTTACATTAACATTTAAAAATGGACAATAAAATTTTAATTAATTAAAAATAAATTAAAAAATTTTCTATAATAATATTTTGAAAATTTTTAAATAATTGTAAAGACTAAATATACTGGCAAATTGAAGTATACCATATAAAAATACATTTTAATACTTTGAGAACTAACTATTTCTGAAATTTAAACAATTAAGATATTTCATTAATTTATAATATTAAATTAATATAAAATTAATATTTACATAATGATGTATTATTTTTAAGTGAAGGGAAGCCAATAGTCATGGATGGGCTTGAAATGACAAGATTTTTCGAGTTGAATAATTTGTTAATCACCAGATCAAATACCCAAATTATTAATGATAGATAATTTTTTTATACATTTCATTTAAAATAATATGACTTCAAGAACGATAATTATAAGAAAGAATCAAATGGATGCATGAAAATAAAAAAGTATTGACTGAGATGGAAATATTATTATGGAACATTGTTTTGTGCATCAGAAACTAAAAAAATCTCGTGAAGATTTTCCGCGATCAAGACCTACGTTAGTATTAACTCTGCAAATCGATATTTGTTGGCTGCGGCAAATTTCCAAAGGGAGATGACCCGCTCACACTTTATAAATAAGCGCTGGTCCGTGTTGGGCGCAAGAAATCCGAAGAGTCATCTCCCGTCGTCGCGATGGCGGTTGCTCTGCGCTTCTCTCTCTCTCTCTCTCTCTCTCTCAGCCTCGTCCTCGACGTTCGTCTCGAGTTTCACAGGCTCACTTGAGAGCAGAATAAGAGGAGGGAGAGAGAAAGAGAGTAATAAGGCCCCAAACGAACGCAGAGCTGCTCAACTCTGTCGGGGCAATTTAGCGTTTGGCCTCCTCAGGGGCCGGGGCCTCGCGTGGAAGGGTCTTTTTATAAACGATATATACAGATATACAGGTGTACTTAAAATTCGAATCGCATTATTCCCTCCTCGGTATTTCACTTTTACGAAAGAAAAGTTTTCGACGATTTTTGCGCGTCGATTCAAAAGATCTTTTGATTGCAATTATTCTCTTATAAATTTGAGCATTTAATTTAAATATAGTAATGAATAATCTCTATCACAAGTAGCGAAACATTGCTTTTGTCATCGCTAAACATCATTTTTCCACTATTTTTGAAAATAATAATAACAACGGATCGAATGTAATTTTTTCAAATGTATTTCATTTATATTTAATATGTATGATTATTTTGTCCTGACAATTTTCTAACTTTAAATAATGATGGCGCCCGTTTTCTTTAAATTTAATCAAATGTATTCATTCTCCGTTTCAATATTAATAATTATAAAAGGAGTAAATATTCTAAACACGAGATATTGGAGATTGTTTATCATTTAAAATTCTTCTAATTTATCCTAAATACCTTACAAGTAAATATAAGGGAATGATTTATTTATAATGTGATGGTATAAATCTAGGGATTATCTTTTTTTAATATATATAATGAAAAAAAATACTACAAGCCTGTTCATTTACCTGCATTTTTTAGGTCAGAAGGTAGATAAATATTCAAAATGTTTGTTATTAATTTTGTAATATTAAAAGACATATTTTAATGTATGAAAATCTTTGTTTTACATTCTATTGTAAATGTATAAATTTTTATAAAATCGAAAAATTAAAGAATATTTTCAAATTATTTAATTTAAAATTGCTTTTCTTGAGAAATCATTAACTTTTCGGATACGAAGAATTAAATTGTTCTCATAATTCTCAAAAATGGTAGCAAATTATTATTTCAAACCAAATAAGAAATAAATGCAATAATGAATGCGCAGAAAAAAAATAAAAACATGATTTAGTTGAAATTAGCTTTGTATCAAAAACTTAGCAACAATATTGGCATTGATTAGAAATGCAGAGCTAAAAGCAAAGAGGCTAAGCTGAATTTAAATCTTAGTTAATAATAATATCTGTCATGGCCTGATGGAATTCATTGATACGAGTAGTAAGCATAACGTGTCCCAGACGATAATTAAGAGGAAAAAGTGAAAAACAATGTTTGAAAAATCAAGGAATAATTGTTTTTCTTTGAACTGAAGATTATTAATTGATTCGAAATCAGAAAGCACTCCTTGATAAATTAAACGAGGTTTGAAAAGGTTTTTATCGCGCGTGGCAACATGGCTCCGCCAGAGGTTTCGCAAGAATGGCGCTCTTACTCTTTCTCACTCTCTCGTGCCATTCCGTCTCCGCCCGGCGACCCCAGTGCCGTATACACTCGTGGGCAGCCTCGACGGGTGGCGAAAATGTCCAATAACCGAAAGGTGATTGCGACATGATCAACTCTACAGATCAACCACAAGGACGCCGTATTTTCGTTTCCTCCACCTCCTCCTCCACTCGCCGCACTACATACTTATTTTCTGACAAATTTTTTATGTTGCAATTCACGCTTTGTTTAATAAGTTATTAGTTGGTAAACAAACTGACCGAACAAATCGAATGATCCGACTCTGCATGTGCAAATGTGTCTAAGAAATCGCGATTTCACGAATACGCATTAACGGCTGTCTGGCAAAAAAATACCATTACTTATATTGTCATTTTAAAGGGCTAAATTAATTAATAAAAGCAGTCTTTAGATTTTTACCTCGAACAATGAATTAATATTATTTGCTAACATTAACTGTATAGAGTTTCACCATTTTCTCTCTCTCTCTCTCTCTCTGTTTAAAATTAATGGCACGTATCAGTAAGTACATAACGCAATATTGTTTCGAATCATTTTTAAGTCTTGTTCTAAACTCTGTATTTATTAAAACAATTCCATCCAAATTTGTAGAAGGACAATGAAAAAGATAAGGCTTAATTGGATATTGTTAAATGCGTAGGAAATCATCGTCGTCGGGGATAAGTCTAATAGGAAATAACTGATAAATAAACTAATAAATAAACTATTGGCGCCAAACAATCATTTTAAATGCGCAACATTAAGTCTAATTATATAATAAGAAAAAGTAGCGTCTCTCGACCACTAGTAGCAGCCCCACCACCAATACCACTAGTACCATCACCATCATCAACACTATTACCATACTCTATCGCAAGCGTGTTCGAGTCGTGTGCAAACTTGAGGAGTGAAGGATAGACAAATGAATCTGAGTTGGAAATCACAGCAAACAACTACGCGATAAATGAATGAAATCGTCGGCCGAGGATTGCGCAGACGTACGTTGAGTATCCGGAGAACAAAACGCCTAGCGTGTGCACATAAACAATGAAAAGCCTACGGTACATCCAGTAATCCAATGATCCTCTGGCAACCTGGTGCTCTTCAACTCCGCGCGCACGAGTAAACGCCCATAGCGAGTAAACGGGCCTGAAATGTATTCACGGGACATAAAAGCAGAGGCTCGTAAATAACACTGACTCGATATCTTCCCTCCCCGGAATTTAATTGCCTTATTTATGAGCAAACAAGGACCTACGCATCTCCCTCGCGAATTTATCGGTTGCACGTATCTACAATACATATACACGCACACCATCGTCGCCTAAATCATTTTTAACGACAGGCCTTCCGCGTCGTCGCCGAAAAAAGATCAGCGGCAAGAGGATGGGATGCATTACACTTTGGAGTGCCTCGACTTTTCTTCTCGGCACCGATCCCCTGCGGTCGGGAGTATTCTCGTTATGGCGCACGACGGGCGGTGCCGCCGAGTCCTGAAAACCCCAAAGAGAAAGAGAGAGAGAGAGAGAGAGAGAGAGAGAGAGAGAGAAGCACGAGCACAAAAAGAGACAGATCCACGGAAAGATGCGTATACAGAAATAATTGTGTGTACGTGAAAAGTCTTGGTGAACCAAGGGTAGTACTTACTGATTCGTCTGCGCCACCTTTCCAATAGATTAACCTTCTCTCCGATGAAGAATGCACGATCTATTGACATAGAATTTCTTCTGTTTGCAATTCGACTCGAGCAATAATAATGCATAAGTTACAACAGGTGTGTATAAGTATTATTTAAATAATTTCATTTTTTCAGTATTTTGTTTTAAACGGATATTTTCAGACTATTTCATCAATCGTTTAAAAATGTTAATGAAACATCGTTTTGATATTATAAAGCTTCTTATTAATGACATCGGCTTAAGGATTTAACGATTAAGTTATGCTCTTACAGCATTTAGCTCTTTCTTATTTTCGACTCAAAAATAGAAATCGGTAAATAAATTTCTCATTTTAACTATCACTAATTTTTATAACATGACCAAATAAAACAGTTTTTATTTTAAAAATATTGTCAATGCAATAAGCCTGGATTTGAAAATAAACAACATTTTATGATTAATTTTTTTAATTGCCCAAAGTATTATGCGCTTTTTTTCACAATTCATGAATTTACGTTTAATTGAATTATTTTACTATGGTGTATTTTTATCAGGTGAATTGAACTTCATTGAATATTACTAGAAACAATGGCACATTTATTTAATAATACTATTTCATCTCCATATCTTCCTACTAATTCAACCACAAGATCTTATTTTTGACAACACGGGGGAAATATAATTAATGGTACTTATTGGTCTTGTAATGACAAAAATCGAGCGATTGCAAGGCAGTGAAAGAATTGACATAATTTTATTGGTTTTTGTTATTTATCATTTCACTTATATTTATCATAGAGTAAGTATGTATGGGATGAAGATAATTTCGCGTGTTTTTATCTGATTATTACTTACGGAAAGAAGACCTGTCAGGTTTGGAAGTGGAGGTGAAAAATTGACTAATTAAGGGAGAAGAGAATCTAAAATAACGTGAGTCGAGACTAATACTGAAGTTGTCAGATGGGGATGATACAAGGATGGGTATCAGTCGCCAGAGTATAGGACGAAAGTTTACAAATACAATTACGTATAGATAGGTACATAATACTGACCGGCGAAAGTGCTTCCTGTTTGTGAAGGGTTGCTGTCGCTGTGTTGTCCGGTTCAGTACACGTTGACATTCTGTCTCGAATCTCGATCCACAACGACTTCTCGTCACTCTTCTTTGTTTTGGATTTTGGACACGTAATAAAGAGATGACAATATCCAAACGACAAAAAATATAAAGAAAAAAGAAATAGAAGCTACAAAAAACCACTAGTCGCACTCGTTATTCCGGCTAGTGATTCCGGTCCATGCTATCACAGGATGCTGTTCAAAGCTCGTATATGGCACATTTGCGGAAGCGTCAAATGAGGTTAGGATCTGTAATATAATTCACCAAAAAACTTGTTAATTCTTTGCTTATTTTGTGCTCGTGCTATTTCGTTATGTCTATATTTATTGTGTTATGTCTCTCTTTCACTTTATGATCATATAGAAAAATTTATAGAAATCATCTTGCTTGACAATTTTTCAAAAAATTTGTAAAAGATTTATTTGTAAAAGATAGTCTCGATGAAACAGAGGTTTCGGAAGTGGAAAGATAGAGTTTGCAAATATGCATTGAAAAACAAAACTGGTATAAGCTTGTACCAAGTGGAATTATTAGTCACAAAAAAAATGATTTCGTGGTTCATAATTGGTGGTTTTGGTTTGATAGTTTAAAAATTTGAAAGATGAATTTCCACCTGCAAACACTATTACGAAATAAAAATTACTCGGCTTAAAATAATAAAGGCATAATCTCTGTAAATAGCGTAACCACTTCCTTATCGTGGCGACATGAAAAGAATGCATTCGCACTGGAATTGTCCTTTCTTCTTTTTCCGTCATAAAAGGGCAAAATTGCAGCTTAACAATGTCGGAACCGGTACCAGGATCGGGACCGGAATCGGGATCGAAGGACTCATAAAGCTCGATCGTTCGGCGAAGGCGAAAAATTTTGACAGGCTGTCAAGAGTGCGAGTTTCGGGGCCAGGGTCATCGAGATGTTGCGACTTGCTGGTGGTAGCCTGTTGTGAGTAGGTGAGGAAGTGAGACTCGGTGATCAGCTGGTCCACAGACCAGTGTTACAGGTCTGGGAATCGTCATCGCACGCGTCCAGCAACCGGCCGGGATCGCAAAACTGGAATCCACCAGATACTGGTGTGCGGACGGTTAGCCACCTTACGGATAGACAGGTGTAGCAAAATGGATAGGATAGACGCGGCACCGACAGCAACTCCACCGCAATGGGACGATTGAAGTCGAGCACTTTTTTTGCTTCTTTCTTTGGCTTTTTTCCTCTATTTTCTACCACGAGTCTAATAATCTCGCATCCATCCTTCATATCTTTATTTGAAAAGCCACAATCTTTTGAGAGCATTTACTAATTTTTGAATCTTTTCTTTTCACTTTCCACTGAAACTTCTCTGAGCAATTTTCGGTTTTTTTGCTTTTTCAATTTTTCGATGCATTCATTTTTTTTTTTTTTTAAGTATTCACATAGAATTAAAAGTATATTGATCTTTGAGAAAAGATTTAATACTTGTAGAAGACGCTATTTCATTGAATTTATTTCCAAAACATAATTGGCCCTTCAGAAAATATTTCTAGAAACAGTTAATTTGATGTAAAAACCTTCAAGAAAAATTTAAGGTGTATAAATATTTATACAAATTAAATATTTGAATATTTTAATCAAGCAAAATACTGACTTTATACTATACAATTACTGAAGTATTCATTACTGCAGTATTAAAACTAACATACGCAAAAATAAATATTGCTTTAAAGCTAGTAAATATATTAAGCAAATTATATTAAGCACATATTCAAAATTGCAACTTTATCATTATCGCTTTTAAATATTTGGTTTTATTGAAAAAAAATAAATATTTATATAATTATTAATTAATTTTAAAATCCATTTAAAGTAAAGAAAATAAATATATATTTATCACATTCAGTTAATCGACATTGATAATTTTTATGAATAAAATGTATTCACTCCGTTTTTATGATCAATTTTTCAAAGGCAGTAATATTTTTCATAAGACATAAAATGAAAACTTTAATGGAAAATTTAAAGAATAATTGTATGTGTAAATTTACGATTCACAGATGTGGTAAAATTATTAGAAGATTATTAGGTATATTAAGTAGAAGATAAATAAAATTCTTTATAAAAGTAAAAGTAACATGATACTTGATTAAGAATAAAAATAATAATCGTTTATGTAAAATTGTTTGCAAAAAAAAATATCACCAATAACTATTAAAAGCTAAATTAAAAATATAAACACCCCCTTTTTTACGGTAATAATTATTCATACGAATCAGTTAAAGAGTTATGTTCAGTGTAAATAGGTTTTCGTAAAATGATTATTACAACTTCAAGTGTGGTTTATAACAGCGAAATCATAGTTTTCAGGAAATGAAATGTTAAATAGGAGGCGTATATGGTTCTTGCTGAAAATGGAGGAATTGAAAGAAAAAAAAGGGAAAAAGTGGAGTGACGGTTAGAAAGAGGAGTAAGAGGAGGAGAAGAAGGAGGAGCAGCAGCGAAGGTGAGGGTGGGCGAAGAGGCATAGGCGAGAAGGATGAAAAAGCGGAAGATCTCGTTTGGTCCGCTCCTTTGGTCTCCCCTCCTGTTCGCCTCTTGTTGTTGTTGTTGTTCTCCTTTGAACTATGGGCACGCGCGCGCGTGAGAGTTGAGGAGGCCACTATCGCGTGGTGCAAAGCCGGTAAGAGGAGAGGTGAGGTGAATGAGGGAAGCAGGTTCGGCCGGTCTAACCTGATTCTCCAAAGGGCAAACCTGGCCGGCCGCTGGATGTTGCTACTGCCACAGACTCGCTGATCAGATTGGGAGGCCGCGAAACGGGGCAAGTGGGCTTCTTCTCCGTTTTGTTCTTTCAAGTAACTCGTACGCCCTCGCCGCGGAAGGTCGCGAGGACGGCGGAGACGAGAAGTGGACTAGAGACGCCGTGAACCACAGAATATCTTCGAGTGGACCGAGACCGGAATTTGAGCATCCAATCTCGTTTATCCATTATTGAACCTAGCTTGGCTCGAACAGTACAAGTAATATCCACGATGTAACTCGCTGTCTCTAATCCTGCATAACCTCCTCGAGGCTTAATCAGACGTGTCGAATTAGCAAGTTACTCACATGATCTCTAATACGCACTCAAGAAACTCTCTTTTCGATTATAAATTTACCAAATATCTGTTTTGCTTGTTGAACGAAGAAATTATGATCAGTGATGTGTGTTGAATAGTGCGAAATCAAGTGTCTTGTAGTATGTGCCGGTGAATTAATAGTTGAGTTTTTGTGAAGATGATTATGTGAATGATCAGGATCGGTACCATCAGTTTAGTTCAAAGGACTTTTCAAAGAACAGTATGAATAATATTTATATAGAAGTAAGGAATTGTGGCTGATTCTAAATCAGAGACAAGAAATAAAATGGATCTTTTGGTTTTTAGGACGATAAAGAAGGAGGGTGGGTGGGGAGGCAAGAAAGATCTGCCCGTGCCGCGTCTCCTCTTTTCCAGAGAAATCCAATACAAGAGCCGAAGAGGAGCTAAGAAGCAGAGCTTGGCACCACATCGCGAGTTCATCCCGGGAAATCGGTTTCAATTTGTTGGGGCGTCAATAAGTCGAGGTCAAGGTTGGTGCAGGGACGGGGATGGGCCACAGGGAATGTAGGAAGTCGGCACCAAAGGTGAGAGAGAGAGAGAGAGAGAGATAGATAGATAGATAGATAGAGAGAGAGAGAGAGAAAGAGAGAGGGAGAGAGAGAGAGAGAGAGAGAGAGAGAGAGAATGACCCAGGGAAGCACGTAGTTTTGATCTACTCACTTGGCTAAGGTTCATATCTAGCTCTCCTGTGGCTTGTCCACCTGAGACGGACCACGACTCGGACTTTGGTCTCGCTAACTACAAACTACTGAGCGTCCTTCCTCGGCTGGTGGTTCACATCTCAGGGGCGAGCTCTCATCGTCGGCGTCGGCGTCGGCGTCGGCTCGGGGCCCGCGTTTGGCCTCATCCGAAGAGTCTGCAGCTATCGCGGAGGCATGTGCGCGCGACCGATGGGACCGATGAGGCCGAGTCTGTCGACGGACACTGTCACTTTTCGATGCGGGGACGAGCGGCACGAGGAGGACGCCGCTGTCCAGTCCAGTCGCGCATAGGAGCGGTTCGGCTCCGCTTCTCGCGTTTCTCCCGAGATGCTCCACGTACGACGCGTCGCGCCGCTCTCTCTCTCTTTCTGTCTTCTGCGCCTTGGTCAGCAGCAACAGCAGCAGCGGCAGCGCGCCGCGGACCCACACACGTCCGTACGCACACACATGAGCGCAGGCGCGCACCAACACGGAGGTGCGGGAGAGAGTTCCGAACGCGCGCGGGTGTGCGGACGAGGCGCACACAGGTAGAGGGTCTGATGGGCGGGCGGCGGCGCTCGGCAGCGCTCACGCTGTGGTCCAGACGATATATTCGGAGGAGGCGAATGTGCCCGGCCGCACTCAGCCGGAGAAACGAACCTCCGAGCGCACCGACGCACGCACACGCGCGGCCGCCTTACCTTGGGACCCGGTGCGCGGCTGAGAGAGAGGCTGCGAGGGAGCATCGGGAGGGAGAGAGAGGACCGACGAGAGAGAGAGTGAGATCGGCAACATGGCCGCCGCGCGAGAGTCGGCTCACCTCCGCCGCCGCAGCCTCCCTCTCACTCCTCTCTCTTTCACTCTCTGCGTCTCTGTCTCTTCATCTCTCGGCTACCTTGGCTCCGGCAAGGAGCTCTCGAGGAAGCGAATGAGCGAGACCAGGAGAGATATGTATCGACCTTCCTTTTCTCTCCTTCCCTCTCTCACTCTCACTCTCGCTCATTCGAGAAATCCCTACCTGTAGGCCATAGCCGCCGTCGCCGTCGTCGTCATCGCCACCGCCGCCGCCGCCGCCACAGTCGCTCGCTCCATCGCACCTTATGTATGTACTTGTATTGCTACGTCACCTTCTCTCGCTCTCTCAACGGTCTCAAGCATCTCCGTTTCGCTCGATCGCTTGGTATAATTTCTTCGCTTTTCTCCCTCCATGCACCTTTTGCCGGACCATCGTAACTCCCACTCCAGTTTCAAACTCTCTCTCTCACGCATTCTTCTTCTTCTTTGACTACGACACCAAGGTATACGATATGCATTTGCGAGAGAAGGAGCGGCATTCGGCGTCACAGCATCCACGCTGTACTCATACATGCGTCCAAAGACCAATAGAAAGAAAGAAACGACATTTAGTCTCGAGATAAGCATGCCCGAGTCTTTCTGCTGGTCTGCTGTGTTTTGCATGTACCACTCGCCACATGAGTTTGCGTCTCGCTTACGCATTACGTAAAGGTCGTGCAAGTGGCGGGAGAGAGACGACTCTGGACCAAGTCTCGATGATCATAGTTCTAGAAAAAGACTAGAATTTTAATATTAATATCGAGGAATCCTCCAGTCGCACAAGTACTTGCTGATTTTAGTTTGAATTTTACACTTTTTAATTATTATGTTCGAAGGAATTTTTTATAACTCGATTTAATTTTGAACAATGCAGACGTGCGTTATATTTAAAAATTTTGGCTATCCATAATACCAAATACCTCTAGTCATTTACTCTTGAAATAAGCCTACCAAATCTATTTAGTTTTACTCGATGTTACTCAATAATTAATATATTAGACGCGAGAGGAGAAATATTACGACTTCGAGAGTCAATAGTTTTACTTCCTTAACAAAGTAAACATACAACCTCACCTCGACTATCTCTGTTTCTCTTGTGTACGGTACATTCATACCATTTCACACTTTCGAAACTTTGAAGCTGTACAATAATAAAACGAGTGTTTCGACTGCAGTTCGTTAAAACACTATCAATTCTTGTTGCAGATTAGATTGTTTGCATTCCATTGCAAGTATAGCTTGCTTTTCTAAAGATACCTAATATATATCTGTATGAATTAAAAACTTCCTCGTCGACATCTACTGATTGACTGCTTATTGAGCTTTGTGGCTTTTACTGCTGTAGTAAAGACCTAAGTTGCGAGTAGATTCTATAGAAAAACTTTAAATCGACTAGTTCGAAAGATAAATTTGTTTTTAAATACCGTCATTGATTTTCTAATACATTGACCATCGATAATTTATAGGTGGATATTAAATATAATAAGATAATTCTAAATTCGGATTAAACAGTTTGGTTTTATTAGGCGGAGAGTCAGAGTCAGAGAGACTCGAATCTTTCATCTTTCATTTCATCAAATGTCTTGAGAAGGATACCTACCAGGACAAAAAGATGTTGAATAAACGCTAATAGTGTAGTGTAGTGTAGTTTAGCTTCAGCGAAAACGTAGGATCTCGCGCTGGTTACACCGCCTAAAGTAGGTGTACAAAAAGTGGTCGGCGATGCTTTAAGAGAAGAGAAGGCAAACTCAAACTACGTCCGTCTGAAGTAGACCAACTTGAAAGAAATACGTCCTACCCTTGTACTTGTATACTCATTTATTGATATTTTATTACTTATTTTTATCCCATTCCCCCTTTACGAAGTTTATAATATTAATAATAGTTGGTAAAGAAAAATCATTTTTTAATAATAAATATTTATTTACAGATACCTATTTAAAAAAAAAGTCAACATTGTATCGTCAAATGTATTTTTCTGAAATTTTAAAAAATTAATGTTCAACGATAATTTTTCATTGCAATTTCAATATTTGGAATATTTTTAAATAATTTCAAATTAAAAGGCCGTATGGTTAATTACAAATTTACGTGTGCTTAAATTCAAATACAATATTGATATTAATAACATACCAAGACAATGTTTATTTATAAACTACAAACGTCATTTTACTCAAAAAAATTTTTTGTTAATTTCTGTAAAGTATAAAATTGTATATAATAAAATTAGTCGATTAAAAAAAATCTTTGACAAGATCATTGTCTTTTAGTTGCTTAATAATTATATATAAAAACGATAGATGTGAATCAAGTTCGTCAAAAGGTTTTCTGGGAGTAGTGCATAAAAAGATATGTAAAGAAGAAAAAAATATAAGAAGGACCCACACGAAGTGTTGTACTTGCAATATAAAGAGAAAGAAACAGATAGAAAGAGAGACGGAAAAAGAAGAGCGTTATAGTGTATACAGTCAATAAGAACTGGACAGAGATTAAATAAAGAAAAACAAGGAGGTAAAATAAAAAAATTTTTTAAACTGGTAAAGAGAGAGGAAGATAAGGTTAAAAAGAGAAAAAGAGTGATGGAGAAAAAAGAGAATTCGTGAAAAATGGGTATCCAGCGAGAGAAGACAGCCTCGGGCTCTGCCGCCTAATGCGACCCTACTCTCTGTCTCTCATCCTCTCGCTCTTACTATCTCTCTCTTCTTCTCTCTTCCTATATCTTTCTTTCGTACAGGAAAGTGCTGCAACGTGGCCACTGCCACACTCCTTTACTTTTTACGTAGCGTGGAAAATTTTCAATCGTTTCAAATAGTAGAGAGACAGAAGCAACCTTACGTATTTAAGTTCTTACACATACGTACACGTAAGCAGGTAAAGCGATGAAGGAATAAAGCAAAGAGAGAAAAAATAAAGAGAGTAAAATGAAATTGCAAGAAAGAGGAAGTGAACTGTCGAGGGTGTCCCGCGATGGACATCCGCTCTCCCCCTTCTCTTGTTTTCGCTACCTCCTTACATCTCTTCCCCCCTTTCTCTCACGATTTAAAATCAAGTTAAATGTGTGTGTGCGTTATGCTGCGTGTGTGAATGAGTGCATGAGTGTACAAGTGCATGTGTATATAAAACTTGCTTTTTGAGAATCTCTGCACGCCTACAAATGAGTGAACGAACCAGCGAATGTGGGCGGTTGAAACAAGACAGTCGCGCGTAGGTTTATACATAACGTGCGTAACCCGTTTATAAGTGACTGAACGACAGGGAGAAAGATAGAGAGGGAGAGAGAGAGAGAAAGAGAGAGAGAGGAGCACAGATAAAAAATACGAAAACGACCAGAAAACGATTCAAGTAACCTGCAATTTGTAAGGATAAATTGGTTGATTTCTCGTGCACCTAGTCTTCTCTTTATTTTTGAATACGTATGTGTGCACACGCATGTATATTACCCGTATGTCCGAGTACTTGGGCTATAAAACGAAAATGTCAAAAAATCCAAATGATTTTTATGATTTTATTTTATTATTCGATATGTTAACGTTAGAACTATTATATTTATTATTAATGTTTAATATTCGTATTTCAAATAGTTTGAGACCTATGGTGTTTCATATTAATCAATTTACCCTTACATATTGAATTGTATTAAAAAAACGATAGTCTATTAAATATTTCCATTGATATTATTATTATTGATATGAATTACTACAGTATAATTAAACATAATAAAATATTAAAAAAAAAACCAATAAGAATTGATGCTTTTCAATAATTAAAGGTTATGGCTTTGCTCGAGTTATAGATAAAAAAATATATCGTTCACCTTGGAAGTGCACGCTGTGATGACGATTGATTTTTCAATCTTTAAGGTTTTAAAATATTTATGACCAATTGTCGATCGCTGAAGTTGAGATTTTTCTAAATAAATATCAATTTTTTGAGAATTATTGGTTCAAAGATAAAAAAGCACATGCTTGCGCAGGCGGCGAACCGTTGAAATCTCCGCCCGAGTTTTAAGACTTTAACGTCGGCTCGAGCCTGTGCTAACCATGAACTACTGGTCCTAGATACTTTAATTATATAATGCAAAAGGTGTCATAATGATCACACAAACATCAATAAAATTATTTTGATTATTTTCCAAGTTAATTTCCAACTATTCCTAATTTCTTTATTAATTAATTTCTTTTAATTGAAGTGAGTTATACAACAATAAACCAAAAATGTTATCTCTGCAAGTATATTGAATTAATTAGTCCAAAATCTTTTAAAAATATATAATTTATATGAAAAACTCTATTTCTTTTATTAATTGTTTAAAATTACATATTATTATAAATATCAATATTTATAAATAAAATTATTGTTTAGCTTCACGCATTATTATAGTGGATTTTTATTCTCACGAAAGAGAAAATTATGTAAATCATACATATTTTATTCAAATATAATTCATTATTTATTGTATTATTCTATTAATAATATGAATAATAAAGGCAATAAGGTTGATCGTAATATTAAAAACAATAATAAAAAAAACAACAATTATTTTATGTTATAATAACAACAATAATTATTATTATAATAAAAATTTCGATACATTTATTGAAAAATATTATAAATAATATCATTTATTTAACTGCAATCAATTAAAGAATAATATATTTTTGTGATAAAAATATAAATTACACAAGTAATTGGTATTATAAAATAAATAAATGATTATCAAAAATAAACAAAAATGGAAAGGTTTAGATATGCTGTATAATATTTTTATTGATATTAAGAAAATAATAATCTAGTAAAAATAGATTTAATATCATAAAAACCATTATTAATAAACTATTAATAAAGAACAAGAATGCGCTTAAATTTCGTTAATGAATCGTCTGTTGCTTAAGAAGAACCTTCAATTTATTTACTGATCCGATTATTTTTATATTCGATGATCCAATGAAAATATTAAAATTTATTTTTTTTATTATTTTGTCTTTTTTCCTCCTTATAAAATTTCTTGTCCTACTGAAAGAATAAATTACTGTATTGTTTCTATCGTCGAATTAACGAAAAAAGCATCATGTTAAGAATAAAAACGTAAAGTAGTAAAAAAATTAAAAAAAAAAAAAAATGTAAGAGAACATGTATGAATATTAATTGGCAAAAGCTTATAATTTTGATGAGAAAATGAAGTTTATCATCTTTCATTAGGTTTATTAGAGTAGGTTTTCATGCGTTGAACCAAGTACCAAGGGGCCGCTATTGCTACAATAATTTTATCGTCATTATAATATGAAATTCATTGAGCCCTTAACAATGTATGCATCATGAAATAATTCATATCCATAGGTGATATATCCTTAATAAATTTATCATATTTCTCTCTACTTCAAATACGATATTTACAAATAATAGAATACAAAATATATCTCAATCTGTAATATTATTAGATATACTAATTAAAATAAATTATATGTAAATTTTTTTTTAATTACATATTTATACTGACGCATTTTATATTATTATTTTATTTATGGTAATTTTGTTTATGCCAATAATAAATCCTTTAAATACACTTGTAAATAATTATTTAAGGAAGGAAATTAAAAAGTATTTGAAACATTTTTAAAAATTAAATCAAAAAAATTCATATTCATTAAAATTTAAAATTTAAATCAAGACTTTCTTATTTATATTGTATTTTAACAAATATATTTATGATTATAATGATTCATTAATATTTTTAATATTTTTTTATAAATTATATAGATTTTTTTTAATTTAAAATTCTTAAAAATATTAATGAATCATTATAATCATAAATATATTTGTTAAAATACAATATAAATAAGAAGTTCTTGATTTAAATTTTAAATTTTAATGAATATGAATTTTTTTGATTAAAAAAAATGAATATAAAAGCCTAAAAAAAATGTAAATAAATAATATATTATTTTTTTAATCTTTATTTCTATTGAACTTTTACTATTGGTATACATATATATATATATATTTCAAGCATACAAATGTTCTATGATTTTTTTGAAAAAATTTTCAAGATCCACTAAATATTTTATGGTTGTATTTATCGAGTTATAGATAAATTAGATTTTTCAATTGATAGAGTATGTGATTACACTGTGGAAGAGTTTACAATTTTTTGACAAAATCTAAATAAATAACTTAATGTGTAACATCGAATTATTATTTGTTGTTCTATTGTTGTTGTGATGATATTGCCTTCATGTTCTGTTGTTCGTTTTTTGCTGTACATAGGTCGTTGTGATTTTTGACAAACATGATGTTTTGAACATCTGACGCGACTTCTTTTTCAACAGTCATTCTTAAAAATAGCTTCTCTCATATGTTAAGTGATCTCTTAAGTAACATCCAAGTATGTTTACAATAAATTCTTTTAAATATGATTCGAGAATTCTGGAAATCAATATTTGATCAGTGCATATATTAGGACGTTAGAGACAATTAGAAATGTTTAAATTCATTTATGAAAAACAAATGTAATCAAGAAATAATCTTATAGTTAATTATTATAATATTTTCATATTACATAATGAATTAAATCTCATTTCATTTACATATATTACATTTATATGAAAAGTAAAAGCAATTACTAATTTTCCCATAATTTATATATTTTTATTATAAAAATTAAATTAAAAAAATTAGTTTTATTATATAATAATGTATTATTAATAAATAAAATTAAAAAAAAATTAATAGTATCATGAAATTAATACACTTATCTTAATAATGAGTACCTCGTTTCGATATATTGCTATACCGCGAATGATAATATATTTAAAAAGTGTACTATAGGCGACTAATGAATTTAAGAAAATATTTTTAAAAGAATCTCGAAAATAGTAACATAAGAAATATCACTGTAATATCAATTAAATGGCAATAGTCTATTGATTGAATATATAAATTTTGTTAAATAATAATAATATGTTTTTGGACATCAGACTATCAAACAGTATTAATTGATATTGAACCTATTTAAAATACCCTTTCCAGTTAAATCCTAACTTTTATTTATTTTAGTTTTCTTTTTCGTAACATAAACGTAAATGAGTAAAAAAAGGAGAAGTAAATTGGACATGTAGAAAAAGAGAAAAAGACAAAGAGAAAGATCGGTAAAAAACTAGTGACGTATAAATATAATTAATTTAGTATTATTATTTAAGTATTTAAACAAATATATCTAATTAAAGAATTAATAAAAGCAATTGGAAAATATAATAATTAAAAAAGAAAAAAAAAATTTTTTACAAAAGATGCCTGAGGATAATTTAGAAAATGTTTTAATAAGATTCGAAAGGGCAATTTGCTATTTAATAATTTTCAAAATACTTAAGCTCGTTTTACATAAATAATTATTTATGAAGATAAAAAAATATAAAATAATTTAGTCGTACGATCTAATTTAATGAACGTTGCAATAGGCTGTAATAAATTTAATCTTAGAATTTAATAAATTAATACTTCTTAAGACTAATTGAATATTGTGTTATTCAAAAATTTATGAATATGATGTATTCGTTTTAAACCCGAAGATCAAATGAAGCTGAATAATTTCGGGTGCAAGAAAAAGTTGTAAAAAATATTGTTAAAAATTGGTAATTTTGCGCGTTAATCATTGGAGTGGAGTTAATGTTAATTTGCAGCGAAAGAAATATATGATAAAAAGGATTTTGCGCGTGGTATCGGTTGTATCAATAGATTAAAATATTCGTCGAGAGAAATTAAAATTTGTGACGATGAGGGAGAGAGAGAGAGAGAGAGAGAGAGAGAGAGAGAGAGAGATAGAGAGGAGACATTTACGAGAGCTGATAAAATGCGAGAATAAAAATATGATGTAGTCGGGGAGAGGAGAGAGAAAGGAAGGTAATATGAAAATCTGTGATCGGCCCAAGAATTTCTTAAAGAGGCCGACACAAATTGTCTTGGCCGTCACTATCGCTTCGTGGCACTCGAACTCTAATGGTAAAGTAATCGGATATTTTATCCATGTGACTCCACTTGGGCTCCCTCAGTCCTCAATCTGTAGAAAAAGCGCATCGAGCGAGATAATCTCGGCGACGTTGACGCGTTTCCTATATACCTGTCCGACGCAAAATATCTCTCACGCTCACGTGGGCGTGAGCCGAGGTTAAACGTCGGGAGGCTCCGTAGAGAATCCCCGAGTCTCGCATGCACCTGTCAGAGCGGACAAGACACCCCCGAGTCAGGAGGGAGACCTGGTCCTTCTTTCCCTTCTCGTACCCCCCTCCCGCCCCGGTCCACGATCCTTTTTCTGCCTCTTTTTTCTCTCCCTCCAACTACTCTCGATTTATCCGGCGGTCTTACTCACGCTCTCGTTGCTAAGCTGCTGTAGGTGAGCCAGGGCTCCGTGTGCGGCTGGCCGTGTGTGTAAGTGTCCCTACCTTATAATCCGGGACGTCGTAACTCGTACGCGTTCAAAGGCAAGTGCCCCTCGATTCTTCGGTGTGGGTTAATAGGTATGTCACCCTTTTACGCCAGCCAGCCAGGCATACATACATTTACATTTACATTCATACTCGCACACGTTTATCACCTTCGCATACATACGTACGCGCATTATTAATATACGTATCCACATGTATAAATGGCTGTTCACTTGCGCGTGAGAACTTGTTTTAAGAAATGGTTCGACCGCCACTTGTTCAATCCGCTAAAATTTTATACAGTCGCGTAAAGATGAACCTTGTGGACTGGGAAGACTCAATTATTATTAGGACGAATTAACATTGTATATCCATTCCGCATTATTCATCCAAAATATCATTTCCAAAATTTCCCTTATGTATTAACTTCCGCTTTTACTCTTTTCATCTATTATCCATATTAAATAAATTAACTTGGGTAGAAATAATTAAAATCTCAAGTAAAACGTCAATTATGTAATTAAACACTTTAAAATGACGTAAATTACTCAAATAGATATTAGGGATATTTCAGATTTACAATAAATATTTATAAAAGAATATAATTTTTATTTTTAAATTATAAATAACAAAACAAAGCATTTTAGCTGATTTCATTTAGAATTTTTATATAACTATTAAAGTATCAATTTCTTGATACTTAAATTTTTCATTTATTAATTCTATTTATTAACTTACTTATTTCTCACTTATTAATTAAGATTTATATAATTGTATTTTTCTTAAAAATATTTAATTGGAAATGTAAATTGCGTAATGTTTATGTAAATGTATAATCAGCAGGTATTACTTTGGAACGGACTCAATTTTTTGTTTTATTCATATAAATGAGTCTCGCTATTTTTGACGTTTAATTGAAAAAATATTCTTGATATTTCACTTTCAGAAAAATAAAATTTGAAAAATATTTTTATTCTTTAATATTTAAATATCAATATTTTATATACGTTGTTTTATTAAAATTTTTTATATGAGTGTATTTCAATTTATATAACGTCTTTTTATATTAACTGTTCACTTTTCATTTATTATTATTAAAAATTTATTTAAATGGATTTCTTGAAAAATAAAAATAATTCTTCTTTTTTTATTAATATAGATATGAATGCACAGTAAATTAAAAATAATCCAAGGTGGACAAAAAAAATTTTTATTTAATAATTTCATTATTTCAAAAATAATAGATATAAATAAGTATAGAAAAATGTAATTCTTAAAGAAAAAATGATCATATAATAAAAAAAAAGATAATTAAAATATTATTTATTCGAAACATATAATTGATATATTAAAAAAAAAATGATAAAATTTATCCCTTTCATTTTTTAAATTTTTATTACAGAAATAAGAATTTACAAGCATAATAAGAGTTTTTATCAAATTATTTTAAAAATAAAAAGTTATTTTTTTTAATAATAATAAGAATTAAATAATAGAAAATTAATTTTTTTAATTTTTAAATATTAAAATTAATTACAATTTTAAAATAGTAATTAAAATGATTTTTATATTAACTGAATAAAAAAATTATTTCATTTTTAAAGCTTCCATTCTAGTGGATTTATTATTATTAATCGGTTAACATTACATTTAATTAGTAAAATAAAACCATTTATTAGTAATGTACAATTGCACATTTTATTCATATTTTAATATAGATTTTCATTAATTCAATATTTTGGACAAAGTGAATTTAACAATTCACTAGGTATGTAAACAGAAAATTAAATATTAATTTTCTAATAAATACTAATTATTATTATTCTAATAATAAAAACGTAACTATTAATTTCCATAACACGTAGTTATTATTTAATTTTTTAATATTCTTAAAAATGTTATTATGTTATATTTTAAATAATTCTATTTATTCATTTTATTAGTTTAAATGTAAAATTTGTAGAGTAACATAACTGTCTTAAAATTCGATAGAGAAAGTCTATCGTAAGACTATTACTCAATATCTATACGACTTTATATCCGATATTTTCTTAATTTTCAGTATATTATGTTTCCTGTTATTCCAGATTTTAATGACTCTCCTTGTTCTTGTCCTAATTTCCTACCAAATCCATATTCCAATTACACTCATATATATATACATGTACACTCAGTATAAAGGAAAATACTATAGTTTATGCCTATAATATCCAGTTCATATTTTACCTCGAAGCCAAGATATGTGTTCGAAGGTATGTCAAATTGCTGAGAGTATTGGTGTAGCTTTTCAAATTTATGTAACATGTTTGGGACTCGAGGAAGTAAAAACATATAATAAGCATATTATATGCATTAGAGCATTTCATTCAACTCAGTGGTTAAACAGTCTTAATGAATTACTTCTACTTGACTTTTTTTAGATTGTTTTTATGCTTTTACAAATATCATAGGGATATTAATATATATGTTTGTATGTGTATATATATATATATATATATTATAATAATACTGATTAGATATAATAAAATTCGTGATAACTCAATATTTATCAAATTAAAATATTAGAATAATATCTTAAACAAGATTTCTGAAATTTTAATACTAAAAAATTCTCAATTAACCAATGCATATTATAAAAATATTATTATATTACATAATACTTTCTGTTATTTCATAAATCATTAACTAAAAATAAAGGATTACAAAAGAAATTTTGTTATGAATTATTTATTAATTTAATGTTTTACAAAATTAAAATTCTGATTAGAATACGTAAAAAGCATCGATTAATATTTGCATATTAATATTTGTGATTCTTTCATGTTAATATAATATATAAATATTCTGTCATAAAATTTTTAATTTACATCATAAGATTCGCAGAGAATAGGTATTAATGAAAATAATTAAAACTTATTTCTATATAATTTAAACTGATATTGTTTAGAGTTTTAATTAGGGGCTTCTAAATTAATATTAATCTTAGAATATTATATGTTCAATACGACTTGAGCATTATCTATTTTCATAGTGAAATCGATGTTTCCTTTAACATAAATTACTTTAACGAATTTATAGTACTTAATCCATATATCTGCTTGTGCACTCAAAACTAATTCTTGTAAATAATAAATTTTTAGTGTTAATACAATAAAGTAGTGTATTCGATGTTGTTTATGCTCGATTATATTTTTTGCACGTTCATATTTTTATTATTATTTAAAACAACCGGTGAAATATCAATAAATAAATCATCGTGGAAGCCAATGAATAGGATTTTAGAATAGCTGAAAATTACTACTGAATTATGAATAGCACCATTTTGATTAATTATTAAAATCATCTGCGTAAAATAGTAAGGATAAATTCCGAGGTGTAATCTTTAGGATGAAGTAAGTTATAGCATCAATAGATTCTTGGAACTACAGCCTGATGAACAGTAGTATAATTGTAGATATTCGCAATGAACTATGTAACAGTATATAAAATTGCAGGAACGTAAAGCAATCCGTTGATTGCAGCATATAAAAACATCATCTCAAGAGGATTAAATATTTTTTTATACGACACCGTTGGCAACGTGTGTCGCTTGGTTCGGGAGGCATAATACAACATCCCCCACATCTGTGCCACAACAAAACGCAAGAGGAAGACAGTGAAATATGTAGCAAATGCATGGAAATATCAGGAGTTATTCTCCTCAGCGGCTTCATTTGCCTCATTATTCTTACTGTCTGCATTTCGACCCTATCTCCGGGTATATCGGGGGCATCGTTCATAGCAGAGCCGAGACGCCCTTGGCTCTACTATCGACAACTTTGTGGCCGTCCCCGGTGTTATTAATTATGATCAGACATGCGAAACTATTTCGTGCGCGTGATTCCGTTGCATGGCGGCGAGGGCGATCGTAACTCCTCCTCGAGTACCAGAGGCTTCCTGACTACCGGGAGCACCTCTTCAATTTATCGGCGTGGGGACCGAGCGAGAGACGAAAGGAGAGCCGCGCTATGAAATAGGCGATTACCCGTGGTGCGGCTTCACGTTCTTGTCCTCGTCCTCATCCGCATCCTCGTCCTCCACGTCGTCGTCTCCAACCAACTACCGTAAGAAACTGCGTTTGCGTGTAGTGCGCGGACGCCAAGATGGTGGGAACAAGTTTGTTTGAATTTTTGCCATTATTAAAACTCGAACGAGCAAGCTTAATATTGATATTATGGTACGAGGACAATTATCGAATAAGTATTTTTATTAATTTCAATTTTTTACAAATATCTGCCTCGGCTAGTGAATACTCATCGGCTACTATTAAAAGTTAAAGCATCAATTTTATGTGTAATACTTCCTTGAGAATTATAGTCAATGTATATAGTTTTTTTTTGGCAAAGGCTGAATGTACTTCCGTAATTTTAAATGAACCATGGTGAGATTAAGAGAGATTAATAGTGATATAACAATATAATACAATTACATTAAAGTCTTTAGAATATCTAAAGTAAAAAGAAATATTTTATAATTTATTATATAAATTGAGTTAAAGTGTGCAATTATAATATAAAATATAAATGAATATATAAAAAATTTTAATTATTGTACATTTGAATACCATTTTAAAAGAATGAAAAGTATTAAAATGATTATTAAAGCACTTAAATACTCGTGATCCAATGATTTTTTTTAACATATTCATTCTTATGCTTTATAATTTAATGAGATATTTTTTACTACGTTTATTCAATCTCTTAATGTTACTTTACAATTCACAAAATCGATCTCTTGCCATTAATTTGTCATTTATTTTTATTCAATTTATATTCAAAGTAGATTTCTAATCAGAACATTAAAGTTTATTTTCTATAAAATATATTTATTAGAAACTTTAATACATTAAAAAAAAATAGCGTTAATACATTGCCGTTAATTGGATCATTTGGATAATGTTGAAAGCATCAAAGAATTGAGCAATAATTTTTAATTATGTTTGTCCTATATTCGTATTCAATCTAAATTAAAAACCACAAGACTGTTAAATGGTTATATGTTTGTTTTGTCACATTAGTGGATTATTGTAAAGTTTAATTAAAACATGTTTTACAAAACAAGAAAATATTTATTCATAAGATTATTGAAATATTGTAATACATGTATATAAAAACATCTTTAAAAAAATACCCGACTAATTTTGATATTTTACTAAATTAATATTCCATATAATTTTAAAAATATCATAATTTCTATTTTAATTGTTTTTATAAACTTTTTAATATTTTGATTTAAAGAATATATAACTTAATGTGTTATATTTATTGACAAAAAATTAAAGTTCAGCAGATATAATTTATGCAAATACTTTCTAGCTTATAAGTACTCAAATGCGTAGGTAGTTGAGGTTAATTCTTTAAAAATCAGATAATATTTTAAATCTCAAAATTGATTGCTTTCAATTAGCTAATAATCTTTAAAAAATTTAAATGTCTAAATTATATAAAAGATAATTCTGTGATTATCTAATTCCACTAATTATAATAATAGTATATTTACATTAGTTAAAAACAAAAATATTAAATTATGACTAAATTTATTTATTTTCTCATTATTAGTTATTTTTTCATATAGTATAATTTTTTTCTTCAAATTTTCATTGAATTATTTATTTTCATTAAAACTTATATTTACATATATTAATGGGAATGAAATACATCAGGATTTTAAAAATTGACTAAAAAGCTGTTTCACTTCAATAATATATCTTAAATTTTATTATTTTTATCATTTAATATATTGAGTATTGAATAATTCGACAGGTAATGCTGAATTAATTATGTTAGAATATTATGAAAAGTTAGGAAAAAATTAAAAAAAAAAAAAAATTTATACATAAATATACCAATGGAATTTGTGCCATAGATGGCTGCTTATACAATATAAATATATATAGCATTGCATCTTATAAATTCAAATATTTTTGTATTTTATCGGTAATCATACACCGCTTCCCTTCATTCTTATTGAAAATTTAATGTCTACAGGTAGACTATAGCGGATCAGGGTCGAACCTTAAAAATTCAGAGCCATGGAAAATCATCACGTCTTGCTCTTGCGTCTGAGAAGATCAAGACTTAAAAGACTCGTGGAGCCAAGAAGAACATCTTCGAAGTTCCATATCTCGAGAATGAATCTGAAATACGGAATTCAATTTAAATGATTTCCTCTTTTCCCAGCGTCTTACATTCGTCTCCTCACGCCTGAGTGAACGTGTGAGTAAGAGTGAGACAGAATGAAAGGCAGAGAGAGAGAGAGAGAGAGATAGAGAGAGAGAGAGAGAGAGAGAGAGAGAGAGAGTGAGTGTGAGAGGGAAGAGGGGGCGACGCAACGCAACTTGATGCGATGCAGCCAATTTAATGCATCTTCGGAGTTACGATACCACATATATATAAACTATTTCCGCTAACATACAACCTTCCTTAGATCCTTTTACATTTTTTAAATTTTCTTTTGGGAAAAATACACTGCTGCACTTTTATATTTAAAATCTGTGACTTTATGAGAAGTAAATTTGAAAGACGTGTATTATATTCATCATTAAAGTTTTTTAAGTTGTATCTTATTTTAAAATTATTACTTTCACTAATAGTAATTAAACATTTTAATTTAACAATGAGTTACATCGTTAATTATCAACTATATTTTTAATTTTATTTCGCTATTTTATCAACTTTTTGATCTTATATAGAAACTTTCAAATAATTGAAAATCAACTTATTTTTGAATTAGTAAAGCTATTGACAAATTATGGTTAAATAATATACATCTTTAGATATGTTCATCCTAGTTTTTTATTTTATTTATAACTTGATATATAATAAAATTATAATTCACATTTATGGCTTGAGATTTAATATAATTGCTTTTTTTCATGAAGCCTATGAATAGTATAAAAAAAAGTATTAAATGTGTTCGAATTTGATATATGTGCATTATTTTTCAAGTATGCGTATTTAAATATATGTATTGATATATTATGTGAATTTTTCAATAAGTCATCAATATTATATAAATTTCAATATTTTCTTATTCTTACTGGAATTAATTATATATAAAAAATTTATTTATGCAATTATAAAAATAATAAATGTTATTTATCTTAAATTATCACACTTATTTTTTTATTAATTACTATTTATTAATACTTTATTGTAGATGTTACACTTATATATTTATCTGGACTAGTACAATGTGCATTTGAGCCTGTGATTATATATATATTTAAAATATTTATCTTAAAATTTAATTTTAAATTACACTATTAAAGTATTAATTACATTGAATAAAAATTTTAAATTAATGACTACATGATTACCAATTAGTGTACAAATAGTAAAGCGTGCAATTTTAAAAGGATTTCCTGTAAGGTTTAAGAAAATTTAAAAAAATTCAACAGCCTCATATTTTGATAGGAATTTAAAAGGAATTTTTCGTGTTAGTACAAGAGCTATTAAAATATTCGTATTTCAACAATAAAAATTTATATATCAATGTGTAATAATTTAAACATATACATAGACGTGTATATTTTTATGTGTATTACAGAGGTTTTTGTCGCCTTTGTCATTATCATTTGCAAATGGATTAAGTGTTCGTGGCATCATCCTTACATACACTTTATGTACTACGCCATTTTGTTTTCTCTTTCTTTTATTTCTTATCTTTTTTTGATATTTGTTACTTTTCTCACATTGCACAGGTTATTATTCATTGCGTATGAATGCTACCGCCACCAGGTACATAACTTACTATTGAACATTATTTATGTCTATTCGGCTTTGTATTAACTAGGCGTTTCTCTTTCAATATTCTTTTGTTTACATGTAAGTATTTAGATTGGTATGTGTGCGCGTGTGTGTATAAATGTTTACCTATGTATTTTTTTGTCTGTATTTTTATACAAAAATAATCCCTTCTCTTGCATCTTTTCCATATTTGTACATGCTCGAGTAATCTATAATTTCGAACTTTATCTATCAGTTTTCGCACTCACTTTGCTAAAAAATATATATTATTTATAATAAAAAATATAATAAGATCACACACACACACACACACACACACACACATGCACGAAAACGAATAATATTAAATATTAAATAATTTAATTTTGTAATTTTCTCATTATAATTGTACATGCCACTAATTTTTATGAATTTATTTATAACAATGCTTGAATATATTTGTGTATGAAATTTTGATCAATTATGAGTTGTTAAAATCACTGGTTTTTTCATTTCATTTAATTTACAAACAAATTACTTCTATAGAGATGTCAGAACACTTGTAAAACTCACTATTTCAGGATACAGAACTTTTCAAACTACAGAGTTTTTATAAATTATGGCAAGTAATATTGAATATAAAATATTTGTTTTTTTAATGTATATAATATATATTTTATTTATTTTAAGCATTAATACGAAATTATAATTATTTAAAGTATATTCGAATAGTATCACGTGTAATGCAATAAACATTACATATTTGATTAAAGAAAAAATCAATGTATTCTGAATGAATACAGATATAACGTATTATAAATTTACCTACAATTTTTGGTGAATAATTTTAATAAAGTAAAAATTTATATTTATAACTTGAATCTGATAATAATTTTAACCATTATATTATTATTATCATTATTTTATCATTATCATAAAATTAATTTATTATACGCACAAATATATATTTTTGAATAGTAAAAGTGTGTATTTGTATTTGTATTCTTTTTTATTTTTAAATTGCTTTCTTTTTAAAATTAATAGATCAAATTTTTTTTAACCATACAAAATTGTAATGCATAATATTTTCTATTTTATATTTTATGAATTTTAGTTGAACGTATTTTAAGTAATTTATACATAATAATAAAAATATGTGTAATGATAGACTTTATGACAATTAAATACTTATTTATAAAATTATTGTGAAACTGGTTTATCAAGTTCCTTTAAAAATTACCGTCATTGTTATTAATTTAATATTATTACTCTTTAATATTATTATAATTATTATTATTGCTGTTATTATTATTTTATTATATTTTATGATTTTTATTTTAGTGATCTATGTATACCTTTATAACTTTTTCATTATATTAATTCAAAACCATGTTTTCATTTATCTCCTGTGTATCTTAATATCTTTGTTGTATTATTTTGCAAATAAAAGTTTACAGGCTGCTGTCTTTTATGTGTTTCTATTGCCAACCATGTGTTTCAGCTACCTGCATTAACGTTTTTCTATATATTTTTGGTATTTTTAATAAACTAGCATAATTATTCAATTATTCACCCGATATACAATGATAATGTATTTGTATAACAAATTAATCAAAAATTAAGAATATGGAAGGAAGTGTCTAGCGAGGTTTCTAAAAATGTAAAATTTAAAATGTAATAAATTGCAAAAAAATGATAAACAAGCTAAGTCGTGCGCGACAATAATTTGCCATGTATCCGATTGCATTATCGATAAAATTGTCAAAGGAATACGTGTGGATTTTTTATGCCATCGCATTTGCTTTCAGCAGTCGCGCCGGGGCGGCAAACGTTAAAAGCGTTTGAAAATGGCCGAGCCCAGAGAGCCCATACTTCTTGCACGCTTCAAGTCAGTTTAAATCGCTTATTTATTGACCGATCTCACTTATGGCGCACTGACGCCATGACACCCTGAAAAATTTAGAGGCCGGTATCACCAGAGACAACGGACATTCAAAACTTTATACTTGGTCGATAGCGAAATCGGTTCAAATAAAAAAAATCTCTAGCTAGAGAGCGCGATAAGGAGGTGGAAGTGATGGCAATTCGCTATATGCAAATATAATATCTCGATCACTCCTTGACTAGATAAATAGATAGATAAGAAGATAGATATATTATTATGTCGGGCATTATAGCGGTCATAATATTCCTAACGACAATTTATATAATAAAGTAACATTATCGAAAGTGAGTGTCTGTAAAGACTGCAATTAAATTTAAAATAAAAATTTGGATATTTTAGCAATACTGTCACAAACAGATTGATTTTAATCACACAAGTTATGTAACTAATTCAATCTTAACATCGAGTAATTTTACTTCAAAATTTACGTCCCATAATTCTTCCTTATGTATTCAGTACATTTATCTCGAATTTACATTATACATTTATTTCATTTTTCATCATTATGGTTTGAAAAAATCTTTATTAAAATGAACTTTATCCGATGTGCAGTGAGTAAATATAGATGCATTGGTAAATTACTTCGTGTATTTGTGATTATCTCACTAGTATTTATAAAAATATATGTGCATCTTATAAGTTTTTAATATTTCTTTAATTAGCCCATAACTAGAAAAATGGTAAAAGTTGCATTAAACCTTGGCACAATTAAAATAAATCAAAAATATAGAGAGGACTAAGTTTTGCTTCGAATAATTTTTCCAAAAACTATGATTATAAATAAAAAATGAAAAATTATTTTAAATATGAAATTATTGATAAAAAAATATTTTAACAAATGCCTGAATTAACCAAAATACTTGAGTTTTAACAATCTACATTTATTAATTTACTCGAAAAAAGTTGAGCTTTACAAGTAAGAAAAATATTGGAAAATAGAAAAAATAACAGCATTTCTTCTTTAAAATTTTCAGAATAAATAAATAATAGTCAAATTACAATCTATTGTACTTTCACCTCTGAAAATCACCGAGTCATGAATGCATAACAAATCTAAGAGTCTGTTGTGTCAAAGTTAAAGAGTTGGTTTGTAGCTGCCAAGTTTGCGAATGAACACCTCTGCAGAAAAACAACATAGTCTCGAGAAATGGGAACCCGGGTGACGAGAGAAGGAAAAAGGAAAAAGGAATAAGTATAAAATATTCAGCCAAATGCGGGCCTTAGGAGGGAAATTAGGGGGGAGGGGGGGAGAGATTAACTTCAAGTTGCAAGTACATTTCCTATATGCCCGCGCCGCGGGTTGCGTGCATAACAAATTTCTCAGTTGCCGTTATTCAGAATCTAGTCAGTGATCAAGCGAAATCAAGACTTTCGGTATTGCAATCTTGCACATTATTTTACGGACGTCGGCGGTGCTTGATCCATGGGCCATGTAAGACCATGACAAATATTAAAAATTATACTTTTTTGATTTAAACTGATATTAAAATTATTTTTTAAATTCTAAGATAAATTACTGAGATAATTTATAATCAAAATCCTATCAGTACTAGGTACCAATACTTAAAATCCAATACATCTATGTCTTCAATTTAAAATAAAAGAACTCTACGTGTTTTCCAATTGTATGTTTGGCAATTTAATTTTTGCCAAATTCGTGAACTTTTATTAAAATAGTATTAATTTTATTTATTTTATTTTATAAATTATCTCTCAAGTTATTTATCTTATCCATTTTTTAATTATTTTTGGTATTAAATAAATAACAGATACAATTTATTACTTCCATCTATTGTTTCGTATTTTTTGCAAGTCTCGGAGCAAATTAATTCAAATTATCAATTATTTAAACTTGCTAATATATAATATTACTATATAATAGCATTATATAGGAAATCAGATTTATTTTTTAAAACCAAAACATTGATTTATTAATATTGTGTAAATTATAGAAATGTTCAATATAATAACATTTTTCGGGTAAATAGTTTCAATTAAATATTAAAAATACCTTACATCATTATGACTTTGAACAAAATATTTAAAAAAATAAACATATGTAATATTTGATGTTTTAGAAAATTTTTTTTTTTTAATTTTTATCATATCACTATATCTGAAGCATTTATTATAATACATCCCATATCGTGTAGTTTGCCAATAAATATACAAGCGCGTGTTTGTGTAGCTTGTATATGTACATGTAAATTATAAACATAGAATTCAGGTTTATGATTATTAAAATGAAGTAAAGAAGATCGCATTTCTTAAAAAATGATATATATTTTTAAACTGTAAATTAATCTTAATTTATTATCCATTTTCTAAATATTTGAAAGTCATACATAATTTTTACATTTAATTTTTCTTTACCTAAATTTATGTAGCCATTGCAATTGAAATCAACTGTCCAAATAAGAACCAAATAAAATTAACAATATTTATGGCTTATTTATTAAAAGGATAAATTATTCTGTATCTTTGATATTTAATTTCTAAATAGATAAATAGAAAAGTACTTTTTGTCCAAAGAACTTACACAACTGTGCCAGTAATTTATATGTTCTTTAGGATATTTTAACGTAAAAGAGGTGGATTTTGTTAATTTGTTTTTATAGCTCTCTATGCTTTGACATTCTACCCTTCTTCTTTTTCTTCGTGTACAAACGTAAAAAATATCTACGCAATTATATGAAATATTTTTCTTTTCGTAAATTTTTTCATCTATCTAAAACCCTTACTTTCCATCTACTTTTACCGTGTACTAAAAGTTAATGGAAATACAGAAAAAGATAGATGGATAAGTGAGATGGAGAGCTGAACGAATAGATGAACCTTCCGTCCAATCGTTTGTTTGTCGTATCGTGCGACAGAAAGAAACAGAATAGAGCATAAAAGAAAGCATCCCATCCCATCCCATTCCATGAAGAAAAAAAGCGAGTGCTACATAAGAATTGGAAAGCAGAACAGAGCCGGACAATGCCTACGCACTGTACGCACTGATATACATACGCATAGTTACTGCTACCAAACCCAATCCCTTCTGAGAGTGCAGCTACTGACCAGTTCTCACCAAAGGGGGTACCTAACATGTTCTTGTAAATTCACGAAGGCACGTACTTTAGCCTAAAGAAGAAAGAGATCGAGAGAAGGAAGGAGTCAGAAAAAAGTGGGAAAAAAGGACGAGACGCATTGAGGGAGCTTGATGAGAAAAGAAGACTGCACCGTCCCGCGCACGAAACTGACCAATAGATCCGGTTTAGCGAGTTTCCGGATTCCGGGGTCAGCACCGCCGTCCTCGTCACCTTTTACCCTCTCACCCATTCATCCTCCGGCGAACGTGCCTGCGTGCTCATAGGTAGCCCATGGGCTGGGGGTCGACTGACCGCGCGCATCATCGGGGGAACAACTAGAGAGGGGGGAAGGGGGGGAGAGGCACTTGGATGCTTCCGTGCTCCGTCTACTAGCGCACATACATTAAGGCGCGAATCCGGTTTTTCGATAATATGACCCACAGGGGTGGATAGACTTGGAATTAACCTGCTTTCAAATCCCAGAGGAACGAAGGAAAGGAGGAACAAGGCAGGTTGGAGGGAGGAGACTGAGAGAAGTCCATTGTGATTGACGAAGGGGATGACCACACCGATGTCCGCGGGTCCGAGGACTCATTTCTCTTCCGTGTGTATGCTTCCTTTGGATTTACTTTTGATATATCCCTACCAATCTCGCTGTCCACGTTTAGAGTCCAGTTTCGGTGGGAACGAAAACCTGATCAGAACGACCCGCACATGTGTCGCACTTTTCGACTCTATTTATTTGAAACATAGATAAAGGAAGAGAGACAGATAAACGTTTGTCGGACACTTGGCTGTTTTTGAAACTGTATGCTGATGTAGAAAGAGGAAAGAGGCGAAATGGCCAAAGTGAATTCCATGAGGGTCAAAGGGAGCGCATAAAAATGAAAAAGGACGATGGAACAAGTGATGCGGACGTTGGATACGTTTTCCAGATTGTGTCTAGGACGTGGTAAATGCGGATCGAAAAGATCATAAGCGCATTCGTTAGGATGGGCAATGGGTGGTCACGACGAGCGACCGGACGAACCGGACATTCCGCTCAACGCAACTCGCTCTTTTCTCCTTCATCCCCTACCGGATTTCGTCTCTCTCATCCTTTCATTTGATAATGTCACGCGCACCCGCCCGACTTTAAATAGAGTGGCATTGGGAAACCTGGACAAACCGTAAATGCGTGTGAGTGCGCATTTGCCTATCTTCTTCTCTTCCTTGTGTCTCTTCTCTCTGGCAGTTAGTGGCTTTTCCGGTTTGTAGGTTTATAAGGTGCAACGCGTTTTTCGGTAACGGCGCTTGCGACTACTTATGCATGCGAATGCATATAGCCCTTGACACGCAATTATTTCCATCATTTTTTCAGAGGAAGGCGCATAAACCGAGAGAGCAAACATAACGAAAGTTAATTTTATTCGAGGCGCTAATTCAAGAAGCCGACATGAATATTAATCAAAAAAGTGCCTAAATTGGAAAATAGCATAAGAATGAATTTTTTTAAAATTTTTTTATAATAATAAAAAATATTTTAATTTTAATATTCAGTTTCATAATTTTTCATTTATTTTTAAAATAAATTTTATTTATTCAACTAAATAAGTTATAGACATGAAAGTAAAATGCTTATAAATATATTAAAAAAAATTACATACTTTTATATAAAAAATTATAAGTACGAGATTAGAAAAATGCATTTAAAAAAAAAAAAAAAAAAAACAATGTACATATAACAGTTATGAACCATCGTATATATCATAGTTCATCAAGATCCAAATACTATACGAATTAAAAGAAAATATTTATAATTTATTCAACGTAAGCTATTAAATAAAATTTTTTGAAAATGTAAAGATAAAAAACTACATTTAATTTTTCAAAATATTATGAAACCAAAAATCAAGAATGATGAAAGTGAATTTGATTAAATTACAGTTAAAATTTGGACGAGATAAAATATTTGTTAGAATTAAAGATTATAGAATAAATAAAAAAGTTATTTAAATAAGAGTACAATTTCTTTAAAGCACTAAACATTATATAAATTTTGTACGATGTACAAATTATTATTTATGTATAGACGATCGGTGAAGAAATGAGGAAACAAAAATTTTGTTTTGCCTATTTTCCTTAGATATACAGATATTGTTATCAAATACAGATAAACGGGGGATGGGCGGATACGTTGAGGTGATAATAATAACTACACACTGTACATATTATTGGCGTATTTCAACAGCCTTCCTTGTCGATAATATGTACATCATTGTGTGTTTAAACTACATGGCTTAGTCAGCAAATTTGCAAGCATTGTATCTATTGGACAGTATTGAAAATTTAACTTGATTTTTTATCAAGGTCTTTACAAAATGAAACTGTGTATCGATATCTTTAGTCTATTAGTCCATTTTCTTATTATTTAATAATTTTAAACAATATTAATTGTCTTCAAAAATAATTTATTTGAGTTGATCCTTTCTTAGAAAATCGTTTAATAGGCCTTAATCCATTTATCTTTATCAGGTTTTCGTAAAGTTTCTTTTAACGATCTTGGATCATGCATATCATCCATAGCCTCACGTACACAAGCAATGTATTTATGTGGTAGAGCTCAAATTATTATATCTTTCAGAACTTCATGGGATATTGTGTTCCGTTATACTTATTTCAGTCATAGCTTCATCATCATTAGTTAAATTATTTGTTGTATTAAATTCATTAAACATTTCATTTTTATTAATATTTTTTTTTCACTAGTATTAATTTGATTTATTTCAATAAAAGTTTTTTGGCTTTCACCCACTTAAATATTTTATAATTTTCTTCTAGAAATATCTTTTCTTAACTAATATTAACTGTAGATATAGTTTTATTCATAAGGCAAAAAGCTTTTGATTCTGTAGAATATTCAGTAAGTATGAGTTTTCTTATTCTCAACTTTTTGACATTGTTTCTTATTTAAATGCATATATACTTCACGTTATTTAAAAACTCTTTAAAAATGGTTTTTTCTTACATAATAGTTCATAAGTCGTTTCATCTCTGATTATTTTGAGTAGTCTATTCTACAAAAAAATTTACTATGTTCACCGTTTTAGTTCAAAACTTTTTATCTAATGTTACGTCTTAATATGTTATAAACAGATAAATCAATATTTAGTAAATTTTCTATACAAAAATTATCATTTGTTCATTTAGTATAAATCGTACATTTATTTACAATTTAGACGTTTAATTTAAAGAAAATTAGTAAGAAAAAATATATAAAATATAATTATTGCAAAATGAATTATAATTATTTGTCGATAAATATGCTTTATATTACTTACGTTATAAGTTTTGGAGCAATTGTTGATTAGTGAGTGTGTGGATAAATTCTATATTGGCAATAGACTGTCATCACAATAGTATTAGTTCATAGGTGCATGACCTTACCTGATCCTCTAATGTACGAAACTTCCTTATTTTCTTTATATTACCTTGTACAATTTAGTAATAGTTCTTTGGTATTGTAATCTCTAATAAGACATCCTTGTAGTTTTGTATCAGTTCATGATGAAATAGTGTATTTACTTAGTCTCCGTTTACAATACCGGTTATGTACCCTCCAAATTTTTATTTTGCATGATTATCGAAATTAGATGAGGAAATATTACTTAAAAAATATGCTACACTAATTTAGGATCAATGAGCATACATTTTTCTATTTCAATTAGACGTTTTTATTCAGTCTATTTTGTTGGAGCTTGTACGCAGGGGTGTATTGCAGTAATAAATTTATACCATTTACCTTTAGATAATCTGGAGTTTAATATTGATGTACTCCCTTCCACGATTAAATTTTATAATCTTTAGGACCTTTTGAAATAGATTTTTCACCATTTCTACAAACTGTTGAATATATGTAGCTGCTTCATTTTTTTGCTTTAAATAGCAAACGGTTATGTATTTGGAATAATCGTCGATGATTGCAATGAAATATCTTTTTCCTCCTGCGGTTGCAATATGCATAGGCTTACATATATTTGCATGAATTAAATCAAAAGGTCTTGAAGTTATATTATTTGAAATTTTTTGGAAAGGTTGTCTACACTTTTACTTTTTATACAGCATTCATATATTTCTTGCTTGCTACAATCCTGTATGGTAATTCCAATTGTTAATTCCTTTTCCGCTAATTCTTCTATGGCTGTCTCACCCGTGTGACCAAAGCGACAATGTCACATATGCAAACAGTTTTTATTATGTTATCTTTCGTAAGCTGATATGAAAAATTTTTCATTAATAATATTTATAACAAATAAACCATGTTTACAATTTTCACTGTTTACCAGTGCTTTGATCATATTGTTTTTAGTTGTTTCAAAACATTCTTTATTAAAATTTACACTATATCCTTCCTTTACTGGTTGTAATTACAGATACTAGGTTTGTATTTAGCGATGATACAAATAAAACATTTTTTAATCAAATTACTTTCTCTTTATCACGTACAATGACTCTTACGTTGTGCGACCCTACACCTTTAACTTCACAATTTTATCCAATTTCAGCTAATTGTACATATGGCTTATTGTTTCTGAATCAATAAGTCATAAATTTTTATTTGTATTGTGTAATTTAATACTTCACTTGATATTTTCTTTGCATATATATAGTTCTTCAAAAATTATATTTACTTTCTCATTTTTTTCTTTTCAAGCTAATTTTTATATTTAAAACATTCATTTTTTTTACCAATCTTTTTATACAAAGAACAAATTTTACCTGTATCTTTTTGCTTGATTTTATTACATGTAATTTTTATGCAAAATTGAACATGTAGATCTTACTTATGCCTTTTTTCTTCGATTATTAATTTTGATTTTACAAAATCCAAAATGAAGTCTTTTTGTTTCCACATTCTAAGCTATTTATTAAAGAACTATAAGGACCTGGTAAACTGCTTAATAGTGCCGCAGATTGAAGTTTGTCCTTGAATTTTTCACCTATTGCTGTTAAATTATCAATCAATATCATAAATTCCGTGACGTAATTTTTCATATCAGCAGCCCCAAGCAATGGTAGTTTAAAAATCTTTTTATACATATGAATTATACTGGATAACGATGCATTTTAGTAATAGTTTATTAATTTAATCCATACCTCTGTAGCATTCGTTGTAGCCTTTATGTGTTGTAATTAGTTTTCTTCAATAAAGAGTCCAATTTTACCACGTACTCGGTTATCAATTTTCGTCCATCTCGAATCTACACAAGTTGGTGGGTCTTGTGTAACAACATCCGGACAAATCGTCTCTTATAAGTAACTTGTGCATATTTTGACTCCATATAGCGTAATTACTGCCATTCAATTTTTGCATAGAAACTTTTAATGAATGCGCGATTTTTGAAATACTTTATAAAAAAAAAAAAAAAAAAAAAAAAAAACAATTTATACTTTATAAACTTGTACTAAAATTATGCAATCACCTTAGTACTTAACCCTAGGTCAATAATCTGTCGAAGGGGTTAAATGCTAAAGGTTATATAATTAATAAAGAAGTTATTTCAATAAAAGTACATTTTATTTAAAGCACTAAACATTGCATAAATTCTGTGCAATGTACAAATTATTATTTACGTATAGACGATCGGTGAACAACTGAGGAAATAAAAATTTTATTTTGTTTATTTTCCTTAGACAAACGAGTATTATGATTAAACACCGGTAAACGGGGAGAGACGGGTAAAGTAGAGTGACAAACATATAGCTATACATTATACATATAGCTACACATTTCAATAATATTCATATCAAGTCTTATTTTTATTTGAAAAGTAAAGAAAAAATCTCAAAAGAATTATTCGATTTTATTAAATTTTATAATGTATATATATATTTAATTTAAATATTATTAAAAATAGTCTAAAGTTGGGCATAAATGATAATTTATAACTGTTTAAATCTGATTTACATATAATTATATATAGTGCAAATAAGTGATATTTTATACATATTTTACTATAATAAGCTCGAGCAAAATAAATATTTAAAGAGATTTTTGAGATTTTAATTTTGAAGCATAAAATAATAATATTTTACCTTTATTTTTAATCGATAAATCATAATAATTGAAATAGATAGATAAATTAATTAGAAAATATTTTTTATACTAATATTGTCAAATAAATACGAATTAATTTTTTTAATAACATAAAGAAATTTAGCAAATAATAAAGTATATAAATAGATAACTATGGCTAGTAAATTTTAGGATGTTTTAAAAAGAAGAGGCCATTCACTAAAAATACGTTAAATTCAAAGCACATCATTTTCGTCGGTGTTAAATTCACGTGCATAAAATGTTTCATGTATAAAATATACACATTTTCAGGTAAGTTTCACGAGTATAGAGTTCTTCGAGTCTGTAAAATGGTCAACACTCGGAATAATCAGAGTCATTCCGGTTTGTTTAACTTTCATTTGATGTGTATTAGCGCGTGCAATTGCATGAAATGTATTAATTATGCTGGAGTAAAGAAGAAGAAGAAGAAGAAGAAGAAGTCGGGGAAAATGGGAGAGAATAAGAAAATGAGTGCCAAGGGCTACGTAACTAGAGCTTATAAAAATTTCTTTCTCCCTCCTGTATCCGTGCCATTAGGTATGGCGCAGATAAGCGCCGGTAATTGTTACTTTGTTCTTCTCTCTCGGGTCTAAAGAAACTACCGAGTACCTACTGACTGCTACATCGATACACGCATTCGCGTCCCTCCATTGCCAAGATTTTGCGCGCCACGCGCTCAGCCTCTCTTCCGTGAGCGTATGCGAGACTTTTCAGAGCTTGCAAGAGTGGAGGGAAAGATTGAGTGGGGGGAGGAGGGGGAGGAGGAGGGCGAGGGGGGGGAGAGATCGCCTACTCGCACGACCGGATGTTGTTTATTTGTCCGTGTCGGCCGGTCTCTCTCTCTCTCTCTCTCCCCCCCCCCCTCTCTCTCTGTCTGGCCTATCTCTTTCGCATCTTTGATAAAAACTGTTATTTATGTCGTTTTCTGCCCGAAGCAGCCTCGAGAGTATGCCTGGATGCTGTACGTACACGCACGAGAGATAGTTAAACCGATGCTGAGACGCGTGCAGCTGCAGCTGCTGCTGCACGCGTTATAGCTGCGCCAATAGATTTTTCCGCAAAAACAATTTGTGTCGATTACGCGTCTTTTTTTCGTCTACTTCTTAACGACTGATTGATAGTCCAGTCTCCAGGCTTAGATTCTAATTTCCGTTCCGTTGGCCGAGCCACGTGTTGTACAAGTCGATAAAAACATTGTTAACAGTATCGAAGATCTTGATAAAAACCCTATAACTAAGAGGAATTAATCACTTACCACTACAACCTACCCCGTTTAATTTTTAAGCATTTTCATTTTTAATTCGATAACAATTTTCTTTTCGGGTTGCACACCGAAAAAATTCAAAATAAAATTAAACAAACTGATAACAAAATGTAACATAATGATCAATCTTTTAAAATCAATTACTTTTATTGAGTCATATTTTTTCATATATTAAATCAAAGTATTACTTTTATCAAATAATTTCTACCTAAAAATTAATTTATAAACTAAATATTTTAATCGAAGCAACATATGCATCTTGCAATAATAATGAATAATCAACATTTCCTGAATAACCAATAAATCTAAAATATAAATTTATAAAATCATTTAATAATGCATTATTATATTATGCATAGTATTATTTTATTCAATACCATTAGTTTTTTCTATTAAAAAGTATTATTTTCATATGTTGATAATAAAAAATAAGTCGATATATTTGATTAATTCAATTTGCAACTTTGAAATAAAAATAAACATGTCATTCAAATATTCATGTATTCTGTCGCACATTATTGTATACATAATTTCGATAATATCATTTACTAAATAAGATATTGTATGTGCAATTGAATAAATAAAAACAGGTTTACACGGATAGTGTTTGAATATTAATCTATCTGAATTTTTTTAAAGAAATGAGCTACATCTGTTTTATGCTACAATTATAATCTCTTATTTTATAATCGTAATTAAAAATTTAAATGTGAATTCTAATAAGTTCATCCGTGTTTTTAATTATTCATATTTATCCATTCAAATATTTCACTACAAATACAAAAAGTATGAAAGGAATTATTTTACCATAAAATATTATAATTTATAATTATAATTTTAGCAGCAATTGATGTTGTCTCGCATAATATATATTTTTTAAATTCTTTATAATTTGAAGTTTGTATACAAAAAAAAATATATGGATAAATATTTAACTTGATACAAGTTATTAAGATTATTACGAAAACATAACTTTTATATTTAATGATCAATTGTATTCTTTTTTAAATTTTACGATATAAATACAAATATTGCATTTTATATTTTATTATAATTATATACATATATCTAGTTACAAATGTCAAATTTACTTACTTTAGAATAATTAAAATAATTGTTTATATTTGATTTTTAATATCGTTATAAAATTATGAGAAATATTTATAAATTCTATGAGTTAAAATATATAAAAATATTTTTTATTTCTTATGCAATTTTTTTTTGTTATAAATCTTACTATGTAAATTATATTTTAATGTTAATTTATGTTTTATATATTTTTAATTGAATAACATTTATTATATATCAAAATACAAAGTTTTCTGAAGGAAATAATTATGTATAATATTTTTTGGGGTATATCTTCGTTGTATCTTGTTTCTTTATATATTAAAACTTTTTGAATATAAATGAAACGTTCTTCTAATTTCTTGTTTTAGCGAAATTATAACTACATCATTAGTGATGAAAAGCGAAATACCTTGATGGAGGTAATAGTTTTTTTGTATAAATTAAGAGATATTTAATAAGAAAACAGAAAGATAAGAAGACAAAGAAGAAGAAGACGCTGACGTAGGAATAAAATTGTGTCCATTATCAACAATAACAATTAAGTAAAAATGTTAAAAAAAACGGGGCGCGTGTTATTTCTTTCTGGTTCTTGGACGCATTTCTGTGCATCCGATCTCGATTTATCCTGAAAGTGCTCGGTCTTGCAAAAAAGGCTTGGAGTCGCGCGCAATTCGACGAATTTCATTAAGTGCAATCTCTAAGAAGGGCGAGGAGAGCGCATAGACGACACTGATCGAGGCGCAATTATTTATCGGTGATCCGATCTCGTATGAGGCTCACGTACTCGTGCACTCCCTACGAGTCCAGGTATAAAAGGTACGTGGAGGTCGTCGCCGTCGCTCTTGCCTCTTTTACGTTTTGCGTATTGCGTTTTACGTTTTACTTTCAGCTGCGTATCCGACGGAGATGAATTCGCGATTGCTCGCTCTCTTCACGCACTCTTAATTATCATACCAACAAAAGAATCCACCATCCAGGGGACAACGCGAATCAAATTTTTGGCGCGTCTCGCATATTGGCGCGACGGTTTTTCCTGCTTCGTAAAACCAGAATACGTGATAGTCCTCACATCCTTGTTTTCCTTATTCTCAGAGTCCCTTTTTACGCAATTCATGACAATTTTCTACAGCCACTCGCTCTTCGCTTTAACAAATTCATTTTACTTCTTTTTTTAAGTAAAACAGGAATTCGAGGATTGGTAAAACGAGTGTAAACACGTGGAAGGACGTTGCTCCCTTCAGCTTACATTTGAAAATCAATTTAAAAATATTTTTCAATTCTTAAAATAATTCGATAGTTGTGGGCCAAAAAAAATAAGTAAGCACTTTTTTCCACTGGACAAAAGAAGCTATGAGCAATTGTCCTTTTTAGGGGAACAAAATTACTCAATTGCTTAAAGATCTGTTATATTCTTTTTTAAATTAAAATTGGCACGAGTATTTTTTAAAACGTCTTTTTAAATCTGATGTTTGATTGTTTTCACATTTTACATTATTAAATATAAAAAAAGAGTTGGATTAACTGAGGAGTACAAGTCTCTCTCTCTCTCTCTCTTTCTCTCTCTCTATCTATCTATCTATCTATCTATCTATCTATCTATCTATTTGTCTGTCTGTCTTTCTGTCTGTCAATCTATCTATTTATCGTTCCAACTGTCTGTATCTCTTTTACATCCTTTCTCTGTGTATCTCGTTGGTAAACTATCTCTAAGGAAATATCTCATCGATGACTCCATTCGCAAGAGACTTAAGAGAAAAAAAAGATAAGAGAGAGAAAAGAAAGATTGAACTGGTGGACCGAACCGCCGAAATTGAAACACACGTGCCTTTTTGGCTCTTTCACACGCCACCTTCGGCCTCAACGACCAAATTCATGTACTACGTCAATATCAGCATCCGAGATGCAACACACACACACACATGGATATGAATCTTGCACTATGTGATCCAAGTATGCATGCCAACGGGGAATCGAAGAGGAAAGTTTTCGTTGCAGCTCTTTCAAAAATCGCTCCCTTTTTCTTGAGTGTCTCTCAGATTGTCTCACTTTTTGTTCTTAATGTTTTTCTTATCTTTTTCAATGTTATTTGGCTTAAAAATATTTATCTTAGAGTTTGACATAAATTCATCTCTGATAGATTAATTTTAAAGTTATTGAAATATTCACATGCTTTGGAAATGGTGTTTTTTATTTTGATTTTAAACAGTAGGTTGTAAGAAGGTAATTGCCTCGTGTGCGTTCAAAAACAAACGTATAGATTGCAGAATTTCTCTTATTCTCATACTTCTTATACAAGTTGTGTAATTGTGCTTTCTAAAAGAAATACGTGTTTTAGGTATTCTTTTTAAAATTGTCAGTTTAAATGAAAACTTATTTACACTATAACTGTATAATAAAAATTTTAAAAAACTGGTTATTATGTGCGGTAAGTTTTAGAAGTATTTTATCATTTTTACATTGGAATATGATATATTTACATCGAAATTTTCTCTACTATTTCATATATGTTTTTGTATCGATAATAATCAAGTTAATGTAATATTAATTTAACCTGTATTATTAATACAGAAATCATTTAGTGCCACTTATTTATATGTTTAAAAAAATAACGTATTTGGTATTAACATCAATTGATTATTAAATGGAATGTTCTTACAAAAATTTTAAAACGAAAAATTCTGCTTTTATAATATGTTTATAATATTTACATTTTCTATGTGTTATTTTATAAATTTCATTTAAAGTTTATATAAAATTTTATTTTTTCTATAAGCGATTGGCTTTAGCTAAATATTTTTTTTTATATTTATGAAATATTTTAATAGTACAATTAGTTTTTTAATAAACCTGTAATTTATAATAAGTTAATTAAGATTAAAATATATAAAATTTTGAAATAACAAAAAATAATTATTATAATATTTAAAAGTAGAAGCTAGAATATCAAATAAAAAATAAAAATACATATTTGCTTAAATATAATAAAGGGAGTAAAATTAGTTGTCTTAAAATTTATTTAAATTCAATTAAAAAACACTTAATTTTATTAACTTCATGAAGATATTAAAATGAATTGTAAATTTAAAATTATAACCAAATTTTTTAATGTCAATTTTAGTATAAATTGAATTCTAAATAAATTGTTTTCATTTTTTTGTATGTATAGATAAAAATATTAAAAATAATTTATATATTTTTAACAATTGTGTTTGTAATCGTGGGTAAATAAAATAATTAAACTTTTTTATTGACTTAATTAAAATAAAATAATTAAACTTTTTTATTGACTTAATTAAAATAATTTTTTTAATTTATTAAGTTAAAATATTCATGTGTAAATGTAGAAATTCTCGCAATGTAAACAGCACGTGTTTGTAAAAAATAAAATAATTATAACTGGTGCCCGTAGTTAATACGATTCTCATTTCCAAACTAATTTCAATAATAATTGAAGATAAAAAGGAAGAAATTGATTTTATTAGAACTGAAAAGATGTAGGAGATAATAAGAGAAAGAAATGTTTACAGGAACGAATTAGAAAATCCTGCAATGAATCACAAAAGCGAGGGTGAGGGAGAAGGAGAAGGAGAGTCGGAGCGGAGCCAGTGAGTGAGGTTTTGTATTTTTTAGAGTCGCGTTATATTGTGGGTATCGTTATCGATTGACCGCGGCGCGCGATATTCAATTGGCACCAGGAGGCGGCGCCCTGACTCTCCTTCCCATACACCCGCGGCGCGTCGTCGGGGACCCATTGGCCACCGCGATGACCAATCATCATATAACATTCTTTCGCCTTCGCCTGCGCCCCAGCCGTGCTCTTGAGCAGCAACTACTTCCCTCTCTCTCTCTCTCTCTCTCTCTCTCTCTCTCTCTCTCTCTCTCTCTCTCTTTATCTCTCTTAAATGCAGAGCACTGCAAGTCAAAAACAATCGGAAAAACATAACAAATGAAAATTAAACCAAGATTCCAATGCTACAACTACATATTCCAAATGAAAATGATAAAGAATAGGAATAGATTATAAACATATTTTAATAATTTACTAAAATTATTTTTATTTTTTTATTTAAATGGTTACCTTCGAGATATTTATTCATATTGTAAGAAAACTTTGTAGAATCATCTATTATTTCTATATTATAATTGAGATTGTACTTATAATTAATTAACTAGAACTTTTGTTTTGTGGATTGTATCCGCTCAAATAATCAATTAGAGATTAAATATGTTAAATATATTGGAGACATGAATTCTTGGCTTATTTTCCAGTATTTTTAAAATTTTATTCTATAAGTTGAAAGATGCTATTTGACGTGTCTATCATGCGTGTATATATTGTTAAGCTATTATCAGTACTTGTAGTTCTTTTCCGTGGATGCAAATTCAATGTGAGGCACTTTGTGAATTTCCAATGCGTACAGAATTGAAAAGATAAATTTTCCTTTTTATAATATAAAATAGATGGAATAGCTATATAATACAATAAAAAAAAAAAAAATCAAAATTATAAGAAGATTACAAAGGAAAGGAGATAATGAGAAAGAGAGAGAGAGAGAGAGAGAGAGAGAGAGAGAGAGAGAGAGAGAGAGAGAGAGACAGAGAGAGAGACAGAGACAGATAGATAGAATAAAAAGAGGAAAGAAAAAAATTATATTGGACGGATCGATTGTACAGATATACTTAATTCGGGAACACACTCTAGAGCTCGTAAGGTACTCTGCTCGAATCCAAATCTTATCTGGCGAGTCTCTTTCGTAAATCTTTTTTAAATCCAAACTGGCCAGTATAACACATCGCTCGCACTAAGGTAGAACCTTTGCAATTCATTGTAAAATATACTTTTCATTAAAATTTTACGATTCTAAAAGCCAATTTAAATTTGATTGCATAAATAAGATTAAATAATTAAATTTACGCTAATAAACTATAAATAATAATGATAGCGATGATGATGATAATGATGACGATAATAATAATAATAATAATAATAATAATAATAATAATTTTAAATGTATTTGTTAAAAACATTGCGAGAGAATTCATTTTTTAATATAACATTTTTTTAATCTTATAATTTAAATTATTAAATCATTCATAGTACCAAAAAACTTTTTTTTTTTTTATTACATTAGAATGATGAAAATAATATTTATTATTAATATTTATTATTAATTATGAAAAGAATATTTTCATAATATTTTAAATATAATCAATAAAAATTTACAGGCGAATTTTTTTTTATTCCTTTATTTCTTTTTTTATTATTTCGAAACCGATTATAACAAAAAAATAAGTTGGCAAATGGTGGAAACGGTATCCTTTATAGAGGAATTAAAAAAAAAATTAGGAATTTAATTTTTATTGTTTTTAAAATTTAGTTTTATTAAAAAAAATATTTGTAAACTAATTATGTAACAAAGTTAATAAATTTGTGATATAAAATATATACAATAAATAAGATCGGAAGATGTAACCAGACGATCGAAGAATGAAAGTCAAGACATGCGTTTATGCCTATGCCATAGCGTGAACTCATGAATGGGATTCCTGAATGTAAAAGTAGATTGACTCTAGATGTTTACTCTCCCCGTATTCCTCCCCCCCCTTTCTCTGTCTCACTCCCTCTCTTTCTGTCTCTCTCTCTCTCTCTCTCTCCCTCTCTCTCTCTCTCTACCTCTACCTTTACCTCTTTTTCTCTGTTACTTCTTTTCATAGAAATGCACTAAACATACAAGGACGCGATTGAATTTATAATTTAAAATTTCGCCAATTCATTGCTAATATCATCAATACTGTTAGTTAAACACAAGTATAACATACCTAACAATACATGTGCATTTTTTATTTATTATTTAATAAGTGTTACAAATTTTATTTTTGATGGTTTTTATTTTTAATATTAATGTAATTTTTTCTTTAAATTTTAATATTACATAAAATTTTTTTTATAAATAATTTTGATAAAATATAGGTGAATAAACACATCAAGAAACATAGGATATTTTCAATGTACAATTGAAAAAAAATTAAGTAACTTAAATTAAACATTTAAATTTTAATAGTAAAATATTAATTTTAAAAATATATTACAAAAATGTTTTAATGTATTATAACTATATTAAAAAAATCAATAATATTTTCAGCAGCTGTAGAAAAAATTTTATTCAAGTATTTCTAATAATAATAAAAGTAAATATTAAAAAATAGAAATTGAAATTATTTTATAATGCTTTTTAAGAAATATCAGAGAGTAAATAATCTTAAATCTGAATAAATTTATATTTTTAAGATAAGAACGATTATATAATATAAAATAAACATTAATGTGTTGTGCGAATAAATAAATAAAATATTATAAATATACGTAACGAAATTTTGACATAACTAATTAAAATGTGGTATAATAATGATCGGATAGAAATTCAGTATTTTTTGATTAGAAATTAAATTAAAATTAAATTTCCTTTGATTTACAATCAGCAAACTAAACTTATTAAAGACATAAATATTTGAAATTATGAAAGGTAGTAAAAAAATGCTAATATAAAATTATAAAATGTATTGAAAATACACAAATATTTAAATAAAATTAAGAATTTAATGTCAAATGTATAAAATAATAGATTCTGAAAATTAAAATATATCAAAAAAGAAGGATTTCTTTATATAAATAATTATATAAAAGATATATAAAAATAAATAAAAAATGAATAAAGACTTTTTTATAAGCATTGTTAAACAAATAAATAATCTAATTTCCTCCTTGAACATCTTATAAGTCGTATAAAGCCGCAGTAAATAATAACTAGTGGATAATTTATTTCAAGCGGTACTCATTGCCTTGGAAGTTTTTTTTAGTTGATTATAAAAAAAATATAAATATTAAAGAATTTTGTATGAAGTCAAAAAATTAGTTCACATAGTAAAAATAATGCACGAAATACTTATTATATTGTTACGTTTTTCTGTGAATAAGTATAGAAAATAGTTTATTATTTTTGAGAAATGCATTAAAAAAATAATTCATTTTTGAAAAAAATTAATAGTACATCGATAAATTAATATTCTCATTTATGCAACATAAATAAAATAATGCATTAATAATAAAATAATGTATTGTTACCTTCTAAAAAATAAATATTTAATTATGCTTTACATAATATTAATATTGTATATAATTAAATTACTTATATGTACATGGATAATTAATAAAATTTCAGCTATTATTTATTATTAAAATTAACTAATAAGAAATTAAAACCACCATTCATTTGAACACAATAATAAAATAAAAAAGCTAGTGCATAACTAAGTAAAAAAGGTAACTATATATTATTAAAGATGGTTGCAATTAAGTATTTTTAATCTCTGAATATCCAAAATGAGTAAATAGAATATAGAAAAATTGAGCAACACTTAGAGATGATAATGATGATGATAATACAATAAATAAAATAAAAATCGGATGAAAAATTGCAGGAACGTATTTCTTTGAATGACTGAGACGATCCTTAGCAGATCCTCGCATCGCTTCACTTGTTTTCCCTTTAAGTCTCACATGTCTTCCTAGGACGATACGCAAGATGATCATGAGTAACAGCGACGAAGAGTTGGTGAAATTGATATAGAAAAATAATGAGGAATGAAGAAAATTATGCGAAATTTATAAATTCGCTACTTTCGCCGAATCCAATTGCTATTGAATAGGATAAAAGTAGCCTTTACCTTTCAATGCAATATAATATAGTGCGTTGCAACAGAAAATTACAGGCTATTGTCGAATCGGTTTGACGGCACCGCCATCGGTTGCTTTCGTTGCAGTAGTTGAGACTTGTTGCATCGCAAATTGCACTTCACCCGCCAACACATTGGTACACCGATGAAATTACACTCTATTGGACTCCTTCATAAGGAGTTCGGGTGATTATAACCATTATTCCTCCCTTGTTCTTGCGTCATTATTATTCTTTATATTTTATATGCCCCTCTCTCTTTCAAATGCATCATAATAATTCCTAAAAATCAATAATTTTTTATACTATTTTTTAATATCAATAAATATATATACATGGCTTTCTTAATCCTGATAAAAAAATATCGTGAAAAGTATCCAACGATATTTGTCTTTCTCAATCCAATTCTTTCGTAAATTTTAACTATTTAAAAATGTATTATTTAATTTTATTAAATTATATAATATTGAAAACGAAATTTCTAACGAACATTACAAAAATACATGTAATAATAATTGGACATTAGAAAAATGGAAAATTTCTTGTATGAAAATTTAAAATTATTTTCCTTGTATGTACATTTCTCGAAAAAGTAATTAAAATATTTTTGTAAAACTCGTCACAAACTTAATTTTAATATCAATATACACGTGCAGAAACATTTTTAGATTATTCATGTATTTGGAGATCTGTATTATATATTTTTTTTATATGAGTATTCCTAACACTAATATTGTATTTTATAAAAAATTAATTTATGATTCAGAAATTGTTTAAACAAAATGTATACAAAATTTTCGAAATATAATTATAAAATGCATTCATCTACATAACATAACATATTTTCAAAATATCTACAAATTCCAGTAACATTGACTGAAATTTCTGTACTTTTTAATTATATTAAAATAGTTACTAAACATTATACATTTGTATTTTTTAACGCTTTCAATTTTAAATTATATAAACTATAGTAAATATACTTCATAAAATGTACATTTTAAATTAATCTATCACAAAAATTTGTAAATTTGTATTATAAAATAATATGTGATTCATATTTCTACTGCATTGGATCGTTGTAATTCATGCCCATAGTTGTACCAATTACATGGCAATATTCGAGTAATTAAAGTTATTCAAGAGTGAATTATGAGTTTCGTATAATAACGTTTCTATTCTAATAAAGAACTGAATTTATATGCGGACATGTAATTGTGTATTCATTGTTGTTTTACCATATCAGCATTTAATGTCTGAAAAAAACATAAGATGAACAGAACTTTAAGTTTTCTAATCTCAAAAAGTTTCACTCCATCTTTAAATATTTCTTATCGGTATACATTATTTTCCTATTATTTTCTTCTGTGTTTGTTTACGTTGCATAAATATCTACATTTTTACAACCAAACTTGTACTAAATAATTTATATTCCAGTAATATAGCATTTTTCTATGCATGTTAATTTACAACACTGAATATTATATTTATAATTTAATTTGAACTTCGTTGTCAGACATGGTTGCATTAATTATAAAAAAAAATTTAATTTTCTTGAATATTATTTTTTAACTCATTATTAAATTCTTTACTTAAGTTATTTAAATAATATACTATTTTTACATAATTTTATGTTATTTTTTTTAATATAAATAATTTTCTCAAATTAGAAACAATAATTACTAATAAACAAATTTTACATTGTTTACAATTTTATTGAAGTAAAAAATATCAATTAAATTTATTTTAAAAGTTGTATAATTTTTCTCTTTGGTGTTTCTCATTTTTCAATATTGAACTATATTGGAAATATTTTCTAATTATTTCAAATATGAATTATATGTACTATATAATTGATATTAATTTCATTTTTTATAAGCATTGATCTCTTAATTTTTCTTTCGTTTTTAATAATTCATTTTGATAATTTTTGCTACTTAATTTTAATATTTTTTTGTTTTATTTTATTAGTATTTTTTAAATTTTAAATTAATTTTAAATACAAGCTAATATAGTTTCTTATTTAGTTACGATAATTTTTCATTAAACAAAACGTAATTATATTTTGTTCTTTTATTTTTAATTCATTATATTTATTAAATAAATGAAGTACATAAAATTTAAATTAATTAAAATATAATTAATTAGTACCAATAAATTCTATTAATCTTCAGAATGATTAATTAAATATAATTAAAAATCACATTATATAAAACTTTAATTAACTAAATTTTTTTTTATATTAAAATTTAATTTTATTAAGTAATTGCTTTAGTTAAATTTATTGATTTTGAATACTTACATTATATTATTATAAAAAAAATCTTTTTTAATACACTATAGACACTTTCAAATTAATTAAGATTTTCAAATAAATAGTTACTTAAATAAGGTATTAAATCTAAAAATTTGTTTACTAATTAATTTATAGAATGAAAATTTATTTCACTATTTTAAGATTATTTTAATATTTTAACCAAATGTAAAAATATTTGAAAATTACTCTAATTTTCTATTGATCTTAAAATTTAAATTAGCCTATATTTATAAATTCTTAAAGATGAGTAATTTTTTTAATGAAAAAATAATCTTCACTTTTTTTCTATGTAATGGTGAAATAATAATTGTAGTAATATAATAATAAAATAGATATTTTCATAAAGTTTAACTACAAGAAACGATATTTAATAAAATATAATATAATTAAAAATAGTGAAAAATTTCTAAAAAATGAAAATGTTTATAAACTGTAATTGTTTATAAAATGAAAGTTAAATTTGTTAAATTATTATATTGGACAGTTTAATTATTTAATGGAGTAATGAAATGAAATCTGAAAGGCCAAGCCTCGGGTTTCTAAATACACATAATAAAAGGCAAGAATGAATTTCAAGAGAACGAATTTTAAGTAAGCCATAAAGGACCTCAACGGAATTTTGAAGGAATTTTTAAAAAAGGAAATTGGTGGCCCACCTAAGTGTGCAGACCACAGATTTATAAGTCTCCCCAAGTCATGGCCAATATTCAAAATCGGTGTGTAAAGTGTATGAGCGATGCTCAAGGTCTCTCTCTATCTCTTTTCTCAATTTAATGCACAGGCCACTACAGCGAGCGCACACTTGATTTGATCGTGTGCATTCATGTGCACCTATCCTGCGTGCACAAACACACACGTGAGCGTCGGGGGCAGGGAAAGAAGATTGCGCGTATGTGTTGGTGAGAAGTACGCGCGTACAAGGGCGTGGTCGCTCGGGAGCAGCGGCGGCGGCGGCGGCAGCGGCAGCGGCAGCAGCAGCAGCAGCAGTGCCGCAAAACTTTACTTCATTTGCTCTCGATTCCTCGCCCCCCCTACTGTGCTGCACATACTCCTCCTGCCTCCTCCTTCTCCTCCTTCTCCTCCTCCTCCTTCTCTTGAAAAGCTTATCTCGCGGGAGCCGCTACTCTATACTCGGAGGAGAGAGGCACAACTTCCTCCTCCGCCCCTCAATCTTCTTTCGCAGCTCTGAGTCTTTCTATTTTTCCTAATTTCTTCGTGCTCCGTAGACTTCAGCTTCCGCTCGTAAAGGGCGGGACAAGCATGAGCGGAAATTCTATTTGTATGGGGAAAAAAAATCTAGTGGAAGAGGAATTCACGGCTAAGATATGTAAGATAATTCACCGGCAACATGAACTTCGGATGCGAATTCTTTTATTAAATAATAAAGGGAGGAGAGCTCCTCCGGCGTTGTTTCGTGCTTCCCACATACGAAATTTATGCAATATCTAAAAAAATTTTTGAATTTCTTATTCATTCGAAGGAAATTAAAATTAAAGAATCGAACAAGAGATGGTTATTTATTTTTACCAATCGGTAACTATCCACGATGCGTCTTCAATCCCGGTGCGTACTTATAAACATGCAGAGTTTTCTTTAATTTTAAATGATTACTCACTTGACTCTCTATATTCCATTTTTTTTTAAATACTCTAAGCCAATAAAACAAAATTTATTTAAAAAAAGCCCAAAACTTAAATTACTAAATATCTAAAATCGAACTAATATAAGAAAATGTTATATTGTGCATTAAAAATTGCAACAGATGTGGAAAGATATACATTAACAATTCTAATTTAATATATGTAAATATACATTTAAAAATCACAGGAAAATTTTTTTCATGGGTAACATAAACAATTTAAATAAAGGTAATTTACCGAATATTTCGACTAAATTTTATATCAAATTCTCAAATAAAGACTTCGACGTTTAAATATCAAAACACAAAAGTGTAATAAAAATGCATTGTTGTTTCCATTTGTTTCATTCAAGAAATCATAACCTTTTAATTTGAATGTTAAATAATACTGGAAAACTCAATACATATAATATAATTTATATTATTTAAAATAATTTACAATTTTATAAAATATCAATTAAATATTATGATTTATTTTTAAAAACACAGTGATGATTATGAACACAAAAATTCTGTGTAAATTTTGATGAAAATGATGAAAAAGTAAAATATTGACCGTGTTTTTCGACACCAACAGTTAATAAATCGTAAAAAATTACCTAATATAATTTTATATAAATAGATATAAAGTAATTTATAAAAAAGATTATATTCTCACAGAGAGTAAACGGTAGCCATATATTTTAAATTGCACATTTTTAATAAAATACCTTCTGAAAGATTGATGAAGTAGACCCTAAATTAAAATAATAAAAGAGAATTTAATATTTTAGAAATAAGAGAAAACTTGTACACCTATAATTAAAACACTTTCTTAATTAATTAAAATTTTATTCTCAATACTCCACGCACTTTTTTTATGAAATAAAACTAGAAGTAAACTATAAAATAAAATAATTATAAATATCAAAAATCAAAATCATCTATATAGTCATTTATATTGAAAGATGTTCATAAAAAAAATTATTAAAAATATTGTTTAAAGAAATTACTAAAATTTATTTTTCTACTGTAAAGAATAATTATTTGTGTAAACTTCGAAATAAAATTTAAAAAGTAACTATGGACGTAAACAAAAAATGATTAAAGCTTAATATGTTTCGGTTAAAAATGCGAATTTAATGATGATTGTGAATTCTAAAAACTTCATTATTTTAGCAGTATTTGTGTAAAGAGAAAAACTTTTCTTGATAAAGAAAGTTATTCTTCAGGAGTGCACATCAGTAAAGCTTGCGCTATGTTTTATGTTTTACCTTCTGGGTTGCCACACAACAACACAACCACACAACCATACAACTATTCAACCGGTGTTCGATGGAACGCGAGTCTATACAAAAACTGCCCTCGTCCACTGTCCCTTTCCGCTCTCTCTCTCTCTCTCTCTCTCTCTCTCTCTCTCTCTCTCTTTCTGTTCTGTTATTTTGTCATGTGCATAGTCCACCTTTTTGTATACTCATGACGGTTTTACTGCTTATGGATACTTATACCTTCTCCTGATACACCTTTTCATCTGATTTCTTTCTTAGTTATTTGTAGGTTCATTGTTTTACTACCAATTTTGAGTGTTATCATTTGATTTTCTACATATTTTTTTTTTAATTTTAAAAAAACTTTTATTTATTATTAAAATAATATTTTTTACTTGTCAGAGATATTGTATATTTTAAAAATAATTTTTTCTTCTTCAAAAATCTTAAATATATAAATTTACACACTAAAATATTTACTTGAAAAAACAGTTTATTGCAAAAGCCATAAATATAAGCTAATTAAACAGTAATCCTTAGCTTTATGAATAATACAATAGCGTTATTTTATTTTAATATTTTAAATAAAGAAAAATAATTTTACAAGTATAATATTAGAAAATACAATTATTCGTATAACTATAAAAAAAATGTTTAAAAAAAAAACAAAAACACAGCTCATTAATATTTCACAAATGCTTACGCAAGTCTAAAAAAATTATTATTAGTGCATTATTAGTTAATAAAGTATAGTAAATAATGTAAGTTATTATTTGTTAATTGAGATTTTATTTTGAGGATTTTTCATTTATGCAATAGAAAAAATATAAATTAATATTATAACATTAATGTAACATATTATTGTAACAGTAATTTAAATATTTATGTATTATAATTTTATGATCCTTATACATTATAGCAACCCCAAAAATTCCCTAAAAATAATATACAAATATATATTTTATATTAGAGTAAAAATAATATTTTATTAATAATTACACTTTATATCATCTTATGATGTTCTCATTTATTATCTCATTAATTATTATAAAATAAAATTTATTGGATTTAGTTCTGATTAGAGCAGAGACAATGCTTACTTCTAAAAATAGTGTATAATTATTTATTTATTTCTTTGATAAACAAATTCACTTGGGTAACACTAATTTAAATAAATTTATAAATAATATATTTCTTATAAATTTTTTATATAAATTCACGTATTGTTTTACTATAAAATATTGTTATAATGAATTTCACTTTTTATATTTAGGTTACTTAAAGTATTTGTATTCCATGTTTTCATTCTTTTTTCTTTACTATATTGAATAAAAGATTTTTTAGTGAATTTTTAAAATTTATTTATTATTTATTTATACGTTTTTAACTTGTATCCATTCTTCATTTGTATATTAAAAGTAAATTTTGAAATTTACTATTTTTTTGAAAAACTAATAAATTTGTGAAAAAAATTAAGATACAGGTATAATATTTGCAAATAGTTATTCATGTAGCAAAGATAAAATGGAAAATACAAAATAATATACATAACTTGAACTAAAAACATATTTGCAAAAATTAATTTTATTATATCTCTAACTAAAACCTTAATTATTTTAAATGAATAAAAAAATTTATTTGTAATATTCAATTTCCTCAGATCTAAAATAAGATATTTTAGGACGATCAATGCTATTGTTGAAAAAGACCAAATTATAAAAAATATATACTTGGTAATTTTATATTAGAAAAATCAAATAACTAGCATTATTAAAAATGAAATGAGCTAGTTGATTAGGTTGAAGGTAAGTAGGAATAATATTTAATTAATGAAGGTATTGAAATCATATTATACAAAAAAAAAAAACGAGAAAAGAGTGTTGAGTAGTTTGACCATAAATAATACGTGAAAATTTTTATTAGTAACAATAAGAGCTTTGAAGTGCACGGCAAGGGTTCGGATAATTACTTTCTTCTAAAATATTCAGATTTCGGCGAAGTTCTCGATGATTCCGCGGATGCTCTTCGTTCATATCTCGATGCAAAAAACGAAAGAGAAACCCCTCTCCTCGCGCTTTCGAGGGACGAAAGACCCTGACACTGAGCTCGAAAGAAGAGAGTGAGCGAGAAAGGGAGAAGCGAGCAGAGGCGAAAGAAAAGTCCAGCCGCTCTCGCACGAATCCTCATCCTCATCCTCATCGGCGATTTGCTCTCTCTTCTCCTCAAGGGGGCCACATCCAAGACAGAAGAGAGGAACCTTGAGAAGAGCCAAGAGCGGCGTGCACGAGTGAGAACGGTGGGCCTTGGATCCTCCGTCTCTCTTGCGCTCACAACTCTCCAAATGACCCCGATCTCTCGTCCGAACCTCCAATGTGTGTAATCTCGGACTCGCGATCTCTTGCAGAGTCCTCTCCTCTCCTCTCTTCTCGCTCACTCGCTCTCCTGCTATATTTACGCCTCCGTATACGTGCACGCGTTGCGTACATCTGTGTACAGCCACTCCGATTTCTTCCTCTTCTTTCCACCTCGCCCCCTTGTGTGTCTGCAAGGAATCAACAATGTATAAGGAGTATTTGGTATTTTGTGCATGTACGTACGCCTAACATTTAATTAAACTTTTAATAAGTGTGGAAGTGGGTACTTTTATTTTTTACCCAGAGACATTCATTTTCATTTGCTAGGGGTGCGTTATTTTCACATTACTTTGCGAATGCATTGCCCACCATTGTGATTTACGCATTTGCAGATGTACCAATTCTTCGCTCTCCATTTTACACAATTTTCCACGGACACAGGAAACTCGTGTTATATTCAATTTAGGACTATTGTGCAATGATTTAAACAGTTTTATAAATTTTCACTTCTCATTTTATTGCCTAGGTACTTTTAATTATTTAAATTTATTTATCGCATGAAGCAAATGTACGCCGTAATTGAAACAAATTGAGAGTACTACGCATTTGTAATCAACGTACACAAATATACAAATATATAAATCTTAAACTTTCGCACAGTTGGTCTTTAAATTATTTTCAATCTACGGTAATCTTGATTCAAACTCCAAGACAATGTGAATTCTATAAATTAATACTCTAATTAATTGATTCAATTAGATTTTTTGCAGGGTAAAGTTGTAGCGATGATAATCGGCGTTGAATAAAATTGATCAATCATAAATCTTTTACTCTTGCTTTGAATGACCAAGGCTTTTGATACAATTAATTTACAAAGTTATTAATAATTGAAAAAATAAAAAATATTTCAATTTATGTTTTATACGATAACAATATAAAATTTATTTGGCCAAATTGAAATTTATTTAATTAATTAATTTTTTTAAGTACTTTGTCGTAGTCGAATAATTAAATTACATCAATTAACAGCACTGCACTGGTTTCCAACATTTTTATCCCAGTACACGAGAAAAAAATCACTCAAAACAAACGAAAATTTATAGCAAACATACATTTAAACGGTACCATAAAAATTTTGCATATGTAGTATGCATATGTTGTTGGCTCCTCGAAAGGATTCTCTGTCTCTCACCGTGTTATTGTTCGTAGGTTGCGTCCAGTCCAGTCCAGTCCAGTTTAATTTAATCCAATCCAATCCAATCCGGACGCAGCACTCTGGGTTGATTCTGTCGTTTCGTTTCTTCGATGCGCAAATGCACGTTCACAAGGTCCACCAAAAGGAGTCGAAGTCAGTCTCTCGACCCGCAATCATGGCCGTCAATACCAGTCCTCCAATTTTACACACCCGCACACATACAGGCACGCTAAAATACCAATTTTTACAGTATCAATCAATGTAATGAATTTAGCCGCTAAATTTCTCGGCAATGCTCAACCAGTAAATGATTTAATTATCTTTCCACCGCGACACTCATTTTCCCATTTTTTCATCTTATCTCCAATATAAACTCCCTACTCGTCGGTGATTTCGACTTTACGTCTACTCCTTTCGTCATAATTTATAAAGATCCAAAAGTAAAGATTACTCATCAGAATTTTATTTGAATTTGTTTTCGAGTTATATGATTGAATTCCAAAGTTTTCCAAATTTTTATTTTTTAATTTAGTGTGTTCACGATTATTTCCGCATCTCATATCATACCATTCGATTAAAACATTAAAATATATACATGAGTATCATTCCATTGACTGTTTTTCGGTAATATTTGTAAAAAAAAATTTTTGCAAACGAAATAAGAAAGAAAGATGTTTTTACGAGGGAGTATTGTAAAGAATTCTTGATAAAATAGGGGAAAAATGAACATCACAAAATAGTTAGCAGAATGTCTAATACTTTCACGAATCAGACATCAATTTAAAAAAAAGGGTGATTCTTATTTAAGTAAAAGTGAAAAAACTTTAAATACACTTATCAAAAATATAGTTATTTTAAAAATTACCTTTTCATTGCAGAGTAGTTAAATTTTTTTTATTATTCCTTCATCGCGATTTACTTTTAAGTTTGAAGATTGTAAAAAAGTCGCCCATAAAGAATGCATATACGAGCTTGTATATGGGAAAACACAGTGGAGGCACGTAACGAGGGATACCTTATTACCGATATCGCTTCGAATTTCACACAACTTCGCGGTTCTTTGGCAATGGATACTCCGTCCTGGATTATATTTTCGTCCACAGTAGTTTTTTGATCCCGTAAAACAAGACTCATATAAGTATACAATTTAATCGCATCAAAAAAGATATAAAAATAAAAATACTAATATGAAATTGTATGAATTATGTCTTTTGAATAATATCATCCGATACTTGAACAGACCTAATAATTGCACTCGCAGCATCTATTTAAATAGCAGAAAAATTTAATTCAATTAAAAGATTTTTTTCTTTGTTAATGAATCAAAGAAAACAGGTTATTTTTTGAGACATGAAAGATGAAAACAATGTTTTGATAATTAATCAACACTATAAAAATTCGTATTACAATGTCAGATATGAATGAAAATCTGAATTATTCTAAAATAAATTTTTATTGACACAGAACATGTATTATATAATGACGGTAAGAGCATTTATTTATTCTATCATCTTTATATATAAATATATATAAAGAGTATTAAATGTATTTTTAATGATTTAGTTTCATTTAAGCTGCTATATTTAAATGAAACTATAAATAATAAATGCTAATATCATCTAGAGTATTAACTTTTTTTTTTAATTCGAAAAATGTTGACAGTTTATCATTGTAGTTGAAAATAATAAAATCAATTTAAAGTAAGTGAAAAAATTTACAATTAATGGCTATGATTCGTCAATCATCAATAATTTATCATTATAATAATCTTAAAAGTTTGTTATTTAATCATTGTATTTTTTATAGATGTTTTTTGGTTCAGTTTCTTCAAAAAACTAATATTTGCAATTTATGTAGTGAGAAATATAATAATTTAATATAAATACATTAAATGCTATAGTACTGTAATTTTTATTTATTATAAATGAATTGTATTTATTTTAATAAAAAAGAATGTTTTTTGAATTAATCAATATAATTTCACAAGTTTTTATCATGTATCTTTGACTTTAAAAAGCTTCATTTTGATGAATTATTTCATTGATAATGTTTCTTTAATATCCTTAGTAGTAATAAAATAAAAGTTTTTCAATATTTATTTTAATAACTATTCAAAAGAAACAATTGTTGTTTAACTGCTTCAGATGTAATTTAAAAATTTTTAATATACAAATTGAATTCGAATATATAGTTATTATATTGCAATCGCATAAAATTGGTAATGAACATGAAATAATTTTTTATCATATCTATGTTATCTGATAGGAATTTCATTTATCAAATTAAAAATTTTCAATTATTATTAAGATTTTTTTAAACTTCCTTATTAGCCGAAGGTAACCTTTCTGAACTTTATTGTCAAAGTAAGGAAATGAATGGTCTCCTGGTAATACAGTTATCTGTACATGATGATAACACCTTTAGTTCAAATATAGTCCACTTTATCTGTAGTTAAAGCAGAAGCTATTCAAAGCACAATGACTATGCTATTGTAATCGGCTTTTTCGTTTTATTAAAGAATAACAAATCAGTTTGACCTTATATAATATGCAATTATTTCGTTTCCCAAACCGTAACATTAAATTAATTAAAAATCTTATTTTATTTTATACTTTTTACACTGAAAGTCATTCATTTCATTTTTTTTGAAAGAATGTATAGTTGACTTCTTTCATGACATTTATGTTTTTTCCTTTGCTCTCTCGTTATTTTTACCTATCTTTATATTCTGCCTTGTCAATATGTTATTTAAATTTCTTTAATTTTGTAAATAGACGAGGAATGTAAGTATTTTAGTTTCATCTACCTATTGATAAAGATAGGAATAAATTGCTGTGATCATCATAACGAAAGAGAGAAATTTATCAATGTATTTTTTTGGGTGATATTATCGAGACAAGAGAGCACAATTTGCAAAGATATTTCCCCAAGAATATAGGAAGTGCGAGAGAGATAGTAATGCGTATCCCTATCAACAATAATTGCTTCACGTAATGACGTTTAAAATCACGAATACAATTAAATGAAAAGCATTGAAAATGAAAATGAAAATAAAGACTTTGCTTCTTTCATTTCCTGTGAGAAGAAGAGAAAGAAAACGAGGAAAAGAAGAAAACGAAAATAAAGTAATATAGATATTAATTGAATAAATGAATAAAGTAAAAATATTAAATAATAACGTTATGTCATAGCGAAAAATTGTTTAATAATTTTCTGGGAGTAATGACAAGCAATATTTTTTTTTGATATTCAGCCAAAACAGATTTAATTTTAATTATCATGTTAATTATATAAAGAAACTTTCTTAAACGTATTTTTTTTTTAATAGAAATCAAAAACAATAAATTTTTAATAATGTTAACGTGAATCATTCAAGAAATAATGATATATCAAATTTCTTATTTCGAAATTTTTGTTAAAGAAAAAGAAAAATTACTAAATGGTTTTTGAATGAAATATTTATTTTTGTTTTTAAATGTTTGCATTGTAATATAAATATGGACCAAAGAAAATTGAATTAATTAATCTCCAATGGCCTAATTAAAAATAATAAAATTAATAATTTTAATTACGTGTTATGAGTGACAAACAAGACAAGCAAATTGAAATACGTATATCGCAAACATTTTAAATGAAACAAAGTTTCTCTAGCGTATTTTCCAAAGCACAAGCGAAAACCATAATGGATTGGAAAGCAAGCAAAGTAGTCCAAACAATTTTATTCGGAGAAAACTCATGCATGTATACACGACATTCCGAAGTATACCAGCAATGTCGAACATAGCCAGTTTTTGTAAACGACGACAACTGGAAAACTGCAAACTACATTAACTGTAGCGGTATTTCTAATGGTCCAGTGCCTATTATTCTCTCCCCCCCTCCCCCCAGTTCACGCCCTGTCTAACATCACAGGAAACGTTGAAACTCCGCAAACATTCTTTTTCACATATACCTTCATGATGAGCCTTTCTTTCCCACACTCATTTAGCTTAATTACAGCTATCCTATAAACCTTTTTTGGCAAGTTTCACAAATCGATTTATTATCCATCGACTTTTGAATTCTATGTTACAAATGCAGCTTTAAATTTTTATGATTTTATTATTTATTTTTTGGACATTTAATTTTATTTGGCATTTGATTTGACATTATTTCATTGACTTTAAAATGCTACATACAGTTTCATTTTAAATAAATTTAATTAGAAGAAAATAAATATTAACGAAATTAAACAAGTCTTGTATTAAATTGAAATATTTATTATCATTATTTTTAATATTATTGTTTCAAGTTATGATATTTTTATTTTTTATATTATATTTTATATATTTCGTGCAGTAAAAATATTATATATTTTGTAGACATATATGAATATATTGTAATTGTATAAAACCATTTTATACTGAGTAATGTGCTACTAAAATAATAAAAATGAAAAAATATTAAAACAAGTAATTTATTCAAACTTTTGTGATCAAAACTTTAGAAATATATATTTTTAATTTATTAAAAATGTAGCATAATTTATTAAATAATACAATATAAAACTTTCTTTTTGTCTTGATTGAAAAATAATAATGAACAAATGATATTCTATATACAAGTAATGTAATGTGATATCAATAAATATGAATACCTTAAAAAGAAATTAATTTCTAAAAATAATTTATCTGATAGATCTAAGAAGTCTGCATTATAATATGTTAATTTCTAAAAAAATTTCTCAACAAACCTTTTCACTTAGTAATACTTATTTTGAATTTAAACTACAATGCAGAATTCTTTGGTTTAATAGTAAAAAGTATCAAATATCAATTTGGTATTAATCTTAGAATCTTAATTCTATTTACGCTACTATTTGAACATTTTAGATCTATTTGGAAAATAAATCATTTCTTCCAAAATGGTCTTCTTACTCTCTCTATTTACTGGTTGTCAATAATTTTATAGTTTATTTCGATGAAGAAAAGTAAGTAATATTAACAGAAAATGTTAGCAAACAATGTCCTCCTCTCTTTCTCTTGTTAACTTTCTTAGAACAATTTTCACAATAATAGTTTTCATCCATATAATCTTCTCATGAGTTTAATCGCATCCGTTCAAAAAAAAAAAAAAAAAAAATAAATTTTGGAAACGATAGAATGCAAAAAATTATTCTAAAAACTCTCCCCATTAAATTTTTTATAACATTTTCCAATATTATCAATACTATTATGTTTACTGAAAATCTTTTGTTTATAAAGAATTTTGTTTTCGGTCTTCCAAAAGTAGACAAATCTTTTTCTTTCTAGTTAAGCACGCTTAATCTATTAAGTTCTTTATGTAGAATAACTGAAGATGTATTATATATTTTGTTGTGATGATCCGTGTACGGATATGATGAATAAATAAATAAATAATGTTGTATTGCTTACATGTTAAGAGTTAAATACTGTTTTAAAATTCACATTTTCAGTATGGTTTTCGTAAATATTATAGGACTATGCATCAATGTCTTACCGAAATAATCGTCACAGCATTTAGCTTGAGAAAACGTAAAGATATATCTTACTTTACATTTATTATGCTTTTCATCGCGTTTAGTACAATGGTATAATTCATAAATATTGGTGTAAAATAAAAACGCTCTTGTCTGCTTGTGGTTTGCATGCATGATTTAATGGTGGATGAGTGCTTCTACCTGATTTTTATTGCCCTTAAGAAAAGGAGGACTTTGTCATTTTCTATATTGGTGAGTTCTCGAGAAATATAAGCCAGTGTGCATTACAGCAAAATCAGTTTACATATTAAAATTTTACATTTTATATATTTTCTCTGTATTATTCGTGAGTGTATTTTGTATTTAATAAAATTTAATATAAAGCAAAATAATTTCTTTTAATTTAATCAACATGTTATGGGTCAAGGATTAATGTACATTCTATATATTATAAAAAAAACACTTAAAAAATAAAAACTAAAGATAGTGAAACTTAAAATGAAATATTTTTACAGCTCCTGTGAAAATTTTTTGTCAGTGGGAATTTGGATTATAAAAAAAAAGTCAGAAAACTCCAGATACAGAACCTCCTTTCAGAAGCTCAATGGTGAAAATTACACCATTTGGATTTAAAAAAGGAAGTTGATGCTGATCGATGAATACCTATGGGATATGATCAATGCAGACAAACCAACAATAAACTATTCATTTGCTATAATTTTCCTTCTTATTTTATAAGCACTATCTTAATGTTTTTATTCAGTTGGGACTTCACCTTAAAAGCAGGCAATATATTCATCCTGTTTTTTCAACTACATCAGGTATTCAATAGAGTTAAAAATTCTCTACTCTTTTATTTGATATTTTTGTTAGCGACATTTCTATAAAATCTATATAAATATATATATATATATATATTTATATAAAATCTGCATTCCACTACAAAATCCTTATGGTCTGTTTTTTTCTCAACCTCCCCCACTAATAATTTTAGTTCTTAACCTAGAAATAATTTTCTCTTCCTCGTTCCCTTAGTCAAATGAAGGCTTAGTATTAACTAGGAAAAATATAGTTTCCAATCAGTCCAATCATCCTCATGCGATTTGGTAGGTACTCATAGCTTTACTTGAGAGTAAACGGTTAAATATCCTCAGTGTTACATGATCTTTAACCTACATACATCAATAAGAACGCATGATTTGAAACAAAATAATTGTTGTTCATCATTCTTTACGCCATTTTTCAATCTACAAGGATATGTCGTACAATATGAAATTAAAGGTCTTTAAAGATTTTATTTATGGTATAGTTACCTTTGAAATTATAAATTACCATGTGGCTCCGCAGATCCCAAAATTCTCAAAAAGCTTCAATTGGTTTATTTCGAAATTCTTTGCGACTTTTTTAATTTAAATGTCGGGAATTTTTAAATTCTTAAAGAAGTAAAACTTCTTATTTTATCAATGTAACAATGTTTTTCATTAAATATTTACATGAATTTTTATTAGATTATTGCGATATTCGCATTTTCAATATTATGATAGATAATTATTATATTATTATGATAATTTAATATTATGATAGATTTAGTACACTATACAACATTCTGGGGAATCTTTTTTACAATTAATTTAAAATTACAGAGAATTTATTTGTACAATAATTTTTCAGTTATTTCTCTGATATTTATACTTTGATATTTTTTTTATATTCATTTAATAATCTGAAAATTCGAAGCTTAAAGAAAATGAATATTGATATTTCATTATTTTATCTGTATAAAACTTGATTTTTTATGCAAAAAACTATGATTATATTAAATGGATTCAATTTTTCTTACATAAATATTTAATTATTGGGTTTTATTTTATGTTACAATAGATCGCTTTCCAAGAATTGTATTTGTCATAATCTTTTTTTTTCTTTATATTTTTTTAATTTATAATCAACTAAATATATTCTCTAAATATGAAAAAATTTAGTCAATAAATTTTTTCGGTGTATTCTGTGATTAATCTATTTTTACATGATCAAAAAGTAGAAATTTACAATCACATTACTAAAATGTAAATAATTTACCATCATTGTGAAATTTAACTCACAGTCATTTTATATTGAATTGTGAATTTTTAAATAGTTACGTCTTCCAATTAACAACTGATATAATATATTAGTCATAATATATTAATATCTTGCATGTTACAACTACTTATTATAACTTAAAAAATAAAATAATTATACAAATTGGTGATTAAGTTATGAATATTTAATGAATATAGTAAACAGAAAATGATATAAATTTGTACAATGAAATTGAAGTAAATAGTGAAAAAAATCATTTATAAGGATTTTACATTTAAGTCTTTTGATATTTTATTTTAATGTTGAATTAGAGATTTTTCAGGAAAACATCTTCCATTTTTATAAATAAATTTCTTGAAAAATAAAATTTGGTGTTTGGTGAATTAAGAAATTAATTAATAATTGTAAATTACATTTATTACTTAATCAGTATTGATATTTTAATAGCAATAGAACTGACACTTAGCCATTTAATGTTTAATTAAAAATATTATTGAATATAATAGACTGAAAGAATTTATATATTGCTTTTGTAAATGATAAATTAATATAATTAAGAAAAATCATTAGTGTAAAGAAATTTGGAAATAAAAATGAATATACGTTATTTGCTTGATCGAAATAAGGTTGAATAAAAATTAAGATGTAATTAATGGAGAAAATTAAGAAATTACTATTCTTTTACTAATTGTCTGATTTATAAATGTTAAAGACTTAAAAAAATGATTATGAAATGTAGTGCATTTGTGACCATGCTCTTTCAAAACTTTCGTAATAAATTTTGTCTTTCCAAAATTTGTTTCCAGAGTAATGGACGAATTATGAAGGATAATAAAGAAAACACAAAAATATACCTTTATAATTAAACGATGTTAATGAAATTGATATTTTGATTTTAATTTCATCCATCGAACGAATAAGATGATATACATAAATACAGATCGATAAGTTTATTTTATATAATTTATAAATGGTTATACAGATATAGTCCAAGAAACGAAGTTCTTTTTAGGTCATGAAAAATTAGCTGGTAGTGACGCCTATCAAAATTCGTGAAAAATCAGTAGATTCATGATATTCAGGGGTTTTTTTATTACTTTTTTTGTAATAAAATGAAATGTTTTAATTGTAACACTATAGTGTCTATGAACTTATTGTAGCTAATAAAACTGTAAATAAAATGAATATTTATTTAAACCAATCAGAGAATTATAAGCGTGGAAATTTAATATTTAGCGTAAAATTTTTAAATTGATTAAAAAATTCATAACTTATTTATTTTTTAATATTAAAAAATATAATTTTGGGAAATTAAAGTAATTCATATGCACTTTACTTTTACAAAATTTTAGTTTGATCGGAATATTAGTTTTTGAGTAATAACAATGCTATTTAAATTATGCGAAAATTTTCAAATTAATTTCCATCTAAACTTACCGGGCAATTTTAATTTTTTCAATAGTTTGAAAAAATATAAGTCTTCTACATCAAATCTCGTATCTTACATTTCCTGTAAATATTTATAATTGTTTACAATATGAATATAAAGTTGGTCAAAATTGGCCGAGCATGCAAAATTTTACTAGGGGTGGGGATAAGACAATTCGAGAGGTACGAGTTATATATACAGTAATATAAGTGCGATACGCGCGACTTGAAAATTATCAATATAATTATCTTCTGAACTACTCCAGCTATTGAAGTGATTTTTTTTTTATTTTTTGGTTAATGAATACCGGGATGCCAATTCTTGCATCTATTATTAAGTAGCATTAATAAGTTAAATAATATTACATATTGCTTAATGAATATATTTTTAAAAAATATATTTGTTTTTAATATTTATTTTTGAAAATGTTTTTAGTTATTGTTTTTAATATTTTGTGTTACAAATATTATAAATTATAAAAAACATTTTTTTACATTTTATATTAATAATTTTTTTTTTTAGTGCAAATGAATAATATATAAAATAAATTAATTTTTATACTTTTTTATGCAATTTTATTAAAAAAAAAATTTTTAAACATTTTTATTTACATAATATGTTTATTGTTTTCTTTTTTAACATATAATTATTAATAATAAAGGTAAATTATTATTAAAATAAGTAAAATAGAAAACTTATTACATAATCTATAATTCTCTATGAGTGATTAAAACCTTTTTTTTTGAATATACAAATTATTTTGACATAATATAAAATAATAATTATTTAAGATAAACGCCTTTTATTATAGACTTTGAACAGTCTATATTATTAGATACATCATACATGTAGATGAAACTATTAGTTGTACTTTAAATATAGTTTCTATCATAAATAATATAAATTAGTAACGAAAAATAGTTTTAATGAATTATTTTGGAATAGCTTTTCAAATTTCATAACATGCATTAAGAGTATTTTATCAAATTCAAGTATGGTTAGGTAATAGAAATTTGATACCAATTGATTGGGGATGAAAGAAAGAAAATAATCATTTATTACCAATAGGAACAAACGATCTTCCAATTCTAAAACAATTGTTTGATAGTATTTCATCTCATTGCAATAAAAAAGGCTGCACTAACCATACTTGAATTTGATAAAATACTCTTAATGCATGTTATGTTAGATTTGAAAAGCTATTCAAAAATAATTCATTAAAACTATTTTTCGTTACTAATTTATATTATTTATGACAGAAACTACAAATACAAAAAATAGTTTCATCTACACGTATGATGTATCTAATAATGTAGACTCTTCAAAGTCTTTAAAGAAAAGGCACTTATTTTAAATAATTATTATTATTTATTATGTAAGAATAACTTGTATAGCTACACGTGCGTCCAGGATATGGGAACGCCTACAGTGTATGATTTTGGGACCATTAAAATGCGCAAATTTTTGTTGTGCACTTGTTCATGTATAGCAAAATCTGGAAGGGGCGCATTTGTAGCTTGGCCGTGTTGTGGAAAAGGGGAGGGGTGTGTGTGCATGTGTGTAGGAATGCGTAGGTGGAACGGGAAAGACGGTCTTGTCGACGTCTCCGTTTTCTTTCTCTCTCTCTCTCTCTCTTTTCAGTATGCCTCGATCGAGTATTATGATTTCTGTCTCTCTCACTCTCGCGGCATGACTCGTTATCTCTCTGTTTTTCTCACCTAAGGCGAGGTTTTCCTGGAGACGAAGGTGTCCCGTCAGATTTTGCATAATTATTGTATAAGTTCGCGAGTTTATATGGGCTTTTTATTCCGTCGGTAAGCTGAAAGTTTTTTATCCCATTTATTTATTTATGAATAGTGTGTGTGTACGTGTATATGGGTGCCGGGAAATCGCGCGCGATCGAAAGCGCGAGTAGATCAGTCGGTTGGAGCAATAAGCTCAACCATCCTTTGATTCTTAGAAAAGACAGACGAAAATCGGATTGTGAAGGGCGCAGCCAAAAGGACTAATTACGTGCGAGATGAATTTTGTGATCAGATACTCTGACGACGTCAAACTGTGTATTTGTGTTGTGTTTCGTGAATAAAAGTTTGCTGCTTGCCAATATAAAAGTGTTTGAATTCTCCCTTTTCAATATCTAACAAACAACACCAAACCTAAAGTGTAAGAGGAAAATAGGTTTCCTAATCAGGAGAGAGAGAGAGAAAGAGAGAACAAGGGATAAAGGCAGAAATGGACAGAAAAGAAATAGAATGTGAATACAGTGTCATAGCATAAATATTAGATTTTACATTTCTATGGTAAAATATTATGTTTTTAAACGGTATTGAGAATAAGAATGTTGTATTTATTCTAAATTATTCTAGTTTTTTGATTAAGCAATTTTTTGGAATTTTATTTATATCTAATGTTTTCTCCGTACGACTATTATTACATTAATATTTATAATATTTTATTACATTAATATTACATTAATATTTATATATATATTATATAATATATATATATATATATTGTTACATTGTTTCCATTTGCCAATAATTACTTTATTATATAATTTAATTTTTTCGTTTTAGAATTTTTATACAAGCAATAGTATAAATGTATAGAAAATTTTATTCAATTCAATATTATTATTTTTGGTCATAATAAAATTTAATAAAACAAAACAAAAGGTAAGCAAAAAATATAAAGTATATTTACTTATATATAATTTATTTCATATTAATGAATAAAAAAATTAAATTATGCAATAAGACAGTCTTTAATTATAACTATTCATAACTTCATAAGTAATAATAATAAAAAAATAAATACATATTTACTTAAATAAAAATGAACTAATAATGACAAAAATAATGTCAATAATAAATTAGACATTCAAAATAAATAATGTAATATTAGTATTAATCATTTTTAGTTATTAATGTAAATAATATATTTTAAATTAAATTTTTAAATCTTTCATGAATATAAATTCTTACAAAATTTATGGTCGATATTGTCTTTTGAAGAAAAAAAAAAGCGCCTATCTTAATTTTGTAGGAATCATAAAATAATAGAGTGAATTTTTTTTTAAATTCAACTAAAGTATTTTTTTTTTAAACATTATTTAGTAAAAACAAATTGCATTATATAACTTGTTGGAAATTATTTATAAAAAAATATAATTGAATTAATAAATTATGCATAATACTTATTTTCATTCATTATATTATTAAATTATTCTTATAATATAGTAAAAACACATTTTATAATATATTTTTATTTTTTATAACAAGAAATAAAATATACCGATAAATATTTATATATATATTTGAGAGATCAAATTTATGAGTGTAGTATCAATTTATAAGAATTTTACAAAATAAACTAGAATAGCTGAATAATAATTGTGAACTAAAAATTGAAAATTTTACTAATTGTATATATTATTTGACGACGATTTTTATTTTACAAGTTATCTTATTATTGGCTGTATAGAAGATTTGTAGGGGCAAAATAAAATGAAACGGTGGGATCGACGTTTGAGAAAAATTGTGCGTTTATTAGACGTAGAGACTAGGTATTACGTGACGAACAACGATTCTTGAGGACCTTAACTGCACATGAACATCTTCAATTATTCAACAAACACACGTGCGTAAATACGCATGTGTCAATGCATCTACATTGAGTATGTGTATGTGCGCACGCGCGCGCGCGTACACATGTGCATACGTTACCGTCAATTTACGTCATTATAGATAATTTTTCTTTTTGTTTCGTTTTTTTTATTTGCATCTGCGCTCTGACAATAGTAATGTATTGTTATTATTATTATTATTATTATTATTGTTATTATTATTACTATTAATTAACATGTTATGAAGCATAACATTAACTGTTTTATACTATTTTTTTATGTGAACACACTGGTACAAATACATACACCGGATATTGCAAACAATCGTTCTGTCACGTTTTGATACGAGATCTCTACAATGTTAGGGTTCATACAAAGTTATGTTGGATTGTTCATAACTAAAAAAAAACTATCAAGTTAAAAAAATTTTTAATTGGTGTAAGCAGCAAAAAATACTTATCAAGAATTACTGCAATTATGCTTTGACAAATTTTAAAAAGTTGTACTACGTAGCAAATATATAACATATTATAATATATTATAAAATTTACTAATCATCAGTTAATACATTGGGTTCTGTCAGTTGCAAGGAACAGTAATTTTTGTTTAATTACCTTTGCCTGCCTATATAATATTCTGTAATTTTTTCTAAATTATTTGTCTTGTTCTTCCTTTAATGTATTATATTTTTCTTCTGTTTTTATTTATTAGAATTTTATTTTTCCAATAATAATATGACATTTGTTTTTTCACAATTCATATTCATACATTTTCGCAACTTAATCTAATCATCGTCAATCCATTAGCAATTATTCTTTCTTGTATTCATACGTACAATAAATTGATTTTTTTTTTAAATTTCTTAAAACAGATTATAGAATCTCAGATAAGAAGATGCACAGTACACTCTTTATTTAAACAAACGAAAACTTTTCTGATTTTAGTCATTTTTTCATTAATTAGTAAATTTTTTTTATATTTCTGATTAAATAAATTTTTAATAAAAATTTTGAATTAAACAAAGACAAAATTTTTCTCCCTACAATTTTTTTTCATAAATTATTTATGAATTAAAAAAAAAAAAATTTACTAATCACGACGCATACGTTTATTAATTGAAATTGATAATAAATTATCCGTAAACCATTGTAAATTTAAGATCAATTGCTTCAAATTTTATAAATTATAAAAATTTTTTATGAAATGAATCAATATATTAAATTTTTACGACTAGAATACAAATAATTTATGTAGTATTTCAGATTTAATAGAGTCGATTTCATTTCGATTACAATATTTCAAATAATTATAATTCATAAACATTCTTTACTTCATTTATTAATTTTTATTTATCATAATCATGTTAATATATGTGAAATAATAAATAAAATATTGGACAACATGAATTTAATGGTTAAAAAATTTCTTTGACAAATTCACTTTATGTTTAACAAAAATACGACTAAAATAAATATAGAACGAGCATTTACAATATTAACAAAATTCTTTCATACATGAATGGGAGTATACACATAGGCACATATCAACATGTGCTTTTGTATACAGGAGGGATTACATATATTCTTGTGTGCGTTTGAATATGAGAGCAAGTGGATGTGTGTTCGTACGTGTAAGAACATGCAGATACACTCATCTGTAGTACACTTTTAATGTGTGAGAATGCATACTGGTCGTCGCCTATATTAAAGCATCGATTTAACCTACTTATAAATTACACATCACCACGCGAGTCGTCGAAACAAAAGGAGAAATATATTTATATGCATTTGTCACGTCATTTAAAACTTTCGTACTTTTTCCATTTCACTTTTATGTTTTCACACACTTGCACAAATATTTTCGCAATTCATATTTTTTATTTAATTTTTTTTTATCTCGTATTGTTATTTATACTTTTATTTTTATTTTTATATCACTCTATAACAGACGCGTTTTAGTAGTAATAAATAGTACATGGTCCGTATGACCGATGTTCCCCATTGCACTTTTTAAACTGCACGGACATTTCTGCGTTTATGTGTATTTTTGCGGAGATATCGTTTACATAAAAAATATCACAAAAATGTGTATTTATGAAACAATCTCGAATACGCAAATAGAAAATAAAATAATCATTTAAATTCTTAACGAATTAAATAACATTCATGAAAAACTGAGAGAATAAATTTTTTTTAAATTTTTTAAGTGTTAACGATAATATTGAAATATTAAGATTCGCATAAAATTCTCAATGCATTTCCTTATATTTCTTTATAATTATATTTATCATGACTTTATGTACGCACTGAGGTATTTAGCTTTTAATTAGTTTAACTTATATTTTTTTGTTTTTTTTTTTGTTTTGTTTTTTTTTATTATAATTAGGATTTAATGTATCATAAGGATGTGTATAATATCTATTTTCAATTTGTGAAGTATCGCATTAAACGTGACACAGCATAGCTATTAATACATATCAACAAAGCAATATTCAAATATTATAATCAAAACTGTTGAATTGTATAATACAAAAAAAAAAAAAATTTCGACGCGTATATCTTATTTTATTTTTCTTAACGGTCTTAAAACAAATCAAATTAACTCTTATTTTACTTCACTATCTTCTACACCCACTTATTCTTGTAAATAATTATTTTTTTCTGTTTCTCTTGTAAATTTGTGCTTGCATTTGTGTGGATGTAAATTTGAGTTTTAAGATTTTGAATGTGTGTGTTATGTGTATTTGTACGTAAAATCTGGTTGCGATCATACGCATGTAGGTCTTGTGCATGATTACATTGAAATTTATGTTTGCATGTGTCATTGTAAGGGCTAGTGTCCCTAAGTTACTTTTGTATGCATACATTTTTGTCCATTGTGCAAAAGAAGTTTTAGGCCATCCTACGGTTGATTATGCACCGTAAAAGAGAAAAGAAAATAAATCAAGTGTCAAAATTTATGTTTAATAATTCAAATAGCAGTATCTGTTTCTAGTATATATTTTCGATTTATGCATTTATTAAAAATTCATTAAATCCGAATGTAATTTCTGTTAATTGTTAATTTGTTTAATTGTAATTTCTTTTAATGATACCTTTTTCTAAATACACAATTATAAATAATATTTTTTTAGTTTTTTATCTTACTCAGTGTGAGTACGCTGTTTCATTGTTTTGTTTTTATAACAAAACAATATTTTATTGCGTCTTTGTGCATTTTTTAACATTTCTGAATATATTTACGCAACGCCATAAGTTATTAATAATTCTTGACTTTATATAAATGATGTATATTTTTGTCTACTTTTATAATCTTATATATAATTAATTAATGATTTAGAATTTTATAATATATATTTAACATACATTATGTATTCAAAGTAATAAACTTAGTATTTCAACTTACGCGTTTTAATACTTAGAAGTGTGTATTATTAATGAATGAACATAAGTTTCATATTAAAAAATGTTGATTGAAATTTTATACACAAATTTTATTCAGTTTAAATAGATATTTTACGTGCTACCCGTTTCACATGTACGATTTGTGTTAAAAATGACACAAGAACGTTTAGAGTATTTTTTAATTATTTATTGTAATTAGCGACTAGACTTCATTTTGACTAGTGTATTTGGTAGGTGACTGATTTTATAATTTGGTGTATTGTGTGGCAGTTTTCGGCATTTAACATTTTTATATTTCTTTAGAAAAGAATCGAGGCGTCAGTTGTTCAAATTCAGTTCTGTGATTGAAACTTTTCAATCGACAATGTAATCCTAATAAAATATTAATTTAAACATACAATGAACCTGAATTACGTATTTTCAATTTATATATATACTAAATGAAGTTTTGTCATATCATTTATGAAGTTTATTGCATAATTTAAACATATCGTAAAAGCCAATATTTGTTGAATTACATTCATAATGACTTTTATATTGCTAATAAGTACAGTATTATAACAAATTAGCAAGAGCAAATATACTTGAATAAGTGATTATCCATTAAGAATTAAAACTTTTATGTAGATTGATGGTGAGATTTTGTAGAGAGCATTTGTAGATTATCGTCGTAGATATAGCAGTTGTACAAGATTAACGAAAGTAAATTCAAGAACTGCAATTTTATTGCACAGCTTTGTAAAATATAATGGAAAATGTGAGTGATTCAACATGAGGTAGAGAGATAAGGGAGTAAGGCATCGAATATGTAAGTTTAACAATACACTAAGCAAAAATGTATTTCGCATCTAAGATAAAAAGCAAGGCAGTAACTTAGGTATAACAGCCTCATTTTTTGGTTTTTAACTTATATGTCATTGTCTTTTGAACTCTACACGTCAATAGTATATTTTAACATTTTTACTTGTATATGAAGCTCTTTACACAATATAAATTCGGAATATAAGGGATGAAGCAAAAATAAGATACAAATTTTTTAAGGAATTTTCGTTGCGTGTTCAATATTTAATTTTTCAAAGCTTTTATCTCACATCTACTTTGAATCATTTCTTTTAATTCAATATGTCAACGTTTAAATTTATTCTAAACTTTAATTTACTAATAATTTACTTTAATAAATTAATAAGTTTCCATGAAATATAGAAATAAAAATTTTTTCGAAGTTCCTCATGTGATCAAATATATTTTTGTATCTTAATTTAAATTTGAAATTATTACTTTTACTACTTCTCAACTCTTATAAATAATTTTTATGTGTGCCCGTTAATTGTATGAATGTAGAATTCTAATCCGATAATTTCAATCTTAGTACAACTTTTTCTTTATATATCTACTTAAACGAGTTTTTCTTTCAACATAATTTATATCGTTTGCAAAGTATAAAACAAATTTCTCGTAATTATTATGAAGAATAATAATTTTACAGTAATATGTCTTACATATGTAGTCACAAATTTAGTGAAAAAACAAAATTTTTCTCACTATTATGCAATGGATTATATTGTACATCCTTATTAAAATAAATTAATATAGAGAGAATAAACGATAAACTCATCCTTCTGTTTTCATTTTTTCTCTTCCTCCACCTTCACCTCTCTAAACTCATACAACTTGGATCTTCTCATCCATCTTACTTTTTAGTTACATAATATTTTCGTAAATTGTCATTTAGTAAATTCACATAATATCGTTGCTGTTTTTTCTATTTTAATTTTTTTTTTTATTATTTCTTTGGCATTTCTTAACAAGTTTACGCCCGTTTATTTAATGGATAACAGAACACATTGTTAAGGGAGTTTTCCAATTGAAACAAAATTTAAAAGATTTTTGGTTCACATTTTTTTCTGATTCATTATATGCCATTAAGTAAAATACTTTTTACCTTGCTTTTATTCGTTTTATTTTGTACTTTCATTGTTTTCTATTGATACTCAAGCATCAATAAAAGAGTACATAAGAGAACTACTGATATTTAGTTTTTAAATAATTTTTAGAAACGAGAAAGACAAAAAAATTAATATAAAAAAATATTTGTATTTGTATTGAAATACCATGTAAATTAATAATTTTATAGAATTAATTATTATGAGATTTTTGCATTACTTTTTTAGTATTTACCTTTCACGATATAACGTTATTAAAAGTATGGAATATCTAAATAGCAATTATGTATCTATATTAATAAAAACGAATTTATTTAAATAAACAAGTAGTCACATAAATAAAAAAAAGGATAAGGATATATTGATTGATTCGATTTTACAAAATTTGAATTTAAATATATATTTAAATTATATTTGATTTTATTAGAATTCGCATTTCTGTCTGTGTTTAAAGGAAAAGGGCAAATAAGCTAAGTGTTTTCAATTGGAAACCTCTTGTCAGAGTAAGTTGAAACTTTCATACAGATTTGTTTCATTTTCGTCTGTTGTATTTTCGAGAAGTACACGCACGTGTATGTTTGTGTAATTACATGTAATCTCTTCTGGCCCCAGTGTCTGTCTTCGCTCTGGAAGACCCATTTCTTTTATTTTTCATTTATGCATGTACACACATATACAAACAAAATTCGCATTTGTTGATTCTTTCGGTTGCGTTTTATTTAAATGTGCGTTAGTTTTACAATTTTATAACGTCTTAGATCGTTTGTCGAGTTGTCTTTTATAAGTATAGGAAACGTGTGTTGCTATGCATTCACTCGCAATGACACATAATCAGTCACATACATACACATTTATACGCGAAGAAAAGAAAAGTTGTGTTTATTTAATCGTTAATATGCGCTTGTTCCTTTTCTTCACTCGTGTTGTATGGGAACATATGATTTTTCTGTACGATTAATTAATTATTTAAACCATAATACGTTCTTCAGGGCAGAAAAGCGTAGCAGTTGGTTGGAAATAATGGACCATTTGAGGTTGGAGGCGATCCTGGCTCGATTACGTGATGGACTTCTTGGGTTTACGAGTCTGCGCCGTCGAAGTGCCGCTGATGCATGTACCATCAACGGAGTCGATGCAGGGACTCGGGGGTCCGCTGTTGATCCGGGCCACCCGCTGGTAGAGTTCACTGTTGACGAACCGAGGGTACGAGTCACGGTGCATGAGGGTGTAGATCTGCAGCTGGGCCTCGTCGAAGGTGTGCGGGGTCGGTCGGGTCATGTTGCGGTTTACTATCTCGCGAACCCGCGAATCCAAACTCACCTACGGCACAAACCACGTTTTTTATTCCCTGGCAATCATTTCTTTTATAATTACAGCAAACCAAAACATTGCCAATACCAAAATAGTACAAGTATTTCATTGGAAGCAAAAATAAATTATTTATTTGAAAAATATTTATTGTTTCAGAGCTTTAGTGGTCCGAATAGAACTTGGTCTTTTATTCGAAATGCCAATTCAACATTTATGTAGCTACGTATACGATAAAATTAATAATATAAATATAAAATACTAAAAATATCTTATAGATTTCAAAACCTATACAAAATTTATATAATTATTTAAGTAGTTTTCTATTTACATAAATACTTTTTGCTTATAATTGTAAATAAACAATTGTAAATAATTGTACGTCATTATGAATTTATTTAAATACAGAAATTATATTTTAATTGGAAAATAATTAAGATTCTAAAATTAATCAAAGTACATATTAAAATTTAAATTGAATTACAATGTAAAATTCATCAAATTTTTATATAAATGCAAATTGCAATGAAATTTTTACTGAAGTCGTTTTATTTCACTTACATATTAAAAAACAGGATGTGTATATTTATCCTATTAATCGATAAGTTCTAAAAATCATCGACCTAAATATGCATTCTTTGTAAAAATCAGGTAGTAAAGTGTTAATTTCTTATGACAATGTTAAAAAAATGCGATAAAAATTTTTTTTAATAAATAAATTCTTACCGCATAAAAAATTGATTCCGATCGTAATTTACACGAATTCATGAGTTATTTTATTTTTATGTTAGATATGTTTTAATACTAAAAATCAAATATAATGCTTTATATATACTAAAAGTAATTATAGTAGTATATAATTATAATTATAGACTTTATGTATATAAAAACTATAGTACTTTCTAATATAAAAAAGCAATAATTCTTAATACTATTGGTGAGAAGAGTGGATAATTTTTTTGAAGATTTCATGTAAAGCAAATATTTTAACATTATATTGTATTGCCTTGAATGATCTATTATTGAGTTGCAATCAAAGGTGTATTGTGTTTGTTAGCAAGTATTTAAGTTTGAGTAGTGATTTTATCACTATTATTATTATTATTAGTTATTATTATTATTATTACTGTTATTATTAGTGGTATTCACTCCTCCAAGCTAGCCCAAAGTTCGTTCATGGACAATAATTACTATTAAAATAATTAATATCTATTTGAGTGTTTTGCATTTAGTATACGATCTATCGTATGGATGCTTTTAGCTTATGACTGTTGTAACGAAGCAGCCACCCTCATTCGTGGACCTTTATCGAGTGCGTCATGCATGAAAGCTCGCTATCCCGAGCACTAGATAACGTGTGCGGAGAGAGCAAGAGAGAGAGAGAGAGAGAGAGAGAGAGAGAGAGAGAGGGAGGGAGGGAGAGAGAGTAGGGGGGGATCCGCGGATAGAACCGAAGAGGTAACCGGGAGTGGTCGAATGTGTAAAACGACGAAAGACAGAGTTTATATTTAGAACGCTTCGATCTGTCGCACCCCCTTCGTCACAAGCTGAGAAACAGAAAAGAGGAAAAGGGGGGACGCGCGCCTGCAAGCTGTCAAGCTGATATACATACGGACTCATACGTGAAACATTGCATTAATCCAGGGGTAGGTCGACTTTCCTTCGTACCTAGACTCTTTCTTTACCTCTCTGGTTTTTTTCGTACTTGAAGGATGCATTCAAGAACTTTGTAAATGAATTTTACAAAAAGGAGAACCAAAATGACAAGTTTGTATTTCAGACTTTATTTAATATGAGAAAATAACTTTTAATAATTATTATCAATAAGCTTTGAATATTATAAGACATTCATTGTTCAAACACAACTCAAATTCTATTAAATATTTTCCAAAACGTTTTATTGATAACGATAAAATTTTTAATTAAATTTAAATTAATATTACAATTATGTTTAATTTAATTTATTCTTTTATTTTTATTAAAGTTTAATTTAATTTAAATACACTTTGTGGGTGAAATTTCATTGAAATATTGAATTTACATAAACGTATTAAGATCAACTATTTATATGAATGTATATAGTTAATTATATTTATAAGGAAATAAATGAAGCTTTAACTTTTTTATAATTTATTAAAATTATCCAGATTCCAATATTATTTATTAAAATACAATGAGAATTTGTTACTTGTTTCCATACATGAATTCACATGCTTCATAATTAGCTTTAATTCATTTATATATCATTAATAAATTCAGAACAATGGATAACATCATTTATTTAATAAAATTAACATTTAAAACAAAAAATTTATTTATTATTGAAAATCAAAATAGAAGCTCTAATATATTTTTCGATAATATAATGCATTTTTCTAAATTGTATTTAATTTTTTATTTCAATTTAACATCTTGTAACTATAAGATATTTTTTTACTGAGAAATGAAAATCATTTAGATTAATTTAGCCCAATTTTACTTGAATTATATACAAAGACAATTATGTGATAATAGGTAAAATATGCGTAAATATTATTACATCATGTAAACGTGTTTACTCGCTAATTTTTAATTAACTTACGTAGAAAATACTTAAATATATTTTTAAACTTTATTTCAAAAAAATATTAGTAAAAAATTTTATACTTTTAAAATTTAATATACATTTTTATTATTATTATAAATATAAAATTATATATATTCTGTTACATTGGTTTCTTGAATTTGATGCAATTGATCAGTTTTTAACGTGAACTTTTAAAATTCGTTTATTAATAAAACATGCATTAGATATGGCTAATAAACTTAATTAGATGAGTAGGGAAAACATCTACAACAAGGTATAAAAGTCTGACATTTAAAAGAATTTTTTTATTTGAAAAACAATTGGTTTGAAATGTTCTTATTTGTTAATAATATAAAATAGTTTTAGCATTTTATATAAATTATAATACTTTAAGTTAATGCATGGATTGTATAGTTTATAAAAAATGTAAGAAACATAACAAATTTTATAAGTGAGAATACGAAGACAGATAATGGAGATATTTGCTTACTTCCTTAGGCGAAATAATGGATATGTAGTCCTCATAGATGAATCGCGCCTTCTCCTCAATTTTTTCGGGGTTGCTTTCGCGTTTCAGCTGCTCGCAGGCCAACCAGAATGCAATATTCTCGTCGCTGTACTCGCTTACAAGGAACTCCTTGAATAATTTCCTGCCGACGGGGTTGCGCATCAGCCGGTCGAAGGATGAACCCCAGGAGCGGATCTCCTCGATGCCGATATCCCCGATGTCCCCATCGAGTCCGTTCCCCGCTCCCGAACTCGTAAGCTCGCCAACGAGGCCAGCACCGCTTCCATGATCTCCGGCCCCGAGGCCGCCTCCAGCACCTGGACGCATGGAAGTCGTGCCACCCGAGCTGCCAGTGCCAACCGCCGCTAAACTGTACCCACCCAAGGAAAATCATTTATTTTCACCTTTTTTCATTAGCTAGCTTATGTCGGTAATTCATTTCTCGATGTCGCGACTAATTTCAAAATCTTTATTTGAGCATTTACACGATTATCTTGCGTCTCCCTTTCCCAATTATATTCTACGTACGAAATTAAAATTAAAATTTTTAGCAAAAAATTATTCCGCCTTTTTATTACTAATCATTCAATAAAAATCTCTTTTTGACGTTAAATTATTAATTTTAAAATAAATTCGATTTGTTTAAAAAAAGATAATTTTCAAAAGTGTAATAATAATTACGTTATTTTTTTTATATATTCTTTTAGAATTTGCAGAAATAAAATCTATTGAATTATTGATTCTGAACTAATTTTATATTATTATTCATATTTACAAATAGATTCGTTTAATTTCCTACACTTTTCAAAAGTCAACAACATACACAGAAATTTAAAAAGCCTTATGTTTTGAGATAAAAGATAGTGCATGCACTCAAAGTCTAAAAACAACGCAACTAACCATTTACGTTTAATATTTCTTCTTTTATAATTTATTGAAACGTAAATTTCTAAATTATTACGCTCAATTTAATGAGTCATAATAAATTAATAAAACTTAGCTTATACCAATTGCTTGTATTAACATAGTTTAAAATTATGTTTTTAATCGCAATATTATATGATATAATACATAATTCTAAGAATACTTTGTTTGAAATAATACATTCATTTTGGAATGTTTAACTTATCAATAGATATTTACATGAAAACTTTGTTATTCTATTTTTTACGTAAAATAAAATTTTATTAACTACATTAAAATTATTATATACCAAAGTTCAGTAAATAATTTGGAATAGAAAAATCTTTTGACTGTAAAATTGTCATCAAAATTAAATGTTATTAATGATCCTAATTTACAATACTTAATTTAATACAATAACTATTCTATACTTGTCTAAATATATTAAATATGCTAGTTACTATATAATTTGAATTCATAGTTTTAATTGTATTGTCTACATTGTTCTTCTTGAAAAATATTTAATAATATGAGACTAGAAATACTTAAGTATGATTAAACATGTATTTTACATTTAACAGTTTCATGCAGAACAATGAATTTTTAAATTATTTAAGCTTTAAATTTAAGATTAAACATTACGAATGAAAAAATATTAAAAATGCTCTGTAGTAATTTTTTTCACTTGCGTTTTTACACTTCAATAACATAATAATGCCTCTATAATTACATTTTTTTCTTACTACATTTTATAATAATTTATTTTAATAAATAAAAAAAAATCTATATTTTTAATAAAATAAAAATGCATAATAATTATTATTTTGTTATATATTTTTACAAATTAATGTAAAAGACATTTTTTGTTTATAAATGCTCTATTATACCGATTGATAAATATTAAACATTCTTTCAAAATAAAAATATTTTTACAAGTTCTTCTTTCATAGAAGAAATTATTAATATAAAGAAAAAAATCCTTTTTTAAAAAAGCTTTGAAAATATACAATAAATTAGATAAAAAAAAATTTTTTCCCTTGAAAATTATACATAGAATTAGTTTACAAATAAAAGTAATATCAATATAACTGCAGAAATTTTTTTTAAAATTATTCATGTAATGTACAGTTTATTGTGCATAACAATGTACTTTATATAATCTTATGTGTACACGTCTATTAAAGTTAGATTAATTTTTTCCGTAATATGCAGTAAAAAAAAAGGTTTTCATAATTTATTTAGTACGTTGGGATGCGATTATAACGCTATTACTAATATATTTGTAAATGATTACAATGCATAGTAAAGTGACAAAAAAATATATATTTAACATTCTTTTAATATAATTTCATAATATATATTAGCCATAATTGTTATTATTATTAATTATATAATTGTTTAAAATATGCAATCAAAATTAGATAATCTTCAAATAAAGTATACTGTAATTATTGAGATTTATTTTTATTTATTTTATTAAAAAAAAAATGAAATAAAATGCGAATTTATTAAAGAGCTTTGAAATTGGCACAGAGTCAAAATGTAATTTATAACTACAATAGAAAGTAAAACATAGCTATTATAATAAAGAAGAATGTTATTGGGTACATTGACATCGAATTATGATCCTTTATGAGGTCCAGTATGCAATTACGTCACGTTATGAGTCAGAATTTAAGCCTTGCATTTAAATTACAAGTTTCAGGATAATTTTAATTTAATAACAAAGAAGGCCATAAAAATTAAAAATTAAAAATTAAAATGTTGATCGGATTGTTGATTAGATTAAAATGTTTGTCCGATTGGCTTACTTTTTAATGCAATAATGACACTCGACACTCATCTGCGAGTTCGGTGGAGATGTGTAGTGACGCTGGCGACGGTGACGAAGAGCAGATTTCACCACAAAAGAACAGTTTTTACCACTCGCGGAAGGAGTGAGGAAGAAACGCGTTTAAATATTCCATAACTCTATAATTACTGAAATTACGAGCTGAGAGTTTAGTTTTGTTTTGTCGGGTTGAGCACGCGCCTGCTTACGCGATGTAGCCTTACAGGACGGCGGTCACAGTTCCACTATTTACTTAGCTATGTTGCCCGGCAAACGCTCTATACTATACTAATCAGAGTTTTCAGTTCGACTGTTGCATGACGCTTCTTGGTTCTATAAGAAAGGGAAAGAGCGAGATGCGTCGTGGAAGATTTGGAAGGGGTCAGGCGTTTAGATAAACGCTGAAAGAAAGGAGGAGAGAGGCAAAGAAAAGAAAAGAAAAGGAAGGCTTGAATGAGCAACGACTATGACATGTGGGTGTGAAGGGGGAGAGGGGCGAGGAGGGGAGGAGGAGGAGGAGGAGGTGGACGGGAGGGGAGGGGAGGGAATTGTATCCGTACATATGTACATATATACACACACACAAAGCGACACGTGGTATGTTCGTCTTCGAGTGGCTGCTGCCAGTCCGAGTCTCCGAAAATGCCAAGCATGGAAACACGTGTTAAGTTTTAAGTTACGAGAGTCGTTGCGCCTTGCCGGAAGTGGAGTTGTGAATTTTTACAGAAATTCCTTCATTATCAACTTGATAAGATACGTCAAGTTTTCATAAATTCTAATACGAAATATCTATACAAAAATGTTTTGCATTTGTATTTCACTTCATCTACTGTCAAAGCTGTATTTTTTTCAATTCGTGATTTCACGTCTAACAGGTTGTTGGCAAATATATATTTTATAGCATTGCATAAAAAGAACAAGTATTTTATTTCATTTAATGAAAATTTAATAATTATGAAATGAAATTATCTATTTTATTTTTTTGTCTTGCCGTAAATCCATAAAACTGTTAGCATATTACATGCATACATTTTTCCAATTTAATTGTATTTTTATTTACATTGATGTATTTTAAAAATGGTAAAAAATTTAATTTAAAATTAAAACAATATAAATTTTATAAATTTTAATAATGATGTAATTAAGATGTAATACGTGTGAGCATCATTCCAAATTCCATTAAATATAAGTGCTTAAGTTCTTTTTTATTAAGTTCAATATAAAATTTCACATTAATTACACATATTTTTTTTATTACACGAATGATCATTATATTGGACATATTCCTAAATTTTTAATTCGTTAAAGTAAAAAAAAAAAAAAATACAAATTACATTACGAAGATATTCATGTTTCTTTATTAAACAGTTGAAAGGAGCTTCTGTGAAAAGTTTATTGGATATTTATATTTAGGTATCATAATTCTCAGTGAATTATATCTACATTTTTCGCTACGTATGGAGCAAATTCAATAAAATTATTTTGATAAACTGTATATTTTGAAGTTACGGACTTGAATCATAGATTAATATTTATAAGCAAATATTCGAAAAATTAGCAATAAATAAGCCATAGATAATGAAAAATTAAGTAGGTGCTGTGAATAAGTAAGTATGTAAGTAAGTAAGTAAATAAATAAAAAAATAAATAAACAAATAAATAAATGAGAAAATACAAAAATAATCCAGCACAAAGGATGCGAGGATGCAAGAAGAAATTAGTTGTAACAAAATATCATTAAATCTTACTTGATAATCAGTTTTTTCCAAAGCTCCATTATAAATTAAGAGTGTTGTCAATGGGGGCTCATTAGTTAGAAGCGGCCTAGTATTTTTTCTCAAAGCACTGATGCCGATCCCGATACTTAAAATCCGCTTATCAATAAAGCCAAGACTGTCCCCGTTACAATGATTCCAAACAGCATTATAGCCACTTTAATATTCAACTTTAACTTACCGCGTGCATACTCGTTAAAAGAATTACGCGCCAATACCGCAGGTTCATTGTTTTATTGTTCTGCTGTGCAGTTGGAAAGAAAGACTCGAGGATGAGCAGAGAACGAAAATAAATGCACTACATCTTTTGGCTTTCGATTGCCCGAGTGTATAATAATAATATGGAGCAAAGTTGGTATGGTATGGTAGCTACTTATTAGTTGGTAGTAGACGGTTTGAATATTGCACGGGTCTACGCGGCTTTGCCCGCTTACACTATGTATTTTATACACAGTCGGCCCAGATTTTCGCGCACGCGCTCCCCACTCGCCCCGCAAGCTACAACGCGGTGCTCTGAGTACGTGTGCGCGCCTGACTTACATACAACACCAATGAACGGGTGCGCGTGCACACGCATACTTGTGTAAAAAAGGCAACAAAAACTGCTCACCATTTATTCCTGCTTGCGGCATGAAACATAGAAAGAGAGAACATAACATGAATATACGTATAAACATGTATTTATACACACACGCGCGCGCGCGCGCACCCACACGCGTATGCCCGACATTTATATTTGTGTGGGTGCGTGCGCGTGTCGTGTGCCTGTCGTGTGCATTTATTCACATAGGCTCGAACTCGCAAATTGGCACGTACCTATGTACAGGGTAATTGTGAACGCATGTGCACAACCCTGTGGGTACACCAATTACATGGACACACATAGGCCGACAGGTACGTGCAGAAACACATAAATGCATTTGTAAAATTTGTAGGTGCTTAGTTGATTTCTCCGTCAGGTACGACAGTGCATCGCATGTGCTTTTGTAAGATATTGTGCATGTATGCGAAGAACCGAGTCGGTGACATTGCATGCAGCAATAGCGAGGGAGAAAGAGAAAATGAGGGAAAGAGGGAAAGAGGGAAAGAGGAAAGGAATGTATAAGTATTCATAATGTATAAGAGAGAAGGCGCGTCAGACATTAAATGGGTCATAGCTGTCTCGCTAAACTGCCAAACGGCGCCAGACAATCGACACTAATATCGAAGAGCGTCATTTGAAAAACGATTGGGGAGTGAGATGGAGAGGAAGCAAAGCGCGAACTTTTTCTTTCCGCGCCTACTCCGTTTCCACACCCAACCCCCGGACTCGGACTCTAACTGACCCCTGACCTCGTATCTTTTGATCCGATTGATAGCGATTCGGTAGCGGTTACATTCGGGAAATGCACTAGCTCTGACACGTACTTTAATTAACTTTTAGACACGGTCTTACTTTGATTTTTAAAATTTCACTTGGTTGGGTAACGTTCGCCACCCAAGCGATAAACAAATTTTTTACTTTAAATATTCCTCTTTTTCCATTTTTATATGTGGCAGTTTTCATTTAAGTTTCAGACAACATTGTGCGCTTTAAATAACAAATTGAAATTTTTTTTTTTTTTTTTTTTTTTTTGAGATTTTACAATTTTTCGCTTCCTTATCAAACGCAGAATAAAATGTTTGACACACACCTACCCAACTGAAAGCTTTCATAATTTTTATGAAAAATTGCCTTTTTGTAAAACAATGGGTGTGCTTTCATTAATTATTTGACAGATAATCTAAAAAAATGTAAAATCTTTCCTCTAGACAAGAGAATTATACTTTATACAAATTTTATTTATATGATAAGTATACCTTCGAATGAATTACAATTAAAAAGAACTAATATTCGCTAAAATGTGAATGAGTGCAAATGTGAATTTCCTATCTTTGCTTTTAAAGCATTAAATTTACTTGCTTAATTGTAGTATGTATAACATGTACAATTATTTAAAAATAATTTTTAACTCTATTTTTTAATATTCATAATTTTCAACCATCTTTTCGAATTAAAAAATTAATATATTCATTACATGTGCAAAATGTATGCGTATGTTGATTTCATAATAAGTAAAAAATTTATACAAGATGTACAATTTATTAGTTATAGATTTGTTGAATATGTTAATTTGAAGGTAAAATTAAAACTTGGATCGAAAAAGTTGCCAATGAATTTTATAATTTAATTTTCTGTTAAAAATCTATTTGTATATATAAATTACTGATAATTGTACATATAGTTGATCTAAATCGCAAATTATATACTTTAAAAATAATATTTTTCTGCACGAAAAGTTTACTACAAAGAAAAATAATTTTTAAATTCACAATATTTCGTATATATATATTTCATTTATAATTGTGTAAAATAAATTTTTTTATTTTATAAAATTTATAAATAATTTTTTGCATTTTTAATGTAATTTATTATTTTAATTATTAATGCATTATTCCTTATTAATGGATATTTTTTTTGATATTTTATATTAAGATTAAAATAAAATTTTAAATTATATAAAATAATTTTATAATAAAAGCAAATTGATTTTCAATTTTTTAACCAAATTATTTACTTATCTGTTGTTTACAATATTTCATCAAATTAAATTTATATTCATGTATATAAATACTACATTATAATCCGCTGTATAAAACAAATAATTATATTATTTAAAGAATACATAATTTAGCATGTTTACTTTTCGAATAATCATTACTTATTATTCAGTGATAAATACTTGTATAATTATCATTTATTTAAAATATTTAACTAAAAATATCAATACATATATATTGGTAATGGAATCTACTATTTCATAACTTACTTCAGTTTCAAATAAAAAACATAATGTAATAGTAATATATTTTAATTGAAAACATTTTAAACTTTGTTATTAATTTTTCTCTTTAATATAATTTAAAAAATTCTTCGTAAATATACAAAACTTAATATATCTGCAAAAAATAATATGGAATATACAGGTAAAGCTCTGCATTGTATTGTTAATATCGCCAATATTTTTAAAATTTTTTTCTTTTTGATTTTGATAATTTTAAATAAAATTTTACTCTAATATATATTTTATCATATTTTTTTTTATTAAATATTGTTTATAAAATTATGATAAAGTTTTAGTATACTAGTGTAGTATATTCTTTATAAAAAGGTAATATTAAGTATTTGTAGGTTTTTAATTTGTATAACGTTAACGTAATAATTATCCTTTATGTTTTTAAAATATTGATAAAATTTTTTAAAAAAATTATATTCAAAATTAAAGTAATGTAATTATTAGTGATTATTTATTTTACTAAACATTGCTATGCTATTGTTATTAATATAAAGTTTAATTTTTCAGTGGGATGAATTCTAAAATATATTCAATATTCAATATGTAACGTATAAAAACTCACAGTAAAAGTACAAAGAGAAAGGTAAACTCGAATAAACATTATGAAATCTTTCTTAGAATTTTTGGTAAAATTTTAATATTAAAAATTTATTAGAATATTGTAGAAAGAAGAAAAATTAAAATTGTATTATTTTTAATAAACTGTACAATTGCCAAAACGACTCATGTCAATAATACAAAATGCTTTATATGTTGTAAGGTAATGAATCATTTTTTATTATCTAAAATTTATATGTATAAAATATGATAAATTATAAATTAATATTTAGTAAAATTCCATACTCTCAGAAGGACAACGTATTGTTGTTTAAACGTTGGCGTCAAATTTTTTTACTAAATTTTTTATTCATTCACTACGCCTGTACAAGTATCGTCATACCAATTTATATATTTCATTTTTTCAAATTTGAAAAAATGAAAAATGAATTGTAAAATTCATTAAAATAATTAGTAGAGATTTTTTAAAAATGTATAATTATTATGCAATTATGCATACTTTCTTAATTTAAAAGTATAAAAATGACTTAAACTTATAATGTTTAATGATAGTGCTTGAAATTTGATAAATATTATTTAAAAATATACACATGCTTATAAATTAGTTACAGAATTTCATATTTATAAGATGCACTTTAAAAAATTATTAACAATAAATATCTTTATTAATTTTCTACGAGACTGAATTGGAGCTTGGTAATGTTCTGCTTTAAATTTAACTCCAACGCTTTAATATTTTAATTATTTTTTTTTTGCGTATATTTATACTTTTTCTGTCTATCGCATATAGAAAAAAAATAAAGGAAAAAAATGATGTAATTACACAGGTTACTAATACAATGCATTTCTAAAATACTTTTTGAAGTTTACTTATTCTTAAGTCTACTTTTCGTACTTGACTTACCCTTTATAGTTTCAAATAAAAATACATCGTTGTAAAAAGATGTTATGTAATTTTTGTGCTGTCCAGCACAGATAAAATTATTTCTTCTAGATTACTGGTATATTGAGTCAATTTCTAATTTAGCAGAAGCTGAAGCTACGGTAAAATAAGTTAACTAGTTTCAAAAAGTATTTACGTAAAAAAGTAATAACAAAATAGCAATTGTGCCAACGTGCAGGAGTACGTCTAAAAATTATTTAACATAAAAGAGGCTATGTGATTGTTCGAAAGCTTTTGAAAATTGAGAAAATTTTGTTTGAGATTTGAGAGTGCAACAAGTTGAATGTGAGATAAAGTGAACTAATTCAGAGGGCGTTGTTTGCACTGGGATTTTGAAGGGGGTGTAGTTGAGAGTAACGTTCGAAGTGAAAAAGTAGTGTAGTCTGTATAGGAACGGCAATACCACGAGCAACTGCAGCAACAGCACCAGCAGAGGCAGCAGTTGTCCTTCTTGGATCTGCCCATAACACCGTGTCTTTGCTGCTGCTGGACCTGTTGCTGTTGACCCTGGAGCTGTCCGGAGTTATTGCTTCCCCGCTGCTGGTTCGGGGATGAATTCGAGGTCTGGCCCTGGCTCTGGGCCCGCAGTCGACACCCACCGCCCCCCGAGTCGCCGCCGCCCCCGCTACCACCGCTGCTATTGGTGCTTCCATGACTAACGCCAAGTCCCATCGCTGTAGCCCCGATACCGCTCGACATCTTTCAAAACAACACCCTCGCGTAAGTTTTTTTTTTTTTGACTCAATACTAAATGTCTTTCAACAGTTTTAACTTTAAAATTGCTTCTTTAGATTGAGCAAAAAAATTGTTAAGCCAACATTCTTGGGCATTTATTTCAATTTTAATGGTTTATAAACATTTTTAAAGAAATCAGTTTTAAATTATGCTGAATAACACCACAAATACTTCAATAGATAATATATATTTTTAATCACATATTAATACTACTTTAAAAAAAAAAAAAATATTACGGAATTCTATATTCATTTTTCTGCGCGCGATATTCCAACAGCTTTAGTGCTAAAATTTGTTAAAACTATCGACTTTTATAATTTTTTATATCATTGTATTTTGAGTAATTTGTAAAAATTGTATTTTGTTCATTCTATCAATTTGTAGTAATAATTAAAATAAAAAATATAAATTTCAAGGTATTTAATTGCTTACGTATTTGATACAGAAGCAATATTTTTGGCACATATAAATCAAATCTATGTTTTACTGAGTTTTTTTAAAACAAGTTGTTCTAAGGAAAAAAATTAACAATTATTTAAATTAATATAAATTACAATGTTTATTATTAAATTAGCAATATTTATAAATGCTCATTTTACATCGTATAAGAATGTATTTAATTAAAATAAATTCATTTTTTTTCGTAAGATTTTTAAATCATCTTACTTTTACTTTATTTTTATGTTAATAGGATAAAGGAACTCTGGTCATAATTTTATATCCATATTAAAATTTTTTATACATTCATATTTTACAAAATTTTTAGTGATTATTATTAATTTAAATTTATTTGAATTTATTATGTATATATATTATTTATTATGTATTTATATTTTGCATTTATAAATATATTTTAAAAACTTATATTTGAAATTAATATTATGTCATTTATCGATTAATTACACTTTTAATTACATTAAAAGAAGCTTTAAAATATATAAAAAAAATTTATATTTTGTAAGCTTTTTTTGTTATATTCGTTAAAACTCCGTAAATATTAATATTTATGTTTATGGATATTATTATTATTATTATTATATCAAATAAATTGTTGAACAAAATTTTTTTCTTTATTGATCATTATTTTTGATAAACATTCTTTTTACTTTCAATATTTTTTTATAAAGTAATCTGTATATTGATAGGAAAGCTTTATGAAAATGTAGAAAAAATTAAATAGCTTATATAGTAAAATATTTTAGATAAAACGGTTGCGTTTAATTTAAAATTAAAAATTCTCATGTACATCATCCATAGATCTTTGATATTGGCTTTCCATATTTTCATTTTAACACATCACTTGATTTTCGGAGTTCTCAAAAATTGGTACAAATATAATCATGTTTTACTTAAATTATACTTCTGATAATTTATTTATATGAATATAAAAGTAAAAAATTATTAAAAGAGCTTTTAAGAGCTTTTGCCTTAAGCAAATATTCCAGAAAAAGTTATTGTGAAACATAATATTCAGGTAAATTTTTTCAAACAAATTTTACAATAATGATATTTTATAATTTTAAAAAATATAACTTAATATTATTTAATTTTTTTTTTCATTAAAAAAAGTAAACTTTAATAATGTAAATCAAGTATGAATAGATTTTATGCAGAATGAATAGATTTTAATCGTTGATTAGACTTTAAATTTAATTTCTGTCTTAATTATAGCACTTATATGAGATTAATCAATATTTTTACTAGAATTCAAAAATATATTATAAAAAAATTTTAAATTAAATAAATGATTTTATGAGGTACTAGTGTAATAAATTTATTATAAATAGTTTGAGAAATGTATAGATTATAATAAACAATCATAACCGATAACATCAACAACTTATTAAATATAAGTTAGTTAAGTGTAAATGTATTTTAATACATTTAAATTAAGAAACTACTATTAAAAATATTATATTGTAGCATTTTTAAGAAGATGAATATTTATAAGAAAATCTTTATAACAGGTTGTATGTTGTAATTGAATTAATTAGTCTCAAGTTAATACTTTTTATAATATACACAAATTTTTTATACTAAAAAAATAATGTATATAAAAATACATTATATTTATTAAATGTGTAATTGCTGTTCAATATTTGATTTAAATTTTTGATTAGGATAAATTATTTAATTTTTAAAATTATAAGTTTTTAACTATTTTAAAATAAGTTTTTTAAGATTATTCTTAAAAATACAATAAAATAAAAATGATTCACTTTATGGTAATTTTATTTTATATACCGAAGTTAACTTTTATCTATTTTTTTTAATATTATTTCAAATATCTTCAAAAATATAATTTGCTAATATTAAAAGATAAATAAAACATGCCTATTAGGTTTTAGTAATATAATCTAGCAAAAAGCTTGAATTATTTATCAAAACTTATTTGAAACTTGTTTTCTTTGTCACTAATTATTCAATTTTCCATGCGAATTATTTATGATTTAAAAATATATTTTCATAACTATTAAGCTTAAAAATTGTTATTTTAGTATTAATTTTAAACAAAAACTTATAAATATTATTTAAATATAATATTTTAACTAGTTTTGTGTTTTTAAAAAAAGGTTTGTGAAATTTTTGAATATATTAGGTTGTTCAAATCTAAAACTTAGATTTTAAATAAAAAATTTTTCGTAATTATGTTATCAGTATAGTTTTAAATGTTATTATAAATAAATATATTCACAAGATACAAGTAATCGGGTATAAATGATAGCAATAAAGTTATCTGTGAATAATTTGTAATAAATAATGAGATAATTAATAATAATAATTGTAATTAATAATAAGAATGAGAGCAATGAAAATGATTTAACTGATTGTAAGATACATACATTTTTCTTGTATTATTATTAAAATCTAATGAAAACCATTGTATATCGTAAAATGTAAAATAAAGATTCTTTATAATTATACTACAATTCATATTTAAATTCTAACATACAAAGTAAAAATTTAAAATACATTTTAATAAAAATGAAATTGATTTAGAAATATTTTAAACAAAAGTCGGCACAAAAGAACATTTACATTTGAAAGTGTTGAAATATACTGATAAAAGATAGATTGAAAAATTATTAAAAGTAAGCTAATATTCAAAGAATATTAAGTTTGAAAGTGGAGTGCAGACAAGAGTAAGATTTTAAAGAGTGAAGAAAGAAGAGACTGAGCACTTAAGTCTTGAGTACCGCAAAAGTTCGGAGCTCAAAGTTCAAAACTGTATTTCGTTCACAAGAGATTATAAACGTAAACAAAACAATGGTTGTAGCGGCGCTCCATGTTTACTTGTTGTTTTGGTCTCAGTCTCTTTTCTTTCCCCGTAAGAGACTGGGCATGAATTACTTACACAAGCAATTTCTCACCTCTATCATGTTCCATGCGCTTGATAGCGAGGCCAGCTCGCTTCCGGTTTGTTCGAATATCGAGCGCGAGTTACGCGCTATTCTCGATTCTTCCTTTTCTATTACTTCCTTCTCTCCTTCGCTTTCCCTTTTTTCTTGTTTTCTGCTCGGTTTATTAACACTTCCAATGTGTGTGGAGTGAGACGGTTGCCTCAACCTGTCGTTAACGGAGCTTTTTCGTTATCCTCCGGTGGGACCACTGCTACCAAATTGCTGAGCGTCACCCCAGTTCTGCATGTTATTTACTTATTTATCTTTACTTCTATTTTTATATTTTTTATTCTGTTTTGCTTTCTTTTCCTCTTTCTCACGTAACTGTACCACTAAAGTAGTATCAGTCTTGTTCTATCTCTATAATAACACTTTTAATAACAACAATAATGTATTCACTAGGATAAAAATTGTGTCGAGTACTCTCGAGAAAGTCTTGAGCCCGTCTGACACCAGAACACGTCGTCTCCTTCTTATATTTCTTATTTGTCCCCGTTTTTTTTATTTTCTTCCATTATTTTTAGCTTAATAATGTGTAATCTCTTTTTTCCTTTGGACTTTTTTAGCTTTTTCTTATTCCATCAATACTTTCTTAAATGTAAAGTAAAAAGACCATCTCTCACTATCTCTCTCTCTCTCTCTCTCTCTCTCTCTCTCTCTCTCTCTCCCCTCTCCTTCTCTCTCTCTCTCTCTCTCTCTCTCTCTCTCTCCCTCAGTTTATTACTCTAAATCGTTTGTAGAAAAATGGAATAAGTACATTCGGAAACAAATTTTTAAAGAATAATGTAGCGTAAAATAAAAAGAGAGATGAAAGCAATCTGAAGATAACAAAAGATACGAAGACAAGTAATAAAATGAAAAAGAATTCTTATTTTATCATGCTTCTCTTTTAATGTACCTGTACATTATCGACAATAAATTCAACCACTATGAAAAAATGATAGTAAACCTACATTCTGTAGATATATCGAGAATAGGGGTACAAAAAGAAGGAAAATAACGAAGATAGAGAAAATAAAAGTAGGGTGTGTACAGTAATGTGCGAAAGATGCGTTGATGTCCTACTGAAATAAAGAGACTAGGGGATAAAGAAAGATAGATAGATGGGTGTCGAGAGAGCAAACGAGTGAGTTTGATTAAAATGTGTGAAAAGATAGATATGTGTGTGTGTGTGTGTGAGAGAGAGAGAGAGAGAGAGAGAGAGAAGAAGCAAGGAAACGATGGTGGTGACGAGTACGTCGATGATGATTACAAGGATGACGACGGCGATGACGACGACATTAACAGAATCGCAGAGGAGCTTAGCTATCGGCGAGAAGCTTTCGCGTGCGCTCGTTTATTGATTGGCGAGTCGAGGAAACGGGGAGTCACTCGTCGTCGTGGCAGCCAAACTTTCAAAGCTCCGAGTTAGGCTTTCGTATCTCTACTTCTGTTGCTTATACTCTCCGAATAGCCGAAAGCTTTTTCCAATTGCTCCCCTATATCTGTTTCTCTGTTTTTGCCCTCTCTCTCTCTCTCTCTCTCTCTCTCTCTCTCTCTCTCTCTTTGGCAGTGCTTGCTCGTTGGCGGCGCGCGCAGTCTGGCAGCTGCTTCTTCTGCTACTGCTTCGAGGGAGAGAGAGAGGAAGTTTGGGCAGGCAAGCAAACACGGGTCAACGTCTCTGCTACGGTTGCCCTGAGGATCTGTAACGAGAGACTTCCTCGTCCTTCCCTGCAAGCGAAAATGCGATGAGCCAACTTCTTAACAAGCGCATCTTTCACGCGTTCTCATCTTCCTGAATCTTGTATTTATTTAGTTTCCTCTCTCTCTCTCTCTTTCACTATTTCGAACTGTCCATCTAGCAATGTTTACGTATCAGCACACTGTTGTTCGTATTACTCTGTCAGCTCCGGTCCGTCACACTCGGACTTGTACTACTTGCGACCGCAATTGGCACAGCACACGGCCAAAACAGCCTGAGCTTTTGCTCTCTTCTAGCACAATAAGTCGACCACAAGGAGAGGTTTTCGATTTTTGGTTCACACTGGTTCTTATCCTTTTGCAGCTCATGCGGACTGTTTGTCAAAAGTAATACACCGCAACAAACACTACCGGGAAAACAAGGCGGGGAAGGCGATGAAAATTCACCCGAGCTTTTCCAACGGACGCCGTTTCGAGAACGTGTCTGCGCCCGCGCAAACTCGATGACGGCTCCGCGTGACGTCGTCGCGCGGGAATTGGCTCGTTCGGCCCGTCGACTTGAGCTCTCTTCTCCGAAGCTTCAGCCCTCGAGTCGCGAGGATGCCCGGAACCGAGAAAACGACGGATGTGGTGGACGAGTTTCTCTTGATAGCCTCCAGAGAACTCCTTTACCTTCAATATGGCGGTCACTGGTAATGCCAAGCCACCACTGCTACCGTCGCACTAGGTAACGACGACGCCGACGCGAGCGATCAGCGCGAGGGAACGAGAGAGAGAGAAGGAACGGCACCGCGACGCCGCACCGAGCGCCGTCTCCTTTCTGTGCGCATACTTGTACGCAGGTCATTTTTATTCCATATGTGTGCATGCGCGTGTGCACAATTTTTAGTGTTTCTTTATCTAGTTGACAGGGAAAGGAGGGGGGGGTCTTGGTTTGGTCCTCTTGGTTCCCAGTGGAGACTTTGCTCGGCTCGACTCGCGACTCCGATTTCCGAGTGGGCTTTTGTAGCTTTGGCAAGACAAAGATTTTATCTCCACTCACCTGTGCGCGGAGCTTTTTCAAGCTGTTGCTTCGGACTTTCAAATAGCGCGCGCTGTTTTTTATTTGTAGGACGGTCATTGCACTGCCTTAAATTTCTGAATGAGACATTTTCCTCTTCCGATATCAATCTCATTCTTCTTTTTCTGAATAATATCTTTTGTTTTTTTGTTTTGAGATTGTTAACGCTTACACTGCAATTGCACGTACATAAAAATAAGATGCATAAATATAAGAGCTTAAGAAAAATTAAGTATTCATTAAATGAGCAAATTTTTATTAGATAAATGTCTAGCTAAAATCGTGATTATTGGAAATTTATTTATTACTTACATGCACATGCTTAAAATTAACCGACTTTAGCTTTCATAAAGACTGCTTATAATTTGAAGAATTATTTTAAATTATTTTTTGTTTGCTACGTAATATTTTAATAATAATGAATCCATTTTAAATTAATAGTTTTATTAAAGAATAATGTACACATTTAAATATTCAATGATGCATATTATATTGATTGTAAAAATTATTCAAATATTATGTACATAATTATTCTTGAAAAATAAATTTAAATCAGTGAATTTCTAATGTATAATCATTATAAAATTTTATTTTATCTAAAAAAAACATTTATATAATATTTAACATTTATTTATTTCATTGAAATTTAAAATTAAAATTATCAAAGATGATTGCTTATTCTAGATTTATTTTTGTTATTAACCTATGTGAATAATTAAATGTGTGCTTTTTTAAAATCTTAGATAAAAATTTTAAAATTCGAAAAAATATTTACAGTTCTATTTGGATATGAGAAAAAAAAAATAAAGAAATTATAATGAACAATTATGAATAATCGAGAAACTCATTATTTTTTTCATTTTTATCATAAATTGATCGTATGAATACTTTTTTTTCATAAACGAAGTTTATTATATAATCGATAATATAATGTAAAGATTATATAAAAGTTATATATTGTTTGATAAAAAAGAAAATTAATTATTTAAAATCTAAATAATGAAGACAAATGCATATGTATAATCACCAAAAATGCATCAAAAAGTAATATTTTTCGGATAAACACTTTGAAAAAATTAATTTTTTTAATTTAAATTAAAAACAAGTAGATTTAATTGAACAAAAACTGTGCGCATCGAAATACAATCGTTGATAAAGCCGAAATCTGTATTTTATGCGCTTGTGCTTGACTATCTTTGCATTGCTCCATCTGGATATAGTAGAGGGAAGCTGATAGTCTCGTGAAAGAAACGGAGGTGGCAGCGGTAGTAGAACATGCAACCTAAATCATTTTTAATAGAAGATAGGTTCAATCGAGCAACACCGAGCATTTATAAATTAAAAAAGCATAATTGGTTTGATTCGATTCGATGATACATTGTTCTTTTTTAATTGAAAGATACTTTACCTCTCTTTTTGATTTTTAAAGTATTTCGATAATAATTTGAATGCTCAAGCATTAATGAAATGTTTAAGATAATAAAATTTTCAACTAACTAAATATAATATTAAGTCATCTTAAAAAATTTTAAATAATAATTATTATCTGTTTTAATTATTAATAACAATTTGTTTATGGATGTAAGACCAATGTTTCATAAATAATTTGAGTGTTTTCAGTGAATAACAGCAAAATGAGTTTCAGATACAGTTAAAAAATTTATTAAAATTTTGTAAATAAATATTAAAAATTATACTTTGTTAAATTAAATATATACACTAAAAGTAATTACTTATGAATATAACTATTATTGACTAATAATATCGACTATAAATAATAAAATTTTAAACTATATTGTAATTAATATAAATAAATGAAGACAGAAATTTTCATAAAGTATAGTAATAGAAATGAATTATAATAATCATAAAATTGATAGTATAGTTTTATTTTTTTTATAAATGTTTGTAATTGCCGTATTAAAATTATTTTTTACATTGTTTAACACTGACATATATTACAAAGTTTATAAATAATTTTGAAAAATATACAAAAATATTTGTAACTATTTCTTGTAGCTGTACTGAATTTTTATATTAGTAAATAAGTTAAAAACTTATATGATTTTCTAGATTTTGCTTATCTGGAGCACATATAAATTATTCCAATGAATATATTTTCTTTTTTATTGTTGGAAAGTATATTAAAGTAAAATATATAAATGTTATACCTGTGATATAAGAAGTGTTAAAAGAAAATATCACATGTAATGGAAAATAAATTAATCTATGAAAATTTAAACTTTTTTTGGAATTTGGGTGGATAAATAGATTGTAACTGGCAGAAGCTATCAATTGTTTACTTAATAAGATTTACCTTGTGTGTATTTTTAAACGTCCTAGAATATGTATAATTTAGAATGATATCGAAAAACATGAATGGTCGTGTAAAATTTCATGAACGATCAGGTGGATCTTTTTCTCATTTATACAACCCTCGCGTTTGATTTTCAGTTTTGTGGTTTGAATCACATGTAAGTCACCGTGATATTTAGCATATAAGGCCACTGAATGTTATACGCCACGTGTTTCGTACACGAGAACTTTTTTCCATCTTTATCTTACACACAACCTTATTATATCTCCGTTTTTGTTTTTCCCGTTTTACCCATCCTTCGATACACTGGTGTATTATAATGAATACACAGTGGGTGATTAACACACCACAGTAGGCACAAATTTAAGATCATGGCTAAGCTGAAATAAAAATTTCTTTTCCGTCTAATTATATATCTTTAATAATTGTATTATTAAAAGCTTCAATTCACTCATATTTGACATTATTTTTCTACTTTCTTCAATAAAGTAATTATGTATTTATATAGTTATTTATTTGGTTGCTATATTAAGATATAAATTACTATTTACAAATATTAAATTGAAAAAATTTTAGGTATTAAATTGAAGAAATGGGTTGATATATGATATGATTTAATAATATTTTTTATTGTCAAATCATATAAAATACCGTTAATACTTCTATTATTAATGTGTGTTTGCTTATTTTTTTTTTTTTACAATTTTATCTTAATTTTTTAAAATTAATATTTGACTAAGTTTACTCGGAATAATATTGAATACATAAATCAATCGTTCCAATTTTTTTTATTGAACCGAAAACCTAAATAATATGTTTTTGAATATATATTTGTATAAATCAAATAAATCTTTTAGATTTAAGTTATATTTTTAACGGTAGATATAATATTTTAAAATATTTCAAATTCTCATTTATTTTATTAATAATTTATATTAATTTATTGGAAGTTTTGCTAGTAAATTTGTTAATCAGTTAATTAAATTTATAATCGAAAATAAATATTTTATTTAATATTTAAATTAGAATTAAAAAATTATTAACAAATGAGTATTATTATATTATATAAGATTAAATAATTTGTTAAAATTTTCTAATAAAATAGAGAATGACTGTTAAATCATTATAGCTTAATTTAGTTTATGATCTTTGAAATCAATTTATTTTAAGGGAAACGGCATTGCTGTGCTAACTATTCATCTTTTAAATTTTTATATTATGCAACTCATTACATGCAATGAATATACAATGAATGAATGAGTGTCATATTTATAATAAAAATTTCTTTTATTGACGAATACTTGTTTTTTATTTTTTTTTTTGTTCAATAGAACCTGTTACTTGGATTGGAATTTTGGTTTTTTTCTAAATTAATTATGTTAAATTTTTTATTTTTAAATATTTTAATGCAACAACGGATAAAAATAGATACAATTCATAGAATATATACATAAAAGTATTATAAGAATTTCAATTGGTAATCTTAGTGTATATGATCATATACTATTTTTTTATTATTATTATATTTTTAATTTTCTATGAAAATATATTTATATTTGATAACAAAATTTATTGTTTTTCTAAAATTTATCAATAAGAAATACTGATGGAAATGGTATTAATTAAATTATTTTTGTTGAATAAATGACAGAAATATTTTTTAAATAATTCGAAAGTTAATTTAATTTAAACATCTTTACAACAATGTATAACCATTATGCTGTGGCCTTCCAAGCTATAAAACTTAGTACATTTTAAGAAATTTAAACGTTTAAATTCATATATACAAACATCAAATAATGATTATTTTATACATACAGTAATTTTTACAAGATATTGATTAATTTTCATACTATATATTAAAATGTTAGGAAATAAAATTTAATCTTTGAAATAAGTTTACAGTTTTGTTCGATACATAAATTGTATTAATTTCAATAGAAATAAATAATTTATATATTTCACTCATTCAGTTCACCCAATAAAGTAGAATTTACTTATTTATCAGCTAAATGGGGTATTGGAAAGTAGCAATAAAATTACGATCTATTGGATATAAGTAAGTATGGGTAAGTGAAAGATAAAGATGTTCCCTTCCAGCAAATTTCATCAGATTTTCTGTCGGAATAAAAAGTCATCTACTCGATTGACAAAGGTGGAAGAAATAATAAAAAATCTATTTAATGTTGCTATTTATTCTATTCAGATTTTTTTTATTCTTATTATTAGTATCTATATTTAATGTTGAATAATAAATAACAATTTTTAATTTAAATAAAAATTGACCTAAAATGATGATTGTAAAGATGATTATTTGTCATCTTTGAAAATGTATTATTGTATAAAATATGAATCATTTAGTAAATTATGCAAATTTAGTTTCATAATAAGAAAATTTTTTTTTGTTATAATTTATATATGACTTATAATTCAAGATATGTTTATGTACTAAATATAACATGATTTTTTTTTTTAAATATTTATATAAGTTTACAAATTAATGATTTACAAGTAGTATATTTTTATATTCATATTATATTTTTCCATATAGTATAGGTTAATATTTTTTTATTTCTTGGAATTATTACAAATAAATGTTTTGGAGTATTTATATATTTGAAAAGTATTTAGGCATATGAAAGAAATATTTGAACAAAATTGTGATTTTATTATTTCAATATGATCTAATTTCTTTTAATGTATGTGTATATTATCTTTTGTTTTCAGAGATTGAACCATAGGAATATAAATACTCACGAGACAAGTCTTTTTTTAATATGTGCAATGAGATTTTGGTGATTAAAACTAAGTTTTTTGTTATTTCAATTTTTCTCACTCGGTAAAAATGCATGATTATTCCTAAAGTTTTCTGTGTTAACAACCTCTATTTCTTTTTTTTATATACTTAAAGGAAATAATTAATCATTAAAGAAGTATAAATTATTGATTACAAATATCAAGTTTTATTTTGTTCGATCGAATTTATTAAAACTTATTACATTTATTATTATATATTTTCTATACTTGCATTTTAAAAATTTAAAAATCATAAACAAGAAAATATTTTTGATTTTAAAAAATGAATGTTAAACATTTAAAAGCTTTTTATGAAGTAAAATTATTATATTTTTAAAAATATTATTATGTTTAAAATCTGAATGAAAAGCTATGTTGAGAATATTTAAGAAAATCTTCACAAAAGTTATAGATTAAACTGAGCAAATACCAGGTGTATAAACTTTTATACCAAATAAAAATATTTTTTTGAATTTGAGTTAATTTGTCTTTTACATTTATTTTAATATTTTAATCTATTTAATACCTATTTAAAATTACCAATAAAATTAGTACGCTTTATAAATATTTAATTTGTTGAAAAAATAAATTAAATTTTATTATAAATAAAAAATTATTTGATTTTACAAAAATTTTTGGTGCATAAATTTATTTTGAATAATTAAAAGTTTAGTTTGAAGTAGTTAATATTGTTAGAAATAATAAGATTTTTTTTGCTATCAAGTTATCAATAATAATAAATATTATTAATAAAATTAACTGTACATATAAATTACTTTTGTTAGAAGCTAAAGAATTTTATGTTTGTTTATTCTAATGAAATTTCAATTTAATAGATCAACTGAAAAAAGTTCTGAATGATGTTTAAAAGAATTATGTGTAGGTTCTTTATAGTTATTGAGACCGATGATATTCATAAGCATAAGGGTGTTGTTAAGTAGGTGGCACAATTGCCAATATTAAAGAATTAAATACATAAAAACGGGTAAAAAGGGAAATCTAGGTACTGGTAGAAATACACGAGAAAAGTATAAAAATTGCATTGAAAATAATATAATTATGTTAAATTCTCTTTTTTCACGCATTGAATGAAAGAAATAAATATTAATCAGATTAAAAAGAGGGTTGAAATGTAAAAATAAGAGGATTTGTACTTAGAACTTAAGAAGCAAAATTAAGGCTAAAACTAACACTCTTTCTCTCTCCTTCTCCCTCTTTGTCTTTCCCTTATTCTTGGACAGCCAGTTCTTCCAGAGCCCAAATAGTCGGTCCTACCAGTGCCGCTGTTTTCTTTATCTCCCAAATACCCACACCCTTCTCTCCGTAAAAGCATAAAAGAAAAAGAGAGTTGGTTACGCACACGAACCCGTCTACGGATTCCCATACAACGCATTTCTAGCCATGAGTGGAAACCCATTATGTTCGGCATTTCGGCATCTCTTGGCGATCGGAGCGACGTGGGGGCGGGATGGAGCAAGCGACGTTGACGACGGTGCTGTACTACGCAGGAAGGCAGCCAGGCAGGCAGCCGGCCGATTCGGGGTTGGGGGAGGGAGACTCGAGGAGGTGCAGGAGGGGGAGGATCGAACCCAAACCGTCAGCGCGGGCGGGGGCGGGTAGGGGGACAGCGGGGTCCGAGGGGTCGGGTCGGGGGAGCATGGCTCTTGCCGCCTCCGTCCCGCTCGATACCGCACGCGCTCGCTCGCTCGCTCTCTCTCTCTCTCTCTCTCTCTTTCTACACACGAGGGCTAGAAGAAAGCGAGGAGTCGCATCTGTGGCTCTCTTCTCCCAACTTCTCTCTCGCTTTGTCCACTGCATACCCGAGCTGCTTGCTTTCTCTCTTGGCTCTGAATGAGTAAGGGGGTGGCAGGCAGAAACGGCAGGGCACCCCACCCCTCCCCTGCTTACTGCAGTAATGGTAACGGCAGCACCGCTCGGGGAGGGAGAATGAGGGAGGGAGAGAGAGAGAGAGAGAGAGAAAGCGAGAGAGAGACAGATAGACAGACAGACAGAGACCGAAGCCACCCACTCTCGCCCACCATCCACCCAACGTCGACCGCCTGCCACCCCGCCTGCCCACCCACTCGCCACCCGGCCGCCGTCGAGGAAACAACCTGCGAGCGGCTGCTCGTGCTCCTCTTCGCGTCACCGCCTTCACGCACCACGCCGAAGACGAGTACAACGACGACCACCACTACAGCGAATCAATTTCCCTGCATCTCGGAGGAGCCTCCCCTGACCGTCATCGGTTCGCAGTGAGTACAGTCCACATTATTATTATTATAATTTTTATTCTTTGCGTGTTGCTTCCTCGGGTCGGCTGGTCTTGTCTCGTCACCTTGTGTCGTAGATCGGTTCTTCTCGCGTGGATGTCGCGCGCGATGCTCCGATGGTGCAGCTGCGGCGGCGATGGCATTACCCGCACTTGCCCCGGGCAGAGGATGAGAACCACTGAGAGAGGCGCGCGCGCACGCCGCCTCAATCTTTTGCGCGCGTGAACCTCTGGTGCTTCCTTGGCGGACCTCTTCCTCTGGGTGCGGGCTGATGCTTGAAGAACTGTCTGAAGGTCTGAACGAGTGTGTGGCGTGTCGAGATGTCGGGCCATTCATTCTTGCGTGTGCGGCGAACGAGCGAGTGAGAGAGCATTTCGGAAGAACGATTAAGCGGTCGGAGTGAGACTCTCTCATGACTAAGAGAGTCGCGGGGGTGGGGGCAGCCGAAAGTCGTAGGCGTCCTTGACTCTACTTCGCTCCGGGGCGATGCAGCGCCGTTTTCGTCTCGAAATTGAGCGTCTCGGCTCGGCTCGGCTCGACTCTTCCAGGGGTTCTCATCCTCCGATTGTTGGGTCTGCGCGCGCACCACCCCGAGGGGGAACAGCACGTTCCTGCGCCGTGCCGCCGCTTCTTACGCCGAGTTTCTCCGTTTTTTTTCTTTCTTTCTATCCTCTGCACCGTCGATTTCCCGCATGCGATAGCAGCCGCACACTACCTACAACTCTACGGCGATATTGATTTACTCGTTGCACTCCTCCATTCGCTATTTTCTCTTTGAGCCTTCCTCTAGGCCTGTCTGTTTATATCCCTATCCCTTTCTCTATCCTTATCCCTATGTATATCTTTATCTCTCTCTCTCTCTCTCTCTGTTTCTGCTTCCCTTGTTCTTCTGCACACGCACTACACTCTCGTTTACATTTCTTTCCTTTACTCTCTTTTAGTCTCTATTATGCTCGGTTTTACTCTGTAATTTTCACGTCTAGCTATGTGTCTATAATAGTTTATTAAATTCATTTCTTCATATGTTCACTTAATAATTTATATTTACGATTAATAATTTATAATTTGATCTGACTTTTTTAACTCATACGGTTTGAAGATATTTTGGCTCATCAAAAATACTTGTCGTAAAGCTCATAAAATAAATCTAATGATAACCAACTGTCGTAATTATTTGTTTTATTTAACTATAGATTTGTTTTAATATTTTATTTGTTAAAGATTTTTAAGTAAAATTTAAAAGTATATTTTACAATTATAATAAAAATTGAATAGATTTGCTATAAAATATTTATTTTAAAAGTCACTAAATATTGAAAATATTGATTAATTTATTAATTTGTACATTATTTTAAATATTTATACATGTTATCATTTTTAAGTACGAATACAGAGAAAAAAAATAGAAATTTGAAAATTTAGAATATTGATATTTCTAACACGAAGGCAAAATACAGTAAAAATTGTATACATAAATGTATGGAAGTTAATGATTTCAAGTTAATATTTAGAATCGCTTTAATTTCTTAAGTGACAGAACTATTAAGAGACAGAAATTAATGTTAGGAATATGAGTGATTGATAGGGAGAGGAGAAAAGAGGAAAACTATTAGATGATGACGTTTTCTCCTTCAGTCATAAACCTTTTTCTATAAGAGAATCACAATCGTAATAAATTTATATGATGGTTTCTGGTTTGTATGCCAGGGAATCGCGGAAACTCGTGATAATCAAAAAGTAATTTATTTCCGGTATACTTCCATTTTGTGTTTAGAATGACTCTTAAAGAGCTTTTCCTATTCCGATTTTTCTTCCTAAAAGCTCATGAGCTCTTGTAATTATTCCTAGTTTAATGCTTCATTAACTTCTTTATCTTAAAGCTTTTAAATGCTATTCTTAGATTATAATTTTCCTTTTTTTTGCCTCCTTTTTGTATTATTTCTGTTGCGAGTTTTACAGAAGTGATAAGGAGATGAGTGCAATAATTTCCAGAGCTTAATGACGAAACGAGTTTTGTAACAGGGATTCAATGAATAGTAAGTTGAGACAAATCAATATCGTGAGCTTTTAATTAATCAAAACAAAACTTCACGGCTATTTACTGAATAGTAGCTTTTATTGATTTATTTTATTATTGGAGATTCATACTTATTTTCAATATTTTTTATAAAAGTAATTGTGTAATGATACTTAGGATGAGTGATATAGTTTTGTATACAATTCATTTTTATTTCATATTTTATTATTCACAATAAATGTAATTTCCAACTACAAAATTTTATATTTTTAAAAGTTGCATGTAACTAAAGTTATAAAAAAGTTTTAAATTATCTATAAAGGTAAATAAGTGTTGTAATAAAAATTATTTTACACGCGTTACAGAATTTTAATTATCATTAAATGAAATTTAATAAAAAACAATTTTCTTTTTAAAAAATAAAATTTGAAATGTTCCACTATAATTCATTCATGTTTCATCAACTAAACTCAAATTTCTGAGCGATGAAGCAATTTTATATAACATAAAATACAATTTTAATTAATATTTTAAGTAAATCAGTTTCTTTGTACTATTTGTCAATTATCATAAGTAATGTTTGGAAATAAGTTGAATTTAAAATTTTTATGCTTCCATTAATTATAATTTACTGTATTTATTCTGTACGTATAAGAAAATTTTTATTATTCGAACTGTTCAGAAGATTTATTAAAAATGAATTAAAATGTAGAATGATAATAACTGAATAATGAATTTTAATTGTAAAAATATTTGAGATAATGGATAAGTCAAATGAAGCAAATTAATCACACTTGGTAGTCACAAAAAAAGAAAAGAAAAATGAAAGCATCGGTAAAAGTGGAATAAGAATTAGAGGCGGGAAAGGGGGTAAGGACGACGAAGATAGAGATTGCTGACTATGAAGACATCTTGTTCAATCATGCGAAACAACATGCTAAACTTGCAACTGCTTAATCAAGTAAACATCCCCTGAGACGAATTCAAATGAGAAACTGACTTTATGAATAGCTCATACTCGTACATTCCTTCCTTTTGCCGCCCGCATCTCTGCTTAACGTAACTTGTACATTAGCATGTAGTATTATAGAAAAAAAAAAGTTGAAAGTTCATAGGCAGCTGCAACTCTTCACACGAATTCGTTCGATCCTCCTTACTTCCTCGCTGTTCAAATAGTCTTATACTCTATTTTATTTTCGTCCTTTTTGTTCCTTAATTTTGTCATTATCTTCCTTTCTTTTTTTCATCTATCTTAGAGTAGAATAGAGGAAGAGGAAAAAGGAAAATGTGATTGCGTATAAAAGTTCGCACTTTTAATCATATTGCGCGCGATCTATACAATCATAATGTCGGTAACTGCTTCTGTCATTCAAACTCTAGGTCAGTTTTCAGCCAAAGTTTCTTCAGCTATTGCAATTCAATTTCCATTTAGTTGCTACGGTAATTTTGGGATAGTTTAGTTTTCTCTTTCTCCATTTTACATACTCTAATACGTGGAACTCTCCGAAAATACAATGAGGTAGATGTTTGCAGGCATATTTAGATCGTTTCATGATAAATCGGATAGGAAGAGAGGTTTAAATTGTTTAAACTTGGGTTACTAAAAGTTTTATGGTTAATATTATTGGATGGAATGTTTTAAAAGAATTCGTATAATTTACAATTATTATATATTTAACAGTAGTTTTTCTCACATAAATCAGAATAAATTTAATTAAAATTACAAAATTTCTCCAAAATATTATCTGGAATATATCATAGATAATTTGGTAAAAATTTTTTAATATCTGCGTTAAATATAAAGATTAAATAAGGCGATTTCATAAATAAAAATATTCATAAATAATTTGTGAATATTATAAAAGCAAATTATACACGAATTTTTTTATGTCTGTTAAGAGAACAAATCAAATGTTTACTTTTAAAACTTATAAAACTTATAAAAAAGACCCCAAAAAATCGTATTCCTTAAATAAATTCGAAACAATTTTTCCCGTTCTAACTAAGAATTTCGGAAAGTGCATGTACACTTCCTTCTCAGCACTTAAAATACTTGAGAGTAAACTTTAGCTTGAGTTCGATCATTGGTGTGCAGGTAAAACCAAGAGGGTGGCAAAACAGGTACAAGGAAGGATCCAATCCCTTAGGGGCGAGCCCTAGACCAGTGACGGGGAGGCGCATTCGTCAAATTGTTTCACCGAGACCAACGAGGTGGCGCCTCGATAACAGTAATTGAGATGGAAAACAATGGGACAGGAATCGGTCGGCTCGACTGTTACGAGGATATGTTCAAGGAAATCACCAGGAAATTATATGGCGAGGATCCCGATCAAAGAAGTAAGAGCCCTTTATAATTTCTCGCGCTTACAGATTTATGCTTTATTTTAACTAATGCTTTTGAGAACTGCAATTACTGATTTTCGAAAAGGCCTTAGACTTAATAAGAAAAGCTTGCAGTGTATTAAAGCTTTAACATTTCTAAATTATTTATTTAAAAACATTAAAGAAATAATTGTTTTATTTTTAATAAATACTTTTTAATGTCTAAGTAGTATTGAAAAGTACCATTATTGATACTGAATATGATAATGAGGAATAAAGGTTTTAATTAATTATATTTTTTTGTTTAAAATTACTTATAGTGCATACTTCAAAAAATAAATTATAATTTTACATGATTTATAATTCTCTGTAATAATTTATATATTAAATATTCATCTAAATCAAAATAAGTTTATACATAAAATATTATGTGTAAATTTTATAATGGATTAAAATATATAAATACATTTTTTAAAAATATTCAATTTTAAATACAATTATGAAATTTAAATATTTTTTATTTTTATTTATGGCCCTAAAAATAGTAAGGAAAATAATTTATATATTTTTAGTTAATTTTTATACACGTTAACAATAAAAAATATTTAATCTTGATTAATTTTAATTTGCTATACAGAATAATATTACGGTATAATTTATAAAATAATATTACGTATTAATAAGTATAATAATCTTTTAATAAAATATATTAATAAATTTATAAATATTTAACCAACATCTAATTTTAAAATATTTGAAGTGTAACTAAATTTATTAAATTTCTGATTTTAACACGAAATATTTATAATATTATTAATCTTAAAAATAATTACTTTATATTTTTTAATATTTAATATTATATAGAAGAAATGACATTTTAAATATTACTAGCTATTTTATTATAATTTGAAATTTGATTTCCCTTATCTACTATTAATTAATTAATTTATATAATTAAAAAACAAATTAAAAATAACAAAAATGGGAAATAATAGTATTTTTAATTTTATTAATAAATTTTTTATAATTTTGTACTTTAAAAAGATAATATTGTTTTATACAGAAAAATTCAACTGGTATAAAAAAATATTCCAGACGTGTCGCAGGTCATAAGTAAATAAAGTAAATCAATTTAAAAAATTTATAATATATATATATATATATATATATATTTATAAAAAATTTTAAATTAGTGCAGTTTTATGTGTAGATAATAAAGTTACTTTCTTTGAAATGAGATAAAATAAACTAAACAAAGCATAATCACTGTTGGGAAGAATTCAAGATATTTATGATAATCATATGTTTTGTACAATCCATTTTTAATTTGAATGAATTAAAACAACAAAATGATTAAGACATTAGAATAATAATTCAAGTGTTTTAATTATTTGTTAAATAAAATTACTATTAATTGAATTACTATCGATTGAATTTTTCTATAATACAAATAATCTTCGATGAAATATATAAATTAATTGATGTTGTTATTAGTGTCAGGTTGAATAATATAAATCAAATTTTAATCATAAATTTTACATTTTGAAATATTATTTTACAACTCATAATTTTAGACAATACATTATTAAATATTAATATTAATATTTTTTTTATAAAATTATTTTAAAAGCAGATTACTATGTTATACATGAATATGTTATAACTGATAATAAAATTATCTTTAATGATTTAATAAACATATCATTCTTAATGTAGATTTTGGTGTCATTTATGAATATGGGACATATTTATTTTGTATAAATTTAGTAAATTGATATATGTGCAAATACCATTAAAAATACCTATGTGACTGTAATGCAATATTTTTTTGTATAAATGTCTATACATTATAGATTCTCATCTAAATTCTATTGCATAGTGACTTTTACGGTGTCGAATTAATTTTAATGAATTTAATTTTATGTTAAAATAAAGATTTTATCTATTTTATATATTTAAAGTGAAAAATTATGAAGAGAAACAAATTATTTAAAAGAAAAGTGTGTATTTTTTTTAATATTCTCAAAAAGTCTTTTTTATTTCATATTTAAATATTTTAAAAATCTATAAAACTATATAAATATTTTATAAACTTCATACAAAAAAAGTTTTTAAAGTTAAAAAATGTAGATTTTAAAACTATTTAGAAAACAAATATTTGAATACATTTTTAAAATTTATTAAATGATAATACACTCGATGAAACTAATCCAATTAAAAGTTTTTTTAAAAAGTTATTATATTACAAATACTATTAATTTTTTAATAAAAATAATAATTAAATGTAACTGCGACAAACGAGTAATGTATTATAAGATCGGATAATAATGAATGTTATTAATATTATGTTTATCAAACATATTTACATAATTTTCTTATTAAATATTGTTATAGTTAATATACATTGAAAATAGTCTTCAAATTCAAGTATTTGTTAATAATAAATAAAAAATCATCGTATAAGATGTTATAAAAATGAGAAGCATTTAAATGAGAGAGGAAGAAAAAAAAATCAAACGAGAAAGATACGTATATATATCTAAAGGGAAAGAGTGTACATCTTGGTTATAGTTAATACTATACATCATTTTACTATATATCAGTTTTGAAGTGACGTAAATCTAGGGTTGATTGGTTTACTCGTAGATAGTGCAATATGCACTTTATAATATGAATACAATAGCACTAGATTGAGTTGTACATTTCCTCCATGGCTTTCTTGAAGTGATTTCTCTAGAGGTAGAGAAAGAAAGAGAAAGAGAGAGAGAGAGTGAGTGTAGGTATATGGGGTTTCGTGAGAGTGAGAGAAGGAGACAAGATCTTACTGGAGGAAGTAAATGATTAGTGTGCAATCCATGACTGAACTCATTGATAAATATAATCGATAGTTACCTAAATATATACCTATAAACACAATTAAACGCGTGTGCAGTTTCAGATTAGGTATGTGTAGCGTGTGTTAGCTTCATTCTGGTAGTTTGAGCATACTAAGACGGAGTTAGAGATTATACAGGAAGGTGTACGAGGATGCGAATTGAAGATGAAGGCTAAGGTAATGACGGAGTGAATGAGATAGAAGGAGAGGGAGGGAGGGAAAGCGAGCGAGCGAGAGAGAGAGAGAGAGAGAGAGAGAATTGAATCGGCTAATTGCAGTATGAAGCAATTAGTAAAGCCTATTAGCTCTCTAAAGACAATATCCGTTCTTTAAGACTATGCTCAACCAAGTCTTGTAATAATTATAAATGTTAGATTAATATTTTGATTTTTCTTTAATTTTCTTATATTGAAAATTTTGATATAAGCAATACATTTTCATATTTGGTTAAATTTAATTTTTGTATTTAAATATTAATATGAAGAATTAGTGATTTAGGAATTGAGTATTGATTCTGTATTATTATCTCTTATGATCTGTTCTTGAGCATTTGTAGTGCAAAAATAAAGCTTATTATAAAAAACATAATATTATTTCTTATTTATAAATTATATTCATTTAAATCTTACAGTTTTACTTCTAATTGTGAATGCAAATTCATTTATTTAAAAATAAAAACATAAAATTATTTAAATATTGAATAAGCAAAAATTGTCATAAAAAATAATATTTTATTAAAACAATATTTTCTAAAAAAAATTAAAATTTTGCAATATTTAATATTATTTTTCTTGCTTATCAATTATTATTTTTTATCTAAATCCAAAATACAAAGTAAACCAATATTTTTCGATTAGATGTCACAATCATTTATTATTTAAAAATAAACTACTTCTTTTTAATTTTAACCAGTGATATTTCAAGAATTTCCATTTGCAAAAACGTTATTGCTCATAATTCGTTGAATAAGCTGTATGTACTTTACTGTGTGTGTGTGTGTGTGTGCCATTAACTGTTTTAATTTTTAATTAATTTATCATCGAAATAAGTGACGAGACGCTAGATGTTATCGGTTGTGAATGAGTAAATAACCCCAAAAAGTAACCCCAGCTTGCTGGAGCATTAATTGAGTAATGGAAAAAGAGGCAGGTAGAGGGTAGGCAGTCCGATAACTGCGCAGAGGTTTATGAATTACTTTACTCAATAATCCGCAAAAGTGAGTGCCACTTTTAAGCAAATTGTTAATTTATGAGGGAATGATAAGCATAAGGAATAAAGTCCGGAAAAGTCGAGGATTGACGAGGTCTGTTTTGCGTACTGCGCGTTTGCGCATAGCCTCGAGCGTGCAGAACGAGTTTGAGACCTCGGTGTCGTACAAGAACGACGAGGACACGGGCAACGGTACCGACGGTAGCGACGACGGCAACTGGACCCTCGACGAGGAGCCACTCAAGGGCACCGAAGGGAGTCGCATCGCCGCCTATCGAGCCGCGACTTCCACCTGGCGATGCTACGAGTGCGGTAAGGGCTGCTCTCTGTCCAAGTCTTATAAATTGGGGGTAGGCTCACCCAGTTTCACCCTCGCCATTGTTGTCTCGCTTATTTATCCGATACTTATTCTTTTTCTTCTTTCTTTCGTTTGGCTATGCACGCGCACACACGATCATCGCTTACAAATTAAAACGTACTGCGCACTAGTACTATTACGTGATTCTCATGCGTAAGAATATGGATGCTGTACGCCGGTGAACTCTGGAGCAAATGCTCAGTGTACGCATTACGCAATACGCAATACGAAACAATTTATATTATCATCGTTTTGTCTAGGTCTCGTACACCAGGGCTTTCGACTTTTATTTTTCATTTTTATTTTACGTCCCGAGGTACCATTATTATTTTAAGACACTGGAAGCTTTTTGCAATTATATAATTTTATGATTTATTTTATGGATAAACGGTTTCATTTGCTGTGCATTTTATTCCAGCATTTATTTACTTTATTAAGCTTACAGAATATTCAGGGCCTATCATATGTAATTTTATTTAGTTTCACACTATATATATATATATATATATATATTTACACAAAATAAATAAATGTTTTCAAAAATCCAAGTTTATTACAGCAAAATATTTAAACAAGATATTCAAAATATTACTGTGAGAAATTATATGTCCCGCATAAAAGTACTGCATGGCTTTTACTGAAGCCTTAATAAAGACAGTTACTAAAGAGAAAATACTATAATTGAATTATGCTTTCATTTATCTTGAATAGCATTCATAGTTTTATTTCAATACGATTCACTTGTAATGTTTTATTAATAATAGTTAATGAATTGTGCCGTCACAGAAAATTCTTATTTTAATTCGATATAAATTCATAAAACGATTATAGTTTCATCTCATTAGTTTCATGAAATTGGTAGGAATAAAATAGTTATATAAATTATTACTTAGTTTATTTCGAGACATGAAGAGTGCTTTTTATCGTCTTACACGAAAAATGGATTTTATATAGATTTAAAGTTTTTTATTAATATGAAAATTATAAGAAAAATATAAGATAAAATAACAAAAATTTTAAAAATAAAACAATCTTCTTCATATTTTCATAGTTTTAATTAATCTCCTCTACTCATACTTATGGTAAATAAAGAAATACATATTTTAAAAAAAAATTTTAATACACATTTATAAAAGAAATACACATATTTTTAAAATATTTTAATCAGTAAGTTTTAGTTAATTTATTTATATTAGAAATTGTATGTTCAAATAAATTTAAGCACATTAAAATTCTAATGTTATACAAATCACCTTTTCAATTTATGCCACAATAATTAATTTATTAATATAGATCACAAACTTATGGCTTATGTAAATGTATCAATTTTGATTTTTATATATAAAGATAAAAGTAGAATACTATGTAGGATACTCATATCATAAAATAAATAGTATGAATTTATTATAATAAACTTGTTTAATGAATTATGTAGACTTTCAAATTAGTGAAGCAAAAAAGAAAGTGAGACATTCGTTTAATTTTATTTTTTTTCAATCTCCTCATTTAATAATTAATATTTTCTTCTTCTTCTTTTTTTTTTTTAAACATATTTTATTATATTAAACAAATTTAAATTGTTTTTGGATGTTTTAGAAATCTGAAAAGATATATTTCTTTATCGATTTTGTATCAGCATTGAATATACATTTTTAATTTTTTTTCAATTCTTTTCGTTTCTTCCTGCAATTATATTTGTATAAAGGTTGTGTACAACAACAAGTGTTAGGAACTTGTAAAAATTTCCAAGTTTGCAAATAGTGCGTTGCACAGATGTGTAGAAATAAAGTAAAAGCACTTTTCATCTCACGAAAAAGCAAGCATGTAATCTAAAAGACGACTGAGGTACATAAAATACATAAAACTAAAAGTAAGCATTTGATCCGGTTGTGATAGGGGATTGCATGGGCGGCGGTCCTCGGGAGGTGGCCGAACACTTCGTTGAGCTCCACTCGTCTCGGTTAGGTGTTGAGGAGAATAATCGAGCTCGACTGCATTCCTCTCGCAAGGATTATCTTGGTGCGGGGGATCTTAAGCTCGAGGAAGTCGTCTCGTACCTGGAGCGGGTGAGGGACCGAGCGGAAAGGTCGGCACCACCCACTCGACGCACACAGGAAACCCAAACAGTCCCGGCAACCCTCCTGCCCGTCACCTCCAGTTTTCTGCTCCAGGAGTTACCCTCGACACCATCTCAGCACTTGCACCAGGTACTAACATCATAATTATATTGAGAAAGTCTTATTATATAGATATTATAATATAGAGTTTAAAATTTAAATTTCTCACGAATGAAATCTCTCTATTAGAATTTTAAGAACATAAATTTCATTATAATTTTACGGCTTTTATTTAGCGAATAGTATTAATTAGTTTTAATAATTTTAATTATAGAAATAAAAATTCTAATAAAATATAATCAATAAGAAATTTTCGCATTTTGACAATTATTGTATATTTATTTGAATTTGATATTTTAATTTCCATTCTTTTATAAATTAATTAAAGAAAAAACTAATTTTTAATGCTTTTTATATTTTAATCAACAAAATTAATTTTAATATTTTAAAAAAATTTCTTTAATCCAATAGTTTTAATACTTAACTGAGATATAGATACAAGTTTTTTAATGACTAAGCCACTTATTAAATACCTCAATAAATTTACAAGTTTCTTTTATACAAATGAGTTTTTTTTAGATTATTACTTTATTATTAAGATTAAAAAAAGAATACCATATTCAAGGATAAATTATTAAAATATACAAGTATTGTGTTAATTTCTTTTTTATTAATTTCCTATCAAGAATTTTATATAACTAAAAATATGATATAATATTGATAAATGTTCTTCATGTACAATTTGTAGTAAAAATTTGGATGAAATAAAAATGTAAGTTTTAGTAATTTAAAGAGAATTGTAATATAAATATATCAATGCATATTAAATTTAAGCATAAAAACATTTTGTAATTTTTTCTAAATAAATATAATCAATAAATAAGAACAATTATGATTTTTAGCGTAACAAAAGTTAGCAATTAAAAGCTTTAATTTGTTGATGTATTAAGCTTACTGAATTCATTTATTAAATATATGTAGATCCGACAAGGTTATTATTTTAAATTTATAAAGGCATTCTACTTGACTGAATTCAAAATCATTCTTCAATAAAGTTTGTTATTGTCCATAATTTCCCGTCGACTCGACTGAATATGAGAAAAGCGAAGTAAAAAAAATAATTAAAAGCATCTGCATACAGGATGTCACGAAAGCACAATGCACTCCCGTTCTTAATTTTCAAGTAAATTTTCCATCCTACGTGCCTCAAAGTCAAAGGAATTGCCTTCTCGTTTATAGGCAAGTGAAGTCATTTTTTTTTGTTATTCAAATAGGACAATGAAACTTCTCCGAATATACATAAGGAGTCGTGATAGCGCAGACGGTTTTCGGGGTCTTAACATTGAGTATCACCTAGGTCCGAGGGAATTTTACTTTTTTCCGCGGTTTGGTGAGCTTCGCAAAGATTTCCCACGTGTCAATGATTTCCCCGGGGCCATTTTTCCGAAAAAATACTTACACCCCCGTCCTTGGGAGGCAGATTTTCATTGTTCTTTGGTTTTTCTCGGTGATATGTAACAGAACGCGGCTTCGATGTCAGGAAGCGCAGCTACGACCACCAGCACCAATGGAGTTGGGATTGGTGCGGGGGGCGGAAACGGAGGAAATGGCGCCAGTGGCAAGAGGTACACGTGTCTCTATTGTCCCTATGGCACAGACAGGCGAGACCTCTACACCCGTCACGAGAACATCCACCGCGAGGAGAAGCCCTTCCATTGCTATGTCTGCTACAAGCCCTTCAGCAGGGCTGACCATGTCAAGAAGCACTTTTTAAGGATGCACAGGTACAAAGATACACACTCTTACGATGCATATCCACAGTCTTCTCCTTTTTCTTTTTCGTCTTCCACATTCGGCTGTAATTTGGTTGATAATACCATTTTTAAGTCAGTCTTACGATCCTTTATGCCATCTTATGGACTATCACGAGATAAATGAACAATACTCTCAATTTTTTCATTTTGAATATAAATACTTTAATATTTATTATTTATTTTTTAAAATCAACTATTTATGCATCGTTTTTAAAATATAATTATATAAGGGATATTATATAATGATGTTTTATATTTAAAGATGATAATCGTAGAACTGACATATAGTGGCTACATTTTAGTACTATTGAAAAAGGAAAAAAGAGTGATAAAAACCTTTTTACTAAAAATATTGTGATAGGAAAAGGCAACATTAATTGAAGAAAGATAAGTTATTAATACGTATGCTCATTAACTGAAAAAAAAAATTATACATTTAGTAAATTCTACTTAATCTTAAAAACAAAGGAATAAAATATAAACTATAGGTTAACAGAGTAATAATCAGCAATTACATCGATTGAAATGTATGATAAAGTTATGAGTAAAACGAACATAAGTAAAATAAAAGAAAAATACGAATACTAAAATAGCTTCCACTCTTATAAATTTACTTTTTCGTTTTAATTTAACGCTCAATTTGGATAAAAGTCATTTTTAATTTCAAAAGGGAGCACACATACGAATTGTCTCGAATACGAAGACCCGCGGGATCAATTGGATCTGCATCTAAGACACCGATAAACATTCAATCAGTGGAATCTAGTGGTAATCCCAGTAGCAGCAGCAGCAGTAACAACAATAACAATAACAACACCAACAATAACAACAACAACAACAACAACAACAACAACAACAACAACCCCAGTCCATACAATATCGGTTCCATTTATTCCAACGCCAAACAGCATCAACAGACTGACATAACCGCAACATCAGGATATCAATTGCAGCCTCCCATGGCTTCGGCGGCGCTCTACCAAGCGGCGAGTCTTTCATCAGTTGTTGCAGCCGCTGCAGTTGCAGCCAATGTCAGCGGCATAATGCAACCACCCGAGGTCAACTGTGGAGCTGCAGCACCAGTTAGCGCTGTGCATAACGCGGTTCACAACGCGGTGCACAACGCCGTCGCTCAGGTGGCTCGGAGAATGCAAAACGGTGGTTGCAACAGCAAAAGTCACCTCAAGGGAAACAATGCAGGATCCTCTAAGGCGAATCAAGAGCGCAGGTACATCACGGTTCCATTGGTTTTTTCCTTTTTTTAGAATATATACGAATTTTTCATTGTAATCTGCTTAGTTAATTCATTTAAGTAAAAAAACTTTAAACAAAATAAAAGTAAAAAAAAAAGTTATTCCTTGATTTTGTACGAAATCAATAAAGATTTCATTCAAAACGAAAATTTATATTTACTTAAAATTTTTACAAAAAATTTGTAACAAATGTCAAAACAAGAATTTATTTGTTAAAAATAACTGCAATAGCTGGCTTGTGAAATCAAATGAGTAATATTTGGGAATTTTTGCAGGTATACATGTTGCTACTGTTCCTGGAGTGGTGTTGATAATTGGTGTTTAAAGCGTCACCTAAATACACATCTGAAGCCCTTCGCATGTGCACTTTGCGAGTATAAGGCGGCTCGAGCCGAACGACTTGCCACCCACGTACTCAAAGTGCATAATCGACGTCAATGTTCGCGCTGTTCTTTTCTAGCAGAAGATCTTGCACAGCTCCAGGTGCATCAGTTGCACGTCCATCGGGTGAGCAATATTAGTATCGCTGCTGCAGCCGCTACAGTGCAGCAACAGAGCCCCAACGTGCAGCAACAACAGCAACAAAACCAAAGTAACAACGAGCGTCAGCAACAGCAACAACCTCAGCCTATACAGTAAGTTGTATTTTCTCAATGAAAGCAAAGAAGCCAACAATGCCTTTTTTTTATTATGCCGTACTATTTCATCAAATGACAGTACCGAGAGTAGCAAGAATAATAATATTAATAGAATATTAAAAGTAACAATTTAATTTTACAGCCCTGTTGGCGGTGGAAGACCACCACCCGGACCTCCGGTCTTTCCTGCTTCATCAGCAGCAATAGCTCCAGCAACGACGGTTATACCACCGACAACTATTCTTGGGTTAGTTTCATCTTCCTAAAATGATCTAACTGTCATTCTATCAATCCGTATAGTTCATGTGCTAACACGTTCAAAATATTTTAATTTGCACCACGTATTATTATTAAACATCATTGCTTATATATTATTAATAATATATTTTTTATTTTGTTATCGTTGTTGTGGATTTTTTGTTGACTTTTGTTGTATTTTGTGTCATGGCAATTTTATTACATTAATTATGATTTTTATTAAATATTTATTTACAAATTTTAATTAAATTTTAGTTACATTCAATTTCTATTCACAAAACTTCTGTCCATATATTATTTGTAGATACTTGTTTATTACAAAAAATTTTTTAATTTGTATGTTTTTTATGATCAATTTATATCCTTCTGCTTGAAAAAAATATCTCAAACAATGCAGTATCCATTTAAGAATATTATTTAAACAATTAATTTATTATTAAAAAAATATTAATTTTTAAGAAAAAAGCAAAGTTCAAGGTACCATTCGCTAAGAATATAAGTTTTTGTTTTTGTAAGAGCAGCTTGATGATATAGAGATATATTTGTTTTAAAAATAAGTTACAAATCAAGATTTTGATTGATTCTTTAGTGTACCGCTTGCTTAATTCATCGAATGATAATTTATTGAAATTTAATAATTGTCCAAGTTATTATAATTGAGAATTTGAATAATAATTGAAGAATGAAAAATAGTATTCTACTTTGTTATTGAGTTTCCTTTGAATTGATTTGTGCATGTAACTTAAATGAGATATTTTTCTCGCAAACGCATTTGCTGGCTTAACTAAAAAAGTACTGTGTTTGTAAATATACGTGTGGAAATAACGGGAATGTAACTTATGAAACACAGCGCCGCGGTGGTTGCAGCCACGAGATGGTAAAGCATCTGGCGATCTGCCGATAATCTGCCGAGCCTCGCATCTGAGAGAACGGCGGGAGGCTGCAGCACAGGCTGTACCAAACGCTGCAAATCTAAGTGTACAATAAGCTGGCGCGCTGGACACGAGACGTACGAAAGCCAACAAAAAACATATATTTATAAATAATTAAATGATAAAAATGGAACGATTAAAAAATCCACAAAAACAATTTTTATTAAAAGTCGCACACTCACTTCTACAGCGATGGCAGTGAAATCGCTTCGATGCCCGGCAATGCATGTTGGGAGCAAGAGTCCTCGTCCTGCGAGAAACGTTTCCAACAGTTTACTGAGCGTCGTTCGAGAAAACAAAGGACACCCCGAAAAATTATGACGTCCTTCTGCAATAAGCCAACAGCGAGTCCGCATAAAGAAGCAAGCGGGAGTCAAGAGTCGGATAAAAACCGGGAGTCGAATCGGTGGCCTCTGCTCAGGTGTTTTCTCTGTCCAGATGAGGCGCCGGCTCGAGCCCTGGGCACTAGGCCCTACCACCGCCTCGAGTCGCTCTTCCTACACAAACTTTGGCGGCATAGAAAAAAAAGATGTGAAAGTTGGGCTAAGGTGAACAGGAGACTTACGCGGGTGGGAGTTTCGGGCACAACGAGGGCTGCCCTCGACGCGGGACCTACCTCCAAATACCAAAGATAGCACAACCTCGAGTTCATTACATGCTCAAAACTTTTTATTTCAACCAACATGTATTCATGTATTCATTCGGCCTTTTATGCCGGAACAAAATTATTATTCCAAGCTAACCAATTACCTTCTTCATCATCCTCTGCAATTCACAGCCTCAGTCATTCTCTTTTACTTTTGTTTATTTCTTCTTAAGAATACTTAGCTACACTGTGTAGACATTTAAAATACCTTAATGTCCGTTTGACAAAGTGTATACGTGATGGGAAAAAATTATGTTTTTTGGTTGTAAAGAGTTGGTAAGGAGAAGGTTGTTTTCATAAGTAAGGAGTTTTATTTCCTTGATTGAATAATCTTTGAATTTGTAATTATGTTTTTATTGTAACTTTATATATTTTTGTGGCGTCATTAAAAGACAAATTGAATTTGAAACTTCTATTTTATGTGTAATCAAAGGATATTATAAGGATAATATTGAATAAACCATTTTGTAAATATGCGATTTTATTGTTAGCGGACTTGATAACGAAAAGTTATTATTAAAATTTCAGATCAAAATAAAATTTGAGTTTTAATTTAAAAATTGTCAAAGTAGAACTATTTTATGAATGTAAATAAATACCTTTTTTCAATCCAAATATGAAGTGATGTAATTAACCCTTCAATGTAATACTTAAAATTTTAAAAAATAAGTAAGTAAATTGATAAAATAGGTAACAATAATTTTCTATTGAATAGTTATTTTTTTTTTTTAGACTGTTACAAATATAATATTTGTTTAATCAAAAATATTATACAAGATATTTCAAAATATTTTAAATTATAATATTTTAGAAAACACAAATGGAGACATGGTCAATTAAAATAAAAATACTACAAATTTTATTTTATTTATTTTGATGTTTACACATTTAAATGTAAATTAATGTAAATTTTTTTTCTAAACCATATAAATTGTGAATTGATATATAACTTGAGTTTTCCCATTTAGAGCAATAAAAACAGATAGTCTAGCCTATGCGAGAGACTTAAAACAAATATTTTTTATCTCACCGCGACTTTGTATAATATGTTGCTTTAACAGGACGTTGTTTTATGTATAACTTAACTAGTATCTCCTTTTATTTTCTGGTCTGAAAAAGAAAAGCTCGATCTCTGAAATGACAAGGGTTCTGTGAAAAGTTGGCTAGATATTCACATACTACGTATATAACGTAATACGTCTCGTACTCTTGAGAATCTTTCGTTTGTTTTTCTCTGTCGATTGAGCGCCTAAGGCGATTTTTTCTACGCGTCCTTTTGCAAACTCGAGAGGCAATCTTATGCAGCTCGATTATCCGGTATTAAAAGAAGCCGGAAATGAGACGTGAAACTTTTAAACAACTAAGTGAAAAGAATTAGCCTGGGGCATCATGAAAAGAAGATTAAAGAAAGCAGGGGACATCAAGTATACGTGATGCTAAACTGACTATTGCTATTCAAATTTGTTAGTTGATAAGTATGATGTTATATTTATAAAGATTATTTAAGATTTTTTGAGTTTTATATATGACTTACATGATGAATTTTAACTGATTTTTTATAATTAAAAATCGAAAGTTATTTGAAAAAATATTTTTGAAATTAATTTTATTTATCAATGAAAACCTAAAATTATTGATATTTTAAGTAAAATATATCAAAATTATAACGCTTATTTAAAATTTTTAATACATTTGTTTATATTACAAAAGTTATTTGAAACTTAATAAAAATATTTGTAAGGAAAAGTATTTGACATATTTTCAAAAAACACTTTATGTAATAATGCTTCTTCTAAACCTTTATCTTTGTCTATGATTTTATATTAATTTTATACTTTTAATATTTGATGAGAATTTTACTTTATAAATTTTTATTGTAAAATTCATAAATATTTATTTTTGTTTGCTGATAAAAATATTTCTAAAATCAATGCACGATATTAAAAAACTTACTACTTTTACTATATATCGTGAATAAATTTTTCATTTCTTACTTTTTAAGTAACAAAATGTTAATGGATGAATAAGAATTAAACAAAAGAATTACTGCAATGTGTATTGATTCTTATAACAAAAAAAGGTGGTCGCGATCAAAATCGTTATTTCCCACTAAATCTTTAAAATTTATCTCATGACACATTATTTGAATAATTTGTCAACGTAGTAAATATTTACACAAATTACATATACATTGTTCATTTCAGAGAAATCAATAGGATTTATCTAGCAAAAAGAACAATATTACCTTTTTCATGTAGATAGATGATTTTGGATTTTTTTTTACTCTTGTTTTTACGTTAAATTCAAAATAATATGATGTTTGAGAAATTTTGTATAAATATATTTTCATACTTACTGTTATTTTTATTTGTTTGGTTTTACTTTGTACTGTGTACACACAAATATATGTATATATATACATTTGCAAGGATGCGCGCGCAACTTGTAAAAGGAATAACATTTTATACGTTTTATCTATGTATATATATATATACAATTATAAATGTAAAAATTTATATATATATAAACAAACTGTTTATATGTATTGTACTGTATTCCTATGATTAAAAAAAAATTTGATTTTACGTTATCATATATATTTTCGAAATAGCTCACCGTAGATATTTGACCCAGTTATATTGTACAACTAAAAAAAGACAATAAACGGCTAAAACTTAAGGTTAGTATGACTTGAAATCATGTCAAAAAACAAAGAAAATAACAAATTATGAATAGATAACTCAGTAACAGCAACCTGCTAATGAATTTTATACGAATAAGTAGAATAAATAAGAAAGATGAATAGAGTGCAGATGCTCAAACTGCTTTATCAGTTAATTCATCTCAAGAATGAAACGATTGAAACACGTTCGACTCCTGATCTTCTGAATTCTGGTATTTTTTTATTCAGTCTTTCGTTTCCATCTTTTAATGCATAAACGTAATTTTTATGTTGATTAAACTATAAATCTTGTGGAATGTTGCGACTCAAGCTTAGGAGGAGATTTCGTTCATCAGATATTTCTGATTAGGTGCTGACTCCGTACAGGATAACACACATGATTTTTCATTATACTTGTAATAACTAAAATGAAAATATACGCAAATATATACAAAAACACACTCACATATGTAAAAATTAATTTAATCAGTATAATAATTATAGAAAAAAAGTTAAAACATGTATATTTTGCGGTCAATTAAAAAAGTTATTATTCAATAAAAACTATTTTATGTTATATTATATTTAAATATTTAATAATTTTAATTAAGTTAAACCTTATTAATTTGAATAAATTTTTCAATTAAATTTTTAGTAAAATTTAAAACATATGTTTAAATAGACTTTAAATTATATTTGTGAGTATGAATAAGTCTTATGGCTTAGGCAAATTATTGAACTTTGTATTGTGGTATGATAATACAGTATTATAACAGGAGAAAATATATATTTCTACACATATATGCATTGTTTAGGAAAAGACAAATGATCGGTTAACAACGTATAGAATAGGTATATTAGTTTAGAGAGATACCTAATAAATATTTCAAATCGATACTTGATGTTGATTTTAGTTTTTGGGATAACAAACGAAGCGGCGTCATTGTCGATGATGGTGAATAACGTTGGTTACAGTAAATATTTCATAGCCTTTGACCCAAGAAGAGTCGTTTACTCATACGGTCTAGGAAATCTGTAATGCTGAAAGGAGATGAAGTCTGGCTCGATGGGCTGCGGCTCGTGCAATACCGCACAGTTGCGGCAGAACATAAAGGGATTCTTCTTGTCACACTCTCACTCAATAGTCTCAGAGTTTACAGTTCTACTTGGTTATATTCACTGACTTTATACACCACTAGCAGCAATTTGTTGTCCGACCAAAGTTCGTTTAAGGATTAAAAACAATACAATTACATGGGATAGAATTATGTAATCGTGATGGAATTAATTATAGTAGGTGTTGCACAAATCAACAGCTTCAATAAACTAACAACTGACTACTAATTAATATTCTGTATAATGAGAAGAGTTATTACCTTGTTTAGTTTATGATATAAATATTCACAAATTTGTTCAACAATAATATTACATGTTAATTAGATAATGAGCTGATACGATTCTGCAAAATATTTGCTGTAATCATGAAAAAGCTAAGTTTTTCTATAGATCTGTGATTTTACCAGAATAAAAGAAATATAAATTTCCAGTACAAATAAGTGATTATAAACAATCATAAATGTCTATTATCTGTATCAATGTCTGACTATCTGAAAGATACATACATTAAATATTATAATGACAGATGTGCATATATAATAATAAATTAAAAATAATTTCGACATACGTTTGTATTAATTATAAGAATTTATTGGCACTATACTTTCTATATTTTCATATTGATTTTTTATTTTTTGTAAATTTTCATTTAATTTTAATTATTAATTAAATATTAACACATTACTTTTTTATAATGAAACAATTATTTAATTCAAATATAATTCTAAATATCTTAGTTTTCATTAATTTTTAATGCTCTAAAGATAGAATATCTTTCAAAATAAATAAATTAAAAATCATTCAAGCATTTTTTATTTTTCTATTTGTAATTCTTTTCTTTTCTTTTTACATTTTTATGTCTTTTTTCTTATTTTTGTAATACTCTACTAATATATGAATTATATTTATACAGTTGATTTGTTTAAGCATCAGTTAATAATAACATAAAAGATTATATAATTTATAAAACTCAATAATCAATTTAATAATCTCTTCAATTTTTAATAATAAACTTTAGTTTTTACTAATTCATTGGATTTATTTTTCCAGTATCTGTTATTCCGTGCGTATTTGTCTATAAGTCGATTTTGTGCATACATGTATGAAGTTTCAAATTTTTTTTTAAGCCACTATTGGTCGTAGCGATTTGGGAGAGATCTTAAAATGTAGGAGGGAGTTTTTCTTATTCGTCCTTTTTTGTTGTTGTTGTAATTTTGATAAATAAAAGCGACAGGATATTGTTTTGCGCGAATGATGTTTTTCGATTTTGTGATACGGCGCAATGGAGCGATTAGTGGAATAATGCTATATGGTAAAATTTTGGCTTATGACTTGGTAAAAATACTGTAAAGATTTTTTAATATTAACAAAGGTTTTTTAAGGGTAACTCTATGCATGTTTATTAAATTAAATTAAATGACGGTTTAAACTCAAAGTTTTGTGCATACATGGCGCGTTAAAATCGATTCGGGTTGTTTGTGGGTGCTGAGAACGGGAATAATTGGTGACTTTGAGAGCCTTATCTGATTTTTCTAATTGCAATGTATACGTAATTTTGTTCTTAAATATTTAAAAGTCTTTACAGCATTTTATTAGGTGACAAACAAAATTTATCATGTAAATTTATTCCAACAATCATTCCATCGCTCTGTGTTATAAAACTGAAAAATATCCTTCGCTCGAAATAAAATCCTGCTACTTCTAATTATCAAAAAAACAAAAATAAAGGACAAATAGAAAAAGCTACCTCCTTTATTTTAAGATTTCTCCCAAATTACTATGACCAATAGTGGCTTAAAAAAAAACTTAATACTTCGAGGACAGACCATGTATGTGCACCTTTCACCGCCTGAATTTTGTTTTAACCCACCAGTTTAGATTTCTTCCGACAATTTTTTTAACCAGAAGAAATATTATTATTAATTTAAATTATAAATGAAAAATAAAAAATGAATAAAAACAAGTGGAATAATAAGAGTGTCGTAAAGTAAAATAGAAATAAATGGGATGTCCTGTAGAATTTCGTCTTAGTTTATTTTAAAATTCTGTGTTATTTTACTTTGTCTTATTTGAACCTTTCTTTTTGAGTGGTTAGTCTCTATAAGTGTTGCCTAAAATATAAAGAAATTTCTAAATTTGATTGATTATTAAGTATTTTAATTTTAAATTTATAACATGTATCATAGTTTATTTGATTTAGAAACCATAACTGATTTTAATCACAAAGTGATAAATCGATTTATATAAAGTTTATAATAATTTAAGAATTAATTGGCCGTTATTTATTTATGAATCATTACTGATCTCACTTTATGTGAAATTGAAGTGGAGAAATGAAGACAGGTAGTTTCAAATTGGAATAAATTAATATTGAAAGAGATGAATGTTTGGGTTTAATGTTTTAAATTTCATATTTATTTGAAGATATAAAAAACGTTGGGACGTAAATGAAAACAAGTCGAACATACATAGTTGGGCGCATATACATACTTACATCTAGCCTTACGAAGGCTGCGATATAAATGTGTCGGTTCCCGTCATTGTTGAACTAAAAAAAGTAATTCATGCTCTTTCCGGAAAACTGTGAAATTGCCTGTGCGGAAGATGATACCGGACCGCTGATTTTGCTTTACATTTGCAACGGAATGAATCGAGGAAGATCCACTCACTGGACTGGATATACTTCTGGCAATGTACCCCAGGGTATGAACGCCTAACTTCTCCGTAAGCTCATGCTTCATTCCCCAGGTTCACTCCACCTTCTGTGTAGTGTACAGGGTGGCGGGTAATAAACACATGCACATCTTACGGAACTGTACAAACGAGCATCCGGAGACGCACCGACCATGAATCGATATAAATCCCAGGACGAATATTGCCGAAGATGTCGCAAAATAGTATAATATTCCCTTCGGAAGCAACGTACGTATATATGGAATGTACCTTCAAATCTGTTCGTTTTCGCTTTTGACAAAACTCACTTTGACTTCATGTCCAGATTCTTGGTTGTATTTTCTTGTCTTCGTTTTCTTCCTTTTTCCCCTTTCACTTTTTATCAGCCTTCCATAATGTCGCAAAGCTAGCAATCTTTACATAATTTTCAACATTTGGAGTAAAAAAAAAAAAAAAAATATGTGTAGGACCAGATGTACAAATTAACAATATTTAAAACAGTATTCAACAGTTTCGAAAATTCAAACAATAAGCATATAATCCCAAAAGAATTATTAAAATACATTTCATAATTAAACAATTAACAATTTTAGGGAAAATATATAATAATAATAATTTTTATTAGAATATAATTAATTAATACTTAATATCTGTTATTTAATTTTTTTTTATCATGTTTGTATGCTCTTTATATATTTTTTTAAAACAATATTTTATTATTTTTTACTCTTAAATGTTCGGTAAAATATCAAATCCTGTATAAATAGATATTTTATTAAGTTTTATAATTTGAATAAAACAGAGTATAAAGATGAATTCAAATATTTTTACGTTTTTAATTTTAAATTAGTTATACTTGACTGAATTTTATCAAATTACATATATATAAAAATTTAATAATTTTTCATAGAACATTTTTTACTGTACGTCTAAAATTATGTGCAGTTTATTCAATAAAATAAAAATAATTCAATTTCTTATTTGTATTCATAATTAGTTTATTTGAGTAAGAAATATAATAAATGATGAAATTTGAGACAGGCAATTATTCTGAAATGATTAAAATGTATAATTAAATTGGAAAAAATAGTTACAGAAGAAATAATATAACATAGTATATGTAGTATATATTATACTATATATACAAGAAAAATATAAATAAAAAAAAAGAAAAAATACGAATTGACGCTTTCAGAATGTTGAGAATGTGATACAGAGAGTGACAGATACTCCATGATGGAAAATGATAAAATATATTGAGTATAAATAAAATTATAAAAAACCTATTCAAATCTTATATGGAAACTAAGGATTACAAGAGAGTAATAGAAAAAGAAACAGAAAAATATGATGATATTGTGTAAGATGCTCTGTAATAAGACAAAAAATAAAGCTGAAAAGAGTATCAATTAAAATAAATATTAATTACAATAATTATAGAAGTATACATTAATTACATGTAACAAAGATATAAAATATAATATATGAGAAATGAATAAAAATTTATTATTTAATAAATATTCTTTTTCTAATTATTTTCATCATTGTTACAATTATTATGTTTACTACTATTGCTACTATTATTATTATTATTATTATTATTATTATTATTATTATTATTATTATTATTAAAGATTCATTAGAATTACAAGTATTATTGGAAAAAGTTTAATAATTTATATTTTAAAGTATATAAACCATCATATTAAGTATTTTTTCCTCTTGACAAATCCTATAATATTATTAACATAATTTTGTTAATTTTTTTATTTACTATATTTATAAGTACCTAGAAATGTGTTTGAAATCTTTTATGACGTACTAAAAAAATCTTTATCTGTAAAATATTTACTTCATTTTCATATCCAATAATAAAATTATTTTTTTTAATAATTTTAAACTTATTTTGTAAGTAGTAAGTACAGAAAGTGAAGATTATGTATATATATATATATATTTATTAGATGATATTTTATGAATTTTTAAAATATTTTACATAATTAATTTCATAATTTTAATTAATATTTAATTCAATTAAATTTCATTGAATACTTTTTAAAATTTATACAAGACCTAATTAATGAAAGAGTATATATTCCTATAAACATAAGTTCCCTTATTATAATGGGGTAACAGGAGTAACTAATCATAAGACTATTCAAATCATAAATGTTGGATTTATTCGGATTATAATTCAGCAAGGGAGGAAAATGTATTATGAGTCGCAGGATGGATTTCAACTCATAAAGTGTAAATTTATGGATATCGCAGTTGATCAGTAAAAGTTTAACGATATTCGTAGATTAATTTGTTTCATCTCATTACGCGCTAAGGCTTTGTTTATTGTGGACATTTGTGTTTTTGACTTCCGAAAAATTCGGTCATTGCATTTTGGTACATGGGAATACATACATCCAATCCGTTGGATCAGCGCTCGGGTTATTTCAAATACTCTTGGTTTGCAAGCATCTACGATTAGATGCGATTAAAATGATAATAGACATTATAAATTTTTTTTTTTCTAAAATTTTGTAAAAATTATAATATACTTTTTGTAAACGTATAAAGAATAGTTTTTTTTTTTAAATAAAACCTTTCCAAAGAGTAAAGAGAAATTGATGTAAAATATAAATAATATTGAGCATAATTTAAAAAAGAAAAAAATTGATTTATTATTTAAAATTTTTAATGTTAATATAGTTTTCAATTGATTAAAAGAAGAATTAAAATTTTATATAATAATAGTTATATAACAATGAATATAATTATATATTTTTAAAAAATGTATGAAAAGCTAAAAAATTCTATTCAATATTAATATTTTTTGATACATTTAAATAACACGTATTTACTAAATAATTTTTCGTAAGCTTTAAGATATTTTAAAAGTACTTCACCATTTTTTTTATTTTGATTAGTTAGTAAATTAAAATATATAATCTAAAAAAAATTTTAAATAAAATTTCTAAACCTTCACTTCTACCTCCGATTGATATTTGGGACAAAAATAAACGACATGACATCGGTAAAGACATTATTTTCTGCAAAATTGATACTCTTCGCATACGAGATACTTATGACTCTGTCAGGGTCTATCCCACCACCTATTATTAAATAATGGCTGTTTCTCATAAATCTTTAAACATTATAAATTGGAATGCTAATAGCATTAAACCAAAACTTACCGAATTAACGGTTCTGCTCGACGAGAAATCAGTTTAAGATGCCTGTATTTCGAAAACTAAACATGACCCCACTTTCTCTTTTTTTATCCCTGGGTTTATCCTGTACACATGTTTTATCCTTGTGAATAGACAAAATAACTCTTCTCACAGTGGAGATGTAGCAATTATTGTACAAAGTGCTATGTCTCATAAACGTATTTATTTAGACTACCCCATCTTTCAACAAGTAGGTATAGAACTTGGTGTACCACCTAAATCTATTCGAATTTTTGCAATCTACTGTCGACAAAAAGCGAATAATGATAATAATAATATTGTAACGACACGACCTTTACTATCGTGTCCACTCGCTAGTTACCTAGTCGGTTTTTGAAAGGGTACACAAAAGAGTTTGCACACGAAACAAAAAAAAAATATTTTATATTTTTATATTATATTTTAATATTTCAAGGTTCTTGAAATTTTGCGCCTCAGCGATCTTCTTCCCGACAGTCTTAACCCGAAACGTTATGAACGTAATGTGACCGTGAATATCCTTTTCAAACGGGATATTGTTGGTCAATAACTTATTGATATTTTTGTCAATGCAATACATCTGCTATGACAAAGTATGCATTACCAATAACATAACACAAATGTAGACGTCAATATTAAGTAATAAAGATATTTAAAATTCGTGTAAGCATGGTATTTAATTATCAGTACAATTCGGCAGAAAATTAAATGTATAAGTTGTGTATATTAAATTTTCTATGGATTGTCTAACCAAAATTTACTCTCGTGTAAGCACCAAAGTCAGTCCTTCTCAAAAATTCTAATCCAAATCTCCCGCGACTGCTTATTCTCTCGTTTATATTATCGCGGGATTACTTTAATTTTCCTATACGCTCCCGGTGTTACGCGGCGTTCAAGTTTGTTTCTCGCCGGCCGGTGTCGGCTCGGTCATTGCTTTGTGTCTTCGTGAATTCTATTTGTCGATTTACAATTGTTATTTTGAAATCGACAAATGATAGATTTTATCTGGTTTAGCGTTATCAATTACTCTTTAGCGTGATGAAATTTAGTTGCCAACAACTTTTGTAACTGTAATGAAAAATCAATGGAATCAAGATCTGGATCATATTCTTTGGCAATGCCCAATATATAAAAAACAGCCTAAAATATTATTAAAAAATCTTGAAAAATTTAAATTCCAACTACCTCTTTCGAGGCATATGTCATAATGTATAAACCTTCATACAAATTATGTGATACACTACTTAAATTTTTTAATGAATGTAAGTTACAAGTATTATGATAAAATTTAATAAAACCTAAATATCTGTAAATTTTAAGCTAACTGAATATGAAAATTCAAGTGTATTCATTATATAATATCATTTTCTCGTAAGAATTGAGGTAATTTAAATAAAAAATAAAAACAATGTATTATGATTAATAAACTTTGTGTGATCAAGGGTGTAAAGCATTATTTTTATTGTTAGTCCAACAAATATATTTATTGTTAGTCCAACAAATTTATTTGCTTTGATTATATTTAAAATATATTAATACTAATAACATACACATTTTTATATATTATGAAAAAATATATTTATGCAAATAACTTTAAAGAAATAAAATTGTTCTAATGTATTAACTATAATGTAAGAGGCAAAGAAATACCAATTGAAAATATTAATTTTAATTATGTAACGGTTGGGGCTATTTTTACCGGGATAAAATTTATCGGTGTCAGCATTCGGGTTTGGTGAGGTGATTAGGAAGTAAAGAAATGGTAAAACGGGTTTAAATTTTAATTTATATTTAATTAGATCATAAGAATAAAAAAAGAATACGAAACACTTAGAAATCCGCGATGGATTTACACAGGAATTCTGAATCTGCGATGAGTCTATACAATTTCAATGAATATCTTGAATTCGCGGTGATCTTAAACATTTCAAACAAATATTTCGATTTTGCGGTGATTCTTAGTATTTAAAACAAATATTTTGAATTTGCGGTGATTCTAAACATTAAAAATAATTCGCGGTGATTTTATATAAAATAAGATCTGTAACATAGTTTTTTTATGAGAATTTTAGTTTGCCATTTGGCCGCCGTCGGCCCAGCGGTAGTGATACGTAGTGATTCATTCGGTATTTTTTTTTTATTTTTTATTCGGCCTTCCGTGGGCTAAGCGTCAGTCAGCTGACTACTCTACTGCCGGACGGATTTTTCACCCTTATTACGGAGTGACCCAGCTATCCTGGACGGTTACTCGGCTTGAGGGTGAGGTCCGCCGAGCTAGGGCTGCTTTACGTCAGTCCAATGTTGGCTGTCGCCCAAGTCGAATCTCGCTGACCCTGTCTCGTTCCAATGTGTCGTGACGACGAGTCCCCAGTTATCCTGGGGATCCGACGAGGACGTCGGCGTCGAGGAGTTTCAACGGGCCTCTCAAGCCTCGAGGAACCGGCTGTGGGGGATCGACGTTTAACTCTCCTCACACGGTGGATCCTTCGTTGACCTTAGGATGAACCCCACAGCTACCCTGAAGTTGGTTTGAGGCCGAGCGAGTTGATCGACTGCCCTTCAAAGCGCTGTGTCAGTGGTTTTAAGCGCGTCGGCGGAGCGCTGGCTCCGTTGAGCGCTAAGCGTGGGTGGCAGTGGGAGTACTCCCTTGAAGCGCGGGCGGAGCGCTCACTTAGGTGGGGGTGTTGCGGTAGAGGGGCTGCTGCGCCGAGGTTCTAGTGCAGCGCGCTCTCGGGGCCCCGTAAAGTTTTGACGTGCACTCTTTAGTTACCCTTGTAAATGTATACCATCCCACTTTGTAAGTTATGCCCGTTAGTTAGTTCAGTAATTGTAATAGGTGAGAATTCAACTTTCACCTATGACTGGTGATTGCTTAAAGTTATATGCCCATGTAGAATTCTTATAGGCAAATATATCTTTTTCTTAATCCAGTAATAGAAGAACTTCCAGCAAATGCATGTAATAGTCAATTCATATCAGACAATATTTGAAGGCTTATAGTATCGACATAATAGCAATATCCAGATGTGCATGCTGAATGCACTTAAATGAAATGAACTCTGCTATTGATACTAAGTGGTACTAAATAATAAGTGTCAATATTTTTCTTTGTTGACATTAAATGCATGACTTCACGTAACCTTGGATGTATCGCCAAGTAACGACTTGCTGCAAGCTAAGCGTATTCTCGATGAAATACCTGGAGAACAGTATAAGAACTACTCCACAAGAAAAATAAATGATATATATTGAACGGGAATTAACTAATAAAATTCTGTCGCACTGATGCATTACGTAGTTTTTATTGAAAACGTATTTTAGTCACCTGTAGTCCGTCAAGACAATGAAGTTTTGAGATCCCACTAAATATCGGAAGTGCTTCACCACTTCATAGATTTACATTAAATTGCAATCAGACACGCTATACGTTGCTAATAATAAACTTAATTTCTCTGAAAACAATCAAACGATTGCACGGAACATCTAAATTTCGTTATATTTCGTACTTTGAAATATCTGTTGTTGCATTCAATATCGTAAACTAAACCATCAGGTCTGGTGGGGGTAAAATTTGGAAAATACAACTCAACATTATATAACTGCGTTACAAATTTTCAAATATTTGAAGTCTATGTCAAGCGTGCGAATGTTTATGTGAGTAAATGTATTTATAACGTTTTAAAGGCGTCCAAATATTCAGTTTATAATCATAATCTGAATTCTAAATTAGCTTGAAACAAGAATAATGTATTATTCGAAATACAATCAGCAACTGTTTCTTTTAAATATAAAGACAACCCAGTATAGATTATCTCAATATAAATTTTGGTAAAATTATAATTTTTAAATTCAAAACAATATATTAATTCCCCATGCTTTTTATATACACCATCGCTAAAATTAGCAAATGTAATATGAAATAATATATTTCAAAGGATCGTTTACATCTCACTAGTTATAGGCAATTAAAAGTAATACATAAAGAACTATTATATTTTTCCCTACTGCTATATTTATTCAAACAATGTAGATATATTTTAAGTTTCGAAGAAACTACATGAATAGGAAGTATGCTTTGTTTCTAATTTGCAAAGTATAGAAGATATGAAAAATTTTTGGCAATAACTCACCCGAACTCGATAATATATGGATCATATTTTAGAGGAAAACTCTTCAATTTTTCATAGTAGATGACACATTAATAAAATTTTGATGAATCACCAACAGTATACGTTCAATACGATGGTGAACTTTACGTTATAGTTATTAAAACAATACTTTCATATAATATTTCTATTTTATTTAAATCAGGGAATACTTTTTTGCCAAAAATAATGAGGAAAATATACACAAAGCGCTAAATATAAGGCATACAAAAACAAAAATATTTTAATTTAATACGTTTTAATAATATTTATATCATACTTATATTACTACAATATTATTAAGATATGATTTTTAAATATTACAATATTTAGAATCATAGTTATTTATATATTATATAAAAATTAAAAGTAAACCAATAAATTTATAGATACAGAATTATTTTATTTTTTAAAAACATATTAAAATCTCAATTTTTGACAATAAATACCACTTGCATATATGCAATATAATTACGATGTAACATTTTCAAAATTTCAGTATTTTTAAACACACAGTTTAATGGAATTAGTATCAAATTTATTATCTTATTATTTAGAATTTTCCCTTTTCATCTTTAAACATATATCATTTTCAACAAAAAATATATGCTCAAGTCGATGAGAAAAATTATTTCAGTTATTATCGCATATGTATCTTTTGCGTATACATTTTGAATAAATAAATATTACTTTTACTTTAATATTCTTTTATAGTTTTTCTACACATTTCTAATTTTAATTTTTACGTCTCAGAATGTAATAGGTAAATAAATGAATATTTATTTTATTTTTTTATTCAATTATTATTTATTCATTTACTATAATTTATTTGTTAGTGAAGTGACAATTTTATTTATTAAAATTTAAAATTTTCAGTAAGAATAACGTTATAAAATAGAGTTGTTACAAAATGATTACAATAATTTATCGATAATTTTCTTAACATTACTTGCATGATAGCTATTTGCAGCGATTTGAGATTAAAGATATGTAGTCTGAAAAAAGCGATGTGGGCAATTTTGTAAGGGCAGCAGTCTCTCATCACTCCAGGTTTTCATGATTGGAAAGTCTTTAATACTTGAGTTTAAAATACACTAGTTTCAAGAATAAAAAACATCATTTCGAGATTTTCTGTACCTTTTATAGCATCTGCATTTTACCCTTCTATATTGTATAGTATTTATTAATATTGTTTATTAGGTACATGATCTGTGGGGGTCACTCGATTTATAGATTTCCTTATTTTATTTCCCTATTTTCTTTATATTTCTTTCAACAATATAGTGATAGTTTGTTGATAATGTTTTCTGTTTAAGCCACGTATCTTTTTTTCTCAACTTTCACCAATAATAAATTAGTATGGTACTATTTCCAAAAATAATGTTCTTGCAGTCATTAATTAGTCTTAAATCATCATGAAATAGTGTTTCATCTTTATTATTTTACTTAATTTCCGTTTATAATTCGTGGTCATGAAATTTAATAATTTTCATTTTTCAAGGCAATCGAAATTAGATGAGGAGGTGTTATTTAAAATACCGAAACGTTACGTTATATATAATTTATGGTAAATCAGTTTTCCTGTTTTCGTAATTTAATAGAATAATGGACGAATTTAATTGTAATAAGAAATCAAAGAGTCAAGAATGTGACATCGAGTGCTTTGTTAAAAAAATTTTTTAAGAGTAAAAACTTGTCGAAATATTGTTAATGAGTGAAATAAAAGTTATGAAAAGTTCTTAAATTCAATATATAAGTTAAAATATAAATCAATTGTTATGTCTGGGATTAATTTTTTATTTATTTTTTAAATAAATATTTTTTCTTTAAAATTTAAATTCATATTTATTCAGTTATACTGTTCGATACAATTTTTATTCTTAATTTTACAAAAATATATAATATAAAAAGAAGACGTTTAGTAAGAATAAGCTTTAAAATAATATCGTAACAAAATTCGGACACCGCGTATATTAAAGAACAAGATAGTCGCTCGGTTAACGTGTAACGTTACTTGTTTTCGAACGTGGATCTCGATCGGCTGTTTAGGCGTCCTTGCGAGTGATTTTAATAGTCCGAAAGGCCGTTGTGGGTGTTGAATTTCTTCTTGCGCAGCTTGCTGTCACCACTCCGTTGTAGTTGTGGGTTCGGAGTTCCCAATTATGATAAGAGTTTAGATTCTTGAATGTCGAGTGTAGAGTTGAATATCGAGTACAGATTCATAAGTTTAAGTTTTAATTGCTATAGATCGAATGAATGACGAATTGACAAAAAGTGCATGTAGTTGTTCGGTATGGCTTTTATAGCCTTTTTAAATCTTTCCCCACTATAACACCTTTAGAGATGAGTTTTGAAAAAGGGGCGATCTTGTTCGAATTAATAATTTTAAAATAACCTGTCCAGGAATTTATCTGTTATCGGCCGTAAACAGAAACAATGACTTCTTTAATCTCCGCAGTTTTAGCTTGATTTCATGTGAATATGAGTTTAGTTTAATTCTCATAATAAAGATTCATTCGTAACTGAATTTTTATTTACAGTCGATACGTTGAATACAATGCGACATTTAATATATAATTGAAATAACAAAAATTTTTTCTTACATAACACGATGTATGAAATTTTTTAAATTGAATTAGTTAACAATTTATTTTGACTTCAAATATTAATAATTACTATAATATAATATAATTAAATTAAATTATAGTTAAATTACAATTGTAAAAATTAAAATTGAAATAGTATACACAAGATAAGAATTATAGACGATTATCTTTTGTTCAGATATTCATTATTGAACCTATTTATACTTTGAATACTGATACTATATTCAAATATACATAACAAATAGGAATTAATTAATGTTAAAAAGGGCTTTCGCCTAAAATAGTAGTTTTAACAATAAATGTATTGCATTCTTCATCCCTTTCATTACTAGAAAGAGTGATTTCTATTTAGGACTCACATGTTATATGAACGGTGATTATTACGCGAACTAAAAATGTGCATTCAAAGAGGAATATTAATTCGAAATAATGACGTTTTCTTATACGTTATCCCATTTATAAGAGAACAACAATGCATATACGATGAGTGTCATGACAAAATTGAAGATATAGAGGAGGCTTGGTATTTTAAGCTTGTTCAGTAAAGTAAGCAATACATCAATAGACTATCCCTATAGGAAAATTGCCAATGGGTAACTATACTATTATTGTCTTAAAAAGATGTAGTAAAATACGTGCAATAATGAATGGTTTGCTGAAGATGCAAGATACAGCATACTTTAGCGATAGGCTTAATGAGACATTGAGTAGTCACTCTACTCTGGATAGTTGTAGTTGGTGATATCATAGGTCCATTTCCGTATTTGTCCAAGATCACGAGTATTTCTCATCTTTCTTGACACCTAATCTGCTCAAACGATTTATACAAAATTACGTCGTAGAGATTTCTTAAGATTTCAAGCTCTGAAAATTTTTGCTGTGTGATAGCGGTACAGAATTTCACAATATCACAAATGATCGCTTTGTGCATGAGTATGGTATGGTAGATAAAACGACGTCACCCTATGATACACATGCGAATCCTGTTGAGCGAGCGAACGGATAAAGACGATGATCGCGAAATACATGTAATGGTGGGATGCTCGTACAAATAAAAGCGCATTTACCACGAATACGGTAATCTAGGAGTCGTAGGAGACTATCCCAGGATTCCTGACCATGGACCAACATTCAGTAGCTCTTCATGCACTTAAGCGAAAAATTGAATGGGAAGCAGAAGAGACATCATGGAAAGTAGTGAATGAAATGTGTCGGAAATACTTGAAAAATCTCTATCCAAACTTCATTCGTGGTTTAAGACTACTATGCATCGAGTTTAGGAGTGAAAAGTACAATATTATGATGTCAAACATCGCAAGGTTGTATAATACACCATCTTCGTTTTTTTGTATGATTTGGTCACCTACTTAGTTCAGAGGAACTAATTATGGTGACATCAGTCTAAGATTGTCGAGAATAGCCTCCCCAGATTAAAGGATTTATCGGAAGCAAAAGTGAGTAGAACGAAATATTTGTGGTAAAAAATTCCATGTACGGTTAGTGCTCCTCTGTAATTTAATTATTTTATGCCCCCCTCTCTCTCTTGCTTTCTCTCTTTCCTTTTTTCTTGCGTGTATTTTTTTTTATACAATTACTCGAAAATTTTTTGAGTCAGAATTTCTTTTTTTTTGTAACACGAGTGATTCTTGGAAATCGTAATCCTCATTATATGTATGTGTACCGTCAATGATCGAATGTAGGCTAAGACCGAGATATACGGGGAGATACTACAGATACTAGCCAGAAAAAAATAAACACCGCACTCTTTCGAAAATTTGGTTTTTATTATGAATATTTTATTTTTATATTTAGTTTTCTTCTAAAATATATTTACGATACAAATTATAGATCGTTACTATTTATTTCTATAATCTGTTGGTGAATCAATCAACTTTTACCGGTATCTGTGAAATAAATAAATAAAATTACTTTTAGATTAATTTCTAAATGAGTGTCAATGAACTTGACACATATAAACAATGCTTTCGTATTACGACAGGGAGATACAATTGTTGACCGGTTCATTTTCCTTTGCTATGATAAGCAGTTGCGACCGCCTGTTTTATAATATTATTAATGTATTATAATATTATAATATTATTTAACGTATTAATAAACGTATAATCATGTAAATCATATGTACAATTATTAGTACTTCAATCATTTAATTCTTAATAAAGTTTAATTATCTTTAGTCGTGTAAGCATGAAAAACAAATAATTATAATCTACTCAGGGCGTAATTGAAAATCGAAAAATTCCCGTTATCGCAAAATACGCGACTTTTATATTTTTATACGCGCTAGTTTTTCTTTACGCCATAGTTTCGACAGAAACCACCGAAGGTGCGCGCGATTTCTTATGATTATTGAAAATTTATATCGTCGAAATCTGACACATTTATTCGTAATTTTGAATAAAGTCATTTACTTAAACGACTTTAATTTTATTATGAGGGTGGGCTTTGAGCGCTTCGCGATAATATTTTCGCGCTTTTCTTGTGTTATGTGTGTAAATGACTATATCGTAATAAAATAACCTTCAAAGGAGGCTTTTTTATTGCATATGTATATATACATACATATTATTTAAGATATTTCTATAAATTAATAGTAATAAATTGTGAAATTAAAAGAAATTGAATAAAAAACTTTTAAAATATATAATTACAATTAATTATAAATAATACGAATTATAATTATAAATAAATAACTAGTATTCTACATTTACTTCTTGCTATTTTAACGCCATATATTTTAATTTAGTTAAATATAATGTTAACAAGGCTGAATCAATGAAAAGTTCATAATATCATAAGTATAAGAGAGAATCTAAAATATAACAGTATAAAAAAGGCAGAAAAAATATCAGTAGTCGAAATTTACAATCACAAAAATATTAAAGGTGTGATAATATGGAATATATTATTACTAACCTGAAAAAAAAATAATAAAATTAATTATGTTACAATAAATTAAATGATTGTATTTATGTAGGTATTAAATATTATTATTAATTTTAATTTAATGTTTATTTATTGTGATGTACTCACGGATATGATGAGTGGGAAATATATTAAATAAATAATATTTTCTTGATTGTTGACAACTTGTCAACACGCGGCAGATATTTCACTTTTAATTTAATACATTAGCGGAAGTCTTGTTTAGCATAGACGGTGCTTAGGTTGTTGAATTGGAGTGAGATAGAGATATGCGAGAATATATATTTTGATATATATATATATATTAAAATGCATAAGTAAAGTGATGTGAGTATTGTAAAAATTATTAATGTTGTGCCGCCACGAGATGGCCGATAAGTATAGTTTCTATACTTATCGGTTAAATAATACTTTTCTTTTGTATATGAATTGAGGATTTTGATTGGTTATTTTAAAAATAGCCAATTGAAATTTAAATCATGACAGGTACAAGGGAAAGGGGACTTGTTGGCTGTGATGCGACCAATGTTGAATTTTCTGAATTTAAATTAGATTCGGTAAATTTAATTATTGGTTTGATTTTAATTTAAGAATTAAAATAGTGATTTGAAGGAGCGGAACTTTCTTTCTGAAAAAGAAAAAAAGTTCAGGTGAAAATTGTTATTCATTAATATAACGTATATAGTTGTGAGTTGTGAGTTGTCCTTAGTTTGAATAATGAAGAGTTTTATATTATCCTTGATAATAATAAAATCTAGTATTTATAAATTATTATTGATCTAAATAGTGTAAACTTAAATATTATTATTAAAAATAGAGAAATTAAGATAGAAAAGTATTTTGAAATAAAGTCGGAATTTTGATATATGTATTAATAATAAATTACTCGATCATCAAATTAATATTAATAGTATCAATCAAAATTATTACAAATAAAGAAAAGAATAATACTACAATAATTAAATACCATAGTTATTATTATAATATAAAGGAATATGAATTAATTTTATTATTTATAATTGTAAAATCAATTCTACTATATAGGTAAGAAATTATATATATATAATTTTGATATTTATTTAAATATTTTCAATAATATAACTGTGTTGTATTGGATGATAAAGGGTATTGAGATTCGCCCGAAAATTTCATATTTTGGCGTTGAATCTCCCCATTATTAAATTAATTATATTTATTTTGTTGTTGTTATAGCTGTTAAAAGTTATTGGATGATAAATTATTTAATAATTTTTAATAGTTTAAAACTGAAGTGTAGTTTTGGAAAAATAGTTAATTTAAATCACTAGCACGGTTCGGGAAAATCGTTTTATTTGTTTGTTAATAAATTAAATTAAAATAGATTTACCGTGTTACAAAGGTATAAAAAAATTAATACTCAAAATGCAAAAAATTATCTTGCAATATTAGTGTAAATGTTTTGTCTCATTTTTTGAGTCATAAATATGAAAATAAAAAAGTCTAAAGAAGAAATCTAAAACTCATATTTAAACACGTTGTCATAAATATTGGCAAGATAAATTTTACCAACTCTGAGCTCCTCTATTACAAGCTGCAGTTAAGTGTATATTTATAGGTATATATAGTTTCAACTCATATTGTTCAAATATTTCTTCATTTTTCTTCTTTTGGTTAGCACGTGCTCGGTTGTGAAAAAATCTACGCACATTACTTATTCGTTAGCAGAACTTCGGAATACAAAATTGGAATTTACCGCGAGCATTTCCTCTACAAGATATTTTCCAAAGTAAGGCAATAGCCAGCAAGCAAAATGTAAGAAATGATGTCAATGAATGTAACGAACGATTTTTAAATTTGAGCAAACTAAATTTTGACTAAACGAAAAAAACTCAATTTGTAATATTTAGTTTTAATGTTTAAAAGTAAAGTTTATTTTTGTTACAAAACTTTAAATTTTTAATACATTTTGGATATTATAAATAAAACACTTTAAAATAATATATATATATATATATATATATATATATATATAACCAAAAAATAACAAAAATCAATCTTTTAACCATATTTTGAAATTAAAAAAAACGATAATTCATTTAATACATTTTACCTATAATATTTATTTGGTATTATATATGATACTAATAATATTTTAATAACACTATCAAAATCTCCATCATAAAAAAAATATTGAAAAACGGACGGTAATCTGATCTTTTAGATAAATATTTTATTCCATAATTTCAATTGTATGAATCTCATTCACATAATTTATTGTTAAATAAAATTAATACTATTCTGATGAATATAATATGTAAAAATTCAAATTATCATATTAAAATATTAGTTACTATTTTATATGCTAACAAAACAGATTTTTCTGTTATTGTTTCATTATAAGTATTCATTATTATTACTTTTTTATTACTGTTATTATAATGAAATTCAGAATTAAATATATGCATGAAAAAAAAATTTTCTAAAAAATAAAAAAAAACAACATTCACTTTTACAATAATCTAAGAATATATTTTAAGTGTTTCATACATCACTGATTTATATGACCTTGCACATATACATGGTTTGTTCACAAAGCATCGAGATTTTTTTCATTTGGTAAATATTTGTCGCAGCAATTTGGGAGAGGTCTTAAGATAAGGAAGGAACTTTTTTTCCATTTGTCCATTTTTTTATTTTTTCGATAAGTAGATGCGATAGGAGTTTACTTCACAGAAAGGATGGTTTTTTGAGTTTTTGACAGTTTGACAGTGGAACCGATTAGTGCAAAAATACTTCGCGAGAATATTTCGCTTATAGATTATAAAAAAAAGGAAAACACTTACATTTTTGATGATTTATCGGTGGACTTGAAGTAGTTGTAAACAAAATATTATCGACTAACGCTGTTCCACTAGTCGCTCCATCGCGCCGTGTCCAAAAACTTAAAAATATCCTTCGCGCGAATTCAAATCCTGCCACTATAAATTATCGAAAAAATAAAAGAAAAAGGGACAAATGAAAAAGCTTCCCTCTACATTTTTTGATCTCTTCCAAATCGCTACGACCAATATTCGCCAAATGAAAAAAAACTCGTCACTTCGTATACAGACTATGTATTATTAATGTAATATGTAATAAATGAAATAAAGTGTATATTAATTACTTTAATTTCCCAAAATTATATTTCTAAATATTAAAAAATAAAAAAGTTGCAAATTTTTAAATTAATTAAAAAATTTTCCGATTTTTCGTAAATTTCTCCTTTTCTAATAATCCGATTGATTTATATAAAAATGAATTTTCTTCACAATTTCATTAGCTGCAAATCACATTTTGATACTGTAGTGCTAAAATTAAGACTATTCATTTTATAACAAAAACGTAAAAAAATGCATTTTTTCATAAAATTTGTTAATAAAAAAAGCCTGAATATCATGAGTATCATTTTATAAAATAAGAATCTACTAATTTTTTTACGAATTTTGATATGCATTACTAGATGTTTTTTTAATGACCTAAAAAGTGTTTAATTGCTTTAACTAATTAATAGAAAGATCTGAATTAATATAATTCAAGTAAATTTTCAATTACTATTAATGTTTTTATAGTTTTTATGCAATTGAGCAATGATGTAATGATTTTTCAGATACTCTTGTAATTAGATTGTATATATACATTATTATCGTTTATGAATCAATAATTAATTCAGTATTGTTTACACATTTCTTATGATTATAGTGATATTTAATTACATTTAATTCAAAACCATTGATAAATTCGTCTTGTATTAAATTATTATATTATCGTATTTGAATGCATATGAATGTATCACTGTCAAATAGTATGAATGGTTAATAAGTTGCTAAAGAGCTAATTATAGTAATCAATAAGTCATTTTCAATGAAAATGATATACAGCGACTGTTAAATAGTGGATGAAGTTTTACAAAACTATCTTTATTATCACTCTACGTAACCTATAAAAACATTCAGAACAAAGTTTTGATTTCTTATTGACATTTTAAATTTTGTTGGAAATATAGTTTTGTTGGAATAGTATTTAATTGAGCTTTTTAATTTAAATTTCAATATAGATGTATGCATTAAAGAGGATAGTATTTGTATAGATAAAAACCATGAAAAATAGAAAATACTAAATTAAAAACAAAGTTACTGTTTTAATTTTTATGTGCTATAATAATAAAAAAAGAGAAAAGTTAGAAGAGTTCTGGTAAAGATGCATAAAATAAAATGAAGATAATATCTCTGATTATGACTTATTTTTAAAAATTATATATGAGAGAGAGAGAGAGAGAGAGCTTGATTAATGTCTTTTCCTCCATCTCTCCCTCATTGTCATTCAATAAAATATGAGTTTAACAGATAGGCTTTGAGAACAATAGAACTTGCGGTTTTACATTTAAATTAGATACATTGATCGAAAATAACCCAGTCGAACGGTGCGACTGCCGTCACTTTTCTACTGTTGCTGAGAACTAAGTTTGAATTCACTGTACTGCTACATTGTCTTAATAATTGCATTCTTCTATATATCGCAACAATTACGTCGATCGACATCAAAGTCCAAAATAAAGAAATGGTTCTTTTGTGTAAATATCTTCATATAAGCATGAGCACAAGCTGTCGCCTGAGCTTCGAGGTGAATAATATAAAAAGGTCTTTAATAAAAGATTGATGATCATTAAAATTTGTTAATATAAATTATCATTATCATTATTTTTTAATTAATTAATTAATTAGAAATTTATTATATGAACTATTGTTAAATACACAAATATAAAACTAAATTTTAACTATGTATTAAAGCAATTTTCTACTTTTTCTCCAAAGTATTACTTTATTATACAACCCGTCACTGTGTTCGATAATTTATAATATTGAATAATTTAAAGCAATTTTATGTTAACTATTGATATTAAGGAGATTATCATAATATAATAATCATACAATGAAAGATTATTAAATATTTAAAAAATAAGATATATTAATGTTACATAGTGTTGATTTATGCATTTATTAATACAATTATTTGATATATATATTTTTTAACTTAACCAAATATTGCTATATATTTAAAATATTTTTTTCGCACAAAACATACTTTAATTTGAGATTTAAGATAAATACAGTTATATCATAAGTTCATTATTTTTTAGTATAGATAAAAGTATTTAATTTTTAGTAATACGTACTCATACTTGTTAGAATGATAATAATGTAAAAACGTATATGAAAAGTATTTATAAGAATTTGGAAAAAAAATTTAAATTTTAAAAATAAAAATTTTATGATAATAAAAATAATAAATTATATTCTGTATGAATATAATTCATAAAATTAATATAAAGCATATACTTGAAGATTTTATTTGTATTATATTTCTGCTATTAAAAATTCATTTATTATATGATTCAACTTTTCATAAGTAAAAATATGAAAAGAGATTTATATAAATCAAAAGATTTTTAATAAAATTATTCATAAACTCGGCATAAACTAAACAACGCTTGACAGATTAGCTGATATAACTAAATATATACATGCTATCTATGATTCTGTAATTTTTTAATAAATTTAAAAATTTGTTTTAAAAGATTTTTTCTGTATTATTAATTTTAGAAAGTATTGATTAAGATTTTAATCGTGAAATAATAAATAAAAATAATATTTTCTATTGTTACGTATCTAAGATGTCACGATTATATTTTCTTTGTTAAGTGAATCGCGAAATTTTCTCCAGGATTCGTTTTGCCCTAGCCGAAACGGTCAAAGCGTTTCGATCTTTGTAAGGTTCGGAATTATCAATAAAAAAACGCGAGTTAATTAATATGGTACTTTTTCTTATATTTCTTAACGAACGAGAGAGAAAGAGTGAGATGATGTGTACGACAATGTTTTATGTCGCAAAAAAACTAAGTCCCGATTGTATATAAAAAAAATAGTGATGAATGCTAATGAAAAAGGAGCGAGCCCGAACCGAAATGATTAAGATTAGAACCGATCTCCAAACCGAAGTACGACTTGAGAAGGAATCGAACCGAATGCCCATCCGTTTCTTTCGATTCAACTCATTACCTGCGCTGTATGGAGAATTGCGAAATCCGCAAATTCACCCTCCGAGTGTTCCTGCTTGATTATCGTTCAGTCAGCTGTTTCCGATATTGTCTTTCGATTGACCCCTGCGTATTCTTCGTCGCCTCCGATCATGAATTTTCACAATTTGGCGAATTCAGAAGTTCTTATTACTCGCGGGTTTCACATTATTCGCGATTCCGCTCGATTCCCTCATTGATAATTTCCTAATGTTTTGTCTACGTTTACGGACGCGAGTGTAATTTACTCGTCGCGTATACGTTTGCAGTCTTACATACGTGACAATATATTTTAGTATTAAATTTTGTTTATATCATTTTTTTTAATTATAAAAAGTAACACCATGAAAATCAGAACGAATTTAATAATTATAAAATAATGAGCATTAATTTTAATTTATGAAAATAAAGTTTTTTTTTTGAAGATATAACTGTTTTATACAAATACTAAAAATTAGTTTTTTAAAATATTTATTTACGATATTAATATAATAATATGTAAAAGAATAAAAAATATATGTTAAAAATTAATAAAAATATCTTATAACTATTAATTTTTTCATTTTATTTCACAATTTTATCAGAATATCGAAAAAAAATTTTGTAATATAAAATTTTTAGTCTCAAATAAATTGCTACTTTATTTTTTGCTCTGAAACAAACTTCATGTCGAATGTATACCTTTAAAATTTATTATTATAATAAACTTATAAAAGCATAAGGATAACAAAAAGTGAAAGAGATATGTTTTTGAAAAAATCTTTAGAAAATTAAGAGAGAAACAACAAAAAGTGATTAGAAAATATCATAGGTTAAGCTCGTTCGCCATTCCATTCAAATATTACCAAAATGTCAATTCAGACGACTTAAATAATTGTCAGGGTGATATTTTGATAATTTAATGACGAGCCAGGCTGTTTCAGGGAACCATTCATCAATTCACCCTATACATTGAATTTAAAAAAAAATACAGTTTGGGTAAAACTGAGAGAGGAGGAGAAAAGAGTGAAGTAAAATTAAAAAAAAAAAAAAAAAAAAAACGAAAAATTAGTGTACGCAAGCAAACAGCAAGAGATTCGCTGGCAAAATACGTTTTGTTTGCGTTTCAATCGGATTCAGTGAATTATTCAGCTCGCAAAATAGCAGCTCGCCATATCTTTTGTCTGTATGCACTGCAACTGTGAGATAGATGAACCACCAGCAAAGGTCGCAGTCTCTTGATAATGTAGGGACATAGTCCACGTTTCTATGAGAGACAGTGGTAAGTGCGTCCTCAGCAACCGTCCGTGCACCCCGACATCTTTTCTTTCCAAATGGAGCAATACTCGAGTACTCTCGATTTATCTAGAATCGGAGACTCTTACCTCTGTAGGTGTACTCAGATACTTATCTCAATAATAAATAGATACCGATGATTTAATCTTTTAATCTTAACTTTTTTGTACACTTTATCTTTTAATAGTTTCAGTTGAAACGCATGCTCTTTTTCTCATTAATCAATTTATATATGCCAGATATTTTCTTTTTCATCTTGGGGTGAAGTAGACACATGAATCTCAAGTATTTTATATTCTTTCAAAGCTTTGGGAAACTGCACTAACTTGACGTCGATGATGCCTGCAGCTGGGAGAGAAAAAGTACTGTTTTCATCCAACAGTTTACGATTTCACGAGTTTTCGCTGATACTTGATTTTTCATGAGTTATTGGATTTTTAAATTTTTCAGTTATACGATTCATCGTTATCAACCCTCCCTTCTCCTCCTTTCTCTGTCTATCTATCTACCTCTCTCTCTCTCTCTCTCTCATTCTCTCTATCTATCTATCTATCTATCTATCTATCTATCTATTTACCTTTTGGTCTCTTTCCTTTGTACAAATCAAATTCACCATTACAACGAATTATCGGTTCTACGACCGAGTGATGATGGCTCATTCAATGACTTCATATTTTTATTAAAATATAATTAAGTTAACAAAAAACGTGATAAAGTGCTTTACCGAGATTTTATCGATTCAATTATTCCACTATGTTAAATTTATTTTTAATTGCTAAATATAAAAGTATTCTTCATATAAAAAATACTATTAAATTATATTTCTAAAATGAATATCATAATTCCAATCAATTTATACTAACTAAAATACAAAGAAATCTACTATATTTAGGAATAATATTTTTATTGTACTTCATATTGTTAAATAAAACAAAAATATTCAACGATATCATATTGTGTTTATGAATTTATTACTTTTACAATGTTTAAATAATTTAAATGAATGCTTTGAAAATCTAATGTTTACATACATTTTTCAATGATATAGTGCATAGATTTATTTTATAAATAAATTGGAATCGAAATCCTTAGAAAATGTGGAAAACAATTGTAATTTTCGTCGACATTTCGGCAATAATCTGTTGTCTTTTCGGAGGATGAATTTTTATTAAAAATACAAGAAATGATTACAAAAATACAATTTTTTTTAATCATAATAATAATTAAGTACGGTTAAACTTTTTGCAATAAAAATATAATTATAGAAACAGTACATGTTGTATTGTCAATTTCGTATATTACAGAATTTTTCATATATAGGATTTTTTATGGTTTAATTATATAACTTGGAAACCTTAGAATTCTAATAAAGATAACTTTTTTTTTTTAAATTAATGATTAATACTATTGATTATTGTAATAAATAGTATAACTAAAACATTATTCTAGTCAATTTTATACTTTTGTTGTTATATATAAATACAATAGATTGTTTATCATTAATATGATAATAAAAAAATACCCGATATATAATTTTTACAAACCAACACATAAATAAAAATTATTTTTGATTTTAATTTTTTTACATGAAATATTAAAAAATTTTTGAAATTTTTAGCCTATATGTTGTTTCTGTAATAATGATTAACATTATACATATAATTGCGGCAGGAGTGAAGCTCAATCCAGAAAAATCGGGAAGTGGGAGGGTAGAACGGCTCGTCGATATATAAATTTGTGTGCGTGCTACGTCAATTAGCGAAAGAGTATAGAATCGTATGGACAATATGAACTATAATTGCTTTAACTTAATTTAACGGCAAGATAGACTGAATCCATTAGCGGGTATCAGAATCGAATTGGGTTCGAAGTCTTACTAGGGTCGATTGCAATAATACAAGGTAATATCAATATACAAGGCAAGAATTATACCTATATCCAATGACCTTTTTTTTTAATTTTATTTTGTCGAAGAAAGCCGTGGAATGGATATGAGAATATTATAAGGAAACACCAGCAATGAAAGGTAATGTCGGTTTTAATGACTAAACTCTCCCACTATACGAGTTGGAATTACTAATTCCTAGTACGAAGAGAAGAGTAAGAGAGGAAAACTCGAATGAGATTGAAAAAGGGTATAAATTAGCACCGAATAACTATGGAATCAGTGAGCAAGGTCTCATAGGTCTATCTTTGGATTAGGTGAGAAGTTGGAATTAGTCTGAATCAAAGGGTTAAAGTTTGAACAGGTAGAGTTGCGTAAATCTTTAGCTCTCAAAGAAGCTAAGCTAGAGATGGAAGGAATATCAAATTCAAAAAGAACTGTATTTTTCCTCATACACAGATAAGCTTTTGTGAATTACCGAAAGGTTTTCATGAATGTTTCCTGAAAGGTGTTGATTTTGCCGCAAGAGACAGTTCTACAAATAAGGATGGCATACCTAATGAGGCCAAGAATGATGGCTTTGAAAACTAGAATTCCAGATTTTAAAGTCACATTAGGATTAATCAGAAATGTCATAAGAAGATGGTGGGAAAATTTGGTTTTTGATTTAATATGAAGGATATGGAGACTCCAAGTAAGATTTGAATCGAAAGTAATACCAAGGTACTTGGCAGAAGATGACCACGGTATCTGGATACGATTAATTATAATTCTAGGTGTAGCTTATTACTGCGAAGGATACTTTTTCTAAAAAGAATTCTTTGAAAGAAATCTGGAAGAAGGAAGGATTTTTCTTCATTCTAATTGAAAGTTTTATTAGGCAAAATAAGAAGACGGGAAGACCTTTTACGATTCCAAAGAGATCTGACTATTTTGTAAAAATATCTACGATGGCTTTCGGCTTCTGAGATATATTGGGAAAAAGATTGTTGGTAAACTTCGTAGACTCTTTCGTATACAATGTGCTAAAGATAATTCAGGTGTTTTTTAAGGTGAGGAAGACGGTATTTTTGCCACTCATGGCCAACCTTGTTTTTGGTTTTAATAAGGTCAATGATATCAGACAGGATTGAAGTACTAAGAGATTTACATAGAACAGAAACGGAGGCGAAAGATTTGATTTGAAGAATATGAGAGTTCAGTGAAGAAATAGATCAATCAATATTAGAGAGAGATTTAATTAAATAAATGGCAAGGTTAGATTCAAGAAGATATATAAAATGCAACCAATTAACGTGTGTTTCATAACTAAAATAAGATAATGTAACTAAATTTATTTTATTTTTTCTTTATCCAATATAAATAATCACTTTAATTTTGCATCTATTTTTATAATTTTTATTAAGAGAAACTTATTAAATTTCATAAAAACTAGAAGAATAATAAAATTAGTAGAATTTATTTTTTATAAGGTTACATAAATTGGAGGACTGAAAAAATATTGTCACTCTTCATCATCAAGTAAATGTAAAAATCTATATTTAACAAAAATGTCACGTATGTAAAATTGCATATCCATACGCGACGACTTATTTATATATATCAGCGAAAGCAAAGACGAAACATCGGGAAATTGACATCAAGACAATCGACCGGAGTCGCGAGTAACACAAAACCCGCGAGTAATACGAACCTCCAAACTCGACAAATTACGGAAAGTCAAGATCAGAGGTGACAATAAATGTACAAAGGTCAATTGAAAGACGTTAAAGGAGAAAGCTGACAGAACGATTATCAAAGCAGAGGCACCCAGTGGGAGAAACCGCGGATTTTACAATTTCTCCATACAACGGAGGTAATAAGTCAAATCGAAAAACACGTAGGGGCACTTCTGAATTGGACTTCAAATTGGGACTATTAGATTCGGTTGTACTTCGGTTCGGGTTCTTTAATACTTATACGTTTTACACAATCGGGACTTAGTTTTGAGACACAAAGTAAAGTTGTATTACACACTGCGATACTTATCTCTCTCGTTTATTAAGAGAAATATAATAAAAAAAATATTATATTAATTATCTCGCGTTTTATTAAATTACGATTTCCGAACCTCACAAAGGCCAGAACGCTTTGACCGATCTGGCTAGGGCAGAACGAAACCTGGAGAGAAAATATTATCGCGATTTAATTATTAAAGAATAAACATAGTCGTGACCTCTTAGATACGTAACAAAAAATACTGCAGAGGATATTTTTTCTGAAATAAATTTTTTTTTTTGTGTCTCTCGCGATGTATACAGTAGAAACTGACTTTGTATCGTGATTCGTAAGAGTATGTCACGCCGTTACAAGCTCCGCGAATTATACAAAAATGTTTGGTTTAATATTAATAGAATTGGGAAAAAAGTTATATTAAAAGAAAGGTTTTGAAGAAAGGAACAAGATAAGGTATAAAGAAAAGTGTTTAAAAATAAAGGTGAAAAGAAAGCGGTGAAAAGTGAAAAGTGGAACGAGAAGGTTAGAGAGCAAATTCCAAGAAATCGGAAAGCTGCGCGCGGGAAGCTAAGAGCCTAAGAGTATGGAACAACAAGATACGGAACTCGAACAGACAGGCAGCGCCACCGCGCGGCAGCACACCCCAACTACGTCGGCTCACGAGAAGGCGGAGAGGGGCGATAGTTCGGCTGGAACGACCAGGAGAGGCAAAGGAGCAAGGAAAAATACCTAGACCCTGCTAGAACTGAAAAAAAGGTAGCCTTTAAGAAAAGCAAAGACGAGAAACTAGAAATAGCGGAAAAAGAAATGGAAAAACATAGGGATATGCAAAAAGTAAGAGAGAAACTAAAAGAAGATAGGGAGGCGTTGATGAGTTGGGTGGAGGCCAAATTAGAGAATATGGAAAGAAAAAGAGAGAAGATGAGCAAAGAATTGGAGAGAGCTACAAGCAGAATCAAAGAGCTAGAGGAAACAGTAGAAAAGTTGGTAGATTGGAAAGTGGAAGCGGAGGCCAAAAAATGCTGGCTAGAAAATGTAAGATCGGGAAGCGAATACGAAAGCGCAGAGATGGAATACCAAGACTCCGAAACAGGGTCTAACAAGTCAGCGGGAAGCAGAGCCAGCTCATTAAGGTCAAGGCTTTCAGAAAAAGAAGTAACGGAGATGAAAAAGATAGTCTGGGAGAAAGAGAAAAGAGAAAGAGAGGACAATCTAGTGATCAAGGGAATTGACAGAGCAGAGATAGGAGGAGGGGAGCTAAAGAGATGGATTGAAGACTTCTTAAAGGACAGGTTAAAAAAGTAAAGAAGATAAGGAATACATGGTGGAGCGGGAGGGTGATCATTGTGAGATTTATGAATAGAGATGATAAAACCGAGGTTTATAATGCAAGAAGACACCTTATTGGATCAAATATTTTTATTGAATTCGATCTCACTTTTGATGAAAGGAAAACCCAAGCTAAAATAACAGAATGGGCAAAAAAGGTGAGAGCTAAAGGAATAGAAACGAAGATAGGCTATGGGAAGGTTAAATACGAAGGACAGTGGATTAGATGGGATGACTTTAAAACGATAGATAGGATAATGAGAGAAGTAGAGAATAAGGCAAACAAAAAAGAACAAGAAAGAGAAGGAAAAGGTGAGAAGAGAAGAGAAGATACAGGAAGAGAAGGGGTAGAGAGACATAAGGAGAAGACAGGAGAACTCCCCCACACGAAGACAAGGATAGACAACGAGAAAAGAGAGAATGAAGAGTCGAATTTAGCATAGAATGGGAGTGGACGAAGGATACACAGGGGGCAGAAGAAAGGGACAAACTAAAGAAAAAGATAAAAATAAAAAAGGCAAAAATACACAGAAAGAGACAAAGGGTACAACAGAGGAGGAGGATGGAGAAGGATGCAAAGCGTAGAAAAAGGCAGAAAGAAAAGATAGGAGGAAAAAAGGAAGAAATACAAAGAGAGGCTTGGTTTTTTGGAACACGGCGGGAATATGGAACAAGGATAAAGGCTTTTGGGATTACATAAAGAAAAACGATTTTGTATGCCTGGCCGAGACATGGGTGGAAGGAAAAGATAAGGAGAAATGCAAGAAAAGGCTCCCGAAGGAGATGGATTGAGAAATCATAGAAGCTAAAAGAGAAAAAAAGAGAGGAAGGGCGAGAGGGGGATTCATCATAGGAATCAACAAAGATTGGGACATTAATATAAAAGAGTTAGGCATGAACAAACTAGAGGGATTAGTAAAGACCAGAGTGGAAAGAAAGAGGGAGACTTGAACTTAGAGATATGGAATATATATAACACGGGGAAGATTGAAGAAAAATGGGATGTAATTGAGCAAGAGAATGACGAGAGTAAATCCAGCATCATAATAATGGGAGACATGAAGTTGAGAACAGGACAATTAGGGAAGTATATGGGCAGAGAGGGTGATAGAAGCATAGAAAGAAGGAAAAGTGAGGATTTAAGTATAGACAAGAAAGGGAAAGAACTGGTAAAAAGAATCGAGGGTAATGGATGGACCATATTTAATGGAACAATGAAGAGGGACGAGAGAGGTGAATTCACATACATGGGGGCACGTGACAATTCAGTAATAGACCTGATCATTGGAGATAAGATAATAAGAGAGAGAACTGAAGAGATGAAAATAGTGAAGAGGATCGAATCAGACCACGCGTCAGTCAGTATGCGAGTTCGAATAGACAAGGAGAGAAAAGAGAAACCTAAGAGAGGGAAAGAGACTAAAAACAGATGCAAAGAGCTGTAGGACGAAGAGAATAGGGAAAAATACAGAGACAGAACAAACAGGAAGGAAAAAGATGATGAGAAAGATCTGGAGAAGAAATGGGAATCGTTAAAAAATAGAATAAACGAAGCAGTACAAAAGAAAGAAATAAAGGCAAAGGAAAGGTAGATGGGGTATAGAAAATGGTGGGACAGGGAATGCAAAGGACTAAAAAGAAAGGCCAAAAAGAAATTGGGGAAATGGAAGGGAGGGAAAGGAGCAAAAGAGGCATATATAGAAACGAGAAAAGAATGAAAGCCACATGTGAAGAGAAAAAGAAAGAACACGAGATACTAAAGAATTTAAAGGATGAAGGTGAGATATAGAGATACCTAAATAGTGATAGAAAACACAAGGAAAAAACGGAGGTAACGATAGGAATAGAAAGGTGAAAAGAGTATTTCATGAGACTATTGGAAGACGATAAAGACGAGGCAAAAGAGACAACAGGAGAGGTGATACGAAAAACAAACGTCAGAAGAGAAGAGATGAAGGAATTAGATAAGGCAGAGTTAGAAAAAGTCTGGAAGGACCTCAAAAAAAGAAAGGCAAAGGGAATAGACGGCATTGCAAAACGAAGCATGAATATGTGGGGAGGAAGGCGTTAAAAAAGAATTAATGGAAATAATAAAAAGAATATGGATGGGAGAAGACATGCCGGAAGAATGGAGAACTGCGGTGATAGTACCGATATTTAAGAAAGGAGATGAAAAGAATCCAAATAATTATAGAGGCCTTTCGATGCTTACATCGGCATATAAAATCTACTCAGGGTACATAAAAGGCAGATTGAACAGAGACGTAGAAGAGAAAGGTATAGTACGGGAAACGCAGGCAGGGTTCGGAGCCAATAGGTCGACAATAGACAACATTTACATCCTAGACCATATAGTTAAAAGAATACTGAAAAAGAATAAAAAACTATATGCATTGTTTATAGACCTGAAGGCGGCATTCGACATGGTGAATAGGGAGAAGCTATGGAAAATAATGGAAAAGGAAAAGATAGACCCACAGATAATAGATAGAATTAAGGATATCTACAGAAATACGAAATGTATAGTGAAGGTTAACGAGGAATATTCAGGGGTATTCCACACGAAGAGAGGACTGAGACAAGGATGCTGCCTAAGCTCCACCCTCTTCAACATATAAAGTGCTGGACTTGAAGATATGCTAGAGAAAGGCAGGGTGGGAGGTATACAAGTAGGCAAGAGAAGATTTTGGTCGTTGGCTTATGCAGACGATGTGGTAATGCTACCTGAGAACAGAGAGGCAATGCAGATCATGATGCTTACGCTGAAAAGGTTCATAGCTAGCACAGAAATGGTAATGAACACGGAAAAGACGAAGATAATGATATTCAAGAGAGGTAAAAGGGATAAGGCGCAAGAATGGAATTGGAGAGGAAGACTAATAGAAGGTGTGGAAAGTTTCAGACATCTGGGCTTCCTATTCAATAGAAAAGGGAATTACAGAGAATATGTAGAAGAAAGGAAACAGAAAGGAATGATTGCGGCAAAGAAAATATGGAGCCTGGGGGAAAGAAGATGCGCGGGTGATTTCCGCAGAAGGATAAAACTATCCGAATACCTTGTCGGAGGGGTAATAAGCTACGGAGCAGAAATCTGGGGAACTGAAGTGACAGAAGAAATGGAAAAAATAAAGATAAGCTACCTAAGATGGACACTAGGCCTGGATTTCTGCACGCCGTGTTACATCATATATAAAGAGACGAAAGAAAGGAAAATGCAGGTGAGATGGAAAATTAGAGCCTTGAAACTACAAGAAAAAATAGAGAGACTGGAGGAGGATAGACAGATAAGATGCTGCCTCGAGAAAAAAAAAAAACAAGAATGGAAAGAATGAAGTACAACAGATTGGGCCGAAAAATGGCTAAACAGTATTGGACTCAGTCGCAAATAAGTAGAGATATGGAACGAGAAAGGGAAAGACAAATGAGGAGAAATTAAAAGAAGAGAAGAAGATATAGAAAGGCAGAAAAGACATAGAAGAATAGAACAAGCAAGATACAATAAGACATACAAGAAGATAAGGTGTGGCAACATCACGGAAAACAATAAGTAATGGTTAAAAGAAAAGGATAGGACCTGTAAATTATGCAATGAAGAAGAGGGTAACTGGGCACACCTTCTGGAGAAATGTAAAAGGATAAAAGGTAAAATCGACGAGATAGGAATATAGAAAGGTTGGAACGACGAAAAGGTTATAAGAGAATTCGGAAATGGAAAAAAGAATCAGGCGATACGGAGGATTACAAAAGAAATAATAAGAGAAAAAGACCGGATATAATTAAGAGGCCAAAGGTGATAACAAGAAAGAAGATAACGAGAAGACTGACTAAACAAATTAGATATAATATGATATTTAGAACTTGAAAAAAAACTGTGTATAAAGTATGAGATGTAAATAGTTTAATGTAATTACAAAATAAATGTATATTAAAAAATCACATGTACAAAGTCCGCTCCCGGGCTGAAAGGCTGGAGGCTGTATTTAAATAAATAAAATAAAAATAAATATACAGTAGAAACTGATTAAAATAAGTTTTTATCTTATACATGGTTTGTCCCCGAAGTAACAAGTTTTTTTTTTAACCCACTATTAATCGTAGCTATTTGGGAGAGATCTTAAAATGTAGGAGGGACTTTTTCTTATTTATGCTTTTTTTGTTGTAATTTCGATAATTTGAAGGGACAGAATTTTACTTCACGCAAAGGGTGTTTTTCGATTTTTTTGACACGGCGCGTTGAAACGATTAGTAGAAAAATGCTACGCGAAAATATTTTGTTTAAAGTTTCTAAAAAAAAAGAAAACAGTTACCTTTTTTAAAGTAATATCTAATATTGAACTTATAAACAGTTTGAAATAAAAATTTTAAATTGTTCAAAATAATCGTTAATCGACGGTGTAAATTTAAAACTCTTATTATACGGTGGGTGTTCGTAGCGATTTGAAAACTTTTTGGATTCTCAAATCGAGACTCGTTGATGATATTTTTCCGGTCCTCTTTAAAAGCTCTCTACCATTTTCCACATTGATATTTTGACACACAATTATCCTGATAAACTTCTATTAACATTTTAAAAGTTTTGACACTGTTTTTTTAAGCTGTAAACCAAATTTTATCGCATAACGTTGTTTCACTAGTAGCCCCGTCGCGCTGTCTCAAAAAACTGAAAAACATCCTTCGCATGAAGTATAAAAAATAAGGGAGAAATGGAAAAAGGCTTTCTTGTTATTTTAAGATTCCTCCCAAGTCGCCACGACCAGTAGACGCAAAATAAAAAAAACTCATTTCTTCGGGGACAGACCACGTTTATAGCTTTCCTTCGTTAATGCCACAGTTTGAAAAAAATATAATTTAATTCTAATTAAAATTTATAAAAGTTTAATAAAATTTAATTGAAAAAAAAATTAATATTTTACTTTATAACGAAAAAGGTTAGAATATAAAGAAACAATTATGTTAATATCAATGTTTGCGTTATTTGTGACTGATAAAAGTAAATCGACAATCCTAGAAAATTATTCAATGAAATTAATTTCTTTGGTTATAAAAAAGTCAAATTTGGATGTAAGGTAAAAGTAAATATAGACATTTGGTGCTTAGAAATGTCTTTACTTAAGTTAATTTAGCTCAAGTGATATAAAGAAGAAAAAAGAGTTGTCAGATTTATACAAGTGATGTGTATTAAAAACAATAAATATGATAAAATATTTTGTATTCGGATGATAAATTTTTGATTGATAATTTGGGTATACTTTTAGTGATCAATAATTAAATTTAAGTAGTAAAAATTTTTTCATGTGTCATAGTAAATTATGGCAAATGAAATTTTTTAAGTAGCTTTTCATTTAAAATCGTAAAGAGTTTTGTAATATGAAACTTATTTTTTTCTAATTTTTTAGCACTTATTCTTAAGATCTCGCGGAATAGAAGAGGTATTTAAAATCACTGGAAAATGATCTAAAGATATGTGATTAAGGGTAATGGGAGAAGAAAAATATATTTAGAGATGAAAAGGTCAAGAATACTAAGTAAATAACGATTACCAGGATAGTACGTAGGTTTTTCTGGAGCTTCAGTGGAAAAGTGATATTTACGAAATAGACGTAGTAGAGAAGTACTTTTGGAGTTGTTAGAAGAACATTCTTAAAAAGTGTATCTAACATTAAAGTCACTTGACAGTATAATGGGACTGCTATCAGGGAGAAAAGGATTCATATTTCAACGAAATTGCATTCGGTGAGGTTAACTTCTCACGGCGTATAGAAACTAACCACCTAACACGCTTTTACACTTCAAATGCTCCCGTGACGACAAGAGTTGAATGATCGCTAAACCACATAAAATCTATCATTTGTCGATTTCAAAATAACAATTGTAAATCGACAAATAGAATTCACGAAGACACAAAGCAATGACCGAGCCGACACCGGCCGGCGAGAAACAAACTTGAACGCCGCGTAACACCGGGAGCGTATAGGAAAATTAAAGTAATCCCGCGATAATATAAACGAGAGAATAAGCAGTCGCGGGAGATTTGGATTAGAATTTTTGAGAAGGACTGACTTTGGTGCTTATACGAGAGTAAATATTGTGAAGACAATCCATAGAAAATTTAATATACACAACTTATACATTTAATTTTCTGCCGAATTGTATTGATAATTAAATACCATGCTTACACGAATTTTAAATATCTTTATTACTTAATAAAAATCAGCTTCTGCGTACAAGCTCTTGTAAAAAATGTTAAATCAACTCCTACGATACAGTACACTGCACTACGAGGAGCTACACTTTATTACTTAATATTGACGTCTACATTTGTGTTATGTTATTGGTAATGCATACTTTGTCATAGCAGATGTATTGCATTGACAAAAATATCAATAAGTTATTGACCAACAATATCCCGTTTGAAAAGGATATTCACGGTCACATTACGTTCATAACGTTTCGGGTTAAGACTGTCGGGAAGAAGATCGCTGAGGCGCAAAATTTCAAGAACCTTGAAATATTAAAATATAATATAAAAATATAAAATATTTTTTTTTTGTTTCGTGTGCAAACTCTTTTGTGTACCCTTTCAAAAACCGACTAGGTAACTAGCGAGTGGACACGATAGTAAAGGTCGTGTCGTTACAATATTATTATTATCATTATTCGCTTTTTGTCGACAGTAGATTGCAAAAATTCGAATAGATTTAGGTGGTACACCAAGTTCTATACCTACTTGTTGAAAGATGGGGTAGTCTAAATAAATACGTTTATGAGACATAGCACTTTGTACAATAATTGCTACATCTCCACTGTGAGAAGAGTTATTTTGTCTATTCACAAGGATAAAACATGTGTACAGGATAAACCCAGGGATAAAAAAAGAGAAAGTGGGGTCATGTTTAGTTTTCGAAATACAGGCATCTTAAACTGATTTCTCGTCGAGCAGAACCGTTAATTCGGTAAGTTTTGGTTTAATGCTATTAGCATTCCAATTTATAATGTTTAAAGATTTATGAGAAACAGCCATTATTTAATAATAGGTGGTGGGATAGACCCTGGCAGAGTCATAAGTATCTCGTATGCGACGAGTATCAATTTTGCAGAAAATAATGTCTTTACCGATGTCATGTCTTTTATTTTTGTCCCGAATATCAATCGGAGGTAGATGTGAAGGTTTAGAGGTTATAGGAGAGGGATTTGAGATTGTTTCAAATGATAGAGTTTTTAGATTACGAAAATCTATCGCCAAAGTAGACGAATTGTGGTCACCGGAAATTTTGGAATAGTTAGCATTCTCCGCTTTACTTTTTTTTACAATATAGGTAGACGCAGTGGTAGAAGAGGGGCTTACATTGCTAGACGTTGGAACAGGAGTGGGAATTTAATTGATTTGATTTTGGAATTCACTAAGCTTCCATTGTAGGAACTTACATTCTGCTTGAGAAGCAGCTCTTTGATTTTCTATATACGTCATAGCTTCGGGTGAAAAAGGTATTATGGAAATATCAAGAGTACTTAGTGTACCTTCATTAATGAGATTCACAATATAACATCCCAATAATTGAAACTATACTTCCTCGTCTAATTCCAAGACTTTTGCATGATAAGTTAATTTTGTTTGTTAAGTTTGCAATCCCGAATTATAATCGGAAATAAATAATATAATAAAAACTCTGTTTCATTATAAGCGTAAATTAATGATGACGAAAAGATCAAGTGCAGCATAGTACAAATTATAATTTATAAATAAATTAGGATATCAGTATTCATTTGTACTATAATATAACACTACAAAATTTCAAAATCATAAACAAAATCATATGATTGGCTCAAGTCCATTATGAATCGAAGTTAATAATTGAGAAGTAACATGGAAGGGATAAAATTACAAACGATATAAAAGACAGAAAAAATGTAAAAGGTGCTTTTTACTTCTGGAACTAGTATATTTTAATTCAGGTATCATGTACTCTGCAATGCTGAAAATATGGAGTGGTGACAGACTGCTGCCTTTTAGAAACGGCCCACATTGTTCTTTCGGATAAACTATTTCTAAGGCACAATCGCTACGAATAATAATCACGCAAGTACTATTAAGAAACTATCGATTAATCATTATAATATTTTGTAATAACTCTATTTTATTACATTATTCTTACTGAAAATATTAACAATCGTATACAAAAATTGAAACATAACTAAAATATTAAATAAATAAATAATTATTAAAGTTAGAAATATTTTAATTATTCATTTTTTTATTAATTATATTCTGAGACGCAACATTGATATCCATATTGGAAAATTATACGGGATTGTTCATACTACTTAACAAGGGTATTCGAGGGCTCCTTGCTGATCAAATGTATGAGTGGATGGTATATGGTGCAGTCACTGTGTCAAGAACCTGAAATGCAAAAAGAGATGATAGGGGATGACAGAGAGAGAAAGAGAGAGAGAGAGCGAAGAAATAGAATGAAGTTAAAAAAGATAATAAGAATTAAGAAGAATAGAAATAGAAAGATGGTGTATTAGATGTAAGAAACAGAGAGGGAAAGGTGAAAAACTTTATACAATCACTTATTCACTCACTACACCCGATTACTTGAAAATTTTTTTTTGTTTTAAATTGCAGTTTATGATGTATGAAAATGCATGTGCAGAAAAACTTGTGAGAGAACTGAAGCCACGAAAGGTGGTGGTTAGAACTTGGAGGCCAGCCATTTTGGCAACTCAGGAGGTGGTCGCATCTTGCATGCGTGCCGATGCTATTCGCAAGTCGCTACTTATTACCTCGTGTGAAATAATTTGATGTAATGTTGTTGCTCACTCTCTAGCAGTATATTCGAGAGTTAAAGACTCGACTTTCAACGGCGGGCATTTGAAATGAACAAGCAACAATACATACATATGAATATATATTATAATGCCTTATACATCATAAAAATTAAATGAAAATGTGAAAAGTAAATAGAGCGAATCCTGCTGGATAGTATGACTGGTTAATAAAATGATTAACGATTGGATAAAAACCGCTAAATAAAATTAAGATATAAAGAGATAGAGCCGAACTATTGTATTAAAACCATGGAACAAAATATTTGGAACAAAACATATAAAATCATATTTACTTAATCCAGACAATTTTTATTTAATATTTTAAGAATATGTGTATTTATATACAAGAATATTTGTGGGAGAATCGTGAAAACTAATAGCACTTTCTGAATGACTCCGCCTGAACGGGAATTATAATTAAAAATTTTTCCTTTTCTAACTTTTTCCCTCAAATTTTCTTCTTCAGTACCCTGCACGACATCCATCGAAATTGTTTACCAAATTCAAATATTAAAACGATCGCGTCTGTAATTCTATACTAAATTTATATTTAAATTATGTGCGCTTGCATTGTATAATTTATTTACTTGGTATAAAAAAACTTTTTGCTGGATACGAAAAGGAAAAAGTCTTGCACTTCTATATGTTCTTTAATTTTACATTTATTTTTATATTAAATCACGAAAATCGACCTACACTCGCGCTGGATTTAATTTAATTGAAGTTTGTATATAATTTATAAATCCATAAAGTTTTTTTTATCAATTGTCATTTTTATTTCATTTTATCTTATCTTATTTAAGTGCTTATTTATTTCTTCCTTAAAATCATTTTCGAATACACGCATGCGTTCTTTTATTTCGCAACGGCATTTTTTCAATACCTGCATGATTCGATAATTAGTAAGTTTGATGAATATCAATCTCCACCATCCCCGATAGTCATAGTGATTTTGGGTTGCGAAATTACATTTAGACGCAAGATAGCATTGGTTGCATACGTAATAAAAAAGAGAGAAAATACAAAAGAAGGATAAGAAGAGTATGAAAGTTCACGCAAGTAGAGTATCCGGAGCTGCCAGACTTACACACGTGCGATCATTTTTCTATTAAATTTCAAGGAGTTATTAATTTATTATTTGTAATCAAAAAGATAGTGCAACACTATTCAATATTGTCATTAAATATGTATGATCCGATTTTTATAAACATATTTATTTATAAAAGTAATTTTTTAAGTTTATTTATGTGATGTACGAATAAGAATATATTTCAACTGATGCTTATTCTATACCTAATTAAATTAGGATTCATAGAAACAGCCATATTAAAAAGTAGGATTGGAGTGGTACAAAAAGTAAAATCTAATCAAAAGCTAATTGCTTATGCTTTTGGTCTATTATTTATTCATAGAAAATGAACTTAATAAATCATAGATGTATTTTGCTTTAAAGTATTTTTGTAATTATAGTTAAAAACAAATAAGAAAACTAGAATTACTTGGTACTATTGCTCGTCATGCATACCAGTAAACGTTCACATGGATCAAAAATGATTATTATATGTTTAAGTGCAATAACATAAAAAATTTAAGGAGTTATAATCGTTGAAAGCATTAAGAAGTTAATGAAATGAAATGTAAAGAATACACTGTATTAATTATTGTTTATCTATATAAACATAAATTTAAATATAAATAAATAATATATATAAATAATAATTTATATTAATATATATATATGTTATATATATATCTATAATAATAATAATAATTATTAATATATATGAATAAATAGTACAATGGATAGCTAATTTTTCATTGCATTTAATTATTTATTTTTTAAGTGAATGTAATAACTCAAGTAGTTACATTAAACATACTAATTTACAACTATTAATTATAGTTTTTGTCTAATGGTAATTATATAATGTACCTATTGTGATGAATAATTTGAAATTCATATTTTTATTTGTATATGGTTATTCATCACTAACCTAGAAAAAAAATATATATATTGTTATTGTAAGAGTGAAAGTAGTGTATGTAAATAATAAGTGATTATATAAAAAGATTGTGAATAAATGAGTAATGATCTCACATATGCCTGGATCGCTTATAGGTGGATTTTGAAATAATTTAGGATGAAATAATTTTTCTGTTATTGTTGACACTCTGTCACCATGAGGCCGGCCGGCAAGTTAGTAAGTGTTATCGGATGTCTTATGGGATCAAGGCGTTTTCTATACACCAGTTGTGTAGGTGAGATTGAGAGAAAGATAGATATAAAGTAGTAGTGAAATGTATATGTATTAGAGTTTTACAGAGAGTTACACTGTGGTAGTGTGGAAGTAAGTTATTTTTGTGCAGTCACGAGATGACCGGTAAGGCCAATTCCGGAATTACCGGCATCAAGTGAAATTTTAAAAATCAAGTAGAAACGTGTAACTTTACGACGATCTTCGAACAGTCAATGAGATTGCACGATTTCGAAAAGCACAAGACGAGGGGGAGCTTGATGGGGTGTAACCAATCAGGGAAATGGTTAACACGCAAGTTCATGTATACATGTAATAAAATTTGAATGTTTAAGGTACTGTAGATTTGGAAATTTGGCTTCCTTTCGAAAAGAAAGGAAACCCATTTTTCAGTTTTAATTTACCTTTGAGTGCTAACTAGTGCATATCATTTTCGTGCAAATCATTAAAATTTTTTGGAGAAGTAAGTGGATTGTTTAATATAATTAACTATAATTTTGGAGAAAGAAATATTCTATCATTGGGAGAGAGAAAAATAGAGAATTGTGGATCGCATAATTTCAATTATAAAATAATAATGTCTACCGGAAAATGTGGAGAATTGAAACAGATGGCCATTTAATGTTACAAATTTTATCCCTTTATTTAAACCTATCTATATAAATATTAGTTAGATGAGGTAAGATTTTTCCGTATATTCTTATAATAAAATCGTCTATATATATATTCGTTTAAATAGCTATAGTTAATATTGAAATGAGAAGTGATTTATATAACAATTAAAAAGAAATTTGTAATCGGTAGTGTGACATTTAAAATAGAAGTTATAGTAATGTCGTTTAAACTAATAGAAATTATTAAGTAGTGTTGATCACAGGTAATATTTTGTCGGCTCGACGGCAAATTATTCAGCAGCGGAATTCGTCCCATCAGATAAAAATTTATTTATTTAATTTATTAGCGTTGTGAAGTGTGCGAAATAGAGAAGTGTGTTTTTCTTAAATAATTAAACGTAGTAAAATCTTTGTAAACGTCGTGCGGGAGTTTCTTGGAATTGTGAAATTCGCGGTGTTACATTATTTGAAGAGCTGGAGAATTATTTAATTGTTGAGAAAAAGTCTAATACAATACAACAACTTTGTTTAAATTATTTATGTTTATTTGATAAAAAGATGTATTTTAGTTTTTGAGTTATTAAAGTTATTACTATTTCGAGTAGATAAAAAAAAACGTTCATGAGTTGGAAATTAACAGTCGTAGTAAAACTTTTGAAATATAAAATTAGTTTATTTACAAAAATATAATTCAGTGGATGCTATATGTAAGTAAAAACTATATAATGCTATAATCTATATAGTGCATCTCTTTCTATATATAATATAGTACATTTAGTCTATTTATTTATTTATTTATTTATTTATTTATTTATTTATTTATTTCTTTATTTATTAAGATATTGATTACATTAATAATAAAAAAAACAAATGTTGAAATGTAATCTGTAATAAATTTATTCATGCAATTATATACACGTCGCACAAACACTCACATGCATACATATAGTCTTATATTTATATCATGACATTGTTATGGAAATTTCTTGTTTAACTTATATCTATATTTATATAATTTTCTAATACATGAAAGTAATACTTATTGATTATAATCTGTATAATAAATAAAAATCTATAATATAAATTTGAAACATTCTATCTTGACATAACAGCTGTAATATATTCTCTATACAAATCAATAAAAAGAAACGCATTTATTTGAAATCGATGAAAGTCTATATCAGGACATAATGCTTTATTAATAGCTATAAGGCGATTGTTATATATCAATGGTCCTCCACTGTCACCCTAAAAAAATATTATTTATGTAAATAATTAAAAATATTAAATAATTTTATGGTGTAAATATTGTTTATATTATTTTCTTTTTGGCCAATTTATATATTATTTCTTTTAATTTGAATCTAATTTCTATTAATAAACGAATTAATCTAATTATATGTATAATAAATATAGATTTTTGCACTTATTTTTCTCTCGCAAGTTGATAAATAAATATTATACTTTAACTGATTTTATCGGGTTTTCTTCAATCTCTCTTCATAATTAAATTATAGATAGCGTAGCCCCTTCGATCTTACATTAACAGTAGTGAATCGAGAATAGATATTAACTATTCTTATGTAACATTGGTTATTATTAATTTATTTAGAGATCGAGAATTAGTTCTTTTAATTCAAATTATTTATATATATTAAAAATTTATAAGAAGTTATCTGTTTTTTAAAATATTACCAATAGATTTTTAATTATTTTTTTTAATCCTAATATTTACGTTATCTTTTTATTAAATTTAATATATTGTTATTCAAAGAAATTACAATTAGATTAATAGAAATTTTAATAATGTAAAATTTTAATAATGATTATTGTAATTTTCTTTTTTTTTTACAAAGAATTGTGTAACAAGTTATCATGAATTTGTTAATATCAATTTGTTAATATAATTATCAACGTATAACTTAAAATTTTTGTATACAAAAATGTTTAGATATTCATTTTATGTAATATTAAAGATTATATTTTACCATTAATATATAATTAATTAATTATAAATAATGTTAAAATCTTTTATTTTTAAATTATAGATAAGGACAATTAACTATATTTACAATGTGATTAATTTTTAAATTAATGAATAAAAAAGGATGCAATGTATTATTTTGAAACTATTCATTTTTTTATAATTTTAACCTTAATTTATATGTAAATATTTATAAAAACGTACATCACCCATGTGTATATATGGATTATTTTGACTACAGAAGTATTGTTCTTCTGGAACAGGAACCATTTCTCCTTTTAATCTTGAAAGCATATACACACATTGTTCATTTGTTATAATGTTCACATTTGCCTTTTTCAAAATTTGCGGTATAGCGTTATTCATAACTTCACCCCATCCTACCATTATAGCAACCTGTTCATATAGATCTGATATGACTTGGATAGGTGAAAGTATAACTCTCGGTATTCTTCCAGTAACAGGTCCTATTACCTGAAAATATTTTTGTTCTGCTTTTAATAAAGTTATTTCTTTTTGTAATATTATATATTTAATATTGAAAATGTATAAGAAATCTTTAATATATATAATTATGCATGCAGATGAATGTATTTGTGAGTATTATATATTATTGTATTTATTTATTATTTTATCAATAACCACGTTAATCACGATGAATTAAATATATTAATATAAATTATTACTGCTTTATAATTAAGAATATTTTAGTTGTTAATTAATTTAATTATTATTAAAAATTTATTAAAATAATTTACTTTTATTATTGTAATATCATTTTCTGAATAATCATTAGTTTTATTATTTCTAGTAGCCCATTGATCAAAATTTATCCATGATAAAGGTAGATATGGTGTGGTACAAGTTATATTATTTGATCCAGTATGTATTTTAAATGGATGATTTTCAACATCATCCATACAGTGATCAGCTGATAAGACATGAGAATTTGTTATAAGAGATCCTGAGCAATAAATATTTTCTTGTAATGTGCAGTTGGGATTTACTTCTGCAATAGCCACAACAAAACGATATTCATTTTCTCTTACATTCATAACTTGAACACCGATTATGGGACTCCCAGTAACTGAGTTATATATACTATCTATGAAATTAAAACTATATTGTATAAGATTTTATTTGTGAATATATTTATTTTTAAATATTTAATATTATTTTAAAAACTTACTAAATACGAATATAGTAAAAAAAAAAAAACTTTGTATTTGCATCTTGTCAAAAATTTAGTGTACGTAATACTTTAATTTAAGAATTCTAATATTAAAGAAAAGAAACGCATAATAGTCAACATAATAAAAAATAAAATGATTGTATTTTATGATAAAAACTATAAAAATTATCAAACGTTATATTGTAGTCACGTATTTTCAATTTGCATTAAAATTATTATAAATTGGTAAAAATTTTACATATACAGAGTTTATTTTAGTTAATATTAGATTATTTTTTAACATTATTAAATAAATATTAATAAAAACTACATTTAAATATATTATTTTTTATGAATATATTTATAATATTAATTTTATACAAATGGTGTATATAGATGAATATAATAATATAATAATAATAATAGAATAATATAAACAGATAATAGATGAATATATAGCATAAGTGTCTTAAGATTGATTTTGATTATTCAGGTAAAACCAAAGAACAATAATTTTCAATTGTTTATTTGTATATTTTAATTTGGATAATGTAAAAGAATAACAAGAATAATGAAAAAAGATTGTAAAGAAATCATGAGTTAATCTGACATATGAATATTTGAATAAAAAAACGTATAGTATAAAAATTGTAAATAACAATATATAAGGCGAAAAATACCGTACATTTAAGACTTTTCCTCTGTTGGTGCAACAATTCATAATCATATATTTAATTTATCTTACACCTCAAGTATATTTCATTAATAACTAATAGAACCTTCTTTGTTTTTATTTTTATTTTTTCGTAACATGCTTACTAAGATACACATTATTATTCATTTCCAAATAAAAATTTGATTGTAATATCGTATTCTTACTAATAAATTAATGCATACTGAATTGAAAAAATTATTTTCATGATATTTATCATAGATATTTATATGCAGTGAAAACTATTGTAGAAATATATTCAATTGTTTGTTGTTAGATAACAGTTATATACTGTAATAGCAATGATTTTTCTCCTGTGGAAATGATGTTTAAGACTGCAGCTTTTGGAGACCTACCTTTATTTCTAAGAGGAACAACACTATTACACGTTAGGCATATTATAGGTTGCTTGATATTTATAAGTAAATTTTATTAGATATAAGCCTGTACGGTTGTAGTGAACTTATGGAATCACAACTACATTTTTTTCAGCAACGTTATACTTTGTCCTCTAATATTCTGGGTATCAAACGGACGGGAGTGAAGTGAGTCGTTCATCCTTATTTGAAAGTTTAAGTAGATCCACTTGTACATAACTTATCGCGTGGGTGGATGAGATTTTTCTAGGTTAACTAAGGAGTACACTGCGGGATTTCTTGGTGATGTTTTTATGTGGAGCGTAAGCAGTTTACATATAATACCGATGTTAAAATCCTATGGGTTTTGATATACTACTCATTTTAAGATGGTATCATTTAGATGTAATAGTGAAGAGGATAAATTTATTGAGCTGCACAGATTCTTCAATCTTCAATTCAATCCTAATTATCATTTTTGTTGAAGTTCTATTATTTTTTCGGACATTTGAAATTCTACTTCATTGTTGGCATTTTTCCAGACTCATTTCAGGGAGTTTATTTTGATTATTCTGCATTAATTACTAATGTAATTATAATCATAAAGTTTGATAACACTAGAATGATATTCTTTTTTTTATTCATAAATATCAAATAATAAACAAATTTCATTTTAAACGATAGGATGATCGATAAAATTAAGCATTGGCTAACGTGGAGTGGTTATACAAGTTCGTGTTATTAATTGTGTCTAACAATAATAATAAAAGTATTAATTATGTATATAATGTATCAAATATAATATTAGCACGTTTTAGCTTTAGTCAAGAAAAGATTATAATAAGTTTGAGACCAACTTTGTGGACGAAGAAAAGGTAAAATATACCAAGAATCAACAAAAACCAGCGCATATTTCCTCTTTCAACATTAATATAAAAGCATGAACAAGAAAAGACACATGGAGATCGTGATTACTATTGATCTATTGATTTCGTTATTTTGGAGATGTAAAGATAATTTTCACGAAGACCATCTCCGTAGAATAAAACTCTCACCTGCAATTTTTTCAGATCATGCCTTCTTCATAGTTATAATAGCTTAAGTATTTCACAAGTTGATGCTCATTAAATGGAATATTTTCATCCTATTTATTTTTTTTTGCATTCATTCTTTGCGAATATATGGAAAATTAATGGAGTGTCCATAGTGCCTCTTCTCAAAATTTAACAATATTTCGCTACAAGATATATATTCTACTGGTTATTAAGGTGATATATGATATGATAATTGTAATATATATGGTTTTATATAATATTGAACATAAAAATGTATGTGAAATGTTTTAAAATTTCATTTAATATTTGTAATGTAATTTATAGTTAAAATATCTTAAACATACAGCTTAAAACTCAGTATCTAAGCTAAAAAGGTTTCTGAAATATTAACAATAGTTAGTATTTATGTTTTAATTTTTATAAATGTATTGCTTCAAAAAATTCTATAAATTTTATAAATTAATTGTTATGATATTTGTAATATAATTGCAAAAAATTATGAAATACTTATGTAAACAATAAAATATTTTTTAATACTTATCAGAATGTCACTTACTGTATTATTAAGAAATATTTCATTATAACATAAATGTTTTTATTGCAAATAAATTTATGAAACTACTTTAAATTCATTATATAATTAATTTTAAAAAATTTATGAAAAAATATTTTTATGTAACTTTTATTAAAAATAAAACTTGAAGTAAATTAAAGAACAAAGAAAATAATTCCGTACAAAATAATAAAGAGCTTATTTAATTGTCTTTCAGCTTCTTATTTTATGGCTATGGATTACATATATTTACAGCATTCAATGAAGCCTTCAATCATTGTTAAGCTCGCATTGTTAGTCTCGCTTGATATATGTATCATTCTGAGGAAAAGTGAAGCAAAGTATAATGATAGCGATGAATACAGCGGCAGCTCAACATCATTAAAGCACTTATTTTCTATAGCTATCCTCGACGTATCAATTATTTTTTATTGAAAAATGTTGAAGATTAAAAATGTATTTAACACATTTTTCAAGAATAAAAGAGAAATATAAATTTGAAAATTGATCATTAAAGGCAAAAAATAAATTAAATTTTTTCAAGTCATTCTAGTCACAATTTAATTATGTTATGTTTTTCTTGTTCCTTATTTTGAATAACAAATAAAAACTCTTAATAACTATGCAATATATTTCCCTCCTGTTTAATTTTTGAAGGTAATGACAGATTGATTGAAGCGTGCAACCACTGATAATTAAAATGAAGTTTTTGTGTAATGAACCATTTAAAAATAAGATTGTAAATTATATGGTTCAAATGCTCAAATAATTTTGTAATACTGTCATCATTAATAATAACTGCATGTAGTTTTTTTAATAATACTAAATTTATAAATAAAAATTAGTATCAAAATTATAATTTTTTTTAACTTGTTTATATTATGTATATATATATATATATATATATATATATATATAGAGAGAGAGAGAGAGAGAGAGAGAGAGACAAAGAGAATAATTATAAAGAAATGTATGCATAAATACTATTCATTGTAATATCTGTAAATTTTAATGAAATAATTTTTCATCAGGTTTAATGATACTTCAATATAAATTTCAAATGATATGTTTCAGCTGAAATTCATAAATATACTTTATAAATGTAATTCATAAATAGATATACTAAAAAAAATTGATAGTTTTGAAAAATTCTATATCAACAACATAATACCTGTTACAAATAAAAACTAAATTTTTTTTTGTAACGCAAATACACTGGAGAGGAATCGCAAAATGAAAGTTATAAAAGTAACCTATAATATTAAAATTTAGTTTTTACCATTCGACAGATTAAATTTTCACTATTTTAATTTTATTAAAAATGTATTTCTGTGCGCTTAAAGAATTTAATATAAAGAATTTAATTTGGAATAATAATATAAATTAAAGAGAATTATTGACTATAAAAATGAAAATACAAAAGGAATAAGAGTAAGAATTAGTTGGTTATTTATTTATAGGAGAGTCCATTTGCGTGCTCGGGCATTGTGTTATGAACTCCAAAAATTATTTAATGCCTAGAACCCGCTTTCCTTCACAATTGTGGTCTTTTACCGGCAGCGAGTAACTGTCAGCACTATAAGACAAGTTTAATCTACAAGTTCTATCTATTCTGTTATCCATACAGTGAAGTTGATACCCGACGTAATAGTGGCTTTTGAACCATCCTACTACCCTGCTTATGTCTTGTCTTTTCATTTTCGCAAGTTTTTTCAGAACATTTCTTAACGCCGATCAGTGTCTTTAACTATCTAATTCCGTTGGCCTTATTCCATCCTCTCTTGATTTCATTTTGAAGTCAAAGAAATATGGCTATTTTAAATTCCTATTTTGGTATGTTCAACGTGATCTTTGTCGTCCTAATGCCATAGGCGCCCCTCTTAGTCAGTCTGTCTGCCATTTTATTTCTTATAACAAAACAATCTTGATGTGGATACCTAGACATTTTTTTAGCTTTTTATTTATACTAGTGTATCCAAGTGTTTTCTACAGAGTTTCATCACCTTTGAGCTGACTTTGAAACTTTCTAGGGCAAGCAGCACCGCCTAACTACCAGAGCAGACAGTAACGATAGATTGCTTGGTTTTCCTATTGATTATCGTTCCAGTGCTTTGAGTTGTGGTCCAAATTTCCATCTGGAATACAGAAGCACGATTGTTCAGATTTAGAGCGCGCTCGTTAGAGGTGCCCGTTCGCCATGCTCCCGCGCATGTTCTGTGTTCATTCTTGGATCCACCCATATTCCAAATTTTTTCTGAGATAATATTTGTTTTATTTTATCAATTCTGTCTTTTATGGAAGACAATTCTGTGCTTTTGTTCGTACAGATATGTCCGAGATATTTTGTTGCAACTGATGTTTTGCGCTAAATTTAGATGCGGAGGAGTCTTGATCAGGGGATAAGTTATTCCCTATCTATAGGTATCTACAGTGAGCACATGCCATGATTATTCCATTCGAAAGCGATTCTCAATACAGTTTTTATTGGTGTTGTTCTTATAGCTTCTGTCAAGCCTCTCTGGATTTATCCTTGTATTTTGTTTACAAGATTGGAGTTTGTCCTGAGTTCCATTCTGTGATCCTAAACTATGGTTCCATGTAGAACCCTAGGTTTGATAATTGTATCATGTATTCATCTTAATTTATCTGACTGCAGTCTCCATGTATTACTAAAAGCTTCTCTGTATGTCTATTATATGCTAATGGCCTTTCGATACTTCATGTTGATGTAAGTGTTAAATTTCAATTTATTATTCCAAATTACACCTACGTAGTCTGCCTTTGTCATAATTTGGACCGGGAAGCTGTGGAGTTTCAATCCGCTTATTGTCTTGACCTTGTATCAGATTATAAATAACACTACGTTGGTCTTTTTTGGATTAATTAACAGAATCACTGTTCGAGTCCAAGCCTCCACTAACTCGAGTACGTGTTATATTAAACCCCGAACTATGCAGTAATCATCCAGTTTTATTATTATGAATACGACGCGACATATATCTGTACATAGAATCATAGTAGGATACCTTTCGTAACCTAGATTGCCCTATCGAAGTCAGTAGTACCCGAAACCAGTGTACCGTAATTCTCGATTTCCACAATTTTCATTATAATTAAATTAAATTAAATGTTCCTATATAACCAGGTTTCTTGGATTATGAAATTTAATCCAAGAAATATTTATATTTATATATTCTAGGCACATTTGCTATACTGTAAGTTGATTTTTGAGAATGGGATACCTGACCTGAAAATGTGACCAGAGGCCATGGATCCACTCCGAACTAACTCGGTACTAGACTTCATTGGAAGTCATTTGCATGACTTCTTCAGCCTGAGCCCCGTCCACCTCCGCTGGCTGATCCTCCTGCGTCTTGCGAAGCACGATATTGGGAGCCCTGCTAAGGCTATAATACAGTCTACAGTCGAGGATTTTGTGGTCGTCCATCTTTTCGTTTACCGTCCCAGGTTTCAGTACTTTTTCGTTTATACAATGCCACGTCTTGGTGATATTAGACGGGTTCTAAATATCCATCAGCTCCGGGGCTTCCCCGTAAGCAGTTTCCTCCGGAAGGTAGATGCGAACTCTCTTATAATAATCTCCTCCATCCCTATGTATTTTTGACTGATGTCTATCAAGGCTGCCCAGTTTTCTACTCTGCTGATAATCTATTTCCTATCCTGCTGGTAGCAGTACCACATAACAAAAGTGCTATACTACAGCCAGCTGTCCTAAAAATTAGGTACTCATGATCTTCAGCATCGGACTAATATTGCCCTCTGTGAAACAAAGGGTAACATTGGTCTAGTGAGCTGAGCACAGGGTGGGGGACGGATTTCACTGGGTTTTGAGTTCAGGCAACGCGTATTAGATTCTGACATTACGAATCATTTAGTACTATAACACGTGCTCGTATGCCCCAATAATTCATGTTTTGAATTCCTCTTCAGGTGTTAGAGAAATTACAATGCTCGGTGATACAATGATAATTGAATTCGAAAAAGTCTTGTTATGGACGACAGTACAGCAGCTTTTGTAGACCTATCACCAGCGTTCGCGCATGCTCATTTTTAACTGCAATGCGAGGTACAGTTTCTCGCATGCGCTCTTTCATTCAAAAAGTTTAATAATTATGAATGTGGTTTACACCTTATTAATTGCATAATATCTGTAGTAGAATAATTAAAGTAGCATTAATATTTAATAACATAATATAAATTTAATTCCAAATTACATCGACAATTTTATTTTCTTTGAATATTCTTAACATAAAATATAACATGAATGGAAACTGTCATGAAAGTAAACATTGTATTTATTTTATAAGACTATACCAATTAGGATGTAATATTCTCTATTTAAAAAAGATTTTCTATTTAAAAACATATCCATAAAAGAAATTCAGAATTGTGGGTATAAAAAAAGATAGATTGATTTGGGAATCTGGAGAAGAAAGAAAAAGGTGTGTGGGCAGTATTGCGGCAAGAAAGAAGAAATACAACTGAGGGGGAAAATAAGTGAGGAAGAGAGGGTGGAGTAATGGTAATATGTGGATAAGAGAAGTAAAGTGTTTTGGCATTTTACCACAGCTGAGCACAGTGATCCCTGTTTACGAGTACCCCCACAAAGCTTTCGCTGTTGTGGTTGTGGGGAACTCAACGACTTATTCTCCGGTAACAGGAGGCCATTATGTGTACAACCTCATTCGAAAGAATTGTATTTAAAGTAAACGTGTGAATAATATTCTAGTAAATAAAACATATTCATACTTTTTTTCTTTTTATTATCCTGTAATTATTCTCCATCCTTTCACTATCAATATCATTTACATCAATTTTTTTTTATTGATTTTTTATAAATTTATATTTTATACATGATAAAAATATTGTTGACTCCAAATTTTTTTTTTGCTTCGTCTAAATTTATTCTACTATTAATATTCTGTTCTAAATATTTTATAATATTTATAAATAATTATCAAACATTTGAAACAACTTATTTATATTTTACAATATATTCAGCTTACCGATTTTTGTATAATTTAATAAAATTTAGAAGTAATATGAAAATATAAAATTAATAAATTTTTTAATATTAAATAATGTAAAATATTATTCTCAGATGGAATAACTTCAATTTCCGAATAAGCATTATATTCTATCTAAAAATTTTACTCAAGCGAAACACTTATAAAATTTAAAAAAATTTCAATGTTTTGAAGATGATTTTATAATTATTTTAAATAAGATATTTATTTTCAATAATTTTTTGGATTGAATAAAAATATTCATTTATTTAATTTAATGATTTTTTTTTCAAAAAAAAATACTAAAAGTTTTTTGCCATTATCGTAATTACTATTTTGATAAAGAATAGGTTATCACTTAATTTTTAAGATAAGCCAATCAAGAGAGCTCAATATTTATTATCTTTACCATATTTAAAATAATATTTAATTTTAATATTTAAAATAAATATTTATATTAAAGTACATTTTTTCAGTAATAAATGAAAAAACTTTAAAATAATATGAAAAAGTTTGCTAAAGAATCAAACATTATTATATTTTAGTTCAAGAAGATTGTAAATTGAATGAAAAAGATATAGACGTAAAACTAATTTATGTAAAGACAGATTTAAGGAGTATAAGTTTTTAGAATTATTCTAATGAAATATGAAAAACAGAAAATGTTTTCAAATAGAAAAGATTCTAAAGATGAAATAATATATTATAAAAAAAAGGTGAAAGGTTATTTTTTAGTATTTAGTAACTGAACTAATAAATATACATAGGAATATTCTGTAGCATCTATAACATAATTTAACAACTGTTTCTAACTATATTTATTAAAAATAAATTAAGCAAGTATTCGTAATTTATAATTTATAATTAATAAAAAGTAACAGGAAACTTTAGTGGAAACTAAAGTTTAATAACCTTATATATTATAATATTTTTTTAAGATTGCGTATGTGTATTTTATTATAATTTTTGTTTTAGCATTTTTATTACAGTAATTAATCTTATTAATAAAATAATGTAAAAATAGCCATAAATAAATAATATTATTAAAATAATGATATGTAATTTACATTTAAATTAAATATATCATATATTAATTGATCTTGGATATTTTCTTAAATTTTCATAGTTTTGATTAAATTTTACTTTTTGTAAATTCAATATAAAGTATTATTTTATTTATGTTGCATTTAGTCTTATTAGTATTTATTCAATATTAATTAAATGATTATAATTTTTAGAATTAAAATATTTTCTATTGCACTTTGAGTATGTAAATGAATTAAAATTTTTGAAGAACTATGTATGCAAGAGTGATAAATAATAAAAAAATTTAGCTTTCAATTTTTAATTTAATATTCATTTAGCATTTAAAATAAAAAAATTTAAACGTATAATATTATATTTTGAAATGATATTTATATGAAAAATAATGTGTAATTTTAGTCTATAATAAATTCAATGATTTTTAATTCCACTAATGGAATAATTATTCAATAATTCACCATATTTTTCTTTCGGATGTTAGTTCAGAGGGTATTTATTCGCGTCTTACTTAAGCTCTTGTGCACTTAGAAGCGTAGGTGTAACGTAAAGCTGTGACGTGAGTTTGTGTGTTGTGTATGTACAGTGGTAATGGAGGGTGTGTATTGTAAGTGTAGTGTGTAGTGAGGGTATAAGGTGGTGGATTTGGTGCACGATGATATGTATTCAGACTTGTGTCGATATAACCTACAGTATACACATATAGACTCTACAGCTTAACCAATGTGATGTTAATAAATACTACAGTCTTATATTCATATATATATATATATATATATATATATTCATATTTACGCATACTGGCTTATTTTAAGTTGTATGTATAATTCTATACAATAGCTAATGTTGCAAAGTAGAATTGGACCAAACAAGTTGCGCTTTTCACACTAAACATATATATTTATATTTTATTCTGTATTGACATAAAATAAATACATTACATTAGTGGAGGACCAGCTTTATTTTTCTTAAATATGTAGTTTTTGATTTTTATTAAGTCATCTCTCCTATATTTGCATGTTTACATTAATAATAAATAAAATGTGAAGTCTTTTTAATTAAGGTTCATATGTACAAATGTGTATCAAATACTTCATTGGTTGTAAATATTTCATTTTTCTGGTTTTATATTACTTAAATACTTAAATTTAAATTTTTATAAATAAAATTTAGTAGGTATATAAAATGAACATTAAATTTAAATACAATTGTGATAAATGTATAAAAATTAAATTAGTACGTCAAATCAGAATATTTTCTTTTTTGTATGAGTTTATTATTTTAAATAATAAAAAGGTAAATATTTAATTCAACTTATTAAGTAATCAAAGGTGATTTTGTATAATACAATTCTGAGGCTTGTTTTGAAAATTCTGAATTTACTATATTTTTTCGTGTTAACTCAAAGGCGTCAAAATTGAACTGCTAAAATCATGATCTGGGATAACTTTCATGCTCTTGATTATCTCTAGGTAAAGTAGTAAAATGTTCAAATACAGATGCAGATACAAGTCACGAGTTAAGGATCTAAAACGAAATTATTTTTTTTATTTTCAAGACAATTTTCTTTTCTCAAATTAAAATACGGCCGAGAAAATCCTTTTTATAACGCGACCTACGCAATTCTAAACTATCGATTGATATCTATAACAGAGTCATTAACTGTTTGATAAACATATTAACTCACAAACATAAATATGCGTGCTAAAAAATTTCTCCTTTTAAATAAATGCTTAAAATTTCTTCTTTCATATTAATATAGTGCACATAATTTTTTCCTATATTTTATATTCTATATTTATTATGAATTTCATTATCGATTTTCGAATACGCTTTTTAAAATTTAGCTTTACATTAAAGCATATGTGCTGATTATTACTATTTAAAAAAAAAATGTTTATTTTAAAATTATCGTGTGATAAAATTTTATTTCAAAGGATTAATTGGGAATTGTTTTTGTAGAATTTTAACATTTAGACAACTTAAAATATATTATCATTTTTTTCAATTTTAGTAACAATTTATTTATAAAAACTGGTTTATCTTATTTAATATTAATTTAATATAGTTACCTTAATATTGCTTAAAAAAAATTATATTTACTTTAAATTTCATAAATTATTTATATTTAATGTTGTCAATATCTGTAATAAGCGCTTAGTCATAGTTTATTTATTGAAGCATACATTAAATAATTTAAAATAACATAAATTAGTGAGCAGCAATTGTTTCTATTTGAAATTATAACAGTTTTAGTTTTTTAATATTATATACTAATACTGATATTCGAGATTAATACAGTTTTATGATTTTATTAAAAACACACATTGATACATACCATTCCGTTAATATTTATTCAGAATTCAGTTTTCGAATATGTATCAAATTTATATATTTAATTAATTTTTGAGAAAAAATTTTTTCTTCTAGTTAAAGAAAGTAAAATTTTTCATGTAATTCAGTGTTTAAGATATTTAGTTAATTAAATATTAGTATCTAAGATATATAAGTATATAAAATATGAAACATTTGAGTAAATATACCTTCATAGTAAATTCATAAATTTAATAGCTTCTTAGATTTAGACATTTATACATGCTGAAAACGGGCTTTTCCGTTACAATAAATTTTTACTCCTTTGACTTACACTCGACCCTTAACGAGGTACTAACTTACCTCGGCCGGCCGTTCGGTGTGCAACCCTTCTCACACTGGGTTATCCGCGGAGGCGGCGGGGTCAGAACAGCGAAGTTCCTGTAAACGACGCAAAATAATATCGTGTATGAGAAAGGCGGAAGAAACGGAAAGGGTCTGATATAAATAAATCAAGCCGGCATTTAACATACAATTATCTTTCATTTTTATTCAAACACACCACGACGCTTACATACTCTGGGAGACGTTCGGCAGGTCCTGTGAATATTACAATAAATTTTCTTACAAACTACTTACGTAAGTTCGATGATTTAAAAACTATCTGGGTCTCAGAACGAAATTGGAGATCGAGAGCGGGTGTCTTCCCTCCGGTGAGACCTCGAGTCTGCTCCTCTATTTTTCTTTGTTCTCCGCAGGCTTCCTTGAGACCCTGAACTGCGGTTTCCTCACTAGGTAATCTGTGGACTTGGCACACAAATACTCAGGATCTTTACTCTCACCTTATCATCCCTTTAAAACACTCTCGATCGGATTCAAACAAAACGAAGACAAAACCGTTATCGATCTGCTCTCTCAAGATGCGAAAATCAATCTATCTACTATTGTTGTTTTCGGTTGTTCATCTCCTTTGGTGCCGCCGTCTCTCCCGACGGACAGTGATTCGACCCGAATCTATGACGAACCGGCTTTAATGCTAATAGCGTTATAATGTATAGTTTATTAATCTATCGCAGTATTGTACTCAACTATTACCTTAGTATCCAATTACGCATGTATTCTAATAAAATAATTACTTTTCTTATTTTATTAACTTAGTAGAAATCAATACTCACTAAAACTATGTAGTATAATGTAGTCTAGTCTTATAAAACATTCCTGCATTGATAAAGACAGAATTTTAATTTCTAGTGATGAAAGAAATATATTGCATGTACAAAAATTCGCGTATTATGTACTGTTAAAATGGACTGTTAAAATAATTCAGCGCTTTAAACCAATTTTAAATAATAAAAATATACATCGAAATCAAGATGGTCGATTTGTGGATGCTTTGCCTTGTAAAGACTGCAAAAGACCGGGTGACTCTCGAACAATAGCCATAAAAAGAATGATTTCACTTCAAAATAAATGAAATACTAAAAGCAATAACATATTAAAAACCGATTAGACTAACGTAATGAACGAATACAAAAAATTAAATCGTATGTCACTCACTCTTACCACGCTTGCTAAATTCGATAGATTTTATTTACCATATCATGCTTGTATAAAATAATCAAGCAATAATACTGTAGCGGCATTGTTAAATTGTTAAGTATTGAAAATGCCATTATAGAAAATTTCTAGGCATTGAAATGTGACTTATTTAGAAATGGCAATTAGTAGTATGAATTTTAATGAATTATATAGAAAGAGCAATTAGCTGTACGACAGGGTTATCGGGGCCGGAACCCCCTTTTAGGTAATTCGCGCGATAGTATAACGCAGGCAGAGGAGTAAAGCCAAAGGAGCAATACATTTTATTACTGATAATACTGCGAATCATTAGCAAGCGTAAGAACTATTTTTCATTGTTGCAGAAAATAGAAATTCATCTTGTACTTCACTTTTGCTTTGACTTTCGAGTGTGATGGAGCTAAATTTTCTTTGCGCCCGCTTCGATCGAGAGTGCGCGGAGTCAGCTGCATAGCGAATAGACTTAATTGTTGTTAGCCATACGCGTAATAATTTCTTTAAGATCGCATGTTTCAATTCTTGTAAATAAGTGTAATATACGATAAAATAAATAATTAATCTTCTTATCATATACAAGGCTAGTGTTTGTGTGTTCACTCCCTCATCTCAAGAAGGAACGGACTAAAATACTAAAACTAGAGTAGTTTATAATGCGTCAATAAATCCAGTCGATTATAAAGGTTCGTTAAATTCTTGTTTATTTGTCGATCCGATTATTCAAGATAATTTGTTCGATATTTTATTAAGGTTCTGAATGCAAACGTTTGTAATTATAGCTGACATTGAAAAAAATGTATAGACAATTTTTAGTCCGAGAAGAAGACCGAAAATATCAAAAGATATTTTGGTTTCATAATGGCAAGATTATTGAATATATATTGAATACAATTACTTTTGGAGTAAGTGCGGCCCCATATTCGATGCTTCCATGAATTCGCTAAAATCGAACGGACTCAATATCCATTAGCCGCGAAAATATTAACTAAAGACATGCATGTCGATAACATGCTAACAAGTACGGATGATTCAAGAGAAGCTCGCGAAATCTCCAAACAAATGATAGATATATTAAAAATCGCAGTTATGAAATTGTCTCAGTGGGCATTGAATGGAATAGCAACTCAAGATTTTGACGTCAATTTTAATTTTGATTACAATTCTACATTGAAAACGCTCAGGATATTTTGAAAGGCTTAAACGGATACCTTTATTTATAATATTAAAAATATTAATAACAACGAAAGAATCAGTAAAAGAAAAATTTTATCGGTAATCACGAAAATCTTTGACCCCATCGGATTTTTGGGACCCATAATCCTCTATGCAAGACATCTAGTGGTCGACAATTGAATGGGATGAATCGGTTCCATATCACTTAAATTATACGTGGAATAATATTTGCAGTGAACTACATTCTATTCACGGTATTCAATTTGCAAGATTCACAATGGTTTCGAACGCAACCAATGTTGAAATACATGGATTTTTTCACGCATCTGAAAAGGATTATGTAGCTTGCATTTATTTACGATCGACCAATATTTGCAATGAAATTAGAGTTTCTTTAATGTGTTTTAAATCTTCTGTTACATCATTAAAAATAAGAACGATTCCACAATTAGTATTGTGTGCAATGCAAGTACTTGCAAATTTGTTTGATCGAGTATTAAAATCTATTGATGTTAAGATAAATTGCATAAACTTATGGTTAGATTCAACAATTGCATTAAATTGGGTTAATATACAACCTAATTTATCAATAACATTTGTAATCAATAGAGTCACAAGACATACAATGATTTACTAATGTTTTTCACTGGAGTCACGTCAAGTCAAATGAGAATCCTGCAGACGCTTTATCACGCAGTCAATCCCCACACGAATTTTTAGAAAATGAGTAATGGTTACTGGGACCATCTTGGTTATCACTAGAAAAAATTCAGTGGCCAGATTCTCAAATATCCGGCATAATAGAGTTACTTAAACCTGCTTATTTACTAACGTTTAGTGCCGAATTTAACCATTTATTAAACTTTTTCGAAAAGTGCTCTTCTTTTAAAAAGTTAATCAAAATAATAGCGTATTATCTTCGCATCAATAGAAAACTGAAAGAGACCAAGGTTTTACTGTTAACGAACTATAAAAAGCCGACAGTGTAATTATTCGATTAATTCAAAAATCAAATTTCCTATTAGAAATATGAGCCTTGCAAAATAATAAACAATTATCAGAAAAAAGTAAATTAAATTGTTTGGATCCTTTTACCGATAAAAATGTCCTTGGTCGCATATGCGGTTGAATTCGAAAAGCAATAATACCTTTTTCACAAAAACATCCCTATCATTTTTCAGCATCTGACCCGTGAGACCGGACCGTTGGGAAGACACACACGGAATCTCCCACCCACGTAAATCTTCTCCGGGATCATCGACAAGCGGACTTGAAGCCATTTGTGTCGGTTGGGGCAGCGGATCTGAGCATTAATCGAAGATTAATCATTAGCATCGGCGCGATTTACCTTATCAAGCGCCGAAACATAACTAAATTAGTCGGTAAACATTTTGAGCGCCGAGTCTCCCTCTCGAGATATTTATTAAATATCTGGCAGTTCAAAATAAAGCGGTATTATTATTATTTCCATCAATGTTCGTCTTCTTGACCTTCCACTACGGAGTTATCGCCTAACTGTATAGCTCATCGCGATTCCGGTATAGTGTGACGATATATATATTGATATGGATACATTTGTAACAATACATTAAAAATTTTAACAAGATTTTTGTGTTATATTATTATTTTGATGTTCATATTGCATTTTTTCTTATAGACTTTGACCTATTATTTATCTAGATCATAGTTGTTTGCCCATTGATGCACTATTTATGCCAGCCACTTAAATCATGAACCTCAAAGTCAGTTGTAATAAACGTGGTACAGTTAGGGAAAATTGTGATAAATCTTTAGCAGTGACATACACGTAAGGTAAAATTAAACAATGCGTTTATTATCTTTAAATAAATAAATTTGTATTTTAATATTAATATAAGTAGTCGATACTTAAGTACATAAATGTATTTTTAATGTTTATTAAATAAAACATTTTAATTTATTTACATTAGAGAACAATGTATCCTTTACATAAGGAACAGAAAATATTTTTAAAATAATTTGTTTCAGACTTATAATATTATAAATTATTACAAGCATTAATTTAATTATTTATATATAGAATTAAAAAAAAAGAATCTTTTCTTATTTAGGAAATATTTTCTCGTGGATTCAAGTTTTAAAATTTTATTTTTATGATTTACTTATAAATTCATAAAACAGTATTGAACACAATGAATAATTTTTTGATAATAAACTTTATTTATTTTTTTAAATATAAATAATAAAGGTTTAAAAATACACTTTACATTTATTACTGTTATTATAAATACTAAAAATTAAATTTATTTTTCAACTACTTACAGTGAAATTACGTAATAATAAAACGAATATCAAAACTTTAATACATTGTCTTTCAATTATCAAAGTGATTTTTTAATCTAGTAGTTTAAAATATTCAAATATAAAATGTACTTGAATACACAGTTTTAATGATGAATAATTGAATTTTTTAATATGTATATCACTCAAATTATAATTATTTGAAATATTTTAATCTCTTACATTAATTAGGTGGTACATAATTAATTTATCTGGTAAATGCATGTGACATTTGTACACAGTTGATATGTTTTATAATAATGACAGTCTACTTATTTTTTTTTTTTTAAATTCCATAATATAGTTTAATGAAAAGCTAATTTTACATTAACAATATAATATTTAATTTATTTTTTAATTTCTTAAAATAAAATTTTGTAGAAAACTATATTTATTTACTTCAAAGGTAAGTTAAAGTTTTTGTTGTTTCTCACAATTTATTATTTATTTTGAATTATTTAAGATATATTTTTATTTCTATTCGTTTATTTTTAAAAATTTTTTAATTTATAAAATATATTGATAAAAGATATATTATACACATTTTATTTAATTATTTATGATTACGTTAACTTCAAATACTTTATTTGAATATAAAATTTCTATATTAAATAGTATAATATAGAAATAAAAATTAATATATATATATATATTTAAATATATGATTTTATTTCAAATATAATACATTTACTATAACATAAATTTAACATATTTATAAAATGAAAAATATGTTTTTAATGAAATATTTTATGTATTTGTTATATATGATATCGTGTAAGTAACAATAGTTCGATGAATAGTTCGATGAATAGAGGTATAAAAAATCATCTATGAAGAAGGATATTTGGGAAGATTAAAGACATATGATATTAAAAATCAACATCGTTTCCTGTTATCTGAGACCTATTTATATAAAATAAAAATTCAAAAAAATTATCCGCAATTTTTCGATTTTTAAAAATTTTTGGAATCTAATACTACACAATTCGTTTAACTTTTTTGAATTCTCATTAAACACCATATCATTTCATCATCAAATCCTGTAAGTTGAAACTAATCTATCATATAATAGATTCCAAAATTTTTTGAAAACTAATAGCACTATTATTATTATTAATATTATTAATATTAATAATATTAATAATCTTCAGTACCCTGCACGACGTTCATCGAAATTGTTTGCCAAATTTAAATACTAAAACGATCGCGTCTGTAATTTTATACTAAATTTATATTTAAATTATGTGCGCTCGCATTGTATAATTTATTTACTTGGTATAAAAATACTTTTTGCTGGATACGGAAAGGAAAAATTCTTGCATTTCTATATGTTCCTGAATTTTACATTTATTTTTATATTAAATCACGAAAATCGACCTACACTCGCGCTGGATTTAATTTAATTGAAGTTTGTATATAATTTATAAATCCATAAAGTTTTTTTTAACAATTGTCATTTTTATTTCATTTTATTTTATCATATTTAAGTGCTTATTTATTTCTTCCTTAAAATCATTTTCGAATTCACGCATGCGTTCTCTTATTTCGCAACGGCATTTTTTCAATACCTGTGTAACGACACGGTAATTGAAAGGGAGCGCAAGTAAATTTTCGTTAAAAAAAATAATACTTTATCAACACTATAATATACAATTACACGTAAAATAGATTTTTAAATAATGTATGACGCAATGCCGATATGTTTTGAGGATCGAAGTATTCGGAGGTCGAGAGGAGACTGCTGAAAAAATGTAGGAAAAAGGAAAAGTGGGGTTGAAAATCGGTTAGAGTATTTAGCATGGTGACACCAATGCTACGGAGAACAAGTGCACATATCTGAGAGTGCACGCAAGAGGCGGGGCACCCTAACAAAGAGGGAAGCTGCTAGTTGGCTAAAAGTATTTTAGAAAATATTTGAGATTTGAAAACGTTTGGAGTTGCATTTCCTGTGCATTGACTTGAAACAAGAAAATGCTTGGATAGAGACAAGGGAAAAGAGAAAGTTGGTGACGCATCGGAAAAGGGGAGGGAAGGTTAGAGAAGTACAAAGTGTTACTCGGCAAGAAAAATCTAAAAATTACAGATGTTTTGGTGAGGTACATTACACCTCCCCGGCAAGTTAAAAGTATAAATTTAATTGATATATATTTATTCGATTACAATTTATCTTTTATTATAAAGTTATTTTTCGCTTTTGATCTAGTTATCCGAGAGAACAATTTTACATCTTCCTCTATGGGATTATCTGAATTTACAGTCTCGGTATCGGAGGGACAGGTGGGATTTTTGCGGTTTCTGGGTTTTTTAATTTTATTTATTGGTTTACAACAAACGATTGTTATTACCCCTTCGCATAAGGAGTTTACAGACGTCTTATAAATGCATTTATATATTTTATATATAGCGTATATTCATATTACAGTTACTACAAAATATAGGAGGTAGGAATGATATTCCTGTTTTACAATTTTATTCTTATCATTTAGCAAATCTTCTGTGATTTTCGACATTAGATTTAGTTTGTGGCTTGCTACATTTAAGCTTTCTAAATTTATATTAGCGAGATGCGTAGTCTTGAATGTCGGGATATTTGAGGTGTTGTGCATTTTCTATATCGATTGAAAGGGGAAATGTTAAACCCTGTGGAAGTTCGCTCTCTGTCTTCTTTAGTTCCCGGATGAATTGTCTTGGTGACATGATTTTTAGATGTAGAATGTTTGATTTAGCAAACAAGATGGCATTAATTAGAATATCTAATTCGCTATTTAAATAATCAACAATTAGCGTTAGAAAGCTTAGATGTTTTCCAACGGTTTGTTGCAAATGTGTAGAGTATTCGAGCTCGTGCAATCCCTGAGTGAAGTTTTCCAATTAAATTATATTGTTGTTAAATATTTCCTCCGTTCTTTTAAGGTTTGTTATCGATTCATTGAAATTGGAGATCGTAGTTTGCACCACTTGTATTTTCGACTTTATGTATCGCATCTTTGAAATTTTGTGCATCGTTATTGTCGAGATTGCCAGTGATTGTTTTTATTATGTTTCCTATGGCATTAAACCAACCTCTCTTAACACGGTGGTGACCTGTTAGATCTTTAAGGTGTACTTCCTTCAATTTTAGTTTTGGTATTAGGCTGTCTAGTACGGCAAGAGGTGAGTCGTACATCAGTCTATTAATGTTCATTTCGTTATTTTTGCAAATGGCTTTTGATTTTTCATATATCCTGTCCACTAATAGTAGTTTGTCGTCGACTTTACTCAGATTCAAATATGTTAAAATTTTCCAAGTGTTATCATAGAAGTGTAAATCTCCAACGAGATCATAATAGATTCCGGGGATGTGACTAAATTTCGTAGATGTGTAACTTTCGGACCTTATAATTGGGAGTGACCTGCAAAATTCATTAATTCATTTACTGTGGCTGTGTTTTATATTATCTACATGCACTACGGTGTTCCTTCTATTCTGTTTTATAACGACGTTTGTGATATGATTTTAATAATTTCGTATGGACCTTTATACTTGTGGCTTAATTTTTTCGATTTAGAGAACTGTTCAATTTTTAAATATACTTTATCCCCTATTTTATAACTATATGGTTTTGTGTTTCTATCGTAATAGTGTTTATTCTTTTCTTTACTTTGTATAGCAGTTCTCATGGCTGACTCTCTGCTTTTTCTGAACTTTTGCGTTAGTTCGACGAGATAATCGTCGTAGGTATAATGGAATTCTGGTGGTTTTGTAATGGACGATGGCAACGTTGCTTTGACACCGAAGATTAATTCGTAAGGTGCATAATTTTTGGAGCTGTGTACGGTGGTATTGAAGGCAAAACAAAAATGATCTAAGTATTCGTCCCAGTCGGTTTAGTTTTCGTTAACGTAGTTCTTTAAATAATCCGCGAGCATTTGATGGGTTCGTTCTATAGCGCCATTTGTTTGTGGATGATACGGAGTTGTCTGTATTTTAGTAATCTTGAGGAGTTTGGCAATGTCTTTGAATAAAGTAGAAGTAAACTCTCTTCCTTGGTCTGTAAGTAGTTTTTCCGGAATACCGAATAGGCATATATATTTGCTAGTTAATACTTTGGCTATTGTTTTAGTTTCATGGTTTGGAATGGCGTAAGCTTGAAAGAATTTTGACAAGTCGTCCTGGACTGTCAAAATATATTGATTACCGGATTCAGTTGGTGTGAGAGGTCCCACAATATCGAGTGCGACTCTCTTCAAGGGTCTGGTTGACGTTGTTGTGATCTCCATTGGATTTTTCCCTTTATTTCTATTTAATTTGTTTAGTTGGCAAGATTCGCATGTTTTTACAAAATTATAAGTATCTCTTTTCATATTGTTCCACTTATAATTTTCTTTGATTTTTTTATACGTTTTGTTGAAGCCCATATGTCCTCCGCTCGTCGAGTTATGATTGTCTTGTAAGATTTGATTTATTTCGTTGGATCTCGGTTCATATTTGCAGTTGTAATAAATATTTATTTTGATTTCTGTATGTTTGAATATGTATCTTAGCATTGATCTTATAATTTAATACTTTTGATTATTCTTTTTACCGAATTGCTGAACGATACTTATTGATTTGATGTTGTCTTTTGTTAAAAGTTCCTTCAGGCTTGTTTGAGGTATCCTTCCGAAAAATCTATATCTTTAGAGATACATATTACACGATTATCTTTTGCTAAATGTATGTTCTCGTCGAGTTCATTTACGTTGTCGTTCAGTATAACTCCTTCGCTTAGATTTTTCTTGAATAATTTATAGTCGTTTTTGATATTGTCTATGTCTTTAAATTTATAAGTGCTGAGTTCTTCAGTTTGATTTGCTTGAGTGACTTTGGTTATCAAATTGTTTATTCCTAGAGGAAAAAGATCGGTGGCTTCAAGTGCGGGTATTTTGCTTAGGGTGTCAGCATTAGTGTTAACTTTACCCTGCTTATATTCGACCTTGAAGTTATATTCTTCCAGATCCAGTTTCTATCTAAAGAGTCTCGAGCTAGGATCTTTGATATTGAATAGCCATAATAAAGGCTTATGATCGCTGATTATTTAAAATTTTTGCCCATATAAGTACGGTTGAAAGTGTTTTACCGACCAGACAATAGCGAGTAATTCTCTTTCTATTGTTGAATAATTTGATTCGGCGCGATTCAACGTTCTGCTTGCATATGCTATTGGTAAATCCTGCTTATTGTGAAACTGTGATAAGACGGCTCCAATGGCAAAATTACTAGCGTCTGTGGTTAGAATAAACTCCTTTTTAAAATCGGGATACTGCAATATCGGTGATGTAGTGAGGCATGTTTTTAGTTGTTCGAATGCGTTTTGTTGAGTACTAGTCCATCTAAAAGGTGTATCTTTCTTTAACAACGAAGTTAGTGGCTTCGTGATCTTGCTGTAATCTTTAATGAATCTTCGGTAATATCCCGTCAGTCCAAGGAAAGCTCGTATATCCTTTTCTCGTCTTGGGATTGGATAGTTCGTTACCGTTTCAATTTTTGCTAGATCTGGACTTACTCCATTTTCAGATATTTTGTGTCCGAGCTACATCACCTCTCGTCTCAAGAATTCGCATTTATTTGGTTGTAATTTTAAATTGTGCTGCCTTAGTCTTTCGAAAATTTCTCTGAGTTTGATTTTGTGAGTTTGTAAAGAATCGGCGTAGCAAATGATGTCGTCGAGGTATAATAGGCATCTTATCCCTTGTAATCCTGCGAGAACTGTATTCATGAGCCTTTGGAACGTGGCGGGTGCATTCTTTAATCCAAATGGCATACATGTGAATTGATAGTGTCCTGTGTTTGTGAAAAATGCGGTTTTTTCCTTGTCAGATTCGTCCATTTTTATTTGATGAAACCCAGATGCTAAATCAAGTACTGTAAAGTACTTTAAATTTCCTAATTTGTCCAGGATATCGTTGACATTTGGTATAGGAAATGTGTCTCCTATGGTGATCTCGTTAAGTTTTCTATAGTCGTCTACGATTCTATACTTTTCTTGACCTGTAGTATCAGTTTTCTTTTTTACGATTCATAGAGGGAAGTTCCATGGAGATTTTGAAGTTTCAATTATATTTTCCTTAATCATTTTGTCGATTTGTCTCTTTATTTCTTCTTTGTGAATTTCAGGATATCTATAAATTTTTGTTGCTACTGGTCTATCAGTAGTTGTCTTTATTTGATGCGTTGTGCTGTCAGTGTAGCTTAAATCATCATTATCGAGGCAGAAAATGTCGTTAAACTCATAAAAATCATTCAAGATGCATGCCTTTTCTTCCTTATTTAGATGATCGAGTCTAAGATTTTCTTGTAGAAGTTTTAATCTTTTTGAAGCGTTATTGTCTTTTAGTCGAGATGAAGCGTCAATCTTCATTATTGTGAGGCTTGGTGAAAAAGGTTCGATTTCGACTAGAGGGATGTCTATTTGGATATTCGTGTCATTTGTATTGAGGATTGTAGTTATCGACTTTGAATTGGAATTGACAGTGAATATACTTTCGCAGAGGTAGACACCTTCTTGTAGAATTCTTGAGCGTATGATACCTTCTTTTGCTTCAGAATTAGTAATATTTATTTCGACGAAAGTCTCGGCTCTTGCAGGTAGTTTGATAGTTTCCTTTTTCTGTTTATTTACTGATTCGACTGGAGTGTGACAAGTGCTCTCGATGATGTTTTCTTGTATGAAATTGATTGGGATTTGATTATCGTCCAATTCGATATGCTTAGATTTATTATTTATCGTCATGCCAAGATTTGTAATAATATCATTTCCCAAAATTCCCTCGTAAGGTATAGGAAAATCGTCTCTAACTATATGAAATATTGCGTCGTAGAATTTATTATTTACTTTTATTTTTGTGATGCAGTAGCCTAGTGTTTCGAAAGTTTCAGTTGATAGTCCACTTATTTTTATCTTTACATCATCTTAAAAGTCAGCGTCATTTGAAAATTTATTTAATTTAATTATTGAAATTTTTGCAATAATTGCACCTTTTTACTGTATTAGTCTCCGGATGATTTGATGTGTTTCTAGACTTTGGAAGTTCCTTAAATTTGCTTTTGAACGGCACTCTGCATCTTGGTGCCCAGGCTTTTTTTCAGAAGTTGCAATATTTGTTGTTTTTTGTATAATTATTTGGTTTCCGAGGAGTGGTGTTGAATCTACATTGTTCGTTCGTATGTCCCGATTTTTTACAGAATCTGCAGTATCTATTGTCCCTCAAGCTTAAATGTTGAAACTTTTCTATTTCTCTAGAGCATTTTATTTCGATTTCATCTGCTGTTGCTATTTGTATTGCCTCCTCTAGAGCTTGAGGTCGTTGTGATTTAACTTACACCTGTAAGTCTTTTGTTAACCCGTTTATAAATACATTTAATGTTTGTGTCCTCAGCAATGTTACGCAGGCCTTTCTGTCACCAGCACTTAGCGATTCGTCTAAGCTATTAGTTAACTTTACTAAATAATCTTCTAACCTTTGTGAGTAGGCTATCACTTCTTCATTATGGCCCTGTCTACACGAGGATAATTCTAGCTGTCATTGTCCGTGTGAGCGTTTGTCTGAGTAAGTATCTATCAGTTATTCTTTCAGCGATTGCCAGTCATCGAATTCTCTGTTCCTTATAGATAATCTCGCGTTATCAGTAATTTTTGTTTGAATTATTACGAGTAGAGTTGTGCTTCGGTTTCTTTAACTAGTTGCATAGCACAATCACAATTGTTGCAAAATTTATATAACTTTTTCTTATTTCCGTCGAATGTTGTGAGCATGTTGTATGCGATATTAATTGGCAGAGTCATTTTCAAATTCTTTTATTTGTGTTTAATTTTAATTTTTCTTTTCTTTTGGTATGATTTTTGTTATTAATTTATATTAGTTATTTTATCGCAGATTTGTGTTTTATTGTTTATTAAGTATTAAATTAAAATGGCTAAAATACGCAAAAGGAAAAATATATGTATATATATTCGCAAATACGGAACGTGATATAATTCGATAATTGATTTTTTGTTTTTGTTTTAAAAAGAATGCAATATAGAATTTATACGCAATTAACTTACGCAAATATGGAAATTATCGCTAGTAACGGTCGCATTCTCGAATCTGAAGTCGTCTTGTCAGAGATGATTGGCTGCTGTGTTGGTTATGAGTCTCGCTTGATGTAAGTGATTGATTGGCCTCCGATTTGGTAGATTTTCGCCTTGTAGATTTTGCAGATTTTTAGATTTCTCGACCTTGTAGATTTTGTAGATTTTTCGATTTTGTAGATTTTATGATTTTTTAGATTTTTCGATTTTGTAGATTTTTCGATTTTGTAGATTTTTCGATTTAGTACATTTTTCGATTATGTAGATTTTTGATTTAGTAGATTTTTCGATTATGTAGATTTTTTGATTTAGTAGATTTTTCGATTTTGGATTTAGTAGATTTCGTAGATTACTTCGATGAATACGTGTAGTAGTGTTAGATTTGCTCCTTCAATTTTGCGCGTCTCTCGTGAGTGAAGTGCGTTGGCTTTTCTTCGCGTAACAAAGAAATCACTTCATTCACTCAACACAATTATTATCCCACTTCTGACACCAGTTTGTAACGACACGGTAATTGAAAGGGAGCGCAAGTAAATTTTCGTTAAAAAGAATAATACTTTATCAACACTATAATATACAATTACACGTAAAATAGATTTTTAAATAATGTATGACGCAATGCCGATATGTTTTGAGGATCGAAGTATTCGGAGGTCGAGAGGAGACTGCTGAAAAAATGTAGGAAAAAGGAAAAGTGGGGTTGAAAATCGGTTAGAGTATTTAGCATGGTGACACCAATGCTACGGAGAACAAGTGCACATATCTGAGAGTGCACGCAAGAGGCGGGGCACCCTAACAAAGAGGGAAGCTGCTAGTTGGCTAAAAGTATTTTAGAAAATATTTGAGATTTGAAAACGTTTGGAGTTGCATTTCCTGTGCATTGACTTGAAACAAGAAAATGCTTGGATAGAAACAAGGGAAAAGAGAAAGTTGGTGACGCATCGGAAAAGGGGAGGGAAGGTTAGAGAAGTACAAAGTGTTACTCGGAAAGAAAAATCTAAAAATTACAGATGTTTTGGTGAGGTACATTACACCTGCATGATTCGATAATCAGTAAGTTTGATGAATATCAACCTCCACCATCCCAGATAGTCATAGTGATTCTGGGTTGCGAAATTCTATTTAGACGCAAGATAGCATTGGTTGCATACGTAATAAAAAAGAGAGAAAATACAAAAGAAGGATAAGAAGAGTATGAAAGTTCGCGGAAGTAGAATATCCGGAGCTGCCAGACTTACACATGTGCGATTATTTTTCTATTAAAATTCAAAGAGTTATTAATTTATTATTTGTAATCAAAAAGATTGTGCAACACTTCAATATTGTCATTAAATATGTATGATCCGATTTTTAATAACATATTTATTTATAAAAGTAATTTTTTAAGTTTATTTATGTGATGTACGAATAAGAATATATTTCAACTGATGCTTATTCTATATCTAATTAAATTAGGATTCATAGAAACAGCCATATTAAAAAGTAGGATTGGAGTGGTGCAAAAAGTAAAATCTAATCAAAAGCTAATTGCTTATGCTTTTGGCCTATTATTTATTCATAGAAAATGAACTTAATAAATCGTAGATGTATTTTGTTTTAAAGTATATTTGTAATTATAGTTAAAAACAAATAAGAAAAATATAATTGTTTTGGTACTATTCGACATAAAAATATGGAGAGAAAAGAAAAAGACAATAAGAATTTTTAGATGTTTTGAGTTTTAAATAAAGTAAACTTCTGGATTTAATAATGCGATTTGATTTTACTACTGACGTAAATATATATATATTTATATATATATACAAGCTTGATGTTTTAGAGCATGATTTTTATTTAGTAATTCATGAATCATTGATGAAGCACCTTAATTTACGTGAAAAATCGAGGTTTATTTGGTTTGTGTATATTTCTTTATTATTAATCAATTAATAAAATTATTTATTTTAAAATTTGATGAGATACAATATATTAGGATCTTATTATTCATTTATTTATTTATTTTTTAATGCATATTTTAAATTTGAAATAATTATTGATAATGTATTCTTAGGTTTTAACAGAGAAATTTTACATTTGTAAGGTAATTTGTGACCTTCATTTGTGTGTGACAGCGAGGTCGTCATATGTCCTTGTACAGTTTAGCTATGATGGAGTTAGGAAAGTTTGCGGGAATAAGATCGGCCAGTAAATCCTCTTAACTTTGTGTACGGTAAAAGTGGAAGAATTTACGGATCTAGAAACTCATTAGGAGCAGATTACCTATGACCTTGGCACGAAAATAATTGATTAGAGTTTGTGAGAAAAGCGCATGAAAAGTTAGTAAGGCGTGAGGGACGGAGTAAGAGTGGGAGTAGTAAAGATAAAATTATACTAAACAAAAGAAGCTGGAATATGAGATATGGAAGGATATAAAATGGAAGAGAAAATATATTAAAAAACATCTGTTCAGTAATGGTAAAAAATGTCTTAGTTGTGGTTAATCAATGTCGAATTTACTTAACAGTTTTTTGACAGCGTAAATAGTGTTTATTATATTTAGCGAGCCTATACGTGAGCTCTTCTTCCCTTTTATAGATAGTATTCTCTTTCATTTTAAATAAATAGGTTTAATTTTACTTTCAAGACGCTTTTATTTTAAATACAAAGGCATCATGAATTTCTCTCCTGAATTTAGGTAAGCAGTAGATTTTCCAAATTTTCACCAGCTCCGCAAGCTCGATAGTTTGAGTTTGGCGACAATTTCAAAGTAATGTAGAAGAAAACCAATGCATCTATACTTAGACATTGAATGGCATAAGTGTCTATGTTACCAAGGATCTACCTACCTATACTGCTTCGTTTATTATACTAAGAAAGTCGAAGGTTTGGAATGGTCCTTTCACTAAAATTTTTGGCATTACACAAGCATATATTCCATTTCACGTTTAATAATTTCAAAGCATAATTAATACTTTTTATACACACTTTTTAAATATTTACTCATTGTCAATAAAATATGTATCAACTTTTATTAAATTTTTTTAATAACTGTTATTAGTTTTTCAATTTAATTACTATCTCATAAACAAAAAAATATTCTAATTTCTATTTCTGACATATTTATTATTAAATATAAATGAAGTATTAATTTAAGCAATCATTATTTTAATTAACATTTATAAATTTCTAAAAATAACAGTTAAATATTAGATTAAATAATTATTTATTGTATGATTTTGAATAATCACTTTTATTTTTAAGTATAATAAGGAAGAATTATATATAAATATATTATTTAGATATCTTTTCCTCATTTATAACAAAATAAAATTAATTGCTTTTTTCATTTTCATAAATACTTTAGCTTTATTTTTATGCGATGTATATCATAAATAAGAATTTATTATTATTGACTAACTATTTATTTAAATGTAAAACTTTCAATTTTATTTATCATTTCATTCAAATTTACAGAAATTATCAAATATAACAACTATAAATATATTACTACTGTATAAATATAGTATTTTAAATTAGAAAATTATTTACAAACATCAATTACTTGATAATTTTATTTTTTTTCATTATCAGCGACTATATTTTTATTGAAAAAATATAATTTTTGTATTACATATAAAATATAAAATAGGGTGTATTTTATATTTTATTACTTTATATGAAAATTTCTCGAAAATAAATAGTTTTCAAAGGTTATCTATATTTTTTATGAATACAAATAAACAAATTTTATACATCAAATAAAGAACTGGGCAATTGCAAAAAAGAATATAGATATAATTAAAAATTGTTTTTGTTTAATTATAACATTGTAAACATTTAATTATTATTTATTCAATTGTATATTTTTTTATCTTACATGAAATTAGTGTATAAATTTATATTAAAATAATATAGATAACAATAATAAATGTGATTTAAATAAAATATTTTCATTTATTTTTACTTACTTAATTACTCACTAGTAATAAAAATGTATTATTATTTGAAATTAATAAATAACAAATAGATTGATAATTTTTTTAAAATAAAATATGCATGTAAAAAAACAAAAATAATAGACATATTTTTTAATATATGCGTAAATACATAAAAGTTGATATTGATGAAATAACTATCGATAGAAACCAACATCAATTTAATTAAAATTTATGACAATTTGACGTATTTACATTTTACTTTACCTTATGTACACTTTTTTAACTTTAAAATTAAATATTTTCAATAAATTTAAAAATATGAGTGATAATATTTATAATAAACAAATAAAAAATTATATTTTTGTACATTACAAATTAACATCGGCATTAATTCATTATTATTACAGTATCTTAATAAATGTTATGTTAAAATTAAATATTGCATAAAATATATGTAAGTGTTAATAAGAAATTATTATGCAAAAAAGAATTCAATAAAAATTTATAATTTTATAATAATTCTACTATTAACTAAGTAATTTATGATATGTAATTAGTTTGAAAGACTATATATTAAAACTCGAAGGATTTAGGATTCTTGATCTCTAGAAGAAACTTGTGGATAGCAGAGATAAATGTGATCAAAGTTTAAAAATTTATTCTTAATTGAATTATGTAATTATACAATTAATTTTTAATTGATTAAATATTACAAATGATATTTTGTTTCAGTAATTTCTTTTGGATATATATATATATATATATATTATTAGGATAGCTAACAATTAGCAATTTTATTGTTAATCCAATTCATGTGTTCATTTAAATAAATCTTTTTTCTAAAATTTTTATTATAAAGCTAATAATGCAAATATTAATTACATTTATTATTTCATAATTATAAAAGAATTAATTTTGTATATAATTATTATTATATACAATACATATTATTATATACTATACATATGTATATAATGCTTTAAAAATATTTGATAAATTGAAAATTAATGTTAAGTAAATAAAATCTTGTATAAAATACATATAATTATTCAAAGTGATTTTATCATTAAACGAAACATATCCTATTTACAGATTTTCATGAAAACAGCAATGTTTATAGAAAATCACCCCAAATTTTAAATAATAATTTTTCAATTTATATTCATAAATAAACAATGTATCGAATACATTCCAAATAATAGTAAAATAAATGTGAGATATTGATACATGTGTAAATAAAACACATAAGAAAAATTGATGATTATAAATTTAGTTAATTATATTATAAAATTGGTTTGGAATTTTTTTTTAAATCTTTTAATTAATTTTTTATTATATAAAATGAGAAATTTTTTAAAAATAATTATTTAATTTCTAATAATTTTTGCTTTTATTTTAATTAGATTTTATTTAAAATGTGATATTCTATACTAGATTAACCACTTAAAGCTTTTAATATTTGAGGAATAATAAATGTTAAATTATATTTTATATTTAGTCGCTTTTTAATATTAAATTATATTATGTATTTATAAGTAATTTCTTTAAAATTTATCATTGATACATAATGATATTACATAGAATTACGGTTTTTTTTAAAATAAATAATATAAATAAATTCATATCATAAAATATTCCATTAAAATTATTGAATATAGCCAAAAGATATTAAAAATCAAATATTTACCGTAAGATAATTTCTATGTGTATATATGTATGTATATACTTTTGTATATTTTTTAATTTTATTTAGAATAGGTGAAGGCATCGGGAAAATTATAAATTTTTATTTATAACTATAGGAAGAACGTTTTATTATCTGTGGAAATTATACTTCTCTTTCATTTTTTGTGTGGTGAATTTATAATTTTTCTTTGTATTGGATTACATTTAAATATTTATTTATATTTTTATTATATATTTTATACATTATTTTATTTACATTCTATATAGTTGGTGGAGGAACAACGCTTGGTAAAATTATTTCTTTCTATTTAACGACCTTATTCAATCTTATTATATATTTAAATAAACTTTTAAAAATATTTTATTTCATCAGTCAAATATTTATAATTGGTCAGTAAATAATTTTGTTTATCGAATTGTCTTTTCTGGGTTTATCAATTTATATACCATCGGGTTATCAATTATTCATTTATTACATTCAATTATATTTTATGCATTAATAAATAGTTTTTATTAGTTTAAAAGGCAGATAAGTATCATATGTCTTTATAATTCATCAATGTTTCTCTAGAGAAGTATCTTCATCGTTCGTGCCTGTAGTGGTTTATGTGGCCTGTGAATTTAATTTGGGAAAACTGAGTGGAAAAATAAATAACAAAATTTTATAGTTATGAAGCAATAATATATTAAAAAAAAAATATACTTGCTTCGTACAAAAAATGTGTAAATATATAAAAAATATTAATTTGGATAAATCGACGCACAAATTTTTAAACACAAATTTTATAATCTATTGAAGGAATAAATTGAAAAATCTCTATAAGAGATGATAATTATTTTTATAAAACTTAATCAATAAATTTAAAATTATTGCAAAGAAGATACTTGAAAATGAAAGATGAAATTAAATGAGTTATAAATCAAGTGCCACAAAGTAAAAATTTTGTCGGTATGAACATGAACGATTGAATCTAAATTATAATTTTCTGTTTTTTTCCTTTTTTTCACATCTTGCATCCTCTTTTTTCATCTTCCAGGGAAGAAATTCGCGAGTTCACCCAGCGGGATAAGAGTTTATTAATGTCGTGGCTTGACTCGAGCAGCAACTATGTATACCCGCCAATTCAAATTGCATGTCGGCGGATTAATTCGGCATTTGCCTCTCTTTTATAAGATTACCTGAGTTCACTCACGTACTTAGGATTTAATACTCCGGCACCTAGAATCGAAACGACACAAGCCGCTGAAGAAACATCGTCACACCTATGCGTTGCTAACTGCTGCAGAATTTAACTTCAAATAGACGAGCAAAGTTTAGAGATGTGGTCAGTCACCCACAAGCGTATATCTGTTTTTACACAACTTTTCTACAATAGAATACAAGGGTGGAAAAAGAAAATTGAGAACTAAACATTAATTAATGTCATAATGAGATAAGTTTTACAAAAATATTTCTATACTGTCACTGATGTGTGTTCAGTGAATGATACACCGACACTTGTTTTGAATTTCTCTTAACTAAACCAATTCTTCTGGAGTCACATTTGAATGTGGTATATTTTTTTTTTTTTTTTTTTGTCAATTAAATACTATGGTGAATCTTTTATTTCATAACTTATTTAATGATTTTACTTATCTCGCATTAATATACCTCATGTGCTGGTTTTGCTTTTTTTGTGAAGTAGCTGTGAAAGAAAACCCGAACCTTGCTGGTAAGCTCACAAAAAACTGAATGAAAAATTAGAGAAAAATATGAATTAGCTACATTTTAAAATACATTCATTTTTCATTTTCTGCAATTAAGCATTTTTTGCTCCACATATTTATATTTATAATTTTATTAAATATATAACGTTTAGATTGTTGTATATTTTTTTAAAATATATTTTTATATTATTAAAAATTAAATTAATCCATTTTGAAGATATATATATTAAAATGTGGAATATTTTCTTCTCATATACGTGTTTGCATATATGTGTGTATTAGTTTAAATTTTTTATTAATTTAAATCTAAATATTTTTTTTAAACTTCTTAACACTTTATCTTACAGTTATAATCGGATATTAATTTTTATTTGCGTTATTTTTAAATAAAATTTCGGTTTACTTCGAACAAAATTTTTTTGTGAATTTCTTTTTAATATAGGTTTTTGAATAAAATAGTTATAAAATTATTAACGTTGGTTTTAAATTTGATATACAATTCTAATTTGTACACGTATTTATAAAAAATTATATATAATATTGCTTATTATATATTTCAATATAAACTTATAAATTTTTTAAAAAATATCAATAAATATATTGATATATAATATACGAAAAATATTTAAAAATTTTTTGTATTTCATTATTTTTTATTAATTCAGTATATATAAATTTAATATCTTATTGAGTTAATAAAAATATATATATTTACAATTTTATTTAATAATTTCTAAGAGCATAAAGCCCAGGAAAAACAAGAAAAAGATAAAATATTAGTGCAAGTTCAATATTGATTTTCATTGGTCAGTATCTAAAGCTTTAATTTTTAAAATTTTATGATATCTAAATTTCTTCTATGAAATTTAAGAATAAAAGGAAAATTAAAAAGCTGATTCTTATTAAATAATATAATTCGTATATTACATAAAAAAATTATCATTATCAAATACATCAAATAAATACAAAATTAAAAAATATTTTGGTCTGAAAAATTACTCAAATTTGTTTACACTAGGTAAAAAAGATTTATTAATCATAAAATTAAAAATTTTTTATTACAAAATACTAGAGTTCAAAATTAAAGGTATGGTATTTTCCCTCTAATTGTATCTAATTCTAATTTTTACACTTAATGATAACTATTAATGAAAACGCAATATTAAAGAAGCTTATATTTATTACCAATTGAAAGGATGAAATTATACATTCTTATAAATTACACTATTTATGTGTTTTGCCGTATTCTTCTAATATCTGTTATTTTTTTTATGCATATATGCACTCATGTACAAATATCGCAACATTTTTCGCAAAGCCTAAGTATACATCGACTCGGCTTTTTTCCATCCGTGGTTTGACTTTGTTTTTTCTCCATCTTTTTCTCTCCATCATTCCTGTTTTTCGCTTTTATTTAATTGCATCTGTCGTTTGCACGATGAGTGCAAGTTTCTATACACACGTATAATACCTCGTGCTCTCCACATTCAAAAAACGTACACAAACGCAAATTTAATATAAATGCATGTGCTCTGAAAATGGAATTGTGCAAGCAATGATTAAGCGTGCGAGAAATGCTGCAGCACAGAAATAAAGGGGGAGAGAGAAAGAGAGAGAAAGAGCGCAAGTGAGAGCAGCAAGACCGAGAAAAAAGATAGATAGATGAGGTAGAAGGAATAATATGATATCATAGCCGGGACTATTTTGCGCACGAGTGCTTGCTTACGTTTGTCTGGTCTATAAAATTATCGTAGATGCTATATAAATCGCAAATTGTAAAAACAATAATTTATACCATTTCAACTGCAGATATGATAGAATACTTTAATTTCTTATATTCTCTTATATTCTTATATAAGTCTTGTCGTTTATTCATTCACATTTCCTTAATATTGTATAAGCAAATGTATTTTTTTAGAGAATCAATTAAAGAAAACTTTTTTTCGTCATTTTTCCAAATACTTTATTTTTATTGAAATATAATGCTCCAAATTCAAATATTTATTTATGTACATTGGAGTCATTTTATTCAAATTTATTTATTACTAAAAAACAATTTATTTTTAAGTAATTTCTAATATTTTAATTATTTTACCGAATACAAAGTTTATTTGAAAGTGTTATTTTTTGAAAGACAAAGAAATATCTGTATGACTTAAGAATACAAATAAACAATTTAAAAATAATTTTTCAGAGTTATTCAAAGCATTTCGTAAAAAAATACAACAAAGAGACAAGAAGTTTTGAAAATATAAAAAAAGTTATGTTTTAACAGTCAAATGTCTGCTCAAACATTCAATCGTCCTATAAATGAAAAGGAATATAGTTTATTAAATTTTTTTTCTTTCGCAAACAATATTTATATTATAATTTTCTTTGTTCTTATATTGTTTTATGCTTGAATGTTTTGTAAAAATTTTATAAAAATATAAGAAGATTATACAAGAATTTTTATTTTTATATATTAATGTATATTCATTTGTTCTTCCGAATTTTTATAATAATGAATCGTTTTGATTTATTTTGATTCTGAACACATACAAATTAAAACCGATACAGTATTTCTTTAAAAAGTGTGAAATTGAAGTGTTAAAAAAATATTTGCATATATAATGGTTATTACTTATTAATTATCGAAGTAACAAATTCTATCTATTATTAAATTAAAATAATTTCATTTCATATGTAACATTTTTTTTCCAATTAAATTTTTTGTGCATCAAATATAAAGAAGTGAAATAATATAAAGATGTGAATTCTTAATAATTTTTTTTATTTTTTCATAACATTAAAAACATACATTCTATAATTTTTATTTTCAAAATCTTTTTGTAAGTTGTCGTATTTAATATCATAAATCTTTTTTATTTATTAATTAAAATGAAAATCGACTATTAAAAGAATTTAAAATAAATTTAAACAAACCATAAATAATTTTAAGAACAATTTTTTTTATCGGAGGATATATATTTTTCATTGAGCATAATTTTTTGCAAATTTAAACATGAAATTTTTTTCATAAATATATTATATTCCTGTAGTTAATGGAAAATAAAATTTTAAACGAATTAAATATATTTTTATTATTATTATATTTTATAATTTTAGATAATTTTTATAGCATCCATTTTTTCAGATATTTTTAAAGTCCAATGAAGAATCAATTTTAGGTTGGTGGAGATATTCTATTATAAAAACTTGTTCTAAAAATAGTTCTTTTTAAAATCTTAATAATTAAAAAAAAAAAAAATTCATTTGTTGTTAATAATAAAAAAGATGTTCATATCGTAGTCAATAAGAATAATAAATATATATATTATACTAATTTTTTTTTATGCTTGTAAGTATATAATCGGTAATAGTCACGATTCTTTATTTATTATTTTTTATATAGATACCTACTGATGATGTGTTTAAATATTTCTGGCTTTATAGAAATAAAAAAGCTTGTCAATTGATATATTATTTTTTATTTACTACTTGTTTAAGTATCTAAATATTTACTTCACAATTTTAGTGGAAATTTTGATACGCTATTATATTTTCTGCATGAAAATTCAACTGAATACTTCTAACTATTTGTTAAATTTCATGGATGTTGCACATATGAACTTTTAAAATAATTTTGTTTCATTTTTTTATGCGATCAGGTTTTATCGATCCTAGCATATTTATTGAATATATTAGAATGTTTAAATTTTAATAAATATAATGCTTACTTTTACTAAAATGTCCAAAAGCTTATTCGTTGCTTTGATGAGCATTTCTGTATTTATGAAGCCCTCTAATAAGTCAAGTATTTCAATACATTTGATGGTTCTGTATAGTTCGTCATGACACCACTCTATAAGTTAATCACTAACATATTCAATTTGGATTTGGAATCGAGTATGTTGAATGTTTGTTTCAGATTAGGAATTCATAGTTGCAAATTGTTTTTCATTTTATTTTACGAAATATTATTAATTGGTGTTTTATTATATCACAGTTTTAATAATTTTAATTAAGTACACAAAACAAAACACAGAAAAAATTATTTTAAAAATATATAATAAAATTAAAATGTATAGTATTATTATTCTCTATTTTTGCTAACTAAATAATATGTAGCATTTTTTAATTTACCATTAATTATAATTACAGTTGTAGTTTATTCATGATTTTTTAATTATAAATGTTGTTAAAACACTATATATATAATAAATTTTAAATTTATGGTTGTGTGATCTATTCGAATTTTAATTTTTTTTCAGTAATTATTTTTAATTCAGTACGTTGATTAATATATAATGAATAATGTTGTTAAATCATGATGATTATAAAAATATCTGTTTTATTTTTCTTTTTTATTACTATTTTAATAATATAAAAAAGCTGAATTTATTACATATGGCTAAATATTATTATCAAATAACTATTTTTATAAATATTTTTTTTATTTTTTTTGTAATTATTTATCTGTAGTATCATTTTTTAGCGATTTTATTTTATTCATCTAGAATTTCTAAAAATGAAGGAAAAAATATTTAAAAAATAGTTTTTTATAATTTCTTAAATATATTTATATTTATTTACTTATCTTATTATATTATAAATCTAACATATAGAGTTATAATATCTTTTTTTTTAAATGAAACATGCATTTAATAATATATATTTTGTATTCTGTTTTACAAATTTTTATATTTATGATGATAGATATTTATTCATATAATTATAATATTTAAGTAATAAATAGTTTTAAATAACAATTATCTAAATTATATTTTTTATGCATTACATATTTTTTAAATAAATTTAGAAAAAGAGAAAATATTATGATTTAAAAAAGTATACAAATTTTCTTTAACTTGTTACGTGCTAAAATGCGCTATATTTATTTATTTATTTATACTCCATAATTACTTATTTATATATTTATTTATTTATTCGCTTAATTGTAATTGAATGGTTTCCCAGTTCGTTTCTGCCGTAGCTGAATCGGTCAAAGCGATTCAGCCTTTGTGAGGTCTTTAGGATTACAATAAATATAATAATATTAATTCACGTTTAAAATACCGATTTATTAATTATAAATCGGAAGAGAGAATCGGAAGTGTAATAATGGCTCGTGTTACCGTCTAGTGCTCTATATGTGTGTGTATTATTGAATTACTTGCGTTATCGCGAATGTATGTGTTTGTCGGGTTGTCTTACCGACGAGTCACAGACCGGAATTGAATTACTTCGTATAACATTTTTCGTCCGATTCTTGACACTACTGTCTTAATTCACCGATCAGCCGAATCGACCCATTATTGTTTTCGTCCCTTAATTTATAGTGGAAAACTGCTAACTCTTTCGGATCCTCCCACCGTGGAGGTGTTTTCCTTTTTAGTCTTAATTCGCAATGCTTTAATTTCTTAATATATTGGTTAATAATCACACTTACTGACACCGTTTCTCAATTTAATGCTTGCACACATTTTTATTTATGCTGATCTTTGTTCTCCTTTCTACTTAATTTGTGAAACATTTATTATTTTATTAATTAAGAATATGAATTCCGTTACATACGTAACAAACTGAAAGAAATAAAATATGATATTTGGTTAAATACTTTTTATATTAAGTAGCCCTAAAAATAATAAATATAAATTAGAAATATTTAAATTATATGCATTATTTGAATTTTATTCTATAATTTTATTTTATAATTTAAAATTTTAGCTATTTATTTTGTATCATGCTTTAGTAAATTAATATTTAAGAAAAACTGCAAAATTATTTCAAATGTTTTTTTTAAGTATTAAAATTTTCAAATATTTAGTTTTTTTTAAATTTATATTTGTTCCAATTTTTAAATTGATTGTTATTTTATAAAAAGAGATTAAAATTTAATTAAGATTGTGCTGAATTATATACATATTCTTTCTTTTAGTTTCTATCATAAATTAATTAAGCTCTATTTTTATTTATTCACTTTTAACATAAGATATTTGTAAGGCTAAAGTATGCTTTCGTTCATGCCTGAAAGTTTTTCACATTTTTTTCATTTTCTTAATTTATTTTTCTTATACAACTGAGACTGTTAAGTTTAATGTAAAACTAATCAAACTAGCAATACAAATTTTGATTAGTATTAGTATTAAGAATTAAATTATATAGGACTTTTTGGTTTTAAATTATAATAATTTTTATTAACAAAGCTTATTTATAGAAGTTGAAAAAAACATTGTTAAGTGAGATATACAAAAATAATTATAGTTTAATTTTTAATAGTTTAATAATAATGATAATTTTTGTTATTATTATTATTATTATTTATACGGTTACGTAAATTATGTATCCTGATTCAACTTAGTCTTCGTGACTTGGTTTATGTAATTTTGAAGATATGTGAAACGATTGATATGAATAATAACTGAGTATTTAATTTAACTTATAATTTATTAATTTATTATTGAAAAGAAAACTTGTGTATGGTTCAATATTTGTTTAAATTATTGTTTATTGATTTCTTCTTTTGAGAAATCTAACCTAACCAATATAAATTACTTTAATTTCTGACTAACTTTTATAGACCAAGCAATAGAGCACTTATTGGATCATGAAAAAAAGCAGTTAGTGATATATATCAAAATTCGGAAAGAAATCAATAGATTCTTTAATATAAAGAGATCAATAGATATGATATTCAGGATTTTTTTTATTAACAATTTTAACGAAAAAATGCATTTTTTTTTCTTTTTCTGTTGTTATTATAAAATAAAAAGCCGTAATTTTAATACTATAGAATAAATGGACAGTTTGTAGCTAATAAAATTGTAATGAAAATTAATTTTTATGTAAACCAATTGAAAAATTAGAAGCCGATACATTTTCCGAAACCCGGAAAATTTTCAAGTTAAATAAGCAATTTGAAACTTTTTTATTTTTTAATGTTTAGAACTCTAATTTTGAAAAATTAAATTTATTAATATGCTCTTTATTTGTACAAAATTTAAGTTTGATTAGATTATTAGTTTTCGAGTAATACTTTATTGTTTATTAATATCTAATTCTGACGCAATTAAGGGAGCATTATATGAAGATGGAAAATAGATATTTATATTATATATATCTGTTTACACATTTATTTAGTTACTATAAAATTTTTTCAAAATTTCCTTTAGAACCTTGCAAACTAACGTTAAACTCAAGTCAATACATATTTTTATGACAGTACTTTTTACATGCATATTCTTTAATCTATGCTTTTTTCGTAAAGTTTCTTTCTAAAAACCAATTTTGGATGTTTTTTGGAGACCATTTCTGAATCGGCTAGGTTTCCTCCTATTTGTTTTGCCCTATTTTCTATGCTTTTCTTCTTTAGCTTTAGATTATCTTATTTTCCTATAAATCGTTACTAGTATCTGTTCTTTTACAACTCTATATCTGTTTAAATTGGTATTCTGTATCCACTTATCGGATTCAAAAAATGAATAAAACTATTTAAATATTTAAATATATTATATATGTATAGGCATCAAAGCATAGCATGTCTAAAGTTATAGAATCTTAAACAGGTGAGTATCCAGCAGATACAGGTATTGGGACTGTGATTATACTATTTTAAAGCACATTTATCGCAAATAAAATTTTTATGAATTTTATTGAGAATTGAAGATTATGGCTATAAAAATACTATACCAGATTTGTAAAAATAATCAGAAATAATTCTTTCTAGATAATTAAAAAATTATAAAAATCCATTAATTTGTCTATAATGTCAAAATCAAATTACGAAAATTAAAAATTTTATTTCAAATTGAATATTTAGCTACATCTCGACTTTCTCGTTTTTTTATTTTTTTTTTATTTTTACAATAATAATGTTTTATCATTTATATTTTGATCGAGAATAACCAACTCTATTTTTTCGATTTTTAAAATTATTGTATACTTGTATTTCAAGCTTTTTCAAATAAATAATCTTTGAACATTTGTCTGAATATATTTTAAATTTGCTTACAATTTTAATAAAATAGATCGGAATTTAAATTAATTTAAATTAATAGAAAAAAAAGGGAAAAAAATATTTATAGACTTTATGAAAAAGAAGAATCTCTAAATGTAATGAATACCTATAGCACTTTTGAGTAGTTAAGAGTTTCTATTTATTGCTATTATAAATAAAATTTTGGTAAAAATATATTTAATTGATTCTACTAGTTTGTATATGATACATCGAAGATTTTTCATTGTTCCATTGAAATTAATTTTGATGGTAAATGAACCTGAAAGTGTGGGGGACATATTTTTGGTTTAGGTATGCAAAATAAAAAAAGTTAATCTTTCGTTGAATATGATAAGTAGCACAGGTGGGAAAGAAAGCTAAGTGAAGTAAGTATAAATAGTATGCAAGCGATTTTTAAAATGAAACGAATATATAGATAGAGTATAAAAATAGAAAGCAAAACAAAGGTAAAAAAAAAATATTTGATCTGGAGTAATAAATTTTAAATAAATTATTGTAATTTTTATATATGTGATGATTTCAATTAATAATATCATATTGTAAATAACTACTCGGAAGTATTAGTCTCTCATCTTCGTCCATTATCCTAATTTTTTATAAAAGTGGATAAGGTGGAAAGGACGTGGTTTGTAAATACTTAAACCTCGGTGGCTGAGATGAAGGACGTTTATATACAGGAAGCTGAGAGGTCAGCACATCGAAGATGCATTAGAGCTTGTGTGTAGCACCTTATCTCCGAGGTTAAGGATAACATTGGGAGAGGTAAGAGTAAGAGTTCCCAGTGAATTATAACTTCCTGGTGCATGGATGCATTAACGAAGTTTTGCCACATTGTAATGTAAAGTATTACGGATAATAATCTCTAAGTTAATTTAATATATTACCTATACAATAATTTTTTGAAGGCTAATTTAGACATAATTGAAATGCATTATTTAATCAAATTTTTTTGTAATTTATCATTTACTATATTTGATAAAATAAAATTTATTGATATAATTTTAATGTTATTTTAAGTAAAATATTGTTAATTAAAATTATGATATATTTAATTCAGATCAATTTTAATCTCTTATTTAATAAAGATCAACTGCAGTTTTAATATTTGTTGTTGTTTCACAAATGTTATATTTCATTTATCAATTGATAGAATATAGTGAAAGTGGGATAATCCATTAAAGATTATATATTATCTAAAATTTATATTTGGTATGTTTATGCATACGAGAAAATTTTATCTAAGTTTTAGTCACAAAATAGTACTAAATGGCGGGATATAAATTACTGTAAATGGTAATTATCTTTTTCTGTATTTTGTCTTTAATTTTCTCACTCACTTTGTATCCTTCTCTGATATAAAAAGTTGATTAAACGAAGTAAGCAGCTTAATGCCATTGTATAAATACAAAAGAACAGAGTAGACTACAAAATCGATTTCTTAAAGTAACAATATAACTGCGATAATTGCGAAGTTCTGTGTTAAAGATAAAATTGGAGAGAATGGTGAAAAGAATGACTGGCAGGCAAGAGTTTTGAGAAGGAAGGTAATATTATTTCGTCGTGTGTTTTATTATTGCATTTTAAGAATCGTTGCATTACTACCAATTCTACTACTACTATTACTACTACTACTCCTACTACTATTAATGATGATACTAGGGTATTTTTGCATTTATTAGCGTATATTTATATGTACAATATGTTCATTAAGAGCCAAAAACATTTAAAGCAATATCTGAGAAAGAAAGAGCATTTCGTGAAAGTTACAAATTCAGGAATGGTTATCTATTCGAGGAAGAAAATATAGATAACCAACAAATTTAAAAATAAATTAGTTCTTTAATACATGAATGCTTTGAAAAGTCATAATAACTGTTTGGTTCAATGATTATATATTATAAAAGTTTCTATTCTTAAAAAAAGAAAAATTAATTTTTAATTAAAGAACAATTACTTTTATAAAATAACTTTTAGGGTTAAATTAAAAAGATGATGTATTATCAAGTACCCATTAAAAATCATAAATTTTTTTTAAGTAAAGCAATTAATATTTATTTACAATTTAATTTGAAAGTCACGTACTTTTGTTTTAAATATTAATGTTAAAAAATAATTAATTTTTTATCGAATTATGAATAATAATATAAGTAAGATCAAAAATTAAACATTTAAACATACGGCAATATAAGCAAAATTGAATATGAAGAGTTTTTAAATGAAAATGCGACGTGATATGGATACATCCGTAGTTTTATACATTAAAGTATTCCAACCACTAGAAAATTTAATAATACAACTATATCATCATTTTAAATTATTTTAAAAAAATACTTATTAGTTTTAAAATTATTGATTGTTGTAATATTTTAATTTTATTTTATTAAAAATAGTTGGTTGTATATATTTAATACAAAAATATTATTCTCATAAAAGGATTAATAAAAATAGGTTTATTTTGCGCTTAATTAAATGAGGAATTTTTGTATTGTTTAAGTGGAATAGAAATTTGCAAGAGATTTTTTGACATAATAATAATAATAGTATTGAAAATTTATAAAATAATAATGGATAATTTTTATTAATCTAATTACTTTTGTAATATCATACGTTATATTTCCTATTGTTAAAAGTAAAAAATAGTTATTAGAAAGAAAATAAATTATGATAAATTAGGTATTTTTTTGAATTTTTTTGGAATATCAATAAGTTAAGATCAAATAATAAAGAGCAGTATCCAATTGTTACCAGTCACTAAGAAAAAATAAATAAATGTGAAATATAAAACTACAAAAAAAAGTATTTAAAGTATAATGGTAGTTGACAAAAAGTTTTTCTTGTAAATGAAAAAGATTTTAAAGTAAAAATAAAAAGTTTTAAAGTAAAAATAGTATTGAGTTGACCATTCGATTGGTATTAAAGTTCCTTTTACAAAAAAAATAACAAGTCCAGTTAAGTGTTAGTTCAAGAAAAAGATGATGGGGAATGACTAGATCAAAACAATATGCTATTAGTTTGGAGAAGCTTGGGTTGAAACTTAAGGTATGCAGTTAAAAGTATTATTAAACAATAACGGTACAATTTATTACTATTAAAATTATATCACTTAAATGTATGAACACGATAAATAATAATACGTACATTTGGATCGATGTTTAATTATTCATTATACTAAATGCTTATTCATATACAGAATATAATTAAATTATACCTTGAATCTTATAATATTTTTATTCAAAAAGTTAGTATTTATAAATCTGATAAATAATTTTACATTTATTATAATGTATTTATTAAATAATCAATTTTTTGCATTGGGTTAAACAATCAGTGAATCATAAACATAACTATGGATATTTTATTTTTTAAATTTAATAATTTATTTTTCATTTTTTATAAATTTTTTCAATAAATTCACAATTTTTATTAAAAATAAATGTACAAATAATATATATATATATGTGTGTGTGTGTGTGTGTGTGTGTGTGCGCGCGCGCGCGCGTGTGTGTATAAGGGATTATCTTACTAAGTTTAAAGCTTTTTTATGTGCTTATTTATTATTCTTAATTAAATTATTTAATAAAAGAAGCAATTATATGTATAGAAACTTTTTGCTTATCTGGTTGTCTTACGAATTGGTCAACTAAAAAATTAGTAATTCTTAATGATGTATCGAATGATATCAATATTAGAAACGATGGCCTGTTTTTTGAATCCAGAGATTCAAACTTATTTTAAGAGAGGCAAAGATAGTACCACGTATTTGATCCTGAATGCACATCATTCGATTCACTCTATCTCTATAGAAGCTTCCTGTACGGTAATGTGTGCAATTCTAAAACAAGTAATTAAATAAATCAGGTATAATTAAAAAAAAACAAATATCCTAGCTTGGACGTAACTGCACTACATTTAAGCGAGAGATTATGGTTAAATTTAAAACCATCAAGCACTTTGAACATGCGGTAAAAAGTATACCTTCAAAGCTTTATGCTGACCACAAGTCATTGATTTTTATTGTTTTATGAAAGACAAAACATCACCTCACTCGATACGTTAAATCAATTAGGATGCTTGATTTTTCAACAACACCAAGTAACACAAATATTTTGATTATATAACTTGTATTTCAAGTTGTTCGATTGTATAAATTTCTTCCAAAATGCTGCATTAATAGTATTGACATAATTATGGTAGAAAAATAATAAATCATGTAATAATAAGATGTTTGCAGCTAAATTCACACAAATAAAAAGAATTAATCGAGGTTTGTGAATTGTAATGGAATTTAAGGAGATTTCTCTTACAGCTGAAAAGTAGGATTTCTGGAGCTCTGGACAATCTAGATACGATGCACTAAGAGTCTGTGTATACACTAATATTTTGTTATAAATTGACACTTCAGTAGTTCTCATATGATTCCAGATGTCCATCATTTGTGTTCGTTCCCGAGGGAAAAGGTCAACCAGTGATAAAAGTATCCTAATGATTACAATAAATTAAATCTAGCATTTATTCAAATAAATATTAAAAAGTATTAATAACAAACATAACAGAAGTCTAGTTAATTTACAAATAGTCAGTTTTTGTAAAAATATAATCCTTAGAGCTATCGACATGATAAGCTTTCCATCAATTTCAGTGCAATATTAATATTATTGTTTTGTTATTAATTTTAAGCAACATTTTATAACGATTAACACAAAATTTATTATTATTGTTATGTTATTATTCGTTTAAAGCAATTATAAATTAAGTAATTTTGATTATGATATTTTTATATATATATATAATGCATATAATCTGACAAAAAATATTTTTAATTTCAGGATATTTTAAGAAATTTATCAGTTATAGACAAATGAAACCATGGATTCTAATATTCAAAATTATAATTCATGTAAAAATTCATTAAATTTCAATATATAACAAGGCAATGTATATATATATATATATTGTATATACGTTATATATAGCTGGCTGTGTTTATGCGTATATATACTCTTTTTTCGAGATTAAAATTATAATCGCTCGTGCGATATATCATATAGTATTTGATAATTTTAATCATTTTATAAAATTAAAAATAATCCGGAGATTTTTTTGTATTAAAGCAGGTAACATAACCAAAAAATGTTTCCAAAAGTACTTTTCATAAATTATATTTATAAGTAACTACAAGGAACAAAAATTGGCAAATGACATTTTAAAATATATTTATTCCATATACAAAAAAAAACATGCACATAAAAACTACATTAATATACGAGGATATATGTAAATATAGCAAGCTATATCATTGCTTAATTAATATTCAAGTATATAAAATATATATCTTCAGTAAGTTAAATAATTTTAAAACGTAATATTAATTAATGTGAAGTAAATAATTAGAAATGTCATTATTAATTGCCATAATTAAATATATTTATCTACATCTGCATTACATAATTAAAAATATTTTATAATAAATGGAATGAGAATTAAATTTTAGATTAAATTTTTACTGCACGGCAATACATTTTTATTATTTGTTGAAGAAGTAACTTTTAATAAAATTCATAAGAAATAAAAATTTAATAAAATGAAGTTTATCAGTATTTAATAAAATTTTTTGAATTTTTTGACAAAAAAATATGTTTTGCAAAAGAAAAATGTTAAAAAAGTTATCAAATTATTTTATTTATAAATAAAATATAAATTATATATATATGAGGATTATTACATTTTAAGTATTAATTATTAAATAACTATTTAATATTAAAATGTTTTAGTATATATTTATAATTATTTTTCATTGCCTTATTTACTCATTAAAATATTAAATTATTGAAAATTAAATTATGAATTAAGTACTGAAATTTAAATAATTTATAATGTAATTTTTTATTTAATAACTTTATGTACTGCAGCTACTTTTGAATTTTTTAAATAATATTAAAAGATACATATATTATTTTTCAAATAAAATAAATTTTCTATATAAAATTAAAGTATTTAATTAATGTTATATACTTATTACAGCTGTTTTTTATTTAAATATTTTACACTAATTATTTATATTAATTGTTAATTAGGGTTAGTCAAATTGATTTTTGATTTTCGTTATTAATTTTTAAAATAGTTCTTTTTTTTTAAAGATATTCTTATAACTTAGCACATGTTTTTTAATACAAATTTTATGACATCTCCTATTTATAAACTATTTTGATTTTATGTTAACTCTTTTATGACAGTTTTGCCTATGTCAAAGTTAATTTAACTTTAAACGCCTATTTCTGCTAAATTTATTTATATAAACACTATTTGATAGAAAACCAAAGCATATATGAATTATGCTTGATTAAAAATCTTTTCTATAAATTTTAAGTTAAAAAAACTTTTTAATACAACATTATTATTTAATTAATTGTACAATTTCTTCATAAACTATCATTGCTTTCAAATAATATTTTATAAAAATCATTTCTTAAATGAAATTAAAAATTAACGTTTATAATTTAAAAAAAAAGTTTGAAACAAATAATTTGCATAATTTATATTATTTATAAAATAACATTATATCAAATATATATATTTATTTTTTATATTTGTAATTTATATTACGAGTCATTGTGGAATTTCTAAATTGTTAATTATTAGTAAAAGATAGATCATATTAGACGGTGGGAGAGAAGTGGTTTACTTATTAGAACAAAGAATGTCCTAGAAGCAGCTATTATTCCAGATTAACGAATTTAAGGTGAGACGTGACTCAAGTACTGCTGAAATCTTTTGAGTTTTCTTTTCTGAAAATTTGAATTTAGGATCTACCTCCTTTCAAATCTTGGTTGACCCGGGAATTTCGTTATCTGAATAATTATTTTAGGTAGAATTTGTATAAAGGAGTTATAGCACAGCTTAAGAGAAAAAAAGTAAAATAATAAACTGTATAGACAATTAGTTTACTCTTTTTCTTTATAGTTTCTAATTCTCTATGTATTTCAGCAAATTAATTTAATGATAAATATAGGCTTTATTGACGTATTAATAAAATACAATAAAGTTAGTATCATGGAAAATTATAATAACATTGAAAAAATCACTAGTATATTATAGGTTAGAATTAATTATAAATTCTAGTATTCTTATGAAATCTAAATAAATATCTAAATTTGTTCATGGTATGTACATTATTGAATATGTTTGGTAATATAATGGAGAATATATTCATAATAAACATTATTAGGACAATTATTTCAAAAGCATTACTCAAAAAAAAAAAAATTGTGCAAATAAAATTGTGCAAATAATATACACATAATTAATGCAGATTAAATTAATTTTTTATAAAATTTTATGTACGCTAAAAATGTTAAGTAAACAAAACTTTAATTATATAAGCGAAGAAAATTAAAAATAAATATCTATTTAATAAAAATTTTAGTGATTTTTTACATAAAAAACATTTTATCTTTGAATTATGCAGTTTGACCGAAAGATTAGTAAGTATGTGATCTCACGGTTTGTCCTGTGCCATACCAAAAGTCTTGAGAGATTTGGCAGAGGTTAACACGTGCAAAGTTCTTGGACTTTCAAAATAAAGCTAACTTGACCACACAGTTATTAGGCAAGTTAGTTTAAGCCCAAATAACAAAAAGTTATGTAAGTATGAAACAAGAAGACCACTTCTCGTAAGTATCGGTAGCTGATGGACCAAGTGTCACCACGATAATTAGAAAAATATAAAAATCTAATATTCAACTGGAAAAATGCATTAATAAAACGGAAGAATTAGTAGAAGTATTAGCTAATAGGTTTTATAGTCAATTGACAGTTCCGAGTGGAGGAACTTTCAGCACCTAAAATATCACGGTTATTTCCCCCTTAATCTAAACCGCAAAAATCTTGAATATAATTACAATTTTTGTGCCCTTAAAAATTTTATTATAGTATCCTTATATAATATTTTATAAGTAAATTTAGAATTATAATAACTAGTCGATAAAAATTTAATGAAGAATAAAAACGTAATAGAAGCGATGAGAATTTATTCCATTCATAAACAGCGTGACATGTGCATACATATTAGTAAGAGCAACGTTTTGTTTTAAAATTTTCATTTTAATTTGATTTTTATTTTAAAGTTTTATAATGATTTAAGTTTCACTCTGAATAAATTAAAATAATTATGTTTATTATACATTGTATTATATTACGGTTAGTATAGTTAATATCATGTTACTGTCATTGAATGAATTAGTTTTAATTAAAAAAGTAATCTTGAATAAAATAATTCAGTTCTTGTTATTAATTCCTTCCATGTTTAAAATCATAATAAAACAAGGTTTCTGATCAAGGAATATATTTTGATGATGTGTATTAAAATAATAAATTTATTGGTCATAAATTTATTCGTCTAAAAAATGTTTAATTAAATTATTACATGATTTTATTTCAATAATGAAAATTGTCAGTATTACGTTTTGTTCATGATTTTAAAATAATTTTATATTTTATGTAACTGACTATAATAGAATTTTTATCTACCAGATATTAAATATCTATATATAGTCGATAAAATATATTACTTATACCTACTTTTTGTATAAAATAGTGTACATTTCTTTTTAATTGGTACTGAATTATTAATGCTTTTAAAATTATCGTAAAGAAAAATTATACAATCCATCATAAAAAAAATGTTTACAATATATTGCCACGAAATACTTTTAGTAAAATGCTAATATTGTTAATAAAAGTACATATAAGATTAATATCATTGCTTTGTAAATGAACTTATATTATAGCTTTGTTTATAGTAAACCAGAATCAGAAGAAATGTGGATGATAATATTGCAGTATATTTAATAAAAATTAAATGATGAAAGTAAATATTCTAATTTTCAACTTATATTGTAATTTTGCTATAAAATTTCTCTTCGTATACAGTTTTTAATTTAATTATGATAATTTTATGACGTCTAAATATTCCAAAGATAAGCTGGAATTATAGGTTTAATGTAAATGAGGTTTTATAGAAATGTATTTCTCATGACTCGTTATTCATACCATTGTATTTATTTCTTCTGACACTCTTGATTGCTCACGCATTATTGAGTTGGTATACGAATGTATCTATTCTTATAAGTTTTGCTAAAAGATAGATTCTGTTACTTTCGTAAAACTTGGGTATTATGAGGGGAAAGGGAGTCAAGTATTACTAACAAAATGTCTGCCGAAATGTCATTTTTCTTTTTTCGTCTCTACCTTTATCTCAGGCCTGTGCGAAAAAAAAGAATAAACGGACGTGATTTTCCACTTAGAAGTCAGGTATTCATGAAATGGTGCTTGGATATATGTGAGTGAGTACGCATTCACGAGAGAGACAGAAGTAAAATATAAAGAAGAGGGAAAGATCGAAAAATCGAATAAAAGGTATTGAAAAAAGAGACAAAGAGAGGGAAAGCCAGAGAGAGAGAGAGAGAGAGAGAGAGAGAGAGCGACAGTGAGAGAAAAACTGATTCTCTACGCTTTTGTTTTTGCGATTTTTCCATTTTTGTTTTTCGCAGCTTTGAAACTCGTCGTAAGCGAGAATAGGCAAAAAGTTAGGTATGTATAGGTATATGCAAGTATATGAGGTCTTTCGTTTTGCAACGATTTTTATCGTTGTGGGCACTAGGAGTGTGTAGAGACAGTTGGACCTTCCACGCGACTTGTTTTTCCCTTTTTTTATGAGATATGAAGTCGTGCAGAGAGTGGATGTATAAAGAAATTAAAGGGAATCGCTTTCGGGTGGAAAATTTTCACGAACGTTTTGAATAAATATTTTTACCAGTTTGTATTTAGTTTTACGGAGTGTATTTAGTTATCGTAAAATTTTTTGAAATGAAATGAACGAAATTTTTCGTTATATTACTGTTTTGAAAACATAGTATATTTGTTTATGTACACTTTATAAATATTTACATTAACTATTTCATGTTAGTTAATGCATAATTGCTTGAATTATTCAATAAAAATACACAACAGCACGGCTATAATTAATGTAGTTGGTATATCATAAAGAATTTAACAGTAAATAAAATAATCGGTATTGTATAAACATATGAACATTATAATTTTTATAAAATTTTTAATAATTATTTACAAAATAGAAAAATTAGTAAAATATTAATAAAATAACATTTTTTTATTCAATGATTTTCATTAAATAATTACAATAAATATTAAATAAGCTTGATTGAATATTCAGAATATAATAATTATAATAAAATAAAGTAAATATTTGTCATAACTATACAACCGAAACATATATTATGATAAATTTTTTATTTATTTACATAATAAAATTAACATTAATTTGTACAATCCAAAATAATTAAAAATAATTATTAAATATGTAGATTTTTACATATACTATTAATTTCTTATAAGATAATTATAAATGTTTCAATTACTTCATTATACATTCATGGTTCATAATTAAAAACAGATGGATATATTAAAATGTATTTAAAAATATATCTAAAAATAATGTTTTTAATATTTTAAAATAAAAATCTACATAATTCATTATTGTAATAATAAATTATAAAGAATTGGGAAAGAATATTAAAAATAATGAATATTAACTTAAGAATAAATGTAATGATATATTAATAAAAAATTTGTTTTTTTTTTACTTTGATATAACTAGTTTAAGTACAATTTTTAAAGAAAATGAAATAAATTTTCATGATTTTTTATGTAGTTCAATATTATTGTTATACCCGAAGCATCCATTATATATTTCTATGTTATGTATCCAAAACATAAAGTATAGGTCTCAATAGAATGGATATTCCGTGACACATACGTAAGACCAAGTTTTTCATAAATAGAGAACAGAATAGAATCCTTGATCCTCTTTGTTTTCATACTTTCTTGTGCTCGCAACTATTTTGACTCATATTTACTCATCTATTCAGACATATTCTGTTTCCTTTTTCTATTTCACTTTTCGAATAAAGTAGTGTATATTAACGATATTTTTTTCTTTATTGTGCGCAAATGAATACGAAAAGAATGACAAATAAAAATTCACAAAATATACGAGCTTGGATGCAGGACAACCCCGTGTCCCTTATAAATGTGATAAAAGGAATTTTATTCATACAGCCTAAATACATCTTTATAAGTTCTACGTGCTCTTGTTACCTTTTTCACATTGCTAAGTTCGACCAAAGTATCAGTACTAGGTTTTCTATTTTTGAATAAATTATTTTATATTTTGTATCTCAATACGGCATTATAGTCTTGAAATTTTACACGTCAACAAAAGGAAATAAGCTGAGTTTTTGAGAAATCGCGCGAACTTTTGATTAATCATCGTGTAGAGTTGATACGCAATTTAAATTCTCTTTCTCTACTCTGTAGAACATGGAAACTAGCGTATGATAATTGTGAAACATGTGACTTGAGTGCCTGGAGACCGAAAAGATAGTTTGCACGACAGTGGAGACTTATGTGGGGCAGAATTTAGAAGTGAAAAAGACAATGTCATCCAAAGTATTTTTGTCAGTACACATCTAGAAATATTTTAAATCTCGTGAAAGTAAAGAAAATCTAAAAAAGAGTTTTTAAGCGACGTCCCTTGGTTGATCAAATACTAAAAAACCTATGGCAAAACCTTTCACACTTTTTTCTTCACGTTTGCTACATATCTTTCTGTATTCTATATTTTCTTGAAATTTTTTTATCATTTTTTATATTGTTGTAATTTCCTACAAATTTTCATTTCTGTTATTAAAATTTTTTTTAATATTCCGCGTCAATCAATGCGTTAATTCACAATCAAAAAATGGAAATAAATATAATTAATAATGTAGTAAAAACTAAATTATATTTTTCATAAATTTGTTATAAATGAAATTCATATCAATATAAAACACAACAAAATAAGAACAGTAATTTGGAATAGTTTCGTGGGTCGCGCGGTGAAAGGGATTATCTTGGCCGTGTTAAGATTTGTCACAAGTTTTTTTTTTTTTTTTTTAATTGTCGTCGAAATAAAAGCGAATATTTTGTTTTTGGTACTTAGCTAAGGGGTTGCATCTGTACAGCAGATTTTTGTACATCTTTTTTTATGAATCTAACTGGAAATTGTCAAGGCATAAAATGATTGATCGATAACAAATTTTGAGCCAGTGCCTTTTGCTTCATTTTAGAATAATCACAAGAGATAATTTAAATTATAAATTAATATTTAATTGAATTCTTGTTTTTATTTTAATTATTTTACGATATAACGAGCAATTAATAAATATCACGACGTATAATTTCCCAATAAAGATTTTACCTTTGATTGTAAATTTTTTTTCTCTATAAGTTATATTAATAATTCCTGTGTCTTTTAAATCCGGATTAATTTTTTTTTTTAATTTTTTAGTAATTCGTATTTCATAGCCGATACAAGAACTACTAAATTCTTTCGTGATATTGAGTATGATTTTTATTTATTTAAGTATTTACTACAGATTTTTAAGAACAATCTTATTGTATCTTTTAAAGTATTTTATGATCTGTTATTATTAGTATATTTTAAAAATTTATTTTTGATAGTTATCAGTTATATTTTTCATTTGAATTTTGTTCATTATCGATAGATGCATTTATAAAAATATTTAATATACAAACATTTTTATATTATTATATTTATTTCTATGCTGAATTATTACATATTTTTTGTTAATGTGCTATTGTCCATAAATTATAATAACTTTCGTTAATAAAAATCTTTTATTATTAATAATTGAACATAGATTTTTTTTCTGTAATAGTTGTTCTAGTTTGAAAAATTATATTTTTTAAATTTATATCTTGATAACAATATTTTTCTACTATGTGCATACTATTGTTTAAACATTCAACAGATGCTCCGTTATATTGTCAATTTTATTTCTTATCGTTTATTAATAATATTTAGATTTGATATATTTTCTGAATAATTTATAATAATATAAAACTTAAATTCCTCTTTTTTATCTTTACTTTAATTCTTTTACTATGTATTCTTAACTATTTCAGGAATTAATTTTACTAAGATCAAAATTTAATGTTTTCCTTTAAATATATATATATGCGTTATAAACTTGAACTTATGCGTCATTTTCTGGGTCAACTTTTTTTTCGCCTGAGTTTAATGTTGATGTCATTATTTCTTGTTCAGTTGCGTTTTATTATCTCATTCTAGTTCATTCACCTTTGCTGTATATATTCTATCACATTATTTTCTTTATTACTTTTATTAATTTTCTACGTGCAAGTTGCGTTATTTTTATATTCTGTGTATGATATATTATGTAAGGAAGTTTTAATTCTATATCCTGATTTATTACTTTCTGATATCGAAATCCTCCAGAACATTTTCCAAACGTCTTCTTCTAACTTGCACATTTAGAGTTTCTATTAAATTTTCTTCTGTTTTATATATATTTATACCAAAATTTATATTTATATTTAATATCTGTCATTGGTTTAGTTATAATAATTTCTTTAGACACCAGTAATTAAGAATTTATAGATGTATTGTTATCGTTGTTGTTTTGCTATATCATATTTTGTTATGAATATTTGTAATTTGACAATTATAATCAATTCTTCAACATTTGCTTAAATACGTTAATATTTATTGTTTAATACATGCATCGGTATTTTATCTTGTAAATGTTTAGAATATTTTATCTTCTTTTTTAATATAAATAAGATCTTTTATTTAATTTTTGTTAATTTAAAAATTTTAAAGTTTTTTCTAACCTTTAATACTAGATTTGTTTTATTAATTATATGAATTTCTAAGATATAAAGATTTTTAATCTTAATATAAGTGAAATCGATATTTTTATGTTTCTATTGCTTTCAATCTTCATTCTTATATCAATAATATGTACAAAATTTGCTTTCGATTGTATTATATTATATTTATAAGTGAATAATTAAAAGAAAAATAGATTTCTAAAATTATGAGTTTTTTTAAAGAATTGAACAACGTAATATAAATATCTATATTTTTCAAAAAGTCGATTATTAAATTTTTGAAGTTTTGAATATTGTACATGGTTTCTTCACAGTTCATCGCACTTTTTCACATTATACTTATAATTAGATTATAATGATTAATTGCTCAATTTATGGGACCTCAGACTATAACAATCTCTTACTCTCTATAAACATACTCACTCAATTATACTAATCGAATAATTTAATAATATATAAGCAATTTTATTTACAAGGCATTGTTAAAGGCTTAATAATTAATTAATAATGAATGTACTACAGCTCATTTTTTCTTTGCATTTATTTTATAGTTACCAATAAGTAATAAGAAAAAATATTTTTAAAAATTATTGAAATTAATAAAATTCTTTAGATATTTTAAGATATATTCTGAACTTATGAATTTTAAGTGCAATCTAGAAATAAGGTCTTATTTTAATAAATATTTTTTAAAATCTTCGTTAAAGTTTAATATATATTATATTGTAGGTTGCTTTTTTGTTAAAAATTTTATAATAGTTTAATATATATTATTGCGTGTGAATATATCTAATTGATTATAATAGGGTATCTAAAATATGTTGATGCAAAAACACTGAGCAAGTTTGGACCATTTATGGGATTCAGATGTAATATTAAAAAGAAAGACTTGAGTAATACATGTATATTTGCTGAAGTTTATTCTCAAACTCGAGATATATAGAATAGTATAATTGTACAAGCTTGCAATCAGTGATTCGTATTTAATCCTAGATTTTCCATGCAGTCGATTATAAATAGTCGACTATAAATAATAAAAGCGAATCACGTTATGAAACTAACTGAAGAAACGATCCGTGAATTCTAAGTAAAGTCTGCATTGGAGGATTTTGGCACAAAGCCCACTCGATGGATATTAGTGAAAGGTTCGGAGTTTCAAGATCACCCCTATTCATTTATCACCTGTAGATTAGTTGTCAACGTATCACCTTACACTAGTCATCATTTATGCATTGCTTCGTGATTATTTTCATTAATAACCTTTGATATTGTTTTCTTTTCAGTTTGTTGTCATCTAAGTTTATTGAGAATCATTCTTAGCTCTATTAGAGTATAAATTATATATTTTCGTTGTCCCTTCGAAGGTATATCATACTGAATCTGGAAATCGACCTATACCGATAAACTACCTCACATTATAATCTATTTGGAAAAAATACAAATTGACCTTAAAGTAATAATATATAGTAATGATTAGACACTACAATACTATATATTAAAGGTAAATTAAATATTTTTTAAATTTGAAATTAAATCTTTAAAATTATATGTAATTGTATAATTAATTATAAGGCATAAAATATTTCTCTAAATAAGTATTGAAATCAAATTTGTTTTTTAAAATCTATAATATTATATAAATAATACGAATAATATTTTTAAATATAAAGATAATATAAATTTTTTTAATCCGTAATTTTTTAATATCTTAATTGTTTTTAATAAAATTAGGAAATATAATTTTTAAATCAATGAGGAAAAAGTAAATAAGTAAGTAAGATAAATCTTCATCATTAATAGATAATTAATTTGTTAAAACAGTCAAAGGTGTAAAATGATACAAGAGTCAAATATAATATGATAGTAACACATGAACGTATGTAATTTACAAACTATGTCATGTGATAATATTTCATATTATCATATATGTTTGAATTTAAATATTTTATTAAAAAAATATTTATTAAAAAAAAAGGAAAGTATTGAAATGTAGCACCTGTAAATATAGTCAATATTTATATAGATTTCATAAAAATTTGCAACATTTTATGTATAAATTTGAGTTACCTAAAATATATTGATAAATTTAAAAGCCATAATTCATCAAAATCTATGTAAAACAGATTATGAGTCTTCAAAATTAACAATTAACAACAATGAAGTCATCAAATTACAAAACATTGATATAATTTTACAATTACCTAAAGGAAGGAGTTAGAATTATTAAACAAACTACAAATATAAAAGAGCACATTCACGAGAGAGAGAGAGAGAGAGAGAGAGAGAGAGAGAAAAATAGAGAAAGGATATCAATTAATAAAGTAATCAAGGAATTAAATATCAATAAGCCTGCATTGATCGGCTCAATGCTGAAGAAGTCTAATTTAATAAGCATTATCTATTGCCATTCAACCATATATAACTTTTATACTTTTACCTTCTATAAATCGTTTAAATAAAGTAAATTTAAAAGTATAAATTGTTAATTATTTATACAATACATTTCATACACCGTTTGAATTTTTTGAACGAAAACGCTGAGTATCTAATTCATTAATTTAAAAAAAATATATAAAATTGTGACAATAATAAAATTTTTTTTTAAAAAAATTTTTCTAAATATTTATAAAGACAATAATATAAAATAAACGAACTATTTTCTTCTACACTAGCAAGAATTTTCATGGATTATTTTTCATATCGAAAGAGTCAATGTAACTAAAATTTTGTCAATTTTTCTAAACGATAATTGTTCAATTCAACTTAAATAGCTATGTTAAGGAAAGCAACATATTTTTTGTTTATTCTTTATTTATAAAAATAATGATAGTATTTTTTTATAAATAGAATTTATTTAATTTATAAATAGAATATCTTTAACAAATGTAATATTGTATTAAAATTGCTTTTATGATTTATTTGCAAAGATTAATTTTTTTTTTTTTTTTAAATTGTAGGTTACATTAAAATGTGTAAGATTTTAATTCAATTGTGTATGTGGAAAAATGTATCGATAAAAAATGATTTTAAATTTAAGTAATAGAAAAATAATAACTGTAAAATTTACAAGTATATATGTATTTTATAAATAAAAACTCATTTTATTTTCATAATATTATATTTTATTGAAACTTATTTGATTCTGAAGTTAAAATTTTAACGTATTTTTTGTATTTTAGATTAAAAAGAAATAAAATATAACTATGGAGTCTCAGTAAGCACCACTCGTCATCGGACTGGATTCAGTTAGTGGCGTGAATTGACTAGGTAAATGAGTAAGGTGTCTAAATTAATATTAGCCTTATTTAAAAAACAAAATTATAATTAGGTCTGGTCGGTGCGACACGTCTTCCATTTGCTTGCTTGTAACAGGGAGGTGAAACACTTAGAGTGAAAGTGTTGATAGGTTGGTTTGCCTTAGTTGCTGGCACCAAACAGCCAGTAAGTTGGCGGGGGTACCTGACGTTACTTGCTATCAAGGAATTTGCTTTTGAACACTTTGACGGCACTTGTTATCAGTAAATAAGTTTCTAGGAAAGGTTCTTGGAAAGGTATTTCTATATTAACTAGGTTCAAGGTGCTTACTATTCTATCTCATTTAGAGTTGTTTCTCCTCTTATATACCCTTCCGGTTTGGTCACGCATGCTGAAAGACTGCGCACATAATTAAACTATGCATCCATGTACGTCTGTATTGTGTGAGATTAGTTGTCGTGTCTGTAAATGGAGTATACTAGCTTAGTACTTTATCAATGCTTAGTGCAATAGTAGAACCAGTTCAAGGTTCCCGAGAATTTACGTTATGCATGAATAGTTTGTACAGATTTTTGCAAAAAAGCTCTTTTCTACAAAATAAAATATTTAAATTATTATTTAATTAAAATTTTATATTATTGAGTATCAGTTTTACAATATTTAATTCTTTTTTAATCATTTAGCATATATTTCAATCAATTTGTGATTTTCTACTTCTTCGTTTACATATCCTTCAATATAACATATCTACTTAAATAAAAATTTTATGTATATTATTTTTTTATGCTGCATTTCTTACGATAATAGTTTACAGTTATTATACTTTATATTACTTTTTTATTAAATTATGTGTTTTAAAGATTCTTATACATTACATATTTTTTTTCGTTAAAGTTTAGATTCTAATACATATGCTAGTTATGAATACTTATCATTTTATGTTATGGTAAAATATATTATGTTTGCATGATTCTAAACCTAGATAAAATTTTTATAATGCAAAAAACTTTTGAGACAAAAAAATTTTTTTTTTATCATTCCAACTTATATTTTAATAGTATATGAAACTGATTTATTTAATTAAGTTGTATCTACAAAAATAAAAAGAGAAAAATGATAAAATAATAATAATGTATGTTAGGAATATTTATTACACCATATTATTTATAATTATCTTTATTTACAAATTTAATTAACAAAAATTATTTTTAGTTTATTTATATAATAGATATAATGAAAACATTATATATAAATTTAATATATAAGTGTAAAATTGTAAAATCTTCGTAACAATTAAAAGTTAATGCATTTAAGAATAAAATAACTCTCTATAAATGTTCTAATTTGTGTAAAATAATTATGGGGTTAAGGTTGAAAAATAATAAAAATGTATTATGAATTATGAATTATAATTTAAAAATATAAAATAAAATATACTTTTTGATAATCATATGTATTATAAGCAAAATATAAAATTTAATAAACTGTATACAGGATTTAAAATAAAATAAAACTTCTGCTTTGTTCTAAACTTTATCAATTCTATTATAATTCTTATGGGGAATTATATTATACAATAATGTGTGAATTACAAGATGAACATTAATAATATTCTAATAAAAAATTATATCAGATAATGCATAAATTTATTAATTTATTCTAAATATAATTTAGAAAGTTATTAACCAAATATTTTGCATAATCTTTATAACGAGTAATTACATATTAAAGTCATTTTAAACTGTTGGATTTTAACAGTAAAAGCGAACACAAAATTTTGGTTTAATACTATATAAATTATTTTTTTTCTTCCATAAAAATAAGACAAGATGAAAACAAACAGATCATGCAGATTCATGAATGAATGAATGCTGATTTTAGTGCTTTATTGCGATAGAAGTAACTTAATTTCTATTATAAAAGATACTTATCTTGCAGGTGCACAAGACCGTATATCATGCATATCCAATATATACTATAACAATATACCTAAAGAAAATATTTTTTTTCTTCTGTCAACTAAAAATTATATAAAATAATGCTGAAAATTTTGAAATATATTTATTCCTTGTAATCAAAATTATAAATCAAAGTCAATAAAGTATTCTTTAAAAGAATTCAAGTATGTAGATGAATTCCTATAAATATTTGCAAAGTAATATTAGGATAAAGTTGAGATTCTTGTCAGTTGGATTTGAATAAATTTGCTCAGATTGTTATTTGAGAGTAGTCAATCATTGGTTTCTATGCGCTTATTATATATATGTAATAGGCATCTCCCGATATTTATGTCTTAGGAGTTGAAAAAGTTGCGCAAAGGCCTATTTGTGTATTGAGATTCTATCTCATTGGAACAATACCGTGTTTACTATCGGACTTTTATGAATGATTGCATCTTTATAATAAAAATGAGAACAGTGGAATCCGAATAAAATATTGGGTTGTATATTATACATTGTTAAGGCATTAACAGAGAATTTTGATTTGCTGAAATCGGATTCGAAATCAAAGAATTAAGAGCGCAGCACAAAGGATCTAATTATTTCACGTGATTGTTTACAAACCTTTTCTGGTTGCCTCAATTTCTCTTAAAACTTTCGCGTATTCCTTACTCTCGTCTAAATGAATTCAATTGTGTATAGTTAAAATTTTCACACATATTACATTAGTTAAATAATAATTACATATGATTAGGTTTGTGTACATAAATATAAAACTAATAAGTTCTTTTATTTTAAACGTTTATTTATAATTTTTTTTTCTTTTTCATTTCTTATTCAAAATGTGGAATTACACAGAAAATTAGAAAATTAGATTTTAAAGTATATTTATAATAATTTTGCTATCAATCAAATTTCTTTTGTATTCAATAAGAAAATAATTTATAAAAAAAATATGGCTTCATTTTAATTTACAATCGTTGGAAGCTTACAGTTTAGGCAACTGGTTTCGAATCGAATTGGCCGATCACGGTCTCCCTACCATCGTGGACGATGTCGATCAGTGCACATAGATCGATATCGATTTATACGCATCGGCCATATCGTTGATATTCAAACTGAATGTCAAGTGACCCGGGCCACAAATTGGCCATATTGAAAACCTTCGAAAATCGTGAAAAAGACACTCCCTAAGTTTTTTGGCTCATACATGACTAAGTGTGAGCTTCAGCGTTATTTAATATACTTCAGAGTTGTAGAAGAACCAGGACCTGGTCAAGGACTTGCACCCCAACACCAACAAAGGTACCTGTTTTCTTCAAATATCCAAAAATAGTTATAATTTTATATAAATTATTAATTAGAGATTATGCTTTTAAAAAAAGTAGGTATTGAATTGAATTTTTATATTTTACTTTAGATTCAAATAGATTTTTCAGAAATAATTACACTGATAATACAGAATTTATGAGTTCAAGAAATGAATTTAATAACAAAAATATAATAAAAACATATTTGTACTTCTGTTTAATTAAAATAATCTGAATTTACGAGTTTTTATTTACATAAAAAATATGCACACTTAAATTTAAATTAAATATCCACTACTGTAATATTTGTACATTGATATATGAGTATTTATAAATTATAACTGTATACGAGTAATCTAAAAATTAATATATGTAGCTTGCATAAATTATTTTTAATAATATTATTATAAAAAATATTAATAATGATAACAAAATTACTCGAAAAGTTAACGAAAAAAGCTGAAAACTGTTTAAAATTTTTATTACGTCACAATCATTAAGGAATTTATTTTAACAAATTTGTTTATAAAAAGAGAAAGTGTTTCTTTTAACAACTTATAACTATATATTAGTCGGTGAAAAATGATCGTTCTGTGTCATAAAATTTCCATCTGACCTATAAATATAATTTCACAAGCCTTTTATTTTATCATTGTTAGTTCAGTAAAGTAGTTCAGCTTTTTAGAGAAACTCAAAAAATGTTAAATTTATTCAATTGAAGGTTTCCGTTCCACAGGGCATTTACAATTGTAAGATATACACAAATAAATAACTGATTTTTTAGTAATTATACAAATTGTTCAATAAATTTAATTAATATTTTTAGCATAAATCTATTTCATGTATAATATTAGACATAAAATTATTCAGAATAATATTCATAACGATAAATATCAATTACTGAAAATAAGAAGTTTTATTTTATTTTTAATTTTTTCTTATTTATTTGTTAATTCAAAATATAAATCCTTAAATATGTAACGAATCAACCTTTTGATGTTAAAGTGGCGTGAGCCACTTGGGTCGAAATGAGGAGGCCGAGTTGCCTCTCTGCGCGTGGAGTGCAGAACAGGGGCTCGCCAACCTCTGTATCCCCCAGCTCGGACAGCTGGACGCCGAGATACCAGGATTCTTTAGTATGGGGGTGGACTGGTTAATAAAGTAAGCGGCTAATTCGGTGGACAACGGTGAACTTATCGCGGAGGTGATAATATGAAGTACTGATGCCTATTGCTTGACTCTAGAAGGCGGTGAAGCTTCTAGAGTGACGAGCTCAGGTAAGAAGGGTTTAGATCCATTAAAAACGCGGCAGAACTGTACTTGGTCGTGCATGTGACGGGCGGAGCAGGAGTGCTACCGTTAAGGACGGTAGACACCGAGCGGGGCGGGGTTGTTACCGTTGTAAACGGTCAACACCTGGACGTGTTTGGGGGTATTACCGCTGAAAATGGTGAACACCAAGTGCTGCTGAGAACAACTGGCCGATAATAACGGCTAACTCCGGATGGCTGCTGAAAACAGCTCTTACCAGAGCAAATCATTCTGGGGAAGTTTCCCACCCGAAGAAGATCCCTTTTTCTCATTCTCCCGGCCTTTTATAGCCGCGAGAACGGCGGCGGTGCAACGGCGACGACGATGTGCGCACCGCGGGTGCGCGTTCTTTTGCGCTGTGCTGGAAGATTAGTTCCACCTTCCAGCCGGTAGGCGGCGTTGTCGTCGCTCGGGGCCAGTTCGCGGCGCGTGCACAGCGAGCGCGGACGTGCCGTGATCTAACTCTCAAGTTCCGACGAGAGGTTAGGCAACACGTGGTTTCGAAAATAATTTATTTTCGCCACATCGTTGCAAATAGAATAACTTATTTTATAAAAATAAGTTTTTAATCGATTATTATGTCAATATGATTATGTAGTATTTATGTTTGTTCATAATTAATAATTCATAATGTCATTTAAAGATGCAATTATAAAAAAGATGTAAAAATATATAGAGATAATTTTATATACCTATAATGTTTATAAATATAAAGATTTTGTTTAAATTTTATTTTAATTTTATAAAAATATTCTTAAAATATATTTTAGCTATAAATATTAATTTAAAGTAATTTAAAATATGGTTTTTATACTCAATTTAATAAATTACTTTAAAGTTCAGTTTATACTTTGAGTGAAAATATATGCGACAGTCTAAAAATTAAGAGATTTCATTAAAAAAAAGCTTCGGATTCGCATCGATTATTTTTTGCCCTAATAATAAAACAAAAGAATAATAGTCTTGTATTTCATATTTCTAGTCCTGTATGCATCCTTTATTTCTCTGTTGATGTTGATATACGTTTAATTTAAGATAATCTGAGGAACGGACACAGAGATACAGATTTGGATAGGAATGCAAGCTTGTATTCATTAATCGAGGCCCTTAAAAAAATCTTTATTATCGAATACGTCCTTCAACTTTGAAGTCTCATTAAAATATGTGCACGTTAGCCGGAAGATGAAGCACGGAATTAGGAGTAAGGATAAACGAAGAGAAATAAGGGGATTCAAGTAGAAGTTGAGAATGAAAAAGAGAAAATCCGGAAACAGTCGTCTACGTCACTGCTGATGTTGTTGGAAATATTGTGCAGAAGGCCGAGGCTGGAGAAAATGTGTACTTGGAAAATGAGCAGACTGGAGAAGAATAGCAGCGAGGAGACAAATGTATAAGAAGCATATAAAAGACAAAGAGGAGATGTTGCAAAGCCAAAACGAGAGAAAAAACTATAAATACGCTGACATATAGTCTCTTTGTGCAATACACATAAATTTCACATGACAGAGCAAAATATATCTGTAGATATATGTGTACACATTTACAGAGGATGAAGAGCGAAAGAAATAGAGAAAGAAATAATAGAAAAGTTGTAACGGCCTGAAAAGTGGAATATTTTAGTATAATAGCATCTGATACTATTGAATTATATTTCGTTCAACAAATTCTATTTTATGTGTATTATTTTCAGAAGCTCTTTTTCTTCTTTTTTCTTACTGAAATATACCTTTAGTACTTTAATTTCTTAATTTCATTACATAAAAAAAAAAGAAAAAAAAAACTAGGAAAACCGATGGCAATTACGATGGTACTTGATAATTTATCTATAATCGAGTTCAGTTTATGTAAAAAAAATCTAATTTTGTATATCTTATATTATATAAAGTATTGAATTACTTTAATAAGTTAAATTATTTTATTAACTTTATATATGTATTTAAATATTGTACATGAAAGTTTTTTAAAATACAATTAAGAATATACTGAATCTAAAAATACATTTATCAATGTCTAGTGATTTTTAATTTAAGAAGAATACCATTAAAATAATGTACAAGCATCATGAATGAGAGAATGTACAAAAAATAGTGCACAAATACATTTTAGTGATCTCGAGAAATTTGATTTGTGAATGTACGAATAAACTCGCGTCGGAACACAATTGCTTCTAGACTACAAATAGCTTCAATTTAACAGAACTCATAGAGTGTTAGTATTTGTCTCGCTTACTCACTATTTTTGCTCTTTCCCTTGACACTTTGTTATTTATATTTTTTATATTTTCATATTATTTCTAGTTTTCTAATTGTGTAATTTATTAATTAAAGTAATAATTATGCCTTTAAACTTATGCTATAAGATTTTATTATAAATATATAAAGACATAAAGAATGATCAATTTATTGTTTATTTTCAAAACGATATTAAAAATATGTTTACTATCAAAGAGTAATAATATAAAATAATATAAAAATAATAATGATGCATTATTTGTTTAATAATTTTGTAGTATTCTATATTTTATATTGTTATTTTTCGCAAAAATTCAAAGTGATTGATATAATTATTGTCATTATCAATGTTCTGCAAATTAAAGATATGTTGAGTTAAATATTTTATTACAATTTATTTGTGGTTTATTCTCTCTTAATAACCTTACAGTTTGTATAAAAGATATCTTACTAAATCAATTATTTGTTTAAATCTACTTAATTTTATATTTCTAAATTTTTATAAAAATATTTTATAATTATTAAAAGACTTCCTTAAAAGTAAAAAAATACCAAAAATAATTTATCTAATTAAAATCATAAGGTTTCCGTTTATTTTTGCAGAATTCGTTCGACTAAAATACTAATATCTTCAGGTCTTCCTCATATCATAATTATTGAACTCCAATTTTTCCAAAATTTCAATATTTTATATCAGTTGACTTGTGCGATATTATATTCATTTATAAATATTACTATTTTTAAATTATTATATAAAAGAAAATTATTTAGGAATATCTTAATAATAATTGAAAACAAGTATAGTAATGAGTTTCATAAAAATAAAATTTCTCTGCTTATTCTAAAATTTATCGGTTTTATAATTTATAAATCTACATTTACGCTTGAACGTGTTACGCTTTTGAACTATATACATAGAACCTTTTAGTTTTTCATAGTTTTGTTTATAAAATAGCAACAACATTAATTTTTGGTTTGAGAGGTTATTTAAAGTTATATCACAAAACTTAATTTGATACTGAATACTTAACATTTATTCGCAAGTAATGGTGAATAAATATACATGTATTAGTATAATGTAAGTTTCAGTGGTCACTTATCGCCTCATTAAAAAACTTTCTCCTTTTACAACTTCACAACAAAAGTTTTCAATAAATCTTACATTAAAGAAAAAGTAAGACGAAAAAAAGTAGAATTTTGTTCTGTGTGTACAACTCATGCAATTCACTCAGTTACGACAGTAAAAAACTATAAGAAAAAAAGCTGTGATGAAGAGAGGAGCAAAACAAAAACATCCTATGAAGGCGTAAAATTGTGAGAAAAAGAATAAAAGGTGTACGCCGTATACGATTGCGATAACCCTCACCTCTTCTTTTTTCCCCTAAACTTCTAAGCACAACCAGTCGCGCAATCTCTTTAGCCTCTCTCTCTCTCTCTCTCTCTCTCTCTCTCTCTTACACATCAGTTATATTTCACGGTAAACGCTAGCATGAAATCAGTAGAAAACTGCATGATGCGTATTTATGCATCTCTCTTATACATGATTGCTATAACTGTTCTTTTCAAAGCTTTACTCGAAATTTTATTATTATTTAATCGGTTATTTCCTTCTCTTTTGGCTACTGTTAAAAAAGTACAGATTCTGAATTGTAAGGTTGTCAATAAATGAATGAATGAGATATAGGAGAGGTTGATGATTAGAGCAAAAGTACGATAATTAGATTTGTTTTAGCCTCTGTTGATTGAGTATACAACTGAATACAATTTATGAACAAAAACACTATTTTTATAAAGTACACTAGTAGAAAAATCATAAAAGTCATGCAAGTATATCATTTTTCGTTACAGAGCATATTGATCGTAAGCTAAAGCTTGCATCTTCTTAGTCTTCTTTTATATTTCTTATATATTTTTTATTCTTCTTCTATTTCTCTGTGTTGAAGGAGATGACATATTACATAAACAGTTATTTCATGCACAAAGTAGCATATTTCTTTTTAAAATATTAAAATGTTATTGCAGCGTCGATATGCATTTTATTTATTAGTTATATTCTTTAATTCTTTATTACCAAAGATAAATGTTAGCCAACCGAAATGATATCAGTTAAATATGAAAATGAAATCCTTGACCAAGTAGTTAACTACTTACCATACTTACCATGATGTAGCACAGCTATTAATACTTCCATTTAAAAAAACTCTTTCTACAAGAAATTTTCTTTCCTTCTTTTCTTTGCTATTGATACCCCTTTTTTCATCAATCTTGTTATTTCTGTAGATTTTAAGCCATTGTTCATGAATAGATGATCATGGCTTATTTAAGCACAAAACCTTTTCTTTAAATTACGCTTTTTATTGTAAAATTTTTATTTCCTTCCTTTCTCTTGAATTTTCTTCACACCAACATTTTACTGCTGATATAATAGTCATATTTTTTATGATCTTTTTGTTCTTTTATTTTTTCTTTCTCTTTTTGGTCGATTTTTTCTCTGAATATATTATTAATATCAAATTGTTACAAAGAAATTGTTCATAATTTTTTCGTTAATTTTATATTTCAATTAATAAACAATTTTTAATTATTAATAAATAAATTATGTATCAATTAATTTATAATAATAATTTATATTTACTGTTATAAATATTTCAAAAAAATTATCAATTATAAATATCATAGAATTGAAAATATTGAAAAATATGATACATTTAAAAAAATCAATAAATTATAAATATTAAAGAAAAATATAAAATGGGGAAAAATATAAAAACTAAATTAACACAGAAAAACATGAATTTAGTAGTGCAAATTAATTAAATATAGAAATGAAAGATTTTAATCAAACAGTTTTAATTCAGTATTATCTTATTTTTATTTAACACTTAATTATTCCTAAACTATCACATTAAATGTTGATAAAATCATTTACAAAATAAATAAAATACATAAAAAATAATATATATATGATTTATAAAATAGTTTAAGTAAAATAAAGAAAATGTTAATATATAATGTGAACATGTGACACTCGTTAAGGTTAAAGCTCAAATTAAAATGCCAAAAATTGTGTAAGAAAGAAATTTTTTTATAGTTGCTTTAGAGTAAGGAATAAAATTTAATGATTGATTGTATGGATAAATAGGATAAAAAATAAGATTATAAATAAAGAGATACTTTTACAAGGGATGAGTACAAGGGGCACTATGTCAGGTATAATGTAAGGGAAAATGGATACTGGTCCAGTAACGGATAATGTGCATGTATAGCTTGATAGAATAAATTACACCCTTAAATTTTTTACAAATAAACCAAAAAGTTAAAAATAATGAAATTAATATTTGTATTGAAAATTTGTACATATTACAATTTTAAATTGATTTAAAAATTTTTTATATTCAAGAAAAAAAATTAAAAAAAGTAAGTGTTCATTTGACTATATATTTAATCATAGTTTAAAAAATCAATCTTATTTGTAGTGAATACTTTTCGTAAATAGTTTATATGCAAATGAGTTTTCTAATAAAATTCAATTTTCTATTAAATAAATAAATATTTCTCCATTCTAATTAATAATATTTTTTTCTATGATTAATATAGAGAAAAAAAATTTTTTACTAAGTGTACGTAAGTTTACGAAAAAAATATGTTTTTTAAATAAAAAATAAAATATTTTAAAATATATATTGATATACATGGAACAAGATGATATTAAAGTAATCATAACATAAATGTAATAAAATTTTTAATAAATGTAAGGTTTAGATTATGACAAAATCAAAATACGTTGTTTTATTATAAACTATATTTCAAACTAATTTAATAATAATATAATATTCTAGTAACTATTTTGAATTAAAATTCGGAGTAGTTTTGCTAGCTTTCTATTTAATTTTTTTAACATTTTATTTATTTAAATTAGAATGAATTTACTTAGTATATTAAAGTTTTAAATACTTTTATATGGTTATATTTTTTCAGAATTAAATAATTCTTCTACGAATATTATCTAGTAGCTATGACATAAATTTTACCTTAAAACTTTTGATTTTGTAAATAAAATCGATATATTAAGTTATCTTTTCTTTTACCTACTTGAATAAAAAAAAAAATAAAATAAAAAAAAGATAAATATGTATGATGGAGATTAATGAAAGTAACTTACATTCTCAATAAAATTATTTATTTTCTTAAAAATTTTCATTGAGATTAAGAAAAATCTAAAATCTAATAATATGATTTTTTGTGAATAAGTGTTTAGAAGAAAAAATAATCAAGGAAAAATTCTTTCTTAAAACTTTTTTTTTAAATGTTTTTCTTCTAGTGTGTAGAATTTATCCAAAACCACCAGTTACAAGTTATCCTAATCGTAGATTTCAAGTTTGAGTTTACTTCATCATTTTAAGGATAAGCTAGCACTGCTTTAATTTCCTCCCTTTTATATTAACTACCTTGACATTTTTTTTTAAACCCTGTAAGATTTATGAGAACAGTCGTTGACAAATACGACAAACCTAATACTAGTATTGTATAAACATATACAAATTTAATAAGCTGATTAGAGTGCATTTGATATATATAATTCGAGTAAATACTAATTAATTATGTTGTACAATAAAAACTTGGATCAAACTTTAGATGTCACTAAGCCTTTCATACAAAGCATGTGTATGCAATTTCCGCTTGTTTAGCCTTATATATCTTTTGCTTGTTTATACTCTGCTCATTTGATTGAGAGATTTCTACTTAATCGATTGTACTTATTCAAGCCTACTTTGTGGCTTGGATTAGAAAGAGCTCATGATTAAAATCGTTAATGAAGCAAATTCTTTCAACCGTTTCATGCGAAAGGTAGATCGATAAGTACATTATTCCGAAGCAGATGATGTGTAAAATTTTCACATATGAATTTATCCAATTTACTCCTACAAAAATAATAATGTTAACCTATAATAATTTTAGTAATAATTTTGAAATAATCAAAAAATTTTTAAAGAAAATGAAAAATATATTTTTCATTATTGGAGACAAAGGTAGCATCATAATTTGTGTTAATATTGATTTTTGTAAATCAAAAATAAATAATCTCTTTGAAGATAAAAATAAATATGTTAAAATTGATAAAAATATATTGAAAAATCCAAAGATTAAGTACAATCAATTTTAAAAATCTAATGAATAATAAATATCATGGTAGAAAATATCATAACGCTCAAATATCACAAATTAATAGAAATATAAGTAATGCGTGATAACCGAACTATCAATACAAAGCATGGAAAACAGTAACTTTTCTATACAGCGTCAATAGCATCCCATGTCATTTGCATAACAAAATAAGAGTTTTTTTTTTATGTTTAATTTATTTTATTTTTGACGGGAATTTCTGTAAGAAAATTTTCGGTATCCAAAAAAATAAGTTCTTCCGTATTACTCATATTTGCAAACATAATGATGAATGACTTGGAGCCTGATTACCTTAATCTATTTTTAAAAAATGATTGTATACTGCTTTTTTATTTCAATTATGTCAATGGTATTATAATTAGTATTAAGTAAAAATATATAACGTTATTCTTAAATATTTTCGATAATTATAAGCATCATCTATAATTTATTCATAAAATAAAAACTAATAATTCTAGTAAGTTTTTAGATATTTCTATTATTAAAAATATAAAGAATAAAATTATTACAAATTAGCCACAGAGTGTCACAAGTTGAAATAGAATTTCGAATTTCTAATCCAATTATAAACTTTCAATAAAACGAAACATTATTTAAAACTAAATTGATAGAGCCATTTTATTTTTTTTAACTTAATTTTTAAATTTAATGCTTCCATAAAAATAATATAAAAATGGTCAAATCTAAAAAAATAATGACTATTTTGATTATTTTATTTATGAGACATTAAAATACGTCATAAACAATTATTTTAAATTATTATTTATTCAATTATCATTAATAACAAAATAATAATAAACAAATAAAATAATAAAATAAATTTAATAAATAATAATGAAAAATCAATATATTTAATAAAAAATAATTATATATACAATAATCTCTCTATCATAAATTGAAAATTTCTTTTCGGAGTTAGGTAAGAAATTAAATAAAATTTGAATACATTTCATTGAGACAATTAATAATAATTGATTTAGTTATTAAAAAAAGTTTAAGACAAAATACAAAAATGGAGTATGAGTAGGGTTGTTTATAAATGTGGTGTAAAAATGGCCCATCTCTAAATATAGTTGAAACTAAAGACAGTTTAAAAACCTGGGTAAAGGAATGAATAAAAAGATCAAACCAATTATTTTATGGTAAATACTAATAACTATCAACATAAAATAAATTAGGATAATATTTTTATTCTTGACAAAGAAACTAACTATAGAAAAAGAATTATGTCTAAAAAGCTATATATTAAAATGCACAATCAATCATTAAGAGGATACACGAACTTTATATAATCATTATCATTCGACTCTTGATATTATGATCTACAATAACATTGTATTGTAGAATAATAATATATAATGATGTAAATGTGCTGTTGGTTTGCATATAGTAATCTGACATTTCGATGATCAAATTTTAAAAATCTTAAACATTCGTGTATATATATTTGTTGGTAATTAACTATTTTATTTATTTAAACAAGATAAAAGGTTTTTCAAATCTAATTTTACAATAATTTTCTTATTTTTATCTTATGTGTGATAATTAAGAAATTTATAACTAATTCTATACTTAATATGAAGTCCTTGAGAAGTAACAAGAATTCTCGTATTCAAATGTTTTAAAAAATAATTCCAGAACAATTATGAGTGTTATTATTCTAATTTCACTTCACTAGAGTCACATTAACGGTCTAATTTAAGATTATTAATATTAATATATTAATAATTATTATTAAAATTTATAGTATTTCATAATGATTTACTTGTTATATATTTTAAATTACACGATTTATATATTTATAAAGCATTGAATACATTATTCGCCAATTCTATAGAAAAATACTTAATTTAAATAATCAAATTGATAAAAATATGGTTAGTTATTACTATATAAAATTTCAGTAAATTAGTATAATAATTTTATAAAAGTGTTAGGTATAAAGGTTAAAACGAGATATGATAAATTTGTAAGTTAAAAAATTTTTTGCAAGCCCAATAATTAAAATTAAGCGGATTGTGTAAAAGAATTGCAAAAGATGATGTACAAGACGTAGCATAAAACGCTGCTGACACTTGAGCTAAACGAATAGTAATCACTATAGATGCGACGAAGGTTACAATACGATCGATATTAGCAAAGAGATTGAGAAATAATGTCCAGGTAAATAAACTGAATGCGACGAAACGCCAATTAAGCCTAAAAAAGAGAACACCTCCACGGTAGGAGGACCCGGAAAAGTTAGCGTTTTTTCATTATAAATACAGTAACAAATAAGTTTGAAATTAAGAATTAAGAGCATGGAGTAGTGTTAGGAAAAATTGAGGAAACTCGAGCGAAGGCGTGACGCCCCCACCCGTCGGCACGGTCCGGTGAGTCGTCGTAAGCCGTTTAGCGCTTACACATGGGGTGAAAAAAAAAAAAAATGGGTCTGTAGAAAAGTTTGGAGCGCAGACCCAGCGGGGCCGGCGACAATATGGTTCGGCCGGTCTCGAAAGTTTATAAGTAAATTATGGGGTACGTGGACGCACGTACCTCGAATACCAACAAATGTGTAGGCGAGACCCATGTGTCGACGATGACGGGGCGGAGCGCACTGCTCGAAGACGAAAAGCGGTAGCGAGCGTGCGTAAAAACCGAAAACTAGGATTAGGAATAAAATTTAAGTTAGAAATGTATAAGGCTTTTTCCCTCCGTTGGGCCGCGGAGGATTTTTTATGCCAAGCAATTAAAACGTAAGCGTATAAACTAGCAACAGCTGCTGCAATCTAAAAATGATAAGCGGTCGGGAACGGGGTCCGAGCACGTCTGACCGCTTGGAGCGCCTCGCACCGACTGACCGGCGGCGCCCACCGCACCCCGCAGAGACGGGTACCGAGCAGCAAAAAATTTTGTAAATTTTGTAAAGATCTTGTAATATTGGAGAGAGAGGGAACACTATGAATAGGGATAAATACGGATGAGGGAAGAAGATCCTCATCCTTTTTTCCTTTTTGCCTTTTGAGGTAGCTCAGAACGTTTTCGGCTTGTTCACGGGCAGTCCTCCGCTCACTAAGATTGCGAGATCGCGACCACTAATGTCACATCTAATTTCGGGCCAGCTGAGAAATAAAGAAACTATCATCGTATTGAAACATCAACTCTTCAAATATATTTCTTTTTCCTCAACATTGCCCGTCCCTCTGCATCGGTAACTTATATTTTGGTGCCGAAACCCGGGAAAAACTTGAACTGAAAAAAGAAGAAACGGTACGCGGAGTGCGAGATAAAGCAGTGTTTGAGGTGTTAGTGAAAATGCCACGAAGAACAATCGGAGCTTCATCAAGAGCGATGGGGAACGCACCCCCCTCAAAGCGGAGAAGGGAAGCTGAGCTTGAGCCGGCACCGCCAGGATCTTGGTCGCCGAATGCCAACCTGGATAATGTCATCGCATCGCCGCTATTGCAGTCGCGGTCAGGAGCGAACCCAAGAACTGCACCGCTGAGCCCGGGAGGGCAAGTCAGCGTTCCGGACAGTGAGCCTTGCGACCTGCGGGTTGTGGCCAGACGGCGAGACCACCAAAGAACACCTCCGAATCCCGCCATCCTGAGTACATCACCGCTCAACTCAACATCACCACCAGCCGGAGCAACGCCAGCGATGAACGAGTGGCGACATAGCACAGCGGTGAGATACGAAAATAATTGTAATGAGCGCGAGTCTAGCGAGCGCCTAGCGAGGGCTATCGAAAGGTCCTTAGCCGCCATTGAGGAAAATTCGGGAATCGCCGGAAACTCGCGGTTAATTAACCGATTTTAAGGAGGCCTTTTTGTTAACTTCTGAACTCGGAGAATACAGCGAGCGTAAGAATTTCGCGTGATTGTTCAACGCGCTGAAAGGAGAAGCACGGGAGACGGTTGGCGCCATGCTAACATCAACGCGGGACGCCTACGCTATTATTCGAGTACTGGATTTGTATTACGGCAACAAAAACGCCGTAGCGGACAAATTATTCGCCGACCTAAAGGCATTGCCATTGCTCAAATCGGGGAAGATCAATATAATTCAACTCGAGGCAAAAGTGCAAAACGCGACAACGGTGTTCAAAGCGAATAATCTGATCGGTTATTTACACTCCCGAGATCTAACTCACGCGATCGCCAAGAAGCTTCCATTGGCCATGATCTACGCGTACAACTGACAAGCGATGAGCGTAGTGGAACCCAAACCCGAGTTAGAGAAATTATGTGACTTCCTGTTCGACGAGGCCAAATGTGCTGCAAATAGTGGCATCAACCTATTTTCTATGACCGCGGCGGCACGTGATTCAAACGACAAAGGGGATAACAAAAGGGGATCCCGATACGTATATTTGGCGGAGGCGTCAGCGGCGGATCCAACGACGGATGACGATTTGCAGCCAGCGGCGATGGAACAAACAAAAAATAGCTGCTGTATATGTAAAAGCACGAGCCACGTGATTATAAAATGTAAGCGGTTTCTGAATGCGTCGAATCACGAGCGCTTCAACTTGGCAAAGAAGCTTCGATTGTGCTACATATGTTTGAGACCAGGCCATGTAAAATTCGATTGCAACAGGTCAAAGGAATGTGCGCGTTGCAGCGGCTTACACCACCCTCTGCTACATAAACGTCGGGAAACGGAAAAGGGCTCCAGCAAACCATTGTCGAGGCGAGAAAGAAAACGTGACTCGCACAAACGTAAACGATCGCGTTCGAACGAACGATCATGCTCGAACGAACGATCGCGCTCGAACGAACGGTCGCGATCGGACGAACGCCCGCGTAGGACTGAACGATCGCATGTCTGCGAATCGGTAGATAAAGATAAAAGAATGTGACTAGGCACTGATCGAAGACGAAAAGCGGTAGCGAGCGTGCGTAAAAATCGAAAACTAGGATTAGGAATAAAATTTAAGTTAGAAATGTATATGGCTTTTTCCCTCCGTTGGGCCGCGGAGGGGTTTTTATGCCAGGCAATTAAAACGTAAGCGTGTTAACTAGCAACAGCTGCTGCAATCTAAAAATGATAAGCGGTCGGGAACGGGGTCCGAGCACGTCTGACCGCTTGGAGCGCCTCGCACCGACTGACCGGCGGCGCCCACCGCACCCCGCAGAGAAGGGTACCGAGCAGCAAAAAATTTTGTAAATTTTGTAAAGATCTTGCAATATTGGAGAGAGAGGGAACACTATGAACAGGGATAAATACGGATGAGGGAAGAAGATCCTCATCCTTTTTTCCTTTTTGCCTTTTGAGGTAGCTCAGAACGTTTTCGGCTTGTTCACGGGCAGCCCTCCGCTCAATAAGATTGCGAGATCGCGACCACTAATGTCACATCTAATTTCGGGCCAGCTAAGAAATAAAGAAACTATCATTGTATTGAAACATCAACTCTTCAAATATATTTCTTTTTCCTCAACATTGCCCGTCCCTCTGCACCGGTAACTTACAAGTAGAATTAAAGTTCCGAGTAATTCACAAAAAGACAACGCATTAAGTCAATCTCGGCAGGGAACTCACGTCGGTCAAAGAATGCGACACTTATACGATCAGGTAACTTCACAGTGAAAGTAATAATAATTGGAATTTACTGACATACGTAGGAAATGATTATATTAAGAGCTACACTAAGCCACTCAAACATCTCTTTTCCGATTTATTTCTAATAAATTGGCATTTAACGCGAATTAATTAATTGACAATTTTATTTAAATCCGCACCTCACGAAGGCTGAAGCGCTATAACCGATTCAGCTATGGCAGAAGAAAAGAGCTTGGTAACGAATAATATAATAATAAATAAAAGAATAATATAATAAATAAATAAATACGCCAATAAAGAAGTAACTACACGATCAATAAATAAATCAATATAAATAAAAGTTACGCGAAAAATGAAGGTTTTAACAAACGATAATATTTTATTTTTGATATCGTTTCATTTTTATTTTTTATTTATGTGTAAAAAAACGATCATATGTATTAATCTATCAATATTATTTTCTGATGGAACAGAATATTAGATTAACTAATTAACTCACTAATCTGTGTTTTTTTAAAAAAAAAACAATACATGCACGCGAATAATCATAATAATGTATTATTGTTTATTTATAATTCATATACGTGATTCAATTAAAAATAAATAAAAGGTAAATTCGGAATTAAAAATATATTTAAGTATTCATTATAGTATCATTTGAATAAATATTGTATAAAATAGAAATTATGCAAATAATTTGAGATATAATATAGTAAATGAAATCTTGTAATTCATTAACAAAGCTTTATGAAATAAATATTAAATAATTTATCACAAAGTAAAAAAAAATTATTTTTGCTGCAACGCTGCATAAGCATTTTTAGGTGATAAAGGGCCAGCAATGCCGTGACATTGAACACCGACATGACGATCCCGTGGGGATACAGATTACGCGAAGTCCCAGGCTCCCATTACTGCATGCATTGGGTCCAGTTGAGTGCACAATTGAACCCACGGATCGCACAACATCTAAATTAAGAAGGAACTTTAAATTCACATCAAGTCTAACTTTGTTTGCTTGCGTCGCGCTTATCAGGCAGTGAGACAAAACAATATCGCAAACACACTGCAAACGTCGTGAGTCCCTTTCTTCTTTTTAATAAACACGAATTAGATCTCTGTATATCGAAGTTATTCTTATTTCTGCATACTTATCTTCAACCTTCGTACGGAGTTAGAGATAACTCCATCAGATATGACGATTTCAGTATTTAAAGTCCAGTCGGAACTTTAATTAATTATTTATATGTTCGTAATAGTACATTTAAATGCTTAATCTTTATGTGATAATATAATATAATATTTAAATGTATTTTTAGGATCTTAATAATAAAAAAATATGATACATTAATAATTGTATTTATATAATGAACATTATTTTTCTAAACATAATACAATAAAGAATATTTGAAGAAATTAAGGTAGTTACAAAAATTCATAAATTTAAAGTAATAAAAGAATAAAAGTAACAATATTTTTAATTAAATTGGAAATTTAAACTTCTAGTGATATCTAGCATTTTTTATTGTTATTCAAACTATAATTAAATATGAAAACATAGTTTATAAAATTTTAAATATATATATGTAGTTGTTGAAAAATATCATGTATTCTGGTAAAGTTTTTAACAATTTTTTATATTATGTATCTGAATATTTATTTTAATATTTGCTTAACTTAGAAACAATATATACAATTTCTCTTACTTTGAATTTAAAAATTTTATACACAAAAACATTGGTTTTTGAATTTGTGAATGAATTTCTGTATTTTTTTTTATTAACACAGTGAAATATATAGCAGAGAATATTTATATTTATTATGAATATTTATTCGATATAAAATTCATAATTTATCTTCCTATATATTTAGTTGCACATCGTAGTTTTGAAATCTACTACTATTTATTTTTGACCTTGAAAAAAATGGTGATACCCCATAATGTTAAAACTCTTAATTGTAGCATTTTACTAATATTATTTAATTTCTTTTTTAGGATGTTTTCGTTGGTACTATATATAAATTTCTTTTTGATTTCTTCTTAAAAATAGGAAATATGTAAATAGAGGAAATAAAAAAGAAAAGATATCCGTAACTGAATTAAATAAAAAAATGAATTAAACGAGTTATTTAAAATAAAATTAAAATGTTTTGTAGTTATTATTTAATATTTTTTACCTTAATAGTCACATTTAGTGAGATATTTAATACAATATTAATATAGTTATATCGTCAATAGTATTTTAAATTAATTGTCAAAACTTAATTTTATCTGTATTATTTACAATGTTTGCATAATAATATTATAATTAATATAATTTAACAAATGTTATAATAATATATATAATCATAATACGAAACGTTTTCCCTTTGCTAATAAGGTTATTTATTCATTATTTGTTTATTTTGTGAGGAGTAACGGTAGTAGTTTTCACTAGGACTACTTGGTTTTCGGAATAATATTCAAAAAAATTCATTAATTACGCCTTTGTGGAACATAAAAAAATATATAATAAAAATTATGAAATTAATGGTGAATTGCAAATATAAATGCATTATTATGCGTATAATAAAGAAAGTTGTAAATTTAAGTTATTAAAATATCATTTAAAATGTTATATTGTAGGATTATAACTATGTATAAGATTTAAAATTTACGATAGATTAAGAATTTACATAAATATTTCGGTATTGTATAATCGGACGATAAAAATTATATATAATTAAACTGTGCGATTAACTTTTGACATGGTCATAGAAAACGGACATTAAATATAATAATATTAGATTTATTAATATTTCGATATTAAAATACGGAAAGCATACTCGTCTTATGTTATTCAATCCTTTATCGATTAGCGGTCGAAGCTCAAAATGGTTGTATGAAAAATTATTAGAAAAAACTTCTTGTGCGAAAGAAGACTGTGTATGCGAGTCAAGAGTAGATGACGGTCTTGAGTGAAATTGTAGCAAATGTTATAATAGTTACGGGTGGATTACTCCGGCAGAACACTAGATTACGTGACTGGGAACCAAGCAAGCAAGGTCACCAATACAATATTGCTTGTAGAAAGGATAATAGTCTTTGAGCAATAATGCCTAAAAAATTTTTTTCGGGAATTTACTGATAAAACATGTTTGTCTTTGAGACGTTTAACAGTAAATCACAATGAATGTAATGATAGATTTGTGCTTTAATTAGAGTGCCGATAAAAGAAAAACGATCAGTAGGGATATATAGTAATCGTTTTATAAAGTGGAAAAGGTCTGGACTAGTTCAGTGTCAGGACTAATTTCCTCAAGCGATATTGCTGCTATATTTTTATAAAATTAAAGTTCTCGAACATTTAGAGTCATGAATCTTGAACTGTATGACATAATGTTTATAGGAAGTTTTCGGATTGTCACGAGAACCAATAAAGAAACAGAACATGTCAGGATGCTTCGCGCGTGCACAAGTTTATACACGTGTAAATAATTTGCCTATCCGGTTGTGCCAGACAGCAACAGCGTGGCTGGCAGAGGATTTTGGATTTGAATTCCCTCGGCGATCTATCGTACTGGCATGATGTCAGCCATCGTACACACCTAGATATCAATGCTAAGTTGTTTCGACACCGGAAATGGTACTTGAAACTGCACCTGCTTTTATTGTTCTAGGAACAAGAAAAACCACTATGAGTTAACTAGATTTTTAGAAAATACCTGCGTTTATTTACAAGGCAAATGCACACTCGGGTCACACACTGCAGGTTCCGCTAATCTTACAGTAATAAAAAGCTTAAAACTACTTGCAATATCACACAAGAGTAAATTGGAGAGGAAAGCTGCTACAATATAACTTCTTTTACGCGAGTCCCTGTCTTTTTGCTCTGACAGATAATCATGCACATGATTTTGGATAAATTTTCTATATTTCTATCATTCCGATGCGATATTACGATATTTGCGCGAAAAATACAAATAAATAATTAAATGTAACAAAAGCATAGATAATGTATTCAATTCACCTTAACATCCTTTCTAAAATTTTATACTACTTCAAATTGAATTTATAATTTATATTTTACGGTCATAATGTACTTTTTAAACACATTAATTTATCTTTAACCAACATCGGTTTTAGAAATTTATCCCATATATTGATGTCGCTTTTCACATAATTCTCCTTTCTTATTTAAATCACAAATGAAATGAAATCTTATGCCAATATGTTTACTTCTTTGTTAATATTTTCTTCTTTTTTATAGATACTTTATAAAGTTCGTATTACTTAGAAATTCCGTACATTTTTATACTTTTTTTTGATATTAAATAATTTTTTGTTTCGCATAATTTCTTTTGTTGTTATTACTATATTCTATTTCGCTTGCCGATAATGAGATGCATGATTGTAATTTACATTTAACAATTATAGCAGTATTCAAATATTTTGAACTATACTTTTACTTGATTTGCGTAAATTTTTATCATCACCTTAATCATCACAATAATTTTCAAAATTTCTCTTACTGTCATAAAGTAAACGAACGTCACTGGTACTTAATATAATAAACTAAATATCAAAAAATTCTCTTAACTATTAATCAGTGAGCATTAGATATTTAATAATTGTTTAGAAAGAATTTTAACGACAAAACTTTTATTAGGTTAACACACAAGTTGTAAAAATATTAAACTAATACCTTACTTGTTAGGAGCACCGTATTAACCTTTTTCCATATTGTTACAATTGTATATGGTTACATAGTGCACATACTATCTTATCTTCCTGTAAATTGAATTTATTCAATATACTTTCTATATATTTATATTACCATATAAATATTTCCCCGTTTTAAATCTGTAGAAAACCAGATCCAAGAAATTAGATACATTTATCGTAAATTTAATTTGAAATTTACAAGATCGTGAAATTCTATTGTTGCAGCTTTCGACCTGTCTTAAATAAATTTCTTCTTTTAAATTTTCAGATAGAAATGTAGTTTAAATGTAATTTTTCTAAAAATAATTTTACACGAGCTGCAATACTTAATATTAATCTAAGTACATCAAAACGAGTTACAAAGCTAAAACTTTCTTTATAATGCATCTCTTTTTTTTGAGAATAACTTTTTATCAACTCGATATGTTCAATATGTTTCATTGCTAATTACATTGCATTTTGTAAAAAATCCTCGATTATTTAATATATTTTTATCAACTTATTTTTCTTCAATTTGCTAAGGTTTATTTTCATGCAAAAAATACATTTTATTTTTCATGTCTTTCGTTTAACTTTCCATTTTCTTATAACTTACTGGTTCATTATATATTGAACATAATTTATCCATAAAAAAAAAATGAAATTAGGCAATCGATGATAACAGTTTGTTTTATATTGTGATGATTACAAAGGTTTCTCTTCTTATTTGAAAAGCGCATTGGATTTTCATTTTCAATTTCTTTATTTTCTTCTATTATTTCTTTATCATTATTTTATTCTATACTTAATTCATTATTCTTTATAATGACTTTATAAAATTACAATTTCAGAATTATTTGCATCAAACTTATTACTTGAAATATAAAAGATCAATCTTAAATAGCATCTCTTTAAAATATAAATCCAAGAATCAATGCAATTTTCAATATATCATGCTTAGAAACTTTTTAAGACGTTTTCTCCAATTTTCTTCCTTTTTCTTTTGAAAACTGTATATAGCACTTTGTTTAAAAAATCTATCAATTTTTAATCAATATTATTTCTCTAATCAATATTAGTTCCATACCATAATTCGTAAGCATTTTTGCCTTTTATTTTTTGTGATGCTATTCTATTCATTATATCAACAATAGTATTTACGACTTTGTCTTATAAGTGTAAATCAGAGCTCGAATAGATTATAGATCTTGCAAGTTCTAATTGTGTACAATTTTCTCTTACTGAAATACTTTTTTTTTCTGATATTTTGTTTTGGAGTATTCAAGTGTATATACAAGTTCATTGGGCCCTTTAAACGATTTAACTAGTTTCCTATCACACATGATTATGTCGTCATATAGCACTTATTACAAATAGTAGCCATACATAATTGTTGTGACCTTGTAGCTTTACAATTATAATACATGATGTTTTTCTTTTTAATTACTATTTGAAAAATACATCAAAGAAAAAAGCAAATAAAAACAGTTATTAATGAAAAATAATTTCATTTAAATATGTTTATTTATTTCGATAGGGCTGGCCACGAAAAAGTATCAGAGCAAAGAGAGAGAGTGAGAGAGAGAAAGAGAGAGAGAGAGAGAGAGAAAGAGAGAGAGAAAGTAATCATATGGGAGAGGGAAAGTTTAAGTCTACCGGCGAAGAATCTAAAAATCGATAATACTTTTCTGTATTCGAATGTTTGGCTAGAACCAAACTTAGGTTACAAGTCACCTATATTTCATAAAATCCATTTATGTATCGGAGTATAGAAACTGTAAAAGCTAAAATGTAAAAAGCTTATACTTTTTCGAGTGCGCTGCTTGTTGTCAGTTAATCAAAATTAAATGTAAAAATTTGTATTATATTTCTGTAATCTCTCTCGGCAAATATTATTCATAAATAAATGTTAAATCTTAAAAAAAAATTCAATCTTATGCTTTATACTTTGTTAAATAAATATTAAAAGATAATAATAAACAAAAAATAGGCTTATTTTATTTTATTTAGTATAAAATCATCATATTAATTTTGTATACATTTCAAGTAATATATTTTCTTCGTTAAATTGAAAAATATTAAAAAATAAAATTATGAAAAATTTAGTTATTCTGTATTAGATAATATTGAGATGGGACTGCATGACTCCTCTTCGCCTTGACTTTAGTTATTTGGTAGCATAAGAAAAATATAATTTCATGAAACTATAAAATTCTGTGATGTAATATGATATTTTAAAAAATTGGTCTAATAATATTTACTAGTTTTTAATTAATTCTAATTAGAAATATATACAATCTTTAAGAGTGAATAAAAATTATTAAATAGAAGAAATAATTCTGTAGTAGATAGTATAATATATTTGTTGAAAAATTATGTTTAAAATCTTTTTATCAATAAGTATAAAATTTATCACTAATAAAATTTGTGTATATATTGAAAAAAAAATTTAATTATCTACAAATATAATAGAAGTGTCTTAACAGAATTGTAAAATGTACAATCCAGAAGCTAAATTTCAAATTTGAACGACTAAGTAATCAATAACAATTTATACACTATAATTGCTCATTCAAGCCACGAACCAAAGATAGTGGGTATATATCATAAATTTTCAGAGTTTGAAAGAACACCCTCCCATTGTCTATTAGTAAGTCATAATCAAGTTCTTGATGAGTGTATGAAATTAAAATACTTATGTGTTCATCGGCGACGTTTTGAATAGAAAACTCTTATTTCCTTCAGGTCTTTATTAATAAAATACAATAAATATACATTCAATTGAATAATTATAATATAAATACATAGAAATTAGTACAAGGTTTATATATTTAACTCAGTGTAGTATTGTAGAAATTACTCTAGTATAATTTACGTTCACACGGCGTCATATTTAAATGTACCGAGAAAACCCTTACGTTTGTTATATATAGTCAACTGTGTGTTTCGTCATCAGTGTGGTCAGATGTTTATACTGTGTATTTAAGACATGTGTATAATCCTTCTGTCTATTTACAATATAAGGGCACATGTATATGTGTAATATTTTCGAGATTTGGCGCTTTCTGTAATTTTGGTGTCTATTTAGGATTTTGCCATTATATCTCGAGCATATGTTCATTGTTTTGCGAATATCTTTGGATGGTCTAGTTCATATTATTTTGTTTTTTATACTTGTAAACGCGTTTCTTTTGGATGCATTTCGTTTCACTTATATAACTTGCATTGGAATCTTTACAATTAATTTATAGGCAACGTCTGCACTCTCTCATTTGTCGTTACTGTACTTATCCAGTTTTATGATGTTGTTTAATTTATTATTAATGATGAGGACAGTATTTATGTTGTAAGATTTTAATTTATTACTAATTTTTTGTAAAAATTGGCGATGTAAGAAATAGAAATTTTATTGTCATATTTTGCGTATTATTGCTTAGAGAATGTTTCGATTTTATCTTTCTCAGTTTATATTTAATATATTTATTGTAGAAGTTGTAAAGATAGTTATTATTGTGTATAATTTTGTTCAATATATTTAAATTGTCTTTGTGATAACATGTGTTCGATAGTAAAATTGCTCTATCTATTAAGTTATGTACAATATTTTTCTTTTGGTTCCTCAAATGATGCAAGTGGAAAACGATCATGAAATGATTATGTTGGAACACATCTATTTTTCGTACAAATTCGTGGGTATATTGTTTTTATTGTATATGGGAATGTTTGTGAAGTTTAAATATTTGATCGTTTTTACATCATGAGTGAATAGTAGATTAGCACTGTAACTGTTGAAGACAAAATATTTAAAAATTTTTAAAATTTCATAGGTAAATATAATCTTCTCTTTCCACAGAAATAATTTTCTAATGTTTCCAGATTCTTTAGCGACTTTTGTTCTTATGCGGTCTATTATCTGGAAATTGTATTATGGTTTTGGTCAATTATCTGAGTCTCTTAATTCTTTTTGATCGTGGGTATATAAAACTTTTTATAATTAAAAATTTTTTGAAAACCTGATCCTAATTAAAAATATCTAGTAAATTTATTAATAATTTTTTTTAACGCAATGTTAAATAAAATTAAAAGATATAATATTTTACATGAAATAATTTAATTACATAATTATAATTATGTAATAATATGAAGTGAAATTAAAATTTATTTAAGGCATGAATTAAATTCATGTTAAGTTTATTAATGCATGAAATAATAGATTTATCTCATTATCATTGAGAATAAAATTTTTTCTTTAAAATATATAATTAAATTTATGACGCGATGTAAGTGTTCTAGCAAGCATTTCGCATTATAATACTAGATAATTCATAAGATAGAAAATGTAAGTCAAACGTATGTTGGCTTGATACGCTTCAATACTATACCTATAACGAGGCTTGATACAAGATCGTTAAATCTCTCCAACGGCTATGGTATAGAGTCATATTTCTCGTGGTTTAAAGTTTCACTGTTTATTAACGAATTTCGAGATACAAATTAATGTAAATGCAGACATATGAACTTTCTCCTTTCGGGATGCATAGAAAAATCAGGTGGATTTGATACAGAATAACATAACAGATACGGAAAAACATAAAGCACAAACCACTGATACTTATGTTCGATTTGGTTTTTGTATAGAATCTGAAAGAATTAGATCTTTTTGTTAGAAGAAAAAGCATTCCAAGAAAATAGAAAGCCATTTGTCGTTATATTTTCCATATATCTGCTGTATTTGATAAATTAGTAGAAAGCGATACCATGTGAATACAATAAATACCCGCGATTTCCATTATTGTTTCTTCTGTAGTTTTTTTCATGTATTTTTTTCTTTTTTTTTGGAAAGGTTTATTTTCATCTGTTCTTTATCCATATAATGCCGATATATTCACGTTGACATTCTCTTTTTTTTTATTTTTGCATCAATGAAGCTTCTTGTCTCATTTGAATTTCAAATTTTGGTCTACTAGACTTTTATTGCCTTTCAGAGGTGGTTTTCAATATTGCCTCGGGCTCATGTATCCATATAATATGCGCGTTTATATTATGCGTACAATAAACAATAGCTTTTTTCAATGATTGTTTTACGATTGATAAATAATTAAAGCGTTGTTTAAAATTGTATATTTCTTTTTTAAAAAAAAAAGTTTCTGCGAATAAAAATGTAAGAATATTTTCATTTAAATCTACCTATTTAATTTGTTATTGCTTTGATAATTTTTGGTTTTTAATTATTTTATAGTACAGAGAAAATAAAAATAATATTATCTGAACTTTTTTATGATTTTTGAATTAGATAATTAACTGCTCATTCTAATTTTAAATTACGTACTGATCATTTATATTCTGACTTTGAAATGTTGAAACTCTAAAGAATATCTTCCAAGATTTAAACATAAATTTCAATGGACAGAATTAAAATTAATAATTTTATAATATTTTTATTAATTTATTTTGAATTTAAATTATTTGAATTGAAATTGAAAATTTAATTTTTTTATTAGTCAGATAAGATAATTTTAATATAATTAACTATATTAACAGATATATTTTAATTTCTTCATTATTTTTTGTTTAATCAAAATTATATATAATCTTAGTAATTCTATATTTATTTATTGTTAATATATAAATATAAATCAATCTAATATTCCAGGGTTACACTTAATTTAATCAATGATTTTCTAGCATTCTGATACATTTTTTTTTATTTAAAAGATATATGTATATATATGAATGGGTAAATCCAATTTTATACAAATTATATATTTTATGGCTTTATGTCAATTAATAATATCTGTGCTAAGCCATTATACATTAAAAAAAAAATAATAATAATATTTGAAATTTATAATTTGTATTGTATCACGTCCCAATTATTGGGATATCTATTTTTATACCTACACAACTGCACTACATGCATTATTGTATGTACTATACATTATATACTAGTATGAGATTAGGCACACCAACAGACATCAAATTATTAATTCAATTTTATGAATATTGTGTGCATAGATGTGTGTTTAATTAAATGTATGTGTATTCATGGAAAATTGTCAAATTTTTAATTCATTCGGAGCCTAAGGTCTTACTATGTGCATTTGTGTAAGTTTATTAAGAAAGTGTATAGGATTGTGAACTTGCTCGGAATCCAAGTTTAGGTAAAGAGTTAATGGATTAAACAATAACATAATGTTCAATATAAAACAAAAACTTAATTTATTAGATTTCGTACTTTCTATAATACTATTTATATAATATAAATAGTAATATATTTATAAATACGATATACTATTTTTAGTTCTACGGTTGTTGCTTTTACAGTGGTTTGCTCGATCAACGAATGGACCCAATGTATCGCACACAATTGAATTAATTGAATGGACAAAAAAGTAGCTCAATTTTTATACACAAAAAATTAGTTAAATTTAATTCCATAATTAAAATACAATTTTAAGTTTACAATGGAGCTACAATGTTAGATAATTAATAAAGAATAAAATTAGATCAATAATAATTACAAATAAAATACATTTGGAGCAATCGATACCAAAAGGCCAACGATGTTAAACTAATAATCGTAGTATAAGACGTTAAAGAAACAACGGGCAATAATACAAAACGTCCCATGCTTATAGTTTTTTATCGTTAATAAATGCATTCATCATTTATCGTACAAGTATGAATAAATTGTTTTTACATATTCATATGTTTATTTTTTTATTTTTCATTATTTTAATTAATATATTTATTTAATTACGGTAACGTCGTCATAATTACATAAATTTAGAATATTAAGATTATTATTTCATTAGTACAAGATTAAACATTACGTTAATAGATGACAGAAACATTGTAATAAATGTTATTAAATATTTTTATTATTTTAAGTTATAAATTGACGATAAAAATAATTTTAAACATTTTTCCAAGTTAATAAAGATTATATGAGATATTTGTTAACAGAATTTATACTCTCATTTATGGATGCCATATCAATAGTCAACAGGATCGAAGTGGTAATAATTTATCGGAAAGCAAATAAAAATATTTTACTAGCTATGTAATAATTTATTATTGAATTGTTACAACGTATCATTGATTGACATTTTGAAAAGCACAAATAAATTCATTTTTATAGTATTTCTTTTATCTATTATACACGAGTACTTTTATCTTACTTTTATATACTTATACGCATATATTTAAAATATCAAATAAAAAATTATTAAAACTTTTATGTTGCAAAAATATAATAAATTGGTAAACTGAAATCGAATATATTTTTACTTTAATTAATATAAAAAATTATATATATATATTTTTAAAATCGTTATAATATTTGCAGAACTAAAAAAGCTATCATCATTAGTACTGGTCCATTTTTAACTTCCACATCATATGATGTTAGCCTTCGAGGTCTACATTTTTCTTTTTAATTAAATTAAATTAAAATGAATGGGTTTTAATGAATTAAGTTTCAATAATATTTTCCAATTCATTCGGTTTATATATAATCGACTTTAGTTGGAATTCTTTAGCATAATTGTTACATCTCAAAAGAGTTGTGTAATGAATCAGAACAGCATGATTGACTTGCACGATCTTATTACCTCTTCTTTATAATTGAAGAAAAGTTCCATTTGTATGCATCCGCTGAAAATATAAATCCAAATTATATGTGAAAATGATATGTATATGTCAAAATTATATGTAAAATTATGAAATTTATGTAAAAAATAAAAGTGCCAACAATTATTAAAATCTGTTAAAGTTTACGAGTTTTCGGATGTTTCAATTGCTCACGTGAGTTTCATTCATAAAATTATACAGTTTTTTAACTCAAAGTTATATTTGTGTAACGTTATATCATAAAGACTTTTATCTTCTAATTACAAATACGTATGCTCTTAAACATTATTTAGTCTTTCAATCACCATTGCCCTTAATATGTACAGTGTATCAATAGTCAGCTAAAATATATATAATTATTTTGAAAATATATCATAATTTCCTAATCAGTTGTTTTTGCATCTTTGGTTCTAAATGGGTTCACTCTATGTTTGTGATTATGAGATTGCAGTCGAGGGAGTTTGGTATGACGAAGCTGACATTTGCTTGCTCGTTTGATCATTTCGATGTTCTGTAGATCTCAGTCATTGAGGCTATCTGCTCTTGGATTACTACCCTTTTTCTTGGGGTTTAATTCTTTATGCGATTTACCACTAACTTTTTTGTTCGCGCAATTCTAGTTTTTTTCTTTATATTCCCATCAGCTATATTTCTTCGAATAACTTTATCCTCCTGAATAAACTTGAGGTTATTTAAGTCACACATTTTAATGCCTTGTTCTTTCTCATTTTTCAGCATTTTAACTTAATTAAAAATTTTAAACGAATAGCAGTATTTCGATAATGATTTGACAGATAGTACTTTCTTTTCTATAGATAAGATTCGATATTGCATCATACTTTAATTCGTTTCATAAAAAATTTTGTACCACAATGCTTAAGTATTGGATTTTTGTTATATTAACTGAAACTCAAAATCATTTTTTAATGAGTATTCAAAATTTATATTCACCACTAATAATTAATAAATTATCAAATCTCCGTAAGATGTAATATTAACATAATTTACAAAATTGATAAAAGATTTACTATAAAAGTAAAGTATTCAATAATTCATCATTTTAAAGCAATATGAAACTAAATTCTATTTGTGTTTTATCAATTAATAATTTACCAAGACATTTCACTAAAATCTATGCGTAATATAATCTCAATTTGGTTTTATATTATTTTTTTAATTTATTATAAATATTATTTATAAAAGGAAAGAAAAAAAAATGTATGAAAAATACTTTTTTACGTGTATGTGTGAATACTTTAAAGGAAAAGCAATATTTTTTTGAAAATGATCTAAAAGGATTTTTTATTTCTGCAGTTTTAAAATGATACTAATATGAATTCATATTATAGGTTAACCAAATATAGTTGTGCACAACTGAGATAACAATATTATTTTTCACGGGACTCATGGACAATAATACTTATTACTTTTATTTTCTTTTCAAATTTTATTCTTTTTCCATTTTCTATATGTACAATTCCTTTCAGTTATCTATTATTTACAAAGTAAACAAAATTAATGCAAAAATTATGTTATAACATGTAAACTTCATTTTCACTTCTAAATTATAATCATTTTTAATTTCTAATTCTTTTCTTATATACTAATAATACATTTATTATTAATCGTTTCAATGCACAAATTAATTATACAATAATATTAAATGAATAAATCCTGAACTAAATAATATTGTAGTATAAAAAATTTGTTTAAGCATTATTAAAAAACATATGTACACATTTTAATTTATACACATTATTTTACGTACATTTATATAATATTATATTTTAAATATCCTAAAAAATTAAAAAATTATATAAAATATATAAAATTAAATAAATTTTTATTACCTATTCATATTTTCTATATAAATAAATAGATGTACTATAATTTTTTAATTATTATTTTGGTAAATTAAAAAATTATTATTTTATAGTAAATTTCATTACTTATTCATGCTTATACTAATATTTAATTTTTCTCAATATTTAAAATTTCTGCTACTTTTATAGATGTAGTTGCAGAATTTTTAAAGTTTAATAAAATTTATGCTATGTAGTAATTAATTTATAAATTATCTATTATGCAGATAGTTATTTAATTGAAATAAAATACTTTATTTTTAAATTTATCATTAGGATACTGAGCAAATATATAATTATTTCTAAATTTTTTTTGACAAGTTTATCAAAAGATCAGTCATTAAAAGTTTAGCGATATTACTCTTTATCCCGACCAATGGAGCGCCGGCGCCGGAGTGGGCAAGTCGAGTTGCCTCTCTGTGTATGAGGTACAGCAGGGAGCTCGACACCCGTGGAATCCCCCAGCTAGAATAGCTAGACACCAGGATTCCATGGTTCGGGAAGTGGGGGAGTGACGGAATTTTTAACTGAGCATGAGTGAATACTTTCAAAGAACTGAGTTTATGTATGGTCGGTAAGTAAGGTTATGAGTTAATAGTGTGAACGGGGCTTAGTAATAGTATAATGTAAACGACACTTCTTGTTCATTAAGGGCGAAATTAATTATTGTTAACGGTTCTTGACAGTCATGTAGTTAGTGTAATGTGGTCGTGGTGATTGCTTAGTGTAAACGAGTCTTTCTAGTTGAACAGTTTGAATATGGGGCTGATGATCATGTGTAGACAGGTTTTGATAATAATATATTGTAATACGGCCTTGATGGTTTCTTAGTGTAAATGGTCTTAGTCATAACATTGTGATACAATCAGTTACTAGTCTAAGAGGGTCTTTTGTTATTTAGTGTAAAATAGGCTCTCGTTATTGATTAATGTAAAAAAGGCTTTCGTTGTTGATTAGTGTAAAACGGTGTATCGTCATTGCATACTGTAAAATGGGCTGTTGTCGTTGCGTAATGTAAAACCGGTTTAGATGGAGGTGGAGGCCAACTATATAAGAATGTTACAGTAGCCCTGCATGTGCTGCCACTAGCGGTACCAGTGTTACCAACGTATAGTATTAAGTTTAAAAATTCTTATTTTAAGTCGGAGTGTGTGTTTCACAGATGTTGATTGTATTTTTTGCGTTCGATACATTTGAGTATTTGTTGTATTTTAGGTGCGTTTTTTTTGTTGTTGTTAAAGATTTTGACCCGTAACTCGTAAATTTTCCTTCGCGGAAAAACCAACACGTAGAGTATTCATTCGATACGTGTTGGTGGGATTTTGATGAAGCATCCAGCGATTTGAAACCCCAACGCAAGACAAAGAAGTCCTGCGTTGAAGTAAGATGATTACACGAGAGTGATTATCGGAAAAAAAACGGAGGAAGGAAATGGGATAGTTTGGCGGAGCGGCGTGCGGTCCAAATCGAGGACGCGGGTCAACTTTCTTGTTGATTTTTCGCTCATAAATTTGAGAATTAGTTTTTGAATGGGGTAGATATTCAATATAAATAATTAACAGGTGAGGTTTTTTCCTTCTGATTACTAGCGGAAGGTTTTTTATGTCGATTAGGGATTTAAAATAAGTATTGTATCAATATTAAGTTTCTTGTGTTGCGGATTAAGCAAATGTTAAACTATGCATTGTAAAATAAAACTATTTTTTGTAAAACAGAGAAAGAGGGAAGGCAGCGGCAAACCGTCGAGGTGAGATGATTAGCGAGGCATTGGTTTTTGAGCACTTCGAGAGTTCAATCGACTTCGCTCTTTCTCGAGTTAAACGATATATCTCTGTATTCAAAATAATAAAGTGTCTGGTAAAGTATAATTTGCTCAATTTTTGTTATTTTTTACTAGCAGATTTTTCTATCTTTTAATTTTTTTTGAAAATTATATTTTTGCAAATTAGAACAAGCGTATGCTTGAACAAGTACTACTGTAGTGCAGTAGACTTCATATAGCTTAACTGTTATACAGGTCCCAGAAATATCTTCCTGGGAAAACAGTGGGGATGCTGACTCTGGAGTGGAATCTCTTCGTATATGCTGCCGATGGCGCTATCAACGTATCTTGGAACGGGTAATAGCTTGGTTGGTACATGGCCTCGAGGAGCATGTTTCTGTTCACAGCAGTGGAAATGCTTGTTCTGGATCGGTTGGAGCGAAAATTCCCATTTCTGCAGTTTCCGGTGCTCTTTTATAACCAGGAAAATTGCGGCGGTACGATAGTGTCGGCGGCATGTAAATACTCGTAACGAATACAATAGCTTGCCTATCCGACCGATGGAAGGCGTTCGTGGCGCTCAGACCCTATCGCGGGTGAGCGCGCGTGCTGGGTGGACGTAGCCTCATGGCATGGTCAGGTTAGCAATATGTGGGTTGAAACCACATCGTTGCAAAAGCTAGAAAAATGAGAAATTTTGTGGCATTATTTTTAATAAAAATTAGTATCTTATTAATATTGATATGTTATGCATTAGAATGCAAATGAAAAATAATTATAAGTAGTAACAAAGATAAAAGTATAGAGAGACTAGATAATTTTGTAATATCTAATAAAAAATCGATATTTCTACTTCATAATTTAATTTCACTCGTTTTTTCTTTCTTTCTCGTTATTACTTTTCACTTAAAATTCGGAGACACGAATACGCGTACATATTACTGGCCTGTTCAAATTGCCACCCCCCCTCCTAAAAAAAAATTCATTTGAAGTACGAAATGTCATTCCGAAATCTACTGAATGGATATATATGTTGCTTAAGACATTTTCTTCGACTACATACATTTACTTCGCCGAATTCTTGAGTTAGCATTTACACCTTCAGTAATAGTAGTTTCAATGGTTATTCAATTTTATTTTCTTTTTTTGTTTCCTCATATACCTGCATACCTAAATTTTTCTTTTCAGCTCTATCATACCTTGAAATTTTTTCTGCAGATACTTGTTTCTGGTATCAAAAAATTTTTTATTTACGTTTGTTTATTATTTTTGTGAAATAGTCTGATGAATTTTTCAGAATGGGTGCTTATATAGTTGCATATAAATGTAAAGTTAGTCCGAGCCCAGTGAATCTATCAATTAATTTTTCTGGAAAGCAGTGGCAACATCATCCATTTTTATCCTCTTGCGTTTGTATTCTTGACAACTATGAGGCGATTCCTCATCTACATGGATGGGCAAGAACATATACAATCAGCCTATGGTTGTAGTCAGAAACAATCGATGCTTTCATACATAAATACATGAGGCTAAATTCGTCGACAATTTTAAAATCCCTCACCCGACATTCTCTTATGTCGAACATGCTATAGAGAGTAAAAGAGAGGACAAGTAACGAAATTTCCTTTTCCGCTTGTTATTGCTCTTACCTGTGTCGTTACTGTTGCTGTTAATGTTGCTGTCGCTGTTGCTGTTATTATGACTGTTACTGTTACTTTTACTGATACTGTTACTTTGATACGATTTGTCGCTTCACCTTCTGTGAGAACGTATATGTGTGCAGGTTTGCGTGGTTGTGTAGGTGCAAGGCCCTCCTTCCCTCCCGTTCAATATGGACGTAACTTAAACGGAAATGCCACTTCAGCGTATATTATACCTTTTGGTGAATACTAACAAGCTGAAGTTATTAGAGTCACAGGGAAGAGATAGAAAACCGATAGGTAAAGAATTTTAAGCATTGTCAGTGAAAAAATTTTCCAAAGATTAATTTAAAATCTTATAATTTAAATTCTTATTGAAATTATAACGTCATTGTCTTACATGAAAGCTTTCCTGTGCAAATATTATTAAACATAAGCCTTTTTCACGATTATTACGTGAAAATCAAATATTTATAAATATATTTCCTCTCATTTATTTCGAATATTTTTTAATTTTTACACATTTAATCTTACATTAATATATATTCTCAAATTTAAATTAATTTTATTTCAGATTGAATTATATTATGCTTATATAATTACTTGAAATTAATAAAAAAAAAAAAAAAAAAATGAAAAACACAAAAAAAAGTAATAAATCTATATCAATTTATTTTACGTAAAAAAAATTATTTTTTTACTTATTTTTTAAAATCAATATACTGTAAACAAGTATGTTTACTAAATTATATATTAAAAAAGTTGAAAGAATTAAAAAAGATTTTATTCTGTTAATATTACATATTTTTTTAAATAATACAATTATGCTTAAGGTCCTTAAAAATTTGAGTACTTTTTAAAATAAACAAAAAATAAAGTTTTTTTACATGATGCTGGCGATATATTGATGAAATAGTTTTCTTATTTCTAACAGGACATTATTTTTATGTTGTACAATATAATTTTATCTGCAAAATATCTATCATAAACCAAATGGTTATTGCACAGTCAAAAGTAAAATTACACTGCATACTCTAACATACTTTTACAAGAAGTAAGATTTATTTATGATAATAAATATTTATAGTAAACATATACTTAAAATTAGAGTCCTTTGTTCAAAACTCACATAGAGTTTCGGTATATAATCAGTGCTATTCATATATAAACCTATTGTTTTATAGATGCGTATTACTAAAATGGTCTATGTTGCAGAAAGATAATGGAATAATAGTATTTACACTTACAAACTATTATCAAATATTTCTATAAGGAAGCCAACATTGTAATCTTTAATAAATGAAGCATATATGAAATTAATCGATAATTTTAGTTAATAATATTGTGTGTGCAAATATATATGTATGGACAGACGAGAAAATGATAACAAGTTTCACCATCTCATTATAGTGTCATAATGTTTACATTGCGCCCCTGAAACGAGCAAAGTTTCGAAATTACGTCTGCAATAGCCAAAGATGGTGAAGAAGCACGAAATCTTCAGATTGATTTTCCCTATGGATCGATTTTATCGGTATGTGAACTTTAGGAGGTTTCTTTAGGGGATAAACGGTAAAACGGAGAATTGAGGTTTAGATGCGAAAAAGAATAAAAAAACCAATAAGTAAAAAGAGCAGGGCTCTGACGAATTTTTTACTGAATACAGAGAACGGAAAGATACAAGTGGATTGAGGGTATAAAAAGAACATTAAGAAAAAGTGTGTAAATGGGCTTGAATGAAGGATACTAGAAAAAGCTCACCCAACTGACAGCACAATTTCTTGATTGGACATGGTGTATCAAGTACAATATTCGGGAGAAATGTCGCATTCTTATTTGTATGTGCGTATATTCAAAAAGTCCCAAAATTTTAGTTCAGAATTCATGCTTAAGCTTCACTACTGTGATTATTAAGAAAATCTACCTGTTTGCATTATAAGAAAATTAATTAATTTCAAAATTTCAAGTCTTCATTTATACATTTATTACATATTTGATTTATTTGAGATAATACTCTCTTTGTGAGTACATTGGAAGAGAAGTTAAGATTCATCAGTTGACTACATTGAAGCGACATTAGGGTCTACGAAGTGGTGCACTAGTAAAAGAACGAGAGTGCACATGAACGGAACGTGAGTAAATGGGCTCCATTCATTGCAACCCGATCGTGCCGAGCTAGTGACACTATATATGCACATTTTTTTGGGTCTGTGTGGGTCTAGAGAAAACCTTATACAATACATACGCACACTTATGCACAAACATACTAAAAGATAAAAAAAAACATTATGATTATGTATCAATGTAATATTGTATAACAGCATAAGTTAATTTATGGAAATTTTCCCTCCCCTAAAGACTACTACTGTCAACTACTGTTAAAAATAATTTAAATGTATCAAACTAAACTAAATTTATTTTTTTCATTACCTTTTTATTTATAGATGAAACTATGTTGAGTTCATAAGCTATTCAGTGAATTATACACTATTAAAAGACATAATTTTTGAAACTATTATTAAATGATTTAAAAAACATCAAAACTACTTTAAATACATTCAGGTCTAAGGGTGTTGTAAATTTGAAAATATAAAATAAATACATATAAAATTTTGGTAATGAAAATCGATTGCTTATCATGTTAAAAAACGGAATTAGAATACACTATGTGATTTAAAGTGGACTAGGTAAAAATGGGAACGAGATTTCATTAATCTTAACAAATAACTGCGCATAATTACTACGAATAATAAAATATACTTAAAATAAACTCTAAATTATGATTCACATTCAGTATCAACTAGTTAACTATAGAAAAACAATAAATACACGATGAATCCAAAAAAACAATAAAATAAGAAACAAATAACCATATAGAAATATATTGTTACGATCCGTTAGTCGTGCGCAAATTCATTCCATAAAGTTACAGAAAATCTTATTTAAGTGACAGTCGATATGTACATACAGGTATCGACAACATTACAGAATCAATGCAACGATGTTGTTGCAATTCTTTATTTTTCTATGTACAGTATAGAAAAGATGAATCATATATTCTTGCACACAAAAACATTTCAATACAAAACCCGCATACGAGTATAGCTCCATCGATTAGGATAATTCACTTGTTTCTGACTGATACAGGAGACATGTATTTCGTATTCTTTCAAAAGAAATAATTTAAAAATATAATAAATAATCTTTAAAAAAATCAGAATTTATAACTTAAAAAAATTATTCTTTAACAGAAATAAAACGATCTCATGAAAATTTATATGAAAGTTGTTCAGAAATGTATTTACAGCTTTAGCTTAATTATCCGAATGTGGAATTTATATTTACTCAATGCTTATAATAAGATTTATGATAAAAAATCATTAGTTAATATGAATTATTATAAATTATGAAATAATATAGTATAAAATAAGATTAAAGAATTGGGATCCTTCAATATGTGGTAATTTTACTGCTTTTTAATAGAAAAGGTTGATCAATACTAAAGATTTTCAATACTGAAAGGTTTAATCCACAATAGATAGAAATTTCTCACGCAAATTTACAATAAACAGTGTCGCGGGAATCAAGAGCCCAAATGTAATCTTCTGGCTTATTTGGTGTTGGATATAAATCCATTTAAAATGTATTTACGGAACTGGATTTTACCGATTGTCTGTTCAACTAAAACGTTATGTGCTGCTAGTCAATAAATATTGTAGTTACTAGTTACAATATTTGAAAGTTCATATTTGTCAACCCTGTATTTGATATATTTACTATATTTATTTAATAGAAATTTTATAAATAAATATTAACCCAGTTCCATATATTATGTAAATTTATATTGATACATATAGAAACCATAAGTATAATTATTATAGTATTCAGATATATTTTTATTGAATAATTGTATATATTTTTTTAATTTGTTATATCAATTCTATATTAACAGTACTAGTAGTATTTACGTATCAAAATCAAAAAACCTTATATTTTTTTGAGGTATATTGTTACGGTCTGTAATTGATATTACAATACGTTGTTAAAAAAATCCTCCTATAAGATATAAAAATCTAAATGTGTCACCCAACATAGTGTTTGTAATAGAGGGTAACGTCATAGTGACAATTTACCCGATTGTAACATATTTTTTCAGGAAATTTTTATAAATGTACAATTCACGATTGTACATTGGGAAAAAAGAGAACAAGAAATTTTTTTTAAGAAGGGAAATAGCTCAATACCACAAAAATTAAGATTTATTTCAAAATTATTTATTCTGTCATCAGTTGTTTTAATATAGCTTTTATGAAAAAAAATTAAATACACGGGAAATATATATATGGGCTACAAAATTGGTTGATTATTTCAAATTTCAAGATTAGATTTTGTATTTAATGTACCTTATCCATTTAATGTTTTATTGTATTTTTAAGTCTTATATGTTTAATCTTTTCAACTTTGTTTAATTATAAAAAATTCAAGTTTTTTTAGTTTGATGTTATATTTAGATACAAATGATTCGTTTATTTACATATAGTCCCTACAGTTCTCACTATGTTTTAATATTTTTTAATAATATCAATAAATTTATTTTTGTATAAATAAAGTCTTTTAAATTTTCTCAATGAATACAAAATTAATAAACTAATGCTTGTTCCTTAAAAATAATTGTTGAAGAAATATAATAAATATATGAAAAAGAAGAACTATTAAAAAAAAATAAAAATATTAATGTTATCATGATATAAAATATATATACACATATCCAAGAAAACTAAATATGAGAGTTGAGTCTAGAGAATGAGACTTTTCATTTATATTTATTTTTTACGTAAATTGTTGAAAAGATCGTTATTATAATTTTATTAGGGCTTGTAAAGAGAAAAAATAGAAATGAACAGCGATTTTTTCCCTACATCAAAAACATAGTACATTTTGAGACGTAGCTACGTTCTTACTAAAAATATATTTTTCAATATATAGAGTAATTTTTTTTTACAAATTTTTAATACATGAGTAAATATTCGAATACATATTTGAACGAAAAAATATGTTTCATTATCAAATATTCATTTTAGTGATTGTTAGAGTGGTTTTAGATGTAATATAAATAATTTAGATAATTGCAATTATCAGAAAATAGTAAATAACGTACATAAACAAATATTTTTATCCAAATATTTCATATTAGAATATGTTAATCTACTTTTTTGATATTATTATTTGTTAGAAATGGACTAGATGAACAAATTGATGTTGAAACATTTTTAAGGAGTATTTATTAATTATATATATGTATAATATTCTTTATAAATTGATCCAAAATATTAGATATATTTTTACCAACTTTAAATTTATATTACATTTTTTTTTAAATCAAGTTTTTGAGTGCTGCAAAAATTTATTTTCTAGAGAATGTTCATATAATATGTTATTTATTGTTGTTCTTAATCAAATAAAATACTACAGTATTTACGATAAATAGAATTTTAATACTAAATGAAAACTACAGCTATATTATTGTATAATTAGAACTATATTATTGGACGCAAAATCTATAATACAAAAGTTTGTATAAACGTGTACATAGTCATACGCATAAATACATATTTAATTAGATATTCAATTGAAAAATAAAATTTTCTGCAGCCTATATTATTTCTATTAACTACCTGCTCTTGTTCTAACTATTACATTTTAAGATATGTACATATATTTATAAATTATTTTATAATATTAAGGTTTAAATTATGATTTTAAATAAGATATAAATACTCAATAGTAACAAAATATAAATTCAAAAAAATAAGAATTTAAAACAAAAAGAGTAAATTCAATTTTCATTTTCTTCAAAAAACTTTTATAATTTTTTGGAAATTTTGAGAAAATTATATATAAATATAATGTTTTTTTATAAGAAAATTTTTACACGTTCATTTGAAATTATTTAATTAATAAATAGCTAATCATTAATGCCAAATATTACAAATTTTATTTAAATTTGAATTTTTAATTTTAAAAGAATAGTATTTAAAAAAGATGAAATCATTGTAAAGGATTAATTTTTTTATTCAACCTTGTAAACTAGGCGAATGATTTTTATGTTCATTTTTTGCGTGTTCCTAATATAATATGCAAGGATTATTGGTTAAATCATCACCATACTTTTCTAATGCAGTTTTCTTACTTACATAAGAATAAAGATTTTCTGAAAATAGTACGATTAATAGTGTTCTTATGACCGTTAACTATGCTTATACATGTATATTATACATGATTCATCCGCGAAGTATCGAGCTTTTTTTCATTTTGCGACTATTGGTCGTAGAAATTTGGGAGAAGTCTTAAAATATTGACAAACTCTTTCATTATTTGTCCCTTTTTTTTGTGTTTTCGATAATTAGATGCTGCAGGATTTTATTTTGCGCGAAGGGTGTTTTTCGAATTTTTGACACGGCGCGCTGAAGCGTTTGGTGGAAAACCACTACGCGAGAATGTTTTGTTCAAAGATTAAAAAAAAAAAAATTCTTATCTTTTTTTTTGAAAGATGATTTATTGGTGGACTTATAAACAGTATGAAATAAAAGTTTAAAATTCTTGAAAATAATTTCCTCCTGCATCAACACATTTTTGGAGGCGTGATTTCTAAATTTAAAATGCATCTTCAAACTCTTCAGTTTTTGATGTTTTTCAAAAATTTTCACATTTATAAATTTTTTTGCACTATACTGTACACTGTAGATCGTGTTAAATTCAATTTTTTCACGATTACTCTAATCATTAAAACGGTCTGAATTTTAAATTTCTAACACGCGCCGGGTGTTCCTAGCCATTTGAAAGCTTTTTGAACGCCCAGATCGAGACTCGTCAATGATTCTTTATCGGCCCTCTTTAAAAGCTCTGTGTCATTTTACACCTTGCGATTTTGACTTGCAATTATGTTCATACGCTTCTTGCAATATTTTATACTTTTCCACACTGTTTTTTTTAATTGCAAGCAAAATTTTATCGCGTAACGCTGTTCGAGTAGTCACTCCATCGTGCCGTGACAAAAAACAGAAAACCACCCTTCGCGCCAAGTAACATCCTGCCACTCCTAATTATCGAAAAAACAAAAGAAAAAAGGGACAAATGAGGAAAGAGTTTATCAACACTTTAAGACCCCTCTCAAATTTCTACGACCAATTGTCGCACAAAAAACTCGATACTTCGTGGATGAACCATGTATACGTCATTTCCTAAAAACATGTGTGCATAGCGGTGGAGATGCAAAAGCATGCATGATTCTGATTATTTCTCCCCTACGACACCTGAAAATGAAAACCCTTTATTTTATACGTAATACAGTAAAAGAATAAAAATGTGATAAACATAATTATCCTACATAATATTCCTACAGATATAAAAATATAAATGATAGGCTCTAATTATAAGGTCTTAGTAACTTATTTCAAATTTTAATAGTTTTTGAAAATAATTCATACGATAAATACTGTTAAAAAGTAAGTTAAATTTATTACATTTAAAAGTTTTAATTTTTAACGATAGTTTCATTCATATTCAAATAAAACATTTTTTTGTACTTAAGGATTAATGTTGTATTAAACAATCAAATTGTCAAGGAATATATTTCCGAGGTCAATAGGAAAAATTTTAGATTTTCTTATCAGGGGGCGCATTTATTATTTTATCACCAGCATCAAAAGTCAATACTCTATCGTTTTTTAAGATTTTATTTCAATAGTTTATGCTATTCAAATTAAAATGACTTGTTGTTTTCGTACCCAGAGTAACTAAAAATCATTTTTTGTTATTGTTCATCATCGTTTCAGACATATTTTCTTTACCGTCTTATTTAAGTCTATGGTTTAAATGCACATCTACATTTTTGTCAACTCACGTTCGCAAAAACTTACCACTAAAATGCGGGTTTTCTCACGATCTATATGCAATCATTTTTCACAGATTATTCGTGCATTGATTGACCCAAACATGAAACAGCTATCTCCTGAATGTGATACATTGATATTTAAGCTGTTTGTTTCCATTATTAAGTTTATACTTTATTGTTCAGTTGATGAAGACTACATTTATAATCATTGATATACAATTAGTTTCCCAAAACCTTACTTGAAACTCTATACATGTTTAATTTGTATTTTTTAAAATGAAATTTAAATACACAAGCATTACGCTTTTTTAATGCTCAACTTCTTTTCAACATAATGCATACATAAAAATCTATTTTGGCTTAAAATTTTTTATAAAATTAAAGTTTAAATTATTTAAATGAGTTAGTTACATATAAAAATTTAGATGAAGATAATAATTTGCCAAAAATTTATTTTAGATAAATGTTGAAATTTGGATTTTAAAAAAAGTTATTATTCGTTGGTTGTAGAATGTGAGATAAAAATTTTATATAAAAGTTCTTTTTTAAAATTCTTATTGTATTATTTGTAAAATTAATAAAGAAGTACTTTCATATAACAAATAATTTTGTGTATTTTATTTAAATTTGGTTTTCTTTATGAAACCATTTATCATAATTTTATTTTTTTGTTTGATAATCAATCAATTACGATAATTATTTTTAAACACATTAATTACTGCTTTTCTCCTCATATAATTTACAGTATATTTATACAATTTTTTATATTTCATTGCTTTTATGTAGTTTATATTCAGATTAATAATAATAAATGATAAATTAATTTATTATTATAAACCGATGAAATATATTTTATTGATTAAAATTCAATATTGCGAAATATAATGTATTAAAAAGAAATTTTTCGTAAATAGTTTTTATTATACTTTATATTATTTTATATAAAATACACTCTATGAAATAAAAAAACTACATGTATAAAACATTTTCACTCAAATAAAAACAATTATGAATAATTTATATTTTTTGTACCTGCATATCTATATTTTAAAAAATTTTATTTTATTTGATGATGTAAGTTCTTATACTTATTTAATCGAAATCACTATGATAAAATGAATTTAATATTTAGTAATTTCGACTATGATACATGCTCAAACATATTTAAATTTATATATTTTTAAGTAATTAATTTTAATATTTATTTATGATAAATTTTTTTGTTAATTCAGTAAATTTAATATATTTATTTATTTTCATATTTTTATTATTATTTTAAATGATATCTCAATTATGCATTTCACAAAATGTTACTAGGAAAAAATTTTTTTTGTTATACTTAAAAAAAAAACTATAAAATCAATATTTTCTTAATCATGATTTTTTTACCAAATATTTTGTAATTGTTTTATAAAATAGCAATAATAATAATAATAATAATAATAATAATAATAATAATAATAATAATAATAATAGTAACAACAGTAAATCATCTTCTTTATATTAAGATTATATTCTTTAAAATTCACTTGAATCCGTCAAGTCTTGAAACAATTGAAAAATTCTAGTTACATAATATAAAAGATAAATGTAATTGTATTAACTGAAGTTATAATTTTGTATTACACAAAAGTAATTATTATTATATTATTAGACATCATAATGATTTATGAAGTTTAGTATGTAAAATTGCATATTTTAGAATTAGAAAAGAGTAAAACCGGTAGCTGGTGGAGGCCGAAAACTGATGACCGTACATGATTAGACGATAAAGTTTATTTTAACTTTAGAACAACTATATATCTTTTTTTGCGATTCAGCTTGACGTCCAATTTATAGCAGACACTATACTTTTGGTAGCAAATCCGAAACGCAGATTTCTATGCAAAATACCAATTGTTTGAGTTACCTTAGTACGGCTACCTCGGGAGAGTATTCCCCTGATCAGAGGAAAAAATTGCGAGAGTGCACTAATACTCCAGCACTTAATCTAGTGGTAATTTGTAAGTGTTCGCTCTCATTTAATAAATCTTTCTCACTTAACTTCGTATTCTCTCTGAAATTTTTCCGATCAATTTTTATAATAAAAATGAAAATCTGAAGAATTTGATCTCGCTGTATCTCTTATTAATATATTGGTTACGTACAACACATCGACTTAATCTCCATGTAATTAATGCATGTAGGATTTTTTTTCATAAATCGATGCCATTTTTAGAATCATTGTATATTATAAATAAGTAATTGCTGAAGCCTAAACGATATTTAATCATATTATGAATTACAATTATTTAAAGTATTATTATTGAATATTAATTGAAATTATTATATTAAGTAAATCTGCATCGGAATACTTTTAGTACATACATAGTTATATAATTAAAAAAAAAAGAAAAAATTAAATATTCAATTTTTTATTAAAATTAACTTAATTTTAATGTTTTTAGTTGTATTATACAAAAATATAAAACATCTCTTTCATATATTAAGTAGTCTCTTTCCTTTGTTTTATTAAGCTAAAAGGCTTAGTGCTAGACTCGAACATTTTAAACACAAAAGAATAATTCACAAATATGGGGATCAGTTTGAACATTGTCTCATCGGCAGCAGATGTGAGATTGTATGATTTAATTTTTGGCCAGATATAATCTGTTATTTTGAAGCTGACAGGTTGGGGCCATAGATTAAAAGGATTCTTATTTTTTCTCAAGTTGTGATAATGATCTCTTCAATAGTTTAAACAATGTTACGAGTGCAAAGAAATATCAATTGACTTATTATGGTATTTTAGATATATGATTGAATGTAAGTATTAGTCCAACGACCCCGGTCAGTCAAATACCATGTACATTTCTTACTCGTTTTATTCTTTTTTTCTTCACTATTTCTTGCATGAATCGGAATCTATCTCGTGTCTAGAGGTACAATTTGTTACGTCTAAAACTTTGTCTAATTTGTATATTCATGACTGCGTACCTTGTGAATATTGCTACAATTAGATATGCTGAATGTTCGTATTTGTCGGTCTTGTTAATATATCGAATATGTGTAGTTAACCATTTGCGACAAAACAATGCTCTCGTGGATCGTGAATGATTTAATATGAAATGGATAAAAAAAGAAGGAAAATAGAACAAATGAGAATGTAACTGCAAAAAAATTTTGGGACGTACATAAATATAACTTAATTGAATTAAATGTACCGCTCGTATTTGGTTGGTTATCGCGAGTGTAAACAAAATAAATGCAGATGTATATAATAATAATAAATGTAAATGTAAATAATGTAGAATGTGTGACTTTTTCCTTTCGATTTTCAACGAGATGTTTTTTATGCAAGGTAATAATTTGTAAAAATACAAGCAAATATAATTATATTAGAATTACATTATATTATTATATTACATTATATTATTATATTATATTAGATTTATTGTACCAATACTAGGTCGAGTAACAAGCATATTTTGAAGAAGAAGTTAACGGAGGCCACATGGGAGCAGTAAGGACGGAGTTTTAGAAAAATTGTCAAGAGACGAAATTTAAAATTTATTATTTTTGTATTTTTAAGCTACTTTTCTACTTTTCACTTTTTATTCACATCAAAAAAAATTTTGATTTTAGTGTGGGAATTAAAATTCAACATAATCGAAAAATGTATCGATTTTCAATGTAACAAACATCTGTTCTTTTATTTTCTTTATATACACTTTATTTGGCTTCGTACGTGATATAATTCAATGTACACCTTGATTAATATATTTAACTTTTACATTCTTCTCATTATTATTCTAACATTATTTGCTAATACATACATTAAATTAATTAAAATAATTAAATTAATTAAAGGTATTGTTATTTAATTTATATTATTTCAAAAATTTTGTTGTATTTGATTATTTTCTTGCATTTGAATAGTTAGTTTCTTATTTGAAAACATCCTTTCCATCGACCCATTTATTGCTTTTATATAAGTTATAAGTTGAAATATTCATTTTATTAATAACTGATAAATACAATTTGAAGTAACAAATATATTGGTATTGTTTATTGATCAACATTAGCTGTTTCATTATATAATTAATCAATATTACAAAATATTGATATTTTATGCTCTCTGTCTTTAATATTAAATTTTTGATAATAATAATATTTATGAAAATATTATTTTCCTATATACGCAACTATTTTTAAACAATAATATTATTATCATCTATGATCAATGAAATAAAGATTTCATTCATACCATAATGTGATACTTTTTTTATTTATCTTTACAATTGTTCTCTAGAACTAATAACTTCCGAATAAATTTATGAGTATGAGCTAAGTAATGTAGATTATTATTTAAAAATGGTATTATTAGAATAAGAAATAAATAAAAATTATTTTATATTTATTTATAAACAAAAAATAAATACAAAAAAACAGAGTAGACAAGATAAATAATGTTATATGCGACTATGAATTGAAATATGAACTACGTCAAATATATGTTAGCGCTATAAGTTTCTGTGATATTTAAATTCTTGACATCAAGTACTAATTTTTTTATTAAATTTATAAAGTTCCTATGATTTTCTGTTTTATTTATTATGCTATAATCCAATATATAGAAAATTGTATTATATTTAATTAATAAGTATTTTAAAAGTTTGTACTAATTTTTAATACATATATTCACGATCGATATTGGAAGATATACAAATGTATTACATATAGAAGTTAAATGTTGTTATTTTATATCAAGGAAAAAATTATTATACAAGTTATAGAATTTATAAAGCTACAGTCTTTGTTGAAGTCATCCATGTTTATTATTTATCTCTATTCTACACAAATAGATTTGTCCTTTTTTATTACCTGTATCCTACTTTGCCATTATTGTATACAAATTTAAAAATTTAAATATGTTACATTGTTCGATGAAATTTTTCCATTCTTTTCACATATAGTTAGTCATGACGTAGAAAATAAAAAAATTAAAAAAATCTATACAATAATATCTATACTCCCTAAAAATTTTCTACTAAAAATTTATTGATAAAACTATACAGATTTATAAAGAAAGAAAATTTTGATACAATTATAAATATATTCAATATCTACAGCTCGTCTTTAATTAACTTTTGAAATTGTGACATAAAATTGATGACAATTTTTAGACATTATAATTATGAATAAAAATCTCAAACTGGCATTAAAAACCACTTTCCTTTGATAGAACTGTAAGTTATAATTTTGATTAAATTACGAGTGAAAAAAGAAGTATTATTTATAAGTTTTTGTTAAAAGGAAAATTTTACTTATTGACAAAAAATATCATTATAACAACATGTAACTAGTTGAAAAAATATTAAATATTAATGACTATCATAAAAATTTTTATAAAAAATATATTAAAATAAAGTATTTGTATCAACAAATTAAAAGATATATAATATATAATTTTAAACTTTAGTTTAAAGCTAAATAGTTATATAATTTATTACGATTATTATAAGTAAAATTACACATAAATTATGAATCTTAATTCAACATGTATCTTCTAAAGTATAAGATCCCATTGTCTTTTTCATTAGAATTACAAGTGTAACATACCGCAATTGTGACAATGATCTGTTGTACAATTATTGTAAGAAGAAGAAGGAGAAAGAGAGAGAGAGAGAGAGAAGAAGAAGCGAGGCATGTAGCTAGAGGTGAATGATCGTGGATCTTATGATTGTCCGCAACTGTCTGAGTGAAGGTCTTCTTCTGCGGTTTGTTGCGAAATGAAGAAGAAGAGGCTGGAATATCCCGTGGCTATTCCTTGAATGAATACAACAAGGATTCTATTCTCTCCTCCACTATAAGCGATTATTCTACACGCTTTAGGATCGCAATGGGAATTTCAGAGATCACTCGACTGACTCATAACTCTTATCCGGGTCAACAATAATTGGTACTTAAGTCATTTAACACTTTTTCCATTTTTTTTCTTAGTATAGCTTTTCGAAAAATTCGGAATCGTCTCGTGTGATTCTTTTAAAGTCCAAATTAAGTTTGTACGAGATCGTCCGACCTGTCTATGTTTCACTTGTTTCCAAGAGTGAATTTGCTCTTATTTTTCTTTTACCTATCTCTTTTTCTTAAATTTCTTCCCCTAAACATCCACTACAAAGTTTATGATTTTTACATTGTTTTGCTGCATAGAATCATTTTTATACAATTATTTGCAAGAGGGTATATATATATTTTTAGGTTCAGTAGTTGTACATAATTAAGATTCATTTATAATTTTAAATTTAATTATCGTTTTATTTTTATATGTTGGTAAAAATATTTTTCAATTCATTTTTTTTTTAATACAAAATAGAGAACGGTTTTTCAAGCAAATAAGTTAAAAAATAACTTAATTTATAAGCAAAATTAAATATATGCGAAAACAAATTCTATTGGGAAACAATACAAATTATGTAGGGAATGTATATATTCGCAGATAAAAGAAATAAGCATTTCATAATATAAAAAATAGTATTGTGATATTATTGTACAAATATGCAAGAATTGAAGAAAAGATTACAGAACTGGTTACATAATGTAGATAATAATTAAATTAAATTAAATAATTAAATTAAATAACATACCTAAATTAACGAAAATTTTAAATTATGCAGTTGTGATTTTTTTGATCTTATTTATAATATTTAAATGATAGATATATAACTAATAAATAATAAACTAATTCGATTTATACTTAAAAAATCTGAAGCTTTTTTTATTCATTTAATACAAGAATTTTGGTAATTGGTGTTAAAAGAAAAAACAAACATTTTTCTTAATTTACTTCAAGTAAATAAGATCTAACAATACGAAAACTTATTATAAAGATATTATTCAAATAAATAAAAAAAAAAAATTTGTATACAATATTTGAGTCACTAATTTACTCTGATACATCTATAAAAGACATTATTTTGGTTGAAATATAAAAAAAGAAAACAAGATTACGTTTGAGTCAGAATTATTTCTAATACTTGCGTAAAGATGATATAAAAAGAAACAGAGTAGAGTAGAAAAAAATATGGTTTGAAGTAAATGTTGGTGAATTTTAAATCTAGCTCTTTTATATAATAGAAAAAATATAAGAAAAATATTGAAAGTAGTTATATTTAAAAAATGTTAAGTTTAACTGGTTTTTTATATTAATTCTATTTTTATTAAAGTTTTTATTTCAATATATAATATACTTGTATCGACGTATTTGGGAATTACATAATATTGATTTTTTAAGGGGACCTTAATAAATAAAAAATAAAAATTTTCAATATATTAAAACAGGTTTTTAAATTCAAATGAAAATTTTTTTTAGTACGTTGAATCTATTAATTTTTCGACTACAGAAAAATTTTCCTCCGAAGGGTTGTAATTTTGCCACGATGAAGAGATTTGGTTAAATGGGTCTGTTAGGAATCGTGATGGAGACTAACTTAAATGACTGAATGAAAAAATGAGTGCTGATTCCATAGTTTGGACAGATTATCAATATGTAAAATTGAAGGAAAGGAAAATTGAAGCAAAATTTCTACAAATGCACTCATTATGAATGGTGTATAACTACGATACTTGTAGGAGGAAGGCAAAAAATTATGGTTAGGAATACCAAACGGTAATAGTCAATATACCAAAGATCGTTATCTCAGAAAGTTACATGTCGTTGTTAATCTTAGATAGCTGAGTGGAGATCCTAAAGTATAGACACTATTTGCATATATTAGTAAAGTATAAAAACATAACATTTTAATTAATAAGACATCAAAAATACATTGGAAATGAAACAGTGGACATTATATTATTAGGAAAGCGAAACTCAAGGTTGGTATACCTAAACATATTTTGTAACAGATGCCTATTGGAATATAGAGAAAAACTAAGTCGAGATGGAATACTAAAATAAAAAAATACTATGGGACAAAGATAGTGAAATAGACTAATTGATACTGAGCTACCCTGTCTAGAACAGCTAAAACTTAGTCGGATACAATGACATGAAATAATAAGGGCCATAGACTGGTTTACAGGACAATGACAAATCAGATATCGTCTACATTTCCTAGACATTAAAATGAACAGGACCTGTAACTAGTGCCGGTATAACTTCGAGACCATTAAACATAATATATGCCAATGTACTACACTAGTCAAAATAAGACGGGATATAAAGGGGTGCCTTTTCTCGAACCTGACAATTTCTGGGTGATGACATTTGACATCAATCTTCATGCGTTAATTTGTACAGATATTAAAATATAATTTGAAATAAAATAATGTAATTTGTAATGAATAACCCAAAGCCTAAGCGAGGGTATAAACGTACCAAAGCATGATGAAAGTGGTCGAAACCAAGAGCATTGGCTGGGTTCTCGAGCTTCTCGTTGGGGAAAGGAGCTTATTCTTTTACCGCCCAGAACAATAGACGTTAGCTACTGAGAAAAAACCGTGAATACCATGCACTTATATGTGGCAATTATATTGTATTATTTGCAGTTACAATAGGAGATTTGTACACAATGAACATAACCTCAGTATCCGAGGAATATTTCTTTCTCTCCAAAAATACTATATTACACTATATATTATACTACACTATGCTATGCTATATTATACTATACTATGATACGTCTTGCTATTCTATACTCTATTATTCAACTATATTGTAAGTATACTGTAGTACTATATAGTGTATTTACAATTCACTATATGACACTACAATACAGTAAGTTACTCTATAATATGCTGTACTAGGTCTAGAATTATCATCATCATAATGGTCTATATGGTATTTAAAATGGTATTTAAAATGGAATCTAATATGGTATTTAAAATTTTAAATTAAAAGGAATTTTATTCATTATAATAATAGAAAATATGCAATGTTAAATAAATTAAATATTAATACTAATATGTTGTGTTTAAATAAATATCTCAGAATTTTTAAATACCGACTTAATAATAATTACTCGCACGATTATAAATTAAAGCTTAAAACCTTTATTATTTCATGAATTTCATAAATCGATCGAAAATTATCGAGCCTTCAAAAGGGACCACTTCAGCGAATTTACGGATTCAATTTACTTCATCTGTTGTGGACCAATTGACACAAGGAAGTTTAAAATATCTATACGACATCAACTAGAAAAGTAAGTGTAAAATTTTAAAGTAGTGTAAAATTTTACTTTTTTCATAGTAAAATAATAAAAATTATAAAATTTCTGATATAATATTAATTTCTGAATTTTCTAAAGGTTTTAATGTGTTTTTAATATAAACAATATTTCATTTTTTTAACTTTACTAATTGTAAGATTTTTAAATAATACATTTAAATTTCAATAACAAATTTATTTATTCTTAGATACATTTATTTTTTTATGTAAATAAATTTATTATACTCCCACATCATTATAATATAAATTTTTTAAATATACATGAAATTTAATAACCTTTCACAAATGAATACAAGCTAGAATAAAAATTGAATATTTACATTACAAAGTATTTTATAAATATATAAATTAAATAAAAAAAACAATCCTCATATTTTAGGAAATCAGAAATATTTAAGCGAAATATAAGATGCAGGATTTATTGTACAATACATATATTTTTTAAAACTGTTGAAAAAACTAATTTAAGTTTCCCTGGATATAACTTTGTAAATTTTGACATAATTTAATTAACATAATTTAATTAGTATTACTCGAATAATCCGGTAAAGTTAAATTTTTTTACTAAAAAATTGTATATCAATCACTTTAATTTTCCTAAATTATTGTTCTAAATATTAAAAAATAAAAAAGTTACAAATTTTTTAATTAATTTCAAAATTTTTCGATTTTTCGTTAATTTCGCAGCTTCTAATTTTCCAATCGGTTTATGAAAATTACATTTTATTTACAATTTTATTAGTTACAAATCGTCCATTGAAACTATAATCTTTAAAATTAAGACTATTAATTTTATAGCAGAAAACGTAAAAAAATGCATTTTTTCATTAAAATTGTTAATAAAAAAAATCCCTGAATATCATGACATTTTAGAAAATAAGAATCTGCTGATTTTTTGACGAATTTTGATATGCATCACCAGCTGCTTTTTTCATGACCGAAATAGTGCTGTATTGCTTGGAGTAATAGCTACATAAATAGCAATTAATATTTGTTTACATAAATATTAATGATTTGCACGAATATTATAAATTAGCAATTTAATTTTATCATCCATGATTGTTTTAAATGTATTTTTGCAAATATTTTGTGCATATATTTGAGCATAGTGTATGAATGTAAATAATTATTTTTATAATTCACATTGAATATTTATTGTGCATTCTAAAATAAAAATAATTTTTTTAAAATTTTTTTATATTAAATTTTTATAGTGCACTGAATTTCATTTATGTCCCAAAAATGCATTTAATAATACGAAAGTGCATTGGCGTAATGACAACGTTCAATAAAAACCATCATTTCTATATTTAAAGATATCACTTGAAAATGTAAGTTGATAAATTTTTCAGTTGACAGTTTCGTTAATTTCAAAAGGTCTTCTTTTAATAAGAATATATTTTAACAATATTTGCTTGATGATTGGATCTCGGTTGATTATTCGAGACGATACAGGAGCAGGAGCGACAGCTCGACAAAGTGACAAAGTGACGTCGACAGAACCGAGACATATTTGTGTGCTTTAACGTGGCAGCCAAGGTTTACAGTTGGCCGAACTGTATTTCAAAGAGTGCCAGCGGGGGTGAGGATGGGTGGTGGACAGGCGGAGGGAGGGCCAGTGAGAGTCTGTCAAAATGAGTCTTGTCGTACATATTCAATTGAGTGCGTAGTCAATAGCTAAAGTGAATAAGGGATTATTCTCCAGTTGGTTGCACATATATTCACTATTCCAATACGTGATGAACTAAAAAATACAATGCTATGCCACGCACTCTAAACCCATTATGCATTGTCACTCCTCATTCCTATCTGCTCATTACAATTTAACCTCAAATTTTTATTCACCCTACTTCCTATATTTTTGAATGATTTATTCCTTCTATTTTTGGTTTCACCAGCATCAGGCACAATGACAGCTTTAAATAATAATGTGTTTTACTTTAATTCTACACCCACTTTATACATTTTTTCTCGCGGAAAATGCTTGTTCGACTAAATCATTTTGTATAAAGTTTTATTTTTTATATAATTATATTATTTTTATATTTTTTATATAACCTATGGCTTTGTATTAAACGTTTATATTTCGCATCAGATTATTTCCATTTAACATTTTTAATTATTTAATAGACGCATAAATGCTTTAATCAACTAGTATGAAATAATAGGTACCATATATCCACTCTTCCATTATTATTTAAAATTTATGTCTTTTGAAGAAATTTAATTATCGTTCAATATTATATGATCGTGTCAGAAAAGAATTATATACATATAAATTATTTAAAAATAAAAGTAATGACCTATTATATATTTAAGTAAAATATTATTTAAAAATAAGAAAATAATAATGTATCTACAAAATAATTTATTCAAGTGAAATTATTTAATTATATAATGTTATATTTTAAAACAACATGAGAAAATATGTTTTAATTTTTTTATCCTATTTAGAAAATAATTATTAATTATTGTATGTAAAATTATAAATGAAATAAAATTTAGATTGTTCATTGTTCAATTAATATAACTTTTCTGGCATTAATGTTTTGGGAACATTGTAAACACTGTTGTGCAATATGTATTTGACATTGTCGTCTTCAATAAACCAAAAAATGATTTTGAAAAAAATATTTGCATATTTTTGTGAATATTAAATACGGTTAATAAGATTTATTACTTAAAAATATTATACTATAATATTACAAAAATTATACAATAATATTTATGCATAATTAAACGAGATCTATGTAAAATTTCAGACAATTTTTTCTGTGCAATTATTTTTTTTATACTAGTTTTTCCTTATTGAATTTACGCAATATTTTAAAACCGAAAAAAAATAACTGCTTAATGTCTCTGTGAAGTGAAAATTAATTTAATGTATATTAAAAGCTTTTAATTCATAATCAATTTTAAAGAATTTTTTGTAGATAAAATGAAATATATTAAATTTACTTTTTAAAATCGATATTTTCTTTTTTAAACAGATAATAACAACGATTTAAAAAATAAATATTTAAAATTTTAAAAGAATTTTAAATGAATACTTTGACAAAGTTTTTTGTTAAAATTATACAAAAGACAAAAGAATCTTTTATTCAGGGAAAATTTAAAAAAACATTTAAAAAATGTTTAAGTTATTTTTATTTTTATTGCACAGAGTGAGACAATTTCATGTTGATTATTCATATGAAAATACTCAGAGCTTAAACCCCAGTTTCTAATTTTTTAATGGAATTATAAATGAAGATGACAAACCACCCTTTCAAATAAATTTTGTCCATTGATTAATTAAAAATATTAATGCCTATACAGGTTACTAATTTAAAAATCAGAATCTTTGAAGTTGACGTTGATTAAGAAAAAAATGTAGGCAATTATTACTCGAAATTGCTTGGTGTACATTAATGAAATTTCTCTAATATCCGAGTGCTAATATATAACCGATTTTCCGCATTCCTCTTCCGCAAATTCACTCTTCCCAAAATAACAGACCGTGGGGTGTAAAATACAAAATGTTGGTATTTGCACTCGGATGGGCGGGCGGAGGACAAAAGAGTTAAAAGGCGGTTTTTCGCTCGCCAAGGCTTCAGGATACTTTAACCCCAAGGAGTCCCTGAGTGAGTAAGTAGCGAGACATGGACGAGGACACGAATCTGGACGCTTACGCTGGGATGCGGTTGGGGTTCAAAGCGCCGGCGCAGCGTCGTCACGTTCCTTACGACGGTATCGGCGGCTCCCGGTTCAATACGCATGCGACGTGGGGTTGCGACGTGCGCGCACTCTCCGTCCCCGCAGTAACGAGTGTCCGCACGGTGCTTCGCTTCTCTTTCGATCGACGCAGCGCCAGTACGGGCAGAGAGAGCGCAATCTCGCAAACCGTGCGCTCACTCTCTCTTCATCCCTCCCTCCCTTGGTGTCCGCCCTCTCTCGCTCTCTCTCTCACTTTCTCTCTCTCTCTCTCTCTCTCTCTCAGGCTCCTACTTGTCTTTCTCTCTCTGTCGCCCTACAGTGAGACTTTGTGCTCTTACCTTGTTCGACCTTTTTCTCGTGTCTCAAAACGGCTCAGTTGGCCTGTAATCGCTCGCGCTCGAGGATCACTACCGGCCACCGCGAATGCATCTCTGATTTTAAATTTAATCTTTGGGTCCAGACACCTCGATAGATTACTGCCGGTCTCAGGTATCGCACCATATTAAGGCTCAATAGATGAGAGAGAAACGCGGGGGAGGGAAGCTGCGCTACTCCCATCCAATCGAGTGATGAGTGGAGGCTGCACGTGCAGACGGCGCCTGTCAACCCCTCGTTTATGCTTCTCCTGGCCCATCACTCAGCGCGTAGACCAAAGTGGAAGGTACATTTGTGCGTGAGTCTGTAGCGCGGGATGCAGGGGCCTAAGAACAGATAAGGAATTGTCTTTGGTTTTGGATAGTGCAGGGGTAGTGCGACGAGTGTTAGTGCGGGTGACAATGTGTTTGATGTGGTACTTGATCACGTTGCTTCCGTGGGATATTATTCATGATAAGCGTAAGTAGCGGTGCTGGCTGGCTCGACTGGGAACCGGGCATTTGCCGGTGCCGATCATGATTCTGTCTTCGGGCTATCGACCGGCCCATCGTCCACTAGCTGCGAACCACATTACTCACCAAAGACAAAAGCGTGACCAACCATGTTGGACACCCAGTGGACCATACCAGTGTCGATCAAGTTTCGTGACATTTCTCATAGCGCCAATTTTCTCCCTATGGATTATCGGAGTTATCTGCGTCAAGGATGGTGAGTAAGATCGTCATCTTTTATCATCGCCTTGAATCCTCTTCTCTTTACCCCTCTAACAATTTCATGTACCAAAATACTAACAAAATTGTGAATTTGAATGTTTATCGAGTTGAGTTGCAGAAAAATAGTCAGCATGAATGTGATATCCATATGAAAATTGGCTACAAGAGAAGCGAAGCGAAAGCTTGAGGGAAAATGGGGAAAAGGGGACGAAAAGTGATTTTCGCAGCTTAAAGTGATTTTATTTAACTAAATCTGAGTTAAGATTTAACGCCTTAAATCTGCATAGCGTTTGCATAACATCTGGGAATATAAGCCGGGAGGAATATTCGTGAAGCAGAGAGAAGTATTTTCCTCTCTATCTTGTCTTGCTTTCACAACCGAGTAAATAAATAAAGGTGCTCATGGCTATGAGTTACCGCAAAGCGACGGGGATGAAACACTCAGTGGTTTTATAATTCAGATACTCGTTCGTATTCGCTCTAGGACTACTAAAAAGCAAGTCAATCCTAAAAGAACTCTAGCAGAAAACGGAAGCTTCTGTTAATATTTATTTTTTCCAGCTACGAATCTTAATAATAGCTGGAGGAAAAAGAGATTTTGGTCATTAAAATCTAAAGGGTGAAATATAGTTACCATGGCTCTTAATTAAATCGTCATATGAATTAAATCGATAATTTTACTTGTCTGTACAATTACTTGATTTTTAGCAAATGAAATTAACATATAAATCTGTGACGCGTAAAATTGGTGTTTACTTTATTAGAAATTTTCTGATAATGTTTAATTACTTCTCAATGTTCATTAATATTATTTATAAATAAAATTATTCATTTAATAAAATAGTTATGATAATTGAAGCAATGTAAGTACACAATAGAAATAGGAAAAAGTAAATAATACGTTAGTAAATGATTAGTGGTAAAAAATAGTATTTTTAATCTTAAATCTTATATATACTTATATATATATATACACATATATATATATTAGAGAATACATTAAAAAATAAAATAATAAAAAACGTATATGAAAATGTAGATATATTTAATTATAGTAAATATGTCAGAAAGACATTGCCAAAATATTTATAAAAGTTATGATGCCTTTCTTTACTTATTAATATTTGAAGTAGGAGTTAATTTTTAATTAAGGAAATATATAATTATTCTAACAATATTTAAAGATAATATTTACCATATTCAAATATATTGTCATATTTATTTAGAAAGATTTATTGTTTGTTGGAATCTAAAAAAATGTTCACACAATATAAAATTAGAGTTTAAGTTAGCATTATCTGAATTTTCTTCGTGCGAATACTTAATTCTACAAATTAAAATATACAAACATAATAATTCAATATCGATTGATAGCTTTAAATAATATTTAACTGTGCTTCTTCATAGTAAAATATTTGTAGTTTATGCTGCTTGTCCAGAACATTAAAACATATTCTAACGGCCTATTACTGCTTGAGTGCTTTTGTTAGTACTGCCAATACCAAACAATACTGCAACTGTTGAAGCGCTGTTGCATTACTAAAGTGATAAAAATGCAATAGTTACTATTTAGTTACAAAGTTCTTCTAAATAATGTTTTAAACTTATTTTAATATATTAATTTTTTGTTTTTTATATTCATATAAAATTTTATATTTATTTTTATATTTATATAAATTATATTCTAATAAAAATTCAAACTAAATTTCTAATAAAAGTAGATTCATTGTCCTTATTACAGTTGGAATACAAGTATATTATTTTAATATTGAACAACGGCTACATTTATCAGAAGCAGAATATAAGACACACTTTGTGTAAATGGTTAACCACCATATTATTAGTCTATAAATCTGTGAGTGCTGGAAATCTTCACAAAGAAAGCTATTATGAGATGTCATGTAACCAAATGGAATAATGTATGCACTAATAATTTGGTGACCAAGGGAGTCCGTAAATAAAAAGAAAAAAGTATAAGAAGATACATTCGAGAGGAAAGTATATTCGAGACGGTTGCCGAACAACAGAAACCTACAAAGGAAATAGCACTGCTTCCATTGGATATATGATTCTAACATTGTTCACCTTCTCTTTTCTCGCACTGTTTCTATATTCGCGAGATGAGGTTGCCGTCATCTCACCCCCGAGACAGTTGCATCTCTTGGGAGTCATCTGGAGGACAGCATCTCCACCACATTGCTAGTGTCTCTTTTAGATTGGTATGGATGTAGTGATATCACCTGTTTATCTATAGTTGAGATCTTTGCGAGAGACCTTAAACAGAGATCTCGAAGGAAAAAACTCTTACCTATTTTTCTACTATCGTTTTTCTTTCCGGCTGCCCTATTCTCTTCTACTTATTTCATTCGCTCTGCCCTTATCACTCTTTATCATGGTGGCACATATCTATTAGTTTCAGTATTCTTTCTTAAAAGTGCTAACAAATCACTATTGCAAAGGTGGTATGATTGTGCGACTTCTCACTACATCAAGTTAAACAGAACAAATTAGAAAAGAAAAAAAAAATAAATGAGTAGAAGTGATGAAATTCATCTGCGGAGGAAAAGAAAAGTTGAGATAATAGCCCGAGCGAACATTATGTCACGTGCCATCAAAATCGTTACTGCCACTATTATATTTTTCCACTTGTTACGTTTTTTTCTTCATTATCTCTTTTATTTTTCTCTCTACTCACATTCTTCTTGCAACCACGACTTGTGCTGCACAACTTTTCCGCGTCCATTACAACTGCAACCATTTTTTCTTCTGGCGCAGGAATGAAGAAGATTACCAGGACATGTATCTCGTCTGTTTTCGTCGCTTAGTTTTTACATTGCACTAAGAATCGCTGTACGAGTAATGAATTTTAATGACTATGTAAGCCACAATTTCGAAAATATTAACGGGTAAAAAAACATTAAAATTTATATTTTTCGTTCTTTCCTCGCAAATTTTTTCAATTCCATTTTGTAAATACATAATTTCATTAACCTGTATTACTTTCAACTGGTAAAATAATATTATTTATTTTAAAAAAACAATGATACACAAATCATTATTCCAATTGTTATATGAAGCTTCAAGTGTATTGTAAATTTTATAGTCGGAATTAAACTTATAAATCATTAATACAAATGTTTTTTCCTCGACAATAATTCTTATTTATATTTATAAAAATAAAATAATATGATTTTATTAATGAATAAATTAATTATATTAGAAATATACATATTTATAGGCTTATATTATATATTTAATATATTCAATTCCGTTCCGTTTACATAATTTTTAATTTTAAAAAATTATTTGAGTTACAATATTTATTTATAATTCTATAAAATATTATTAATACTTTTATAATTTAATTTATTTTTACATTAAACTATTATTAAAATACTTTGCTGTAATATTTCACTTTCTTGTATTACTTTTTATCTCAACAACATTACAGTAGAAGCACCATCTGTTAAAGATTATAATATATTTTATAAAAAGTATAAAATATAATTTTAAGTTGAATTCGTATTTTAATAATACTTTTAGAAATAAATCTATCTTATTAATTATATAAAAAATTATATCATTTCTCTTTAAATTAACTGTAAAATATTTTAAAAAATTCGTTAAATTACAAATTTTTTTGAAATACATTGTTAAAATAGTGATGAATAGTATTATAATTTTAATAGTTTATAGGTATTTTACTTTTTAAATTCTGATGATTTATGTAAATAATTTTTACGAATTTTAATTCATATTATAAAATCTTATAAAATTAAAAAGGAATACTTGCTAAAAAATTTAAAAAAATAATATTACTTTTATACATGATATGTAAAAGAAAACATTACTGGAATATATTTTTATCATTTAATAATACTTGATTGTTATCGAATAATTATTAAGTAAAAAATATATGATTCCTTACTTAAATATATTACAAAAATATCATGTATATAAAATTTTAAAGAAGCATATTTTTTTTTTTTTAATTAATAATTAATTATTTTCATCATAATTCTTCTTTCTTATATAATTCACATTTAACCATATTCTGTAAAGGATAATCTTAAACATTATAGTGGAATTTATAAGTTACTTCTATATTAAATCTTCTTTGATCATCAATAAGATTCTTTTTACATTATCCACTTGAGTAAAAAATGCGTAACACACCAGCTACATTATAATCAAATTCTATTTGACTAAAAAAATAATAAAAATATTTAATAATTTTTATAGAATTTTTCAATATATTATAATTATTATAGAAACAGATAAATTTATTTTTATTATAGTTATATGCAAATTATTTAAATCTATGCATATTAATTTAATTTTTATAATAATCATAATAAGGTTATCATAATATAAAATTATTGTTTAAAATACAGATTTATATGGTTTGTAAAATTGAATTTGTTTTTATTTCAATGGTGAAAAAAAAATATAAAGGAAAAGAGCTAGAAATTATCATAATTCAATGGTAGAACAATTGATATTGATGTAGCTGTTAAAAAGTAAACAAAATAAAAAAAGTGCAAAAATCGAGAATTAAAGTTTAGTTGTAGCTGAAAAGACCATGAGAGATTTAAGAGATCAAGTAGATAGCCGATTGTGAACGAAAAAGAAAATCACACAAGAAATCAGACGTTTATCCACTGATGGTGAATATTACAAGAGAAGAAAAATTACGATTCCAGCAGCTACTTCTTATTTTATCTTAGCTGAATATTTCAAATTAAAATTATATTATGAATAGTATACATTGACATTATAAAAAAGACTCAAAATATTTTATTGTAATTTTTTTTTATATGATAATATAAATAATTACAATAAAAGAGAACTATTTATACATAATAACGATTAAAAAATTTTTGTATGAAAACCATATATTTTATTATTTAAATATGAAAAATTGAAATTTTTCATGAATAAAATAAAAATATGTAAATGTTTTCATAAACTTGTAAATTATTTATATTAATTCCTTAATATTTGTTCATATACCATGATAAGTTTGTATGATTTAAAAAATATGTAGGCTTTTTTAATCTTTCACTTTATAAACACTAACTTAGTAAAATGTGTTATGAAACCGTAAAATTATAATAAAATAATTCATGATTGATTAAGTATTGATTATAAATTTAATTTAAATTGAATATAAAAACGATTAAATGCATTTAAAAAATTTTCTTTAGGAATTTTAATCTTAATTCTTACATTTTTAATAATTTCAAAAAGTGATAAAATAATTTCTGGAATTTAGTAATTATTTTACCATTACAAAACAATTTATACTAATAAGCTTTGCCATAAATAATCATAATAAAAAATTAGGCAAATAAATTTTCACAAAATATTAAATTATTAATTTCAGTAATACGTATTGCTTTATAGAAAATTACCTTCATTTATAACACAATTAGTTAACTTTATTATAGAATTTAAAAATTAAATGTGTACTTTTCATATTATTCTCTAATATATTTTTTGTAATAAAGTAAATAAAAATTAGATATAGAAAAAGAAAAAAAATTAGATATATTTTTCATAATAATTCACTTAATTTATATTTTATTACAGAAAATTAATATTTGACAAAAATTTTTAATAAATTTAGCATATTTCTTTCACTGTTTACTATTTTTTGATGAAGTGAACACAATTAGTTATTAAAGATTTATTTATACCTCAACTGCATAAAATGAAGGTATAAATTATCTATTTTTAAATTCTTTATTATATTAGAATTGAAATGTATAATACTAGTTATGTAGCATGTATATTGTAATAAAAGTAACATATTTTTCTATATGTATTTATTAAATTTTTATGCAAAATATTTCATTTTTTAAAATTTATTTCTTAATAGTATAATAATGTAATCTTTATTTACAATTGGTTGAATATGAATGGAACTTTTTGTTACTAAAAATATATATATTAACATATCTATATATTAAATTTTTATATTTAAATATACTTATTTAATGTTCAAATATATATATTATACAATATATAGATACTATGTTGTTTAGTTCAGTAAGTAAATTGTCTTTATAATATATTAAATATATATGTCTGAACAAAATTTTCAAAATTTTATAAGTCGTGTAAATTTTACGAAAATAAGTTCAGTATTATACTACGTTTATATTTTTCTCTACTGATACAATTTTTTTTTTTTATTCTTTTATATAGCATCTTTCTTTTAGTTAAATATATTGACAAAATTCATATTATATTAAATGAATTCATCTATACTTCATAATATATATATATATATATATATATGTTTTAAAAAAATTATAATAAATATAAAGTTAACAATGTAAAAAAATAATAATGGATTTTATATTCTGAAATAAACCAAAAATATTTATTCTTAGCTTTGTTTTTAAATATTTTCATCTCATTTAATTATTAATCTAGTTTTTTATCCAATAAAAATAATAATTTTCTTTTCATTTAATATGAATGTTTGATAATGGATTATTAAATTATACATGACAGTATTTTTCTGCAATTAAAAAGAAATTAACTTATGTGTAGATAATGTATATTTATACATTTACTATAAATATTATTTTTAATAATTTTTTTATCGGAGATTTTAATCAATTGGTTTTGTTGTTTTTAAAAAAATTTTCTATAACATAAAGAGTTTTTATATAAATACCGATTTTGTGTTATGTTGAATTCATAAGTTTTTAATCACACTACTTTAACAAAATATGTAACAAAGTTGGCTTTATTTCCTATTTTTAAAAATATAAGTATTTATGAAAATGGATTTTTTATTTTATAAATATCACATGTTCTATAAATATCATGATGAAAAAGAATAATTAATTTATTTTTATTATTAATGAATTAAAATTATTAGTTTCAATGTTTTTTTATTACTGAAGCTACAACGTTCAAAATTTATGAATTATATGTGATATAAGTATATATAAAAATTTGTTATAAATAATTATTACTAATCAAACAGTATTTAAATATGAATTAATTGTTAATAATAAAAGTTTTATAAGAATAGAAATTTATTTAAAATTAGAATTATGTAATATGTATTAATGTTATACATCAATATACTATTAGGATTTATTATAGAATATAGTTTTTCAAAAAATATAATAATTTTATTGTATCTTATTAAATGATATGTTATATTAACTAATAAATACATCCTTTGAATCATTGATAACATAATAAATTTTTTTCGACCATGAAATAATGTTTATGTATATATATTTAGATATAATCTAATGGAATATAAAAAGTTACACATATAATCTTAAAATTTACTTTTCGTGCGGATCTTTTAAATAATTATCATTTATTTCTTTAATTATAGACAAAAAAAATTTATTTGAAGAATCTTTTGGTGCAACGATGAAAATAGTAATTTTAATAATTAGTTGGTACTTTTTAACATTAATTATAAAATATATATTAGCAATAAAGGTATGACTACATTGCAAAAAAAAAGATGAAATCATTTGCGGAAATTTTGCCATGTTATGCTATTTTACGATATATTTTAATATCATTTTCCCTTTTTATCTACTGCTACTAAAAGTATTCAGAGAAATATATACAGAAAAAAAATTTTGGAATAGAAAGAATCGAGAATGATGGAACAACGAAGAAGTACAGTTTACTCATTTGAATGAATAAAATAATGTAAAGTATAAAAGGAGCTGACATTAATTTAACGGTTGTTATGCAATACAAAAAGGAAAGGAAGAACGGTACTGATGAATCTTTAATGAATAATTTTGATAAATTCTCGACTTTTATTTCTCATGCGTATAAAAAAGAAGATACTCAATAATTCTTGTATGTTTGAATCTGAATATCCACTATTAGAGTCCGCACACTAAATTAATGAAATCATGATCCTATTGCACTTCGTGTCAAGGAAGATGGGGATGTTTAAGTGAGAAACTTTTTTTTTTTTTTTTTTGAAGAACAAGAAAGTATGAGTATGAGGATATATATAGAGATAGATAGAGAGGGAGAGAGGGGGAGAGAGAGAGAGAGAGAGAGAGAGAAAGAGTTAAAATCCGAGAGACAGAAGCCATTTCAGTTGTAAATCGAGTGTACGAATCGATGTTTCTAGCAAGTTGTCGATTGCACTAAATATGACTTGTCAATTAGTTGACGGGACGCATACTCCTCTTTGCTTTGTTTTCCATTCCATAAAATATATGAACTCACTGCATTTATTTTGTTTTTTAGTGTTTATGATTGAGAAATTTTTTAAAATTATAATTTTACAAGAATATTTACCTAGACAAATATTTTTTAATTTAATTTAAATATGTTTTTATTGATAATAATATATTTTATTTTATATTTAAATTGCTTATTCTGTTTATGTATAATAGTTGTAGAAAAAAATGATTCTTATATGAGGAATAAGATACAGGTGTATATCTAAAAAGATAAGTTGACTCTAAAATATTTTATACGTTCTTTTTTTATAAAATATTTTCTACACATGTATATAAATCTTATTTTTTTATATAAGAATTATTTTTTCATGAGTGGAATATTTTCATTCAGTGCATCATAAATAAGAATAATATTAAATTCAATTATATCTAGTCTCAGTATAAGATTTAAAATCAATTTTTTATACTAAATTATTTAACTATATATTAGAAATATTTTAGAAATAAATATTTACCTTTTTTTTAAATATATATGTGTAATCTAATTTAATAAATAACAAAAAATCTATAGAATTTAGATTAAAACAAAAGAAATATTGAAAAACTTATACAGAACTAATGACAGAATAAATTTGATTTTGGTAAAAATATAAAATAGTTTTTATTAATCTATTAATTTGTTTCCAACGTATCGAGATGCACGGCTTTCGTTATAAGATTGCACTGAAATTGCATGGTCATTTGCGATTAGTATGGCTGGAATAATAATAGTTATAACAATAATAATAGTAATAATAGGTTTGCGACAATTTTTTTTGTAAATATTTATTGCTATTTCTAAGATTGAAGGAAAAGGTTCAAAAAAAAAAAAAATAAGTAAATAAATGTGATTATCAGCAAACAGGAGATATTAACAAAGAAAATATATGCTATTTCAAAGATAGAATTCGATAATAATAATGTAGTGTAGCATGTCTTATCAAATTAAAAAATATTTACCTAAAATCCTTTAAGTATTTGAGGTATATGATATTGTATCTTAGATTCTAATTATATTATAAAATCTCTTGCAAGTTTATTTGAATATTATATACAGGTGTTTATTAAACTTAAGAGATTTTCAATTGTGCGCGTGGCTTATTCCGTCAACATTTATACTTAGTGTTTCATTTATCTTTCGTGCACATCTTGACAAAACGACCATCGAAAGTTAATTAAAGGTATTTGAGGTATTTGAGTGATCGAAGTCGTACTGCACTGACGAATTGCACTTCCAGCAAACTGCACGAGTGCAGTCGAGGAATGCTTGCGTTCCCTTTATTGGGGTGATATACTAGCTCTACTCTCACACTATAGTTGTAATAGATGTCAACTGTTGGTTTTAGGATAAATTTATAAAAATTATTTAAAGTTATTATTTTAATTTTTTGGGGTATTAGGTTAATTCATAAGATTTTCATTGTCAAGTACAAAATAATTTACATTATTTAAAAAAAAAAAAAACCATTTTATAGATGACAAGTACAAGAGTAAAAATAAAACTTATTTTGAATAGTTTTTATACTAATTTAAAGATTGTAAATGAAAGATTGAGAATAATTATAAATATAAATTTTAATCTTAGATTATTTTGCAATTATTTATTTATTAAAATATCTTAACATAATAATTGGTTAAATTAATAATAATAATTAAGCAAATAATAGTAGAATTAAGATTTATATAAAAAATATTTCTATGCAAACTTTGTAAATTTTATATATTTGAGACAAAATATGTTTTAAAGAATATAATATATTCCAATAATTATTAAAAAAATTTTATTTTAGATTTTTTAAAAGATTTTTTTTTAAAAATAAAAGAAAATTAAAATTAGTTTAGTAGGAAATATTCGATAAGAATTTTTATAAAATTTTGATTACAAAGTATCAAAGCAGATTTTTTATAATATTTATATACAGTACATTCTGTACATGCACAAATATTATTTTAGTGAAAATAAAATTTGTTCTAATCAAATGAAAACCATGTATTGTACATGAGATATAATATAATTACAAATAATTTAATTATAGATGCTTTGAAATTATAAATATTTTTTGCAATACTTATATATATTTATTTAAAGAAAATAGAAAGAACCATAAAAATTAATTTTTACTCAAGCATACTTTGTAAGTTTTGGAACACCAAACTCGTTATCATTATCAATTATGTAAGTTATTTATAGCGTGTTTATAACTTTAATATTGATCAGTAATAGCTTCGATATCCAATTAAAAACTAATTTTGTTAGCATTTTCCATATTTAAATTATGATATTTGAGAATATGTAATGCACAAAAAAATAATATTGTATGTTAATACAGAATTCCTTGGTAATCAATTATATGGTAATTAAACTATATCCTAAAATATTTCATTGTGTAAGAAGTTTTTATAATATATTTACTACATTAATCAGACAGAATATTTATTAAAATTGGTGTAATAGTATATTTTTTTTCGAATGGATAAAACTCTTTCATTTCTGTATAAGATTTTAATATAATATGAGTGCGTAAAGCAACAATTGTAAATAATAATGAAAATCGACGGTCTCACTAGTTATATAATTGACATTGAAGCTTAAAGCATTTAAGATCCAATTCCCGTGTTCACCACATATATAGGTTCAATTCACGATATGTAAAGCTCTCACGCTTTAAATATCGAATCCATTACACTTCAATTTCAACCCCACACTAAATTAGATTCTGCCCTGCATAATACGCAATAACAACTTGGATCGCTTCCCTGCCTTGAGTCTGAGGGCTGTGCGCATGCACTCTTCAACCATAAAATTTTACCATATAAAATTTTTAGGGGTTAGTATGCTAACACCAATCCTACATGGACATTAATAAATATTTTATAATTAACTACTTCCTCTCTATTATATTCATATATATATATATATATACATATATATATACATGCATATATATTGCCTATATTTTTTTTTCATATTTCTTGTCTATATTCTTCTACCTTCCAAATATGATTCTGCTAAACAAAGAAATTAAAACGATTATTTGAAGCATTAAATTGAGATATTAATTGAATTTTTTTTACTGGTACTGAATTTAAATTATAAATTAAAAGCTACAAATTTATATCATCACTTTCCTTTTGGATTTTTGTAAATATTGCTGCTGACTAATTTTGAATTGATATTGCCTATACTTTTGCATTTAGCTTTAAATTATTTAACTGAATAATTAAAATATTTTATTTTTTTTTTTAATTATGAATTCATATATGTTCAAAATTTTATTCATATTTTACCAGATTATTTTGTAAGTTTAATTTAACTAAATAGGATTCTGTAATAAAAATATTATAAAAAATATATATAAAAAGCACTTATATTTTTAGATTAACATTGTTGTTTAATGTGAAATTATAGGTTTTATTATTATAATAAAAATCTTAGTATTGTCAAATGTGAATTATATATTTTTATTACTATATTATATTCGCGAACACTTATTTTGTTCAATAAATTATACTTATATTACAACATTTTTTTATTTTTATTTTATAAAAATTATAAAATATGTTTTATTATGAAAAAATATTAGTTATTATCAGCATTTAATATTATACAATCTATTACAATTATTTTGATTCAGAGTTTTCGTGATTAATTGACTATTATTGAAAGTTTTGTTTTTAGTTTAAAAGAGTAATAAAAAATCTAGGACTTTTTTACCAGTTATCTTTATTCATAAATCGTTACGTTAATTTTCCATTAGAATAAAATAAAAAAGAAGAATAAAAATTTTTGTTCGCATATAATTGTTATTAAAAAGCCAGTATCTAATATAAATAATAAAACGCCAAAGAAAAAAAAAATAATCTGCAAATGACATAATAGAGAAGTGCAGGAAACACAGTTAATAGATGACTTTTTATTATTCATCTTTCCTGATTTAGTCACCTTGCACGTCGTAAAAATCCGGTGAGTGCGAATTTCCTGCTCTAGGTTGTTGTTGCCACGTTTCGCACGTAAATTTCTACGCAACTCGCTTTATGCTTGCACGTGCCTATGCATGCACTAGTACATACGTACAAGTATGTCACAATTGAAGAATAAGCAGTAAAAGTGTCCTTCATATATAAGGTGTAAGTACCAAATTAAAAGGAAACTAACTCCCATAACGCGTGCAAAATAAAATTTGTTCGTAGTTGTGGTCAAACATTTGCCATATTTCAAGATAGATGATAGATGGGAAGAGAGAGAGAGAGAGAGAAAGGAGAAGAGAAAGGAAGCAGAAAGCTAGGCTCATCCCATTCGCAGGTTCAAAGAGGATTGTATCGAAGTGATAATGTTAGCCCGCAAACTAAACTAGCGAGTTCTGCGAAAGGAAGAGAGTAACAGAAAGGTAAACAAAGAAAGTGAGTTTCTGTCGAAACATCTCTCACTCTCTCTCTGTCTCGTTTTTGTCTTTATCTATCTTTCTCTCGCGTATCTCTTACAACTTTGGTGCACGCGTGCGCGTGCCGCTGGACCGAAAACTACCTAACGAAACAGACTTGTAATTTCCGGGGAAATGCAAATTGCTCGTTCAGCAGTGCACAGCAGTAATTAAACGAGTGTTTAGTGCAATTTATTGCCGCAGATATGCGCCTGCACTGACATTGTCTCTTTCTCTTTGTCTTTCTGTCGCGTCTACGTATATTGTTTTTACATAGCAACCACGTCAATGTGTATTTCATGCGTTTGCACTCTTTTTTCGAGGAAATTACAAACTTCAGGTGTGTACGTGTAAACAAGCTGCAGGAGTAATAATCGCGTGAGAGGTGCAAAATTTTCCACTCTTCAATCCACCTTTGTCTTTTTCTTTTTTAAAGTCAGCGATCTTTTAGTTGCTCATTCATTCATCGAGCCTGCAAAAAAGTTTTTCCGGTAAATACGCGAAAGCATATTTTTATATACTCTTGAGTGAAAGCTTTCTGTTTATCATCTAGTTTTTCAAAAAACAGCTAACTTCCAATTTTTAAACAATCTTAATTGAAACTACTAATGTATTATAATTATAATTCCTATAAAATAACAACTATAATTATAATTGAATTTTATATTTATTAAATAACTATAATTTAATTTTAATTATTTTTAATAATTTATAATAATCTGTAAATAATTTCGGTGTGGTTAACTATTTTCATAATAAAAAAGGTTCACTATTGTGTGCTTTCTCTCAATACCTAACCCGACGCGTCTCACCTGATAAACGATTGTGCAAATAAAATACAATCAAAAAACGAAACTAATTATCTCCTAATGATTGCTTAAAGCTGCGGCATAGGTTTTAAGTATAAGTATATATTCTCTGGATATTAAAAGAACAAAACAACATTGGACATATATCGCAAGTTCTTAATTTATGGAATTTAGTGACTTGCTTCCGTCCCGTCAGGACACTTTTGTTCCAATATTTGATGACAATATTTGTCTGCTAAAAATGTGATATTACTTATTCTTAAAATACCTAACAATGATAAAAGTTTTAATACAAACTTTCTCTCGAACGAGATTAATAAATGCGATTTTAAACTCGGTCAAAAGTCATTTCATTTTCACGAAATTTTCCAATTCTCGTAGATGCTCTGAAGTAATACAGGTGATAGAGACTCGGTATTACACGACCAATTAGTCAAACTTTTAAATTTTGCATTAATTACTATTCAAAGTAAGGTATTTGTTATGTTTGATACAAATAAAATTTAATGAAAAAATAGAGTATCTTAAGGTAAATATTTTATCAAAAAGACTAATGTACATTAGAATGATTTTAGTTTGAAATAATGCAGAAAATATAAGTAATTCATATTTTTTAATAGTAAAAATATTTTGACTTGCAAATAAATTACAATGCCTAATTTATGATTTAAATATTTAAAAGCATACATGATTTTAAATAAATTATATTACTAATAATATATATTTTATTTTTTGAATATTTCAAAAAACATTTTCATACCATCTGTGTTTACAAGTTATTATTTTTTATTAAAAAAATTATTATTTTTGAAAGTATATAAAATTGTAATAAAAAATATTTCCAATAATTAAATTTTTAATTTAAAACCAAAAAACAGTTTTAAATATTTCTTTTTACTTATTTATTATATTAAATATTAAAACATTTAATAAATTAATGTTGATTTTTTTGTGAGTGAATCATTTTCAGAAAATAAGTATGTACAAAGTCTTGAAAAACGTAATTATAATAGAATAATATGTATGAAGATTCATAATTTCTTAAATATATTTTTAATATTTACAAAATATATAATATTTATAAAAAGAAAAATTAGAGGCCCTTCAATGGATCCATGAAGAAGAATTCAAGCTTGTCGATCGATTGAAAAGAAAAAAAAGCTGCCGAATCTATTATTTACGTTCGCAATATCAATTTATACATTTGAATAGCATAAGAAGTAAATACAAGTATACTTACAAACGACTTTCTCTTATTTTATTTTTTTTTTTTTTGGTCTTTCATATCTATTTGTCTATTTAATATACCTTCTATCTGCGTTGTATTATACACAAACTATAAGAAACCGTTTCATATATTGTAGTATGAAATTCGTTTGAATTTAAGCGTCCTAATAGTAAAATTTTTTTCAGTGTTTAAAAAAATTCATTTTTTTTTTTAAATAAAAACTCATAGTATAGAATATCATTTTTATCCCACATAATTTTTATTAAACTTACTTATATAAACACTCTGTTCACCCCAAAGGATATTTAATAAGTAAGTACATTGGGCTAGATAATTAAAGCTGATCGATGCTTATACATTAGGAAAATAGGAAGGTAGATGTATATTCATACGGTATTTTCTTTTCTCCATTTACTTAGTATTAATACTATCTAATTCATTACAGTTAATTATGCCTTGGGTTGTTTTGCATAATTAATTCCATTTCTCTTTTATAAAGAATATAGTTCATCGCCCGTAAATGATAGAAATTCATCTATTTAATTTATAATTATGTATTTTATATATTAATGGAGTATATGAGCTTAATCTCAAAATTAGATTTAATTGTTGAACTTAAACCAGATTAGAAAACTTATTTATGTCGGTCAGGAAACAATTTATAATATATATAATTGCTTGATTAGTTTGAATAATAATTCATTTAAACATGCACCATAAATTAAATTAAAATCTTAAGAAATATAATTTAAAAAGATTTATAAGTAAAATTAATTCATAATTTATTCTTTTTTTTTTTTTTTAATTACTAGTTTATAGAGATGAGCAAATGAAAATATAAAAAATTCAAATAATATAATTTTATTATACTAACTAAAAAACCTTTGGATATATAATATTATAAGGTACATAAAATATTGATAAACATGTGTATATATATTTATAATACAAAAATACTAACAATTCTAGATGTTATCATTTAATAATTTTATAATATGTTACAAATATATAAGAGAGTAAAGTATTTGATTATATTTTTTCCTTTTTCACTTATTTGATCTTAGGTTTAATAACTACAAATAAAGTACTTAAAGCTTTAATATATTCATGATACATTTCAGTCTTTGAAATATACCTCTATTTCTACAGTAATAGCATTCTTTAAGATGTATTTTAATAATTCTATTGAAAAACGAAAATTATTAATCAAATATATCAAATATTTCATAAGTTAATATATACAAAACAAGCATTGTTAGTCCAATCATTTCTCGCTAGGATTTATAATTTTTATCTTATGAACCATTTAAAAACTAAATAAATTCATAGTGTTATAAAAATAAAATTTTATTTTTCTTATCTTTCACTAATTCAAGTAACTTATTTTTAATAATATTAATTATATTATCTGCTATATATAAAAAATCAACTTGAGGTAATTTTTGTTAAATATATTATCGAGTGTATATGTGTGTGTGTATATTATAGCGCAAGAAATAGTATTATTTCAGATCATTTACAAATATTGGAATATTTCAGGGGAATTAAAGGACGCGTTGCTATATTTAAAGTCACTTTTATTTGTCCTGAAGTTTATACGTGCGAGAAAAAGTGTACATCGACGTTTGTTTTAATGTTAGTTTCTGCAAAGATTAGTTTTTGCCTAACTTGTGAAGTTGAATGTTTCTATTGGCAACAAATGTAATAATATGAACAATTAGAAAACTTTTTTATTACTCAACATGCAAAAAAATAATAAAGATATTTTATAATGTAGATTACAGTAAAAGAAATTCTTTTCTGAATAGAATTGCTTATATGTATAGATTTATTTTTGTAACTTTGATATCGAATAGTCATAAGATAATAATATTTTTTTGTATTATCAAAAAGAATAAAATGCAAAGAAATAAGGTGAATTGAAGCATTTATAAAAAGATAGACGCAAAAATTCGACAGACTTTTAGGTTATAATTTCATCGATTATTATTATTATTATTATTATTATTATTATTTTTTTTATTTTTCAGTTTTGACCAATAAAAATTATATTATTTGCTTTTGTTACAACTGATTTTTAATATAATATAATTGTTTTAATTTTTACGTAAAGGAAAGATAAATTCCAATAAGTTTTATACAAAATATTAATAAATACGTTATTAAATTAATAATAAATCTTATAAAAAATTTTACAGAAATTGTTCAAAAGTGTAATTAATTAATTATTGAATTTCTTATAATACGAAATGAATTAAAAAAATTAATTGTGACCTATTTATAATGATGTTCAGTAATTACCAAAAATAAATTTTCGTGAAAATTTAATAATATTTTTATGGAATTATTTAAGTCTATTGATTAAAAGTTTTGTAATGCATACCGCCAAAATTTAATATTCTGTAATATAAATGTTCTACTAAGTTTATAATTAGTAATGAATTTTACAATAATTAATAGTATTATACTCATAAAAATATATTTGGTAGTGATTAAAAATTTTAAATAAATTACTGATAATTTAACATTAACCCTATTATAAATTTTTGAAAAATACTTTTCGTTAACTACTATATATATTGTTTTAATGGATTATAATCGTGAATAAATTATACAGAAAATTTAAAAATAATCTTTAAGTTTGCAAATAATTTAATAAAGGTTAACTTATCATGTACTAAAACGAGAATAATCGTATAACAGATTAATACATAAAAATATATAAAATTAAGGATCGGTCTATTATAATTAAAATTTGGATATAAGAAGAATATTTTTTGTAAAAGCGATTTATTTTTATAAATTAGCTTATAATTTTTTTCACAATATCTTGTAAAAGAAAAGTTCATTGAGAGAGAAAAAGAAATTGAGTGAGTGGAAAGTTGAGAAAAAGATAAACGCAGCTATAGCAAGTTGTGAGATCTAGTCACCCACATACTGCTTTACGTTCCTTTTCTTTTTCTTAGAGCTTATGTTACATTTTTTGGATTTTTTTTTTCAAAAATAGAAGCACATCGTGTGCGTTCACCTTTCCAGATTTGTAAATGAATCGAGACACACACATATACGTATGTTGCGGTTGTTGAACGCATAAATGCTGAAAAACCAATTAATAAAATTAAACATAAGTCGTTTTAAATGAATATGCGATTCAAGTGAAATGCAACTTACAAATATGTTGGGTTTTTCTCAATTGGTGGGCGGAACGGATTAGGAGTCTGCAAGTCAAATAAGTGTATCGCTGTACCCCAAGTGTTTGGAACAGGTAGTATACTTTACGGTCGGTTACATGCAAAACCCTAATTGGTTAACGATAAATAATTAATGTTTAATTGTAAAATCGAAAAAGGATTTCCTTTTCCTAGCATGAATCGAATTGAAGGACACTTCGACTTTGACTCTCGACGACGAACGAGCTCGGCTTCCTTCGCCTGCTCGAACAAGATTGCGCTTAGTCCACCTTCGCGTCTCAGAAATATATACGCGAGCTTTGTAAACCTCACGCGATCTTGTAGTGTAAATAGATGTAAATTAGCAATAAAGCAAATATTTATACATATACTTAAAAAGATTGACTGATTAATTAACCTTTTTCAATCGCGAGACTAAACGTATATACATTAGTACTTTTTTTCCTCTAAATTTTGTTGTACTTTATTTGGATATTTTTCAACAGGAGGCAAATTATTGGACTTTATAAACAGGAGTTTGTGCGTATTTATCTTTAATAATACCAAGAGCCTATATATCTTTGAATCTTATCTTGTTTGTATCGGGCAATATTCACATGTATGAAACATTTGTCAACATATAGATCTTATATTTATATATAATGCAGGAGGAAAAGAAAGCAGAGATTTTGCTATTATTAGAATATTTTAAGAGTATGAGTATTTATATAGAAGTATGCACATATACTTAAATTTGTATTATTACCTGTGAATGGATAAGTGAGTAACTGAATACACAACCATTCTTGTTTATATTTCTATACTTATTTGCAATGCTTCATTCATAGAATTTCATTTAAATTTTTTAGTAGGTACTCAAAAATTCCATTGATATCTATAAAAGTATATGAGTCTATTTGCATATGTTTGTAAATTTACGTACACGCATACATTGATATTCAAGAGTTCTATTATAAACAAGTTCCTGCTCTTTCCCCTCGAATATGAAATTGGCTTGGTTGTTTGTCAGCGCTTACTCGAGTTTTAATAGTATGAAATGATTAATGACCTTATTAATGTTTCATGCTGATGAGAGAGCATAAAAGCGTTAGTATATCCCTATTTAAGTATTTTTCTTTCTTTTTTATTTCATTCAATTTCACAACCTTATCTATTTTTCTTCTCTTGAATCTTACTTTAGTTGCCTCCTAACCAAAGAAGAAAAATTAAAGGATTTTGTCTCGTCGAAATCTCGACGAAAACGAATAATCTGTTTAGTGAGCAAACTTCAACTATATAGACGCTGAAAGTTGTAACTGAAAAGGAAGCTAAAGTATTTTCATTACTTGGAAGGAAAGCTTCATTCTTTAAGCAATTGTTGGTATCGTTGAATATATATAGGACTTCGTTTGAGTTTTCTCTCTTTCACTGGTAACATGTATATTACTTTTATGTCATGCGATTTCTACAAATTCTATATCTCATTCTCATTCGCTCTCTCTCTCTCTCTCTCTCTCTCTCTCTCTCTCTCTCTCTCTTTCAATCTATATTAATAATATGCTTGGCATCATTTTGATACAGATAATTTCAAATTAAAAGTAAAAATAAAAATTCTTGATAAAGTCAAAGATCATAATTTGACAAATTTATGTTTTTAATATCTATTTAAGCATTATATTTTTAGATTTTAATTTTTTTTTATATTTCAATGTTTTCTTTACATATTTTCATTTCAAACTCATTACAGTTTACTTATAAATATGTTTAAGAAATTATAATTTTTATTATTTTACCAAAAGATTTATTTTTAAATTGTAAATATTACTAAAAAATATTTTGTAATGATATACAATCATATTTGTTCAATTATAATTAATCCTAAAATAAATATTAATATAATTTTTTAAATAAAATATTATTATAATTATTAAATTACTAAGTTATTGAATATTAATAGTAATTTTAATTAATATTAATATTAATTTGATTATCGATATAATAAATACAAAAGAATACAAATAGTAAATCCAAATAAAAATTATTTTATAAATTTATTGAAATATAAATTAAATTTCTAATCATTGGTTTTTTGGATGAACTATTAATATTTATATATTTTTTTCATCTAGTTATTTATTATCCAAATTTCAGAGTGCACAAATTAATAATAAAATCACTAATATACATAAAGTTACACAAGATACACATATATACGAGTAAAATAAACTACTGTAAAATAAATTTTAGCACTCATTGAAAAAATATGTGTTTTTATATGTAAAATAAACTAAATATATTTAAAATTTGTTTAATCAATAAAACAAATCGTATTTAAACTATACATTATACATCTTTCGTAATAATTAAGAATTAAGTCACATACGTATAAAAAAAGCTCAATAAATCTTCCTTTTATTAATTTCATAATACTTAAAAATTCAAAATAAAACGTCTATAATTATCTATTGAATAAGTAAATATATAGTTATTTTACTTATAACCTCCGTTCGATTGTAAGTCAAACAGTTGAACTTTATCAATCAGCTGTCGTTGATAATCCTATCTACTTTAGGGATTAACATGAAATTTCAGCCTTAGGCATATACATGTATGTATGTTTGTGCAAGAGAAGGGTATAGTCATGTTTGGATTGAATAATTCAAGTACACATCATGTTATTGATCAATTAAATTTAATTATAACATTGTGAGGATAGAAAATTATTTCATCGATAATTGTTCCGTTTGTAAAAAACAAATATTAAATGAAACAAATAAATAATGAGTATTTTCCAGTTTAAAAGTTTAAAAATACTCATATTTAAAATGTAAAATTTTTTGTGTATATAATTATTTTTACTCAAATGCGTGAATATTATATGAAATCAGCTTTAAGTTTGCAATAGCAAAAAATAATACTTTATTTAGAAAATATCTATATTTATAAAAAAATAAAATGTAAAATATTTGTCAGCTAAATGTGTTACATTAATCACTCTCATTTCAGTTTCACCATTGTAAAAATTTGATTATTTAAAAATATTTTATAACATAATTTTTGAAAAATTCATCTGTTAGAAATAATTTAAATTTAAATACTACAAGTATTTAAGTATTTAACCTTTATGTATATCAATAATTTATTGTTGATTTATTAAAAATTTTTTAAGTACAATATATTAAAAATTTAAAAAAATTATAGTAAAGGTACAATAACAAGTTTTAATATTTTCCACTGGTAAAAAACATGTTATATTGAGCAGTTGTATGAGTGTTTTATTTAAAAAAAAAAAAAATTTAACACTGAAGATAGATGAAATTTTTATGTAAATTTCTGCTAATAAAAAACTTTTTGAATAATTATTACTTAAATGATACAGATAATAGTAGAAATTAATTTTTACCGATAATTTCTTAAGTAAATATAAGTATGATTAATATATTTTTAATTCACTATGAAATCAGTTTGATTAAAAGATATATTCGATTTTAAATTTTAATATGAATTTATCTTATAATTTAGATTATAATTTTATACAAATTTTTATATAATTTTTATATAAATAATATAAAATTGATTAAAATAATTGAATATATAAATTTATTTAGTACGTAAAATATAAATTATCGTTTTCTTATTTACTGATAAATGGAATAAATGAATAAATGGTAATAAAGGAAATTTTTCTATTTAATACACAATGTGATATAAAAATAGATATAGTCGTACCAATTAAGTTAAATTTATAAATATCATAAAAGCCCTTGACTAATAGGTTGAAGTATCATTCTTTTTATTAGGAGGTTTAAAAAAATAAACCGATCTCATATTCAGGCCATGCATCCTACAGAAAACCTAGAATAAATAATGCCATAGAGTCCGCTAATTAAAAGGTGCCTGTAAAAGAGTAGCTCAAGTCCTATTGAGAAGAATTGTATACAAATCCATTCCCGTATTTTTAGGTGCATCAAGGATGGAAGTCTGCTAAAGGGAAACACAAGAATGTGTGAGTGATTGCACGTAAAAATGCATGGCCCTGAATCTCATCCTCGTTATGGTGGATATTCATTTTGAAAGTGCAAGATTCTGCTTCACTTCCGTTAGGAAAAAGAGGAAAGTATATATGGTGCACTATTAGTAAAGTTTTATGGAAATAAACCGGATCTTGGCCTCGACTACGTGGTGATTCATAGAATGCACTCTTTTTCCGTTCCTCTAGCGTTTCTTTGCTCAGAAAATATTGGATTGTCGAGACGTGGGCTATTTTTTGACTGACGATTCGTAAATACGTTTGCTACGTGTATAGATTCACAAGGGATTCATCATGAAGGAATAATGAATGATTTCTCGCTCTCGTATTTTATATATATTTCGGAAAACACGTATATCTTTTGGACTGAAAAAGCACAATTACTTTTATACAGGGCAAATAGAACATTGTAGATAATGAAAAACAAATAAATAATACGAAATATCAATTAGCTTTGTTAGCCTGTATTCTTTGGCCACAAATATTCTTTGTTAATATAAAATAATTTATCTGATTAAAATTCAAAATCTATGCGGAATTATAGTTAAGTGAGAGAATTCAAAAATCAAATTATATAAGAATTTTTTCCATTTTTCTTAACTTTTACCTTAGGCCCTACTATTTGTGCCATTTATTGACTAAATTAAATATATCGCATAAGGGTTCTACTGAATAGTTTAGCGATGCTTCGATTTACGATAAATATAAATTAAATTAATGAACAGCACTCAATCTCAACATTGATGATGTATAGGTTCAATAGCACTAAAATTTAAAATAAATAATTTTTTCTGCACGTTAACTTGTCATATCAATTAAAAGAAAAATAACTAAACGCAAGTAACGATAATTATTATTGCCTTGATTTGGAAATGGAACTTTTATGTAACGTTCTATTCAACATCCATTTTTGTTATATTTTTATTGGAAAACCAATCATATTATATAAATGATTTTGTATACTAACGATAACGAATAGTTGACATTTTAATAACCCTATATCTGTGTATTGTTTTTTTTTCTATTTTATGGAATAAAGAATCATTTTATGACACGAATAAATTACTTTAAATGAATAACGATCAAAATCTTTTTACCGCAATAGCAGTATGAAGGTACTTCATAAATTATAATTAGAAATTTTATTCAATATTTCTGTAGTAAAATTTTAATGATATCATCTGAAATCAGTGATAAATTTTAAGAAATTAAATTTTTTCCTCTAAATTCATTTGGCAAATTAATTTATATTGCTACATTAATTTAAAAAAAAACATAACTAACTATCTTTTTTATGAAGATAAAATTTTGAAAATTATTTGTTACATCTTATTAATATAGTTTAAAAGATTTTCAAAAAAAATATTTTAAATAAAGATTGCAACTTAAATTAAACTAAATAATAATTAAAATTAAACAGGTTAATTTTAATCAGATTTAAATCAATTGAACTTTTTGAATAAATTAATTTTTAATACTTCTTTTTAATTTTTTCAATACTTATCATATTTTAAAAGAAAATTCTTTAAAATTTGAATATTATGAAATATAATAGTTCAAATTGTAAAAAATTTCAATCAAATAATTTTAAATAGTAATCAAAGAGTTATCTGAACTGATTTATGAAAATTGAAAATTAATTTTCATAAATGATTGAATCAAATATATTTCAAACTAACAAGGTAAATTAGAAATTAAAAAATGCCATTTGATGCAATATTTAATTCAATTCAAGATTTGTTTAAACCCAATATTGAAATTAGATTTTTTAGTCGAAGAGTATGCATTATGTAAGATATGGTTAGAGGTTTATGTGTAAAAATTAAAAATTGAATTAAATATCTAATTAATAATATTTATCAATTCTACAATAATTAGGTTTCGAATTATCTTTTGTAAAATTGATTACAATGAATCTCTCCTTTTACCTTGAAGTCAATGTATATATATATCTATATTTAATTTTTTCATTAAAGATTTAAAATTCAATTTAACTGAAAATATGGAAATGCTTTGGTCAATATATTTCAAATGAAATATACAATATTACTGACTATTAATACGGATATTAAAAAATTTGTACAACTTATATTTAAAATATTGATGAATGTACTTGAATTTTGCATAAATTTATGTCGAGATTAATATTTCAATTTATAAATGTATTTGAACACGTATATTAAAAAACTTGAAATTAATGTAAAAAGTATTAAACAATCTAAAGAATAAACAAAAATAAGTCACATTATTATAATTTATTAATTTATTTGAAAAATCTGATTTTATTTATCATTGATTATACCCAAAATATTAGATGCATTATAATTTATGAATTTTTAAATTGAAAAATCTCTGATATTATAATATTTTAAAAATATCTTTTAGATGGTTAACTTGTGAAAATGTTCAATATGAAAATCTAACAAAACATTTAAAGAAATAATGCGAAGCAAATAATATAACCAAGAAATGTCATAAATGAAAAAGCTAATATTAAAATAATAATGTATAATGTCTAAGAGAATAAAAACAGCGTCAAAACTATAGTAATGCAATATAGTAAAGTTTTCATAATTAAAACAATGAGAAAGACGAGATTTGCAATTATACAATTATTGAGAATCAAAAGGAAATGCGAGTTTTTTGCAGGATATAAAAGTGGGCTCGCGGTCCATTTCATCAAATAAGCGATTCGATTGAAAAATAACAAATTAATTCACAAATCGAGACGGTGAAAGTTTTCCTAACTAGTCATCTCGCGGCATACGCAACAAACAACTTGTAGATATCAAACTGCATCTGGGGGTCCAGTCTCTCCAGCTTCTATGGACCTGTAAAAGATTTATCCTTCAGCCTCCGGCGTTTGTTTCTCCCAGCAGCTCCCGATTTCGAACCCTCTCCTGCATTTTTTATTCAGAACGCTAATGAACTTCCTTGGAGTTCTCAAAAATTACACTGTCGCTCTGGATCTAACTAACGAGTCGTTAGATCTTTGGCCCATTAACGTGATGAATGGCTCAGCCTTTTATGTGCTCCTATTAATGTTTTTAGGAGGCTGAGGCGAGTTTTTGCAGATTATTCGCTGTGTTGATTAACAAGATTTAATCCAGCGATTTCGCATTACTACTCACATTTCCCATTTCATTCTTTAATAATAGTATAAATTTTCGTTCATTAAGAAAAATACGCTTCTATCTATCTAATTGTGCCCTTTTTTTGTAAACTGATCAAAAACGTATAAAAAAATATTTTATGTTTGCATCGTGTACAGTAATTTCTATCTATATATATATTAATGTATTTTTTCCTTAAAAATTTAATTTTATAATATTTTTTAACAATTGCAAAAGTAATATATTCTCAAACGTCATTCATTATAAAGGATATTTTTTATTATGATAAATTTAAACAATGAATTAAATAAAAAAATTTGTATATAAATTTTTCCAGTATTCAAGACAATATTTCCATGTATTGGTTAGTTTTTAAATGTAATTTATTGGCCATAAAAAAGAATTGACATTAATGTTATTTATAGTATTAAAAAAAAAAAAAAAAAAAAAATTAGTTTTACAGTTTCAAATATTATAAGAAAATGAATATATTCCTATGTACAATTAAAAAAACAGTTGAAATACATCATTTATTCAAAGATCTTTTTTCTTGTTTTATTTATTGTTATTAGTATACATTTTTTATTATTTCAAAGCTCCATAAAAACTTTCGTAATACAAAAATAACTAGTGCATAAAAATACACTATTTCTTGTTCAACAATATTATTTCAATAACAATATTATCTAATATATTTAAAATAGAAAAATATATATTTATATTCATATGTTTAAATTGTAACGGATTTTTACAATAAATTATTTTGAATGATTCGGTGTCCTCGCACGACAGGTACAATCTTACCTCTCTTGGATGCACAGGTCGTTACCGCTTTACCGAAGGGTGCGCGGGTAGGCATCGGAATCCGGGTTATCAGGGATTCGCTCATGAAATCGAACGGGAAAAAGATTTGCGAGGGAAAAAGCGGAAGAGATCATGAGGTATAAAATAACGGTGAAAAATCAAGTACAAAATACATAAGTTTATTTTCCGTTACAATTTTACACACTCACGCTTGCGACACACGTAGCTAATTTCTCAGTAAAAAACTCTTAAACCTACTTATAGTTGGTAGTTTATCGTTACTTTAAAGGCTACGGATTCTAACGCTGTTTTCCCGGGTTTCTTTCCCTCGAGTTTCTCGCGCAGAGGCTGCTGCAGTCACATCGGCTTGACTATTATTGTTGGCTATGCACCCCTAGTGCACCCAAAGAAAGGTATTACTACACTCTTAACAACGTGGATACCTCTCTATTTTACACAGTTTTTATAGATGTTATAAAGGGATAAAACGATACTCGATCAATCAGTACGATATATGCGATATAATCGATGAAATCAATCTGCTGAGGGCTTCCTAGATCAGGCCTTGGTCCCCATCTCCAACTTCCTAATTTACAGCGAGTGCCGATTCGGTCCAATGTTCTACCGAACCGGGCGATAGCGCTAAACGTCGTAAAAAATATAATGTATTTGCTAAAAAAATCTGATCCTCAAGGGTAAGAGAAACTAGTTATTTTTTTTACTCATAATAATAATTAAGAAATAATGTTAATATTGCAAAAATTACAATTTTATACAAGAAAATATTAATTTATTTTTTTATATATTCATATTTTTTTATTGACAACAGTATTATTAAAGAAATACTCAATAAATTTAAAATTATGCATAGTAATAATAATAATAATAATAATAATAATAATAATAATAATAATAATAATAATACTAATCAACTGATATAAATTTTTTAATAAATTTTAGTGAAATTAAAGGAACAATCCATTTATTTCATAATTTAGCAATTAATATTTTGAAGCAAGAAATATTCTGTAACAATTCTATCTAACTATAAAATTCCATTTCATTTATAAATAATTCAATATTTAATGCTTATTTTTAAAATAAAAAAATCAATAATTTTGATAAATTTATTGCTATTTATGAAAAGTTATTCTTTAATTTATTCAATATTGAAATAATGAAAAGAAATAATAATTTCTTTTTAATGCTTTTGTAAAATAGCTAATAATTGTTTTAATGTGGAATTTAATGAATACTTAATTATTTTTTAGAATATAAAGTAGGTGCATAAATAATATAAAATTCCAAAGATAAAAGAAAAGTTATTTTCTAGGTGGCCAATGCACAGGGACGTGCCGTATATCCGCGCACTCAGGCTAAATTTGTTATGAGTGTAACACTGCAAATTTTCCCGCTTGTTCAGAAAATTCCTGAATAGTGTTATCAAATTTAACAATCACTCTGAATATTTGATTTACACACTTTATAATTCCATCACTCACAACACTACTGAATAATAATAATAATAATATATTTTAAATCTATTAGGACGGATTCCGCTGCTGATAAATGCCATCGGGTCGACAAATTCTATACCCCGGATCAACACTACTTAATATACATGATTCATCCGCGAAGTATCGAGCTTTTTTTTCATTTTACGACTGTTGGTCATAGAAATTTGGGAGAGGTCTTAAAATATTGACAAACTCTTTCCTCATTTGTCTCTTTTTTTTTGTGTTTTCGATAATTAGATGCGGCAGGATTTTATTTTGCGCGAAGGGTGTTTTTCGAATTTTTGACACGGCGCGCTGAAGCGTTTGGTGGAAAACCACTACGCGAAAATATTTTGTTCAAAGATTAAAAAAAAAAAAATTCTTATTTTTTTTTTGAAAGATGATTTATTGGTGGACTTATAAACACTATGAAATAAAAGTCTTTTAATCGACAGTCCAAATTTAAAATTTTTAACACGCGCCGGGTGTTCCGAGCCATTCGAAAGCTTTTTGGGCGCCCAGATCGAGGCTCATCGATGATTCTTTCTCGGCTCTCTTTAAAAGCTCTGTGCTATTTTCCACTTGCGATTTTGACTTGCAATTATGTCCATACACTTCTTGCAATATTTTATACTTTTCTACACTGTTTTTTTTTAATTGCAAACAAAACTTTATCGCATAACACTGTTCGAGTAGTCGTTCCATCGCGCCGTGTCAAAAAAACTGAAAAACACCCTTCACGCAAAGTTGAATTCTGCCACTTCAAATTACCAAAAAACAAAAAAAAAAGGGACAAACAAGGAAAGAGTTTGTCAACACTTTAAGACCCCTCCCAAATTTCTACGACCAATAGTCGCAAAATGAAAAAAAAAATCGATACTTCGTGGATGAACCTTGTATAAACGAACAACACTACTGGTCTCATTGATTATAATAATTATGATTAATTAAATTATATTTTCAATAATATATATATATAAACATAATAGATAATATTACATAAAATAGAATCCAATTTATTATATGATTAAAAAAAATTTCTTCCCATATCCTCTTCAGGTATTTGTAAACATTTAATTAATTTCGAGTATTAGTTAATAATAAGATGGCAACCTTCTCGTTCTCTTGACATATGCTCCAATGTATATATATATATTTCAATGTTATTTCAATTCTATCTAAATATTCCTTATTCTCTCCCAAATTGTAGTTGTCATATATATGTTATCAATATTTCCAACAATATAATATATTAAAATAATTCACTTACACTTTCGATTTTAATAATCACTTAAATGAACTTCAACAGCAATTATCAAAGGCTACAATAAAACTGAAAATGGTTTTCCTTTCTTCTTGAAAAGAAGCCAAATTTCTAAAACAACACTACTTTAAAATTTTGAAATTTTTTGCATGTATACTTGAACTTGTGTGTGTATTCCGCCTCCTGATTGGTTGCACAACGTCAAGTTCCTGTTCGTCCTGTACTTTTTGAAACCGTGCAATTTTATTGGCTCTTCGAAAACCGCCGCAAAATTGCACATTTTCCCTCAATTTTAAAAATCTGACTCGATGTCAGTAATTCCCATATTGGCATACAGGCCATCCTGTGGGGACACGAAAATAATTAATTTCCTCGCTACTACACTATAACTCTCCATACAAACCGAATATATGTATATTTCACTACTACTCTATACCTATATTTTTCTCACTCTAACTTACTCAACTCAACGTATAGAGAGCGCTTTGGTCCCACAAGATATCCGGTCACACTTCCTAAGCTTTCGGCCGGCCTCATAGTGATAGAACTTAAACAATGTAAAAAAATTATTTAATCGTTTTATATTTTATAACACAAGCTAGAAACACTCCAGGCACACGTGAGAACAACATTATTTTATTTACATTCTATTACTACATTCATTTATAATATCTATTAACTACTTATACACATATTAATATAATTAATAATTTTCTGGTTAATTCAAGATGTTGAATAACATAAAAGAATATATTTAAAATTATTCATCACAGAGTTTGTGCTTTATAACCTTTTGCATATGCATATCTACCAGGAGCATTAATTGAGAACCTGGATGGTAAAACAATAGCCCATTTAGCTCATTAATTCGCAGGATTTGCCTAAATTACCATCCACCATTATTCTAAAGGATCTTGAAAATGGGACATGACCCAGTGTTATTCAATAGTATTTCTGGAGTATTTCGCGACTGATAAGCTGGGCCCTTTTTGAGTAGTCATAAAAAGTGCTCCTATCCTATTTCATGTTAATTTATAATCAGAACCTAAGATTAGCGGCACTTGAACGGTTTTGTTAATGGATAACTATCTTTCTGGTAACTTGGTTTTATAGTATTCGGTATTTGTCCCCTCTATAACCCATTTATCTGATTCCTAATGTAAACTTTTTCTTTGTGTTATCTAGGAATTCCGGAGTTAAGGTTTTCTACTAATTCAAATATATTATTAAAATAGTATTAGTGAATATAATGTACATAAATTTATATAAATAATATTAGTGTATATAATATTATATATATAAATACACATGAATTGATAATAAAAGATTTTCCGTCATTATAATTTTTTTTCTGTATTATGTAATTATTGTGGTGGCTATTAAAAAAGAAAGAGAATGCATATGAAAGATATAGTAGGGTGAGCTATGCGTAATCCCAATGAGATTAATTTTGTCTAAAAAAATATTTTTTTTTTTATATTCGAATTTATAATTTTCAAAAATTTTTAAAAGTGGAATCTCTAATTTTTTTGAAGTTTTACTCAAAATAATATATATTGTAATAAGCATTGGAAATTAGAATTAAACATTATCTTTTATTATCTCATAAATCTCTTATATTTCTTGGCTTTAGTCAATGCTAAGCATACGTGAGTAGTGATATATTATTTTATTATTTTAAATATATCGTTTTAAATAAAATAATATATCACTACTCAAGTAAATTTTCAAATCTCATTGTATTAGTTTTATTATTCTTACGTAAACCGAACTATCTTTTTTCATACTATTAGTACTTATAATTTTTTTATCTAACTCTGACGTAATCAACAATACTTAAATGAAAAAAATCATCCGAGATAAACTTACGATGAAACTTTTATTTCACAGATAAATAAAGTAAACTGTTATGTTAAATAAAATTTTATTATAATAAATCTTCATGGTTCAAGTTTTATATTATTAAAATAAAAATTTAATTTAACCTCTACAACACTTGTATATTGAAGCCTAAAAAAAAAGATAATGAATTTTTTTTGTTATAATCTTTCGGTAAAAAAAGGTTTACTTAAAACGTTGTCTCATTTTACATTAAATAGTAAATACATAAATTTAATTTTTTTTAAAAAAGATCTTTGTAACAATGTATTTTATAATTACAAATTATATATTTTTATTTTTTTATACATTATTCATTATAAATTGAAATTTTTACACCCCATATGTATTTATAATTTTATCTATGTACAGTTTCTGAAATAACTGATTTTTTATTTTTGAATATAATATCAACAAATATAAAATTATTAAGTATAAATGTTTATCAAGTTTCTATTATTTAAAATTATTTAAAATTTCATTTTTTAATTTATTGTTTTAATTTAATAACTAGAGGAAAATCAAATATAAAATTTAAAATTTGCATTAATGAAACTCAGAAACTTGTTAAAATAATTTTATTTTAAAATTTAATATTTAATGTAAATATCATATCAATTTTCAAGTGCAAGATGGAAATTATTATTATATAATATTACATATGTAAACGAAATAGTAAAAACTAAAAATAATTATTATAATTATTATAGCTATCATTATTGTATTATAATTTATTTCAATTATAATTACAATTAATGATATACTTATCTATTAGAATTTTTAATTTGATATATTCTGAAATTTGTGTTGAATCAGACAAAAAACAAAAGAATTAAAAAGATAGAAAAACAAGAATACAGTATTGACCATATTAAAGACCTATCTTAATTTAATTTTTTATTACTAAATTTTGTTTTTACTTTTTCTTGCTTAATTTTGTTTTCTTTTTTTATATCAATTTATTAGTTTTCAAAAATTTGTATTGAAAGTAATTGATGGAAAATTTTTAAAATTAGAAATGAGAATCCAAAAAATCTCAAGAGTAAAAACAAGATAAAAAATAGAAGAAATCTCTTAAAACACCTTTAACATTTGGGTTTCTTAAAATTTTTAAGTAGTTTTTCTATCATTCACATAGTACATCATAATCAGATTATTTTCTTTATTCTTATACATTCTTTGCAACTTACTTATTTGTCTCTTTCTCTGTCTAAACATTAAAATAAATCAACAAGAAAGGTGCCAAGCTATTCTATTACATTTTAGCTTCATCAATTTTAAAAAAAAATATATGAAATTATGGTAAAACACAAATATAAGTTTAATTTTAGTTTATTTAAAAAAATTATTTCTGTATCAACATTGATTTGAAATTGAAAATAAAATTCTTATATTTTTTAAAATTTTTATATTATAATTATTATAAAAATCAAAAATTAATAAAAGTAATTAAATCATGTAGAAATTTATAAAATTAAAATTTTGATTTATTATAAAGCAAAAAGATATTAAATTTATAAAAGTGAGTAGACAATTTAGAAAATTCCAATAATAATATATAAACTAAATAAATATACTTTTATAATTGTAAAGAATATTACTGATTTGGTTTTGTCAATAATTTGAATGTACCTTAAAATAAATAACAAAATTACGAAGTTATGTATAAGATTATATATAAATTACATTGATATCAATTACATGTAAAAAATTTAAAATTTAATTGTTAATATATTTATGTATAAAAACTTTTGTGAATAATCATCAAGTATATACATAGTCTTGTTTCCAAAGTATCGAGTTTTTTTTCATTTGGCGAATATTGGTCGCAGCGATTTGGGAGAGGTCTTAAAATGTAGAAAAAATCTTAAATGCTGAAAAAATATTTTTCTATTTGTCCCTTTTTTTTTGTTATTTTGATAATTAGATGCGGCACGATTTTACTTCGTGCGAAGGGTATATTTCGATTTATATATATATATATATATACATATATGCACGTATATAGTTTATACCTATAAATTATATCAATAAATTATAATAATCAATAATATTAATATAGTATTATCAGTTATACGTTATGTAATATGATCGATTATAATAATATCGTTCAAATTTAAAGTTAGTTTTTTTTATATTCTTTTGAAAATGATGTACATATGACAAAATAATAAATTAAGTCATTTGTAGAGGATTTGTAATTACCTAGTAATTTTTCATTGCCAAAAGGTAACACATAAGTATTTTGATACATTTCATTCTAGAACTATATTAAAACAAGAGAAACTTCATTTAGCAAGTATAATAAAACATTTTTTTGGACACATTATAGAAAAATATTATGTTTAAAATATATCAGGTGATAAAAATTAAAAATATTCTTAAAAAACTTTTTTATTTTTATTGTATGAATTAGATTTTTATCCATTTATATTTCTACCTCTCTTTTCATTGATATATTTGTTTATACTTCTGCAAATAAGAAATGCATCATCATTCATTTGAACAAGTTCAATTTTTAATATGCACTACATGAAAAATAGACAAGAGAATTGTAACTATAGATGAAGAAGCAAATGCAGTGTACAGAGAAAATGAAAAAATATTCTGTATGGCAACTTGTCATTGGTATATACATATGTATAAGTACATCCACGAGTTTGTGTATCGTTTATACGCTACATGAATGATAAAGAGTGAAAGAGAATGATATAAAAGTAAAAAGAAAAAGGGAAACGATAGAGAAACTACGTAAAAAAGTAGTTGAAAGTGAAACGTGAAAGAGAGGGAACAGGCTCAATTAAAATGTCACCAACTCTCTGTATCAGGAATGCTGGCATGTAATTGAAGATCCAGTAATTTGAGCCTAATGAAAAAGAGACATAAAAGTATATTCATAACACAATATTATGTTTTAATAACGTTATTGTAGTTTGAATAAATTTTAGTAGATTTTTAGAACCAAATAATGATGTTTCTTACTTTTGAAATTGCTATGAACAATGTATATTTATTTTTTATGGTACATGTGCTTTTTTATAAATTATTTTTGGCAAGCTTTTAGCAATCAATAATTGTGATTGTTTACTGTAAAGTATATGAATTTTTTTTATATTCAAAAGTATCGTAGTGGAAATGCTGTATATTAGTTAAAAAAAACTAAATGTCAAGAGTGCACCGAAGATATAATTGCTTCATTATATCATCATTTGAAATGTAGTTTAATAAAAATTTGTATTGTAGTTTAAAGATGTTGACATTTTCTTTTGTTGAATAATACTATAACATAAATTATTATTCGTTACAAGGTTATTCATTAGAAGATAGTTTTAGAAATGTTAATTTTCCGGGTATATTTTATATTTACAATCTAACTGTATATATTTTAATACAGTTATTTGCATATAAAGCAAGTAGTATAAAATTATTTAAAACTATTGTTTTGACTTATTTACTATAGAGAAAAAAATGTATGTTTTAATTTTTTAACTTTTAACCAGTATAACGTGATTTATTTAAAATCGTATCTCTAGAGATTTTATTCGGATTACCTTTTTCTATCTAATTTCCTGCAATTACAGTGTTGCTTGGTATTGTATATATAGAAAAATCCTTTAAGATATCTCTTCCACTTGTTTTAATATACAAGTAATAGTATCTGTAGTAGAATAACAACTCAGCCTTAAAAAAAACTACTTTATAGATGTTTTCTTAAATATTTTTGTAAATTATAATCAAGAAGGTAAGAATCGAAAGAAATGTATAAAAAATAGTGATATTTTTAATGAAAAAACAGTTAATCTGTGCATAAAGGTAATTTCGAAAGCATATGTTGCGTATAGTTAATCTGCCAATGCGTACAGCTTATTGGTAGATTATATAAGTAAAAAGTATTAGATAATATGAGCCTCATCAAAACGATACCCATATATATAATACAGATACCAAAGTAAAGCAGTATAAAAAAGATGAAAAACGAGAAAGAGAGAAAAGTACAAAAAGAATCAGAAGAGAAAGATGGTTTTCATATTTTACAACTTCTTAATGAACGATACACCTGGCTTTTTAAAACTTATGTGCCAAGGAAGTCGCAATATTTTCTCGGCTTATTTTTTCTCAATTTCCGTTATTTCCAGTAGGTAGCAGGTGCAACTCGACTCAAAAAGTATTATCGATTATGTAGCTAACGGACGATGCATTGCCAATTTCAAAGTGATACAATACAATCGAAAAAACGTTCTTAAACGGTGTTATGTCTAGGATTAATTTTTTTCTTATTTTTAAATAAATATTTTTTTTTTAAATTTAAATTCGTATTTATTCAGTTATACTATTCGATACAATTTATGTTCTTAATTTTACAAAAATATATAATATAAAAAGAAGACGTTTAGTAAGAATAAGCTTTAAAATAATATTATAACAAAAATTCGGACACCGCGTATATTAAAGAACAAGATAGTCGCTCGGTTAACGTGTAACGTTACTTGTTTTCGAACGTGGATCTCGATCGGCTGTTTAGGCGTCCTTGCGAGTGATTTTAATAGTCCGAAAGGCCGTTGTGGGTGTTGAATTTCTTCTTGCGCAGCTTGCTGTCACCACCCCGTTGTAGTTGTGGGTTCGGAGTTCCCAATTATGATAAGAGTTTAGATTCTTGAATGTCGAGTGTAGAGTTGAATATCGATTACAGGTTCATAAGTTTAAGTTTTAATTGCTATAGATCGAATGAATAACGAATTGACAAAAAGTGCATAGTAGTTGTTCGGTGTGGATTTTATAGCCTTTTTAAATCTTTCCCTACCATAACACCTTTATAGATGAGTTTTGAAAAAGGGCTGATCTTCTTCGAATTGATAATTTCGAAATAACCTGTCCAGGAATTTATCTGTTATCGACCGTAGACAGAAACAATGACTTTAATCTCCGCAGTTTTAGCTTGTTTTCATGTAAATATGAGTTTAGTTTAATTCTCATAATAATGATTCATTCATAACTGAATCTTTATTTACAGTCGATAGGTTGAATACAATGCGACATTTAATATATAATTGAAATAACAAAAAATTTTTCTTACATAACAACGGAAAAATAGTTGTTGAAAAGGAACAAAGTGTTTTATGTGTTTGTGTGCGTGTAACATAGGTTACACTAATTGTTAAATTATTAGTTAGACAATGGCTTGTTTGGACTTTGAGGTACGGACATATAATAGGAAATAAACGAGATGCACCTAAATATGAAATATCATACGTGATCAAGTTATTCAATTCATTTAGAATAATTAAAATAACCCTTGTATATTTACATCAATAATTTTATTCTATTTGCAGATAGACATGAAAACAATGTTATTATTTCAATAGTTCGAATATAATTTAAAAACTTTTAAAAAAATTACTTATTTTTTTCTCTTATCATATTTTCAAAACATACTTATAAATAATAAAAAATAATAGATTTTTGATCTAATTAATTTTAAATTATTTTTGTGAAAATATAAAAAAAAATTTAGAAAATTTTACAGTATAAATTATATATTATAAAACGTAAATCATCACTATTGAAAATAAGTATAATGTTCTTTAATAAAATATATTAAACAGATTTATAATTATTATGAAATCATATCAAATGCTGAAGTAAACAAATAGTAAGTCAGTATCAATTTTTGGTGTTGTAACATTATATCTACATTTTTTACATTTTAACTTTACGAGTATAATCCACATTAAATCTCTAAAGTATCTGCAATTCTTACACTATTAAATTAATTTCTGATTTTGTCGAAGTTCATTTGATGAAGTTAAATAATTTGGTAATTTTTAAATCTATTTTTCAATCTATGTAATATTTTCGCCTTTTTATTCATTTCATTTTTATATTTTATACTTTTAATTAAAAAATCCTTTCTTTTCTTTTAAATTTCATAAAAATACGCTATGAATATTATATCTGCATATACATTTATGATTATAATAATCAAGTCATTTTTCATTTATTTTATACTTTACCTGTAAAATATAAAGTTTTACAAAAAGACTGAGAGGTTGTTACTCAAAAAAAAAGGGGGGATAGGCATAGTAATCACAGTAGTGCCACTAAATGATAGAAACTCAAAATGAGAGAAAACTTGAGAGTAAAACTCTAAAAGTGAGTTTAACTAAGACCAAAGTATATACTATACTTGTATGAATTTAATGAGAAATTATCTGCCCACGAGACAGACCTCTATACTATAAGTATTATATAGAAACAAAAGCAAGCGAGAGTAAAAACAAGTAATGAAGGACTCGTATATATCACCTCACTAAACCTTTTCATATTAAGAAAGCTAGAATTTGGGAGTTTGCCACCTAGTGACTGAGAGCGGTACTACTTAGCGCGCGAGATTTGAACAGCACGATTGCATGAGTTTTGTATATATGAGTTGTATTAACTCTTTTCTTTCTCAAACATTCTCTCCGCCATCGGTAATGGAGATTGCTGATTATTATCTTAAGATATTATGGGGAGTACAGCGAGTTTTGATATTGGTCGTGTTAGAACAGCCGTTGCTATTTTGAGAGAGACAACTCTAGTTAAATTGTCCTTTCCAGGAATGAGTTTAAGAACTCTAGCCAGAGGCCATTTGTTCAGTGGTAACCTTTCGTCAGTAATCAAAACTAAAATACCTATCTGAATGTCATGACAAGAGTGATGCCATTTGGAGATTGATTGTAGTCGCTGAAGATATTGGGATGACCATTGATTCAAAAATCTTTAAATTCTATGTTGAATCATTTACCACCTGTTTAATCGAGAGGTTGCAAAATCTACTAAAGTGGCTTCAAGAAGAGCATTCAATACTGATCCAATCAAGAAGTGACCCGGTATTAATACACATAAATCCTCAGGGTCATCGCTCAATGGTTCTAAAGATCTCGAATTGAGAATGGACTCTATCTGGCAGAAAAGAGTTGTTAAGTCCTTAAAGGTGAGTAATGTGTCCTTCACAGTTCTTCTTAAATGATATTTGATAGACTTCACCACAGCTTCCCATTTACCACCCATATGAGGAGCAGCTGGGGGGTTGAAGTTCAAATGAGTTTTATCGCAAGAGAATAAGAGAGCTAACGTTGAGAATTTTCTCGTTCCTTGAGTGAACAGGGTCTTTATTTGAGCATCAGTTCCTATAAAATTTGTCCCACAATCAGAATACACTGTATTTGGGATGCCTCTTTTGGATATGAATCTTCTGTTTGTTACGATGAAACTATCAGTTGTATAATCTGACACAACCTCAAGATGTACTGCAGACGTAGTCAAACACATGAAGATACAGAGCCAGCCTTTATGAGTTTTTGCTCCTCTGCCCTTCCAAGTTTTGATGGTTATTGGACCTGCATAATGTATGCCAGTATGAGTATGTATGGTCTAAATGAGTTAACTCTAGCAACGGGTAATTGACCCATTAATTGTTGTACTTTTACACCTCTCTGCCTGCGCATGTTACACAATGCAATATCTTAGATCTTACAGGTGCTCTTCCTCCTATGATCCAATAGTGTTGTTTAATGAGTGCAAGAGTTAATCGAGTGCCACCATGCATGGTTTCTCTGTGAGCTTGATCTATTATCAATCAAAGTCTGAAAGTCTTGAGTGGCGTGGCATGATGGCTGGGTGTTTCTTCTCATATGTTAATGTCGAGTTCTCCAATCTTCCTCCAATTCTGAGTATTCCTTCTCTATCAATAAATGCTGTGAGTCTGCTCATCGAATGATTTGATGGTAACTGATTGTTGTTCTTGAGTATCTTGATCTCTTCTTGAAAATATATTGACTGAGTGTCTATTATCCAAAATTGATTGGACTGCTCAATCTCCTCTACTGATAATTCATGAGCTCCATTGATTGCAATTTTTCTCACCTTGTTCTTTAATCTTGAGATGTACCTAAAACATAATGCTGTTACTCTTAACAGTTTCTTCAGTGAAGAGTATCTATTAATCAACTCCCATTGCTGCCTTCTCGAAGATTGAGAAACATACATGCAAACTTGAGGACAAGACTCCTGCGCACAGAGCTCGTCTGGGTTCGTATGTAGTTGAGAAGGCCATAAATTTTGGGATTATTATAACCAGGATGGTCCTGTCCACCAAAGAGGATGATTCCTCAGTTGATCGGTAGATGTTCCTCTAGAGGCATAATCTGCTGGATTGTTTTTTGCTGAAACGTATCTCCAGTGTGAGTTTCTTGTTAATTCTTGAATATTGATAACTCTATTTCTTACGTATTCTTTCCATCTTGAAAGGTAAGTTTTGATCCATGCCAATGAGACTTGAGAATCTGCCCAAAGAAAGGTTTCTTGCACTTTCACAGTCAGGGTTGTTTGAACATGCTCATTGAGCTTTGCTAAAAGTAGAGCTCCTGAGAGTTCTAGCCTCGGGATTGTTAAATTCTTCTTCAAAGCTGCCTTTGTTTTTGATATTGCGACGATATTAAACCTCGTCGCGATACCGATTTGAGGTTAACAGTTTATTAACCTCCTGACCGGCCGGTTCACTCACCTCACAGGTGAGAAAAGTGTGGGATCTAGTGGGATGTAACAATCGGTAACTAATTCACGATTTGTCGATTTGAATACGATACAGTTTTTCCAACGCTTTATTTCAAATCGCACAAATCACACGCGTACGACATGCCTTCCCCACGGAAACTAACGCCGGTTACCCCTCCGCAAGAAGGAGAAAAGCTGAAATCGCAGCAAAACGCGGGTATATAAACAGGCGAATGAATACGAGAAAGGAACTTTTTCTCTGGATAATTGATCGAGACAATCGTGCTCACACGAGTGTCTAATCAATTATAAAATAAAGAAAATTCGTTGTATTTTGTTTAGTCTCTGTGATTACACCGAGACAATTCTAAAATACAATCGAAATAAAGAAACTTAAGATATTTTCTGTGCTGCGTCATAACAGCAGTAATAATTTGTATCAAAAGTAATATACGACGTCCCTTGCGTCATAACAATAAGGACGCCGTGTATTAGTTAGGTTCAAACATAAATAAACGACGTGCTGTCATAACTGCAAGCACGACCGTTTATTTACTATTTACGTCTAAATAAGGTGAATAAACCTCTGTTACAGACGATCACCGAGGAGTCACCATCGATCGACAGTATTAGATAGCCGCAAAAATTTGAATACCTTTATTGTATTCGAACTGCAATAAAATATTTTGTTAAATAAAAAAATATAAAAGATAGAGTTTTGTTATTTGTGTGACCCATCCTCCGACTAAGTAATTCCCGGCCCCGATCTAGAAAGAGATCGAGGCGTTGCAATATTACTAAAAAGATTTTGGTACCTGAGCTTAAGCGAATTATGAAATAAACTACTGCTGCCATGGCCAATTGAGATGCATCAGAAAAGCCGTGGAGTTCAATACTTGAATCATTCACAGTATTGAACCATCTTGGGATGGAAAGTTTGGCCAAACTTATAAGATCTTTTCTGATGGAAAACCATTTTGATATGAGTTGAGGATGTAGATATTCATACCATCCTATTTTCTTGAGCCAGATCTCTTGTAAAAGTGCCTTTGTTCTAATTACTACAGGAGATGTAAATCCGCATGGATGAAAGATTCGAACTACTTGAGATAATACTTGTCGTTTTGAGTATGATCTATTTGAGTCGTTTAATAATGATGAAAAATTGAATGCATCATCTTTTGATAACCATAAAATATCGAGAATTTTGGTTTCACAGTCGGTGAATGATAGTAATTTGTCTTGATCTTTATGTTCGCTGAACCTATTGAGTAAACTATTGGTGTTGGAGTGCCATTTTGCGAGGGGAAACCTTCCAGCATGACAAAGATCAATCAATTGTTAAGCTTTCTCTAATAATTCTTCTTCTGAATCTGCTCCTCCAAATATGTCATCAACACATCGATCTTGAGTTATGCAGGAAACAGCAAGAGGAAACTGTGAGCCTTCATCCTCAGCAAGTTGAAGTAGAGTTTTTGTAGCTAAAAATGGTGCAGCTTTCATTCCATAAGTAACAGTTGTTAAGTTGTATGGAATAACCTCATGTTTGTCATCAAACCATAAAATTTGTTGAAGATGCCAATCATCTTTGAGAACTTTGATCTGACGATACATCTTTTCAATGTCATTGGAGAATAAATGCTTGTGTTGACGAATCCGCATGATAATATCTGCAATGTTAGGTAACAAATTCGGACCTGTATGCATGATATCGTTGAGTGATTAACCAGAGTTTGTAGAGCTTGAGCCATTGAAAACAACTTTAATTTTTGTTTTGAGGCCTTGTTTCTTAAGAACTCCATGATGAGGTAGAAAATATTGAGTGTTGTTTGTCTCTGTTTCTTTCTTTACTCGAATCATGTGCTGGAATTTCTCATACTCAAACATAAATAGCTCATAAAGTTGTTTATACTCCTGGTTCCTTTCGAGTTTTCTTTGAGTTCGTTTTAAACAAGCTTGAGCAGTATTGTTAGAGTTCGTGGAAGCCGCACGACCGCGTGCTTCCACGGACGACAAGCGTCTGAACGTCGCGCGACGTCAGCGCTTTCCGCGGCCGCCGCTGCAAACTCCCGTGTTTAACACGGGAGTGAATGTACGCGCGGTGAAACTCGCGCTAAAACTGTTCCAAAACGGGAGATTCCAGTAATCACCCTGGAAAAAGAGGATATACCGCCGGTGATCCACCTGGAATAAACCATATTAACAATAATAATAGATTTTATAAAAATTATATCTAATAAATAAAGGAAAGTTCACACATAGTTATCTGTTTAACCCCATTTATTTTCCCGTCTTTCCCCACTCCCAAACCCTGGCTTTCCCGACGACCAGGTGTCCCAGCTGGGGAAAGTAAGGGTAACGAGCCCCTTTTACACCTCGCGCGTAAAAGGGCAACTCGTTTCAACCCCCCCCCCGAGCCCCTCCGTCGAACTAGGATCGGCGGAAAAAGGGGCACTTCGTTACAATATTCTTGATTGGTTCTAAAAGATAGTAGAATTGATGACACCTCATTTAGAATGTGCGCTAGTACAGTTAATGTAAAGGCTCGATAAATATATTTGAAAATAACTTTTACAGTTTCTCGAGTGCATGGTACTCTTTGACCCCCTACACCTGAAATCTCTAATTTTGAATGCTGCTTTTTGACTCTGATTGATGAATGATAACTCTGAGCCTGAGTCAACTAAACATCTCACTTTCTGAGTGTGAGTTTAAGTCTTTACTTCTGCTACGGTTGTTGCTAGCAGTGTTGAGATTTTACCTCTAACTTCACCGGCTGTGTGACCACATCCCTATTGAGTGTTGCTCTTGTGGTCTTTTGTTTGAGTATTTTTCTGGTATTGAGATGAGTTAGTGAGGTGTATGCCGTGAATGAGGGTATGCTGGAATTTCCCACATTCCTTGCTCCTTTGTTGATTTGCAATTTATCGTGTGATGGTGGCCCAAACAAGAGAAACACAGACTTAACTCCTTAACTTTCTTCTCAAGAGATAGAGCCTTGAAATCCTCACATTGAGCAATGAAATGATCGCAGCAATCACACTTGTACTGTACTTAAAAAGTTGCTGCTGTTTTAACTTGAGAGTGTACCTTTTCTTGAATGTTGCTTGTCTCAAAAGTCGCTAAAGTTTGAGCTATAGTCTCTAAGAGTATTGAGAATTGACTCATAGTTTAGTTAGTTGGATTTCATTGAGTGCAAGCGAGTATTCCCAATGTTCTCTAGAGTCTGCATCTAAAAGTCTTAAGTACAGGAACATGAACTCGGACTCAACACTTAGAGTTCGCATTCCTTGAGTAGTCTCGCTTATTATACTATTGAGCTTGCGTAATGAGCTGCTCTGACGCTTTTTCATTGGATTTAGTTTACGTAGCTACTCCATATATGAGGACAGTATAGCTCTTTTGTTCTCAAATCTCAATTTGAGGATGTTCCATGCTTCCTAAAATGAGCTTTGCGAGGCAGAGATGTTCTTAATCATTTCCAAAGTCTCATCAGGGAGAGCTCCTCTCAAGTATTGGTATTTGCCTTGCTAAGAAATGTCCGACCTATGAGCAACAAGAGTATCAAAGGTGTTTCTAAACTCTGGCAACTCAAGAATGTTTCCCTTGAATTCTGGCAAGGGAATTTCAAAGAGCTTAAAAGGAATTTTCACTGTAGCACCAACTGTCTCCTTCTTCTGAGTTTGACCGATTGTTGTTATAACAGATAAGTACAAATCCAATTCTTTGCTTGAAATTCTCTCTTGAATATAAGCATGATTTGACATGCTGTGGGGTCAATGTTTAAGGAGGCACATGTGCGCCTCTGAAAAGTTCTCATGAATTTCCTTTGTAGTGGTAGTGAGAACTTCAACAACCATTGGAGTCAAATCTCCTCTTGAGCCCCTCCATCAAATTATTGAGTTTTTCAATAAATTCGTATTGAGAGGTCTGCTTTGTGGGAAGATAATTTCTCATTAAATTTATACAAGTACAGTATATACTTTGGTTTTAGAAAAACTCACTTTTAGAGTTTTACTCTCAAAGTATTCTCTCATTTTGAGTTTCTATCATTTAGTGGCATTGATTACTGTGCCTAACCCCCCTTTTTTTGAGTAACTACCTGTCAGTCTTTTTGTAAAACTTTATATTTTATATTTTTTGGTCCCTCGAGCCGGATCTCTGTACTACATGTATTATATAGAAACAAAAGCGAGAGAGAGTAAAAACGAGTAATGAGGGACTCGTATATATCATCTCACTAAACCTTTTCATATTAACAAAGCTAGAATTTGGGAGTTCGCCACCTAGTGGCTGAGAGCGGTACTACTTAGCGCTCGAGAATGAACAGCACGATTGCATGAGTTTTGTATACATGAGTTGTATTAACTCTTTTCTTCCTCAAACATTACCCTAGTACTGTTTTTAACTCTTTACCTCTAATAACTTTAAACTAGTATCTTTTATTATTTAAAGTAGTATTTTTAATTCCAATTAATTAAATATTCATTAATTCCAATTTTTTTATATTATTAATGTCTAATGTTTGAAATCATTAAAATTTTTTTTTATAAATAAATGTATGTATTTCTCTAATCAACAATTTTTTATTATGAAATACTATTATTTTTATTATTAGATTTATTGATTAAAATATAATTGAAGAATTTTAAGGCTAATGTATACTTGTTTATTTAATTTATGATTTTAAAAAATAATGGTTAAACATATTTTTTTAATTTATAGATTTAAATTAAAAATTTAATTTACGTTTATAGCATTTCTAATTTTATTTCTACAGAACATGTAAAATAATTCATTTGAAAAATTCATATAATTATTATAATTCCCAAGTAAACTTTGTTTCTACCTATATTTAATGGCTCTTCTTGTGAAATCTTTTATCTAAAAAGTGAGAATTCCAATTGATGAATAATTTTTGTCTATTATTTTTTTTTTTATTTACCTTTTTTTTACAGATTGTACATACTAATATCATATTTTTGATATAATTTAATTTTTACTTGTATTTTTTACATATAATTATTTTATTTTATTACTTATTTGACATTTATTATAAAATTCATACTTAATAAATGGTATATAATGCACGTGAGCTCTTCAATCATAAAATTATAAATAAGAAATATATTTGTTTCATAACTTCATAAATATACATCAAGATGTAACTCAACATTTGAAATAATTTTCAGACATTAAATAAATAAATATTGATTACATAAAAATCAGGAATTGATTTAGTATATTTTATTCATTCAGAGCAACAAGGTTCGAATATATTTACTACAATGAGAAATATGTTAATATAAGTTAACATATATGCATAAAATTCATAAATAAAAATACAATAGAATAAGAATTAATATTCGTGATATTTTTCATATTTATAATATTTATTTATAATAAAAAAATTATTTCTATAAAATTAAATATGATTATATTATCAGTAATTTCCAATGCATTTATTTATCGAATATGTAGAACACTCATTAAAAATTATTTTACATAAAAGGCATAAATATAATATTAAATATACATAAATAAATAAATATATATATATTTTCTCGAGAAAATCAAAAAATATATGTCTTAATAATCTGTACGCTTATTATTGTTTAAATTCTCATAACTAATTAATCAAGATGAAATGATAAAAAAGTATATATTTTCTTTAATAAATTTACCGCTTATATTCTTAAGAATATTATATTTATATCTCTAATGTATACTTTTACTTCTATCCTATTAGTAATAAGTTTGCATATTACAAAAATTCTCACTTATTTTTCAAATATAAATGAAAGATCGTATTGTATTTTATTGAAATATTTCTATAATTAGATCTTATGAAGTTTATCCATAGTTTAGAGTAATAGATCTTGACCTTTTTAAAGTCTGCTGATTAATAATAGCGTGGAAAAAAGAGGAACTTGATTAAAATACGGATTAAAGAATCGAAAACATCAATTACAATAAATTGAGTGTCACACACATATAAGTGTACTTGTCAATATGATAGTAAAGAAAAAATAAGAGAAATAGAAAGAGTAAGACGAAAACAGATAGAAAGTTTCTGCTTGTTTCTGACAGATAATTTAAAAAATTAGTATTATAGTTAGTTTATGCAGGATACAAAACCAGCATTTATGGACTTTTCGCTGTTTCAAAACCGAGAAATTAATTTTCAATTTATAAAAGTACTACAGCACAATAATGTATTCATGATTTTCTGAAGTTTCCATTATTCAGTACATCATTATATTTGGTTATAATAAATTGAAAAACATGCTTTAAAAAACAACAATAATTATAAATTTTGATTAAAAATAAAAAAGTTATTAGTGATTTGAACTTTAACATTATGTATTTTACAAAATTTTAAATTAATACTTTAATTATTAAAAGTAAAATCAAATAAAATGTATATAATTGTAAGTTAATGTGTTTTAATATTTAATACTTGATAAAAAAAATAAATATCAATTTTATTTTAATTATTATTAATATTGTTTTGGAGTTTAATATTATATAGATTATTTAAATTCAACGGTACAATATTTTTAATATAATGCTGTTAAATATATATTTTTGTTATCGCTAAAATAATTATTTTTTGCCTCTTTAAGTACTTTATATATTTAAAAATATATTATGTTTAAATCAATAAATATTTTTTAAAAATTTACAATTATTTATTAATTTATATATATTTATTAATATATATATACAGGAAGAAGCATTTTATTTTTAAGTAGTGAGATAGTTATTGCAACTACAACCATATGCGACTAATCATCGGGGTTATAACAAATAAGTTGTTATTAATTTCTCAATGCCAAGAAAAGGATTTTTTAATATAACAATAAAAAATAAGTTTATTTAATACAAAATAATTTTTATTAAATTAAAAAAATATAAAAATGTGATGAGTATACATTATCAAATAATTTTCAAATTATTTTTGTATTTAAAATATTATCACATTATTCTTATCCTTTAATTATTAAAATTTAGATTCAATGTAGATAGTTGTTTTATACATTTTATTTATATAATTCATTTATTTTTTTAATTTCATCTACAAATATTACACAAATTTTATTTATAATTTTATATCACATTTATATAAAAATTTTAACGTTTCATTATTTAATTAAATTTTATTCAATATCTAATAATTATTTTTAATAATCTGACATTCTTAGTCGTAATTTTTTTGAGTAATATTGATATTTTTATAAATAATTTAAATATGAAACTACACGTAATACTTTTAATTACTAAAACTATCTTCATGTGTTTTTTCTTTACTTTTATAAACGCGACAGAAAAAAACAACAGTATCACATAAAAGTTGTTTGCTTTGTCTACCGATAAAGATATAATTTATGTATTGTGGGTTGTCTGAAAGTGAGAAGTAGAGAAGTATTGAAATAGAAATACCTCTGATGAGACGTAATTTCTTGGTGAACAATTCCAAGGATATTCAAAGGAGAATATTGATGAGGTATTCGTAAGCAGAAAGATAAATTCTTCGGATCTAAAAGAGCTACATGTAGATGTACAGATACACCTGTAAAAGTGTACATAGAAGATTCAAACCCTTATTCACAAGTCTAGTATAGTTTCGATATTTGCAAGTTTTATAGATGATATGACGTCTCCTCTCAATATCTTAGTATCACTTAAGTTCTATATAACTTACACTAACACTGAATATCACTGTATTATACATATTTATCTCATTAGGCTTTTTCAACTGTTAATTTTAACTTAGCACTATCAACTTTAGCATTTTTACATTCCCACTGCCATTTAGTCGTTTTCTCAAATATTTTTTGTTATTGCTTATTAGTTAAAAAAACGGAATGAATGTTTCATTTGAATGTAAAAACTTCGATACTATTAATAAGAGATTTAACGCCTCCTGCGATTACGTCATTTGGAGAAAACGGTATAATAAGATTAGTGTAAGTACGTAAGATCACGAGAGTATTATTCAATGATGATGTAATTTCTCTATATCCCCTATTATACACGCGTTTTTTAAATTGAATTTCTTTCGTATTTAATTTATCAAGATACTGGAGATTTTTTTTTTAAATTTTGTATTTCATTTACTTTTTATATCTCGTTTCTTTTTTTTTTATACTTCAAATTTATTTAAAATATATATTTTTTATTCATTATCCTTCAACTAGTTTGTATAATCTATAACTGCACGCGTTAACCAAAAATAAATATAAATAAAATTCAAATATATCCCAATAAATATTAATACATCGAATGTATTTTTATAGTAAGAATTCAGACAGCCATTTTTATTATAATAAATAACTTTACAAAAATATTATTAGCAATTAGTTTTTAGAAAAATAGTTGAAATAAACTATCAGTACTTTTTTTATAATATTTTTATTCTAATTTGGCTAAAAATGCAAGCATTATTATCTATGTGCAAATTCACAAACAATCTTTAATATATGATATAACATTAACACAATTTATTTATGATGTCAATATTATAAATACTAAATTATTTCTAATGTAATCAATATTAATAACTATTGAAAATTATACTTACAGAAAAACTGAAAAATAATTAATAGTATCTGTTTTGTTATAACTTACTTAAAACAAATAATTAATAAAATTATAAAAATTTAATTATATTTAATATTATTTTTTAAATTATAACTTAATACAAAATATTTAATTATTTGCTTTCATACTTTTCTTCTTCATTATTATATTTTAGCGCCTCTATATGATACATATATATATATATGTATGTGTGTGTGAAAAATATATACATGCTCAAAGCAATGATTATAAAAAATATAAAAATAATTCCTCGATCATTCAACGCATTTACAAAATAACAATCACGAAATAGATTGGGGAAATGTTTCGATTATAGATAGAGAAAATAATTATAAAAGGCGACTAATATCTGAAATGGTACGCTAAAATGACAAATACAAATAATAATACGTTAAACAGATAAGAGGATACATCAAATTTAAACCAATAACATCACCATGTATTGTACATGATGACTTATAAAAAATTCACCTCTTGAAACATGCAAACACCTGAAGTATCGTAAAGCTGACAGTTGATACGAGATCGTGATTTCGCATGGTCAATTTGTGCTAAATAAAAGTATTTCAAAATTAATTTAGGCATTTATATTGAGAAATTTATAAAAAAAAATTGCAATTGAATCGTATTAATGTATTATTTAACAATTTAATGAAGGTCTTAATAAAGATGACAACCAAAACGTCGAAATGTCGATGTTACAGCAAGTTGTTATTAATTTTTCCTAATCTCAAAAATTGATTTTTTTTTTTCATATAAAAAGAATTATAGAGGGTATTTTTCAAAATATTTTATTTTATTTTTTTAGTTTTAAATTCATATTTGGTTTTTCATTTTAAGCTTTCAATTTCTTAAGAAAATAATGTTAAATGATAAAATGATACTAATCTTTATTCATGAATTTCTCAATTCAAATTCTTTTCAACTAGTTTCTAATTAAAAAACGGATTTTAAAATCAGAATAGTTTATATGTATGAAATACTCTCATAAGAAATTTTTGCAAATATATCAGCATTTATATTGGTTTCAGATGGAATTCTCATAAAAAATTTATTTTAAATTATTATAATAGATTTAGGTTTATTGGTTTGACATGAAATATTTCTATAAGGATAATATCGGTTGCACTATTGATAGAGTTCAAGAGAAAATATTTCTAAATTGAAAAAATTCTCGTAAAATAAATTCCAGTATTAAAATTTATGGTTGTTTAATTAGTGAAAGCTTTCTTAAAATTTCATTCATGAGCATTTTATTGACATAAAAAATCATAGATTTTTTAAATTCTGAATAGATTAATATTTATGAAAATATAATAAAAGAATTATTTTTTAATATTAAATAAATATTGATATTCATTTTACAAAATATTGAATTTGTATTTAGAATAAAATATGGCTTAATTTATAAATTAAGAAAATTGATTTTTTTGAATACGTATATCTATAGTATTTTTGAAAATAAACATCAAATAATCTACATTATTTACAATTATAAATTTATTACGAAATATCTTTTTAAATAAAATAAATATATTTTACAGAATCAATTATGTAAAATATTTTAAGAATATTAATAAAAAGCTAAAATATTGTTCGTAATTTTTATTAAATATTATTTATTATTTCATAGAAGAAATTTTTTATTTTATATAAAAAATATATGGTATTCTAATCTAAATAAACCATTAATTTTATTACTTTTTCTTCTAAAATTTATTATTATGATTTTAATGTTATATAAAAAATATTAATTTAAGTACCTGGTATGAATAATTTATTATCTGATTACAATTAAAATTAAGTTAAAAGATATTTTTATAGATAAGAAATATATGAATTTATGTACGTAGAAAATCCTATATAATATTTATTTGATAAATATCTCTCAAAAGGACTAACAACTAAAGTGTTAATGCATAAAAAAACGATCAACAAATGCTAATGATTTTTTATGTTTATTTTTCTCATTTTGTATACGAAAATACTACATGCGTTACGAAATCTCTTGTATAAATTTAAAGAATTTAAATTTATTACTGTTTTTGTGCTGATACGCCTCTTCGATCAAATAAATAACTCATATTTCATCAATTATTGAAGCGTATCGGTAAATTTTTTATTTTAAGTGTGAAAATGTGCAAATATTCATTAAGATGTTATAATAATAGTTTTATATATGTGTATATATATCGACTAATAAATAAAGTATGTATTTATTTATTGAATGTCTTTATTAATTTAATATATATTTCTACTTGCAAAGATATTTATAAATTAAAAACTCTTTTTATTTGTATTCATTTAATTATATCAAAGTAAAAATAATAATGAAAAGTGAAAAAGGTTGTATTAGATTTAAATTAATACAAAATTAATAAAAAGGAAAATTATGACAGATATAATTCATGATATTGAAAAACAGTGGAAATAAATACTAAAAATGTAAATGTATATTCCTAATTCAGTAAACAATACTAGATAAATCGAAGTTCAATTTAATTACTCAAAAATACTACAAGATTTGATAGGAGTTTGAATAAAATAGAAGTATTAACAGAGGTATAGTTTCATTTATAAGTTAAATTAAACTTATTCTGTTCAATTAACTTTTTATAATATATTATTATATTAAATGCAAACTGTAATTAAGTATTACAGAAATATATAAAGTAATTAAAGTGCCATTTATTAATGTAAAAGAAAATTATTAAAAAGTTCTTATTATTGGCTATATATATTTATATTCTTTTTATTTTTATGTAATTAAGATTAATATATTTATTTGATAAACTGAAAACTTTCTATATAATTTACTTTTTGATAACATTTAAGATTAAATGGAAATGCGAAAAAGATTGTACGACTATTATTTACATATAAATTTTTGGATGCAAGATATAAATTGGGATGCAATTACTTGTACCAAACATAAATATTTGAATATTTCAATCTTTTTGTAATAAATTAAATGTCAAGCAAACTTAAAATGAGATATCAATAAGTAATTAAAACTACAATATCATTCCATTCACATTTATTTAAAAACAATACAGTAGTTTATACAATAAAAAAAAGGTTTGATAAGATTTGAAAGTATATTTATTAGCATCTAAAATATTTATCTTCATGAAAAGGTAAAGTAAAAAAAAGAATTTTGTATATAAAAAATAGAAAAATAACTAAATGAAGGAAAAAATTAAATGCGAGTTTTTAATTAAGCTAGCTGGATTGATTTTTAAATGCAAAGAATAAATGACTAAATTATAATAAATACATCAAACGAAACAAAATTCATAAATGTGTATCGTCATTTATCTAACATTATATTATATTGATATTATGGAATTCTGTCATTAATAAGATTTCACTTAACCTAAAAACTTTAGCATTATAATTACAGTAAATTTTTGAATTAATGTAATTACTTTATTAGTTTAATAACTTCTATAGTGTCAATAGACAAACAAATAATAAATATTCAGAGTTTTTTTATGATAAATTAGAAAGATTAAAAAAATTATCAGCTTTTTAAATTACTTCACGCATAACAGTGTATGTGATAATATGAATTAAAATAATTATCTATAAAAAAATTTCACATATATTTTTTTATAAATATATCATTTTTATGATATATGAATCATTAAAAAAATATTTATAAATAAAATAAAATTTGAATTAATACTTTAAACTATTAATATTTTGAATGATAAACAATTACAATAAACACAATGATATATTATTGTGATTATTTTTATAAAAATATTATTAATTTTAAATTTTTATTTGATTGGGATAATACATTTAAAGATGAATTTTTTTTTTTCATGTTTATTCTTGTACAAGTGTGTCTGGATTATGATTTTATTACCAAATATACATTCATAGCTCAGAACATATTCGATGATGCTTATATTTAAAATTTTGCAATATTCGTATATATAAGTAAATCACATTTTTATAGTATTTATGCATGAAGTGTTATAATTTACATATTATAGTTATATCCTCAGTAACCTTTGGTCTATATGTTTTAAATATTTATATTTCTTTTATCTGTTTAACAAGTTGAAATGAGTGTTTATATTTTTTACGTACTTTAGGTCTTTGTATTGTTCTTTTATTAATCTATCTTTTTCTTTCAAGTTTTATACTTATGTGTTAACATATATATATAATATATAAATGTAATATTATTTATGATGATATCAATGCTAAATTTATTTAATATATTAAGTTACCGTATATAATGAATTATAATAGGTTATCTATTCTGACTCTGAGAAATATATATTTAATATATCGCTAAAATTTATCATCTATATTTTAATAATAACTCTTAATCTATTTATATCGTTATCAATATTTAAGGATTAAAAATGCATATGATTAGCTTTTAAAAAAGCTTATTTTTAGATTTTTTATACATATATATATATATATTTATAAGCAATAGTATCAGAAAAATGATTTTTTTATGAAATAATTTTAAAGTTTATTACATACTAAGCAGTTTTTTATTGATTAAAGATAAAAAAAACAATAAAATAAAAAACATAAAATTATATATATAGTTATATCTTACATACGCATCTTTGTCCTTCTTATATGCAGAATAAATAGTGGTCATAGAATCGAAATACTATAAACTAATTTTATATTCAAATCATACAAAGAGGCAAAAACATACATATCTTTATAGATTCAAGTTCATGTATTTATATAAATACATATCATATATACATAAAAAAAAAGAAACAGAAATATAGAATTTGTGCATCAATTCCATAAGATATTTATGATTTGATATGATTTTCTATTTTAATACCAGGTAGGTCCTTTCTTTATTTAACCCTACTGAAATATTTATTATATAATTAATTATAAAACTTGTGGTTACGCCTGCAGATTCGCAGGTTTACATTACCACATTATTAGACAAATACTTTTTCATTTAACGTATAATATATAGCTTTATACATGCGGTTTTCGTATACATATTCTCCTGGAAATCATTAAATAATCATTATCAGCGTACTCAGATGTAAGTTAAAGATGTAAGTATCTGGAAAGTTGAGGTTATGGAATTACTGCTTATAATTTAAAGTCGTTACCGATGCGAATTCTGCATTTAAATATAAAAAAAAAACAAAAACAGCATATGAGCGGAAAAAATAGGAGGATAATGTAGTTACGTTAAGTAATTTACGTAAAGTGCAAAAGTAAGAAGTATGTGTTGATACTATCTATACAATACTATTATTACCTGCATTGCTTCTTAGAATTGAAATTTAATTAACACTCAGTTAATTTTGTTTTGAAGAATGTTTTATAAAAATATATTTCAAAATGTACAAGCATGAAGACAAATATTTAAGCTTTGTACCTTTGTAGCTCTTTTTATGACTTAATTATACAAATGCTTATTAGATTTAAAATTCGAAGTATGATCGTTTGCTTGACTCAGTGCGAGTTTGTAGAGTAAAAAAATAAACGCGAGAAAGGAAAAAGAGGATATATAAAAGAAAAATTGTTGTATAAAAAAAGAAATACGTATATATGTATGTTTATCGCTCGTTTTATGTGTCCACAAAAGTTGAATAGTAGCCTTTTTCATTTCTTTGTTTTCTTCTCTCTCTCTCTCTCTCTCTCTCTCTCTCTCTCTCTCTTTTCATTCTCATACATCATTGCAATGAACGATGGTTCCAGCATAGTCATTTCTGAGGGTGACAGCGATGACGCGAAAGGTGAGAACTCCATTAAAATACAACCCCTTGCAGGTACAATGAATGCGAAATAAGTGAAATATAGTTGATCTTTGCTCTTTCTGAACGAAAGTACTTGAGCAAACATTTGGTAAACTTGTATTACTTTCTCTCTTTCATGTTTCTCTTTTTTATATTGGTCTGCTTCTTTTATATATATTCACTTTCTCATACTAAGGAACTTTTTCAGAAAGAAAAAGGTAGGTAGATATGTAGGTAGTTATGAACACAATCAAACCCTTCAGTATTTTGTTCTTTTCAAAATTTCTTTTTTATTTTATTTCTATTTTTCTTATTTTGAATTACAGGAAGCTATTCCCTTAAAAAAGATTTTCGACACAAAAATGATAAAATTTACATAATTTATATTCTGCAAAGATATATTTCTTAATGATTTATTCAAATGGTTTTAAAATTTGCTGTTATTTACACAATATATTTGTAATATTACAAATACAAATTAACAATTAAAATATTTTATATGAATTAAAAAGAGTTCAATCCTAATGGAATGGTTTATAAGACTCGAATTATAAACAATATATATTTTTAAATTGTACAATTATTATAATCATTTTACTCAAATAAATATATAACAAAATTTCTTGTGGTATATATATTCGAATATTCTCAGAAATTAGTTCTTATATATTTTACAGAATACATCAGCAATTTAATTGATTTATTTATGGAAATAAATTTTATGTTTATCCCATTCATATACAATTATCATTAAATATAAGTTAACTGTTTTGAAACTGATAATGATATAATCCATGAAATTTACAATCTGGAAATTTTATAAGCTAGTAACAGATTTAAATATACTATAATTGTCTTTATATACAGTGATAGTGATATGAAAATCTCATTGAAATTTATAATTGAGCAGCTGTTGAAAGATAATAAAAGAAAAAATTATGCTACATTTTAAATAATTACAATGTTATTTTAATTAGAATTAAATACCTTATTTTGATACACTTATTTAATTATCCAATTATAATTTAATTATCCAAATGTGTAATCAATTTATAACTGACACAACTATGAAAAATGTTTCAAGATTTAAAAAGAAATTTAAATATTCAATAAATTTTAATTAAATTTTCATATATTAGTTTCAAATAAATTAAAATTATTTTAATATATTTGTAATAAAAAATTAGAAATTTGTATTTTAGAAGATATAATATGTAATATAATTGTTATTAATAACTAATATATTAATTATTTGCCTAATAATTTAAATAAGTTTTGATTCATTTGAATATACAAAATATAAAATTTTATATTCAACATTTTATAGTTAAAAATAATAATCGTTAACACAACTTGTAACTGCAACATATAAAGTTATAATTAATAGTATTATTTATGTATAAATAAAACATATAATATACTTTTAGAAATCAACATGAAAAACGCATTAATATTATATGTGATTGAAAATAAATTAAAAAATATATAAAAAATTAACATATATAAATTGATAGATAAATTTAAACAATTTTAATAAAAAATATTTTTTAAATAATTGTTATATGAAATATATAAAAAATTATATAAAAAAAAAAAAATTAAACACAGTTCTTTTATAAGATTTTTTTAGAATATAATATAAAAAAAAGTGCAAAAGAATTAATTGAAATTTTTCCATAAATAGATAAAATATAATACAAAAATATGTTCCATGATTTGAGTGTTGAACATGTTACCTTGAAAATGAATGCAACGAGTAGTTTAATCAAGAACTTATAAGTAATAACCTATTACTTTAATTATAAATCCACATTTTTTAAGTTGATGTAACACTTTTGTTGATAAATATTAACATTAGATATTAAGGTGTAAAAAATTATTATGTTTTAAAAAAAAATATAATTGTAAATTACTATTAAAAAGTACTAAAATATTTTTCTTTTAAGTGAATAAAGTTAACTAATAAAAATATTACTTTAATGAACTGTACAATAAGCTTGCTATTTGAAAACAATTTTATTTTATTTTATAAGAATATGTAATTATAATCTAAAAACAAAATTATTAATTATATAGAACGATTTTCAAGAGCAAGAAGTATCTGAAAAAGTATTTTAACATAATAACACCAAAAATCAGGACAGGTTGAGAGAAGGTTATAGTTAGATAGAATAACAAAGAAAAAGAAAGATACAAACCAGAAAAAAAAATAATAAGAGAACAAAAAGGAAATCGGAACAGTTTTCTCTCTACCAAAATCAAAAGACTTGAAAATCGGGGGTGTTAAAATCGATACTACATGCACCATTTTCGTTTTTTTTTTTAGGAAACACTTTTTCTCTTTGTCAGTCGTCTATCTCACGTTTATTACAAGTGGTGCAAGTGAAAAGGAGAGTAGAAAAAAAAAGTTAAAAACGGCAACTATGATTCAAAAACAAGAAGAAAAGAGAAGTTAGCTTTGAAAAGCTCAGAGGCACTCAACTTCTTATTTTCTAGCGGCTTGTGTTAAATGAAAAAGAAATGCAGAAAATGGAAAAGGAAAAAAACGAATCAGATACATTTTTCGATGGGCTATGTCAGATTATTTTTTCGATTTGGCGGAATGCCAATGTATGTGCACAATTTACAGTTTACGAATGTTTCATTAAAGAAATTTCATAGATACTAGTGTGAAAAAAAAGGAATGTTAGTCATTTCAATTCACAGCATAATATTTGCTTCTTTCTCTATTTTTATTTCAGCTTCTTAATCTTACTATCTTTTTTTTGTATCTTTAGTTTACTTCTTTATTTAATTGAATTTACGAAATATGTATGTTATAAATTCGTGGAAACAAGTAAATGTTATGCTTTCATTAATTCGGTGGTATAAGCTACAATTTTAACTTTACTTAAAATTCATTACAAAATAGATTTACTTAAAAATATTTTAACGTAAAAAAATTATTAGAAAATAGCTATTGCGCAAATAAAAGTAAAGTATATTAAAAAAAAAAATTAAACACAAATAAATACAGGTAAAAGAAAATTTGTATATAATTTTTTTATTTAATAATAAATTTTTAATTGTTGAACGAAAAAATCAGTATATATTAAATAATAAGAGACTATATAATTCTATTTCTACTCTTTATATCAATTTATTATATTTATTTTTTTAAAATTTTTATTTGGAACTTAAAAGAAATTGAAATAATTTAAAATATCCTTTAACTAGCGTTATTTTATTATAATAATTACAATTTTTTCTTATGTATAAAAAAACTATGACTTGTATTTCACAGGAAATATGTTTACAAATCTTCTACTATGTATATCCCAAACCTCTGTAGTTATTAATTTTTATTATTTTTATATAAGCATATACGTATATTCATATTTCAAAACTAGTAGATGCTTTATCAATTAACATATATTATATCTGTTTTTTCATGATAAACTTATTATTTCAATCTATGTCTATGTAGAAACTCTTGTGATTCTCTCAGAATATATGACTCTATAGTTCAACAAAACTATTATTGTGCAATGATTTGCTAGGCTTCATGTATTATCCTCAACAATACCTATCAGAATATAGAAAATAATGCATATTATAGAAAAGACTATCAAATCAAATATAAAGATAAAAAAGGTTTCATGTATGTGTATACACAAATGTGAAAAAGATAATTATAAAAGTATGAAAGAATAAGAGAAAAAGAAAAAAAGCAATTGAAAAAAAAAAAAAATTTGAGGACTAAAAAAATTCTAATAAATGGATGTGCCAATGCTATTAATTTTAGCATAATCGATAGAGAATTTATTTTTATTGTATTATGTACATAATTCAAGGATTAGAATATATAAATTAAACGAACTGTCATTTTTAATTTATTATTATTCTTATTAAAAATTTTGTTTCTATATAATTTGTTATAATATTTGCAAATAATAAATTTATAATCTATGTAATTGATGATATAAATACTAAAAATATGTTTATACTAATATGTTAAAAACAATATATCTAATTTTATAAAAGAAAGATGCATTATATATTCCAAAAAATATTATTGATCAAAAGTAATTTAATATTATTGCTATAAATAAATCTTAAATATTTTTTTAAAAATACTGCAAAAGAATAATGTTTATTTTCAGTTTCAAAAAATTAAAGCTGTTTTGAAATTTATATCAATTTTTTTTTAACATGAGTTTTATCAGAAAAAAATAATGATGTGAATAGAAACGAATGAGTTCTATGTATGTTTGTTATTTATAGATATTTTCGAAGATATCATTTTCATAAAATTAAATCTACATATAATAATTTATACTCAATTTAATGAAAACTAATAAATAATATATTAATATCAACAAAGTATATTTTTTATGTGAATTGTATTTATTTACTAATTACCATGAAGTGTATTATAGCTTTTAGATAGTTTATTAACTCAAAAAAACTTTATAAATCCTAAAATTATTTCCTTTAGATACAAAAATACTTATTTATTATGGTTGCGAATAAATTTTATAAAGAATACTTTGAAAGTATGATATAACAATAGATATAATAATGTATCAAATTTTTATTAAATTATTTAGTATTATTAATTTTTTCTATATATCATCAAATAGATAGACAATTCATATTATTAATATTATATTACAATATTGAAAAATATATTATAGAAGATAAAATAAAAATTATATAATACTACAAAAAGAAACATGGACATGTACAGAATTTATCATTTGAAATCGGAAAAACTTTATAAAATAAATAATGTATTAACATAGGTAATGTTTCAACTTTTAATTATATTAATAAAAAGATTAAGAATAATACATGTATTTTAAATAATAATTTCTTTTAATAATTTTTGCATATAATTTTGGAAAATATATGAAATTATTGTTTCATAAGTATTTTAAATAAAATAATAAGTTCCGAGGTTACGTAATCTCCAAATATATTCCATATTATTAAAACCCAGCTAATACTTCTTATCCTGTTAGTATTATTTTTATAATTTTTCTATTTCCAAGGTTATAAAATTAATTAGAATAACGGAGCTGTATTGGTATAACTAACAGTAATTCAAGTCAATTTTGGATCTTACTTCGGCAAGAAGTAAAAAGTAAATTACCGCTGCCACTCAACAGTCAAATCAATGTCCTGCTCCTTACATTTAATCTATAAATTCATTTATTTCTAAGATTTACACTTCATAAAATAGATATTAAATTTTATACATTTATATATATACATAAAAGACTAATTCTTTAACTAAACCTATATTCTTGATACAAGACGTATTATACATTGTCTGATTTTGTTTGTTTATAGTCACTTTTTTTCATAACAATTTTGGATAAGAAAAAAAATATGCGGAGGATTTTTTCCTATTTTTTACATTTTTATTTTTATTTATTTATCATTATAAGTGTCAGGATTTGAATTTGCGTGAAAGATGTTTTTTTAATTTTGTAAACGACCCGATGGAGAAATAGTTGTAACAAGATTAAACGGTAAAGATTTGTTTATATCTTGACGTTGTAAACTTTTAAATGTTGAAAAAGTTTTTAAAAATAAAATTACGTGTAAATCGCGATTAGAAAAATTTCATAAGGCTTTTAAGAAGGTCACTGATTATCTTCATTCTTAGTACCCAAAAATACATAGAATCGATTTTATTTGCCGAGTAAAAGCACAAATTGTGAATTCAATCTATCGTTCAAGTATCAGGATAATCGATGACACCCTAAATTAATTAACACGGGCATAAAGTTATCTTGTAAAACCTTTTTTAACATGTTAAAATCTTCATAGTGTTTTTATCAAGCCGTAAACCGTAATCGTAAATTTTACCAGATGGCGCTATTTCACTACAAATCTGAAAAACATCCTTTTCGCGAATGCAAATCTTGATCGAAAAACAACAAAAAAAAAGAGAAAAACAGGAAAGATTTTATCGTTTTAATTTCTCCAAAACCGCTACGACAAAAAATAGTTTCAAAAAAAAAAAAAAAAAAAAAAAAAAATAAATAAATAAGAATTAAAACGTATTACTTTTTTAACAGTATAGAGGTATGTATATAGGAATGAATTCTCTTTTTAAGACGTCGATAGTAGTTACATTTAAAATTCTACATCCAATAAAATTTTGAAAAATTAACATAGGTAATAAACATTAGTTTTCAAAGGAAGTATTTCACATACCAAAACTTAAAGATTAAACAGTTTTTAATATGATTGGAAATTCAATTATTACATCAAAATTATACTTCGAAAAAAAGCTTTATGAGAAAGGAAAGAAATACGAGGTATGTACATATAGAGTGTAACAACTAACTGCAGTTAGTACCCTACTCTTGGCAAATAGCAGTGGTCAACTATTATGAGTCCAAAGCGTTAGTCTTCGGTATTATTTGCTTGTATGGTATTAGCACTTTTTTGCGTGTTTTGAAAAACTGCTCAAATCGTTCAACATTTTATCAAAATTATGTATAGTTAAATGCATAGATAAAGCAAACATTTAGATAAATAACAAGATAAAATGATTAAGAATCAATATATGTGATTAAATACATTTCGTATGTATGTTGCTATTGTTTTCTTTAAATAACTATTCTTTTTTAAAATAAAAAATTTATTTTAAATAAGAAAATTTTTTATGCAAAGTATGTTTAATTAAATTTTTTTTTGGTCATGCAATTAAAAAATAGAATAATTTAATGAATGATTTGTTTGTGTTTCTTTTTTAATTTAAAAAAAAACTTTGAAAATGAATAGTAATTTTTCGATAAAAAATTTAACTATAAATATGTAGTTGTGTTAAAATTAAGAAATACATCGTTGTTTTAATAAAATAAATTCTCATATGTATAGATTTTTTATATTCTTAAAGCAAATATTTGTATTTGCTAATTTATTTTAACAAAATTAAGAAATGAAACTTTTATATTTGATTAAAGAATATATATTAAATTCCAAAAATATTTATTTTTATAAAATTATTTTATTCTTATACAAAACTAATACAATATGTTAGTGACATAGTCGTTGTTATGCTAAAAAGAACATATCAAAATTTATACAATATTTAAAATTTTATTATACTGGTATTGTAAAATCAAAAATTGTTTCATATTTTCAAATAAATTAATTAATATATATATATATATATATATATATAAATATTATGTGTACTATTATCTTAAAAAAATTGAATTATGTATACTTGGTATGTCCCCGAAGTTTCGAGTTTTTTTTATTTAGTGAACATTGGTCTCAGCGATATGGCAGGGGTCTCAAAATGTAGAGGAAAGCTTTGTCCATTTGTCCCTTTTTTTTCTCGATAATTAGATGCGGCACAATTTTATTTCGTGCGAATGGTATTTTTCGATTTTTTGACACTACGCACTGATTTAGTTTTTCCGCGATTGCTATAACTGTTAATCAGCAGTCCGAATTTAAACTTTTTAGCACGCGACAGGTGCTGTAGCGATTCAAGAGTTTTTTGAGTGCTCAGATCGATACTCCTCGATGGTCTTTTGCCGATTCTCTTTAAAAGCTCAGTGACATTTTCCTCATTGCAATTTTGACATACAATTATCTTTATAATCCTGTTTTAACATTTTAAATGTTTCCGCACTGTTTTTATGCTGCAAACAATATTTTATCGCGTAACGTTTTTCCATTAATCGCTTCAATGCGTTATGTCCAAAAATCGAAAAACACCCTTCGCGCGAAGTTAAATTGTGCCGCATCTAATTATAAAATTAACAAAAAAAAAGGGAAAAATGGAAAAATATTTTTTCTAAATTTGAAGATCATTAGTCACAAAATGAAAAAAAACTCGGTACTTCGGGGATAGTCCATGTACACGTAAATATACAATTATGAATTATAATTTTTACTAATTAATTTCAATTATTTTCTTAGAAGTTAGTTTTAATTTTTTTTAAAGTTAAAAATTAAAATTCTTTGTATAATTTTATTTTATATAAGTAATTTATATTAAATTGGATTAATTTTTAGAAACTTATTTAATAATTTGATTTACATATAAATTTTAAAACATTGAATTGAAGGTAAAAATTAATTTATAAATATTTCATTTTATGTACAGTGACATAAATCCCCAAATAATTGTTAATTAATAAATATAAATTATATTATCTACATTACTTAATTCATACTTAGTAACTATATTTGCACTTAGTTTATGTATAAAATAATTTTAATAAAAGAAAGAAAATTTTTTATTTATTAATAAAAATTTTATGCGTAAGAAAATGAATGTATAGAAAATAGATAACACTTTAACCATAAATTTCAATTTCAAGACCAAATTCTATTTCAAATAATTGACATAATAGTCTCCAAGATTTAAGTACCACTAAAATACGTCATTGTATTTCCACATGATTCACTTAATTTATAAAAACATTACAATGATAAAATGAACAAATAAAAATAATTTTAATATCTTATATAAGTATAAAAATTAAATATTAATACAAATTTAATAAACTTTTATTAAAGATCAGAACGAACTGAATTAGGTGATGCATAGTGATTAATTCTTGGGTATGAAATGAAATACAAAATTATGATTGTTATTTTATGAAAATTTGACGTTTAAGATAATCTGTATAGACTTTAGGATCTAATTTTTAATTTGTAACTGTATATTTACGTTAGATCCTTTAAAATATAAATGAAGTTTATTTTATGAAATTAGGTAACTGAATATTTAAAAATAAAATGATTGCTTGCATGTACTTTTGCAATTATTGAACATACATAATAAATAAATTAGTAATTATTTTATAAAATGCTTTAAATTATCGCAGAGTTATGTCCTTTTTGATAAAAATGACCCTTTTCATTTTAACATGAAATGGCCTTTTTCTAATTGTTGGCTGACTACATATTTTTATTTACTCCTTGAATGTTGGATTTCTTTACTGGTATTATATTCGCAATAGTATTTAAAACTAAAACAATATTAAACAAATACATAATTTTTCTGGACTACTAAAAAATAATTATTTATTAGTCTTGACAGTTTAAAATTGTTATAATAATGAAATTTAAATCAAATTATAATTAAAATAAGAAAAAAGTATTTTATTAATAGTAATTTTTTTATATTTAAATCGATTGTATTTCATTAATGTATGTCACAAGGAATGTGCCTTCAATGTATCATATATAAATATAATAACTATATCGAAGTTTTATATTGATAAATAAATTTAATAGCCAATATTATAAAATTAGATTTAATAAAAACTTATAAAATAAAAAATTTGTATGGATTATAAAAAAATGTGCAGTTAAAATTTATTCATATTTCAGAAATTCGTTCATTACTGTGCAGCTTCAACTTGAATCGACACAAAAAAGAAAAATTACTTAACATAAAACTTTTACGTTAGTAGAAAAAAATAAGCCAGTAACCAACGTTCTCATAACTTAACTACGTAGTCGTTTCATTTCAGTCAACAGAAGTTTGATGTTTTTAAATGCTATAGACTGAATTCAATAATCATTCTTTTTGCACTAATTTAAATTATTTAACAGATGTATAAATAAAAGTTATTTGTATAATTTAAAAATTATTGATTACTAAATTATTATCTTTTGATGAATATGTTTATTTTTTTATTATATTATAATTTGAAGTCATTTAGTACTTAAAATAAAATTTTATACAATTCTGAAGCGTAAATAGAGATTTTATCTCGTTTATGCATTTTAGGAAATGACAAAAATTATTTACTTTATCATGGAGTATATTTAACAGAATATTTTAATTCAATATTTTAAAAAAAATAAAATATAATTTTTTCATTAGTATAATAATATAATTTGGATTTAATTTAAGCATATAGACCATAAGTTGAATTTTAATATTAAGTAATTAAAATTGTATGTTATCTATTATAAATATTTAGCGTCATGTTTGTACCTTTTTGATAAGAAGAGGCTCGTTTCCATAATTGATCGAATGCAATTATCGAAACGGAATAAGGAGAAAGGAGATGTGAATTTGGAGATTGATCTAAAAGTAGTCATTACCAGGCTATTAATTAATTATTAAATCTAGAGGGTAAAATGTATCATGCAATATGATAAAATCGGTTTCCTTATTGGGATGATCAATTAGTTAACTATGGTAAAGACATACCACTACAAAATATTACGCTGTATCGAATAAAATAAATATACGCTTATATGTTCAAGTATCAAAATTATATATGCGGTACTGAACTCTATCAATTACTTGTGAATCGTTAGAGTATCTCTCTTTCAATATAGCAAAATCGCTCGTTTGGGAAGTAAATGTTTATTTTTGAAACCTTTCCATTACCAACATACTGAATTTAAAAATATTGAAAGGGTAGTGTTATATATCAACTTGTTTCTTCTTTTAAAAATAAATAATTAAGCAATTATTTTATTTAGGTAGTATTTAAAAAAGTATCCTTATTTTTTTTTTTTTTTTTAAGTAGCGAACTGGTTTTTCATATGTTGTGTACGGGTTTCATTGTCGAGATTCTCCACGACCAGGTAAAGTTTCTACCAGGGGGAGGATATTAGAAATAAAGATGTGAATGTATTGGAAAAATAGAAAATTGCTAAATTGTAGGAAATAAATAATCAACAGGCACGTTTTGTGTCAAAAATATGAAACAGAATTTCAGGTATAACTTACGCGATGACATTTAATATGGTACTTATATTAACTCATATCAAATACCTTGCTTACGAATAAACAACTTATCGTTAGTTAATTATGAATAAGCTTGAAAGATATTCTACATATTTTTTTATTTAGCCAAACATTTCTCATAAAATAATGTAGTGAGATTGTAATGTGTTATGTATTAGTAAAAGTTTATAAAGCTAGGATCAATAATATTTAATACTTCTAAATTAATTATTATATTTTTAATTTTGAATGTTGATTCGTATTCACTTATTCAATGTACGTTTTTTAATATATCTTTAATTTGTTGTTATTATACACAAAATTGTATACTAGAATAAATTAATAATAAAAATAAATTTTTTTAATAATAAGTTTGAATGAACAAATTTTGAATGAAAAATAAATAATAAAAATACGTAATTCTCATAATCACTCGAGAAAAATTCTTTGATAAGGTATAAATATTCGATTTAAAAATATAAATACATGATTTATATAATTTGAGTTACAGATATAATATTACACGTAATAAAATATAAATATTTCCAAATCAAAATTTGGTACGATGTATGAACCTGCTACGTGACACAACGGTTAAAATACTCTTTTCATGAAATCCAATAATTTATTTCTCTGTCTCTCCAATTCTCTTTCTCATTACCGTATCTCTTCATATTTAAAAATTAAAATAACTTTTTATCAGATAATTACATTAATTTAATTTTATTTTTAAATAATTTTAATAAATAAATCTTAGAACTTTGGAAAATTTACTTTAAAAATTTATAGAACTTGTTATTCATGATTACATATAAATTTATTATGTTTCATATTAATAATAAAATTGATGTTTAAATTATTATTTATAATAAAATAATCAATAATGTTTTTATATATATTATTGTATTTAATACATTTTAAATAAGAGCAAATGCAGAAAATCAAAATATTCAAAAAAATATACGATGTTTTTTACATATAAATATATATCAAAATTCTCTGTAGATGTAAGTAGATTACATTAAATGAATTTTATTTTAATTTATAAACTGAATGTATGAAATATTAATATAATTAAATTATAAATCGGTGGAAAATATTCATGTATTTAACTAATTACATTTCTAATTATATACGAATATTTCAAAGTTATCTTACAAATGAGAATATGCCATGTAACAAGAAGGAAGAACTTGACAATCGTGATGTAGTCCTTGTGATCAGTGATGAAGGAACTAAATTGAGAGATGGAGAGTATCATCATAATACTTAGATGAAGCTTATTTCCAAGTATAGAAGTATAAATTCTCATATATTAAATTGTGCTCACTTTCTCTATACTCGATTTTCTGAGTTCATGGAAATAACTTGAATTTTACGAATGGTACTGGAAATTGCATTAAGGTATACAAAATTATATTTTCACTAAGAAGCAAATTATCTGTTGGGAGTATGAATGGATCGAAGAAGGTTGAAATTTGTTTTTGGTAGTATCGTTATTTTTTTAACCTTTGAATTAGATTGAATATAAGTGTTCATGTGATTCATTTGTTCATATTTTTTCTGCTTCAAGATTAGACTTATTTGAATAACTAAGATATTTTGTAACAACCATGCACGAGGATACTACTATCGGTAAAGGTTCTGTCAATCTCTTCTTCTGGTATACATGCAGACTGCGTCTGATGTTTCTTCGAGGCGTATGAACTTTTCGTTTATTTCGTTCATCATCGCTTTGTTCCAAAAGCAGACAAACTTACTCTTCTGATATATATCAATGTCAAAGCCACTTGTTCTTGGTCCAGATGGTCGATCGCCTCTTTGAAGAAGTTACATTGAGGAGAATGACGGTAGATTCTGCGCGTAACTAGTTATTCGAGAAACTGACTATTCACAATCAAACTCTTCTAGAAATTTGTCGAATTATAGAATAAGCAAGTGCAAACTTCAATAGCTATATTGCGCTATTCTGAGTGTCTATTTCCACAGTCTTTTCACGTTTTGTATATATTTCAAAGACATGAATTCATACTAACGTATGCTTCTGCTCTAAAATTCAGAAGTGAACCTTTTATAGAACAAACTAACTCATCTATTAAATATTTGTTAATTATACGTTGTACACATTTGGAAAATACTGTGAAATTGATTTTTAATTTTTTATAATGTACAGTGCAAATTATACGACATTTTTCAACTGTTAGAGAAAATTTCATAATATAAGTGAACTTGTGTATTTTGAATTTTGTAATTTGAATGACTGACATTTAAATTTACTTGCTACTTTTTCAAGTTTATGCAAAAAAGAAAATTTGGAAATAATAGCAAATATTAAATTTAAGATAAAAATAATTACTAAATACAATTTAGTTAGATTTAAGAGATCTAAACTTATTTAAAACTAAATTAAACCTTTCAATTTAAGTAAAATAAATGAATTTCTATTCATTTTACCAAAAGAAAAATTCTTGTAAATTGTTAAAAATTTATCTTGCAAAAATGATTTTCCAGTATATACAAACAATTTACTATTTCAATGTAATTCAAATTTTATATCAATAGAAATTTAAACAATATTTTTTTACCAAGAGTGATCTCTAAATAATAAAAATAAATAAGATACTCAAAAATACTCTATGTAATGTGCAACCAAAATCAACTTCACTTAATAGTCACTTTTTAATCTCAAAAATTAATTTTTAAAATTGGAATGAGAAATAAACATATTTAATGATACATTGTTATACTTGAAATATACTTATAAATAGAAGAACACGATAAATAAAGTTAAAATGAAATACTCCATTTACTAGTTGGTAAATCTAGAGATTAAGAGAATTTGTAATTTGGTTAAATTATAGTTTTGTAAAGAAAATCCATTACATTAAGTTTTTACTTTCAAGATATAATTGGAAATCAACAAAAGAAGTTAATATTCCGTGCGTCTTGCGAATTGCATTTTTTATGAATCGTGATAAAATTTTATATAATATATATATACTTAATAGTATTATATTTTGTCATGGAAAATAATGAAAAAACATTTATTATTTGTGATTCAATATTTTTCGACGATAATGTATACCGTCTCATATATTTCCATGAAGCTCACCTTTGAAAAACACATTATTGCACGGAGGTGGAAAAGCTGATTGAAATGCACCGTGCGTGCTTAAACAGTAAAAAATTATGAAAAATGTTTCAAGAGATAAGTTTGGGAGAGTCAAAGAAGATAAAGAAAAAAATATAATGTATTTGAAAACATCAGTGGAAACGAAAAGCACACGAGCCCCTGCGCTTTTCAAAATTTCCAGAGTATTTTTTGGAGAAAAGTGGGAGGGTTCACTAATACCAAGAGCTTATAATTCACACGCGCGATTTCCTACGAAATGCGGAGGCTGGCCGAGTTGTTTGAAAGGGAAATATACCTTGTGGTAGTGTGTCTCCGCGGATCGATAGACGAGGCGAAGCGCATGGCCGCCGTTGTTGCGAGAGAGGTTTCCGCCACCCCTCTCTCGGCCTCTCAATTCTGCACTTCGATGCAGCATCCATTCCTATTTTGGTATTTTTCCAGGATGCTGTTCCTGATGATGAACCCTTAACTATACCTGTTTTTGTATTTTTCCGCAAGCGGATTATTAGCTAATGTGCGAGTCTGAATTGGAAGGTGGATGTTTCCGTGAAACTCAATTAAATGCTTGATGATGCGATTCCGTGCCACCGCGGAAATTTGAATAGCCTCTCTAATATTTCCAAAAGATTAGTAAGATTAATTGTAGTAAGAATTTAAAATTAAATTTTGTACTATACTGAAGCAAAATTATTATATAAAAAATAAAATAATTTTTTATATCTTGTAATACTCGATAATGTGTATTACATCATTATAATTTATCGCAAACATACAAGAACGCGCGAATGTTATTGTAAAATCTCAAGTTGAATTATTTATTCATGACAATAATTATTCAAATGATTTCGCATTGATAATATATTATATCAATAAATAATTTCAATTAAAAAATTTTTTTATTCATTATTTATGTAAAATTTTGACTCTTTATTTATTGTGTTCCAGTAATATCAATATATTTTTAAATTCAAATATATATTATTTGCGTTAAAAGGTGTTAAAGAAAATTTAATTTATTTAAAAATGACAAATTAAATAGGATCTTTAATCCAATAAATCTCACATCGAAGAAAAATAGCAATAATATCTTGGTGTAAATTTCATATTTTCATTTATGTTTCGAAAGAAAGATTTAGTTTCACATGAAATCCAACTCCGTAAATATAATGTGGTTTAAAATTCAGTTCATTTTACGAACTTAAATTCTCTCCACTTACATTATAATAGGCTGTAGAATAGTATAAAGTTCCGCGGTAGAAAATTTGTATAATAATGTATTTTTTTTTTTTGTACAATAATTACAACAATTTAAATTTTTTTATTAATTTATAATGTTAAAAATTAATTTAATAAAATCATAAAAAATATATAAAATCTCAAAAATTTGTAAATTATAAATATACTACGAAATTAATTTTTGTAAAATTTTTCTTAGTAGTTTATCTAGGATTTTGAAGTAATTATTATTACATTATTTCGAATGTATATTGTAGTTGCTTAAACAGCATAAACGTTAGAAATTAATGAAATTTATGATTAAATTGTATTATCTACTTATTGCAATGAAAAACATAATTATTAAACGTGTAATAATTAATAAAATGTTTGTATTTATATTTGGTGTTTCAAATAATTGATTTATTAATTAATAAAATTAAAATATCTTTTATACTTATACATACTTTGACGTCTTTTATAGCACCATCCTTCTCACAACATAATTAGTAAATGCTTTTAATACATACACAAATACTATTGTGCACTTTCTCTTGAGTATTACCGCTAATTACTAATTTGAAGTTAATTATCCAACGTATTAGAACTAGCTTGACATTTATAAAACTCATAGATATAAGAAATAAGAGTGATAACAGCGATAAAATCAGACAATGATAGTGTTTATGCACTATTTCTGCGTCATCCTGCCGTGAATAATTGTGCAATCTGATCAGAATACTGACTTTTATAACTTTTGATTTTCTCTACCAATTGTTTCATAGATGCTGGAACCATGCGTAAAATTAAATTATACATAATATGTCATGTTTTATATTCAGTAAGTAAGAAATATCGTTTATCATGTATTATTATAATATTAAAAAAAACTTTGTATTTTTAAACATGAATAAAAATATTTTGTAGAATATCAACACTCTGAATATTTATTAATCCCCATAGGATCTGTAGCGTTTCATTTCTACTCATTACTTATTGCAGAATTTTTTGTAATAATTTTAATTAATTAGACTATATTAATAATATGTGAATATTCTACAAATGATTTTCTAAACTGCTATTACTTAGTTCAGGAAGTTTAATATATTTAAATAATAAAACTATTAAAGCTCTTCTATACTGAAATAAGTAACCTAAATTTCATATTTTTTCAAAAAAATGTTTTGACTTTCACAATGCATTTGCAATAAATATCAATAAAGGTATACAGATAATTTGTTATTCATTATTTTAATTAAAATTTTATTAAACAGTAGATTCATACAAGAAGTAAATAAAATTTATACAATTTTGTTTTTTACCATTACAAAATTTTATATATATTAATGTGTATTATAATTTTTAATAAAATTATGTTTTATTGATTTATTAACGTAACATAGTATCAATAATTTAATTTTATTTATTAAAAATAAATTACTACTGTAAAATGGGTATGTGCATTTATAATAAATATACAATGAAATATAGTATAACTATTTATAACATTAAAATTTTTTAATTGAATAATTTTTATATACTATAAATAATGACTTATTTGACACTTGGTTATATTATTTTTACAAGATTCAATTTATCTATTAACTAAGAATTACTATCAACTAATTCACGTATAATTGCGATTATGCTCAAATACTTATTTGTCTTCTTTAAATTTCAAGAGAAATAGTATGTCCATTTGAAAAGATTTATATTATTGACATAAAATTTCTGCGGTTCGCGATATTCTAGATCAGTTTCCAATGAATGCATAATTGAATAATCGGCTTTGGAAATTAATTATTCAATACCATGAAGTTTATTAAAAAACATGATTTAAATAACATTTATTTTCAATTTGATTAAATGTTTAAATTATATTATCTTTAAAAAATTTACTTTTTCTTTTGTCTTTTGTTAAAATGAGCATGTCCATCAATTTAAATGTGAAGTAGAATACAGGAAATCTTGAATTATCAATAGTTAATTACTAGAAATGATTTAAATGCCAATAGAAGTTGTGCAAATTACATTTGTGTAATTAGTAAAAATAGATTATAATAAGCTGACACGAAAAACTAATATTTTATAAAAAAAATTTCATTCTCTTTCGTTATATCAGTAATCCCTAATAATAATAAAATTGATTGATTGACATATTCGTTAAAAATATCCTCTTTCCAAATATCATCCGAGTCCATCAGTTTTGAAGTAAGTTAGTACGCACATTTAGTTGCAACTCGAGGGTATTAGACACACATTTTTCTGCGGAAATGATCTTGACACTGGACGAAGGTGTTGCGAAACGATGAGATGAGTCCTAGTCGATAGATTTCACCGGTTCTATATCTGTGGACACCAGCGTGACCCTACCAGTTTGGATTTGTGGAATTGGCAAAACGATAAACAACTTTCGAGCATTCGAAGTGTCATTTACTTTAGCCAATACATTTTTCGGACTTGCGATATTTCGGCTGTTCCACGTTAGATACGCGTTGCGCGATGTATACCGGCGCCATTTTTCTTTCGTTATTAATCAAAACTCGTAAACCATCGTTGACCGCTGAACCATGAATTATTCTTTCGCTCGAATTTACTTCCTTCTTCTTCTTCCCTCAGAATAACTAGGACGTGAAGTCTAATCCATAAGTCAACTGGAATTCAGCTTTAATTAAGCAAAATAAATAAAAATAAAATAATAGATAGAAGTGAGTTACAAACGTAAAAGTGCATTGGTATGTCTCTCACAAACGGGAAATTTATTTAAAAATGTTTTTTTGCATCAGATATTTAAAGCGTATATTAAAAGCAAAGTTAAAGGATAGTTATTATTGGTTTTTTCATACTATTTAAATCGGTGAAATCGTTCTTTGTGAATATTATCGGAGATAAAAATCTTTAGGGAAAAAATTATGCGGATGGCGAAATGAGTATTCTGCAACGTACGATAATGACCGTTCGATACATAAGGAAGAGTGGAGCTAATGCTTATGTATGTGCCAGAGGACTACTTAAAGCTTTTATCGTATTATAGATTCCATCACCAAAAGTATTGCCATAAAGTGGAGTTATGGACGCGCGTATTCCAAAACTAGCTGGCGTATATATTCACAAGAGCCACTTCAAGTTCACGTTCAAAGAAGTAACCAGGCCGTTTTCTACTACAAATCGCCATAATTCTGAATATAATTATAACATGATTTTCTTTGTCCAATATATGAGTGTGATCATCCTGATGGCTAGGCAATCCAGCGAAAAAATGGATAAAGGGAAAATGTGTCAAGAGTCGAGTCTCTTCGTGTACACTAAACTCAATTTTTGTTTTTATCCTTCATGAGATATACTAATGTTGGTTTTGCTTTTAAAATTTGCGAGAAAAGTGCTGTGTAATTGCAAAACAAAATCCACTCACTGCCAAATGTACATACGTCACGCATGAACGTAAAGTTATTAATTTTTTTTTACCTCGTGAGGGATAATGTTCTCTTTCATATAATTCTATTTGACTTCACTTCATATTTTAAAATTTCACTTTAGTTTACATGTTTTTTCTCAGTATTTTCGTTTAATACACAAACATAACATATTAATAAAGTTAAATTTTTAGTAAAAAATAGTTAAGTAATAATATTATATGAATTTTCGATACGAGCATAAACATGCATCACAATGTATGAATAAAATATTCGCCATTTCTTGAATATTTTTAAAAAATATAAATTTTTATATAAAATTATTCTTAATTAATACATTTAAAAATATATAAATTAGCTCCAAAGAATATTAAGAGTAATCAAATTAAGTTGAAGAATATATATTAATACTGTTACGTAGAATTTACATGAATATTTCAAAAATATCATTTTTTAATATTTATTTATGCAGAATTGTTACATACATATATAAATAATATTTGTTTGTTGAGTTCATATTGATAATGGAAAAAGTACTTCAGTGAAATTTATTAATTGATATACCTATCAAACCTGTACATAAATATTTTAATTGTGCAACTTATTACAATGACGCATATGACAAAATGCATATACATGTATATAAAGATAGGAACTAATGGTTTATTTGTCTCGAAATTTAAATTAATCAGTTATAGTAAACTAAAAGATTTTGGTATTTCTAAAAAATTTATATTAACATAAATTTGTCTAAATCATTAATTATGATAAAATTTTAATTTAAATATTCTATGTGTATAAAATCTGATGTATTATTTTACGAAATAGAGATATTATTCGTTCCTCGATAAATCATAAAATATAGATTACATGGAACTTAAATACAAGCTCTATTGTAGTTATGACCTTATAAATATTGAAATAAATAATATATTATAATATATATTATAAAAATTTATATTCTTTGTTATTTAGATGTATAAAAATTTTTATTTTTAAATAGAATAACTATTAAAAATATATCTATGAAAGTACATATAATTTTATAAGAATTAAAAAAATTTTTATTATTAAAATATAAATGGTGAAAATTTTCTGTTAAAAGTAAATGTATACAGTTATTCTATGATCGATTATTTTTTTAAAAGGCAGACTTTGAATACAAATATTAAATATTTATTATATCGTAAATAATAAATATATATTAAAAAGAGTGAAGCTTCTAAATTTTTATCGATGATTGTAAGAGTTTTGAAAAAAGGATTTATTTCAATTTATATAAATTATAATTTTTTTCAAGTATTACGGCAGAATAATTTTCTAAATTATATTTTAAATATATACAATAAAAATTAATGAATATTGTAAATTATAATTACATAAATTTATAAAATTAATGTAAATTTTTATAAGTTGGTCTATTACCATAATTTAAAATTTTATATATTTTTAAAATATAATTAATTTAACCATATAATTAACATATATATATATTCTTTCATTTTTATACAAAAGTCTATGGTAATAATTATATGTGGATTTTAATTGTATTATTAGTATGATATTATCAAAATTGCCTGATTAAATTTGAAACTATTATGAATTTAAATTTAGAGTATTTTGTAAATAATAAAAACAGTATATAAATGTATGAAATTTAAATTAAAAAAATTGAGATTTATGAATTCAATATGTTTTTAGGTATCAAAAGGGTCGTATAAAATTAACTGGTAAAATATAAAGAAGAACAAAATGAGAAGGTACTCGACGAACCAGAAAAAGTACATCACTTAATCTTGTAAACTCTGAAAGAGCACAATAGACGTTTGCCAAGAAAAAAAAGATAGTAAGCGAGTTAGAAAAAGAGAATATCAAAAAAAAAAAAAAAAAGAAAATAAAGTAAGTGAGAGAGTGATAAAAAGAGACAGAAAGAGAGAGAGAGAGAGAGAGAGAGAGAGAGAGAGAGAGAGAGCTATGAACGCCTAACCACACTTAATATTATTTTTTAATGAACTCAAGGTATTTGAATCATTAGTGGAATAAACAACTGTACGGTTGAACGTAACTTAGATAATTTATTCGATTCTGTTTGTCTGTCTCTCTCTCTCTCTCTTTTTCTCTTCTAACCCTTTCTTTAAAAGAGACAATATAACATTCTGGTTACGTCTGCGTAAAAGCTCGAGTTTTGTGTGCCTAGTCCGATTGACAAAGTGGTACAAGTCCCTCCCACCTCGTTTTATATTACAATCTTTCTCTTTTACTCTAACTGACTCTGTTAACTCTTTTTCTTTATCACTTTCTCTATCCTTCTTGCTTCTCTTGAACCACATGTCTGAAACACATGCTGAGAGCTGCTCAAGAACATCTCCTTAACCCCGAAAGGTAGTACAACCCTCTACCGGAAGATGGAGATGAAAGACAGATGTGCATAGAGAAAGAGAGAGATAGAGAGAGAAATATGCATTTGCTAGTCAGCAGCATTAGGTAGAGTGCTCGCTTCGCTACTTGGCTAGACGTTTAGTTGGTTACTACATACTCTTACTTTTTTTTCTATCTCACCCCCTCTGAACCCACTTACACCTTCTCTTTTTATATTTCTCTCACCTTTTATCTTTCATATCTGGCGTATATTTCGTACCCCTCAGTACCATTTATTTGCAAACAAAATAATCTTACTCCGCTATCGCTATATATCCATATATCCAATGTGCATCTCTCTTCATTTAGTTTAAATCTTTTCATGTCTTCATCATCTTCCACTCTTTATTTAGGACCTGAGGTAAATCTGACCCTTTTCATCCCTAAACTTTGTTCTCCTACTCTAAGGCACTCACAATCTTTTTTATAACCTTTGATTACCTTTCTATATTTCTGTCTTTCTTAATTTCTTATCTATATAAGTTTTGTTTCTATTTGATAACCTATTCATAAATATTTTTTCACTAATATACTTTTTAATTTTCTACAGTACAAATATAAATTTTCATTTATACATTTCTTTATCTTTCGTTTCAGTTATTTACATTTTTTGTAATATTTGACATGTTCTCGATAACTATATAATAATATGTTGATTTCTGATTTAATACTACAAAATTATCGCAATATAATTTTATTAAACTTATTTTCATTTTTCTCTAAAATATGAATACATAAATGGAACATTAATAAATATGCTTTTATGAATGTGATAGAATCATTAATAATACGGTCGTTATTACAGTTTTAAAAGATTTTTACTTTGCTTGGTGTTGATGTTTTATAATTATTACCTTTAATCATAATAGTACAAAAAATATTATCAAGTGAAAGTAATAATGAAAATAATATGTCAGTAGTAATCGTAGATTCATATTTGATGATTTCATTTAAAAAATATATAGAACTGTTATTGTAAACTTTTGAATAAATAAATTTTCTTAAATATTTTTTATAAATTAAAATTCTTTCAAAATATGTAGTTCACATAGAATAATAAATGCGCATATTATCTTAATATAAAAAAAATAAATAAATAATAGAAATGAAAAGAATCCTTTTTATATTAAAAATATACATGATAAAAACTTTGAATTTTTTCAAAATGACCATATTTATAACGTAAAACTTAGTAAAACAATTATTAATGTTTAATATTTTTACTTTGCATACCTATTGATGTACTTATAAAATGTATATTTTGATATACTTTATATAATTATTTAAAGAATAGAAGTACAAAGTAGTAACAATAGAAATTAGAAAAAATGAAACATAATTTAATAAACTACATCGATAAAAAATTTCCTTAAGTCATGTAATGCTTTTACAATTTATAATATTTAAAAATTAAAAGAACTTATAATTAGCTTAAAGAAATTTATATTTCTTATTTATTGGGTTAGATGTTTTGCATTTTATTAACATTAATTTTAGAATAAAAATTTATTCTAATATATCTAATTAATTTTATTTTTTAATACGATCATTTAATAATTTAAACTTTAAAAATATTTGATAACATTTTTACAAATGCATTCTGTTCTGGTTTTTCATAAATACATCCAAAAATACATCGCCAGCTGAAATTCTGCACACCCTATTTTACATCTTTTGTATTCGAATTCCAATATACTTTCAAAGTATTCATCTAATAAATCTATCACGTGCGAATTTTTTAAAAAATATTGATTTGGATAAAACTTTCAAAATGAGAAGAACTGTATGGTGTTTTTATATCCATTAAAAACTTTCATATAGATGAATATCGTAAATGTGTAATTATTATATTTCTTTCTTTATAGTTAAATTGATCACAAGAAATACATAAAATTTGAATTTGTTCAATTTTTTAAAAAATCATAGATTAATATTATTATTGAGTAAATGGTCTGCAAACTTATACAAATTCAGATTTTGAATAAAATTTTTTCATAGTATTTTTTACTATTTAAAAATCAGTATATTTTGATCTATTTAATGAATGAGAAGTATTTTATTACAAAAATATATTTGTACATTTAAAAACATTTTTTTTTTTAATTTAAAATATAGAAGAACAGTATTTTTTTCCATTTGAAATATAGTGACTAATTACTAACATTATTTATGAATGAGCTTTAAAATAGTTTTAATATTTGTATAAATGTGATGAAAATAAAATATTTGAAACTACCTTGAATGTATGTTTTATAAATTTTATACTACAATTTAAAATTTAACAGAATTACATTATCATTATGAAGTCATTAGTGGTACTTAAATTCTTATTTGCCTTTATTTAATTCAGGATAAATATTATATACTGTAATTATTTTAATAAAATTAAAGAAAAACTATTATATCTTTCTTTTTATAAATTACTTCTCAATATTTGGATTTTAATGCAGTTCCAAGAAAGTATTTGTTCAATAATTGAATCAATATTTCAATCAATATCAGTATTTTTTTAATTGTTGAGTCAAAAATATTTTTGAAATTTGATCTTAATGAAATGTATAAAATGGTCGTATCAAGTGTTTTTTTCGTAACAATGGCTAGATTAAGTAAGTAATATTTCATTCGTAGGTACATATTTCAAATAAACTTTTACACATGAAATATAGATCTCAATATTGGATAAGATTGGAGGATATTTTCACTAAATGGTTCACAAAGTAGATATGTACCTACTTCTTTTTACATTTCTGCATATAATTTTTATGTTGACTTTTTTTAAATAACTATGTTTTCCCAAGACTTACTCTTATACTTGAGATTGCGACTTAATATTTTCTAATGCCTACTACGTTTTTTAGCATAGATCAATATTGTCTTCTCAAATAAGTTTATAATATTGTTTATATTTTACAAAAAAAATAATTTCACAAATTTGAAGTTTGCAGCCAGAAAGTGAAATCTCTCTTATATTCTCTCTTTATTTTTCTCGAATATACGCATGGTCATAAATTGCACCAAAGCTAAAGTTCGCCAGTTCGTTGCAGCCCAGCAATGTCTAGAGTAATCCAGTGACACATGGGAAATCTTCAAAACTGTTATTTAGTACTTTTCAATAAAACTTTTGACTCAAGAGAGTAAGAAATGGCCACATGTCTGTTACTTACCCCTACTGTTCTACATTATCTTTCACATTTTGCTGCTGATAGCAAGACAAGTAGATCCAAACTTGCCTTACTGTGTTGTACTTGGTGCATTCTTGTGTTGGTCTATGTCTTAAATTCTGTTTTTTTCCTTGATCTATGTTGTTCTATCTTTTTATGTATTACTGTTTTATTCATTCTTTCTTTTGGTTACATTGCTCTCCATTTGCTACTCTCAAAACATTTTTTTCAGAAAAAATAAAAATACTTTTACGTTATTTTCATCATGATTCAAGAAACTCATAATTTTTCCTCTTATGTTAAGAGTTGAAAAATTATTTTTGCATTTCCTTAAGCTTTTACGAAAGAATAAGTCTGTAAAGTTTGACATTTTTTATATAAAACGAAAATTTCGATAAAGTCATGGCTATCGAAAAGTTAAGGCTATTTAAATTTAAGTTAATTAATCTACAAGAAATTCATACTATTAATGTTGCCAAACATTAATAACATCCTCCATTAAAATAATTATTTCAAACAGTAGTGTTCATTATTCTTACGTATATAAACTTAGGATCTTTTATATTTTGAATTCTCTTAATAAATCTAGATATCTGTTTATCAATAATTATCAAATATCTCTTGCATTTTTTAAAACGTTTATATGAATAAACAATAGAATGAATCAGCCCAACAAATTTCTAAAAATATCTTCATGATTTAATTCAACTATTTTAATTGTATTACATAATAAATAATTTTTAATGATAAGTAAAATTAATGTATTTTACGATGGAATGGCAAAAGAGTATTATAAAAATTCAAACCATTTTAATAAATACTTCTACAATGTCCACATTTTCTCTCAGTATTATAAAGTACCAATAAAAGAATAAAACGATCCTCGCATTTCAATGACTGATCGTTCTTCATCGATCCATTATGTAATCTAATCATCGGTACTTCCAATAATCTCTATCCGTAATTCAGAAAAAATCAGGTCAGCCGACATAAAACCTAAATCAGTAATCGTCCCGTCGATTTTGCTAACATTTCATTTCCATCATATTATATCAATCTTTGAGTTCTCTGTGCATCAATGTGTATATTTTCACATATTTCCCCATTGTTCTCTCATATTATTTTTCTCTCTGTTTCTCAATCTATTTTTTTCTTTTAAATATATAGACAGATAGTATCTATTTGTCGGTGCATGAATATATAGACTTGCTTAGTTACTGACAAATCCAAGTATCTACAGGTTGTCGATTCCGATGGACGTATAACTGTCCAGTAGCATGGCAGAATTGGATGGTTTGTGACAACATTTCCAAATCTATTAGTTAGGAGCTCATGTTTGGTGCCCATATAGAAATAAAAACAATATAGTCATGTAAAAATTAGAAAGTTTAGAAAAATATGTAAAAGCTATAAAAAAAGTTTTTCTAGCAACTAATCATTCTAAATTTGACAATGTTGCAATGGAATGGACTAGCATGAAAAAGTCAATAATAATATGAAAACCATTTTTAATCCTACCATTTAGCTATTATTAATGTAATATTTCGTTAGAACATATTTAATTTGTATATAATAAATATAATATTATTAGTCAAGTATATTAATTAATAAATTACATAACCTATATTAGTAACATAAAATTTTTAAAATAAATTATAATTATAAGTTTATAAAATTATCACACTTTTTTTTATCTTCTTATACTCATATTGGTGCATGTCACACATATTGAAAAATATATAATGATATATTATATTATATTCGAGATCAGTTAAGCATAATTATTAATTAATTTAATTAATTACTTAATTCAAATTCCCTCTTAGCTTTTTTAAATTTTTATAGTTGATGGTGAAAAATTATTACATGCAAATGTCTATATAAAGTCTTAAAGATAATGAAAATTTTATAATCTTAAAATAAATTTAAGATGTCCATATATAATTAAATACTTAAAAATATTCATTATTGAAAAATTAAAAAAAAATTTTTTATAACTTTTTAAAACAGCATAATATAATCAAAACATAAATAATTTCAAAATATTTTTTTAATTTTGTTTTTGTATTATAATGATTAGATAATATTTAAACAACTTCGTAAATTTTAACCAAAATATGATATATTAAATGTTTATTATAAAGAAATATAAATTAAATCCTTTGATTTGATTGAATGAAGAGTAAGAAAAATAAGTCTGTACAATGACAGTAATTGTCGATTTTGTCGAAGAAACGAAATAAGAGCAGAGTGGAAGTCAAGAGTTTACGAGTCTATTTTATTGCTGTTTATTTAATCTTTTTTAAATTGTGGTATAAGAGAGAGAGAGAGAGAGACAGAGAGGGGGGTAGAGAGAGAAAGAGAGAAAGTTTGTGTAGGTGTTATATAAATATAAAAAACATGTGTAATTACTAATGCTTTGTTAAGAGATATTTGTGGTGGAAGAAATTGCTAAACCATTTTCATGCTTCGAGTAGAAAGACGAATTTTAAATAATTATTTCAAAAGCTCATACGACGTATTTTATGATCTAATTATAAACATGCATACAATATTTATAATTCTCAACAATCTTGGTAAAAAGAATGAATGAGAAAATAAAATATACCAAAGAATTAGCAAAATTCACTAGAAGTTAAAAATAAAAATTGGTGAAAGTTTCTTATTCAATTCAATGAAAAAAATATTCATCTAAATTGATCAAATATTTTCATTCAATTCTTATTTTTTCTTAACAATTGTTGTTGAAATTAACATTTCCGAATGTTCATCCACCTTTAAGATCGTTTATGTTTCTCTGCGAAAAACGTTTATATAAAATTTATATCGTATGAGTAAATGAAGAAATATAAATCCTACAATAATACATACATATATGTATAAAAGAGCTCATCCCTAGTTACAAGTGTATTGATCCATTGAGGACAACGTGCGCTTCGAAATGAGTCTTTGCTTCAAAACTCATTCAAACTCTTTTTCACTCTTTTACACCTATTTATCATTCTATTTTACTTTCATTCTCTTTCCATTTTTAATTTTCTTGAATTGGTCAATTATTTTCGTCATTATTCTGTGTCTAGCAACAGTAGAATATAGTGGTATCGCTCTATCGGTAGTGTAGATAATATTATCAGAGATATCAGATGAGAGTAGTTAGAAGCTCGAATATTTGCTGGGATATTTTAACGTGGATATTTTGCACAAAAGAAAGATGAAAGAGAAGAAAGCATAGAAAGATATAATAAGAGTGATGAGGAAGAAACGAATCGTGCCTTCAAAAGCAATGCGAGCATTCTGATACGTTAGCCTCGGCAAATTGAAACTCTCTCACAAGCTTCTAGCTGTGCAGAATTACGAACTTGAGATGTCCGGATCATTTCTACTCGTTTTCTTCGAGAATCAACTTTATCTCTCATCCCTTACGGATCAATGTCTGGTTATTATGAGAAAATGTCAAGGAAAAGCTATTACTATATTCACTTAGAACTTCTTATACTATTTCTGGCGCTTATTGAATAAAAGATAAGAAAAAGTGGAAGCACTGAAGCCTTTATCTAGTTTGCCTAATAAAATAATAGCTATGCATGACAATTGTCCACTAATGCAATTATAAGTGGTGACAAAAATGTTTCCATAATTTATGTTCTTCTTAAGCGAAGAATAAAAAATAAATATTTCTTTTACTCCTTTTTTCATGATAAAGTATTATTCAATAATATTGTATCGTCATTTTCTTTATCAATAATGTTAAAATTGATATTATATAAATATTACTAGAGAAATAATAAAGTCACTGTGAATTTCTGGTCAGTGGGACGATCGAGATTTTTATGCGAAGCCAATGATCAAGATAAAATTATTAGAAAGTTGAAACTCTAAAATAATTAAGTCGAATTAAATATATAAAATCATAGAAAAATTTCGTGAGGAAATTATTGAAATGTAAGGGTTTTCCACCTTCAGAGATCATTCAAGAAAGCTGATGCTGCAGTAGCGACATCAGTGGCAATATTATATATACATATATATATATATATATATAAACATTTATATCTAAAGAGAGATAGAGAGAGAATAGTCCCCTTTTATGGCGGGTATACGTTGCTCTTTAGTTCGAGTCTCAGTATTGGCGATTCGCATCGCGAAGTGAGCAACCTAGCGAGAGATAGTAGATAGAGATGAAGATAGGGGTAGAGAAAGGCATTATAAGAGATGAGAATGAGAGAACACAAGTGGGAGAAAGATGTCTGATACAGACTAGGTTACGCCTCGGGGACTGCGGTCCGTTTTCCATTTGGTCGAATAACGATGCTCGTTAACATTTCTCTCTTTTTTTTCTATCTTTATCAATTTTACTATCTCTTTACTCTTTCTTTATCTCGCTTTATCTGTTTATTTACCTATTCAGCTACTCATATTATTCTATATATTTATCCGTTCATCAAATCTATCTACCCATCTATCTTTCCATCTATCTATCTATCTACCTATCTACCAATCCATCTATCTATCTATCTAATGATATATATATATATATATATATATTTGTGTATATAACAAATTATTTATGAATAAATACACATATAGAAGAAACACTTACATACGTGGCAGTAGTAAAAAACGAAATAATCAGGCGTTCTATTTCTTAAAATTTTAATACAGATCTGTAAAAAGAATTTGATTGTTATTTTTTATTATAAGTTCTAATTATTATGTTCATATATTAAAAATGATTATAATAATCATGTAAAAAAACTAGTATTTATAAACATTTATGACAGATTACTTATAACTGTAGTTATAGTTTTAAATATAAGTTTTATTCCGTGATAATGTCTCTGAATATATTTTTCATATAAATAATTTTTATGTAATTATTACAGATTTATTATTATATTTATATTTTAACAATTAAAAAAATAAATTTACGGAATTTTAAATATTTATATTTATAGCGAATATAATACTCATCCATAAATATTTTATCAAAAAAATTATTTATGAAATAATCAAAAAAAATTATGATAAATTTAAAAAAATAAAATATACTAAATTATAATTTTCATAAAAATAAATTATATATCTATCATATACTTAAAATATATATACATACTGGAACTGTATATAGAACTGGAATATAAATAATTTTAATGAATACATTGAATATATTTATTTATCTTATAGTTATAATTTCAAGAAAAATCAAAAAAATAAGCTTATCCAATAAAATACCACTAGCTTACCAATCAACGAAATATGTAAAATCGTAATGGGATACGAACTTTGATTAAAGATAAATTACATAAATTTAATTTAAATTTAGATAAAAATCCACGAATTTTGTAAAACTGTAGAAGGAAATATTCTAAGAAATACTTGTTTCCAGAAGTGCAATCTTTAGAGTTAAAATTAAAACTGCAAAGAAAAAGATATTTAAAAATATGTAAAAGAATATAGAATTTGTGCAAAATATAATTTTTTTAAAAAATAATTTCATAAAATATTTGTTTATTATAAAAATATATTATAATTTTTAATTATATTTAAACATTTCAAAATACTTGTTGTTTTTAATAAAAATTAATTTAATTATTAATATTAATATAATTATTAATATGAATTTTATACTTTTATATTAATTTATACAACAAAGTTTAAAAAAAATAATTTTATTTTTCGAAAATATGTTATGAAATATAAAAATATAAAAATATGAAAATTGCCTATAATCGACAATATTTTTTAGGAATAATATTTACTAATAGTATATCTAGTAATATTACATAAATAATAGTAACAAAATAATTTATAACCAGATTAATGAAATTCAATATTATTACTAATTAATTTTTTCAATATTATATATATATATATATTTAAATATACACAAATTTAATATTTTAATATACTATTCATAGTAACTATTAACAACATTTCATAATAAATAGCTAACATGTTATTTGAATATAATTTTATGATTTTTTATTTTATAAAATTCTTAATGTTATAATTTATTTATTTAATTATTATTTATTATTATTTACTTATTAATTTATTCAATTGAATTAAAATTTTATAAAACACATAAAATTTATAAAATAAAAAATAAGAAGACTTTACTCTGATGTGTATAAATGATATTTAATTAATTAATATGTGATACAAATTAATATTATGATGATAATCTTAATTTGTATTTCCGTAGAAAATTTTCATATTATAAGAATAAAATATTTTATATTAATATACATAACATTGTTTGATTACCTACTTTATAATTATATTTTGTTATTTATTTAATAAAGTTTATACTTTTTAATTGATTAACCATTTTTTTTGTAATTTTCTGAGTATTTCAATAAGAAGGTAATATTATAAATGCATAACAGGTTCATAAAGAAAAATTTTCGAATAAAAGAATCAAGCGGCATTTTAACGTAAGAAATATAATTTTTCGTTGAAATTCTAAAGGTGTAACCGATAAATTCAATGGCGAACAAACACGACAGGAAAGATCCCGATTGTTTTCAATCTAAACAGAGAACACAAAAGCACGTGCATTTGCGCACTACACTGTTTTACTCTTCGTTACTTTTTTTTCATGCTCGTCTCTTTCAGATTTTTTTTCTTATATCTCTCTTTGGACTTTACCAAGCCATTCGAGAAAATACATTCAAGAATAGTATTGAAATTATTGGATTTCGAGCAATCCTAAGGGCCACTAGTTCTCTTTTTCATTTGAACCATTTCTTTAGTAGATATCCTAATAATTACTGCTTACCTAATATACGCTCAATAGCTACATTATTAGATTAATTACTTAACTATATAAAATCTCATTTTTCCAATACTAGAGTGTTTGTACCTATACTCCTTATATTTCTTTTCAAAATTAAAAATAATCTGATAACGTGAAAATAAATAAATGGCAAAAGAGTAATCTACTTTTTTCAGCTAATATTGTATATGATAATAGCAAAATAACTTTTAAGGTTAAATGATATAATTTATAAAATGAGAAGAATGAAAGATTTTGGTTAAATATTGATACAAATGAATTATTAAAGTACTGGTATATATAACTCAAAATTATAGCTAAAGATATTCTTGTAAATGTAAATTGTAATAGCTTTACGATAAATCAGACATAATTTATTTTTTCTTAGACCAAAATTCTTGAAATTTTTCAATCTTATCTACTTATTATTACAGCTTTCTAAATAGGTATTTTTTAGACTATATAGCAATTTAGTTTGTATCCGTATTCAAAATTTTTTTCTAAATTTTTCTAAGAAGTGATTTAGTGCTAAATTAATATAATTTTTTTTGCAAATGGATAAATAACATTTAAAAATCACCAGAGATTTTGCAAAAAAAGTATATAATATGTATCTTACAAACCGTCCGGAACTGTCATAAAAAGTACTCTCATTAAAAAAAGATTGTACCGGTAGAAGGCGAAAAGATAAGTATAAGGGACATATTTATTAATAGAGTGATTATAGATTGTTATATTTATCGTATGGTTACATGAATAAATGCTCTCTTTATGATTATAAAGCAGTAATATCCTAGCCACTAAACCATACCAGAGATGACATATATAAAGCAGTAATATTTAGGACCATAATTTCTCCGTATCTTCGATCATTACAATTACTTAATTACAATTACTAGTGCAGATTCTGTTGTAAGTTAAATGAAAAGGGTGGCCAGAAAGGCGCACTTAACTCCCTTTGCCAATGCTTGAATGCTACAGAATACTGACACATTATCGGCCGGTTTCTTCTGAAAGATACCCAATGAGTATCAAGCTACGAAAATACAGTTGTAATTGGCAGGGAATTGAACATCTGAATCTCCAAGTGTCAAGTGTTTTATCTCTGGCAGTTGCTCGAGACTGTAAATGCGCGCGCATACAACCATTGTAGCGCCAGGTACAGAGGAGTATATAAGCATGATACGTATAACGCCGGGGTCACGACTCCAAATGTTGGAATACTTACGCAACCGAGCTCCAAAAGATCATTAAACTTTAGCCGTTCGTGATGGTCATGCTAGATGTGGCGATAGGATGAAGATCAAATTACGGTGTACTCTCCCTCCTCCTTATATCTATCCTTATAACGTTATTGCAAAGCACTGAAACTCTCAGCATTACTCGCGCATAAGTGCATATGTCAACGTTCTTGTAGTTTTTTTGCCAGTGAGCGAGCCTCGCCAGACCTTCGTCTTTTTAGATGGCAGCGAAGGGGTGGGTCGTCAACTACGTGGGTGCTGCACATCTTCGAATTTTCTCTCTGTCTCTCTTCCTCTCTTACTAACTTTTGCAACCCCTGCAAGGTAAAACACATTTTACACCATTCCGAAACCATGGCAAATTCCTCGAAAATTATATGAGGCAAAGCTGCTTCGTGCGTAAAGCGTTTTCTCAAGTCGACAGCATGCGAGCTGCATTCTACTTTGATAATTAGTTTGGCATGATTTATTTCTGTACTTTTTTTCAGCTTTTTATAGCATTCAAAGAATAAAAAAAAACAGACATAAACAAAGGACATAGTCAAATTAAACAATAATTTTACGTGGGTAAGTTAAGCTATGAAGATGCCAGCAATGAATACTCCAAGTCTTGTAAGAGAAAAAATGATTAAATTTTTTAGTGTATTGAAACGACTTTTCATTATCTTTATAAAATACTTTTTTAATTTCAAAATACAATTACTTAAAAAAAAACATCTTTATTTTGTAATTTAATAAAATTCATAAATGAAAAATTGTTCTAAATTTATTACATATAAAATTACATTTATTTTTTTAAAATAATTTTTGCATTCAAAAGTTAAAAATTAAATTAATTTCAGACTAGACTGGAAGATATTAAAATATTGTATTTTTCGTTCATTAATAAGAAGTTTGATTAACATATTTGATTAGAAAAAAACTATATAAATTATTTATATTGCTTAATTTCATGATTCAATACATGACATAAAAATAACAATAGTTTTTTTAAATTAGATTAGATTGTAATATATCTTAGATTGTAATAAGAAGTATTTAAAAAACTTTATTCCAAAAGGAATAAAAACATTCATATCTAATAACACTTAAAAGGTTTATATTTTATTATTTTAAATCTATGAAATTGAAATTTTAAAAAATATTTCATTACTTAAGAAGAAATTATTTTTTATTAATAATTCCACTCTATTGTAAAAATCAAATAAATGTTGAATACTATGAAAAATTATATTTGACTTGAATATAATATATAATTTTAATATATTATAAAATATTTCAAATACACTACAAATTTTACATAAAATTATAACTATTATGCATATATATATGACGTTTTACACGCATAAAATAAAATTTTTTTAATTTTGATATTTTTAAAAATATTATTCTTATTCTTCAACTAATGTTAAAGGTAATTGATAAAATTAAAAAAAGATAGTATTCGTTTAACTTACAAACCAGCAATTGAATTTTCGCGAATATTCTTCTCTTCTTGTAACATAGGGGCAGGGTAGAAAAAAATATCTATCACCAATTCTTTCTTTAAACAAAAAGGAATATATATTTTCAGTCTTATAATACAGTTAAATTTGATAATGAAAATAATATAGTTACAATTAAAATTGCACGCTACGTTTACAATTAACAGAGTACCGACATATAATAATAATCATAATAATAATCGTATTTCTTGGTAATAATAATATTTATAATAATAATAACAACAACAACAACAACAACAACAATAATAATAATAATAATGACAACAATAAAAATAATAGTCGTTAGAAGCTTTTCGAAGAAAGGCTAACTGTGAAATGTTTGAAAAATAAGAAAAGGGGAGAAAGGACATATACATTTGAAATATTCGTTATTAACAAGAAAATCACTTGCGGGCACGAACGAAAGTCGCGAACGAAAACAAAGGTGTTGTGATCTCCCTATTCAATTCGAACATTTCAGAGAACTAACGAAAAAACAGTGAAAATATGCATATTTTTACCGAACAAATAGTATTATTAACGAAATAACACAGGCAATTTTTTAATGAGCAATGTAAAGAAACTGAAAAAATCTTTATCCCTCATTAACTTTTATAGAATTTATTGATTTAATATAGGATTTATATTTTAATGTATTTAATAAGAATAGTATTATTCGTTTAAAATTATGTCAATACTGTAAATTTTTTGTTATGCAAATTATTTATATTTTAATGTAATTATATTATATTATTTGGTTAATTTAAATTAAATAATGCTTATATTTCCATTAGCATATGTACAATTTTGTTTTTAATTACTGTGAATGACGATATGATAATTTTAGATTTCATACTATCACCAACTCCGAATAATGGTCTTTCTATTTCACATGTAAAGATTGTAAAATAAATGACGCCCCATTATTATACCGAATACTGGTTTGTTCAGAACTAAATTTCAATGAGAGCAACAGAATAACTATTTATATGTTTTAGTTTTATTACAAATCAATTTTTATCTGCATCGCAATCTTGGTTGGTCTACGCTTTACAGAAAAACGATGATGCACCTATTCTCGTATCTTCGTAACTCTTTAATTGTCACTGGGTAAATTGACCCAGTTTTTTTTAATCTTTCATCCTTGTTCATTTATTTCTACAGGTGCTTTTTTACGATTTTACCGATAAATTTTTTTTCATCAATTTACTTCATTAATAACTTTTCACGAACTTTGAATCCTTAAGCTCTGTGAGATAATTAAGTAACCAATGTCTTTTCCTTAATTCTTTCGCTTTAGAAATAAAAACTATTATTAATTGCCAAAATTTCACATTTCCATATCTCTTAAATAGGAGAAACTCTAATCATAATTGTAGACTACGAGTCTGTGCTCTTTTTGTGTCTCGGAACAGTGATAATTTTGATTTCTTATCCTTTCAGTTTTCTAGATCCGCAACTTTTGATGATCATTTTGAGATGATTCTTCATATATACCGCTATAATTTTTGAATTATGAATATCAAATTATAACTTCATCAACATTATTTTTTATAAATATCAGAATAATAATCGAGAAATCCAAAATTATATTGAGAAAAAAATTAACTCGTATTTATTATTCATGATATTGATTATTTCAAATAATAAAGCATCTTAGCGAAATCTAATATAAAATTATATTTGAAAATATCCATTTTTTAAAATTTATTACTTTGATAATTTAAAAAAAAAAAAATATTTCTTTAAAAAAAAATCATAATATTACACTAACTGATATTCCATCAATATAATAAAAATATTACAAGAACAATGTTTTATAAAATCATTAGTAAATAATCAACTATATATTATTAACATTCATCAATCAGTATAATTTCTGAATTAAATTTTTTCAGAAAGTTTGGAATAAGTAAAAATAGTAATCACTCCTATGTTTGCTAAATTGTAATTTATAATTATCTATCACAATATACAAAATTAATATAATATTTTCTTAAGAAATTTATTAGTATTAATATATAATATTAGGTATGTTTTAAGTTATGTTCTTTTACAATTTAATTATAAGTTTTTTATAGTTATTTATTTTGATTTTTACTACATCGGTATTTTATACATAAGTAATAGGGATGAACTTGATTATACAGTGGAAATAAATGAATTATGTAAAACTCATGACTTTATAGATTATAAATGAATTTCAAATTATCCAGTTATTCTGAACTAGTTGTTATCTACTTCAAGCTTTCTTAGCAATTAACATTTGGAACGTTTTTCGTTTCAATTGAAAATAATAATTTTATGTAGTGTTACTGAGATATTCGAAATAAATGATTTATTAGAAAAACATACAAAAAATGAATTTAGAATATTAAGTCTCTCTCTCTCTATATATATATATATATATATGTAATAAAAAATTTTTTTTATTCATATAGATAACATATATATTGTATAATATTGTAACTGGTCAAGCACTTAATTAAAAAAATGATTCAGAATCTCGTGAATCTCCATAAAAAGGGAGGATAAGATGATAAGATTCAAATCAATTTAAAAAAAGAAAACAGTTGATTAAAAGACAGTACTTTAATCAATTATATAAAATAACCACAAAAAGAAAAGGAAACAAACTTATAATTATTATTAATTCGATTTGTTGTGTAACGAGCGGAGCCTGGTCCCGAACTAATCGGCATCGAAAATTTGCCAGCTACATCGACTCGAGTATTTGACAGGTTCAATGGCACCTCACCTTGTAGGTCAGCCCGACCTTTTTTATTTATATTATCCACATATACACATTTCAAAACATTCTCCGCCCATTAATTCATTTGGAGTTGTAAATTAATTAAAATCAACAAAATTAACTTATTAACTAAAACAAAATTCCGAACTAGGATATTAATTTACTAATTATAAGCGTTAATTTTAGTTTTAACAATATTAGTTTGCGTATAGATTTTCTTAAGTTATTACTATCAATACGAACCTCCGCTTGCCTGATCAAGGTATAGAGCGTGGAAATATTCTAATGATTTGAAACAATGGCCATGTACCTGGGGGGGGGGGAGTAATTCACTTTTTATAAGAACTATATCACCTTCTTGTGAAGATCGAGTAGCGTTAGTCCATTTATCTTGAACTTGAAAGTGTGTTATTATTTCTTGTGACCTCCTTTGTCAGATTTGTTGGAATATGTGCGTGACAAGTTTTCACCTTTTTACAGAAGAGAGTGTTAGCTGAGAGATAGTCGGATAAACTATCAGAAAAGAAGGTCTCTGAATTAAAAAGTAGGTAGGAGTGAGAAAATCCGAATCGCAAACATCGTCGTTCAAGGGAGTCAGTAGTCTTGAATTTAAACAAGCCTTTACCTTACAAAACAGAATCATGTATTCAACAAATGTTAATACCTGCTCGCGAATAATATATTTAACCTAATGTAATACATAGCACTTTTTACTGCTGTTTCCCAAATACCGCTAAAATGAGGACCGGCTGGAGGATTAATGTGAAATTGATTTCTATGTTACTCAATTTTCGTACTAAAGTAGCAGATTGGAGAAGGTTATCAACCATCAATCGTAATTCACGATCTACATCTACAAATTAGTTCTTCTATCACAATATAAATCTGAGCACCGACCTCTTTTTGACACAAATTAATGAATCACTGCGATCAAGGGTGCACATGAATAATCTTCTGCAATTTCATGGTGAACTAGTCGAGTACTTAGTCGAGTACTTCTTTTTCAAGGTTTCGATTTCTATGAGGAAATGACAAATAAACATAAGTCTAAAAAAGCCCTGCATTTTTTAGTTCGCTATAATGAAGCGTTAAACTGTCTGATGACAAGAAATACATGATATTTAAGAATTCCAATTTTGATTTATATTCAACAAATTCCCCATACTTTTAAGAATTAGTATTAGAAATGCTAATGAATTTCCACAATCGCAATTGGACTAGACATTTAAAAAGAAATCTAATACAATATACAGTTACTTTCGTATTACGTCTTTCGTCAGAGTAATCATTAACGACTGTCCATCTTTCCTTCGTTTCTCTTATGGTGGTCTCCTAAAATGTAGATGTATGGTGTTCTAGAAGTATTGAAAAAGAAGTAGCGGGAAAGTTCTCAGGATACATGTAATGAAGTTCATGCAGTAACGGCGATCCTTTAAACCATTAAGTATGATTTAGAAATTGATTCGGAAGAATGCCGCTGAAACAACGTCTGCAGGGTCTGATTGTGATTTGACGTAATGTCACTGAGTTGTTGGTACTAGTTGTTAAATTTCAGTATATCTATTTCCCACAAAGGTCGACCATTATTACAGAACGCCACTTATCTAATGCAACATGTGCTTAGCATCACACCACAAGTGTTCAGAAGCTTGTCTATATTGAGAGAATTTTATTAAATCATGGGTTAGCTTGGATAAAATATGAGCACAACACTGTTCCAAACGGGAAATGCTAAGGATTTCAAGGGATTACCTTTGTTTTACTGGCATATGTATACCAGTATTTGAGATCACACGTATGTATAAGATGTAGCATAAACGGCTTTTGATGTTTAGAATAACCATGTAATTCGATGTTGAAGTCAGGATGAATGTGATTCCAGCGAGGTAACTTTGCCTTTTTAAGTAAATAAATCTCATTAATCTAATATTCCCATACTTTAGTTTCTTTGGGAGGTAAGGGCGTGTCTATATTGAAATTTAATAGCCATAAGGCTGTCATGAAAAACATTGTTGCAATTATTATTGGTGGCAACTTTCCTTAGGATCAAAAAGCTTCACGATCTAGGAAAGAATAAGACGTTTTGTCCAATATTCTGAACGCTCTTTCACATCTATTTTAACTCATCATGTGAAGGAGATCATTGAACACCTAATACTGATATGAGGTTATTGTCGCTGATAAATAATTTGGAATTCAACGAAATGACTTCAGATGGAATATTTTGTAGAATCTCTGAATGACTGGCTGACTATTTGTTCAAAAGGAAACATCCCTAAGAGTAATAGAACTAATTTTTTGTATTTTCGTCAGAGCTTTGTTTAAACTATGACCTCCAGATATAAAGTCATTTATGTAAGTTTCAGATTTCAATATCTCTACTTCCAATGAGTATTTATTGGCATAATCTTGAGGTAATAGTATTATTGTTCGACTAGGTAAAAAGGGAGCATAGCTCAATCCATAAAACACAGTAGTTAGGTGGAAAGATTTCAGGGATAAAGAACTTTTTCTTTCCAGAGAATAACTTGGTATTTCTGATCCTCTTAAAAAAAACGAATTTGTCTTAAAATTTTTTCGATATCAAATAAACATGAATTTATAGTTTCTACACTTCATGATAAGATTGAGTCTATTAGAAAGTAAATTCGGACCTGTGTATAATATTTTATTAAGAGAGGCTTCTGTTTTTATCTTTAAAAAGCCGTTGAATATCGCTCGGATCTTTAGAATTGGGTTGGCATTTTTGAAAACACCATGATGAGGCAAGAAACAAAACGATTTTTCATTAAGTGAAGTTTCATGCATATGACCTAGTTCCATTTATTTTCTCATAAAATCAGCATGAAGGTTACAAAATCCAGAGTTATTAATAAACTTGGTTGCACAGCGACCTTGGATCGATCAAAGCTCTTATGCGAAGTATATCACCACTTGGACCTTTCACAAGCATTCTCACAGTTGCTAGTAATGCTTGAACTTTATTGAAGTTATCTAAAACGACAGATGTCAAAATGGCTTCTGCAGTTGGCAGTGCTGAAACTAGGTTAGATGATGAAGAATTCCTATCAGTTTTATTCTTGTTAGAATTGTTTTCTGATTTGTTACTTTCAGTTTTTTTCTTTTATTCATAATCATCAATATGAAGCAAGAAGCAATGTCTGTTACGGCATTTGGAATATGAGAATTTACTATTACATTTTTTAATATAGTGTTCACCAGGTAGTTATAATATAGTCGAAGCTTTCGAATTACAGCTCCTTTTGATTCTATAATCGAACTTTTTAAACCTTCATATTTTGAAATTGAATTATCACTCTTACAATGAGAGCAGCTAATAGAAATAATTGTAACAGTGGACTGATGCGAATACTGGTTATTTTTGTGATGAGTTATTTTATCAACAACAGGTTTCTTCAATGTAAAAGATTCAAGTGTGACGATTTGAGGGCTGAGAATTTTTCGTACTTGATCAATTGAAGGAGGCTCAGTATAATTTCCAAGACGACCTTTGCCAATTTTTAGCTATTTCATGAGCAAACTTCATTTCTCTTAGTAATTTTTTTATTCTTATACTACTTTTGTCCTACTTAGCCTGATAATTCAGAATTTGTGTGGTATATTTGTGAAAAATTCTTCACTGATTATCATAGTAATTGTTAAATTTATTCCAGACTTGTTTATAATTTTCCACAGTGATGGCAATATTCCCTATAAGTTGTAAGGCTTCACCATGAAAATATGTTCATAAATGTTGATGCTTCATCACCATACGAATATTAGGCTTATCATACACCGGCGGTCCAAATAAACTTCTAAAATGTTCTTATTCATTCTCCTGAAAATTTTGGAAGAGTTATCTTGGGTAAGGCTGCGTAATCAGCAGAGTTGGTTTCGATGTTGTACATAATTTTATTACTCGTTTTGAATTTTGTATCAAGAATTTTTAATACTGATCTTATATAGTAAAGATTTTCTCCTTGATCAAATACTTCTTTCGTGAAATATTCATGCTTAAGATCTGACATTGTAAGTTTATTGATTGTCAATTCATTAATTTTATATTGATTAAATAAATCGCGTATTTGATCCATTCTAGATTCAGCTAATCTCTGAATCATATTTTGTTCACCCATTTTCGTAAAGTTAGTATAAGAATTCATCATTATTTTAAAAATATTTATTTGAGATAAATATAACGCTTTTATTTTTATTTTCGTGATCCTCATGTATGAATTTCGTCAATATTACTCAATCAGACTATTAATCCTTGTTGAAAATTGATGTTTCAATAGATTAAGTACTACAAAAATAAGCGGAATCAGAAGATCTAAACACAATAAAAAACCAAGGTTTGCAATATAATTACTAAACCAAAACATAAATATTTATAAACCATACTCTACTAGGGAACCTACAATTTTATAATTAATTCATAATTAATGCTGACCTAGATTTATCGAATTAACAGTTAACTAATATGTAGTTATAAAATTAAAGTAATTTGATTAATTATTAAAAGTAAACAATAAATATGATTATGTAACTTCAATTATAAATTTAACAAGATTTCGAATGCTTCATTCAAATAATTAAAATTAAGAAAATCGCTTCATGTAGTACACATTAAATTATTAAATATTAATAATACATAGCAATAAAATTATAAAATAAACTCTCACGAAGCAGCAATGGTCATAGTGCAGATCGATGTATTATGGGTTCAATAATGGTTAATGAACTTCCCTAATATAGCTAATATCTTAGTATTTCGATAAAGAAAAATAAATAATTTTAATTTTAATATTGATGAGATATCTCAATTTAATTTAATAAAATCATTGAAAGAATAAAGAAAGAAAAGAGAAAAATAGAAAACTATTTATTTTAATGATATATGAAAGTCAAAATTCATACATAACTTTATTATTATAGAATAATCTTGATACGTAATAACCGTAATGAGGTAGTAAACTCAAGAATATCTGTTATTACAGATTGAATATTAGATTTAATTAATTTCACGACTGGATAAGTGCAGAAACACAAATTGTTTAATAAAAATATGCCGAATTTATGGTAAGACACATGTGGCGAAAGAAACAAAAATATGAGATAGAACAGCCAATCAACAACAATGTTCTCAAGCTTTATTTCATTTCTTAGTGGGTTATAGCTGTAATAAAATTTTGTACTTATGTGTAAAGTGGGAAGTTCTCTCCCTCTCTCTCGAGCCAACTACCAGGCTTTGGACGGGAATTCACTTAGATTCATTCAATTATTTATTTATTTTTTTCTTTTAATTCGCTTACTTCTGAATTCGGTTCAAAGGACCAATTATATAATATTGTAACTGGTCAAGCACTTAATTAAAATAACGATTGAGAATCTCGTGAATCTCCCTAAAAAGGGAGGAGAAGATGATAGGATTCGAATCAATTTAAAAAAAGAAAACAGTTGATTAAAAGACAGCACTTTAATCAAGTATATAAAATAACCACAAAAAGAAAAGGAAACAAACTTATAATTATTAATTCGATTTGTTGTATAACAAGCGAAGCCTAGTCGCGAATTAATCGGTATCGAAAATTTTCCCGCTATATCGACTCGAGAATTTGACAGGTTCAATGGCACCTCAGCCCGACCTCTCTTATTTATATTATCCGCATATACACATTTTAAAACATATATATTAAAAAAAATAATAATACAATATATATGGTAAAAAATAAAAAAAAATCAAAAGTTTAACATTTATTTTTTATTACATTCCTAGTAAAACATAATATGTTATCAAATATTAGATGATTGACAATAAAAATTAATTTTATTACTAAATATTTTAAATACAATTAAGAAATATACTAAATATATAAATATATTTAAATAGTAATACAGATATATTATAATTCTTAATTTATCTTTCGATAATTTTTCTAGAGAAATCTTTAATATCATATTAGAACTTGAAAAGAACAATATTAACCTATACTTAAGGTATAATGATTATAGTTCGGAATAAGTTTTTTATTCTATAAAAGTAGCAAAAATGACTAGTGAGTTTAGTACAATTACATTTATCATAATATTTATCATTATTAAGATAAAATCAATATCATATTAATATATTAATCGAACTTGTTGGGTAACATGTAACACAAACATTAATGTTATTTTAGTAAAAAATTTTTAGTATTAAAAGACATCCTTGTAATTGAAAAATCTTTATAATTTATAATTTAAAATTTTTAGTATTACGTTTTTATAGTAACTATTTGATTTGTCGCAAAATTATTACTTTGTAATTGTAAAATAGTTATTTATTTATTTTTTCAATATTTATACGTTTAACAGTAAAATATCAATATAATATTGTTCGTACAAAGTTAACTTTAAAGATAATTAAGTTGCAAAGTAAAATTAGTTTAGTAAATTACTTTATAGTATGATTTATTATCACAATTTACTGTATGTCCAATGTATAACTTCTTATTTTTAAATAATTATAATATTAATTTTTAATAAATGGACGTATAGATTAAATTTTTTCAGAATAACTTATTGCTAATAACTTTATTTAATCATTGTATATATTTATGTGTAATTATGTTATATAATTTATGATTTATTTTTATTATGATATAAAAAAAAAAAATTAAAAAGCTATAAAATTTTTTTAATTAAATATACAAATGTAATAAATAGAGCCAGTATACACATGAATATTAACATAAAATTGTATACGCAAAATATACAATTTATGCATATGAATGTAACTCTTTTATGTCGTGAAGTAACATACGCATTGATTTACGTTATATTATTCATTTATTATCTTTTTGCTTTTATGTAAATGAACATTTTCATTTCCTCTCTTTTCGGTTTACACTTTCGCCGATTTTCCCGAGACAAAGAAGTGTTTGGTAAAAAAAACATTTAATTGATTTTCATCAATAATATAACAAAGATTGTGATATAACATTTATTCTCTATGGAAATCTATTCTATTATTTTTTTTAATATATATGGCAGATATTATAATTATTATAACCTTTAAAATATAATTATATATAATATATATATATATATAAATGTAAATAATGTATATAAAAAAAACATAAAATATATTCTGTATATGAATAAAAAGTGACAAGTGTGTAGAGGTTTCCAAAAATATTTAATAGTTACTTTGATTAATTTAATATTTTACTTTTGCTTATACAGCGTTGATTCAAAAATTTCAATTAGATAGAGCTGGATGAGAGTTTCAATTGACAGCTTCCACCGTGAAACAAAATGCAGACAAATGGCAGGAATATACTGACTTTTTAAATTTCACCAAAAAACTGTTCTTGCACCTGAATTTTCACCCCTTGTTATAGTTTTTTATAATACAGAGTGAATGGATAATGAAGGGATCTTTATAACTTTTTCAGGAAAAATAAAAAAGAGTTTTCCATTTTCTTTAATATTGTTAAAATTTATTTATTAATATAAGTTCTCTCTATATAATCCTTTTTCTCATAACATTGTTTACAATGCTATTTTTTATCGCATGTAAATATTTTAATATTTACTAAATGTATCAATAATATTTGTCAATTTATTATAAAATCAATAGAAGTGTCATGTTTTTATTTGATATTGATAATCAGATTAGTTCAACTAAGTGGATTACAATTTTTATTTACAAATTTAGTGTATTAAATTTAATGTAAAATAGTGAATTTATATAACAAAGGATGGGCACATTTTTATAAATTTTCTTATTATATAAATATATTTTGTAATTATATATTGTTATAAAATAGATTTCTATTTTTAGTGATTATGAAATGGGTGAAATCTGTTTTAATTAATGTAATTTATAAATAATACTATTTTTTTTAATAAAAAGATGTTTAAATAAATTCTGGAACTATTATTGCATCATTTGGCTTATTCAAACAATGTGCGAGTGCTCTAGATACATTTTCAAAGGGTTGAATATGATGCATGTTATATTTTTAATATACTTTTCTTTGTTTATATATAAATTTCTTTGTCTAAGCTTGTACGTTAGAAATTTTCTTTGTTTATCTTTCTCCCTTTTTTAACCTTGAATTTTTGTTTTGACTCTTAAATTTACATAGTTTTTAGATATACCTTTCTGCAGGTTAACTCTAACCTTTATGCCTGTGTTAACGTTTTAACATTTTAAAATTTTTCAATTCGTGTGAAGAAGAAAGGAAATAATATTTTTAGTTTTAGTTTTATTTAAGTAGAATTATTATTTAATTCATTGTATTATACCATTGGGATTAGTTTTAATATTGGCATTTATGTCTGTTTATTTGGCATTACCTATATTTATTATATTTTACTTATATCTATTATATCTCATTTATATTTATCATTTTTTGTGTTATTACTTAAAATTAATACGCTAATTATTAAAATTTTTATTATTATAATAATTTTGATTATTATGATACCTTTAATTAATCTTTTATGGTTTTTATTTTTATAATTTTATTGATAAACCATAGTTATTACTTATTACTATTATTACTTATTACTTAATAGGCATTATTAATATTAATATAATTATTTACTTATGATTATTAATTGATTAATAAAAAATATTGTTTAATAATTATAATAAGTATTGCTATCAATTATTTATTATTTATAATTAAGTATATATTATTATTTTTATGTTATATGTATGTATATTTTATATATATTTATATATTATAGAGGGGTATTTGCCCATTAGAATAAATGATTTTTAAACACTTGAATGTCCTCGGACGGCAGATACATTCTTATCTGTCCTGGCCTTATAGGTCGTTACTCCTTTTTCTAGAGGTACTCACGGAGGTGGCGAAGTCCGGACAATCGGGAATTCGCTCTGTGAAAACGAGGGTGAAAGTTTGGAATAGGGAGAGCGTACGAAATCACGAGGGATAAAATAAATGTTAAGGATTCAAATATAAATAAAACACAAGTTTATTCAATCCGCCAACTTTATATACTCACGTTCACGACACTCGTAACTTAATTTTACAATATAAAAATCTTAAGATTTTCTTACAATAGTTTGATTGTTCGATTACTTTTAAATTTTAGAAGCACTGATGTTGCTTAGCCGGATTTTCTTTCCTCAAATGGCTAGGGAGATATATCTTTCATTTTGGGCTTCCTAGTTTCGGGTGGGTCCTCTTGCAGAGGCTTCTATAGTCACCTCTGATTGAATATTATCGTTAACTATGCACTTCTAATGCATCGTGTAAAAGATGTCACTGCACATTTAATACCATACCACTCTCGACTCAAATCAGATCTTATCGATAATAAGAAGAAAGGGCGACAGGCGGATAATCGATATGAAGCATATACTATGATCGATAAATTCATTCTGTCGATGTTTCTTCTATCGATGATCACCTTACGAGTCTCTCTATTCAATCTCCTAGTTTTCGGCGAATGCTTGTAGGCCCCGCGATACGGACCGAGTTCCTATCGAACTGGGCGACATTCTGAAATCCATTACAATATATAGGATTTATATAAATTTGTTTTTTGTATATATGTTTTTAAATTCTTTGTTTCAGCTACAACCGAAACTCTATTATTTGGTTTATATTAAGAATCATATTATTTTGTCAAAACATGAATCTATTACTCAATCTGAGTTATAGTTTTATTGCCAAATAATCAATTGAACCAATTAATTTGTTAAATGTAGGTGATATATCACAATATTTATACAACACTTTATGGATTTTAACTCAAACAATTCAATTTTTTTGAAAAAAGGAGAAGAAAAATCCTGTAGATAGTTTATAACAAGTATCAAATATTTTATTAACAGATGTTTGAAAGGTCATCACAAGGCCTCTAAAGCTGTATACAAAGAATGAAAATAAAGATATGGAAGTGATTTCTCAGTGAATTTTTCCAATTTTGCACAAGTAAGAGGTGAGAAAATTCACTGATCCAACGCTCGAGAAAGATGAGATTACATTTGGCGTTCGTACGAGCTTGATTTTGGAAAGACTTCGGAAGAATAAAGAATGTGTAATGAAGCGAAAGAAAAAGATTGAAAAGAAGGCCGAGAGATTAAGTGACAACAAAGTGCACAAAGATAGATAGAGGGAGCACAAGGAATGAAAGTATTAAAAGAAAGAAACAGAAAATAGACAATAATGAATTGGAGGAAAAAGCAGAGGTCGATATTGAAGGAGTTTAAGAAGAGAAATATTTTATCACAAATGCTGTTGTATGTCTCAATATTACTAACTAGATTGAAAGTATCATCTGAAGGAATCCGCGTAGTCGTTCAGTATTTCCATTGTTACCACACACCAGCGGGAATAAGCTTCATATAATTGTTTTTCAGTAAACCATGTTGTTCATTTATGTAGCTGAAGCGAAAACTCCGTTTAACCCTGGGCATACTTTTAAATATGCGGTAACTTGTGAGGGCTTCGCCGGGTACTTGAACTGCACCTGCCCGTGTATAATCTGCGAGGTCGATGCGACTCGTGCAGTCCCTCTCACTCGCCCGGGGATAAAAGTGTGTTGGTATATTGGGGGGTAATATACTCTGTTCATTACAACGGAAAAGTACAAGGGTGAGCGTCGAAAAATGCCATCGCAATGCATACGCATCAGTCTAATTCGTGTTATTCGCCTTGATTCAATACGACGATGAAAGCGTAAGCGCTTGAATTCACTTGCTTATTCAATCTCGCCTTTTATAAAATGAGCATTTTAATGAATAAAGAAATGGAGAAAATGATTGAAAAATGTCGATAAGATTATCTATGAATTACTACTTACTCTTTGTTGAATATACAATGAGTTATAGGTTTTAACCAATAAATGCATTGTATAAAAATTACAGCTTGAAAAATTCTTTATTATTTTCAATTACTTAATTTCTATTGTCATCAGAATTTCTTTTTTTACCTTTTACTCCTCTTCTATATTTCGAGTGATTAAAATTAACTATTTATTTGATTTCATAAATATTATATTCTATTCTTTAACGTCTAAATATCTCTATGTACTTCTAAATACATATTTAAATTATTATTAAAAATACCTCATTGAATTTCTTATAAATTTAATTATTTTCAAATGAAAAATGTAGTATCATTGAATTTTAAAACATACTTTATTACAATTTATGATTATTCATAAACTAGTTTTTTAATATTTACTTTTAAATTTATGTGTTTCAAAGTCGTAAATCATTCCGTTTTTAACATTTTTTACGGCATGTACATCAATTTTCAAAATTGTAAATTACAAGACAGATAATCCAGGTATAACAACCACAAACCAAAAATACAACATAAATAAATTTAAGTGTTATTTATTTATGCTTAAAATATATTCGACAGTGTATTTTTCATATTATTTTATAACTTTATCAAAATAGCTTTTATATATATTTACATAAAAATAGAGTATTGAAAAATTATCAATAAATTTTAATTTTTATTGGCATAATTTTATCAAATTAAATATTTCAAGGGAGATAATCATATTATAAAAAATCCTTATTTTATTTACAATTAAAGATATTGGAAGAAGCAGTTATTTACATAATTTTATTGATCATTTTGTAGATTAAAATAATTTTTACTATTGAGATAATTAAATATTTAAATTAGTACACCAAATAGAAATATAATATTGAATTAGAGAAAAATTCACTGATTAAAAAATGTGCAGTTAATGCATTGCAGATTTCTAACATTGAATTCAAATTAAGTTTCTAGAATGTGAGTTAAAAATTTATTAAATTTAATTTTAAATATTAAATTTTTTATAATCCCTATTTCAACAAGAAGTTTTTATAGAATATTTTAACATATTTATATACTTTAATAAACTAATATGATTATAATGACTAACAAATAAAAGTAACTTTTTTAATGTGATTTTAATTTACAAACTTTTACAAATTAAATTGCGATATCTAAAGAATATAACTAATTTATTTTAATTTACACATTCTATAAGATATATAATAATAACCATACAAAATTAACTGCTATTGTGTATCATAAACAGAATAGTTATGAATTACAACTTTTCTATTTTTCATCTTAGTAAATTTAGAATTTTCTTATCTGTTCATTAAATTCATTATATATTTACTTTTAAATTGAAAATAATACAAGCATTATTTTTCCGTACGTTTTTTACGATAAGGTTTTAATTATAGTACGCATTAATATGTGTTTATAAAACAAATTTATATATATAAATTTTAGAAATTAATATTTAAAGTATTACTTTTTGAAAACTATAAGTTTATTTCTTAATAAATTTTTTTTTGTAATTAAATTTAATATTGAAAATATATTTAAATATTGCAATATGTAAATTGATTATTGCATTAATTAGTTTATAAATCGGAGAATTAATATTTGAATAAGGTTGTGTGCATAATGATTGAAATTGAATTCTTTTCTTCAATTATATTCAAATTTTTATGAAATCAATTCCACACAATAGGTAGACGAATGTATTTTTTCTTAACCCTAATATAAACATCTTTATAACTACTATTTGTTACTTGTTTCATTGAATATTTGATTGAATTATGAAAGTTTTGCAAATGATAGGTTCTATTTTCTAATAATAATAAATATGAAACTATTATAAATCATTGTTTTCAAGACAAATAAAGAAAAAGTCTATAATATTATATTTTTTATACAAAACATATGTAAATGAAAAAAAACACTAACGATGTATTATGTTATATACTACAAAGTTTTGACAGTTTGTATTTCTGTCGTCGTCAGATCGAGTTCATTGTATAAAGATATAAAACAAATATATATCCATAGAAAGATATAAGAAATCACAAATAAAAATAATTAAGACAAATTATAAGTAATAAAAAATTTATACATCTAAATGTAATTCTTCGTGATCATTAACAATAAAAATTCGAGCTGATAATTGCTTAAATCACTCATTTTTTTTCTTTCCTATTCTTAAATTTCAGTGTTTATAATATCTGTTTGTATTGAGAATTTAAATATTGTATATATTCTTGTACATCATCAGTGACGTAATTCCTTTTCGTATATAATTTTTTTATTTTAAATTTTTACATCATCTATGTTAAGATATGGTCAATTAGATGGAAGCATAGAATTTTTAGTTTATTTCTTTTTACTTTTGGTAAACTTTTTTTACAATATTTTTACAGAAAATGTTTGATTAAAAAATTTTATTTTTGTTGCTTTTACAAACAAGATATTTATAATTTTTGCAAAACTTATATATGAAAATATATACTGTTCATACATGCATATATATGCATGTATATATAGTTGTGTGTATAATATTTTTTATAATTTCTTAATTACAAAATGTGAATTATACTTGGTAAATTATACTTGTATTAATTGTTAATAATAAAAATTCATTAAGAATATCAAATATATTTTCACAATTCTAAATTATTTCTTAAAAAGTAAAAGTAAAATCTATATAGACTATTGATTTATATTTAATTTAAACTACTTTAATTATATTATGCATTACTATTAAACATGGTACAATACTGTGAGACATGGTATGGTCTACAACTACAATGTCAAATTAAGATACAGATGGTGTAAACTGATACACAGGCATCTATGTCACAAGCAGCATAATAATCTCCATGTCGTCATTTATTAAGCTGAAGTATGCTATCGAAGAGCAGAAAAACCTAGTATCTTACGAACAGTCATTTAAGTAGTTGATCATGGACTCAAATTGATGATCTTAAAGTATTTCCTGAGATATTAAATAAGAGAAAATTTTCTTTTTCATCTCACTTATGTCTTCCATCACAACATCGATTATGGCGTCCATCTCATAACATTTGACGATCATATCCTCAATGGACGCAAATTTTAAAGATGATTTTCGTTTATCCTACGTATGGTTATACACAGCCAAGCTTAGAAGAAGTTAGGTACTGACCGTTCCTGTTTATAGTGTCGGTGTGTGGGTAATACTAAATCTTCTGTGCACATGCGCAACCGCGTCACTACTATCTTAACGCTCACAGTAGTAATAATTATATCTAGTACTTTTTATAGAATATTTCGAAACTCAATTACATTATTTCGTAGCAGCTAGATTACCTTTATTATTATTATTATTTTTCATAAATAAAATTTACCTTCAATATATTATTCCATAATACCTGTGTATATTTAAAAACAAAAACAAAAAATTTATTAATAAAATACATTTTATCAGAATAAATTTATATTATAAATTAAAAATAAATTTATATATTTTCAAAATTTTAATTCAATAAGGTATACTCGTATGTCCAAATCTATTGATAATTTTTATGTACGTGATATATATCGTAATTCAACATAAGATATTTTATAAACTTTGTAAAAATATTTAAATATTCTAAATATGAATATTACTATAAACCATAAATATCAGATTTTTCATTTTAAAGAAATATATATATTCAAATAATTTAGTACTTGTAAGAAACATATTTATTACAAAACTTTATGTGAATATCTTAATATTCTAAAAAGTTTCTTTAGAGAGAAGATTTCCAAGAATACAAATTTTTATAAAGTATAGTTTATATTTTTACAAATTTAGCATAGTTTGAAAATAACTTATTATTATAAAATTCTAAGAACTATTAATAGAATTAGTCGAATTAGAGAATAATTCATTTATAAATATTTTATAAAAAAAGTTTTAAGAATATAAAAAAAAAAACTTTTAATTTTCTTTTGAATATTTTTAATTATTCTTCACTATAATACTAAATACTTTTCATTTGATAATATATTATTTTGTAATGAAAATGTAGGACTCAGTGCATAATAAACTTAACCACCAGATTTTTTTTCCATGTATTAAGTGTATTCGTTGAGCTCGTTTAGCACCTCGAATATTCTTATAACATTTTATAGAGCAATTCATTAAATGGCTCTCTTATTACCTTTGTTATTTGACACATTAATTGATAATTATTGTAGAATTTGAATGATAATGTATTTTATTTTATTATTCATAAACATGAACATTACTTCTTAAGTAATAACAAAATAAAATTGGTATTTTTAATATTAATTTAAGGACATAAAATATAATTATTCGAATAAATCATATTTTTATAATTATAAAATTTTAATTAAAAATTTGTTTAATCATTTATGTCATGTATTACAATAAAAATATATAACTGTTTAACGAACAGAATTTTATAATTAAATGACATTTACAGCGAAAAATGTCATTAATCAAATGGCGGATAGTTATTTTAGTAAAACTTTTATGTACTAGGATTACTGCTGTTACATCTTTTTTCATGTTTTATATACACGTTTAATGGTAAGTTTATAATTTTGAAAATCAGAGTCGGTGTTACAACTCGGTAGCCTTCCATTTCTAATCAATTCATTGTCTAAATATTTTTTTTTCTTTTTACAAATTTAGACTATACAAAATGTCAAAGAAAAGAAGGCCGTGTAAAGGTATATAAGTGTGGAATATAGATAAATACTTCTTGATCGCATCTATGAACGTTTGCTTAACTCTCGTTCAAAATAATACAGTATCCGAAAATGGCCTGAACCCATTTTTACACCCCATAAGAAAGTCAATGGGCCATTGTTCCAGCCCTTTGTTCCTTGAAGTAGCTCCATCTTTCCTCTCGAGTTTTCCGTCACTTCCGCAATGGTGCTCAGCTGATTTAATGAGAAATTGTGAAGCGATACATTATTGCACTGAAATACAGCGATCCTCGGTGCATCTGTGTGGTTATGAGTGTGAGTGATAATATTGTTAGAGAGCCCCTCGCCACACCTAGAGGCGAATGACAATCGTCATTTTATATGAAATTGCGCGCTAAAAATTGTACTCCGAGAGCGAGTATTACGATCGAAATAATGAAGGTACAACGGATGTTATGTAAACGAGCTGCATTCACAAATAATGCGTTGCGACAGATTTTGAGGAAAAATTAGGAAGACTTTTTTATCATTGAAAGAAAGCTTATTTGCGGTTCAAAAGTTAATGGTAGAGAGAAGCTGAAAAATATGAGCAGCAAGATAGCAGCAGCTTTTCAACAGGAAAAATGCTCCTCCACTATAATGTAATAATGCATAAACGTGAAAGTTACTTTAAATATGGAATGCTCAATATATAGAATGTTATGTTATGTTTCCGTGTTTTTTAAAAACATTGCTCACCTAATTTCAATAATCTTACAAAACAAAAACTTTAAAGGTACATGGCTACGAATTGTGAATAGACAATTGGTAAAATAATAAAGATGAAACCCTTTGTTTCATTATAAAGAACTACATTATCAATAACTCGATAAATGGTTTCACAACATAAAATACTATGTAATCAAATTTTATATTACTTAATCAGTTATACCAGAAATATATCGGTAAACATCAGTAGTCTTTATAAATTTAAAGCAACTCTGTGTCCATAACATGTATTAACTGAAACGTTATGGAAACTAGTATACATGCTATAATTAATTATATTGTGAAGCTTATATCATACTTATACAAATCTCCTTGTGCAATTTTATATTCTGCAACAAATAATCTGATATTATTTGTCGAGCCAGAAGTTTTTCATAATATTTTGAATGTACAAAATTCTAATACATATTTCTATACTATTTTTATTAACAATTGAACATTCATTATAAATGTATTTTCAATGAGTTTTCGCGTTAATTAATGTTTGAAAATTTTTTAATTTGTTATATCTATTATGATAATTTTTGCAAAGAATGTTTCATGACACTCATTAAATTAAATTTGGTTATTAAATTTACCAATGCCTTTTATTATAGAAACGTATCTTTAATATTTCTATGAATTTTTTTATAGATAGTCGTTTAATACGAATAACAAATTTTAAAGCTCTATAAAAATATTTATAATGTAAAATAATATATTTTTCTATTTATTATTGCAGTGCCAATGGTGCGTGTAGTAGCTTTGGTGGGTGAACCAGCATATCTACCTTGTGACATATCACCCAGTCAAGAAGACGACGCAGTTCGTCTCATCCTTTGGTTTCGGGATGATCGAGGGAGCTCCTCTTCCTCCATATACAGGTATGGAATTGCCTATAAGCCAACAGTACAGTTCGTTAAAGAAGCATAATATAAGCAAAATTCAAAACAAAAAATTTTAAAAGCATCAACACAACTTGTGCACCTAGTGAATGTGTGTATTTAATTGAGTGTGGAAACAAACTTGGTCGGAAAATGACAACGCACATATACACAAATAACATCAACATCACAATCGCATTACCTAGTTCAGAGCGCAAATCGAATCACGTGTGACAGCTATTTTTAATCGGCAGCACGTTCAATTTTCTCTTGTAAACAGAGAAGCAAACGCTTTCAACAGAACAAATCGTACCGAGTTTTGAACTTTTGTATGTTCAGCACCCCATTATCAAGTGTTGTTTTACGCCTCGTTTTTCTCCACTTCAAATAAAACTAAAATTAAATGAAAAAAGATAAAAGAAATAAGTAGATAAAAAATCATTGTATCCCAAATAATCGAACGAATAACTAGAATAAGGAATAAAACTCGTTGTTTAGCTTACATAGTGATTGACCCTCGGACAATTTAATAATCAATTTTTTATATCATCTATATTAGTTTATTTGCAATATGTCAGCCTACATAATTTACATAAATATCAAATTTTAAATATAATTAATTATTATGAATAATTCATTTCTTCTTATTATTAAGAAGATATTCACCAATTCATTGTTTTTCACAACTCAATTAAAATTTATCTATTCAATACATATATAAGAAATACATAAATGTGGATTAATGTTATCAATTGAATACTTCAATAAAATTCATTTTCTATGTAAGTAAAATACCAAATATATGATTTAGAATACTTAAAACGAACTAATCAATTGCCTAAGAAAGTATGTATTTAATTAATTACAATTATTAATATTTAAAAAAAAGAATAAAATTGTATTATCTAAAATATTTTCTAAGGTTTTTATTTCAAGTACCAAGCTGTATGTGTAAGAAATAAATTTGTTCCAAATATATATGTAGTACTGATAGGCCTAATATTACATTGTGTATAATCTTAAATAAATAAACTAAAAACTTCTTTTCAATTAACGTTACGTAAGAAGTTAGAGAAAAGGCCATATCCTGAGTAAAAAAATTGAGACACATGTAAGCAAGAGTAAAGAGCAAGCGGCACATGAAAACGATGGTAGTTCTCTGAAAAATCTCATCCCGGTTGTCGTTGTCCTCGTCGTCGCACTTGTCACTGCGACCTCTTTTCTTTTCTCTCCTCTTATTTTCCCTTAGTGTTCTTTTGTTTCTAGCAGTTTTATCTCGAAGGTGAAAATTTCCTACTGAAAGAGAAGAAAAAGAGAGAAAGAGAGAGAGAGAGAGAGAGAGAGAGAGAGAGAGACAAAGAGACAGACAGAAACAACGCTATAGCACAACCCGACTGCCGAGACGATTTTCAGTATTTACCGCACTTGTGTCGTAAATCGCACCTCGAAACGGTGCGAAACTTGCTTTACTACCCCCCACAAAAACGCTACACTCGCACCTTTTATTCTTTTAAGCGAAATCCTTATTAAATTTGCCGAGCAAGCTACATTTTTTGTAACGTTTTAGCCTGTATTGGATTAATTTTTAGTGAAAAGTATAATGTTCACTTAAAAGGAAAAAAAATATCGTTTTAATCTTAAATACTATAAGAAATTTTATCATGAAAATCTTAATCTGTTAAACAAGAAACACATCATCTATAAGATTAATTAGATAAAATTCTTTTACATGTAAAATCAATGCTATATAGATTCGTTTATACACATATGAAAAATTAAAATCTAAAAATGAAATTTTATAAAAATTTTCTGAAAAATTTTAATGATAAAATTAGATAAATACAAACCATATGTACATTTTTGCAACACAATTTTTAATTTAATTCTAATATTATAGTAAAAAATAACATTTTTTAAAATAATTTAGAGGATTAGTTGAATTTATAAAAAAAAGAAATAAATGAATAAATTTATTTTTCTTATATTACTTAATTTGTGAAATATCAAATCAAAATTTTATTTAAATGAAGTAGTCGATTAATTATATATAAATAATATTATATATTATTTTTATTATGAATATTTCATAATTAAATTTAATTAATATTAAAACTTTAATTTTTCAAATTATTATCTTAAAATTGATTTTAATTTCTGCTGTTATTTATCGATTTTTATTTTAGTTTAAAATTATAATTCTTTTTCTCATAAAACGAATAATATACAAAATGTGAAGACAATAGCATTACATTAATAATACAAACTTGAAGCTGTAATCAAATGAAGAATCAAAACATCTTCCAAATATATATTTGGAATTTTAATTACTGAAAAACCAATTAAGGAATCGATAAAAATAATCCGTTTTATGATTAAAATGTTGAATATATTTAATTCTATATATAATTATATATAAACAAGGGTCTGAAAATATTTATTATGACTCAAATTTAAGAAACATTAATTATTAAGCATTTAATATGCAAGTGTAATTTTGTTTATGCATTCTTAGAGGCTTTGTATTTTTTTACTACAGAGTTTAATAGAATAAAAAAATGAAAATATGATATTATGTTTTTAATTTTACTTTATTAAATTTTGATTTTACATAATTTCGATTTTCCAAATTTTATTTCGTGTATTATATAATAAAACGAAACAGAGGATGGCTTTTTCAATTTTTTAAATGTTAATACCGACCTCTATTCCACAGAAGGCCAGAACTCATAAAATTAAACAATAGTTTTCAAAAATATAACATGAATACACGCGCATAAAGGTACACAATATTTGAAAGTATTCTTATAAACTGAAAAAAATAAAGGTCCAAATCAAATTTCTAATAACTATCAATACAGAATATATTTTTTCATTTAATATTATCAACTATTTAAATCACCTTGCGCCTTCATTCAATGATAGTATGACATATTTTCAATAAAAATTATTAACACATTCAATAATTAATTGTTTAAAATATTAATCAATGATATACATATCAAACAACCTCATTTATGTAAAAAATATGAAAAAGTCAAAGTACTATCAGAAATATGGAAGAATAAAAAACTATAAACTTCATTAACAGAGTAAACAAAGTATAATATTTATTCCAAATTGACTAGTAACTTATATTAAAAACTAAAAATATTCATAGATATGAAATGTACAAAAATTTATAATTACAAAAACAAGAAATATTTCAAAATAAATGTATGCAAAATATATCAAATCATAATTCATCGTACCAAGGAACTTTTACTACTAGAACACTAAGAAAGTTAGAAAATTTTTGAATTAACATCTCGTTATTGTTAAGTAACATTTCCTACTTAAATTTCGATAACCTTCTAAAATGATAACTTTGAATGTATATTAGAATGAATTTTAAGCAAAGCCTAGGTAAAATAATACAGATGAAACAATTTATTTTATCACGAATTGAAACGAACAATTCCCAGGACTTTTAATTAGAAATATTATAATACAAAGAAATAAATTAACGGAATCTGACGATATAATATATATAATTTAAGAAGGAAACATTACCAACGAATTATTACTAATAAGTATAAGGTAATATAGAAAAAATAAAGAAGCTTCATAAATCAGGCGATTGGCTAGTTCATATATCTATGAAATAATATTAATAATTATAAAATAGCATAGAGGGGATAAATAAAACAAAAAAGATACTTCTTACTTTTAGACTTGGTATACTTTAAATTTGAGCTATTATCAAGTATTGCGGACTATCCAAGCCTGGAAGAAATCTTAAATGGTAAAAACCTGCTCCCAATATATATGGTCTGTCCACGATGTATTGAGTTTTTTTTTCATTTGGCGAATATTGGTCACACCGATTTGAGAGGGGTCTTAAAATATAGAAAAAATATTTTTCCATTTATCCTTTTTTTTTTTTTTTTTTTGATAATTGGATGCGGCACACTTTTACTTCGTGCGAAGGGTGTTTTTCGATTTTTGAACACCGCGCGCTGAAGTGATTAGTGGAATAACGTTACACGATAAAATTTTGTTTTCAACTTAAATAAAATAGTAGAGAAATATTTAAAATGTTAAAAGAGGCTTATGAAGGTAAATTGTATGCCAAAATCGAAATGTGAAAAATGGCACAGAGCTTTTAAAGAAGGCCGGGAGAAGTTCATCGACGAGTTTCAATTTGGGCGCCCAAGAAACTCTCGAATCCCTATGAACACCCTCATGCTTATTAAGAATTTTAAATTCGAACCGTCGATTAACAGTTAGAGCAGTCACGGAAAAACTGAATTTACAATTTATGGTGCACACTGTAGTGCAAACAAATTTAGAAATGCGAAATGTTTGCGTAAATATCAAAGCTAAGGAATTTCAGACTGTTATTTGAGACCTGGAAAACTCGTCTTCGTAAATGCATTGATGCAGGATGAAATTCTTTTTTTTTAGAATCTTTAAACGAAACATTCTCGCGTAGCACTTTTCCCAGTAATCGCTTCAGCGCGCCATGTCAAAAAATCAAAATACACCCTTAAATACACAGAGTAATATTCTGCCGCATCTAATTATCGAAAAAACAAAAAAAAAGGACAAATGGAAAAAGATTTTTTCCTACACTTTAAGACCCCTTCCAAATCGCTGCGACCAATATTTGCCAAATGAAAAAAAACTCGATAATTCAGAGGAATACCATGTAAAATTCACTCATACCGTATTTTCGCATACTTAGCTCATTAAACAACATACGCTGCGAAACTCGTAACTTAAGTAATAAAAATTATATTCATCGATAAATAATTGAAATTCTTTGTGCAAAAATGATATTTTATATATTTGTTCTTAATAATTCTTTCAGTTAAATGCCTAAATTGTAATTTTATAAATGTATGATTTATATTAAACGAATAATTGATAATTTCCATACAGAAAATTTACTAAATATTCATTCATATGCTTATGACATAATAAGACGTAACATGACATTATCCAGTCTTAACATAAATTATGATATTAAAGAAAATGTACGTGAAATTGTAAATAACTTAGAATATTCACTAAATGCAGTAATAATAATAACAACAATTATAATAATAATATTAAATAAAATTCAAATAAGTTCATAACTTACACACTTTCTATCAAAAATTTTATTTTCTATTATCAAAAAATGTATTCCATCTCCACAATTTAACATTTTAAATAGTGTTAATTTTATAAAAAATAAATGATTTCATTCCCAACAATCAAATCTTTATTTCACTCACAGTATGCTCTCTGTTTACTCATAAAAACAGAAAACTTGTAACCCAAACCTTACATATACATATCATATACTTATACAATACTTGCTTATTAGCATTTAATGAAATTATTTATTATTTGACGTAACTATTTATTAAGAAATAATACTATTTTTTGTCAACATTATGATGAAAGATTGAGAAAGTAAGTGTGAAGGAAATCTTAAAAGACAATATAATACTGTTGAATTTATATACAAAAATATAGTTATTTTATTAAATAATTAGATTTCTATAATTTCTATAATTATTAGATTTCTATAATTGCAGAAAATTTTCACATAAATTGTAGAATTCTAAATTTCTAATTTCTTAAGCATTACTATCCAAAGCAACAATAATCAAATCATTACTAAGTGGTATTTATATACATTAATAACATGATGAATTTAAAGTAATTAACTTCAACCAATCGATAAGTGAAAAGAGAAATGTTCTATACAACCTTGTAGATAAGACCTTTTACTTTATGACGCATTTTTTCATAAAAATATTATCAAAAAAATTAAAAACATTTTATACAGTAATGATGATTCAGACTTTTTTATTAATAGATATATAAATACTAGACTAGTAAAATTAAATTTAATAATTATTTAAATAAACAATATAAATAATATAGTGATACAATTTAACTCATATATATTGATAATTTTAATAAATAAATGATAATAAATAAATTCAAAATATAGAATATTCATACTAATCCTATAGTCAATAAGAAATTAAAAAATATAATAAAATTTGGTATAGACAATAATGTTAAATAGGATATTTCAGGGGTATTGTATACAATACAATCTAAGGACTAAAATGAAACTTTCACAACAGTAATTAAGCTTAAAAGTAAGAATTAACGACCACAAACAAGTAAAAAATAAGAATTCAATCATTCAAATACATTCTTAAATTAAGAAACATAGTTTTGTCTGGATGAACCTACAAATATTCGATATAGAGCAAATTTAAAAAAAAAATTACTAAACATATAAATATCAATATTATCAATATACAAGAAGACAAGCAATTTGATTTCTGAATATTTAATATAAACATTTCTTATTGATTCTAACTGACGGTATAGCTAACATAATACAAACAATAAATAAGTAAAATTTTAGACGCTATATTTTTGTTTTATTATTTATATATATTTTAATAATCATATGTAATTCTAATGATTAAATAAGAATTTGAATATCGAAGGCAAGAAATCAATTTACTGAAACGTCGCCTATATAAAAATATCCAATTGCTACTGTTTTTTACGTCCAAAAGGAATCTCACATCGTCATAATATTTATTTGACATCATTTTTCATTTTAGATTTTAATTAACAATTATTTCACTGTATATTCAACATCTTCAATTTTAAAAAATATATTATTATATTAAAAACTGTTTTAATTTTAACAAATGAATAAAGTAATTTATAATTTAATAAAATTATTTAGTTTTGGTTTAAATAGCCATTAATTATACTGAAATATCCTTTATATAGCATTGCTTTTTATTAAAAATGTATAAAAAACAAGTTCAAATAACATGAATGAAATAAAGACTAATAGTTATGAAACAGAATGAAGCCAAGAATTACAATTCAAGTGCCAATATGAAAAGTATGAAGATAAACAATATTTCAAGGGCTACTGGATTCAATATCTCAAATTTATGTGACTTTTCCATTTGCTTCTCCGCAAAAAGTACAAGCAAAGAAAACTAAGAAAAAAGAAAGGACATAGATTGTATATAAGAAAAATAAAGTAAAAGAAAGAGGTTACTTTCTTAAGTAACTGTGATGAAGTACACACGCATAAAAGTATTTACGTCTCAGATGAGCGAGAAGGAGGTACGAGTTACGAAAGTAGTGAGTGCACAAAGTATAAATAAATATCCAAAAGCAAGTTGATACGACTTTCTCATTTTTCTTTGAAAAGAGTGTAGCTCTGTTGAACTATACATTTATAAAAACTCTTGCATTTGCAAACAAATATATGTCTATTTTCAATGTTGATAAAATAAAGTATCAACAACTCATTGATCGAGAGGTACGATCAACACCCTGGTGAGTGGAACGCATTTTTTTCATAACGATTTTTTTTTTCCTGTCTGTCTTTATCTTTTCATCTTAATATTGAAAATTATAGATAAAAAGAAAAAGAAAATGATAGAGTGATAGAAGATGCAGGCTGTGGTATAACCTCGAGGCTTTTTTATGAGTGGCGCGCCGCAAACTTGGCAAACGCCCGAGGGTGCATTGTTTCGCCAAGAAGCATTTTCTGGGCTTTCATCACTTATCAAACTTGTCTCAGTTGCTCAGTTAGTATACATGAGAAACAGAATGTAAGGGGAGAGGAAGAAGACGGGTAGACAGACAGACAGAGAAATGTAACCTGAATAAAGGTACGTTGTCTCAGCAAGCCATAGCTAGTATTTCTCGTTTAGTTTAGCCCGCAAGCAACATATTCTTTTTCCTCCTTCTCTCCCTTTCTCGCCCCTCACTGGGTCAGTTTTCTCTCTCCCATCCTTATCCGGGTCAGTGCTTCAAAATGCAAAAAGTCGAGTGATATTTTCGCGTTTAATCCTGAAATTTCTAACCAACCTTGCGCTCGTTCCTTCTTACTTCCTTTTTATCAAACCATTTCCGTTGTCATTTTCATTATTTTTAATATCACTTTTATCGTAAAGTATGATATTTTCCTTCTCTTATTATTTTCTGTTTTTGTTTCTTTCTTTCTTTTTTTTTCGGGCAATTTCATTCGTCCCTTTACTATTTTTATTTCACTTTCGATTCCGTATACTCGGACTCATTTTCATTATACTTTAAAATGCGATATAAGAGGCACAAATACAGTCTAATCAATGTACTTTGAATTATGTTTATTATAACTTGATGTCATAGTCGATTTATACATACAACAATAGTTGGATTCGTTGTAAATATTTGCAATTTAATCATTTTAATAATAGTATATTATTATTTATTAGTATAATAGTCATTCTCAACAAAGTATATTTAAAATATTAAATATTGTAGCTAATTTAGAAATTAAAATAAGATTTTATAGTAAATATGTGTGAGATCATAGTTTTGTTAAAAATCAGTAGTGAATTAAATTTATCATTGAATTTTATAAATTAGATTTATTATTGAAGAAATATTTTCTCCGAAAAACTTAAACAGTTTTGTCTTATTAGCATAAATTTAATATGACCATACTAATAAAAACTCTCATGATCTCTACTTTTATTATTATAAAAACCAGTATTATTATTTTAATTTAAAGTTTAATCAAACCGCTATTTATATAAAAAAAATTATATTACTGTGATATCTACATCAATAATCATTATAATTAATATTACTATAAGTAGCTGATTATTCTAAGATAAATTTCGAAAATTATAAATCAATGAGATATTTTATATGAGAAAATAACCACACAATAACATTATTGGAACTATACATAATTAAAATCTTATGAAACTCGTTGTATAGAATATTTTTAAACTTAAATAAATTAAAAAAAAATTTGTGCAACATTAATTTACTTAACAATAATATAAATATATAAAAAATAACAAGCAAGTTGATAGTCATTTGTAATTGAAAATTTAATAATAAACAAAAAAAGAAAAATAATTTAAAATCAATTTATTTATTGACTGCAATATTTAATTAATAATACACGTCGTGATCGCATGGAGAAGAAGAAGCCACAAACTACTCTCGAATACATAATAATTCTATCTAATGGGATAGAATAGATACTTCAAAGGCCATCTTCGTTACGTGCGTATATTAAATTACGCAGCATTGTCGGGGTCAAGTTGGAGAGAGAAGCTTCGTGCTGCACTCATAACTACAATTACCTTCAACTACATCTGAGAAAATACTACCGGTAGAACAGTTACGTCTTCTTCTTGGTCTTCTTTTTCTTTGCCTTCTTCAGCTCCCTCCCTCAAGACCATATTAGCCTTAACTTCCAAAACTCGGACAATATTATGCCTATGAGGCTTTTGAAAAGTACTTGTACCAGCAAACAAATATACACATATACACACCTATAAAGAACATAAAATTGACTGCTAAATTTAAAGAAAAAAGAAAAAGTACTAGGCCATGAGGGCATTGACACGTAGAGAACTGCGAAAAGCACATATCTGTCTTTCCCTTCCGATTGCGCTGACACAGAAGCTCTGTCCTATCTATTTTCATCCATCCGTTTAATTTCTCTTCCGATTTTTTGACGTAAATAATGATCGGGTAATTGAGAATCCACCAATGCTTTCGCGAGATATTTCAAGTGAAGCAGTTAAAAGTTGTTGGAAATTAGTAATAAATACTGAATAATAAGTCCTTAAAACTAAACATTAAATTCATATAAGTAGCTTAAAGGAATAATATATATAATTTTATTTGTAATATCGGAATTTTGTAAATGATTATTATAATTTGAATTAATAATGAATATTAATATATATTTTACACGATAAACAACAAAATCCTACATCTAAAAGTTTATTTAACAAATATTATGGTAATTTGGAGACTATTTTTACCTTATTAATTGGATAAATTTAATTTAAAAAAATCAAGTTTGCTTAATAAATTCTTTATACAAAGAATTATTTGAAATATTTCTAGAGCATAGGAATATACTTCACCTGATAGCTAGAGGAAATATTGATTTAACGTCATTTTACTAACAATACTTCTTCTTGAAACTCTTTTATTACATTTCTATTTAAATTTACTTATTTAATTTATGTTATGCAAGTTTATCCGTTAACTATTTTATATAAAATTAAGTTAAATGAGTAAGCAAGAAAGGATCTAGCAAAGTAATAAACATCTATTGTGGAGCACCTCTACACAGGCAACTGTGCTCTATAACATGAGCAATGACGCATAATTAGTTTTTCATAAGATATTAACTTTACGAAAGTACTTAAACAGTTTTAAGTTCAAGAACGATTAGAAACAGTTGTTCAAAATTGATAATGGTCTTAATAAATAAAACTAGATTTGTCACTCATAATTTAATAGTATTCAAAATGTTATTAACGATAACTACTCGGTTACATAATACTATTATAAATACTAATAATAGCAATTGCAATAAAAATGCAATAAATAGAAAGTTCCAAAATTTCAAAATCACAATTAAATAGTTGCTTATTTATATAAAAGGATTAAATAATGACGCTTTTAAAGAAGCATTATTTTAACTATTTATAAAAACACTCTTATTTTTTTTAAATATTCATGTTATATATCCTAATAAAATTCAAATTTTTCACCTTATTCTAATAAAAATTAAATATTATTCTAGTTTTTTTTTTTTTTTTTTTTTTAAATTAAATTATATATTTCTTATAAAATATTTAAATTTAATAAGTCTTGAATAAATTTTTTAGTAATTTATTTTTTATTTTACTATTTTAACATATATTATATAACTATTGCATCAAGCCATAATTGACATTAATGAAATCAAAATATCCTTTAACCAGCTTTGGGCAAGTGTATATATTAAATCCAATTATAATTGAAACCTACATTCTTGAATCAATTCTTGAATCTTATCTCTGAGTATGCATTTTAACATCGTTAATGGACAATTGACATATCTAATGAAAAAAATCAAGACGTGCAAAATCAAACTACATTATTAGTCACAATATATTTATTTCTGCGTCAATGCTTATAAACATATTTTAATTCTATATTTGAGTTTCTCCAATGTGGTTTAACTTTCGTTTTAAATATATATATATATATATATATATATAATTTATTTAGACCTATTTTATTACAAGTTTAATAATTTAGATAAGTGTAATATTTAAATAAAAAATAAAATTAATACGTAAGTTTATAAGATTATTTTATATTCATATCTATATATTTTTGTCAATATCGAAAGTTTTATGAAAATACATATACGAAGTTTGAAAGATATTATTTTCTATACTTCATATTAAGACTAAATTTAAAATATAAATTATTATATTTTACATATTTTTATTATTTGCATTTACTATTTACAAAAAATTATTATTCATAAAAAATTAATTTCCATAATAAAATCTATTACAAAAAGACTAATTATTTTTTACCTAAATCTTTTCTACTTTGCTTTACAAATATTCAATTTAATAGAAACGTGATGCGCATATATATTTTATATGTAGTTTCTCTATACTTTCTAATATCAAAACTTTTTTTTCTACGTTTAATCAATTGAATTTATTTACAAATGCTATATGATGTAATTAAAACAAAGAAAATTTTTTTTAAATAATAGTTTTAGAATGAATATTAGGAAATTGGTTCCTTACGGATGTAGGTGAATACAACACAAGTTTTAAACGTTGGCAACGTTTCGACAACTTACGTTGTATTCATCAAGCCTTTTTATTAATATAAAGTAAAAGATTGTTAAAATTATTACATTACAAATTAGAAAACAGATTGAAATACAATAATATTTATTACCTTGGTCTATAACTATGTATAATAGTTTCGCACAACTTATATTGTCCAGCCGTCAAATTAAAAAATATACCAAGGTACGCTTACGTCGAATTTATATCTAAGCTGTACGTAAGGAATCGATTTCCTAATATTCATATTAACATGGAGGATGTTTTCTGAAATTTTAAAATTCAAATAGTTTTAGAAATTGAATACTTTTTTAATAAATTTTTTAAATATTATGTTACTATTTGCACTAAAAAAATAAAATATAAATATACTATTAACTAATAAGACACTAGATTTATAGAATTAACTTTTATATTGTGTATTAGAATTTATTTAAAATATTGTTACGTTTCAATATATCAAGAAAAAAATTAAATAAAATTTTTATTCTAAAAATTAAAATTTATTCATAAATTAATGTAAAAATTTGTAAATATAAATAATGATTCTTAAAATCTGCAATTATTTTGGATTTAATGAAAATCAGCAAGAATAATTTATAAAAAAATATTTACATAGCAAAAAAATTTGCAAATATAATGATATATAGTGTGATATGTACTTTACATGATTATTGCGATTTATTAGATTCTTGTTGTAAATCATAAGTTTATAAGATTCATGTAGTATTCGAAAGGACAATATGGGTGGTTAAGTTTATTCATAACTTTTCATTAGGCTTTTATAAAAACTTTGTCAATATTGCTCTCTTTTATATACTCTAATTGTAATATTTTAGTGCTATATTAAAATTGTAAGAACATTTAATCCCAATTTCATAAAAAATTTTTGTTTTTTTTTTTATATTTTTTTTATTTTATAATTATATCCAATAATATTTGAAATAATTATCTACATATTCTTTAAAAAAGTTTAGTAATATTAGCTACAAACGAACGTTTTTATAACTACTGCAAATATACATTTTCTAATCAAAAATATTGTTAATTTTGGAATGGAGGATTGGTTGATTTTGGATGATAATCGAAGAAACAGGCACTTATTTTGCAAGCCACAAACAATCACTTTATTTTCCAAGCTGATCACTATATTTTACAATTGCACTATCACATAGTACCACGGTGTCAGTGCAACTGACCTTACAATAATTTTCTTGCACGCAATTAGGCCACCGACATTGGCCCGGCTTCCGGCGACTAAATTTTCATCTGTTTTTCTTCAAATTAAAGGACCGTTGGTCACTTTTTTACGACCGTTGTGACTTCTCGATCTTTCTGATCGAGCGTACTTTCCGACCCCCGGTTCCGCGTACACACACTTCAAGCGTTTCCCCTGGCATAAAAAACTCCCGGCTTCCCGGCGGGAGAAAAAGCCCAAACAAACTAAAATCATCATTCTCGCAAATTAAACAATGTTAAAGCAAACGATGATACGTCTTCGTCTCCATGAAACTAGAAAAACTAGAGAAGATATCTAATCATGCAACGCGAATGAGAAAGAGAGAGACAGAGAGAGAGAGAGGAAATGAGTATCAGATAGAAAGAGATAGATAAGGAGGTTATAGGGCTCGGCCGAGTCATGCTCACGAGAGAGAGGGAGAAAATGGAGACGTCCACGAGTACGTTTTCGCTCTCACACATGCAGTTTACACACTCGCCCTCGCAACCCAACCCTTCTCATACATCGGCGAAACTACACACAAGTCCTCGTGAGCCACTTCGCTCTTCATACACACACGCACGGCCAAGTGCACAACACAATTTGCCTATTTTAATGGCTCTTTTTAATGCGCTTTTCATCACGCGGGCATCCCCGCATCCAGGACGTGCGTCTACTGGGCCCATGCCCAGTTCCATCCCTAACAAATATCAAATAAAAATTCAAAAATTATTTTTAATGGAAATAAAAAATTTAATATAATTATAAAAAAAATTAATATTTATTACCTTTTTTCACAATAAATTAAAACATTTTCTCATTTATAATAAATAAAAAAAAAAAAAAAAAATATAATTCAAAGATTAAAAGAATAAACTATATTTAGAGCTGAAGAGTTCTTTATATTTTTTATAATATTTTTTTAAAAATATAGTGTTAATTAAAATAAAAGGAGATAAATAAAATTATGTGTAATGCTATATTTGATTTTAATAAATGTTATTTTTATTAAACATAAGACAATCAAAATTAAATATGTGATTTTTGCATAAATATGAGCAAAAATTACTTTTTGAATCTATATTTTATTATAATGTGCACATACAGCATTTAATTAAAATTTTCATTTAATTAAAAAAAATTTATAGGATATCTTTATCAAAAAATATAAATTATTTATATACCTTTTTGACAACATCAATTATTCCAAACTCTCAATTAAAATAAAAAAAATTCGTTAACACATGAATGATTAACTAAATTAAATAATAAATGAAAACAAAAAATGGTAATGCATTACAATTGTTACGGATTTAATTAATTTAATATCATACGACTGCTTATTTGGTATCATAATTTGAAGGTTTCCATTGTAGTCCACAAATGAGATGAATAACTTGAATTGACAATTTATAAATATTTACTAGCGTTAATCTGAGTCCCAAACTTCCTAATTTAATGGTTCCTCTTCTAGTATAAAAATATTTTGACTCGTTAGCTGACGAATCCTTATAGATTTTTCTTTTCCAAGTAGTTCGTTATACATTGTTGATTATTTCGTATTATTCTTTTCAAGTTTCAAATTGAATATTCAACTTAAATAATATCGGTGTTAATATTATTGAGTTTTTAGTATGAGTTTATTAAGTTCTATTTAATTTTTTTTTCCACTCGATTTCTGATGTTAATTTAAAAATATCTAATCAAGTGTAAAGTAACGCAAAAATAAATATACATAATTTAGTACAATAAGATGTAAAAGTATAGGAAAGGATTTTAATGTATAAGTTAATTTAGTTAATTTACATAAAATTTATAAAATTTATATTTTCTCTCATCATAATTAAAATTGATTATATGAATAATTGATTATAGAATGAAATAATTTAATGTTTATAATGCAATGTATGATCTTAATAAAATAAAATATATTTTTGTATTACTTGTTCAATAAAATCATACAGTTCAATAGCATTAAGAATTAAATTACAATCAAAAGAAAACAAAAAGCAATGAAAACGATATGTAATAATTTTGATTGTAGTGATTTTGAAAACCACGACAGCATTATCCTTGAATTAGGTTAGTAGCTGTGTCAAGAACCCAAAGAGTCTCTATTTAACTTACATTGGGTGAAAGTGTTATTGGCGTACCAAATAATATGGGAGTAACAAAGTAATCTCAGTATCAATCGTAGCATGGCATGCATAATTTTGTAATAATAAAATTTTTGAATGCATATGCTCTTAATCTACGATATTAGCAAAACCATATCTTCTCAAGTCTATCTTTTGACTTATTATCTGCCATTAAATTATTTACATTATATCAATATTACTTTAAGAATTTACTCTAACATTGGAAAACAATAGGTTAGAGTAAAAACAAGTAACTTTTACATTTTTTAAGTTTTACTAATGAAGTTATTAAAGAAAAAATAATATTTAACATGTATATTATTATTCATTTGAAGAACTTTTACTTTCACTTTAGTAATCGAAGCTTAAATCATATTTTTCTCACATCGGATCTAGTCAATGCACCGCAATCTATCAAATAAAAGTAATACTTAATATTAATTATAAAGTATTGATTTGAATATCGATTATCTCGTTTTTAGTATATCGCATTAGTGCCAAGTTCAAATAGATTATTCTTTCTTACATCTTAAATTATAAGTTACACTTAATAATTTTTAATTCAGTTTGTGTTAATTTTAGCTCATTCTAATCTTTGTTTTTTTTTTTATATTTAAATTGAAACTGATTATTGCATAGTATCTTAGTATGGTTGTTATTACTTTCAAACAATTTTTATTTCTCGCTTACTCAATTAGTGTTTATATCTTTCAATGAAAATGATATGAAACTTATTTGCTGTACAGATATTGATTTAAATTTTATTTAGAACAATTATGTAAATGGGTCGCAAAAAGAGACAATCAGATAATTAAAACAAAATATGGGAACATTTAATATTTAAGTATGGTATATAAACAGTTTGTAACAAATTTGCAAAATTGACTTATGTAGTTGGTAGGATTAGTCAAAAGGAAAACATTTATTATATGCCATTAATTTGGATGCCTGAGAGGTATGAGAGCGAGAGAAAGTATATTACTAATGGTTCAAGAACTTATACGCTTATACTGATATACTAATACTATCTGTACTGATTACTTATACTGTCTAATGATATGAAATTTGATGATACAATATGCTACTTTCATATTGTTTATTAAAATATAGTATTGAATCCATTGAGGCACACATTCAAAATTTTGACGTTATGATTATCACGTCGTAGTATACCCACGTATTTCTGCGCCTTAACTGGGACAAAGGAAACCTTGTCGAAACTTGGATAAATTAATTAAGAATAACTAGTTTTATTCGTCCTCCACCTGGTTGTATCCAATATTATATTTTAATAAATTATCTAACTATGTTACATTATGCTCTTATTACTACCATTGTTTAATATTATATAATATACAATAGTAATGAGTTACATAATAACATAAACAAGCGATAGATAGAACACATAATCTTGTAAAAAAATAAAAATATTAGAAAAATAAACATTTATCGATTTATTATGTAAATTAGGTAAAGTATTCGTTAAATTATACTTTTTGAGCATTAGATAGTAGAAGATTAATAAAAATTACAATAATAATAATTCAATAGTATTGTTTATTTATGCCCATCAGTTTCTGCAAGATCATTGGTAATTATAGATTGATCAGCATCGGTGGTATCATAATCAGCAACAGTATATCCAGTAATATTAGTCAATTTACAGGTAGTAATGAGCACTACACTTATACTGACCATATAATAGAATATTCATAAATTTCATGTACTAATTTACTACTATATCGTTTATAATAGGTTATACAGGATAGAAATGTCCGGTAACCTATAACCGTTTATTCAGTAGATAACTAATGATATTTTTAAGATTCTAGACTCCATTATAAAATTTTTTTTTGCAATAAATTGTTATTAGAAAAAAAATTATTCATCTAAAGATGTCTAGAGATCCTCGTAGAAATAAAAAATCCTAAGAAAATATTTTTCAAAAATAAATCAGAATCTCAAATACACGTATTAACTAAAATCATTTTTCTAAGAGAAAAACAAATAGTTTATTTATTGAATTAAGTTATAATCATTTGATATGAAAAAAGAATTATAAAGATGGATAAAAAATAATATGTTCTAGCATTAGCAATATCAAATCTATGAATGAAAAAAATTAAAGATTACATGATAAAAATATGAAATTTTAATGTAGAAGATATAAAAGTTCTGATGCTAATATAGTCCAAGCAATAAAGCACTTTTTAGGTCATGAAAGAAGTAGCTAGTGATGTAAATTAAAATTTGTAAAAAAATCAGTATATTCTTATTTTCTAAAATGACACACATGATATTCAGGGTTTCTTTTATTAACAATTTTAAGGAAAAAATGCATTTTTTTACTTCGTTTGATATAGAGAAACCTTCAGAATTCAAAGAATAAAATCCTAAACTATCGAGTTTTGTATAAAAATCACCAATTATTAAATTCCTATAATAGGAAAAGTTTAAAAACTTCAGAAGATTTGAGAGGTTTGAATTATTTAGTTTTTTTTAATTATCAATTAGAAAATAATAAATACCCAAACATTATAAATAGACTTCTAACTTCTGGTAGTTGAAGAAATCATAACAATATATTTTTTGATTTCGAAATCCACATTATTCACAAATCACTGAAAAAATTTCATTATTTTAAAACAGATTGTATTTATTTTATCTTTATATTTTGAAATTGTCAATGAGGAAACTTACCGGAATTAAAGAAGAAAATCAATGAATTTCAAATATAAATTATACCTGTATATCGTTTTGCTTATAAAATGTTAGATATCTGATGTCATGTAAAGAATGCTATTACATTTATATAATATTATATGAATTAAAAAATCATAATTTTAAAAACAAAAGAATTTGTTAAATAAAGTGCTCACTACTATAGAAGTTTATTTATTAATTATTTCATTTCTAATCTAAGAACTTATAAATTTATTGAAAACTACTACAATATGTGATTCTGTTACAATTATAAGAGATATGAAATCAAAATTTCAACGCAAAGATGACTGTTCAGATGGTGTAAATTGATATACTTTGATGAAATTTGAAGTAATATAAGAAGAACTGTCTCGGAAAGTTTCATTCTCGTGCTTCTATATAACTTAAAATTTATTTTGAGGTGTTGAATATAACTTTAAGCAGCTAAGTTGTTCTGCTATAAATCAAAAAAAATTAACTAACAGATAAAGACACAGTTTTAGAGAGAGAGAGAGAGAGAGAGAGAGAGAGAGAGAGAGACATAGTATATACTCTTCAGAAAGAGAACATGAACACGTTTAATATAAGTGATTAAAATATGTAATTAAAATATACTTCTTCATTTATATGCTGAATCGACTTATATTTTTTATATCCGAAGTTATTCCATTAAATCTAGTTATTTAGACTTGTATTAACATACATGAATACATGATAATGTAAAACACTAGTCAAATAAAAATTTAAGTGATAGGAATTGATATTCAATAGTATTTTCCTAATTTTTAATTAAATTTTGTTCAAAACAGTTATTATTATTAAATCTAAATTAACATTATTAAAAAAATTATTAACCTTTTAAAAAAAGAGATGTACAAAAGCTGAAAAGATTTTTTTTAATTCTTCATTTTTTGTTAAGAACAAATTTTTTCACAACAATTTTCAAAAGATGTTCATAATTTTGTATTTATAAATAGATGAATTTATTAATGTAATTGAAGTTAAGAATAATTGAACTAAAAATGCGTTTAATTAATTTTTAGTAGTGAAAAAAAGTAAGATAAAATGTTTAAAACGTTATCAAAATTAAAACATTTTTAAATGTATTATTATAAAAAACTAAAGAATAGAGTGAGAGATTTTTTTTCATTTAATTTATAATCACGTATAAATTCTAAAGAATTAGATTTCATGTTTGATAGAAAATAAAAATTTGTTTAAACAATTTAATTTTTATCAATGGAAAATTATAATTTAATGATTCTTTTAGTGTAGTTAAAAGATACTTCATATTAAAACTACTTTACAGATGTTTGATGAATAAATTACATTGTTTACAAGCTTTATATGTATATTCACTTAATTCTACATAAGCTCGCCATTTATAATTATGGGAATAAAATTAAATTTTTTAAAACTCAATAATTAAAATATCAACAAAAAAAAAAACAATTTTTAAACAAAAGCATAAATGTTAGTAATTTTATTTTTAATATTACATTTTATATTACTTTTTTTTTTAAATTATACAAGTTTTTAAATAATAATACCACTTTTTATAACACAAAAAAAAAAGAAATTTACAAAATAAAAGATTAAAATATAGTCGAGAATAATAAGTTTAAAAAATTCAAAATTATTAATTTTTTTAAAAATAATAAATTTTTATAGAATTATAATCTACTTATTTATTATAATATTTAATTAAAAATGAATGTTCTAAATATTTATAAGTAGAATTATATAAAAAACTATTATTATTTAAGCTTTTTACTAAATATGAAACTGTAAATTATTATTTATTTTTCAATATCATAATTCAACAGTTAATATTTATATAGTGCTAATCTTCAAAAATATACACCATAATAGTTTTCAAAGTAGTTTCAATACAAAATTTGTATTTTTATTAATAATATATTATATAAAGTTACATACAATTATAGAACGCACGTATACTTTATTTTTTAAAGATCAAGTTGATTTGAAGTTAATTAAATTCAATATTAAAAGCAATAAAAGAGGTTTCAAGTCCAGAAAATTCATATTTCAAATTATGTACATAAATCCTTTGATTATATTATATACAAACACTAAATACATACGTCAAGAAATATAATAACTTATTACGAAAAATATTTTAAAAGCCCACTAAAAGAAAATGATAAGTAAGATTGTGGATAATATTATAATGAATTTAATTATAAATTTTTAAATTTTTTACACAAATATTATACAATATAAAAATCAAGATCTTGTAATATCACATAATTCGTTTACGATATTACAGTTTTATTTATAAATTAATAGTAATTTTATAAGAGTATAAATTAAAAATGTGAAGTATATACATTTATCTTTATTATTTATTAAATCTGCGGTAATTATTATTTTATTCTGATATTGTACATATTAAAAAATTATATTTATAAATAAGATATTATAAAAAACATTTCATCAAAAATGTAACAACATTATTTTAATTTTTATTTAATAATTTGAAACTAATATTATTATTATGTACTTTAAATTTATAATGGTACAGTTGTGAAAATGATATTACATATAGTAAAAATGTTTAAATACATTTAATAACATTAAAAAAAAAATTAAATATAAATTTTTTACAATAAAGACGTATGACGTCTTATATAATTTTTTAATAAATTTACAGAATTTTTTTTTAAATTTTACAGAATTTTTTTTTAAATTTTACAGAATATTTTTTTTTTAAAAAAAGAAACGTGAACTAATGAACCACTATGATCTTTTTTTACACTTACCGTCTTATATTTCTTGAAATTAATAACATTAATTTCATATTTAATTTAAAAATAAATTATGATATACCTGTACATATATTTTTTTAAATTGTAGATAACGTGATTAACATGATCGTTGCATATTTTACCATGTATATTTGATAAATAAAGATGTAATTCTTTTCAAATTTTTATTTTTACACGTGACATGAACCATGTGTCCCGAGTTTTTTTTTCATTTTGCGCCTACTCATCGTAGAAATTTGGGAGGGATCTTAAAATTTCGACAAACTCTTTCCGCATTTGTTCCTTTTTTAGATTTGTTTTTTCGATAATTAGATGCGAAAGGATTTTACTTCGCTCGAAGGGTGTTTTTCAGTTTTTTGACACGGCGCGAGGAACGACTACTCGAACAGTGTTACGCGATAAAGTTTTGTTTGCAATTAACAAATAACAGTGCATAAACATTTAAAATGTTACAAGAAGCTGATGAAGATATTTGCATGTCAAAATTGCAAAGTGGAAAATGGCACAGAGCTTTTAAAGAGGGCCGAGAAAGAATCATCGACGAGCCTCGATCTGGACGCCCAAAAAGCTTTCAAATGATTAGGAACACCCGGCGCGTGTTAGAAATTTAAAATTTGAACTGAAGATTAACAGATTAAGCAATTCAGAAAAAACTGAATTTAACGCGATCTACAGTGTACAATATAGTACAAAAAAATTTATAAATGTGAACATTTTTGAAAAACATCAAAGCTGAAGAGTTTAAAGATGCATTTGAAATTTGGGAAACACGCCTTCAAAAATATGTTGATACAGGAGGAAATTATTTTGAAGAATTTAAAACTTTTATTTTACACTGTTTATAACTACACCAATAAATCATCTTTCAAAAAAAAAGATAAGAATTTTTTTTTTTTAATCTTTGAATAAAACATTCTCGCGTAGTGATTTTCCACTAATCTCTTCAGCCCGCCGTGGCAAAAATTTGAAAAATACCCTTTGCGCAAAGTAAAATCTTGTCACACCTAATTATCGAAAAAAAAGAAGGAAAATACGGAAAGAGTTTGTCGACATTTTAAGACCCCTCCCAAATTTCTACGACGAACAGGCGCAAAATGAAAAATAAACTCGATATTTCGTGAATGAACCATGTATGTCGATTTTCAAATTTATTTACACGAAATATTACTTCAAATTTTAAATATATGTACGTGATATTTATAGTAATATAAAATTATAATATATTAATGTTTTTACCATACTCTCTACTAGTTATTTACAATAATAGCAAATAATAACCTGGTTGGTGAATATTAGTTATAAATTGATATTTAGTATTAAATCTTTTTAAAATTTTTGACCCTTTCTTAATATGTAATTACCGTATTAAATCGGTTAAGAAAATAACAAAAAATTAACAATTAAGAGAATAGAATACTAATTTGTTAATGTTTTCAGTGTGGATGCGAGAGAGCGAGACTTTTATTATGCAGAGCGATGGTCCGATGAAAAAGTATTTTCTAATCGAGCTTATTTCATGCCAGAAAAGAAACCGGCAATGCTCGGCGTCGATCACATCCGTGAAAAAGATGCTGGCATCTACAGATGTCGTGTGGAATTTAGAATCGGTCAAACTCGTAACTCGAAAGTTAATTTAACCGTAATAGGTAAGTACATATATGATGCTGTATTATGTTAAATAAATCAATAATAAATTATCATGTTAAAAAAAATAAAATAAAATTAGAACGTTTGAAAAACAATTGTTTATTGATATTGAATGTAGAAAATGTTTTTAGGTCAACAGTTATACGGAAAAGAGAAATTCATTGAATTCCATTTTTAATTTAAGCCTCTAACCGGGTTCTCTTAATTGAAAATAAACTTTACCTTATAATAAATGCATAATCTATTAGATAATAATATGTATAAATAATTTTCAATTTTAATGCATAGTATTACTGTGATGTTTTGGATTGTTTCGAAAAATAAAGCACGTACAATCACTTTAAAAACCAATTTTTCTTCTTTTACTTTTCATTTATTTCTTATCTTTTCCCTTTCTCTTTTATTTATTTTATATTAAAAATTTCCTGTAAAACTATCTATCTATCATTCCTACTCCCATTCATATTATACGTCAAAAATGTGTAAGAAACGATTACTGTATGCAAAATGATTATGCGTGTGTATCAAACGGATAGTATATCTCACACTTGGTATTCAGTTTGAACTATTCTTTTTTTTCCTATTATATTTATATGTCTATATTTTCGACTTCCTCTTATGCTGTTTGCAAATACACGTGGCCAAATGTTCACTAAATAAAGTTGAATTGCTTTGTGTACATTGGCAGGAGGCTCGATTGATGTTTTATCTAATCTTTATCATTCTGATTACAAAAACAGAAATGTCAATATAAAGAAAACATAAATGCAGATTTATTTACTATTTATTTAATTTCTTCACATATTTTATCAGTCGTGCAGTTACTCTATTATTTTATACCCACAAGTGAAATAGACAGAAAAATGTATGAAATTTTGCAAGGCATATTATTGAAACTTTAATGTCAATGTTTTATGACAGTTTTTTGTTTAAGAAAAAGCACAAGTGCTACAATTAAATCAAAAGTGCCTTTTCAGAACAATAGTTTTCTTAAAAAAATTATATTAAGCTTTTTGAAAATTTCTATTCACGTGTTTTCTTTTAAAAACTTTGCATTTAACTCTTCTACCTGCTTTTATATTATTTAATATTTTAATTAACAAATTTATAATGTTGATATTTATATTTTTATATTTGTAAAAAAATTCTTATAGGATTATAATTTTGCATTATTTAATCAAACACATTAATTTCAATTAAGCTATGATATATAAAATTATTATGTAAAATTATATGTAAATATTAATGATTTTTTATGTCATTAATTTTTCATAATTTGTCATAAGATATTATTATAATCATTGATTATTTTATTATTTGAAATAATTATTTTATTTACACATTATTTTAATAGTTTTCTATTTAAATAATTTAATTAAACCCATTTTTCTTAAGTTTAATTTAATTCATTTATTATCTGCTGAGCCTTCTCTCTATTAGTTTAATGGTCTTTTACTTTTTTTTTGTTATTATAACAATTTATTTTTTTATTTACTATTCTAGATAAATACTTCACACATCTTAATCTGCGTAATTTAATTATCTCTCAAATATTGAATTAATTAGACTCTCTAGAATTACTAGAAAATTACTTATATTTCGAAGTCTTTTAATTTAATTTTTTCTATAATTTGTTCAAAAATTCAAACATGATTTTTTTGTATTGATTAGATCTTGTAAAATTAATAAACATTTTTTTTTCTAATTTTACAAAATTTTTTTTCGTTTTAATTTGAAAAATTCTATAATTTGTATTTTATCAAAAAAAATGTTGATTTTGAAAAATATCAGTTGCAAATAATTATATGATAAGCTGATTATTCATTTTAAAAAATTTTCCTTGATACATTAATGGTTTCTGTTGAATATTTAATTGCTTCAGATTATTGATGACATGAATTTTGTTGAACAATATTCTACATTTTCGTTTATATACTTCCTGGTTTGACGTCTCCCAGCGATTTTCATTCTTATGGTTTTTTAAGCATTACTTTGTAATTATTGAGGTAAAAAATTTTGTTATCTATTGTTACTATATAATTTTTTTAGTATTTTTTATATTAACAAATATTTTTTATTAAGAAAACCAATAAAAATTTAATTTAAATTTTAATACATGAATTTCTGAAAGAAAACGTAAAAATATTCATATCAAAGGTACAAATCAAAGTATTATATAAAAAGATAATCTTCTTATAATTCCTTACATATTTAAGTCTTTACAATCTCAGCATTTAAGAAAATAAAACGCTTTTATCCCTTCATATATTTTTCAGTATTAACAATCCAAACTTTTAACTAATTATCGTGTATGGACTATTTCGTGCTATACACTGTCATCTGCTCAGCTGTAATTTTTCGGTGTACAAAAAATAAATATTTTCACGTTAACAACAGATTCGATACTTTTTTTAATTACTACTATTTTTATTTATAGTTATTTTATTAAAGTTTTATTTACAAAAATTTTTTTATTTTGTGTTTACTAGTTTGTTCTAAATGGGAGTTCTGGCATTACAAGTTTTTATACTTATCAATTGTAGATATTTTCCATCATTTATCATTCATGGATGTAGACATATAATTTAAAATTAGATTTATCAGTTTTTGAGACTTCATTTTCTATAAAATTTTCATATTTTACGCCATATTTTTCTTCAAATCATAAAAAATTTATACTTTTGAGTTTACTTGCATAGATAGCTGTCATAAAGTAAGTTTGATTTTTATACTTATCTTTTGACTTAAAAAAATTTACTCTTTTTGCAATGTGATATTATTATAATTACACATTTTTTTAATTTTTATAAATTTTACATTCTTACTGGATATTATTTTTGATTCATGATTTTTTCAGAATAAGTAAATTTTGCATTGTTTCAATCTATAATTTAATTTAAAGTTTTAAACTTAGAGTTTAAATAAAAGTTTAATTTTAAACTTCTTTTCTGTTCTTATACTACTTAAAATGTTTCAAGCATTAAATTTCTTTTCTTCGTACCGCAGCTTTTACTAATTTTATTTATAATTACAATGAATAATAAGAACGTAATCAATTTTATATTTAAAAATACTTCTCAAAATAGCTTCTGAAATAAATTTACTTTAATTAACAATATTCTTAAAATCAGTTTTTATAGTTTTCAAATACATATAATAACTTATCTGTAATTTTTTTCATCCTACACTAAATTTGATTTTTTTGGTTTTGAATTTTTCTAATAGTCTTCAAAAATTATGTCAGCATCAAATATCTCGAAAGGCATATATCCAATTGCGGTTCTAGTTTGTCATAAAATCTTTATTTTTTATTTACTTTTTATCTTTCCTTGGATAATACATGTTCATAAAGACAATTCTATATCACGGGTATTCTACTCAATAAATAATAATCTCTGTTTAATAAAATAAATTAATAGCCATTATTTTTTTTCTATTAAGAAATCTACTTAAGCTATTTTATTGTATTAATCATAAAAAAAATTATCCTTTGTTCCTTTTGGCTTGCTTGATTATTTTACTCATTAACACTTTATAAAAGATGCATTAGGTTTATTGTAGCCGATGAATTGATTTATACATTCTTAAATATTAAATATATAATTCGATTATGTTAAATCTTCATTTTGAACCTAGTTTTATTCTTTTAAAAATTCTAATACTGCATTAGATATATCAATGACTATTTTATTACTAGAATATTTTACATTAAAAAAATGCTGAGTCAAAATAACGTGGAATTTCTGTATGATTTACGTTTACTAGTACAGAACTATCACATTTACATCTGGTTCTCATCGACTGTCTATGACAGTTGATTTGCATATTTACAGCTATTATTCACATGTGACTATACTCACTCTACAAATCTACAAGACATACCGATGGTAAAGATTATGATAAATTACAATTTAATGATAGCTATTAAATTGCAGCCATTTTTAGTTACTATAATTGTATAATTTATAATTTGGTGACTGCTATTTTATTTTATAGATAGTTTCAAATTATATTTTCGATAATATGTAATTGAAGTTCAATAATTGTATATTAATTTTTCTGCTGTTATTACTTGCATAATATAATCTATTTTGAATTATTCAAATTGTTTCAACAATAAATTATAAGACGTTATTAAGTAAAGATAGTAAATATTTAAATTAATACTATATATTATAAAAAAATATTTAATGTAATAATATTGATTTAAGACGACTGCTCTTACTAATTGTTTATTTACTTATATTGTAAAAGAATTATTTTAATTTTACTATTAAAATAATATTTAACAATAATAAAAAAATAATTTGAATTAAATTTAGTTTTCTCAATTAATAAATCAAAGAAGAAAATAAATTTAACGAATATTCATACGTTATACAAATCGCGTGACCATGGAGAAAAAAGTGAAATGTTATAGAAAAATGTTAGAAGTAATAAAAATTATTTATAAATTAAAAAAATAATGCTTTGAATATAATTCGTAAAAAAAAATTTATTTAAAGACATTGAATAACTGCATTAATAATACTAATTTTGATACTAACTCTTTTAATGTGAACAAACGATTTAAATATAAACAAACAGAAAAATTTGATAACGTTAATATCAGTTAATTTGAAATGTATATATAAAAAAACTTTTCTTGTTTAACTCTAATATTATTATAAAAGATAAATTTTCTGTCATATGTAATTATAATTTATAGGCAAGAGTTATAATTTGGTTAGACATTATTACAAACTATGTTATTTCATACGTTGGTAATAGAAATTATGGTTTTTTTTTAACGCGTTACTTCCCATCATTTTTTCTAATACAAATTCACCCGCTAGATGTAATGCTCGTGCTTAAAAGCTTATTTATCGCCGATTCAGTTATCTTATTTTGCAACCAGGGGGGATCAACTCTAAATGGGAGAGCGGCGACAAACTCAGCAGACGGGCCACTGACAGGTTGTGACGCAAAAAAAGTGCCCACGATATAATAATTTGAAAATTTTTTAATTTTTTAGTAATAGCATATACTTTTAATTGAAATTGTTATATTTAATTGAAAAACTAATTTTTCTTTTCTATTGTATTAGTAACAATTTCGACAAATTAAGCAAAATAAAATCGCCCCATATATTCCTTTTGTGTGTCGTACTGGTAATCCGGTACATTTGTTTACATTATTGTATTTCAAACGCTTGTATTCTAGAACAGATTTCGTGTTTTTAGTTGTTACAAAATTTCTTCATCGAAGAAGCTGAAAAATTCATTTATACATGTGTAATATAAATGAATTGCTAAGTAATGTAAATATTAATTATAATATAATGTTGGTATTATATATATACATATGTATTGTGAATATAAATATTGTTAATTAGTGTTCAAGTGACAAGCATAAGCATAAGTAGTACTGTAATATATTTAAAATCAAAAAGTACATTATAAAGGCCAAATTGAATAGTGGTATTTTGATGGTGGGAGAAATATGTTCTTTTTCTCTCGCACTTATGGCTACTCTGCCGACCTCTCAAGAGTCTGTGGCCCGAGTTAAATTTTTTTATAAGTGCTTTAAAATCTATTGAAAAAAACACTTTTATACATATGCGAAGCATGAGGGAATATACTCGTGCTTCTTATATTTAGTGGTAACATTTTTTTTCAATAGATTTTAAAGTACTTATAAAAAATTTTAGTTCGGACCACGGACTTTTCAGAGATTGCTAGTTTTTCTATATGCGCGAGAGAGAAAGAAGATACTTCTGCCACCATTTTTGTCGCCAAAGTTTAACATTGAGCTTAAAATTCTCTTAGTGTCTGTTCTGTGTTTGGAACTATGTTGTTTTATCCCACAAGTTGCTAACCTGACTGTATCACAAGGCTCTATCCACTCAGGATGCACACTCGCCTGTAACTGGGCCTGAGCGCCGCGAATGCCTCCTGACCGTCATATTGGCGAAGTATTGTTTTCCTCTTGAGTACATGTTTACGTAACTGCACAGCGCATACTGCCGACACCGTCGTGCCGCCGTGGTTTTCGCGGCTATAAAAAAGCACCGGCAGTGCAAGAGAGACGAGTTATTGGTCCAACTGAGCGAGACCAGCATCTCCACTGTTTTCCCAGGGGATGCTGTTGGGATCCATATAGTAAACTAAGCTATACAAAACCCATTTTGCTATAGTAGAAGCTATGCTAGCATACCCTGGTACCACCCGCGACAACGTATGTTAGGCTTCTATTTCCATCTTAAACGGCTAAGCCCCGTGTAGACTAAGCAAGGATGACAGACCGTTTTACACCACTGTTACTGACGATATTACATGAAGTAACGGCTAAGACCTGTTTACGCTATAAAACCATTCCGCCCGTATTACACTATATGACTACCATGATCCATTTACACCACGCAACGGTTACATTTGTATACAACTACTAAGTCCCGTTCACACTATACTAACATTAAGCCCCAATTATAATACACTAGCCTTAACGCATATTTCACGCTCTGTATAAAACCCGTTAAAACTGAACGGACACACAGACACCCATCACCCTCCCCCATATGAATTCTGTCCGGTCTCGAGTCATACGAGCTCGGGAGTTACATCGTTACAATTTTCTAATTTATAACCACACACTCGTATAATGAAATCATAAAAACGTGACACTTGACAGATATTAAATAATTCAAAATTATATTGATGACATAAATATCGCGATATATAGATTGTATCACAGGCAGTTAAATATTTAGAAAGAACTAAATCTGTATAAAATTTTAAACTGTTAAACATTCCATAACAGATCAAGAACAGGAAATATTTCTTCGACCCTTCGCGTTTATGTTTCCCGCATTTTTTTCCAATTTTCCTCTCGCAATTATAAACTAGAGATCAGCTAAGGGAAATATAATTAATAAATTCTCATTAACGATGTCCGGCGTTCCCAATATTCGATTTTGCATAAAAAACGAATAAATGTTCTATGAACAATAATGTTATGTTTTCTAATCTTCTTAAAGAATAAAAACATATGTGTAATATACTTAAGTAATATATTTATTTAGCTTGTTTTTTAACATATAATAGTTAACTTAATAAATTAAAACTACAACCAAAAAACGAAAATTTTAATTTTAGTAAGAATTTTTAACGTTTCTTTATTTGAAAACCTTAGTTATTTAAAAAAAAAATTTTACCTCCGTCTAATTGCAAAAAAGTTGAAGTTAGAAACCCAACAATTTGACATGAAAAAGCAGTAAGAAATATCCTAAGCAAGCAATTAAAAAACGTCATTGAAAAGTTATACTTGTTTGCAAGCAACATTCGCATTACCTCCTCGTGTAAAAAAAAATAAAATTACTATGGATAGCTGAACTTTTGGCATTGACGAAAAAAAAAATTTATGGACAGCAAAGCTCGAAAGAACTCAATGTCCAAAATGAGAAAAAGATTCGTCTCAATGAAAAATACAGGCTAATAGTCGTGTGTGAATTTATTTTCCATGTTTCTCTCTCTCTCTCTCTCTCTCTCTCTCTTTCTCTCTCTGTGTAATTCCTCCTGGACATAATTAGCTTTTCTATGCATGGTCACATAGTTTGCGCATAAAACTATGATGCACCGACTCGTCACCAATTAATGACCTCAAGAAATCTGCCTAATTTACAACATTATCGGCGTTTGATGCATAAAGTTGCATTTTATTCGGAACCTTAATGTTCAGTCCAACTTAGTGTTGACATTCCTTTTGTATTTTAACTTCGACCCTAGATAAGATAGAAAAACAAAGAACGATAGAAGGTGGTGAATTTTTTTCACTAGTCTTCTTGTTTGCTCTTAAGCTGTTTTACAATCTATATAAACTTCATCGTTGTAAAATATTTAAAATATTTGTGGCAATTGTAGGATAAGATATATTCAATCATAGAAATATAATTTAAAGTAAATTAAAAATGTAAATTATTTCATTATAAATTAATTTTTGAATGTCATAAATTATAGTTCTATATAAGTTTGTGTGCAATCATTTATTTTATTTGAATCAAAATTTACATTTTAATGCATCTATTTTTAAAGCTTATATAAAGAAAAAAAGATTATAAAGAACAGTAAAATTAATTATAATGAATATCATAAATTAATTTTACCATATGTCATGTTTCGTATAAAAATACATATAAAACTCCGTCTTTCTATTTTTAAATTTAATTAAATCCTCTAATACAATTTATCATTTTTCATATACTTTTTCTATACTTTTATCTATATTTATTTCTATTTTTCTATATTTATATCATTTTTCTATACTTTTTCATTTTTGCCTACTTTAGTTTTAAAAGAATGTGATCAAAATAAAATACTATTTTTCTAAATGTTACTGGCACTATCTTTACTATAACTCAATCATATTTATTTTATAAAATTTAAATGAATCTAATTGAAACTTGTGTTTTTATAGATTTTTATATCAAAATCAAAATAAATAATTCATGTAATGTATATTAATTTAAATCATCAATAACTTTAAATTTAAATTATCTTAAATAAGTATAGATATTATTATTTGCTATTTAAGTTAGTAATATTAAAAGCAAAATTGGAAAATAACTAATTTCAATATGTCATTGCTCAAATGTGAATTTATGAAAACTAATATTAATAAAATTGTACGTTCAATCAATGTAATTTAACTTTCATAATTTATACTAAATACACTTAATTTATACATGTGCATAATTTAAAACTTTCCAAATTGATATTTATTTTAAATTGAAAATGTTATTTTTTTTTAATAAAAATAAAAGTTTCCAGATATTCAAAGTTCATATAATATTTTGTATAAAATGTATTATCCTAAAATTCTATGTTAAGAAGATCTTTTATACTTTTTCTTGAGTAAATACCATATACCCTCTTGTATATTGAAAGATTTTTGAACATTTCCTTTATTCACATACTTTTAAAGCTTCGTAATAAATACATACAGAAATATACAAATATTTTTAAAGCAATATCCACTTAATAGTTGTATAATAAATATTTACCATTTTTTTTTCTTTAAATTTTTATTATTATTTTGCAAATGAAGAAAATTCATGTTTCAATTGTTTCCCTCTTTCTGAGTATATTAATTTACATAAAATTTTCTTTTAATTTATACTTGTACATATCTATAGTATAATTATTAAAGCAAAATAAATTATATTTTTCTAGATTTAATTATTAAATTGTTCTTTCTTTATTCTATTATTTCTCTATTCACTTCTTCTTTTTTATAACTTTTATACTTCAGAAGATTGTGCATTTAAGTCTTTCATTTACTTTACTCTGTTTCAGTGTTCTTTTAGTAAGCCTTATCTTCCCGTGCTGCAACTACAATTCATTGAAGTGCACAAAAGAAAATGAAATAAAAATGAATACTTAAGATTTTTCATTGACGAATTCATTTTTTAATAAAAATGAATAGAAGATGTGCTAATAAACTAACAGATTTACAAAGATTCGTAGAACAATAAAACTTCTTTGACACTCATCCCTACATAGAAATTTAAAATAATATAGAGATATGAATATTTATCGCTTACTTGTTTTTCCGTTCTTTCCTATCGTTTTTATTGTTCAAAATAAACCAGAAATCCTATTCATCCTCAAAGCTACAAATATGTATAATTTAATTTTTTTCGATCAAATAATTATTATATTTGTTTTTCGCTATATTCGCCTCTTTCCGTTAAAGTTTTCCGTTCTATATCGATTGTCCCTACTTAGATAATAAATAAAGTTTATCTAAATTTCATGACGTTATATTAGGAATTCCAACTTGATATATTGAAAATTTACCCCTATATACTGTGCTATCTTGGTATATTCTTGGTGATCTGTTTGTCACTCTATCTCTTGTATTTTTCTCTATATTTCTTTTTTCGTGTCATTTCTTTTGTCTACTACATTGGATTCCTAAATATACTTTGTTCTGTCTGGTATACATGAAACTCTTATTCTTTTGCGTGTATTATGTAACGATCTATCATTTTAATATTCTTTTGTACTGAATATCTTTCCATCTTATATATATATGAAAACGTACATACAACTGAAAGCAGCAATTTTTCCAGGTTATAGAACACATATGAGAAACAAGAGAGTCATCTTCTCTCTATTACTTGTATTCCACAGAGTGTGAAAAAGAAAAGAAAATGAGCATCTTTTCTTGGTATTTTTCACCCTCCAATTACACTCTTTGTTGAAAAAATTGAAGTTAATATATTTGTTAATAAATTTGACTCAATATTATCTATAAATTAAAATTACTACCTTAATTCATTTTACTCTAAATTCTGTAGTCTGTATGTATGTGTATTTATATTTATTATTTAAATGCTTACATAAATTATAACTATTGATATAAAGTTTGATAGTATAATTTCCATCATAATAAATTTAATTATTAAAAATTAAAGTATTAAAGACAAAGTGGTGACCAATACAGCATATATATAAACATGTATATACATGTATTTAAAGCCAAAAATGTGTATACAGAAAAGACGTGACCAAAAAGTAGACAGCTTGTACATTCTAATCACGCACACATTTTCGCTTCAACCAAGAATATTTTCCCTTATTCAATATCAATTTTATAGTGACGAGAATAGAATTGAAGATTCTACGCTGAAAGAATTTTTTTATTTAGAAAACTATTCTGAATTAGTATAAATATTAAATCGGAGATTTTTCAAATATTTCTTAGAAATTCAAAAATATTTTATCTATTATTTTATATTAATATATAATTTTTACCTGGAAGGAAATTTTTTCATTATATATAATATATTTGATTCATTATATATAATTTTTCCTTCCAGGTAAAAATTATATATAATGAATCAATAAATGTTACTACAAATAATGAAAAATTATAGAGGTTAATATTACTCTAAGTAATACAATTTTTTCTTTAAACAAGATTGAAATATCTATGTTAATTAAAAAAAATTAAATTGTTTAAAATATATTATAAATTTCATTTGTAATAAAAAATTAGGTTTATAGTAATTATACTAATATACATCATTTTTTATTATAAATAATTATATTATACATGCAGATTTATTTTAAAATGGTGAATAAATTACAATATTTTTATTGAAATTAACTGTAATGCAGTCATTTTCATTATTGAAGATCTCATGTACAAAGAGTTGGTGCTTACAATTTACAAAAGGTATAAATTAAAATTATTTTCTGAAATAATTTTATTTGAAATTTTCTTTCTAAAAGTCTGTGATTATGTTCACAATCCGTCATATTATGATTTTTGTGGTTATTAGCTTTCGGTATAAAGCAGTACTTTTTCATATTTATGTGAAGCTATGCTTTCCTGTGTTCTTCATCTCGAAATATTCAAGTTGTGGGTTTCACATCGAGTTAATCTTGGGATATCGCGTGACTACCTAGAGAACGATAGCAATTCTAGTAAACACCACAGATTTAAAAAGAAGATAATATGATTATTTAATTATTATTCTATTATATTTTTCTGATATTTTGGTGTACTTTTTTTAATAACTCAATTGAACTAAATGAAAATTCCATAGATTTTTAAGTTATAATATATTTTTTTATCTAAACTATGAATTATATCGCTACTTATTAGTATAGAATAATGCATTATAAAAACTAGAGGAAAATACACTAACTAGTTGTTAAAAAAATTTTTTCAAATTCTATGAAAATATTTAATTAAAAATATTTTTATGCTAATCAATTCATAAAACAATGTATGAAAAAATATATTAATTATAAAATATTATTTTTATTTATTATTTAAATAAAATATATACATATTATTATATATACTTTGTGATTATACTATTATAAAGGAAAATATTAACGTGCTAATTATTACCATGATATGATTATGGATTAATTCAAATAAACGTAGTAATCAAATGTCTTCTCTTACACGTCAATTCCGTATCTTGCACTGGAACTAGATCTTGCTTTAACTGAATCTTCACGAATTATTTTAAGTTATTCAAACTAGAATTTTACCCTTACTGCTTATGTAAATCTGGGTAAATATCAAATATTTTTTTCAGAATATTAATCAATAATATTATTTTTAAATTTAAAATACATTTATAATTTAATAATGAATGAACATTTTTACTTTTTATATTTAATTACTATTAGAGTTTGTTTTAGAAATACAAAAAAATATGTTTTACAATTAGAAAATTCAGCCAGTCTACAATTCTGCATTTAATAAAATTATTTATACAAAAAAAAATTATATAATTCATTTTAATAAGACTTACATAGAATATGATAAAATTTTATGAAAAAAGCTCATGGTTCTTTTTTCATAAATATCACATAAAAAATATATAGAATGAAAGCATAAAAAACGGAAGATTACAAAACTTGTGCTAACGAGTAAATGTAAACGGTGTATAAATTTATTATATTTGTGTAAAAGTATGTAGTCTCTCACAGCCATCAGAAGCATTATACAAATATCATATAGCATTAAAAACAATTAATAATAAAGTAGAAGAATTTTTTTTAGGTATATATAAAACACAAATATTTTTTTTCAAAAACTGTCTAGACTATATTAAATATAAAAAAAAAGTTAACCCAAAAATGAATCTTAGTAAATCCTTATAATAGTTTTAAATCTTAAATTCAGCATATATCTTGAAAATTTTCATTGAGGTAATTCAAAATTAGCTGTGCAATTAATAATTTATTTATAATATAAAATTAAAAAATGATTAAGGACATTGAAATCATAAATCAAACATCTATTGTATGAATGAATTTTATATATAAATTTGAATTTTATGATTTTTAACAAAAAATAATATTAGCCGATAAAAAAGATGTTTTTGTAAATGTAACTAATAATTATAGTATATATAAATGCAATCATGATAACTATTGGATCTAATATTTAAATCAATAAAATATAAAATGAATATGTTTAATAATAAATCAATTCTTTAATTATTATCCACCATTCAAATCAGAGATCTACTTTTTTAATCAAGGCATAATTTCACTAACTTTTCTATTGAGGATATTAACTATTCACATGACATTCACAGCTGAAAACAAATTAAAAATTATTTTATACTTTAAACTTAGTTTCTATACAAATATAGATAATATTGTTGACACTAGATTTTGTGAAACATAATTTAAGAATTTGGTATTGATAGTGCAATAAATAGTGTAAGTAGAAAGATTAAGTTTATTGAAATGAACGTTGTTCTATTCGCAGTTCTCGAATTTACAGTTTTAGTGGTTATTTTAGATACAACTATTGATATAAAGTATGAATGTACAGTTTCATCATCATAAATTTAATCATTAAGGATTACTGATGGAAACTAATTCAATAAAATTTTACAATTTAAATCTGACAATCTTAAAATTACTGAAATATAAGAGAGATGAACTAAAATAAAATGCAGTATGAACTACCTGTATTTTATTTCTTATAGATTATAATAGTTTCGACCTAATCTCTATTAAATTAGTTGTGAATCAAAACTTAGTTATACCCAACATAAATTTAAGACGACGCTCACAAGTGTCTGATTTTTTAAATTAAATGAAGCGAACAAGAAGTTGAAAGTTTACTTAATAATATATTCTGACTGGTACTTGAAATTTCACCATATGAACATAGAGTCATTTGTGCAAAAAGTTTCTTTGACAAAAGAAGAACTTTAATTGACAAAACTTAAATCGAAATTACAAGAGAGAATACAGAGTTGAAAAGCTAAATACGCCAACTCTTTTACAACATGAAAATATATTCAAAATTAATGCAAAAATACGAAGATCATGTATTTAAACTTCAAAATCTCTAAGATTCTTAATTTATTTAAAAGTCGAATTTTCTAATAGGTTATAACTTTCATAATAATAATTGTACTATAGATTAATTACAGTCTGAGTTGTAAGTGTCTTCATCTAGCACAATTATATATTTTTATTATATCAAGAAAACAAGATTGCAATATGAATGAAAAATGAATTTTTTTTACATTCCCAAAATTTTATGGATAAAATATTATTTATCAAAAAAATTGTTAATAATAACAATTCTCTCTATCCTCTTGTACAGTATACAGCATAGACACATTCATAATTTGAAAAATAAATTCTTAACGAGCTTACATACTGTATATATTTAAAAAATGAAAATAATCGTGCATATATAAGTTGTAACAAGAAAATAGGACCTAGATGAAACAAAAATGGAGTAAAAGTATAAAAAAACATAAAAGTATAGAAAATGGAATAGTTTACAAAAGGTGTTACGATAAGGAAGTAAACGAGTGAAGAGTGCAAAAGGTTAGGGTCGGTGGATTGGGAGCCAGGCGTGGAGATCGAATTGAAGAAAAGACCTGAAGAAAAGAGAAAAAAGAGTATTAGCCGCTCACCTTCCAACTCCTGATCCGTAGTTTTGCCGAATGGAGTATCTCTGGAGCATCCAGCCTCCAGCTCACGCGCGCGCATATAAATGCTCTTTGAATATGCTTGACTCGAATTTAAGAATGCATTGCATTATCCGGTCTTATCGCTCATTTCTTCCGCCTCCTGACTCTTCTTACACGAATATCTTTTCATTTGATTTTTAAAAGCAAACTTTTTGATAAAAGTTTACTTGGCTGTAATAATCGAATACATAGCACATATTGCAAAAATATTATTTTATTTCTTGTACTGGTACCTCGTAGAATTGATTATACTTATTTTTATTATTTAATTGATTACGTAGAATTGAATATTAAATATCACTGCAAGAAGACATTTAAACAAATCATTTAAATAATAAATGAAAAAGAAATAACGGTATCTATTTTATTTTAATGAACTAAAAATACTATTTTTTTTAGATTCCTAGATGGAATTTCTTTCATTTGTAAAGCTATTTGAATAAAATAATTGAAGAATTTAGCTGAAAATAAATTTTATTCTAATAAAATATAAATTAACCAAATAATTCATATAAATAGTAATACACGTAAAAAATTTTTTTAAATAATAAAAATGTTTATAATATGTAAAGTATCTTAAACATAAATATTTATTTTTGGTATATTATAAAAATATAAGTTGTTTCTGTAACAATCATATAATTTGATTAATTTAAATTGCAAGGTTTATATTTAATTTTACTACAGACTTTTGCATATTACATTATATATATTAATGAAAATACATTTTTTTTTAAGTTATATTAGAACTTTTTATATATTTTTTTATAATTTTAAACAATACTTTTGTGGCTCTTTTATAAGTCTATTCATATTATCAAAAAATACTTATCATTTCAATTGTAATAAATATACTTTAAACTTCAGTAATGTACAACTAAATTATTATTAATAAAAAAATAATAAAAAGTAAATGAAATAATGCAGATTCAGTAATCAAAACATTTTTTGAATATATTTGTATTTAAATATATATTTTTTACATACATATACATTTTCTTATCTTAATTTTTAAATAATTTAAAAATGAATAATATCAAGATGCATTTAAAAATTTTATTAAGGTATTAGTTAATATTTTAGATGTATATAATTATAATCCTAATTACACAATTATAAATCATATATTACATTTAACTCATCGTACAAAAACTGACTTTCCATACCAAATATGCTTGTCAAGATTTAAAATTCATAAAACTTTGAAATCATTTATTAATTATTTTTTAATTCATTATTTTTAAATCGCTTTATAAGGTGAAAATGAATTACATTAACACATACTCTAAGTCGTGTATTTACCAATCTACTAATCATTTTAAATATTCTCAATCTTAATACATATACCACTATGAATATTTAATTATAGAAGTAAAATTCGTTTGAAATAATTGCAGATTTTACTTTTCGATCTTATAATTTAAAAAAATTAATATTCATTAATATACAAACTTATCTAATAATCAAACTATAGTCTTTTAAATTTAATCTATAAAATGAATTTATATTTACTCGAGTACAGTACCCATTATGATTATCATAATTATTATTATCATCATCATTATTATGTTAATAATTATATTATAATTTTAATAATTTAAATTATAAGCACTCAATATTATATACTATGCATATGGTTATTATTTATTGTTAATTTTGGAATGGAGGATTGATTGATTTGGGATGATCGAAGAAAAAGGCACTTATTCGGCAAGCTACAAACAATCACTTTATTCGTCACAGAACACCATTACACAATTGCACAATCCCGAGGTGTCAGCGCAACTGACCTTACAATAATTTCTTGCGCGTAATTAGGCTGTCGCACTTGGCTCCGCCCCTCGTGACTCAATTTTCATCTATTTTTTCCCCGAATCAAGGGACGGTTGTCTTATTGTTTTCAACTGTTACGACGTCTCGAATTTCCAATCAAACATATTTTCCGACCCCATGTCCGCATACATTTACACTTCGAACATTTTCCTAGGCATAAAAAACTCCCGGTTTGCCGACGGGAGAAAAAGCCGAAACAATCTAAACGCACATTCTCATGAATTAACACAATATTACAATGTAAAAATGACGGTACGTCTTCGTATCCAGAAATTATAGAAAAGCGAGAAAAGGTAACGGGTCATGCAACGCGAATGAGAGAGAGAGAGCGAGATAGAGAAATGAGAGCACTAGCAAGAGAGAGAGAGAGAGAGAGAGAGAGAGAGATAGTGAGATTTTAGGGCTGGGCCGAGTCATGCTCGCGAGGAAGAGAGAGAAAAGATGGAGACGTCCACGAGTACGTCTTTCGAACACATTCCTACGCATCTGTATACATACTAAACGCAACCCTTCCCATTTCACACAAACGGCGGAGCTATACGTACGTCCTATGAGCCACTTTGCTCCACACATACACACGGCCAGCACACAAAACAAACAATTTTATAGGCCCCTTTTAATGTTTCATCAATTTGCGGGCGTCTCCACATCCAGGACGTACGTCTATTTGGGACCAATGCCCAATTCCATCCCTAACATTTATACTCTATAAAAGTAAATTGTTTTGTAATTTTTCCTTAAAAATCTATTTTATTGTTTATTTATTGCTTAATCTTCTGTATAATTTAAAACATTTTTACAACAGAAACATAAATATATTAACTATGCTTAATTTGAAATCTTTTACTATACATGGAGCATAAATTTTCAAACACATTTCACCTAAATTTATTGTTTTATATTTTATTATATTAATTATAAATTATTTCGAATAAAAAAATATTTATATTACCATAAAGGTTTTGATTATTACACTTTATTTTTTAAGTTATTGACTTCTATGATTTATACATAATTTTAAATAATTCTAACGATTAATAACTTAAAACGAATACAAATGAATAGCTTGATTGTTTTATTCGTATTATAATTAATCACAAGTTAATTTATAGAAATAATTTTGTATTATTTTAATCATAAATATTGTTATATAATAAATATTATTATAAATATATAATAAATAAATAAAATAAATATTGCTAATTTTAAGTTATACTTTTAATTTTAGACTCTACGTATTTTATAAATATCTATATCTTCGAAAAAATTTAATTGACCTAATGTGGTTAAAAATATTTTAGTATTAGACCTTATGTTGAAATTGTATGCATGCATTGTGATCATATAAATAATTATTAGTAGTGTTACGACCTTTATTACTCGCGTAAAGATTATTTATATTTGTTTAATTATTTATTCGCTAACTAATTATTCGTTTTATTTATTATTTATTTATTATTCGTTTATTTATTATTTGAATTATCTTTACCAGGTTCTTTCTGCCATAGCTGAATCCGTCAAAGCGTTTCAGGCTTTGTGAGGTTCGGATCTAAATAAAATAAACAATTGATTATTCGCGTTAATTACCGATTTATTTTCGATAACTCGGAAGAGAGATTATTTGTGTGTAAAATTGGCTCGTGATTTAAATACATCATACTTAAGTCCGTAAATTATAATTATTATTATTGTTACCGTGATGTTACTTGATTCAGTAATAAGCGTCGCGTTCTTGGATCAACGAGAGTTCCAGACCGGAATCGACTTACTTCAAACTACGTTGTCTTTTGTGATTTTTTTAAATTATACTCTTTGACTTCTCTTTTTGACATCCCCTCCAGCTTCATTATTACGTCATTCATTATTATGTATTTATTATAAAAAAACGCTAACCTTTCCAGGTTCTCCCACCGTGGAGGTGTTCCCATTTTTAGGTTTAATTAGCGTTTCGTCGAATTCCAGTTCATTTCTGTGGTCATTATTTCTCAATATCATTGTTAATATCGATCGTATTGTAACCGTCGTCGCAACTATAACCATTACTGTTTATTTAAACTCAACTATCAGCAATATTTTACGCTACGTCTTGTGCTACTTTTTGCAATTCTTTTAGACAATCCGTTTAGTTTTAATTATTAAGTATGTAGAAATTTTGTTCTAATTATTAGGTGTATCGCATTTCGTTACATACGTAACGATAGCTAATATTGCCCATGAAATATATCAAAAAATTATCTTTCTATTTAAATTATTTAAATATATTTATCAAATTAACTATATTAAAATTTATATTTGATCATTAGTTCTATGAATGTTTTTTTATTCTTATCTTATAAATATTAAAAGTAATGTAATTTTTAATATAAAACTAATAAATCTTTTTATTATGGTGTAAATTTTATTTATTCTTTTAAATCGTTATAAAAATAATAATTATTGAAGTTTTTTTTTAAGTACAATTTTTTTTAGTTATAATGAATCGTAATTATTTAATTTAAAATTTTAAAATAATGAAAATCAATAAAACTCGTCAATATCAAAAATAATATTTTTTCCCCATATAATATTAAAATTAATGATTATGATTAATATGAATTCTTAGGTCCTTGTGCTATTAAGTCATGTAGTTTCCAATAAAACTATTAAAAACAGCTCATTGTTTTTACAAAATCTCGTAATCTATGAATTCATTTTGTACTTTACAATGAATCGCAGCATCCCTCCAAAAATAGCATGCATTGTTTCTTCGATGATCTAACCAAATGGCATTGCTTCTGTACAAAGCCATTAAAATCATCTAAGCGTAATTGTGAAAACGTACAAATGTATTAAATATTCTCTCACCACAAGCAATATTTCACAATGATGAACTTGTGACTCCATGGTGATTAATTTTTTCTGTCTCTAGTACTAATAAGATTCTCGATTTGAACATACTCAAGTTAGCGTTAGCAATAGATAACGGTTGCAACTTTTTCCTCTATTAATAATTGTCTACAATTTCATGTTGAATGTGAAAAATCAATTAATCGTGTTGAATAATGTTACTGTGAACAGTAAATTAAAGAGTACTGGCATTGTGTCTAATAAAGGCATATAATATACATAATCAAATTTACTAAACAAAAGATTACTGCTATTTATGTCACGTTCTCCTTAGTACTTTATTTTATGGCATATTACCTTATATAATAAAGTAAATATAGCTGTAATATAGCCCATAATTTTGTTAGGACAAAAGCACTACCTTCTTGTTTCCATTCTTATGCTCCTATGTATACTTCATGGTTTTCTTAAAAATGAGAGAAGAAGAACAGAGGAAGATGAAATCCATGGTTCAGTGAGAATGAGCAAAGGTATTGAAAGTGAAAGAAACTGAGAGAGAGAAAGAAAAAACATTATGAAAGCGCCCATTGGGGACTTTGCTAGAGTCTGTAAATTCAACTGAAGCATTCCCTGGAGCAAACTTTGTCAAAAGATCTTCTCACTGGATTATAATTTCTGTTAGTAGCTCAACCGCAAAGCGAACGAGTGCGAGATAGATAAAAAGCAATGAAAAAGGAAGATAGTGGAGAACGTAGGTCACAAAGTACATGAAGCTCAAGTAGTTTTGAGATGCTATATATGAGTTCAAATAAATGTAATACGAAAAGGAATGAGAAAATGAAAGAAAAAAAAGGAAAAAAATAGCTTAGTGAAGAAAACTATAAGATAATTTCAGCACGTACAACACTTTTTTTCGTCACTCTTTCATACGTTATAAATAATGTACTTTATCCTATCATGTAGATTAAACTCAAAAGTCTATTATCCTTATTATATTTATATATGAGTTTGATTTACATAAGTTGCTTATTAACTATACAATACAAAAACAGCTGATGATAATAAATTCAAATGTATTTGTTGATCTACTATAATGCTCATGTAACTAATGTTCAATCAAGTAATTAATGTTCAAATATACGAAAAGTCAATTATTTAAATATTATTAGAAAACAAGAGTAAAATTATACTTCCATAATTCCGGTTTCATTAAATTAAACTTATAAAGTGAAAGTCTAAATAATGTTGCAAAGTATGATAATACGATATACTTAATTATTAACTTGAATTATTATAATCTGGAAATACATTAGGATAGGGATAATTATAAAAATTAAAAATTTACATGACATATGACACGTAGGATAAAACTTTTTTTTACATAAATTTATATATTATTACACAATTAAACCAATTAAAAATATTTAAAAACACCGTATATATATTGGTGCATTTCTTTATGAATTATCGAAAACACTATTAATACTACATGTTGTTTACTGTTAAGAGATTATTTTTATACTGATAGATACTATATTAATACATAAATAAAACAAAATTTTAATTTTTAAGCAGGTAATGATGATTTTTATTCATGAAATTAATATATAAAAATTAAAATCAAATAAAAATAAATAATGTAAACCTAATAAAGTAATATGTATATAATATTTTTTACGTAAAAAAAAAATTAAATTAAATTTTATTTATTAATATAATAAATAATATTATTTTAAACATCAATTGATATGGTGATCATTTGAGAGTCAAATAATGAAATGTTAACAGATCGATATTGACTAAGAATAGAAATGAACATGTACTGATGAATAAATAATTTTACTTTGAACCTTTATTTGATACAAAAGAATTTATAAAAGTTTATCTTCGATAAATATTTTTTATTACAGAAAGTTTTATATTTTAGTGATCTTTGCTAGTGTTTAAAACACACAAATATTACTAAAAAATACTCGATAAAGTCTTTATGCAGGAAAAAAAATTTATGCCCTACTTTGTCAATCGATAGATTTAGCTTTTTGAAACATTGTAGTCTAGTGACCTCGTGAAGAAAAAAATAAAATAAATTAAATTTCATTAAAACAGAAGTTCATGGTAATTTATGAAAGTGTATGATGTACCTTTTTATATTGAATTAATATGTTGAGTTACGTACTGATATACTTTATAGACATGAAATATTTTGTATTGATTTTTAGTCTGAGTTGAGTATATTTTTAAACATTAATTATCGTACATAGTCAAAGTAATTATAAATAATATTAGAAATATATGTGAGTTAATACGCTTACACATTTGATTTTTTAATAATAATTTTATTAAATTTACTAAACAATTTTAATATATACTTCTCTAATGTAAGTATATATAAAATTTCACTAATAAAAACATATTAATAACTTATATTAATGTATAAAATATTCAATTACTCATTTTTTAGATAATAATTATTTTAATAAAACCATAATTATTATTATAAAATGTAAAATTTTAAAACAATACATATCTAATTTTTTTATAAAATATATGTGGAATAATATAGAAATTTAAATCATGAACAAAGTATTTATATACACGTATAAATAAAATTTTACTTATAATAAGAATTTTCTTATTTTTATTTTTCAATGTTTATTTTTTTAATTAATCTCAATATGGTATAATAATCAATTCAATTCATTTGTTTTTTGTTATTATACTTGTCTAAGAGATGGTGAAATCCTTGTAGATAATTGTTGTCTATGAATTCGACCACTGCTAGATCAATGTGTACAAGTGTACATGTCAGCTGAGTGCAACAAATTCCATTATTAAATAAGTAATATCGACTCAACAAGTAACTAAAATTGTAAAATGATAAATAAGTCAGTAAAAATAATGAAACAAACATACATTTATTTAAAAATAAAATATATCAATTTACTTAATTTCTTTTAAATACAGTTCTATACAGATCATATACAACAAAGTAAAAATAGAAATAGTAGGATAAATATTATTGTGCTTTATTTATTATTTGAATATGAAGAAACAGATGATGAACAATTGGTTTTCTCACTTGATTCATCTAATTCAGATATTATCAACCGAAAATGCCTTTATTCCTCTCTGAAAGATCTACTCACCACAATCAGATTAAACAAGGTCTGCAGATTGGGCATTCGGTGAAATTAAACAGATTATCATTTATTCCGGTATGTAATGGAAATTTTATCAAATAATCCTCAACAAGTATTACAAAGTTAGTGATCCAGGAATATAAATGTAACAGTAGACCGGAATGTAATATACAGGAAATAATGACGATGATACTGTGATCATACTTGTGCACACTGGATAATAGATAGATCATACACAATCTTCATGCTTCCAATTCTTTTATCCAATCTCTGTGACGTCGTCATCTTTGCCTTTTTCCTTTATTTGACCACTGGGTTTTCGCAGGTTTTACATCAACTCCATACGCATATGTAAAACCCTATTTCTTTATATGGAAGCTATATCGAATATAGAAATCTGGTGCAGTAGACTATATAGATATATCAAAATTAACATAAAGAAAATCAAAATTACAAAGAAACTGAATATTTAATATAAAATATTAATTTAAGATAAATAAAATTTACATATTTATTTTTGCTATTTAGAACTCATTTAAAATGTAATAGTCAAATATGCATTATTTATGATAGAGAAATACATGGAGTTTATAAAGCTTAATACTGTACATGACATTTGCATGTTTCAAAATTATAAATACTTAAACTTTAATCATAAGCTGTAATTTTAAACTTTCATAGTTATTTGAATTATTTTAAATAAAATATCGAATATTAACTAAGAAAAATTATATTCATTAGGATCAGTTTCATTAGAATACCATAATAATTTCTATTACTTCATTAAAACAAATATAAATTATTCATAAATTAAATATTCGTATCATTAACAATTAATAATACTGAACTTTTCCTCGTTCTCTGAAGTTGACTCAAAATATGGTTTTTAGATTATTATGAATATCATTGTATATATATTTATATAAATTAAAAAAAAAAAAAAATTTGAAGATATTAAATATTATATTTTCAAGTAATTCTAGATATGAATAAATATGTTAATAAAATTATTTTGATTATCTTATTAACTAGCAAATATTAAATGAATATAATTTTGAAATGTCTCAGTAATAACGGATCCGAAACGATTCATGCTTAATTTAAAATTAATTAAATAATCTCATGTCGTATAAATAAATATATATAATTATATAGACTTTAATTTATTTCATTTTTTAAAAAAAAAGTGGAACTTGTGAAAAAATTGGAGTGTATCACATTATATGTAATTTAATACGTTTATTTAGAAAAAAAATATTATTTTATTTTGAAGAATACTTCTATTATTTTTAGATATAATATTATTAATGCAATCATTTGATCAAATAATTTTTATAAACTGATATTATTATTAATAAAACAAAATTTATGTATTTATACAAAATATGAAACATTTCAATTGATTAAATATATGTCGATCGCTAATTATTAATTAGTGTAGATTATTTTACTATAATACAAAATCTATTGGAGGATGCTAATGTAAAGATAGATAAACTTTGCAAACATATATAATAAATTATTCAATTAAATTCAAATAATACAGTATTACTTAAATTTTTACATAATTTAAAAAAATTATTAAAAATATATAAAAATATTGAAAAATTTTTAAGTATAAATACAATTTAAATATATTATATGTCAAAGAAAGGGTTTAAACAGCAATAAAAATTGATTGATATTTCCGAAAAAATTAATTAAAATAAAATTAAAAATATTTTTAATTATTTTAATAGTATTATTTTAAGCTATAATATAATAATTATAGTTTATGGAAATAAAAGATACAATACTTAATGTTATTTTATCACATCTCTAATTCAAAATCTATTGTATTAATGAATGTTTTGTTAGCTATTTATGTCAATACATTGCAGATAATATTATTTCACAATAAGAATGTGAAATTTCGTATTTTTAACGTATTACACAAAAAAATGGAATTAAATATTTAAAATTTAAATATTTTAACACTCTTTAGACACCAAAGTTCATTCTCACAAACAATTTGTTTATAATAATGAAAAAAAAATTTAACAATTATTCTAAGTTTTTAAATTAATTAAATTAATGATAATGATCGTATAAAATGAGTAACAAAATAATATTAAATTATAATATAGGAATATTATAATAAAAATTTGATTAAATTAAACGAATATGATTTAATAATATATAGAAAAAATAGAAAGACGAAATCAACATTGCAGCTTTCAAGATGAATAAAGTTATAAGTAAAAAATTCATTTTTTAGCATATCAAATATATAAATTTATTCTTTCATTGGTCATAATTCGTTTTAAAGTTTTAACAATAATTGTGTATTTTATAGTTTTATTTGTTCAATAAAAATAGTCTAATTACTTTTATAAAATATGTAGCATTATTAATTACACAATGAGTAACATATTCAGTCAGATAAACTAGACTTATATTCAAATTATAAAATATGTTATATTCGGATTCAATCAAAATAATGTAATTAAAAATTAAAAAAGTAAATCAATTAAAATCGTTGAAAAAATCATTGATTCCTACCGTTTTTAATTTATTGATACTTCTTTTCCCTCGGCGTCGTTTCTGTATTTATTCTTCTATCTGTATTTTGGACATAGACCCTTTTTCTGTCTCAGTCCTATTTTGCTTTTATCGTTTACTTAGCCTGTATCTATGTTTTTTGTTTCTACATTTTTCTGTATTTTCTTTAACTTTATATTTTTCTATTTCTCTAACATTGCTTTTGTAATCACTGATTTCGTTCCGCTTACAAAGTGGTTTATTATATCGTCACATTACCAACGTCTCGTTTGGTACTTCATGAATAATTTACATAACTTATCTATTGACTAACTCTAGACAAGTCTATATAACTTCATTATCTTCTATATATTGACCTTTTTTTAAGTTGGAACTATTTTCTAAACTTGATCCCTGTTTTCTTTGCATTTTTTTCTATTATTCTTTCAAAACTTTAAATATTAGTTTATTTCTTAATATGATTAATAATTTATTAAATATACTCTAGAAAACTGCAGTGAAATCATTTTTCAACTGAATAAATTTTTTTATTGCATGTAATATGAATAAATTAAATATTGTGGAAGGAACTTATTTATATTTTATACAATACTATTATAATATTTAATTTATCAAATGAAACACATCATGCAAGGAAAAATTATATTTTGAAACCTTAATCTGTTTGGAGATAAATTTAAAATAAACAATACATATAAATAATTTTCATCGAATAAATAATAAATAATAAAATTTAATATATTGAGACATATTAATATAATTAATATATTATTATATCCAAACTTTCTAATCGATGAATAATTTTCTCATTAATGGAAATTTCTAATTAATGTACATTGAAATTTTCATTAATATAAATTTCCATAAATAGACAAAATTGAATATATTATTGAAATAATTAATATTTTATTGTCTAAATAATTGAAAAATCTGTTATAATAATGAAATCATTTTCAATATAGTTCATTATAACAATGTCATATTTTAGTCAAGTAAAGGAAAATTTAATTTAGCTTGAATATTCTGAAATATGACTTCAATTATTCGTACTCTTATATATATATATATATATATATACTTACACATTAAATAATATTAAATTATTATAAATATATATATTACGTAAAAAAATCTATCCTGATCTATTTTAAAAAGTATAATGTAAAAAATTTTTAAATTAAAATTTTCTTACGGTATTTTTAAATTTACAAATAATTTCGAATTGTAAGTTTTTCAATGTTCGATATTAAAATATTCTATTTTTTTATATAATAAAATAAAACTAGTTAAAATTAATTAACATGAATATCAATTTATTTAAAAAGATTCAAAGCCAATATTTTCACTGTAAAGATAAATAAAAAAAATATTAGTAGAATAAGACAGTTATTTAACTCACGATCTTCTGGATATAAGATTTTGACTTAATCTATATAATTACTGACAGAATTTTAAGTTGTTTTAGTTAATATTGTTTGTAGAGAATCTTTGAAAAATTTATATTATTTTTTTTAAAGATCAGATTTGTTAATAATTCGATGTAAATTTTCATTTTAAGATTAATTTGGAAAATAGAATGTTTGTATTTTTTCAAGCGTTTCTCGAAATTTAATTATTTGATGTTCTTTTTTACAGTACATCAGATTATTAAATAAATGTTATATTAATAATTATGTATACATTTTAAAAGATACAAGTTAACAAATATATTATTCTAAATCTCTACTTCTATTTTTTTGGTATAAATAAGTTTTTAAATTTATGGCCGAATGAAAATAAATTCAACTACAACAAATGTACAAAAAAATGTCTTGATTTAGTTATAAACTAATTACTTAATAATTACATATAAAAAACTATTATAAAACCACTAAATATTAGCAATAAATAATTAGTTTTTTTAATTTTTTGTTGATTGATGTGCATAATAAACTTATACTTGCGTAAACTTAATCGTTACAACGCTTTATAATACATTACTGTTTATTTTAATATTATTATTAGAAATATTGATATATGAATTCAATAAATATTATTTTTCCGTCTATACTTATAGTGAAATAATCAAAAAATTATCTTTGAATTTTATATACTTGTAAAATATATATAAAATCATATTAATATCAAATATTCTTAAATCACCATGCTATTTTAATCATTTATTTTTATATCATTACATATTCCCGTCCCTTTAATACAAATTCTATTAACCTAGTCTTCTTTATTTACTCTGAATTTACTGTGAATAATTGTATTGTAAAGCATTGATTTTAATAGGTTGTATGTAATGCATGAACCAATATACAATAAGAAGGGAACATTGTTCATAAAGATGATTGACATCTATAGCTATGTTTCAAGTTTTCAAATGCATCACAATCAAGTCACAGGAAAATATAGATGCAACTATCACCATGAGAATAGATTCTGCAAGGCCCATGAGATATTAATAAAATATCATTAGTTTGATACTCTTTATATATGCATGTGCATTAGCGCATTCGTATACAAATTTATGAGCTCTTTAAATACGTATATAAGGATGAAGGGTGGCATTGTAATATTAGAATATAGTAACTAAATTTAGTTTTGGAACAATTGTGCACACCGTTGCGTTTAACTGACTGCAGTGATTTCGCATACTCCGTATAGTGCATTTTGTTCGTTAGCAAAAGAGAATTTATACATCGATTGTCGTTAAGACACGAATTTTCGTGTTTGCAGGAACGTAAACTTCGGAGAATACGTTCGTAAAAATAATTTTTTTCGATGTTGTTAAGTGCATCAACTTCTACCGGTCGAATCGTATTTGTAACTATAAATGTCAATACAAGAAGAACGCTGAGAATTTCGTTGATTGAATATCGATTACGTGGATTACGTGAATAATTGAAATTATCTAAAAGCTGTTTATTCAAAATAATAAAAACTGTTTTCTTGTTAATATTGGTTTTTCTGTTCTTTCTTACCCGGTATTGATTGCAAAGATACGATAAAGTTTGCTAGTACAAAAACTTTATAATGATAAAAAAAAACGTACTTTAAATATTGAAAGTTACATTTTGTATAAAATATTTGAAAATTTTTTATTTGAATACTTGAATTTTTAGTTGTGAATTATAAAATAAAAATATTATTACTAGAAGCTGTAAAAATTTGAGGTGCTAATGAATAAAAACTGAATTATTAATGCTTTAGCCAAAAAATTTAGAATTCCAAAAAATACTTAATTTTTTAACAACTGGATTTTAAAATCCTTGAACATTTAGCTTTTTAAATTTTTTTCAGTATTTAAGTTTTCATAATTTCTCAAGTTGAGTTTTAGTTTAATTTACTTGATTTAAATGAAAATTTAATACTTCATTTTAATTAGTCTTAGTTAATAAGATAATAAACTTTTAAATTTATTGAATTTCAATAATTATAACAATTTAAAAATTATTAATAATAGTATTCTTTTTTTAATTTAAAATTAAAAATATTTGATTGTGGAAACAGATTTAATGTATAAATTAAAAATCTTACAAGATTCTATAATTTTAGAAAAAAAATATTTAAAAACTATGTAAAATTTTAAATAAAAACACTTATTATACATTTAAAATGAAGTTCTTGATTAGTCATGTTATTAAGCACTATATAGTAACTGAATAGAAGTGAACCATGAAAGATAATAGATATTAATCAATAGTTTCACAACCTGATATAAGAAAATGAGTTTGAACGAAATTCACCTTTGTCATATTTTAGATTAAATTTGGTTTTATTTTAGAACATTCATATATTTTAGTACAGTAAGCAATTAAACTAAACTCGTTTTCAAAATTAGTAGACCAATTAATTTAAAATTTTTTAAATTGTAATTTTGCTTATTTTAGAAAATCAAAAACATATTTTAATTTAAATGCGTAGAGATCCATCAACAAATGAGTGAGTTGTAATAAAAAATTCACACTCCTTGTAGTTAAACTATTACTTTTCAATAAATATTGTATATTTGTAACAATTTTACAGAATAAAAGTACATTTGAATTTAATTATTATTAAATATTACAATAAATGTGTATTTATTTACAATTTAAAGAAGACTGCAAAAAATATAGCAGCTATGAAATAACCAGATAAATATTGCAATAAAAATGAATAAAATAAAAGCACAAAGAATCGACAAATAAATATTTAGTGAGAATACAACTAACAACAATATAATTTAAAAATTAAATCAAATAAAATATCACTCAGCAATTTAATGAGTAACGAAAAAAGAAAGTTCTCAATCTTGGATTTTCTAGTTGCATTTGACGTTTTACTTTTATTGGTTGAGGCAAATTCAGCCACGCGACTAACCACTTCTAGCAGCTTTCATTGTTACGAAAAAATTCAATAAAGTTGAAGAGATGAATTTATACGAAAGTCTTGGTATTAAAATAGTAAGAAAACAGGAGTTCGAATGGGAAATAAAAATGCAAGAGACAAAATGATAGAAACAGCTATATAAGACGAAGCTACAAAAGACGACCTGCTTATAGCTGGAGCCATAGAAATGTCGAGGCAATTATTCTAATGGGCTTTTTACGTGAGGATGTCGAGTGAGGTTTCACGTAACTGTAGGAAGGCGTCATTGTTTTGTTCAATCCTTGAATCGCCATCGTCCTATTACAAATTCAAGACTAAGATTACAGTGACACGCGTTTCTCATTATCGGCCGAATTTTCTCGTCTCTTAGTTTCTCAAAACTAATGTGTAAATCAACCAGACCCGAAGCAACAGACTCGTCTTTCTACATAATTCTAACGGTGTCTGACCGTACCCTTATCTAATCTACTTAATTTTGAAATCCTAAGTCTTGTCATCAGAGATGTGTACAAATTTCAAAATTTCTTTGGCTTCATTTACTTTTGTAATCTTGTATATTTTGAAAATTTGCTTTGTAATTAAAAGATTCTGAAATATTATAAAGTTTTGTGGTAATGGATTCCACCCGTTGCCGCTACATAATTACATACTTTTTATCACTTTATTCGAAAGCTTTCGTACTTGTTCAATAAAGTTTGTTTATATTTTATATTTCTTTGAAAAGAATTATATTTTACGTACATAGTAGCTTTATGTACAATTATATAATCAAAGCCTGTACTTTTTTAATGAATTTAATAGGAATAAGTGCAAATATGGAATAAATATGAAAATTAAGGTTTAGTGTAATTCTAAAAATAAAAATAAATTTGTAAGTATAATTTGTAAGTATATACTATACAAAATTTAAAAACTCTATTTTAAGATTATCATTTCATGTTTATTAATAGTTAATATATATTTACTTATGCCTTAAAAGTTTATTTAATAATAAATAAATGCTAAATATTCACCATTTTTATATACTTTATTTATTTATTTTTTATTATATATTTGATAGAAAAACCAAAAGAAAGGTATTTAACATAAGAAATAATTACGCCTTTTTATTTTAATCGATAATGTTAAACATCATCATAGTCAGTATAATTTATAATAAAAATATTAACTATTAAAAATATATAATAAAATTGGAGAAAATAAAATAAAATAAAATAAAATAAAAAAACAATAAATTAATTACTCAAATTAATTTATAAAAATTTTATTACGCAAAATTTTTACTTATAATTTAAGTTTAATCTTTATAATTTTTAATTATTTCAGCAATTTTAAATATTGTCAAATTATTCTTAGTTTCTATTGTAATTTTATACTCCAAATATGATAAAAAAAATTATACACCCTAAAAATGAAAATATAAGCGATTAGATATTCAACATTAATTAGTAATTTCAGAATTTGTTTAAAAAAATTTTCTACTTATCTAAATTATGTATTAAAAATTTTTTACAACAAAATCCAATACAAAATAAAAATATTTGGATTCAGAAATTTGTTAAAATTGTATGCATTAAAATTCTTTAAAAATTGATATATTTTAAATTGAAAATACAAAGCACCACTCGGAATATTACGAATGCTCAAGTGGATGAAAATATTTTTCCAGAAAAAACATTTTTAATTTATACATGAGATTTTAAGTCTACCATTATAAACGCGTGTAGACCTTAAGAAGAAATATAAGAAATAAGAAAATTTGTTCTAGGAGAACAGTGTACATCCCATTGTGGTTCACTTTTAGAATGAGCACATCTACCCTATCTACTCTATTCCTATTCACTATTTTAAGATGAAAGAAAATAGAAAGAGATAAAAAACCTTCCTTCTTCTTCACAAGTCAGAGATTCTACAATCGATTCTACTTTTCGATTAGGAATCACATCCGCTCTGAGTCACGGAAACGTGAAACTCTTTCGCTTCTTTTCACTCGCATGCTCTTAATCTCTATATCTTTCTTATTTTTTGACTACAGTCGTCCATATTACGACGGTAGATTTTTATCTGCAAAGAGGGAAAGATGTGAGAAGGAAATAGATGAATGTAGGTCATGTGAAGCAACAAATCCACTCCACTGGATTTGCTGCAATTTAAAAATGACGACCTTAACTCAGAAAGCATGAACCTTTGCTTAAACAAGTTCTTCTTTCTTTTTCTGCAACTTGTAAGCCAAAGAGTTTTTCTACCTTATAATTAATAAGACTTTTTTAGTAACGAAGATCTCTTCTATTAATAAAATTAAAAGGTGGATTCTTTGGGCTAGATATACGACAAAAAAAATTAAATTGAAAGATATAGTATTACTTTTTAAATTATTTAAACTTTATTACTCACTTTTGACTTAATTAAAATAATTTTAAATGTGTGTATTTCAAGAAAATATCTTAGATAAAATTTTCTAAGGAATATGAAGCTTTGAAATTTTCATCTACATATTTTTAAAAAAACAATATTTTTGTGAAACCTAGAGTATGGCTTTGATTATTAAAAAAGGTTTCTTAAAATAAATATTATGAACTAAAGTCTATTTCATTTTTATTTAAATTTTTTCGATTAAAAAATCATCACATAAATAATAGATCGTTCAGTGTTGTGTAAAATTGTTATTATGAATATGTTATAAGATTCCACTTATTGAAAATTTGGAATCAATCCATTTATCTATAAAATGTTTATATAAGGAGTAAGTAATATTTGGTATAGTTATAATTCTTACTAGAATCAATCATGCCTTCTCTTGAGTCATCCCAAAAACTCGGAATACGTGGTGAGAGAATAAATATGAATAAGTGAAACAAAGGGATGAAACTGATGGATAATGGCCCCGATGTTTATTAGAAGCGCGTCAAACTCCGCCTCGCATTGGCGCTTCGACCATTCGAGTTTACCGGAAAAGCGACGCAAAGTCACTCCTAGATATATTTTAGAGAAGAGAAAGGAGGAAAGGAAATTTGCTATTTCAAGCTTAATAGCGCACCTCGAGATGAATTTGCATCAGAAGCCACCACCGCTACCAACTCCAGCCAACCGGAGCGAAAAGGAAGTACAGTATAAAAGAGAAGGATGGGGAATGTGGCAAAACACTTTGTCACGAAGGAGCTTAAATCGATTTAGCGGCGTACGCGATGATGCAAACCCGCCTACCCACACGTTAGCACAACTCTGGGGGTCACCCTGTGGCCGCTCATTTTCTCGGCGCACGATGGCGGCCCTCTTCTTCCCTCTTCTTCTGCTCTTGCCACTTCGTCGTGCGCTTGCTCCCGGACCTCCTCTTCCTTTCCGTCTTTCTAACAACAGATTTCGCACTACAGAAACTTTTTTATCTCTAGTTTTCCAGCTACGCTAAGAGTTAAAAAGGAAGAGACACATTCATAAAAACCAACCTCTCCTTTAGACTCTCTGTCAACAGGAGAAAAGTGGCAAACAGAATTTGTGCATACATTAATTATTGCGCTATGTTAAATTAAAAACGAAGAGCACGTTATATACTTGAGATAACACAGTCTACACATACACTTGCTGCTTATAGCTTGAAATATCCACAAAATAAAGGGCGAGGAATGAGTAAATAGGCAAGGTCGATGGAAAGATGGCATTAAAGGCTTGGAACAAATTAATCCTAAACGAAGCGTATCGCAGGTCTTGGCCCTCTAAATATTTCGAGCAAGCTCTGCTCTAAAAGCAGTGCGTATCTAGACCTGCATGTACATTTTATCATGTTATTCGTAACCCATTGTGCATGCAAACCTTACAACAAAGAGGCTTAAGTAAGCCGCATAGTTGGTAAACAAGTTAAGGTGAAGTTCGAGACGAGCTGCTGGTATAACGAGATTTATCTGATCTACGACACGTCAGTTATGCTGGCCAAGCTCTCATAGATCTCCGAGATCTCATATAACCTGCGCCAAATGCGTCTTCTAATTTATACAACAGTCAAGAGTCAAGACGACCAAGGTAACAGGATTGTCGGTCATATGGAGGGAAGGACTGATAAACATTGCGTTTACTTCCCGTAAATTCCTTAGATGTACACTTATTCTTAGGAGAATTAATTAACTTCACTGACAAGGTCTTTATTATTAAATTATCATTGGATATTGGCTACGGATATTAACTTGGAAATGCTATAGCGAATAACTTTGCATAATTTAATGTTTGTCTTTTGTTAATGGATTAGAACAAAAATATTAATATTCATTTCCAACAACGTGGTTAATTAATTTATAGAATTTAAATATAGTATGATTAGACGCAATAACATGAGTCCAACATAATTTACCATAACTAAACCTTATGCTAAATTAAGAGAACATCACTGAATGTAATTTCGAATACTTTACTTAGTTGTACTTATGTTCTTGAAATCGCAACTTCCTTCTTTAAATTTCAATCAAACATTTTATAAAAAATAATAAAGCATAAAATATACATATTTTTAAACAAATATCAATGAGGTACAATAAAAAATTTTAAGTTTATTATTTGTGCATTTCTGTTTTTTATTGTATCAAAAATAAAAAAATAATTACTAAATATGCAATGAAAAATATTCTAAAAACAACAATACAAATTTTAATATTTGTTTTTATTGTGTACCGAACATTGGAGGTACAGGAATTCGAAAATGTAAATTTATATCAAATTATTATTTATTCATTTGCTTAATGAGTAAATGTTAAAGAGTTAACAATGGTACAGCTGAAATTAACTTTAACTCAGCTAATTAGTAATCGTTTTTTTGAACCTCCACTTATGTATATTTTATCAAAAGATATGAAATTAACATAAAATGAGGCGGAATATTTTCCATTTATTTTTATTTTAAATATTAAAATGTACATTTAACGTTTGATTTCCATAATATTTCAATACTTAAGTAATTTATTAATCTTATATGATGTGTACAATTGTTAATTAAAAATTTTTAAATTTTGTGTATATTAATAGTATTTTATGAATAGTATATTTATGAAAATTAAAAAAAAGAATCGTAATGTCGAAGGAAATTTTGAAATGTTTTAAATAAATGTATAAATAATTCTATTTAACGTACCTAATTTTATGTTTCAATGTTACATACAATTAAATCTATTACATTAAATGAAACTGTAAAATTCAAAAATTTTATTCTAATTATACATAATAAAAAATGCAAACAAATTAAATAAGTATCTTAATTATAATATGGACGCTAAAATTAAATAAATTTTATAAAAATGATATTGATAAAATTAGTGTTAATGGTTAAACAAAATTTTATTTAAAAAAAATATCATGTAGTGAGTTAATAATAGCTTAAACTTTGAGTTTTATATATCAACAAAATTTATGCTTTTCAACCTTTTAAAAGAAAATATTCTATACATGGTGCATCCACGAAGTATCGAGTTTTTTTTTCATTTTGCGCCTATTCATCGTGATAATTCGGGAGAAGTATTAAAATATCGACAAACTCTTTCCGCATTTGTCCTTTTTTTTTGTTTTTCGATAATTAGGCGCGGTAGAATTTAACTTCGTGCGAAGGGTGTTTTTCAAAATTTTGACACGGCGCGCTGAAGCGATTAGTGGAAAACCACTACGCGAGAATGTTTTGTTCAAAGATTATAAAAAAAAAAAATTCTTACCTTTCTTTCTTGAAAAATGATTTATTGGTGTAGTTATAAACAGTGTAAAATAAAAGTTTTAAATTCTTCAAAATAATTTCCTCCTGTATCAACATATTTTTGAAGGCGTGTTTCCCAAATTTCAAATGCATCTTCAAACTCTTTAGTTTTGTTGTTTTTCAAAAATTTTCACATTTATAAATTTTTTTGCACTGTATTGTACACTTTAGATCAAGTTAAATTCAGTTTTTCCTGAATTGCTTTATCTGTTAATCGACAGTCCAAATTTTAAATTTCTAACATGCGCCGGATGTTCCTAACCATTCGAAAGCTTTTTGGGCGTCCAGATCGAGGCTCGTCGATGATTCTTTCTCGGCCCTCTTTAAAAGCTCTGTTCCATTTTCCACTTTATAATTTTGACATACAATTATGTCCATACAGTTATTGCAATATTTTATACGTTTTCACACTGTTTTTTTTAATTGCAAACAAAACTTTATCGCGTAACGCTGTTCGAGTAGTCGCTTCATCGTGCTGTGTCAAAAAACTGAAAACTACACTTCGCGTGAAGTAACATCCTGCCACTCCTAATTATCGAAAAAACAAAAGAAAAAAGGGACAAATGCGGAAAGAGTTTGTCGACATTTTAAGACCCTTCCCAAATTTCTATGACGAATTGGAGCAAAATGAAAAAAAAACTCCATACTTCGTGGATGCGCCATGTATCTTTCTGATATTTTACTAATACAGAATAATTCTTTTTTATTAAAGAAACTTTAACATTCTTATTTGAAATCATTCTCATTCATTTATTTTATTTATTTAGATTTCAATAACTATTTTTGTGTACATCCAAAATAAAATAACATTCATGTTTTATAAAAACTAAATAAATTACACTACATTATTTTTTAATCTAAATCTATTTATCAGATATGTAATTTAATTAAAAAATACATTTAAATAAAAAACAGTAGTAATACTTGGGATTAAATTCCATAACTTCTCCATTTACATGAATATTAGATCTGAAACAATTTAGTGTCATCAATATTTACTTAAAATTTAATTTTAATAGTCTCGTTGTTTACTTAAAACAAATAAGTGGATTAATTATATGTCGATTAAAAATGTTTTCATTCAAGTCCCTAAAGATTTACATCTAAAAGATTTATGAACCTCTTTGATTCTTACTTATATAAATATATATTATACAAATATAATTTTGTGCTAACTATTGTAATAGCTTTTCTTGGGGATAATATTTATAATTTAATGACTTTTATACAAATAAAATATAAGAGTAAAAAATATTAACAAATAACTGAATAAAAATTATCATAAAAAATCAATATTAATGACACTTTTAGACGTCCGGAAATTTTGCTTCGATTTATCGTTGGCAGTACATTTATTACGCAAATCAAGATTTCCATTAAATTATATATTACAAAAAAAATTGTGAATGCACTTTATAAATTTTTATATAGAAACCAATATTTTTCTTTGAATAGAGATTGAAAAAAAATAATTTTATAAAGTTAATGTCAGATATTTTTTTATTTTTTTCGTAAAAATGAAAATCCTAAGTCAAAGAAAAATAATGTTTAAATAATATATCTTTTATAAACAAATAGTTTCCATGAATATTTGTTGAAAATAAATATGCAAGATATATATATTATATTGTTATATTGTATTGGTTTAATATTCTTAAAAAATTTGATGTGCCTACATACGTACAGAAATTCCATTGAAATTCCTTAAAAGAATATAGAGTTTATTGTACTGATACATTCAAAATACCAGTTACTAAATCTTGAAAAACCATACGAAATTTTCTGACGTAGTTAAAAATTGACAATTTTCAACTCTTGATGTTTGTTTATACAAGCGAATAAAAGTGAACAAATTAATATAGTAGCTTAGTTAATTATGTCTAACAGTCGATTTTTTATTTTTTATTTTCTATGATAATTTATCTTTTTTTATTTTTTGTTTTTTATGTTGGTACGTATTAAAAATACATAATAATTTAAGAATGTATTCAGAAATAAAAAAAATTTACTTAAATATATTTGCTGTTATTTTACTCTGACAATAATTTTACGTTTTCCAATCGCAAGGTTATTGAGTTTATTTTATTTCGCATTGAGATTCTGTTGAAACAAAGACACGATCGTACGTATATTTTACCCAATAAGTCTACGTTTAATTCAAATATTTTTTCAATTCCTTTTTCTGCAGAGGAATGTATATTATCAATCAAAAAATTTGCAGAAGTACAAACTAAAATCAAGAAGCTAGATATTTAACAACATTGATATTAAATGTCGAAATGTTCAAAACAGCTTATACAATATCGAAGAAAATTACAAGAGCTATCTTCTTCACTATCTCTCATAGATTCACTTCCCTGTCTAATTCAAAGAATGGACGTTGTTAAGAATGGAATAAACAGGCTAAAACAAGGTCAAGACTCATTAAACAGTAGTTAGTGATGTCCCTCTGACAAACAACACCTTTGGCACCAAGATTCAAGGCGATTACTTGCGCCTTGATAGTGGAAAAAGTACCATTCATTACATAAAGTTTTCTAATTATTAATAAACTTTAAAATATATTTAAATACTATTAATAGAGCTATATAATAAAAATAAATTTACGAGCATACATTGCAAAGACAGATTATTAATATATTTAACATTTATTAAATTTAATAAAATATACAAAAATTTTATAAATAATTTATATTTTCGACAATCTTCTTTGAGGTCGACTAGAGATTTTTTATTAAATATATATTCTGTAATTTGTAGTTAATATTTCTAATGATTTAAGAATTGATATATTTAATAACAATATTTGTAATCTTTCAATATTTGTAATTGAGTTTAAATTTTTTATTGAAAATAAATAAAACTAAGAATTCTTTTTTAATATAATTTTATTATCCATGGTTAATTTATTATTAATAGAAAAAATTTATAATTTTATAATTTTAACTTTAGGTCTTTATATTTGAAATTTTATTGAATATTTTTATACCCTTGTCATTAATAATGAAATAAATACAATACATGTCGAGCTTACATAAGCCAAATTTTTGCCCTTTTTCATTAGTACCTGCGACATATATAAACGCATAAAATATAGTTACTAGAGCAGTGACAATATGTGAAATAAAGAAACAGAGATAATCCGATAAAAATTATAAATAAAATGAGTTATTTATTAAGAATATGATGACGTTTCTTTCAAATCCAACTAGTAGCACTGTATGTAATCTAGTCAAGAACTATATCGCTAGTTCTAGAAAGCATTTTAAAAGGGTTTTATTATAGTTAATCGTATTTTTTATATCGCAAATCCTATCTTCTAAATCCGCTATTTATCCATAATATTTTTACTTTAAATGATATAAAAATATCTTATAAAATAAAATATAATATAAATAGTTTCAATCTATCATTCTAAAAATAATATTTCTATTTTACATGAAAAATGAATTTAAAAAAGATTTATTTTACATTTTAATATGTATGAAGTATGAAATATTTTTATAATTATATTTAAAATTTATTTAACAAACCCCTTTAAAAAATCGTATAATTTTAACGTAACTAAATATCATTTTTTTAAGTAACTATTAATATTGTATTTATATTGAAATTAAACAATGTCAATCTTGGATGATTGAAGAATTATTTGACTCAGTGAAGAAAGCAAATATTTATTAAATGTTTAATGTAATTTTGTTAAAATTTCTCAATGAAAGTCTAATGAGAAGAAAAAGTTCCGTTGAAATTTGAGGGATTTCATTTCTTATTTTTATTTATATAAAAAAATCTTTTTTAATTTATAAAAAATTTCTTTATAGTAAATCATTACTGCTAAAAAAATTTTTTTGTTAGATTTATTGTAAGTATGTAGTTATTTGGTATTGTTATTTGCTTAATTACATACCAATATCTGAGCTTTCAACATGAAGATAATAAAAGAAGCTCAGTGTACTATTCAATTTTTTTAACATAAAATCATTATCTCATATAATTTATACTTCAATATTACATTTCATATTATTATTCAATATTATTTTTCAATAATTCTATATTTTGAAATTCTCTAACATGTGGAAATGTATAATATTTGTAAAAAATTAAAATGTGTACATTCCTATATCGTTAGGTACTCTTTATGTAACTTTCGATTTTTCCTATTCACATGCATAACTTACACTTCAATGTAAGCACACATAAAATGGAAATAAAATCGATTTGCAATTTCAATTTAATGCATCATACTAGTTTTTTTTAATGCATCATACTGCGTCGAGTTTAACAAGAGTGAAAAGCGATAATGGTATTCGAGACTGTATACATCATTGTTAGTGTATTATCATTTTTTTATAATTATTTTACGAAGTTAAATTTACGTTTCGAAATTATTCTTATGATCGAGTTCAGAAAAAGGACACTTAAAATTATCTTTTGTTTAAGATTATATACATGAATATAAAAATAAATAAATATTTAACTTTTTCATTTTGTCTTCTTTATAGTTCCACCAGAAAAAATCATAATACTAAATGAGAATGGCAAAGCTCTTACATCAACTGTGGGACCTTACTTAGAAGGGGATGATCTTAAGCTATTTTGCGATGTCAAAGGCGGTGAGTAACGAATCACATATTTATACCTCATTACAACGATCATGTGAACCATTTATCTAAGATTATCCTCCAAATGAATTATGTCTCAATAAATTCAATCTATTCATTACGTAGCTTCTATTTTTTTCATTTCTTTTTCCTTTTTTTATTTGTTAAAGAAAATGATAGATTTTGGTATTAGAATAATATATATTATTTCAGGTATTTTAAAATCATTTACAAATTTTAAATAAATTTTTGACAAGTGATATTTTGTATTTCACTTCTTCATCATTCCTTTACATTTTTGTGTACACCATTTGTTGAAAAGGATACGTACTATGAAGATTTATTTTTAAAATATATTATTATAAATTTGTTTCGCAGAAATTTTTTGCAAATAAAAATTTTATACAATAAAGATTAGTGTTTGAATTAAAGTTTCTTTTTCTTACGGTTTTGGAATACCAGAAAGAAAATCCATAAATCGAAATATGTACAATATTTAAGAAACCAATAATAATATTTATATTCTGATGAAATATTCTGAAAAGCACTTGGATTTATTTTATTTTTCATATTTGTATATGCTTGGGCTTCAATGCGCCCTACGCATGACTGGTAATTTATTGTCAATAACATCTCTGCACTAAAAGAACCGAGACATTTCATTCACCTCCATCATGGTCTGCATCGGTCATACATAGAAATTACTATTCATATAAATACACAGATAAAAAAAATATTTACGGACACATTGAATTATTGACTTTATTACTTTATTAATGACAAATCATATTTATTAGAATATTATTGTTGGAAACATAAAATAATATATTATTCTAGTTTATATTTATTACTATTCTGTACAATACAATTCAACTCCAAGTACAATAAGTAATATATATTGGGTTACTTTATTTGTAAACATCTTATTTGGTAGAAATTTACCAAAAATGAGAATATGTAACAGAACATACGAATTAAGAATATTAAAAATATTTTTAGTTCTTATAAAAAAAAAAAATTTTTCTTATGTTTATTTTAAAAAAATTTTGCATTATACTTATTCTACAGAATATTTTTAAATGATTTAGTCTACACAGAATTTTCAAAAATAGCATAGATAAAAATTTTACTCATAATACGCGTCGTTTCTAAACTAAAAATCGAATTTACATTATTTTTTTATAAAATTGTAATTGAGCTGCTCATACTGATATTTTTTTATTAAAAATATCTTTATTTCACTATTATAAGACAAAATCTTCCATGCAATATCAATTCAACACGTTTGAAAATAGATTAAATTACAAATTCTTAATGAGGTATTTCAAATTAATACAAAAATTTTTTTAAAAAAATAGTTTAAAAAGTTTTAACATATTAATAAAAATAAAAGCTGATTGAAATAAATATAATCGAAGTGATTTAACTATTACTACATTTAATTAATTTAAATAAAATTTTTATAACAAATTAATATAAAATCTTAAATAAAAAATTTCAGTACAATTTTCATTAAATGTTTTTATTATTATAACAATGTATAATATTAATATACCATTTATGAATAGATGATAACCCATTAGATAATATACTATTAAATTAATTTAATTTTTGTAATGAAATATTTATTTTATACCTTAGTACATAATAATATGATTATTATATTAATTATAGTAATTAGTTAATGATTTAATAAAATAATCATTCATTTAAATAATATTTATGAAGTGATCGTTCTATGTACAATTTTTATTCTTATTTTAAACTCAAAAAAGTATTTTTATTTAATTATTAATTTTAAAAGTTACAACTATTTTTAATCTATTTATATTATAAAATGAAATATAATTTTTACTTATTGATGATTTATTATGAATGATTATCATACCTATATTCTCACTTTACGACAACATAAATAAAGATTAAACAAATGTAAATATTACCTTTTTTCGTATCATCTCTATTTTATTCGAAACATTTTTTAATATAATTTATAACATCGGCTATTAATATATTTTTTAAGATAGAAAATGATAAATCTAATAATATATATAATAATAAAAATAATAATAATAATAATAATATAATTTAATAATCAAAGCCAGAAATTGATTAATTTTCTTTTTTTACTTTTTTTAAAAAAAATTATAGAAATTGATATATATATGTCATCGAAAATTTTAATTAACACAGTAATAATACGTTTTTCTGGAGATGGCACCATTTTATGAGTGTTTATTTCTATTTATACAAGTCGGCCGGGTACAATTATCGCGAATTATACGACTTCACTATATCAATACACATAAGTGAAATTTCTATGTATATATGTATACCTATATGCTAAGGTCATATTAAAACTATCAGATACAAGCAAATTTACTGATTCTAACATTTTTTTCTTCCACATTTCTCATTATTTTCTTGTTATAATTAACAGCACCATTACCTATTTATCAATATACGTACACAGTCTATATTCGTTTTTATTATGAACAACATATATATATATATAATAGTATACCATTTCATAATTTTAAATATACTAATAATAATTAAATTATAAATAATTAAAAATATGAAATACAAAAAATAATTTAATATGATTAAATAATTTATAAAAAAATTCGATAAGAAATTAATTTAAAAGTTAACAGTATTATATAACTTTGCAACATAAATTTTTATTTATATTATTATTCGAATTTACAGAAAATTATAAAAAAAATATTGAATTAATATATGAAACATATTATTATGTCATATTTAAATTTTCTGCTGTATTTAAATGACAAAAATAAGTTAATTATTACAATATATCATTTTATAATGAATGTACTAATTTTTTTTTTATATTAAATTATAAGAACAATGAATTGAGAGAGTAATTAATTAAATAGATTTCAAAATAACTGTAAAATTGAATACTACAAATATTATGGTTTTTAATTATATAAAATATAAAAATAAAAAAGAAACATTAAAAAATAATATGTATGTTATTTAAAATTTTTAAAAAATATATAACTAAATATGTTTGTAAGTCTATAACAATATATGAATAAAATTATTTAGAGTCTCATTTTACTTTTTCTTTTATCATTCCTTCAATTCACTATGATTTATTTAGTATTTTAATCTGGTCACCATGAGTAAAAAATTTATTTAACTCATATTTTAATTTAAATAAATACATTTTTGAAACAATAAAAGATTTAATCAAATCTATAATTAGCAGAGGGAATCAAATAATTAAGCTCTTTAATGAACTAAATCAATATAATAATAAATTTTAATCATCCATATATGAGAATCAGTTTATTGCAGGTTTTATTGTTTTCATGAAATAGATTTTTTTCTTTGTTTAAAAAATACGTTAATCTAATATATATATGGAGCTAATAAAGTAAGATATTATATCTTTACCAATAATTTCAATAATTTTAAAATAATAAAACAATAATACCGAAGCTGTAAGTTTCTTACTGTGCATGGTTTTTTTGTTAAATGAATTCACTTTATCTTTTCTAATTACAGTTTGCACTGTATATATACAATAATAAACCCAAGTTTAATTTATTGCAATACATTGATACAGAAATTATTTGGTGGCACATAAACAGAACTGAACATTATCTGGAAATACTTATGCGATTATGCATTAAATCTAGTGTGAGCAATTGTCTCATCCACCAACTAAATAGTTTTTTAATATACAAAACTTCATATAACATATAATTCGTTGGGTTTTAATAGGCTTATACGCTCTTTTATTTCAGTCAAGCTCAACTAGTGATCAAATAATATGACTTTTCTAGACCATTAGCTTATTTTCTCAAAAGTAATCGGTTTTAATCTACCCAAATGTGGTTTATTTTGAATGATCGCATGACCTCGTTGTTGTACATCTACAACTTATTTTTATGTTAAAAGCAAATTGAAAATTTAATTCTACTTATAGAAAACTGATAAAAAATATGACTACACTCTAGCTTATTTAATTTTTAAAAAATAAAAACCTTTTAATCCTCATAGTTGGTCAAATCCAAACTACTTAGCATAATCTCATGAAACTATGAAATTATACTAACGAAAAATAACACATAAAGCCGCATACAATTAATGAGAATTAATATCCTATGTCAATTATGCAGAAGCTTTTGGCACAGCATGTACTAGTTATTATTGTTAACAATAATGATTTCAATTTACACTAACTACATTTACATGAAAAATATAAAATTTATATAGCAATTTTTTTTTTAACTTTCAATAATATAATATATTTAAGATAATGAGAAAATATTACGATTTTTAGTATTACCTAAAATTGAAGATAAAAAGAAGGAACGCATAGTGAAAAGAATCTAAGGCTGTTAATTTGAAAAAAAAAAAAAATTTGATCTTAATCTTTAAGACTGAGAAATTGGCTGTTAAACTTTTTAAAGATATAATCAAGGATAATGTTCAAAGCTATAAAAATAATCGACCTAATAAAATTACAGCATGACCACGTAGAGTATAAAACTAGCCTGCAATTGACCTTATTTTGAATTCTATTATCAGGAAAGAATGCCAGAATTTTGATTCTTAAATATTTGTCCTCACGATTCACGATTGTGAAAACTATAAATTCTATAATACTTAAATTTAATATTTTTCAATACTCAAAAATAATATAATACCATTGTGAACAATTATTTTCAAATTTTAATTCTTTTTTTTTTTTTTTTATTGACATTTTTATTCGTAATTTTATGTCATTACAACGAAGACTATTTATTTATTTAATCAAATTAAAAGTTATTATTGATTAAAATTAATATTCAACTATGTTGGACAAAAATTTTCTCAATTAGAATTTTAAATCATCTAAAAATGCTGAAATTATAATTTGTTCGTGTGAATAAAGTAATTTAAATATTTACATAATTTATTGATCGATTACAATATATGTTCTATATGAGAAAGAGTCAGATTAACTGGTTTGGTAAATTTAATCAAGAAACTCACAAAATCAGCGAATAGCGCTCTCTCATTGTATTTGAAGTATGTCGCCAGTAAAAAAGCATAACAAAAATCAATATAAATTCTGAAAATGCCGTATTTTAGAGGGCAAAACGCAGTTCGACGTGTCTTACCAAAAAGATATTGGTAAGCTTGGTACTTTGCTATATCTACTCGGATAACCCCTCTAGCAATAAAATAAACAGGTCGCCAATGTACCAAAGAAACGAGCTTGGAGATTATTATCCTCGTTAGCGAGCAGTGTTTCCCGCGAAAAATAGGTACTTCAAAGCTTCGTTCGCTCTCGAATGCGGGTAAAATCTTATTTGAATAACGCCCACGATACTCAAATAAGACCTCCATCACTCAACGAACTCGAGGATAGAAAGAAAGTAACGCGAGTGGATGAATATGTGTTGCAGGGAAACCCCCACCCACGGTTAATTGGTATCGCAACGGGAGGTTCGCGGGCAACTTCAGCTACTACCGGGATGGAATCGTTCGGAGTGAACTTCGCCTAGAAAACCTCGGTCGCAAGGATGTCCAGACCGAACTCACCTGTAACGCCACCAACAACAACAGGTCCAGTCCCTTGTTCTCCAGTGTGCGAGTCAACATGAACTGTGAGTATCCAAGTATAAAAAATATCTCCCGTTTCCATCCTCGCTTTTCCATTTTTCCGCGGATTTATCTGCGGTTTCCCAGTGGATATAATACGTTAAGGCCGATGAAATACTTTTTACACATAAACTTTCGCAAATATATACCACCGAATGAATGTATTAGAGTGATTGATGGTTTTGGTAGACATGCTAATGGATGTTTTCACTCGTTAGTTTTGTTGACTCTAAATTTATCCTAATTCAATTTAACATTGAATTTAACCGAAAATTCGATGTTGGATAATCATTCTATTGGAGAAAGTATTTTTCCAATTATGAGTTTTATTCGAATTATTGTTTGAAAATTCCAATGAACCGCAAATATTTTGCATTATCTTACTGTCAAAATAATATAAAGGAAGATTAATATTTTGAAAATACATTTATTCCAATATACGAAATTGAATATTGTCAAATTATACATTTCGATATATATTACTCAAATAAAAGCAATAGTTACTTTTCTTAATTCTAGAATATAATACTTTTTTTTTTATTTTATTAAAAAATAAAATTTATGAGATGTTTTACATAAAACATATATGATATTTGCCGATAAGAAATTTTATATAAATAAATATATTTAACATTCACGAGATATTCATAATTTTGCCGGAAAATGAAAATCGTGACTTGTAAAAGATTTTTATCATTTCGAATTTTCATTTTTTCACATTATAATGTGCATTATTTCATATATTATTACTTATCGCTACTGTAATAAAATAAATCAAAAATATATAATAATGGGCTAATGTTAATTAATTTATTGAAATGTGAGTTTCTTCAAATATTAGAGTTATGGACTATTATATTATTCAAAATATTTTAGAATTTTAATATTTGAAAATATATATTTGGTTCGGTTGATTATTTATCATGGATAAGGGTGGAAAAAAAACATTATTCATAAAACGATAAAACGAGAAGTATATTCAATACACTTATTAAATAAACTATTTCCTTCACAAATATCAAGTCGATACAACGAGTACGTTTTCGTTAGTTACTGATACCTGAAGAATTAAAATGCCTCGTCATGTAAACAAATATTTTACATTTGCATTTCACAAATTGTTAATTATTCTGTATTAAAGTAAATAATTAATGAAATTATAATTATAAAGTATCTTTAATAAATTATAAAGTATCTTTTGAGAAAATTTATCAAGGTAAAAGAATTTATTGTAAATTAAAATGAAGCCAAATTTGTCATGATTGGTTGGGTGCTTCTTCAAAATTTATTTTATCAACATCTGACGAAGAAGCTAACTAGCTGCCCTGGAAAAGGTGGATTGAAGGCTTAAGTATAGTTAATTCCTTCGGCCCGATAAGAACGATTTAAACTGAGGACGAGAAGCACTTCTCAGGCAACTATTAAATAAAACACGGATCTCTCTGCTGTAAACCATAGAATGATGCTATGAGACCGGCACTTTATTCTAGTCGGAGAGAGAGAGAAAGCGAGTGGGTGGAGGCGCCCAACTATCATGATGTCGAAACGGTTTTGTCGTGTTTTTCGTGAAAAGCATCAGTATATGCTTTCTTGTTGCACAGTGGCCGTGATAAGACTAGTGCTTTTTGCAATTTCGACGTCAAGAGCCGCTAAAAGTGCCTGGGTCCCTTTTTATCTTTTCTACCAAAATTAGAAAGGCTCCCACACGTTCTATGGAGTAGTTGGACAACTTCAATCATATTTCGCTCCCTTCGGTATTATTCGCCCCTCTTGTTTCTTTTTCTTTCTTCACTTTCTTCGGCTCGGTTATGTCTGTTTGCCCTACATAGATTCTCTGTGTTCAATACACTCTATCACCATGTATAATACAATACGCATGAGCTGACAAGAAAAGAATAATAAGGCTTCATGCTGAGTTCACTCAGCCGTATGTCAAATATTAATCCGCTAATTTACGTTATATATATATATATATATATATATATATGTATGTATGTATGTATGTATGCGTGTGTTTGTATGTTTGCATGCATGTCTGTATATGTATATGTATAATACTATCAAACTTAATGTTCATAACTACTAATATATATTTTTATTATTCTGCAGTTACTAATTTATGAAAAATAAACCTATAAATTCTTATAAATGCAGAATTATTTTTTGTTTTTCCTTAATTGAATTTTTTGCGATTAAAAATAATTTATTCATAATCTTTAGAGTTAACTTTGATTTCGGAATAAATTACACATAATTTATAGAATTTATTTGAATAATTCATACAATGATAACTAAAATTAGAGCTTTGATCAATTGTTATAAAATATAAAACCTTATAATATTTTATCTTGCTTTAATTTTGATTTATTTAATGTAATCACGATATCAAAAACTTCAAAATTTGAGTTACAATGAAAAAATCAGATATTGATTATTTCTTTCAAATAATATTTGTAAAAAGATCCTTCAATTTTTAATATTTAATGTTTTTTAATTACAATTTCGTTCAATTGATTTATTTACAAATTTTGAATAAGAATTAAGGAACAGTTCAATCAAAAGAATGTTTGGAAAAAAAAACTTTTGTTATATACACAGGAACAATATTCGGTAGAAAATATTTTAGGTAACTTAATTATTCATCGAGTATATTTAATTATTCATTCTAACTTGTAAGGAACTTGAGCATAATTTAAACAGACAGCTTAACGTTCCAGCACAACACTGGCTTATTCTAAGAGCCCGTAAGAAAATTTTAATGACATTGTGTTCATTACGGCAAAATTTTTATAATTGACATTAATGCACAGAATCTATAATTACTACGCATGAGAGATTGTATGATTTTGTTATCCAGATAAAATCTCAAAATCTCAGTTCGAATTCATGAAATGAACAAAGAAAAAAGAAAAGTTTCCAATAACAGGAATAAAACTGCAAAACATTGCATATGTAACCGTCACTGCTAATACCCACCGAGTTTTACGTATTCATGTACGAACACCGGTGCTGCTGAAAATTATTGCAAAGCCATCGCGTGCTGCATGTTAAAAACACCGGAAACGCGACATCCATCAAATCCATAAAATTACGGCCCTCCGATAAATCAAAGCCTGCATGAGGCGAAAAAAAATTGCTCCTAAAAAGTGAGCTTTAGCTTTGAGCTTTAAATGATATTAACACGATTAAAGCTGCCGAAGTCCAACATATTGCGGGGTCTAGCCAAGAAACTTTAATTTACCAGCTCATGATTAGAAACGCTCCAGACAAACACGCAAACTGAGAAATCAAGAGAGACAATAAGATTTATCGAAATTACACTCGAAAGAATTTTGTGCGGTTTTTTCCACTTACTATTCTGCATGTCTCGAAAGACCCACTAAATCCATCCTGAGAGAGATCCCGTACCATCCCAGCTTTTTTTCTATTGCGTCTGCTCTAAAATACAACGATACTTGAACTACTCTCGGTTTAAATGGCCATGTTAGTACAACATGCGTATGCTTAGTGCAATATTTTTTAACATATTTTTCTGATGGTGTGAGGCTAGATATTCTCTCATGAGAAAATCTCTAAAAAATTAAATAATATACAAAATACTTTTATCAAATTTATAAACTAAAAAACCAAATTATCTACAGTTTGATTAGAAGGGTTTTATTAATCTGAATAACTTAATTTTTATACTTGCATTATGTAACATTTAATTTCTATTTCTAGAAATTCTCATGATTAAATATGAAAGATGAAAAATACGTGTTCCGAAGACCAGTTTGGAACCAAGTCGAATAAAAATATTACACAAAGAAGAATAATTAATTACTTGAAGGGTTTTACAAAAATACTAAAAGAATAAGTGTTGAAAGCAGAAAGTTCGTGTTATTTTAAATGAATTTCTTTTTATTGATTCATTTTTATGGATGTTAATAATTAAAAATAAAAATCTAAAAATAGGTACTTCTGAAGACTAGTTGAGAACTAAATATAACAAGAATATTAAAAAAAAAAAATTAATGAAATAGAAGTTTCTACAGAATTCAATAGTTACTTATTTTTACAAAATTAATAGGTAGATTTAGAAACTAAAATGATCATACAATTTTAATCAGTTTTTATTTTGAGTAATACAAAAATAAATTCGTATTTTAAGTGTAACGTACTTTTGTTGGAAATGTAACAATATCAGGAAATGATTTATCAAGATTTATTTGATTGAAATTAATTAAATTATGCAGATAATTGATTTAAAAAAAAAAAAAAAGATTTATAACGCAATCGTCAAACTTATTTAAAAATTTACATCTTACTAAAATCCTTTTATAAAAATGAAAATTAATTTTACCACTAAAAGTATTCTTAATTAATTTGAAATTAAATTTATATAAAAATAAAAATTATGTTCTCTCAATTAATGTTCTTAGTGAGAATGATTAGTTAACCTAGAGTATATTTAAATATATGTAGGATTTGCTGATTATCTAAGCAAATCCCAAATATTGCAAACGATTTTAATCTATTAATATTTACGCAGTAAGTGAACAATCATAAAGCAAGAACAATTATTGGGAGAATTTTAGCTGATTCGCATAGGCTAAAAGAATGTAAGGGGAAATATATTTAAAAATAGGAAGAAGAAATAAAAAAAAATGGAGAAAAAGGAAAGACTGCGTTAAAGAAAAAATTCATGAAGCAAATATTAAAAAAATTGAGGAAACAAAAATGAAAAAATTGCATTAAGCACCGGTAGTTGCCTGCTCCGTCCGTGTTCGTAATTAATATGCATACGTGAAAGAAAGAGAAGGTGAAAAGAGAAAAAAGCAGGAAAATAACGGAGGCCAAGTGATGAAATTTTTACACAAAGTCGCGCGAGGATTTAGCAAATACTGAGCTTTTTAAAGGCTGCTGGCGCGAGAGTGAAAATTTTCCGCGCACTGCGGGAAAACCGGATGTCCCGTGTGCAACAACTGCGAAAAACATCGCTTTGTTCCCGCTTTCTTCGCTCTCTTAATATATCCTTGCCTGCCTTCACAGTTTATCCCCAACTAAGCTCCACGGGAAATATTTTACTTTTTAAATAAAATCATTTATCGAATGCGGGGTTACATTTTTGTTTTAATTCCATTCCGGTTACGCTACTCTTCATTCAACAACTACAACCGTAATATACTGCATTCTAATTATAATTTTATGTAGATTAAATTTTGAGTTATTTCTAAAACCTTTTAAAGACTCTATTTCATCTTAAAATTCTTGTCACATATTTTTCTTGAAAAATTTCATCCACTGATGCTTTATTATTATGTGCTGGAAATTTTATTTACCTTTGAAATATTTTCAAAACAGCTTAAATACATCCTTTGACGGATAAACTAATTATTATCTACATATGTCACCTACATTTAATTTATTTGAATATATTAAAATATGTTGTTTAAAGCTACAATTTATTAAAACATTATACAGTATACAGTAATATAAATTAATTGTATTTAATTTTTATATAAAAATTACTAATCCAATTACTAACGAGGATTTTGTTTTCACATATTACTTTACACCATCTTTTTATTACATAACCAAAAATTTCTACAATGTTACTTATTATTCATATATTTATTATTCATCAATTTTAAGATATCTTTTATAGACATTGAAAAGTCAAATACTTTTTTTAATTTCCATGTTTTATGGTTTGCATACATCAACTATTATCAATTTATAAATATTTCTGCTTTAGGCACTTAACGTATTAAAAAAATTAAATTTTTGACTCATTTATAATATAATAATGATATTTATATTAGAGATAAATAAAAATAAATAATGAATTAAAAAACTTACAAAAAATATTTAACCTCGCTAATAATCATATTTCTAAATATTGGATTAGTTGAAAAACGTAGGTGACATCAAAATCATATTGTCTACTGTTAATGTATAACTGACGAAATTATTCATGTTACCAATATGAAATCCTTTATATATTTAAAGTAAAATATTATTTATTACTTGTAAATTACTTTTTCTGTAATTTATTTTTTAAAATTTAAGTTCATTTTCAATAAAAATTATACCATGTCGAGAAAGATAACAAATTATTGTCAAATTTTTCGACTGAATTTTTATTTTTTATTCACCATATACCTCAAAGTAAAATATATAAATAAGTTTCCTAAAGTAAAAAATTAGATTAAATTTTTGACAAATAATGAATGCATTTTTTTGGAAAATTTAAACTCTTTTGTTATTATATCACATGATTTTTAAAACTCAATTTATTCATACTGTTATTTGTTAAAATTATTTTTATATTTATTATAGTTAATTTTTAATTATATAAATATTTAATATAAATTAAATAAAAAAAAGATATAAATAATATTCCGCTTACATTACATTTTGAATCGTGCTTAATTATTTTTATTCTTAAATAAAAATTTTTTATCTAAAGATATATTTTATTGTGTTAATAATTACATACAGTTATTACACTTAGTATTAAAAAATAATTTTTTATTTCTGAAACCAATGAATACAATATGTATAATTTAAATGTTAAATATTTTTATACAATATAAATTCTAAATATTCTAATTATAGATTTTTAAAAGAAAAACATTAAAACATTCTAACATATTTTATGTAGTTAAAATATTATGTCCTTACCATAAGTAGATATATGAATATGATAAATTTAATTGAATCTTAAAACGTAATTGATAACTTAAATAACATTTTTGGCTTTAGTATTACCAGAATTTAAGCTATAATTGGAAAGGAAAAAAATATGAATAAAATATATTTTTATAACTACTCAATTAATATATCAGAAATTTGTATATAAAATGAAAAATAACAATTAATTTATCCTGTGAATATATATTATTCTAATACAAAAATAAAATTCACAAGGTTTTTTATAAAGTTTTTATGTATTTAACTAAATGAGATATATGAATTTACTATTAAAGAAATATGTCTGAAATAAATTTTAAATTTTATTTTCATATTTAAATAATTTATCTTATTTAGATAATAATTTAATATATACAAATTTGTAAAATATAGAAATAATGTACACTTAAAAAAATAGTAACATGCTTTATATTTAAGCATGATTAGAGTTGAATATTACAGAAAGACCTGAACACACTCAGCAGACATTTTTATTATACAATTATTTTACTTGATTAATAAATGCAATTACTTTATCTACCACTTAAAATATAAAAAGATTTTGAAAGTGTCATTACTCATAATATTAAAACTTTGTTACCTCTCCGTCCAATATTCAAACTATTTTTCACCAAATTTTACTACTACTCCGATTCATTTCCGTGCAAATGTTCAGAGTTTTTACCCATCCTCGTGATTTCACTTGGATGAATTTTTCCAAATTAATTGTACGATTTTTACTGTAGTAAATATAAATTTTTCAAACAATCTATTTTTCCAGTAATTAAAAAATGACGGAAATTTTCAATTATCAATCGTTCAAAAATGCGGATTATAAAAATCTTAAAATATTAGTAATTAAATAACTTTTTAAAGCTTTTTTGAAAAAATTACATGATCCAATGTATGCAGTTGCGGCCTCTAACCCTGAACCAATAATTCAATTTTCAATTTTCATTTTGTGTACATGGAAATGTAACTGCGAATATACGTACGTACCAGTTAAAAAGAAAATGAAAGATAGAGATAGAGAATGTGAATGCGTATGTTTGTGGTGGCACCATGTCTCGTTCTGCATGCGTGGGAGGATTTTAGTAGAAATGTAAAAGGGAGTTATTCGGAATCGCCCTTTCATAACAAGTTGTATTAGCTCTGCATAATATTATGGTGAGAAGAAATATTTTTATATTATTTATAAAACGAGCATAATTTATTTACTCATTTTCTATACTATATATTATTACTATTTTATTCTCAATTCATTTAAATCACTTATAATTACATGAATTTAATACCATTTTATAATTTATTGATTTTGATTAAAATTGTATTTACTTATGTGTATCAATTTCACTTATTACTTTTTTAATTAATCTTTTTATTTAATATTTTATTACATTATATATTATTTTATTATAATTTAATTTAATTTTTTATTTAATATAAAATGAAAATATTTTACTTTTTTTTTATATTACATTTCATCTAAATAAATTTTATTTTCATCTATATAAATGGTTGAATAAATATTTTATTCTTGTATTGTCATTTCCATATTTTGACTGGTAAAAAATTCAAAATCGTGTGTGTGTTGAATGTGATAAAAAACCATTTTCGACAATCACATTCTTAAAATTGATCAGAAAAATTATTTTTTATTATATTTAACAGAAGTACTTATTTTGATAAATTTAAATGCAACGAAAAATATAACTTTTCAATCGATTAATCAAGAAAATCAGTTTTTTTTTATCGGATATTTAAATTAAAAATAAACTATTTGTCACTTATTTTATCTGATATGAAATAGATCGAAAAATTTAAATTTTAATCATGTCCCATAATAGTTTGTTTTATTATTAGATTTTAAAAGTTAAATTGAATAAAGTAAGTACGTGCTAGTATTAATAAACGTATTAGACATTAAAAATGGTTTAATAGTAATAGAAAATAAGATGTAGTAAAAAATGAGAAGAAAACGCAAAATTAATACTTGCATTTGTAATTGCACATTTAAGATCATTATAATTAAATTAATTATGAAATAATGCGCTTTCTGACAACAATGGAAGACCCTATATAATCAATGATAATCTGCCATAACAGGATAATCCGTTAATTACATTATGATAAGAATAATGTTTGTTTGTTGAAAGAACAAATAAGACTTGAGCAATAAAAGACCGTTGGGTTATATTGGAATTTACATTATACGGAACATAAAATCAGTAATGTTTTCGATAATTTTAAGAGGAAAGTGGTATTGAATGGTATAAAACGTCCTACTGTCATAACATATTCATGCGGAATTTCATTCTACTAATCTGCACTCACAGAAAGCTGGAAAACATAACACCATTGGAAGAGAAAAGAGAGAAAGAGAAAGAGAGAGAGAGAGAGAGAGAGAGAGGGAGAGAGAGAGAGAGAGAGAGAGAGAGAGAGAGAGAAGGAGGGTCGGCGAATCGCACCCTCTGACCTCCAAGCGACGATAAGCTCATCAAAATTCTGCGTTATACTAGAGCTTACCCAACGCTTCCGGTTAGCCGCAGTCCAACCGCAAGGGACGGAAACGAACCTCGCGAATGTGCACCCCACACCCCTTCGCCGAATGCGTTTTGAATTTTAGAGTTGGCGCAGCCCTGTCGTGCCACCAAGCCGCCCCTATATGCATACCTTCCAATGCGCTTTAAGAAAACTCGTTGCTCGTTTGACCTGGCGTTTTTTTATTTTTTACCACTTAATTTTCTATTGCTCTCCACACTGGCATTTACAACTCCTTTACTTCTTTTTATTTGAGAAATTTAAAAAGAAAAATTTATTCTTATTTTAATATAATAAATCTCTAGGGAAATGCACTTCAGGACTTTAATCTTGATTGTTTTTCTCATTATTAGATTGTACGTGCGATGTGTACGGTTTATTTACCAATCCTACGTTTTCTATTTAAAGATAATCTTTATGATTATAATGTTACTCGATATATTTTCTTACAAGATCATTAACAATAATCTTATTCATTTTTACATATCTTAGAAACTATACAGACACGCTATATAAATTTTTGCTTCATCATGAATTAAAATTATAATTGATCTACGTTTGTTTTTTAATTCACTCCATTAGATTTACTAATAAATATACATTAATTACTTCTTCATTAAAATATAATATACAAAATTCATAAGAATATTAATTCTTAATCATTTTTACTGGTATATATTATTGCGTGTGTAAATTATAATTCTCATAGAATATTTCTGTTCTGGTTATTTTTTTTATAGATCTAAGGTTTTTATGCACAGTTAGAATTAAAAAAAGTTTTCAACTTTGAATTACATTTTTCTAATCAGAATATTGATATTTTATTCATAAGTATTTTATAATTGTCATTTTTTAAAATATAAATTAAATACTTTAAAATAAATCTTTATATTTTTATTGTACTTCTATTCTGTTATTTTCTTTATAATAAAATAAAAAATTCTATAAAATCGAAACGCTGTTAAAAATTGAAAATATGAATAAAAATAATGTAAATGTAATATTGTTGCAATAGTTGAAATCATCGTAAAACTTTTTATTTATTATTTATAGTTATTTGTAACAGTTATTCAGTATTGAAATAATTATAAATAAATGAAATTAAACATATTTTCTAAAATTTAATTTAATGTTAAAAATAGTATATATTTAAAAGAAAAATAAAGTATATACTAAAAATAAATATATTTAAATTTTTTAATGTATTATATATAAATTTAATTGAATATGAATGAAATTATCATATATAAAGCCTACTGTTACTCTTATATTTTTAAATGTTTAAGAAACTATAATTAAATAAAACGATGATTAATTTTTTGTAAAATAATTATAATTTTCTCTTTAAAATAATTTGTACTTCTAAATTACAGTAATAATTTATATAATCCAATTAAAATGTGCACGCAGTATTACTTATTATTATATTTATTATGAAAACTATAATACTAATATTCAAATAACTCATTGATTTCAGTTTATTTAACTAATTTGATAAAATAACATGCGTTTTTAATGAAAAATTAAGTCTTTGAATATTATAAACTTTTTCTTAAATTTTTAATACTAAAAGTTTTTTCAATTTATTGAACATATTTTAATTCACTGTTTAACATTTTCATGTTACAGTTTCATGTTACATGGATAATTTTTACGATTTCATGAATTATTCAGAAAAAATTTATAGCTGATACAATGATTCTCTCACTTTACTGAGTATTGAATATCAAACTTCAATTTGTCAGAAATAGTAAATCATTAATATTTACTGTATTATAATAGAAAAATTCACATTGCCTGGAAAAATTAAGTGAAATCAATTAAACTGCTATTTTTAAATTCATATAATAGTTGAATCAATAAAGATCAAATATAAAATATCACAAAACTTAGTGTGCCGAATGTAATTGTAAAGTAAAATAAATAAGCAATTAAATGAATGAAAAAAGATAAATATTAAATTATTTTAATTCGAAGTAAAAAAAATTTTCAAGAGAAATTTAATTTGCAAGATTAAAGAAATAATGAAACAAATACTTTGGATTTGAATACCATATTATAAAACAAAAAATATATTTTTTATTTTAAATGGAAACATGAGTTTATAGTTTTGATCAGATATATTGGTATTGAAACCGTCGGTACCCGGATACAGAATAATTGAAAACAAATATGCAATTAATTTTAAATATTAAAACTCATCAACAAATTACTTTTTATAACTGAGTTGATTTTTTTGCTTTTCATGGTTAAAAACTAATAAATTTTAATTTCACACAAATAGAAGTACCTTTTTCATTATAACGAATTTAACATTCAAAATGGAAAAAAGAACAGACTGTTATTCATAGGACTATCATTCTCTGTTCCACGTGCAATCGACTAAAGTTTATCTAAATTCTTTCTTATATTTCGAATGAAACTTGGATCGAGTGTATAGCTGCAATATTTAGCTTTTACTCTTGTTGCATCGCAAATCCAGTTTGTGTTTTATCTTTATGCGATTAAAAGTTAATACCTCGTCTGCGAGGAGCTACTCGTTGTATGCAAGACCAATCATCCATTAAAAAAGTATATTTCCCCTTCAAAAATACTCCATAAAAACGAGAGAATGCCCTGATACTAAAAATAAAGCGTGTCTCTGAATTTCATTAGCGGGGATAGAGAAATTTGAAGCATCGATCAATTATTTCTTTTGGTGTGCACATGTTTCTCGTTTTACATGCAAGATCGCATTCACGGGCAATTAGAGTCAGAATCTCAACAGATGCTTCATCGAAACACAATTGTGCATGCTACCACAACCAAATAAAGAGAAAGTGATAGAAAGAGAGAAAGATAGAGACAAAGAAAGAGAGAGAGAAATATAGGTGCAGAATATGCATAGTAGACGACGTCTTCCTGTGCAACGAATACAGTATTTAGTCACATTTCTTCTCAACAGAAACAGGAAATAAACAAAGGCAAAACTAATCAAGTGAAAATAAAACCAACTGAAATTATGGATTTACATGGCTTTATTTTATTGATCTTATACAAGACTTTTGTGTCAGCAAAACGTTCCTGTGACACTTTTCTAAAGTGAAATATATCTTGGTTTAAGCCATTTTTCACCATACATAGAGAGAGAGTAATAACATATTAAACTGAAATTTTATTATTAAATTTTATTAAACTTCGCATTTAAATGCGGGATTTATTCTACAGAAAAGAGCTTTATTTGAACTCTAAATCGTGGATTCACGGAAACTTACCAATTTTTTATTGACATTTTCAATTGAAGTTTAGAATAGCTTCTCTGTTCTTTAGAAATATTTTTAAAAATAAATATTTACAGGCATGTATTTATGTAAAAAATCATTAGGTTAATGACATTACGTCATTATTCAATACTGTACATAATATTTCATAAGAATACAGCATTCATGTATATTCCTTGATTGTTGTAAACCAGTTTATATTTTTTAACGCTATTTCTAAATCTTTGAAGTAGAACTATAGCTTAGAGTCACATATTAAAGCCACACTACTCATGCATAACTGATATTCTCCTTTGGGATCAAAAGAAATATTGCTTAAATTCATTATGCTTAAGGCGTTGAATCCAAAGATTGGGAATATTCATTGGATCGGGGAATCGGCGGGAACTGAATATTTGTGTTCCATTTCCTCGCCCCGTCTATCATTCGTCGTTTTTTCGAAATTCATGAATCAATAAACATGTATACGTAAGCGTATATTTATGCATATACATATGGCACAGGTAGCTTACGTCCTCCTGTCAAGCTCCAAGTTCTCATTTGTTTTGCAATTCAAAATCAGTAGCCGTTGCCGATCCCCGCAGCATCCGAGTTATATATATGCGGTGTACCAACGGGTTATGTGTATTTGTATATATATATATATATATATATATATGAGTAGCTTTCTGCACTCTTTTAGCCATAGCCTATCATCGATAACTTTGAACAAAAAAACGGGGTGACGAGGAGCATCGGCAGCTTCGGTAGATAAGCTTTACACCGGACCGGGAAAATATTTTACCGAAACCAAATCAATTGCAAACCTTGTGAGCGCAATCTTGTTCGGTTTTCGGTGATTTTTTTTTTTTATGGAAATAGTGTTGCTGTGATTGATACTCATGAAGTTTTAGAAAAGTTTTCAGTTAAAATTGGAGACTTGGACTAATTAAACATGCTTATATAAAAGTAAAGTAATATTTTTTTTTATGAAACTTTTGATTTAATTACAACCAAATAACAATTTTAACAAATTTTGATACTTCATATGATATATAAACTTATAACTAAAATTTTAGTTTTGAAAAAATACTATTTCAAATTTTTGTACTATATATAAATGGATTTTTATTTATAAAAAAAAAAAATTACTATTAATCTATTTACTTTTTCTATTTATAAATGTAAAATAATTTAAATTCTAATTTAGATAATTATTCGAGAAGATTAATTTAAACAATAAAGGTTAACTGCAATTTTTTATATAAAGTCTTAAGACAGCCTTTTATAACATTAAACATGCAAGATTACAAGCTTTGAAAGTTTTATTAATATTTTTTTAAAAAGAAAGAAAAAATTATACGTTTTAACACAATAATATGTAATTTTAGTAAACATCAATAAAAATTACAAAATTAATATCCGCATTATAAAATGATAAAAAATTAAATTAGAAATATTTTATATATCTCAAGGATTAAATGATAGAAAATTACAGTAAAATTTAATTACAATATTACTGCTTTTTATACATGATTTTAATTAAATATTCTTATTTTTATTAAAAAAAATTTTAATTTTAAACCTTTCCAAGTAATCTAGTTTTGTAATAAATATTGATCTTAATTTTTCATAAAATAGATTTTTTAAAATACTGTAATGTGAAATAATTTAATAATTTAAAACATCTTATATATTCATAGATTAAAACAGCTTTAATGTGTAATAATTAAATACAGAACGATAATACGTTTATTTAAAATGCTTTTTAAAGTTTTTAAATTTTCTATCGTTAAATTAAATTTATTTCTATTTTTAAATATTAAATATTCTAAAATATTAATTGTGACGTCTGGCGACATCGCATAGTGTCCATGGCAAGTTTTTTTTAAATTCCCGCGAGGAGGTGGGGGTAGTTTTTTAAAAAAAGCTCGTGCTGCTTTTTGGAAAAGGACTACTTCATGACTAGCCTTTTTCTCGAACGCTTCAACTGTTAGAAACCGGTCTGCTTTTGGTTTGTTGCTCGAAATTCAGAGTTATTGGAACTAGATTCGTCCTTATAATCGTTGCTCCCGGTGAGTGATCGTGTATCTTTCTGAACTACTCGAAGGTGCAAGGGTGTACGATAATGCCTTCCCAAGATTCTCCGAGAGTACTCCGAGCCGAGGCACGAGAATTCACCTGGAGTTGTCTATTCTGAGAAAAAGAAGCTACTGCAGAGTCGCCTACTCTGAGATAGAACTACTGCGGAGTCGCGTTCAATCTGGGCGAAGCAGCTACTGAGGAGATTTCACGAGAAAGACCTTTCCCGATCCGACATATAAATAAACATTTCAAAGCATTGCAGTACATCGTAAGTACTGCAAATTTGAGTTTTATGTGATCGTATGGGGGTGTTCTTTCCCTCCGTTTAGTGCGTATCGGGAATGCGTAACTACGAAATTTGTGTAGTATTCTCGCGTAATGTAGTTTTGTAAAAAATCAACGAACAATTGAATAAACTTAATTCTACTTTCAATTAAAGTATTCTCACTTCATTTTTCCCCTTATTTTAAAAAACATTACATTATATATATATATACAGTGGAAGAGCAATTTTTGAAGTTATAGAATATAATATATAATAATATAAATAATAAATAAATATAATATATAATAATAGATAAAAACTTGAAATAATCGAATTAAAATATTATATAAAATTGTTCTTTATGTATTAAAAACGTTCATCTACCCTAACTATTTAAATGTTTGACTTTGAAAAATATTCAAAAATACATTATCATGTCTTAACAAATTCAAACATATATTAAAACGAGATCGCATCCACAGAAAAATTTTAAATTCAAAAATCTGCATCATAATGTTTGAGATACCCAGATATATTCCACAATGCAAGTGAAACAGATTTAAAAATTCTTTTCCTTTCCACTTATTCTTATAAACTTGCAAACTGCAACTATTTTACGAGTTCGTTGAGATTCATTGCTACTAAATTATGTAATAAACTCATATTTGAGGTGTAGTAGATAGTAACATTATCTTAGAGGGCAAAACTTGTTAAAGATAATGTATTGCGGACTCTAAAAAATTCACATGTATACGATCGTAACCTTTTACCAACTCACACAACTATTAGGAACTGAGTGAAAGAAAAAACTAAAGGTAAGAAACTAAACTCTAAAAAAAAGATATGAAAAATATACAGTTGATACTTGAATTTAATTAGAATAAATAGTTTCGCAAGAATCAACAAGTTTGAAAATAACTTTAACTACTGTAACATAATATGATTGCGTGGTGTAGTCCCATAAACAAAATTGTCCGACCCGTATTTCTGTTTTAATGATAAAAATTCCATTATCATTCAATTGCATAATTCTTGTAAATTAATACTTTAATTTTTTCCAGTTTTAATGCCTCCGAAATACTCGAATAAAAATAAGGTACGATTTGTAAGAATACAATACGACTTTATACTAAAAGTACCAAATAATGATTATACTACTCTTAGTTTAAAACTTTTATGTGCCAATCATACAAAGTCAGCTTTGCAAAGGCTTAAATATTATTCTTTTTTCTTAAAAGGGTGCTTTATATTTTTTTATCGAATACTCTGAAAAATTGAAAGCAATAGTGAGCTCTTCCTATAGCATATACATTGTTTAAACTTCATTACGTTTTGCTGGGGTACATTCTAAAACTTTATGATCATGCACAATATTTACATCAAATAAATTTACAAGAAATAATAGTGTGAAACACATCAACTAATGGATGTTAATCATTATTTTGACAGTTATTTATACAATATATAATATTTATGTACTAAAAGTTGTTAAAACACTAAAGATAATAGGCACTTTTAATTACACATACATTCATGAATTATAATGAATTCAGCTATTCGTCACCGCTCTGATAATTGCTGTCGCTTGCGACAGAAAATTCCTGAGGAACTTTAGGGAAAATGAAGAAAAACGCAGGATGAAAAATCGAGGGGTTGAGAGAAAACTTTCGACTTACTTTTCGGAAACAAAACATCAATGAATCTATTTATGATCGATAGAGAGACAGAGTGAGAGAAACAAGTGGAACTAGCAAGAAGTAGGACAAGTATACAAACAGGAACCTTGGAAATCGACAACCTTCTAGGGTTGGAAAGAATAGAGAAGACTTCTTCTTGAGTAAAACAGATAGTAACTTGAAAATTGTATTTTCCAAGCGCTTCTCGGCATTGGACGATATCGAGAGTGTGTTAAATAAATTGGTTGTTCCATGGCTCGCTGTCTATAGTTATTTTCTCATACCAGCAAGTCCTCGGTATACATCTTAGTATCCGTAATCATCTGGAATCAGCCTCTTCCGCGAGTAACACATGACATGGGGTTAAGGTTCATCACATATATTTCACTCATTGGCTATATATTGGGAAAAGCAGGGGATGAACTTTCGTCCCTCTGTTATAGTGGCAAGGATACTGCGGAGAAAAGTCGTTTAATAATCTCAAATATAATATTATTGATTTCAATAACGCCATGCAATTATAATATTTTTTTTTAAATACTAGGATGAAAAATGAATATAATTAAATATAATTCTCGAATAATTTTTACAAGAAATATGAACAAATGCAAGGAAAGTATAACTTTTTGTAACACAGTTATTATTTTGATTAGAAAAATTGTAAGCAGAATGTGATTAAAAAAAAAAAAAAAACTGTTGCATCTGATATACACGTATGTAAAAAAATATTCGTGTAAATATATTATCAGATTTTTAACTCCGTTTTTAACGTAAATAAAATTAAACATATAAAATGTAATAAGAGAAATTTTACCAAGCTATGATATTTAAAAATTTAATTTTTAAATTGTATGAGACATAGTGTGTATGAAAATAAAAATGATAAGTACAATAATTAAAAACATAAAGCAATGCTTAAACAACATATTTATTTGATAATGAAAATAAGGGAATGATGTAAAGACGAAAACTAAAAACTAAATTGTACTAAAAAAAGTACGCAAATAATGAGGCAGGGGATGAAGGAGAGGGTAAAGGGGTTAAGGGAGTTGGAGTATGTACAATAAATGTTCCAGCATTGCGAATTAATGAACGTGTTCGTTACAAGGGCGCGGGAGTGAACTCGCGTGTGCTGATCTCGATCTGGCGTCCGTCCTGTCGTGCACACACCCTCCAAACAACCGCTGCACCATTACTTCTCCTTCCCTCAAAAAAAATTGACGTCACTCACCCTTGTGTGTGCATTACAGTACGCCTATTGCATGTACAACATCGGTATGAACAATGAAAAAGTACAAGCGACGCACGCCTATACATTATATACGCAATATTATGAAGTACAATTATCTGACATATATACTTCAATCATTCGATCTAAGAGGTTTTCTGACAATAATTATTTATAACAACTGGCTTTCTACGACTGCAGTATAGAGCAATGCCAGATGAAAGTGCGAGGCTGTATTATATCTTCGTAAAAACCAATGGAAAAAATGAGGATCAGTTTTTGAAAACTACTCATCCGCTTGCGCCTACATTGACTTCGACTATATTAAATTCAAAATTCCTTCAATAAACTCGTTAATACTGACATCGGTACTCTGAATTATGACATGCAATAACATCATACGCAAATTTTGTGATGAATAAAGTCTCGAATGATTGTCTATTGCGTTATCGTTGAACATTTAAATTTAATACTGTTTGTAAATTAAATTCTTATTCTAATTATTTTTAATAGAAATTATTCATACTTAAAAATTGAATTTATATAATTATTTATGTAAGCATTAAAGTATTAGCTATAACCACGTACTTCAAATTAAAATCGTTGCTTTTGTTCAAAATATCCATTTTTAAATATGTATAATATATGGAACAGTTTAAATAAAATTAATAGTTGATCATTTTCTGATGTAAACTCTTCATGACTTAACAATTAATAAGATCTTATATGCATATATTTATTTAAATTCAAGCTGTATTTAGGCTTTTATCTGTTCACATAATATATTTATTCTTATTAAGACTGTGTACAATTTGTAAAGGAGTTTTAAAAACTATAAAATTATTTTAAATTATGATGAAACCAAGTCAATTCATACTTAAAAATTAAATAGAACTCATATAATTAATTAATTTAACCATTAACGTATCCGAAATATCTATAGATTTCGACATAAAACTTTTATTTCTATTTAAACTCTGGATTTTAGAAACTATATATTCTATAAAAGAGTTTACATAAAATATCAAATCTGTATTAACAAAGCACAAATTGATTTTTTGCCTTCACGAAGAAATAAAATAACTTTTTACATGATTTAGCAATTTATACAATAGATTTACTATTTTTTATCTGTATCAGTCATCAATTTGCTTACTATATAGAAACTTTGAAAAAAGATTTTATCTAGGAATATGAAACTATTGATTTTATAAAAAAAGCAGTTACTATATTGTGTAAAGTTATGGCTTTCTTACACTAAAATTAAAATAAATTATAAATATCAAGTCAGTTCAATTAAATTAATATTTATTAAAAGTTTTTAAATATCATAATAAAATAATATATTTATTCAATATATTTAGTAAAAATATTTTATTGTACAACTATATCATATTCTGCAAAAAAACAATAATGATCAATCTATTAATAATTTATGAGACAAAAGTTATATTATACATTGAATCAATTAATTCATAATAATTCATATTTTTATGAATCTGAATAAAATAAAATTTAGAAAAAATGTTATAATTATGTTGTTGGTATACATAAAAAGTTTATACCAACTTTCACATTTTAAATTTACTTAAATTTCATATCTACTTCAATATGCTACTGATCAATGCATCTAAAGTATACTTGAAAATATATAGTACAAATAAGAAATATTAAATTACTGAATAAATGGCAAATTTGCGTGTATTAAATTGATGACAAATTACCTACAGTTTATTGTAAATTAAACTAATTTGAAAATTATATATGCCTTTCTATTGTGTTCTTTCTGTCTATCTTTCCTTCTTTTTTTCTCACTCTAATTCCTATTTTATTTTCATTCTACTGCACTTACCTACCTTCATTCTAAAATTCAATTACTGTGAATACGACATAAACAATTGTTTAATAACAATAGTGGTGAAATCATAATCCAGGGATTTTTTTTAGTAAGCATAAACTTTATCAACGATAAAAAAAAATCATTAGTATCTTTTTCTTTTTATTAGCAATTTTTACATTTGAATATACATATTCTAAAACAAGATTTATTTAAAAATTTTAAATTATATGTACCCATTGCAAAAACTAGATAATTTTTAAGGATATTTTTTTCATTCAAGTTTAATGTATACATTATGTGAAATAGTTATTATATCGAAAAATAAAACTTTCAATCTCATTCTTGATTTAACAGTTATTTTAACCAGATATTTATTATAGTAATTTCAAAAAATTCTTTTAGAATTTGAATATATGAATTAATTGTTATACTTAGGAGAATATTTTTAAAAATTATTATTAAAATTAAATTGAATAATATAAAAATATTTCGAAAGTCATTAGATCATAAACTTTATTTGTATTACTTTAATACCATTCAATTTCTGAAATCAAAAATAAATTCATAAAAGTTATAAAATCATTTCAATAATGAATAATAAATTTTTTATCATCTATTTATGTATTATTATATGAGTAATTTTTATTGTTAAATTTAATGATTAATTAATACTCACATTAAAGAATATAATAAATACATGTGTTAAGGCGACAGCCAAAACAAAGGAATTCATTTAAAAAATTATACATGAAAAAAACGAATTTAGAATATTTAATATATGTAATCATTATTATTATTTTACTCTAATAAAAGATTAAAAAAATATATAATAAAAAAAATTTTATATATTTTTCACGTATGTAATATTGCAAACGCATACGCGACGAATAAATTATACTATTGATATTGATATAATTGTATAATTGATATGATACTATTATACGAAATAATTGTAAACGAAGCCAAAACATTAGAAAATTGACATGAAGGAATCGAAATGAGTCGCGTAACGTGAAACCTGCGAGAAATAAGAACTTCTGAATTCGCCAAATTGTGAAAATTCAAGATCAGAGGCGACAATGAATACGCAGGGGTCAATCGACAGACAATATCAGAGACAGCTGACTGAACGATAATCAAACAGGAACACTTGGAGAAAGAATTTGCGAATTTCGCAATTCTCCATACAGCGCAGGTAATGAGTTGAATCGAAAGAAACGGATGGGCATTCGGTTCGATTCCTTCTCAAGTCGTACTTCGGTTCGGGTTCTTAATATTTAATACTATCCGTTTTATACAATCGGGACTTAGTTTTTTTGCACCAACCATTGTAATACATATCATCTCACTCTCTCTCGTTCATTAAGAGATATAATAAAAAGTACCATATTAAGTAACTCGCGTTTTCTTTTATTGATAATTCCGAACCTTACAAAGGCCGAAACGCTTTGACCGATTTGGCTAAGGCAGAACAAATCCTGGACAAAATTTCGCGATTCAATTATCGAAGAATAAATATAATCGTTACATCTAAGATACGTAACAATTTATATATAAACATAATGATAATTATAATAATAATAATTTTTAATTATCTAATTATTATAAAAATGTTACCAGATTATTAATAATGATAAAAATTTATAATTAATAAAATTTTTAAAATAAACATGAACTTTTGAAAAAATAATTAATAGTAATCATCGATAGTAATAAGTAATAATAACAAGTAATTTTAACAATATGTAACAGCTAGACTTAATAAAACCTATAAAATTAACATAAAATATTAGGATAAACAATTAACAGTAATAATTAATCATAACAATAGATATCAACAATAAGTAATAATAATAATAAACCTTAATTATACTTAATAAATAAAAATTATGAAACAAACAAAAAATTAATTTAAAAATATAATGATAAAATAGTAATTATCTATTAAATATAAATCAAGAAATTATAATTGAAGTATAATAAATGAAAGAAAAAATCGATAAAACACAAGTAAATAAATTAAAATTGATGAAATATAATAATTATAATCATTATTAGAAATAAGAAACCTATGCAAATACAAATTATAACACCAATAAAAATAATAATAATAATTATTATGAAAGTAATAAGGATATCAAAAGAAATACTAAACTAATATTTTTTTAGGAAAAAATAAAACTGAAAGGTAAAATACTATTTTCTTTCTTTCTTACACTAATCAGGAAAATTTTTAGATACTGGTAAGTGTCATAGGCCAGAAAAGCTAAAAGTTGACCTATGAAAGGTATAGCAAAAAAAACTATATAGAAAAAAAAGAACTATACAACTACATTAAAAAAAAAACTGGAACAAAGGTAAACAAGGAAAATTCCTAAACATGCAAAGAGAGACAAAGAAAATTAGACGTAAACAAAGAAAAGTATAATAGAAAAACAATAAAAATAAAAATAAATGTTCCCACAGCTCTCGCACACAATTTGTATAGGTTAAATGGTAGAAAAATAACACCAACAACTATGTAGGTGCATTTTTATTTTAATAATTAATAAACATTATTTTCACTAACAAAAACTATTGCACCTACTCCACAATCACTAATGGGAATCATCCTGCTTTTCAGGATTATTAAAATAAGTTTTAATTATAAGAAAATCATTAAATTAGTCCAATCGACGCAGATCTTTTGTTGTATAAATTCATAATTTTACACTAATAAACACAAAACTTGTGAAATAAAATTATAAAACACTGAATCAAACACTCTCACTCATGTACGTTAAATAAAAACATAACACATCTATTGTTATTATAATAAGTAATTAAATAATATTGAATAACTTGGTAAATAATAAGAAATTTTGAAAAAAAATAAAATGCACTTGCAAACAAAGTTATGGGAAAAATAATCATGAAATTAAAAGTTGAATTAATTAATTAATTAATTATTGCTACTTTAAAGAAAAAAAAATTCATTGTGATTTTCTGAGAAAAGTTTTAAAATTTCCCCACTTTCCCATACATATTAGAAAAAAGTATAAGAAGCGAGGAAAAATAAGGCGAAGGGCAGTCAAATTTCAATTTTTTTTCTTCAGAGATATTCCCAATTCATTTCTTTCCACAAGTTTTTTTTGCCAAACCCTTCATTGGATTTTCTTCTCAGAGAGGATGCCGTATCAAAGATATATTCTGAATTAGTTGCTGAACTCAATCAGTTGTCATTTTTCACAAAGAGTAAGAAATAAAATTTTTATTTTATTCTATTTCAATTGGTTATCATTTAAACTTCACACCTTTCAAAATAAAGAGGTTTGCATGTAATTCACATATTACCTCAACATATATATATGTATATTTCTTCCATTCTCTCCACTATTATTTAAACCGAACCACCCCTCCGTCCCCAGTTGGTGCGCGAACGCGTAGACTAAAAAGGTAGGAAACGATTAAAAATTTTTTTTGCGCGATGTAACACATGTAAAGGCTTAACAGATGTAAAAATAAAATATAGAAGGCATTGCACGATATATTTTAAATAATTTTTGAGCGCACCATCATCATATATAATTTTCAATTATTTTAGGTTTCAATAATATTGCACCATATTGAAAATGGAATGAAGAAGGAAAGAAATTGAAGAAAACCAGTGTTAATGTATATATTAACAGTGTTCATTCAATAATTTTCTATGCCCAGCTTTTTCCAACCATTTGTTTCAATTTTTAAATGTAAAACAATACTCACTCGTACATACCCAAAAATCTCGTTATTTTTCGACATATCTAGAAAGTTCAGAATATCATATAAATTTTTTATCCTTGTCGGAATACAAAATCTTCAATCCTATTGATCGTAGTTGAATTATTATTAAGCTTTTGCGCGCATTCGCAAGCTTGTTCTTCGCTACTACGCCATTCTCCCTCTCTCTTTATAACCCTGTCGCTCTCAAGCGTGAACACACATACACGCTCACCGCACGGCCGTGTTTGTGTGCGTTTGTAAATCTATACCTATACTTTCACTCCTGTTTCAAATATTTAGCTTTGATTTATAAATGGTGGAGAAAAAGCAGCGATTAAAATATGAACTGCGCTGATCAGTTGTCCGACGTAAAAGACATGGAAATCAGCGATCACCCAAACATTGAGTCGGTTTCGAATCAACCAACAGTACCAGTATGAACCACAGAAGTACGAGCTAGCGCCAGTCTGAATTATTAATTATTCAATGATATAATTAAAAGTATAGAACATTGAGATTGATTAAATAATTCAATTTCCTACTCAAGTATACTGAGTACAGTTTCTTTTTACATTTGTTAATACGCAATAAAAATACATCAATCAGATACCATATCACTTCTAGATTAAATACTTATTTAAATTATTTACAAAATACTTTATATTTATTAAAATCCAGAGACATTTATTGAGCAAGTCACATAAAAAATGGAAACAAATATCAAATTTATAACTCACTTATTTTTATCAAAAACAAATTAAACGTAGTTCAACAAAAAGTATCTTATCTAAAATTTGTTCCAGCTCTTGTTTTAATTTAATAATGCATATCAAATATTTTCTTAATTATAATTTCAATTTAAAAAAAAAAACTTGATAAAAATCATTTAACAGTATATATCAATTTATTTTAAACATCAAAAAACTAACACAAATAATTAATCATTGTCCTTTTAAATTATGTCCTAACCATAATTTTAATTGCTATCATGTTATATATTTCTTGTTTAGGTTAATTATTATTACCATATATATATTAAAAGAAAAATGTATATATTAAAATTACACAGGCATTTATAAGTACGAGTGAGAATGGAAAACAATAAAAGTGATTATAATTTTATTTTCCCCTGAAATAATACCAACACATTATAAGTAAAAAATAATGTCGTAACTCAATAATCAGATCTAATCCATGATAAAGTTGATCAAACTCCATATACGTTATGGAACGAAGGGATGTATAGTTGTACCCCAATCAATTCAAATTTAAGTATTTTATTAAAATTCCAGTTTTCTTTCTAGGCAAAATTCTTATCAACTTTAAAAGTTCGACAGTTTTTAAGAAAAAATATCATGACTAGAATTTTACATAATTTTAGTAAGAAAGTAGTCATGTAACCTTCTCTTGTACAAAATAAATATAATTTCTCGACAATTAATTAGGATAAAATCAAAATATTTTGAAAAATAGTTACAAATTACAAAAGTAATTTATAAAAAAAAATGCTATTGACAGATATACAAAAATTCATTAAAAAAATTTTATTAAAAAATAAATATGAAAGCCGAAAAAAACTTAAAAATGTCATTTTCTAAGCAATGAATCCCAAGCACGTAAATTAAATTAAAAAGTAAGTTGAAAACTTTAAAGAAACACACGAGTTATTTATTGTGTATTAAATGAGTAAACATGTAAATTTGAACTTTCGTTATTTCATCCAAGTTAACGAGATTCTGAATGAGCAGAGCCCCAGAGAAGAGCTCCAGTGAAATTACGCGAGGAATTCCGTTAAACACGCTGCTTCCTCCATACATAGCCAAAGCGCATATTTTCAAATTCCCAGCGTTTTTGCCACTGACAGCGTACCCTAACAATGAACTACACCCTGAAGATCCAAATATTCACAATAGCGCATAGACTTGGGAAACGAATGCACGAACAAAGTGATAGATATATGCGTGATAGGTGGGAGAGCGATGAATTCCAGGAGAAAAGGCAAAATCACGGGACTGCATAGTGACACGTTTTCTAATAACGAGGCTCCGAGATTTCGTCCTCGTCATCCCCGACACCGCAGCTGATTTTCCATTTGGCTGCTATTAATCGCAGCCAGTCGTGTTAATATGTAGGAAAACCTCGCTCAAGTTTGTGTATATGCTTGAAGCTACTTTGAGAAATTCGGCGCAAGTGGGGAACATCGAGACAATTTGTCGGTGTCTCGCTATGTCTCCCCCCCCCCGATTTTCCCTCTCATTGTTTTCAATTTTTTTCATTGCGACTCGGCCCACTGCACTAGTGCTTCGTCATCTATTGTCCTCCACATTTATTTTCTCATGAGTACCTCGGCGCCTTTCCTCAACATGATTGAAAGACTGAGGGTTTCGCGACTCACTCATCGATTCGCGTCTAGAACGTTACAGCTTCCTAAATTCGGGTAGGAAATTTCTGACACTGGGGAGTAGACTGCTGACAGCAGGAGGTTTCTGAAGAGGGTATGGGAACCCATTCTCGTCTTATACTATAAACACACAGTGCCGCAGTGTTGAGTGGTGCAGATATCTACGAGTAGTCTGAACATACGTTTATCTTCGCTCCTTTCACATAGATCATTGAGACCCAGACTTACATTGTAGATGGCTAATTGAGTGTGCGTATAATTATACCATTATGCATCGTTGTAATGTTAGAATGGTGTTATGAATCCATATTAATGGGATATTGTCTTAATGTTCATATTCAAATTTCAATATCATTTTGGAGAATTTTCAATCGAGTTTAAAACGATAAAGAAGCAATTAAAATGCTTAATATATATTTAAGTTTAAAATTGAATATAATAAGCACCTTTATTCTGTAAATAAATCTTATGCATTTGCCATTTTACATCCATACATGTATACATATATATTCAATTTTTAAGTAATAACGTATTAATTCCATTGTTGAGGCCTTTTATAATGAAACCAGTATTTTTCAATTATATTAAAAACATTATTGTATGAAAAATATCCTTTTTAAGTGTAGGTAAAAAAGCAAAATTACAACTTATTGGTTGTAAATTGTATTTTATGCATTTTTTTTAAACAATCATACTCTAATAAAAAAAAAGTACTAATTAATCAATTTTTCATAAAAACCTTGACAAGGACGATAAGCCACATCAACGAAACATTGGCGTTACAACTATTAAGTTGTAATCTTATTTTTTTACCAACATCAAAAAAGATGTTTTTCATAGAATAATAAATATGGAGGATGTTTTTCTAAACAATTTATCTATATTAAGAATGATTAAAATAATGAATATTTTAAGAGACTTAAATAAGTTTAATAGATAGTAAAAAAATAATCAATCTACCACTTCTAAATTCTAATAAATATTTGAAATAAATAATAATATAATATAAAGAAACATATTTAACACATTAATGAAATGAAAGTACAGATAAAAAAATATAGTGCGAAGTAAACATTTTTTAAAAGACATTAAACGAGAAATTGAAATTTTATTTTTTGATTTTCTATTTACTTCTTAACTTAAACTTTCAATAATGAATATTGAACAGTGAAGTAGAAGGAAATTAAAAAAAATTATACTCCAGTTTTATCTTTCATTTCAATCAACTCAAAGTATAATCTATAAGAATTTAAAACTATTATGAAACTTGAATATTTAAAATTTGCAGATCTTTTATAATACGAACATTTTATATATATTTACATTTTATTAGTCATCAACTTACGTAAGAATAAGTTTTAATAATGCAACTTTATTGTAAAAGAAGTATTTCATAAATTTAAAATAGTCTTTTATATTGAAAATAAGTAACTTTTCCTCCATAAAAAAACTGAAACATATGGTTGGATGATTAAATTTCAACTCCCAAACTAAGAATAACTAAACCAGCGGGTAGCCAGTGAACTTGTCTTCCAGAAGCTCTACACTCATAGACGTAATACATAGTTTTTACGAAATTCAAGTTTTTACTGAACCATTAATATTTTTGTGTTAATAAAATATGACTAGTCATATGACATATGATATGAGTAAAAATAACGTGAACATCTTTAAGTTGTGTGGCTTTCTACAAACAGGCAAATAAATAGTCATAATAATTCGTTGAATCCAACTCTCAAAACGCTATAAATCTAAATAATCTAAATATATGATGAAAACCATTAATGTAAACATTTATTCTTGATATTGTATAATAGTTAACACAACATATATATATATATATGGTTACTAAAATTAATTAGCCTACATTCACCATCTCTTGATATTGAACTTAAAATATATTTACTTAAATATAATACAGAAATCACAATAAATAAAATTTTGATACATGAATTTTAATTTCATTACAGCCAGTAATTACTATTCATAACAAAACTAAAATAAAAAATATCCTAGAGAATCATGTTTCATTTCTATTTTAATTATCCTTTATCTAATAAATTGATTTATTAAATGCATTACAAGCTTATTATAAGCAATCATTTACATTAAATAATAATTAAAAAGTGAAATGCTTTACAGGGTACATATATTGATAATCATTAAATAAATTTTAAAAAAAGTGTACTTTAACAATTCATATACGCAACCGTCTAGTAAAAAGTTATTTCATTAATATTTGAATACTAGAAGTGAAAAGCAAATGTATAAATTGTAAATTTATTATAAGTTGTTATGTCTCAGGATTAAAAAAAAAAAATTTATTTATATGATTGAAAAATATATCTTTTATTCAATAATTATTTATAAATTAATTAAATTTTACAATTAGTTTAAGTATTATTTAACTGAGCCAAGTAAAAATAAATAAAAAAATTACAATTATTTAAAATTCGAACGCTAAATTAAAAATATTGATCATTATAATTACGATTTACTTGAGAGAAGAATTCGAATTGTTTTATCGATGTAATGACCATTAGAGTTCTCTAATCTCTGAAAGGCCGACTTGGGTCTAGAATTTCTGTAAACAGCGTGCTGTCACCACTCCAGGGAAATGTGGGTCCAGAGTTCCCAGTTGATGTCTTGAATGAATATGTATGTCGAAGAAATAAGATTTGATATTAGTATAAATTTTGTAAGAATTTAGTGCATTAATTATTTCATCTGATTTTCAAAAGACTAAAAGCAAATTTCTTCCCTTTTGCATGGCTTTCATAGTTTTTTAATTTTACTCCCACCATAGCTCTCTTCATGTTGATTTTAAGATGCCCTTTTTTCATTAATAATCTTTGCTATTGTTGGCTAGTAAATTTTATCAATTATCAAACTTCGACTTCAGTCGAAGTTTGATAATTGATAAAATTTCAGGTGTCATACTATAATATGGCTAGGTCTTGATTTTCTTCGAATTAATCTCTCCTAGCATTTTTTCTATCTGTTTCTATTGAAGAGTGATTGAACTTTTGAAAATTATCTTATGAGAGTTGCAATTTATCGGTGATATTATCGAGGTTTTTCATTTTTTTTTTTTATAATCAAATGTCACAAAAATTTTGAGACATAACAAAATACTTATTTAAATTTTCTCAATATCGTAAAGATTAAATATATCACAATTGTATAATCACTTTGAATTTTTTTTCTGCCAATTTTGCATATAAGTTCTACATTAATGCAACAAAGTAGTTGCATTCCTGTTTATTGTTGTAAATTAATAGAAGAAGGAATGTATATATCGGAGAATAAATGCTTGTTCTCGATATCACAATTAAATGTCGGTCTATTTATATTACCAGGTGTATAAATTTGCGTTGAAATATAAACTAAAAATTGACAATCTTGAAAAGTAAACAAATTATTATAAGAATAATTTATTAAAAAATTTAAAAAACAATAATAAACTTAGTATTTTTTATGTACTAAAAAATAAATAAACTAATAAAAATGCAATTTTAAACAATCAAATGTATATTTTAACTTTTCATTATTTTAGCTCAATTTGTTGTTTTGTAAATTTCTTTATTTTTAATTTTTTCATGAACATTTGTTCTTTCTCTTTATCTGTATTTTATAAAAAATTATTTTCCCTCTTATTATATTATCATTACAAAATGTTATATTTTTTTACTTATTATTCTGATACGTAGTTAATATTAATTAAGTGTATGTCTATTTATGTATAGAGAAATTAAACTAATTACATGTAATAAAATTACAATGAGCACTTAAACTAACTTAAATTAAAAATTGAGGTACGAATCGTTTTGTTTTTTTATTTTCAATAAAAATTTTGTACTATTTATATGAAAAATTAACTTAGTGATCTAATTGAGGCAGTACTTGAAATACTTTTTTAATTAATGTCTATATTACTTTGATTTTCTTAAATTTTTATTATATTCTTTTTCATAATTAAAATGCTTAGATATTAATTAAAGATGCAATATTTTTTTAATTAATATAAAATAATTACATCCTATATATAAATTAAGGTTTAAAATGAATATATCTGTAAGTAACATTTAAAATGAAATATCTGTAAATAAATAATAAATTGAAGATATTTTTAATGCTTAACGTATTAAGTATACTTGAAGAGAACAATTTTAAATTACAGCTGATGATCGTATAAACTGCTTTGTACGAAAAATAATGGTTCGGTATTGATACACTTTTAATCTACCTTTGTCAATTTTCATATGAAATAACTAAGTGACCAACGTATTTTCACATTCACATAAAACAAATACAGTATTGTTTACTTTCAATATATACAGGTAAAATAACTTCATAAAAAATTTTTACTTTAGAAAAAAAAGTATTTATTTTCATTAGGAACGATAAACATAATAATACCAAACAATATAATCAATTTATCCACCTTTTCATTTGTAATAAAATTTGAATCTGATTAAATACTCAAATAAAATATTTATACTAACTTTACTCTTCTTGATAATAAGAATAAAATTATCAGAATTTGCTTCAAAATATCCATTAATTAAAATAAACTATTATGTAATGCAAAAAATACTTTTTTTATGTTTTTCACATACATTTATTAAACAAAAATTTTAATTTGTATGAAATTAAATACCAATTTAAATATATATACATAAAAAAATTCACTCAAATCTATTAATGTGTACTTGATACATATACTAACATTTTTTTTTTAAATTTAAATATCATTTAATGTAAAATTTTACGTCAATATTTTTAAATTTTTATTAAAAAATATTTTTGACAAAATCTTCATACCATAGGAAATTTTGCAATCATTTCCTTTAATTGTCTTTATAATATAAATTATTTAAAATTTATTTTACAAAATTCAAAATTTCTCAATTTTTCAAAATATTCATAAATATACAAGTTCAATGGAATATTAATTTCCATAGTTTGAAGTATATTTGATAATTGTAAGAAAAGAACAAAACATAATATTAGATGAATCTGTACGTTTTTTAAGTTACCAGTATAATTACACATATGTATTATTAAATTTCATTTATGAAATTTTAAATTAAAAAGAAAAATAATATTTTATTTGATACAATTTTCAATAGTTAGAAATGGCAGGATTTGCATTCGCACAAAGGTTGTTTTTCAGTTTTGTGATATGACACAATAGAGCGACTAGTGGAACAGCGCTACGTGGTAAAATTTTGGTTTACGGCTTGATGAAAAACTGTAAAATATTTTTTAATATTAAAAAAGGTTTTTAAGGGTAACTGTATACATCAATTGATAAATTCATTAATTACCCTGGTCCTTAAATGATGAATGGTCCTTAAATGCGGTTTGAACTCAAAATTTTGTGCACATATTGGGCGTTAGAATCAATTCTGGTTGTTTTTTGCTGCTGAGAACGAGGATCATCGGCGACCTACATGAAAATTTTATGTGATTTTTCTAATTGCAATTTAAATATAATTTTATCCTTTAAGACTTCTTTTAATATTTAAAAGTCTTTATATTATTTTATTAAGCCACAAACAAATTTTTACCGTGTAAATCTTATCCAACAGTCGCTTCATCGTCACATGTCATAAAAGTGAAAAACATCTTTCGCGACAAGCAAAAAATAGAACAAATAGAAGAAAAAGCTCCACTCTACATTTTAAGATCTTTGCTAAATCGGTATGACTAAAAGGAATTGTGGGTTTAAAGAAAATGATACTTTATGGACAGACCATGTAAATTCTAGACGGTGTTTTTTGTACAAAGTTACTTATATATTCTTCGTTTCCTTACACATAATTTCATAATCTTATAGAAGTACTAATTAATAATAAAAAAATAATTTCCACTCACTTAAAATACCTAAAGGTAATAATTAATTAATTTAAATCAGTTAATGGTATACTTAACAATTTTTCTATGACAAAACTTTCCATACATCATTTGGTTAAAAGTTAATATTATATTTTTACTATACAATACTTAATTATACAATAATATCTTGTCAATACAGTATCTTAAAGTGATTCATGATTAAATTATTATCTTTTATCTGAAAGTATGCTTTATTAAAAATTTCCTGTTTTGAAAATTGATTTCATAATATTAGGCCAGATACAAAAATAATTAAAATGATGTTTGTCGATGCAATACCCCTGTTATTTATAGCAGACTTTTTTGAGATTATTATTAAAAACTGTACATATAATAAAATTGGATTTTATAAAAAAAATTATAAAAAATAATATAAAAAATGCTATAGTATATAGGTACTTGTAAAATAAATGACACTTTAAGCGATTTAAGAATCCATATTTTGAACAAGAAAAGCTTCTTATGTCAAAAATCCTTTCAAAATGGAAAATAAGTAGGAAAGATTTGAACGAAGAAAAAAGTATCTGTATGTATATACCATTTTCATCTATTATTCTAGTCTTTAACGTCCATTATTAAGAATATCTGTTTTTATGGAGTTTTTGAAATTCAAATAAGAGTTATTGATATTTATGGCATCCATTTGTTGGGTTTTGACTATAAGAAATTCATACCATTTCCTGCATTAAACTTTACAAGAAGTGATTCTTTGACTAAGAAAAATTTCTTTTCTCCTTGTTGTACATTTATACACATTGAGGATTGAAAGTTTGCGAGTATATCCACAACACGAATTTCGAGTCACTCAGGCACTCCGAGACGCGCGTCTACTACTTCCGAAACTCTACTTCCAATCGTATTGGGTCTCTCGAGGGCAAAATTGTGGGGTTGTGTCGTTGCACGCTCACGTTGTTACACTATCAAGTGAACGTGTGCCGGTAATGCGATTTAACTTGTCCTGCGTCCGGCGAACCTTCCGGAATATTGAGTTTCCAAAGCCAGCGTTGCAGTCGGATTGCAAACGCGAGAGAGGCAACATCAGGCTGATACGCGTGCGCGCGCGCGCGTTCAGCTGCTTCAACTTTCGGCGTTACCAGTGTTTAATCAAGTCTCTCGACACCCTCGACGCCGTCTATCCACTCACCAACCGCCACAAACACGAAGGAATCCCAGAGAATCCGAGGCAGCGAGGTCACCCGCTAATTTTGTCTGGGGAGTCAGAAAAATTAATTAGCACTTCTCAACGCTAATTGAGAACAATTACTCCACTTCGACTCTTTTTTACTTTTTAAAACAACCCTTTATCCTTATTTTTAATTACTTCTCCGCCTTTCTTTATCAACTTATTCATGTACGTATTCTTATTTGGTTGTTTGATTATTCGATGCTTTTTTAATGGATGTCGGATTTCGAACTAATGAATTTACTCTTTGGATAAAGAATTATGCGTAATAAAAAAGATTGAGAACTGACAAAATATTAATAACCATGTTCGCGATTGATTATTGTTGAAACAAATCAAAATGAGAGGAGTCAGTTTAGCTGATCGAATTAATAATGTTTAGGACGATCCAATTTCCTCGCTTCCATCCTTCTTCTATTACGAAATTTTATGTCAGTTTTTACATTTATCCAAAACAAATGTTAACTAATTGAATTCCAATACTATCTTACTAACACAATTCTCATAATAAAAAAAAATTTATTACAATTGAATATTATGCTGTTTATATGTATAAATATTGTTTGTATACACTATATGTTAACTTACTGTATATATCTGGCTCCATTATTAGCAGGCTATACCACTTTAATTTACAATGTATTTAATTGAAATTTAATAAAACTATAAAATGTTTACAACATTAATAAGAATTAAATCTGTTAGTTTAAATTATAGTAGCCATTAGTGTCAAATTTTAGCACTAAATCTGTAGTTATGGAATAAGATACATTTAATAATAATTTAATTGAATAATAATGCATTGATACTAATTTCGTAAATAACTTCATAACGTAAAATAAAGTATTTAAGAAAAATAACAAAAATTACTTTTGGATTTTGAAAATTTAATAAAATAATTTTATCGCATTGTTATATTTTTCTAATGAAATTGTTTGAATAGACATTTTCAAAAAATGAAAATTAATTTCTTCGAGTAAATCATAAATTCAGATTTTAACAGATAACTTCTATAATTTTAAAATAGTGCTCATAAAATTAAACACAAATTAGATTTTTATCAATTTAATTAAAATTATAATCAAGATATCGTTTCCACTACACTTAATTTTTACAATGCCACTGCAAAAATTTTCGCTAAAATATATTGTTAACAACATTAAATAAAAATAATCATTTTTACGTAATTTTATCCTTAACATAAAGTAATGTTTTTAATTTCAAGTAGTAATATATTATACAATATAATTATTAAACCGTATCTTTCACATAAAACATTCAATTATTTGTACATTTTTAATAAACTTCTAATTAAATAATGTATGCACATGATTTAAAAAATAAAAAATATATTTTAGTTTTTATATTTTAAATTAACGTTATTAGTTTTTTGCATAACGAATACGACATCATAAATTACATAATCTGTTTATTCAAAAAATTTATTATAATTTTTATATTAATATCTTAATAAATTAAAATAATTTTGTATTATTCACTAAAATTAATATTTCAATTGTGAAAGAATTAGTTAAAAAGTAATCCTGCTTTGTATTGTAATAATCACATTCTACAAAGTTGCAGAAAATTTTGTGTGTTCTTCATTAGTATATAGTTAATATTTGATTAAACTACACCATTCCGAAACTTTGATATAGGGTAGAAAATATCACAAACTGATATTCATAAAGTGCTATGTTAATTTTATTATTACTATGAAGGTCAAAATAAAAAGCATAAAACTTTAAAGTAAAACATAAGGGCGTAAGCGATGTTTCATATTATAAAATATGAGTATTTAAAAAAAAACACGTTATATAATCAATTTAGAATATTGTTCACTATTCAAAATATTATGCAAAATTAATTATTTTATAGCACAAAAATACATTAATAATAATGTTATGTAATTCTATAATATTAAAGAAAAATAAAATGTATTATAAATTATAGAAATACAATTATGATTAGATCAAACCTAAATTTAATAGAAAAAATGAGTTTTTCAATTAATATTACCATGTATAAAATAATTAAAAAAAAGTAGTATATAATAATTCTAGAATTTTTTTTATATATACCATGAGCTGATTATTTACATATATTTATGACAAAATATTATATTTTACTCTTCAGCAAATGTATAAAATTTTTACGTATACTTATTATATTTTGTTGACAAATCTTGCACGAAATACACTGTGAAACAGTTTAAAATTTATTCAAAGAATTTGCATGATGCTCATACCTATGTATGTACATAATCACAGTAAAATAAAATCTTACAATATACTGAATATCGTAGAAACCTTCTACAACCTTTCAAAACGAGCAAATGTATGTGTGTGAGTGAAAGAGAGAGATAGAGAGAGAGAGAGAGAGAGAGAGAGAAAGAGAGAGAGAGAGAGAGAGAGAGAGAGAGAGAGAGAGAGAGAGAGATGGAAGGATAGATTTTAAAGCTTAGCCTGCAAAATACTAAAAGCAATATTAACATGTTGGTAAACTTAATTTTTTAAACAATAAAATTACATTAAAATGAATACATTAACAATACAATACTTTTCCTTTTTTTTACTTATTTTTAATACAAAATATTTATGTATTACTCATATAATATTAAAATATATAACACAAAAATATTTTTTGTAATAAATTGGTGAAAGATTTAAATGTTGGTGTGCTACTATTGCAATGTGTGACTATATAGAAAAAAACAAAAAACATAACTGCTACTAAATTTAAAAAAAACAAATGAAAAGCGATCTATGACAAGAGGAGATAATAATGTGATATAGATGAATTTTGAGACAAAGCAGGCAATCAATCGATTATCTGCTACATCGTTACATCTTTTTGTATACAATTTTTATAATAAAGGTAGCTTTCCAAGAACTTCGGTCATAAAATCTCTCGATATTCAAACAATTAACAAATGTATTTGTGGTATTATTTAGAGAATCATTTTCTATTTACGACAAACTTAATATTATTTTTTATATAGTAGTTTGAAGCTTTAATAAAAAAAGTGAAAATATATTTGATGATATATAATGCGATATATAATCAAACGATTATCTTTTAAAAGTAGGTTCACAAGTAATTTATGCCGATTTTAGTTCAGACCTATGTTTTTCTACATAGCACACATACAGTGCACGCTGTGCTTCAGACTACTTATTGGCATTCCTTTATTACTTTTACTAAAAGCAACATAAAATAAATGGTAGCTGATAAATTTTAATAATCCAGTAGTACCTATTACTTAGTAGATAAATAAATTCAATAAAAAATCACAGATCGAGTCTTTAGTTTTATGATTATTTATAAACCATGGCATTAATTACTTAATTAATTTTTTCAATATCGGCATCATCCAAGAATAAAGAAAATTCAGGGCTTATAAACAATAAGCTAAATGTTAAAATAAATCATTAATAATTTATTTCACTTCTAAGTAAAATTTAAATATATATATTATATATTAATAAATTATTTATCATGATAATACTCAAATAAATTATAAATTAAATTATAACAATTTCTATGCCAAATAGAAGTAATATTTATTGTTCATTAATTATTCTTGTGCTCTTTCTTAAAATAAAAGTAAAATTTTATCACTATTTCTACTTAAATAGAAATAATATAATTTTTAGTTTAATAATAATAAAGCAAAGTTAATTTCTCACATTTAAACATTAATATATTTTATTACATTTTATTACTAAACCTTTGAAACTTTATAAAATTTTAACATTTAAATTCTTGTTATTTTATTGAAAAAAAAAATGATAAATATTAATATTAATACTGTTGTACAATTATATAAAATAAAAAATACTTTAATATTAATTTAAAATTTGAATAGATTTTCGGAATAAAATATGTAATCTATTACAATATATTTAAAACAGCTTCTAATTTTTAAAATTTAAAAAGTTTTGTTGAATAATATTGAGAAAATTTTTTTTTAGTTTGTTCACATTTTAATATTTTAATATCTTCTAATGAATATGAAATAAATATTGTAAGGTTTTTAAGGCAATAAAAACATATAATTACCTAAATAAAAAATAAAAATAATTAAAAAGAAAATAAAAATATTATTTTATAAAATCCAAATATAAATCATCTGAGCCTTACAAAAAGAAAAAAAGAAATTTATATCTTATCCTAATTTTTCAAAAATTTTCAATTTATAAAATGTATAATGGTAAGGAAAATTATATATTGAAATTTAATTCAGATTTCTATTTTATCAATTTTAAAAATTAAATTAAAGAATGTATTTATATTTAGAAGTGCAGATACCTATCAAAATTACCTTCTCCTTTCCTTTATAAGACCATAAAGTAAAAAGACTTGTGTTTTTATTATGGAACATGAAAAATCTTTAAAAAAAAAATTATTTAAAAAACAAACATTAAAATTTTATTATATTTGTATTTATATTTTAAATAATTTCTATATTTAACTTAATTAATAAGTTTTAATACCTGCGAAAAAATCAAACTTAATATTAAAAGCAAACTGATAGCAAAAACATGGTTCGCTAGATTGAATTAACGCAAAGTAAATATATGTAATATTTAGCAATATCAAAACTAACGTCCGAATTCTATTCAAAAACAACGTGTACATACATACATACATACATACATACATACATACGTGTACTTCAATATATATGGCTAAAAACTCGAACATATTTTCTTTCACATCAACACCATATTTTATCAGAATTATAGATGTAGAAGCAGCATTACACATCCAGCAAAAAAGTAAACCCTCGCTATCCATGATTATTGCACAGACTTTCTTCGATTACTGTTTCTTACGTTTTTCTAAATCATAGTTTAGAGGTGTCTTCAATTTTTTTAATGAATTCTGTGTTACTTGAATGAGTCTATTTCATTTCAAAGTATTTATTTTAATTTAACCTTGTAAAGTTCAAAAAAAAATTTTAAATTTGCATTATCCTATAGAAGAATGAGCATATTTAGCCAAAGGAAAAATAGAATTATAATTTTGGAAAATGAACATAAAATATAAGGTCAATTGATAAAATATAAATATTATTTTAGACAGCAATTTAATTTGTTTTTACTTTGCAATTAATGTTCTCATAAATGAAAGATTTACTGTAAAAAGCATATTTCTTGACAATATATTTATTTAAAAACCGATATTTATTAGCGATAATTAATATTGAGAAACTAAAATAATTTACAATGCATTGCTAAATACGAGGGATGATTTTCATTTTTATTTTATATAACTGCATTTAAGCAGATAAGACTTATTTCGAGACGTATTCATTGTAAGACTTATTCATTGTCAATCAAAACAAGTGTAATACTCACACATACAAAATATATACTTGAATACAAGTTGACCTTAATTGATAATGTTTTGCTTATGCTTAAGAAACTTCTATATTATTACGACAATTTTATTGCCAATTCCAGCAATGTTCAAAACATTATGTAGAAAACCAGAAATATTAAATTTTAATTTTTCTAATCAATTTGGCCTATATAAAAATATATTTTTCAATTAATTCAATAAAAAACAAGTAAAATTTAGCCACTAAAATCGAAACATTTATTTTTTAATATTTAATGATAAAATAAATATAATAAAATAAAATATTTATATAGAAACTTTAAATATCAGGTTTTTCGTAATGACTTATAATATCTATTAATGTTAAATATAACAATTATTTTCATTTATATAAAGAACAATTTTATTTTACTGTGAAAGTACGCAGATTTATAATATTGACAAAATTATTTTTAAAAAAATGAAAAATAACAATACCTTAAATATTAATAAACTTTAAAAGTCAATAAATCAAATTACATTTATTCTTTACAATTTATAAGTATTCATAAATTTTAATTTCATATATTTTACTACAGTGTAGAAAATCGTACGGTTGTAATTATTTCAATTTTCTAATAATATTATGACTTTTAATGTATGAAGTTACAGTAAGAAAGTTAAATTAGATGTTCAAGAAAATATTGAATTAATTCTATTGCAAATATTTACCAAATAATATATTTAATTATTTTTTTTTTATTCGTTTTTATAAATTATTATGATATTGGAGCGTATAAAAATATGTTGAATTTGAAATAAAGCTGAGGGAAAAATATATAATAAAGAATTAAAAGAATTAACTCATGCATAACAAAAATAAAACATGAAATTTCGAATGTATCCTCATATAATTCTGAATAAAGTATACATATTTGAAATGTATAATTAAATTAAATGGTACTAATTATAAAAAATTTTATAAAATATTTATACAAATTCATTATATGTTATTTATTAAACAATCCATTTTGTATAAACATACAAAAAAATATATTTTAAATTATAAAAATAATGCTTTATACTTTACTTATTCTTATTAATAATTTATCTGTTTAATTTAAAAATAAAAAAAAATTTTTTATGCACAATTTTTAACTTTTATATTAAGTTAATAGCTTTTTTTGTCGTATAAATGATAAATAATTGTTTTATATTAAAAATTATCACTACAGATAGATCAAATACAAGAATATATAGTTATTGTATTGTGAAGTAAAATTTTATGTATTGTAAAATATTTTTTGAAACATCAACTCAAATATTACATAAATTATTATATTATGTTTTATTATTTATATATATTATATTTTTTATTATTATAATTATGTTTATTAAAGCTGATATCAGTTAAAAATTCATATTTTTAATATTTGTTTCATTTTTTATTTAAGCATATTCTAAATAATTAATTTTATTAATTTATTTGAACAGATCACTAAATTTCAAAATGTAAACTTTATTATTGAAACATTTAAACGTACCAATTAAATAGAATTTATTAAATTAAAAAATGAAATAAAGTTGTTAAAATACGCTCTAAATATTAGAAAACCGTAGATACTTAGATTATAAAAGAAACGGTTTGAAGTTTACGCATATTTTTAAATTATGCTTTAAAAGTATTTTACATTAAAATAAAATTTATCACATGTATAAAGTGAACAGAGATGGTTCAAAATTTTTAATTACAAAATAAAAGGGAATTGAAGTGCTTTTGAAATACTCCATCGAGTGAAATTTAAAATTAAAATGTACATTGGATACATAACCTTAAATTTCATAGTAGGATAAAAATAAAAATCTCGACTGCAATTACAAACGAGTGAACTATTTTTAATTTTTCATGACAAAACCTGTTGTTACTGATAAAGAAATTACGATCTTGACTGCCCCGTCGCAAACTCAGGTACGTCAATGAAGGAAGCAGCAAATTCAACACTGCGCAGCTGTACCTTTGTGACTGCACCCATACACATACATGCTGAGTTGTTTTGGCGCAGAGAGAGACTGAGAGAGCGAGAAAGAGAGAGAGAGAGAGAGAGAGAGACGCTTGAGCAACTACGTATCGACTTTTGGGCTGATTACATTATAAAGTGAGCAGTGTTTCAGCCCGTCAGCGGTCGCTTACACGCTTCCCGATGCTTCGGCGCTCACCCACACACCCTCGCCACCACGCATATGCACATGAGTTAAGGTTGCTCTCGGTACATCGACCGCCACCTGAATTATACCACTTGTAAATCATGCAAATCAGTCCAATCCTACTCTACATCTTGCCTTCGCATTTCCCTTTTCCACTTCCCGACTTAGGCAGCCCTCGTGTTTAGGGAGCATATTCTCCTTAACAGTAGGCATCCGACATATCTAGGTGACACGTCAATTTCGTGTTGCAGAACGATTTAAAAACCTGAACTTAATGCAGGAAAATTGAAAGAACCTCCCAAGGATCCAAAATTATGCTAGACGGAACGAAAAATGATTAGGCTTTGTGTTGGTGTCATGCTGTTGATTCTAGCACTAAGGGTTTTGAGGCCTTTCAGGGTCATATTACAATGAGGTCACACCTGATGTAATAATAACTTCTTTTTATGTTAACGGCTTGCCAAAAAAAACAGTCCGATATCATTAATACCGCAGGCACTATAATAATTTTTACGTGACTAATAATATGATATACTATATATTTTTAATTTGCAACATTATTGCATTTACGAGACCTAACATATTCATAGTTTTCAGCAATACACTAAAAATTACAGTTAAACTATGTTTACATTTTTTTATCTCATAAGATATGTGTCTTTAATATTACCTAACCTTTTTATAAGAAAACTATAAATTTTACCCATTAATATTTGACTTAAGATAGCTATCTGATATTACGATGTAAAAACTAAAAACATAAATAATATAAAATGATTCATTGTGAAAATTTTTAATTATAAAAAATATTTTAAAAAATGTGTTATGACAATAATTTTTATAAAATAATTAAAAACATATTTTTAAAGATAACATTGTTTGTATGCTTATATTTTAAAATAAATAATTTGCAGCGGATGAATTTCGTTTCTAACTAGTCACCTGTTCCAATATACAAAGTGCACTTACTTGTTCTTCGTGTGTTGCATTTGTATAGGACGCAAGAATACTTGGTAATTCAGCTGCTCAGTTTCGTTGCATCCAGATGTTCCAAAACTATTTTTAACGATACACATAAACAAAACTAAAATAAAAAAAATATTAAATTCACATTCACAAATCGATGACCAATCATACAAACTGATCCTACGTAAAAATCCAATTCAGGCATAATTTCTTCTTCCCTTCCCTCTTTCTCTGCTTTCTCTTTCTAACTCTCTCTCTCTCTCTCTCTCTCTCTCTCTCTCACTCACTCACTCACTTTCTCCTCATGTCTATACCGTGTTAGGTACTCGTGACAGACTTTATATATACTACAAAAGAACTAGAACTATATGTGATTTTCTTTCTTATCGAGCAGCACGTGACTTAGCACACTTACAAATAAAAAGCTTAAGCTGTTTTACTAACAGAATCGGCTAACTAAAATAAATAATACACAATTCTTCTAGAAAAAACTAGGCTGTTAATAATAGAAATAATTAATTATGCTAAATAATGTTAACAGCATTTTCATACTTACTGACCATAATACCAATTTCTCATTGAAATCCTCCAGACCAACTCCTCAAATTACCTTTTTATTTCAAACTCTTGGTACTGATAATTTTTCTCAATTGTTCTCAAATATAGTATTCCTCTTTATTGGGATCTATATTTGTGAAATATTCAATATATCTCTACAGTCAGGATTGTTTCTCTTCAAATGGAAACAAGCATTAATTATTCTAATCTCAAATAATCTCAACGACTACCAACCCATTTCTAGTCAATTTTTTTCTAAAGTTCTAAAAAAATGAATACAAGAACAGCTATATACACATATTAATATATTTAATATCTTATCAGACTTTCAGACTGGTTTTCGTAAAGATTACAACACAGAGCTAGCTTTGTTATGGCTAGTGGATGACATTAGACATATAGGTATAAAAAAATCATTATCCTATTACTATTTGATTTTACTAAAACATTTTACTCTGTCTGTCATGTCACTCTCTTATCTAAACTGCTTAATACAGTCTATTATCCCACAGTTCTAAAATGGTTGCCTCAGATCTTTCTGACAGAACCCAGTTCATATATCTTAATTAGGTTAAAAATATTTCTTCATTTATAAAAGCTACATACAGTGTGTAAGGGTCAACACTGGGCCTTCTGCTATTCAACATATATATTAATGATAACAGTCGGAATCTTCATCACTACAAAATTCATTCTTTATTCTGATGCCTTACAAATATATACACGATTCCCAATAGACCAATTAGATCATAATCTAAATTTGTTATCAACTGAAGCATCTAAAATATTCAAATTCATTAATAAATTAATAAATTCATGAATAGATTCTTTAACACTGTACATACAATCAGCATTAAGAATCATATTATTTCATTTATATCCACGGCCAAGAGTTTGGGAGTAGTCTTGGACTCAAAGCTTTTCTGGAAACAGCATATCATTAAGATTTCAAGGAAAGTTAACTCAGTTTTCTAGAAGTTGCATCATTTTCGCGTCAACACCACTCATTCACTGCGCATTCATCTTATTTAGATATTACTTCTCTTCAACGTCGAGGAGATCCTTAGTTCTTACAGACCTCATTGACGGACAAGAACTTCGACTCCTAAGAATTTCAACACTGCTATTTGCTATATATATGGACTACAACGACAGTTACACATTACACCGTACCATAAGGAACTACACTGGTTGATGCTAAAAAATCGTAGAGAGTACCTAATGCTCAACCTACTGTACAAAATATTCAACAATAACTTCCATTCTGTTGCCAACGACTCCACATGTGACTTGCGCACTACAAATGCTCCTCTCTTAATACCACGATTCTGGACAAAGACTAAAAGATCCTCTTTTATCGTATCCTCTTCTATCATATCCTCTGCTATCCTTTGGAACTCATTACCCCCTGATACCCGTGAAAAAGCCTTGATTTCTTCCATTAAATCCTCTCTACTACAGCGTCTTGTCACGCTTACTATATAATCACTCTCTTGCTCTTTTATATTCTCTTCCTCTCCCCCTCCCTCAAACAGTCTCCAACACTTACTTCTCGATTGAATAATTTATTATTATAATACAAAATAAATGTAATATAAAATACTGTAATATAAATCAATTAATAACGTATTGTAATATAAATAAACTAGCAATTATTATTCTTAATATTATACCATTCCACGTAAAATAAATAAAATTATAAATCTATAAATATTTATAACACTATATTGTATACTTTATCAATTTTACAACTTTTTGTACATCAATTATAATATATAATAAATAAACTTCTTTTCCTATTATATTTTCAATAGTCTGTAAACTTTCTCCAAGAGAATGACTTCTTTTTCAAAGCTTTTTACGGAATCCATTCGCCGATCATTCCACGATTGAAACTCTATCTTATTTTCTGCAGCATCTCGCATATTCTTTATTCCTTTTCTATATTTCTTAAATTTAATCCATCTCTGTACCAACTTTTGACCATCAGTATTAGAATTTACTGCAATTTTTCTTTTTTTAAAGATTAACAATAGTTACTGACCACTGTTAGAAGTAAACATCGATTAACTACCCAGATTCGAAAATTTCTTTTTAAAGCAGAAAAATTCATTAGCAAAATTGATGCCTTCTATTGTTTGGTCTTTTTTATAACTTCGATTACTCTATAATATTCATCTAACTGAAGCTGAGGAATGACAATTCTGGGTCTCATAAAATCGATTTTTTTTAAATAAAATTTATAAACTTTAAATAGTATAATTTTTAAAAATTTTAAATTCCATAAATGTTTCTCCTATTAGGTAATTTATTATATGTGTAGTGAAACTTACGATACAATTTATTTCATTTTAACAATTTATATTTAATATTGTCACGTAAATAAGAAAAGATCAATGACATACGTGACGCATTTCGGAGTAATGAGGGAGCGAAATAATGCTTTCATCGGAAAGATGATCATCTAAAATCTCACGAACTATATAGATTAAGGCAAAATGAGATATCCGAGGAATGACGAGATGCTTGCATCGGTAAGAAAAGTATCTGAGTTCTCGCGAATTAGATAAGACGCGGTTAGAAAAGAATATAGGGTCGCCGCTATTAACGTACCTGAACCACTCCGACGGCTGAGTAGGAGAACTCTCGAATTCAGTATTTATCCATCCGACCGAAGTGATGAGTAAAACTATGAAGAGCCAATGATTACTTCGATTTTTGACTTCAACCTCAGTTTTTCTGCCTTCGATTTTTGACTTCAACCTCAGTTTTTCTGCCTTCGACTTTGACTTATTCTGGTTTGGGGCATAGCAATAGCCATAGAATTAGCCGTATAAATCGCCACATAGTTGCACGTAGAGTCCACAATTTGTATTGAATTACAAGGCTGCATAAACCATAAACTCTCTCTCTCCCTCTCTCTCTCTCTCTCTTTCGTTGATTTATTGGAATAAATAAGTATTCCGCCCTTACAATTTCGTTATTGTTATTTAAATCTGAACCTTACGAAGTTCGAAGCGATTTGACCGCTTTGACTACGAAACGATCCTGGCACAAGTTACTTCACAGCGAATTTATAACTGAAAAGAATATCGTAATATAAAAATAAATTAAATGCGTAAAAATGTAATTGTCATTTGAAAATACTTAATCCAAAAACTGAAAAAATAACATATATCAAAATAAAATGCAAGTATTTTTATTTGTTATTAATATTTAGTGTTTCATGCATTTATTAAACAAGGATGATTTCTAAAAAAATTATTTTTAAACTTATAAGTTATATTTCAGCTTATATTATTTATATTATAATTGATATTAATAAAGAAAATTCTAAAATTTAAATTACGTTTCTAAGTTAAAAATTATTCAAATGCTTATTATACAAAATTTAGGTTTACATGTTTTGAAATTCATTGATTTTTATAAACTAATTTTTTACACAACAAGGTTTTATACAGCACCTCATATATACTAAAAATATTATTGATATTATCATTATAGCCATCTGACTACGTAAAGTAGTTTTGTTCTTATCTGGTATATCATTATAATATATGAATCTCCTCTTATAAATATTAAATAATTATATATGTTAACTTCGCTAAAAAATAAATATAACTTATAAACTCAATAATATTGAAACGAATATTTTCTAACTATAATAATACTTTTTTACACAATTTCTTTTTATACATAAATATTGAAAAAATTAAAAGAGAAAAACAACTTTTAGATATTAAAAAATGTATGCTACAATTTTATCGATTTTTTTAATTCATGCTCCTATACATATAAATAATTTTCTTCTAAATTAATTGAATATTTTAATTTATTATTTCACTAAATTATTATTAAACGTAAAAAAATAACTTAATATTTTAACAGTAATTATGAATATCATAAAAAAAATTATAAAATTTTCTTAATTGTTTACTTCAACGCTTCATAAGTACTACTGCATAAAATAAATAAGCTCTGCTTAATTATTAGGATATTTATCAATCAGAATCATTTATTAACCAATATTAATTATTAATCAAAGAGGAAATAATATGTACTTAGGATATATTTTACAAGCTACTGATGTAAAGGAGATGATAAATAAATTAATAGTTAGATATGCTATTAATGATTATAGATTATATTATATACAAATGAGTAAATATAGATTGCTTAAAATTAAAATTAAAAAAAGTTAAGTAGTAATATATTTTATTTAAAGTAACATATTTAAAAAATTTAAGTATACGAAAGTAACAAAATAAATTATTATACAGAAATATAATTTATAGTTTCAAGATAGTTTTAATATTTAATAAAATATGTATAATTATTTTTGTAGAGTTATTTAAGGTTTACGTTTCTATATCTGTGTATATGTGTGTTTTATATCTATATATATAGATAGAGAGAGAGAGAGAGAGAGAGAGAAAGAGAGAGAGAGATGAAATGTAGTCGTGTAATTTATGACTCGTCATAATTTGATTGCTGGTCAATGCGGTTTGTTGGATGTCTGCAATAATATAAATTTATATATACACAAACAATGAATTATTAATAAAATCTAAAAATAAGGATTATTTACATAAAATTGACGAAAAATATTCAAATATATAATATTTATAACATATGAATAAAATAATATATATTTATTTTAATTATTACAGTCAATTAAAGCTTCATATGAATAGGATCTGTATAATATTTTTAAATTACGTAGAATAAAATAGTCTTCTAAACACGCATAAAAATCAAGAGAATTAAAAATGAATAATTTAACCTATCTATAATGGATAAAATATTCAGTCTGCTTAAAATATTTTGAGTGAACATGTAACATATTTTGACTAAGTTACGTGGTATCTTTAAGTTATCTTAAAAATTTTAATTTAAAATTTAAATTTAAGTTATCTTGTAAAAATAATACTCCATGTATGATCAATGAAAGAATTAAGAAGGCAAAATTTTCGTGTGAACAAGGTCAGGGAAATAAAGTAAAATGTTTGTAAATTAAGATTATTATAAATGAGTACTTAAATATTATTGCATAAGTGTATTATCACAGCTTAATGCAAATACAGCGTGCACAGATGCACACAATGACAAATTTCAAGTTGATTAAAGATGTAAGTTTTTAAGATTTAATCTTTCAGCTTCAATAATCTAAATATACGACCGTACAACAATTAAATAATTAAGTATACACTTAAAAACTTTGACGTTCTTGTTAAATTAAACGATTGCATCCCTAATACTTTATCTCATTTACAATTTACATATTTATACGATATAATGTACTTTGAGGAAAGTTTGACATGAGTTATCAATGTACCCGCTAAAATATTTTGAAACTGGTATCCATTAAAAAATGATAAAATATAAATTGTCTCCATAATATACATTTAAATAAATTATTCAAAATTAAAAAAAAAAAAAATTTATAAACACTTATGCACATTGACAAAAATATACAGTAACTAATAGTAAAAAATAACTGACTACGCAACAGATTTCTTCAATTAACTTGAATAAAATTGAATTTTATATTTACAAACATACATGTATTTACTTCATTAAATTAATTAAAATTTTATTGAAAATTTTTAAATACGATTATACAAATTGATATATGTCGATTAATTTAAATTTTTGAATTATTTTAATCTTGAATAAAATTCATAGATTTTTTTACAATCTTAAAAATATAATTAATTTATATTAAAATGAAACTAACAGATTGAAGAATAAAAATAATATTTACATTTAATTACAAAAACTAATCTTAAAATTTAATATTTTTAATTCGTCTTATTATTATACATATTTATCTTTATTATTGTATTCTAGCTAATTATCCTATAAACTGTAATTTATATAACTTTGATGCAAAAAAAAATAAGTAATCACTAATTTTGATTAAATGAGCCCAAAATGTAATTTAGTTATACTTTTTAATTTTTCATTTTTTATCTTTTATTGTATTGTGGCTGTGTGCTTTATAACTGCTGTATATAATTTATATATATAATTAAATAAATAATCAAGAAACATTTTATTTTAAATAAAAGAAAAAGAAATTTAAGGTAAAAATGTCGTTTTATCAGTTTACGACTTCATAATAGAATTGTTATCAAATGGTCTCATATTTTTTAATTTTAAATTATAAATAATTTTTTTAATTCTTTCTTATTTTTCAATGTTAAATTAAGAAACTTAGAAAATATTAATACAAATCAATAATATATAGATATGTTTTTCTATAATTATAAACAAAAAATTATTCCTAAATAAAATATTTTATTAGCTTATACATTACATACATAAATGAAAAACTATAAAACTAAAATATCATTATGAACAATTTTTTTCTAAATTCCAGATTAATAATTTAATGAAATTTTATCTACATGATAATATTTAAAATATAATCTCATATTATAAGTAATAATAAAATTGAAAATGTTCTTCAGACAACTTTTTATTTATCTTATCAAAACAAAAATTTTCATCACTTAAACTTGATTACTGATATATTGGTTAAATTTAAACTTTTCAATAATTACAATGAATTGTATTAAATATAAATAATTTATAACTAATAATAATATTAAAATATCATTGTTAATTTTTTTTTTTTAATCTGTAATATGTAATTAAAAAAACTGTCGAAATGAATAAGTATTTATTAAAACAGGACTAAAAATAAATATTAAGCTTATATATATATATATAACTAATATATATTAAATTAAATATAATAATATCTTGGCTTCAATTAACGAATTACAATAAAGAAAAGAAAATATAAAATGTATACGTGATATCAAAAATTAGTTCTTTGATTCATTTATCCTACATATTTCTACTTGAAATAAAGCTAGATTATTTTGAGTTTAAATTAATTTATAGAATTAATTATAATAATTATTATTTATTTTATTATTTTTTAATTAAATATTCTTACTTATCTATTTATTTTATTCTTTATCGACTTTTTAATATAAATATCATATCTTCTTAAGTTTTGAAGGAGACTGACGAGTTTAATGTAATTGATATTTAAGTAGGTAATATTATATAAATAATGTTCTATTTTATTTTTTATGTTTTTTGTTTTATTACAAAAAAATCAAAATAAAATGAAATGAAACATTGATATTCGCCCTTGTAATAAAGTAATTATCAATATACATTAGTAATAAATCAATTTTTCTTATCTATAGTAATATATATATAAAACAATATTATTACTACCGTTAAATAATGCACAATATCGATAATTTAACAATTATTCTTTATATATGTGTAAAAAAATGTATGGCGAAAATTTTTTATTCCTTTTATAAACGAGCTAAAAAGCGACGACTAATCCAAAAAGAATGGACCCGACTAAGTTTATATGAATCCCATAAATTATTCTCTGAAAAATATTACTATAAAGGACACTTTGAAACTGCATAGACTGGATTTTTATTTTCTTTTTCATGTAGAAATAGAGTTACTTCTTCAGGATTCTTTCTTACGGAACTAACGTTCTTAATCTCGCAACATACATAACTAATGCTTACACTTAAAATTCTAGACAATTTTACGAAGTTAATTTTTATTTGTAATCTTATACTAAATATATTTAAATAATTTTATGTTAATCAATAATAAAAAATTAACTTATTATAAAAAATTAGTTGATAAAACAATAGTTTTATAATTATTTAAACCTCAAATGTAAATTAATATAATACTTATGACCACGAAGAACTGAAAATGTTACAAAGAAATATATTCAGATTATCACTCCACAAATCAAAGGATAATTACATAACGATTAAGCAATAGATACTTAAATAAGAAATTTCATGCATTGATTGAATAGATAATCAAATAGCGATTATAATATATTTATTACCTTACAGATGAGTTTGTATAATGAAATAAGAAATAATTTTACTATATTACATAATACTTACCTTCAATAAGATTATTTTTTGTACTTATCTTACGTAATCTTGTTGATGATAGAAAATTGAAGTACTAAATATGCTTTAATTGTATCTAAGGTAGGTATTAATTTAATTGTATCTAGCTAAGGTATTAATTAAGTAAAATAAGTTGATAAATTTAAAACAATTAAACTAAAAATTAATTAAACTTTAATTAATTTAAAATGAATTTTGTACTATCTCATACATAAATAAATGTTTTCACTGTTTTTTTTTATAATTTAATTTAAATTTTAATTTATTCGAGAATATTAAAAAAAATTATGTAAGAAACTAGTTGAATTGATTGTTAAATATGTATATTTAAATTTCGATCTATGCTTTATGTTGTTAAAAAAGATCAGACTACTTTAATCGATATAATATGCATCATATAAATGAATGTTTTAATAATAATGTACCATTACCTTTATATTTCATTTTAGAGAAATAATAAAATATTAAAATTGACTTTAAAAATGTATACGTATACATTAAAAGTTTAATTTCTATCTATCACCCACTAAATTACAGCTTAATATTTTAGAAAGTTTTGAAATATTTGGAAATGCTCTTACTAATTAAAAAAAAAAAGAATAATGTTTTGCTATGAATGTGCATGTGGAAATTGATATTTACTAACCAACGGATAATTACATATTTTATGTACAGAATGCATTGTGAATGCATGAAAAAGCTTATGCAGTTAATATTTAAAAAGTTATTTGAATATTTAACTGAAAGAGTTATGCGCTTTTGTTTAAGTATAGATGCCATAGAGACTGAGTGAAAAACAGTGAAGTGCACGCAATGAATCAAATAATAAAAATTGCCCAAATACCAACCATATACTTTTTAAAGTAAAAAATTGCATGCCGAGTTCAAGCAGTAGAAGTAACAGGGGATGAGAAAGTTCGTGGAAGGTTAATCAACCGGTAACTAATTTCAAGCTCACCGGTACATGGAAAAATTTCAGGAATCTCATTTCATACTGCTAGTAGTTCATCGCTGAGAAAAAGCTAATGGTAATAGCGGCAAAATTCACCATCCGTCTCGCTTTCCGCCAATAACTTGGCTTTCCCAGGAAAATAACTGCTCGCCATTTACGAGAAGATGCGCTGATGATGTATAGGCCGTTGTTGTACTGAAAGGAGATTTGTCAATGTCAATTTCCATCGCCCTCGCGGCTTCATGTTGAATCTCTCATTTCCTTGAATCCACCTATAAAAAACATCAACAATCGTCCAACATTAACTGGATTTCTTTAATGATGAAGATTCTTCAATTATTCCTCACTAAGAAGTACTCGACGCAAATAAACTATTTCACTCTTGATTAAAATAAAATTACGAGGTACTTTTTTAAATTTTACAACGAGAAACGAAAATTCGTTGAAACGTAATATAATATAAATGTGAATATTGAAGCAAATTCGGGATCACTCTAAAAGAAATGCACATTCAATATACGTATAATATGAAAATGAAATATACTGAAATATTTGGTGAATTAGCGTAATTTCCATTTTTAATATTTTCATGGTTGTGATTAATAAATGACTATAACTAATTAAAGATGTTTTAGCGATAATTCTATTTGTAAAATATGTTCCACTTATTTTCGGATTTTTAATACGGCCGACTTGAATATTCATTTATGTACATTAATTATTGATATAAATTCGACTGTATAAAATTTGACTTCTGTTCAAATTCATTAACTACTAATAAATTCAACTTTGATTTGTGACAAATTTGATTAAAATAGAAATTATTAAAATTATGAACATCACTCATCAAATTTGCATTTTAATATTTTCGAGATTTGTGTAATAAATTAAATAATAGGTTTTAAAATATACAAAAAATATTCAATTAGTATCTTCCAATTATATTTTAACAATTATAATACATGAACAAATTTATTTGAATATTTTTAAGAAAACTATAAGATCAAAATTAATTTCTTATCACTGCCAATAATATTAATATAATATTATAGAGTTTGTGAGTCACTAATAAATATCTCTTTTTAATTTAAAGTTCTTGAATATTTTTAAAAAAATGAGATGATAATGTGAAAATATTAATTTTAAAATGTCTTATGATAAAAATTCAATAGTTTATCCCAAGAAAAAATATATTTTACAAGTATATAATTTTTCAAACTTTATTCGACTAATGTTTACTTGTATTTCTGGTTTATTTGCAGTCAGTCCATTAACAGTGAATATCGAGGGATCGAATCAGCCATTATCAGCCGGAAAAAATTACAATCTCATTTGTACTACATCTGGAAGTCGACCGGCAGCCCTCGTCACTTGGTTGAGGGAAGAACAGAAGCTCTTACGTTCTAAAGATAGTGTAAGTAAAAACCCATTATCAAATTAAAAATTCTTGGTGCAAACGCAGGATCAAGTAAATCATGAAAGTGACTTAACATTTCTATTCATCTTATTTGATTCTGGTTTTTACCAGTGATACCCTTCACGGGGTGTGATTCACATTCTCTTTTTTATCTGCTGGATTACGCACCCTCGATTTACTTATTCAAGAATGGCAAGAATTCTCTCACTTTTGATGTATTTTAAGAGAAATGTTTATTAAAGAAAATTACAAATAGCTCATAAATTCCTATTTTATAAAAATAATCAACCATATTTTTTATTTCTCCATCGTGATTTAATTATACATTATTCAATCAACAATTAACATAAAAAGAAAAACCATTTTTTATAACAGAAAAATTAGGTATCTTAAAATTCATTATGATTTTAATTTAAATTGCTAAAAACTTATAAAGTACAATACTAATTTAAAATATATGGAAATTTCCTTTAAAAAATATCAAAACAAAATTTTAATACCCTAACCGACGGCTTGCGCTGATGTTTTGTATATGTAAGTCTTAAAAAATGAAATTTATGAATATTTCAAGTAATAAATTAGTATTATAAGCACAATTAATAAAAGGAATAGGTAGAGAGCAGATTTTCTTGAAAATTTTAATATCATAAACTATCACTTTAGAAAACTAAACTATTTAAGTAGACTGTCTGTATAGAAAAATATACAGAATAAGTACAACATTAATTCCAAGTACTTCCTCAACATTATTCAAGTACAAAGGTTTCATTATAAATATTATTTTTTTAACTGAAGTATTTAAAAGTCAATATTTCTTCACTTATGCAAATTTAAAATTTCTATTTTAACATTTTTTAATATTTAACATTAAAATTAAAATTTTAATTTTTACCATTTTTCGAAATTACAAGTGTTAAATTCTTAAATACATTCATAAAAATATGAAAACAAGAACAAGAAAAAGGTCCATACATTCATTCAAAGGTAAAAGATATATTATTCTTAAAATATATGACATTAAATTCAAATTCTTTTTATTCATAAATACATATAAATTAATAAATGATATAAAAATAAAAAATGTGAAAAGTATTTAAAAAATTTTTTGGTAGTCTAAATAATTTAAAATAGCTAAACATTTCAGATTCTTAAATAAAACTATATGAAATTTTATTAATTTTATAAAAATACATAAATGTAACTTTTAAAAATTAAAATAAAAATATACAAATAGTATTTCAATAATTTTTTATATTTCATCTTGATTTAAAAAAAAAAATCATAAAAAGTAATATTTGATTCATAAAGAAATACCCAAGTATTGAAAAGCTTACTCTCTTATGAAACATTTTTTATTATTACTATTAAAAATGCAAAAAAATGTGTCGATAAAATGCATATTAATGTCAAAGATAGCGTTTATTTCCATTAATATTGTCAAATCTGTCAAAGCGTGAGTCCATATTTTACATTTACTCGATTAATTTACTCCAAAATTCGCCAATATATTATAGTTCTGCACATTTAACAATAGAAATTAAATGCCGATTCATTGGACACAAAAAAGCATTTAAAAGCTTATTATCTCAACGCATTAAGTGAATATTGAGAATCTGTAGGATGCATTTTCTCGACTTTTCGCCGAATCCGAAGTGGAGGAGCAGAGAAAATGATGCTAAAACAATAAACCCACAGCACACAGATTCGTTGTTCAGAAAAATAGAAATGCCGCATCAAGATGATTCTCTCAAACGCGCCACGATTATAATACGATAGAAAAATAGAAATTCGGCACTTAATAGCACGATTTAGTCTTTTTTTTTATTATACCTTTCTTCTTCCGCTTTGGAAAATTGTACTGAAAAAGAGTAAAAGAGTAAAAAAATAAAACAGAAAAAAGAGAAAATCGAAAGAAAAGACAGCGAAGCAATGTTTCTAGGTTTTCCTTTCCTTTTTACTTCCCTTCCATTGTATGTGGCGACTATTTTTAGACAACGAGCGACGGGAACACGACTACCAGCATTCTGTCCTTTACTGCAAGCAAGGGGGATGCTGGGAAGCGGCTGTTGTGCCGCGCGGAAAATCCAATCATGAGGAGCAGCCCCATCGAGGACGTCTGGCTTTTGGAAATACAATGTAAGCTCGTAATTTACAGCAGATTATTTTTTTTCTCCCCTGCCATTGCTTCCATTGATTTTACAGATAAAAATCCAAGGGGATTGTTTTTGACTTTTGAAAGACTGAAAATTGTGAAAAAGATACTGCTCCCTTAGAGTTTGGGCAATTTCATTAAGTCCGATCAAAATTTCTAAACCCCGATCCACTTATATTTTCGAGGTTACGATGAATTCTACAACGTCAGTATCGATGATGCAAATAAACTGGTTATAAACTGCGCTTTCAATCGCAATAATAATCATTTTTCGTTCGCTTAATGAACTCATAAAAATATCATAAATTATTATCCATATTATTATTGGTGGGTGCTATACTAAGTTTCCCCAGATATTCCATCATCAATTACAGCCGTAAATCACCCCTTTTTTAAAAATACCTTGATTTATGCTAAATCCTAAATTCAGTGTTCTATGTCACGCAATAAGCTATTATACTATTACGATACAAACTTTCAAAAAAGCATTTCCATACTTTTGTCAAAACTTTCAACAATAATATTTACATTTCCCAGCATAAATATGACAAAGTATATAAAAGGGATCTATTCGATTTACGGTACTCGGCCTAAATATAAATATTATAAATGTATAAAATATCTTATAATTTATAAATATATTAATTATCGTTAATAAACAAAAGTGTAAATATTCAAAACTTGGATTTTTCTCGATTTTTTTTATTAAAGTAATTATTTCATTTTTATCTACAATAGAATTTTTTTAATTTTTGAAATATCATCATTCAAATCTCGTTAAATACATGCTCTATTTTGAACATACATTCTCATTCTATTTCACCGATTGTACAAAATGATAATAAATTAAAATATCATCAAAATATTATTTTAAAATAATTGAAATCGAGTTATTTATATCTTATGTTGTTATTTTGGATAAATGCCATTTTGAATTTTACAATTTTTACTTTATAATTCTAAAATATAACATTTATAACATTGTAGAACCATATCTTTGGATAAATAATCAAAAAGACAGAAAAGCGAATGTTTTAAGCAGTTGAAGATCAGTATTTGAGAAATTAAAAATTTTTCTTGGCAATGTTCCAAAAATGCCTTCGTTTATTTCAAAGGAGCTCCGAAGGTAGAGGGACCAGAAAAAGAAATTTATATATATATATACATACTCAAACACTCTCTCTCGCGCGCGCACACACACACACAAAAAGATAGATAAATAGATAGATATATAAATGCCTCGGAATTTCTTGAGCTAAATCACTGGATGGGATGTATTGTCTCTCTATCTATCCAAACTCTAACCGTTAAACCAATTTTCGCAATCGATCTCTTACAGACACGCCCGAGACTACAATCCGACTGGGAACCAGCCTCGATCCAAAAGCCATCAAAGAAGGAAGTGATGTATACTTCGACTGCCTGATACAAGCAGAACCGCCAGTTTATAAGGTTGAGTGGAGGCATCAGGTACTTATCGCGACCTTTCATCTTATTAATGAAGTAGTGACGTACTTTTTCAACTAAAAACTTGCGCACAGGAACAGCGACCGACCGACGTCACGAGAGGTTTTATCGCTTTAATTATTCGCACCGGCCGTGTATTAATTACTATAATTGCGATACGGATATTTTAAAGTTTAAGCTCACGAGTTAGCCTGATTTCGCACAATATAATTGCTTACGTAGATTAATATTTATATCTTTTTGCTGGTAGCAATTTTTACAAAATTTCAAACTTTTAGAAATATTATTATGTAAAATTTCTTAGTCAAACATAAATATTTATAAAAATTTATTTATGCAAGTTTTATAAAAAAAATTTTTTAAATTAAAAAAATAACATTGGTAAAACATTGTTTAAAAGTGATTTTCCGCTTTAGAAACATTTTGCTTCGTGCTTTTGCGATAGTTCTAATTGAGACTCCTGGCTTTTTCCATTCGTGCATACGTGATGTTGATTACCGAAGTTTCGTAAACATTTTTGTTCATTTCTTAAGGGTAGATCTGAAATTAAAGAACTAAAATTCACCATTCAGAAAGTTTTGGAAATCAATATGGCACACAGGCGAATCTTGATCGAAGATTCGAATCTGACCGGGCTGTACATTTCAATTTTTTTATGAGTAATCTCGAAGATATTTATTAAAAAATAATTTTCACTTCAAAATTAATTTTCATAAAAGAATGTTTTTAGTTAATAATTGACAATCAATTTCATCTGAATTTTATAATTAACATTTTGCAAATTTCGAGTATATTACTGTTGCATACAAGATTAAATAGTAAAATTGATAAACGGTAAATGATGAAATTGAGTATCGGACCGTACGACATTTGATTTTGTATTTTAAATGAATACCTGATGGAAGCTCACTGAAATATGATAAATTTTGTATTACTCATTTAGTATTCATTATATAGTTTTTGATAATCAATATTTTCGTATAAATAAAAAAAACATAATTTCCTAACCGACCGCGCCACTATAAACTTATAAAATATTTCTTTTATTTTGGAGAGCAGCGATCTTTAATTATATTGCGACGTCTCCCATACGCAATGAGGAAATGCACGGCAATCCAAATGTAATTTTATATGAATAATTATGAATAGTTGGAGCGCTGTATCTAATTCGTAGATTTAATTAGTAAAACAAAAACTCAGCATTTCGTGACGAGATTACGTTATGAAAAAGCCCAGAAGTGGCTTACACGTCCAAATAAGAAAAGCTAGCAAAATAAAAAGGCAAAGAGAGAATTTATCTCTGCCATGCTGAGCATCAATGATATCAAGTCTCCACCCACTCGCGAATCTTATAATCTTGGGAGCACCGAGCTAATCCCTCTTTTCGTGAAGAGCTTGTTTTCTTTCTTTCTTTCTTTTTTTTTTTTTATTTTCTTTCGAGCCCTCGATCAACTTACTTTCAGTTTCGACTTTATTTGACTTCCTTCTTTTTGCATTCTAGGGCAAAACCCTCAATCACAACATTCCCCAGGGCGTCATAATAAGCAATCAGAGTCTCGTTTTACAAGGTGTGGACCGGAAAAATGCGGGCAACTACACCTGCGTTGGGTACAATACCGAAGGGGACGGCGAGAGTTTGCCCTTTTATTTGAACGTCATGTGTAAGTATACGTAGGAATATTTACCAACCCTTATAACCCTTATGTTACCTTCGAGCCGCTCGCATGCAGCGTTGCTCTTTCATTAAGCAAATTCACGTGCACCTAAGTCCTGAGGACACAAAACGGAGGTGCGCACCTCTTTAATCTGACTCCCTCCCCACCCGCCATCACCATCAATACAATTTCATCATCGGACAAGTTTCCAAAGGCGGGGTCACCTCCGCCCTCTTTGATTTTTTATACCAAATTCTAGGGTGCTCCGTGTCTTTTTGCGAGAGACAGATTAGAGAAGGCAATTGCGAGTAAACTCGATTTTGCTCTCTCTGATGGATTTCATCGCGACATTTTTCCATGAGATGAGAATATAAATAGCAATCCAAAGAAGGATTCTTCGTTTTTTTTTTTATTTTTTCATTTTTTTACTTTCTAGTTTTCTAGTGGGTTCGTGGGAGAGTTCCTCCAATGAATTCATACTAGATGGATTTTTTACGGAATGGGTTGAACGTGGCTATATGTAGAATGGGGAGCTTCCATGCTAGAATAACTTCTGTACACTTAACTTATTTTGAAAAACAATGAGAGTCATTATATTTGAGGAAAAAATTTCATACTAATAAGATAAGATAAATATTTAAAAATGAAATTCAAGAATTTCCTAAGGGGAAACCAGATTTTTTTAATATTAAATTCAGTTAAAGCTCTTTAAAATTTTTTTATCGCCATTTTGAATTTTAATGTATTGAAATAATGAAAAAGAATATAAAAAAGTTAGTTTTTCAAAATTAAACCTGTATTAAATATTTATATTTATTGATGATTTAATTTGATTCTATATATAATTATATAGATATAATTATATAATTACTAAAGAAATTTATATTTTAATAGGTTAAAATGAAAATTCGATCATCATTTTCAATTATTAAAAGTAATATTTCAATTGTTTTTCAAATACATCTGAAACACAAATCAGGTTGTACGAAATATATTTTGAATAAGACTGTAATTAAACTTCATTGAAGTATCAATAAAGCTAAAATTGAGTAACTTATCAAATCGAGATTCGATATCTTAAACTAAAACTTCTTCAAGATGCTTATCTTGAAGTAAGATGCCACCAGTTCAGCAATCATTTGTAAATGAAATATTAATTATTTCGTGTATTCAGTATTATTTATGTTAACTAATATTTTAATATTAAAATAAAAATTATCTTTAAACAATTTTTTTATTAAATGATATATTTTCAAAAATTATGTAGCAATATATTATAAATATTAAAAAAAAATAAAAAAAAATAATTACAAATTCATTTAAGCAAATAAAAATACCACTTTACGGCAAATTATTTTCAGTATATCTAGCATATCCCTTAATTTAGCAAAAACCTTGTCTAATTCATAAAAAAATGATAAAATTTATTTATAAAAAAGATAATAAAAAAATCAAAATTATGAATATCAAAAAAATATAAAAATAAGAATAATAATAATAATAATTGTACGAAATAATGAAACTCAAAAGTATCATTGCCAATAATGAGTTCATAGAAGTAGAAAGGCCTTCTTTTTGTCCATCCAAGCCATATTAAGTTTCACCAATTTAACATTCGTCTTGTCAACTGAAACTATAGAAGTAAAAAAGGCAATTAAATCTAGCAAGTAAATGAATAAAAATGTTAAAGAGCTTACTGAAAGAGCGTCCGCGACGGCTTAAATCCCTTATGCGTTTATCCCACCGCAGAAAATAATACATAAAACTGTATCAGTTGCACCGACCTGTAAGCCGGGCCAGGTGAAAGTTCACGGGGTTGCCAAGCAAGAAAAAGCGAGCATATCCTGCCAGGTCGACGCTAATCCAGAAGAGGTGGAGTTTCGCTGGACCTTCAACAATTCGGCCGAGAGCATCGACCTCGCTCCCAGCCACGTCTCGAGGACCGGGACCTCGTCGACGGCGAGCTATAAGCCGATGATCGAGATGGATTATGGGACTTTGCTGTGCTGGGCCACAAATCGAATCGGACATCAGCAGGTGCCTTGCGTCTATTACATCATACCAGCAGGTAATTTACCTCGAACGACACACTTTAAAATGATGACAATCTCCCTTGCACCTCACAAATTTCACTCGCCGGAAACAGTAAATCCTCGGGGCAATTTACTTCCATCATACTCAATTTTACCTTTTCAGATCCAACAATTTGAATGGCGCAAATAAATTGCACTTATCGGTCTTTAATATTCTGAAATTTTATTTTAAAATAATTTATATCGATCAATTATTTGCAAATTATTTCAAGATGTTTAACCTATATTTTTATGCACACGAAAAATTTTTAAACGATTTTTTTTACCCAAATAACAGTCTATTAAGAACAAATTTTTAAAGTATGCAACAGGCTTTTAAAAATATTTACTAATTTCAATAAAATCAAACTTTTTCACTCGAATAACCAAATGGCAAAACTACGTTGAATCGTTGATTGGTTTCTTGTATTAGTGAAATATTATAATAATTAATTATTTTGTATAAAAGTACGAGTATTATTAATTATAATATATGTATATAAATTATTATTATTCTTCTTTTACAATATTTAATTAGTAATTTAGTAACTAGTATTATGTAAGCACTTCTAATCTATTGCGTATGTTTATGTATGAAGTAATACTAATTCTTATTACAATATACAAACAAAGGAAACTTAATAGTATAGAATTCTGTAATTAATATAATCTTTATTATAGTAATTCATAAGTAAAGTATAATTTATTTTATAATACGAAAATTGATTAATAATTTTAATAAGCATTACCATACTCAATAAAATACTATTTTTAAAATTATTATCCTTAAATGCATTAAAATTTTAAGTTTTATTTGATTTATTTCCATATTCTATCATCTTTCAATAAAAATGAAAATTTTGAGATATAATTATATGCATTAACAGTTAAAAAACATACTTTATCTATTTATACATACAAAAGGAAAAAAAAATATTTTGTAAGTCATAATAAATAAATATAAAACATTTTCAGATGTATAAAAAAAAAGATTTATTTTTAAAGTAAATAAAATAAAGAAAATTATTTAAAAATTACATCTAACAAGACAATTTATTTAATATCAACAAAATAAATGAGTATTTAATATTAAGGTAAAATGAAAAATAGAATGCCACTCATTTTTTCTGAATATCATTGAAGAACCAAAACCTCTCCAATTTCCTATCATTTTTACGAAGTGGAATTTCTTTTTTTTTAATCTATCGACGTCGGCTACCATGTAAACGTTCGATACGAAATTTTTTTTTCTCTCTCCTGGGACGTCAATCGTACACCTGCATTAACTTTTTCTCTTTTATTAATGTTTTCACAAAAAGATTACTACTTGTGCATAAAAAATCGCTCGTTTTTAAGATGAACAAAACCATTACATTCTTGCTAAATTTACTCATACTTATTCGCGACTAGCCATTTACATGTGGCTTCCATGCCATCAATGTATCTGCTTCCATCTTTACCTTCAAAATACAAAAAATACAAAACATTCATGTAATTCATGTGAAATAATCGAAATTTCTGAACCAGCATAAAGCCGAATGTACTAAATACAGAAATAACTGCTTTTAACAACAAGGTAATTTGACACAAACGTACCGAACTATTACATTCACTTAAAAAATCGATATCATATAGTTTTCGAAAATACATTATCCACGCACACATATATACTCATGTAAACATGTGCTCGAAGACACACACGTATTCAAATACACAAGCAAATAAATTTATTTACATAAATATACGTGCAAACAAGTCATTAACATCAATAAGTATAAATATGAATAAATATATAATTATACATACACACATAACAACGAAAATACATATATTACTTTATGCATATACTTTATACATCCTGAATCCTTCAAATATTTGAACTACATATAATTTCAATAATTGATTGCAAATAAATATTATAAATTGTCTAATACAAATTTAATTTTCTAATCAAAGTTAAGTATTTTGTTAAATACTATATAATAAAATTTTATTAATATCATTTACTATTATTTATAATTACTATGATAATATTTTTATTGCGTGCTAGCGATGAGTCGAAAAACATTAGATATGAGAAATAACTTAAAATATATAAGTACAAGAGACAATCTACTCATCATAAAAATCATAAACTTAAAATGTTAAACTTTAGTTATCTATTAAAAAAATATAAAAAGTTCTACAAATTTTTTGCTTTAATAAAATATAATATAACATTGTACTTCATAAATAGATTAAAAATATAAAGTTAATTACATGAATTTTTCATTTTTTTACCTCCTTAGAACATAATATGTGTTTTAAAATGAGAGAAGATACATTACTTCAAAAATAATTGCTCTTTACTTTATGATAAAACTAATTAAGATCTCATTAAAAAATTCCAGCTATCGTATAAGTAAAGTTCATCATTAATAAAAGATCGTTTATTACTAGAAGGGCTTAGTAGTATATAATGAATCCAAATAGAATAATTTCAAAGCAGTTTTTATGAAAAATTTGAACGACTAGTATACGATGAATTCTGATATGGGATGTAAAAATAACTTTTGCTATTTTAATCTGTAACTATACTGCAAGTAGATATTAATATCAATAAATGAAATTAATTCTGAAACATTACTTGATGAATCTCATACTATTAAAGTTTATATCGTAAAATTTATTTATAAAATATTTATTTCTATTAGAAAATTATTTTAATAATAAAATTATAAAAATTGTCTAGAGCTTGATAATTTACTATAATTGAGTAGATTAAGCGCTTAAAGTTTATGAACTTTTAAATACTATCTGTAATACAAAAATTACATTTAATGAATGACTTAATAATTATCGTAATTTTTTAAAAAGAAAATTAGCTCCATTTCAATGATGGAATAAAATTTTTATACTCTGTATCTATTATACAATTCAATGTAACTTTTATTGAATAATTGAGTCTTTAAATAAAATAGTATTATAAACTACCAATTAATTTTATTGCAATTAATTGATAAAAAAGCTGTTAAGAAAAAGGATGGATTTAAACTACTTAAAATTTTCAAAACTACATACAACTTTTATTAGTGATATATTAGAAGAAGAAAAACTTTTAAATTTCTTCTTCATATTTGTGAATAATTAATTAACAAATGTCATTTTATAATATATCTAAAATAATACTGAATTAAATATAGTATTTACAAATATATATATATATAATTTATCAAACACAATGAAAATATACGTGTATAAATAATTAAATTAACAGAATTTTTGTTATAGTTATTATAACATATGGATAAGAAAAATTTTACTAAAATATTCTACATTTATATTTTTTTTTTAAAAAATCAATATCTTAATGTTATTTTAAAATATTATATTAAAAATTAAAGTATAAAAAAACATTAATACAAGTGTATATAAGTATAAAATATTTGCTTTTACAAAACATGCCAAGAATATCTTTATACAGTAAATGAAAACAAGTAGAAAATATTCAGAACATATTAGAATAAATAAGATGGAGAACACAGGAAATTACATAATCATGCGACAGACAAACTATACACTTTACCCAAAATGTTATAAAGGTAATTAAATCATGCAGATTAAGATGGGTCGAGCGTATAACTATAATATAAAATGAAATAGCAGTATAAAGTATGTAGGGTCTTAAAAGGAAAACCAGAAAATAAAAAAGACAAAAAAAGAGATAGAAAGTTGAACTCAAAATTGGTATAAAATATGGAATAGTTGATGCAAAATATTTTTATAAATTCGAGACTTTAACTTTAAAAATAATATTTTAATAATTTACCAGAATATTCATTGTAATAGATTAAAGTAAAGCCTAATAAATCACATGGGAATGAGTTATCTATATACAGCAGAGAATATCCTGTAGTTTCACAAATGGTACTTCTAATGCCTCGGAGAAAGTTAATTTGCAAAGATTAGAATTAAAAAATAACAACTAAATATAGCAGGTCTCAGAAAAAATGGAAATAATTATTAATTAGAAAACTTGAATGACGGATGCGTAATTATAATTAAGCTCAATTAATTTACAAATATTGGTTACGGCATAATCTAATAAAATTAAAAAGTTTATTATAACCACAAGAGACTCTTTAGTCATTAAAATAATTGATATATTATATTTAAAACAAAGTAAAAATTTGTTTATTAATCAGATTGTCAATAGCTGAATTCCCTACATAAATACAAAGAAAAGTAATGCTTATAAAATTAGTATAAAAATCATTTCTTATTTTTCTTGTATATGTTTTTTATGTATATTATCTACACCATCTGCGCTGACACAAAAGAGATTAATAAGTTTTGCGAGTTAAGAATTGAAGATACAAAAGCTTAAATTGCTTATCCTGTCTAATGAAAATTCATTGAGTTAAACAACTATTACATAGTTTATTGTAAAAAAATGTCGAATGTCGGATCTCTTAAAATATGCTGAAAGTTGGAAAGCTACTTTAGAGCAAGTTTTAAGAAAATCTGTTAGTTTCTAAAATGGCTCATTGTTAGAAATGCACTTAAAAGTTGGAGAAATAATTCAGCCAGTTCCTTCTACTAGGAACAGCTGCAGCTCGTAACAATATTAGTTGTAACTCTAGAAATTTCTATTGTAATATTCTCAGGGCGGCCAGACTCGGTGCACAACTGCACAACCTCAAACACGTCCAAGAACTCGTTCGTCGTCCGGTGCAGTCCGGGCTTCGATGGCGGCCTCAACCAGACTTTCCTGCTCGAGGTCCGCGAGAGCAACAGCCAGGAACTGAGGGCGAACTTGACCTCGGACGACCCCATCTTCAGCGTGAGAGCTCTCGAGGCGGGTTCGCTTTACCAGGCTTATGTCTACGCTTACAATCTCAAAGGTCGAAGCGAGCCGATGATCGTCCAGGCAGGAACTTTGAGTCCACCGGAAAAGCAATTAACGTCGGACACAGGTACGCTTATCCACGCCCTTTACATTTCCCGATTACTTTGTTTCGTGAGCTTTATGCAAACACGCAAGAGGAAAATTGAGAGATGAAAAGGTCTTGAGTCACAAAAAATGTAATTTTGACTCATGATGATCACGCCTACGCGCCAAGTGCTCCAGAAACTTTATTAAAATAACGTCTTACGTTTTTATCTTTATGTATTTTTGTATCAAAATGTCCAAAAGTTCTATATATTTTTCCAGAAAAAAATTTTTATAACTAAGAGAACCAAGTTTCTTGTTTCAATATACCAACTCAAAGTCAACTCAACCAACTTTTATACCAACTCAATATTTTGCAGAAATATAAAAAACTTAAGTGAAAAAATTCCAATTCCACTAAAATAAATATAGCTTCAAGAAAATTATAAAAAACATCAATATTCACTTTCAAAAAACTAAATTTAAGTACAACAAAAAGAATTACTTTTGTTAATTTTTAATAAGTTTAATTATATTTATTGGATCAGCAAGAAATGAAAAATCGGTTCAAAATTAATGTGACTAATTTTTCTTATAGAAAATCTACTAATCAGTTTTAAAGACTACGAAAACTTTCATAAAAATTTAGGTAATTATTGTACAATATCAATTCAATTTTTAAATAAATTTTCATTGTAGTACTTTAAATCTAGAAAGTATAATAGACCCACAAAAGTATATTCATCCTCTTTTAATTAAATCCAATTATAATATAAAGCTTGCTGAATAAATATTAAAACCAAATTTATAGAAGATATTTAACTAACATCATCAATATTTAAATGACATAATTAATAAATGTACGACAATCAATTTTAACTTATTTTGTAGATATGCTTAATACATACTTTTTATATTATTTGATGTAAAAATGATTATAACTGATGCTAGAAATGTCTGAGGATAATTTGCAGAATGGATGATCAAATATTAAAATCTCAGCTGAAAGTTTTATAAATTATATTATAAAAAACAAATTACTTCTTCAAATGATTAATAATTATTTATTCTATAAAAGTTTATTAATTTAAAAATTAATGAATTTTAAAATATATAAAAATTATAGAATTAATAATAATTATTAGTATATTAGAAAAATACTCATTTTTTATTTATTATTTAATATCACGGGCTAATAAAATAATTTAATATTACCGAATTTTTTTGATTATTAGTCAGAAACACAGATAATTAACAAAAAAAAATTATGAATCATATTGTTTATATTTTTACTTTGATATTATAAGATGAGTTAATTATTTAATAATCATAATTATTAAAAAATTTATAAATTCCAATTAAAAATAATTTTAATTCTAACTCTATACTTATATTGTAATTTATAAAATTATATTTATGATTAGTTATTACTATTAAAGCATGGAAATCAAAAATAAGATTTTAATTTATCACTAATCGTTACTATAAAATATTAAGATTAAATAATAAGTTCTTAAAATTAAAAAATAGAATATTATAGTATTATTACAGTAATATAAAATTTAATGTCAAGTCATACCATCTTTTCTTCATTAAAAAATTGATTTTCAAATTATTGTTTTTTCTACCGGATTATCTAATGTTACAATAATAAAACAAAATAAACTTAAAATTAATTAAGCTCATAATTTATTTAATTATTAATTATTAACTAAAGGATTCTTTTACTAATATTAAAATTAATATTTTATCTTTGTCACTTTTAATAAAATTATGTAAAAAGTAAAATAAAAAATTAACAATAAAAAAAATCAATGCATTGTTAAAATTGGCTAAAACTTTGAAAATAAAAAAATTCTTGTATTTCGATGTACATTAATAGTTAAAAATATGCTTGGATTATTTGAAAATTATTAAGTTAAAATAATTACGTTGATGAACAAAATATGTTAAGAATTTTAATGTATCAAAGACAGAAAATACCTACTAACGTAATTATTTACAATATGTAGATTAAATTTGCACTAATTTTAATGTTAATTATAATTTGGTTTTATTGAGAAAATATAAACTTAAAAATATATATGGGTTTTTCACTCAAGTTAAATAAATTCAATAAGTTAATAAAGTAAATATTTTTATTATGTAATAAATTTTTGAGATTCATTTATTATGAAGATTTGATGAATAAATATTGATTGGCAATTCCAGGTTTATAATAAACAGGGCCATTTTTTTCCACATTATGTAATTCTTGTTTTATCCTACTTAAAATTTGAATACTACCTGTAAGGGTTCCAAGAAAAGTATTGTTCAAGTAACTAAATTGCATTATTAATTTTGAAGCCATGCCACTAAAATCTACTAGAGATAGATAGGTGTGCAAGTAAACTACTATTTAATTGTTGTAAATAGCTGAGTGAAGTGTTCAAAGATCCAACTTTAAAGACCCTCGGAAATTGCATTTAATGAATTGAATGCCAGGAAAGTTGCTTAAATCTTCAAGAGCAGTATCTTGATTCAAATCAGTACACAATACCAACTTTCCACGCTTTCAATATGCATATGGCTTTGTAACTAATGCAACCAGTCTTCGAAGAGCTTATTTGCTCCAACAGCGCCTTACACACTTTTGGAATGAACTCGTTGTACTCGTCCTTTCGCGCAATATCCATTCCCGAGGTGTGAAAGCAAGTCTACTCCATCCGATTCGTAACTTCTCTGCCATGGACCACCTTATGAGAAGACACGTATCTCCGTCATCCTCGAACTTGCCCCTCGGAGTTGCTCCTTGAGCGCGTCCGCGCCAGCTCAAACATTCGCAACGTGACTCCACACAGTTATCCATGGGTTGCGTAATTAGGAGAAAGGAGAACCAAATATACAAAATGCAGTAATGATAAATGAGAGTGCTCTTTATGGAATGCAATTACCAAGCTTCCACCTGGAGACTGAAAAGAATTGTTTCAAAACTAGAAGATCCACGTACTGTGTGTGATACAACTCAGTATACATCGAATACTGGCGATTGTTTATGAGAGTGCGCAGATGTCTCCGTTCAGCATAAAAACATTAAGGTCACAAAAACTCCGACTTCACTATTCTTGAAAATCTTATGTAATTAAGCCAGCGCAATTTTTATAGAGAATCGAGTCTTATCAAAATCGCATTCGAAACCACGTGTGGTCTTTTGTAGTTAAAAAATCCAAAACTTGAATATGTATCATTGCAAACGTGAATCTCACATCAATGCATAGTCTCTCTCTGTCTCTCTCCCTCTCTCTCTCTCTCTCTCTCTCTCTCTCTCTCTCTCTCTCTCTCTCTCTCTCTCTCTCTCTCTCTCTCTCTCTCTCTTTCTCTCTATCAATCTATCTATCTTTCTATTTCTTGCTTTTTCTTTCTCTAATAAACCAGCTAGAATTCTGAATGATCGTGTTGTTGAAACTTTTTAAAAACAGCCCATGCTAATATTTTTAGTGTTTCCAATTTGGGTCCTTGAAAACGACTTGGCAACAATATTTATTCGTGGAATTATACTTTTTCAACACTATCCGGCTATCATATAAAACTTTAACAGGCCATTAATAAATCCAACTTCCAAAATTCTATAAAAAAAATTCAAACATTATATTATATCAATATTGGTATTAACATTGATATTTTAAATAATATTTTGTTCATTAAAGTGAAAAAATTATTCGTGATTGACTTATTAAATTAAAAAAAAAATCACTGCTTAATGGTTGTGTCATATGGTTAAAATTACAGTAATTAAAAAATTTTCTTTAGAAATAAATTTTAAATTCTTAATAATTTTAATTGTGGGTAAATGGCAGAATTTTTAAAATTAAAGTTTTTAATTTTATAAAAAACTTTCATTTTTGAATAGAAAAATATACATTTACAAAAGTTTCTTGATTAAAAAATGCATTATTTCATGTAAAATAGGTGTACAAAAAGCAGAAAAATCGGTACAGTACTTTCAGATGTATTTCTCATAGACTTTAAAAAAGTAGTTTTAAGAAAAATGTGTTTAAAGTTTCAAAAGCTGATTATACCAACTTGAAGTCGTCTTTCCACAAAGGCTTATTTATATTTCTGGAAATTTTAGTCGAATCAATTTGAAAGTTTAACCGACTATTTCTAAAATTCTTCTCAGAATGTTGTTTCTAAAAAAAAATTTTAATGTTCTATTCTTTCTAAAACAATTTTTTTAATTTGTAATTCAAAATTTCTAAGACTTTTGAAAATGAAATGTATAATAAATCCTAACTTAATTTTTTAACCTTGCACAGCTATTCAAATACTAAACTTTTTAAAGATAAACAACTTTATGTTCATCAGTAGATTAATAAAAAAATTTGTTTAATTTTTAATACATTAGTTTTTACAAAAAATAAGTTTCGGTTTGTTTAAAATTAATTAATGAAACCAAAATTTGTTTGCACGAAAATCTAAATAATATTTTAATCGTATATTTTAAGTATTTTCTAAGTGGTTGAAATTAAACAATATAAATAAAATTGATTTGAAACTTTTCTATTTTTTGAAATCGAAAATTTTATTTTAGTAATAATATAGTTTAAATTGTTACCATCGGACAAGTAAAACATTTTATTTAAATTACATAAAACTAATCCATTTGATTAAACCAACTTTCTAAATTTGATTAAATAAATTTAAACTTCTAAAAGTGGTGTTCATATGCTATTTGCTACTTTAAAAGATAAAAATAGAATTAGAAATTATGAGTATTTAATATGAATAATTTAAAATACAACAAATAATATCGATTTTATAAGCTAAAGAAAAATTGCTTTTGAAATAGTTTTAGTTTGTGAAAGTAGCGACAATTAAGTAATTGAAATTTGTAAAAGCTTTGAAAACATATAGAAATGAGGATGCCTCACCCAATTGTAAGTAGTCAATTATGCCGAAATAGAAGCTAGATAGAATCGATAAGTTTTACCACTCACATAGTCACTCACATTAAATTTATTCATCTACAGAGCGACCACGGCAACACATGAAACTTACTCCGATGCTGAGCGTGATGATCGGGGTTGTGGCAGCCCTCGTGATCGTAGCAGTGATCGTTATGATTGTACTTCGCATCCAACACACTCAGGTCGACGAGCAGTCCAAGTCTCAAATCGAAGGCACGGGAAAGCCCACTAAGACTGTACCCATACAACGAGAGCTGCGGTTCCGAGAGTGTGGGAGCCTCATCACCGAGGAAAAAGTCCCGGACACGAGTCCCTTCAATAAATTGGACGCTATCAGTACTGGCGACATCAGCGAGTCCGACGAGAAGAATCCCGATATCATCCCTCAGAAAATTACGAGTTTGTTTTGTGTTTATTTATCAAAATAATTCCAACTATTTTTCTTTTACCCGTACTATTATTTTTGCTTTAAAATTCTAATGTCTCTTCACGAGCATTGTATTTTCACTAAATATTGTTCTACGTTTCAACCTCTCTCCTTTTGATTTATTTCTAATATTTCACTTTGGAAATTCATGTGAAAATAGAAAATTCTTTACTAGAGTATATCGAGACAATATGATTTATTCTAATCGTGGACACCCTTCTGGATAAAACATTTTCTCTATTATGAAAATTTGAGCACAGATAAAAAATCATTAAGTGATATTGATTTATCTAATGGAGATTTCCTTTGTGATACAATACTCATGAATAATATAAAGTTTTTATTGCAAGATTCATATGAAGCTCTTACGAAATTAAAAAGTTTTTTATTTATTTTTTACCTATTCAATGTGTTTCCTTGTGCTAAAGATACAAATAACCTTAAAACAATGCTTACTTAATGCAAATAGATGAGTATGAATCTCTGTATAAATAAAAAACCACTAAAAACTATTTATAACTGTATTAAATTCAAGTTTTACGAGCCCAATTATTTTATTTTTATAGACATTGAAATTTAAAACGCTATTATCTTTATTTAAAATCTGATACAACACAATAGCGGCGTTAAAAGAAAAATTAATTTATTATATGCAGGCGAAGAAGTGTCGGAGTATCTGAGGAAAAGGCGACTGGTGTCTACGATAGAAACTTCACCCTCGCGGGGCGTCCTCGAAAGATCTGCCCTGGCCGCGGCCGTTGGCTCGAGAGGCAATTACGCCGGCTATTGTACTATAAGAAGCGGCATGCCACTTCGGGAACTTTCCAACACCGTCACATTAAGGCATAAGAATGTGAGTATTGATTATTTTAAATGGAAAATAAAATATATAAAAAATTACCTACTTGATCGACTCGGAGATATTTCATTCTTGTTCAAAATCCCTCACGTTCAAAAATAATTTTCCGATAACATTTTAAAATGATTGAAGTTTCAAAATTCACCATTTTTCGAGAGCATTCATCCAGAGGAGTGATTGTTACAATTCTCAAATTAGAAATACAAGAAAATCGATCAATCTTGCTTTTAAAGACTGCCCATAAATAAATTCTGTCCAATTTTTTTTACAATGATATATTTAAAAAGAGAAATTAAATTTAGAAATTCCACAATGCAGGGCGTTAAATTAAATAAACTTTTGATATCATTTTTACTTATTTTACAAAAATATAAGCTCAAGTACATTATTTAATTGAATGCTTATATTAATTTTTAAATATTGTATTTTTATTACCATCATTCCAATATTTTACAAGTTACGTACTATATTGACCATGCATTGGTCAAAACGTTTTTTTAACTTTTCATTACTCCTGGATAACTAAATAATATATAAAAAAAGCACTTTTTCTTTAGTTTTCTATATATTGAATAATATATATAATAATCAAAACATGTGTTTCATAAATATTAAATAATCCTCAATGCTAATTAATGTATATTGTTAATTTTACAGAATTATTTCACATTATTACTATGTAATTTTTATTAACTACAAGCGACATTGAGGAACAAAAATATTGTAAATTTACTTTACAGCGATACATATTCAACTCATTGTAATGTAGCGATGAATACACCTCCATTCACATTGACTTTCATTTTTTTCATTCACCCTTCGTCTCCCTTCTACCGAAAAACGGGCATTATTGGCTGACTCCCACACGCACGCACGTACTCTTATACGCATGCATATATGCACGTATATGCACTTTACATTAGTCTAAGAACATCTGTAAAATCGATTCTACTTTTGAGTACTCATAATATTTATGGATCCTACCACTCTTAAAAAAAATAATACCAAATCACTTTGGTAAAGCATAAACGACGAAATAAATGTATTCTACTGATGACAGTAGTTTCACAACCGAATTCACTATTCTCATCACAGTAAATTTGGCTCTAAAATGGCTCTTCACATTAAGATAGATATTTCAGCATTTACTAACTTGAAAGTTGTTTTCTAGGTTCTTCTTTTGTCTGCACTTATACATCGACTTCCGGGCACATAGATTCTCACTCATATGCGAATCGGCTTGGTTCTATCAGCCATTTCTACTCTCCTTCAATCTCTATCTATTCATATCGCATCGATTCTCTTATATGCTATAATTTTCACTTCATGCATAATGAATGTATTTCCTATTAAAACTTTAATCCTATCACATTTTTGTAATATAGCCTTTTCTCGTTCATAATAACAAACTCTATTAAAAAATTATTCATTGTTATAAAATTTGAATTTACCAATTTAATTACTTGAAAATTTTTTCATTATAATTATAATTATACAATTTAAAATACTTGAAAAAATATCGAACAATATATTATCTCTAAAGATAATTATATTTTGTATAAAATATTTATAACTAAGCGCAATTGTGCATCCTTTTTAATCAGCAAGTTGAAAATAATAGACAGTGAATTTCGGTATCATGCTTGTGACCATAAATAATAGTATCAATAGAGATATATTATAAATTTTATTTAAATCTAGGATTTAAAAATCAGTATATTAATAATGATAGGTAACATAAGTTTTTATTTTACAATTTATTTTAGCACCTAGTTGTTATAGACTTAATTATGCATAAAAATTCCTAAAAACTTTTTTAATTTTAATGGTTATAAACTGATGATAAGTCGTGACAAAGATACAAAATAGAAGAGACTAGAATAGTAAATCTTATCCCTATATTCGTTTACGTAAAACTGTTTACATTCGATAATCTTGAAAAATTTGCTAGTGATCGCAAAGCATCTCTTTCCCTTTTTGTGAGGATTACCATCTAGTAGCTCTCTACGTGACATAATGCGAAAGCAGAAAGATTAAAGGCTCAAGTTATTCTGGAACTGAGATACTAAACCTCGTTAGAATTTCCTCGTTATTACAATCAATATCAGGTGGCGCACACACGTACATACACGTAGCAAGCAAATAGGGCTCAGAATGCATAGTTTTCAAAAAACAAAGTGACAAGTCAAACAATGAACTGGGATTAGTCGATATCAAACTTTGATTGTCCTCTTTCGATCCGCGTTCGCACTAACCATATGCTTATCTCTATAACAAGATAACTATCTTTCTTTATTTTATATATACCGTATAAATCTTGCGATACTCAAGCGTAATTCTTCATAAATAAAACATATTCTATTAAATAAAAAAATTACTTTAAAAAATTTATTAAAACACATTTCCAATAATTGATAGATATAATCTTTTATATAATTTATTCCACTGGAATTATTTTTTTTACAGAATATGAAAAGCAATAAATAAATGAATTACTTCAAAAAATATAGAAATTTTTTTATTACTATTAAGCTATAATAAATATTTATAAATTAATTTATAAAAATGAATTTAATCAACTGATTCATATAAATAATAACGAGGATTTTTAAAATTTTATTTTATCTATGTATATTATACATGTATATACACGTATATAGTTCCTGCTTATCTATCAATGATTAATGATTGCCCTACGCTCATTCATTTCCACATTTATTTATATTTTTATATATAAATATGTAAGTATATTTGGAAACGATATAAAATAAATAAATATATATATATATATATATATCTATTAATTATAAATTAAAATATTTAGAAATAATTTATACTACAAAACTCTTAAAAATTCAGGTAATGCTTATATTTTAAAATTTTTAATTTATTATTGATCCAAAAAAATAAAAATCATTTATAAAATAATTATAACATTCATAATAAAACAATGAATATTAAATTTATTCTTATTAAACAAAATATGATTATTAAAATACTTTATTATTAAATTAATTAAATTAGAATAAATTTAAAAAAAAATTAATATTTGAATAATAATAATCTTTTAATATTGAAAATATTACATTGTATTAAAATATTATGTTAAATATAATATTTACAACATTCATTACACATAATCGTTATATTTTAATAGAAATTATAGTAAAAAGATATCCATAAATTTTCCATAGATTTTGTGGTTAGATTTTAATATTAATAATAAAATTTCTGATACATTGTTTCAAAAAAGTTCTTTATTTTAGAAATAAAATCGATATTAAATTAAAAATAAACTCAAAACAAATTATAAAATTTAAAATAAATTTATTAAATGACAAAGTTGTCTCAACTGAGCTGTATCTTTTTAACTTATACATATTTTTTTAACTTCATATTAAATAATTAACTTTAATTGAAACAATTTTAATAGATTTAAATATACTTTCTTCCTCTAAAATATTAAACAGTATTTATATGTTCAATTGAAATTATTATATTTCAACTAAATATTTTAATGAAAAACGGTATGGACAATATTAGGCATTTAAAACTGCTTCACTAGAATAATTTTCTAGTTTTTTAAATGTTATATTATAAAAATATTTGATAAAAAAAATTTAATAATAGAAAGAATAATAATATTTTATTTCATAAACGTAACATTTTATTATTAATTAAATTATTTTTCTCAAAATTCAATAATATAGAAAATTATAATCCACTTATATTTTTCAATAAATATGAATAGCGTTCTCATATGAATGTTTAGATATTTTAAATATGAATAATTGGTTCAATTAGTTATTTTAATTTCTTAATAATTGTTAAAAAATGTCACAATTACAATAAATGAATAACTTGATATTACATACGAGTTAAAGATAAAAGATACTTGAAAAAATAAATTTAAATTTAAAAAAATAATCTAATGTCCATGTCATGACTTTCAAATATTGATTACTATTTTTATTATTTCTGAAGTCTTAAATCATTATAGAAAACTATACTTATCGCAACATATCTTCCAGTACTTTTTTATGTTTTTTTTTAATCATTTTTAATAAAAAATAATACTTTAAAATTTAATATAAAATATTGATATATGATTTTATATTAAGAATAATTATTCTTTAAAGTATTTCTTCTAAAAAAAAAAAATTTTTCTTTATTGATATTTATAAATCAAGTGTATAAATGTAAGACGTTGAGAATGTGTCGGACCATACTGGATATTTTCTACTTAAAACTCCATAAATTTGTACATATTTATTTTAAATACAATTCTTTATTTTTTGTATTATTATTATTTCACTTAAAAATAACTATTTTATTTGTAAAAATTTTTTAATACTAAATCATGACCAACTCAATTTCCTTCTGCTAAAAAATTCGATTAAAATGTTAATAGGCATAAATTTTGTACATAAAAATTTTACGTAAGTTATCTTCATAAGTTTTAAATTGTATAAATTGTTTTTTATGAGCTATATAATTTTTAAAACAAGATAATAGTAAGAAGCTACAACTTGTTACATGAACAAAATTACCGTAATGTATAAAACCTCAAATTTTGCTTTCAAAAACTTTTAATCAAGTAAAATTTATGAGAAAATCCTACAAATAGTATACAGGATTAGTATGAGAATTCACCGTATATCTAGAAACACAGAGATTTGTACCCGAGTGACCTAGTCTGTTTTTACGATCCATAAATATCAACTAGTAGCTACTATAATGTGTCGCTTAAAAAACTAATAAATACATATATGATAAAAAGTAAGGTTACTTGACACTCGTATAAAAAAAATATAATTACCATAATTTAAAAAAAAAAAAATTGTAGTTTTTTTCTTGTAAAAATTTGAAATCATGAAATAATTAAGAAAAAAAACAACTTTAATATTTTGAATTTTTTCATATCCATATGATATAATGTAATCGAAAATGATATGATATTTGACAAATTTTTAATATTTGCTTATTAATTTAAATAAATTATTTTAAAAAATGTTAACTTTAAATATATGTTAAATCGCAAGTTTTTATATATTACAAAAATATGTAGTAATCGAAATTTTTAATTTAATTTCAAATTTTTCAGTAAATTAAACATGTAATATTATTGAAAATATAAATATTGTTGAAAAAGATAACTGTATGATATGACATGTGATGTTATCTGGAATCAAGCCACAATTAATATTTTTACTAATTTTTTCATAATATATATATAATACACATCACATCAACTTCAATTAATTTCTTCTTCTTCGTTAATCATTCAGTTAAATTCAGTTAATCATTCAATAAAATTAAATATTTTATTAGTGCTATTACGCGTTCGTCAAAATAAATATTATTATTTCTCATTCACCATTAAAAGCTTTGATGGAGTATCCATTTATTTGAGCAAGAAAATCGAAGTGGTTTGTGTGAAAATTAGTTAAATATACAAGTTGCAAAATATTTTTAATGCTAAACTAATAAGCAATTTGTTCATCTGACATGTTTGAGCCATCCCTATGTAAATAACGAGCTATCTACCCTTGCATTGTAGATGCAGCCGATGCCCAGCGAGATTTATGAGAGCGGTATGTGCACACTTCCACGTCAACATTGGCCCAGTCACGCGGGTCCAATCCCACCCACGGCCATGTCAAGGGGCATGGCACCTGCAGTAATGTATGCAGCCGGCGCCGGGGGCGGGGCCGTCAGCGTGATGCGGGCGCCGGGGATCATGCTCGCCAAGGACATGGAGGCGCGGCTACAACCGGGCCAGTACTGCGTCCAGGCGACCCCCAAGGACACGCACTCGATCGCCGCAGCCCAGGCGCAATCCAACATGAAAGGAACGCCAATAATGATCACGAAGCGCGAGAGCTCGGTGTGACGCAACTAAGCTAACACTACCATGAAATAATCATTGGACGGAGTGCCTCGCTCCCACCTCTCCTTCTTCAGCTGTCATGTTCTTACTTCTTTTTTCCTCCTAATATCTTTCACTCTCATTCCCGTGAGTTACGATGGACCAGAAACACTAGCGAGATATATTTTTCAGATTAATGACATCCTTACTGTAACTATGCCTATAAAATTTATTTAAAATTCCGATCTTTTTAAACTAGTAAAGTTTAAGGTGTGAAAAGTACATTTAGTACAGATATTATTGAAGATTAAGCATTAAAGCAATAAAGCATCCAATAAAATTTCTCTGCGTTCGAATAATAAATATTCAAGTTTTAGTTTTTAACTTGAGCCATAACTCATCTTAATAGGGTGAAAATACATGTCACATTTGAGTTACAGCGTTTTTACATTTCCAAAGAGAATTTTTTATCGAAGGAATTTTCAAGAAAAATGCAAACGTAATTTGTCACTTTATTACAAAGTTGGTCTAAGCATTAAAGGCTTTTGATACGATAAGATACATATTGAAGTTTCCTTTATAAGTATAAATTGCATGAGATACGTCGTATATGTGCAAGATTCAAGCGTATGTATTGAATCGCATAACTTTCTCCTCCAATGATTTTTGATACTTTGTTAGATTCCACTACAATTACTTTTTAAATTTTAAAACTAATTCATTAATAGTTTTAATGACTTTGGGCACAGTAAAGTTAAAATAAACTAAATAGATTGTCTAAATTATTACGATAATGCTGTTTTTATTTTAAATGAATGTTTGATATAAGTCGGTCATATATGTTCAATGGAATTATGTCTACGATAAATGGTACAATAGCTTTTCAAAATATTTCATTAACAAAAAAAAGGCGTAACAAAATGTTAACATACACCCAATTTCGTTTCATGACCTTCATTTTCGGCTGTTATCTCTGTGCTTTTTCTACTTTCGCGTATAGTCGATATACATTACATACACGCGACAGAACTATTTTCTAAGTCAAATAAAGTATCCTTCAAACGTTCATACGTTTAGAGAATTCCATACAAGTACAGAGAACAAGAAAAAACTCTTGTACATACTTGACAGAGAAATAAAGAAAAATAATCCTTGTTCATTGACGCTAAAATGATATGATTATACCGACATATTCCATTATTTTGGAATAGATACTTTTTTTATTTTTGACGAAAACATCAGTTTAAATTTAAAAAGAATTCTTGGTCCTATTGTTTAATAAATATCTATTTTTACAATATTTTCCGCGGTTGAAAATCAATAACTTTCTCATTATTTAAGCACAAATATAATACATGTTTTTTATGGTTGCTGTAATAAAACTTTTTGATTATATTTACATGAAGATGGTAAAAACTTAAATTAAGTAAAGAATTCAAACAATGACTAGGTTGCGATAATTCTACACTTGATATTCATCTAAAATAATACATAATACATAATCATAGAAAAGAGAAATAAAATGATTATACTATTTACAAAATGTTTATCTTCATTTAGCAAAACTCTTACATTCATTTTAAGAAAAGTACTAATAGAAAAATTAAGAAATATTTCGCAACCATGTTCAACCTAGAACGTAACTCAGAGGGGAAAATAATAAAAATAGTAAATGTAAAATAAAGAAAAAAATAAGAAATAAATCCCAAAGAGAATATAAATATTCTGAGGCACGCGCTTGTAAATATATACCTTGAATATGAAAATATTTTATACAATTGCTAGAAAAAATAATAAAAAAAAAGATTTTGAAAATAAAAGAAAAATAGAAGACTTCTATTTCGCTAGATTGTAAATTTACATGGTTGACACGAAAATATAAATGTAAATGTACATGTATAAATATCTCGCAGAATCTTTGACCAGGACGAAACGGCGTACAAAGGTGCAACATAGCTACGCATACTCACACAAGCATACATACATAGATATATAGTTAGAAACGTTCGGTAGAAAATGAGAGAAAAATGTATGGATAGAGAGAAATGAGCAGAGGAAAGGGAGGAATCGAATAAAACGCACGAGTAGAGAAACGAGAAAGCGGTAAATCAAATCTTTCGAGTCATTTTATCCAAGTGAGAATAAGAGAGAGAGGAAGGTAACAATGTGTGGTGCAAAGCAAAATGGAAACTTGTTTGAAGAATTGACAGAAACTTTTATTTTCTTCTCCTCTATTTAATCCTGATAAATTTAAAAAATATTTTTTTTCCTTTTTTCAATTTTTTTTTTATTTATTAATTGTTAATAAAATTTTATAAATTTCTGAATTAATGCACTGGTTACTACTATTTTGAGTTTTTCTTTTTTTTTGTATATTTTATTTTATTTTATGAAATTAAGTGAATTATATTAAATAAAAATGTTATATTATAGAATGAATTAATTTTTAAATGAAAAGAATTTTCCTAAAATTCGAATATATTTGATTCATTTCAAAAGTTTTTCACATAAAATATTTATTTTTAAGTACAAATATTTTAGTTTTAATTAAAAAATACTTAATTTTTATTGCAACAATTTAAACAATATAAGTATAATAAATTATTAGCTCAATCGTTTTGAAAACTCGCTTTTCATTTGTAAAAATTTTTAAAGTTAACAACTCATAAATTTTCAAAAACAACAAGTAGTAATAACAATTATAGTAGGAAGACATATCGTCAAATTTTAATCGAAAAAGTAAGGGTTTCTAAAAGCATATACACAGAATGTGAACGTGTAGTATACTCAATAAAAAAATTAAAATAAAATAAAAACCTCAAAACGGGGATATAATATAATTGTCATTTATCCATATCGTCCTGGTCATAATTTATCTACAAATTAAGAAAAATACAACGTAAAAAATGTAAAAAGTATAAGTTTTCTTCACTAATTGTACCAAATAGCAAATAAATAAACATTGTTTTGGATTTTAAATTCGGAACTAAACGCGCCAACTAAAATTTCCAACTTGTTACATAAATATATTACTGTTTATATATAGTATTTCTATTATTGACCGTTTAAATCATAAGAAAAAAAATCACTGATAAAAAATTTGGAATTTTGTCTGGAAACTATAATCAACACACAACTTATTTAGAGTTAGATTTGATAAATAAAAACAATCCAAAACAAAAGAAAATAAAATGAATATATGAAAGAAAAATCTATTGAAAAGGCTAAAGTTTAAAAAGTGAAAAACATGGTCATATCCACGCAATTTCTTGTAAAATGTATTGTGTCTGATCGTATGTTTGCATGAAAGTGAGGATGCAAGAAAAGCATAAAAGTTTATAAAACATAAATTAAGTTACTTTCGGCATCGAATTCGTTTATTCACTCAATTGTTTATGCATTTCCTGTTATCGTGTATACCGTTATACACGACGATCTAATCGAATTTATAAATATAATGACGAATTAAATGGAGTAAATCTCACGTATAAAAACCAGATCGCCGAGTCACCGAATGAATAAAAAAAACAGTAATGTTTTATAAGCATTCGGCAAATATCTGTTAACAATTCACGAAGAAGATAATAGCATTGTAACAGAGAGTATGAATACGAATTATTTTAAACAAATCAATCGTGTAGACGATAACAAGAGAATATCCGTATCAGCGAACAAAAAAACTGAAAAATCCTAAAGTACGTTATATACTTTTATGCATTTTATTTATAAATTATAAATTCACCTTATTTGATTTACACTCAAGAAAAATAAATCAATTAGATTCTAGTAGGAATTCCATTACTTTGAAATAGGCATTTTTACTGTTACGTGTATTTTTTGATTTTTTTAATTCCGTTATATTGATCAATAATCCAATTATATAAATATTTTCATATTAAATCATAACAAAAATAAACAATTAATGTAAATTATATATGTATATTTATATGTGTATATTATATTCTGTTGATAAATTTTGTAGTATTATTAGTAATAAAAATATATAAAATACATAAACAAAGTGTCTAATTCAAAGATGCTTGTGTCTGATAAGGAAAATATTGCATTATAAATAAAACATTTAAAACGTTGATTGTTATTATTCATTGCCATTGATGGAATTGATGCGTATGAGCAATTATATTATTAGAAAAATTTATATAAAGGATTTTAAATTAATAAAATGGTAACACAAAATATATTAAAACATTGAATAGTCATTCTTCAAAGAGAATTAATGCATTCAAAATCAATGTAATTACGTAAACTTGATTAAATGTTAAAATGAGGGCGAAAATAATTAGGACAAATATCGTATAGAGATATAATAAAGAATAGGTCAGATTTACAATAAACTATTTGCATATAGCTAAATATAATATATTAAAGAAATTGCCAAATCATATTATTATATTTCTCGAATACGTATGAAATAATGTTCAATGCTGTGTGATTGCAAAGATTTTTATAACATTTCTCATAATTGGAATAAAAATATTATTTACATGTAAATATTTATATTAAATATTATTTATATTAAATGTATTTGTATAGTTAAACTATAATTTCAATTAAAATTATTTTACAAAATTGCAAACTAAAAAATATCTTTCTTAAGATTCATTTTATATGGAGACTAAAATTAATTTTTTAAATTATCAATTAATATTGGCTCTAGTAATAAATTGTTTTTAACATATATTTTTTAAAAAAATTGAATATAATGGAGAATATAAAAGCAAAATTTATAAAAGTTACATATATTTTAATATAACATTGACATGACTGGATTAAAATAAATGCTTTTCCTTTTAAACATATTTTATAAAACCTATATCATAATATTAAAATAGAATATATTAGATTTTTTTATAAATTAATATTTTAAAAAATATTTATTTTGTATCACTTTAATCGTTGCATCTGTATAATGTTTTATTTTCTAATTAAATTTATGAATATTTTATACATTTTATATTAAAATTATAAAATAAAATAAAATAAACTTTTTGAATGAACTAAATGAAACATTGAAAAAAGGTTTAAATCCTCACTTATATATTTAAAAAGTATTATGCTGACCAATTTTAAGCACCAACAACTTCAATGATCATCTTCTCCTTCTTTATATATTATATCAATAGCTTTTACAAGATGAGGTACAAAATTACCATGTGGTGGCCAAATACGATCTATAAATAATAAAATAAATATTCAAAGTATATAATAACAATCAAATAGCTCATGGTTTATTCATTCATAAAGCGTTTGAACAAGCTGTATACCAGAATAAAAGTTCGATCATACATCGAATAACAATTTATTTATATATCTATTCAAATAATTTACCTTTATGCTTTCATTTTTAAATACATACATACATATATTAATATAATCAAATCAATTGATTTATTTTTAATTGGTACAGTAATTAATTATTCCGATTTATAAATTAATTTTAAACCAAATCGAAAAATCCATTTTTCGAGCTTTTAAACTTATATATAAAAACAAATTTTAATATTTGATTTTAAGCCTTCGCTAAATCTTTATTTCATTTATATGGATACATGTTTTAAAGGAATTTATTTTATACAGGTTAGGCTTTTAGTACAAATAAAGCATACGAATTATATATCACATGTATGAACTAATAAAAAAAACTTTATTGACACTGGTACATAAATGAAAAGATAATCAGAAGCGAAAAACATAATGTTACACAATTTAAATGTATGGAAAATAAAATAAAAAAAAAATAGTAAAGAAAATAACGGAAAGAAAAAATAAAGTTAAGAAGTTAACTTATTATATTAAACTTATTAATGTGAAAACATGAAATCAGAATTTATAAGTATTCTAAATATAAAGCAAATTTCGTGTTATTAAATGTACAGTTCAGCACCTATGTAATTTTATGCCGACGTTACTTTTTTCTTTAGGATTTTTCAAGTTTTTCGATCGAGTTTTCATGAACCAAAACCTAAAACTTCTTCCTATCCAACTAAATCGCCACCCAATCAACCCCTTGCGCATTATATTCGTATGTACAACAAAAATGTTGTTTTGATAATTGTAAATATTCTGAAATAAATGATCGTTTTTATTCGATAATATAGTTATTTTCTAATATAATTACCTTAACATATTCACTACTGAATAAGAAGAATGAATAAATAAACATAAATACCATTGTATAAATTAATGACTGGTATTTCATTAGATTTTTCAAAATAATGACGCAAATCTTCAAGTACAAGTGATTGTACTGATAATAAGTATTCGACTATTGTGATTTCCGGTAGATATTCTGGTACCAATTTATCCAAAGTTTTTAAAGTTTCATAAAATTTATAATTCTGTGAAAAAATTTGAACTAATTATATAAAGTAATAAAAATAAATCAAACTTGAATTTTAATTTAATTTAATTTAATTTAATTTAATATATCTAAAATCTAAGAAGCTTACAGAATTATTTCTCATATCCATCAAGTATTCGCTTAACGAATACATTTTAAATAAACAATTCTTTAACTGTGTTTGTATTTCATCCGCTCTAGTTTTTTCAATATTATCTAATAAAACGGGTGGCTTATCTACATATGCAATATACCATTCGGAGAAATATAACTATTAATTTAATATATATTATTAAAAATGAAATACTTATAAGCAATATATAATATTAAAATAAATTTTTCGATACTTTGTAAATGTTATGATATGCTGGCAAAGAAATAATGCGTCCTAAAGTTCCATCAGATTCGTCTACAAATAAACTTTGCAAATGTCTATAAATTATTTCTTCCGATGCCTGTTCGGAATTTTATTTTTGTATGAATTTTATTGTGAATTTTATTTTTAATAACATCAAATTACTATAAATTAAACTTTTTTCATTTATAAAAACTATAATTTACATATTTATGAAAATATTTTATGAAGTTGCTATTTTTTTTAAAGATTATCTATTTATAATTTTTTTTATTCTAATTACAAACATAAAAATCAAACCTCTATTAAATGTAAGAAAGATGTAGGATAAATAAGCAATAATCCCGTAAGTACTGTTTCATCAAATTCTTCATTCAATTCCTTTACACTCATTTTTATTTTCTAGAAATTGAAAAATTAATTTAAATTTTTAAATTTAAAGAAATTGAAAAATTAATTAACATCTTGTATAGTTTAAAAAAATAAGTACATAATAATCTTATACTTTTTTTAAATCTTCTTTAGATCCTTTGTAGTCACCGATATAAACAAATCGAGTTACAAGAGCAAACTGTAAGAAAAAACTTTCATTAGATTTTCATATTAAATTCGCATCAATGAAGGTGTAATTACACGATCAGCCAAATTTAGATGACCATTCAAAACATCTAAAAAACTCTTTCTCTTTGGTTCCTCCATAATCTTTTTTCTTTTGAATTATTATGAAATTTTCTATATTACCGTACATAAAATATACTATAAATATTCCATAAAAATTCAAATAAATAACAGGTTAATGAAAAAGTTTACAAACAATTTCTATGGTATTAATACACTAACACATTGCACAAATCAAATTAAACTATCAATTTTTAAACAAAAGAAAAACTAAACTCATTTTAATGATAGGAGCATAAAAAAAGAAAATTATTTTGTAAAAACATTTTATTAAATATTTATTAGTTAAAATATAAATAAATTAAATATTATTGCATTTTCATTAGAGCAATGTATAGAAGAACTTTTATTTTATATATACATTCGATTAAAAGTAAATCTACATTATAAATTTTATATTGATAAATTTGTTTAAATAATCTATATTTGTACATATATTTATTTTTTTTAAGCGGTTTAACTGATAAATATGAAACAAATTGATCTTTTTTTAAAATTATATTCAATTAAAATTTAATTAATCGATTCTTACTACTTATTTAGTTTAACATTAACAGTCTATTTGTAGTAAACGATATTTTTAAACTACTCTTTTGAATTTTTTTTTTAAAATAATAAGTAAATATATTGTATTAACTTTCTTTCATTGCAATACCTTAAATACATGTATAAAATTTTATCACAATTTTCTTAAGAGATTTTCTCATGTAGGAACTTTTGTAAGAAAAAATATAAAGTAAAAATGTAAAATAAATTATTGATAAACAAATACTTACACATTTGTGCACTATAAGTTCTAAGAATATTATTTACAAAAAAATAGAAAAATCTGATTATAAAATTAAAATTGAAACTATTATCATTAACCTTATGTAATAAAATAACAATTAAATGGTTAGTTATTAGCTACCATAACTTATATGAAATTAGTACTTTACATCTCATATTAAACAATTATTATTACACTTTATTTTTAAATTTAATTTATTTAATATGTTTCGCTTTAAGTAAAACTGATGTTGGAAGTGTTGATGTTGCTTCACTAGAATTTCCTAGCCACACTGATTTACTAAATCGACCTTTAATTACTGGAGCTTGCCATTTACTTGCAGACATCACTACATTATATGCTTTATCTGTTTTTGAATTTACAGATGTAGTATTAACAGATCTGAAAGTAAATGAAAAAATTTTCGTCGTAAATAAATAAAATGAAGTATTGAAATAAACTTGTAGTGTATTAAATTAGGAAAATACATTAAATAAATAATGCAATAAATATATTAAAACGTTTATTTGTTCACAAAAATAAAATACAAATTTTTTAGTTCCAATGTGTTACTTATATTTTTACCATATATTTTTTTTATATCAACTTTTAAAAAAGAAAATTCATTGATTTATAAGATAATAAACCAATTACCACATTATTAGTATCAAGCACTTTATTTTTTTCTATTTTTAGTCACTCATTCACTTAAAAAATTTTATTTAAATATAAACTAGAGAAATTTGTCTTGCATGAAAATAGATGACACCAAAATTATCCATTACACAAAACATGTGTGTACAGCATGGAACTCAAGATAAGTAAGCCAAAGCTTAATTACAAAATAAATCTTACTTATAAAAGAAAGACCGCCATAAATAAATCATTATCACATATTAAATAAACGCCTTTCTTTTTCCGCGGTATTGACACAGCTCTAAACAGCTTACATCTTACAAACTATAAATATATTCTCCAGATGTCCCTAATAAAGTGTACATTTAGTATTACACATTTGTCTTAAGGAAATTACTAATATTTTGAAAATTCAGTTTGACATTGACCTTTTGGGTTTCTACCATTACACATTGATGCAATCATATTATCAGCTATACTAAAATGTCCAAGTAAAATCTGATAATAAAGAGACTTCATATCTATGCCCAACAATGATTGATATTCAAATTTTTTTAACTACAAATAGCAAATTGCACTTGGCATTGAAATGCTATTATGTTTTATTTAACAAAATAGAATTCCTTAAGTATATTAAAACATATTACCTTCTAATCGCTTATTATCCAATTAAATAAAAATTACAATTAACATCTATTTAAAATACAGTAATTATCGATGTTACAATTAAGTTAAAAATAATAAAATTCTGCAATAATTAAATCATGAAATTTAAATTAAAATTTAAAAAGTACAGCTAATCAAACTGTAATCAAACATATTCATATTGTTCAAAGTATTTAATATAAATTTCCATTTATATATACAAATTTCAGAAAACTTTACAAATAAATATCATTATTATATTTCTTGAAATTTTAATACTAAATACTCTGAGAAAAGGAACTATACTATTACTAGTGCCAGGGCACTTGATTTGGATGGCTGATGGAACCCAGTTTGTAGTACCTTGTGGTTGAGAGAGGTTGCTGAACTCCTAAATTATGACTTGAGTTTGGTGGTGTAGACATTACAGTTTCTGCACTTTGAGCAGAGGTTCCATCACCTTTTAATACAGCAACACATTTCCAATTATTAATGTAGTTATCTTTCCACAATCTTACACAGCCATCATCTCCTGAACTCGCCAATATAGTTCCCATTATATTCCAACAAACCCTCCATACTGTACAATAATGATCATCAAATTGTGCTATTGTTGTTATCTCAAATCTTGATAATCCAGATTGGGCAGATTCTCTAAATTCATTTTTTAATGAAATTTTTATTTTAAAAAATTTTAATATTTTTTTTATGTTTATTAGATTTATTATGCATACTATTTAAAAATAATTAAAAAATATTTCTAATTATAAAAAAACTTACATCAATGGTTTCAAAGATATTATTCGTACATCTTTTGTAGCAATTGCTAATGTGTGATAACTTCTTCCTAAATTTGGTGCAAATGCTATGTCATGTACTGCATCAGTAACACTAGATATAGTTTCAGTCTTTCCCCAACGCCTACTATTATCAGCATATTCATATATAAATACTTTGCCTCCACTTGATAAATTACTATCATCACTTCCAACCGCAATCATTGGTGGATGAAGCCTAAAAAATTTCAAATTTTTTTATATAATAAAAATTTTATTCTGAAATTTAAGTTATTACAAATAAATAAAAGTTTGTTACATTACCTTGAAAGAGATGGATTCCAGGCTAAACAACTACAAGCAAGTTTACAGCTTATGTCATGCTGTAATGTCCATTGACTTAAATTCATTACATCAGGAGCTTCATATATCCTAATTACACCATCAGAACTACAGGTTGCCAATAAAAGACCTAATGCTTTTGGAGCAAATTTTACATCTGTGACAGAGGTTCTAGAATCAACCAAATTTGTTCTACGTATCCAATGTCTCATTCCTCTTTCACCAGGCCCTGATCCTTCTCCAACTACAAAAGTTTTATTCAGCATTATTAATAATTTATACTTTATATGCAATTAACTAAATAATTACAAAAAAATCTTACTAATTTCTTCCCATACAGCTGCTGTACGATCAAATGAACAAGTAGCTAAAACCTGACCAAATTCAGGATGTGCCCAGGTAACTTTCCATACAGAGCCACTGTGTGCTTTCCATGATGCAGTTAAGTGCCAATGTTCATGCTCATCTTCATCCCAAACCTAAATTAAAATTTTATATAATAATAATTAAAAATTTTAATTTAAAACTGTTTTACCTTTACAAACTGATCACTAGAACATGTGGCCATGCGTTGTCCATAAAAATCATAAGCTATATCGTGTATCAAGTCTTTATGCTCTGCATTAATACTGTGTGCCTCGAACATCGTTGTTAATTTTTAAAATCTTTATCATAAAAAACAATAATAAACAGCTTTAATATTTTTTTAAAGCTTGAATTTTGTGAGGTTACACGATTAATCTTACACATGCGTCGGTGCGCGCCAAATGAAATTAATGAAAATTCAACATAGATTATGTTAATGATAATGCAAAATTACAAAAAACGTTTTTATATCATTTAATTAATACAATACGTACATTAATATATTAAATTTTATATTTATAATGTTTTTGAATGATAAAATATCAAAAATATATGTTAACATCATAATAATATCAGAGATGAAAAGGAAGATTACGGCTTACGCGTCAAAAATGCTTACATGAGGCGATCGTTACAAACCTGGTGGATTTCAAATGTACCAAAAGAAATGCCCATCACAAAAAAATGAAACGATAGAGATATCCTCCACCGCATGCTAACCACAGAATAGACACTAAGAGAACGCTAGATCACGTGTTAAACTTTGGCGACAAACATGGCGGCAGAAATATCTTCTTTCTCTCTCGCACATATAGAAACACTAGCGACCTCTGAAGAGTCCATGGCTCCAACTAAAATTTTTTATACGTGTTTTAAAATCTATCGAAAAAAACATTACCACTACACGTACGAAACACGAGTATATTTCCTCGTGCTTCGCATATACACAGAAGAACGCTTTTTCTGTCGGCCACAGACTCTTGAAAGGTCGGCAGAGTACAATAAGTGCGAGAAAGAGAGAGCATATTTCTCCCACCATGAAAATACAACTACTTAATTTAATATAAAAATATATATATTAATTTATACAAAATACACATATATATATATATATATATATATTATACGAATATTATATTTAAATTAATTTGTACATAACTTAGCAATTCATTAATATTACGCATGTATAAAAGAATTTTTCAGTTTATTGTATGTGTAAATTTTGCAACAACTAGAAACTTCAAAGACAATTTGTGTTTGTCTATCATAAATTCATGTTCAGTACAAGAAATATGGTACAATAAACAATCAGACCTTTCCTCTCTGCGTCTTTAATAGGTATCATAAAATATCAACTACCTACGTTGTCGCTAAAATTTTAATCTTACTACCTGACTAATTCACTTTCTCTTTCTCTCTCTCACTCACTTTCTCTCTCTCTCTCTCTCTCTCTCTCTCTCTCAATCACTCACTCACTCTCATTCTCTTATACTTCAAAATAAGAATTAATATGTTTTTGAATAAAATATAATTTAAAAATGAAATATTCTATAATATTATTATTACGTACGCTATGCAGCTGCATCCACTGCAACGCGACGCATAACCTTTTATTCTAGGAAAGGGACTGCGATTCGTCACGAAAAATCTAAAAAGAAGAGAGAGACGGCATTCGGACCCCAAGATGAGGGAAGGAAAAGTGTAGAAGAAAAACGAAAAAGGAGTTAGTCAGCTTGAGCTCGCGGGGCGAGATAGTTAGACAAGGGCCCGTATACAATCTTTTCCTCGTTTTTTTTATCGTCCTAAGTAAGTGTATAGTATTAATTCATTTCGGCGTAATTCTCTCTCTGCTATAATATTATAAGTATTGGTTTTTCGCGGATATTCCCGAAATATTTCTGGCGTGCATGCGTTCGTTTGCTTATTTCCTTTCTTTGTGCTTTGTGCTCGTATCGAGAGTTTTTAGCGGTGCGTGTAGGCGAGCGGCGCCGAGGCGGCGCAATTTTTATAAGTTTGTAATATGGTGAAAATTATTATTTTTACCCTCGCAAAAATAAAACTCTCTACCAATACAAATATAATTTTAATATATATCTATATTAATAATAACAATTATAAAATTAAGAAATACACATATATATCACCAACACTACCAATAAATCACCATAATAATCACAGGGGACGTTCCGTTAATTTCCAATTCTCACTTTTATAAATTATTTCTAACACTAACTACAATATAATATTAATTAAAAATGGTACATCAATAATTTCACTCACGTTCATTTCCCATTATAATCAATAATACATAATTCAAATAATATTTCAATATAATATTATAAATTTCAAAGATAATTACAGATATTAAAATTAATATAAAATCTTACCTTTTTCTTTCAAATAAAATAATTCTTTCTCTGTGTGATTATTATCCAATTTGATTTATATAATTCATATTTAAATTTACTTACGTCGTTTATCAAAAAATATCAATATAATAATAATATATATATCTCCCAGTTCTTTACATTTATTTCTTTTAGATATCCAATATTATTTAAATTAATTTATTGCTCCTTGTTCCTTGTAATTTTGTTGAATAAAATAATAATAATATGCTGGTTATCAATATATATTTAAAACAATCCCACTTCACTCTCACTGCTAATTTATTATTATATTATTAAATATAATAATTTATTTATTATTAATTTAATTTAAACACTATTAATACAATTAATAATTATAATTTATAATTTTCACAACTATATTAATACCAATCATATAAATAATACTTCAACAACTTTATTTGGAAATCAATGAAAAATATCAATAATTTCAATATCAAGGTGATATAGAACCAACTGATAACAATATAATAATGGTAGAATTTTCTTATCTAGAAAACTCTACCCCTTTCACTCTACTACTTTATATTTTTCACCAATTATGAATCTCAAAATTTTCTTTACGCGAAAATTAAAATTCACAATTGTTGATTAAGTAAATGTAGTCCATCTTCCTTTTCGCACCGCAGATTCTCCATCGTGATTGGCTAAGCAAGCACAATATTAAATCGGGCACGAAAATAATAAGATACACTACTGTGCCGATAATTATGTAAACTGCAATTATCGGCCATATCACGGCGGTACAACACTATGATTTTTAAACACTTACACTTCCGTAACAATGCAATCCATGTATATATATATATATTCGACACATTTTCCCGCGTATCTCTGTCTCTGTCTATTTCGCGAACACCAACCCCGCCTATACCGTAAAGACATCCGGCCTCATGTTAGTTCTACAAAATCAACAAGTAACAGAGTGTAAACATTAAATTTTATTTTATAAATTTAAGAAAATATAGCCACCACTGCATATATACATCGTCTTCATTCAATACAGGGAGTTATACAAATATTAACATTAAATAATTATATTATAAAATACTAAAAATAATAAAAACATTAATTTTATTTTAAAATTTTTTTTTTCTGGTTAGTATATTGACACATATTACATGTTATTTTGATAATGAATAAAGATATTCATTATAACTTTTATAAACATTTTTACAATTTTTATAAATCCTGAACCCGGAATTGCGAAAGCTGTGTACTTTTTACTAGCCTTCTCCAAAGAAACTTGGAAATATGCTTGTTTTAAATCTATCTTGGACAAATATTGGTCCTTTTTTAATTTGTCCAAGATTTCGTCCATAGCACGGATAGGTATCTTTCTTCGTCACTGTATTTAGATCCCTATAATCAACACAAAAGCGATAATTACAATCTGATTTTTTAACCATCACCGGTGCACTACTCCAATCGCTTGCTGATTTTTCTATAATGTCCTCCTTCAGCAATTTCTTCACTTCATCAAGAGCCACTTGTAACATTTTAGGAGATATCCTTCTAAATTTGTGTTTGACAGGCTCGGCTCTTAGTACATTTATGAAATGTTCGGTTAGTGTCTTTCCGCGAGGCTTCCCAGTTGCCTTTGACAAAATCCTATCTACTAACTTACTGATTTTCATCTTTTCTTCACTACTTAATTCTGAAATACCCACACATTCAACCTGAATGACGGTATTTCCTTCACTATCACATCCGTAGAATTCTCTCCACTCCCCCTCCCTAGCACGCCACAGGCCTCGGCTGAAACGCGTGTCTATATGTGATGGAAAATATTTTATTTTTCATCACTAACCTGAAAAACAATATACTAATTAGTAATGTAAGAAATAATTATGGGAGATGAATGAAAAAGGTGAAATAATAAAAATAAATAAAATAATGAATAAATACGGATCCTCCTTGAAAGTGGAAGCATGTTGAAAAGAAGTTTCTTCTAGTGAGAATGCCATTGTTTATCAACTGTCACGAGGCTGGCCGGCATTTTGAATATGACAGGAATTCTAGGCGAACGACGCGCTCCCTAGTCTCGTAATATGAATTATAGTTAGAGTGAGAGAGAGATATTGCGTAGTGTGAGTGAGAGTGAAAGAGAGAGATGTCGTGTGTATTGCGGGAATATACGTACATATCTTTTCGTATGTAGTGTGGTAGTGAAAGTTGAATTAAATGGATGCCTCCATGAGGTGGCCGATAATGCCAATCCCGGAATTATCGACATCTTTTGGAAATTGTAAATTTTGTATGAAATCGTGCAACTTTGCGGCGTTTTTTAAACGCCCAATGACATTGCACGATTTCGAAAAGCACAGGACCAGGGGGGAGCTTGACGGTGTGTAACCAATCAGGGAAAGGGTTACACACCAAAGCTCAGGTGTAATTATATAAAATTTAAAAAATTTATAGTAGTGTGTGTTTGGAAATTTGGCTTCCTTTCGAGAAGAAAGGAAAGCCATTTTTCATTTAGATTTTTACCTTTGTGTAATCGAGATACGAAAAATTTCATTTGAGTGCAAGTGCCGACTTGTGACTTGAAAAGTAAGTAATTTGGTCTACAATAATTAATTGGAGTAGTGGCGATTTTTTTTCCATTGGAGAGAGAGAGGAAAAGGAAAAATAATTATATTGGGATCGGATATATATAAATCGATAAATAATCTAAAATACTGATTTCCACTGAGCACGTGTGGACTTATCCAGCAGGTGGCTATTTTGTCCTTATTATACATATAAATATATATCAATTTCAAACAATAATGATATGACATAAAACGGGAGATTGGTGAGTGATTTTAATTATTATATTAATATATATACATCTTATAACGATCTGCTATTAGTTCACTAACTCGGATTATTATATTGTTATAAAAGTGTTAAATACTTATTACTTAATACATATATTGTTAAATATTGAAAGGTAGTGCTGTGAGATAATATTACATAGAATTTTACGTAGTGTAGACCACGAGGATTTGTCGCAAAAATTAGTAACGGAACTCGTCCCGATCGATAATAATAATTTTGTGCGGTTAATATTATTAGTGTGAAAATTATTTATTCAGGTAGTGTTGTGCGGAATTTGGGGAATTTAAAATAATAAAGCTCGTAAAGCCGCTCGGGAGATTTCGCGTAAAGTGAAATTTGACGGTGTTACATATATCAAAGAGTTTGCAGAAATCTATTCCCATTATCATATCATTATCTTGGTCCAGTTGCTTTACTGCCCTAACCTTTGTGATTAATTCCATTCCGTCGACGTTCATCTTTCATGACAGAACTCCTAAACCCTTGCTTACTGTTCCTGTAGCACATTTAATTCCTGATGACGTTGAAACCAAATTATCCTTCAGTTGTGCAGCTACTCTGCTTCTGACTAAAGATATCATTTCTCCTGGGTCACCAATGCTTTATACTTCACTCCAGCTACGTTAACATCAAAGAAACTCCAATTTTCCAATGATGAAATATTTTATTTATCTTCACTACACCATCACTACTTTGCTTAACCAATGGAGTTACGTGATTTAGAACTTGCTATTGTTCTAAATCACTGTTTAATTCTTGATTTGATTGGATTGTTCTCTTAATCATCTTCTTTGGACTTGTGACCGGGTTCGCATCGTCCAATATCTTTAGTTTTCGTAAACAATCCTCCATCAATACCATCATTTCCTCCTGACATTGTTCCGACAAATCCAAGGAGATTGCTAACTTCTCGCTCACATTTGGGCTTCCAGATTGGCGAGAAGATACGCCACGACACTTCAGTACTAATTTATTTGCTAACTCCTCATTATTATCCGATTTATCCTCAGATAATTGAGAACCTTATGCCACTGCACTTCGCTCCTGCTTTATTTGCTAATTCCTCATTATTATTCAATTTATTTTTGAATATTTGAGGAGCTAAGCCACTAAACTTCTCTTTAAATTCATTCGCTGACTCTTTAAAATTATCTATTGGTCTTTCAGATAATCTCGGAGCTACGCCACTATACTTCATTTTACCCCTTTATCCAAAATTTACTACTGGTAAGGGCCGGGATGATTCTGCCAACCCATCTGACCGTTTCGCCAAAATGTACGCAATTGAGGCAGGTCTTTATTTCACAATTCGCCTTGCCGCGCAATTGGCACTTAGGACCCGTGTCCAAGGGCATTCCCACGCGATATGCCCCGATTTTCGGCATTGGGACAATCCCTCGCCTTATGTCCTCCCGTCTGACATGTAGCACACATTATTCTGTCAATACTACATTATTCTGATTAGATCCTGTTCCACTATTATTCCAATTACTACCCTGGTAACATATTCCGTTAGCGAACGCAGAAAGTGTAACATCGTGCACAGAACGCATCGCTAATATTTCGTTTCAGTAAGCAATACAGAGAGCAAAGGTAGGATAAAAAACAGTGAAAAGTGCAGAGTGAAGTTAGCAGAAAACAGCAAAAGAAAAATATCCAGAGGAAAGTACGTTTTTTTTGTGCAGTGTTTCAGTGAAAAAAGTGCTACAATAAGAGGTTAGGACAAAGAAGCGGGAGAGCGCAAAGAGCGGCAGAGAGGGAGATAACGGGCCCGGCCGACAGAGGGCGGTAGCGCTGAGACCCGAAACACGGAACGTGAAACACGGATGAACAGCGAGTGAGGGGAGGTATTTTGAAACTTGATTAACATCCAAAACACACTGTGGTGAAAAATAAACACAAAAAACAATAGAAATAAATACCTAAACAAATATAACAATAGCAATAACAAAATAACAAAATAACAAAATAAATAGAATTACAAAAATTAAATAAATAAAACAATTACAGAAACTCTCAAGTGAAAAATAAAATAAAATAAAAATAAAAATAAAAATAAAATAAAATAAAAAACAAATAGACAAAATAATAATAACACTCTAAAATAGAAATAAAATATATATAAAACAACAGACAACAAAAACAAATAATAGCATAACAAACAAAATAGAAAATAAAGGAAAATGAGCAGCAAGCAGGAAAGAACAATCACCACAAGAGGAAAGGCAAATAAGAGGGAGAGTACCCAACTCACGCTGGATGTAATGAGCAAAAACACCATAGGGGGGGGAGGAGGAGCTCATACAAGAGGCAAGAAAACTTAGAGAAGAGGAAAAACGAAGCAGAGAGGAAAATAAGGCAAAGATAGAACTTTTTAAAAAAGAAATCCAAGAGAGGCTAGATAAAATTGAAGAGGTACAAAAAAAAGAAAGAGAGAAAACAGATGAGAGGCTACGCAAATTAGAAGCAATATATATACAGCTAGAGGAAAAGGAAAGGGAAAATGAAAACAGTGTGAGAACATGGGCAAGAAAAATAGAACAAAGGATGACAGATATAGAAGAAAGAGCAAGAGACAGGAAAACAGGCAGTGAAAGTGTGGAGGAATCTGCTGATGACAAAAAAAGTACAGAAATAGACAGAGAACACAAACAGAGAAGACCAAGTTCAACACAAAATAGCAGAGAGAGCAGCAGAACCAGCACCTCCAGATGGAGCAGTGGCGGATCCAGCAGAAGAAGCGCGATGTCAGGCAGGGAAATACAGGGTCTAAGAAAATTAATGTGGGAGAGAGAGAGAAAAGATCGAGAGGAGAACCTGGCTATAAAGGGAATGAACAGAGAGACAATCAAAAAGGGCTGCGAACTGCAATGGGCCAAGTCCTTCCTAAAAGAAAAACTGCAGGTGTCTGAGGTGGTAAAGAGTGCCTGGCCAAGTGGTAGGATGATTATCATCAAAATGGAAAGTAAGGCGGCCAGAGACAGGGTATGGGGAGAGAGAAAAAAATTGATCGGAACCACAATATATATGGATTTCGATTTAACATATGAAGAGAGAAGGATACAGGAAGACATAAGGGAGTGGGTTAGGAGGGCACGTGCTAATAATATATTCGCAAAGGTAGGATTAAAAAAGGTCTTCGTGGAAGGAAAATGGGAGCGATGGACAGGAACTGAAAAGATGGAAAGAACATGGGAACAAATAATTAAGAGCAACAAATCGAACAGAAACAGAAACCCAGAGAACACAGAAAAAACAGAGGAAAGTACAGAGAAAATAAAAGAAAAAAGAGAAGAAGAGAAAGGAAATAAGGCAGCGGGAGAAGGAGAAATGAGAAAGAAAGAAAACACAAACATAGAAAAGGATAAGAGCAATAGAACGGAGACAACAACAAATGATAAACAGAATTTAGATTAAGGAAGGGGCGGGCATATAAGTTACACAACAGAAAGCGACGCTACATACACTACCAGGACGACAAAAAAGTGAAGGAAAATAAGACGGATGTGACGAAGAATGGTAGAAACAACAACGAGAAGGAAACAATGATAAAAAGAAAGGGACTAAAGGATGAAAGCACAAGGACGAACGAAGACACACGTAAGAAGACAAGAAGAACCAAAGACAGACGAACGATAACAGACACAACAAATAATAGGAAAGCTAAACGAACACAAGAAGATGACTCGACCAAAATAATAAAAAACATAGGTAAAATGCAAATACTTTTCTGGAATGTGGCCGGGGTGTGGGGAAAGGATGAAGAATTTTGGAAATACATCGGAGAGGCGGATTACGTATGCATGGCCGAAACATGGGTGGAGGAGAAGGACGCCGAAAGATGCGAGAAAAGACTACCAAAACAAATGATATGGAAGATCATAGGTGCCAAAAAAGAGAAGAGAAAAAGGAAGAGCAAAAGGGGGATTTATCCTAGGGATAAACAAAAGATGGGAGGCACAAGTAAAAATATTAGGAGACAATAGCGAGGAAGGAATTGTAAGAACTAGCATACATACAAACAAAGGCAAAGAAAAAATGGACATATGGGGAATTTACAGTAATGGTAAAGATATGGAAAGCAAATGGAGAATCATTGAAGAAAACAGCAACAACGGTGAAACAGAAACGATCATAATGGGGGACTTCAATGTTAGGACAGGTGAGGAGGATTGTTATATACGAGAGATCGATGACGGTACTAGGAAAAAAAGAAAAAGCAAAGACAAGAAAATCGACAAAGAAGGAAAAAGACTGATTGAAAAAATACGATACAATGGACTGAACTTACTGAACGGGACAATCAAGGGAGATGAAAAGGGAGAGTACACGTACATAGGACCAAGAGGAAGCACCGTGATCGACCTTGCAATAACTGTTGAAGTGACGAGAAAAAATAGAACATTTCAGGGTTGGAAGAAGAGTAGATTCGGACCACCTACCCATTGTGATCACCATCAGGACGCAAGAAATAACAAACGGCACGAACGAGGAAGAGAAGACAGAGAAAAAGAATATCACCACATGGAAACAAGAAAATATAGAACAATATAGGGAGAACACAAATAAAAGTTACATAGAATATGGTGAAATTAACAACAAAGAAGACCTATGGAAAAATCTGAAAGAAGTGATAGAAAAGAACATGTGCAGGAAAGAGGTGACAATCAAACGATGGAAAATAGGGGTACACAAGTGGTGCGATGCACAATGTAAAAGAATCAAGAACAAGGTCAAGTCAGCCCTAAAAAAATGGAAGAAGGGAAACATAGGGAAAGAAGTATATGACAATCAAAGAAGGGAGTGGAAGGACACGTGCAAAAAGAAAAAACAAAGACAAAGAGAAAAAGAAATACAGGAATTAAAGAAGTTAAAAGACCAAGGACAGATATGGACATACATTAACAGAGGCAGAAAAGGAAAAGAAAACGTAGAGTCACACATAAACAAAGAACAGTGGGAAGAGCACTTCATGAAACTCCTCAAAGGATCCAGGGAATACCAAACAGACGGGACGAAATCACAGACACCCCAAGAAAGACAGGACAGACTGAAAATAAAACATTGGGAAATAAAAACGGTATGGAAAGAGTTGAAGAAGAAAAAGGCCACCGGTGGAGACGATATACCGAATGAAGCATGGATATACGAAGGTCAAAAAATAAAAAGTAGGTTAACAGAGATAATAGAGAATATAGATAGAACTGGGAATATACCGGACGACTGGAAAACTGCGATCATAGTGCCCATCTATAAAAAGGGTGAGGCAGAAAAACCAGAAAGCTACAGGGGATTATCCATGCTAACATCAGCGTATAAAATCTACGCCGGTGTGCTAAAGAACCGTTTAGAAAAAGAGACAGAAGAAAAGAAAACGCTACCTGAAGGACAAGCCGGCTTCAGAAGGGGAAGATCTACGATGGACAATGTGTACATCTTGAACCACCTAATAAGAAGAACTGTTAACAACGGCGGCAACTTGTACATATTGTTCGTGGATCTGAAAGCCGCTTTTGACACGGTCAACCGAGAAAAACTATGGACGATTATGGACAGTTACGGATACAACAGAGCACTGACAGACGGAATCAAAGGATTGTATAAAGAGACAAAATGCAGAGTAAGAACAAAAGAGGGACTAACCAAAGAATTTTGGACGCACAGAGGATTAAGACAAGGATGCAGCCTCAGCCCGCTTCTGTTCAATATATACATCGCAGGGATAGAGCAGGAAATGAAAGACAGAAACATAGGAGGGACAAAAATAGGAAACACCAGAATCTGGACACTAGCATACGCTGACGACCTTGCTCTGCTGGGAGAGAACAGGGAAGCAATGCAGGGGATGATGTCTACTCTGAACAGCTTCTTGAAACACAGAGAAATGCGACTAAACACGGACAAAACGAAAATTATGGTTGCCAAAAAAGGAAGAAAACAGGTGCAAGAAAATTGGGAATGGAAAAGAAAGAAAATAGAGAAGGTAAAGTCCTTCAAATACTTGGGCTTTGTTTTCAGAAGCGACGGCAGCCATAAGGATCACCTAAAAGAAAGAGCACAAAAAGGAAGAGTCGCTGCAAGATATACATGGGGACTGGCAGAACGAAAGTGTGCAGGGGACTTTTACACAAGGAAGATGTTGTTTAACTATTTGGCTAAAGGTGTCTTGGAGTACGAAGTAGAAATCTGGGGAAACCAACATTACGAAGAAATGGAAAGGATAAAAACAGATTATTATAGATGGACCCTTAGATTGAACTTCTGTACGCCGAGATACTTGGTATATGAGGAAACTAACGAAAGATGCATGGATACTGATTGGAAAACCAGGAAACTGAAATACGAAAACAACATCAAGACACTAGACGCAGGAAGATGGGTTAAGTTATGCTATGAAGAAATCATGATGAACAGGACAGAAAAAACAACGGACGAGACGGAAAAATGGCTTAACAAACTAGGCTTAAGCAGAACTCAGATAGATATATGGCAGACAGAGGGTAGAAACACATACAGCGAAATAATACAAAGAGACGAAGATATACAGAGACAGAACAGAGTAAACAGAATGGAACAGGCAAAATATAACAGTCTATACAAAGAGATGAGGAATATAGGACTCCCAGGGTATCTAAAGAAAGAAACAAATGCAAAAGAAATGAAAACGATTGCACGAATAAGATGTGGCAATATAACCACATCAAATAAATACTGGCTTAACAACGACGAAAAAAACTGCCCGCTATGCAAGGAAGGATTGGGAGATTGGGAACACTGGATAAACACATGTAAAATGACTAAGGACATTTTTGAAAAGACAAAACATGGGACAGATGACAAATGGACAAACAGACGGACGATGATGTGCTTTGCAAACGGAATTGAAAACAGGAATTTACTCCTGGATATAAGAGAAATCGAGAGAAGAATGGAAAAGATGAAGTGAAAGTGAAAGTGAGAATAAAAAAGGACAATAGGAAAATAAGAACATAGAAATAAAAACAATTGTGATAATAGGCAATAAGGAATGTAAATAATTTAAACAACAAAACAATGTAAATACTTAGTATATATAGAAACGAAATGTAACGAAACCCGTCCCTTGGCGAGAGCTGGGACGTAAATGTATAAATAAAAAAAATAAAAATACTACCCTGGTAACATAGAATAGCTCCTCCCTGTGCATTATTTACGAAATTTCTTCTGAAGTTATTTGGCTGCACGTTTGGAGATTAACATTTGTCCCTTTTGCCTTCGAGGTTAATTGAACTGATTGTTTGAAAAAGAAAAGAGTTAACACAAATTCTATGCAAAACTCATGCAGTCGCGCTGTTCAAATCTCACACGCGGATTATTACCGCTCTACGCCACTAGTCGACGTATTTCCAAATTCTAGATTTCTTAATATGAAAAGGTATAGTGTCATAATATATATGAGTCCCTCGTTTCAAATTCTCACCAATTGTACCGTTTACATATTCTCTCTCAATTTACTCTATAATATATATAGTTGAGTTCTGTTGAGTATACAAATATTTTCGCAATTATTCTATAGTTTTGAGGACTGTCTCGTAGATAAACCATCTCTGATACAAAGTATTTATTAGTATAATATATACTATTTGGAGTAAATTTGTGTCTCTTTTTTGGACATTAGTTACTGTGCCTTATCCCCCTTCTGAGTACATTTTTTTTGTACATCTTTATTTTACATTTTTTGGTCCTTCTTTTTTTCCTATAAAGACACAGTATAATGTCCATTACAAGCAGCAAGTCTCAAGATTTAATGAGTAGTGTAACAACAGGGTACAACACGAGAAGCAAATCCCAAATAGATTTGCTTACTGAGAAACCTAACCTCGAAATAGAGGCAACTCAAAAAAGGAAAAATCCTCCAAGTGAGGTTTTCATCAATGTAAAGACAAAACCTCAAGAAATTTTCTCTAGTTTTGAGTTGCAAATCAAAACTCAATATGCCTATTTTGATGAATTAGAAAGTATTCTCAAACAAATATCAGGAGGATCATCACAATTCATGAGTAAGGCGATCAGTCACACCTCAATCGAGATCCATGAGAACTTTACTCAAGGGCATAAATGGCTAATACAGCATTGGCCAAAAAGCATGCCCAATCACCCTTACATAACAGAAGAAATAGTCAGCAAAGAGCTCGATGCTTATTTTTTTATCATTTCAATTCTGGAAAAGGCTGAAAACAAATTACCAGCACCAGAGTTAGTTAGAGCTCCACTCAAACTCCCTGACATATTCTTGCTGATGTTCAAGGGAAACATTCTAGACTGGCCCCAGTTCAAGAGTAATTTTGAGACGTACGTGACAAGTCGCTCTGATATTTCTCAACGGAGCAAGCTCCAATATATGAGAGAAGCTCTCCACGAGGAGGCATTAGAGATGGTTAAAAACCTTCCCACGTCTGATAACTCTTTTGATGAGGCTTGGGGTATTCTCAAACAAAGGTTTGAGAATAAGAGAATAGTTCTCACTTCATACATATGCAACGATGTGGCGAAAATAAATTATTTTCGAAACCACATGTTGCCTAACCTCTCGCCGGGACTTGAGAGTTAGGTCACGGGACGTCCGTGCTCGCCGTGCACTGGCCCACTCCGCCTACCGGCTGGAAGCTGGTACTAATCTTCCAGCACAGCGCAAAAAAACGCGCACCCTCGTTGCGCACATCGTCGTCACCGTTGCATCGCCACTGTTCTCGCGGTTATAAAAAGCCGCGAAAACGAGAAAAAGGCGTCTTCTTTGGGTGGGAAACCTCTCGAGAAAAATCCGGTTAGAGCTGTTTTCAGCAGCCATTCGAAGCCAGCCAATATCAGCGGCCAGCTGTTATTAGCAGCACCCAGTGTTGACCGTTTTCAGCGGTAACACCCCCGCCACCGCTTGGTCTTGACCGTTTTCAGCGGTAAGACCCCTGCCCCATCCGGTGTCTCCCACTCCGCCCGTCACCTATCTGGAATACGCACGCCCAATTACAGTTCCGCCGCGTTTTTAATAGATCTAAATCCCTTTTACAAGAGTCCGCCATTCTAATAGCTTCACCGGCTTCTAGAGTCAAGCAATAGGTATCAGTACTTCATATTATCACCTCCGCGATAAGTTCACCATTGTCCACCGAATTAACCACTTACTTTATTAACCGGTCCACCCCCGTACTAAAGAACCCTGGTCTCTAGGCATCCAGCTGTTCGAGCTGGGGGATACAGAGGTCGTCGAGCCCCGGTCTGCATCCTGCACGCAGAGGGGCAACTCGGCCTCCTCATTTCGATCCCAGTGGCTCGCGCTACTTTAACATCAAAGGTCGATTCGTTACAAATGGATCGCCTAGTCCTCATGAAGAAACGTCAGGGTAGTTCATTGCATAAACTTAGTCGGATTCTCCTCGAGACGACGCAAGCAATGGAAAACCTCAATATTGAGCCAACATTCCTCTTCCTCTATGTAGGATAACGGCTATTAGATAGTGATTCACGAGAATATTGGGAAAACTCAATAGCACTCAACGAAGTTCCCACAATGAGCCAGTTTGCAAAATTTTTAAAGACACGAGCTCAAGCTCTCACTTCTGTTAAAAATAATGAAGTCAGAGAAAAATCACAGCCTCAACCTAGAAGAGCAGCGACATTTCAAATAAAATACACATGCGATTTTTGTAGAGGTGATCATTTCATTGCTCAATGTGAAGAGTTCAAGTCGCAACCTTTAGAGAAGAGATTAGATAAAATCAAACGCCTTTGATTCGCTTAGGCCACCATCATACAAGAGAATGTAAATCAACAAAGTCGTGTAAGGAGTATGGGAAATTCCATTATATCCTCATTCATGGTTTAAATCTCACCAATTCATCTCAAAATAAGAAAGGGACAAAAGTGGACGATCACAATAGCATTACTCAATAAAAATGTGGTCACACAGCTGGTGAAAACAGAGGTAAAGTCTTAACACTGCTAGCAACAGCCGTAGCAGAAGTAAGAACTCAAATTCACACTCAGCAAGTGAGTAGTTTAGTTGACTGGGGCTCAGGGTTATTCTTCATCAGTGAGAGCCTAGTCAAACAACTAAAACTCAAGAGGCAGCACTCAAAAGTAGAAATTGCAGGTATAGGAGGTCAAAGAGTAACATGTACTCGAGGAATTGTAAAGATTGTTCTCAAATCGATGTACCGACCTTTCACTGTGATAGTACTAGCTCACATTCTCAATGAGGTGTCATCAATTCTACCATCATTTAGAGCCAATCAAACATATGATTGGCCTCATCTCAAAAGGTTAAATTTATCAGATTCTCAATTCCTAAGAGCTAGATCAGTAGACATGATTTTAGGAGCTGACGTATATGGCAATATTATCAAGTCTAACATTATCAGACACAATCAGACGTCTCCTATTGCTCAATTATCAATATTCGGATGGCTTGTTCTAGGTCCAGTCTTATTTCAAGAGGATTCGTCAAGAAAAGCATATTCGACGCTCTCAACTCAATCCAATATAAAACTTGACGAAATTTTAACTAAATTCTGGACACAAGAAGAAGTAAGTGACATCGAATTTGTTAACAACCGAAGAGCAAGAGTGTGAGGATCACTTTAAAAATACACACTTAAGAGAAAGTGACAGACGTCACGTTGCTCGTTTACCGCTCAAATTGACATCTGATATATTGGGGAATACTGCTGAAGCTTGTTTAAAACGAACGCAAAGAAAACTTGAGAGAAACCAGCAGTATAAATTACTTTATGAGCAGTTTATGCTTGAATACGACAAACTCAAACACATGATTCAGGTAAAGAAAGAATCTGCGAGGAAAACCATCCATCAAGGAAACTGTGTTGTGGCGTCCCGAAAGCGCACTACAGTAGGACCCCGTCGAAGCAGCCCCTCCACTACCACATCCCCACCCGGTCGAACACCCCACAGCTCCCACCCGCGCAGCCGTTTTGATGCGCTGCGCATCAAGAAATGCTCCCACTTCCACCCGCGCTCGGCGCTCGGCGGAAGCCGCCGCTCCGCCAACACACATAAATTTGCGAACTTAAACTTAAATGGCTACTTCATCGCTGCCTGGCGGCCGTCAGTCGAACTAACCAATCACCGCGACCGCGGCGTCACCGAGTCGAAGCAGCGCGAAGGCGAACTAAGTTTTCGCCATATAACTATATAATTTATCGGCAAAAATAGAATAATAGTTTTCATAAAAGAAAATTGTATAAAATCACCGCGGAAACTCCGGTTTTAATATAATTGTACAAAATCGACGTGGAAACTCCGGTTTTTCATAAACTTGAATAAAATGACCGTAGCCTTAATATATACAGAATCGTGAAGTCCTGTTAGTAGGTAAAATGAACATTTTCTTTGTAATAAAACCTTTTTTGCTTGAATTAAATGTAAATTGTAAACCATATTTTTCTTGTTTCTTTCACCACCCTGTCACCTCATCAGACCCGAACCCGGACACCGATGAGTCTTATCCCAGCGAGAAATCAAACCCAACTCGTTACAAATCAAAAGGGAATAATACTCAATACTTTCTACCTCATCAAGGAGTTCTTAAGAAACAAGGCCTAAAAACAAAAATTAGGGTTGTTTTCAATGGATCAAGCTCTACAAACTCTGGTTACTCACTCAACGATATCATGCATACAGGTCCTAATTTGTTACCTAAGATTGCAGATATTATAATGCAGATTCGTCAACACAAGCATTTATTCTCCACTGACATCGAAAAGATGTATCGTCAGATCAAAGTTCTCAAAGATGATTCTCAAAGCGAATGACAGTCGAATCCGGTGGATTTTCTTAACTTCTACGGCCGTTAATGAAATCATGACGGAAACGACAAGGAGAAAAGGAATAATTGAGAAAAGAAACGGACAGTGTATCGAGGTTGGTTAAATAAGACGTCCTTGATATGGGAGGAAGCTCCTGCGGAGCTAAGGTTCGGAACTGGGTGTTTCGGGTAATTGCAGCGGATGCAATTACTAGAAGCCGCAGATTCTGACGCAGATAAGGAGGAATTGAAATCACAAGCGATTTTCAATTTTTTTTTAAGGAGTTGAAACAGCATGGAATCGTGACAGTATTGGGTTGTTCTATTGCTACGAAATAGTGCACAATGGATGTGAATAAATTTAGAGTGTTGCCACGGAATCGTTTACAACGGGAGAGTCGGAAAGGAAAGTTAGCGAGGCCAGAACGAGTCTAGCCTGAGGCTAGCACTTCCGGGCACCGCATAACCTCGGTTCAGCGACGCGCGATCAGCACGTGAAAGAAGTGGCCGTTTGATTGACTTTTCGCGGTCACGAGGGGATTCAGGCGCGTGCCGGTACATGTGTAAGCGGGGGTCCGTATGCGGAACTTGGAGTGTTCAGGGGGGTCACTGTGGCACGAATTTAGCAACGAGTACGTCTCCTTGCAATGTAAATAATGAAGTCTTTATTTCTTTATTTATTTCTTTATTTATATACCAATATTTAAAGTAATATCATTTATTCACATATTTTCCCACTCCTTATATTTATTATTCATACGTGACACTACCAAAAACGATTTTAGTTCAAATGCTAGACATAGCAGTAACAATTTGGTATAGCCTAAGGGGGTCCAAGTTTAAATAATAAAACTGAAAATAATCTAACATAATTTGGCGTCAATTGTAACGGGAAAACCCCGTTATATTTAGGGCCCAACGCGTTGGTGTGACGCGGAATTTCCTTCGGGCGAATGTTTACGAGAGTGCAAACATAAGTCACCACAAATGACCTAGCGAAGAAACATAGCGGTGCGTACATCGGCCGTGTGTCACAGTCTCGATGAGTTTATGAAGCATTAGAAATTCGTGTACAAATACGAAAGAGAAAAGAAATGAGCAAATTTTGAAATAATTTAAAAATTAAAAGCATGGAATTTTGATAGTTACGCCGTGCGTGAAAGTAGGTCCGCGAACAGTTCTGTAAAGCAACAAGGTAAGCTACTTAAAATAAAGTCTCCCATGCACAGTAAATAATATAATATAAAATTTTTGTTTTATATACATGGTTTGTCTCCGAACCAGTTCTTTTTTTTATTTTACAACTATTGATTGTAGCGACTTGGGAATGGGCTTAAAGAGACGAGAAAATCTTTTTACATTTGTCCTTTTTTTGTTGTTTAGATAATTTGAAGGGGTAGAATTTTACTTCGCGCGAAGGATATTTTCAGATTTTTGATCTGGCGCGATGGGACGACTAATGGAACAGCGTTACGCAATAAAATTTTATTTGCAACTTTCACAAAACAGTGCAGAAACTTTTAAAATGTTAAAAGAAGCTTATCAAGAAGATTTTATGTCAAAATCGAAATGTGGAATCCAAAATCAATATCCACGTTCAAACTGGTTGGGGGGAGCTGTACACGTACAGACTACAGTAAGTTGAACAGGATACTCTCGGTGACGATCAACCCTAAATGTTATTGGTCCTGCGGGAAAAGCGAGGAGAGGTACTTAAGAAATGTCACGATTTTCCTACTTCAGGTCATCTGGGCAGAGCTTCAACTCTAGTGATAGTTGCCCAATCATATTTCTAAATCAGTATGACGAAGTATGTAGTTAAATAAGTATGTCGATGCGACACACGTTAACAAACCATGATGGAACAAAGGGTTCTTTTAGGATTTATGGGCCGTCGAAGGGTTGATTGTCTCTGGCAAGTTGTAAAGGCAAATATCATAGGATTGTTACCCCGATTGATCATGGGGAGCCAGTAAGTACTGGTATTCCAGGACCTTTTCATAAGATGAATTGAGTGTGTACCAATCAAGAGGACCAACGCTTGCACAATAATTCAAGAGTTCGAGGCAAGAATAATGCATCGATTCGGCTGTCCACAAATCTTCCTGTCCAACAATTGGACAGAGTTCAAAAACGCGTCACTGGACGATTAGCTACGTGAGCGAGAGGTACTGCTTCAAACAACATTTATATACCACCCGCAGGCTAAGACTGTGTAAAAGGTAAACAGGTCAATCAAAATTATAATGGCCGCGTCCGTGGAAGAGAACCACAGAACATGGAATAAAGTCCTCGGAGAAATCGTGTTCGTGTATAATACAGCGACACACGATGCGACGGATTATTCAGCGGCAATGCTCAATTATGGAAGAGAACTAATAAAATCCAAAATTCTGCAACGCTAAACGTATAAAATCATGGGAACAGTCGAAAAAGATCCCATAGGAGAATGAACCGAAGGTTCAGGAAATTCCCCCAATTGTACTTGGAGACAAGCTTCAGATCTAAAGGGGAACAAAAATTGCAAGCCTATCTGTATGACGAGAGACGTCGAGTTCCTAACTTCAGGGAAGGAAACAAGGTGTAGAAAAAAAAATCCTGTCTTCGGCTGTTAAAAGTGTAAGGGCAAAGTTAGCGTCGAAATCTACACGGTAGTTGTGGACACGGGGTTCAACACTTACAGAATAATAAAAGAGAAAGGACCATTATACGCCCAATTTCTCAAGGTGTACGTTTGCGATGAGCTAACCGATTCGGTAAGCAAGCGATCGTTTAATGGCATATGGGATGAAGGCAGCGGCCTACCCCTAAATTATAGCGTCGAGGAAAGCAGCAGACCTTGAAGGTTACTCGGAAATGGCCTGAAACCATGATCAAGAAGAATCAGCGTTGGTCAACAAGGAGAAGGTTTATTCATGCAGTGATACCTCAGAGAAAGAACCAGAGCTTTTGGAAAACAAGGTACACCGCATCCTAGGGCTGTGCCCTAAAAGACTGGGATGGCGATTCTTTGCCGCGTAATCGAGGATAAATGCTCTCTGCGCTCCGAGCCAAGGATCAAATACTACGCGCACACGAGATGGAAGCATTCGAGGCATACGACGCCCTCATCGACCAGCACGGGGAGGCCATGCAATTACTTGGTGATTCGTCGAAACTGGATAGCAGTAGGAAGCGCGACCACTAATACATCAACGAAGGTAGGCTTCGCTACCGGAATGAAAGGCAGCGACTAAAGAAGGAGCAAGAAGACCGTGAAAAGAGGTAGAAAGAGCTGTGTCGCGAACAATTCCAAGGCAGCCAAGTATGCTAGGGCGACGGCGGAATTAAAGGTGTTAAGGAAGATGTGTGAGAGGTTTTGAGAGAAGGTCTATCACCCTCAACACCAGGTGAAAACCTGGTGTCGCTTTTGCACTGAGTGTGAGGAGGGAGGAGTGAACTCAAGGACCAAATTTCCTAAACGAAAGAAGCAACCACAGAGCTGTGCGGGATATTGCCGGAAGTGTGGCACGTACACAGTGTACAACCTCAAATTTTACCCCAACGTGAAGAGACACGAGTGTCAGGATGCCTACTGTTATGTTTGGGATTATTATATTTTTTTAAAATTTAATTTGTTAAATTTAAAATTATAATTTTATTCAATTATATAGATTAATACAAATTTTCTACATTGAATTTTACAAAAAAATATATAATATGATAGACTGTCGGTAAGAATAAATTTCAAAATAATATTATCGGGAATTTAGGCGATGAATATATTAAAATACAAAATTATCACTCGATGAATGTTTGGCGTTGCTTGTTTTAAGATGCGGATTTCGTTCAGTTGTTCAAAAGTCCTTGAGAGTAGTAGATGATTCGAAAGGCCGATGTGGGTGTTATATTTCTTCTAACGCAATGTGCTGTCACCACTCCAAAATGTTTTGAGTTTGGAGTTCCCAGTTGTGATTAGAATTAATATTTCGAATGTCAAGAGTACAGATTTTAAGAATTAAATATTTTAGTTATTATAGAACAAATGACTGTTGAATTGACAAAAAGTGATTTTCCTCCTTCGGTACGGGTTTTTTTAGCCTTTTAAATTTTCCCCTACCATAACATCTTTAGAAATGAGATCGAGAAAGGGGGTGATCTCCTCTGAATTGATAATTTTTAAATAACCTGTCCAGGAATTTATCTGTTATCAGCCGTAGACAGACACAATGATTTTAATCTCCGCTGTTTCTAGCTTAATTTCATGTGAATATGATTTTAGTTATATTTAATATTCATGATAAAGATTCATATATAACTGAATCTTTCTTTATAGTCGATACGTCGAATACAATACGACATATTGAACGTATAATCGCATATTTTAAAGAGAAAAATAATTTTTTTTTTACATAATACTACCCAGACCAGAAAAACCAGGTACCTAAGTACGCCTAAAGGCTAGGCTTGAGGATCAAACACCCTGTAAATGGCCCGGGCAAGAGGGTCAACTTCGTTAAGGAGGTAAGGCTATCATCAACTATGAATTTACACCAAGCTACAAAATAGTGAGTATCTTATCGAAAGTTAGGTCGCGTCTAGTCGGAGGTATAACGCGGTTCGCGTTAAGCCCGATTCGACTGATCATCGGGTCGAATTTGGAAGCATCGGCAGCAGTCGAAATCGACGGAGTTGGAAAGGGGTATCCGCGTCGCTACCTCTCTCGGCGAAAGCTCTCGTCAGATTGCATGAAAATCGGAATCGTGACTGATTTTGAAATCACAGATCCCCTGCTTTGTTGCATTGATTGCTTGAGTAAATAATTGAAATTGTGTCAACAGAGTGACTTAGTACCTCTTATACTAGTTAGCTGAAGTGAGGATCCTTCAGCTTCCAGTCCTTAAAATGACGAAGGAGACTGAACTTCCAGTTTTTCTCCTTGCGGATTTTCCCGAGAAGACAAAATAAACTGCATACGGCGACGAATTGATTTCCCGAAGAGTGGAATTCATTCGTTATTTGTACTTATTGTAGTATAAGAGTTTTACTTAGAGGCTATAAGACAAATTTCTTTGTATAGTGAAGCGAACGTTGCGAGCGTTGCATGAGTATATTATATGAGGGAGTATTAGTTAATAAATACGTGGTTTGCTTGTGTAACAATTCATTGAGTTATTAATTTGTACGTCCTCACGTTTTCTTCCGATCCCTTCCGTACAAGAATTCGCGTCTTTTTCAGAATCCCGATAAACTGAACTCCACCGTCTCCGTAGGCATCCCTAAGCAACTGGGGTTTGCATTCTGAGTCGTCGAGATAGGTAAGGATGTATCTGTCATCCGAGGATACCAAGGAGACGAGTTAAAAATTTATTGTAATGGGAAAAGCCACTCACAATATATATAGATATATGAATTAGGGGTAAATGAAAAGACATTAAAATATCTATAACGTTGTATATAACGTAGTAAGGCCAAAAAACATTTTTAGTCTTCACATAATTATAATTTTTATATATTCACAAATATTTAATCAATAAAATATAAAACATTATATTATAATGATTTTTATTATTATCTATTTTTATAAAAATATAAATTATAATCATCATATGAGGATTAAAAATATTTTTTAGTTTACTAAATTAATAAAACTTCTAAGTATTTAATATGACTTTTCACTTAGCCGTAGTCCATATATTTATTTATAGAATTTTTTAAAAATTGGTTTTATAACACTAAAAAAATTTGTTTTAATAAGGCTGTCACTCACCAAGATCGGTAGTATCACCAATGTGTGCGACAGAAAAAAAGGTATTTCATCCGCCATGATTATTTCTTCTATTTATCATAGGTCTTAACATTCTCTTTAATGTTCTGTCAGAGATGAAAAGGGAGATTGAGCCTTACGTGTTAAAAATGTGTACACGAGGCGATCGTTGCAAACCTGGTTGATTTAAAATGTACTAACGGAAATGCCCGTAAGATATGAATGAAACCATGGGCATAATCCCCACCACAACTTTATATTAAGAATAGGGGAAGAAGGCAGTTTCAATATACATTTCTTTATGTACGTTTCTAACCTTTTCATTCATAATCAAATGTGCCCACGAATTTACATAAATGATTTTTTACAGTTATTTTACAATTATAAAAGAATATTTTCATTTTATTGAAGAAAAATAATTAAATCAAAACATTAAGTTTAAGTTTTATTAAGTGCCTAAATAATTATTATAAAATTATAAATATTATGACTGAAATTAATTTCAGAAATGTGTGACAGTTATATATTTGTGATATTTATATATTAAGTATTGTGGTGTGATTATGTTTAAAAACTTTTATGAACAATATTTTTTGTTTAATATGTTGTTTTTTACAAAAGTTTTGAAAATATTATAACACTATATATTCTGTAAGCGACGGTTATAAGAAATAAAATAATTTATTTAATAGCAAAAGTGATATGATTATAGTTCTAACTTATTTTACTGATACATTCATACAATACTAATTAATATTTGTATACAAACAATTTTACTACTCTATTTATCACAATTTCATTTAACATATATGTAAAATAGATTTTCTTATTACATTTATTATTAAACATATTAATAATTTACATATAATCACTTTCAAATTATACATGAGATATTAAAAAAAAATTACACTTATGAAAAATACAAAGTAATATTACAATTATACAGTATTAAATAAATACAATTATTTACTAACTTAACAGCATTGCACAAATATTACAAAGAGAATATCATTTTTATTTTACATAATATTTAAAAAATAAAATAATTTACATTTATACATTATATTTCTTATATTTGACATCCGCTTAAAAAAAACATGTACATAAATTGTGATTACATAGTTACATTGATAAACTATTTTATAAATTATATAATGTATTACATAAAAAATTAAACATGGATTTACATTTATAATTTACATCATTCTAAAATTTGACAAAAATTTTTTTTGTTTTATTTACACATGATTTACATACATTTTATAATTTAGTGATATCTATAATTTTTTTTAATACAATAATAATAAATATAATAATATAATGCAATTGTTAATGATTTTAAAAGTAAGTACAAAAACAACAAATTTATATATGTAAAATATTTTATAATTTTCTATTATGTGATAAATTATTTCATGAAGCTCTCCTACTATTACTATGATCTCGTGCTGTGGCATGAATTTTTACAAGCAGCAAAAAATACAAAGCATATAATCTATGTACATAACAATTATTTTCTTTATTGAACCATTGTGGATATTTTTTATTTACTATTTCTTCTATTAAATTTTGTAATATATTTAATAAATTTCTTTTTTGCCGAACGCTTTCATGATATAGTGTGAAAGCTTCAAGTTGACTATTTACAATTTCAACATATTCATCTGATGGTCGAGTTAAATATGACGAATGGGAAATTTCATCAATCGAATGCGAATATTCTCTAAAGGATATATTTTTTTCATTAATATTTAAAACATCACTTGCATTTTTTGTTAATGAAAATCGACATTCATCACACTTATATTTCTGAATACATTTTCTTGCTAACATAGCCGGCAAAAAATACTATCGCATTTTTTTCGAATAAGTATTTTTCACCTATCTCAACTATATTATTTTCGTCCATTTCATCAAATAAATTCATTAATTCAAGCGCTTGATTTATTTCAAAAGTTTCATTTAATTCTACATTATCTAATTCGAAAGTTACATCAACTACTTTATTATTAATAAAATTAATATTATTTATTTGATTATCGTCATTTTCTATAAAACTATTACAATTATTACTTAAAGAAATTAAATTTGTTGATAAAATATGCCTAAAGGCCAATCTATACATACGACAGGTAGGATTTGGATTAAAGCCACCCCTTGCCCGTAATTTTGAATGAGCATGCTCTACAGAATCTTGATTGCAAAGAGCTGTTGCTAATTGAAAATTGGGGTAAATTAATTTAATGTCTTCAAATACCGATAAAATAGCATTTACTGTTTGTTTAAGTCCCGGAAAACAAGGTGGCTTCTTACATTTATAATTAGTGTTAATTGTCCATAGTTCGGACCAATCAACAAATTCTTTTAACTCGCTTGAATGTCAGGATTATTTTTTGAAAGTGGACGTTTCTGCTTATGAACCGTTCGCAAAGAATACGAATTACATGCATCAATTACGCGATCCATTTTTTCGACAAAATCGGCCGAAACTCTTAAAGTATCGGAATTTGCCGAAACATATGGATCCTCAGTAGCTAATTTAATCGCACAAGCCATTTTTCGGCTTAATAATTGAAAAGAATATTTTACTTTCATGGATTCAAAAGAATTGGGAAAAAAATGTACATTCGTTAAATGATTTAATAAATTAGAAGTTGTATGGGATTTATCGTGTTCCCATGATAAAATTAAATCGTTAAAAGAAACTATAATAGAATTATTTATGTATATATTTTTATATGTTCTTAAATGGGAAACTAATCTTTTAATTAAGTGCGGCCAATCAAAAATCGCGTAATATTTTTTACTATTAAAATAAAAAAAAGGTTTATCCGCGGTAACATCAAAAGTTTTGAATAATTGTTGATTTACGACGTGTTGATCACACGTAATGGTCCGCACATCAGCACCGCATTCCCGTAATTCATTAAGAATGTTGGAATAATTTCTATTAATTGCTCGCACGAAATCCCGTTTTCCGTAAAATAAAAAGCCACAAATTGACTCCATCGATTTTGTGCATTTAAACTATCAACAATAAATAAGAAAGCATGTTTTGCCACCGAAACGGCTTCTACAATCTAATTCTAAATCAACAAGACCTTCGATCAAATCTTGCTTTTTACTGTACTCTTCGAATTGCTTAATCGACATTTCGTCAAATTTCAAACCGCATATCCGCTCTTCGCTATTTAATTTATTTAAAAAATCATTTAATTTTAGGAAAATAATTTTATTTATACCCGGATAAACTTCTAATTTTGAAACCCATCCCCGAACAGTCGCTTCATGTGGTAAATTTAAACCGGCGGAACGTAATTTTGAATAACACGAAGCCGAATAAAAATACATCTGTTTCGCCAAATCTTTTTCATCACTCGCGTATCTCTGATTGTCATGCAATTGTAATTTTATCATAGTTTTTGCAACCGGTTTTAATTCTTTACTATCAATAAATTTTTCTAAATTAAAAGTATCATTTCTTTTTAAAAATTTTTTTTTTAATCTGCGATTTTTTCTAATCTCTAAAATTAATTTATGTTTCAATTCTTTAACTTTATTTTCTAAGTGTAAATTCGAAGTTTTTAATTTAAAAAGAAATGATTTACAGTTTCCTGTACATGTTTTTTTTTGTAAAGGTGATAAATACACCTTGAGAGGTTTCTTATAATTTTTTAAAACGCATTTATCTAAATTTTTACTTACTTTTTCGGTTTCTTGATTTCGATCAGCTGTGATCTCGGGTAACAATCCACGATTCTCTTCGTCGCGTTGCTGAACTGGTAGTTGTTGTTGGGCTTCCATTGTAGATAAAGTGGCAGAAGTTGAGACAATTGCTTGTTCATCCACCTTTTATTAATAAAATAAAATAAAATGATAAATACAACATTATCTAAATTTTAAAATAATTTTATATACATTATTATATATTTCTGTAATTATATAATTATATATATAATTATATTGTTATTATAACATATAAAATTTATATAAAATATAATAATTATATATACCTGTTTTTGTAATATATTTTGAGTTGAAGTCCAATGAATAGGATTTGAATTCAATTCTAAACGCATGTTTTTCCCTTGAAATAAATCTTCATTCTTAAAATGCTTGATACAAAGGCCAGCATGCCTTACCGATGTCCGTGTCCATGTTTTAAGTTTTTGATTACCTAAATGAAAAATTTATTTTTATAGAAATGAATGATATATACACGTTTATATTATACAACAATGTATACACACACGCACTCTCTCTCTCTCTCTCTGTCTCAAGCTCACTCATTCTCGTGTACATACACACTCTCTCTCTCTCATTCTCGTGTACATACACACACTCTCTCTCTCTCTCTCTCTGTCTCAAGCTCACTCATTCTCGTGTACATACACTCTCTCTCTCTCTCTTTCTGTCTCAAGCTCACTCATTCTCGTGTACATACACTCTCTCTCTCTCTCTCTCTCTCATGTACTAATAGTCCCCTATTGACTGTATACTATTTTATAAAATATTTGAAAATTAAAATTAATTACCTGAGTTTTCTATCCATATTTGTTGACGCTCAACTGTTGCCGGAAATCTAAATAGTTTAACATTGTCTCTTGTGTTAAAACAATTTAAATATTGGCACTTATCATAAACACTAAGCTTCTTCATTTTTTAAATGTTTAAAAAAATATATAATAAAATGAAAAAAATAATAAAATTATATGAATAATTAAGAATTAGCGAAATTTATAAAACTTTCAATTTAAAAATTTAAAGCTTCCACCACTCATCGAAGCACAATTGAAAATGACGGGTTTGTTGTTGTTTAAATCACGGAGAACTATGAGCTAAACGTTTATGTTTATATAAAATTTAAAGGTCCTCGGAATTAACCGTCACTACTCTTTACAATGTAAAATTTAGATTCATAGAAAACAATAACAAATCGAAATATCCAACGTAAGATAGTATTGGTTGTCTTAAATATCATTAGAGTAGCCGCGATCTTGAAAACAAAAACATAACGCTACATATATATAAAAACATACACAAATTACATATACTAATTGAAAAAAATTTAAAGGGACAGCTATATCATATTTCCAAAACGCGAAGCAATAGTTGAAAGTTATTTAAAGGGACAATTATGTACGATGAATAAAAAACATAAATATTTATGTGAAAAAAATGTATAACAATATTTATTTCAAAACATACATGAATTGTACCTGATGATTATTTATTAGCGGTCAACTATTTAGTAAGGATAAAACCAAATTAATAGTAATGTGGATGAAATCTAAATGATATATAAAATATTATATACTTAAAATAGTCATGATATTCATATACATATTATAAAAAGTGTCAGAATCCATGTCTGATATAATTTATTATTAAAATAATCGCGGAGGGCTCCCATACCTTTATACATATCTGCATTTTTTGAAACTGCACTTAACAAATTAAAGGATATTATATCTGAAAATTTGTAATTGTTTTTTAGATTTTAATAACATTTTTAAATTATGATATAAGAAATAAAAAGATGCAGAAATCATGTACAGCGTTGTTTTTTTAAACAATATCGGTTGGGTTTGTGATTCTCACATACTTATAAATACACGAATTTTTTTAATTTGTGTTTAAAAATTCAAATGTTTCAATTGCTGAAAAATTGCTAAAACTTTTTCTAAAACATACTAGATATAAAATTATTTGTCAACTTACCAATTGCATTTTTAAAATAGTATTTTTAGCCATGTATCATTATATAAGAAGTAAAAAATTTAAATTATAACGCCTTGTATATCCTGAGCATGAGAGAGAGAGAGAGAAAGATAGATAGATAGAGATAGAGAGAGAGAGAGAGAGAGAGAGAGAGAGAGAGTATGAAGCTGCAAGAATGGGTTGATACAGGTAAGAGCTTTTAAGAATGAGAGAGAAAAACTTGATTCGTGAATATGAGAGAGAGAGAGAAATAGAGTAGGAGAGAGTGAGAGTGAGAGAGAAAGAGAGAGAGAGAGAAAGAAATCGTACGAGATGAATGAGTGGATTCGGGAATGAGAGCGAGAGAGATTGATATGCTATATATTGAGATTGACGAAGACAGAGAGGGCGCACGCACGAGAATGAGAGACCATGAGAATGAGAGAGACAGACACAATATAGCTTGACAGATTGAGAGTGAAAAAGAAGGCGAGAGCTTGTAAGAGTGAGAAAGATAGAAATGTCATTAAAATATGGTTCGAATATTAATTGTAAATAAAGTACTACAAAAATTTGTTATTAAATGAATATGTAAACAGTGAAGTAAATGGATGCTAATACATACATATGCATGTGTATTTATATTGCAAAAACCAATTTATCAAATAATAACTTTTTAAATTTAATTTATTATTTGAAAAATAATAAAATATAATTTTTAATAAAGTATTTTAAAAAATTACTCGTAAATTTAAATAAATAAATTTTACTTTTAAAAAAATAAGTGTTAAAGATAATTGTATTAGTTTTTAATAAGATTGGATGAGAAAAGAATAAAAGCGGTATATATAAATCAATTTTATTTATAATTATTTTCAATATTATACAAATGAATTATAATGTTAGAAGTTGGTCGTAGAGAACCTATCATAGCTATAAGCATTCATTGTAATCGTAAATACATGTACATAACGTTGCGTATGTGTTTGATTAGAAAAAGCTGCTTCAGCTCGGCCGATCGTCTTTCATTTTTACAAATTCGTATTTAATTTTCATCTCTGGTCATACAAAGAACCCCACAATGCCTTTTCTTATCCCCACTATGCTTCCAATGAGCATATCCATGGGCATCCGTAAGAGGCAGTACCTTCTTGCCACCGAATTTTGTGGACACGCTTCCCTGAACTACCGCGCAATCTCCCAATTCATCTCTGGTTCTGTGTGTAAATGTACAGCCGTTTCTATGTTTAGTAGCAATCTCTCTGTTCATGTCTGATGTTATTTATTAAATAGTTAATATATAGTAGTATATTAAGAAATTCACTTTAATGTGTAATGATTTTCTTCAAAAGCAAACAATCATGTATTAAATATGTATGAAAAATAAAAAAAAATCATGAATGTTAATGAACTAGAAAATGTTAGTGATTTATTACAAAAACTTGTTGTTTCAATATGTGGTGAGCAAAAACCAGGTAAGGTTAATATTCATTACTTTTTATATAACACTGCATTGATTATTAATTTCATTTTAAATAGTTTATGTGTCATATTTTATTCCTTTATAGAATTTATTCAGAGGTGTATGCGATTCTCATTAGCTTTATTATCCACGACACATGGAATTTATACTTTAAAAGAAGATGAAACAATTATTGCTAGTCAAATTAAAAGTAAATTATCTCTACAAGATTCAACACTTTTTGATGAATTACACAATCATTTGAAAGATGGAGTATGTATTTCTAAAAAATTAACAAAATGTTAAAATATTCCATGTTTAATTTATTTCCAAAAATAAATTTTTGTAATATAATTTAATAGGATTTAACAAATTATCTTGAAACATTAAATTTTTTACTCTATATGAATCAATCAAGTGATAAAATTCATGAAAATAATTTTACATATCCAGAAATGAGATTAGGGTTAAATATTCCAATTGCTTCAACTAGTGGTAACTAGAATTAAAAGATGGATATATTAATTATTGTACAAAAATTATTTTTAAATAAAAAATTTTTTATTTCGCAGGATATTCAACTCAATCATCTAATTCTCAAGCACAAGTAGTTCACTTCTTATCTACAGAATCAAATATATCTTTAATTCCAAGTAAAATATTAGATGAAGATTGTATTTCAGAAGACATTCTTGTTCAAGATCTTATATATTCATTTCAAGGTATTGAAGGAAAAGTTTTAAAACTTGATTCTAATTATGGATTTCAGATTGATTCAACCATAAGAATAAATCGTTCACGAAAACAAGCAGTTTTAAGACTTAGTGAACTTGGATATTTATACAATATTATTCAAAGAGGATTAGGAAGAATATCAAATTCTAGTAATGGTAGGGTTTCAAAAAGTTTTGTAGCTGCTATTCATAAGGAATTATCTGAATATTATAGATTTATAGCAAATGCACAAGAAGAAATAAATAGAGTAAAAGATCCTTTGGGCTTAGATAGAATAACACTTTCTCATCTTCATTTATGGGCTTATGAACCTCTTGAAACACTTAAATGGCTTGCAAGTATTGTACGAATTTCAGTTGGTCAAAATGGAGGAGCTCTTGCTTCTACTGTTTATGAATTTAGTCATCATGGAGATCCTAGAGTAAAAAAATTAGTTAAAAGAATATTAGAAAGTGTTTCAGAACCACTTTATAATATGCTTTTGAGATGGATAACTGATGGTGAGTTGGATGATCCTTATAAAGAATTTTTTATTGAATCATGTGCAGAAGTTGCTGGAGAAAGAATGTGGCATGAAAAATATCAAGTTAGAGATTCAATGGTACCAACTTTTATTAACAGATTACAAGCCAAAAAGATTTTAGGTACTGGAAAAAGTATTAATTTTTTAAGAGAAATTTGTAAAGATTTTTCTCCATTGCATGGTCGAGATACTGATGAATTTAAGAACTCTTCTGAAAGAACAAATGGTAAAAAATGTTATTAAAAAATTAATTAAAAATAATTTCAAAATTTAAAATCTGTATTAAATATATATAAATTATATATTTAAATACAAATATTAATATAAATTTTTCTTGGAATTTATTTTTTTGTCAAATACAAATAAAAATTATTTTTTAAAATAATTTTAAAGATCTTAAATTTTAGTTGAAGCATTTTTTGATATGGATCCAGATGGACCCCTACAAACAATGATGGATGCAGCTTATAAAGAGACATCTACAAGAGTCGTTGATATTCTCTCAAAGCAATATCATTTAATGGATCATTTTCTAGGTATTAAAGGATATCTTTTATTAGGGCAAGGACATTTTGTTCAACATCTTATGCATCTTTTAGAGTAAGTCCAATTATTTATATATGAAGTACATATAAAATGTTTAGAAAAATGATTCTATTTCTCAAATATATATATTTAATATAAATTTTAAATAAATCAATTTTCTTACTTATTAAGATTATATTATTAATATATTATTTTTAGACCAGAATTAGCTAAACCAGCTAATTCATTATATCCTCATAATATTTCCTCAATTTTGGAAACTGCCATCAGAGCTACAAGTACCAAATTAGATGAATTAGATGTTCAAAAAAGACTAGATGTTAGATTATTAACAGCTGCAGAAAATGAAACAGGATGGGATGTCTTTGCTCTTGACTATAATGTAGATGGACCTATTGGAACAGTAAATATATTTAAAACTTTTTTTTTGTTAAAAATATTATTTTAGTGACTTTTTAGAATAATTTTAGATTTTGGAACCTAGTCGTCAAATGTATCAAACAGTATTTTTTTCTCTTTGGCGAGCAAAACGAATGGAAACAATTTTATCAGCAATATGGAAAACACAAATTACTTCTGCAAAGATGTTTAGAAAAATGCCAGAAATATTACCCATACAAAAATATATTCACTTAATTACAAGTAGTATGGTGCATCTTGTTCATCAAATGCAATATTATTTTTTATTTGAAGTAAATAAATTGTTTTTAGATTTTTAATTATTTTTTTGTTAATAAAATATTTTTGTAGGTAATTGAATGTTCTTGGGATGTTTTTACCAAACAACTCAAACAGGCATTGTCTCTTGATGACATTATTGCAGCACATACTAATTTTATTGAGTCTATAAGACGAGGCACACTTTTGGATGAACAATCACAAGTACTTTCATACTTCATGTTAATATTATATTTCTTCAAAAATTATAAATTAGATTTCAAATTATAGTTGTAAAATTTATATACAAAACTGGTATTTATTTATATCAAAGTAGCTGAAAAATGCAGTATATTGTATATAACTTAATACATTAAAAATACATCATTTACACTATTGTAAAGTGTACAGAAGATAGTATAACATAAATAGTATTAATTCATAATTAGTAACCAATTATTAAATACATGTTTTCATATTTAATAAAGCCATTTATTTTTCTTCATAGTAATTCATGATTATCTTACCTTATTTCAGTATATACATATAATTATTATACTATTTTAAACGCATGTTTACTAGTTTTTATCTAATTAATTTTATTTAAACAGTATATCTTCAATGCTTCTGATTCCTTGATGAATTAATTTCATAAATTCAGCTTAACCTCTGTTTTTTTATTATGTGATAAAGATCACTAAAATTTTTAAAGGAATATTTTACCACAATATTTGTAATTAATCAACAAATATCTTGATAATTTTTATATTACAATATTCATAATTTTAGGAATTAATGAATCATCTTCGTTCAGTGTATGGCCCAATTCTGGAACTTCAAACACTCGAAGAAACTTTTCTTGCTCGTGCCACTGCAGAATATGAAGCAAGAATAAATTCTGAAAAATTTATCACAACTGAGAGTGAAAATCAAAATCAGTGGGGTCGTACAAAAATTCAAGATAGTGAAGATACAGAAAGAAGAAAGGCATTTCTTAAATACTTAAATACATTATCGATGAAGCTTAAATTTATATCAAGAACATATCAGGTATTTGGTGTATAATTTTATTTTAAACTACAAATATTTAATAAATTGAGGAATTTTAAATATGTATTATACTTTTCATTTTTATAGGATCGAGTTAAGAAATTTCTACTTATGCTTGCTTGTGCAGAAGATGTTTCTTTACAATTACTGAGTGTTCGATTAGATTTTAATGAATATTATATAAGTAAAGATAGTCGATTAGTAGCCCCTTTAACTTATCAGCATCGTAGGCAAAGTGATCAATCTTTTCTTGCTGATAAGTGACAACTGATATCAAAAAATCAAAACTACAATAAAGAATATTCTTTATAATTGTCTTGATTTAAATAGAAAAGAAATTCATTGAAAATGCACAACACAAAATAAATATCTTTTCTAATTAATTTCTTTATAAATTCAGGAAATAGTTTTAAAGAGTTATGTAACAATAATTATATTAAAAGCTATTGAGAACTAGTGAATTATATGAACTAGATGCATATGAGTTCAATGTATTGTTCCTGGGTGATCAAAAACCAATGATAAAATTAAAATTAAATGTAAATGAAAATAAAAATGCAAGTATAAATTTAAAAATTGAATTTAAATTAAATATTCAGATGAAATAGGAGATTTATGTTAAAGCAAGTAATTTAAAAAATAATACTAATTATAATCATTATTTTGTCCATATATAATAATTTATAAATTTCTTTTACACTAATCCTTTTTATTGGAAGATTGTAATTATTAAACTAATGAATTGTTAAAACGAATTTGTTTATAAGTTAAACCACTATTTTACCAAAAATAAAGGGAATTAAATGCCTCTTATTACCTCAAAAAATAAAAAATAATACATTTTTGTTATAATGGATATTTATAATGATAAATCGAAATAATTTTTTATTTTACTTTAATTTTCATGTAAAACAGTGATTATTTAGTTATGGAATTAAATTATAAATTTATAGAAAAAAGTGAAAATATATAATGTGTAATGCAAACAAATAAGAGTTCTTTTATTATTCATAACAATATCGTTTGCTTTTTATAATTGATCTTATTGCTATAATTTTGAAAAAATTTGATAATTCAATTTGAGAATGTAAAAAATATATATACATACAAATATAATAATTCATATAGGTATAATAAAACTTATAATGTATTAAAGTTATTTGATGAATTTTTTAAGGAACTTTTATTCTTGTCCAAATCAATTATTACATAATAGAATCTATACTTTGAACTTACGTGTGATAATTATAAGACAAGTGATAATAACAACGCCAAATTACATTTATTTACCATAGATAAAGTTTTTGGCGTCGTTTTATGACGTCCTGCTAATATTTATTAAACTGAAATCTTGTTGTCGGCGTCCCTCTCTTTGGAATAGTCTTCTTTTAGGACAATAATATAAATTGTTTTCTGCAACACATAATATGCATAATTCACCGGTTTAAGAGCAACTTGCATCCCATTAAAGTTATTAATCAACGATAACTCAGAAAGAAACTACACTTGTAATTCAACTTTTATAATTAGTTGAAAATTTATTTTATCGTGTGAAAAATAAATTAAAAAATTTAAAAGAGTGTGAGTTACTTATCACACTTTATTAATAAGCTTTTGATAAATTTAAAGATTTTTTTGATTTTTATACTTAATACTTTCCTTGGGAGTGAATGTTTTAATGTAAATTATATAGACAAAACAATAGAGCACTTATTAGGTAATTAGTAAAAGACAGCAAACCGAGTACATGAAAATCTGCTAAAAAATCAGTAGATTCTTATTTTTTTAAATGCCACGTAATATTTATGAGTTAATTTGTTATTAACAATTTTAACGGAAAAATGCATTTGTTTTTTACTTTATATATATATATATTTATTATTTATATTTATATTATTTTAATGCTATAGAGTCAATGAATTTATAGCTAATAAAATGATGAAGCATATTTATTTTCATATAAATTGATTAGTAACTTAGAAACGGAGAAATTTCCAAAAAAAAACTAAAAACTGTTAAATTAATTAAAAAACTTGTAACTATCATTTTACCATATTTTAAATTTTAGTTTCGGTAAATTAAAGTGATTAATATACACTTTATTTGAACAAAATATTTCATTTTTATCGGATTAATAGTTAAAAATTTAAAAAATCTTTTAGATTATCTTAAAAATGTGAATAAAGTTAAACGAAAACAGCCGAGTGTGCAAAAGTCAACAAGGAGTCGAAAGAACGATCCTTTTGACACTATAGTATTAAAATTACAGCTTTTTATATTATAAAAAAAAAAAGAAAAGAAAAAAAGAAAAAAGTTTTTAATAGTAAATCAGCCATTGAATTGATATTTTTAGTGACATTTTAAAAAAAGAAGAACAACTTCTAAGAGTCACAGATATTGTGCTGACGTTTATTGGAGCAAATGTAACAGTCAATAGGAAACAATTTACCAAGAGCTCGTTACAAATATTTTATAGAATTTGTGAGTCAAGGAGCTAAGAAGGTCACTATCCGTTGAAAAAAAAAGAAACAAGATTCGTCACCTGTTTCAACGAATTCTTTGTGTGTATAGAGTATTGGAGGGGTCACAGCTGCTCTCCAATTCTTTAAGGGAAAGGCTCGATCTTCACACCAATTAACGTTATTAGTCATCGGATAGTAATGGTTGTGACCGGTCTACTTTCTATTATAACGTGATTTACACATTTTCTTGGTTCTTACACACTGTTTTGTAAATTTAGTTGATCTCACTTAGTACATAATTTACGATGCTTAAATGTTCATTGCTATTCTAAACTAAATGTGCGATATTTTAAAATTAATTCGATGAAATATAATATTATATTTAAATTATCAAGCTCATAATGATTTAATAATATTTATAACTTTGTATTAAAATAAATTATAAAATAATTATATGGAATGCAAAGGTTTTTTTTTTTAAATAATTAACTAATAGTATACCAGTACGAGAAATAATAATTATTTAAAAATTAAATTCAAGTACTTTTTATAGATTAAAAATAATAGCAAAATATTCATCTTTCCTTGGAAATATTTATTAACAAATTAAAATTATAAAACAGTTTACGTTTTAAAATTTATTTTCGATTAATTGCAATAAATACTGAGATATAGCCCAGCACTGATTTTATAATCTGCAAATAAAAAAGTATAATTAAAAATAACCAATATTATTAACTTTTTATTTTTATTTTATTTGAAAAATAATTATTTAATTTTTTAAATAAAACTTATTGCTCTTGTTTTAAAAAATAAATAGATGAATTGATATTTTTATTAATTATCAAGTAAATGTTTAATTTTAATTATTTTCTTCATATTAATGAAATTGTACGAAAGTTGCAGTGCTTTATTACGACATGCCAAGCGAGATATGAGATTGTCGTCGAACGTTTTATATTTTATGCAAAAATGATACTAATGTTGTATTATCTTGCATGAAAAGTTTTAGAATCAACCATGTACGTACGATACAATAGCTTATAAATGATAACTGTAAAACAGACCCAGCTTTCAATTGTCGTGAATTCTTCGATATAATCATCATTGGAATTAAATCACGTGTCATTTTATGAGGAATTGTATACCAATAACTTTTGTAAATATTATAAAAAATATTAGTACTCTGAAATATTATCAAAAAAAAAAAATGTAAATGGTTCTTAGAAATTTTTTTAATAAAAAAATATAAGACTTTAATGAAATTTAGAAAATAAACATTAAAGCCAATTGTAACCCAAAACAATTTAATTGAATATTTTTTTTGCTTATAATTTAACCAAATATAAAATATTAATCACAATAATAAAATATTGATACATTATCATTATATTAAATTTTGTTAGAATCTAGTTACGTTTGCTTTAAGAAGTTCGCAAGCGAAGCAAATAAGAAATGTATGAGCTTTTAAGTTCAGTAAAAATATTAATTGAATCAGAAATTGAAATGTAGAATATTGGCTCTTAATATTTGTCAGCATCTAAAAAAATGTACAAATTATAATAAAATCGGCATATTAAATCATGTATACTTCAATTTATTTTTTCATGACTTACATCCACAATTGTAAAACCTAAACTGACAAATAATATCGATATTCCTAATATTTCAGCGAAAATTATATAACTAAAAGAATATTCTATACGATTAATCATTCTGTAAAATTTAATTATAATTATAAATATAATTCATGCGAAGAAGAAAATTTAGTGTTACAATTTAGCGTATTATAAGTTAATATTATTGATTTTATAAATAAACTCTACATTTTATAAATTTATTATTTGCAAAATCATTTTTTTTATATTTTTATAGTTCTTTGTAAAAAAAATTCAGATTATATTTTATATTTGTAACAATATGAACATTTTATATTTGTAACTGAGAAATGGAAATATATAAAAATTATTATATAAATTTATCAAAAATAGACCATAAGACAAACATTTGTCGGTTAAATTTATGCTTTTATATTATTGTAATAAATTTCTAAAATATTCACATGTAATTAGAAGGAAATTTTACTTTTCTTTATATCATATAAAAAACAATATTAAAATTAGAATTTAAGTATCGTATTTATTGTGTAAAAATATTTTAAATATAAAGATAAATTTCATTAAAATATAGTAAATACAATATATACATGTATGATATGCGAGAAAAACACATAATTATGAACTAGTAATTATATGCTTATAGATATTACTCTATTATTATTAAATATTTAAAAATAGAATATTAGTGATATAAATAGATTTTTTTAATTATTTAATAAAGCAAACTTACTTTATCAGATGTACATGTCTTTTTATAAAAAATGATAATTTTTGTTTATAATCCACGACATGTGAACTTTGTTCGAAACCATCATTTTGTATAAGATTCTCAATCTTAATTCCAAGTATTTTGAATTGACCCCCAATATGAAAAATTAAAATTCCAAAGTAGTTATCAGGAATCGACAAGGAGATAGCAATTATACCTCCGCATATTACTTGTATAAGTTGTGTCAATTCGAAAATAGGACTTTTTGTATAGTCGTATGGAAAATAAGCTTGAGAAATTAAATAGCGATCACCGTAATCAGTTATGTTTGAAATAGGCCGAGTATTGAATTTTATGAATGGTGATAATGCAAAACCAGTCCAGGTAATTGCCATTATCAAATAACTGCCAATTGTTAAACGTCTTCCACGACTCGCTTCCCTTTTCATTGTTTCTAATTTCCAACGAGGCTTATAGCAAAGCCAATCTTTCACCATTGATTGAATTACTGGTTGCAATACTTTTTAAAGAATAGAAGAATTCATAATATTTCAAGAATTAATATATAATAAACATTTGAAAAAAAATTTAATTTTTAATTCTTTATAATATAAATAAATGTATTTTTTCATCAGCTTGTATGGATTTTATATAATAAAAAATTCTTTTATTTCATGAAAATATATAAACTAACAAAATTTTAATATATTTAATGCAATACTAATTGAAAAAATGATCATATTGTATTTTTAAAATATTTTTATAGTGTTACCTGTATTATTACGCCAAATGAAAAAAAGTTTTGTGCAACTTGTAATAGTCGAGCTAGACGCAACCAAATTATTAACCACAAGGGGTAAATTATGAATAACCAAAGTAAGAGCATAAATTGATGGCAATAAATGGCCAAATATTAAAATTATTATCATAATTGGTATGCGTGGAATTATTCTTAATGACTTATTATCAAATCTGTGGCCGTCATTAGGCCAGGCACCAATTAAACGAAGAGAACGTCGATTCAACCCTATAGCCCAATCTAAATCTATAGTTATTTAAAAGTTATTTTATCAATTTCATCAAATTAAAAAATGTTTTTAATATTAATTATTCTAATATACTAAGCCATACATATACCTTCCTGACAGCTTTTATGCAAACATGTCATTTTTATCAAATTATGTACTTTGAAAATTTATTTGAAAAATTTGTATAATTTGTATATACTGTAGATTTATTAAATATTTTCTTGCAGATTAAATGTAAATACAATATTGAAAATTTACACCAAAAACAGTTAAAATTAATTTTTTTTATTTGTTTTTAATTGTAACACTTCAAAAATAAAATTTGTGACGTGATATAAAGTTATTTTATGTTTTTAGACTTTTTTTTACAATACTTTAAATTTGTCAGCTGTATAAATCATTCTAATTAAAACATATGCCGTAATTATAAATGAAGTAGATGAAGTAATCTATGAATTTTTGAAATATCGAATGATGATGATTTAATCAATAAAATTTATAGATTATTTATTGAAAAGTTTTTATTTAAATAATTTAAATTAATATATGAAATATAGTTTTTAATATTAATATCTCTAAAAATTAAACATTTTAAATAATTAGTTGTTTAAACATGTATTATTACATTGCATACATTATGTACAAAATTGATTTTCAGAAGGTTAGCTTCGTCGATCAGCTTTTATTCACGGTATAAATTACAATTGATAGAAAATTATTGCCCAGTCGACGATTAGAGGAATCAAGAAGCTCAAGAGTCTGTACACCTGGATTGAGGACAGGATAAGCTGGATCACTTATGCGACTCGAAAGGAAGAATTAAGATGGGAATTTCTTTTCTGTACTTAGATATATGAATAAGTATTTAGTTGATTATAAGAGAACGGTATTATAGATAAATGTTATCTCAGATAGTTGTTCGTCTCACAATTGATATTTATTCTGGCTTTGCTGTGCAATAATTGTTTTAATGACTTTATATATTCTTTCAAGGGTATTATATTGATCAGTGTAAAGAATTCGTCGATATATAATTTCTTTTAATTATAAGATTTCTTTTAAATAGTCTACAAAAAAATGTTTTGATAAACTTTTTTCCGTTGTCGGTGACAACTGCTTTAAAAAATTTGTGTTTATATATAACATACTCTAAAAATTTCTTCTTAATAATGTAAAATGACTTTTGATCTATTTAGTAAATCAATGGAAAACTAGAAATTATACATTTTGTTTCGGTGATCATAGTTTTAATTATATCAGATACATCGAAACCTTTTCCCATGATGTTTTCACACAATTTGTTTGTATTTATATTGAATTTATCTACTGCAATGTTTTATATTTTTGGCATGATGTACAGCTCTAACGTACATTATAGTGTGCCTCATTATACCTGACTAAGAGTATCTACTGGCTTATCGGCAGAATGTCTTAGCTATATCCAAGTATCATTTTCATTATATGCAAGTGTCCTGCGCTGTCTTTGTGATTCTCGAAGAAAATTCTCTTTTTTAAAGTTGGAATACATCATTTTTACCATAAACTACTATGATATTCGCTAAAACCAACAAAATTAATAGATACTTATACAGTTTGTTATTTTCAATCATGAAATTCTGAAATAATTTCGGATTTATTTTTTTATTTTATTTATTAACTTGTAATATCGTTCATAAACTATTACCAAGGTAATTGCTTCTGGTTATTTCAACAAATTGTCGATTAAAAGTACCCTTCTTGTTGTTTCTATATCTAACCCTGTAATTTCGTTATCTCAATTCAATTTTCTATCGTGTTATGTGTCAAGAAAAATTATCAATATTAACCATTTTAGAACCTGAGGGCTACTAATTAGTATTATTTCAATATAATAACGCTCTAAGTTATCTCACTTTTTCAAATTCCCCACTTTAATTCGAGATATTCTTTTTCTGTAGCTGAATATTTATATTCAACATTATATAACGGTCGGTTTGCATAAGTAATTACTTATTCTTTATTCCCCATTTAGGTTAATATATATAATAGAAAGCCATTGTTCGATAACATCAATTTGCAGGATAAAAGTTTATGATCACGTTAAAACTGAAGATTTTTTCAAATATTTTATTAATTAAATATCATTATTATTCTTACCTCCAGTCTAATTTTTTTTATTTTCTGTTAACTTCATTCAATATTGTTATTATTGTTACAACATTTATTAGGAAACACTGTCACCATGACATTTCTTTAAAACTATGTAGAATTTTTATTTTTATAATTAATTCTTTATATTTATTAGTGAACTTAACTCTAATATTATAATGACTTTGTCAAAATCAGTATAAAATTCTTGTGAATGTAAATATGATCCAAAAAATTTAGACTTTTCTGCCCAAATTTGAATTTTTTCTACTTGAATCATAATTTTGCCTTTTATAAATTATTAATAACTTCTTGCAATGATAATAAACTCTAACGAATTGTTAAACGTATAGTTAAAAATCACAATGTTATCGAGATGTACGAATATATAAAGATCACATAAAGAACTGATTATTTGATCCACCATAAGCTGAAATACTGTAGGTGCGGAATGCTATCCAGAGAACTCAACTTTGAATTTTAATTTATAACAAAGATTTAAAAAAAACATTATACGATTATTAATTATCAATTATACATGAATACGCAATAATAAATCATTAATTCTAAAATTACTCTATGTATCATCATTTGTTTTCCAATTAATTAATTTTAAAAAAGCTAATGTATTTTATATTGATTCGGCATTAAATTTTATTGAAAACAATTATAACTAGCTTATTGAAATAATGATCGTTTTAACCAATAATAATATTTTTATTTAAAATAATAATTTTAAAAAAATTAATATAATAATTAGTAAGTGTAAAATATAAAAATATGATGTGCACATTAAAATTTTTTTATACATTTAATAGAAGTATATATTCATACAATTATACAACGTTTAAAAAATCAAGCTATATATATTAGAATTTTTTTTAAAGATTCGTTGGATTAAGAAGATAGTTTTTATAGAAAGATTGAATTAAAAAAAATGTAAATTTAAGAAACATATTTAAAAAATGTTTCAAAATAAATTTCATAAAAAAAATTCGAATTGTTAATAAATGTTTAAGCAATAAATGTCATATGCTAATCACGTAAAATTATATAATATAAAAAATATGTTAAAAATAGGACATATTATTTGCAATTATTACTTTGATAAGTATCAGTAAGATGTTAAACATTTTTCTATTGATATATTTAATACATTGATATAACAAGATTAAATTTACTGATAATAAATACAACTATAATTTAATTGTATAGCTTTTAAGGCAAATATAAGTTTTATATTTTCTATAGGTATAAAAAGTTTTCTATAACTTACGCAAATTTTTTAAAATATGTTTTATACTAATATATAAAGGATAAATTATATGAATTCTTTCAAATATGTTACATTTTATTTCGGGTGTTTGTAACTTTGTGATATTTATTTTTTATTATTTTTTTTTTTTTTTTTTAAGGATAATTATTTCATAGTCTATAAGATAATATATTCGACAAAAAATATCGTAAACTATACTGTATAAGGATTGAATAAAAAAGCTTTACGAAACTTTCTAAAAAAAATATCGTCAAGTAAGCCTTTATTTTCTTTTCTAATTAAGACCAGTTACTTTCAAACTTTACGTAGACTGTTCATAAAGTATGCAAATTCGATGTATAGTAGAAGTTCATTGAGTATATCATTCCTAGTAATCGTATTTTATATTGCCTCCGAAGTATTGCCAGTTTATATATTTTTAATAACAATGAATTGTCCGTCCAAGTATATACCAAAAAACAAATTATAAAGAAACAAATGAAAACTTTCTAATTCTACATTTTTTATATTATTTAATTATTATTGGGCTAAATTATAAATTTATTAATAGCTTAGTGAAGTGTTTTTAGTACTTCAAATATATAGGGCATATATACTTATTGAGAAAAAGAAAGTTATTTAATACAACATAAAAACCAAATAAATTACTAAAATATAGTACATTAAAATAAATAATTTAAAATTCAAACTTTCTTTTAAATAAAATGTATTAACATTCATTGAATCATGTAAATTGAAAATGTTATAGCTACAGTAAAAGTACTTGTACTATTCTTAAATACAAATAAAATAAGCTTATAAAAAAAAGTTAAATAAAGTAGTAATAAAAAAAAATTGACTGGCATAGAACCAAGTTGCCCAACATAATATTAATTTAAATAAAAAAAAAAAATTAAAATAATTCCATATCCACAAGGAAATTGGATGTATTTCAACAAATGGATCAACAAAATATTAAAACAAACTTAAAATTGATTTATTATGCATTTAATAATAAACTTAACAAAAATTAAAAAAAAAACATATTTATATTAAAAAGGGGTTAATGAAATGAATAATTAAATTTCGCTATATTCTTTGTTCAGGATAAAATTCTGAGGAGAAATAAATAAAAAATTTAATAAACTATTAAATTCATTACATCTTCGTTTAAACAAATTATCATTAAATTTCAGAAGACTGGAATATTTAACAATTAAATTAAATTTTCTGTTTGAAATTAAAGCAAAATTTTTTTTAATACTAACTTATATTAACATAACACAACCTACTTATAAATCCAAATTTTATTTTTATTATTAATCGACATATGTTAAGAGTATACTTTATCTAGATATTTGTATAATAAATAATAAATTTAATTTTAAAAATATAAAGATTAATAATGAATTTTTTTAACAATAAACCTTTGAATACCATAAATTCCTTTAGCAATAATTAAGAAAAACAATATTTTTTAATTAGCAACTAAAACCGATAAAAACATATTAAATTAAAAAAAAATCAAAAATATTTTGAATTATTTTTGTACTTAAACATAATATCATATTATTTGAAGTAAAAAATATCAATTTTATAAATGACGTAAAAGAATTTTTCTGATTAAAATAAAAAATTCATTACTTGTCAAATGTCACATACAAAATTATTGCAATTAATTATTATTATTTTTAATAATCTTTTGAATAATATACATTTCTTCATAAGATGAAAAGTCAAATCGTTATTACCATTTCACTAACCATGTATGTCTAAATTACGTGCAATATATTTTCTGCGTTAGTATATTATATAAAATTATAAATAAATGTTCTAAACAAAGTTTTATCTAAACATAAATCTATTATTTTAAACTATAAGCATTCAATAATATATATTATTAATAAGTTTAGTTAAAATATCAGTTTTTTTTTAAATTCAAATTAATTATTGATGGTTATTCATTCAATGTGGAAAAATCATTCTTGATCAAATGGTAAAAAAATATTAACCACTTTATTGAATAAAAATTTTGTACAATAAGTTTGTTCAAAATCACTTCTTATTTAACACATTATTGTACTATTATTTATTAAATAAAAATACTTATTCAAAGATATAGAAATGGAAGATGTTTTTAAATTTGGAAAGTAATTAAAAAAAAAAAGATAGTTGAAATTAAAGTAAAATAAAATTATGTAAAATGATATTGATTTTCAAAATTAAATAATGTACTTCAATATAATACAGAGAACTTCTCTAAAATAAATAAGATTGTAGTGAAAAACTCATTAGAACATATTAGATCAAAATATTTGGTAAATCTAGTAGATGCGGACTTATCATCTCGTCATCCTGTTAGGTTATGTTCTTCAAATTAATTACGAATATGTCTTGATATCGATTATCTGGTGGAAATTCAATAAATCAAGCAAAGTAAACTCAAACTAAACAAGAACAGAATATATAATTTCGTTATCAACGTGTAACTCGATAGCTATAGATAATAAATCTAGTATATGCATAATGTCATTTACAAAATTTAAGTTTGCTCACAAAGGCTACGTTTTAAATTTTCAATATTTTTGAAAAATTCTAGATGATATCCATAGAATTTTATCTAATTAAATGTGAAATAATTTTTTTTTTTTGTGTACATGAACAACTATGATCACAATGGTTTCATAATTTTTTTTTATAAAACTTGCACAGAGTAGTATATAGATTCTGAAATAATATTTTTATTTTAAATTTCATGTAAATATAAATAATTACTATAATATATATATCTTTAAAAAATTATAAAACTAAAATATTAAGAATTATTAAATTATTAATACTAAATAAATATATTGAAGTGGAATCCGAAACAAAAATTGTTGTGATGTACTAATTAAACTTTTACCAAGTATAAACGTTTATTCCTAAATATTTTAATTTATAATAAAAAAATTTATTTTATTATACATTAATTAGTAATTAACTTATTAGCATAAAAAGTATTTAATATAAAAACTTATAAAATTACTATAAAACATGATTAAATTATCTTTTAGGTTTAAAATAAGTTCTAAATTAGTTTCAGATATTTCATTTTATAATTCTAGTTTTCAAAACCTTATTAAAATGTATAATTAGCTACACTGTACAAACTTTTTAAAAACATTGCAAATTAATAAAACTGATTTAAAAAAATCAAACTATTTATATAGAATTAGTTATATTGATTCAATATTTTCTGTTTAATATGTTAAGATTTTTGTTTTTTGCTTGAAGGTTCTCCGTCATTATCTTCACTATTAGCTTCAAAAATTTGTTGAGGTTGATTCTTTTTGTATGCTGGTGTAATCCAGTAAGGATCTTCTTCTGCTATTTTAGCATACTTTAAGATTGCTTCCCTAGGATCCTGATCATCTTCAATTCTTTTACTCAATCCTAAATTTCTTATTACATAAGAACTAAGTGTACCACCTGAAGAAGCAACTCTACCACCTTGGCCAGATGTGATAGGTAGATCTGGTCTTCGAGACTTTACAGGATCTAGTCTATCCTTTTCCATTTGTTTTCTAATGGACTTAGGACGATCTTGTCTAAATAATGGTAATGCATGTGGTGTAATTATCTGTTGTGTTGACATCATCTCAACTTGTTTCTGTTTATTCCGTTGCTTTACTGCGCATAATTTTGCTCCTCGCATACTTCTATTGATATCGTAATAAGTTTTGATGATTCCATTGCCACAACCAACAAATATTTGATTCAATTTTGGATGCCATAAGGTCTTAATTACATGAGAATTTGTAACTTCTATTTGATGAACAAGTTCAGAAGTTTTAGTGTTATAAAACAAACATCTACCTGTAGACTGACCCTTCATCAATGATTCACCTGTTATAATCATGGAATCATCTGGACTGAACATACAATCAGTTGAGTCATATCTAGAGAATAAATTAGAAACTGTAAAAACTGGTATTTTAAAAGCTCTTAAATCCCAAAGTTTAAGAGTATCATCGCAACTACGAGAACATAACATATGACCAAGGTAGGAAAAACTAAGAGAAGAAATATCTGAACCTTGGCCATGTGCAGTTCTATTAATTAATGATGGATTGACAAAATTTTTTCTATGATCCCACATTTGTATTGAGCCATCTGCACAACCACTAGCAATAACAGTACCTTCTCTGCTGTAAGTACAACTTGTTGGTACAGTTTTCACTCCATTTTGAGCTCTACATTTTATAATTGCTTTATGAGCTTTCGGTTTATAAAGTACCCAAATTCTGCATGTACTATCTTGAGAACAAGTAAGATATTCTTCTTTAGTAAATGGATGCCAAGTTCCACTGTTTAAAGAAGCAGTGTGTCCTTTAGTTCGAGCCATATCAGTAATATATTGATCTCCTTTTATTGTTTCACATTTTTCAAAACCATCTCTATCTAAAACTTTAGCTTGTGCTGATCCAGAAATAACTAAAATAACATCACCTGTTATAGAATACTGGAGACATTTAATAGGATGATTTTCACATGGCTGGAGAGTTCTAAAACTTTTTAAAGAAGCATCCATCCCACCAAAATCCCAAAAAGAAAGATCATAATCTACTGAACCAGAAGCAAGTCGGGCTCCAGAAGGATCTGCTGCGATTGCAGTAACAGCTTTATTTCCATGAATCATTGAAACATGTTGAGTATAAGGTATCCTACTAATTAAATAATTCCTTTTTTTATCATTATCATCATCATTATCATCATCATCATCATCATCATCATCATCATCATTGTCATCATCATCGTCATCGTCATCATCCTTTTGAATACTATCTTTGGTCAATTTTTTAATTTTTACATCTTCATTTTTATGACAATTTTCAATAGATACAGGTATTGGGGGACCAATAAAAACATCATCATCCTCAACATTTAGTTCATTTATATTTAATGTTTCACTTTCATCTTGTGAAATATTAATATTCTTTTCATTTATAGATTTTGCATTTGCAATTGTTTTCTTGATTTTTTCCATCATTTCAATTACATCAAAACTTCGAGCTTTTTTACCAAATTTTGACATTCCCATTACTGATTTTAGTTTTTTACTTTCTTCTTCCATCATTTCAGAATGTTGTTGAATTGTCTTTTTACCAAAAATTATTAATCACAAAACATTTAGAAAATGTTAAGCCTCATCTTAAATAGAAGCAACAATCATGGCGGATGAAATATCTTTTTTCTTTCTTTCACACATTGGTGATACTAGCGATCCTGGTGAGTGCCAGCCTTATTAAAATATATTTTTTGCTATAAAAACTATTTTAAAAAATGCTATACATAGTTATATAGACTACGGGTAAGCAAAAAGTCACATTAAATACTTAGAAGTTGTACTTAATTTAGTAAACTAAAAAACATTTTTGTCCTCATATAATGATTATAATTTATATTTTTATAAAAATAAATAATAATAAAAATCATTATAATTTTAATACAGTAAATTCATTAAAATTAACTTACTACAATCAATTATAATAAACTTTCCTGAACTGTATTATTGTTTATTATTTTTACACAAACTTCACTAATTTTTGGAATTAATAAATAAATTATATATTTATCAATTAATTACATAACATTACAATTATAATGATTAACTATTAGATAAATATTACTCAGAGGAAATCCAGTGCCAAAAATGAAATTTCGGGCGAATCTCATTACCCTTATGTAACCAACACTAAATTAATTATTATAATAATTTAAATCAAATATTTAGATAATTATTAAAATCATATATATAAACTCCTACTTTATTTCATTGTTATATCAAATATCAAATTTCAATATATAAATTATTAATCAATAAATTTTAATTATCCTTTTTGAATTTTCTGTTTATTTCCAAATGATTATATTCGATAATAATTCCAAATTATAGGAAAATTATATGATTTCCAAATAACAATAAAGAAATAAGCTATATCAATATATATTTCACCACACACTTCACAATTTATTATAATAAAATAAATTATTTTAAATACTTTTAATATTAGAGAACAATATATACTTATCTATGAAAGACTAAATATATACTGACAGTTAGTGAAACTTTCTTTCTTCTCCAAAAAGAAAGTCCCACCGGTTCACATCATTATTTTAATTTTTAATTAAAATAAAATTAATAATTAAATTTACTGATTAATTATTTAAATCCAGAAGATTTAATATTGGCATGACAGCCAACAAGTCTCTTTTCCTGTTTACCTGTCATGATTTAAATTTCAATTGGCTATTATTAAAGTAACCAATTAAAACTCTCAATTCATATACAAAAAAAAATTATTGTTCAACCGATAAATATAGAAACTATACTTATCGTCGATCTCGTGACGGCACAACACTAATAAGTTTTATACCACTTACATCACTTCATATATGCATTTCAATATATATATATATATATAATACATATTAGCGCCTCTATTTATTTCACTTCAATTTAACGACCTAAGTGCCGTTTACACCAACAAGACTTCCGCTAGTACATCAAACCAAAATAAAATCGGGCCGCAACTTGACAAGTTGTCAGCAAATAATAAAATGAATAATTCAAAAACAGTAACAACGGCAATTTAATATTATTTACTATTTAATATTATAACAAAATTTAATATTATATATGTATATTTTGTTTTAATATTATAAGATATATTACAAAATAATATAAAATAAGTCTTGAAACACGTGTTAATAAATACCTATCAGTTTTTACTAATATTTTTTATATTTGTAACTTATTGTATATGCCTTGTATAAAATTATAAACAGTGCTGACTTTTTAGATACAATATTGAATAAATATTTAATCTAATAAAGTGTATGTGCAAAATCAAAGGATGTAATACCGCCTACATTTGGAAAGTGCAGAACAAGAATTTTAAAAATATTAGATCCCACCCTATCTAAACACATTAGAACATTAGAGAAACATAGAAAACAGTATGTGGGATTAATGAGTCTTTTATTCTACTAAAGAAGTGTTTGCATAATATCTGTTAAAAGTATATCTGAGCTTCGGACTACTGTAGCCCTGAGAAACAACGATTAATTTGGAACAGCATTTGAAAATTAATCTTCAAAAACATATTATAGAGAAGAATAATTGTATTAAACTTCAAATTGCTGATGATAAAATATACACCATCATTGACGAAAACAATTTATCCGCTTTTACTCGAACTAAAAAAAAAATAAAATGAATATAACTTTCTATTGAAGAATGTCAAAGAAAAAGTTAATGAAGATGTAGTTTCGAAATTGATTAAAAATAAAAATATTTTTAAAAATGTACAAACATCATACATAGAATTAAGATCTAATAGAAATGAAAATATATAAAATACGTAGGATGACGGTCTAAAAAATATAAAGATAAACAGGAATAGTCTAAATTTATAACACAAAAAATTTAAATTTTATTTCAAAATATTTTATTAAGAACTAATTCAGTAATATTTATAAGGCATCAACAGCAGGCATAAAAGTGGACGCTGAACCAGAACCTATTTGCTTTATCAATTTTAAAAGAAGCCTCATTTATATAGGTAATTAAAGTACATTTTGGACTTCCTTTGAGGAAAACTTTAGTTACAATTTTATTAGGAATCCCGTTAATAAATAATTCAATGACAGAATTACTCAAATTTAATATAAAAAAAATAAAAGAATCTGAAAAATTATATAGTTTACAATTCAACGAAATGTAGTTTTATTCTTCAATATTTTATAATACAAAAAAAAACAATCATCGATTACGAAGATCTAGGCCATTTGAGACGTATCAAAAATGTAGCTAATAAGGCTTTAGTTTTTTTGTTACTTCTTGTAACAAAAAAATGGAAAGTAATATTAGCTTATTATTTTATGCACAATTTAATTATTGCCAATAATTTACAAAAAATAATATTCAACTTATTAGAAACAGTAGAATTAATTGAGCTAAAAGTTGAGTGTACTGTGTGTGATCAGAAGAAAATACAGTTCTAGCATTAAAAAAATTGCCATTATTATTTATTTAAAAACGGAACGCTCTGATAAAAAATAAGGAAAGTAATTTTATATATACGGTTCAATAGGAAGTTAAAATGGCACTTATGAAATAAGCTTTTTATGTAATTAAAAAAGAAAAATTAAAAATCCGTTAAACTTTAACTGAATGTAGTTTCAATTTTTTAAAATTCGTACTCATAAATGTAGGTACATATTGTGGCACAGCAACTTACCCGAATTGTGTATTAAATAATATTATAAAAGTAATCAGTAATCATATAAGTGATAACCGGGATTTAATGTTGTGGAATAAGTTCATGCATCTCAAGGTAACAATACCAAATATAACCAAATATAAGGACGACCACATTAATATCTTATTTTGGAAATTTAGTGTACAAAATGATTTTCCTCGGTCGCAATTTATATAATGAACGGAACAATAACCGTTTTCATCACTTCTGCATCTATTATAATACGGATATTGTATCCGTCAATGTTTACCCACGTATAATGATGGAAAAAATCAATAGTGGTATCTATTACCGATATCTTATTGTATATTGAGGATGGACTAGTAAGACTATCTGGCTCGCATGGCTTCTCTTTTCTCAAACATTCAGAACATAATAGGAGAGTAAGCTTGGGATATACGCAATTAACCATGAAATATCTAGAGTTATTTCTGGTTATTTGTAGTCATTCTCAGTACTACAGAGCTGGCGAGTAACTTTCTTTTTCGATCTAGGAATTCAACAGGACACCTTTTCAATTTCTGCAATGAATTAGTCACCTATTTTTAGACTATTATGACATTTTCCATTTCTTAGTCTATTAATTATTCGCTACTGGTGATAATTCAATTCTTTTTCGGCGTAGGTGAAACGATATTTACGATTACTGCTGCTACGTTGGTCCGAGTATTCATGCGATTAGTTTCCTAGACTAAGTCCCCGTTACTGTTAGTTGTGATGGCAATGAAGATAAGTAATTATGTTCCATCATCAAAGTATTCTCAGTTTCCCTAGCAGCGACCAATTATTTATTCATAATAGATATCTGTTTAAAAAATTCTGATAATAAATTCTTATAAAAGTAGTCCAATTATCTGAATGGATGCCATATTTCATGCAAATAACTCATTATGGTCAGTAGTTGGAAGATATAATTTCTTGACAATTCTGTATTCTGGGTTGAATTTCAGTAGTCGATCCTGGCGTGAAATTTTTGTTCATTCCAAAATAAATCGGTGTGGCTGTACAAAAATTATCTCACGAACTCAAATATCTATAGTACTGATGGTGTGGAATACAAAAAATTTGTAATAAACATAGTTATGATAATTTTTTATATATAAATTTTTTTGAATAAAAATATTATTTAAACAAAATTTAATACAAATATCGCATATATATTAGATAAGTTAATTACTGGTGATAAATTAGTTACTACTTTAATAAGTGACTGCTTATAAACAAAATTTCAATACATTTATTAAATTATTTTAAACTATTTAAAATACGTGTCTAATATAATAAATCAAGAGTTATTATACTAAAAAGATATATTGTGAAGTTTGAGTTAATATTAATACCAAACGAAAGTTTGCATGAAATTCAAGAATTAGGGTTTCTTGGGATTAGCACTTTTATTTTAACTTGCTAGTTTTTCATAAAGATAAGATGAAATTAATTATAAAATTTTTTTCATATAAAAAACAATTTTATTAATGAATTTTGTAACTTTTAAATGATAAAAATCAAACACAACCTGCATCGCGTAAAAGATAGCGTTAATTTGCCAACATACCCGAATTATCGATCCATACTTTTTGTTTCTCCAAATTGGATGGGAATCTAAATAGATGATGATTGGTGTCTTTTCCGTTGGTGCAGTTGATATACTTGCATCTTTTGTAAACCGTGTAGGCTCGATTGGCTTCCATTTATGAACCTATATATTAAACAAAAACCGAACGCGATGACTATATTGCAAAAAACCGAACTGTAATTTTTATTATTGCGAGAAAAAACAAAACTTAAATGTAAATATTAAAAAGACATTTATAAAGATAATTTATTTAACTTAATATTGTCACGTATGTAAAATTGCATACGCATACGCAACGAATTAAATTATACTCGCATCCGTAAAAACGAAGACGAAACATTGGGAAAGTGACATTGAGGGAATCGAACGGAGTCGCGAGTAACGTGAAACCCGCGAGTAATAAGAACTTCCGAGCTCGCCAAATTGCGAAAATTCAAGATCAGAGGTGACGATGAATATACAGAGGTCAATCGAAAGACAATACCGGAGAAAGCTGACAGAACGATAATCAAGCAGAGTCAGCCGGAGGGAGAATTCGCGGATTTTGCAATTTCCCCATACAGCGGAGGTAATGAGTTGAATCAGAAAAAACGTAGGGATATTCGATTCGGTCTTGATCCGGGATTCGGTTCGATTCCTTCTAAAGTCAAACTTCGGTTCGGGTTCTTAATATTTATTACTATTTGTTTTATACAATCGGGACTTAGTTTCTTGACACCAAGAATTGTATTACATATTACGTTACTATTTCTCTCTCGTTCATTAAGAGAAATATAATAAAAAAAGTATTATATTAAATATATCGCGTTCCCTTTATTGACAACTTCCGAACCTCACAAAGGCCAAAACGCTTTGACCGTTTTGGCTAGGGCAGAACGAAATCTGGAGAGAAAATTTCGCAGAAAAAAACAATAAAAATGTTATTAAAACTTCCGTATAAGCATATAATTCTAACGAATACTCACGAGAAAATAAGTTAATATTTTCAGTTGTGTAACTGACAAAAACACACATATTGAATTCATATATAAGTTTAAATAGCTAAATATATTGTGTTTGTAAATACGAAGTAAACTACAAACATCATACTCTAACGTTTAAAGATTTAATAATATTGACTAAAACAAATCACATGTCTTCATTTAAAAGGATAAAAAAATATATACTTAAATGAATAGAAGAAATAAGAACACAAGTATTCATGCTATTTTTTATAAACGAAAACAAACCCGTAAAGATATTCAAATTCATTTAAAAATATATGGCAATATTGCTTTTGAATATAGATGTTACAACATTGTGTGTAACTAAAAACAAAAATATAATAAAATAGTAAAATTGCGAAGCTTTGATTTCTGGGCAACATATGTCGATGTTTTGATGTAACAAGAAACAAGTGTACCTTTCATCTCTTTCTCTCTCTATGCCACATCTCACATTTTGTGTTTCTTTTACGCTTCTTATTAAGTTATGGCTTCGTTCATTAATTTCTTTTACTCTCTCTCTCTCTCTCGATCTATATGATACAATATGATGTATTCGGTGCATTTGTATTGTACTAGACGATATGTTTCATGCTTTATGATTTCTCTCTTTTGTTCTTACTTACTCTGTGCATCTTTTCTACACTAGCTTTTCTATTTCTCTCTTTCTTTTACACAATATTTATTTAAAATAAAAAATATTAATTAATATGAAAATGTGTTTAATTTATACATTTATAACTTTTAGAATGATAAATCTAAAATCTACAAAGATTAAAACAATTACATAAGTCGTCGTTTAGTAAAATAATAATATGATAATACAAATGAATTTATTGTTATTAACATTATTAGTGTAAGTCAGGAATGATATCAGAAAATATATATCAAATTGACTGCATAATATTTTATCAAGATACATATATATTGTTACGTATTTAAATATCGTCAATATGTATATTTATATATATTATTATTTTACCGCCCCGTTACTATTTCGCCGTAGCTGAGTCGGTCAAAACATCTCAGCCTTTGCGAGGATCGGGTTACTTTAATAAATGATACGATGATTAATATTCATGACTTTACATTTATTGTATATAATCGGAAGAAAGAATTTGTTATGTGTATGGCTCGTGATATCTCAGATATACCCCAATTGCTTAGATTATTGCACTTCTCGTCTTTTAATTAATTACGTGTTACTTCTTACTCGACTTGGATCGGGAACCTCTTGTACGTTCTTGACTGAGTTTTCATATTCTCTCCATTGTTTTCAATATTCAAGTTTTCGAATTCTCCCACTACCCGTTTAACCCATTTTGTATTCGATCTTTGTTTATTATTTCCACATATCTCGTGAATCTGGATCAATTTTATGGCGATCAACTATTTCATAATTCCGATCGTTACCAATATTATGCTATAATTTGCGACTTTTGAATTGTAGGTTATTAAATCATGTCGAATTACGTTACGTACGTAACAATGTCATTATAATATATATAATCATGTACAATTAAAATCTGAAAATGGAAGCAATTATAATAAAATTAATAAAATCATAAATATTTGAATGTAATTATGAAATTATGATTTTATTATTAAATAGAAAATGAATCAATACGTATTAAAATTAAAGTGAAGAATGTTTATATTTCATCAGGAATATAATTAAGAAATATATCATCTAAAATGATTAAAACTTTTTTATATCATTACAAATCGTTGTTAATAACATGTATCTAATTTAACATCATTTTATTTTTATGCATTAAAGGTAAATATTAAGGATAGTCTTTATTCATTAAAAATTATATTTTTCTGATTTTTATATAATATTGTACTGTTTATACACTCATAAATATATAAATAATGAATTTATGAAATAAATGTGCACTAAGAAATATATGTATTTAAAGTTAATTTATTTTAGTAATATATACATTTTTCATTTTCATTTTTATTTTATTTTACAATATAATATAAATACAAATAATAAATATAAATTATAATATATATATATACTAATAGTCCTGTGATTGATTATAGCGATTCTTAGTTTTTCACCAAAACCGAATTCAATTTTATGTTTACAGCAGCTGTGTACATATACTCCAATACATGTACATGGATATAGTAGTGTAGTTGATCATATGGTTTGCAGAATTTCTCCATACGAGTATACGTCATTATCTACCCTCACTCCTTTATTTCCCCTTAAGTTTCATTTCGAATATGAAGTTAGTTGAATCTGGTCCACTAGAGGCAGCACTATTTTTCCAGTATAACTCGTAGCTTACTCCACTCCTCATTTTTGTTACCCCTAATCTCCTCCTCGAACAAGAAGATAGGTGGACCGCTAGAGGCAGTAGCGTACAGCTTTTCAAATTTTGAACAAATACCCCATTGGTCACCAGCAATCTCTCTTATAATCTCTGGTGTTAAGTAATTACTTTTTTTACAGGGGGGAAATATTTCTTCTTTATTAAGGATGGTAATAAAATGAGCATTTGATTATTAAAACATTTCGATATTCATGTTGAAACTCTCAGCAGAGTTTACTATTTAAAAATATACACAGGAAGAACATTGAGAAGTTAATACACTGATTAAATATAAGTTCAATACTATTTAAGATTTTGATTTTGATATAAATGTCATTAATATATTTTTATTTTTTGAACTTTGATGTTGTGCACCTTCCATATTTATTATATTAATTATAAATTAGTGATCCGATGAGGTGCAGGATGAATAAAAACAAATCTATTCAATTAGTTACGTCGACGTTTTGGCAAGTATTACTTGCCTTTGTCAAGACTGTTTATTCAACAATTAAAATTACATAAATTAACAAAATATTTTTTACACATGTATAATAAGACAATTATGTTTATAATTACCAATAGAATAGTATTGTAATGTAGATGTTCAACAACTTGTCAGTCGTAACGTAATTTTCTCAACTGTAAACAAATAACATTTCACCTCAATATATATGATGCTTGACGTCACGCTCTACGTCTAAGAGGTTTAGAATTGTTTTTATTCATCCTGCACCTCATTGGATCACTAATTTATAATTAATATAATACATTTTTATATTCTACATACTAACGTAACGTCAATTTAATTTAAAATTTTTTATGTCGTCATTAATTTAATTTTAATTTTATTATATTAATGAATTTGTTATTAAAATTATTACAATTTGTTGTTAAATATTTATTGTTAATATCTTTTTTATTAATAAAAATCTGATGAGGATGAGCCATTACTCTGTTTATTTTTTTATTTTTTTTACAAAACAAAACAATGAACTTAGAATTTCTAAAATGTATATTGTAAGTGCGCATCACAAAATATGGTTTTTGTTCAAGCGAATATAAAGATTACTTGAAATCGGAATAGGGAAAACCCGAATTACTTTCACGTACAAGGGAAAAAAATGCAACACAAAGCTGGGAACCAAGAGAGGAAAAATTAACATTTTCCAAATGTAAAGATTTAACTATACGTAGGTCAAGTAGAGCTACAAAAATTAAACTAATGTTATCAATACCATAAAAACATAAAAAAATAAGCACCGATCAGGAAAATGTTGTAATTCGTAAACTCACTAAATTAAGAAAGCATAACTAATACATATCCACTTAAACAATTATTCACTAAATATCAATTTATTCCATAAAACGATAAATGAAATGTTACAAAACGGATTATTAACAAAGTATTAATTAACAAAATAACCAATTCTTAATTAACAAAATAAAAAATCATTAATTAACAAAATATTCAATTCTTAACTAACAAAATAACAAATCATTAACTCACAAAATAACAAATTATTAATTAACAAAATAACAAATTTTTAATTAATAAATTAACCAATTGCTAATTAAAATATTAACATATTGTTTATTAACAAATTAACAAATTGGTAATTAACAAATTAAAAAACTAAATTAAAAAAGGTAATAAAATAACAAATTATCAAATTATTAATCTACGAATTAACTAGTTTCAAATTGGCGAAATATTAAATTTCGAAATTTTTAAATAAAAATGATAAACCAAGCAGGATTATAAGTTAACAAACTACGAAATAAATATGTAAACTCATCATTACCAATTTCAGTAAATAAATTATATTTAGATCTAAAAATTCAACCCTATGATTGGGTAACTCAAAAATACGTAAAAAACAAGTCTGGAGAAGGGAGTGAATGCATCAAATTAGATTAATTTTCTTTGTGTAAACCACCATGCATTGAAAATTATAAAATGATGTGATTCTAGATCACCAGCAGCATTAAACTTTAAATATTTTCCCGACTTTTATAATTTCATAATAATTTTATAATTTTATAATTGCAATTAAAAATGCTTACATAAGCATTTTTAATTGCAAGTTTAGTTATTATTTTTTGAAATCAAAATACCGTTCACCAAGATCTATATTACTGACGATCTCTCTCTCTCTCTCTCTCTCTCTCTCCCTCTCTTATTTTCCAGTGTAAATTGCGAGGATCTACAATTGCACTTCCAAATCAACAAGTAAGATCATTAAAATGAATTTTATATGAAATTTTTGGGTTTTTACTCATTTATTTTCCCTCAAATATTATCAATTTCATTCATTATTTTTCATTCGCATAAAAACAATGTCGAGAAATCAGCATCTGTATTCTCCTTCCCAAGAGCTAGTGCGCGCAAGTGTAGGCCCAAATTGGAGAAATCATCGTCGGCAATTCGTTTAAGGGGTTAGTGCATTAAAATGTAGGCCCCAATAATTGAATGGAGAAAAAAAGTCGTTCATGTCAAATGTTAGGTTCTTTTCAAGGTCAATACGTCAAAAGGGTTTAACAAATGCTACGAACGTAACAAGGATATTGAAATAGATACAAAAAGTTTCAATAACTAAACACTGGTCATTTTGTTTAATTATTATCCATAAAAACATGAAGTAAACATGTTTTTATGTATGATTTCCAGTATAAAATGATGAATAACTTAATGTAAGAGTGCTTAAGAGTTGTTCATTATATTAAAAAAGTCTAAATGTTTTTGGAAGATTATATATTATTAACGAAATTTATTAAAAACAAAAAACAATAAATCTACGATTTTCGGTTTATAATTATGATAAAAATATTACTATCTTTTTTATTATTATATTTCATTTAAAATCAGAATAATACAATAATAAGTGTTACTAAAAGATAAATATTAAATTGATAGACATAAGCTGGAACTATTAAATTGTTACAGTTGAATGTAGTTTTTGCATATTTCATAAAGTTTGTCATTAGATTTGCATATCTTTTATTATAGAAGTTATGTATAATACAGTTACGTATAATGCATAAAAAAAATATAGAGACTTGCGTGACTATAGTAATTTTCATTCTAAATATTTTTCTGAAAAAGTTTTATTGACATTTATTGGTCTGATATGAAGCTGTACTTAATACATTATATATTATTAGAGACTACAAAAAATTGATATCTTTAAATCTAGTAGTACTTAAGATAGATAAATTATTTTATATACTCATAAAATATGTAATGCAATCCATAAAAATATATAATATTTTTTGTATTTATTTTGAATTTAGCATTAACTATAAAAAATGTTATTGTAATTATTGTTAAGAGCTTAAATTTATAAAATAATATTATTGATACAAAATGTCTATTTATGATTGTATTTATAAATAATTTTAAATTAATATATATGTTAATAAGTGAATTTAAAAATATTTATTTACATTTAATAATTCATATAAAATTTATATATATATATATCTTAATTTTTTTATGGCTCGATTATTTGTTACAGAGTTTTTAGATTGGTCAAAAAATGAACAGGAGAGTTTTTCATATCTTTTCCTTTTGTTTTCTCGGTAAATTATCGGTAGGACAAGTTTTTGCGCGAAGGATGTTATTCAAATTTGTAACGTAGGGCAATAAAGTGTTAGGAGCAACAGTTTTACACAGTAAAGTTTTCTGTGCGGGTTGTGAAAAAAAAATAATTAATATTTCCTATAAAAAGATGATTTATTATTCGGATCAGTACAAATTCTATTATTAAAATTTAAACTCTTTAAAATAGTGTTCTTATACATGAATACAATTTATAACTACAAAAATAAAAAAAAAAAAACACTCAACATTGTTTTTAACAATACTCCTGCGCACTATACCCCGTCATAAGACTTGCCCGTGTCGTTTTCTAAACATTTTTACTTTTGCTCAATCTAATCGCTTTTGCAGTCTTTCAACATCATTGCAGTAATTTATAACTACAGTCGTGGGTCGTAAACTTTGATTTATTCTAGGTATCAGCGATAGTTCTCAAAGTTAAAAGATGGTTTGAAATCACAATTTTGTGTACCAACTGAACGTTGATATTGGTTCGAGTTATTTTAGTGTCCAAAAATGGACCTCTCAGTTACCTACTCTCGGTCCTCCTTGAAAGCCTTGAACCAATTTTATAATTGGGATTTCCATATACACTTATCTTTAAAGACTTCTTTTAATATATTAAAAGTTTCCAAAGTGTTTTTCTTGAGTTACACACAAAATTTAATCCCGTGTTATAACTTTGGAAAACACGTTTCCTGCGAATAAATATCACGCTATTTCATTCAAACATGAGACAAATTTCTTTTCGAACATTTTCCAACCTTTCCGAAAATGCTAGAATAAATCGCTGAATATAAAAATACCTCGATACTTTTAAAACACACCATATATATAAAAGTTAGGCTGAAAAGTTCACAGGCTCAATATGTTAAAGCAGATTTTAGATAAATTCAATGTTATTATTGAAAAATAATATTGGATAGATAATAAAATGAATAGTTGTATAGTCTCGAAAGAGGCAATATTATAAATGCATATAAATATATTACATGTATATACAATCACGTACAATTGAAAAAGTTTTTTTTATTAATTATTAGTTATAAAGTTATAAAAATTGACATATATTATCTATGATATTATAAGAAACATTTATGTACATTTACATATATACGTAAAATGCTGTTGTGTATCTTTACTTGTAATTTATATGGTTACTAAAAATAATTTTAACTTTTCAAATGTTTAATTTAATGGTAAAAACGGAATTTTTATTATAAACATATTACTACACATCTCTTTACGACTATAATATGAGATATCATTATAGTTTACTTACGCTATTGACAGTCAAGTCCACAAACTTTTTTTTTATTTTTCTATTAACTCATATATTATAATAATTGTACAAAATTTTGATTGTATTTACTATAATAGAAATTTATTATTGATATATTATTTAATTATTTTTCTATAAATAATATGTCATATTAGATTATGATTTGTATGTATATATCGATGAGAGCTTCTTTCTTTATTTTTTATTGTTACAAATAATTTTTTTATATTATAATATATTATATTAAATCTTAATATATTACGAAAGTGAACATTTTAATAATTTATATATTATTATATTAAACAGATAAAGATTATAAATTTAATCAGTTCAGTTACTTCTGGTTAAATAATTTGATTTTTCTTAAAATTTCTTATTATTCATTGATTTGAATTCATCTATTAAAAATAATAATTTTATTTTTTTCTGATTTATTAATAAAATATGATGTTTTTTTTGTAAACAAAATTTTAATCTAAATTAATTTTAATTAATTTAAAAATTTTTCCGCTTCTCATTTGCCGATCGATTTATGAAAAAATTAATTTTCTTCACAATTTTATTAGCTATAAATCGTCCATTGAAACTATAGTGTTAACATTTAAATTTCTCATTTTATATAAAAAAAATAAAAAGAAATGCATTTTTTGTTAAATTTTTTAATAAAAATAAAACTTTGAATATTTATAATAGTATTTTAGAAAATAAGAATCTACTGATTTTTTTACAAATTTTGATGTGTATAGCTGCTTTTTTCATGACCTAAAAAGTGCTTTATTGCTCAGACAATTTATAAATATAATAAGACCAACATATACACATAAAATATTTTTAAAAAATACATAATAACCAAAAATATTATAAAAATTTTTTATAGTCATGTCTCAATGTATAATTTGGAAAGATTAAAAATAGGAATGTTAAGTTTCAGTAAAAGTCAATTACAAGGTATACACATTAATTATTGCGTTTTCTGTTTAATTTATTTTTTAATATCATATAAAAAATTATTTTATATATAAAAATTTACATTAAATTTACATAATTATAGATTTGAATTGGGCAGTAGGATTGAATCGACATATTCTATGTTTAATTGGTGTGTGGTTGGACGATGAAGATCAGAAAAAAAGATCTATCCCAAAATTTTTAATTATCCCAATTATGATAATATTTTTAACAATCAGTTTACTTTTACCTCAAATTGCTGCTTTAATATTATCAACGCATGACTTATTAATTATTACATTCAGTTTGGCGCAAATATTTTCAACTATTACAAGTTGTTTGAAGCTTTATTTTATTTGGCGAAATTCTAAAGGTAATTGTTATACAAATAATTTATTTTAATTTTTTGTTGTAATAATATCTGAATACTTTTAAAGTACAATTAATGTAGTAATATTTTTTTTTACCTTTTTATATATTTTTATTTTTTAATACTAACTATTATTAAACAATTTTTTAAAAATACAAAATTGCTTAATTTTAACTTTTTTTAGATAAAATAAAAAAGAATTAAGTTTTATTCGTACCTATATTAATAAGCTAGATTAACCGATCAAGTTTCTTGTGTAGGTAAGGGTTTAACTTCTAATTCTGAAATATCAAACTCATATATTTATATATAACAATAATACATTTATATAAAAATATTCATTGAAAATTTTTGTAATACATTTTATGCCCCTTTTTGAAGGAATTTCAATATAAAATACTTCTAATAACTCAATAATTATTAATATTTCTTTAAAAAAGTATTGCAGCCAGTTATTCGATCCTTAATAATAGATTGGCTTTGTTGTAAATCAGATTGGGAAAGAGAGACAATGAAAAGGGAGGCGAATCAAGCAAGAGTTTATACCCTTTTTGGTTATATTGTAACATTATTTTCTTTTATTGGTTTTATAATGTTACCATTGCTACGTATTCCTTTTCGTCCTGTATCAGACGCCACGGATTATGGTGATAGATATCTGCCTTGTGTCAGCTATTATCCATATAATTACTCTCAAACACCAAATTATGAATTATCGTTGATAATTCAAGGAATAGATGGATTTATTATTGCTTTAGCTTTAACGATTATTGATAATTATTTTGCGGTATTGATCTTCCATATAAGTGCCCAATTCAAAATTCTTGGAATGAAGATTGAAAATGTTATTAACGAATCCAATCATAGAAAAGTCTCAGGGATTAGAAGCTTGAAAAATCAATTATCAAATTTCATCGACAGACATGTACATCTGAAAACGCAAGTATTTTATTGTCATTATCTATTCTATAATATTCCATTCAACATTATATGTTAAGTATTTTATGTAAAATATGTATGTTTTAGTAATATATATATATATATTTAGTACATATATATACTATAAAATTGTAATATAAGATATTAAACACTAAAAGTTAAAAATATTTTTTGAATGGTAGAAAATGTAGCTTATATATTTCATGGATATATAATTTTAACTTTTGTATTGTATTAAACACAATTTAATGAAACAACATACTGTATGATTAATATTTTTTTTCTTTCAAATTCTGTTTTCTTTTCATTGTACATTCTAATTTATCATAATAAGATATTTGATTACTTATTAGCTTTTTAATATTTTGGTATTTATTTTATAATGTAATTGAAAATTGTAATAACTAAAATACTTAATACCAATAATTTTCCATAATACATAATTAAAACAATGAAAACCATCAATAAGGCATAAAAAAGCTTCTTATTAAAGAGAAAAATAATGCAAATACACCTTGATAATAAAAATCTTTCTAACCGAAAGAGCGAGGTTTGAACATCATATCAAAGCAATATAAATGTCTGGAATTCAGGAATGGATAGCCACAGCAGTACAAAATGTTAAAGATACATCCTGCCTTACGCCAATTTACCGATGTATCCTTGAAAAAAATACATTACTAATATCTTATTGATTTAAGAGCTTTAATAACTTTTCGAAAATATGTTGTATGAGAAACTCATGCGATTGTAAAATAAGCTTCACAGTTCAAGTATTTATATGGGCCATTCAATAATATTATTAATTTTATCAGTTACTCTCTGAATGCATAGTTTTTTCGACATAGACCACCTAAGATCCACAGATCTTTCTATTAACTATAACAATATACATTCAATCTTTATTGTCTTCGTTTCATTAAAAAACAAAAAAAAAAAATAATTCTTTTAGTTTCAATAGTCATATTCTATATATATATATATATATAGTTATAACAAAGTCTTTTTTTATAGAATGATTAATCTTACGGAAGCTGCTTTTAGTTATGTAATTTTTTGCCAAATAATATGTATGTCTATATTATTAATTGGTTTTGGATCTACGATAATAAATGTAAGTTAAATAGAACTATAGAACTTAGTATAAACAAAAATTCTACCGGCTTAAAACTTTTTATGATTCAAAAATTTTTTAGATTATGTCAAACAATAGTAAAATATCTGTTTTTCAATTATTACCTTTAATTTTATTAGTAATTAATTTAAATATAAGTACATTTTTTCTGTGTTTTGGCTGTGAAGGTCTTACACTAAACGTAAGTTGATTTTTGTAAAATACAATAAAAAACCATTTTAGTTAAGTTTAATCGAATTTGTTTAATTTTTAAATATAAAGATAATTATTAATATTCTTATTATTGAAATATGAATTAAACAAATTTGTTATTAAATTGTAAACAAAAATAAATTAAGTATTTAAAAAAAATAGTATGGAATATTTTTCAAAAAATATTTTTTATTATAACAAGAATTATTCTATATTCTAAGAAATATTCTTTTAGAGCGGTCAGATTTTTCACAATATTTATAACAGTAACTGGTATGCAATGCCTTCACAATTTTCCCAAGATCTGATTCCAATACTAATTACTTCTAAAGCTCCTTGACAATTAAAAGCTGGGTACATAGTAAATCTATCGTATTCAAACTATCTTTCAGTATGTATAATGTGTCTTATTTAATACTCGTATAATTTCATATTCAATATACAGTAAATTATATAAAAAAATTATAACCAAAATTTATGGTGAAGTAAATTTAAATGAATTTCATTTTTCATGAATTTAATGATAAATATAAAAATCTTTTAAAATATGAAATATATTTCATAACCGTCAGATATTTTATATACTATGTTATTAATAATAAAATTAGTTCTGATTCAATTGTTAAATATAACAACATTTTTAAATACTTAAAAATAATTACATAATACTTCTTAAATTTATGAAACAATAATAATTTAAATTATATTAAATCCCTTTTTCATTAAATTACATCGATTGTAGTTCACGTGAACTTATCTTTTTAATGTATATTATTGATAGGTTAGTTACATATTCTAATAATAATAAATTAACTTTGTTTATAAATTTTAAAAAAATTCATAACAAATTATTTTTAAATTTTTATAATCATTCATGCAAATACTTAGTATTATTTATTAAAATAATTTAATTTATAATCATTAAGAAATCAATCAATTTCATGCTTACAAAATTAATTTATAATAAATAAATAATTGAGTAAGTTTAATAATTATTTTTTGATTTACAGATTGTTAAATCCATTCTCGGTTATATATCCATATTTATTACAGTTTCAAAAAAATAAACTTTGTTGTACTCAAATAATCTTAACATATATATATATATTTAAAGATATTATTTTTTAATCTTCAAAATCAATCACAAACACATTCCTAGAATATATACACTGTTAATTAGTATTCCTATATTATATATAATTTGTTGTTTTTCAATAAAATTATTTTTATAAAATGGAAAAGTTGGTATTGCATAAAATATATTTCTGTTCTTCAATTTTTTTTAATAATACCAATACCGTTTACCAAATCCTATATAACAAGGATGTAATTTTACATTAATTATAACTTGTTCATAAGAATGGTAGAATAGGCGTTTCTATATTGTATTTTTACTGAGAAATATTCAAACTATTAAATTTACTTAGATAATTATATATTAGATAGCACAAATTAATATGGTTCATATAAAAAGTAACTGAGTGAACATAAATATTTTCATATTAATTATTTTATTCTATTATTAAAATTTGTAGCTTCAATAAATGAAATATATTAATATTTAATAAATCAAAAGCTTAAGTTAAGCGAGTAAAATATTGTATATGCACATGGATGAACAAAATAACTCATATTTCTCATCCCCTTATTACATGGTCACTTGCTTTTCTCCAACTTATTTCACTAAAGGGTTTTCAATAGGCCATTCTAGTTCCATTGCCTACCGATAAACGTTTCGTCCACAATACTTAATTGTTAATGAGATAAGTATTTTTTATTTCAATCGTTGGAAGTGGTTTAAAGAGACACTAAAGTACAATGAGTAAATAAATTTTCTATTTAATTAAATTTAATAAGGTAAATAGTTCTGTAAATATCTAACTATAATTTAAAATGTAAAATATAAAAGTTTTATTTTTTTAATCCATTAATAATTTATAATTACTTAATGAAAAAAATAATTTTAATAAAAAAATTAAGCATTGAAATTTAATAATATAAATAAAAAGTTTAATTATAGAGTTAAAAAAAAAAAAAATTTTTAAATATTTTCAAGCTTTTTAGCATCTGTAAATATTATATATTATTCTATAATAAAATATTTTTTTTGTAAAGTTTTTGAAAATATACTTTTAATTATTGAAATAAGTAAATCAGAATAGTTTCATTTTCTTAAAATGAATAATTTATAAGAATAAACGTCATAGCAACTATATTATTTTTCAAAATATATTACAATCCTCATATATTACTAAAGATAAATTTAGAATTTTATTCAATTAGATGATATTAAAATTATTTTTTTTTTTTATCATTACAAATTATCATTATAAGTTAATTTTTATGAAATAAAATTTATATTTTTAATAGCAGTTATCATTATTCTTATATATATTGTAATTAATACACTTGATGGATAAATAAAAAAAATTAATACTGTAAAATATTTTTTATTTAATTATTAATTATTTTATTATTGATTTTTTCCCTAATAATTTATATAATCTAAATTTTAACTAATACAATATCTTTAAAATACTGATGATTTCCTGTTCTATTTAAATATTGTAATATTATACTTAAAAATGAAAGTGCTTCTAGTAAGTTATGCAAGAATATTTTTTAAAAATAATTTAAATTTTATTCAGCATATAACATATTCTATTATAAAAATTTAAATTTATTTTCAAGCCATGCAAATACTAATACTTTTTTTTTTTAATATTAATATTTTACATTTATTCGTTTGTTTTTTTATTAAATTGTAACATTTATTCCGGCAATTCTTTATTACATGTGTAATAACGCGAAAAACTGTAAATTACATCGTCCATATGTTTAATCATAAAGAATGGTCTTGGATATTCATAGTCGAGCCATTAAGGATGATGTATAATCAGTTATCAATGATATTAGTTTTGAAAGAGGCCAAAGCGTTTTAAAATTTTACAGTGTATTATGGTTGCTAATAGAATTAAAAAAAAAAAAAAAAATTATAGAGGTAGATAAATTTATAAGTCATTAAATTAAACGAGCAAAATGAAAAATATTTTTTCTGTATTTTAACTCATCGATATTTAAATATGTTAATAAACATTATTTAATACTTTTTTTAGTAGATTAAAAAAATGCTAATATTCAGTGTTTTTTGTTTATTTGAATAATATAAGATGTATTATTTGAAGAAAGAAAAATTTTTTTTTTAACTTTGAAGATTTATTTTTTTTATAAACGCAATTATAGGTGTACGTATATATATAATTAAAAATAAACTACTTTATAAATTTTGATAACAAGTTTAATAGATATAAATTTTTTTTCCTAAAATACACTTACAAGTAATGAGTTTCAAATTATGTATATTTATTGTCCAATTGTATTTTTATAGTATTTAACAGTATACCAGATTTAATAATAATAGATAAATGTTTGTAGTGGAAACAAAATTTTTTATTAAATTTAAACGACAAATTTATAGTTTTCATATTTTAATTGAATTTCATAAGATACGAAACAGCTTGAAATTTAAAAATGGATGGGAAGCACCATCCACTCCTTATGAAAATTTTTGTCGCTCTTGGAAAAATGAGTAGTTTTATTTTTTTTTATAGTCCATTTAAAAAATTGCACGTATATTATAGATATGTATTAAGTATATTTTTTAAATTTCACCATTAAATTACATAAAGAAAAACATTAACATTTGCACTGAAAAGCTACTTTATATGAAAGAAAATAATATGAAAATTTATATATTATACTGTTAAATATTAGTCTTTCAACATGAAATATTTGTATATTAACAAATAATTTATATACATTAATGCTTTTAAAGAGATAATAAACAAAATTAACGTTATCTGTATATTAGCTTTATAAAATGAAAATCAATATATTATAATATAATTTTATGCTTATGTAAATTAATAATAGCTTAATAATTTAGCAAGGAAATAAAGTACGATAATAAATATAAGATAATTATTGCATTTGTGTATTTGAGTTAAGATTCGTTCATCAAATTTATTTTTGTCGACCACAAGTTTTGGAGTTATAATTTTTCATTATGTTTTTGAAAACGCACGTTTACATTGTCAAGTAAGTATCATTTCCAAAGTTTAAAACTGTTAGTTTTCCTTCATTGATTACGTAATTAACTTCCCTCCTTTGTAGGAGGGGGAAAAGTGGCATCAAACGGAGCTATCACAATCCAAACTAGAAAAATTAGCGCCCTACAGCTTCAATTTTTGACAATGTTTTAATTTTTTATTAAGTATATGTATTTTATTACATATATTTATATTAAATTAAGAAACTTATTTTTCCTTTAAAATTATGAAAATATAAAGAAATATAAAAAAAAAAAATAAAAATAAAATCCTCCTTATGTACATTTTAATGAGTCGAGATATATATATATATATAAAATATGGGTAAATGAAAAGCCATATTAAAATAATTAGAAGGTTGTACTTAATTTAGTAAAACAAAAAAGCATTTGTAATCCTCATATAATAATTTTAATTTATATTTTTATAAAAGTAGCTCATAAAAATCATTATTATATAATGTTTTATATTTTTTTATTAAATATGGCTTTTCATTTAGCCGTAGTCCATATATCTATGTATAGCATTTTTTAAAATAGGTTTTATAACACTGAAAATATTTGTTTTATTAGAGCTATCACTCGACAGGGTCGTTTGTGTCAAAATGTGTGTAAGAGAGAAAAAAGATATTTCATCCGCCATGATTGTTGCTTCTATTTAAGATGGGGCTTAACATTCTGTAAATATTCTGTACTGTTTATTCCCGTCCATTCTTTCATTTAATCGAGAACCCACCAAGGGCAGCAGCGCATTGACAACTAATTTTTTTTATTTCGCAATCTTCCTTTTTATTTCTGGAAATAAAATAGCGTAATTGTTTTAAAAAACGCTTGTAGCGTAATGTAATAATTAATATAAATTAATACAAACATTTTCAATCCTATCATTAAAAAAATTTTCGAAGAATTCGTGATTATTAAATTAATTGATAAGAAAATGTAATTTTAATGCCAAACTTATATGCATATACACCATTTAGTCACTCCAAAGAGGATGGTTATACATGTCCATACGACAGCTCCCCTGTGCCTGGTACGCGAATTAAGAGAACACTTGGAAAGATATATAAAATACCCCCACCACCGCCAAAGTACAAAAACATGTTACTTTGGAGTCTTAGCTCTTTAGGTAGTTTACACAATGTTAGACCACGGTCATGTTGTTTAGACCGTGGTCTGATGTAAATATTAGGGAGAAAAGTTAAAAACATAAAACAATTTATATGATTGTATTTTTTAAATCTTCGATATTTAACAATACAAAAAACCAGCAATTTAAGTTAACAACATTTTGCTTACTGCATTCTAAAACTATACCCCATCATAATAAGTAGAGAGCGTGACCAATATTTCGATTTTATAGTATTCCGATTCCTTTAATGGAGAATAAAAAACTTTAAAAATAAATTAAATTATAACTATATGATGAGGCTCCGGATCTTGTTTGGTTGATTTAAAACTGATTTAATTCATCGAGCAATACCATTAACTGTCCATTCCGTTCAATTTTACATTCAAGAGAGAGAAAGAGAGAACGAGAGAAAGAGAGAGAAAGAGAGAGAGTGAGAAAGGAAGCCCTGAAAGTGCCCAAGTGTGCTTGTCGTCCGTGTATTGTGCGTGTGAGTGGAAAACTCTCAAACTCTGAATTGGAGGTACATTCGTTGTTAAAATAACTGCGCACCTGTGCAAGACGGGATCACTCGTCACGCCCCAACCGGAATTTACCTGTTCACACGATTCACATGCTGCACAGATACAACCACAGTTTGGGAGATTAAAAGAAAATGTCGGCTGTGGCGAACTGCTGGAGATTGGAAAATCGCTGTGATGAGTTTCGCTCGAGTTGCAAAATAACACCCGCCGGTTTATGACGAACTTCCTGAGAGACGAGTGTTGCGAGGGAGAAATTAAACTTTAGCTGAGGGTGATCGATAAATATCTCATCCTCGCATATTTCAAATACACACCGTACGTATTTATAATAACATTTTATCCTTTCTAATTCGTTTTTTATTTTTTAGCTTTAAGTGTTTAAATTCTTCACTTTCTCTCACAAACGACACATAACTTCTCGAAATGTACTGTTTTTTTTGTTGAGATTTTCATTGTAATTATATTCGTGTATTTTAACGCTGACAATATAATCTTCTGAACCAGTCCCTTTGTATCCTGTTGTTATTTAATATACTCTATAATCAAATATACCTTTTTGCTTGAATTTACGTTTTTTATTATTGTTCAAATTATATTTTTTTTTAACCTTTTGAAATATTTTCAACAATTCATATATTATGTTAGTGAAGTACTTAAATATTCTTCTAAATTCCATCATTACTTCGTTTACTATTAAAATTGAATTCTGTAGTTTTTAAGAATACATTGAATAAATTTTTTAATTTTCATTTATGACAATGTATTTATTAATATTTTTGTTAATATTAAAAAATAATATAAATTACTGCATGAGAGTACTGGTTTTTATTACTTTTAGTATAGAATATTATTATATAAAAAACTTTGATGATACTTTCTAGTTATTTAATTTTATTAAAATCTATAAATTAAAATAATAAATTGATATAATTATAATAGATTATATTTTTAGTTTCATATATGTAAACAGTACAATTTGTTTATAATATGAATAAAACATAATTTATTGTAAATATAATTTATTTGTTTATTTCATTATTTGACAATATAATGGATTGGTATTACTTTTACTAATGATGTATATAATTTTATTACAAATCTCTTATTGCATGTAATTATTTAGGAATTATTTATAATTATCTACAAATTACCTAATCATTTATTAATAAATAATTCACATTAAATAGTCAATAAATTTATTTTATATAAAGTATAATTTTAATAAAAAGAATAAGAAAATATGTTGCATTGACATCAATTTTTTGTGTAGAACACTGCAATATTTTGAAAAACTGTATCAACAAACTTCTACTATGTTTGCTAAAAAAAAGAAGAAACCACAAATCTCAACTCCAACAAATTTTGAACATAGAGTTCACACAGGATTTGATAAACGTGAAGGAAAATTTGTTGGATTACCATTACAGTGGGCTTCAATTGTTGGAAATAATCAAATTCTAAAATCTACCAATAGACCTCTTCCGTTAGTTGATCCAAGTGAAATAACACCTACAGAAATTTTAGATTTAAAAACTATAGTGCGTGGTCATAATGATCTGAAAATAGGTAAATCATCCATGGGAGAAAAAATTGCAGAAAATAATTTACCAAAAATGAGCAGTGTTGCAAGATCTAATTCTTTGAGATCTTCGAGTCCACCAAGACTTAGAAGGGATTATAGAAATAACGCAAATTTGCCTCCTTCTGTTCCAGAAGGTCAAGAAATAATGACTAATCCTATTCCAACACAAATATATCCAAATTATGGTAAAATTCATGCCTATAATGATAAAATGAGACAAAATTCACCTAACATGGGACCAGCAACTAATTCCAGTCATAATATGATACCGAATCTTCAAAATTTAAATCCTAATATGCAATCCTCACCTAATTTGCCTTATATAGGTGCAAATGCCCAGAACTTATCAATGAATTTTCAAAATTTGAGTCCAATTTCTATTGTGCAAAATCCATCTATGAATTCAAACATCCCACAATTACAAGAATATGATCTGCAAAGAATGAATCCATCAATAATGATTCCATCTACTTTACAATATAATGGAAATGTACAATCATCCAAATTTGATTCATCAAAAGAACGTTCAGTGCCTCAAAATATGTTGTTATATAACACTCAACCTAAAGTGTCACCAGTTAGTTCTATAGCTTCTCAACGCCCTTTAAGTCAGCTCAGTTCACACAATATTACCAAACATACACAAAATTACATACCAGGAGAGAATCAGAATTTCCACACACAATTTCAAAAACCTATAGAAAGTTCTCAATCAATGCATAACCTTTCAAAGACGGGTGTAATATCTTCTATGCCAGGAGTAACTTCAACACCAGATCAGAATCAGAATATGAAAGCTGCTATGTCATCTGGTAATTTAGCTGTTGGTTCTAGTTCAATAGCAAATAACTCAGGAAAACAAAATTCTGAACAGAGACTGACTCATGAACAGTTTAGAGCTGCATTACAAATGGTGGTATGTAATTTAAAGAATAATAAAGAATTCTTCATTCTTTTTTCTAGAATATATTAATTATTTTTAATAATAAAAGTTAATAATAAAATAATAAAATTTAACTTCGTCTTTTCTCATTATTTTTTCTTTTTTCATTTAATTGTTTTAAATTATTTTAATGCAAGTAAAATTAGCATAAGAATTATTGTCTAATAATTAATTTTAAATAACTAAACGAAATTCATTAATTGTATTTGATGATTTAATTTTATTTACTGATCCAACTTTTTTCACAATTTTTTTATTGCATCATTCAAATTTGAATTAAATACATGAAATTATTTTTTTTTAAATTAAAAATAATTTGAATATTTTATTTAATTTTTAAAACAAGAATTGTTAAATATTAAAGAATTTGACTGGAATATGTAACGTTTTTAATTAAAATTGAATTCTTTATTTATAAATTAATTATTTATAAAGAAAAAGAATATACATCATTACTTGTTAGTAAGTAAATAACTAAATGTTTAAAAAATTTGAGACGAAATATGTTATTATTTAGATATTTAATTACTTGATCAATTGCTACCTTATTTATAATCAGAAAATTTATTTATATCAAATATTTATTTATAAAAAATGTTATTACTTTTTTATATTTATATAGAATTATTTAAATATAATATTTGTTAAAAAATATGATAAAGAATATTAAACTTATTTCACAATTAACAATATTATTATAATACAGTTATTAATTATTATATCAAATATATTTGTTTTGAGTTTTTAGGTCAGTAATGGAGATCCACGTGAAAATTTAGAAAATTTCTTAAAGATTGGAGAAGGTAGTACTGGTACCGTATGTATAGCAAGAGATAAAAACACAAATCGTCAAGTAGCAGTGAAAAAAATGGATCTTCGGAAGCAACAACGACGTGAATTACTGTTCAATGAAGTAGTAATAATGAGAGACTATCATCATCCAAATATTGTGGAAATGTACGACAGCTTTTTAGTCAATGATGAACTATGGGTTGTAATGGAATATTTAGAAGGTGGTGCTCTTACAGACATCGTGACACATTCACGAATGGATGAAAGTCAAATTGCTACTGTATGCCTACAGTGCCTTAAACCCTTACAGTATCTACATTCTCAAGGTGTGATACATAGAGATATTAAATCAGATTCGATTTTATTAACATCTGATGGTCGAGTTAAACTATCGGATTTTGGATTTTGTGCTCAGGTTTCGCAAGAACTTCCTAAACGCAAATCGCTTGTTGGTACACCTTATTGGATGAGTCCTGAAGTTATTTCTAGGTAACATTTCATATGCTTTTATATATATGTATATACTAATATGAATATAGACCCACTTGAATACATAATAAATTGATCATATTTTATTTAAGTTTGTTGTATACTTAAAATAAACAATTTTTAATGTAAATTCATTTTTCATTATTTAATTTAATTTTTCTTTTGTTTAAATGAAATCTTGAATCATAGTTTATTAATATATTTCTATAATATACTATATTTATAATAGTATATTATATTCATAATATATATATTAATAATATATTATTATTATAATAACATAATATGTTTTTGAAACTATATCTTTTACATTAGCTTTTCTAAGTAAATATTATTGTATTGAAATATATAAAATTTAGAATTAGTAAATTAACACATACATACAAATTAAAAAATAATGAATTACTTTAATTAGGTTACCATATGGTCCAGAAGTTGATATTTGGTCTTTAGGTATTATGATTATTGAGATGGTTGATGGAGAGCCACCTTTTTTCAATGAACCACCATTACAAGCTATGAGACGTATTAGAGATATGCCACCACCAAAATTAAAAAATTCACATAAGGTAAAATTATACATTATACTTTTATTGTTATTAACTGTGATTCATAACAAATATTAATATATTAAAAAAAAAATACTAAATAATAAATATAGATCATAAAATATTTTTTATGATAAAAAATTTATTCAAAATATTGTAGGTGAGTCCAAGGCTGCAAAAATTCCTTGAAAAAATGTTGGTACGCGATCCAGCTCATCGAGCAACTGCTGCTCAATTGTTGGAGGATCCATTTTTGATGCAGGCTCAAAGTCCAAGTATTTTGATTCCATTAATGCGAAGTTCCAGACATACAAATTGTTAATAAGAATGAGACTCATTTATTTAAATATTAAAAAATTAAAAAAAAAAAAAATAAAAAAAAAAACTATGTAGTCTAATATTGAAGTCAAATGCTTCAAGATGAACACAAAAGTTAAATATAAAATGTATAATATATATACCATTTATTACTTATGGTGAAGCATTATTGTTAGTGATAAGTGTACAATGCTTTTCAGCTTTCTACATGATTTCACTGAAAACATGTTTTTGATGTTATAAAATGCATCAAATTTATTAAATTTTGTAAACGCAGCACCTAAAAAATCTGTTTTTAAGTGCCTTGATAGTAGATTATGATAATTAAGTCCTTGATGGGGGATGTATATACATTATATATAAATTGTTCAAATGTATTGAACATTTCTTTATCACCACCAAGAATCATTTGCTTTTTTTACGTTTTATATGTTTCATATTTTATTCATTAAATTCACCTTTATTCAACAAGACTCAGTCATTTATGATTTTATTGAATCAATCTCATTTTTTCTCCTAATTTTATATGCATTACACAATGTTCATCTTTCACCAAAGGCAATTTTTAAATATGACATTTATTTTAAAATTTATATTTTCTTTTTATTTTTTATTTAGTCATGTTAAATAGATAATTCATTTAAAAGAATCAATATATATGCATATTCATAAAAATATGGATACGCGGTCGTCATGCACATGTAAATATATGTTCATGATACTCATATTGAGGAAATTCCTTAGTATCAGTATAGTACTTAATATTATACAATTAATGTTTTTGTTACTTAAAAAATCATAGGTAACATAATTGAATAATTCATTATTAACATTTCCATTTCACACTGACAAATGAATATGTGATATTTTTTTATCAACTTCAATTTAAAAAATAGAAGCAAATGAGAGAGAGAAATTATAAAAATATGATTTAATTATATAATTAGATTGTTGGAAAAATGTGCTAATTTAGAACTTCAAAACATTACTATGTAAATGGATTGTTGCATAATCATAAAGAATTATAATACTGTATTAAGACATTATACTGTGTGGTTATTATTTATCTAATTATTTGCCTTAAAGATATTAGAAATATCACATTTTATACACGAAAATTCAAAAATATCACGAAAAATTATTAAATTGTATTTTCAATAATGTAAATTACTGTGTTTAATTATAAAGTTTTTTTTATTACTTAAGTTTTTATATTAGATTATCGGTTTTTAGAACCATATGTTCATCGAATTTGAATAAAAAAATATAATTTTATGTTATGTAAATAAATAATAAAAATAAAAGTATATCTACTTTTTTTAATATAAAATATTTTATAATTTAGTATTCTTATTACAATACTTAAATGGGAATTATTGTGTTTTTAACATTATTGATGCAGTATATATTTTTTTTATAAAATATTGGCGCTATGTGAAAGTAAATGAAAAATATATATTTTTAATTTTAGAAAATCAAGAAGAAATTTATAATAATTTACATTGTTATAGACTAGTTATACAGTTTTGTGTAGTTAGATAATAATAAAGTGAATGTTATGTAAAAAACTTTTGATTTTGAAATTCACTAAAGTATTGCACAAAAGTTCTATATAATATTTATAATTAAAAAGAGTTTGATATTAAATATCGCTGATTTTTCATTTATTTCTCATTCTATAAAATATGTACAAGTAAGAATTGTTATTTAAATTTTATTTTATGTTTCAAAAATTTTATAATTACAAAGATAAAATTTTATGCTAAGTGAAAATCATAGAACCCGATAACAAGTATTAATTATAATCATTGTAAATATATGTAAACAGACATTGTTTTTTATTTACTTAAGTGCAAAAAAAAAAATTTCTCACGGTCGATCAAATTAAACGGTTTTTATTATGTATTAAATTAAAAAATGTTGGCACCATGTCTTGGGACCTTGCGAATTTCTAAAAAATCTATGATTACCGATCCTGTCTCTTAAAATAAGAATATATGTTGATGAGAAAGTCAATTTTGTTGGAATTATGAAAACGCATAACAAGAACGATGTCTAGATACATATATTACAGAATCGTTTAAATTAAATAAGAAACTATATATACAAAAATGTTTTAATTTTAACAAATATTTTGATTTTAATAATATTATAATGTTGCAACAAAATTTATACTCTAAACTCAATTTGTTACTTGACAAAAACATTTAAAATTTTAAAACAATTTATCGTTTTTAACACAAGTTATAGTACCTTTAATTAAACATGAATTCTTATAAAAATGGATGTTTTAAAGTATTTTTTGAACATTACAGATCAAGAAACAAATATTTAAAAATTTGAACAAAAACTTGACTTTCTTTTTTTACAATTTTGAGAATAGAAATAATGAGTATAAGTGTAAAAAATTGAGACAAGATTATTTATTATAAAAAATATTAACGAAATAGTCAAATTTATTACAGTATTTTTTAGCGTAAGAGTAATGATACATGGCAACGTCGCATATGAATATGATACACTCGCGCGCGCGCGCAACACATGTAAATACTCTAAATGTAAATGTCACTACTTCCGTACATGAAAAATGAATTATTTTAATAAATTTTAATTAACAGAATCAAGCTTATTACAAAAAACACATTGCAATATTTAAAACATCAATATTGAGGCGAATATATATTTTAATAAAAATTTTTAAATAGAGAATTTTGGGTTATAATCGAATAACAAACCATGTGCAATATAACAATATAGTGATTGCACCGTGGAAAACTAACAGATTTTTTGGTATTACTAAAATTAAAAAACAAAATCCAATGTTGGCGTATTTATTATTTATTCCTCTTTCTACCTGAATAATTGTTTCTTAAAATATTTAATAAAATAAATGAATTTTCTATTTTTTTAATAACTATTTAATATAAAAAACTTCGTTTTTTAAATATTTTTTATTTAAATAATAAAAAAATTTTTTGTGCAAATAATTATATTAATAGAATAAATTTTAAATTAAAAATTATAAAAAATTGTTTAATTTAGTTTAATAGTTTAACATTTATCTTCTACTTTATATGAATTTTATAAAATATATACCTTTGTATTTTCATGTGAATAAAATAAAATAAAAAATTATAAATTACTGGTATGTCAATTTTCATCGACTTTATTCGAGATTGTAGTATAATCTGTCATTATTATTATTTAGTAATATATTTTCCTGATTTTGTTGATATTTTTTTGGTTTTCCAATGGCCGCTGTGTGAAAAAAAATTACTTATATTTACGAAGAAATAATAAATATTAAACGTAAATTTTATGTGTATATCGCAGGTGAAATGGGTTGGTGTTCATAATTAATTTCCCTCGCAAAGTTGTCCGTTTTTTTGAATATTTTTGCGCCAGTAACACAGTATATTCCAAAAGAAACCTTGATGGTTATCCAATTTATTATTATTTTATAAGTCGAACCCGTGTGTTAGAGTAAGTTTTTTTTTTTTTCAAACCGCGTGTCCATACCACAATTAATGTAGGACCCGGAGGTGGGGCTGGGGTTTAACGTCGGCGGCTTCCATGTGTCACCGGCTTCCATGTGGCCTCGTGCTTAGGGAGAGGCGGAGGTACTTCTTGGCTCGGGATTGGTCGACCGTAGTGACGAGCCTCTCGAGCCATTCCCGCCTGACCTTCGCATTCCGCGCCGTTCTACGTGCGCAGACACACCTCCTCTGTTTGGTACAAAGTCGCGCTCGTTTTTCTCACTCCAACCTTTCTTGACCTTTTGTTTTACGTGTCTGGAATTTTCAGGACTGATGAACCGACGGGAGTTGCGTGTGGGACCTCCCACGCACGACTTTCTCTCCAACGATGTCTCTTTTTATTCTTCATGTACTAATTCCTACGTCAGGCTGATCGCATGAGGTTAGAAGAGGAGTAGAAAGTAATAAACTAAATCATTAAATCTATACCAATCTCTTTAAACTCATTCTCTCTCTCTCTCTCTGTGTTTCTTATTGCATTTATTTGCATAACATGTGCATTTAAATTGTTCGAATCTTAGTTGTTTCGATTACTCCAGTTGCATTGCAGTTTTTAAAAATTAATTTTATTATTTCAGTATCTGTTGACCTTAACTTTTATTTATGACGCAAATGAATGGAAATCAAAATGGATGATAATATTTATTACTAAGCTGATTCATTTTGAATATTCGTTTGTTTTGACCAATGATTACTAGTATTAGAGCAAAGTCTTCAAGCAGTATAAAAAAATTTCTACCAAATAACTATTTGACCGAATTGTTTATCATCAATTGTTCATAGAATTAAATTTCTTTTTTAATATTTAAAAAAAATAATTTTTGAAACCTTTAATAAGTGCTTCTAACGCATGTACTGTTAAAAATAAACTCGATTATTAATAAATATTATTACTTTTCCCTGATAATTTCTTTTATATTTTTTATCTACTTGTTCGTTTTATTAGCTCAGTATTGGCAATTATATGCTTTTAAACTAAGAGATAAATACTTACGTATCCATGTCGAATAAGTATAATGAGAACATAAAATTAAGCTCATAACAACTAAATGTTCATAAAGTTATTTGCGACCAGTTCTCTTGTGCTAAAAATCGTTGAAATAAGAACTATGTTTTATTCATTGTTAATCATTCACTTCCAAGTTTTGTTTTTCACTATAATTGAAAGAGATCACATTAACAGGTCGTAAATTTTTTCAATTTATTTTTAATATTTACAAAATTGTTTGTCGCTTAGAATTTAAAACAATTTTTTTTTACTACGTAGATTATTTTACTCATGAGTTAAAAAAATAAACATGAAAAATTTACGTGATACCACATATTCATTTTGCTCATATATTACGTAAAATAAAAAGCATTTTTAATATAAGTCTAATACAATTTATTTTATATATAACACCATTAATATTATTTTAAAGATTTTATCACGAAATTTATAATAATTTGATTATAATTTTTTATTCAATCGTTTGAAGCTATTTATCACAATAGTAACATAATTCACTGCATCAATTTTAAAAATTTTTGTCCTAAAAATCTATATTTTATAAATAGTAATTAATAATTAAGATGTAACCTTGGAAGGCATTAATAATTTAATAGTCATTTTATTCAATGAGTAAAATTTGTTATGGCCAATTAGTATTTAAAATGATATTCGCATATACACCAAATGATTATATATACTGAATTATATCAAATGATAATTCAAAAATATTTATTTTTAATTACTAAAAGGAAAGTTTCGTATTATTATAATCAAAGATTCATTTATTGCTCGTATAAAGATTTTATGGAAAAGTCGATTGTTAACAAAAATCAGCTTATTCAAATAATGGTTGAAAAATTGTATGATAATGTAACTTACTAAATGTAAGAGTAAGCTTTTTACATCATTTACTCTCCTTATGGCACCACTAGCCGACAAACATAAGTTTATTGGTTTGCTTTTAATTGATTTTGTATCAAATGATTTTACATTTTTTTTATTAAATTTTATTAAATTTTTCGAATATTCGAAATGGTATAAATGTCGAAGTTAATTATTAAATCTATGTCTATTCAATTCCTGATAGGCGGATATTGCTAGTTATTATTGTTGAATCCTGGCCAAGAGGTTATCATCTTATCATTCTTTAATAATTATATGGTGTGAGGTGCGGACATCGTGGAGGCATTGATTTTTCCTCTCTGTGTGACAAAAGATCTTGCTTTACCTTTGACTGCACGAGGTTCAGCGTATAGATCACTAAGTGCATTAAGAGGTCATCCACCGATTTCCTCGTTTCTAAAGACCCTTATCTTATAAGCACTGACTTATATAATTAATGTACGCATAAGTGTTAATGATTACTACAGCCCTTTGTCTTTGAGATAGATTCGCATACATTTTTTTGAGATAATGAATATGCATAAATATGTAATAAAAATTAGATTTTCAAATATTTTCTTCTTTAATTGAAGAAAAGGTTTTTTTATACCTCATGATAAATAAATAATCATTTATGTAAAACTTGTACAGATAAAACGCATGGTTTTATCTGTACAAGTTTTATGTGTTTTATAAGTACCTTTCTTTTTGCTCTTTCTAAAAACTACACAACTTAAGATTATATTGAGACTTATTACCATTATTATATCTATTAAATTAAGGCGTTGCAAAATATAATTACAAATAATTATAAATCAAATTATTTTTAATTGTTTAATTATCGTTACAGTAATTTAAATCAATAAATTTTTTAAAATAATTATTAAAAAATTATCATTACGATAATGATTTTTTTATTAAAGTGACTTCAAATATAGATGTTTTTGACTTTTGTAATTTGTATTTTTTTTTATTTTTTTAAATAATCGGATGTAAATGTTAATAAAATTTTAATTTAATTCCTTTAATTTATAATTATTATTGAAATTTTTCTATTTAAAAAAAAAGAAAGAAAATTTCGTGTTCTTTTGCAGTAACTACAAAAAATTATTCGAACACAAAAAATATACTGTTAATTCATCTAATAATTTATAACAAATTGCTATATTTTATTTTTAAATTTGTAAGAAAAAATTTAAGATTGGTAAGCAGAATGTGATTAAGGATTAATTTTTTTTTTTTTTTTTAATTAAATAGAAATTTAACTACTTAATGATCATTGATTGATATGAATTACAAGGTGTATAGGCTATTGAAATAATCATATAAAGAAATCAATATAATATAAAATTCGATGTTATTATTTTAATAAACTGGTTATCCAATTTTCTAATAATAAGTAACAGAATTAAAACAAATTAATGTGATTAAAATTCAAGTATGTATTAATAATAATTATAATAATAAGAACAATAGCAATAAAAAACATACCAACAACAAAAACAACAACAATAACTGTATTGTATTGTTTCGTAACTTATAAATTAGAAATATTTTTCTTAAAATAAGAATTTATTGGTAGCAAATGACCTCAATGTTAATAGTTTGATTATGTAATGTGTCGATTTTTAATAGTTCACATGCACTTATATTATCAGCTTTATTAGACTTATTTATAGTTTTTTATTTTTATTTAATTACCATTTAAAATTATTTCCTTAAAATAATAGGAAGCACAGCGTATTGTTTAAGTTATATAATTTTACAAATTAAGATTTTTATTTATCGCCGCAGTGCAATTGACTTAAGCTAATGTTTTCCAAATGAGCATTTATTAAATCATTTATGTATGTTTCAATAATAATTGTTAATAAATGATCTCATCGGAGTTCTGACTCAACGCTTTCGTTGTTTTTGCAAAGTAAAAAATTTGAAAAGTTCTGTTTGTTTTTAATGTAGCCAGGCCTTCCTTGCTACATTGCATCAGATTCAAAGGAATCCGGTTGCGGTCAACTCTCCATGAAAAATTTACCCGCTCAATCTCGCATTCGTCATTGGAATTTGAATCCGCAAAGACTCTTTTGACCGTTCTTCCACACGAGACCAAGTCTGATCAAAAAATTTCAAAGCGCGAGGGTCGAAATTCGAAGGCTTGTTGAGGTAGACTTTGTTGTCCAGGATTGGTGGAACGATGTCGAGCCTCCGCCCGCGCCTTGACTGACGTTGCACTGTCACCTCTCATGACGTCAACTTACTTACTACTACTGTTACTTACATGAGACATGTGATGAGTTCGTTACTATTTAAAGGAACACAGCATCCTTCTTTTTTCTTTTGTTCTCGTGCATGCGTCACTGCCTTCGATTTAATCAGAGATGAACCCAGAAAGCAAACTTGAGTCTGGGAGATTAACTTCAATGATGATGCAATAACTCCCTCATCAATCCGGCAATGATTACTTCCTTTTTACATTATAAGATTTTTCACAAAATCTTATATTTTAATTGTTCACCAATTTTTTCTCTGCTTATAATTAATTTTCCTTTTCCGTTGAAATATTTATTTCGAATTAAAAAAAAAAGATTAATTTATACTATTTACAAAATGCAAGAAAAAATAATAAATACATAATTTCAGAATAAAAAGGATATTCATTCTAATCAAATTCATATTATGTTTACATATATAAACTGTTTACTGAAAATTCAACTAATTTATACTCGACATAAAGTTTCGGTTAATTATTTACGCTACGTTCGTAATCTATGTTAACTTTATTATCATCGACACCTATCAATCATTTATACCTATAGTTATACTTATAATTATATTTACCATTTTATAAATTGCAGCCATAAATGCAATTTGTTCAGGCGATTATTTTTTAAAAAAAATTATAATTATTAATATTTATTTATTTACGATCAATATTTACAATATTATTTACAATTATTTATATTTCATAAACTTATCTTCGTTTAAAAATATGATAGATTTATAATATTCATAAACTACTAATATTTATAATTAATTTATTTTTTAATACAATATTTCCTTTAATTTTTGTCCTGTACCTAATAGTAACATAATACACAGTTTATTCTAAAAGTATCGAGGCTGGATTTTTTCTCGACTCATTTTTAATTTGAGTATTGGTTGCAGCGTTTGAGGAAAGAAAATTTACGGGGTAGTTTTTCCTATCTTTCCTTTTTTTTTTTATTGTAAGTGTGGAGTGGTAAGATGTGTTTTCACCCCAAGCGTATTTTTCAATCTTGTAACACGGCGCGATGGGACGTTTTGTAGAATAGTTTTATATCGCAAAATTTTGTGTATAACTCGGAAAAAATACTGTGGAAACATTTAAATGTTGAAAAAGGTTTCTAGGGGTAAGCGTGTGCAAATGTTGATAGATTTAGGATATTGTTGATTACCTTAATAGTTAAGCGACTAGCTCAAATTTTTCCGTAAACAAAGTGTTGGTCGATAACACCTGTTCGTTCTCCTTGAAAGCCTTGTCTTATTGTTTGCATTACGATTTACATACGCACTTATCCTTAAAGGCTTATTTTCATATTTTAGAAGTCTTCACAGTATTTTTTTTAAACCGTACACACGATTTTACCATGTGGAGCTGTTCTAGTGAATGTTTCTTCACGGTTGCTTAATAGATTGAAAAACACGCTTCGCGACAAGACAATTCTTACTACTCTTACTGATCGTAAAAATTAGGATAGATAGAAAAAAACTCTCGTACATTTTTCCATAATGCTGTGACAAATAGTCGAGTCAAAAAATTCAGCTTTGATACTTTTGTAATACACTGTGTATAAAATTATTTTCTTTGATACTCCTTTAGGTATATATTGAAATTAATATTTGATAGCTTGATGAATACTTCCTTTTTTCTTTAATAATTTCATATCTATTCTTCAAATTCTTATCGTATTCGTTTATTTAAATCAATAATTTTATTTTTTGATATAATTTTTTATTTTTCGTCCTTCTCTTATAATAAATGTTCATTCATTAACATTTCATTTCCTATTTTATATGTTGCTACTATTTTTATCACTGATATTTTTACTATATTTTTCTTTTTTACAGAAGCTCTTCAGTTCTTAGAACTTTTTTCACATAAATATTTTTATTTCTAGAAGTTTTCTATTTTTCTCTTTCAAAATAAATATCTATCGGACCAACTCATATTTTTCCAGAACTTTAAATTGTAAGTTTTATATTTTTCTTTGGCAATTTTCTTTCTTTTTAGTTTATTTTGTCACTTTAGCTCTTACTTTGAATTTTAATCTGTCTGACATTTTTTTTTATTATTTCTTTTTATTTGTATACAATTATATAATATAATGTTATGTATTTAATTTTTCATGTAACTATTATTAATTATATATATATATATTTATTAATTATTTATATCATTATTATTTTTTTGTTCCAGATACTTTTTCTACAAATTCTTCTACTTCCTATCAAAGTAATCAAAGTTCCTTAACCTTTTCGAGGATCGGATATATAAAAAATCAATAAAAATATTTATTCGCATTTTAAGTGCCGATTTATTTTCAAAAAATCGGAAGAGAGAGATTTAAGTATGTGTTTGTGACTCGTGATACAATATAGTCCTTACCTTGTGACAGTTAAATTGAAGTGACACTTACAATTGTAATATTAAACGATTAAAAGATAAGTATTGCGTTATTAATTCGACTCAAGTTCGAACCGAAATCCTTTTCCCTGAATATCAACTCGATCAAGCCTTGAAACGAAATCATCAACTCTTTCATCTTGATTTTACTCATTACCTCGTATTCCGATAAAACTGGTAATATTTATGGGTCCTACCACCAAGAGCTGTTCCAATTTTTCAGTATCGATTGACATTTTGTCGGCTATCATCAATTTTTCTTGATCATTATTTCTTAATATACATTGTCAATTATCGGTCATATTGATTTCATTGCCAAATTCCCAATGATCAATGTTTACCTCAATCGTCAACAATATTTTAAATTACTTTTTATGTTAGTTTTATAATTCTTTACTTAATTCGCTCATTAATTAATATATTAAATTTCTTTTTATTTGTAGTATAAAAGTTTATTCCAATTTATATTTATCTATGCCTAATATTAAGTTTATATATTTTATTGGTATTTTTCGAATTTTTTTATTTCTTCTCTAATCATAAGTTTTTTTTGTATAATATTATCTACTGTATAATATTACTACTTTATTTCTAAAATCTTGTATTATTTTTCAGTATTACATCATATGTTTCCTAAAATCATACACTTTCAGATTTAAAAATTTATTTTATCGAAAAATTTGTATCTGAATCTATATCTAACTTTATATCAAAACATGTATTCTTAGTCGTTATTATTACTTAACGTCATAACACATTTCCCAATAAGAGTCACAGTGCTTTTTTTCTCTCGGTTTATCCTTATCTTTATGCACATTTTATTATCTGTATCTGATACATCTTTAATTTTTTTAGACTTTTTGCTACCCATTAAAAACTTTATAAAAATAATTACTCCACATCTTTACGCTTTAGGTATGCTTGCCATTGTATAAATTCATTTTTTACTTTTCTCATATTGCATGGTAGTTTTTTCAAAACTCATATCCACATTTCGTTAGATATTTAATTATTTTTAGTACTCTATTTTTCTTGCATGATATTTATTATTTTTGCTTTAAATGGAATAGATAATGCATTCAATTTCAATATAAACTATAAATAAATATTTCTTGATAGCAAAACTCATGGAAAGCATAATAGAATCGTTCACTGATGAATTTGTAAGGAAAGAAAGAGAGCTCACCTAGGGATTAATGGTATTTAAATAAAAATTAGTAAATCATTGAGTGGGAAATGCTTAATCTTCTAAGCAGAATTTTTCGCTATTATATAATGCGCCTAATTTTTTTTAATGAGAACTACGAGGAAGTAAAAACCAATGTAGTAACAGACGGTATTAAAAATTTTAAGTATACATCTAATAAAGTCAAAGCTATTAGTAAGTTACATTGAACTACTAAAGCAATTTATAGCAGTTAACAAATTAAACATTATCTCAGTGTCAGAACATATGGGAATTCAATGAAATGAAGATGTACTAAACTGTCTAAAAGAGTAGCTAACAAAATACTAATTGGACTGAAACCCTTTCTGTAAGTTAAGTAAAACATAATATCTAGAAATATAAAGAAAAAATTCTTATTGGAGAAACTGTTTACGGACTAAACAGATAAAATGTTTTTAGAAGCTGTGAATAAAAATTAAAAAAAAAACATAACTTTAAAACATAAAAGACCGAAAACTACTAAAAAATATAATTACAGATTCTTGTTTTGTTAATCATTATCCTAAAAAGATTATTTAAGTGAAGAGATCTGCAAACTCTGCAAAGACGACAACGAATTAACACGACATCATCTTACGTAATGCAAAGCTACGTAATAAATCAGACTTCGAACCTTCAAAAAGGGATTAATTTATTATGTTTTACTTATTTATTATAACACTTTATTTATTTTGTGCTCACTTTAAATTTTTTCTCTTATTCTTGTGGTTGTTATTGTCTTTTCATAAATATTTTTAAAACACTTTTACAATTTTAAAAAATGCTATTACTCTGTTTTACTTTTGTTATTAATTTTTTAAAAACCTTTTCTGATCTATCTATATATACCTTTTTTATGGCATTATCTGTCTTCTATCTTTTTTTACTTTTATCTGTTTTCAATATTTTTTTTCTTCTATACTAATTGTTCTGTCAATATTAATTTTTTTAACTTGATATTTTTAATTATTTTTTGTATTCTTTTATTATTGGATACTTATAGTCTTTTCTTTATTTTTTATACTTTTCTCAATATTTATTATACCGGCATATATTGATCGAAAATCTGATTTGATGCATCTTACAAGATTTATTAATTCTTTTTCCCTTCATACAATAAAAGAAATAGGTTTTCACCTAATAATCGTGTAATACATATTTAATCAGATTCTTGACTGTGATATCGCGGATTTATTATTACAAGATTTATGTGAACTCCCGTTGTAGTTAACATAGTTAATAATATATTGTATATTTAGATATTATTTATAAAATTAATGTATTAGTTTAGAATTGGGGTATATTTAGATTAGTTTTTATGTTACTAGATCTCGAGAACTTCATGAATTGGCAGGCTTTTTGTTGCTCAAGATTGCTTAAGGTTTATAGAAGTATAAGACTTTCTTTGATTTTTAAAAACATCCTTTTTTTGAAAACCGGAATACAAAGATTTATCCAGTTTCTTTTATTTATTGAATAGATGTTTGTTGAATTTGCAACAAGACTAGCTCGTTGCTAGAAGCTTCAAGAGGGCCCTTTGCCCTTCTCGAGACTTCTCCAGTTATTAGGTCTCACATTACCCCGCACGGAGCACTGTGTCGCGATGAATCAATGCGCACCATCGGATACACATCAGTGTACGTACACCTCAAGCGCCGAGGGACCGAGGTGATGTCGCACCTAGGAGCGCTCGGCTCGACATTTTAAATTTCTAGAAAGCAGAAACTTTTCGGCTATAATCCTGAATACTCCTTCCTCATTTGTACTCCCACTGTTCACGATTACGCATCAACAACCCTCACCTGTCTCTGTCGTTACGATATCTTGGGGACAAAACCTCCGGACCCACGCGATTTTGCGTCGATCTATTCCAATAAATGGTATTCGTTCGCAAAAGCCCTTCTATCATAGCTGACTGAGTCTCTGCTCACTTAATGCAATATTGCAAAACTTACTCGTTTTCGCTGGTGCCGCGTAAGTCGTGATTTTGTTTATCTGTTAATTGTTCTTTCCTTTCCGCGAAATAATAAATTGTTCACGAATTGTACAAATTAACTTTGATTCGTTTACTTTAAATAAATTTATTCGAAAATATATATTCTTTTTTGTAAAGTAATTATAGCGATATAATTACTATAATCAAAGTATAGTTAAGTGCCGTGAATAAACTATTTATGTTTTGTATTGTTGTCCGTGACCCAACCGGAGGTCAATAAATGTACACAAGATCCGAACGTTATCATAAACTTGAAATTTAAGAAATAATAATTTGTATAGTAATTATTTAAAAATAATTACTCTAATATCTCAAGTCGTGAACTAGTTATTGTTTATACTAGTTATAGTTTCCGCGTACATCTACTGTTGTGGTCGGTAACCCGCTCGGAGTTCGCTTACAATAGAACTAATAACTACCGCTGTGAAATTACAATTGAAAATCTCTCCGATAATTTAGCTTGTATATATTATATTGAAGAAAATATTTTTTCTTTGTTATCAGCAAGATTATCCTTAGAAGACCAAGCATTGATTATGGTTATTTAATTAAAAATTGTTTTTCTTCTGACTACACCTAGTGTCAACGTTCCGAATCTCCGACAGACCGGCTGCCGCTTATTCCGGCGTAGTAATTGTCTATTAGGTTTTCGATGAGTGTTCGACTCTGCCTTTCACTCGTGAAGGGCGAACGGAGCCGTCTCGTCACAAATTAATTATTGATTCACGGATATAAATGACGATTTGGTAGTTTAAGTTTAGAGATATATATTCTGGATTAAGCTTCACAATAAAATGAATTACAAAGAATTATAAATATAATTTTCTTTAAAGAATACGATTTCAACATTACTGTTACTTTAACTTAATTTAATTTATTAACTAATTTAATTTTATTTTATTTTATTAACTTTGGAGTATCTATTTAGACCAATGCTTCCCTATATATAGGCTCTTCATCCATTTTCTGTAGTGGGGAAATATATAGCTATAATTGGTCCACGTAATTTTTATAATATTAATTCTTTTAAATGTTTATGAGATTGAGAGCAGTGTTGTAGGAACACACTATTAACATTGATAAGTGTGTGGTCAGAAACGTTTTATCATAGTTAGAATTTCGGTGAGAATCATTTTCATTTCCTTTCAGATTTGCATTAATTATATTTTTATTAAATATCTAGAACGCTTCTCGCTCGTCGTGATCTTGTCTCTAATTATCAAAATACATAAAAATAACTTTCGTCGGTCCCGGTTCCACCATATTATAATTATTTGATATATCTTGTGTTTTCCCTTATTTATCTTAAACTACTTAGGACGTGTTATTCATGATTTTTGTATTTTATCCGATTACGTGTGAACTTGTGTTAGATTAGTTTCCATGTTATTGACTTATTTGTACGTTCAGCTTTCTTATCTATGACTTTTTTCCGTTTTTGGAATTTCCAGGAGTTCCACATAGTTTTCTTGTTGATTTTGATATTGGTTATAAGATTGTATATATTTATTACAGTATATTGATTAATATTTATTTTTTAACCTACATAATATTTATTAGTTTATATTATTATATAAAAACAACGGGACGTTACACGTCCAATATATATCAGAATGAGAAGTTATTGAGAACATAAAATATGAAAAAATAAATCTCTGATATACTCTAACATCACTCATTTATGTTTTTCCTATTAAATGTAAACTCTTCCACATCCTTTTTTCATTTTACCAATTTTAATATAAATAATTCATAGTTTTTTGAATTCGATTAGTCTTTTTCATTATTTGTTCTTCTTATTCATATATATATAACTATATATCTTCTTATTCATTAATTTCCTTTCTTCTTCATTACCAGCCTCCTATATTTATCGTTTACGTATTGAAATCTACGATCTTTACATTAATTTAAAATTTTTATTTATTATGATTTTTTTAATTTTAATACTTGCTTTTTTAAATATACTTTTTCTATGCTATTAATTATTTTACCTTCACATTTTCATTTCCTCTCGTCACTTGGGTTTCGTATTACAAGACCTTGGTGATTTAAATTTCATCTTACTTTTGCGTGAACTTATTCTTTTTTTCCTGATTCTTTTTTATATAGTATTTTTGTAAAGTTAGATAAGTATTCGTAAATACACTTTAATCTTTTCTTTTTTAATTATATTTTTATATCTATCTTTTCCTCTACATAAACGTGTTCATCTTTTATTTTAATTTTTAATATATTTTTTTATTCTATTATATTTCTTTCTACCTTAATAGCATTTTACTCTAAATATTTAATAATATTTATTTCTACAAATATTTTCCTGTAATATTGCTTGCCAAAGTAATTTAAAATTGAAAATCATTGTTCAGATTCTATGCCTAATTTTTATGTACAACTTGAAGTTCTTTCCTACTTTAATAAATGAAAATACCAGCTTTTCTTAATCTTACTAATTCTTTTCCTAAATAAATATTTTATAATATTTTTTTAACCTTTTCATTTATTTTTATCTACTATTATCTTAAAATAACTTTAGTAACTTCGGTTTTACTGTATAAGTTACTTTTCCTTATATATTCACGATTTTCGTTTTTCTAATTTTTTATTTATTTATAATTAAACTAGAAATAATACAAAAATCGTATCTGAAAAAAATATCTTCATACTTTAATTTTTTATTGCAATATATATTATTTAAAACTATCGTGGACTATTTTCATCTTTCTTGATTACATTCTCTATTAAACAACGATAGGCAAGGTCTTTGACTTTTTTAAATACTTTGTCGCCACTACATAGAATATTTTTGGTCCTTTAAGATGGTTGTAGAGCAAAACTGCGTCTAAGCGTATATGGTACTCATTCTTTCTCATGCGCTTTTCTAACAATATTTTGACTTAGAATTTAATTTTTTCACAAATTTGTCAAAAACAGATATTATGCATAGTTGTTAACAAAATTTCAAAGTTCCACTATTTACCGATTACGAATAATGCTGTACACGGTTTTAATTAACAGACAGTAATATTATTTCTAATGTTATAACGATCTATTAAGTTCGATGTTACTTTTTTAATTTACATAACAGTGTAAAACTTAAATTAAATATGGAAACATTAAAAACATTATTTTCAATTATTACAGCTGTATAGTAAAATATTTATTTTTATAGATATTGTAATAGCTTTTTTACATGTACTGATTTTAATTATAATTATTATAATACAAGAAGCATAATTACGAAATCAATTAAAAATTGATTTCGTAATTTTTGATAAGGACTTAGAATTTATGCATATTTAAATTAATTAATCTATCAACAGCTACATAATTATTTTTCTTATTAATTTAAGAATATAGAAAACTTACAATGAGATAGGTATACGAGATTTCTCTAAATTTAATATAAAAAAAATATTATGAATAATAAGTAGAACTATATTAGTGAAAAATATTGTATGTATTCTAAAATATTGTAATTAATATATACTCTTTATTGCTTGTTAATATAGCAGAAATTTTTTTTTATTTTTTTAAATTATAATTTATTTTAATAAAAAGAGGATATTTTAAAAAACTTTTAATAATTTATGCTTATAATTAACTTAATATATTAAGATGAGACTACTTTTTTATTTAAAGATTATGATAATTCATAAAAACTGATTAAATTTATTAAAACTTACTATCATTACTATTATTAAATATTATGATCAATTATGTATGATTAATAAAAATAAAATTTTTTTTGATGTACAATAAAATTTTTAAGCATGTAAGTTGATGAAAAGTTTAAGAAAATCATTGAAAAAATTCGTTATAACACCATAGAAGATTATTTTTGCGTCTTTCGTTATAAATATTTCTCTATCCGTTGAAAGTTATGTTTTTCTTTAGACAAAACTTATTTTCCCATTCGCTGGATTGACCATTCTTGCTGACAAAGTGGACATCGATTGTTTTGTTTAACCCACAATGACATGCAACAGTAGTGAAATGAGTGATTGCATTCGCCCCAAACAACCACACAATCTTGTTTTTCGTAAAAATCCTTTTTGCTTTCGGCTTGACAGCGAAGACATGCATCTGCAATAAAAATAGTAAAATAATGTACAATAATATCAAGATATTTTTTTATTGGATCAGGCTTACATCTTTTAATTCTTTATATAAAATTATTAAAAAAATGTAATAACCTGTTAATTTTACGTATAATATATATAAGCTGATTATATTATTATGTATTCTTAACAATGTACACGTCTCAGGATGATTAGTGTTTGCTGATGTAATTTCAATATTGCAGAATTTTGTATATAGAAATTCATAGTTATTGAGGTTTTTAGAATGTTACAAAAACTGTAATCTTCCTTATTTGTAATAACTTTCCATTAAAAAATAAAATTTATAATATATGCAGTCCAAATGATTCTATTTTTTGCATTGTTAGATTAGTAGTTAGTATCCAGTATTAAACAATTTGAAAAAACTCATACAATTAGAAAGAAAAATATTATACTTATGATAATCTATTTACAGAAATTCTTAACATATATGTCATAGTACAAATTTTTTTTATAATAATATTTAAAATGTTTAAACAAAAATCCGAATGCCAATATTTGGAAAACCACTCTTTGGAATTTCTCTAATTTGCTTTTTTTATAAGCTTTTCCTTTTCGTTTATTATTTTTTTTTCTTCCTTTTCACCTTTTTTTTTATTAAAATTCTTTTTTTTACATTTCATGTACCACTTTCATCAATAGTTTAATCATATCCAATCCTCTTACAAATGACATTATCACAAAGATCTGACACGCTTGTAAAACTCTTATCCAGCTAGCTCAGAGAACTTATTTAATGTAGACATAATGAATATTATTAATTAATATATTTCATCATATAAATAAAAGGTACGTATTAATAACAATATTTACGATGATAATAATAATTATTTTACCCCTTTCATTTTTGGTATATTCTCATTTTTTTCCAAAACATTTCTCTGTATAGAAGAACACGGTGCTTATTTAGTACATCCTACTTTATTGTAAGAAATTGATGAATATCCATTGCAAATCAAGCTATTTTTTAGTCAATTTTTTACTTCTATTGCTTCACTTGCTACTTGATACAGCTACATCAATCAATAATACATTTTTCTGTAAAAATTAAAGGAAAAAGACTAATTATTCTAAAGATTTTGACCCACATATTTTTTTTTCATTTGAATCTGATTTTCAAGATATTCTAAATTTTTCCTCATTGCGTAATACTCATTTAATGAATAGAGTAGTTTTTGTAAATTCACCAATTGATCACTTTTTTTATTTAAAATTCTGAATGCACATCTTTTTATATCTGAAACTTTTTACATATCCTATTGATACTAAAACAAAAAAAAAAAAATGGTATGATATTGGTCAACCTATTATCCAAATAAAATTGACATTCGTCCCGTACACGATATTTTTAATGCAGTAAAAATTTTTCAGACAATTTTTCATTTCATTATTGTAAAAAAATAAAATTCAATGCGTTTTTAATTTTCTGAGGATAGAGAGATCATCGCCATTATATTGCACATTCACATGAATATTCAAGAGCCAAAAATCCTTAAATAATTTACTGGTTATAATCCATCTCTTGTTATAATCCACCTCGAATCCTCTTATCTCAACTCTAAAAATATTAAACTTTTTGCTCATTCATTAATTAAAATTAAATCTAAAAATCCCATTCGAGTCCTTTCTCAATTCAAAAGATATCTGCGTTTTAGATATACTTCTAAATATTTTCGTTCTGCTTTTCACTGAATTTTTTTTAGAAAGTTATAAAATTTTAATTTTAATAAAAACTCCAAAAAAACATTACAGGTTAGTGTAATAGTAATCTTCGAGCTAATGACCGATTTTTTTCCAATGCTTCCCAATTTACTCCAGCAAATCCGAAACAACCTTCTTATTTCTTTTTCAAATCTTTCTTCTTCTCGCTCCTAAGGTTTTCTTTTCTTTTGCCTTTTTTCTCCTCTAATTCTTGTTCTGCTTCTTTTTTATATTATTGTCTTCATTAGTGGCAAAACAGCCACCACTCAGAGTTTACTGTAATTTTTCACGTAATTTAAATGTTCAAACGATATTCCTTTTAATACTATACTAAATTTAAGTTTTAATTATATGTGCCTGCATTTTACAAATTATTTCTCTGGCATAAAAATCCTTTTGCTTAATATCGAGAGGATAGTCTTTGTTACAGTATGGCAAGATCGGATGAATTCTTAATTTGTTTAATTTCAATTTCCTTATCTATCTCATTTCCACCATTCAATCTCATTTTTTAAATTATTCTTTTTCCGTCAAACAGATAATTGTAAATAAATTTAGTTAATCGACATTGTATTTTAAAAGTAATATATAAAATATATTTAGTAAAACCACTGATAATAAAAATATTTTGAAGATTAGTTAATTTTAAAACGTCAAAAAATGGATTGCATTAAATACAATACACTATTAATAATTCTTAATTGATTAGAGAATATATCTAATTTAATTTTAAAATTGTTCATAGATTCAAATTAAGACACATGAATTTTTTAAATTAAATTTTAATTAAAAAAAATTAAACATCATAAATATATTTCGATGAAATAAAATAATGTCTCTGAGTATTGATAAGGTCATTATAAACCACGAAAAATAACAAAAATTATTAAACAAGGAAATAAAAAAATATATGAATTTATTAAAAACGTTTAGAAAACTAAACATAGTTTTGAAAAATAAACTATTTGAACAAATATTAATAACTACATTAATGAAAAATAAAATAAAATAATTCAAGAGCCATGTTATCACATTATTATAATAAAAACTATTATTATTGTCTTCAATTTTGTAAGATAGATATATTAAAAATGTACATATAGGGAGAAATAAAATAATGAAAAGCCGAGTTTAAATGTATCATAATATATATAAATATATAAATATATTTTGTTTAAATGTTTTATATTTATATATCACATGTTAAAACTGTTAATCCTTTATTATTATATTTAAAAATAAAAGAATGGATTTCAATATAAATTATTTATTTTAAATATTAAATGACTTACATATATCAACAAAAATATAAAATTAAACTATGAATATAAAAGATATTTAAGGTCTAAAAAAATGATACATTATACATATCGATAGATATTCTTAACTTATGATTATAGTAATAATGGTAAAAAATTAGTAAAAAAAATTTTTTTAACGATATTTTAATTTGAAAGATAAGATATTTAATAAACTAAATCGATGAAAAACATGGACATATCTCTTAAATATACATTAACTTTTAATATATTGAGTTGCTTACAAAAATCTCAATTTTTTATTCCAATTATTATTATTATTAAGTATTCAAATTGTCATTTATCATTTAAAAACATTTTGTTCATATGTAGAAAAAGAGTCACATGTAATCAAAATAAAAAAATAATATTTTGAATGAACAATTACATAATTATAAATAATAATTATTATTTAAAAATTATTAGAGACTCTCATCATAATTGAATTTGAATAAAAATACGATGTTCAAATAAAGTTTGTAACATGAGAAACTGAAGATACGAATTTATATGAAACCATTTGTTTTAATTTTTATTAGGCATTAAAACTTTTTACATGATGCAATTTTTGGACTAAACTCTTAATTGGTGGAACTTTTGTCCACATTTATTAGAATAAAAGTTGTACATACTACCATGTACTCGAATATCTACTATACACATGGAATTTTGTGTAAATGGAGTTTTTCATAATATTCTTGTCGTATATGGTATTATCTTAATATAATATGGTATAATAAATCATATGTTGTTTTTATTTTCTCTAGGATAACTTTTATGAACCATTTCTCACTAATACATCGTACTATTCATAAAATCCTGTTAACTTCTTCATTTGGGATTACTGTACGCTTTTTTACCAGCTTTATTATTTTATTTTCCCATTAAAATATAACTCTTTTATCTTCCTTTCCTTTTTCTGAATTTTATTATTCATACTTAATATGTATTTCGTACCATTTTTTTATACTAGAGGCATGTTATTTTTTACAACATATATCTTTTAAATCTGTGTTTTATTTTTATAGAGAAACATTGCATCATTAATATCTATTTTTATTTTAATTTTTCATATTGTGTTATGTTTTCGTTAAAGTCATGTTTAGAAAAAATTTTTTTATTTAATTTTACATTAAAATTTATATTATTATTTAAATTATTCTATACTTTATATATTAAATAATAGATTAAGGAACCCGACTAAAACTAGATTGATAAAATAAAACAATAGAATGCTATAAGCAATATTTCTATTAATTCCATTAAACTACTGAAAAGTAGCAGAATACTTTTTTATTCGTCTGATGAAATAATAAAATATTAATCTTAAAAGTATAATTTATTAAAATGATGTAAATTAAGTATTATTTTTATGTAATAACGACAAAGTTACTAATTTTTTAATGAGTACATAAATCATTCAGAAAAATTAATCATCTAATTATTTTATTTATAATTTATTTAAAATTAATACACAAATGAAGGAATAATTTTTAAATAGCAATAATTCAATTAATTTAGTGTCGATCAAACTATGGAAAATCAGTGATTTTATAATAATATTTCACAATTTCATTTATACTTAATTGTTTTACATATTTTATTATATAATTTTTATGCTATTTTAATAATATAACTAATGTTCAAATTTAAATGTTTTTTATCAACATAAATTTAAAGATATTCAAAATATTATACGAGGAATAATTTTTTTTAAATAATTTTTTACTAGGAAACTGAACTCTCGATTAGAAAGGAGATTGTCTTAGCCCTTAACTTGTAGAGATAATCACTCAACGTGAAAACTAAAAACTATCTAATGAGGAAAAATGCCTGCCAAAAACTACAGAGTAATGGATTATTTGAAATACTGAGAAGAACTGTCAAATTAGGTAATATCCTTTTTTTATATTAGTTCAATATCTTCTATTAAACATGGGTTTGACCCTATCATCTACTTTATTAACAAGACGAATGAATATGATTACACTACTTATAAAAGACTCTTCAGGAAAAGAGTCGTTTGGTAGAATTTGAAACCCGATACATTTTGAAGGAAGGTAGGAAAATTTTGTACAATCGGTTCTACTGAACGAACGTAGCTATGATAATTTTAAGAAGGCAAGAAACCAATATAAGCTGAATATCAAACAAACTGAAGAAAAGGATGGAGATTGTATAGTGAAAATCTGCTCAAAGTATCGGATAAAGTATTTGTTAAACTTTGCAGAATTTTTAATACATCTCGACAACCTTCAATGAATAATTTGGTAGATTACTTTACTATTGCAAATAAATAAAATTAATATATATATATATTTCTTTATTATTTGTAAAAATAATTGCATTAAATATTTATATGATTATTCCTAACACAAAAAATTAAAAACTTTTTCAATTAATGAGTTTAATTACTTAAAATTTTCATAGATATATTTTTTATTCTGCTATAATGTAACTTATTTATTTACATGTAATTTAAATACATATAGTATTCTATTAAAAAATTTAAATTACTGACATTAAGAAAAAATATAAGTAGTACAAGATAATATTAAAAAGTAAGAATTTAATGAAAGCAATTAATAATATATTTATTATTCTTCGTAATTTCTATTATTGATTCATTGAATACAGCTATTACACAATAAATATTTGTGAAAGCAAGTCAGTAAATTTTTTTCTATTTCATATATAACATTGATATGTATAAATTAATAAATTTTTAGTTATATTAAAAATGTGCATTAAAAAAAATTTATGTGCAGTTTCTTTAAGAACTCTATTTATGCAGAAAAATCATTCAGAAGCTTGTATTAGTATAATTTTAAATTAATTTAGTTAAAAAAATATTTATTCCTAACCTTAGTTAACTATGTTTATTAAATAGGTATATAAATGCAAATAGCAATACAAATTATTTTTTTTTTAATTATTATGTACAATAAAAAATAAAATTCAAATTTTTTAATTTCATACAATTTAATAATTTAATAAATGAAATAAATATTATATTTTAGATAATTTATAAAAATTTATGATCATCTTAATGTTTCAATTTTTTTAACTTCTTAAATAATGCTTAAAGCTTTAATATTTTTAAAAATAGTATTTTCTTAGTATTTAATAGTAATTGACTTTAATTTTATAGTTTTTTGTTAAATTTATTTTGATAGATTAACTATAATATATTTAATAAAATTATGAATATAAAATAAATATAATAAAGATAAAAAAACTTATTTGTTTATTTATTTTTTTTTATGTATCATTATTAAAATTTAAATATAAAACTTTGAATTCTGTTACTAAATTTAATATCAAGTTATTTGAAATAATCAAAATTTATGTTATGTATAAAACCAATTATGTGAAAATATTGTAGAAAAATAAATTTATAAATTAAAATCTAGAAATTCTAATAATTTACATAATGTTAAATGATAAATATATATGAATTCATAATATACTAAAATTTAGTTTTTACATTTAATAATAAATTAATTATACAAATACTGAGCATTATTTTAAATTTATTTATAAATATATTTGTATGGTATTATTTAATAAAGATGGATAAATTTTTTTTTTGTGTTTTTTTGGCTTATTTTTTGAAAACACAATTTTATATTTCAAAAATTACTATTGCATAAGCAATAAAATTAAATACAATAAAGTGATTATTTATAATTGAAAATATATAAATTAGCAAAATGTCATTATGAAATAACTATAAACATTCTTAATTGCTAAATTATTTTATAACCAATTGACTTTTATCTATATTGTATATAAAAAACCTAAAATTTCTTCAATTTTAATATAAATTATTACATATTTAAAGATATATATAAATTTGATAATAAAAAATATATTGCTTTCTTACGTAATTCTAAAACATTGATTTATACTGTTAAATTAATTTGTATTCTATTTTAAAATGGAAAAAATAATGAATATATGTATCATTTAGTTTAATGGTTAACATTTTTTATAATACATTATTTTTTTATACATATAAGATGTAAAGGCACAAAATAATATAAGATATACTAATAGAGATGATAGATCGATAAAGAGATCGATAGATAGATAGATAGATAGATAGATAGATAGATAGAGAGAGAGAGAGAGAGAGAGAGAGAGAGAGAGATAAAGATAAATAGAGCTTAATAATTACTTGACAAATAATGTTTTTTAAAAGAAAAAATACCTTTTTTAACATGTGCTATTTAAAAGAAGTACGTTAAAACTTTGAACAAACCAGTAGTATTTTAAGTATTTTAATTATCTTATAGTAACAATATTTAAATGTAAGAATTTACTATTTAAAACAATAAACATTTTTTATATATGTATAAAATAAAAAAAAAGAAGATATTTAAATTAACTCATAGAATACGTAAATTTTATATATTTAAATTGGAAAGAAAAATTTTAAAGTATGGAATGGTAAGACTAAAAAATTTGAATTTATTATAATGAAATTAATTCAATACGATAAAAGTTTTATATTATTTATATTTAATCAATAATAAAACATATATATTTATAATTATGAATATAACTATGTTATTTTTTTAAAAATAAATTATTACAAAAAGTCGAAAATTTGCTATTATATAGATCCTTAGAGTACAATTCAATTAAATTAATTATATGGGAAACGCTGTGAAATCTTAATTATTCGAAGCAAATAAGTAAATTGATGTATAAGTAAATTTTAATAATTAAATGTTTAATGTTTTATTAAGTCGATGATATATCGAATAAAATAGATTATTGCAAATTTTTAAAAATTTAATCTCTGATTTAATAGCTTAAACTAAATTAATTAATAAATAATTAAAGAAATCAATTATAGCTATATTATAGTTTATTTTTTAATATATTTAAAACTTTTTAAAATTTAGATATGTATTTAAAAATATAATAATATTATAAATTAGATTTAATATGATCAATAATCAGTAATTGTATCTGTTTTTCATTAAGAAATTTAATAATATGATTTTTTTAGACACTAAGAAGAATTAATTTTAAGTTCAATACTATTTCTCTAATTATTGTTTATAGAATAATTAAGGCAGCTAAATTTAAATAATGTTTTCTTCTATATATTTTTTCGAATTTTTTCGAATTTTGATCATCTTTTTCACAGATTTCATGTCATTTCTCTATTTTTTTCTATTTTTTTTTATATACTTTGTTCGTACTCGTAAATATTCTTTTAGTTTCTATTATTTTCTTTCAGCACGACGCATTAACATACTTTCCAGTAATCCTTCAAAAATTTTCATCTTTTTTGAAATACATTTTCTACCTTGTTTCCAGTATTATCATATTTGCTCTTTTCTGTAAGTAGTAACGTAAGAATTTTTTTTTCAATACTTTTTCTTTTAATGTGTAACTTAAAAATGCATTTTGTTTTCTTTTAATAGTTTTTCTTCCCATTGATAATTTATTCCTTCATTGTGCCTTCCATTTTCATAAATGTCGTTACCTTGCAATTCTTATATTGAATTCTAATCTTTTCCTCGAGACCTCTATTTGTTATTCTAAAAATGAATCACCATTTTCTAACTGTATGTTAGCAAAATTATTATCGGCATATGCATTTGAAGCGAATCCCTTTGTAGTCAATTTTACGCTCAATACTTATAATTTTTATCATTATTTTTTTTCTTCTAATGTCTGCAATAAAAATAATACACAAAACTCTCTTTTTCCTACACTCCTATTTGAATTAAATTTTTTTAAGTGACTTCTTTTTAAAGTTCTTTTACTTTATTTATCAGTGCTTACCTTTGTTCACACCCACCATACAACTACTATATCTCTAATCTGTTTACTTTGTCAAATTATATAATCCTCATTAATTAAATTTAAATATTAAAAAAATAGAAAAACTATTACTACTTGTTAAATAAATAAGTTTTTCTCGAAAAAATGAAAAAAAAAATTTTATTCTGTTCGTATATGCGATACAATTCATTTATGATATTCAGAAATTGTTTAACATAATTAATTGGGTGATAAAAGAAAAAAAAAAGATGATATTGATAATAATAATAATAATAATCTTAATAATCATCATCATAATCATAATCATAATCATAATCATAATCATAATCAATAAACATGGTTCTAGTGCAATGTAGGTGTATTATTTTAGAAAAGATCATTAGGAAAATACATTGGTGTTGAAAGTTTTTGAAAAAGCTCTTAAAAGAAAAATTTTTCAAAAATTCTTGCCTATCAAAATCTAGAATTATTCCTCGTATCATGATTTTCGCTCTAGTGTACTCATATGCTAGACTACTTTGAACAGTTTGTGGGTGTTCTTCAGTTTAACAATAATTTTTTAAATAATAATATAATGTATCTCATAATAGCTTACAAAATCATGACACCACAAAAAACTCATACACTAAAGCAATTATTCAAAATACATGAGCACACCGAGAATCAGTTTTTCTAAGCTTTTTATTGATTATTCATCAGAAGCATGTATCACGATTTCATATATCTCATATCGAATTTACGCATTTCTTTTTTTATTCCTAATGGTTGACTTGCGTTACTATTCGCAAGTTCCTGAGTTAAGTATTCTTATTGTAATTCATAGAACAAACGTTTGTTCTCCATTAATTGCGAGTTCTCTTTCCTCTCTTTTTAATCATGAACTTATTTTTACTGGTAATGGTTGCTGGAGAGTGAATGCAGTAATAATATACTCATCAGTAAATGATTGCAAGAAATACGAACTAAAAATACTTTCTCCTATCTTAAGCAGCTTACCGAAATCATGTCTATAATTAAGTGTTATATAAATAAATAAGTTCGTATTTTAAGATAATTATTTTTAATTCTTATTTAAAGACCATACGAATAAGATTAATGAACTATATTTATATTTTTAAAAAAGAAATTTTTTATTAAAATTTAAATATTTAACTATCAAAGTGACATTGAAATTAATGCTTATGTATATCGATAATTTTTTTTTCATTCCATTCGTATTTCTTATTTTTTATTTTTTATTCGTGTAAATTATTTATATTAATTTAAAGTAAATTCTTTATAAGAATTAATAAAAAATACGCGTTTACATAATTTTTCAAATAAAATAAACAATTGAATTTTGTATGATTTGCTTAGAGTGAATGTCGTCATAAATGAAGCAGGAAATCTGTTCAAGCAATGCTATTAAATTAGCATCGAGAAATTCATTCTATAAATGCCTGGAACCGAACAAATATATAAAATGCTTGCCCTATTCAGTAACGAATTAATACCAATATATAGTTGCTTGGCTTAAAGAAAACATTTTTACAATCATAAAATTTATATTAAAATTACGACTTATTTGTTCAATTTTCACCATAAATTTAAAGAACTAATATTTTAAAATACATTTGAATAAAATAGTTTTCTTAATTTTAAAAGAATTCCCTAATATTGTTAAAAATTGTTTATACGAAAAGTTGAGTAAGCTATCGAAATAAGAGATAAATCAAATCGCATCTATGAATGATGAATTCATGAGGTTCAATTAATTATACAATTTAAAAAGTTGATAAACACAATGCAAATGCATCAACTTACAATTAATATTTAAAATACTTGAAAAATCTTTTATACTTATTAAATAAACAAGTTTTTTTAGTTTTTAATAAATTTATTTCGATAAAACTTAGCACAAATTTGAAAAGAAGATGGATAGATGCACGAATAAAAAAATTCGATCAAAAAATTGAATCGATGTTTTGTTAGAGAAAAGAGAATATTATAAAAATGAAGAAAAAATGGATGTTCTAGATAATGAGAAGTCATAAATCTGGTCAATGAAGAGATTTCAGGTAAATAATCATTAAGGGGACAACAAAAACTAAAAGTAAGAAGCGATAGCGGTTCAATAGATTGGAAAAGCCGTTAGGCTCGTAGTGGGAGGAAAATGACAAATGAATTAGAATAAATAAACAAAGCTCGTTTATTATCGTTTATCTTCATTCTCTCCCACACCCATGTGCATAGTTGCAAACACTTGTGTTTCCAGGCACACACATGAGGAAGGAATGAGAGTCCTTACCCCTACCAGACGCACTAGTAGGGGGCCGCGGCTAGACACGTGGTCGAGAGAGTTCCGATTACGTATAAAAGCCAACAACCGATGCCGTGTGATCCAATAATTCAAGGACTGTATGGCAGGCGGTCCAAGTCCCCTGGGGATTTTCTTTACACCTCCTTTTGACATTCCTTTTCACAGTGATCATTCCCGCACCGAGTTCAGGTTAAAGCTTCCTTCGCACCCCGAGAACTCCTAGAGGAAGATCCTCAGCGTATTTCATTTTACTATTCGAAAAAGGCGCGGTGCGCTTTGCTCCCACCTCCCGCGAGAAGAACCGCAAGCTGTCAACCGGTTTGTGCCCCGACTAAAACTGCGCTTCGGCGAATTCTCGAAGGTACCGGCAGTTGGCGCTGAAACCCCGGAGGGGCAGCACCTCGTACGCGGGTGTGTGACGACACTACCAAAGAGTTGTTTAGGATAACAACTGTGCGACAACTAGCAGTCGAAAGAGACAAGGACATCTAGCTATCAAAGAGAAGTCACCAGTTGTCACAACATAGGCACGTGTTTTTAGTCGTAGGCGGCATTTGGAGTCCGGTCACCTGGCTGTTTTGCCCAGCGAGTCTCAAGTGTTCATTTTTGGAAAGACGTCACAGAATAAGCTCAAATTGAAAATGTCCTCACAGAACAGGAGAAAATTATTTCAACCATGGCCTCTGTGTCTGGTGCCCTTTGGAAATTCAAAGGTAGGCTTTTTTAATTCTTCTGTATTTTATTTTTTATTCATTTTGCTTTGAGAAGTTTACGTGGTTGAAAGTGCTTGAAAGCTGGTATTTTTTCGTAACTTACAAAAAACTAATTGTGCAAATAATTTTAAATCGTTTTCATTGTCAAAATATATTTAAGTACCTTCTATATATATTTTTTATAAAATTTCGAATAAAAATATTATTTTAAAACCAAGAAAACTGATACGTCATGGTATAAGTCATAAGCAAAAAAAAAATTTTTTTTAAAGACTGAGACTTTAAAATTTATTAGGTTAGCTGTAAAGGAAAAAAAAGTTTTCTCGTGTTAAACTCGATAAAAGTCTGCATATTCTGAATTACAATATTTGTAAAAATATTGAAAATTGACAAAATAGGTGTGTTATGAAAAGAATTTTTTATTTTTTTCATGCCAAATTAGCAATTCTTAAAAAATTAAAAAATATTACTTCATAGTACATTAAAAAGTTTTTTGAATATACTCTCTTAATTGCAAATCAATCATAATTAGTTAGCTTGTCTTCAATCTGGATTGACAATCATTTCTGATAACGTAAGTTTGAGAACAATGTCTCTGAAGTTTCGATTCATGATATTTAAGTTAAAAAATTCAATTTTCATTATTCTATTACTTTATAAATAGTTAAAATCCAATTTTAATATTTTTGTATTTTATTATATTGTGAATACAATATATAGTCGAGTTGTTATAAAAAAAAATTGATATTTTAAAATTGTTATTGTAAGCCCCTGAATATCATAATTTTATATTAATTACTTTCCTTTGCTTTGGGACCGGATTGCATGATCTGCCTGTACCGGTGTTATTGAATCGGATATTTTGAGATTGTGAATCTTGATTTGGGCACTGTTATCGACTTTTTCTCTTTAATCAATAAAACTAACAAAGTCGAACATGTAAAAAAAATGCGGAAGAGTCTGCATCAATTATGCCTTACTAGATAGAGCGCAATTGATGTTGATATTGAGACTCACGCTTTATACATTTACACATTTTTATTTTCAATTCAAAATAACGAATAAACCAATTATTTTTCACATTAACGAGATTTTCCGATCAAATTATTTTTCATAGAAAGCTAGTTTACCATTCTTATCATTTTTTTCCCTCTTAATATAATCTTAAAAAAGAACTGGTAATGAATCTATGAGATTGCTGCTTATGACTTTAGTCTTGTTACAACTAAAAGTTATGTTATAGATATTTTTGAACAAACTATCCATCTGAAGAAACATAAGGGGATCAATTAAAAATCTCACGGTTAATAAATATCATTACTTGAATAAATTCTGTATGCACAAATATAAAAGATTAAATGTGTGAACGGTGCATATCGAATATATAAAAAGAGATTTAAAACATATAAAAAAATTGAGAAGGTCCATGCCTCTTTCTGCACTCTTCGATATGGAGGAGTCTCCTTTGGATTCTGGAAAGTTCCACGCGTTTCCATTATGTCAGCCTAGCTGGTTAATTAATGCTCATACTTTATTCTTTGGTTTTCTTTACACCTTTATCCTCTCCTTGTTTCTCTATCTTTCCGATTGTCATAATCGATGTTGATTTCTCCATTGTTATTATTTATTCATTATTTCTCCATCTCTCTTTTTCCTCTCTCTCTTTCCTCATAAAAGATAGTACTCAAGACCACTCTTTGATCTGCGAAGCCTCTAAAGAATATTCTATTGATCCTCTACTTGGATCTTTTTTTATTCCATTAAATCTGTTTTTACTGTCATAACGCATTTTATATCGAAAAATTATATTTCACAATAATTTATTATTATTACCTCATACCAACAATTTTACCTACACTTTTAGTAGTTAAAAGATGCAATTAACATTCATTTATTCAATAAATTTAAACTTTAATTGTCTATTTATTATTTAATATATAATGTAAAATTTTACATTTTCTAAATTCAATTTTTGAAAATTAATTTCGGTACTCAAATAAATTTGTTATAATAATAGAAAGGTAATAGGAAAAATCAAATAATAAAATAGTAGCACTTCAAATTTTTTGCAGCAATCTTTGAAAATATTTTGTAATATGTAGTAAATATTACATATGAAATAATGAATTATTAAAAAATTCTTGGATTTGCTTATAACATAAAATTAATATAAATATATATACATAAATGTGAAATTTTTCATATATAGTTAGACATACACATATACTCATATTCATGTACAGATTTATGCATGAATATTTATGATTGTTAATTTTATTATAGTCAGAAAATTATTGATTATATTTAATTTTATAGTATTTTTATTATGTATCAACATTTGTTATTATTTTTAAATAATAGTAAAAAAATGTATCCTTGTACTGTTAAAAAATACTTATATCTATCTCTTCAAATAAATTTATCGCTTTAGCTGTCTTTTAATTCGTTAAATTAAAATGTGAAAATTAACAATTGAAGCGTTCTGTTTTTTATAAACATTTTCCAATTTACTTCTGAGTTCAATTTTTCTATTAAATATTTTTTAATATTTATGTAAATCTTCTAAGTTCCAAATATTTTCGTTATTAATTTTAAAATTAGCTGAAACAATAAAGCACTTTTTAGGTCATGAAAAAAATCAGCTAGTGATACACATCAAAATTCGTAAAAAAATTAATAGATTCTTATTTTCTAAAATGCTATTAAAAATATTCAGGTTTTTGTTTTTATTACCAATTTTAACGAGAAAATACATTTTTTTTTAGTTTCTTTATTATAAAATGAAAAGTCTTAATTTTAACACTATAGTATCAATGGGTGATTTATAGCTAATAAAATTGTGAAGGAAATTCATTTTTACATAAACCGATCAGAATATTAGAAGCGGAGATGTTTTCCAAAAACCAGAAAATTTTTAAATTCATTAAAAAATTCGAAATATTTTGATATTTATATAGTTTTATATTTTTTGATATTTATAACTATAGTTTTTGAAAATTAAAGTGACTATAAATATGCACTTTATTTGTACAAAATTTTAGCTTGATCGGATTATTAGTTTTCGAGAAATACTCATGTTAATTAGATTATATGAAAATTTCTAAAGTTATTTCCAGTTCACATTACCAGACAATTTTAAAAAAAACATAATTACAGTTTAACAAATCCTGTATCTTACAATTTGTAAACATTATGTACATTATCTAAAAAATGTGGATAAATAGGAACAAAATCGGCCGAGTGTCCGAGGAGTGGGGAGATTAAGAACCGGGGAATTGTAATATATAGTAATCCGGGTTAACTAACCCCTCATCTATTCTTCTCCCCACTCCTTATTAAATTGCACGCACTCGGCCTTTTTTGATCATATTTATCCACATTTTTTAGATAATTTTAATAGATAATAGGGTCTTATAAATGTGTATGCGGATTTGTTGAATTATAATTGTTTTTTAAAACCGTTGAAAAATCTAAAATCGTTTGGTAATGTGAACTGAAATTAATTTTATAAGTTTTCGTTTAGATTAGTTAAAAATAGGATTTTGCAAATCAAATAATCCGATCGAGTTGAAATATTGTACAAAAAGAGATCACAACAATTCCTTTAATTTTCCAAAACTAGAGTTCCAAATATTGAAATATGTCAAAGTTATAAATTTTTTAATTAATTAATTTAAAAATTCTCCGATTTTTGGAAAACATCTCCGCTTCTAATATTCTGACTGGTTTATGTAAAAATGAATTTTCTTCGCAATTTTATTAGCTACAAATCATCCATTGATACTATAGTGTTAAAATTAAGACTTCATTTTATAATAAAGAAAATAAAAAAAATGCACTTTTTCATTAAAATTGTTAATAAAAAAAATACCACCGAATATCATGAGTGGCATCTTAGAAAATAAGAATCTATTGATCTTTTTCATGATCTAAAACGTGATCCACTGATTAAACTATACATGAACGGCTCTATTGCTTGGACCATATATGAATAGCTTTGACATATTATTAAGTATTATATATAATTTTTGTACTATTCATAAAAATATTATATTTTCTTAGTTTACAATATAATATATATTATAGAATATAATATATTATGTATACTTAGAGATTTATTTAAATATTTAAAAAGATAATTATTTTTGATAATATTCTTTCCATCAAAAATTTTAATGTATGCAATTAATTAAAATAAATTGTTCTGGCGTTTTGGTTTATTCATTTTCAGTTTCAATTGATTCAATTATTCGTTTGAGCGAAATAATAGACTTTGTCTACTTCATTTCTGTATTCTTCCACTGTCCTATCTTTGTTAAAATTATCAGTATCTAAAAATCAGCCATGTAATAAAAATAAAATAAATATCGAGTATGTAGAAACAAAAAAGAACATAAAATGTTCAACAAAACTGAAAAAATGAAATTTTTTTTTTTTAAATATGTACTTGTAATTATTTTGATTTTAAATATTTTAAATGAATAATTTTAATTTTAAATAACAAATAAAGAGAAAAAATCTGCCGAAATGGATTTCCTTGATTTCATAAAACTTACAATGGTGAAGAACAGAAGATTTTAATTAATATCATGTGTCCGGAAAATGTAAATCCAGTATTTTAACACAGAAATATACTATATATAATTTTTTTTAATTACTATATATATTTTTATTTGAACAATTATTGTTACATTAATTTTTTCATTGAACATATAAAATGTTGCCTCTACGCATTTTATGGATTTCAAAAATTAAAACAATTTTATGACAGACTCAATTCTCTAATCTTTGAATTAATTTTATATTTAATTATTAATGAACAATATTTTCATGAAACTTTTATTTTGTGTACTTATTTAAAATATTATATTGTGTTCAAATGTGCCAATCTTAATAAAAATTTCTTAATTACGATATTATACATAACTTACAACAAAATTACTAATATTTCTAGTATTGAATTCCACAAATAAATTTAAAAAAATTTCATTTTACACAATCAATATATTTACAGATTCGCCAATTAAAAATTTGGTTATCAATAATCGTTTTTAAATTTAATTAAAAAAAAATTTGTTTTAAATATGGCCATTGCAATAGAATATTATTCACATATAGATTTGTAATTCATATCTCAAAAAATGAAGTAAAATAATTCTAACAAAATAAACATCAATGGTTATTATCAGTGCAAAATAGTATACAAAATTATTTGTATTTACTTGCACTTCATCTATTTTTATAAATTTTCAAATAATTTTAGTGTTAGTACTTTTACTATCTCATTTAGCAATTATTTTGAAATTTCAATTTATTTGATAATACAGACGACAATGAAAAATATTTAAAATATTTTTTTACAATTTTTTGAACAGTATTCTTCAATGAGTATTTTATTAATTTTCTATTCAATCATATTTTTGATTTATAGTATTATATTGAAAATAAATTTATTTGAAGATGTATTTAAATTTAATTTTATTTTCGCAGGATTAGTCAAATTAAATATTTTTAATTTGCCTAATTCTTTTTTTTATAAATTCAATATTAAAAATCGAATTGAGCCGCTCATTAATTTATTTTTTAATTCACAATGTATATTTCATTTACTTTGCGGAAATTTATATTTAAGTATTTATTTTAATTCATATTTAAAAATTAGATGTTTTAAAAATGTTTTTTAAGATGTTTTTTTATAATAATGACAACGATAAAAAATATTTCAGAGAAAATAAAAATTTACCACTATTTAACCTAAACTCTTCAGTCTTTAAAATACAAAATTAAAGACACTATATCGGTGTGTCTCTGTGACTTGTGCTTTCATATGAATTAATATCCTTTTAAATTTTCACAAGTTATTTAGAATTAAGACTCAAGCATTTAATAGATGCAATTGAAAATATGTTCAAGCGTGTGTGGATCTCTTATTTCTTGAAATCTACCTACGCATTTACTTTTTATCTCTTTTCTCCTAATACAATACAGATCGAAATTTATTTTGAAAAATGAAGCATATATTTCCTTATTGAATTAAATTTCATGTAAAAGTCTTCCTAAATTTTAGAATTTCTTTGTTATTATCCGTTGTTCAACTGCATGTTCTCATTTATATTTATTCAATAGTATTTGTGTTCATATAAAGAATGTTATTAAGTATATAATCATAAATTCATTTCAAATAAATTATAAAATAAATTTGATTTAGAAAATATATTATTTTGCTCTTGGATTTATATTAAAATCAACACAAATATTTTCGTACCCTAATATTTTATATTCTACAAATTATGATTAAAATTTTTTTATTCCATAAAGAACATATTTTTTAATATTTTATATGATATTTAAAAAAATTTATTCAATTTATGTATAAAATTTTGAATTATAAAAAATATTTATATTTTAAATTAAATTTGTACATCTGAATAATTTAAGTAATTAATATATGAAATTAATTTCTTTTTTATGAAATAAATTTCCTGTAATTAACTACATTTACTTTCTTTCAATACTTAAAATATAATTAATTTTTTAAAAATTGTAAGCAAAAAATTTTTTTTTTTTTTAAAGTAATCTGTAAATTATAGAATCTAATTATAGTGATTATAATTTAGATGTATCACTTTAAAAAAATGACATGTTAATGCTATGATAAAAATGTATATGATTACTTTTATATCAATGATTTTATTGATAGAAAAATATTTGAATGCGTATTGTTTATTGGACCATATCATTCATAAGTAAATAGTTAATTTTTTCATTTTTTTTAAAACTATAAATAAGTAATATCGTAAAAATGTATACTAACTAATACAATTGATTTTTTTTAGTTGAAAACATTATTGCATTATATTACAAAGTAATTTTTTAAATAATTTTATATCATTTGGATATAAATGTATCATTTCAATCTTAATATATATTTATCATTAAACTGTAATTCTTTTCAAATTAAGAATTTTACCTAAGAATATTATAATGACAAAGAGAGAGAAAGAGATAGAGAGATAGAGACTCAAAAGTTAATTTTCAATTAACATTTAAATTAATATATTATTTGTATGTACTATTATGTAATATTAATGTTTTGTTTAATTTAATTTCTATTTAAATATTAGCAAAATTACGTTTCATTAAATATTAAAACCAAAATGTAATTTATAAATTGAAAATTTTTGTATGGGTATCGTCTTTTTAATACTGAAAGAGGTGGGCAGAAAACAAAGATATTTTTGATACTTTTATTAGCATTCTATAATATATTTATGATGATTCTATATTTATGATGTTTATTGATGTGCTTTATGTGCTATTTATTATATTTTTAGACCTAAATTATGTAAGTTTTTTTAATTTTGCAATTTTTACAATGTATACATATACAATATAATTATACACAAAATAAAACTTCATATACAAGTAAAGTTATGATCAATCCTCTAATTACGAAAGATAAATTAGTAGTGTCGATAGATAAAATCATGGAAAATTGTATAACTGAAATAAAATGTATTTCTATCTTTTTTACTGCAAAGGTGTAATTTTTTTGATCTAAATATTATGGATATAATACTAAAATACATCGTCACTATTTGTTTATCCCCCGATAAATTAGTCAAACGTTATTGTAGTATGCTAAAACAAATAATATTATGTATTCGGTATTCGAAAAATAAAAGACAACATTGTTTTATAACAGAAAAATAAAAATCAATACTTTAATTGCAGTTTATTTATTTGCAGTTATTTTAACATATTGATTTGTCTAATTATAATTATTTATTCGTTAAGTTTTTGCACTATATATTAAACGCAATTATTTTTATTGTTTTTAATTTATTACAAATAATAATAAGAAAAATAAGTTAAAACCTGTTATTCGAAAGGCGAATTCAATTAACAAAAGTGAAAGGGCCACGTAAATGTTAACATGCATCGTATTCCATTATTTCTTATTATTTATTTCCTTTTTACTTCATCTTTCTTAACTTTTGCTATTTTGGGATGATCGCATATTACATTTTTAGATATGTTCAGTAATTATTGAACTATATATTATATATTATATTATATATTAAAATTAAAGCATGGTAACTTTTAGTTACTGAATACTTATAAGATATTCATAAGATATTTAAATTATTATTTCAGTATGAGTGAATGTTACTATTTGGAATTTTGAGATTAATTTTATTTTATAAAATAGAGCAGGATATTTCGAGCTCCTATAGTTGATTAGTTAAATAAAAATAATATTTATTTTTTTAATACATTTTAAAATAATGGAGTAAATAAATTTGTTAAAAAAAATAGAATAGAATACTTCTATGAAACAGAATACCTAGTTTTTAAAATTTATTAATGAAATAAAATATACGGTAAATTTGTATAAGGAAGAATATTATAAGTAAATTTAAATAATTCTTTTATAAAAAATCCGACATTTTATATTGATAAAAAATGAAGTTTTTTTCGGTCATTGTACTTGTCTCAAATTAAGGATAACATTTATTATTATATATTATTATAAACAGCATATCTTTTATTAACGGTTTAAATTACAATACAGTTAACTTAAATATTTAGACCAATGAAATTATATGATTTTATTCCTTCTTCTTTTCATATTTTTGAAGTAGCATTATTATAAATTTAATGTAAAGTAATCGTCTCAAAGTGAAATTTTTTAAAAAACAAACTTTAGAAACTATCAATTATGATGAAATGCCAATCAAATCTATTTATTTAATGATAATCTTTTTATATTATATAAATACTAATATTAATGATCATTCAATTTTCAAAATATCTAATTAACGCCTTAAATAAATTCATGTTTGCTTATGAATCATTATAAAATCAAATTATGAAGAAAGCGCAAACATTTAAGGAAAAAAAAGTTCAACGCACCTTTTAAATACTTGACTCAAGTTCTTGGCGATAGTGGAAAATAACGAAACGCACAAATCGCGATTGGAAAGAAAAACTTGTAATTGCAAAGAATGTGGTAAATGCATTACATACACATAAGCTTCGTAAGAGTGAATTGAGGTAAGAGTAAATCGGTGTAGATTGTTCTTTAAATGCCGTGAGTTTAAATTTAGAACTTGCAAATATGCGAAACTGTACAAGACATCGTTCTGGGTTATTCCGGTATTTTTCTCATTTTTTCAATATCAAATAATTTTAGGCTAACGACATTAGACTTTCATCCTTCTAGAAATTTTTTTATTAAACACAACTGTAGCTTTAACTCGTTTCTTTTAGATCTATTTTTTGTACATTTAATTTATTTAAATAATACAGTAATAACAAATAACAAATCCACTTAAAAATTATACATTTAAATTCATATTGATATAGTACTTAGCAATATAAATATAATTATAAATTTACATTTTTAAATCTGTAATTTTATACAAAAATATAAATATTATTATTATAGAATAAAGTTAAATTACTTTTATTATTTTCACACATTATTTTATTATTTATATCTTTCTTATTAAGTATAGTAATTATTTGTAACTAAAATGATAAGAATTTCACATGCTTTAAAAATTTGTTTAACGCGTTACTTAATTTAAGATATTTATAATAACTACCTATACAACAATAAATATTTAAATAGAATAAGCAATGTATAATCAATTAAAGTAATTAAGTACATTGATTTTTTTTTATGATTTTGCTAAAAATTTCATTTTATTAATTTTATTATAGACATTATTACAAAAAAGTAATAATTAAATTTTAAAAAAATAATTCAAGCAAAGACAAAGAAGAAATTAAACTATTATTAACTAAGCAATGCTATGAAACTAATTTAAATATTATGATTTTGAAAAGTTGCATTAAACAGTTAATAGATGACAATTAGAAAATGAAAATTAATGTATTGTTGAGGTTTAAGGAAATAAATCTCAAAGAATCGAAAATCAAAGTAAATAGAAATGAAAATTTTGAAAAAAAATACAAGTGTTCTTGCAACACTACCCATTCATACGTATGACAAAAAAGTGTTGCTCTGTTACAGGAGACTTATTTCTAACGGACACCAAATTAGTTTTCGATATTGAAAGCTCGACTCTATTCATTCAATTCATGTCATACATGTTTTGTTCTATTATCAAATTTAGTCATTGGTCCATTCGTTACTAATCAATGTTATATTTCGACTGTTAGCAAGGTCAACATCAGCTTATCATATTCACATTTAGATTCTATGAATCGTTTTTAGATTATGCTTTCAGAATTTCCTTGAATATTCTAAATGATTTTCGCTTTTATGATAATGTCCTTAATACACATTGTATAATATCTAAACATTCGTATCTCACAAATGGTAATGTGAGTAATAAAGAACATAAAATGAAAATCGGTGTAAACAATATAAATGGTCAATGGTATTATTTGTTCAATACTCAACACCGATAGTTAAAAATGTTGTATAATTAAACAATTACGCTTCGAAAATTATAAAATTATTTTTTCACAGTATTTTAATTCGCAATATTTTTATTTTTATTGCATTTATCTTAAAAAATAATTATATAATTAAAAAATTATTCACTAAAAAAGATCTCTCCAAATTAAATTTAAGTTATACTTCCTGCTTATTTGTTTATTTTTATTTATCACTAGTATTTAAAAAACAGTTGACAAATTATACGGAAAATTATTTTATTAAATTCGCATTAATTATAAATTAATTATCATAGGCAATACATAAAAAATCCTTTCAAATTCTCAATTACTTCTTATTACAAATAATTAAATTATATACATGTAGATCCTATACAAATCATAATGTTAGTTGGATGGGAAAGGTAGTCTTTTGTTGAATTGTAAAAACACATTTGTTACTACATTGTCTTTAACATTAATAGAATTTTCTTTACTTATGTATTTTAACGCAATTAAAGAAAAAAAACGTAAGGATAAAATATTATTGAAAAAATTTTTTATTATTTAAAGTTTAATTAAAAATATATTAAATAATCCATTATTTATTATTTATAATCTTTGTTATTTTAATTATTCATAAGAACGTGTAATTTATTTTTGATATACCAAATATATATAATAAATGCGCACTCTCGTGTATACCAAAATTATATTTATATCTTCGATGCTCATAAATTGGAACGAGTTTTTATTAATATTGTCTATGTCGAATATTCATTGTAGAGTAATTAAGATTATATATGGTCATGAGAATATTTGATAAATATAACGAGGTCAATGTTTTCTATGATTTGTTTGTCAATAAATTTATATGCTATACCTGAACATATTAAAAAAAATATGAGTTAAATTTATTATTTAGAATAAGATATTTATATAGCATTTATAAGATATTTTATATAGCATCAAATAAATATGGTGTTGCAACATTTTAAAACAATACATTATGTTTTTATCGGAAAAGTACAAAATCTTATTTTTAAAAAAAGTATAAAATTTTTAATAAATTCATTAAATTAATTAAGAAATGATTAAATTAATTAAGAAATTAAGTCTTATTAACAATTATGAAAAATTATTCATTTTAAACAATGAATGTATATTGATATCATAAAAATATATAATTTCAAGAGTATAAGAATGTATTCGTTGAAAATTTAAGGAATAACTAAAGAAATATTCATTACTTATTATGGATTAGACAGTTTTTATATTTAATTTATATATTTCATTATTCAATATTTATTTAAAAGAGATCATTTTTTATAGTTTACGTATTGATTCTTAAACAAACATTTTTTTTTTAAACAAAAAATGATTTGAAAGGTCTATGTTTTTATGTGTAGAGAAATAAATAAAATTTGTAATTAAATTTTTTTCTTCTACTTGCATAACAACAATGTTGTATAATAAAGAAGTAATTGATAAAAAGAACAATAATATTTTATAAATAGTTGTGAGTCATCGACCTTAAAAGCAATTTATTAAGTTCATCAATAAAATTCATATTAAGGTAAAATATCTAATATAATTTATGCTTTATGATAAACTAAATTAATTTAATAATCCCAGAAAAATATGAAAATATTACATTAAATTTTCTTGGTAATTATATTCAATAATATTGTCCGTTATGATTTTTATTTTTCATGCAATTTTAGAGTAAGTATGCTGCTAATGGAGAACATAAATTGTATACAATATTTATAAATAGTATGTTATTGAAATAATAAAAAATTATTCATAAATGGCTATAACTATATTAGTTAAATTCCCAAATTTTCCTATTAAATAAAATTTTAATTAACTTAAACTATCTAGTAATTGTAATTTAAAAATATTATAGTTAATAAGTATAAAATAATGAAACATTGATTTAAAAATTATACAATTAATTTACAATTATAAATAGTAGTTATAATGAATAATAAAAACGATAACAGCATACAAATAAATAATTATTCAGAAATTTTTTCATGATTTTATCGAGAATTAAATGAATATAAAATATTTTATATAGTTTATATATATAAATTTATAAAATGTTCATTTTTTAAAAAAATATAATATATATTTGTCGAATTTCATGTATGCGAAAATGACTAGTTTCTTATTCAAAATCGTGCATTTGCAACTATCATAGTGGCGTGAAGTTAAGTAAGGTTATCAGAGAGGTCGGGGATAAAATTCATGTTCCCTTTTCTCTTATTGGTTCTGTGACATTTGATCACCACTGTAAAACTGATAATCCCACTCATATAAATAGTTAAGTTTTTAGCTTTTATTCCCTTAAACGTTTGAATATCTTCGTCGCATTGTTCATCTCGAAAGCATCTGTATTTTCCAAGACTGTATTTTTTAAAAAGTGATATTCCGAAAAGCACTGTTCTTTGTATACCATTTTGTTAAAAAATATATATTTATCACATGGTTTTCTAAATTATATTAAAAGTTTCACACATAAAAGGTTGGTTTTACCTAAATTTTCTTACAATTAATTGTTAATTTTTACTATTATTATTTTGAAAATCATTTTTTATATGTGAAAATAGTATTGATAAAATTATTTGGCTGTATGTGAATCTTATTTTATATATTTACGCATGCACTTTAAATTTATAGTAAAAAATTTTTAATTTAATTTATAATAGAATAACAATTTTTTTCTTTATTAATAATTAATAAAAATTTTAACCAAATAATTAAAAGATAAAGAATGTATAAATCAAATGCACTCAATATGTATTAAAATAATATATTCAATTTCTATCAAAAATATAAAAAAGATTTTTAAATACAAAATTTATTATATAAAAGTTATGATACATATTTTCTAATCAAATTATATTTATTAAATTTTTAATGCGTGAAACGAAATTTCAATAAAAAATATAATGATGTAAATTATATTTCAGTTTTAAAAAAATCTTTTTTTTAATTCACTAATAGCATTTATTTATAAGTATTAAATAAAATATAATTTAAAATTTTATAAAATTCTATTCTTTATAATTTTCTTTGAAATTTTACTAGCAGAAAAAGAAGATGCGTTAATTTTTTAACTTAATACCTTCAATATAAAATTTGTCATTTTTTTGATTTATATTTTTTGATTAAAAAAATGCCGTAAACAAAGGTCGATAAACGATGTGCATAAATGAAATAAGAAAACAAATAACATTAAATCTTATAATATGACGCACATTCTGTTGTTTACTTGGTTTCTCTCTTTTAGTATCAATGCTTTGCCATTGACTTTCATATTTGGTCTAATATCTTCGAAAAATATTACAATTAAGAAAATATTCAGTGGAATTATCGACCCTCCCTTATTTTCATTGCATACTTATTTAATATTTTCGAATAACCTTTTGAAATTATAAAATAGTATTCATTTTTAAAAATAAAATATTTATAAATGACATATAAAATTTTGTTGGTATTCTGAGGGTTATCCACAGTAAAAGTTCCGTGTCAAAAAATTTATACAAATATGTTTACAGTCTAATAATAATCTAATAATAATAATAATAATACCCATTTGCATGGTATTTTATAAAAATGCATTGCAGTGCGGCATTTCTAAAAATCATCATCAAATTATATGTCTAAAATTTTTTTATAAATATTTATAATTTTAATTAACAACTTGAATTATATATCTATAAAATTAATCATTAATATTGATACTTTTTATTTAAAAACTATTTTTCTTGGTAATAATTAAATTATATGCTAAATGTTTCACATTAAAAAATTATACTTTAAAATTATTAAATTATGTATCAAAGTCATTTTTTAATATATTTACACCATTGTTTCTGTACTAATTAGAAAATAGATGATGATGATAATAGTGATAATAATAATTGTAAAAACAATTATGAACAAAAAATAAATAACGTTTAAGTATGGAGTAACTATGTCTGACAAAATTCAATTTAATTAGTTACATTTTAGCTTAATATAATTAAAGGCTTTATACAATCTTTGAGCTTAAATTATGATTTAATATGCACTAAAATCTTTGGATTGATAAAATAATCAATTTATTTTTATTTGAATTTAATACACAAAATGTTTATGTTATAATTATAATTTAATCATGTACAAAAATTTTCATAGAAAATACGAAAATTGATAATTAGATAATTGGTAAAATTTACAATGTTTGCTCTTTTTACTGCTTTAAATAAATAATGATATATATTTACATTGTATTACAGCTGCATAATGTTGTATATATTATGTATGTTTATACATATAATTAAATTAATTCAGAATATTTATTATTTATTAAAAATTTTCTTACTATTTTAATTTTTTGTGAAACAATATTACGATTTTTTTTAATGTACAATATTATTTAGTATCATGTAGTTGAAAATTATTTTTTATCGAATGACAGTGTCTAATTATTTATATTTCTAATCGACCTAAGTAAGCAATGAATTAAATATTCAACATAAAGACAATTTTTGAAAATTATTCTAGGAGCGAAGCATCCTGCCAAAGTATTACACGAGGGTTCCCTCGATTGGTCGATCTTCACCGACAACCTCGAGCTTGGCCGAGGATTGTGCTTCAAATGCAACTCTTTTGGCGAATGTGAGTCCTTTCAACAGCCAAGTAGCTTTGATCTCAGACAGACGCACGACACACATCGACACAAGATCCCTCCAGGTAAAGGTCAGATCGATAGACATTGGAGTAGATCATCCCCAGAGAGGAATCGAAACAGGCCAGCGACATTACTATGCCGAAAATATACGCAACAACCATCACCGAGTACTGAATGGCTCGCAGATTTATGATCCTCTTCGGAAGGATTGTGAGATTGACTACAAACAATTGAATCCACTCTTGAGCAATAACGATCAGGCACTCAATACTCGAATCCTCATGGACTCGCAAGATCTAAAAAAACCTGAAGCTGCTGTAAGGATGGCTGTCTCGCAGTTCGAGAGAGAAAAGAGGAAGAATAATGTTTACTTTACACAGGTGAGATACTTCCCGTGTGTCTTTTCCGGACTCTCTAATCTTTATACGATCTTTTGATAAAATTATTGTTCCAAATATTAATTTATAAAATAATAGATGTAAGTATTTTTAAAAATCAACAAAAATAGGATACTCATATGAATATTCTATAATTGACTTATTTATTTTCCTTTTTATGAAAAAATATTTTTTAAGTACAATGTATTCTAATTTTTAAATTACTTTATTACACTTTATTTTTATATTATATTATTTTTATATAACTCGATTAAGTTTTTAAAATATAATAATGTATGTGTATTTGCGTGCGGACGTGTACGTGTGAAGCCATGTGCATGCACGCGTGTTGAGATTAAAAACTGCAAAACAATTACAAGAATTTTTGTCGAAAATTGTCGTTATAAAAAATACAATCAAAATTAATTATTAAATTTAATATCAAATGTCTCAAGAGTCATTAAATTCCAATTTCATCACAGCTTTCTAAAAAGAATTATAAATTAAAAAGTATAGTACATCTATTATTTATGAATTAACTAATCAGATGACAGCGTTGATGACTAAAAAAAACACTAAACACCGCATGGTTTCGGCCAACACACGATAATGCTTAACGAAAATTATAACATAATAGATATTGAGACATTTAGAAATAAATACATTAAAGAAAAAATAAGTAGTAAGGCAAACAAGTTAGTAAGTTAGAAATCACTGAAATATTGAAATTATGTTATTTTTTCTTAATATGTTGAAGTCAAAAACCTAAATTAAACAAAAAAAAACTATATGGTTATCAATTATTTTAAAAACCTCGTATAAAAAAGTTATAAAATAGAATTTTTAATTTCAAATCTAATTAGGAAAATGTTCAGGAAAAAATTCAAAAAGTGTAAAGTAAGTACATACAATTAACTTAAACAATGAAATATCAGTGTAAGTAAAAGTGACTTTATTTTCAGTATGCATAGCATTGTATCATAAATTCTTAAATAAAATAACTTATGTGAATCTTTAAAACGGAAGATTTACATTTATGTATTTATAAATTAATAAAAAAAACAGGTTAAAAAATTAAGTTATAAAAAATAAATTTGTTCAAAAGAGACCACTTGAAAATGAATCCATATATGATTATTAGTCACTGCCCTTCCTCGTTCTACTCCAAAACAATACAATTAATAGTTTGTCTATTATTAAACACTTTGTAATTCTTATCACATCAAACCAAGTATCAAACTGAACGAGCGGCATATTTTTTTAAATCTTGAAGACGTACAGCATAAAAATATGCTTACGATGTACGAAATCCTAAAGACAAAAATAGCCGAAAAACTAATCAGATTAATTTGATGAATTAGATTCGCTTAAATGCTGATATATACATTGACATAAAAATATGGTATTGTCTGCATTAGGAAAAAAAAGTTAAATACGGGTTCTAAATTATCTAATATATAACGTGCTTCAATGCAATTAAATTTTATTATTGTCTTTCTTATTTATGGAAGAAAAGATACTAATAATGCAATGATCTTACTTTTCAATTTCATTGTACAAAAATTTTCTTGAATACATATAATTAATGTAGAGGTACTTTTTATTGTATTTTAGATTGTCTATAATTTAATTTAATAACAAATTTTATAAAATTTTTTTATTCTGTAAATAATTTTCTCAATCAGCAAAATATGTATATATTATGTAATACAAAAAATAGACTATGCATTATTTGAAATCAATTAAAAAATTATTCACAAATATTAATTAAATAATTTTCAATAATATTTATAAGAGATACCCTCTATATTTTATGAATAAGTTGGAGTACGAATTTTAGTCGAATGTGATGAGAAAATTAAATGAATGATAATTTTCATCCTAACATTTCGACAATAATGTATTTTTCTTATCGAGGCTGAATGTTTATTCAATATTAATAAAATAATTTTACAAATTTAAAAAAATAAAAGTAATATATTATAAGTATAAAATTAATTGTGCACTCGATTTATAATTACGATGTATGTCCAATGTTAATTTATACACTATTAAATACGTTATATTTGAAATTCAGCTATAAAGCTTTAATAATTATGACATTGAAATTCAACCTAAAATTCTAAGAAAGAAGTTATAGTGTCTATTTAAATTTTTCGATTAACACTATTTTTTTTTAACATATAATATCTTTAATATAAAATACTTTTTATAAGTAGTTTTACTGTCATGAATTAAAACATATTTCTACCAATTACATGCTTACAATTGTTTGCACAGATAAATGCAATTTATTGTTTTTATAATTGATGATTTTATTACAGATTAAATAATTTTTATTTCAATTGAGACTTATTTTTTAGTTTACACGATATACATGTGTCATACGAGCGCAGTTTAAAAATGTTCGTGATTCATTATGAATCTGTACCATAAAAATGAAACAATTATAATTACGTTAAAATGATATTACAGAGAAAATAATATTATAAGTAAAAAAAAAAAAAAAAATTAAGACTAATGACTTGTTCCGTGACTTTCCGATGAAAATTACTTTTATAATCAATGGTATGAATGTCTGTTTTATATCTTTAACTATATTCATGTCATCAAGCCAAAAAAATTTATTTTACTTCATTCAAATTTACATAGTAACCACTCGTGTTTCTTAAATAATTCCATGGGTTGATTTATACAGATTTGACGCGTTGTGTAAAAATCTATTTTTGTGTATAAACGTAATTTAATTTACAATAACATTAAAAATTTTCTACAATTATCAATTATTTTGTTATTTCAATTTATTTTAAAAAACAATTTAATCAGAATTATATTAAATTCTTAACTATAGAAATATAATTAAAAAAACGTAAATAATTATTGTTTTTCATTATTTATGCCGACACAGTATGATAATTTTTATAAATATTTATACAAGTATTCAATAAAAAATAATAAAATTCTTTATACATTAATGAAATAATGCATAATTTAAACAATTAATTTTTTAAATTAATTTTTTTATTTCAGTAATAACAACAACAAAGATAATATTTTGCAATAAGTTTTTCATAATTTAATAAATTCAAAATAATAATAATTAAAAATATTCATATATTTCATATTATATAATTTACAATTAATTCCAGCTTTCGGTCCAGGAATGGACTTTTGCATTAAATATCAATTTACGTATCACTTTCGTTTTTTACACTTGCAATATAATATTTTTATCACATATTTCATATTATATTTATAATAAAAATAAATTTATAATTTAAAAATAATTAAGAGTCATAGTGATCTAATTCTTTAAATATTATATAAGATAGTTCATGAAATAAAAATTGTGTAAAGATTAATAAATTTGTAATACCGTAGTTATTGAATTATTTATTTATTTATTACCATTACTGAAATATGAATTTTTAATAAAAATAAAAATATAAGTAATAGATAAATATATTAAATTATACTTTAACATAAACAAATAATTGCAATTAATTTTATTCATTTTCGAAATATAATATTAATATTGATATGGAAGAAATATAAGACGAATTGTATTAATAGTTTATAGTATAATAAATAATGTGTTTTTATTATTTTTCTAGTGAATAAGTCTATTTTTTATAATAAAAATTCATAGGTATTAAGTTATCAAAATGTTTTGATATCTGAATATTGAAATTTCGTGAATTAATTCATGATATTGAAAAATCAAGTACAAAAGCAAAATATTTAATTATTATGTTATAAAAATTTGTTCAATTTATTTATTTTTTATATAAATATGAAATTATATCTTAATTTATTAAATTATTATTAGTTTCATAATCAATTTTTATTTTATAATTAATACTTCATCAAACAATTCATTACATATTACCGATCAAATAATGTACAAAAAAAAATAAAAAATAAAAATAAGGACTTGTTACTAAAAATAAAAGTATTTTTTAAAAAAAATGATAATTATAACTATTACTACATATCTAGTTTGGGATATGTAGATCTATAAAAATTTGATTTGGATATTTTCAATTGTAAAGTTCAATATTTAGTCATAATTAGTTAATAATTTAAAATTTTTTGTTCTATTTTAAAAAGTAGTATACCAAAAATTACAATTATGAAGTAAAGAATATAATAACCAAAAATAATCGATATTATATTTCAAGAAAAATTAACATTTTACAATAAATCAATAATAATGTTTATATTTTTACAAGTCTCATATTTCATGACATATAATCTTTTTTTTTAGTTTCAAGTTCATGCAAGCAATTAAATGTTCATCATTTTATTTTACATTTTTATAAAGTTATTTTGAAAACAGTTGAATACAATTTGTAGTTAAATAATAGGTATAAAATATTTAATATATATTGACGTTTATAACTATTTTAATGAATAGTTTTTAAATAAAGGCATGTTATTAACGTTGATGTTTATATATAATCATCTTTTGATTATTCAGTTTTTCAAAGGTCATATTGTTGTATGTGTGACAATACAAATTTGTACATTTTACTACTGCATATATAGTGAATAAAATTATATTAATCTAAAAAGTTTGATATAAAAATGTATTTTATTTTATTTTTTTTTTAATGACATTATTTGATTGGCTATTATTTAAAAAAAATTATAGGTATGTGAGAGTGGAAAAAAAATTTAATTTTAAAATTTTTGATAAACATTTTGTAGATTTTATTCAAAGAATTACCTTAAAGGTTTATGTAAATAATAATGAACAAATTAAGCTTTGTTATTTTTAAAAATTAGTATTTACAATTATGTTACCGTCGTTTCTATTTTTTTTTATTTTTTACTTATTAGTTATTAAATTTTTAACCTTTAACGTTAATAAAAGTAAATTAAAATGTGTACGTGGTTCAGCTTATTCTAGTTTAAATGATTGACTCAGTAGCAAAAACAATGTGAATAAAAAAATTAAATATATGAATGAAGATGAAAACTTTAATATTCGTACACAATTCTAGTGTTAAAAGGACTAAATTAAAGAGTTTAAAAAAGATAAAATGAAATATAAAACATTAGATTTAGGAATAATAATTTATTCATATAGTAATTAATTTTTTAGTAATTTCTGCACAAGCAACATTATTGTAACTAATTATTTAAGTAGAATAAATATTAGATTCGTGAGTTTGTTTTTACTTATTTTGTGTTATACATACATAAATGTAGGCTTTACAATCATTTTTAAATGGAAATTATTTCATGATAAAGAAAATGATCAAGCTTATGTGACTGTAATCACTAACAGAAAGCTTATAAGTTTTATTTTTCGTAAAAATTTTGATAATAAGCGAATAAAATAAAATTGAAAATCAGTAAGTTAAATAATATCATAATATTACAATATATAAAATAATATTTGTAGAAATAATTAAGTAAAAAATTATTTTAATTTGTAAATATGATTTAAATATAAAAATTTGTATGCTTTGAAATCGTTTTTTCATTTTTGGTATCAAAAATATTGACAAAGGAAATATGAGATGATTCAGAAATAAACCATTTAATCTTTTTGATCTTTAATTCGCCAGAGACGCTTCGATAGCTGTACTAATAAATATTGTTCATAAACTCTTATTTTAAAAACAATATAATTGATGTTAAAGCATTTATATTTTAACCAAATTTAATGCAACATATCAGGAAATATTTATTTATTATTATATAGTTAATATTGAAGAGATTCAGAATTGAATGAACGAATAACGATTATACTGTACGTGCATTTACAGGGGACCAATTAGCAATCACAACATACATATAGATATATCTAAGAAAAAATATAGATTACAATGAATATAAAAAAAGGGGGGCGGGATAAATGAATAATAGGGATGTTGAGGAATTGGTGTTTTAACGTTTCGAATTTTGGGTCGATATCTTTTTTTTTTAAAGAGTATTTATGGCCGATAATGTGTACGCAATCAGTCCTTATACAAAACCCAATGCGCATATGCAAGGATTGCATCGAAAAGAGAATCGAGGATCGAGAAGGAGGAGAAGGAGAAAATAAGAACGCAAAAGAAGAAGGGGTCGGAATGGTTGAGCTTCCTCTATATAAGAGAAGCCACCACGGATAAACGAAGAAGAGAGTTTACATTTCAATTACACGCACATTTTAAATACGTGAATCTTCTATAGGAAAATTTTAAATTCTTCAATTGTAAAAATTGTATTGATTTGATGCAATTACGCGGCTTTCTTGCAAGTGTATTCTCATTACTGACACTAATTTATTTATCGTTGGCGACTTTTATTCTGACCCTACAATTGTAGCTTTGACCGGTAACAAGATAAGAACGATCAATCTTTTTTCTTACAATTTTTGTAATTCTATTGTGCGGGGATATTATTTTTAATATCGTTTTTGAGAAGTCGCAATATTATTATTTTTTCGAGCTTATACAAACGGAATAAAGTACCCTCAACATGAAGATTCTGATGCGAGCCGATACCCATGTGAACATCGAGGTGCCGGGTAATACGCCCGTGGCCAAGTGCACCTTTTCACAGGTATGCAACTATCTCAAGAAAAATTATACCATACGAATTTGTGGACGAGGCTTTATTCTCAATAATTTATCAAAAGAAACGTGACACTAAGAATACGATTTTCTCACGCGCTCCGATGTGTTCATTATGGGCATTGAAATGATGAAGTAAGTAATCGCTATTTGATTTACTTTAATACTCTAACGTGTTAAATATTTTTTACTAATTTATAGATACTCGGTAACATTTAATCTTTTCACGAGTCAAACATGTTTTCGATTTGGAATTAATGACGACAAGTAGGCAGGCTAACGCAACAATCACTAACTTTAATAAACGACATAATAATATTATGTTAAAGAATGTAAAATCTGTGATTAATTATTATCTGTGTATTCATTAAATTAATAAAACAATGTCTCCATAACAATACAAATATATTATTTGTATTGTCACAGAAATATTACTATGTATATTATATTTTATTTATATTATTTATTTATTTAAATAATATATAATATCTATATATATATTAAAATTATATATATATATATATATGCATATACATATATATATATATATATTATAATATATAGATATATGCAATTGTCAATTAAAGTGAAAAACTGAAAAATAAAATTACATGATTTCAACCATCAATCAATATAGCATTATTAGAAAGTATCACCAACCTAAAAGTATTGGTTGGCGAAATGAATAAAATTTCAGCGTAAGAAATTAAAAAATGTTTATTTTAAATTAATATGAATTCATTTTAATATACTTTACGAAAATATCAAATGTTTACATTTTTTCTATTTTTTTTTTTGTTAAAACTGTTTGGTATGCACATTATTTGTAGCTCGTCACTTCATATTTTCGATGCAATTAATTTTAACGATTTAATTACGTAAATACGCAGTCATTATTACGTAGCGACATTAGTTACCATGATTTTTATTTTTTATTCCAGATATTGGCTGCGTTTTCGGTATCACTGGGTTCGATGGTTGTTGGTTTCGCGTCATCTTATACTTCACCGGCTCTGAGTACAATGCAGAATCGCAATATCACACCTCAATTCGAAATATCACCCACTATTGTAAGTAGCATAGAAATTTTATTTTTTATGAATTCTACTTTCATGGTGCAAGATATCATTTTTAAGTTTATCTTATAAGAATGAAAATAAATGTAATTTTAGTCATAAAATAATAACAATAATGTTTTTATGAATTCATGTGAAATTGAAAGTGTTTTTATCAATTATTAATGTAAAGAAAAATATTTCGTAAATCAAGGCATCTGTTTTTTTATACAAATTCTACTTTATTATAATAAACAACAATTTATTGAAGTACATGAATAATCAATTTTGAACATTTTAAAATAAATTTATCATTTAAAAATAATTTGGTAAAAAATATTAATGATAAAGAATGTATTTTAATTTAAAAGATATACATCAATATTAAGACTAATACCCTTTGTATCATTTATATTCATCTTTAATAATAATTTACCACTCTATAAATTGTAACAATTGGTCTAATAACAGCAGTATATATTATGTAGTCGGAAGATGTGTTAGTGTTTTTTTACATAGATACTATAGTATATCGTAAATCGTAATTGAAAAACGACGATAAAAGACATTATTTATAATGAGAATGTGTGTGTACTTTTATATTTAGGAAGAATCCACTGGCTGCATGCTACATAAATAGTTTTATTTTTATATCATGTAATTACTTCCTTCTTAAAAATACATCAATGTAATAATTTAGATGAATGGTATCATCATAATTGAAAAATCATAATCAATTTTAGTTTAAAATTGCTAATTTTATATTATTATTTACAACAGTAATTTTTTTTAATATCAATATCAAAAACATTTTAGATATTGATATTATGCAGTTGAAATTTTAATTTTTATAAATTACATTATTAAATATTTCACATTCTTTTATTAGTATATATATAAAATACGGTGTATGTTAAAATTAACAGAATATAATTATATCAGTTAAGTAAAATTTATTCATATCTTTATTAATAAATTTATTTATTAAATTTATATTTTTAAAATATTCTTAAAATTCTTCATAACAATATAAACAATTTAAAGTACCAGTATTTGCACGAAACTATGTGATAATTTTGGCCTAAAGAGAACAGTTACAATTGAAAAGATTGTCTTTAACGAGATTATATAACTTATTAATAAAATGTATTAAAATTTTATAATGAAAGATAATGATATTTTATTTAATTTTATAGTGTATTTATATATTATGTATTCTATGTGTGATTTTCAATATAAATAGGCATTATAAATTTTTAAATTATAATTAAATGATGGCTTCTGTAAAACCATATTACAAGTAGGATAAATTTTATGTTATTGTGAAAGAAAGAAAAACAAATAATTATTATATTGTTCTCACATATCTCTATAAAAAAATAAAGTAGGAGAAAAGCCTTACTGTAAAGAGACGTTTTTTCTCAAATAATTAAAAATTGATTAAAGCTAAAACTTGCATCACGTATTAATTTGAGGTTTTTAATAAGCTATTTTATAATTCTGTGAAATCTTCATTATCAATTAGACGAAACACGAATATGTTAAAAAAATGTCATTGAACTACGTACAAAAAAATGCTTCTTCTGTATAGGAAACAGATTATCATTCTCTAAATTGATCTTTTTTGTTTTATGAATTAATACATAAATTTTGTACGTTAACAAATAAAGACAGCATTATTCATTGCACAGCTTATATAATTAAATCAATATTAATAACAAATTAAAGCAGAACACTTTTTCGGGAGTCTTTACCGGAAAAATATCATTCATTCTATAATTTAATTGAAAATTAAGTGCAGTATTATGTATATTGAATACTCTGTATTGTTTCTATTAGTTTACTTGCTTTAATTTAATTTTTCTTAAATTTAATAAATATGAAAAAGATGTTTTATTAAAAAAAAAAAAATTTAATTCTAATCTGGAAATAATATAAAAACATCTCTGAAAAAAATGAATAAAATAAATTATATTAAATCGAATTAATTTCCATGTATTACCGTATAAATATATTTTAATGATATATTTTAAATGCTTATGTATGCGGATTTTCAAATATAATATTATCAATGAACAGTTTTTGATTTATTTTCTTGCAGTAGGCACTTCTTTTCTTATATTTCTCTTCGATGAATTTATTGCATACGAGTTCAATGAAGTAAAGAATAAATGTGATTGGCATTGAAATCAAAAGCCTTCGTTTGTATATGCCGCCAGCTGAATTCTTTTTTAAGAACAAATAACATTGAGAAATGTTAACCTGTCTTCCGGTAGAATACATATTTAGGATTTTCTGTTATATAAAGTAACTTGGATTTTTAAAATCTAAAAAATAACTTTGTAATTTTGAAAGAAATTTTAAAAAAAATAGAGGTAAAATATATTGGTAAATATATATGTAACTACAGTATACAATAATATTGTATATTTATATGACAATTATTGTAGATTACACCATAATTATTATAATGTTTTTAAACTTTAAAGTATTCTTCACAATTATATATTTTAATGTACAAAAAAGAAATTATAATTTCGATTTTAAAGTGTGAAAAAATTTCATAAAATATATTACAATTTTTTACATAAATTTATTACACTATAAAATAATAAATTAATGATTATTTATATATATATATAACGAATGACGAGCTTTTCATGGGTATTGGAAAAATTATATCACAAAATACACGCTGCTTATTACTATTACATATTTTATTTTACTTATTGTTTTTATTTATTTCATTTATTTCATCTATTCAATTTACCATTTACTTGTTTATTTCAGAGCTCGTGGATTGGCTCGATAATGCCACTTAGTGCATTGTTCGGTGGTATTGCTGGTGGACCTTTAATCGAATACGTTGGTAGAAGAAACACTATTCTTTTCACGGCTTTCCCATTTCTTTTCGGTAATTATTGTTATTATTACTTTTTATTTTTTATTAAAATCCATAAATTTTGTACATTATAAGATAATTTTATTTTTCAATTTTCAATTTTTTAAAAAAGGTGATCATGACTACAGTTATTTGAAATATTATAATTTAATAATTATGAATAGAACAATCAAATGTTTATTCAATCAAACAATCAAAAGTTTTACAATTAATCTCTTATATGTATATATTAATAATGTATTAATAAATAATACAATAAATATAATATAATAAGTTTAAATAATTAGTGTAATTAAAAATAAAATTTATTCTTCATATAATAATTTCTATCAACAAAGAAATAGTAATCAAGATTCAAAATACCGAAAATGACGATGTGAATGTTTGCCTTTTTCAAGAACGTTTTACTCGTAAATTTTTTTTTTTCTAGTATATATTTTTTAGTGAAGGCTTTCGCAACTCTTAATATCATAATTGTTATATACATTTATTCTTCTTTAATTTATGGTTTTTATAATTATAAATTAATTGAAAAGTAATGAATTAATTGTACACAGTAAAATAGCTTTTTCGATATACAATTTTTTTAAAAGATATTAATTTTGTCATTGTTCCTTAATAATTATGACAAAAATGTAAAGATACAAATATTTTTTTTACTGAACAATAAATTAAAAAAAATATAAATTGTGTATCAATTTTTTACTGATACTGCATTTGGTGAATCTATGAGTGCTTATAAATGTGTACGTACACACACACACATAAATACTTATGAATATAAATCATTTTTAAATAACTAATTTTAGCTTGGCTATTGATTGGTTTGGCTTACAATATCTCCATGATTTTATTTGGTCGAGCATTAAGCGGTTTTTGCGTAGGAGTTGCATCTCTCTCATTACCAGTTTATCTTGGTGAGACAATACAACCAGAAGTCAGAGGTTCATTAGGATTACTGCCAACTGCTTTTGGTAATATTGGTACGTTAAATGCACATTCTTAAAAATATTAGATTTTGAGAATTTTACTTTTAATTAAAATTTAATTACTAAAATAAAATATCCTTCAAAGTCGATATTATTTGCAAAATGATACTAATTGAATTATTTAAAAAATTGTATGAGATAGTTTAAAAAAAACAGTTATTCACGCACATAATAAAGTATTTTAATGAATATTGAAATTATTTAAAACACTACAGGTATATTGCTGTGTTTTACCGCTGGAATGTATTTAAATTGGTGGCAATTGGCTTTATTTGGTGCCATATTGCCGGTACCATTCGCTCTTTTGATGATAATAATTCCCGAGACTCCAAGGTGGTACATTTCGAAAGGTAAAACAAAGCGGGCCCGCAAGTCATTGCAATGGCTGCGTGGGAGAGATGCTGACGTATTCGATGAACTCACGACAATCGAGAAGATGCACGTGGAGAGTGAGAGAAATGCCTCGCAAGGCACTTTATCCGAAATATTCAGAGGAAGTAATTTAAAGCCCCTCCTAATTTCACTGGGACTCATGTTTTTCCAGCAGATGTCCGGCATCAATGCTGTTATTTTCTACACTGTGCAAATTTTCGAGGTAAGCTCGGCGAAAAAAGCATATTCTTTTACATAGATTATTATTTAACTTTATTTTAATCGCAATCCTATATTTATCAAAAATAATTGAAAAAAATAATGAAAAAAAAAGTGGAAATGGATTTTTATAATTAAATAAGAATCAATTAAACTCTTCTTCTTATTTACTATAATAACAAACTGCTTGTATTGTTGAGAAGATATTTTTTCAATTTTATCAATCAATTTTATCAATCAATTTCACTATATTTACTATATTATTCATACACTACATAGATTCACGTATTAAAGGTCGTTTTTAGTAAAAAATTCTCTACTATTATTCTAATTTTAAATATTTACTAGTTCTTAAGACCGATAATTTTTAAGATCAACCAATTTAATTATGGTTTGTTTGTATGCTCATTACAGGATGCAGGAAGCTCCATAGACTCAAATCTAAGCACCATCATAGTTGGGATTGTCAACTTTGGATCTACTTTTGTAGCCACAGCTCTAATCGACCGACTTGGTCGCAAAATGCTTTTATACATGAGCAGTACGAGTATGATAATTTCTTTGATGACTCTTGGTGGTTTTTTCTATATGAAAAACGGGAATTTAGACACAACGTCTCTCGGTTGGCTTCCACTTACCAGCTTCGTTGTATACGTCATCGGTTTCTCTCTTGGATTTGGACCCATCCCCTGGCTTATGATGGGTGAAATTCTCCCAGCAAAAATTCGAGGCAGTGCCGCCAGTATTGCAACGAGTTTTAATTGGACCTGCACATTCGTCGTCACAAAAACTTTCCAAGATATCATGATGGTCATCGGTCAGCAGGGAACTTTTTGGCTCTTTGGCCTCATATGCATCATGGGTCTTGTATTCGTCATTTTTTGTGTACCGGAAACAAGAGGTAGATCGCTTGAGGAAATAGAGCGAGGATTAACTGGACCAGTGAGGAGAATGAGCGCAGTGGCAAATATGAAACCTACACCCATGGCTTGTTAAAAAGAATAATTACACATTGAGTTGTTAATTATTGCATTAACGTTAACTACGAGAAACAATGAAAACGTTAATAGAAAGGACTACTCAGTTATTTACAACAAGCCACATATCGGCCGATTTATTCATAATTCAATATTTGTTCCATGAGAATGTTGTATAAAAATTGAAGATATGAGATTTAAAATTCGGAACGTTATTATTCAAAAAAAGAAAAAGAAATTTGATAATGCATTGAGAGGTTCATAATAATTTGAGATATGTCAAAGAGGGATCATCAAAATATAATGAATAGATATTTTATAAAATATTTTCATAATAGACAAATTCAAAACTAAGATCATTTTTTAATAGATTTCTTATATTTGGATGTATTAAAATGTTTTTTAATGCATTTACAAAATTAGAATGACTGATTTTTAAAAGTTGAATAATTCTCCGGTGTTTCAAATCTAGTTTATAAATGCTACAAGGATTCAAGATATATTAAATTAAAATTTTAAATTATTACTTTAAGATTTCAATATAAATTCTTTTTTGTGCATTCAAATATCAAATAACGTTCCACATGTATATTTTTAAAAACAATAATAATCAATAATGCATGCATTAAATTGATAAACATGGTGCTTAGCGAATAACAATAAATAATTATTAAATTGTTTGAAAGCACTCAAAGTAAAAGATAAACGATGGCGTCGAAGTAACAGTTGTTAACTAAATATATAACTAGTATACGTTATTTTTCGACAATCCTACACAGGGTCTACCTCAAGCCAATAACATTGTAAGCATAAATTATGAATTATGCATGGATAATGTATAGGCGATGGTGTTTATAATTACGAGTGCGAGAATGCGTAAAAGAGTATCATAAATATAAGAACCAAGGTGCGACGTTAGAATAAATAATAGTATTTTTTATTGAAAAATATTTAATTATTGCTTTTAATATTCCTTGTAAGATAAAAGAAAATATGGAAAAAAGTGTAAATAGTTGGAAGGTTGTGTAGAAATTTCATTTCATATTTTCTTTTTGATCGAATTTATTACATTATGTAGATAGTTATGTACATAAGACAGAAAAATACTTATACAGTCGTTCGCATACGCGCGTTCTATGAATTTTATTTAAAATAAATTAACCAATGGAATAACTCACATATTTTAGATTTTTACGTTTTACTATATTAAGATTAATGTACCTAAAGAAGCATTTAAAATTATTAAAGTTTTGAAAATAATAAAAAGTTCCTTTTTATTAATAATTAAATGTTCATTTTTATTAATCTTAATTCATACAAACAAACAAACTAAAAATAATATAATATAATACAGGGAATATGTCATGTACTTAACAATAAAATAATTTTATATTTTATACAATTCCTACACATAAAAAAAATTTGTGATGACATTAATAATTAAAATTGATCTAAATACTGGCTTCATTATCCATATTTGAGATTAATAATAAAACTCTTGTTAAAGCGTCATATTTAAATTTCAATTACAAATAAATTTATTTTTTAACTAGTTATAATATAATAATCATAAAAAATAATGATTATTTTTTAAATAAAATCTATTATACCTCATACTTAATGTTGTTATACTTTTTGAATATAAACCTATTAGAAAAATTTGTAAATAAAAAAAATAAATATTAATTTACAGTAAAAATAATTATACTATAGTTTAAAAGGTATTTGTACATATTATGATGTTTCTTAAAATCAAGAAGGTTCAAATTTACTTTTTCCATATGTTTTATTTAATTTCTATTCTTCATTTTTTAATCTTATTAATTATTATTTCACTATTTATTTAAATAACAAACTTTTCCTGTTTGCAACTGACTTTGAATTTTCAACAATTATAATAATACATTTTTCAAATTAAAAGTCATTCCAACATACAATGAATTAAATGTTCAATCCTTCATAAATAATAAGAGATTAATAAATATTAGTTATCTTAACACATTAACATTTATGAATTTTATACATAAAATATTTTGATTATTATTTAAAATTAAATTTTTTAATTAAACCAATACTATAAAGGGAAAGAAATTATTTTTTTTAAGAAGATATGATTAGAAGTTTTCAGCAATCATTATTAAATAAATTAATAATACATATAATGATGTAGAATATATGGCGAAAATTAGATTATCAAAACAAAAACAAAAAAAACTATTACCTCTTCATATCTAGTAAAAATTTAATGAAAACTGAATTAAATAAGAAATTCGATGTCAGTTAAAATTGTGTGTTATAATAACTTGAATGAAAAACAAAATTATCGGTATCGAGACAAATATATTTGGAATTAAAATTCATCTGAGGTTATGGGTATTTGTTATTACTCGACTTACCCATGACTTGAACGCGGCATATGGCGCAAGTATCACATTCCACATCCCAACTCCACATAGCCACAGCATTCCACTTTTTCAAGGTAAACAATTTGTCGGTTTTGTTATTATCACTGTCACCACGCTCCGAGTTGTCTTGCTCGGTATCGCCCATATTCAATTTTCAAATATTTACAATCACCAAATCGATTAAACAACTTCTTAATGTTCGAAACAATTTAACATACACAATTCAGTATATACGAGATTGCGCGCTTGCGCAAAATCTATATCGCGTCACATTGTTAAATGATACGAGGTACTTTTATTATTAAAATGATTTTCATTTTAATCTGGCACTTAATATGTAAGTGTACTGATATTATTTATTTTATATGTATAAAAATTTTATATTTTTTAATTTTTATTTAATCCCGGTGAAATTTAAAGTTTCACAATAGTAGAAATATAATAAAGATAATAATTGCAAATTTTAATAAAATTATGCGCATGCGTATTGTTTAAATATTCAGTACTTATTGTGTCCGCTTGGTGTTGCACATGCACCTAACACCTTTACAAGTTTATTTTTTCTTTAAGATTTAAAAAAAATCATCAGGACATGACGGAGGAAACACAACGATCCAATGATACGTCAACAACAAAACAACAAAGTGATCAAAATACTTTGAATGTCACTCCTGAAATTGGTAAAAATAAAGAAAACAAAAAAGAAAAATGCCGACCAATGACCAAGGTTAGATTCTGTGCAAATATACATTTTTTATATTTAAGAATTTAATATTTAATATATAATTATTTGTAAATATTTAATTGCTTGAATATGCATAGGTTATTATACGACGACTGCCTCCAACTATGACACAAGAGCAATTCATAGATCAAATTTCTCCTTTACCCGAATATGATTATATGTATTTTGCTAAAGCAGATATGTCACTAGGACATTATGCTTTTTCAAGAGTATATATAGATTTTATTGATCAACAAAACATTTTTTGTTTTCGTGAAAAGTTTGATAATTATGTTTTTGTTGACGCAAAAGGTATAGAATATTCAGCTGTTGTAGAGTATGCACCATTTCAGAGAGTACCTAAAAAGCGAATGGGAAAAAAAAAAGATCTCAAATGTGGAACTATCGAAAATGATCCCTATTATATTAGCTTTTTAGATAGTTTAAAAAATCAAGAAGTAGATTCTACAAATACTCAACCAAAAACTGAATATTCTTTTCAACCAAATGATCGTAAGTATCAATTTTTTATACATGAATGGAACCAATTGATTAATTTATTAATGAAGTAATAATTTAAAAGTATTTAATATTTTAATTTATAAAACTTTTATTTTGTCACTAAAAGAATATCTTTTTAAGTTTTTCTTAAAATATTTTAAGATTTTATTATATTTATATTTTATTATTTAAATATTTTAAAATTTTATTATATTTATTTGTATTATTTAAAATATTTTACACTATACTATATTAATATTTTTAAAATAAGAATTAACTTTATTTTATGTATTACAACTATTTTATTCAAAAAATGTTTTCATTTATTAGATACACCTAAAAGAGTCACAACAACTCCACTTTTAGATTTCTTAAAACAAAGAAAACAAGAAAAACAGCGCCATAGAGATGAAAAACGTGAAGAAAAGCGTCGAAGGGATTTAGAAAGGAAAAGAAGCAAAGATGAACCTATTATTTCAAAAGTAATAAAACAATAAAAAAAAATTTGTTTCAATTATTTTTATTTTTTTAACTACCAATAATGATAAAAAAATATTTTTTATAAATATTATATTATTTTTAATATTTAAATTATTTTTAAAGGTTTTAAAAAATATTGAAGATAAAATAGGAGATAAAGATAGAGAAATAATTAGAGAAAGTAAAGAGAATAAAGATGACAAAGATAGACTTTTACAAAAAGATATAAAAAATCGAACTAAAAAAGATGACAGATATCGAGATAAAATTGGAAAAGATCGAGATACTAAACTTCTTACAAAAAATTTTAGAGATCGAGATGATCGAGTGAAAGAAAAAGATATTAAGCCAAATAAAAAAATTGAAGATAAAAAGTTTTACAATAAAAAAGATGATCGTGATATTCATTTAAAAGAATCTGGAATATATGATAATGAAGAAATTAATTATAGAGAACGAAATATGGAAGAAAAGCGTGGTAAAAGTTATGAAAAAATGAGGCAAGAAAAAAGGAGATTAGCTGAAATACAGAAGAAGCAAAATGTAGAAACAGTTTTAAAAGAGTTTGATGAAAATTTTGATTTTATCAATGATGAAGATAGAGACGATGAAAATATTTTTAAAAATTTGGTAGAAAAACGTGATAATGAAAACAAAATTAAATATAAAATTAGAAAAATTTTTGACAGCTCAAAAAATGACAATGAAATTACATGTTATGATCAAATAAATGAAATATCTCGAATAAATAAATTGGAAATGGATCAAAATACAGAGGATACTGATATGCACAGAAAATCAGGTGGATTTGCATATAATAAAATTGAAGATAAATATTACTTGGTTAAAAACTATACATTTTTATTATTAGATTACTAAGATAAAATGTTATTAATTTTAATAATTTATAATTATTGATAGTTTATTGAATATTTTTGTTAATACTTTTGCAAATTTAATAATATTTTTTAATAATGTTATTAAGAAGATAAATTACAAAAGTTACGAAAATATATTATTGAAATTTATAAGTAAAAATTGACATTCTACATAAAAGTAAAATTGAAATATAAAATGTCTGGAACACAATTATTATACTTTGATGTTCAATATTTCAAATTTAATATTTTTTAAGTATTACTAAATCAAGTAAAATATTAAATTTTTAAAAATATATTAAATTATATTTAATAAAAAAATTCAGTACATGTATATTTTTAAATTAAATGTAGTACTATTTATAATTTTATGATGTAAGAAAATTTAAAATATAATTTTTTATAGTATTTTATGAATTTATAAAATTAATAATTTGGAAAATAATACGCATTTAGAAGTTTATTAATATATTTTCTGAATTTAGCAACAAAAAATAAATGATGAATGATTTTTACTTTTACATTTTTAAATTAATTTTTTCAAAAAAGTATTTTGTGATTATTAAATTTGTATAGTTGAAATGAAGGAAAACTTTATTTAAAACCAAATTTTAAATATTTTTTTAATAAAATATTAATAAAAAGCAAATTAATACAAAAAATATAATATTTTTTTTTTACAGAAGATAGTGAATGTTTTACAGAATTTAATAATAATGAGAATAATAAAAATATTCAACAGAGTGAATCAGAAGATTTAATTGATAAAAAAAATTCAGTAAAATCGAAAATAACTAAAAGACGTAGTTCTCTTGAAAGTGGAAGAGAAAATGGAACAGGAGTAAAAATTATTGGAAGTATTGGTTCAGATAGAGATAGTGACATCGATAATCGTGATCATGATAGTTCTTGTCTCAGACGTCATAAATCTTTGGATGGAGAAAATGATAATAATTTGCAAAAAATTGAATCGGAAGACAAAGAAAAAGACAAGAAAGATCCACGATTAGAACGTAGAATTAGAAATAAGGTGAATATATCAATAAATTAGGATTTTTTGTTTTAACTAAACTTAATTATAAATTTAAATAAAATGAGATGATATTGTTTTTATTTTAGTGTTAATTTATAAAAATTCTCGCTTTTAATTATTATATTTATATAATTGTAAATAGAAATGTATGAGTTAAAAAAAAAAAGTTTGTATTACAAAATTATGCTGAAAATATTATGTTGAATCTTCTTAAATAGATAGATTATATTTCGCGCTTCTTTCTGAATGAAAAGCCCCTTATTTGAAACATCAAGAAGAAAATGAAATTGTTTGTACAAGTAAATTTTACAGTAACTTTGTTCACAAAATCGTTGATTTTTCACATCTCTATAAATTTTTAAAAAACCTCTCTTACAAAAAAGTGCGTAGGCATATATTTATGGTCACGAAGTTCCTCTAAAGTTTTCTTTACAACCTAACAGAGGACTAATCGCCACTCTCGGCATTAGGTTTTTTCATCAATTTTCAAACCATTATAATTATCTGTATTTTCAAAAAGTCTTAGTGATGTTTTAATGATACTGTGAAACACTTTTAGAGGATTTTCTCCAAATCATACTTACAATTACACTCAATAAAGATTTTAGGGAAAACCTATTGTAAAATGAGTTTACTTTAAAAATTTTAATATACGAATTAGCAAAATAAGTTTTTAACGAACATGTTATATTTTTCAATACTTTTTTTTATAAATTACAATTTATATACTAATGTTTTCATATATTATTTAATTGATAATTATTTTCATTAAACTCTTTTCTTTCAAACATAAAATATAATGCATAAATTTTTAAATAGAAATAAAAAATATATATTTAATACAATAGCTCAATGAAGGAAAGGCAATTAATTGAGATGTATTTAAAACAAAATTGAATATTATAAAAATTCATAGAGAAAGAAACTATTTTTAATTTGTAAATAACTGTTTAAAATAAATTTGATAAACTTTAACAATAAAAATTTATTATTAAATAAAAGTATATTAAATAAATTAATATTTTGTAATCAAATTTTATAAAAATAGCTTATAAAAATATAATTATTTTAAAAGGAATATTATGTATATATTCTACTTATTGGATATTTTTGAAATATCATAAATAATTTTTAATGGTATTTTTTTTTTAAGGATCGACCAACAATGGAAATATATAGACCAGGCATGGGAAAATTTAGCAAACAGCGTATGGAGCGTGAAAAAGGAAACGAGGATCGAGGAACCCCTTCACACAGTCCAACACCCATTGCAAATTTGAGTACTTTCAAATCTAGCAAACCAAGTGGTTCTGAAGTCCGGTCAATGACTTTTAAAAGAAGTGTTGGTCGTGATATATCATAATTAACACAATAAATTTTTACTAATACTTGACGTAAGCCGAATTTGTTCATATATTTACTTGATGAACTGGAATAGCTTTTTTCTGTACAAAACGAACTGCGTAAATATTTGATGGTTTTTATCTCTATTTCACTAATATTTAACTTGTAAAAAAATATTATTGCTTTTTAATGAAATATTGTCGCTATAAACATTTGGTATCAAATAAGTTTTAGGGGGACCAAATAAATGTGAAACGTGATAAAAAGTATGAAGTTAATTATGTTGGAGTAGTTTCATAAAATCAACATTAATTTTTGTTTTTTTAATATTCCTTTAATACACTTTACCAATAATAATTTATTATTCATTATATTTTTATTTTAATATATAGAGTATAATTTTCATAAAAATATAATTAGATTGCTTTTTTAATCTTGCATTATATTTAGGATGTATCAAAATGATTGCATTTCAAAATTTATCTAATCAAATTTATCAAAATTTATTCTAAAGTGATATAAATATAAAAGTCTACTTTTTATCCAATTTTTAGTTAGTAAAAAATATGTGTATTATTACGTATGTAACAAAATACAATTAATCTGTTAATGAAACAAATTTTCTGAATACCCAATAATTAAAACTAAGCCGTGTTGTTTTAAGGAATTGCACAAGATGATGCACAAAATGTAGCGCAAAATATTGCTGATAGGCAATTTTAAATGAATAGTAATCGTTATAGATGCTACAACGGTTACAATACGATCGATATTAGCAAAGATATTTGGAAATAATGTCCAGGTGAATAAACATAATCCGATGAAACGTCGATTAAGCCTAAAAAAGGGAACATCTCCACGGTAGGAGGACCCGGAAGAGTTAGCATTTTTTCATTATAAATACAGTAACAAATAAGCTTGGGATAAATCTTCTGGAGTGGGAATTATGAGTAGAGTTGAAGTTCGGAGGAATTTACGAGAAGACAACGAAGTTAGTCAATCTCGGTAGAGACCTCTCGTCGGTAAAACAACGCAACACTCATACGATCAAGTAACATCACAGTAAAAGTAATAACTGTTATAAATTACGGACACACATAGGAAATAATTGTATCACGAGCCACACTAATACACTAAAATATCTCTCTTTCGATTTATTGTAAATAAATCGGTATTTAACGCGAATTAATCATTTGTTTATTTTATTTAAATCCAAAACCTCACGAAGTATTTTAACCGATTCAACTAAGGCAGAAGAAAAGAACCGGGTAATGTCTAATCAAATAATAATTAACAAAGAATATAATAAATAAACGAGTAATAATTAAATAAGCGAATAAAGAAGTGGATAAAAGATAAGTAAATATATAAATATAATTAATAGTTACGCAAGAAATAAAGATTTTAACAATATATTAAAAGTATTATTTTTTTTCTTTTTATATAAGATAAAATTTTTTTTATTTAATTTTTTTTTTAATTTTTTACTTACACGTTTTTACAATTGTTACTTAAAAATTAAAAAAAAAAATCAATAAAAATCTAGTAAATTAAAACAAATGATATAGTTTAATATTTAACATAATTACATTTATATTTCATAAGTATAAACAAATAAATTCTAAGTAAAGATTTATTTAAAAAAAAAAAATTTTCACATCATTTAAACAAATACGGAAATAAGGTTTTACCAATGTTGCAACATTTATTTAAAAAATTATATAGAAAAGAAAAAATGTTTGGATTTCCAGTGGTTTCAATATAAGCAGTGACGAGAAGGGAGGTAGCATGTCAGCATAGAATACAATGGTTCCAAAATTTCACTACTATCTATTGCGGTCAAACTAAAATAATTCAAATCTAAAATATAGAAATCAAATATTGATCGAGTGATGATTTTTATTAATTAATATGAAATATATATTTTAAATGCTATATTTTATTTACCTACAAATTCATCTTTAACAAGAAATAGAGACTGATTTTTTTATTATCTGAAGCAAAATATTTTACCCTCTCAGCCCTATCATAAATATTTTTGAAGATTATAGCCAGTTACTTACAATTTTACTTTCTTTTAATATTCTACTACATACATGTAACAGTTCTTTAAAATATTTGAATACTTTTTCAAGATTTAAATGATTACAATATTGTAATATAATAAAAAAATCAAATTTTCTTTTATGTGAATTATTCAATAGTTTAGATAAGTATGTAGAGCCATTATTTATTTCTATATTTTTAATATTTTTCATTGGAAATATTCAATATTAATAATATAAAAATTATTTAAAAGGGGTTTGAAAATAATAATTCGAGAGAAAAGTTTAAGTTTGTATTTCGATATAAATTTATCGAGACGACAAACAAGATTGATACTTTCTCTCGAAATTTCTCTTGATTTAGAATTTTCCACGAGGATGATTCATAACGGTTTGCAAATCATCTTAAATCGCAAATGATAATCTTGAATGAACATCTGCCTTCCGCGTTTAGCCAAGGTGGGAGTAGTCTTGGACAAATTTTCTCCTAAAATAATTGATATTCATATATCATTCAATAAATGCGAATAAGTTGCAAGAACATCTATCGGATATTTTTTCTGAACTCTAAGGATGCTTTTTTCAAATTATTAACAGTGTAACAGGTAGTAAAAATCAATGTATTTAAAGCAGTTTGTACTAAGGTTTAACATTAATTTTTCGCAGAAAGTTCTTAAGGTCTTCTATGAAATATTTGTCTATGGTTATCAGTAACTATTTAGCTTTAATCTTGTTCTTCGGAAACTCCAATAAATAAAACAATATCTTTTCATCGGTTTCTCACTATATGTCGATAATTTCAACAATTCTTTCCCCTCGTTCTTTTATCTTATTACTAAACATTGTTGAAAATACGGAAGTGGAAGTTAAAAAAATAATTTTGTGGATATTAAATTCTGTACCAAATGAGAGATTATATTCATAGTTTAATTCACTATACAAGACTTCAAAAGTGTACTTATACATATATACCGAACTTATCTCAACTTAAGTGAAGGGGAGCCGAAATAGTTTTTTAATTTTATATTAAAAATTAATATAAAATATACTTAGATATTAAATAATCACGCTTGTTTCTAAGAAATAAAAAATCCATAATGGGATAGATACATTTATGTATTGTAATCTCTGTAATTCACAAATTTGTTTATATACATATATTATCTGAGAATATTTTATTATTTATATTTTACATTTTTTTATTGTACATTGTTATGTCTCAAAATTTTTCACATATTTAATTGTTGAAAAAAAGAAAGAAAAATAAAATAAGATTTCCAACGATACAAAGACATGCAGTGTGCTTCGTTTTTTTTAACTAATTTTGAACAAATTTAAAAGTACTATTACTCTCATTTCACTATAATTATATAATATATAATAAAGATAAACAGGAGTAATATATCGATAAATAAATTTAAAGAAAATTAAACCTAACTCAAGATAATTATAATTTTTAACTATATTATGATTTAAAATCCAAAACTATGGCTTCCATCAAGCAATGGGTAACAAATGAAAATTCTCGAAATAATAATAAGGAATATTATTAATTAGAGAGAAACCATCTTTTTACCCCATATCCTTACCCCATATCGTTATGAAGGATATTATGGTGGGAGAAAAACGAAAAGGTTATAAAAGGCATGCAAAAAAGAGTTTTTGCCATTTTAAATACTCGTTTCGAATATGTTTAACTAATGTATCAATTATGACCAAAACCCTACTTGTATTAAATTTAACTTCTTTAAACAAACATATATTTAAAACACAGTCGAGATTTCCAGCCCCGAAATCACTGGAGTGGTGATAGCACTTTGCTTGCAATTATACTACACCTAAATCTGCCTTTTTGGATATTTGAGAACCTTCAAGTCATATTACCTACAAACTAAACCAAGATCATCGACCAAGTTAAATTATAATTATTATATTCAACATTTTTAAGTTAACGTTCCAATCTAAATTTTGCGATAACATCGTTTTATTATTTATTCTTACTTGTCTCTTTTAAATAATAATTAAATATCAAATTTAATTTGTTATCTTTTATAATTATAATTAAGAATTTTTGTATAAATAGAAATTATTGTGTTAATCATTAGTTAAAATTTAATTTATATTTCCATTAACATACTGAGACGTAATAACATATACGCTTATAATTATTTATGGATTTATAAACATATGCTTATATATTTCAAAAATAAAATATTATTTTTACAAGGTATACCGATTTATACATAATTCTATTAATTAAAAATTATTTTGAAAATCATATTTTATATTGCAATTAAATATAATGTAATATACTAAAGATTTTCAAGTGCACGTTATAATAGTAAAGTAAAAGTGTCAATATACATGCAATTTCTTTGTAAAATTTATAAAAACTATAGACTTCCGAATAGCTAAATTGAAATTTGTATTTACAATGAATTTTTGCTATAAAAAATAATATTAAAATTAATTTTTTTAGCAGGTGCGTTGTTTATTGAAAATATTTAATATATAATATATAATAATAAGTTAATATATTTTTTTATGTTATATTTATACATAAAAATTCAAACTGTTAACTTATTTGCTCGTTTTTGTAAATAGTTTTTGTATGCGAAAATACAAATTATATAAATAATATAGTTTAAATGTTATGACAAATTAATTAAATTATGACGATTTTTCGAATTTATAGAAAAAATGACACTTCTTCCTAAAATAATGTATGAGGAGAATGTAGGTTTAATTCGTAAATCATAATATCGGACAAGTCTTCATTGTTGCAGGTCTGATTTTGTAGTAATAGGCCAGTGATAATTGAGTGCTGAGTCTCTGATCAGTTAGTCTACAGAATCCTTGTTTGCATATGCAAAAATGTTACTATAAGTATATTTTTGTTCTGAAAACGTTGCTTTTTGAGCATTTTAATTATAAAATGTTTTTATTTACAATATTTTTTAAATGAAATAAATTTTTTAACACAAATGATATTTATATAATAAAATAAGCCTTTTTTAAATTTAAAATATTATATTTTATTGTTTATTTTATTACGTTTGTTTATACATTAATATTATTTTAGAAGATTTTAGATAATTTTGAAATAACTTTAAACGAATTACTACGTTTAATATAAGTTTAATAATAATTGCTACATTTTAAAATCAAATTTTTTGAAATGAAAATCTTTATATTTCATAATGACATTATATATAAGAATGTATGAATAGTTTGTATAATGATTTATAACTGATGTAATTATAAGTTTAAGAAATTGACAAAAGCTAGCTATTTTATTAGATTTGTATATATAAAAAATGTTTTAATGGAAAATGAAACAGTTGAATCAAGCAAAACAGTGTGTAAAAAAAGTATCTATGTGCGTATTGATGTCAAGGTATTTTTTGCGAGGCGTGTAGGGAATCTCAAATATCAGTCAAGTCCATAGCGGTTGTAAGTAAATTCCGTAATTCGTTCTCAAACACGATTTTACTGCCAGTTGCTGGTGAAGATGAACTAGGTCTGCCGCCGTATTTTACTTCTTCAATGGGTATTTTAAGTGCAAATGCAATTCTGTCTCGGACGTAGTGAAAAGCTCCTTGATTCATATGCTCCTCTTGTAACCACATTATCTTTATTGTGTTAAAAATTTTATTATTCAAAATTGTTATTTTATTATAGTGTTATCATTGTTTCAAATTATATTTTTACATCTTAAGTCTATTGTTGAAATTGTAAAGGGTTCAAAGAATCGTTTGTGATCTCCTTATAAAACTATTTCATTTAATATAATTTAAATATATTTTAAAAAATTAGAAAAAAACGTTTATTTTTATAATGAAAAAAATGGATCATCAATAATTTATCTATAAGTATACAATTCCATGGAGGATAAATTTTAATTTTTCTTGAATTTACAACTACAGCATAGAGCATGGTTAATTTTGTTCCAATCTGAATATAAATCTAAATACATTGTTTAAAAGAAGAACAGAATATATATTTTTTTAATTTTTTTATGCGACAAATTCTTTATTTGTAGAAATTGTAATAATGCGTGATTAAATTATACATAAGAATCGTTTGAGATCTTGTTTTAATAAAAAAAGTTTGTTTGCTTTTAGTATTTCAGGAATAACTTTTATTTTTTATTTGGTGTTGTGTATAGTGAATAACTTTTTTGAAGCTTGGCTCATAAGTCTTATACTTAATTTTCTTTCATTGCAGAAATGAGCGATAAAACGTAATTGCATTTTAATTTATGCTAAAATGTACGAAAAACCAATATTATATTCAACTAAAATATCATATCTAAAAATGATTGGACAAATGAATATTCCAACACAAGATCAAGCTGTATTGTAAATTATATTAAAAGTGATTATGTACATGATATTTTATTATCAATTGTTGAAGAAATAGATAAAGTATTATTCGTTTTAGCTTAATGATAAATTTTGTGTTGAATTTGTCACTTTATATATGATGATTTTATACTAAATCAAAATATAACTTTTTATAAGTTACCACCAAAGCTTAATGATTAAAGATACTGTATTATATGACTTAAAGATAAAATACCTTGCTTTTAGGATATTTTGAAATACTCTCCGCAAGTAAGTGATAAGGGAATGGACACAGTTGTTCCACTCGTAAAATTGCAATCTGATTCTCAAGATTTTTTGTTTTTCTCTCTATGATAAGATCATAGTAAACTTTTCCAGTACACAATAAAATCTTTTTAACTCCCTCAGGTTTGACGAACTTATCCGGGATGAGGGTTTGAAAGTGCGTACCGGGACCAACGTCCTCAAATGGAGATTGTGCCATTGGATGACGCAGCAATGATTTCGGAGTCATGATAACCTATGATAAAAATTAGTAACTTCTCCTCATATTTATATTTTTATTCAATAATTTAAGTAAGAATAATAAAAGTTGGTAGTTTTACTGTGTGAGCGTTCACGAATAAGCAATATATCACAGCTAGTAAAATGACACTTCGCTAACCTGCACATCGATTGCATTGTCAGTGATTAAAAAATATACTGATTTATGTGAAAAATTTATAAAAATAATCTTGACTATTTTTATTTAATATTAATTTACACATTAAATTGAATACATTTTTATTGCCTAAATTACGTACATACCAGCAATAATAATTGATATTTGTTGTAATACTAATATCTATTGTTATAAAATACTGTGCAAAGAATGTTTAAGACAAATACCAATATTTGCATTTGTAACAGTAATAAATAAACAATTATAATGTTTAATATTGAGATATATTGTTGTTATTAATTTGAATAAAATGTAGACCCCCTTCACAGATGAGATAGGTTTGCGTTTATTTATATTATTTATTAGCGAGGATTATCGGTTATATATGCCAGCATTATTTCATTTTATAATTTAACTTTTGCAGTCACTGAATATTTAAAAATTCAATTTATTTTGGAAATAGTATCGGCTTAAAAAGAAATATTTAAATTTAGATATCCAGAGTTCAAAAATTCTAAGAATAATTTTCTACTATATTAGTTCATGTATATGATCCTTTTTGATAAATATCAATTGCCCTGAAGAAATTCATTTAAAATAATCGTCTCTAAAAACGGATTATATTTAAATGTATAATTAGAGCCCGAGATTTTGCATATTTTCTCAATGTGATGAATGAATCGGACGAAGCTTACTAATGGTTTGCGAAAAGGCATTAAAATTTGACGACGGAGAACGTGTACGAGGTTTGCGGGTGTGGTGAGATTACAGATGATCCAATTAATGTAAAAGAGTTGTTTTGTAGCCATTTTTTCATGATCATCGCTTATCTCATAATCACCCACGTCATCGTCGGAGAGTTGGAGGAAACGCTCGAGTCGGGCGGAGGAATGTTCCGGACCTTGACCTTCCATTCCATGTGGTAACAACATTACAAGTCCTACTTGTCTACCCCATTTAGCTTGTCCTGAACATAGCAGATTGTCTATTATCACCTGAATAAACAAATTTTTTTTTTTACTTGGAATAAATAAGACGAAAAATTATGTTAATTCTGCAAGAAATTGATAATAAGTTGATGGTAATGGTGAACCATGCAGCCATTAATATTGTTTAATAAATTTTTTAATTTTTCATACACGTAAGAAACCTTATAATTTTACTTTAAATATGAAATTACTTTACAACTACTTTATTTTGAATAAAAATTATATTGACAAATACATATTATTTTTTGAATTTAATATTAACAATTGACTTTCCCATTAATATATAAGTAGTTTCAATGAAAATAATAATACTACTACTACTACTACTACTAATAATAATAATAATAATAATAATAATAATAATAATAATAATAATAATAATAATAATAATAATAATAATAATAATAATAATAATAATAATAACGACGACGACGAAGACAATGACAACAACAATAATAACAAAAGCAACAATAATAATAATAAATATTTCTACACGTATATTTTTACTTACTTGACAATTGTTTGCAAAATCCCCAAATTGTGCTTCCCAAATTACCAAAGAGTCATGGTTATACGTTGAATAGCCGAGCTCGAAACCTAATTCGATTTTAATGAAAAATTTATACTCTCATTGTACATAATTGTATTTTTTGTATAATTGTATTTAGTCATGAACATCATTAAAATTAACTAAAAGCATGTACTAAATTCTGTAGTTTTGAAAATTCTGTCATTTATGCAAGCATTTGCAATTCAGTTAAATTTATATAATTGATATTTTATATGAAAATGTAGCATAATACAAATATAATGATTTTAAATTCAAAGGTCAGTTGAGTCGAACTGAACTATGTAGAAGCGGCAAAAATAAATATAATTGCATATAGTTATTGTATTTAATTTTTGTGTTGTTGATCATTTTCTAATCGGTTTGTGTAAAAATGGATTTTGTTCAAAATGTTATTATTTACAATTCATTCACTGATAATATTATTTTAAAAATATAATTTCTTATTTTATAAAAGAAAACTCAAACAAGATGCATTTTATTGTTAAAATTGTTTGTAAATAAAAAATAATTAATCGGTATATATTTCGAATTTATTATTATGGAAAATTTGAACTATAGATTTTTTACGACTTTTCATATATTCATTTTTCGTTATGTCGTTAACTTATAAAAAAGTACTTTATTGCATGATTTAATACAAGAATTTATTATAACTATAATATACCATTTATAAGGAATTATGAATTAAATAAACATTACTTGTCTGCTTTGTAAATAATTAAAAAAAAATTTAGTCATAAATTGAAAACGTGTGTTAACTTTGTAGAATTATCATTTTATGCATTATCTCTTTCAGTTTTGCTCGCCTCGTAACAAAAAACTATTTTGGTGACTGGCGCCATTGCATAATTATAGCCCATTATTACAGTTCTAGAAAAACCAACCTCAAACAATAATATATATTATTTAACGTGTCAAAAAATATTTAATATTTAGCATTGATATAACTTGGTAATATTTTTATATTAAAGAATATTTTATGAATTGGTAAAAATTTATAAAAAGTAAAAAAAACTTCATTTAATAACAAAATAACAATAAAAATAATTAAAAAACCTTTCAAATTATGCAAAAACATAAAATTTAATTAAAAATGAATATTATTATTTTATCTATTTAAACTTGAATTTATAAATGAGAAAAAATTAGAATTAGGAGTGGCAATACTATTTTTATGAATTAATGGTATGATATTTTCTCCACAATTTGTAGTTATATTTTTTTTTATTTCGGAAATTTTTTTTTGCCCACCATGAAATTATCTATAAAAATTTCGATCGTATGAATAATATTCACTTTCAAGTTTATTAAATACTATATATTAATTTAATTTTATTATTTTCGACATGTCTATTTGTATTTATCGCATATTAATGTATATAGTACTTCTAGTCATATCTATATTACAACTTCAAAATGAAGTATAGTTTTCACCTCTGTATTTTTTATTTTTCGTCGCCAATTTTATCATTTGAACACCGTTTAAAATATATAGTGTTTGTGATTAATTGTTTACCACTTTACCACAGACTCCGTACTCCGAGAGGGAAGAATTACTGACGGTGTATAGGGCCTGATCAGGAAAAACGTTGTTCAACAGGTTAACCCATTTCTTGTCCTTCTCCTGGTCATGAATAATGTGCATGCGATGTGAAAATGTTCCTCGTTCCACATCTTGTCCGGATAATCGCACGTGGTGCCCAGCTTTCAAGAGGCTGAGGAAGGCCACATTCTCGGCCATACCCCAATCTATAAGTCGAGCCATTGTCAATTTTTTCCTTTTGGCAAACAACCTGTATACCTACGAAAGGCATTTTAGTCATAATAATAACAAAATAAAAATAAATAATAATAAAAATTATTGTAATAAATTATATCCATCATTGAACATTCAACAAGCCAGCTAATTATCGACCCTCACATATTCTTTTCAATTTTAACTTTAAATACAATGTCAATTATTTTAAGGAATTTTGACCAATAAGTAAAAAATACAATACATGTATTTAAATCTTAAAAAATATCATTCATGCATTGGTTAAAATCTCATATTATTTAAGATTTATAAAATATTTCCAAGATATCTAACAAACAAAACATTTAACATTTACCAAAATATACTAATATGTATTAACTGATACTAAATTTCAATGAACATCAATTTTTAATTCTCCTAAATGAAACATAAATTCTTGTCAAATAATATATGTATCTTTTCAAATAATATATCTCGTTATTCACTCACAATTCATATTGTAGACCAAACAATAGAACACTTTTTAGATCATAAAAAACGCTATCCATTTATATAAAAAATCATAAAAAAAATCAGTTGATTTTTATTTTTTAAACCGCCATTAAAAATATTCAGGGTTTTGTTTTTTTTTTAACAATTTTAACGAAAAAATACATTTTACTTTTTTTATTATAACATGAAAAGTCATAATTTTAATAATGTACTTTCAATGGACGAATTATAACAAATGATATTATGTAGAAAATTTATTTTTATATAAATTAATCAGAAATTTAGGAGCAGAGAATATTTCAAAGAACGGAAATTTTTAAATTAATTAAAAAAATTGTAACTTTGTATTAATTTCAATATTTGGAACTTTAGTTTTAAATAATTAAAGGAATTATTATGCTCTCTAGTTGTACAATATTTCAACTTGATCGGATTATTCGATTTGCAAAATCCTATTTTTAACTAAACTATACGAAAACTTACTAAGTTATTTTCAGCTTCTTTTATATTATATGATTGTGATTTTTTTCATGATATAAAAAAACACAATAGAAAAGTAAACAAAATGTATTTTTTTATTAACATTGTTTTAAAAAAGAATTCCTGAATATTACTGACCATGTATTAAATAAGAAGCTACGAATTTCTTTACAATTTTGGTATATATAGATAGTTGCTTTTCATTATACAATTATTTTATTAATTTTCAAAAATTATAGCTATAAATATTAAAAAATATAAAAATTTCAAATTTTTTAATTAATTTAAAAATGTTTCGATTTTTCGTAATTTTCTCCTTTTCTTATTTTACGATTGGTTTATATAAAAATGAATTTTCTTTACAATTTTATTAGCTACTTATCGCCCATTGATGCTATAGTACTAGAATAAAGATTTTTCATTTTATTGTAGAAAACGTAAAAAAATGCATTTTTGCATTAAAATTGTTAATAAAAAAACACCCCCGAATATCATGAGTGGCATTTTAGAAAATAAGAATCAACTGATTTTTTTTACGAATTTTGATATGCATCACTAGCTGCTTTTTTTTCATGACCTAAAAAGTGCTCTATTGCTTGAACTATTAGTAATTTAGCAGATATAAAATCTATAATTTGTAACACAACATTATACAATATGTAACATAAGCATTATATAAATAACTATTATTCCAAATAAATAAATTCAATTAACTAGAGCTAGAGTAATATTTATAATGATTTCTAATCTTCACTTTAAACTATAATTATTTGATTAAACTTAATCAATATTCAATATCAACGTGATATTTTGAATATTTAAGCATTTAGATAAATATATTAATATTATTAAGTGTAACTTAATGCAAGCATCAAATAATTGAGAAATTTAAATAAGAACCCGCTTTTTTATCGCTTCTAGTGTTATTATAAAAAGTGGACAATTGTAGAAATTCTGAGATTATTTTTGAGTTTATTTTCTTCCTCCGCATTCAAAATATATTTTTATTTCAATATTTTATTAAGTAAACGCATAAATCTAAATAAAAATTTCGTTTTTAATTATTTTAATATCAATTAATATATAATTTACTATTTAATAAAGATAGAGCTGACATTAAACTTTATCATATTCAAATTAATTTAAGTTAATTGTATTTAAAACATCTAAATACACAGAAAGAACGAGAAATAAATCAGTAATAACAAATAATTTACAAACATATAATTTTTGTTCAATATTTTTTTTACGCAATGTCTTTATATCAAAGTGTAATTTAACAGTATAGAAATTCATTGTGTTACATGGTAAATGACTTTAATTAACCTACATTTATCTATACCTATATCATGGTTTGTACCAACCACGATCGTTACAGAAACGAGAAAGTAAACAGAGAGAGAGAGAGAGAGAGAGAGAGAGAGAGAGAGAGAAAGATAGAGAAAGATAGAGAGAAAGGTAGACAGAGAGAGTGAAAGTGATCGTTTAAGATAGGGAAAAGTGTAGGTTTACTCGTGAAGGACCCGAAAAGGAAGAACATTCTTCATGCGAGCTTTCTCAGAGAATTTAGTTTTAAGTTGCCAAGAATTGTTGAATTTGTTTACATATTGAAATCGTTGTAAGTAAGCCGTAATAATTTGCTAAAGGTATACATGATCTATTTAAAATGTATCAAGTTATTTTTTTTTTTTTTTTGAAGCCACTTTTTATCGCAGTGATTTTTGGGAGGTTGGATAATGTACAGGCTAGTATTTTCTATTTGTCTCCCCCTTTTTCGATCATTAGAAGTGTCAGGATTTTACTTCGTGCAAAAAATATTTTTTAGTTTTGTAACTCGGCGTGATGGAATAACTATTAGAATAACTTTACACAGTAAAAATTTGTTTACAGCTTAATCAAATGCTGTAGTAACTTTTAAATATTAAAAAAGTCTTTAAAAATAAAATTACGTGTAAATCGCAATAAAAAAATCGCATAAGGTTTTCAAGAAGGTCACCGATTATTCCCGTTTTCATCGGTTTCAACATAATTTTGAGTTCAAATCGTTGTTTAAGTATCAAGGTAATCTGATACTCTGAATTTTTCAACACCTGTATACAGTTACTCTTAAAAACCTTTTTTTAAACATTTAACCTTGTTTAAAAAATCTTCATAGTGTTTTTACTGATCCGCAAACTAACGGTATTATAATTTTTTTAAATTTAAAAAAATACAATATATTCCATGATATTCATAAATTATTTTCGCTGCAAATATTATATACCTCATATTAAATGAATTATGCATCGATTGACGGATAGTCGATACATTTTAAAAATTAGAATTTTAATTTTAAATTAATAAGAAAAATTTTAAACTTTTAATATTCTTTTTGCTTGAATTTATGTTTAAATATAAAGATGGATTGAAATTTTACTATTAAATTTTATTACTCTACTTCTTTTTCATGTAAGAAAATTTTTGTTAAAATACTTGGTATAAAGTAATAATTAATTTTCGTGCATATTTATTGCATGAATATTAAAACTTAACTCGAATGGTTATAATTCATGGTATTAGATTGATAAAATAAACATTATAATAATTGTGAATTCGTACCATTGAATGTGGCGTGATGGATTTTGGCACAACGAACGATTGTTCACAAATTGTCAGTATATCTTCGTTACTGATACCAGTGGGGGGAATGGGTTTCGTAGGGTCCTGTTCCGAATAAAATGTGGTCCATGGAACATCATGCCAATCGGACATTTGCATTGTATCCAATTTTCGTGCCTCTTCGAATTCCGATGCGCAGTATTCTTGATATTTCTTTGTTTCCTTATTGCATTAATTACGAAATTTTATTTTGCACTTTCTCTGCTAATTTAATCTTTGCATTCTGTTAAACTTTAATGAGCTTTATAAATAAATATATGCATCGTTAACCGATAATAATTATTATCTTGTTGGTTATTTATATTAATATTAATAATGTAGATGTAGACTGGTCTTAATTTCTGATAATTTAGTATTAATTTTTAACATAAGTAATAAATATTTAGCAGCTGTAAATTTTTGATTATCATTATAATTTGAATTATCAGTAAAAACAAAGGCTATGTTAAGTATTATTTTTTAGGCGAATAATATTTATTTAAACAAATTTATAAGTAAAATAATAATCGTCTAAAGTAATTGAAGAGAAAATAATGAAAATTACAAGTTAATGAACTGAAGGAATAACAAAAAATTTTATTTTTATTACTTTATTTTACTAAAAAATAATAGTTTTTTACTAAGGGGTTTTTTAGTTTTTCATCATAAAAACATTTTTTACTTTGCATTTACTTCAAGAATTTATAAAAAATAATTCCTATTTCTATTAATTTATTATGAAATGTAAGGGTTTCATAAAATATTTTAATATTTTCAAATGATAATAGTTACAATGATTAGGATATAGAATGTGTATAATATTTTATTACCAAAGAGAATTAATATGAGGATTCCGTATTAATAATAATTTCACTTTATTAATAATAAAGTTTATAGAGTTAAAACTTAGATTCATTATTTTAATGGTCAAAATTAGAAATTTAATAATTAATTTATAAATGTTTTTTTTAAACCTTTTCTTTATTAAATAATTTATATTCGTTGATATTTAAGATTATACGTATTGTTCAGCTTTCATTGATTGATTACACATATTCTTATATTTTTTTCATCATTAAACTAAATGCGTGCTGTGTAACTATTTTACTTTAAAAAATCTTTTGATAAACTTTAATGATTTTATGAAAATCAATAATGAACATACATTTTTATGTACGCGAAAAATTCATAATTAAAATTCCAACATTGATATATATCAGTAACCTAGAAGTAAAATATATAAATAAATTAAATTGTAATATTCTAAGTACAAAAAAATTTAAAAAATTAAATTAAATTATTAATAAAATAACAAAAATTTAGAATATCGCTGCCAAATTCAAATATCGTGTAAAGTTAGTTAAATTTCGACTATTTTTTTTTTATGTTAGAATCAACTCTCATTTTAATTTTCAAATAGTATCATATAAGGTTTCTTATTGTATAAAACAAAAATTGATAATTCATTTGTAATAAAATTTCATATACCTATAAACGCATTTGTATATTTTCGAAATATTTTATATCAAATAAATTTTCACCGTGAGCATTTAATATTTATTTATGTAATTAATTCAAGCCATTTTTTTTTATTCAAATTTTTTTCGTTTAGTTTTTATTCGGTTCTTTTTTTAAATGAAAAAATTATACAAAAATCAATAAATTCTGTTAAATTTGTTGGCAACGTAAAAGATCCATATTACTATTATCTATACATAATTTTTTATTAAATATAACAATGTCGCATAGACTGTGCATAGTAACGTATAGAGCAATATAACTAATTAATTGTATAATAAAGTAATTTATAGCCGAAGAATGCCTGAATTAAAAAATAATGTACACCAACAACCGATCAATCAATTATCTTCAAATCAATTTAGTGCAAGGATTCATTCACATCGCATCTTACTCTATATAATATTTCATGTTGAATATTTATTACAATTAATATTTTACTATGCAAACGAATGTTTATTTTATCAAAAGGATACCGATTTATTATATTTTATTTGCAATAATATTCAATAAGAATTAATATTTTATCACAAACGAAATATATATTAATAATATATTTATGATTTTCTTTAAATAAGTTATAATTTATGCAGTATTTTACGTATATACTTAAATAAATCTCTTTTTCAATTAAAATTAACTGTTTTTTGTTTTTTTAAGAATCGAAGAGAATAATGAAACAAGTTGTTTTAAATTGTTTTCAAGAAATTTGATTATTTAAAAAATTAATATATTATTAGATCTCGCTATTAGTTCAGCATTTTTATTATATTATGTTTTATGCATTAAAAGATCTGAAAATTAATCACACAGTTATTCAATATGAATGTGCATAAGTTCATTCAATAACGAAATGCATTAAATCATTTTTTAAAAATCAAAATTACCCTTTGTTTATTAGATTCGATTAAACAAAAAATTGAATTAAAAAATTATAAATATGAAAATATGTGAATCAATTGAGGATAGCAAAAACTGAAAAATTTCATTCGATTATAAGAGTGTTATATTAATATTATAAAGTGATTTAAAAAAAAAATTTTTTTAAATAATAACTTTAAAAAAAAAATTCTTTAAATTATAAGATTTTAAAAATTATTGAACCACACCTCTTTAACGAATGACTCATCAATAAGCCCCTCTTTTAGCAATTTATCACTATAAACTTTGAGTACGTTTGGATGGGCTTGAATACGTTTGTACATCAATGGTTGAGTGAGCATTGGCTCATCCATCTCATTATGTCCATTTTTACGATATCCCACTATGTCTAATACGACGTCATTGTGATATTCAGCTCTGTATATACGTACATGAGTGTAAATGAATTCATTATTTATGCATTTGTATTTAGTAAAATCATTTACTATGTAATAATATACTAAATTTTTTTTTCATGTACGTTAATAAAAATAGATATTATAAATAAAATAAACATATTTTGGAATGCCGTTAAAATTATCATTAATACGTTTCAATGCTTGCTTGTAATAAGAGGTATTCTTAATATTCCTTTGATCGGCAAATAAGAAAAAAAATAAAAAAAAAAAAAATAAATGTAAAAAGAACTTTAATCAAATTAAATTTACCGATATTCACATGCAACTTTGCTGCAATATGCAACTAAGTCTGGATCGTCAGCATGAACATGAAAAATTGGTGCATTGATCACTCGGCCTACGTCTGTACAATGTGGGCTCGAACGAGAATATCGTGGATCAGTTGTAAAACCGATCTAAAGAAAATTCATTATGCGAAGAGAGTTACGATTATTAATTAATTATTAATTAATGTTGATTAATCAAGTGATATAAATAATTATGCATAATACAGTTAATATTTTACTGGATAATTTGTTTTCTTATCTATTACATTATTTTTTAAAATATAAAGTTTACAACAATGGAAATTTTTTTTTTAATAATATAGATTATCAGGAAAAAAAAGATCAACTTAATTATAATTTAATATACCACTATAAAAGCTTTTTAAATAGTTATAAATATTTAAGGTTAATGATAATGATAACTATTTTCAAATATATATAAAAGTTTAAAGTGACATTAATGTCTTGTAATTTCTTTTAATTTATAATAAAATATCTTGAAAAATGATAATGAACCAACAAACCTGATTATTGGTGATCACATGGATAGTACCACCAGTTGTATAATCCGGAAGATCGGTCAAATGCATTGTTTCATAGCAAATACCTTGACCGCTGTAAGCAGCATCTCCATGGACTAAAATCGCAACTGACTTTTTCCCCAACTTTGCATCTTTTTTTTCGACTTGTTCTGCTCTAACACGGCCAATAACAGCTGTAGCAACTGCTTCTAAATGAGAAGGATTCGCCATTATCGTAGTACGCATTTTCTTGCCACATCTACATTAAGAAAACATAGTTTAGAAAGTAAATTTCTGTACATTTAATAATAATATCAATTTTACATACTTATAGATAGTGGCATACAGTGTCATTGTTATAATCATGGTGTAGACATTTATATACATTATTAAATACCTTCCCTTGAGTAATTTACAGAGTTCTTAATGCATATTAATATCTTAAAACTTTAATTGTAAATTATTCCAAAATATTTATTAAAAAATAAGTATAAAATTTTTAATTCTAATGGAGTTTAAAAATGATCACATGATTTTAGTTTAGCAAAATTGTATAATGTACATTCTATTAATACATATGTATATAAAATGATATTTAACCTTTCTAAAACTTTTTCTGCGTAGGTACCCAAATGATATTTTACATCTCCTGCTTCTATTCCTTCTAGCGAAACTGGTTTAAATTGTGTTAAAATCTGATGGAATGGTTTTGAGCACACGTTAACTAATGTGTTTAATCGCCCGCGATGTGCCATTCCAATAACAGTTGTTTCTACGCCTATAAACATATTGAATTAAGTAATATTGAATCTGTTATGATAATAAAAATTATTTTTGAGTCCTTAAAGTATTTCAAAGAACTTACAAATTTATTATTAGTGTTGTTAAACATTATAATTAATTCTATTAAAAAAAAAAAGAAAAAAATATTAATTTTAAAAATGAATACTCCATAAGAGCCATATCATTTTTTTATTTTATTAAAAGAGTTTTTAATAAAAAATATAAATAAACACGAATTTAATTTTAACTTATAACTACAATAAAGATTAACTATAATAATAAAAAAATATTTTTTTCTTTTTTATCTTTGTAATATTTACCATGTATTGCTGAGGTTTCTAAGCATTGATTCATTGAAGCAATAAAAGATTCACAACCTTCTAAACCAAAGCGTTTTTCAGGACCGTACTTTTTGGCGAGAAAGTTTTCAAAAATTACTGCTTTCATTATATTTTTCCAAATCCACTTACGGTGATCGGGTTCCAATATCCATGCATTTGGTGTTTCAAATTTGTTACATAACCAATCCAACTATTTTATATTATATTTTTTAAACGTTTAAATAATATTTTAATTTATTTTAAAATTAATTAAATTTAAAACAATTAAAAAATTTACAATTAGTAAAATTAAACTAGAATTTATAAAGTTATCATTAATATTTATTATTCTCTTTTTTTTATATTTATGTAATACAAATTATATCCTAAATTAATACATAAATAATGTTAATTCTCATTGATATTTTCTATATTGTAAAAACAATCCTATTAACAATATGTAATAAACAGTTTTCTTAAATAAATTATTGTTATTTTAAGTATATAGTATAAACAATCTTTTGATCTTACAACAGAAGGATCGTGTATATAAATATACTCGATGCCCAAATGTCCGCAATAGACTTTATTCAATCTCTTAATGATCTCTCGTAGTGGAAGTGTGTTTTTATTACCACCTATTCGAGTAATGATTCCCAGGGGAAATTCACGGTCCATGTCAGCTTCCTGAATACCCTTTAAATGCTCGCGTACCACGACTTTCGGCGGTAAATCGTCGGTTCCTTGCAAATTTATCGAGTTTGGATTTTGTATGCCAAGGGGATCGATATCTGCTACTAAATGTCCACGTGTCTTTTGATGAATAATTATTATTAAATAGAAATTACAAACGTACAATAATTTTTATATTTATATTTAAAAAACTATTTTTACTTGATAAGCTCTGATGAGGGAGTTGACACTTAGCGCACGTTCAAGGTAGGTTTCATTTTGAATCTCAGATTCCGATTTTAATCTTACTCTAGGTTTTATCAACATATCATCTTAGAAATAGAAATAAATCAGTTATTATTTTCATAACCTTTACTAGAATGTTTCATTTGCATCAGTACAACTAGTATGTGTAGGGATTATTTATTTAAGATTTCGACAAAATATGTCCTTGTAAAAAAAGTTATTCTTTTAACATCTCTAAACGTATAAAATATTTTAATTAATGTAGTTTTGGATTTTGAAATAACAATAATTAACAACAATTTTTCTAACAACCAATAAAATATAAATATTTTAATTACGTACAATAAATCAAATCATTTTTTTTTTATTTATTACTATGTAAAAATCATTTGTTCATATTTGAATCTTTATTCTAATGTATTCGTCTTTTTTTTAAATTACTTTTAAAAAAATAATATTTAATTTTAGGTTGAAGTAAAAATTCCAATTAGCTCAATAGTAAATAATTGATACTATAAATAAAAATAAAATAATAATAATAATAATAATAATAATAATAATAATAATAATAATAAATAAATAATAAAAGTAACGGATTTTGTAGAAATATTTTTTCTTATTTAAATAATTTTTATGCATAATTAATAATTTATCCAGTGTATGCAATAAAATGATAATCACTCATATTAATTATAATTGATAATTGGTACATAAGAAGAATATCTTTTAGTATTTTCAAATTAAATGGGCTATACATTTAAAATGCAATTAAATGTAATATTTTCTTAAATATTTCTTTAATGCGATAAATTATACAGGTGATGGTGAAGGACAAAACATTAAGAAACAAAATAATATTATGAAGTCAACGCGGGTTAAGATGTGAAGGAAATAATTTATTAGAGATATGCATGCGTTTATAAAAAACGACTATAAAGGCTATTTTTTACCAAAGTAACTTCAGACAATGATTTAGAAAATATTTCTTGGATATTTTTGAAAGTTGAATTGATTAAATTGTAAATTATGATGCTGTTTAACCTATTCCTCGCATTTAGAAACCCACCCCATCCCCTAGAATACAAAAAATCACATACGATTTGCAATTTGGCCAGTTAACAAATTCGACGGCTCGATCGACATCGGCGAGGTAATCTTGAAAGAACTAGATTTCTTAACCGTGTCAGTATTAAGCTCAAGGAAGTACTTGTTCCAACACTTGGGAACCGAGGTCGGATCTTTACGCCACTTGAAGTACAGGTACTCGATGTACTGACTATTGGTTGTTGTGAGGAAGGAGTCATCATTTTTTTGACGCATGTGCGAGGTTCCGAATCTCAGTCTCGTGCAAAAACTCAGTCCAACCATCATCCATCGCATGTTATTTCACCTGAATTTTTATACTTGAATTCCGACAATTTTTTTTAGCCTTTGGTGAGTTTTTAATGAAAATCGCAATTTTGAGGTTGTAACCTATCACTTGACATTTCTTCTTTATTCATCATATTTTTTTAAAAAATGTACTTCAGGTCATTCAAGATTTTGAATTAAAATGTTTTCTGTTTTTTACAGTGGAAATTTAAAATTTAGAGTTGTTGAAATTTACTACAATTCCCATTATTGCAGTTCCTTTATTCAAAATAGTATAACTTCAACTAAGTTGATTTAATTAATTGTATATACATATATAAAGTTTATAAAATTTTTAAAATATTTTACTCAAAATTATTCTAGAACCATCTTCTAAATTGAAAGTTTAAGTTGAGTAATGATTCTTATTGGATACGAAAAGAAAATATTATACATTATTATCATTATCATTATAAAGAATTTAAATTTATAAAAATATCACAATTTAAAATAAAATCTCTTTTTCTAACAGTGTCTAGTATCATTTTTTACATCTTAATAAAACAGATAGTAAAAATCAAAAAAATTTATCTTTTAATTGTTTTTAATTCATGTATTTTATATATATATACTTCAGTTTTCAAATATTGAGAAAATCCTCAAAGATTTTTTCAATTTTTTTATACGTACTAAAAAAATATTTAAATTTTAATCAGGATAATTTATTATTTAATAAAATATAATGAGATTTTTTTATACAATTTATAAGTAATTATTGAAGTTTGATGAATTTTTAATTTACTGAGATAATTCTATAATATTAAAAATGAAATAATTAATAATTTAGATTTTTAATTTTTATTTTAAATACAATTAACAAAAATTACTCCTTTTTATAAATAAAAAAAAATTTTACAAAAAAATATGTAAATTTATCTGTTTTAATGAACAATATTGTAAAAAAATGATTTTTTACATATTTAATGATTAGGTTTTATAATAAGAAAATTGCAATTATAGGTACTAAAGCTATTTGTGGATCTGAAACATCAAAGATTATGATCGCGTAAATATTGACATGTTAGCGATCAATAAGAAACCTTTTTATATTTGAGCGTCAAGTATAAATATGTAATAATGATTGTGATGAGCCTTCGTCACAAGAGCAAGGCGGTCCGAAAATCCGCAGCACTCGGTCCGGGTCACCATTAGTCCAACTCAGCCCAGTTGTTACGGTATCGAATCAACCGTATCTTTTTAATGCGTGGTACCAGCTCTTCTAAGGGTAGGTGTCATAAAAACGTATACATAGAAAGATGTCTGTCCTTTTAAAGAGAACAATTGAGAAACAAGTTTCCTAACCGCCAACTTCCTCTGCCGTCAGTATGTGTGTGTGTGTGTGTGTGTATAAATAAATATGCGAATGTGTAAATAATTATAAATAAATATACAACCTTATGAATGAGTATATTAATGATTGAGTATATTAGTAATTTAAAATTATATTCAGATAGGTATAATGCTAGAATAAGTCAACGTGCCGCGAACCGGAAATCATTGACCCATCCACATTCTCCTCTCATGTATTAAATATAGTAATCAATAATCATCTAGTTAATGTTTTACTTGCATATATTATTCTTTATTTTTATTATATACTTACCATATATTATGTTATATGCTGTGAATAATTTCCGGTCGTGGGTCTGTAAACTAAATAAAACTCATTTTTTAATAATTTTCTCATCTCCGTCTATTAATCTTCCACAATCTTGATTTGGCGAGTCAAACCCGAACAAAAAATTAATAAGTTTAATAATCTTAATTTTCTTAAATTAAAATAAAAATTATCTAAAAAAATACTACCAAAAAAAACAAAGACGTACCTTTACTCTAAAATTTACAGCCGATAAGCCTCCGTTTAAACATTAGCAAACTATTTAAATTTTTATCTAAGAGTCTATTACTTTCTTTGACATATAAGCTCTATAATTTCAGAAAACTAATTTGGATTCAAAGAGACAAATTATGATATATGCAATAAATAAATTAACATAGAATATAATTTCTGGATTTAAAATTAGTAATCAATAGACGACTGGCTTATAAATATTGAAATAGTTTTATATTATTCAATAGTGGAATGAAGAATTAATAGTAAAGTTAAAAAAAAATCAACAAAATTCTCATTTCACACAATCAAAATCATCTGTAATATGTTACAAAAAAATCTTTTATTGTTTCTGGAAGTTAATTTTGCTCTAAAAAGTCATTTGTAACGATAAATGGTATCTAAGAAGTAACTATATTATGTTACCAATTCTTTTCAATAATTATTTTTGTAAAGAATTCACGAAGGATTTTGAATAGAGACTCTTCGCCCCGTCCGTCGGCACGGTCCGGTGAGTCACCGTAAGCCGTGCCACATTCATATGAAAGAAATCTGGGTTTACCAAGTCATCGTCGAGAGTAAACCCAGCAGGGCCGGGGACAATAAAGTTCGCCCGGTTTCTAAAATTGGAAATTAAAAGAATACGCGGACGCGCGTATCTCGACCTGTAATAAATGGATGAAAGAAACCGTGGCCTGATGGTGACGGGGCGAACCTCCATAAAGCTGCGATCTTCTCGGACCGAGACAGGAAAGTGTGCGATGAAAATAAGTATTAGAATTAAGGATAAAATATAAGATACGATAATTAGTTGATTAGTATGTAACGGCTTTTTCCCTCTTGCAGACGACAGGGGTTTTTTTTATGCCAAGTAGAGTAAATTTAAATCTACAATAAATAAAAACTAACGCGCGGATTGCACCAACCGAGAGCGCTAAGCGGGTACGAGCAAGGTCCGAGCACGTCCGTTCGTAGGGTTGACTCCTGCTCGAACTGACCCCGCGCCGGATGGGCCCCGTCATGCCCACCGGATCGAGCAATGATGCGATTGGCGAAAATGTAAATTTTTGTAAGAAAGCGACAATTTTCGGAGAGATAGGGCATCGAATAAGAAATTATACATTCAAGTGCAAAATACGAGGGAGTTATCATTTTCCTTCTGTTTTCCTAAAATTTTCCTGACAGAAAAATTTTGGAATTTTATCTTCGTTTTTTTTCTCAATATCCCTGCTCCTCCAAAAATTGCGAGTTCGATTCCTTTGATAAACTCCTAATAGTCATGGGCAAAATAAACATTTTTTAAACAAAACACTCTCGATTCAATAACTGCGTCAGTGAATTATAATTGCAGCAATCTTTCAATCTATCGAAGTTATATTAACTATTCTCCAAATTCTATTTTTTTATAAACTATATTCTATTTTTTTATAAACTCATTATGTACATTTAAAAATTATTAATAAAATACTTGATAAATTATTCATTAAATTATTTTCATTTGATATAATTTATTTTCCTAAATTTAAAATAGAAAAAATAAGGATATTTAAAGGAACTTACCTGCACGAAAGCGGAAATTTTAATAAATCTTGATACATTTCTTACAAATATTCTGTAAATATTTATTTTAAAAAATCTATTGCTATTTCAGTAATACTGAATAAAGTAGTAATTTTAGTGAAATATTTAATACAACCATGCTTTATTTTGATAAAATATAAATAGTTAAGGAAAAAAGTAACATTAAAACTCAAAACGTGTCTTGCAACGAAATGTTTATTTATTGAATATATGCTAATATCTTTGATAATCCATACATATATTTAATAGAAAAGTATATATTTATACTTTATGTTTATGACAAATTATTGATTTTGTTGCATTTATTATTTTTTCTTTATTTTATATGCTCCTATTAAGTAAAAATGGCGTAATGGTTTTATTTATTTAATGTATATTCAAAACAATGATCATTGTTTATTTACAATTTTAATACAGAAATTTTTTATTAGAATTATAAAATAGTCTCATTAATTTCAAAATACGTACAAATATATTTGTGTACCTTCAGTATTAATTAGTGTTCTCAGATTCATCAAAAATGTTGAATATTGAATTCAATGGTATTACGATGTCATCAAGATTTACCCATGACGTTTTTCTTATCTGAAATTTAATATTTATATTTTTATAATTTTATATTTTTTAAAAAAGTGTTACATGTTCCGAAATTTTTTTAACAATATATATATATATATGATATAAAAGATTTATTACTTTTTTCTAAACAAAATAGGAGTATGAACGACATTCTATATTTAAAGTGCTTATGATTGTAATAAAACTATTATTATTACAAAACGATGTTATTATACGCTTTACTATTATAAACAACGCACATCAAGGTAAAATAATGTTTAATTTAAATAATTGCAACGAGACGTGCTCGTTGCTAGAAGCTTGGAGATGGTCCCTTACCCCCCTCGAAGCCTCACTCGCGTTTAGTCCACTATGTTTGCTCGTGTACTGATACACGACGAGACACATGAGCGCCCCAGGGAAAGAGGACGACGGCTGCTCGGGTAAATCCGACCGCAAGTCCCCCGCATTATTCCGCACGGACCACCACTTCGCGGCGAATCAGCGCTCGCGGCCGGATACACATCAGCATGCGTGCACCTCGAGCGCCGAGTAACCGGTAATGCTGCACCTCGGAATGTCCGACTCAGGAGCAGAATCCCTCTAGCCTAGATCCCGACCGCACCATCCCTTCCGCTTCACCTGTTGTTCACGATTCCGTGGCTACACAACATCCGAAATTGTCACGATTCCGTGGCTACACAACATCCGAAATTGTCACGATTCCGTGCTTTTTCAAATCCTTAAAAGTTTGACTGCTTGCAGTATTATTATTATTATTATATTATTATTATTATATTATTATGTAGGCAGAAGTGTTCTGCGGAAAATGGGTGAAATTGCGTCTGCTGCAATATTTACCATTTGCATTCGCCGTCCAAAACCTTGGCTCGTGTTGAGCTTCCCTCGCATTAAGGGCTTTTCTCAAGTCATCCTTAAATCACCGCCTCCTGTTTCTCTTCTCCACGCATTACGTTCGATTTTTTTTTTTTTTTGATGCTGGTGTATGCCGCCAAAATTGCATTTTTGTAAATATGTCGTTTTATATCGCGTTACATAAAGATTGTTAGCTTTTGTGGAAATTTTTTGAAATTATTCGGAGCTAAAATATTGTAAAGTAATTAGTTCGATATAATTACTTGAAAATTTCAAACAGTTAACATTTCAAATTTAATGTCCCGCGTATTGTTATTGTTTTTACCGGTGACCTATTCGGCGTTCACCTAGCGTGTAGATAGATAAGAAATTTTCATATTATGACGGTCAAAGCTGACTAATGTATTCGACAATAAATAAGCAAAGCGAATAAAATTCCCGGCGCTTATAATATTTCTTTATTTCTCATATTGTCAAAACAAAAGCTGGAAATTAAATGAAACATTTATTTATTAAAATTTGAATTTTGTTATTGATTACTTCTGTGAGAAACGTTCCAAATCCTTAGAAAACCGGCAGTCGCTTTATCTCGGCGATAGAGTAGTTTTCTAATAGGTTTCGACGAGCACTCGACTCTGCTCTTCACCCGAGAAGGGCGAACGGAGCCGACTCGTTACATAATTAAATATAATATTTGATAGATTAAAAATGTCTTTTAAATAATATGAAAATATTTTAAATCAAATTAATTTATATGTAATATAAATAAGTTTATATTATTAAATAAGTTATTTTGAATCATTATTGAGTAATAAAATTTTTATTGATTAAATACTTTCATATGTATATTTTTAAATATTTAAAAAAATTATCTGAGATACAATTAATATTTTTTTCTTTAAATATTGTTTTTACGTGATATAATTTATATAAATTAGATATAAATATTAATTAAATGAAAAGAATTATTGACAAAATTTTAAAAAACGTTTTGCCGACTAATTTAAGTTATTCATACAAATTCTTAGCTTTAAATTAAGTTTCATTTAATAAACTGACTTTATAAATAGATGTATAATGTTATTTTAAATTAACATATATAAAATACTCTCAAAATATACATTTACATTTTCTTTTTTATAAATATGCAATACGATATTTTTGAAAATTTCCCAACTTTCTCTAATGCTCAATTTGCCATTTCTTCGTATAAGTATTCTCAGGTATGTTTTTTTCTTTTGTATTACTCATTTTATTGATATGCTTAATTAATTAATATAAGGTATTCATATACTGAGTGATTAGATTATTATATTATTTACATCTTGAAATTCAAAAACTCTTCTATCAGCAATTTCAAATTTAATATTTCCATTTATATTTCTCAAAGTATAATTTTCAATTCCTTATGCACATATACACATTTAATTATTAAATAAAGACATTACAAAAGATGAACACAAAAACAAAAATTAATAATTATAATATAAAAAAATATTTCACTGTGGACTCAATTACATTACAAAATATAAATTTTAATTCATTTAACTTTAATTAAACATATTAAAAAAAATAATATTTTAAAATTAATTCAATAAAATTATGTAATCAAAAAATGTGATCAATAAAAGAAAAAAGAATATGAATTTGGGATGTATTATTGTTAATGACATATTATTTGATGAAATAAATATTGTTTTTTTTTACAATAATTTTATCGATTATTTAAAAAAAATAGAATATTCTATATATCTTCAGGATTAATCTATGTTTATAATTATAAATCGGAAAAAAATGTTAGAACAATAAAATATTTTAACCATTTTAAAAGCAAAATAGATAAAACAATAATAATGTTATATCAATTCATTTTGAAGAATAGTTTTAAAATAAAAGAAATTGATATACTTATTAAGCTTAATGATAATATTTTTCTATCTTTCAAAAAAAAAAATATAAATTTAGTATTTAAAAATTTGGATATAAATAATAAAAATTCATTGAATAAAGTTGTTATAAATAATTGTTATGTAACAAGTATAACCATTAGTCTCGATAATTAGGAAAAATTCCGTTCTAATCGATACATTACCATAATATAAAAATTTCCACTTTTGGATGTGGATTTAAATAAGCAATTTTAAACAGTATTGAGGTTTTTCTAGCAACAAAATGAAATATCGATTAAAATTTAATAAAATTACATTTTCCAATATCTATATTAAAATGTGAATTTTTACGAAAATTTTTTGCCAGCTTTTATAAAAAAATATTGAAAGAACAGAGGAGAAAAAGGTTTATGTTAATTTTAAACAATTAATTATTTTAATCATGATTTTTTCGCTTTAAATGCTATTTGATATGGGTAACTTGAAGTTATCAATATCCTATTCAGATATAGATTTACAGGTGACAAAGGTGGACAATTACCATGAACCTGTTGTATCACTTCACATTAAAAGTAAAATTGACAATTGCATTCAATTTTTGTCTTACCGACATCAATTACAAGAAATTTGTCTCTAATAAAGCATTATGGCAAATTTCTTTCAAATTATCACTATTTGACTTTGATACATCTATATCATATCTATATCATAGTACCTTATCGTCGGAGTTGTCCTTATTTATGTTTTCCCGTTTGCTTCAATAATAATTTTGGTATTTCTTATTTCATTTTCAGCTTCACCGTCTACTTCTACTTCATTTTGTTCTTCTTCTTCAAGTTCTGGTTCTTCCCTTAAGTCTTCCATGGACTGCAATAAAAGATATAAATGACAAATAGGATAGATATTGTCATATTTGTTAATATCTTATTTAAACTTTATTAATGGGGTACGAGTATTTGTTTACAAATATTTCAATATATAAAAATAAAATTGTGCAGATTATTTTTCTTTAAAAAAAATAAATTTAATTTAACAATAAATGTTACGCCTACAATTTAATTTTTGACAAAAAAGTGAAATTATTAACAAAAATAATTACTTTTGACGAAAACTAAATATTCAAAAATTATTGCAAGATATTTATGACCACTACATTAGTTTTAAACTACAATTGAACACAATTATTCAATTTTAAGAAGGATATCATGTAAATAAAAATTGATTTTTATCCCCTTTAATAAAATTTGTAATATTATTGTTAATGTTAAGCAAAAATAAATAAATTAAAATAAAAAATAACATTATGTAAGTAAAGAAATATTTTTTCATTTTTTCGCTTTGGTTAATTTTAAAAAAACACGTAGCATGATAGAAGGGAAAGCTCTTGATTTGTGCACATAATAATTTCATAAAATATAACACTAAAAAATGAAAATTTTTATAAAAAATTTCATTTAATGTTATTAATTAAAATTTTTCTTCAATTAGTTGTGAATATTTTTTTAATAGAATTGTTTAATAATGTATTTTAAATAACAATTTAAACACAAATTATTAGTTTGAGATATTAACAACTACTTTCATTTATATTAATTAAATATAAGTGAATATAAAATGGAATTTGATAAAGTTATTCCATTAATTAATTTTTTGTGTAATTTTTAAAAACTATAAATTTCCGTTTCTACATTATTTTATAATTTTTATCAATTTTACTTTTCATAAATATTTACAGGTTTTTGTGTGTGAATTATAAAAAATTAATCAATAAAAGTTGTAAATATAAAAGTAAATTTTTTGTATAAAACTTTTAAAATTTTGGAATTTTTTTTTTCAAATTTTTAAATATGTGTAAGATTAAAATTTATGATGCAGTAAAATTATATAAAAGTAGATTTATTTTACTTTTATATCAATGATTTAAGATAGGAAATAGAAAATCATGCAATATATAAACCAAAGTATAAGCTTTATAAGGTTAATATATGCATAACTATTGACAATAAAAAAGAAAGAAAAGTCTTTACAAATGGATTCGGTTTCGCAGATTTAGAGACGAGGCCTGTATTTACCCCGAGCAGCTCCTTCTTTTCAGCTTCTTCCTCTGCTGTAACAAGAGTAAGCAAGCTATTTTTTATTATTTACCTACTGCTACACGTTTATTTTTATAATATAATTTAAATATAAATGAAACTATCATGATTTGTTTGATATAAGAATAGGAGAAATTTGCTTACGCTATTATCGAGTAATGCATATACAAAGTTACAATCATTTCATGGTAGGTCTCGAAAGTTAAACCTGAATTTTTTTTTTCTTGTTACCTATTTATACTTTATCTTCTTATAAAAACGTTAAAAATACATTCTAAAATTTTTAAGTTATTTACATAAATAGTTATTTTGTAAATGATGGTAACTACATTTTCGGCATTTCAGGATAAAAAGTCCTTTAAATACGGCCATATCAATAATTTATTAATATGAAAAATTAATAATATCATTAATTCCAAGTATATTTTTCTTATTATTAACTTGAATATCCAGTGGTTTTTTTCAAGAATATATATAATACAAATTTTAAGTACAATTTGAACAATTTCTAATAACATAACGCTTAGAATAACTACAATTTGTTTTAAAATTAAATGCTTCAATCTTGGCATTTGATTAACATTGAAATGCATAAATAATATTTATGGTATTTATTGGTAGATTAAATCAATATAGTTGAATTTTAAAAAGGACATCATAAGTTACTTTTAACTACTAAGTACATGTCCCTCGATAATAATCGCAAGCATGAAAATTGATACAAATAAGATACGTACCTTTATTGAGGCTCATTTTTTCAATCAAGGGTTCCACTTTAGTCTCAGAATTGGCAACTAGCTTATACTCCTTAGAACTGGACCCAATTGAAACTTTAGTCACTTGTGTACCGTTGAGCCTCTTTTCTTCCATTCCTTCCACATTTTTGAAGCCAACAATTTTTGATTGGGAAGCTAGAGGAGGACTGATGGTATTGGCATCGGACCCGTAACCAGACCAGCGTTGTGAACCTGAACCAGAGGATCCAGATCGAGAGTGATCGGGATGCTGTTGCTTTCGTCGGTTCCGGTTTTTCTTCGTGTTCCGCCACACCTCGTATGAGCAACCAAAAACCGCGATGATGAACAGACAAATTAGTACAATAAACACGTACGTCCCAGCTCCTTGTTCTTCCTGAGCTATATCCGAGTAGTCGGACTTGTACAGGATTCGTTTCGGTGGATCCTCGCCCCAAGAGCGCTCGCGATTCTGAACAGTTACCGAAAAACCTTATTTTAATTTTCAATCAACGATTCCATCAAAAAATAAGTTTTTCTTAATAAGAAACTATAAGTATAAGATCTACTTATAAGTCTCAAGAAAATCAATTAACATCAATCACTTATTTAAAATAATAACATTTATTGACCGAATGTCTGATTGTATTTTAAGAGCCGTTAATATTTAATTCACATTAAAATCTGATCATTTTTAATTGATGTATTAAAAATCAATAAATATTCATAATACCACACTGTCATTTTTGAGGGGTTCTAATCCACGAGGTTGGGTATGAAAAACTGCACATTGGGCGCTTCTCACTCCAGCTGGTATGGTAACTCGTACCGTTTCACTTCCTTTTTTTGTAAATAACATATATTCTTCAAGAGGCTTCATACCTACACCATCATTTATTGAAATCACTACATCTACAAAAATAAATTGACCAGAAATTTTTTAATCTGTATCATAATCCTTGCTTATTCATTCACCAGATATATTAAACAAATTAGTACTAACTGCTTAGGCATCCTGTGTAGCCCTTGTAAGCCCTAAATCTTTTATCCGTGGTATTTAATCCTCCGAGTTGAATTTCAGTTGTTCCTGGGTCATCGTCATCTTCGTGATCCTCATTATCTTCATCATCACCCACACTTAAAACCGGAATAGGCATTAATTGTACTTGCTCTCTATCAATCTAAATTATATAATTATCAATCTAAATTATCCAAGTGAAACATAACTCTTTATAAAATTAAAAGATTAGTATAAAAACTGACCAATAGTGTAGCGGTATTGTTGTCTCTAATATAATAAATACTATGTCGAGCTCCATTTGAAAAAGATCTGTCATTTAGACGAACGCCAAAGGCAGAGCCATCTCTGTCTTCTTCAAAAATTAATTGTCCCTCTGAAGTAAGAGCGACTAATAAATAATAGCTTCTTCTGAAAATGTTTCTATTAAATAAACCATTTGCAATAATCTAAAATACAAATAAGAAGTATTTACTTGTTTTCTGTTTGAAGAAGTAAAAGTGCTGAAGTTTTTTGTCGATCATTCGTAGAAAATGCTAATTGAACTTTAATACGATTAACTTCTTGATCTAAGCTAAATTTTCTTTGTAAAACACTTTCTCCACTAAAATCTGCACCTTTTTCTAAAATAATAAAACATGTACAAAATAAAACCATAAATAAAGAAATCTCAATATACTTTTTTCAGTATATATTCATATAATACTTTATTCAAAATTTCAAACATTTCAAACTTTAAATTCTATTATTTTTCAAAAGCTCAATGCTTATATTAGTATTGCATTAGAAATTTTTTTTAAAAATATAATAATAGTTTTAAAAAATTTTATATATAAAATATAATAACTGATAAAAATAAATTTTTTAGTCTGGCCTAAATCCAAAAGTCGAATAATAATTTAGAATTATATTATGTAAAATGTACCATCAGCACAATGTTCTCCGAAATAAGAAGTCAATTCGCAACTACAGAAAGCTTCTTGTTTTCCAAAATCCTCTGTACAAGTTCCCTGATTTTTACATGGTATGGTATCGCATTTCATGTGACAATTCGGTAGAACAGCTTTACTACCCTCATGATTAGCTTCATTAGCTAAATTTGGTAAATCTACCAAATATTTTCCAATCATAAGACCGCGAAGACAACCAACATAGCCTTGAATTAAATTTCCTTCAATCCCAATGCGTAGAAGATTGTCAGGATCAAATCCTCCTAAATTAACCTATAAATATATAATATATTATATAAAGAATTAATAAAATTTATTTTATAAATTACAATTGTAAAAATGTGTATTAAATTTTTTAATTAGAACTATATTTTATATAAAATTTTATAAATCTAAATTTTTTATTAAATTTATTTTATTTGAATTTTGAATAAATAATATTTATGTATAAATTACAAAGAAATTCTTCTTGTAACAGATTATGATTTCTTTGAAAAATATTATAACAATTAAATATTTTTTTAATCGATGTAAATAAATTAAAATTTATTAATATGTAAATAAGTAATTAAAAATGTTTTCATATTATTAAAATTTAATATCACTGAAGTTAATATATAAGTATATTTAGGTATTATAAAATTAATACTTGAAAATAATCTGTCGGAGGTGCTGGCGGTCGTTGTGGTGCTAGTATCTCTTTCTCTGGATTAATCCATGGTTTATTTGAATAAGTATTAAGAAGATGTGGAATGGCATCAACAGTAACGTTATATTCATTTACATGTAATGTTGTAGTATTTTGTGTTCGAATTATCGCAATTTGAACAGAAATTCCAGTATTTATACCTGGATATTCAATGTTAATGTTCTTTATTTCATTTCCAGCATTGAACAAATAGATAATATTGGTCCCATTCGATATGTACAAATGTATAAAATTATTTAAATGATCATTTGCATATAAAATTAATGAATGTACATCATACGTTCGTAAATTTATGAGTATATTTTTTATCAACATACTCTTTAAAAGAGTTTTTTCCTCCTCGTTTTCACTTGAGCTAAAGTAATTTTTTTTTAAAAAAGCTCCAGGTGAAGTAAATGTCAAAGCTTTATTATTGATGTCTATAATAAATTAAATTAAATATAATTAATAAACTATTTATTTAAAAATTTATTTTTATGAATTAATAATGTATCACATATTGATTAATCGGTATTTATTATTATTTATTAATAACTCCAGTCTTTCGACTAAAGAATGAAACTTGGTTATATTACATATTTTAATTATTTACATGCTTATTTGTTAACAAAATAATTTATATAAAATATTTCTACAAAATTTTTACAGATTTATATATATATTGTTATCGTTTTATCTTCATAAACTTTTATAAAGTTCATTTATTATAAGTATTTACTTTTCATTCACTACTAGTTCCACTCTTTCTTGGTTACCTTATCATTACCTTACATTTAACCACTTTCTACCGTTCTTTATTTTTCTTCATCATTCTTTTCACCGCTCTTAGTATTTCATGAGTTTTTTAATTACTCTTATAAATTTTAACATCACCTTATTTTTCTGCAAGTTATTTTTATTTCTTATCTCTTTTGTTTTTTCTAGTGTATCTGCAAGACTGTACAGGTACACAAGAAAAAACAAATTCTCCAGACGCTACCAATTGCTATTTACATTTTTATAGTAATTTTACTTTTTATGCTCTAGCCAATATTGGCTACTAATTGCAATATTCCCACATCTATTTCTTAATATAATTCTTAGATTTAATCTTTATTTTTGCCTCTTTAAATATTTTGGTACCCCTACGTCTTGAATTTTCTTATATGTTGTACCTATCATATCTGTTCTTTTTATCTCTGTCTTTGAATATCCTGCTTTCTCCTTCTTAGCTCCATGATGATGTTGACTTCACTTTCTGTGACGTATTACATTTGTATTATGCTTATTCTTATATTATTAAATCATCTTTCGTTTAAGCCTTTTTTTTGACTTTTTGTTTATTCCTCTATTTAATCCATCCAGTACATTTTTTGAGTCAGTGCCCCAGTTGCTTTTTCACCTTTTCATTAAAGTTCTATATCCTTAAACGCTTTATATTTTAGTTCCGATATTTCGCTCTTTACCTCATTATATTTAACTTCTGTGGACTGATAGGTCTACTTATTTGATAGCTTAATAAAATGCCTACTATGTTCTCTTTTTTATTGTATCCTTTATTTAAGTATCTCCATACTATATTTTTTTTTTCAACTCTATTAGCAATTTTTTCTCTTCTACTTTTTCTTTTGCATTTCCTCATCACATTTATTTGAAAGCTTCTTTAGCTTCACGTACGATACCTTTCTCACTCCTTCTTTATTCTTTACTAGCTCCTTTATATTAAATATCACTAATCTCTTCTCAATTTTTTTACCTATCGCCAAGTCTACGAACGAATTCTCTCTTGCTCCCACTTATGTAATCTCAGCTTTTTAATTTCCTGGGATTATTCCTTTTAGGATTACTCGCTTCTCCTTTTTTTTCAATGGTTTCCTTTCCAGTCTTCTTATCTCTATTTATTCTGCTTCTTATATTTCCTACTCCTTCATATTCAACAAACCTCCTTTTATATATATTGTTATGTAGAATTTTATTATTAATGCAGTTATCTCATATGTGTAGTTCGACTGTAAATAACTTCAATTTTCGGTTATATTTCCTTTGTTACATACGTGGTCTTACTTAAAATTATTGAATTATTATTTTTTTGAAGCGACTATTTATCATAGCGGTTTCGGGGAAATCGGAAAATGTGCGGAAGAATTTATTCTATTTGTACTTTTTTTTATTTTTCGATTATTAAAAGCAGCAGGATTTGCATTCATGTAAAGAATATTTTTTAGTTTTATAACTCAGCGTGATAGAATAACTATTAGAATAACTTTATATAGTAAAAATTTGTTTACGACTTAATAAAATGCTGTAGTAACTTTTCAAAAAAGTTTCTTAAAAAAGTCTTTAAAAATAAAATTACGTGGAAATCGCAATATAAAAAATCATATAAGGTTCTCTAAAAGGTCACCGATCATCCTCCTCAGCATTAAATAACTGCAGAAATCGGCTCTAATGCACGATGTATGCACAAAATTGTCATTTAAATATGAGAGTAATCAATGACACCCTGAATTTATCAATATATGCATACAATTAACTTTAAAAACGTTTTTTAATACTTAAAAATCTCCAGTGTTTTTACCAATCCGTAAAGCAAAATTTTACCGCATTGCACGATTCGATTAAATAATCCGTCATGTCACGTTGCAAAGCTGAAAAATATTTTTCGCCTGAATGCAAATTCTGTCGTTTTTAATAATTCAAAAAAAAAAACAAATACAAAAAACTCCCTCACACATTTCCCGATCTTCCAAAAATCATCATGACAAATAGGATCTTCAAAAAAATAAAAACTCAATACATTTTGAATAGACTACGTAATGACCCATATATTAATATTTATTTATAATACTCATATATTAATACTCTTTCCACTCATGCATTTTAATATTGAGTACACTAAATTATTTTTGACATCATTCCCTTTACCTTCCTTGCTTTGTCAATTATTATTAATTCTAATTAAGAAGCCTTCTATGACGCTTTTCTTTTGCATTCTCTTCTCGCCTCTACAATTTCTCATGTAAATTATTATGGCAGTATTCTTTTAAATTTTTCCACATCGTTTTCTTCCACTCAAGTCTTCACTAGGTAAACGTAATACGTTTCTTCCATGTGCAACGAGACTCCTCGTTGCTAGAAGTTTCGAGAAGGTTCTGTGCCCCCTCTCGAGACTTCAACAGTTAAGGCCCCCAGCGGACCATTGCGTCACGACGAATCGGCGCTCTCGTTTACCGCGCAGCAGCTGCTGCGCATCTCCAGCGCCGAGTAACGGAGGTGATGTGGCACCTCGGAGCGCTCGACTCGGGAGCAGAATCGCTCCGGCTCTTTCAAACTCCACTCCTCTTCTCATATACTCCTGCTGTTCACGCTATCATGTCAGCAACCCCTATCCTATCGTCACGTTATCTTGACGATAAAAACCCTTTGGTCGTTCACGTATTTGTGTTGACTATTCCTTATTTATTCCTCACCAAGAAGTCGGAAAGGTTCTGCGTCTTATCCTTAGAGGCAATTTTGCGGTTACGCAATATTGTTATTAGACCCGAAATCCGATCCCATCCCGTCCGTCTTGTTCATGCAATTTTGACGAAAAATATTAATTTGGCTTAATATTTCATAGCAAATGTGTAAATTTGAGTCTGTTGCAAATTTACAATTTGTAACAGTCATCCATAAGCTAACTTCGAAATCCATCTTTTTTCTTATCGTCCGTTATCTAAAAATTGTCAAGCATTTATTTTCTAATTGATTGACTTAATTACGGGTTTCGCATTTCATGAAACCAACGGATCAATCAATCACTGGGACTGCTCCTTGTGTTGCGGGTTAATATATCCGTTAACAATATTGTTAAGCAATCCTATTAGATTGCTCGTCGTGTTACCTATATTTCTCTCGCGTTATAGATAAAAAAATATTTGCCGAACGTGGTCGTTACGCCTTGATAACAAATGCCCGTCATGTAATATAATTAATTTACTTGTATTTGTTCAATCAAAAACACCAGTTATAAATCGAAATCAATAATCTATCCGAAATATTCGCGCGTATATAAAGTTGTAAAGTAGTTATTTAATATAATTACTCGGATTTCGGATAGTCCGCGAGATTTTGTGTATCCGAGTCGACCTTATTATTGTTTATGTATACGATCCCGGCTGCGGTCATTTAGACTATAAATGAAATTCTAAATATCAAGGTGTCGTTGAAATTGTATTTATTTATGTGAATGGTTTTTATTAAACGACACCTTCCTGGTGACATTTATTTATTTAAAAATGTATTTTTTTATTTATGACACCTTGTGAGCAACGTTCCGAATCCCTGGAAGACCAGCTGTCGCTTGTCCCGGCGAAATATATCTCTTTTCTTCGACGAAAGCTCGACTTCTCCTTCACCCGTGAAGGGTAAACGGAACCGTCTCGTCACACATGTAGTCCCAGAATGAAATTTCTGTCCTTATTTCAAATTCCAGCTCCTTTCCAGAATTTTAGAGTCCTTTTCTACTTCTTCTATTCCCAATTCTCCTTTCTTATAATATTAATTTCCTTTCTTATTTTTCTATCTAAACTTTTTACTTCTTTAGTCTATGTTGTCATAATTACCTCTGCACTTTCACTTGTTTCTCTTGATTTATTTTTCTGCTTTAAATAAAATTCTACTTTTTGTTTTTTTGTTGCTTGTACTACACGTATCTTTTTCTACTCCCTTTCCTGTCTTGTGTACTCTGCTCCTATTTTATCTGTTTAAAACATTATTCATTGCATGAAGCAACTTTATTTTATTTTCGTAGTGACTCCATGTCTCGTTGAAATACACTTTTCTCAATCCTGTCTTAACAAATAATCTCTTACTTTTCATAACTTTAACTCACACATTAATTTTCTCCAGAACCTTTTTGTCTTCGTAGCTTAGATCCTGTTCTATAAAGATCCTTGTTTCCAATAGACGTCGTTTTGTTCTTACTACTTCCTACTTTGCTTCCGTATCCTCCCGCCATTTCTTTTATCATAATTTTCTACTCATTCGTTTTCTCGAAATTACCACTTATCAATCCTTCCATCACTTCAACCCATTTAACTATTAATTTTTTTATTTTCTTCAGATCTTTTCAATTTCTACCTTTACTTTAAAAACGTCTAAAAACAATAAAATTTAAAAATAAAAATAAAAATAGTAACAGTTTGGATGATTTCCATACCATATCATTTCCATATTCAGAAAAATATTTTTCTGAATATGCAACAAAATTTAAGAAATACGGAATAAAACTAATCCCTAATATTAATAACAAACCTAATTCTGATATTCAAAAAAGAAAAGACGTTACGATAAAAGAAGAGAAAACTAACATTGTATATAAAATAAAATGTAAAGATTACTCTTCAGTGTAGTTGGTGAAACAAAAAGAAACTTAAAAACAAGAATTAATGAGCATAAAAAAGACAATAATCACACATCGGTTGTCTCAGCCCATGCATGAGATAAAGGATACGTGATTGATTGGGATAATGTAGACATTCTTGACTATGAGAATAATTATAAAAAACGTTTAATTTCTGAAATTATTTACATTAAAATCAATAATAATACCATAAACAGAAAAGAGGACACACAAAATCTTAATAATAAATATCATATGATCCTCAATAATATGACGAATCACAACAATATGACGAAAAGTGTGATGTCAAATGATGTATATATTGAGGGGATATGATTTTTGTTTACAGTTTACACAATGACGTTACGACTAATAAGTCGTTGAATATTTATTTCCGAATATTAATTGGTAATTATAGCAAATCGTTATATTATACATATGTAATTAATTTGTTAATTTTTGTAATTATTGTGTTAAATAAACAGTGTCGATAAGGGCAAGTGATACTTGCTGAAACGTCGACGAAAATAATAGAATAGACTTGTTTTATTCACCTACACCTCTGAGGATCACCAATTTACAAGAATACAATAAACATGGAAGGTGCATCATATCAAACTTCAAATTATTATGTAATATTTTCTAAGATAAATCTGTAAAAACTATTTAATATTTGTTATAGCTAAAATAATTTATAGATATAATTACTCACTTGTTTCACAGTAAGATCCCAAATGAGCCCATCTATTTTCACAAACACATGTAAAATTACTCCACAATTCAACGCATCGGGCATTATTTTGGCATTTGTTTGGTTGACATGATGGTTTACAGTCTTTGATAATTTCCGACAAGTGAACTGACATATAACTATGAATGTCAAGAATCTCACCATTTACCACCAAGCCTCGGAAACAACCAATTAAACCTTGACTTACCGAAGAAGTTTTTAGGTGATCTCTTTAAAATTTAAATCAACAAATTTTAATTAAATTAATGATAATCGTATTTTTTAAAATATTATAATTAGCATAAAAAAAATTAAAAAAATCTCTTACGCTGTAGCACCACCTATAAACATGGAACCCTCAAAAGGGCCAAATTCCTCTTCAGGAAGTAAATCAACCATTTGAAAATCTGTGTTTATCATGAATCTTACATGATAATCGTTATAATCTATCCAGATTTTTTGCCATTCTCCATTATTAAGTTTTCTACGACTTTTAACTTCAAGTTCACGGATTGTTCCAGTATTCAAAGTAAAATTAAATGTTAGTTTATAATCTGAAGTAAGTGCAACCATAAATGACGGATAATTGTTTCGTATAGGCGGCTGATATAATAAAATAGCCTTTTCTCCTGTTGTTCTAAAACTAAAAGCAATGTCTCCTTTTCTCCAACCAGGAACCTCAATATAAGACTGTGAAGTTGTAAATGTAACAACATACTTCTGTGTATCTGCAGAAATAATTTGTTTATTTTTAAGAACAAGAATATTTTTGTAATAAAATAAATAATGTACTTACTAGTTTCGACGCATTCAAGAGGACCAAGTGTCATACGACCCTGAGCATCCTCTTCAAGATCTCGTTGTTGAAGAAATACCATTTCAGTGATTCCCAAAGAATCTGGAGTTTCATAGTATCCTTCGTCAGATAACCACTTTCCAGCTGATATATCACAATTACAACTCAAGTTCGAATTCACACATGTTCTGTTGACTATAAATAAAATATATTTCTGATAATATCCCAAATAATATAAATAAATTTTGAGTAAACTATTAATTATAAACTATGAGTAATAAGTAAAAATAAAAAAAAAACAATAAGAATTATATTTTTAAATACTATAATTGTTATGATTTTAATTTTTTTTTAGAACAGTTTATAAATAAAAAAGACATGTAATATTTTATTTTTAGAATACAAAAAAAATTCTCACCTCCACATGGACAAGATCCTCGATTTACATTTCCAATATAATCCACAGTAGTACCTTTTGAGCTACCAAACCATGTTGCACTATGAAGTTCCAAGGGAGCTTTGTAACAATCGTATTTAACATATTGACTACAGTAAAGAGAGTGCGAAATCAGCTCTTGCAACATTTCTGCTGTAAATTGGACATAGCTAATACTAAAACTAAAGTCAGATTCAGTTATTGAACGGACATCTACTTGAGAAGGTAAATTATGTTCTACAATTGTTTTTGTAGAATCTTCAATCGATTGAAATTCGCATTTGACTAACGCTGGAGGAAATCTTCCGTTACCGTCTATGTCAATTCTATAAACATCGTCTTTAGTATAACCCAAAAGAGCTAGTTCTTCACATGTTTTTCTGTACTGAGCTGAAAACACAATATTATAATTTCAATTAACAATATCTATATTCACCAATTATGCAGTGTAATTATAATTTCATTCATATTTATATTAAAAGTAATGTTTTTTATAATAAATATAGTAAACTATACATATATATACATTATTTCAGTTTTTTTTTTTTTTTTTTTTACCAAAATGACAATTTTTTCCAATATAACCAGTATCCGTACAGTCACAAGTAATTCTATCTTCTTTTACAGAACATTTTCCTCCGTGCTCGCAGGTATTTGGTCGCTTACACGGATCAACAAATTTACAATTATCTAGAGCAACTTCTCCGATTACTCTTTCAGTATTGATAATGTATCTTGGCTCAATTCTTTCATCATTTACAGCAATCTCTCTCATGCATCCTACCAAACCTGGAAATGTTAAAATAATGTTTTTAATATATGATATGATTGAAAAATTTTATCTGAAATAATTAAAATTAGTTGTTTTCTATATATATTGCAAAAAAATGTTCTTAAATATATTTTAACAATATAATGATTACCAGCATTTCCCTTTCCACTTCCAATTATAACTCGGTCTCCTAATTCCAAATTCATTTGAAAAAGTTTACTTTGCTTATTTCGATAATCAACTAAAATACTCAATTGTTCTTTTGTGTAATTAAGTTCAACTGCATGCCATGAAGTATTAGCTGGAAACTTGACCGCAGCAGATAAAGTGACATTTTCACCCAAAACAGGAACTAGGTGAAAACGTATTTCATCATTAACAACTCGTAGCTATAAAAATCAAAGATTATTTATTTTTTTAGAAATAGAATAAAACATAAGGTATGAATTTCATGAGTCTTTTAATATCTACTTTTATTTTTAAATTACTCCGTAATTTTACATAAATATTACACAAAATAAAATAATATAAACAATATAACAAAGTAAGTAAGATAAAAAAAAGTGAATAAGCATTACAGAATAAAAAGTTTTAAATTAAAATTATAATATTCGCTTAAGCATTAATTTATAAATTATTTTCATAATTTTAGAAACAACAACATATTTAATTATTTATTTTTCAGTAATTTAATTAGGTTAAGGAACAAGTTTGATTTAAAATAAGAAAAACAATGTAACTAGAATGAGTATAAATTGTTTGTTTACAAAAGGTAAAAAAAATTGAGAATAATAAAATATATTTACCTCCCAGTATCCTGCACCAGTTTCACTTTTAACATCGCCCGATGCTACAACAGCTATGGGCTTTGAGCTTTTAAAATCAAAATTTAATTTTAACGAATCAGTTGTGTTCATTGGCCACCAGATGTGACTCCCCGCAAAAGGATATGTTATAGGTATTACATCGACATCATCTTCATAATATTCTGGTTCAAGAACTCCAATGTAATGAACCATCGGATTCGAGCGCTTCAATTCATAGATTATTGATTTGTCATTAAAAAATACGTACTTTAATGAACCTGAAATCCTTGTTAAATAGTTATTTTTTTAAAAATATTAATCTTTAAAAAAATTGCGTACTATGATTTTGATATGTTTCTAAAATATAAGATTAAGTAACCCAATTTGTCATATTCAAAAAATTAATTTAGTTTTTATAATTTTGATAATTATATTATCCGAACAATAATTTCTTAATATATTACAATCGGTTCATAAATATTTGTGAAATGATAATGTAATAAAAATTTAATTTTACACTATAAAAATTATTTTTCAAAACTATAAACGCATTTTTCTTGAGACTACATTTTTCAAAATGATTACACTTCTGGCTCCAAGGTGCATGAATCGATTAATTCGAAATTTTGAAGAAATATTTAAAATAGTTCATACACGTGCCATCGTATAAGGTTTTATATTTGATTTTATAAATTTATATTTATGAAAATATGAATTTGTCATTGAAAAAGGTTTTTTTGGGCAAAATTGAATTTTGTAGCAGCGACATCACTTCGTCAATTTTCAACATTTTTCAATGGTTCTAAAAAAAGTATAAAGATATTTATCTAATACAATATCAAATTTTTTTTTGTTTACAAAATGATAGATCTTTGCAGTGCAACTGTTTTATATTGTTTTTTTCATAAATTCAACACATAAATAAGAAAAATTTAAATATGTATTACATACATCAATAAAAGAAAACAAATAATACATAAAAGTATAATTAAAATTTTATAATTTAAAATTTGATGATCAGCACCTTCCATATTTATTAATTAGAAATTAAAGGAGATCCAAATAGGTACAATTATAATAAGGTCAATTTATATCTGAAATAGAAAGTAATAATTCTATAAAATTTTTAGATTTGTTACGGATGTAACGAAAGTAATATAATTAATTAATAAAATAAAAGGTATTACATATGATAAGAAGGGAAGGACCACAAGACGCAGCATAAAAAAGTATATCTAAACATTATAATGTCGAAATACGATGTTAAGATGCACGATCAGTAATCAATATTGTTACGTACGTAACGAAATTCGACATAATTTAGTAACCTACAATTTAAAAGTTGCAAATTATAGCATAAAATTGGTAACGATTGGAATTATGAAATAGTTGATCGGCATAAAGTTGATCCAGATTCACAAGAGGTGTGGAAATAATTAACAAATACTGAAGAGAAGTGGGTTAAATAGGTAGTGGGAGAATTCGAAAACTTGCAATAAAGAGATTATAAAAACTCAGTCAAGATAACACAAGAAGTTCCCGATCCGAGTCGAGTAAGAAATGACGCATAATTAACGAAAGACGAGAAATGTAACGATAATTTAATAAACGGTCGCAATCAGGGTATAACTGACGTATCACGAGCCACACACACATAACAAACTCTTTCTTCCGATTGTATAAAATAAACGTAAAGTCGTAAATATTAATCATCGTATCATTCATTAAAGTAACCCGATCCTCGCAAAGGCTGAGACGTTTTAACCGACTCAGCTACGGCGGAATAGTAACGCGGCGGTAAAATAAATAATATATATATATATATATATATATATTGACGATACTCAAATACGTAACAATATATTAAGAAATATAAACAAAGATCAGGGTAATGCAAATTAAGCCTAAAAATGAGAACACTCCATGGTGAGAGGACCCGAAAGAGCTAGCAGTTTTTCACTATAAATCAGAAAGAAAGAGGTCGAATCGGCGCAGATTGAAGTATTATGATAGAGATCGAGAAATAAGTGAATTCCCGTCAGGTGTAAATGAGCACGAAGTAACTCGGAATAATACAATCCCGATTGGTGACTCTCGTCGAAAATACAACACGGCACTTGCACATTCGAACGATAACGCAAGTATTATTATAATTCGGACACATATGTAGACGCTAGATTCGTATCACGAGCCATTTAAATACTTTACACTCTCTCTCTCTCTCTCTCTTCCCATTTATTATCAATAAATCAGTATTTTAAACGCAAAATAATATAATTGTATTTTTATTTTTAATTCTAATACCTCACAAAGGCTGAATCGCTTCGTCCGATTCAGCTAAGGCAGAAAAGAACTGGGAAATCGTTACATTATAAATACGAAGAAGTAAATAAAGGAGTAAAAGAAGTACGTGACAAAAAACGCGATAGATAAATAAATAACAAATATATATGTATATAAGTAATTAATATAAGTAGAAATATACGACGTAATAAATTTATCAATAATAAAAACTAAAAACAATAGAATTATTACAAATTGGCATTAGAAACCTATACAGTCGAACAGGATACTTAACTTCTTATCTAATTACACACTGTCTCAAAAAACGTAACATTCTTTACAACTTAATAGACTGTGCTATTTTACTTTCCGACCCACATTTGTATAAAAATAATCAAAAAAGGGTTAAAGATATTTTACAACAAAAAAATTACCCTGATTTTTTAATTGAGAAACACATAAAAAAAAAGTCTTAAAATCCAAAAATTTAATAAAGAAAACAATTAGTGCAACAGTCTTGACGAATTCCGTACTTTGGCCTTTCCTTATTCAGAAAATTTTTTTTCTGAATATGCATTAAAGTTTAATAAGTATGGAATAAATTTAATCCCAAACATTAAGAACAAACTAAATTCGGTTATTACCTAGAGAAAAGACATTACTGAAAAATGGGATAAAACCAACATTGTTTACAAAATAAAATGTAAAGACTGCCCATCTGTGTACATTGGTAAAACAAAGCGTAATTTAAAAACAAGAATTAATGAACATATAAAGGACAACAATCATACATATATTGTAGCTGCACATTCACGAGAGTCCAGGCACTCGATTGATTGGGATAATGTAGTGTCACGTATGTAATATTGCAATTGCATACGCGATGAATAATTTGTACTCGCGTTAGTAAACGTAGACAAAATATTAGGAAATTGACAATGAGGGAATCGAAATGAGTCGCGAGTAACGTGAAACCTGCGAGAAATAAGAACTTCTGAATTCGCCAAATTGTGAAAATTCAAGATCAGAGGCGACAGTAAATACGCAGGAGTCAATCGAAAGTCAATATCAGAGACAGCTGACTGAACGATAATCAAACAGGAACACTTGGAGAAAGAATTTGCGAATTTCGCAATTCTCCATACAGCGCAGATAATGAGTTGAATCGAAAGAAACGGATGGGAATTCGGTTCGATTCCTTCTCAAGTCGTACTTCGGGTCGACTTTTAACATTCATCACTATTTGTTTTATACAATCGGGACTTAATTTTTTTGGCACGAACCATTGTAATACATATCATCTCACTCTCCCTCTCTCGTTCATTAAGAGATATAATAAAAAGTACAATATTCATTAACTCGCGTTTCTTTATTGATAATTCCGAACCTTTCAAAGGCCGAAATATTTTGACTATTTCGGCTAGGGCAGAACAAATCCTGGAGGAAATTTCGCGATTCAATTATCGAAGAATAAATATAATTGCGATTGCTTAGATACGTAATAGTAGATATTCTTGACAATAACAATAATTATAAAAAACTCTTAATTTCAAAGATTACATTAAGATTAATAACAGCACGATAAATAGACAAGAGGACACACAAAATCTCAACACAAATACCACATGATTCTCAATAATATGACATAGAGCGTCAAGATATTTTATATATTGAGGTGAAATGTTATTTGTTTATAATTAAATAGTGAAGTTACGACAAAAACGACGTTGAACCTCAGCGTATTCCTGCGCTATTAATTTTGGTAATTATTAATAAGTAAAATTGTCGTTTTATGTATGTCAAATCAAATTGTATATTTAAATTAAAAAATTTTTGTTTAATAAACAGTCTTGACAAGGGCAAGTTATACTTGCCATAACGTCGACGAAAAACATTAGAATAGATTCGTTTTTATTCACCTTACACCTACTTAGATCTCCTTTAATTTCTAATTAATAAAATTTTATAAGATTTTCTTCGTTAATTACTTTTTTATGAGTTAACTAATTTTTTTTTATTATTTACGCTCAAGAAACTATGTAAGTCCTATAATTCTTAAAATATTGAATTTAAATATTTACCTGAAATTAATGATTTTTTTTTAAACTTTAAATATAAATATTACTCTCTGTATAGGCATTTATTATCTGACTTTGATCATTGTTGTTTTGTAAATCATGATGGTTTCGATTAATATAGTTTGTAAAGATTACTGCCAAACATTGTCTTTTTTCAAGTCCGGAGAAAAATATTAAAAAAAAAGCAAATTCATTTTCGCATGTAAAACAAGAAAGTAAATCAAGTAACTAACCTGCAAAATTATTGTTGGAAACTAGGCCTTTTTTTTTGTGGAGTTCAGGTCCACCACCAATATAAATTTCTGGATCGATTATCATATTAAAATTTTCGCCGGGCACTTCAAGCACTTTAATATTGTCGTTCAGGCTGATGTATACGAGGGAAATGTTGTGAAAAATAGTGAGATTGTTCCAGTAGTTGATAGCGACGTGATAGCCAAGGTTGGTGCGGATCTTGGATTCGTGCCCAAAATCCATCTCGACGACGACGGTCCCATTGATAATGGATGCTGCGACGTAATGGGCGGTGCCATCGATTTCACCGGAGGCATAAAACAGCGCCGAATCATCCCACTTGGTCTATAATCATTGTGACTCTTTAATTTACTGAAATCCTACCAAGCATATAAAAAATAATAAGGCTTATTTTATCATGTAATATTTTGTTTATAAAATTATACTATAAACTGTATTTTCTAAAAATTGTCTTCATAAATATCAAGAGAAATAATAAGCAGCATAATATTTGAGTAAATGTGGCTTCATTAATAATCAATTACTGATTTATTGTATAATATTAAAATTACATGAATTTGTATACATTCATATGCACTTTTATTATAAGATCATATAATAAATGATTATTATATTATATTTTATAAACTTATACAAATATTTATACATTATAACTTATAAACGATTGTAAATTAAAAATAATTATGTGTAATTTACGATAGAATTATTTATTTATTTTTATATAATTTAATATTATACTTAAAATTTCCATAAATTATTTATAATAATTATAATTAAATATTTGTGTTTTATTAATTAATTTATTTGTATCGTTACAAAATATTTATTTAAATACTATAAGAAATATAATTTTGTACAATAATTTTTAATTTTACCTTAAATGCAAGACTAATTCTATTGACTGATGAGTGCACTCGGTCCTTCCAGTCATAAACGCGAAAAGATACATATGATGAGCCACGAAGAGTGAGTATCGTGGCAGCTAAAATGTAAATTATTATATCTTACTTGGTTGTAATGAAGATAAACTAGAACATTTGATTTGTTCACTAATTTAAACTCACTGTAAACATCACATCTTTCTCCTTCGTATTTCGTACCGAAGCAATCACATGTTAAACTATTGTAATGGTTGACGCATTGACTGCCCAAAAAACACAGATTCTCTCTTGTTCTACATCTAATAATAATAATAAATTTTACATTAAATATTCCTTTAAACTTGAATTATTTTTAGAAGAATAAGTATATTTTTTATGATTAGAATGTTTTGTTTTAAAAATCTTTTTTTTTAGAATTAAAATTTGGTGTAATATTTATGATAATTCATTCAGTAATTAATGTAATAATTTAGAAGTTAATAAACTTGTTATAAAATGATTTTATATTAAGAAATAGCATTAGCTAAGAAATAGCTAATACTATTTCTTATTAGCTAATTATCTAGTATAATTACTTATCAATGCAGCCTTCCTTTACATTCTCGTGTTTCGTAGCGATAAGTGGCCGAATGGGAAGCAAATCACTCGCTGACTTCCCTGAACTCAGAACCATATCCCTTATGCAACCAACAAATGATTCTATTATATATTTAACACCATGAAGTCGCTCTTCAGAACTCAATCCTGAACAGAGATAAAATATTGTTTTAAAGATATTCCACCTGTTGATTTACAAAATTAATTTACCATATAATGTTAATAACTATCCAAGTTAATATTAAATATTAACTGGAATAATTTTTAATAAAATGCTTTTTAGTACTTAGTTTTTAAATATTACAAGTTTTTTCATAAATAAAATAAATATTTTATTTAAATTTAATATTGTAATAAAATAATTAATTTTATGATGATTGACAACCTTGATTTATGAAATTATAAAAATGGAATATTTTTTAAAAATTTATTAAAACAATTAAATTAAATTAATACTAATAATAATAATAAAAGCAACAATAGCAAGAGAGTTTTTAGGCATTTATCAATGAAATTATTATTTATAATTTAAAAAAAAATAATGTTGAAAATAATTAACCACGCTACATGGGAAAATCAGGTGTAGTGAAATATATTTTATGATATAGTAAAGTTTTTTATTAGTAGAAGAGTTTGTAAGAAATGAATAATTCAAACACGTATCCAGCACTCTCTCGGCTAGATAGGATTAATAATTTATAAATAAAATCACGCAGAAGTAAATAAACTAAATTGCAGCTACATTTATTCAAAATCTATAGGGTTTGTTCAACGAATTGAGTCGATGGCCAAAAGATAACTGTCCACCTTCCCCGCGTTGTGATGCATCTTTTCCCGACGCTTCGGGGTTGACCGGTCAGGAAGTCGTACGGCCCCCCAGCTACCGCACTTTCACTTTTCGGGCTGCTTTGTAGATTTATGACGGTTTAAGGCGATCTCGAAAAAATCATCTCTTAGAACTTACATAAAACTATTCTTATAATTATTGTAAACAATTTTTTTTCAGGGCACAGTATTTTGAGTACTAAAAGAGATGGATTTGATTGATATTTGAATTTTAAAAACAGTTAAAATTTATTACAATGTATATGCAATGAAAATCAATAATTAAAGCTAATTATAAAAATTTGAGTAAAAAGCCCAACCTCCAATCAGAACAACGGAAGCCAGTTCTTCAGAAACTCCGTAATTAACGATATGCTCTAAGACCTCGACCGTGGTTTCGCCCTGCTTTTCGTCCACCCGAGCGATGAGCTTAGCACCGTGAACGTCAATTCTAACCAGAACACTGTGCCATTCATCCCGGTTGAGTCCCTCACCTACTGTTAAACTTGTCGAGTTTTTTCCAAAAACGTGAACAACCTTCAACTGTCCTTTCTCCACGATTACATAAAGGGCATAAGGTTCCAACCTTTCCGGGCGATCCTTCACGCTGTGGTAAACAAGGAGCCCATGCGGCAGTTTCGTCCGAAATTTAAATGAAATTTCACGACATAACCTGTCAATATTGATACAGATTGTATTTTTAGGACAATAAATTGTTTATTGAGATAGCTTATAATATGAAATGCAAGCGATTATGCAATAAAATAATAATAATAAAAAACAATTTTCACAATTCTGAAATAAATTTTAATAATACGGATTGGTGGAATATTATGCGTACATAAGACTGCAATAATCTAGACGAATAATTATGTTTATTTACATCTTACGAACCTCAATTGAAAGGTTTTTATACCAGGTCCATCCAATTGTATAAAAGTGTTGCTTTGGGCAAACATAAAAGTTTTTTCGTATCCTGATTCCATAAACGTTAGTTCCTGATAACATATCCATAGATGTACACATATACATACACACATACACCCCACACACCTATGCGTATATAATGAAATTATTAATTAATGTATTTATACATGTATAATGGTAGTCAACATACCTTTCCCCTTTTGTATTTTGGTATTGGTGATTTTGTTGATATTGCCGTAGTAAAAATCGATGCCATCGTGGTAGACGTTGTCGAATGAATCGTTGTCACAATTGTTGCACTTGTTGTAACGAAAAAATTGCCCTTCGTAACCATATATGGTGGCAAAATATCTTTGTTCAACGATAAAATAATCATAAATTTTACTTAGTATTCAGTAATATTTTTGTCAATGAATTTATATATATATACATATATATATATATATATATAGAGAGAGAGAGAGAGAGAGAGAGAGAGAGACAGTTATTAGATTAGACATTATCAATAATTAAAAAATAACGCTAATAAAATAATGGATTAAAAACTGTGTACATGGTTGGAAATTTGACTTAAATTATATTTCTAATAACATTGTATTTCTTATATCAGAAAAAAAGTTAAATAATTCGCGTAAAATATGTATGAGAACAAAAAAATTTATAGACAAATTTACAAATATTATAAATAGTACTAGAATATTCAATATTTGTATTTATTGCATGAGTGATTAGTTATTATCAAATGATAAATAACGACTAAGGTGAAGGTACATACAATCTGAACCACCAACGCAGTAATGCATACACTCTTCTTCGGTGTTAAATCGGTTATCATTACCCAAACAACCACCGTAGATGAAGGTATGGCACTTGCCTTCAGTCTTGTTGAATGACCATTTGTGCACATAATTCTTGCAAGGTCCATGCTCGGATTTTACAAAACAGCGATCAGGAAGATCGCGGCGTGCCGTTGTCATGAGGTTCATAGGCGTGGTTGTTAATGTTGTCGAGGTTGTTAAATTCGACTCGGAGTTCAAGTCTTCAGATATGTTTTTGTTAGCCAGGCTGGTGAGACAACTGAATGAACTCACCAAAAGCATTCGGAGAACACATTTTTCGTGGCTAATCATTGTCCCTCATTAGTTTGATAGTTCTGGAAAGAATTTTACTTTGAAACACCACTGTGACTCATTAGAGATAATTTATTACAAATCTTGTATAAAAATACTAATAAAAATATTTACTATGTTATTTAAATGTATAATTAGTTTATTATTAATAAATTAATTTAATTTTAAATTAATAGAAAATTTTTATCGTACAGCTTTTTTGTAGTTCAGTTCTTTAAGTAAAATATATGAAAAAAATATATTTTATTCTTGTACAAACACTCCATTTTTAATATTATTGCAAAAATATATCCTGTTTAGTGTGATGAAATTAAAGAAACAACACTATATTTGTTATAAATCCAATATTTCGACGATTTGGTTTATTATTTTTATCAAGTCTTAATTTAAAATAAATTAATGATAGTTTAATGATAATAACACAATCATAATTTCAGTAATTTATTAAATGTATTTGAAATTAACATCTAGGGAAAAAAGATAAACCAAATCATCGAAACGTCGGCCTAATAACAAATGTAGTGTTATTTCTTTAATCTTATCACACCCAAAAAAAGGAAATATTTTTACAATAAATATATAAAAAATATTTTTAAAAAATATATAATATTTAATGAAATATTTGAATTGTATATGATTTAATAATTTATATAAAAAAATATTTATCTTAAATAGATGTATGGACTTGTATTATTTATGGAAGAAATATTATAAATACATTTATTTTATTTTCATTCAAACTTAAAATGCAAAAAATTAAGTTTCTTATTGATTTTTACATTTTATAATTATTCTTTCATATATTAACGTATCCATTTATAAAAATTTTAAGTTTAATTTCGTTTTAAATTTTAATATAGGTTATAATGTTGTATTATAAAAATTCAATTTTGTGGATAGATTAACATTTTTATTGTGGTTTATTTTACAGAATTATATCAATGCTATCTTAAAAAATTTTAGTTGATTGTTGAATCTCTGAAAGTTTATCTATTGAAATTAAAATATATTTAATAATACATTTTATATAAAAGGAAAAGTATTTTAAAATAAGTACAAATATTATTGCTTGCTTATTATATTCATAAAGTTATTAATAAAATATTTATCAATTTTAAAAAGAGGGAAAAAAAAGTTTTTAAAATTTAATGAAAAGTGCTATCGGAACACTATAAGTCCTTTTATGAATAAGCATGAGAGTTCCTTCTATGAAAAGAAACGAACGAGTTTCCTCTCTAAAGAACGAAGTGTTTACTGGCTTAAAGTTGTAGTTGGACCTAGTTTAAATTAATAGTTGAATTTGTACGAATGCACGCTGTTACGCAAATCATTTTTATTTATTATTTTTTTTTTTTACACTTTATTCTTCCTATTATTGATTTTAGATATTTAGCTTTATTTTTGGCAAAGTATTTTACTTTTCGATTAGAGATATAAATGAGTCTTTCAATACTTACTATTTTGTCTCGTTTTTTATTTTTTTTTAATGAGTCAAAGATTTATGTTTGTAGTATTTATATGTGATTTATTTTTTTATGATTAAATTTGTCTTTGTTTTTTATTTATATATGATATTTTAACTGAAATTTTTTAACTTCTGCAATTAAATCTAAATAACTCTCTTGCATCGCATATTTTTAATTTTCATTTATTTCTTCATTTGGTAATTCCAAAATTGTTTTAAATATTGATGAATGTCGCGTCACGACAAGTGTTTTAGATTTTATTTGAGTCGTCTTTTAAATTTTACGTTGTCAGTTTTAATGGCTTAATAAATATTTTATATTCGTAAATTCACCCATTAATTATTTAAAGTTTATAATCGAGAATTCTTGTCTTTGTAAGACATTAAATAACGTATGCTAAAGGAAAATAAGAAAAGAAATATTCAACGATAATTAAAATAATTTAAATTACTTTTTCCGGTTATGCTTCGATATATTTGTTGAATCACTATCATGGAGTTTTCTTCTCTGTGTAGCTTTCTTGTGAAATTACTTATGTTGCAGCTTCTGAATTTAATAAATTTTCTTCTTGATGATTATGCCGTATAGAGACTTACTATTTTAAATTTGATCTCGATATAGTTTATTGTTTAAATCACTAGCTTTTCCCTTTATTCTAACTTTATTTTTTTTTGTAATGGGAATTCATAATTTAAAAAACGACGTTTAATTTTTTGTGTGTTTTTCAATATAAAAAACTTGTGATACAACTTAATGCACCGCAATAATTGTTTTGAGTGATTCAGAGAAAAAAATAACAATTTCTTCTTAAAATAGTAAATATTTACTCTACACATTAAGTTGTTATTAGCATATACTTCTATTTCGTGGTATTGTGAACAATTAACTTGTTCTAAATTACGAAGTTAAGCTTGGACTAGTTTTTTAAATTTCATTTTTCTACCTGTATTATTTAGATTTTATCATAAAAGTAATCTAGTAAAGTAGTCTAGAAATTTGAACGAAACGTTTTTTGTATATAAGAATTATAAATTTCTACTATCTTTACGTAAATATAATATTCAGAAAATACAAAATGAGAATATTCCTTGTATATTAACTAAGTTACTTTATAATACTCATCATAATATACAAGATAAAAACAGAATAGAGGCAATTGAAGAAAGAAATATGAAGCTGTTTTGGGTGATTATTGCAATCAAATTTTACAATAGAAGCACGCAAACTTGTTAAAAGATACCTTTACTAGTTTAATAAAAATGCATTTATTATTGTGAATAATTTCAAAATCATGCACCGAATATGTGTAAGTCGATTCAAATCAAATTCTATATATCTTATCGAAATTTGTGAATGTCATTAACGAACACAAAATTGTAAGGCTATATCGCTATTCTATCTCAATTTCTTTTTTAAAACTTTTTGTTTTTCATACTCATTTTCTCTTCTTATTATTAAATATTTTTTAATAACTATTTAAGCATTATTAGATATTTGCTTTATGCCTACATTATAAAATATTTTTATTTCATATTTCTTCCAGTGCTGGTTAACATTAATCTAGTAAATCTACTAGAGTAATAATAAAAACATTCAATCTCTAAAGTAATCCCAAATAAAAATTATTAGAATAAAATTATAATTCCATTATTATTACCAAATGGATGGATAATGAAAAAATGATCAAATACTGAAGTTAGTTATTTAATATAATGTACTTAAATTTAAGAAGAATTACATTACTTCAAACATTATATATAAATAATTGTCGAAATATTGAATTTTTTAAAACCGTAGTCAACAAATTACTGATTCTTATATATTAATATAAATAATTTAGTTAGTAATATTTAAAAATTTATAAGATATAATTTATTAAAAAACACATTGATCAATCAAAATAGTGATATTAATTTAAAATTCATACAAATTAAAGTAAACTATTATAATAATGAAAGCTAGGAATGGAAAATTTACCTAGTACGTAATTGCTATTAAAAAGTCGATATAATGATATTAAATTATTTTGCAATCGCTTGATCGACTTTAAATATAAATATATAACTTAAAATTTATTTATCTACGATTTATCTATTTTGTATATACATGGTGCATCCACGAAGTATCGAGTTTTTTTTTCATTTTGCTCCTATTCGTCATAGAAATTTGGGAAGGATCTTAAAATATCGACAAGCTCTTTCCGCATTTGTCCCTTTTTTTTTTATTTTTTCGATAATTAGGAGCGGCAGGATTTTACTTCGCGCGAAGGGTGTTTTTCAATTTTTTGACACGGCGCGATGGAGCGACTACTCTAATAGCGTTACGAGATAAAATTTGTTTGCAATTAAAAAAAAACAGTGTGGAAACGTATAAAATATTGAAGAAGCGTATGGGCATAATTGTATGTCAAACTCGCAAAATGAAAAATGGCACAGAGCTTTTAAAGAGGGCCGAGAAAGAATCATCGACGAGTCTCGAGCGCCCAAAAAACTTTCGGAATACACGGCGCGTGTTAGAAATTTAAAATTTGGACTGTCGATTAACAGATAAAACAATTCAGGAAAAACTGAATTTAACGCAATCTTCTGTGTACAATATAGTGCAAAAAAATTTATAAATGTGAAAATTTTTGAAAAAAAAATAAAGCTAAAAAGTTTGAAGATGCATTTGGGAAACACGCCTTCAAAAATATGTTGATACAGGAGGAAAATATTTTGAAGAATTTAAAATTTTTATTTCACACTGTTTATAACTCCTCCATTTTTCAAAAAAGAAAGGTAAGAATTTTTTTTTTTTATAATCTTTGAACAAAACATTCTCGCGTAGTGGTTTTCCGCTAATCGCTTCAACGCGCCGTGTCAAAAATTTGAAAAACACCCTTCGCGCGAAGTTAAATCCTGTGGCGCCTAATTATCGAAAAAACAAAAAAAAAAGAGGGACAAATGCGGAAAGAGTTTGTCGATATTTTAAGACCTCTCCCGAATTATTACGATGAATAGACGCAAAATGAAAAAAAAACTCGATACTTCGTGGATGCACCATGTATATATGATACACATTTTATAACAATCAGCGATAATAATACTTTTAAAAAATACTGGTTTCTAAACTTTTTTTTTAAAAAATGTATGATTAATTTATGTGTTGGATGAGAACTATTGTAAATTTTATTAAAAATAAAAAAATATTATATTAGTTTTTTAGAAATAATTGTAAGTAAAACGTTAATTATTTTATAAAATCTTTTTATTTAATACATCTATAACACAATTTTAATAATTTCGTTGATATTTTTATTATTGAAATATAAAATTGTAATATTTATTATTAAAATTCAAATAATATTTGAATTATCAGTTTAGAATTACAAGTAGTATAATTGTTTTTTTTTAATACAAAGACTACACAAATTATGAAATTGTATTTTTTGAAATGTTTATAATGCAATATTAATAGATTAAACATTTATGAATTCGTAAAAAAATACGTTTTGAAAATAATTTCTAAACTTTATGAATCATAACAATTAAGTGAAATAAAATATTTAAACTAATGAACTTTTAAATTAAAGAATTCACTTTAATTAATAATTTTTAAATGTACTATTATTAAACTTTTAAACAACTACTAATTCCTAATTAAATTTGTATAATTAAAACGAAGTCTATATTTATATTAAATAGATAACTAAAATTAAAGGTTATTTTCATTCGCATGTCTACTAAATTAAATCGTTCGATATTAGTTATCGCTCTACAGACTCAAATTTACAAATAAAATTAAGAAATTTCAAATTAGAGAAATGATTTTAAAATACTTATTAAAAATTAAATAATTAAATTATGAAAACGATGTAAATATGATAGTTTAAACGAAATTTAAGGAGAAAATGAGATATGACCTGCCTGCTTAATCTTTTTTCCATAACAATATTGTCATTAATATAGCTCAATAATTATAAAATGTTCCATATAAATAATGGCAGTAAATTTGGCGATTTTAATTATTAAATTTCAGCAAAGGTTTTTAGTTTCATTAATTTGAAAGGATTCTTTAAATTTTAAATATGATTTTTGAATATGAATTGTGATTACTAGTAGATATTATTTAGCTGTAATTGATTAAAAAATTTTTTTCTAGCATGAAAATTTATTTAAATATTATTAAATATTTTTAAGTTATTGATAATCACTAAAATCAATTGACAATTATTAAATCAACGTTTTATTTTAGTTAAGTTTAGTTTTTAACAATTCATTACTTTTTTGACTTTTAAAAGATTCAAGCGTATTACTTCAAAGTTAAAGTGGAATTTAAAATTGTTTATTTTAACGAATTCCCTTAATAAAATAATAAAAAGTAATAAAATGTATGGAAGCTTAAAAAGTACGTAATAATAAAATTGAATACTCGAAAAATTATAAATTAATAATATTATGATAAAATTGATTGATAAAATAATACACATGTTAAAATTTTTTGTTCATATTGTTAACATTTAAGAATTACTTTTATCAATAATTGATAAATATGATTAAAATATACATGAAAACCATATAAAACTTTATTTTATTTGAAATCACCTTTAATATCCTTGATACCCATAAGTGGGGGTATACTAAATGATTAAATATATAAATATAAACCTAAAGTGAGTCACCATTTTTAATATTATAAAATAAATTGTTCATTATTAAATTAAAGAACAACAGGTGCGATTGCAACAATTGTAGAAGATCGTATAAATTCTTCGTAAAAAACGAATGTTAGTTTTAGTTACGTTAAAAATTACTGCATTTCACAGAAATTGAAGTTTACGAAATGATTTTACTATAGTTCCTCAACAGCTTTCCCCAAACATCGCGCTCGATTAACTATGATTGCGACATCGCATCCATATCGAAAATAGTATTCAGGTGCCAACGGTGGAATCGATGAATGCTACTTCCGGTTTTTTTGATTCTACTACTGAACCAAAAAATTATAATTAAGAAAATTAGAAAATCAAGGTTGGGAAATAGCTTTGAGCATTTTCCCGGCTTATCCGGGCTTGACCTGACCTTCGTCGTACTGTTGTCGAGCTCTGTCAATTACGCCCGCACTAAGTCCAAGACAAAAACTTCAGCAAGGATCCCATAAGGATGCCTTTGGTCGCACCAACTGCACCCGCGACACACTCTTTTAGGCCGCCCTTGCATGTCCGTCAGCTTCAGTCGTGGTTGTTGGAGACAGCCTTTTCTCTTAGCTTCATCATAGGAGGAATCCGTTAATATTACTCAATAATGAACATTCGATGAACAATTGATGATCTGATGGTGACGCGCTTGATATCAAACGCGTTTTCCCCCCGGTAGAGGAGGAATGTCACTCGAGACAAATCGGTAGGGGAGGATACTGAAGGTTAAGGGTTACTGGACCTATAAGAGGGTTCGGACGCGGAAAATCTGTTGCGCTTCGAGGTTCGCGGCTTCGACTGCCGGCGGCAATGCGACTCGGGAGTTTCAGAGTCTGACCCTCTCGCTATTGTCTCTCTTTGTCTTTCGTTCCTGATGGATCTTTTTCATGCGTGCACGGGTGATGGATGTGGAATGCGTACGCCTACTTGTGTGCGCGTCAAATTATGCTTTTAAAAAAGCCGAGTACACTAGGGCGTGGCTCGCATCTGAAGTCGTATCTCCTCTGAGCCTTTTACTTCCGTTTTAACATTTCTATTGTTTTTTGCATAGTTTTCGCAAATAGTCCGAAATGCGCTCTTATGCACCTGAGAGTATTTAGTTTATCTTTTGGATTTCCTTTTATTATTTAATTAGAATGTCTCGTCTCAATCTATTTATTAAACGAATAGCGAGCCTCTTTTCATTTTCAATAACTTTGTTTAAAGAATATCGTTTAAATCCACTAATTAATTCATCACAAAAACGCATTTTAAAAGCTTTTCATTAATGTTATGCTTAAAATTTTACTGTTTTTTTACTGTGAAGTCTCAAGATATTTAATTCATAATTATAATAAATATATTTAAATTGTAACAAAAACTTAGCCAATTTATATCTAAAAAAATCATTTTTAAATGTTCATCGTTATAAATATTTCACTTATGTTTATTATTTTACAAATTATAAATAAGCAATAATTATTTAATTCAAATTATAATAAATCTTTGTTAACTAACTTGTAAATTAGTTTAATTATTTTTTTACAAATTAAAGTTTCATTAATTGATACATTTTTTTGAAAATTCTTGTTCTCTACTTACTTTTATTTCGATAAAAATATTTTCATAAGATTTTAATTAGTTTTAATGAACACGATTAATATCATATAATATTTCAACTATTATTATCAAATTATTATCAGAAATACATATTATTAAAGGTATTAATAATTAGTTAAACAAAAAATTGATTTATTTCTAATACCATTGAATGTATGTTCATTTAATAAAAATTAATGAATACATTAACTTTTGAACTTTAATACTCTATAATATTGTGTTGACCCAATTTAGATAGTAACGACTAAATCCGGTAGGGGTGGACGATAAAACATTCATAAAAATATTTGCTGAACAACTGTGAAGTAGAATTTGAAGTTTGTGATATTATAATAATTACATCTTAGTATTTGTAAAAATGTGTGGATCTAAGTGCTGATTTGTTTTAATGATAATACCATATATAAAAATTTTAACTTTGATTTTAACTGCTTGAAACTCAATTCACAAATGTACAAATTAAGAACGAAACAAAATTGAGCGTAATCTTAACCAATATTGACGAGTAGTATAGAATCATACAGAAAATCAAATTATGAGCCTCTGCCCCCCCCCCCAAGGAAATAAATGCGAGGCTATAAAAAACACCCTTGATCAGAACATCACGAAAAATGAGAATATTTTGGAAAATGAGAACAGCAACCACAAACGCTCGGAATTCTTTCTTAATCTAAAAAAGTTGGTAACATCAGAAATACTCGACAATTTCATCAGTACGTTGTGCAAAAAATCGTTACCTGCAAATACTCAAAGTCTACTACCAGTTACAACATAATTTTACTTGGCTATTTTCAAATAAAGGGCAAATCAGATTTATAAAATACCACGCGAAACTAAACCGATTTTGAAAATGAAAAATAATGAATTCTTAATTCATAGAAATAAAGCAATAAATTATATGTTTCAACAATCGACGCATTCATCCTTAGGTTCAGAGTCCAAAAATCATAATGATGTACCCACAATCAGCAATGAACTGATAGTTGTAGCCGTGAAAAAAATCAGGGACTGTGCATTATCAATTTGAAAGGTAAGCAAAGAAATAATAATATCCATGCACTTGAAGATAGAAAACGTGATGAATGTTCGGTAAGCATGGCGAATATTGGTGATTCTATATCTTTTCATATATTTATTATAAATAAAAATACAAAAGTAAATTATCTTGTTTTCATCGGGGATGATCTCTAAATCCGTAACCGATTATGAAGCCCTATAAAAAACGCAAATACAAATTAATTACAGTCGATGAATATCTTATTGCAACATGTAGAGATATTAAATTTTAACTTTTTTTTGAGAAGAAGTTTTAAGTGACAAGTTATTATAACGTATTTGCAGCATACCTATTATCGATACCGATTTTCTAAATTATTATAATCTTTTCTTCTATATGCAAATATAGAAGAAAATTCATTAAAACTGACTACTAATAGTAGAAATTGTATTGCTGCTGGTAGCAATACAATTTTCAGTATTCAAATTATCAACAGATCTTCGAAATATCACTGTTTACTGGGTGTCAGAAATTAACAAGACTAAATGCTTTTAAAGTACGATAGGTATAATGCTAAGTATTATACAGTATCGAAACATCGTCTGAATCTCCAGTTTATTGCACTGTGTTATCTAGCTCCTTAACGATTAAAATAAATAAAAATCGAATTCAAACTCATGATTTGCATCTTGTCTGTAAAAAAAATGGTGTCATTATCGCGCACTTAATGCATGGATAATCATCGACGTAGACACAGCAGATTTTACACAACAATTGTATAGAAGGAAATATTTCTGGAAAATGGATATAATTCATGCCTATCATCAGATACCGATAGCACCTACAAATATCGAAAAATTCAAATTATTCTGAATATTTAAGTATTTAAGTCGCCTGTAACAATGTTTTTTAAGAAATACCTATAAACTTATAAAAAATTTATCGATACTATCACACGTGATCTCAATTTCTATTGATGAGCTATATCAGTTAATGAACCAAATATTATAATTACCTGAAAATATTATTTAACAAATTGAAAGAATGCGGTGTTATAATTCATTCATCAATTAGCACTTTTGGGATTTTTTTTAGAATATTTTCACCAAAATATTTCTTTTGTTTTACTAAATAATTAAACAATTTTGGGTCAGCATTTCGAATTGACTTACTACACACACTTATATTCACAATTATTTTTCAATTTAGGACCTGTAACTCATATTATATTTTATTTTAAAAATGCACTGTATGAAATCAGTAATTAACGTTAATTTAATAGGAACATTAGTTTAATATCTAGAAATTTTTAAAAAAATATAATTTTTATAAAAAATTTTGAAAAAAAATTTTAAACTAATTTATGTTCATAATTTAATTTGATTAAAAAATATATTTGTATTATGATTTCTCGTTTAATTGTAACTGCAATAAAGATAAAATTATAATAAATATATAAATATATAAGGTTTGAATAATTTTTATTTATTTATGTAAGCATAAATAAATGCATAAAAATAGTACATACAAATAAGAGTATATATTTTAGGAGTGTTTATATATCAAATAACAGTAATAAGCTTTTTATACTAATCAAATTAAATTTAATTAAAATAAAATAAGAATAAAGTTAAATGATCGTTAAAATGTATTAATTTTTCTGTACGAAATTAGAAAAAGTAAATAATATAATTGAACATTGTAGAATATATTTTAGTTGCAAATATTATTAAAATTATTTTAAGTGACGATTTCGTAGTAATTAAGCTATTACACGTGACATTTAACATTATATGTACAATTATCATTTTGTTTCAATAAATCTTATTGACACAGAGACATCTAAAATACAAGTATTATAGTTCTTGGAGAAGCTCGTAAATCGATAATAAAATTCTGTCAAGAAAGATTTTTTTGCTTGAGAATAAATACGCATTGAAGAATGGTGAAGAAGAGGATAAGAAAAAAAAGTTGAATATGTTGATACTTCACACTGCGTCTCTAGAGTTTGCCTCTGCATATACGTAGGTCGTGGGCCTGAAAGATTGGAAGTGTAACAAATGAACTAGTAACGAGATAATAGATAAATTGACCCTAAGCATATCCGATCTGTTAGGAGCATGTAGGAAAGTCGCAGTCGCTCTCTCGGGAATATACATCAAGAATTATTCTTTCTCTATCACAAGAGTAGCGCTTATTTTTATCCACCCAAGGCGAATCTACTCAAAAGTACGCCGCAGTTTGAAATTTGTGTGTACGTTTGTGTGTGTGCCACTAGCCTCTTATGTCATTATTACTTACCGCGATTATTACACGCTAATGACTTCTTCATGTTCTTAATTATCTGCGAGACTGCTTTAACAAGACGCTGTTGCTTGGGTTGGCGAAACAATGAGGAAGGAGTAATAGAAAATTGCTATTCAACTTTTCGAGTTTACGAATTTACTAACGAAAAAATAAAAAAATTTTTTTGATTAAGTAAATAAATTTTTTAAAGAATATATCAGTTAATAAAATAATTATACACTTTAACTGGAATAAAACTTAAATAATAGATAAAATTTTATATAATTATATTAATGCTAATGGTGACAAATGACTTTAACAGAAGCAAATGTAATATCATTAACTATTTGATAAAATTAGCTGAGAATGAAATACAATAATTAGCGGTTGCTGAAACATGTGACACATATGTTACATCACAGTCTGAATTATACGTAAGGCTCGCGAGAACCTCAAATATGAAAATTTAAGATACATATATGGTTTCATTTATATTCTTATTTTCTGAGTTTTTATTAAAATATTTTGTTCACAAATTGTAACTAAAATGATCAATAGCCTAATCAAAGCAGTTCTATGTATGTAAATTAATTTTTCAATGTATTTTTTTCAAAGAATGAACTTTTAAATCAAAATAATAAAATGAAGTAATTTTATATTAAATTAAAAACATATTTTGAAGTCATTTTTATCGTATGTAAGATTTTTCGAAAGTATTCTTTGTAAGTATATTTTGAAGCGTACTATAGTATAACATATATTATACTGTATTATATTCGTAATATAATATATGTATAATAAATTTTAATAAAAAGTTAGTCATAATATATATTATTTTTTAACACCGAAATAATTAATAAACATAATCAAAAATAAATTGTAATCACAAATTATAGAAGTAGAAACTTTTAGTTTTCAGAATTTTATTAATAAAGAGATGTAAAATTTTTTTTTTAATATTTATCAAATATTTGTTGCCTATTTTTTTATCTATATAATTAAGTGCACTAGCGCGGGAAAAGAGTGATGTGATCAACAGTCGCTCATTCTCAATAAACATTCAAGAAATATAAATTTAATACGCCTGCGTGTGTATCTTTATTAGCATGATTACATGAATATACGTGTGTGTGTGTGTTATGTTTTAAGAAAAATGGTTACGGACTCGTTAGAATGCATGGTTTGTGTATGTATGACTGTGCTTATGTTTTAGGAAAAAGAATAGGATTTTACGGGTTCAGAACCATGATTTATGTACATGTGTATTTATGTATATGAATGATGTCTGTGTTTATTTGAAATAAAATTACTTTTTAATATATAAATGAAATTAAAACTTAATCTGTTTAACTCCTACTCTTAACGAAGCTACCTGTTCAGACCTGCAGGTTGTTAGAGAAAATTTTTATAACACGGAAAATTATTATAAGCATTTATAAATTATCATAAAGAATTATTGTTATAGTAAACATTACAAAACTCATACTTCCAAGGTTTCTACGCACAATTATACACGATGTTAAATGAAAAATACAATCACAATATAAGATCATAAGTGAACATGAATTTGGAAACAAAACTTTGCAATATTTATACAATTTTAATGATAAAGGATGCATTAATCCTTTTTAAACTCGTGAATCAGTTTTTTTTCCTGTGTAAGCTTGAACATCCAATTTACTTCAATACTTCTACTACTCCAAACAAATTAGGAAAGTTTGAATTAGTTATGTTACTACGAGACTCGTGACGGTCAAATAAGTCATAAACCATCAGTTATTACAACTTACATGTTGGTCAAGTACGTAGTAGGCAACTTTTAAATTATGGCTTCAATGACGGTTATGTACGTCAAGAAACCATCTGAGTTACATCGTTGTTTATATTTTAGTAAAAAGCAAATCAATCACAACTTTCCAGGATAAATGTTTTTGTAAAACAAATTACAGTAACAATTAATATATCTTTTAATATTTTTTTTGACTTTGAATTAGAAAAAAAAAATTTTGGGCTGAATGGTAATTGGTGGAGAATAATTTTTTTTTCTTTGGTGTTGATACTTATCGTTTGGCTAAATAGATATTATTTTATAATTTATTTTTAATTATTATAATTATATTTATTTTATATTTAATTCTTAATGCAAATATTATTCATTTAGTATTCTTATTTTTATCTTTCATTGTTTAATTTATATTTGAATCATATTTACTATTTTAACTACATACAATATTAGTTATTATTTAATTATTTATTTATTTCGTTTCCAATTACATTTTTTATTCATTATTACATACTTAAGTTTATATTTGTTAAATATTTATTGATTAATCGTAAACTTTTTACTTATTTATGTATTATATAAGATTTTATTTATTGTTTTAATAAAATTATTATTTATATTTCGTTTGATGATATCAATGTCGCTACAATTGTATTCATTAAATATATTATTGTGTGTAAGATAAAAAAAAGACTTTTTACAGACTGCGAAATGAAAAAACAATCTTTTTTTATTAAGAGTAATGTAATTAGTGTATAATCGATACATAATCAATATACTACCGTGCAATAATTTATCATCTCAGTTGAGCGTAAAACATCATATTCTATTATATTACTTGTCAATTGCGATCCTTTCTGACTAGGGTTATCCTTTCTGATTAAAACTTGCAAGCACTTAATTTGTTAGTGAAATGTCGGAGTTTTTCTTAATCTTAATCGTTTATTTTAATTTTTTTTCGAATTCCTAATAAAAATTAAGTAGGCAACAATAGGGTGATTGGAAGAATGATTTTTTAGTAAAAAATATCTCATAGAAAATAAAATAAATCAAACTCGTAATCTGCAGATAATATGAACGTAAAAATAAGTATAACACATTTGAAACTAATATCATTTTTTTATTCTATTATCACGAATATTAAATCCAATTCAAAATCGTTCACATATTAGTCAACCAATTATCTATCTGCTTTTTATATAATGAATCCTGACAAAATATGTTCTTATTTTTCTAGTAATTATTTTATACCAATATTATCCTTTACTAAGCTTATAGAAAGTAGCAAGAGAAATTTTAAGGGATATTATGTCTATTGTGTAACATAGATTAAATAATTATTTAATTTCTTAAATAATTTCACGATTAGAATTTTTTTATCTCTCTTTTATATTCATTTAATAAACTTTTTATAATTTTAAAACAGATATTTTTTTGATTTTATAAATTGAATAATTTTTTCCTGTAGGAGCAAGAAAATTATTATAATAATTTCTAACTTTTATTGAAAAACTTGAAAAAATATATAATTTCTAAATGGTATCAACATCTACTTTATCAACTGTCGATTACAAGAAAAAATAGAAATTATATATGTATCTATAACAGAACAGAGATTTTAAGCATTCTTATATAATTATATTTTATACAATTTTATATACAATTAATGTCAATATTAATATGAAACATTAAATTTTAAAAGATCTAACGAGACAGAGTAAATAAAAAAAATTTTTTATTCCTAAATAATTTTTCCAGCATTTCTCAGGGTTATCCCTATCTTTATATAAGTTGTTTATACAACTTACACATTATTTACGTTTCAATGAAATTTTATGCACATATTAATAAATAGAAATTTCAATTACAGAAATTCCAATAAATGTAAAATAAAAACACTTAAGATTTAAGGCATGTGAACATCCAAACATTAGAATACAAAATGTAATTAAGAGGCCTGTGTACACGATTATTTATTAATATTGTACATCATAAAATTGGTTAATGTCATAATATCTACAATTGGCAGGTACCATGTGTTGTCTTGATGGCTAAGTATACTATTGTAATTTTAATATCTAATATTTCTAATATAGAACAATCATTTTTATTTTTTAATTATCAATTAATCGAATGAAATGTAGAACGATGAGCGATCCTTATATTTAATTTTGTAAACAATTCTGGTAAAATCCGATTTTTCAGTTAAATCTTTTCTTATTTTGATAAGAGTCAGTTTTACTAATAGTTGAAATTAGATGCATGTCAAATTTTTTCAATTTTTATATATCGTAAAATAAATTCAAAATAAGTAAAGAAATTTTAGTTTGAATATTATTTTTATACTTATTTATTTATGAACGTTCTTCTATGTATGGTTTTTTATGAGAAATATAGATTATTTGGTATTTTAGTCTCTTTATGCTCCTTTTTTCTTTCTCATAATTCTAGTGTAATTATAGACTAAAATATTAATAAAAAATTTATTATCGAAGGTGTATTCCATTAAAAACGAAATAAAAAAAATGAACATTATTTTAATTAACTCTATAGTATAATATTACATTATATTTTGTACACAATATATATTATAATAAGATTTAGAGAAAAACAAAATAGTACTGAACTAAAAATTAGTTAAGAATATTGAAAATTGAATATAAGCATAATTGATATTGTAACCTATTGTAAATTATTAATTTATGAAATAATATATCAATAAATAACACTAACTACATAAAAAAGAGCGCATCTTAAGAACATTATATTAATATATAATCCAAGCAATAGAGCACTTTTTAGGTCATGAAAAAAGTAGTTAGTCATGCATATCAAAATTCGTAAAAAAATCAGTAGACTCTTATTTTTTAAAATACCACTCATGATATTCGCGGGTGTCTTTTTTATTAACAATTTTAATGAAAAACTGCATTTTTTTAAAGTTTTCTGCCATAAAATGAAAAATCTTTATTTTAGCATTAGTATCAATGGGCGATAAGTATCTAATAAAATTATCAATAAAATTCATTTTTATATAAACCAATCGTAAAATAAGAAAAGGAGGAAATTACGAAAAATCGAAACATTTTTAAATTAATTAAAAAATTTGAAATTTTTATATTTTTTGATATTTATAATGTCACGTATGTAAAACTGCATATACATACGCGACGATTTAATTATATTCACATCAGCGAAAACAAAGACGGAGCATTGGGAAATTGACATCGAGGCAATCGACCGGAGTCGCGAGTAACGTGAAACCCGCGAGTAATAAGAACTTCCGAGCTCGCCAAATTGCGAAAATTCAAGATCAGAGGTGACAATGAATATACAGAGGTCAATCGAAAGGCAGTAACGAAGAAAGCTGACGGAACGATTATCAAGCAGAGGCACCTGGAGGGAGAATTTTCGAATTTTGCAATTTCTCTATAACAACGGAGGTAATAAGTCAAATCGAAAAACACGTAAGGGCACTTCAAAATTAGACTTCAAATTGGGATTATTAGATTCGGTCTTGACCCGGGGGATATTATTCGATTTGGTCGTACTTCGGTTCGGGTTCTTTAATACTTATTTGTTTTATACAATCGGGACTTAGATTCTTGATACGAAAAAGTTGTATTACACATTGCGATACTTATCTCTCTCGTTCATTAAGAGAAATATAATAAAACAAAAGTATTATATTAATTATCTCGCGTTTTATTAATTGACGATTTCCGAACCTCACAAAGGCCAAAACGCTTCGACCGATTTGGCTAGGGCAGAACGATACCTGGAGAGAAAATATTATCACGATTCAATTATTAAAGAATAAACATAGTCATGACCTATTAGATACGTAACAATAACTATAAGTTTAAAAAATTAAAGTAAATAATATGCACTTTATTTGTACAAAATTTAAACTTCATCAGATTATTAGTTTTTAAGTAATATTAATGTTAATTAAATTATGCAAATATTTACAAAATTATTTGCAGTGAAACTTACATTACGATTTTAGTTTTTTTAAAAATTTTAAAAAATATGAATGTAGTACAATAAATCCTGTATCGTACATTTCATTTAAGTATTTCCGATTTACTAAAATATGAGAATAAATATGACCGAAAACGACCGAGCAAGTGCAATTTGATGAGGCGAGGGGAAAGTAGGAATCGGGAAATTGTAATATATAGTAATAAAAGTGAAATGTGCGTTAGCTAAGTCCTCATTTTTTCTTTTAATAAAGTGTATATCAATTACTTTAATTTCCTTTAATTATAGTTCTAAATATTAAAAAAATAAAAACGTTACAAATTTTTTAATTAATTTCAAAAATTTTCGATTTTTTGTTAATTTCTCAGCTTTTAACTTTCCAGTCAGTTTAAGAAAAAATGCATTTTATTGGCAATTTTGTTAACTATAAATCGCCTGTTGATACTATAGTGTTAAAATTAAAACTTTTCATTTTACAGCAGAAAACGTAAAAAATGCATTTTTTCATTAAAATTTTTAATAAAAAAAACCCTGAATATCATAAGTTGGATTTTAGAAAATAAGAGTCTACTGATTTGTTTACGAATTTTGATATGCATCACTAGCTGCTTTTTTTCATGACCTAAAAAGTGCTCTATTACTTGGACTAATAGAAATAGTAGACAATTTTATTTTATTGTCGATAAACCGATCCTGATATGATTTATATGAAGCATATTTTTTATATAAAGCATACCTGAATTTGTTAACAAAATATGAAAAAATGAAAATTTTTTTTCATTAAAAATTGTAGAATTTGTGATTATTCAAAATATTCAATTATTATTTAAAAACATTTCAAAATCTTGTATAGTACATCTGCAAGTTGTGAATATAATGTATTTAGATTTTTAATATTTATATTTTTGAAATATCTGTGATTTTTCAATAATTTACATTTTTTATTTACGCAAAAAAAAAGATTGGATCTAATTTTTATAAAAAGAAGTACGAATACGTGGTAGCATGACATGATTGATGGCTTTGTTTTTCTAAAATATAATTGATCCTATTTTTCGTAAACATTTTTAATTTTTATTTAATACTGTTATCTGCATTTTTAAAAAACCTTTACAGCTTTTTAGTATTTACTTGACATTATATTTCATAATCCTCTTATTTTATCGTTTTGCCATCTTTTTATTATCTGCCTAAATGATTTTATTTTAATTCATGATATTTTAGAATGTAATATGTACATATTCTTTATATATATATATGTGTGTGTGTGTGTATCTGTTTTTGCTTATACATAAGAAAATTAAATATTATTAACATTCGGCAAGGGATAGATTTTGACACTGCTTTTACTAATATATTGATTACTTCCTTGCTTCCTTTCTTCCTACTATCTTAATATTATATTGTTTTAGATTTTTCATAAACATCTTAGGGTCTTGCTCTGTGGATGCTAAATATTCCCAGGCAAACCCAGTATGATACCGTATACTAATTCGGCTTCAACCGCTTTCAGATCTTCTTTGATTGTGAATCGTATATAAATGCGTAAAATAGGCAAAGCGGAAATTAAATCCGTACCATCGTGGTATTTAATCGTGGCTTTAATCCGGCGATGCAATTGCTTGACGAGTTCATTTGCTTGCGGATGGTAGCTTCTGGTACGAATTCGTTTCATACCTTGAAGTTTGCACAATTACGCAAATAACACGGACTTAAATTAGCGTCCTTGATCCGTCGTAATCCACAAAAATGGGAAATTCACCTTGACCACAAATCAGACGCAAACATGCTGGCCTGAATATCCGCAATAAGAATCACCTTTAGTCAACTCGAAAAACGGTCCACACACGTTAAGCAATATCGGAATCCTTTGCACTATGTTGTTGTAATTAAATATACATGAACATGTTCAAGCCACGTGGTAAACTCCTCGAATTGTCTAACGGCAGAAAAAATAAATCGAGTTATGTTACATTTCTGACAAGGGATAGGCACGCTTATCTATTTCTTAAAATCCTTGTTCATTCCGGGTTACATGATACCAGGATATAGAGACAATACATTGGGGAAATACATTTCTTTTAGAGACAAACATGACTTTTCCGCCGATAATAATTCTCGTAATTCATCATCATCCTTCTACGTTGATGCATGGATATCGTGGTCTTCCTCTCAAGTAATCCCTTTAATTCACAAAAACGCATTAGCGGCCCTTTAATTCACAAAAATGGTTACAGTTATTATTACCTTTAACAAAACGGACATTTGTAGTAAATTTTGCGATATAATCAAGGAGACAGAATTGGTACGGAGAGGATTTACCCAAATTTTGATGAACCGCGTAAATTAATGGTTTATATGAAATTTGATGAGAAACATCTTCAATATTGTTTATTGAAATGAAAGTATGGATCCAATAAGGTGCAGCGTGAATAAAATAGCGTGAAAAAGTTATGCCTTATTATTTTACCCACGATTCGATAAACTATCCCTTGTCCCTGTCCAAGCTATTTATTCAAAAAATTATTACAATTATTTTATATTTATATTCAATTGATACAAAATTATTTATCCTTAATATATTTACCTAATAATAATACCGAGGAATAAATAAATATTCTATGATGTATTAGTGGTAACGTCACAGTTTTTATTGGGACGTTACTGATATTTTTGACAGAGAGTCTAATTTTAAAAAAGACTGATTTCTGAAATGATACACATTAAAATGAATAATAATACGATTAACTAACAAGAAGATACATATAATTTAAATATCATATAATTTTGAATAACATGACGAATAACAATATTATGACTTAGAGCATAACGTCGTCTAATCATATAAATTAAAGCAAAATAAATATAGTTTATATTCAAATTTTAACACTATGACTAACACGTCGTTGAATACCCATGCATTACTATGCTTTAAAATTAGATAATTATATTTAGAATAAATATTCTTATATCCATTTAACATTTGTATATAATAATTGTAAAAAATTTTTAATAAAACACTTTGACAAGAACAAGGGATACCTTGTTCAAATGTGGGTGAAATAATAAAGAGAGAATAATTTTAACCCTGCACCTCATTAGATTCATAATTTTATTTTAATAAATGAACGGTTTATCATTCGTGTATATTGCAAATTTTTTTCTCTTAATCATATGTCGAAATTGTATATTGTATATAACTCGCGATCGTATGCACTGTATTTTCGTTTCGGTCATAATACCAACTTCGTATAAAAGACTAACGGTTGCCTCACATTATGAATGCATTCGTAATACAATATCGACTTCAATACTTATTGGTTTACGCGACACCAGATGTGTGAATAATGTGGCTTTTACGAATACATTTTTTTTAATAAGGAAAGCAGTCGCAAGCCTTATGATTCCAGCTGATCATTTCTTTGCCTAGACTTTGAACCAACAAGTAGTTAATTCAGCGGATACAGAATATCGCTGCCTATGGTAAAAATCTTCGGTGAGAGTTATACATACCGATATAATGATGTAAACATTTAATTTTGAAGTTCTATGTATGCTCCTTCCATAATTAAGTTGAAAAATTGTTAATTAGATCCAATGAGGTGCGTTAAGAATAAAATACAAAATTTTATTCGAGTTGTATTACGTCGACGTTTCGACAGGAATATCCTGTCTTCGTCAAGACTTTATTAATAAAAATTATTATAAATTTAAAAATTATAAAATTATTACATGAAATAGTAGATAAGATTAATAAAATAGTATTTACCGAAAATTATACTGCAAAGATGCGCTAGTTTTATACGACAAATCGGTAGTAATGTCACAAATCAAATGTAAACATTATATGTATTTCTCATCAATATATACAAATAACGACGTACATATAACACTCATGTTTCAATGTATATGTAATAAGCTATTTTATTTTTAATATAAGTCTATAATATGCGAGCTCACATACACACATATGCTCGCATTTCAATAATATGTTATAAACTGAATAACTATATCAAATTTAAATTCATTTTTATAAAAAATTTATATTTCAGAGTGAAATAAACTCAATGTATTATGAATATTGTGACGTCCGGTGACGTCGGCAAACGCGAGAGTAACGAATTTTCAAAATTCCCGCGAGAAAGTGGGGGACTTCTTTCAAAAAAGCCCTTATTATTTTTTGAAGTCGAGTTCGAAGGATTCCGCGCGTAGTTCGCTTCTAAAGAACTTCGCTCTACTTTTTCCGTCTCCATTTTGAACGAGATTTTCCGGCATAAAAACAGTTTTCGTGCTATTACACCAATATCCCTGGAATGATTGATTGACCTGGAGAAGTGTAAAAGTGCAACTGGACGGTGTGAGACAACGCCGAAGATCCTCCGTGTGTACCCCTGACGAGGCATGAGAATCCATCCAGGAGAAAACTTGTTGTGGAATCGCCTGACGAGGAAGGAGCCGACAGCGGAGACGCATCCTTTCCGAATCAAAAGTAACCGCCGAGAAATCTCTCGAGAAAGCCGCTTCCAGATCCGGCGACAGGATCTACGACCTTTCGCGCAGCAGTAATTTTTAAGTACTGCGATCGAATTTTCATCCTTTTATTGTAACAGCGTTTTCGAGGTAGCATTTTCGCGTGCCATGTACAGTTATGTAAAATCGAAAGAACACACGAATAAAGTCAACTATTATTCATTTTGAACAGTTGTTTTGTTTATAATTATGATCTCCTTTCACCCTATTAATTAAATGGTAAATAATCCATTATCATATATAATTTGTATAAACCAGATAGCTACATTCAGTTTGGTAATCAAATAATTATCCAATTTATAGGTCACAATAAAATAGTATAGTTGGAAATTATTTACGGAGACTGAAGGATTTTGTTAATAATTTAAGAAATTCTTTAAAAAAATGAAAAATATTTTATTATTTGAACATTTTACAAATCAATTTTAAATTAATTGTTTGGGTATTATCTTTGACTTAATTTATTAATAAAATTTTTATTCCTTTAGCATATATTATTTCATTTCGCGTAAAATTCATTTATCCATGCTGCAATCATAATTATTTATATTTTATCGAATGAAATATATAATTGAACGAAATTTTAATTTAATAATTTTATTTCAAATTATTATTGTAAAGTTAAAAAGAAAAATTTACAGCTACTCCAATGTTGAAGAATTATTTAGTAGGAATAAATCGATAAAACGGAGAGTATTACTGATTAAATTATCCTAAAAATTTAATATTAAATAATTATAATTTAAATTGTAGTTAATATTGTTATTAATTTAGATAGACTTTACTTTTTGAGTCCAAATTCGAGTTGTTCATATGATTTGATTTTAACAGTATAGGTGAATATGAGATATTATTTATTCTATCTCATATATTATAACTATAAATGATAGCTGATATATATGTTTATTTTGTAAATCTAAATAATAATAATAAATAATAATAAATGGAAAATAATAAATCGATTAATTTCCTTGACCTTTTGTTAATCAAAACGGAAAATAATTGAATTACCAGGAATTAGTATCAGAAACCTACACAGTGGGACAGGATAGTTAATTTTTTATTCAATCACACATTGTTAGAAAAATAGAATATTGTATATAACTTAATTGATACAGCCATTCTAACGAATCGACCTTTTAATGCTAAAGTGGTATGAGTCACTTGGGTCGAAATGAAGAGGCCGAGTTGCCCCTCTGCGCGCGGGGTGCAGAATGGGGGTTCGATAACGTCTGTATCCCCCAGCTCGGACAGCTGGACGCAGGGATACCAGGGTTCTTTAGTATGGGGGTGGACCGGTTAATAAAGCGGTGATTCTATTGGATGAAGTAGTATTACAGATGCGGTGATACAAGATGTCAATAACTCTTGTACGATTTCCGATGGCGGTACAGTTGTGTGAATAATGGAGTCTTGGTAGCAGGGATAGATATGCGTGAGTAAAAAGACGGGCGGGCGGGGGTGCTGCCACTGCAAACGGTCAACACCGGGTGCTGCTAATAACAGCTAGCCGCTGATAAAAGGCTGGCTCCGGATGGCTGCTGAAAACAGCTCTACCCAGAACGGATCCTTCTCGGGAGATTTCCCACCCGAAGAAGACCCCTTTTTCTCGTTATCCCGACCTTTTATAGCCGCGAGAACGGTGGTGTGCGCATCGCGGGTGCGCGTTTTTTTGCGCTGTGCTGGAAGGTTAGTTCCACCTTCCAGTCGGTAGGTGGCGCTGTCGTCGCTCGGGGCCAGTTCATGGTGCGCGCACGACGAGCGCGGACGCATCGAGACCTAACCCTCAAGTCCCGGCGAGAGGTTAGGCAACATGTCGTTTCGAAAATAATTAATTTCGCCACATCGTTGCACCATTTTACTTTCTAACCAATGTTTTTATAAAAGTAATAAAAATAGGATCAAACTAATTTTTCAAAAAAATAATTACCGTGATTACATTATTGATAAACATATAAAAACATGTTAAAAAATTCACACATACAAAAGAAACAATAACTGCAATAATATCATAGACAAATTCCATACGTTGATTTTCCTATATTCAAAAAAATTATTTCTGAATATGCACTAAAGTTCAAAAAGTATGGAATAAATTTAATCTCAAATATAAATAATAAATTAAATTCAGTTATTTGAAAAAGAAAAGAGGTTACCGAAAGGTGTAAAAAAACTAATATTGTCTATAGAAGAAAATGCAAAGACTGCCCATCAGTGTACATTGGTGAAACTAAACGTAGTGTAAAAACAAAGATCAACGAACACATTAAAGATAATAATAATACTTTAATAGTAGCGGCGCACTCATTAAAATACAACCATACTATTGATTGGTATAATATAGATATTCTTGACACTGAAATTAATATTAAGAAACGGTTAATATCGGAAATAATATGTATTAAAATTAATAATAATACATTAAACATGCAAGTGAATATACAAAATTTAAATTATAAATATCATATGATCCTCAATAATTTCACGAAGAATAATATCATGACGTAGAGAGTAACGTAAAAAATTTGTATATATTGAGGTGAAAAATATACATTGTTTACAAATTAACTTGTGATGTTACGACCGACACATTATTATTTTTTATGAAGAGGCATCAAATAGTTGTATTGAATTTAAATAAATAACATTAATCTAGAATCTTATGTATTTATTTTAAATCTATTAACATACAATTATTTTCAAACAGAAATTTAAAATAATAAATGAAAAATTTATTCCTAGTTAATTGTATAATTAGCCATTGACCATTGGTAAATTATTTATATTAAATAAAATCTTTGAATCCATGAAATAATATGGAAATTTTTAATTTTTAATATATCAGTATAATTTTAATTTATTTCTTCGTTTATTTGATTGAAATTATATTATAAAGTCAAAATTAAGCATAGCATTTATTATTCATAGAATTTGATCATACATATATATGCGTTACACAATTCATTAATTTAAAAGTGTATTAAAAAAATAATACAAATTAATTAGTGATAATATAATATAAAATAATGTGCATGAATTAAAATATAGGTAATACAATATAAACTAATTAAAACGTTTAGAATTCGAGAATAATATAAACTAATTTAAAATACTTTACAAAAAAATAAATATTTTTAAATATTTTAAAAAAACATTCAAATATTAATTAGGTGAATAATATTTTTATGAAATTAATTCTGGTGTAAAAAGCAATATTAATATTCTTGAACTTTTAAACGAATAAAGCTCATTTTTATTTGTCTTAAAATTGAATCTAATTATAATAAAGTTTAATAGTATTCTAAATCATGAATAAAATCAAAGTAAAGTCAAGATGTTTCATTATTCATAATAGAAATAATTTTAATTTTCTAAAATTAAAAAAACTTATTCATTAATGGGAAAAAAATAACTGTTGCATGTGGACAATCACGAAAATTCAGATATCTTGTTATCAAAATAGACAAAAAAAAAGAAGAAGAATAAAGGAATAGAAGAAAAGTAAAGAGAAATTTTGAGAAAAAAGGGTTTCAATTCAATAAAAAAGCACTCAAGAAAATTTACTACGTACTCGCGGATATATGCGTGTGTAAGCACCTGTGCAAAGATTCACATTCTTTTTCATTTGTTTCCTAGGCACATAGTGTCAGATAAAAATAGGCAAAAAGAAAGTAAATAATAGAAAAATTAGAGGGCTTCCCTTGTCTTCTAATACCGATGAGTTACGTTAACAGTTTCGGAAATTGGACAAGTTGACAGGATACACGTAAAATAGATATTTACGAGCATTTAAAATTCGAAGATTAATTGTATCGATGATTTATAAATTTTATTTGGTCCGTATGTTAACCTTCTCTTGCACGCCTCAATAATACAACCAATATATTTGCAATTTCTATGTATCTTTGTAATATAAAGCACTGATATTATTTGGTCTTTTGTGTATTTCTTAAATATTAAAACTTTTTGCATACAAATATATTGAAAATGAAATTTTTAATTTTTTTTTAAACTTTCATCCCCTCCCCTCAAGAATCTATATTAATAATTTCATAATTTGCTCGTTTTGTAAGTCATCAATACAGCCTCTAAAAAATAATAATTAATTGAAAATAAAGTTGTATGAACGTAACGAGAAACGGATAATCAAGTAGTAATGAATTCTTTCGTGACTTTATAGTTGTTTACGTGTGGTGGAAAATAAAAATCAGGTTAAATGAAATGATCACTTCCAACCATGCTTTTATTAGTTTCGAGTATCAACACTTTGATTTTGGAGCAAGTTCGAAATTGAATCAACGACTTTAATGTCTGAATATAGATTAAACACAGAGATTAAATCACTAAATTTAAGTGCAAATTCAAGGGCTCAACCATTATTCGTGCTAATTTACACGCTATTTTATGTATAAAAACTCTCATGTCATCCTCACGAGCGAATTTCTGGGATGTGTTTTTTCTATTCCGCAAGATCAGAATCACAGAAAGATTCGACAAACCGGATGAGTCTCTTGTTCCTTTCGCTTTTTCTTCCTCTTTCCTGTTTTCCATTCTCTCTACCTTAATTTTTCTCCCACTTTCTTCTTCTCTCTTCGTTCACCGTCGTTTTATGCTCTATCTTCGTGTTTCCGTTTCTATTCACATCAATTCATTTTTTATTTTTATTTTTTACTTTTCAAACTAAATTTCACGTTTTCCAATTAAATCGAATTCTCCTTAGATTAATAATTTAACGAAATTTAATATTTTCTATTATAATTTAAGAACGAGATACAGATGCGGATAAGATAATTTATAATCACTTATTAGTACATGTTATCCATTGCGCAATTAGTTCTTAATTACCGATTGGACTCTTCGTAATATTCTCTCTTCAATTATAAAATTATAGTTAAAATAGGCAGGCATTTATATGATTGATTTAAATTTTATTTTTTTATATTTATAACAATTGTTAATTAATAGTTAATCATGTAAACTACGGTTACATCGCTACACGTATTGCTAAATATAAATTTAGTTTTCATTAAACAATACAGTTACTGATTTCCATTGATGAATTCACTATAAATACATCTATATTCTTACACTTATACCCTTAATTTATTCCTTTATAAACGTGAAACGAATTTACCTGAGTAAAATTTTCCTTTTAGATGTCATTTTTTTTTAAAAAATTTCTTTGCATATATTGTATATTTTAACAACTATTTTAATAATAACTTCATCAACTTAATGATTTAATTAACTTAAAAATGAATTCTAATTTCACTGTTTTTTGTTAAGAAATAATAAAAATAAATTTTTAGAATTATTTATTTTAAAATCATCCTTAAAAAATTGAATAAAAATTAGTTTAGAATAATAACATTGTTATTTCGCCATCTGTATTATAATCCATTACAAATAATATTTAATTACATGATTATTTTAAATATTAAATTTGTATTTTAATTTTATATGTATTAATTTCTGTTAGAGATGTTTATTCTACAATTTTAAACTAATTGTGTAATTCGTAAACTTCTTCATTTTTCATAATTTTAAAAATATATTTAATATTTTAATTTATTTATTCAATAATTGTAGTTATAAAATATTTATTTATTGTACCTATGAATATGTGGATCTCGATTCTTGCTAGTAATTTTAAGGTATATCAATAAATTTTACAATATTAATATTCACATAATTATATTCTTCAGTTCTTGTTCTCCCACTTATTTGCCAACTTTTTTGCATCTAGTAGCTTATAATCTTTTTCTCCATTTTTAAGATAATTTAAAAGATTTTTACAAAATGTGAGATACAGATTTTTTATACTATAATTATATTTTTAAAAATCACTGAAGAAAGTAAAATCCGTTAAAGCTTGGGAAAAGAATAAATTTATAAATTTTTTTACAATTTAATTAAAAATATAATTGTGTCTAAATAAATAATTTGACAGAGCAGAAATTTTAAACCAAATAAAATGTATATAAATTTTTAAAAAATTTCCAAATCAGATTTCAAAAAAATAAAAAATGACAGTTACAAATTTTTTATTTAATATCAAAATTTTAGATTTTTAAAAAATTTATCTACTTTTAATTTTCCAATTCGTTTAAATAAATGGATTTTATTAGCTACGTTTCATTAACTAATTCTTAATTATATTCCTAATTTTATTAGCTACAATTCGTTCATTAATATTATTATTTAAAAATTATAACTTTTTATTTTATAATAGATAACATACAAAAAATGAATTTTTAGTTTTAATTATTGTTTATAAAAAATTAAACGGTAAATATTTCGAATTTATTATATTATAAAATGAGAAATTACGGATTTTTCATGTATTTAATTTACTGTATTTGGTAAATGATAAAAAAAATGTGTATTACTTAATCTATATTATTGGATGTTCTCAAGGAAACAAAGAAAATTTTTAATCTATTCAAGTTGAATACGCGGAAAATTTTATCTATTTCTTAAACAACTAATTTACATAAAAATTTTTTTAATAGGAAATAAAATTTTGTTTTTGGAAAACTAATACTAAAGCAAAGAGTCAATTACTATGGATAATTTTAGTAAAAATTACACATTTATTTTATTTTATTATATTAATTTCATTAATTAATAATTTATAAGGAGAATTTTCTTTATTTCATTGTAATAATAAAATTTGTTGAATAAAAAGTAAAGATTGAAGATAAAAACTGAAGATTGCTAGAGCATAATAATAATTTTTCCCAAAGTAGAAGAAGATAAAGAAAAAGGTCTCGACTTTAAAGGAGATATTCAACAACAAAAAATCGGCTGTAAAACTGCTAGCAAATATCATTAGCATTGGTGCAAAGGAAAAGCTAAATCGAGAATAAAAGAAAATACGCGAGCGATTAAAGGTTCCCGATGAATCAAAGAAAGAGGCTCAAAAATATAAAATAGCATTGAGAAGATTGAAAAGATCGACGAACGAACTCGAGCTCACACCTAAGTACTGTGAAAGTCATGAGAGAAAAGAACTCGAACCTTTTTAATCTTCCGACTAATATTGCAGGATACTCCAGTGATAGTAATGCACGACGGAAAAAGTGTAAGAGCGTCTGGTTTCCCCTTCCAAAGGTTCACTTCAGCCGCCGTGTGTTCACGGCTGGTGCAGCCTCTCACTTGGCCGCGGTAACCGTCCCGAGTGCGACGTTCGAGTCTCCTCCAGGAGGAAATAATAGGCCTCCTCCTTCCGAGTGCGGTGGTGAATTTCGTTTGGCGTGTCGCTTCAGTGATGCGAGTGTGCCTCGACAATGGTTGAGTGTATTCGCGGACCAAATTCGAGAATGTGCCAAAAGATTCTCCAGTATTCCCAGGATTCTTGCCCCTCGAGTCTCGAATAGAGTGCGTTCCAAGAGCCGATTATTATTACGGTGGTGTGTATTACTCGTAATTGCTACATTCATGCAGGGGTTCTCCATTCTAAAACTGGAAAATTGGTCTCGATTCAACTTTTTGGAGAGTTTCTGTGACTGTTTCTTTTCTTTCCAGCCTGTTTTTTTATTACACACATTTTGTCTCTGAATTACAGTTACCGGATGAATTAAAGAAGCAACGGCCGAGACAGGCAAGTCACTTCTTTTTACGTTATATTTTCCATTCATTGTTGATTTGTTGAAACTGGGACTCGAATTACCGAATTATTTTTACTTCCCACCTTATGAAATTTTTCAGAAAGCGTTTTACTAAATTTTCGCTTGGATGATATTCCACTGAACGTAAGGCAAGACAAATTTGGAAAAATTATTTGATTTTATGCAATATTGAAATCTGAATTATTCGATTAAATATTTTATCCAGCAATACATGTTCAACAAAATTATCAGTAAATTAGAAAGTTTCATGAAATTATATAGTTATTATTATGCAATTACCAAAGCATCAGGTCACTCTACTGTAAGAGAAAGTTTAGCTCGAAGAGAAAATATTCATTGAAAAATATTAATAATAATGTTCCAATATCAAATAATATCAATTGCATTTATGTTACTTTAAAGAATGTAATTTTAATAAATTTGGAATAGCATTGTTTTAGAATTATGCTTGTAATATCGTGGTATTTTTAATTAAATAAAACTATATATTTTATGATTTAATTATAAAAAGAATTAAATATTTATACTCAAATAGTTTAATCTATATTTAGCAACATTTTTTAAACATTATATTCACTGTGTACTTTAAAAATATATATGCTGTTAAAGTATACATACATAAACTATATTTTATGAAGCTGATAATGATGCAAGATTTAGAAACATATTTAATACCTTGAAACATTATTGGTATTGAATAAATGTGATTAAATAAGTGAAATGGTTAAATTTTGGAAAATATGCTATACTTTTCAACTTTTCAGAATATAACATAGTTCTCCGTAAATACTTAATTTCCTATAAATAAAATCTTTCGGTTCTTTAATTATGTCTGTTATATTCGATACCATATTACTACGTCTAGTTGTATTATATAGAAACTTTAAAATAAATTGCACTACTCGTATGTTTATAAACATTGATAATAAAAACACAATTGATTATAAATAATTATTTTGATTTATCTAAATAATGAAATGAATATTACAAATTTACACGATATTAAAAAAGCATGCCCTACTTTAGTTTAGTAACAAATTATCAATAAATTATAAAATTTTAAAGAAATTAGGTGATATGTGAAAAAGAAGTTATCCAGCTAGATAAAAGTTTTAATAAATCATAAAACTGAACATATTTTCGAGGGAATAGCTTGCGTAAACTCTACGTACATACAACAAAACAGTCGCGGTTTAAAGCTACTTCCAAAAAAGAAAATTATGCTCTTGGGATATAATGAAACTGTGGCTCCGTTGCACAATTCCATTTAATAGGCATATTTCACTTACTTCACTTAAAAATCGTGCATAAATGTTTCTTTTCGAATCAATTCTGCATTTATATTTAATAAAGGTGTACAATCGTAATCGTAATTGCAATTGTTGCAATAAAAAGATAAGTTATAAATGGATGAGATAAAAGATTTGTTTGTGAAATATTCGTTTGGGTAAGCGTCTCTTTTAAAATGCCGTCATGTCAAATGGGAGTTTTAATGTGTGGGTCGGGTCGATGTGTTTGTTTTCTCTCGCTAGTCATTCGCCCACGAGCAGCGAAAGGCAAAGAATGCAACTGCTCTTGCATCAAAACGAGAATCTTTTCTACATGCAAACCTACTATTATCTCCTTATAATATGGACATAAGATGAAAATAAATTCACTTGAATCCTTTTGCATTTTAGGGAATTTATGATGTTAACACTAATTTTACTAAAGCTAATACGAACTACTCTTTTTTATCGTAACTGTCTAAACGATGTCGTCCTTTTTCCTGTACCTTAAAAGTATCATTTATTTCAAAATTACATTTAAATAAGAATTATATTCAATTTCATTATTATAATTAATAGGAACTAAATTTTATTTAAATATGCAATTGAATAAATGTAAAATTACAAATTGTAATTATCATCATATTAAACTTTCAGTGAATCAAAATTCGAAGGATAGCATCGCTCATTAAAATGTATAAATGGCAGTTTGCAAAGGTATTGTTGGGATTGTTAAAAAATTAAAAAATTCAGGCATTAATAAAGTTTTTTTATGTTTTCAAATACATTGATAAAGAATTCATACAACACATGAGGTATTTTTATGAAATTGTTCTGGGTTTAATTTAAAAATAAAAATAATTCGAAGGTAGAATTATTTTAAATTATTTTAATTATTAAAATAAAGAAGAATAGAAAAGAATAAGTAAAGGAGAGAAAAAGAAAAACAGAAATAGAAGTGAAAATAGAAGTAAAGGAATTATAAAAAAGATAGAGAAAGTGAGGGAGGAGAGAGAAAGAGAGAGAAAATGCAGAAACAAATAAAATATTATATATCTTTTTTGATTGATATAAATTTTAATGGTATTACATTACTTTTATGTTTTGATTATTCAAAAAATACAATGTCATAAGTGTCGTTTTTGAAATATTTTGCTTTGATTAATAACATTAAATATCTTTTTTTGCTTCAATTTAATTTATATATTATAATTCATGATTATTTTTACAAGTGAAGAGGATGATATATAAATTTAAAGCTTTGTCTTATATAAATTTATCTATTTTTTTAATTTTTATAAAAACCACATCTATAAATTAAAAAATAATCTTTGCTTAACATCCCATTGCTTTCACAAAGATTAAAATAATTTTTATTTTCACTTTTCTATAAAAATTAATAAAAACTATTTTTAAAATTTCTAATATTGCAGACTATTTTAAAAATTCAAAAATTTTTAAAATAATAATTTGTATATTGTAATATTTCGCATGCTAATTAAATTTTATTATAAATACAATTTTTATTTAATTTGTTTTTATAAACTATCTGAATATGTAACAATTTATATTACATAATATTACTTAATATTAAGATAAAGTTTATTAAGAATTACTATCAGAAAGTTATTTTTGTTATCATAGTTATTGTTATTTATTGTATGTATTGGCGATTATACACAAATAAAATTAAAAAATTATAATCTAAAAATAAGATAAGTTATTATTTATCTTTTATAAAACATAAAAAAACGTGACTAGTATCAACTTGCATAACAGTTTCGGTATTGAAAGAAACAAAACTTCAAAATAAGAGGTTTGTAGAAAAAGGAATCATTACATAATTTACTCTATGCAATAAAATCATATTGAAAATAATAATAATTTTAAAATAAATTAAAAACAATAAAACTTAAAAATACTATGTGTAAAATAAATCAAAATTGTCCAGTAAGGTGAACATATAAGTTAATAATTAGATATCATGGTATAGAACTATGTAAAATAAATAAATATTTTTTAATGATTAAATCCGGTTTTGATAAATTTTTGATATATAAGCGGATTCATTAGGTATATTAAAAAAAATTTTCGTTTGATAAAAATTAGCAAGAGAATTAATTATTTTTCTTTTACTTAAGTATTGACAGGTATGAAAATGGTAGTAAAAAAAATTTTATGTAAAAAAGGATTAAAAAAAAATCGTAATGTTCGCAAAAGATAAACTATTCGCATCAGTTAAGTAATATTTAAATAATTTTTTTCGGAAAATGTTGCAACTATCTACTCCACGCGATATGTATTATCATTTAGCATCACGTCAAAGTTTGCAACTGATATTGGAATTGACGATGATACACGTAGATGTTACTTGAATTTTTGTCACTAATATATTTTGTGTCAAGAACATATTTTATAATTTGACCGATATTCTGATAATCAACAGGTGTTTGGTTGTTCCATTTTTTTCTACGTTTGGGTGGTCGCTATTGTAGCTATACTCTTTCTTTCTTCCTTATTTATTCCCTAACTAGCCTTGTCTCATTCAATTTGATTATTTTCTCTCTTTTTTGATTAATAATTTGTTTGAGATGAGCAATTTTTTTTTGGCTTTCATAGAATTTTAATGGTATTTAATGGCATGCTTAAAGAATGATACAAATATCGATGGGAGTTACATATTTATTTTATTATTTTCGAAATATTCAGAGATTAAAAGTTTATTACAATCATATTTACATTTTCAATAAATATAATATATCAGTAAATTTTGAGCATTATCATTAATAAACACTGATTTAAATTTCCTTTAAGATTTTTCTTATTATTTTCTGGTTTGGTACATTAAAATTTTGGAAAAGTAATGATTCGATTTCTTCAAAGTAAATACATATTGAATAAAATATATTTAAATATAAAAAATCTTTTATAAGTTTTTGATTAAGTATTATTATTAATATCACTTTTATATTAAAATTTTACTAATCTCTGCAGGAGTATATAATAAAATTATTAATATTATATTTATTATATTATTATTAAAAAATCATATATCATATTGATAAAGTAATATCTCAAGAGTTCGAGTTACAAATTTAATTTTATCAGTGTTATTACTCGTGATTTAATTTTTTGTATTTTTACGGAGTCATAATCATAACTATTGTTAATTTTATATTGTACGTTTAAAAAAAAAAAATATAATTGAAATTTATCGGCGTTTCAAACTTAATTGTTATTGTTTTTATATTTGATTTAATTAAATTGTAAATATTTAATGTAAATTTTAGTGTTTTAAGTAACATAATATTTGACTAATTTTATTATTTTTATTGTTTTATGTATTATGTTAAATTAGATAAAATGCAGTTATAATAAATAAATAGTGTAATTGACAATATCCTTTCAAAAGCTTATTCATAGAAATAGATAGACATTAAGTGATAATTAAGTGGTTTAAAGTTGAATAAAAAAACCAAACCATTGTACAATCGTTAAAGATTTATAAATAGACATTTTTAAAACATAAAAATATATTAAAAAGGAGTGGGGAAAATGAGAGATGAGGAGTTAGTTTGCACATATTTTATTTCTATTACTATATGTCAATGGTTTTTGTTCTCCTTACAACTCCTCAAATTTTGTGGGCATGACTATTTTTGATAAATTTTAATAGCAAAATTTATCAGTTCATAATAATCTGAATGATTTTTACAAAATGATAGATACAGAATTTGTTGTACTATAATTATATTTTTTTTAAATCGTTTAAAAAACTAAAATCGTTTAAATGATGGAATTAATTTAAAATTAGAAAATTTTAACATAATTTAATTAATAAATTTATTTTGCTAAAAATAATAATCCCATAGATTTAAAATTTTGTGAAAATATAGTTCATATAAATTACTTTGATTTTCTAAAACTAAAGTTCAAAATATTGAAAAATGATAAAATCACAAATTTTTGTTTATTAATTTAAAAATTTTGCGATTTTTTGAAAATTTCTTCAATTTTAATATACTATTAGTTTATATAAAGATTAATTTTCTTTATAATTTTATTAATTAAAATTTATCTATTGAAACTATAGTGATAAAATAACAAAAAAATCATTTTTTCATTAACTTATTAATAAAAAGAAATAACTGAATATTTTTAGGAATATTTTAGAAAATAAGAATCTATTGAATTTTTATGATTTTTCATATACATGTATGTGGTTAGCTGCTTTTCGTTAATAACATACAAATTGCTCTATTACTTCTTCTAATAATGTATTTTAGTTGTTATCTAAATCTTTTATCTAATGTTTTTTATTATGATAAAAATAATGAAAACATGTTTAATATTAAATTAATATTATTCGTTTCTTCTTTATCCTTCTATATTTTTTTTTACAAATTTCATGATCGCAAAGTTAAAAAATTGCACATTTTAAAATATTCACATTGGAAATAATGGGGAGTAAAACTCGATGCAAAATGAAATTTATTTTTTTTTAAATAAAATTATTTAAAAAAATATAACAAAATGACTATCAGACTTACGAAAATTATAAATAATTTAATTTATTTTAGCATTACAGAATTTTAATTAAGTGGAAATAAACAATTTTTTAAAAACAAAAAACGATTACTAATACTCAAGAGATCAAGATATTTAAATAAATATTTCGAATTTGTAAAAGTAATAATAAAATAATACTCAGGAGTTAAAAATTTTAAATCTATAGAAATCTCTTATTTTTTAAATATAATTATTAATTTAGAATTCTTTAGGCTATTGGAAATATGAAGAGAAAATTTTTGAAAGAAAAAATTTTATGATGCGTAGAGATATTAGTATGATTCTGTGAATGTTATATTAATAATTCTTAAATGGAAGACTTGTCTTTTTACTAAATTTGAAAGGGTTCTATTTAAATTTCCACTATTTTTTATTATTTAGAATATTTTAATATTGAAATTTATTGAAACCTTACTGGTCAAGTTCTTCTGATTTTCATACAATATATTATAGTTTTCTATTTTTATTAAAATAATTTTCTTTATGTAATTATACAAGTTAATATAACATATTTCAAGTCATAACAGTATATATATATATACATTCTTTAATAGATTAAATTTCATAAATAATCAAAAATTGATTACATTCTGCAAAATCTAATTTAACAATGAAAGTTACAGTTACAGCATAATTTATTAAAAATATCGTATTCAAGCATTAAAATGACTACACTAATAGTTGTGCACAAGCGCATATGGTAAAATTGAATTAATATTATTGACATCCTTTAATTAGAAATAGTTACGCACGTTATGCCTTTTTGTGAGTATTAACCATGTAATTTGAAATTTTTCGATGGTAACGGATGTTCCTTATGACTCGGTCACTCAACCAGAAATTACAATAATAACATTAATTATTGCATGATGAAGTTGTTCGGTGACGGTTTTCTATTGCTTAATGTGTCAACGAGCGAAAAAGAGGCGACCAGACCACGGAAGTTTGTTAGGTAAAATGGTGATAAAATTCCCGTGATATTCCTCCATGTGAACTGGACCGTGGATTCGATTTACGGCAGTTGCGATCATCCATATCGAAGCGAAGTTAGCAAGTTGCACAAGTTGCAAAAGTTGCAAAGCAGCCATTTATTAGAACGGAACACGTGATATTCAATATCAGCCACCATCATCGATCTTGAAAGAGCAGCAAGTCCGTTGTGTCCTTAAATAATAATATTTAATAAACACGAATTAGCAAAAAAAGTACTCATTGCTTGGAAATTTATTTGATTAACTAATTATGTGTTCATAAATGTATCACTTACAATTCCATATTCATAGATCCTTAATATTTTTAAAGGAATTGTCATTTAAACATTTAAAAGTGCACAAATTATAATTTATATTATATATTTAAAATTGTATAATAATAACTATTTGGATAATTTTTATATATCACAAAATCAATTTTCTCTGTAGTGATTGTAATTTACTCTTTCACTTAAATTATTTTTAAAAAAAAATGTCTTTGATTTTTAATGCGATAATTGTAAAATTAAGAAAGCACCATACATTAGCTATTTATAAGTTTTAATTTTGTAACGTTGCAGTCCCAAATAATGTGAAATAATTGAAAATGTAATATTCTCATATAACATAATTATATAATGAAATATAATTTTTTATTTATTATATCATATCAGCGAAGAGTGTATACAATAAGCGTAAAAAAAATATTTTATATCAAAAATTTTTTAATCTTTTATTTAAGCTATTAACCTGAGTTGAAAGTTAAAATAATTAAAAAACATCAAATTATTTGAATATTATTATTTATAAAGAATGCAAAAGATTCAAATAATCAAAACCAATAGATGGATTTAAGTCGAGATTTACTATTAAATATTTAAGAGATTATATGATTAAGTAAGTTACATTTAAAAATTTATATATTTATTATATTGATTAAAATTTAAATAAATAAATTACATTTTGCAAATATCATAACAAATAAGATTTCCTTTTTTTAAATTAACACAACTAAAAAATTTCTTACAAAACATTTAAAGTAAAAATTTCATAAATACTTATGGTTCGACTGATGAATTGCATATTTTTTTATATGATTTTTTTATTGTGCGCATTAACATTTTCTTAATGTGAATTTTAATTTGTAATTTATACTTTATTATTTATACTTTATTTTAATATATGTTAATTTTTTATGCTTACTTTTTAAATCATATACATTAGATAACATATTAAATATTTTTATGCAACTCTTCAAATACTTATGATATCAAAAAATAATATCGTTTATTTGTAATTTATTATGTATTTTTTTTTATTTTGAATATTTTAATTTTTTTTAACATGTTAAAAAAATGGAATTTTAAAGTGAATATAATTAATTTATTGAATAAATAAGGTAAATTTTTAATGTAATGTTTATTAATAATTAATATCAATTTTTATTAAACTTTTCTCTTTTATTATTTGTATTCAGTATTTGGTAATATATTATACCGAAATAAATATATTTCATAACACTTAGTGTTTTTTATTTACGATTTTTAGTTATACATTTGACAATTTGTAATCAATGTACTATAAAAAAAAGTTATTAATAATGATAAGAAATATGCAGAAAATACTGAAATTGGAAAAGTAAATAATTGTAAGTATAACAGAAAATTTCTTACACTGATCTTTGAGAGAAAATAAAAATAATAGTCATTTTGAACATGACTTCTTAGCACGGAAAAAAAGTTTATACAAGACTACTTAATATTATATCTACCATTACAACACAAATAAATATATTCTAGTTCAACAATAAGAACTGTTTATAGAAATAAATACTAGTATTAACTGCTGCAGATTAAATTGTTACAATCTCAATAAACTATTAGTAAAATTAATTGATATTAATCGATCTACTCTGAATGAGATAATGAAAATATACCATGGCAGTGTACATTTAATTGACACTTAATTATTGAAAAATTTTTGAAGTGTTAACTATATTTATTTTCATGTTCATTCGAAATATTTTGTAAACCAACAGCCTTTATTTGTAAAACTGATCTCAAATATGTCAAAAAATATAATATCTCTTTATACAAAAGTATTATGTGCATAAAATATATAGTATGCGTAAGAGAATGATATTACAAAGAGGCTATATTTGATTTAATAATGAAAAAAATGAAAATTAAATAACGATAGAAATAGAATAATACAAGCTATTAATAAATATTCATTAAAATATAATTGAATCAAAGTTTTACACCACGAATATGTAACCATGTATAAAACGAAAGAAATATCCTTTGACTACTGCGAAGAAAGACACATTATTTATCATTTATAATGAGAATTTTTGTACAAAAAAAATTATAAATAGAATTAAACAAGTAGATTTACAAAAATTACGAGAATATAATAAATTTACATAAATAAATTAATAGTTAAATAAATAGTTTTTTATTGAAATCATATTGCTAAAATTAATACAATAATATCTTTTTGAATATATTTGAATAATGCTTCAGTAAAATATATTGTTATAAGTACAATTATATTTTTAAAAATAATACATTAATATTTCTACATAATTCTTCAATGTAATAAGCTACAATTATAATAATGGTAAATCTTAAAATATTAAACAAACGATATTCAATTAGTTTAAAAAAATATTTTGATTTATCAAGACAGTTTCAATGTGTTGTAAAAAATACATGTATAGTTAAATAAATAATTAAATATTTGTTGTTATAATAAATAAATAAATATATGAAGATTTGAATAAGATAGATTTTGATACTTTTAAAATGCATTATTTTATAATTGAATAAAAAACTAAAGGTTAAAAAAAAATGAATATAAAGACATCTGATTATTAAGAGTTGCAGGTGACAAATTGACCTTCCGAATTATCTGAGAGGAAAAGCTGATTTTTATACTATATTTTAACTAACAAAAGAAAGGATCTCAGCTACATAATAAACAATATATCTTTGATAAAATATTTAAACTTTTTCAAATAATTAATATTTGAATTCATTTATATACTATTTATTTTCTGAGAATATTTTGTGTATGACTGTATTTTTTCTTATAAATTATCAATACATATTATGTATACAGATTTAATTTGAATATTAAATTTTCAATATATATATGTAAAATAGGAACTATTATAAACTAACGTAAAAAAAATTACATTCTATTCTAATTATAAAATTGAATATAATACATTATTTACTAATATTTATTAACTGTAACCTTTGATTTTTTTCAATAAGATATTAATAGAAAAAGATGTTAAGCAACTACATAATTTAAAAATTTTTTTAATTGTATAAAAAATAATAGTAAAGAAAAATTATACACGATTTCTTACTGAGAAAAAAACTAAATTAAATAGCTTTTTCTTTAAATTTCTATATAATGTAATTTCGTTAATAAAATATAATAAGATGTGCACCGTATAGGTTTTATATAATACTTTTGTATGAAATGAAGAATATATACAAATATACTGTATATGATGATAACTCATTTTCTTAACCAAAATGTACTCAAATATACACAAATCATTGTTTTATCTTTTATTTTATGAATATTATTCAATTATGTACAGTGGAAAAAACAACTTTACACAAGTTTAGTATTTTTTTATTTTTTTTAATTAAATTAAATTATATGAAATAGAACTTCTGTGTTGGTGATAAATAATAAAAACCGTTAATATTTTTTCGTAAAAAATACAAAAATTGTAAACAATGCGTCTTATATTAGTGAAGCGAAACGTAATGTAAACATTAAAATTACGGAACATGAAAAATGTTACAATAATAATTTAATCTTATGCAAAAATTTATAAAAACATACTATTGATTTGAAAAATCTAAAAATTATATACAAAGCGCACAATTATAAAAAATATAATTTCCAGAAATTGTATATACAATATAATAAATAGACGAGAAGACATGCTATTTTTTAAATTTTTAATACAAACATACCTGTATAGTTGATAGTCAATATTTCAGATGAGATAGCATAAACGATCAATATTTAAAAGAGTAAGAGTACATTTAACACCATTTATTTTAACACGATAATGTTATAAAAATCGAAAATATCGTACTCGGTTAATTTATTATATTGTAATATATATTTGTTTTTTTAATATCATTTTAATGTGTTGATTTAATTTGTTCTCAATAAAAAACATAACGAAGAAAAAATAAAAAACATAAGTAAGAAAACATCTTGTCAAAATATTGTTAACTAAGAAACAATAAAAATTTTCTATTGACTCTACATCCACAATAAAATTGTATTTCATATGATACAATATACATATGGAGAATGTTTATTAAAATTATTTTGAACGAAATTATAATTTGTATGAATTTTAAATGTTAGTTATAGTACTTGAATTAATTAAATTTATTGAAAATAAATAAAAATAAATATAATCAGTGTGTAATAAACACGCTTTATCAACTAGTTAAGAAATAATTTTCTACCAAATCTAGTACATCATTACAAATTAAATTGAAATTTGTATCTATAAATATAAAGAAATGAGGCAGAATGTAAGAGAAAAGTAATGGCAATGAAAATAAAAAGTAGAGAGATAAGCCTTTTGTAAAAGGGTGCATTAGAAGAAAGCTATAGAAGAGTATGTTGTTCTTTTTTTCTTCTTCTTTCTTCTCCTATTAATATTATTATTATTATAATTATCGCCATTGACTGGGTACGAGTGTTATTCCGCGAAGGAGAGTGACCATAGAGGAAGTTTAAGATAAAAGTCCCGGCTGCAGGATCAACAAGTGAGAGGAAGTTGGAGGTTGGTGCGCGTGCGCGTGGGCGGTCAACGGCGTCACCGTCGCCGTCGAGACTTCGAAGTGTGACCTAGTTTTACTACGGCCGCCACTCGATTCCTGGGTTCGGAAAGTTCAACAAGTAGACGTCTAGGATCGAAACTACCTTTCGAACGAACCTAGCTATTTTCATCCGCGAGTCGCTATTGCGTGCCTCTTAACTTCCAACGCTTAACTTTCCCAACTAAAATACAAAGCTCAATCAAAAGGATTAAAAAATTTTATATATACGTAAGGCTATTTTCTATTACACGTCTTAGCAACCAAAACGATGGTAATAGTTTTTTTTTCGTCCAACTTGAGTTCAGGACCATTGATTAACTAATTTTATCTATCTTATCGTAGAACTTGCGTTAATAAAATTGGCTTTGTTGGATATCGATACTCCTTAATTTCATCTGCTGATATTTGCATAAAATATATATTTTTGTATATATTAGTTGAAATAATTCTTGCAACTTTATAAAATAAAACTTTTAATATAGGCAAGTATTTATTTGAAGTAACTTTAATGTATTATAAAAATAAAACAGTTGGGATGCATTTTGCAATAAAAATTTAAGTCTGTATTCTATTTGCACCATATTGTATCCATATCATTTGCTTCATATTTACACGAGGTGGTAAGAATTATTTATATTAATAATTAATCAAATACATGTATATTGACTTTGACAATGAATATTTTTATATTTTTTGTTTTATTAATGTACTTTATTTATACCAATTTTAAACAACAACTTATTTTCCATATTGTTATATGATTATGATTAATTTTATTTTTAACACTTGGTAAAAAAATTCCAGATTGCATATCTGAATTTTATTATTTGTTATTATTATTATTTATATTATTTGTTATTATTATTTTTTATTATTTTAATGCTCATTGCTTTATTGATATAAACAAATACAGAAAAATAAAACCAAAATTCTATTTTAAAAAATTTAATAAAAATTACAGAGGTGATACATATACAGAACCACTTCCAGTATAAATCTAATATGTGATGCATGAATTTTTTTTATTATATTTTCTGTAACTAATGACAACAACCTCTTATGATTGTTAAATTCAATAAATGTTTGTTTAGACAAAATATTGATTACTATATGTTTATGTTTTAATTTCTTTAATTTAAGACAAAAACTAAAAATTTCAGGCAGTTGATTTAAAATTTAAAAAAATCATATTAAAAGAAAAAATTATCAAAATAATCAGGGTTCAATCTGGAGAGTTTTTTATTTCAAAATATAATTAAAGCATTGATGAGTTTAAAATTATTAAATTTTTTTTGTATAAAATTAATTGAATTTAAAAAAGAAATGTTATGTCACATTACAATTATGTTATTAGATCGTTAATCAATTCGCTTCACTTGATTTTATAAGGACTATTTTAAAAATTTTAAAACAATATTGATAAAAATACATACAGATAGTATATTTTAGTGATAGTCACTGATAGGCTTTACGAATAATTTACACTCTTCTCTATCCATGTTTGAATCTATTTCTATATTCTATATTGTACCTGTACGCTTTAAAATGAATTATCAATATAATAACTTAATAAAATAATAAAAATACCAAAATAGTAACAACAACAATAATTACAAATAATTTAAAAAATGAAATCAAAATAAAAGCTCTTTATATATCTGTAGATTATTTTCCTGTACTAGTGAAAATTAAATTTTTCGATACAACGGATAACTACAATTGTATAAAAATGTAGTTACATAAAGTTATATTTAATAAAAATGTGAACATTTTACTCCTTAATCTATATCTAAATATGAAAATCACTTCCTTTCACCATGTAATGCTCCGATCTTCTGATATGTTATGTTAAAACGAGAGTGAACTCACCTATTTGTACATGAAATTTGTTGCAATATTTCATGTGTACATATTAAGTCATCAAATGTAAAATTAAAACAATTGCTAAAAATAATCCAATGTTTTCGGAACAAAATAAAATTAAAAGTTAAAATATTTATTTATGCAATTATATCTAAATTTTTTCTGAATAATCATGTACAAATTATTGATAATAATTCTAATTTGATTTAATATTTAATTTTTCTAAAAAAATTTTAATACTTGCCACTAATATTTTTTATATTAAAATAATTTAAATCGTAATAAATTGAGAATATTATAAATTAAAGTAATTATTTATTATTATTATTATTTAAATTATTTATTATATATATATTTCCTCTTAATCAAAATGTAAAATAAATATATAAATTAAATAGTGAAAATTGAGAAAAAAATTTTTATACTTATGAATAAAATTAATAATTACAATGCTGTAGTTTTATAATAAAAAAATTTTCAATTTAACACTTATTCTTTATATTATTAAAAATAAAAAAATCTGATAAAGGTAATATATAAGTAAAAAATATAATAATTTCTAAATTTGTTAAATAAATATGAATTTAGCCAATACCCATGGTTTTGGTAAAATACATAAATCAACCATTACAACCTATCTACTTATCCTATTTCCAACTTATTTAACAGCCATACCCATTTTCTTAACTCTCAAAAATAATTTTACTGCTCTTTGGTCCAAAATTTTTATCTAATACTGAAATTAAAAGATATAAAAATACCAAAAAATCATGTATTAATTTTATTAAATCTTTGTTTCCTGTTCACCAATATAGCACGTGAATTAGTAATCAATAGTTTAGATCAATGCATACATTATATATCAGAAAAAATACAAAATACTAAATTTATACAAAATATACAAAATACAAATAAGTATACAAAATACTAAAATATCATTTACGAAAATTATTGAAATGATCAATTTTCTGTATGACAATATGTATTTATCTTCTGATTGTACCGTATACTAGCAAATAATTGAAATTCCTATGGGCTCAACAATCATAGTTTTATTTTTTTATATAGTATTTAAAACAATGGCAGATTTATACACTGTTTTAACATTCTCAAAGGTTGTTCTTTATTATTTTATTGATACTATAAATAATTTTAAATGACAATGTATTGCGTATTAAAAAAAGTAAATTAAATTTTACTTTAAATACCTTTAATAGATGCAGTGAACAACTAAAATTTACTCTTGTAGAATCTTTTAGTTCTTTTAAGTTTTTAAATATTATAAGATCATAAACAAAAATAACAAAATAGTATATTTGTACCACACATCGATGTTTTTTAATATAATTAAGCTTTAACTTGTATCATTCAATTACGTTTAAAATTGACAAGACCAAACGACCAGACCGAACCAAATAAAAAATTAAAGACGATTGAAAACTTAATCAATTTTCTACCAAATAATTATTAAATATTATTATAATTTTAATTGTATTGAATAGTTTTTTTGTAAATATTAAACTTAAATATATAGTTCCTTTTTTATGAAACATCTTAATTGTTTCTTTTTGTGTATTTCATTAATTTTGAAACTTCGCGCTTTTTATTTTTATTTACAGTTTATGTAGCAGCATTTAACATTAAATAAATTAATTATAAAAGAAGTATAATATATTACATTGTCTTTATTTAGTCACATTTTTCAATTTTATATTATTGAAAAAATGAAAAATAATTTAAAAAATTATGACTACCTTGAGTATTCCACTCAAAACGTATCAATAAAAGATTTAAAATATGTACATGGTTCATTTGAAAAGTAGGAAGGATTAATTATTTTTCAAGCTACTATTTGTCATATTGATTTCGAGGAGATCGAAAAATGAAGTTTTTTTTTCTATTTTATTCTTTTTTTTTATCATTACAAGCAGCAGGATTGTAGTTCGCATGAAGAATATTTTTCAGCTTTATGATATGTGGCGATGAAGCGACTGTTGAATCAGATTGACACGGTAAAAATTTGTTTGTGGTTTAATAAAATACTATAAATTTTTAAATGTTAAAAAATTCTGTAAAAATAAAATTTCATGTAAATCGTAATTAATTAAGTGTAAGGCTATCAAGAAGGTTATGAGTTCCGTTCTCAGCACCCAAAAATAACCCGAATCTATTTTAACGCTTAATGTGTGCACAAATCTTTGAGTTTAAACCATCATTTAAGGATTAGTGTAATCGATAATATTCAGAATTTACCAACATTTGCATACAGTTACTCTTAAAAACCTTATTCAACATTTAATTTTTTTTAAAAATCTCCACATTTTATTTTTTTTTAAATCACACATCAAATTTTATCGTAGAATGCTATTCAACTAGGCGCTCCATTGCACTGTGTTAAAAGACTGAAAAAACCCTTTACGGGAAGTAAAATTCTGCCGCTTGTAATAATCGAAAAAAAGAATAAAATAGAAAAAACTCCCCCGCACATTTTCCGATCTCCCCAAATCAATACGGCAAATAGCGGCTTCAAAAACAACTAACCCTCCCTACTTTTCAAATATTGTATATTGTATATTTCAAATGTTGTATATTGAGAATTTTAAACACATTTTATATTTTTTAAGTTATTTGTTTTAAGTATGTGTAAACATAAAAAAAATCGTGAAACTAAATATGAACTTTTGACTTATTATAGATTCAGTACATATATTTATACTTTATGAATTTATTTAAAATTGTATTATTTTATCATATATTTTTTTTTTATTTACTATTAGATGAATGATTGTATTAAATTTTCTTTGATCAATAAATGCAATATTATTAGTGTACAGTATAATTACATCATTGTTGTTTAAACAAATAAATGAATGAATATCTACTTTAAACGAAATAAGTTAATATGTTCATTCATCATTAAATTTATACAGGGGTTTATTAATTTTAAAATACTCTATTAAAAAAATTTATAACTAATATAGTGCAAAATCTTGCAGAATTTTATGATTTATCAAAGATGAAAAAAAAACACAAGGAAAAAAAGTATTTTTGAAGAAGATATTGAAAGATCTATGGATTGCCATATTTTCTGTATTTTACGGGGCTCTTTAATACAAAATATAGACGCTTATACGAATGCGCAATTACTTACGATGTAAGATGACCAAGCCCGAAAAAGAGAGAGGGAAAATCGATTTTCATTATGGAAGGAAAGCCATTTACCTACGTGTACGGAGGCAGCTTTACTTAGTGGCCCCTTTAAATCTATCCTTGTTGTCATTTCGCTAGAATCCTCGAGGAACGCGACCCTGATCTAAACAAATTCTAGAAGTTCTGCTCTTTTTACTTAATTCCATCAGTAATTGTATCTAAGGACTAGTTTACCAATCTCGAAACTTTCACAAAAGCAACACTTAAGTCCAACTCATAAATACGGAAAAAAGAACATTTATGGTAGTTGTTGATACTCTCTTTATCTATTTATGTATTAACTTTAAACAAAATTTGAACATGATTCTATGAAACACCTTACATTGTTTATTTATATTGATATAAGAATTCTTGAACAGATGTATTCAATAAAAAATATAAATAAGATAAAAAACTTTTTTAACTTTTTTTTGACAACATTTCGATAATAGTATGTTGTTATTTTCGAGGGTATGTAATTTTATTCATTTTATTAATTATAAATTTAATAAATAAATATAAAAAAAAAACTTTTTTTACAAATAAATTATATAAATCATCGCTTCAAATAAATATTTCGCTTAAATATGTATAATAAATTAGTTGTTAGCGACTTATGCCATTTCATCAATTGTATACTATATTATATACTATATTATATATAGTATATTATATATTATATATTATATATATTATATTATATTATATAATTATATACTACTGAAAAACACTATAATTTTTATTTCGCTTTCACCTTTAATAAATCTAATATTTAAATTTTATCTAAAATTCTAAAAACAGAGTATAGTGGTTGTTTAAATGTATTGTACCATCTTGTTTATTTATACTATTCTTTTTATCATTTTATCTATAAATTTTTTTAAGTATCGTGTTGAAATGGACTATCGAACGATCAATATTATTTGGACATAGTATTGAAAATTTTTATTATTTTTTCTGATCGACATTTATTGTTATTCTTTTATTACAACTAGCAATCGAAAATTGAATAATGAACCATAACTTGTACCCTAATCGAGGAAAGCAATTCATTTTGTACAAAATAATTGTAGGCCCGTTAAAAGTAAGCTTTTTTTATTTTTGTCGTTAAAATTATGTGACGAGTAATCTTACCAATTGGAAGAACACTCGATGGAATAGTTCTTATTTGCCTTTTATTTATTTTTTCTTTTCTACCTCCCTATTTATAAATGTTCAGTTAAGTTAAGTCATATTTATTTTAATGCACTTTATTTTATAACGAAAAACAATAACTGAAAATCCAATTTTATACATATATGAAGTTTTTTATTATATATTATAAACTTATATGTGCTATAGTGCTCATTTTTTTCTCAAGCATTATTGCGAACTATAGAATATATTCTAACTGCATAGACAAACAGTAATCTCTTGTATGAAAAATAAAAATTATGTTTTTCTTAAATTATCACATAAAATTTTGTTAAATTACACACATGTAAGGATGATATCTACAAGAGATAACATATGTTTAACAAATTTAACATTGCAATGTAGGTGCAGTGATAAAATTTATTAATACATTGAAAAGTTTGAATGAAAAATAAAGATTTTATTTAAAAATTGAATCGATGTTTTGAATAATTCATTATCTAATTAATAGTAATTAGTACTATACAGCTATTTTCATTAAAAGCTGTATCCATTTATTCATTTTGCTTAAATATTCATTATATTTTATAATAATTGTAAATATTATTTATTACTTATTTCGAATATTGGTCTGAAAATCAAAAGATAAATTGATAATGATAAAACTAAATTATTTATAGTATAAGTCTGTCACGGCATATTTAAGAATATAATTTGTGGGAAGGTAATATTTTGTATTTATCTAAATTGATCTAAGCCAAGAGATCTAAAAATGAAAGATTTAGCTTATAATTAATACTTACAGCCTAACAGAGACAATGTACGATAAAAATTGTCAAGAGCTTTGAACACTTTTTTTGATACCAAAGACATCTGCAAACATTTAGAAATAAATAAAATGCGCTATTTGCCTAATGTAATTATTATATGCGAACAAGTTTCTCTGATTTCTTCAACTTTTATACATATAATCATTATAAATGTTCACAAATTTTTCTGATTATTTTTTCGTAATGATAGAAACTAATACAATAAAATAGTTTCATTTATATTTATTATCAGTGCATTAGCATATTTTTATAATTATTCAAAGAATTCTAAAGCAAACAATTTTTTACTGAATTATAATACTGATAGTTCTTTTTAGATACAGCTATAAGGTATCAAGGTATTTTTTTCAATTTAAAACGCATGAGTTTGATAAAATAATTGAAATGAAAAAGTAGAAGGTTTCACAATAATTCTCCTTTTAATAATGCTTTCATGATTCTATATTTTATTTAAAGCACAGAAAAATATTTTGATACATGGTATACATTAAAAACAAAAATATATAATTTATGGCTTTCAGATGTAATATAGTCGATAATATCAAGTTTAAAGATATTCAAAACAGTGGCATTTCCTAATTTGAATATACTTCGTAGTACATCTTCATTATTATATTAACTTTTTACTAAATTCTTATACAACAAAAATCTGTATACTTAATGTAAGAAAAAAATGTAAGATTAATAATTTTATAAAATTTAAAACTTTATAAAATTTTGTAAAATATAATTAATGTTGTAATTTATAACCAACACCAATAGCCAACATTATTTTTAAAAATAAATAATCTGAACAAGCTTAAGATAATTTAAAATTAAACTTTTTGACAATTTTTTACAATGCGTTTTTTAAATTTATAGTTTTGCAAAATTAAAATTACAGAATTTTAGTACAATTGAATACAAGAACAAAATATTTTTTATTATTTGAATGTTGATGTTATAATAAGCTGTAAAATAAAAATGATAATAGTGATACTAGATTAAGATATGAAAAAGCTTTTTAGAATTAGAACTAAATATGATAATTCAATCGTCGCACAATATTTTATCTTTTTGTCATTGATAAAATTGATATTGACTAAATTTCCTTCAAGGATTAAACTATGTACGGTAAATCTTTGTTTATCATGCTCATGATAAGCAGAGATTAAAACCAAAAATGAACCAATAAAATTGATAGGATGTTTACCTCGAGTGAAAAAGATGAATGCGGCATTATATTGATATTGCAAAAACTTAAAAAACTTAAAATAATTAAAAATCGAGAAGAATTTTGAGTAAATCTGGAGTAGGTATGTTTGTTTTCGATTGACGAGAAAGTGAAGTAACAAAATCATAATAGAAAAAAAAGGATGGCGTGAGAAAAAATTCTTGAAGGAGAGCATTAAAAATCTTATAATATGGCTGACAGTTCATACAGAGCGAATAGATGATTGTGTGAAGAATCAACTAATTTATCCAAAAAATTGTCTCATAATTTTCTTTTTCATGTAATTTATTTTTTTATTATAAAAATCAAATACTGATTTTGTTGGTGTAGGACTCATACAGATCGCAATATTTGCAGATCTTTGAAAGAAGAACAATTGTCCTGAATTTAAACTATAGGATTGCATAATTCAATTGTCCAATAAGTTTGAAGATAAAATGATTGAAAGGCAATGGACGAATGAAAGAAAGATATATATAAGAGTGAGAGAAAGAGAGAGAGAGAGAGAGAGAGAGAGAGTGAGGGAGGGAGGGAGAGAGAGAGAGGGAGGGAGAGAGAGAAAGAGAGAGAGAGAGAGATAATCGGCTGTGTAACCACGGAGCAACAGACCCGAACGGGATCGATAACCGAACCAGGTCCTCGAAACTTCCTACGTCGAGGTAGGAAGGAAGGCTTTGAGGTTCACTCAACGGATCGAGGTTATCTCGGTCGATTGTTGGTTGGATCTGGTCGAGACGCCAGGATACGCTCAAAGGTTTCGAAAGCATTGAGGGTGAGGGAACTACCTTCTTTTTCGAAGTAATTTGCGCAACCGGATACATATGAGTTCGATGCAGAATATATCAAACAGCGCGGACTAAAGCAATTATGTGCTTTCGATTGGGATTTTACTTACGTAAAATGTAGAAATATAAAACGTACGGAAGTAATCTTCGAGACTGCAATTACAGTCGTTTACAAAGAAAATAAATTCGTAATCGGAAGGACATGCAGATCCTTTTATGCAATAGTTTCTATTTTATTAGTCTTCAATATAATTTTTTTTTTGTTTTTAGTAAAACAGAAGTCATAAAAAATATTATTTTTATCGCGTATGGTCAACCGTGTAGATCATTACTTCAAATAAAATAATTCAAATAATAATGAACAATAAACACATAAATATATTAACTACTTATACCTATCACTTAAATACATAAAATATAAAAAATATTTTAACATATATAAATAATTAATAAAAAATTTATTTTAAAAGTTTTAATTTTAATGCTCATTAAAATAATCTTATTAAAATTCATACACAAATTCGAGACTTTCTATTGCTTACTTCTTGGATTAATACATGATTTCTTAAAAAGTGATAATAAATTAAAGGTAAATAAATAAATTTAATATAACATCTTTATAAGATAATTCAAGAAAAAAATTTATCATGTGGGATATATGTTTTTTAATAACTTATGAAAATCCTCTATAAAAACGAAATAGATTTCTACGATAAAGCAGGAAAATATTTTTCCACTACGTACTCTGTTAATTAACTGAAGAAATTTAAAAATGCAATGATTACAAAATATTAATTTATATACAAAATACAAAGAATTTTTTTTTTTATTAACTAATATGAATTTTTTCATTTGCTGTTTTTGAGTAGAAATAGATTTTCAATTGAATATTCATAATAGCAAGTATGGTTATACTGAAGTATGTGCCATAAATTATGATATGATGATATTAATTATTTTTTGTTAATTATTATTTTTAGTGGAAATCTATTATTTATAAGGTCATGTGGTTTCAATTATATTTTTATTATGTAAAACATCAATAATTTTACAAATTATAATAATTTTTCATAAACGTAATAAATATAGCCATGAAAAGTACAATGAATCAGCTGTCGAAACATTGACATATAAATAATTTATCAATAAGTATTAAATTTATTTCAACAGAGCCGTAACGGATCTTCTCCATAACATATTTCTATTAAAAATACGGTGTATCTTGTAAAGTTATATTAAACATAACCACAGTCTTGGATTTATAAAAACTATAACACACACAACATACAATTCTTTAAAACAACCACAATTTCTCATGAAGCATATACCACTTCACTACTAAAAAATTGATCTAAATATAATATGCAACTGGCGAAAACCAACACCAGACTATGGTTTGTGATTTGATGTCACCACATGAACATACTACCTTCACAAATCGATAATCAATTACAAAATTTAAGCAAAATATTCCTATGTAGTTAGCGCAATAATAAACTTCTTGCAAAAAATATTAAAAAAACTACACATTAATATACAAAAAATAATTGTTACAAGTGTTCGTATACACAAGACATATTTATAAAAAAATAATATAAATACAAAAACAAAATCAATAAAGCTTATAATAATCAAAAAAGGATCAAAAAAATTGTATAAAAAATATATTCGATAAAAGTAATAAAAACAACACGCACAGCGATCCCAGTATTAATAATAGTCAAATAAAAAAATTAAATGCGACATTGACGTATTTATTTTCTTTTTTCATGAATAATTATTTCTTAAACAATTTTTATTATCCTACATAATTACATCCGAAACTATGTGTCAATAAAATCACATTATACAAATAATTATATTAAAAAAAGAAATTTAAAAGTAAAAACTATCAAAAAATTTTATATGTAATTTAATATTTACGAATCTTTTAATAAATTGTTTTTGTTTGTTTTTCTTCACCCACGTCCAAAAAAGGATATATTTGACGGAATAATAAATATTGATGGTGTTTTTCTAAACAATTTATCTCATTTTCACGGTCACCAAAAAATTTTATTTTTTATAACATTTGAGTAAGCATGCAGTCTTAATACATCCTTAAAGAAGTCGAAATTTTTACTTTTCCATTTATAAACAAAAAGGTGCATCAATATTTTTAGGAATGTTTTTATAAATAATTTCGTTTTGATTCAGTACATTATTATTTGTATCTGAATAAAGTTTATTTTTCTATTATGAAGTATTAAAAACAATAGACTAATCGTACCTTTTAAAAAAAGTACTAGTGGCAGCATATTCGTCATTTATAAATACAACAGATTAATATTGAAAAGTTCATATATAGCACGTAAATATCTGGATGAATACTCTAACATTTAGTACTAATATAATGGCTTAATAAAAAAAATTTACTTTGTAATATAAATAAGAATAATAATAAGGTATTATAAACATTCTGAATATGAAATTTTGATTAAATAGCGAGATTTCTTCAACCATGATAGAAATTTTCTTGATTTTTTCTATGATTCATCTGAGTGATGAATGAAAATACTATCGGCAGGACGAACATTTTTTTTGACAAAAATTACACGAGTTTTATGTCTACCTACATTTGCTTTCTAACGCTTTTATGCGCAAAAATTTCTCTTGTAACATACATGTAGAAATGGGTGTATTTTTTTATATAATTTGCAGTAGAAAAATTAATTCTTATTTGGTCGATGTTGCATTTTAATGATTTTATCTTTCATTTTCTTTATATTCAAATTCAATTTGTTTTCACATTTATTTGACAATATACAATGCAATTGGTTTAAAAAGAAAAAAATGAGGAGGAAGGAAAAAGAAATTAAAATCACTAAAAATTTAAACTGTCCTTCATTTCTTCGCCAAATTTTATATGGATATCTGATATTAAGTAAATAATAAATAAGAATCGAGTAATAAATTGGACAAAAAAACACATTTTCACTGTAGATGCGAAAAGTAACAACCTGTTGGAGTGTAACGTGGCATAAATCGGGAAGCGAAAAGGAATACAAAGAGAGAAAGAATCACTGATAAGTAGCACCTGGTACCAACAGAGTTTGTCCCGACTCGTGACATTTGGGGATCATTATCGTTCGACCACTACGACAGGTGTAGTGATGCATTTATATGCGTGGTTGCTGTTCCTTCGGTTTTGAAGAAATCGCGTTGTTTATCGGTGATGGGTTCCATAAACCTTTGTATTCTTGGATGCGAAGTGCATTATTGAAAAGTAGATCGAGCGAAAGGCCTTTGAATTCGCACGTGAAAGTAAGCTTCGCGCTGCAGGGTCTTGTGACTTTTCTTCAATGTTTTGTAACTGGATAAAGGATTTTATACCAATTTTGAACTTGAATTATGTTAATATTATCCAATATAAACATTGTTAAATACCATCGTTTTATTTATAGATTATTTTTTTAAAACTAATTAGAAACTAAGAATTATTTCATTGTCTTGTCTTAGATATATTAGTATTAATGACTACTTTAACTCAACCAAGATTTTATATTTATTTATTTAAAATTGAAGAGGAAATTTGATTGACCGTCGTTTATTTTTTTTCTTTTGTTTTATTAATACATATATAATTATTTAAACTTAAGATTATGTAATTTTCAATAACATTAATAGCTTTTAATAAAGGTAATAACGATGTACAATAAAAAATTAATGTTTTCCAATTCATATAATGTAGTTAGTGTCAGTGTTATATTTTATTAACAATGTATACATGGATAATTTAACTAATGACGTTGAAAATTTTTAACCATTAATAGAAAACAGAGAATTACGATTGGAGATAAGTAAGTTGCTCGTAGTACTGAAGGTTATCCAATGTAACAACACCAGACATCTTGATCAGTGAGTACGAGGCAATGGAGAGAAATTTAGTTATTCTAACGGGAGAAGAAGTACATGTAGCATTAATTTGAAAGTGCGAAGCAGAAGCCTCGCCTTGATTCCGAACTCGCGAGTGTCGGTAGCCGCAGGTTGAGTGCGTCTCATGTCTTGATTCTTCATTCCTCGCGATGAGTTAGCGGTGCAATTTACTTTGGCACTGGTTACTACAACTAGAAATGGGATGACAATAAATTTTACTTATTTTCTCACTGCTCTTCTCGTCAAACTTACATTATTTTTGTATTATTCGGCGTGACTACGATTTCATGTCATCCGCAATTTCTTTGGATCACAAAGCTGTCTTTCGAGTAATATCATGAAATAACGAATTTCATATACAACTATGCAAGTTGTTCTTTAGCAATCATTAAGTGACAAGTAAATACTAATTTTATGACTTGTCTACGTTTACTTATTTGTTAATATTTATTTATTTTTTTTTTTTTTTTTTTTTTTTTTTTTTATATATTTCTCGATTTTACATAAATATCGATACAGCAATTGATAGGAATATTCATTCAATCGCAAAATAACATGTACTACTAGATAAATATTTAACAAACTCAAAATTTCCATTTATCTGTCATACCTTCAAAAAGTTAATCCATTAATTAATTCCTAAATACTCTTTTAACCAATCATAGATTTACATGTAATACTTTTACATATTCAAATACTTTATTTTTACAGGCTTTAACTGCTTTCAATTTCACTATAAGATAAACGTAAATATAAATTTTTCCTTGTGTTTTTTTAAATAAAAAAACGTGAATATTATTGAATTTAGACAACTGAATTCAGTAATTGCGAGGAAAAAACGTAATACTGATATTGTTACCAATAATAATAATGATAATAACAACAACAAGAACAATAATAATATTAATAATATTTTTTAGAGCAAATATATTTCTTTGCCTTTATAATTGTAAAAAAATGTTTAATAAATATTCAACCATACCTAATAAAGGATAACGAACAACTAAGTTTTAAAAACTTTTCTAAAAGTGTTCTTTTTAACTCTTCATTTAATTGGCACTTTTTATTATTAATATTTTCACGACAACTTAGCCACTTTCGGTACTTCGTACTTGAATTTTATTTCTTACAGAATAATTTTTATGAGGCCAGATATTTATTCAACGAAAAAATATATATAATAGTATTTATGAATTATTAAAATGAAAATAAATTTTACTGTATAATGGTGTACTTACTAAAAAGAAGTATGACAATTTTTTTTATATTAATTTTTATCAGTGTGTGTTATAAATAATATATGAGTATGTATATTGACATAAGGTGTTACAAACATAAGGCAAAATAAACTTGTATTATATATTTAATAATTCGATCCTTGGAATTATATACATTATTAGAAATTGTATCAATCAAATACGGTATTTTTTCGAACAATTCAAAAATAAATTCATCGATACCCAAATAAATACATTATTTGGTTAATAGTCACGTATTCTCTTATTGCGACTCTCGTCCCATGTTACCGTAAATAGATTTAGAGTGTTTCTTGCATTTGGAAAGTGTGTCAATAAGAGAGCAAATACTTAAATTCTAGTGAGTTGACTGTGTCATGTCATTTGATTAACCCACTCACAAATATCACGATCCTAATATTATGCTATTTCTCATCATCTTGTATTATTTTTGCAATAGAGTATCAATTCTATACAGATATTTAGATAATAAGAAAGTACTTTGATTAAAAGCTGTATTTAAACTACATGATTGATAATATATGTTGACTACAAATGAATGTTTATCACATATTATAATATTGCAAATTACTCATGATTACTTGTAATATTTTTTTAATAAGTAAATTTCTTAGATCAATGATCCATTGAGATATTAAGTGTAATAAAATACTATTGACTTACAGGTAAAATTTTTAAATTATTTAATCTGTTTTCAAGAAATATTAAAGGTCTTTTAATAAAGTATTATTTATTAAAAAATTATGTAATTGAAAAAAAGTTTTCACATCAAATTTATCAATAACTTTTATTATTTATTAAGCAAAATTTAAAATTAATACATATTTTCTAAAAAAAATTTTTAATCAAAAATAAGAATTGAAAAATATATAAAAATCAAATATATATAGATAAAGATTTTTTTAAATAATTTAATAATTATTAGAGGTACTACATTTTTGTAAAAAGAAAACAAGTCTATAAAAGCAATTAATTACGTAATTATCAATAGATACTAAGAATAATTTTATTATATTATCTAAATTCTTTGTATAAAGTTATTGATGGATACCAAATATATATTAACGAAATTTAAAAAGATTTTAACCTTTTAAAGTGGCTTTGGTAATTCGTTATTTACGAAATAAAGAATATTTTTATTTATGTTAAATTAAAGTTTATATTTTAATTAAACATGTATTAATGAATACATAAAGCCTAAGTAAGAAAAGTTTAACAATTGAGTAAAAAAAGTATAGCCATAATCAGTAAAAAGGGAATAAATAATTACGACAGAAGATACACTGATGCTAGCAGATATAATAAAAGGAAAATAACCCAATTGCAGAACCACTGTAAAAATTTATGAAATAATTCAGTAAAGATTCAAGCAAGCATGATGTATGCATTAAGGTATGGCAATATCTGAAAATTCGTGTTCGCATAATTATAGTATTTTGATCTTTGATTACTTTTATATATAGATATTTTGATAGATATAATAATTTTGATAAACAAAAAAACATGTTTATGAATAAGTGAAGCAGTATGATTCATTTCATTCAGGTGTTTCACATTTTTTTAGTAAATCAATTATGCCTAATTTTTGGAAGTGAAGAAAATGGGAAAGTATTTGGATCAAAACAATGAAGTTATCGATGGAAATCTATATTTTTAACAATTTCAAAATTATTAATATCGTTCATTATTTTAAACAATCATTTTCTATCATTACAATATTACTATTTTAACTATTTACTTACATAAAATTTCTTCTATTAAAACTATCAATTAAAAGTATCATAACAGAAGAAAAATTCAAATAAATGCAGACGAAATTATTTTACGAGAATAAAACAAAAAGATTAAATTAAAATTTAAATTTTTTATTATAATAGGACTCATTGAAAAGCTTATCAAATATTTTTTTATCATAAATAACAGTAAATAACTGAAACTCGATAAATGTGAAATATTATAAATTAAAATACCTCCGCATTTCTTTGAATATGTATGTGCTGATGAGTTTAATAATTAATATTTATAAGAATCTACTTTTAATCAATGTTTTTTTAGATAAAGTGTACTTTTGGTGATAATTGACAATTCCCTGTTAATTTCTTACCTTGTTAACATTCATATACACGAGCTTTTCACGTATAAAATATGTAAAACTCGTGGAACTAGGCTGATAACCATTGAACCATACATGTGTCTGTGAGTATCTTATCTTAATTTTTCTGAGAATCTGCTGTTGCTGGTATTCGTGCCTTTTTTATTTTCTCTCCGGCATGTCGACCATTTTCTCGGCTTATTCTTAGGGCTCTATTCGAGAAATTCAATAAATTTTACCACTGCCATCACTTCTCATGTACTTAGTAATCGTAAGGGTTTTGTTAAGAAACTTAGCTCAGCAGTCTCATTTATGTTATTTTACACATCAATTTTTTTTTCAATTAAAATTTCTATTTCTATCTGTACATTGCACGTTATTTGTCCTGTTTTCTTATTAATCCTAAATTCTATTTTACTTTTATTTCTAATAACATTCCTATGACAATGGTCAACTTTAAGAAATTGAATAAAATTTTCTGTGATAAATTCAAAGGTTTTAATGCGGAAATGTTTACATTTATTTTTACTCTAAGTCTCTGCTACTGATAGATTTTATGTATCATCTAATTACCTATATTCTCTTTATAATCTCTTCTCTACATTTATTCTGAAAATTTAGGCCATATTTTTCCTCATTTTTAAAATAATATAAAAGATATTAACAAAATGTGAGATAAAGATTACGTTTTGTAACAATTATATTTTCAAAACCTTCGAAAAAATTGGATAGTTTATCATGCAGAGCCTTAGAATATTTTTGCATGAATTAATTAAAAAAATTGAATTGTGTTAAAATGAAAATTCCGTAGAGATGAAATTTTTCAATAATAAAGAGCATGTAAATTGCTTTAATTTACCTAAACTTAATTAAAAAAAGAAATGACAATGTACAAATTCATTAATTAATATCAAAATTTTCTTGTCTTTGAAAATATCTCTCCTTTTAATTTTCTATTCGATTTATAAAAATAGATTTTCCTTGTAATTTTATTAACTACAATTCATCTATTGATACAATTATTTAAAAACTATAAATTTTTATTTCATAACAGAAAACGCATTTTTTAGTTATAATTATTTGTAAAATATTAACTGGTAAATATTTCGCGTTGCTTAATATTGAAAATAAAAAACTACATATTTGTAAGTGATTTTTCATATAATTATTTGGCCCAATTTTATTAATAACCAAAAAGGTACTCTATTGCTTGTTTTGATATTACTATTTTAGTAGCTTACTGTAATTTTTGAAATTTCTTAAAATCGATTGAAATATGTATCGAAACAATATAAATACCATACAATATATTACATAAAACAATATATTGTATAAATTAACTTTTTAATATTTAAATAAGTTCGATTTTTATTGAATTATTTTTTACCGTATAACTGAATTAACTATTATGCAAATTATCATCATTATTATACGTTCAATTCTCAATAAAAATAATTACTACGGGTTTAATTGCAAAATTAGTTTAGTTTAGTTTATTATAATAAATATCAAAATTTAAAATTTAAAATCTCGAATACAATTATGCTAATTTAAGCTGAATATTATTTTTATTTATTTAATTATAATCGTTGGAAATGCGTTGAATAAAATGCTTCGGGAAGAAGTTAATTATAGGAAGCTTTTGAATTAAAGCTTCAAAATAGTACCATCGTTTTTATTAACAAATATTTTATTTAATTTTACTTTATCGTTCTAGAGATTTTTTTTAATATATTTTTTTTTATAATACCTAAGAATACATTGAAGAAATTAATTTTAAAGTTGTTGATGAATTCAAAATATTATATATTTTTCAATAATACATATTTTTCAATAATAAGTATTAACTATTTTTGGAAATTTATTTAGAATAAATTTTTTCCTCAAACAAAGTGCAGTAAACGCTTAGGTAAAATAAATATGTACATACATTTTTAGTCTTTTTCATAATATTAAACATGGATATTACCATAAGGTATTATCACTGACACAGTATTTCATATAAATAAACATAAAAATTTTAATTGGTTGATTTTTTCCTTCAATAACATGTTATTCAATTCATAATCTTCATTAAAAAAAGAACAAGAAGAAAAGAAAAATTTCCAAACTAACAGTTGTTCTTTGATTTATAATGAGCGTTCATCTTGATTCTCGGGTAGAATTTTTAACAAACAAGATCAAATAAAAGTGAAAGAAAGTGAGATTGTGGGTGAGATAAGAGTACGTTTATGAAAACAAGGTTGAGAGTGGAAAAAGGCAAAACACGTCTACATGGGTGCATTCGAATTTATTTTCATTAACTTTCTACGAACTCAAGTGTGAGACAATCAAAGGTAGCAAGCATTAATTTATAATGTTGTACACACTTTCACAATTGTCTTCCGTATCTTAAGAGAATACTTTGTACAATATTTTTCTCGTATTTACTAGATCTATTTGCTTATGAGTGTGTACTGTACCCCTTCCAAAAGATTTTAAATTTAATTTACTTTTTAGAATTTAAAATTTCGATTTAAATACTTGGAAAAATCAATTTGGAAATAGAGATCAGAATTTCATCGAAATAATTTCAAAACAAAACCAGAAAATAAGCTTTTTATCAATCATTACATAATAAAAAGTGATTTTTACTAATTTAAAATTTGATATTTTTAGAATATGTTTTTCTTGAACCTTTATTTTAATAAATTAAAAATTAATATGTATATTTAAATTTATGCTATATTAAAGAAAATTATTTTGATGTATATACACATATGTGTACCTCTTACGTTTTCATAATTATATTATTGTAAAAGCATATATTTTAATTTAGAATTTTTGTTTATATAGATAAATCTATTTCAAATTAATTTTTTTCTTTTTTAAGAATTTCGAATTTGTTGATATACACATAGAAATTACGTTTTAATTAATTAAAAAAACGTGCATTCCATTTCAATATCATACATACTTTCATAAATAAAAAATATAAACAATTTTTATTTTTTATCGTAAGCAATTCAATAAAATAATTAGAAATTACAAACAATAATTTACGATCTGGATAACTACAATATATATTCATAAATACTTTTATTAATTATTTAGAAAATATGTATTTTTAGCATTCTTTTAATAATTTACTTGTATTAAATTTTAATTTTTTTTTTTTTAAATATTATTATAGCTTCATCTCAATATATTATGTTTTTATGATCCTACCGGTATTCGCTCGTATTAAAATCCGCCGGGCATTGTAGTCGGATCCTCCTTGGGGTTGTTGGTGGAATCACCCCGCAAGCATAGAGTGATGCTGGTACTGATGTTCTTGTTGATAGTGTTGGTGCAGTCAGTGCTACTGTTGCCATATTTCGCGGCACTTAGGATAATTTTAATATATTGACAGCTTGTTAGATAAATGCATCGCGAAAGAACCATGGCGAATAAATGATGCTCCTTCAATTTACAATAAATTCCCCTCTCCCCTCTTGAGATTTCTAGTAAGCTTTTTGGTGACATGCGTTAATTGGCGTTTTCTCCATCTGAAGGTCTTACGTGGAGCACTATTTCATCATGATGCGGCAAGGTATAACGGGAGTTTGGGATGAAGAAAAGTTGTAACGTGTGAAATCCCGCCAACGGACAATAATTAGTTGTCAATATAATTTAACTAATATTATAATAATCACCAATAACACTTAGAAGATCCGGGTTCGTTAACTTATTACATATCGTCGGGATACGATATTTATTTTTACTATATCAGACTACCACATTAACTTCACTAATATTATTATTAATTTTTATTTTATTTATAATAAATTGATATTATAAATAAATTTATTAATCCGGTCATAACTATTGCACTTTTGAATTAATTTTATTCCCTCACTCATAAAATAAAATCACAATAACAATCACTATTAATACTTGATGTATTATATAAATATATATATTAAATGATTTTCAACTTTTCAAAATTTAAATCAATAGATATATATATAAAGTCGCTCAACACTAGTATCACTTAATTTACCTTACACTACTTGAAACAATGTTAATATATCTATATAAATAATTTTATAATATATTTAAATAATACATTTAATCAATATATATATATATATATATATATATATATGTATATAAATTCTTATCTTTTTACTGATGGAAACTTCTTATAAATTAATTCCAATATATTACCAATATATAATTACCTTTGTTAATGTATAATAATTATTTCATATAAATTGGATTAAAATAATACATATATATTTACTCTCTCTCTCTCTCTCTCTCTCTCTCAAATAATTCTATAGCATATCTACGTTTTTCTTGATATATGCACCCACCTCAATATTTACATTATTAAATTTTAATTTCAGTAATAAGAAAAATTTATAACAATTATCAAAATAATTCAGAATAATTATATCTATCAACTCAACAACTCCAAAAGATACTGCTCTTTTCAACTCATCTCCCGTATCGCCGAAGTCTCGAAAAATCTTGAAAAACGATTCTATCATCAATCATATTTAAAGGATTATTGAATTAAAAAATCCTTTATCTATAATTGGTGACAATTATCAATACAAGCTTTCAAGATTTCCAGTCGTACTACATCGAAGCCCTTTTTTATTGTAATTAATTTAAATAACATAATTACTTTACTTCTCGATAACTCATAATAACACTGTAGTTACCAGCCAACACGTGGTTGCGCGTTGAATCATTGAATATTCTTTGCTAATTTACTATTACTAAATACGTACTTTATATATATACAACTTTATTCTTTCGCTTAATTGTAGCTCCGCCTGTACAAGAGCATGCTTTATCGGTTGCTACACTGTCCTCAACATGATGTCGCACTGCATCGTCTTGACAGGTGTGAGATTAACTTGTTCTAATTTATTTTATATTTAACATTATTTAAACTATTATAAGTGACGAATTTATATTCGTCACAAAGTGTCATACTTTAAGCGGTTGAAGATTTTATTTTCTAATACTAAAGATGATACTGTCTGAGAATCATATCATTTGTTTTATCTAACTTGGTGAGAACAGACATTTGATAGTATCGCTCTCCCATTTCAATAGGAGATCGATACTTCTAGTACGGAAGCCTTTTTTCTACGAAAAGTGAACGGTCCGGTTCTGTCATCTATAGGGACAATCCACTTTCATCATTTGAATAGTTGTCATTAAGTTCATCATGAATAAAAGTGCTTTGCCGCCTATAAAAGACTTAAACAAATTACTGGCGGTATCTTGTTGTTTTGGATCATCTCGTCGTTGCCGATAGTTCTTGTATCTATAGAAATTTTGTATATCCTGGGTATTCGGGATGATGGGGCTTTTCCTTCTATTCCTCGGTTCGAATACTACAAGTGACAACTGAAGAATGATGACGAGGGTGTATTGATTTCATCTACCTTGTTTAACAATATTCGAATTTTTTTCATAATTTGCTTACTTTTTTTTTGGTATCCATTTACGACGGTGTTTATCGCAATATACCCGTTACAAGGTGAAGGCTTTTGCAATATTAACGTACTCAAATTACTTCCCATTTTTTAGCTGTCTTGGTCTGAATCAATAGTATCTTGATTGACTTTGTCTAATTGAGTGGAGACGACAAATTATTAGTATTTAAATGAATGAATGGAGAAACAAATGATAGTGTTGTAGGTAGAAGTGACATAATTTAAATATGTATCCTAATCGTAATACTGATTGCAAGCCTCTGCATCAGAATTATTTTTACGACTTTGTCAACCCTTGAGTGTGAATGGTAAAGTGTGTGGTGTAAAGTGGTATTTATACTGGTTAGTGTACCCGAAAATTATGTTAAATGTATCATAATATTGGAAAATATCTACGAACATTATATTACGCACAATTTATAAAAATTAAATTAACTGACAAAAACAAAAGACGTAAAGGGCTAAATGAAATGAAAAATAAACTTCCTATACAGAAAATAGCGATGAAAAGCATATTTAATAATTACAAAAATAAAAGTACTAATCATAATAAAGGTTTAGTTAAGAAACAATATTTTTGTGCTAAGATCGGTTACATAAATCAAGTAAGAAAATACTAAACATGAAAACTTTATAAAACGAATAAGGTCATGAAAATGAAACAAAATACGAATCATCGAAATAAAAAATTATTTATGGTAAATAAAATAGTATTACCAAAGCATCAACCTAAAAATTTTGAATACAGACGGGTCGGTTATAAAAAAATTAAAAAATTACAAAGGAATATGATTCATAGACGCGAGTGCGACAAACCATATTACGAACTTTTAGAAATTTGTTACCGATTTTGTACCACGTATAAAAAGTACTATGACTAAAATAGATCAAATAAGTGTTATCAAAGAAAAAAGTTCAGATATGATACACTGCAATATAAATGGAAACCAAATATTTAAAAAAAATAATAATATTCTCTGTGTTCCATCGTTTTAATCTAATTTTATTTCAGTTTACAAATTACCACATTTTTGATATTATTTATTCTTATATTTTACATTTTTTATATTTGAAATATTACCTTTGTAAATATAATATTCTGTCCCTAAATATTTTGTTGGTATGGATAATTATTTTTTTTCATCCAAATAACAAATAATAATAATTTTAACGTTGAAATATATTTTCAAGAACATAAAAAAATTCTGAATTTTATTCTAAATATTTACATTTATAGATTAAATTTGTTACGTATGTAACGAAATTCACATAATTAATTAAACAAATAATAAATGTTGTATAAAGTAAGTGAAAATGGGAGCAAGACGCAGTATAAAGAGAAATACGGGTGAGCGTAAATTGAGAAATGATATCGATAATACTCCTTCATTAAACAATATATGGAGAAATCTAAACAAAATCAAGGTAATAAGCCTAAAAATGAGAACACCTCCATGGTGGGAGGACTTAAAGGAGTTCACAGTTGTCTCTATAAAATAAGGAACATGAGTGATGTTCGGGGTTCAGTTATTATTGTGTGATTATTATCTTGAGGCGTGTTTCGGGAGGCGCGAAGTAACTCGTAGTAATATAATTCCGGTCGGTGACTTTCGTCGAAAACCAACGCGACACTCACACGTACGAACGATAACGCGAGTATTATTATAAATTCGGACACATACGTAGGACGCTAGATTTGTAACACGAGCCAATTAAATACTTACATTCTCTCTTCCGATTTATTATCAATAAATCGGTATTTAAACGTGAAATAATATAATTGTATTTATTTTAATCCTTAAACCTCATAAAGGCTGAATCTCTTTGACCGATTCAGCTACGGCAGAAAAGAACTGGGAAATTGTTACGAAGAAATAAATAAAGGAGTAAAAGAAATATGCGACAAATAAACGCGATAAATAAATAAAGTATAAATAAATATATATACATATAAGTAATTAATATAAGTACTCGTAATAAACGTAACAAATTAAAACAGATAGAGTATAGAAACCAAAATTACAAAGGTTTTAAGTTAGATGTAAATTATCTAATTTTCATGATTATTATTTAGCATACAATTAGTCAATAAAATTTGAAGTTACAATCTGTAGCTTAATTTAAATGAATTTGAAGAGATTTATAAATTTTTGAAAAATAGAATTTAATTATAACTGTGCCTATCTACAATTATAATTTTGGTAAAGTTTCATTTCAAATATACATATCGTATATGTTACTTGGATCCATTATAATATATAAAGAAATGTAGGATTTGAAAATATATGATTCATTTTTTTTTTGTTACAGATTGATTGGCAAGAATGTTCGGCTGTACAGTTAATAGAAGAGCAAAACTGACAGTTTTAAGAAGAGAACTGTTTCGCTCCTTTTGTGTACAAAAACTCAATCGGTTGGTTAATGACAATGACGAGCATAGCCGTAGGCCCGGCTAGCCTCGCAGCACCTAACATGTTTGGGCCTAAAAGGTATCATGTTCAACAAGGCCTTAAATCACCGAATTCACCATTACCATCATCACCCAAGGTAAAATTTACATAAAATTTTATGTACATTTTATATATTTATTTCGTCATTTTTTTTATATTTTAACTCAAATTCTTCTATATTATCTACATAATAATAAATATAAGTTCAATCAAAATTGAACTGTAAGTTAATGTAACTATACATTTATTCCAATAATGATGTTTCAATGAGTGTTGATTCACATATATCTGTTAAATACATGTAAGGAGTTTAATTTTTTAAAAAATAATTTAAATTTAATAATTTTAATAAGAATTTTTGGATAAGATTCCTGACGGGTATAAATAAAACACTATTTTGCATCGGCGACGTTTCGACAAAATTTCTTTTGTCTTCTTCAAGTCTTTATTAAATACTTTTACAAAATTAATACAGTTAAAATATAATAATAAATATTACCTCGTGTAAAAATATTACAAAAATTGAGCAGCACTTACTCAAAAAGGGGGATTAGGGACAGTAATCAACGCCAAAAGGATTGAGGGAAAAAACTCTAAAATTGAGTTTTAACTAAAATGAGTATATATTATACTTCTATGAATGATATATGAAAATTATCTGACGAGACAGACCTCAAGGCTATATATATTATATAGTGCTTAAAAATAGCAAGAGTAAAAGAAGTAATAAGGGACTCGTATATATCACCTCACTAAACCTTATTAAGAATATTAAGAATCGAGAATTTGGGAGTAGGCCACCTGGTGGCTGAGATCGGTATTACAAAGCGCGCGAGATTTGAACAGCACGTTGAGTAAGAGTTGTATTAATTCGTTTCTTTCTCAAACATTCTCCCCGCCATCAACAATGTAGTTTGCTGATTATTATCTCAAGGTGTTATGGAGCAGTACTGCGAGTTTTGATATTGGTCGTGTTAGAACAGCCGTTGCTATTTTAAGAGAGACAACTCTAGTTAAATTGTCCTTTCCAGGAATGAGTTTAAGAACTCTAGCCAGAGGCCATTTGTTCGGTGGTAACCTTTCGTCAGTAATCAAAACTAAAATACCTATCTGAATGTCGTGATGAGAGTCATGCCATTTTGAGATTAATTACAGTCGCTGAAGATATTGGGATGACCATTGATTCAAAAATCTTTGAGTTCTCTATTGAATCATTTACCACCTGTTTAATCGAGAGGTTGACGAATCTACTAAAGTAGCTTCAGGAAGAGCATTCAATACTGATCCAATCAAGAAGTGACCCGGTATTAATACACATATATCCTCAGGGTCATTACTCAATGGTTCTAAAGGTCTCGAATTGAGAATGGACTCTATCTGGCACAAAAGAGTTGTTAAGTCCTCAAAGGTGAGTAATGTGTCCTTCACAGTTCTTCTTAAATGATATTTGATAGACTTCACCACAGCTTCCCATTTACCACCCATATGAGGAGCAGCTGGGGGGTTGAAGTTCCAATGAGTCTTATCGCAAGAGAATAAGAGAGCTAAAGTTGAGAATTTTCTCGTTCGTTGAGTGAACAAGGTCTTTATTTGCGCATCAGCTCCTATGAAATTGGTTCCACAGTCAGAATACACTGTATTTGAGATGCCTCTACTGGATATGAATCTTCTGTATGTTGCGATGAAACTGTCAGTTGTAGAATCTGACACAACTTCAAGATGTACTGCAGACGTAGTAAAACACACGAAGATACAAAGCCAGCCTTTATGAGTTTTTGCTCCTCTGCCCTTCCAAGTTTTGATGGTTATTGGGCCTGCATAATCTATGTCAGTATGAGTAAATGGTCTAAATAAGTTAACTCTAGCAACGGGTAATTGACCCATTAATTGTTGTGCTTTTACACCTCTCTGCCTGGCGCATATTACACAATGCAATATTTTAGATCTTACAGGTGCTTTTCCTCCTATGATCCAATAGTGTTGTCAAATGAGTGCAAGAGTTAATTGAGTGCCACCGTGCATGATTTCTCTGTGAGCTTGATCTATTATCAAGTCTGAAAGTTTTGAGTGGCGTGGCATGATGGCTGAGTGTTTGTTCTCATATGTTAATGTCGAGTTCTCAAATCTTCCTCCAATTCTGAGTATTCCTTCTCTATCAATAAATGCTGTGAGTCTGCTCATTGAATGATTTGATCGTAACTGGTTGTTGTTCTTGAGTATCTTGATCTCTTCTCAAAAATATAATGATTGAGTGTCCTTTATCCAAAAATGATTGGATTGCTTAAACTCCTCTACTGATAATTCAACAGCTCCATTGGTTGCAATTTTTCTCACCTTGTTTTTTAATCTTGAGATGTATCTAAAATATAATGCTGTTACTCTTAACAGTTTCTTAAGTAAAGAGTATCTATCAATCAACTCCCATTGCTGCCTTTTCGAAGATTGAGAAACATACATGCAAACTTGAGGACGAGACTCCTGCGCACAGAGCTCGTCTGGGTTCTTACGTAGTTGAGAAGGCCATGAATTTTGGGATTGTTGTAACCAGGATGGTCCTGTCCACCAAAGAGGATAATTCCTCAATTGATCGGTAGATGTTCCTCTAGAGGCACAATCTGCGGGATTGTTTTTTTCCCGAGACGTATTTCCAGTGTGAGTTTCTTGTTAATTCTTGAATTTTGATAACTCTATTTCTTACTTTTTCTAGCCTCGAGATTCTTAGCTTCTTCTTCAAAGATGCGACCTTTGTTTTTGATATTATTAAAGAGATTTTGGTACCCGAGTTTGAGCGAGTTACGAGATAAACTACTGCTGCCACGGCAAATTGAGATGTATCAGAAAAGCCGTGGAGTTCAATACTTGAATCACTCATAGTATTGAACCATCTTGGAATGGAAAGCTTGGCCAAGCTAATAAGATCTTTTCTGATGAAAAATCATTTTGGGATGAGTTGAGGAGGTAGATATTCATCCCATCCTATTTTATTGAGTCAGATCTCGTGTAAAAGTGACTTTGCTCTAATTACTACAGGAGATGCAAATCCGCATGGATCAAAGATTTCTTATTTGAGTAATTTAATAATGATGAGAAATTGAATGCATCATGTTTTGGTGACCATAAATTTTCGAGAATTTTGGTCTCACAGTCGGCGAATGATAGTAATTTGTCTTGATCTTTATTTTCGCTGAATCTATTGAATAAATTATTGGTATTGGAGTGCCATTTTGTGAGGGGAAACCTCACAGCATGACAAAGATCAATTAATTGTTGAGCTTTCTTTAATAATTCTTCTTTTGAATACGGTCCTCCAAATATGTCATCAACATATCAATCTTGAGTTATGCAGGAAACAGCAAGAGGAAACTTTGAGCCTTCATCCTCAGCAAATTGAAGTAGAGTTCTTGTAGCTAAAAATAGTGTAGTTTTCGTTCCATACGTAACAGTTGTTAAGTTGTATGGAGTAACCTCAAGTTTTTCAACAAACCATAAAATTTGTTGAAGATACCAATCATCTTTGATAACTTTGATTTTACGATACATATTTTCGATGTCAGTGGAGAACAAATGCTTGTATTGACGAATCCGCATGATAATATTTGCAATGTTAGGTAACAAATTCAGACCTGTATGCATGATATCGTTGAGTGAGTAACCACAGCTTGTAGAACTTGAGCCATTGAAAACAACTCTAATTTTTGTTTTGAGGCCTTGTTTCTTAAGAACTCCATGATGAGGTAGAAAATATTGAGTGTCGTTTATCTCTGTTTCTTTTTTTACTCGAATCATGTGTTGGAGTTTCTCATACTCAAGCATAAATTGTTCATAGAGTAGTTTATACTCCTGGTTTCTTTCGAGTTTTCTTTGAGTTCGTTTTAAACAAGCTTGAGCTGTATTCAACGAATTTCCCAATGTCTCAGGTGTCAATTTGAGTGGTAGCTGAACAACGTAACGTCCATCGGCTTCTCTTGAGTGAGTATTTTTAAAATGATCCTCACACTCTTGTTCTTCAACTGTTAGCAAATTGGATGGAACTTCTACTACTTCCTCTTGGGTCCAAAATTTAGTCAAAAGTTCATCAAATCTCATATCCGATTGAGCTGAGAGCGTGTGATATGCTCTTCTTGATGAATTTTCTTGAGACAAAACCGGACCTAGAACGAACCATCCAAATATCGATAACTGAGCTATAGGCGATGTTTGTTTGAATCTGATAATGTTAGGCTTGATAATATTGCCATACACGTCAGCTCCCAAAATCATATCAACTGATCTTGCTCTTAAAAATTGAGGATCTGCTAAGTTGAGTTTTTTGATATGAGGCCAATCATATTCTTGATTGGTTCTAAAACATGGTAAAATTGATGACAGTTCATTGAAAATATGCGCTTGTACTGTTACAGTAAAGGGTCGATCAATAGATTTGAGGATAACTCTTACTGTTCCTCGAGTGCATGTTACTCTTTGACTCCCTATACCTACAATCTCTACTTTTGAGTGCTGCCTCTTGAGTTTGAGTGATTTGACCAGACTCTCACTAATGAATGATAACTCTGAGCCTGAGTCAACTAAAAATCTCACTTGCTGAGTGTGAGTTTGAGTCTTAATTTCTGCTACGGCTGTTGCTAGCAGTGTTAAGATGTTTTCTCTATATTCACCGGCTGTGTGACCACATCTTTATTGAGTGTTGCTCTTGTGGTCCTTTGCTTGAGTGTTTTTCTGAAATTGCGAAGCACTAGTAAGGTGTATGCCGTGAATAAGAATGTGATGGAATTTGCCACATTCTTTACATGATTTAGTTGATTTGCAATTCACAGTGTGATGGGGGCCTAGACATGAAAAACAATGACTCAATTCCTTCACTTTCTCCGCTCTCTTCTCAAGTGATAGAGCTTTTAAACCTTCACATTGAATTACAAAATGATCACTTTTACAAAAATCACATTTGTATTGTATTTGAACAGTGGAGGCTGTCTTAAGATGAGATGGTACCTTCTCTTGATTGTTGTTCTCCAAGGCTGCTAGAGATTCAGCTCTAGTCTCTAGGAATATTGAGAACTGGCGTATCGTTGGAATCTCATCGAGTCCCAGCGAATACTCCCAGTGTTCTCGAGAATCTGCATCTAAGAGTCGCTTTGCTAAATACAGAAACATAAACTCGAGCTCAACCTTTAGAGTCCGCATTGCTTGCGTCGTCGCATTTAGTATTCGGTTTAGTTTGCGTAAGGAACCACTTTGCCGTTTCTTCATTGGAGTAAGCTTACTCAATCTCTCCATGTATGAGGAGATTACTTATTCTCAAAGCGCGATTTGAGAATGTTCCAGGCTTCCTCAAATGAGCTGTCAGTGGAAGGGATGTTCTTAATCATCCTCAATGCCTCATCTTTGAGAGCTCCTTTGAAATACTGGAACTTCTTTTGTTGAGATAGGTCTGATCGATGAGCAACTAGAGTGTCAAAATTGTTTCGGAACTCGGGCCACGCAAGAATATCTCCCTTGAACACTGGCAAGGGAATGTCAGAGAGTTTAAAATGAGTCTCAACCTTTTCCTTCTTTTGAGTTTTTCCGATTATTGCCATAACGGATACGTATAAACTCAACTCTTTACTCGACAGCTTCTCAGTGATATACGCATGATTGGACATGCTGTGAGGCCAATGAGTGAGGAGCCACTTATGCCCCTCTAAGAAATTGTTATGAGTCTCCTTTGCGGTGGTGGTGAGAACTTCCACCAACATCGGAGTTACGTCATCGCTTGAGCCTATTTCTTTTAAGTTGTTGAGCTTGTCTAAGCACTTGTATTGAGATGCGATTTTTAGCTCAAAACTTGAACCTGCATCCTTCTTGATTTCCTCGACTATTGTGGGAACTTTGAGTACGACATTCTCCTTTGAGATGTTCTTTGAGTGTTTCTCTTCTTTAAGTGGAGTTGATTCTATAGAGTTTAACTCGGTCTGCGACTTGCTTCTAGTGTTGTAAGCACTAGAAGTAGTGGCAAGAGATTCTTGAGACTTACTCTTACTCACAGACATGTTACTGTGAGTAGATCCGGCTCGAAGGACCAAAAAATGTAAAAATATTACAAAAATTGAGCAGTAGGTACTCAAAAGGGAGGATTAGGGACAGTAATCAACGCCAAAAAGATTGAGGGAAAAAACTCTAAAATTGAGTTTTAACTAAAATGAGTATATATTATACTTCTATGAATGATATATGAAAATTATCTGACGAAACAGACTTCAAGGCTATATATATTATATAGTGCTAAAAAATGGCAAGAGTAAAAGAAGTAATGAGGGACTTGTATATATCACCTCACTAAACCTTATTAAGAATATTAAGAATCGAGAATTTGGGAGTAGGCCACCTGGTGGCTGAGATCGGTATTACAAAGCGCACGAGATTTGAACAGCACGTTGAGTAAGAGTTGTATTAACTCTTTTCTTTCTCAAACACATCGGTACAATAATGTACGGTGTTTCATACAGCTTATATTGTCACGTTATCAGATTTAAATATAATAAGGTACGCTTACGTATAGTTTATATATCAGCTGTCTGTCGCGTCATCAATCTTGTCAGATGTTTATATTGATAGTTTAGTATATGGGTGTCCTCCTGTTTGTTTATAGTGTGACGATTTGAATCAATATGAAGCATTTCCGAAATTAGTCTCTTTATATAAAATTTTGACACTATTCCAGTCTATCATATAATCGTTAGTTTGCGAGTGAATTTGAATAATAGTTAGTATTTTATTGTTTTCTATGCTTGAAAATTCGTTTTTTTAAATTATTTTGATTTCGCCTATAGAAGTTGCATTGCAATCCTTGCAGTTTTGTATACGACACTAACAGTTTCCCACTTATCATCCCCGTACTTGCCCAATTTTATTATATAGTTTAACTTATTATTGATCATAGGGACAGTATTGATGTTATATGCTTTTAGTTTATTACTGATATTTTCATAGAATTTATTTATATTGTAACGAACATTTCCAATTATAATAAATTTTTAACTTATATTTTCCGGTATCATCGAAGGATAGGTACAGCTTTTCCTGTCCGGTGACTCAGAACGCGATCCCCACTTATTCGGGGATGCTCACAGAGATCGTGCATTTGTTACACATACACACGACACTCGCTACGGGACGTGCGTTCTTTTAGAATAGAAAGATCTCTTAAAACTACTTACTTCTAAGCCGGAAAACTTATTCCAGTATCCGCTCTTGAAATCAAGGTAAGATTGTTGGTTATTCCCCCTGGTCTTCTCGGGAAAATCTGCAAGTAGAGAATTTTCGAGTCCTTTTTCTCTCACCTACTTCCTTGAAATTCGATGTCGAAGGTTTTTGTCATTATTTCATCAAAACAGGAAGCACACAATCACTTACAATAAATAATTTCGACTAATCTCAAAAATCTCTTCGTTAGCGAAATCTTATGACGATTGAAAAAACACGAGAATCACAATTTCCGAAATCTATCTCGATTCCAATCTCCATTCAATCTCATCTTGAGCTTCCGGGTTACGCGGATTGCCCTTTCCAGCACCGTCAATTAAAGCTGCTATCAATCTTTCCTGATTCTTCCCAATGTTCGGTCGAATCAAATTTAACGTAAACTGCGTTATAATATATGAAAAAGAAATTATGTATCAAAAGATTTTGTTAAATTATTGTGCACAGAATCATTGTATTTAATTTTTCTCAGTCTGTGTTTAATATGTTTTTTATAGAAGTAGTCGAACTAGTCGTTATTCTGTAGAATTTTACTCATTTTACTCAAATTGACCTTTTGATAACATGTGTCAGATAATAAAATCGTCCTGTCTTCAAGTTTATATATAATATTTTTCTTGTGCTCCTCGGGTGATGTGAATGGAAATAATTAATTCTGTTGGAGCACATAGATTTTTGGTACCAATTCATCAATATATGATTGTTTTCGTTATAAATGGTATTGTCCAGGAAATTCAATTATTTGGACGTTTCTATCTCATAACTAAATTATAGATGAGTATTATATCTGTTATAAATATTTAAAATAATGTCAATGTTACTATTATCGTTACAAAAATCACTATAATCTACATTTCTATATTAAAAGACAGGAGTGTAATTATAACGATTTTTATATGTGTTGAGATACTCCCTCTCCAAATCTTCCATTACTATGCCTGCGAAAATGGGCGATATTGGTGTGCCCATCGAAGTACTGAAAATTTCTTGGTAAATAGTATCATTAAAAGAGAAATATGTGTTGTCAAAAAGAAATTTTGTTATAACTATAATTTCTTTAAATGAAATTTTATAATTGTTATTAATGTGGAAAATGCAACTTTATAAACTTTAAATTACAAACACATTCATGACGTTAGTAAACAAAGAGTTTACATCAAGCAATAGGAACATATAATTGTCTGATACGCAGATATTCTTTATTTTTTTTTATAAGGTCAAGACTTTTAAAAGTTTAGATTGGAGATGTGGGATGTATTTTTTCAGTGCATATAACAATACATTAGAAAGCAAGCTCGTCGGATAATTTAAACTAAAGATAATAGGTCTTAAAGGATTATCTGTTTTGTGTATTTTTGGCAGTCCGTACGCTTTCGATAAGGTCCTATGTCATTGGAAAATATTAAAAATACTGTATTCTTTATAATGAATATCATGTTCATAAAGGTTTTTAACGGTATATTGCACATTGAATGCATTTTAAGATCAGGTTTTTGTTAATAATTTTATAAATTTTTTTATTTTGAAGTAAATTCTGCATTTTTTGTTTGTAATCCAATGTATTTATAACTAAAATAACATTGTCTTTATCCGCGTGTGTTGTTTTAATACTATTTTTATGCCTTGTTAATTTGTGTAATTTTACATTTAATTTATTAGGGGTTTTTTTGTTTTTTACATTTTTTTGTCAATATTCATGGTAAATTGCAGTATTAATTCTTGTCAATATTACTCTTAACTATGTTTTTTATTAGTTCTATAAGTTTGTTCATTAAATTATATTTTTTAACATAAATATTGGATATGATTAGGTTACTGATTTTTTTGTTAAAATTGTCGATGAGTTTTCGAAACGATGTCAGTAAGTGTGATTATTAACCAATATATTAAGAAATTAAAGTATTGCGAATTAAGCCTAAAAAGAAAACATCTCCACGGTGGGAGGATCCGAAGGAGTTAGCAGTTTTCCTCTATAAATCAGGGGAGGAAAATAATAATGAGTTTCTTAATTTCGGCTGATTAACGCGGGACGTAGTAACGCGAAATAATCTGATCCCGGTCGGTGACTCTCGTCGGTGAAGCGACACGACTCTCACACTTTCAAACGGATTCACGATAGCACGAATATTATTGTATTATTGTAACACATACGTAGGACGTTAGATTTATAACACGAGCCATTTAAATACTTACATTCTCTCTTCCGATTTATTATCAATAAATCGGTATTTTAAACGTGAATTAATATTATTGTATTTATTGTAATCCTAAAGACCTCGAAAAGGCTGAATCGCTTTGACTGATTCAGCTACGGCAGAAAAGAACTGGGAAATCATTGGATTATAATTAAGCGGATAAATAAATATATGAATAAGTAGTTACGGAGTAAATAAATAAATAAATATAGCGAACAATATATACCAGGTAACAATATAAAAAAAAGAATTATATAAATTTAAATTAAAATGAATTTACGGTGGATAGCATAATCTGTAACAATAAGAGAATTTTTACATAATAATAATAAGTTCAAAGAGAATTTAATTAAGAATTCGGCATAAGTAATAATAAAACATGAATATTTTAATATTCGGTGCGGGCAATTAATTCGGAATTTGGTAAGCTTAGGAAAATATAGCATCAATTTCAAACTTCGGTTACGGTCTCTTCGGATCGGTAATTCCCGTAATCCCGGGTAAAGGGGGGAGGGTTTAAGGCTTGGGTTTCTGCTCAATACGTAGGCCTTACCGGGTAATAAGGGGGTTTTCTTGGCTCACCTTTTCGCTCAATACGTAGGCTGCTATGCCTAATGATTTATATTAGTTATAATGATTTATATTAAAAGTAATAATAGTATGATAAACCGACAAGAGGATATATAAATGTTAAATCTTAAATATCATACGATCTTCAATAACATGATAAATCATAACATCATGATGTAGGTCATGACATTTGAATCATATAAATTGAGGTAAAATTAAATAATGTTTATATTTAAATTGTAACGTTACAAGTAACACATCGTATAATACATACTTATTCCTGTGCCAAAATATTAGGTAATTGTATTTAAAATAAAGAAAATTTGTATCCATTGAACATATGTATTATAATTGTAATAATTTTTGTGATAAATAGCATTGACAAGGACAAGGGATACCTTATCGAAATGTCGGTGAAATAATTAGAATAACTTGTTTTAATCATATATTCATAATGCACCTCACCTGGATCATTAAGCCTATATAAATAAACAAGATGAAAAGTGCTTGGCATCAAGTTTTATAAAATTTGTATATTATTGTTTTTTTTCTTCGAATTAATACTCTGAATTAAATCAAAGAGTTTGATCAGAGTGATCAGAAATATTCATATCTATAATGTATGATCATGTCAATATATGATCATTTAAAAACGTGTTTAAATAATAACTAATAAAAAATTCATTGTTCCTTGTAGCAAAATTATGAGACATTCAGCAAGGGGAAGAAGTCATGGAGTGTTCGGCTGGGATTGTCGCGCACATCACAATCATCTCGTCAAGACGTTCGCTCAACGAGTAAACACCACTCGAGATGGGGCACAGTTACCGGAGGAAGTGTGTTCTCTCAACAGATGATCTACTGCGAACCATACCTTTACGGTACTATCCGCACAGCAAACTCCAGGCCAGCTGCTTACATAACTCAATTGCGGCACCATCATGAGGCTCAGGTACTGCTCGTCTGTTCCTGTTCAGATTTTCTGAGCAATACAGTCCGAATTCGAGAAAGCAAATGCAGAAAATGTGGTGGACGGCAACTTCCAGGCCTGTCCATTAGCGAAAGCTGCAGAATCCCCACTACAGCCATAAGGACAAGACCTAGTCTATCTGGTTAGATTCTAAACTTTTTAAATAATCCTTCAACATTTATCAAAATTATTTGATTTAATTTTTTGTTGATTCTTTGCAAAAATTCATATGATCGAAGCATTATTAGTGAAATTTTATTATACAATCTGACAATTTTTATAACCCTCCATAAACATTATTTAAATTTTTTTAATAAAATATTTTGTGTAGACCATCTCAAGGTAATAATATTAAAATTTCAAATGGTAATTTACATTTTGATTGAATATAAAATTAATTATAATATAAAATGTAATAAAATGATTTATTTTAATTTATTTAAAAATCTTATGTCAAAATTTAATTGTAAGAATATTCTTGTTTTAATAAATTATAAAATATAGTCATGAAGAAAAAAATAAAAATAACATTAATTTGTTTAACCTTATGAAATAAATCATGCGTAAATAAATTTATTACCACGACTTAATTCATGATTTTTTAGTATTTTTTTAATTTTATAAATTACATAATGCAATTTAATACAATATTTAATAAAATACCACAATAAATTTGATAAGTTAAATTTTATACATGTGTATAACAATTTAATAGTTAATATAATATTTTAATTTAATTTAATTTAAATATAAAAATATAATGTTTATATGAACCTTATTGTAGTTAAAAGAATTATTGTTGTGAATTCAGAACTACTAAAGAAATACTATATATATATAATACCATAAAATAATATAAAATCATTTTTTAAAAAACAAGTTTTATGAAATATTGTAACAAATTAACATGATTTTATTTTCTATGATGTTTTAATTATATATTAGATTTCTGCATTAGTCTTAAAAAATAAAAAATTTAAATTTACGTAAAGATGAATTAGCAAAAAATAAAAAATTATCTAGTTTGTACAGAAAGATTTTCATTAAATTATTATTACTTTCTTACAATGTATGTAATATAAATATTTACTTAAACAGAATAATTTTAGCTCTAAATCTATATGCAAGTTACAGTTTAACTTTCTCTCAGTTATTTAATGCTAAACAAAATAGAAAAAAAAATTTCTACATATCTTCATTTAAATCGTAACCACCAGAAATCATACGTTTTTCCATAATTAATCTTATATTCAATTTTTAATTCCTATCTCATAAAAATTTATTCGACTAATTTTTTATCTTGAGTTAATATTATTAAAATTTTATAATACAAAAATTTAAATAATTTTAATTGTTTTTATTAAATTCTAAAATAAAATATATAATTACATTTTATATTAATTCTCTAGTTCATTAATTACACATATTTTATATATTTAAATATATACTTACACATACTTATAATTTCTTATAAATAATAATAGTCAACTCAAAATAATTATATATTACATTTTTTTTAATAACTTACTGATCAATAATTTGTTTTATAATAGCAGATATATATTAATAAGATAAGAGTTTTCATTTTAAATATCTGTTACTTAATGTAAATTGTTTTATTATATAAATTAATCATAGTTATAATAAATAATTATAAATTTATTTGGAGCTTGAAACAATAATTTTAATTATAATTTTTACTAAAATATTTTTAAAACATTTTTAACAATATTTTATTGAAAATAATAATCAATTCAATCAAAACCCCAGTAATTAAATAGTAAAAAGTTTAATTGAAACAAAGTAATCATACAAGCATTTAAAGCTATCAAGTTTAACTATGTAGTTATATTACTCGACCTATCGCGATTTGAATAATCTTATTTATCTACTTCTATTCAAATCTTTAAACAATTACAGTTGATACACCAATTATAGTATTTTATTTTTTCATACAAAACTAAATAAATGATATGTTGATATAATATTGAAATTGTTAAGTATTTAATGAAATATGAAATATTCTAACGATTATTAGTAATAAAGATATTTTCATAGTCAAAGTAATAATATTGTTAATTTTATCAAATTACATTATTTAGAGCTATAGATATATTCTTAAACAATTATTCCAAAAAAAGTTTATATCTAATAGTTTATTTATGCGTAAAATTAAAAAATCTTTTTTTCATTACGTTATTATAATTATTATAAATATTATTTGAGAAAAATAAATAAATAATATCATTTTTATTAATAATAATTTTTTAATATAAGGAAGCGAATTTAGAAAAGCAGTTTACTCGTATTTTTAAGAAATATTTATAATCATTTAAAATAATTGAAAATTGATGATTTATAAGTATAAATTCATGAAAAAAAGTTTAAGTTTTGTAAACATTTTCATTAAGACAACTTTTTAAGTGCAATAAATCCCTGTCATTTTCAATTAAAAATTTTCAATTAAAATTTTAAAAATTAAAATTTTCAATGAAAAATATTATTATCGTGAAAGTAATTCGCTTATACATCATTTAAAAAATTGTATAAAAGAATCCACGGATGGTATTCAATTATAGGCATGTTAAAACCAAATTTCGATGATCCTTACGACCTAATGCGTCGAAGTAGATTGGTGGAAGCTCGATCACGGGCGCGGAGTATCTCACCATCACGCCAAGCATTTCAACGTGAGATTCGAAGTCAAAGCGTTGTATGTTGCAATCCAAGTAGGGAAAGAGGAATCGTTCAAGTAGCAACCGTTGACCCAATATCCAGAATGGAATGGTTCGATTGCTCGAAATCGAATTCAAACTCGACTCCAAGATCTGAGAGTGATGACTGTTTACTTGAAACGAACTTTAATCAATCGGTAGGTATTATTACTTAATTTATCAAATGACTTATTTTTATTATTCATATGTAGTGGGATTGGATTATATTTCTATTTTAGATAATATATGTATTCAAAAGTCAAAATTATTAATTATAAGTATATTTTTATAAAAATTACTTGAATAATAAATATATATAGGAGGGTAGTCTCTAAAGTATAGGAACTAATCTATAGTTATTTAAAGTATAGTTGTTCTTTAAAAAAAAGAACCATGGTTGAAAATAAAATATATTATAAAGATAAGTTTTCATTTTGAAAAGGCTACTTTACTCAAAAATTGACAGTAGTGAATACATGAAGCAATTTTTTAAAGACAGTAAACAATTGGGTATTATTCTATAGCATAATATTGTTATTTCGAAAATCTTGATCCTACTGATTTCAAACTTGATCTAGAGTATGAATGATTTGACATAAAATTATACATAGTACGAAAATGCATACTGTGATCAATAAATTAGGTAATGACGACAGATATCAAAGAAAATCTACAGTATGTAATGACCTTCAATTAAAACTACCATCTAACATGAATATTAATGTTTTATCATAATTTATTATATTAATTGAAATATTTGGAGAGTTGAGCAAATAACACAAGAAAATTATATAAAAATGACTATACCTTTGCTTATAAGAAAATATAATAGTTGATACATCAAATTTACAATGATCAAAATTAAATTTTCCAGTTTTAACGGATTTGTGCAATGATGATTATTTTAAATAGTACTGTTAAAATTAAAAAAATACTAAGTTATTAAATATTGTTTGAAAAAATTGTATTAAATTAAAGAAGAATATATTAAGAAATGAATATATTTTTCTGTGATAAAATTCTATTTTCATGCATTTTTTTTATTAGTTGTCTACTTTTGAGGCTACTCTTGTAATTAAAACAAAACTCTAAAAATTTTTATTAAAAAAAAATATTTTAATTGATTTTATAGTACATATAAATATATATATAAGAATTTAATATTAGATCACGTTTACTCTTTATTTCTAAATAAAATTAATATAATTTAAGCTAAAAGAAAGTGATTGGATTTCCAACAAGTCTTTTACTTCTCACGAGATGCCAATTTTCTGTTCATCGTCTTCCCGCACGGTTTCTATGACTAACCATAGTAATAAAACCAGAAGTTGGAAATCATCTTTATCATCGAAACAAGAAGAAGAAACAAGCAGCACTACATCAATAACTAGTGATTCTCGAAGAAGCATTCTCGAATGCGATGTAAATCCGTATCTTCTTTTAAAAAATCAGCAGCAACGAATTCCTTCTACTACGGATGAAGATGAGCTGAGTGACGATTTATCGGACAATGCTTTAGAAAATGATTTACAACATTTAATTGATGATTCTTCCTCAAATCTTTTTGATTCTTCAAAAGTTAAATCCATCGAAAGAACACCAAACAGAAGTTCAGTTGCAGCGATTGGTGGGCAAAGAATTAGGGTCTTTAATGAAATAAGGGAGCCAAGTGATGAAGAAATTGAACACATACAACCACAGACCAACTTTACTAGAATACCTATTCCAAAGATATCACCTAAGAGACCGCCAAGGAAACTTAAAGATGCTAGGAATAGGCTAAAAAGTATTTTGAAGCGAGCTGATAAGTCTTTATTTGTAGAGTCCAAACGCAAAAATGTGCTATTTACTGTGGATAACATAATTCTTGCACCTGAAAAGCCAGATATTTGTTCAAGGTAGTATATACTTCTTTTAAATTGTTTTATTACAATCAATTTTCATAATAAGGTAAGGATTAAGAACATGTAAACTTTTTTTATAACTCATTCAAATAATTATATTATTAATATGTAATTCATGCAATCATTTTATATTTAATTAATTTAATTATTTTTCATTTTTACTATTCACTTTTCACAAGCTACCTTTCTCATTGTAACAATAATTGTCTATTTTATTTCCTCACAGCACCTTCTCGTCAACCATATATATATATTATTCTTAACCATCTCCTATTTATTTTTATATAACATAATTTTTTTTGTTGATAATAGATACTTTATTGTTGCAAACAACCTTACTTTATCATATCAATAAATTCATGCGATACAGTATTGTTATACCTACTACAATGATATAATAATATGTAATGCATAATATATTGCATAAGTGCTTAGTATTGACAAAAATAACAGTACTGTTAATACTAATTAATATTAATACTAATAGTATTATTAAATATTTCTAATTTAATACTGTAGCTTAATCATATTATATATCAAGTATATTTTAATAAAGCGGAAGTAAAAAGTTTCTTACTTATTTTATTTCAATTAATCTTTGAATTGATTATTAAATTTACTTTTCTAAACATTTAAAATGTAATATTTGAATTATATTAATAATGAAACAATTTTTAATTGCTTGAAATCTATTAATATTTTATAAAATTTATAATTAACATCAATCCATTCAGCATTCAAGGAAATATCCAATCTTAATAAATATTATTTTTTTAACTGTAGTTTCCAAAGAAATATAAGAAAACAAGCAATACCTTTAAACAAAGATTCATCATTTTTGAATGATACAAAAATTATGGATGGTAATTCTGTGATAAATGAAGCACCAATAATACCAGAGGAAGTACAAGTAGAAAGATTTCATCGATATATTACAATACCAAACATTAAAAATTTAAAACAAGTTGAATTATCACAGCAGTCAACTCAAAATCGATCTAATCAACAATTACCAGAAGCCAAAATTATACCTAAAGTAAAAACTATACCATCGATCGATAAAATCAAAATAGATAAATTTTTACCATCAAAAAAGCAACAAATTCAGAATCAGCATCATCGCCAAATTCAGATAAATCAAGATAAAAACATGTATCAGGAAAATATGGAGGATACCCAAAAAAAAATTATAACAAAAGAAGAAAACAATACGGATTTAGAAGAATTGGAGAAGAATGAACAAACAGATATAATTAATAACGCTCAGACCAATATGGAATTCCAAAAAATCAATAATAAATTGAATGTAGAATTAATAAATACTAAATGCATAACTGTCGATGAAAAAGATTTGATTAAAAAATTCGTCGGTATGTAGTATTATTTAATAATTATTTTTTAAGTAAATATATATTATAGAAACATATGTGTAAAAAGTTATGAAATGCCCATTAATATTCTGATTATTTTACTCTTGTTAGAAATATCATAAGAGTACTATTAAAATAATAATAAAACATCATTTATGAAATAATAGCCTTTTTTTAAAAATATTTTTAGCAATTTATATATTTCAAAATAATTCATATAAATCTAGAGTTAAAACTACGTTGTTTATATTTGTATTGCTTTTATATTATTTGTGCACATTTAACATAAAATTTGAATAAATGAATAAACTATATTTTAAAAGAAATTAATTTCTAAACTAATGTGTAATACTTTTCAAAACTTTTTTATTTATACAACTAGCAATTTCTTTATATTTTATTGAATTAATACATGTATATTGGTTAAATTTTTATTATATATTTAATTATGTGAATTACGCTATTTCTCATTGGTTTATCAATTCCATCGGTTAGATGAAAGAAAGAGGAAGGACCCAGACAGTCAAAGAGACTCATTGAAACAACTTTATTTATTAATGCGAGCCACATATTCACAGGTTAAAAAAATTAAAGATTTGTTTTTGGGCTAGCTAATAAGGTACTGGAAATTCGACTATCACCTTAATAACTTCGATGCAAAAAGAAACATTAATTACCGGTAGTGTCAGGCATAATATATAATAATAGCGTTTGCTTTGCCACTGACCTATTTTTGTGAGCATTAAATATAATATTTGAAGATTCCTCTTATTGATCATAGAGAGCTTAGGAATCTCAGTTTGATCACTATTTTGAGGACACTCAAAAGAATAAACTGTACTGACAAATATAACGATGACAGTTAAATTTATCAGGTAGTGGAATATACAATGAGGTCTGAGTGATAAGTAAATATAATGAACATGGTGAACTTTTTAATCATGTTTGAGAAACTCTTGTTGGTCATTCCTGGGATTATTGCCTTATAAAAAAATTAGCTAAGCTAGGCAGCTAATACCTACTGCTCCTACAGCTAGAACAGCTCCAGGCATTGACCTAGTAGTGTAGATCAGCGTTGAAAGAGGAGAACGTATATTGTTGGTTTCCCTGTGATTTAATTCATACCTATCAACCAGGTCATTTCTTGGTAAAGAAAGGTGGAAAATATATTAGTTATCGTACCAATAATTGGCTTATAGCAATTGAAATAGCCTCATGTAACCACTACAATTTAGGTGAAGGGTTGAAGTAAAATTATATAGTCTGGAAAGTGCAGATTTCTATTTTGTACCAGCTCTTTTGTTCTTTAATAAAAGATTTTTTTAAGTAGTGATTAATTAGTTTATTGAATTCATTAATTAATTAATAATTAATTAATTCAGAATACAATAAACTCAACAGCTGAGTATAGGCAAGATTGACTCGACCTCAAGTATACGCTTCCTTTACCTCACTCAGATATAATTTTTTATACTATACTACAATTATGTGGATTGATATTATATCAAAATTATTTTACTTAAAAAATATTTTTAAAAGTTTATTTGTATTAGAATTATATTTATTTAAAGGTCTTCTTACCTAAATATGTAAAAATTATAATTTTAATATTTATAAATACTCCTATTGTATCTAATCAATTATTCTCTCATAAAATAAAAACTAATTTTTACGCTTAATTCACTGTTAAATTTTTTCTTTTTTATATTTAAGCATTTCCTTAAAAATTTATATAATTGGAAGTAAGTTAATTTTTTGCGTCCCTTTGTTCTATGATAGAAAGGTTGGTTAATGTAATTTTACTTTACTTATATTAACTAAAGATGAAAGATCAAGGTATTATCCTTGAATACATATTTTGTTGCCCTTATTAGATTTTAAATCTGATTACCTGTTTACTGAAATCGGCTTATTCCTATATTCTCACTTATTTTGTTTTATACTTCCCTAATACTTTCCTACTCAATTTTATGCTAATTGTTGAAAAAATTATAAGCGTGATATCATTTTTTTATTTTTATATTTGAAATGAGTAAAATTCTAGAAGTTCAATTCTTTAATAGAAATTATAGAGGCTGATAAGAAAGAAATTCTTTAAAAAATAGGCCATTAAAATCAATGTCACCAGTATAAAATAACTGCCCTATTAAATCATATTAGATCCTATTTAAATCAATAAATGCGATTATTGTGCGGATTAACATCACTTACAGTAATAAGTTCACATTTTTTATTCTAAAAATGAAAACTGTTGAGAAGTAAAAGCTTGATTTATGCCACTTCTGTTTTGGTTAGCATAAAATAAAATTATGCTGTTCTAAAAAAAATGGTGAAATTGTGGTAAATTTCATTTATATGGAGTAAATCGCATTGATAAATATAAAATATAGCAAACATTTCAAAAACCAGAGAACAATTCTCAAAAATTCTGTTAGATGATTTTAAAGAAAAGATCTCAACTCCATTAGCAGAAATCCATATTCCTATTCATACTCAACAAGTAAGACTTTTAATTAATTCAAGTTCAGAATTGTGTTTCTTTAGTGATAACATAGTCTAAAAACTCATCTTCAAAAGGCAAAATTCCTATCTTGATATTATACCCGTGGCAAATCATAGAGGAACCTATACTCAAAGAATTGTAACTATTACAATTAAATTCATTTACATGCATCTCTACATTATATATTAAGCTAATATTCTTAATGAAGTGACAATAATATTACTATCGTTTGAAGTATAGCTTATGAGTATTTTCATGTGAAGAAATTCGATTTAGCGGATCCTTAATTTATAAAACCAACGGCATTGATTTAGTTTTAGAGATTGAAATATATGACAACATTATAAAGTCCTACATTATTAGATAGATGAGTTTTTTCCAATTTTTTATTTTCCAATGATTGAAAGACTTATTCAATTTATTCTAGGCTTATAGAGTCCTCAATACTTGATAATAACTTGATTTTAAAATATGCGATGTCGAGAAGTAAAAAGCATCAAGTGACACTATATGACTAAATGAAACTAACAATATAACTTCTTATATGAAATAATAATTTAGACTAAAAATTTATATTTTAAAAATAAATATTTTTATAAAATATTGTTTTATACATTATTCAAATATCAATAATTATCATATATTTTAATTTATATTGTAATAATTGTATAAATATAAATTACTGATAATTTATTCATTATATAGTATTTTGTTCATTATTTGAAATAATAATTCTTTTTAATAATAACATAATAACAATTTTTTATAATATTATAATAAAAAACAATTTTTATAAATTATAAATATACGAATTTTTTTTATTGTGATTATTTTAGAATAATTAAAATTCGTATGTTAGTGTAAAGTCTTCACATTTTTAACCTATTTTGTTTTAATTAATTCCGATCATATTGCATAATGGTAAACTTTAAAAATGTGCCGATAATATAAAATTTTAAATGAAGTGAAACATAACATAGGAAAGTAGGTAATCTACCGAAATTTTATTACAAAAAATTTAAAAAACCTAATGGAATCGATAAACAAATGTTTCATAAATAACTCAGATGAAGAGCAGATGAAAAGGTTTCTTTGGCTATTTTACTAAGACCTTATTCAATTTTATATATAAACATTAACTGTGCAATCAAATTAAAATTATTATTTGTGATACAACTATTGAAATCAAGGATTTCTAGGCCTCGATCGTAGAGTGGATAAAAATTACCGAAAAAACTACTCACTTCGTTCTATCGAATACAAATGAATGTTTATAAGCTTCTGATTTATAGATAGAATATAACAAAACACAATTACCAAGTAACTTATATTATTATACTTGTAAATTATTATTATTGCTTTTCCTCTATAGTTTTTTTTATTCTTACTGATTTCGAGTAAAATCATTTAAATTCAAAATAATTGTAAATTTATCTATCGATATTTACATTCACTAACTTTTACATCAACTTATGAATAAATTATAATTCATAATAAAAATATATTATTTAATTAATTATAATTTCCTTGTCATATTAAGACTATCTAAATTCAATGAATTTATCTTACACGTAATAAACTATATAATATAATCACAATTTTTTATAATCATAAGTCAACTTTTCAACATCAAATTAAGAAAATTATTTTCATAAAAATATTTGAAAATTTATGATCCGTGAGAGGTCTGGGAATAATAAATTATAAAACAAACAAATTATGAGTACTCGACAATTCAGTTGCTCTTACGAAGGGTATATTTTGTTAAGGATAATTAATTAAAATTGGAAAAATTTTTTTTAACATTTATAGTAAATAAACTCTATAGAGATGACACGTTATAATGATTTTAAGCTACTGAAATTAATGATTTAAACATTCATTATGATTTGTTACTTGGAGATTTTCTAAAATTCTAAGCAAGATGTCATAATCTACTTAGATTATTTGAGCTCTCTTGTCAGTTAATACTTATAATAATTTTAATAAATTCTGTTTCAAATTAAGTACATTCTATTCATTATGAAGATTTGATACATTTCCCTACTCAATTTTATGTTTATAATTATTTTAAAGCGTATATACACAATAAATATATACAATATATATATATGTACAATAAATTGAACATTTTCATTTTTATGCTTGTTTTTTCTAATAATTAAATCTTTTATTTATAAAATTATATGAATTACAGATTGTTCTATAGTTTGTAAACCCATGACATATTTAACACGTAGTCAAAGCGACAAGTCAACAGTACGAATGGGAACGTTGATGACCAATGTAGGTTTTGCGGATACAATGCGTTTGAGTCTTGGACGAATTAAAAATAAAAATTTAACGAAAACTCTACCCAATGAGTTCAAAAGAAATATAAACTTCAAGGAGGTAATAAGAAATACAAAAGTAGAGGTACGACATCAATGTAATAATATGAACATATTTAAAAAGTAGTTATAAGAACGTTAAGTTATCCAATAGAATTATCATTTATTTTTTTAAAGTATTTCCAGATTTTATTTATATTATGTTTAAGTTTATCTTATTTCATTTTTAAATATTTATTAAAAAATATGAATTCTATTTTATTAAGTAAAGAAAATATAATTAAATGTCTTAGAATTATAAGAGCTTCATATATATAAATTGTTGTAAAAAGATTAAGTGGCCAAACAAATATACATATTATTATTCACATATTATTTCATTATATATTATAATTATTAATATATAAATTATTACTAGAATACATGTTAAGTTTATAGAAAAAGTTTTTTTTTAATGTAATATATGATGAATATTAAATTAATTATTATTGATTTAATAATGTAAATAATTACTATATTATATGATAAAAATTTCATTCCTTTACTTTTGATATTATATTGAAAATTATTTTCGTTTTGTGCATAGCCTAAATCGAAGATTATTGAGTCTAGAATATTAAATCTGTGTGTAGACAAAGAAAGTCAATGTGACGTAAACAATGAAACAAATAATGAAAACCTACAAAAATTAAAAGAAGTTAACGCAGTGATCAATACAAATAAAAATGATCAATTAACAAATACGCAATTAACTAGTTGGTCTTCATCATCTCTTGCAGCAGATACAAACCAAAGGAAAAATCAAAACAATTCGAATATTTGTAAAATTACCATAGCTCCGAAATCGATACCGTTATCTTTTATGGTTCACAAACTCCAGGTTAGACTTTTTTTATTTACATGGATTCAATGAAATTTTATTTAACACAATAGATTATTATTATTTATATTATTATTATTATTATTCTTATTATTATTATTATATTATTATTATTATTATTATTATTATTATTTATTATTATTATTATATTATTATTATTATTATTATATTATTTATTATTAACAGGTAAGGCTGAGTATAGCAATCGCCTGGGCATCGCGACCTGAGGTATTTTGTACCATTCTTTAATAATAGAGGTTTTACTAGTCTTCAGTGAGTTTTTTACGCTTTTGAGATAATATTTTAAACGATGGTAACTTGTGATTATTCCTATCATGAGTTATAGATTTTTTCTGTTGAGCGTTGATACTTTATTTTTCTCATTACACTGCTAGTCCATTAGGAAGCTCCATAAAGCCTGCTCTTTCTTTCCTAACACATCTGTCAATGTACCAGGGAAATCTTGCCTATTTTATAATATTTATATATTTTATATATTTTATAATAGATTGGGCTCATGCTTTGAGCTTTCTTAGTCCCTTGGCCCAAGAAGTTGGAGCTTGAATTCTTAAAATGTTTGTTTTTACAAGTGTGACTTAGGGTCTTCCAGAAGATCGCACAGGTCTTATTAAATGTATTGTGAAATATTATTTTATTATATTTAATCCAAAAACTTTAATTATTTAAATAATGAAATAATATAGTTGAAAAATTTACTGCGTTTCATAGTTAGAAAGTTAGAAAAGAAATTTATATTGTTAGTGTAAATATCAATTTTACAACACTATACCATCGTTAAAAAGTAAATAAAATAAAACAAAAAGCTTGAAATAAATGCTTAAGCAATGAAGCAATAACAGGAGCGAGTTATAAATTTAATCAATGAAAAAAATAGAAAAACCTTTTTGATTTCTATAAATTAAAGATACTGATAAATAGGTCCAACAATCGATAAGTATTAAGAGTTACGTGTAATATCACGAAAAGTGCTAGGCACGAAAAATCTTTCTACGGAATTTTTCTTTTATTTAAACTAATTTAAATTTCACAAACATGAATATTTTATTTACTTAATCATTTATTAAAATATTTAAATATAAAATTAAATATTCCTACATATTTATTTTAATTTTTTGGAATTAAACTTAAATTAAACTTAATTTAATTTAACTATTATAAATAAAAATAAATATGTTATTTAAAAGGGATAACACAATATATGTACAAATGTTATTATAGATTTCAAACGTGTATTTTCATATTATATATATTTGTTGAATAGATTGGCTCAGGTACTACTATGGAAAAAGAATTACAGAGCAATAGTAGTTCGATTATGGTCAATAATAAACAGCAGATTTTTAACTCAAAAAGAACTTCAGATTTAGATAATAAAGTAACTATTAGCGTTAGTGGTGAAGATACTATTTGCAACTCCACTATTATCTCAGTAAACAATAATGCATTCGAAACACTGTCAAATATTCAAACATGTAATGATCAAAAACGAACGCTCGTGATTTTTGAAAATTATCGATCCAACATAGTTATCAATGGAGACAAAAAAGAAAAACAATTACAGGTAAAAAAATATAAATTTTTTAATTTGAATGTAAATTTTTCATAGTAAAAAAATTACATTTAAATCATTATGAGGTATCGTCGAGTGCAATAGTCAAGCGCTAGCATCCACCTGTAGTAATCTGCTTTAATCCTCTTCAAATCCTTTACTTCCTATGTTTCCCATATTTCTACTCCATATTCTATGACCCCTCTTACCAGATAGATGAATAGCGTTCTTCTTCTTTTAAAATTTCTTCCGCATTTCCTTTCTCTTAGACCCTATGCCCTTCTTAGCCGATACTCTTCACTTATGTTTCATTTCTTGTATGTGCTCTTTATATAAACCCTCTCTACTAAACATGAAGTCCATGTATCTGAAACTGTCAACTGATTCTATCTCTGTTGTTATACATTTCCATTTCCCTTCTTTGCTGCTCCGTACTTTCTTGAATACCATAACCTTCGTCTGATAAATTTTAGAGTGTTATCCAAAAACCTTTTCAGTATAGCCTTTCTATTTTCCGCTATTGGTACCAGGTCCTTGTAGAATTCTATATTTTCATACGCTATGTCTGGTTCTGCTTTTATTAACTTGTGCTCTATGTGTTTTATTTTACTCCTGTTCTCATTATCTCCTCCCAATAGTTTGCTAAAATGCTTCAGCAAACGCGATTTCACCTACTCATCCATTTCTCTTCCATTATCTGTATCTCCCCTTCTTCTCTTACCTTTATTCATATATCTCCATGTCTCCCTTGTTTTTCAATTTCCTCAATTCCTCCTTATCCTCTTCTTTTTTTACATCTTTTTCTCTCGCATATTTTTCTCCAAATTTCTCTATATTCTATGTATATTTCTTGACTGCCCTTTCTCTTTTTCTAGTCTTTGAGTGCTTTCTTTACTTTTTTTTTCTGTCACATTTTTTATCCCACCATCTATTCATCTCCATTCTCCATTTCCTCCAACTAATCTCTTTTGTATAACATTCCCGACTTCTATTTGAGTTATATCCAGAGTTCTTTTTACACCGTTTTCCTTTTAATCTGTTTCATATGTTCAGTTTATTAGGTTGCTGTATCTTTTATAGATTTTTTCATTCTATTTATTGGTCCTTTTCTTTTACCTTAATTTCCTCGTTTTTTTCGATCTCCCTTATCTTCCTCTCTTCTATCCTTACACTTATATATATACAGAAGTGGACCAAATCCACCATATTCTTTACTTTCATATCCTCTAACCTATACCATACCCTCTCATCTTCAATTGCTAGATTAATAACTGTGTTATCTCTAGCGTCCGGGTATGTAATCTTTCCTTCCTCTTCTCGGCCGACAGTGCCATTGAGAATATACTAGCCATTTTCCTCCACCCCCTTAACCAGGTCTTTTCCTTTTCTTTCTAACTTCTTATCCTTATTTTTCCTCTTTTCTAGTTTGCATTCCTCGCTTCTTCTCATTAGGTTACCATACTGTCCAATCCTCGTGTTGAAGTCCCCCTTATTAGTGTATCCGAATTGCCTAGTTCGTATTTTTCAATATTTTCCCATTTTCTGTTTATATAGTTATGTTATTTATTTCCCCTATTCCTTTGTGACTATTTCCTCTTTCTCCTGTGCTACTCTCACTCCTTCTTCTTTGCTTCCCTTTCTGTTTCTCCTTCTCCTAACTCTCTACTCTTTCTTTTCCACTTTCGAAAGCCTGCTCCTTGCTTATTCTAAATTCTTCTCTTTATTTTCATTATTCTTTTCATTGTTATCATTGATTTATAAATTATATTTAACCATAAAATATATAATTATATACATATCTACTTACACAACCTTTGTTTAATATAATGTACAATGTTATTTTTCATAATAGGATATGAATGCAAATGAGATAAAGATGAAAACAAATGATACTGGACCTGATAAATTTAAATCTTTCTCAAAATTTAAAGGAATTGGTGAATCTTCTAGTGATACTTCTAATTGGAAAAAGATAAATAACGATCAAAAATATTCTGAAAATTCAAAAGAAGAACTTATATCGAAATTACTTGAAGATTCTCTACGTAAAGCTCGTGAAAATGGGGAAATTCTGGATGAAAGTAGTGGCGAATCAATTCTCAAAATTCTGAAACAAAATTTGCTAAAAAGTTCACAATCAACCAGCGAACTTGAAACTGAATATTTTACTCCACCTTATAATTTAAATTCAAACGTATTAGAAAATAATTTGATCCCAACAAATATGTTTCTTGAAGAGAACGCATATGAGGTGATTAAAGAGCCAATATATGAAGAAATACTAGACGAGCCACCACCTTTACCTCTTAGTCCTCCACCAACAGAAGATTTTGTAAAAGATAGGATTTTTTTTGGGGATGAATACGAAAATAGTTTTAGAGGTAATTTACAATAAAAATGTTAAAAAAAAAATTTAATTTGGTTTTAATAAAAAATAATTTTTATAAAAAAGTTATTTTTTATTGATAAGTATAGTTGTATTAATTATATAATTTTTACATATTAATATATAATAATTTTTAGTTTTTAACAAAATTATTTTTTTTTAACAAAAATTTACATATTATTAAATCATTTTAATTTTATTAATATGTTTTTCAATCTATGATATTTTATATATTTTATTTTATTTTTTCAATAAAAATTAATTAATAATGTATTTAAATGTGTAGCATAAAATTTAGTTTATTGAAATTTTTAAGCAACCATATTATTTTTTGTAGATTTAAATACTGGATTTACGCAATCTTTAGATTCTTATTATAAAACTCTGAATAAAAATTCTGGGCAGTGTCTCGAATATTCATATTTATCTAAAGCTTTAGATAAATCTTTTAAAAAAACTTCTATTTCTTCTATTGCTAATGAGAACAATATGCCAAATAAATTTGAACTCTTAAATTTTATAATGGATTCGAAGGAACGGATACGAGTTCGAAATGTTGTATTAGAACAAGAAGAGGAAATTGACGTGGAAGAAGATCAGGAACAAGATTTGGAAGCTTTGTATGAACAAAAAGAAACGAGCTTAGGTGATTTAAGCTCAAAAAGTTCACAAATTTCAAATATATCTGACAGTAGCGAAGATTGCAATATTATTCTTCCCAATTCACCAGAAACACTTAAAGTAAAGATATTATTATGTAATATTTAATAAATTAATATAATATTTTATTACTAAAAAAAACTAACAAACATTCATAAATCTTTAATATATTTGTAATTAAAAATAATTTAAACTTTGTTTAAGTTTAGTTGTTAAATACGCTTCCTTTTTATTTTTAAAATTAATATTGAATATAATAAATATAATTTTTTAATTAATTTGTTTAATGTGGAAAGAATTCTTGCGAAAACTCTCGAACAAATTTAATAGATTATAATTAAAAAATTTCAGGTATTAACGTATTATATAATAGATTTTTATGTTTATTATTTGAATTTATAAATGATATTTTTATTTTATATATATTTTGTTAAAGTAATTTATGGAATATTTTTATGCGTTTCAAATTCTTTTCGTTATCATACTTCGTATAAATCCTTAACTTCCGTCAATTTGTAGATTTATTATTCAATATTTTATATAAAAAATGAAAAATAATATATTTTTAACTCTTTAAAAAAAGTGAATATTCTAAAAATACAGCATGATACCCTACGTTGCAGTATAAAATCTCATGATATATCTGAGAGAAAAATTTATTATTTATATTACCATTATATAAAATTATTACATTTGATAATCTTAATAAATTTTATATTTTAAAATGTTTAAATCTGTATAGTAAAAGACTGAAAAATAACAACAATAAATATTTATTTAATTGAATATTATTATAATTTTCATAATTTTTTAACGTATTAACAATACAAAAAATAAACTCAATAAAAAATATTAAAACATAAAATAACTTAATAACATAAGTCTAGCTTACTATTTAAATACTTATATTTTATATGTTATTTCATTTTTTTCAGACACGAACAGTGGATATTGAGAGAACAGACAGTGGTGTAGGTTCGGAGAGTAGCCAGGCGAGCAGTGGTCGAAGTGCTGGTATCGGTAGGAGATGGCGTGCGGAAATTTCCGAAAAGAATAATCTAAGTCTCGATATTTGTGAGAGCAGTATAAATGGCCGTAACACCATAAATACGATGAGGATTACGAACTTATCTCACAAATCAGATATCAATTACTGTGAAGATTGTCAACAGTGGTTCGAACCTTTCCTCATTGACAGGTGATCAATTGACATCTGATTATTATTCTTCAGCATTTCTTATCTCCTTATTCTTTTTATTTTTAACATGTTAAACAATTCTTAAAATTGTAAATTTTTAAGGAAACCGGTTCATAGACAGTATTTATTATAAATAATTACAATAATATTTTATTGGGGTGAAATTGAAACATTGTCTACTTTATTTCAAAAGATTTATATAAGAATTTATTTTTTTTATTATAAAATTAAAAGGTATAACATGTAAAAAAAAAGTAATAATAAGTAGTTATTCCAAAGTATTGTTCTACACCAATTGTTATAATTATAAAATGCATTAATAAAAAATCCGTTTTTTTTTTATTTTGATTTATTATCGATCTTGTTAGAACACAGAAGAATATTCAATTTTGCAATCACAAATTTTGTTAGAAAACTAAAATACATAACACTATTAAAAAACTTTGAACTCTGTCGTACGCACATATATATCCTACATATACGTACTTCTTGACAATAAAATTTTATTTGTATATTCGTGAACTCACTTTGATTTGAACCTTAATTATTGTGGTATTTTCATTTTCTCTTTTTATATTTAAAAAGAATATAAAATTTAAAAAATTTTTTAATTTAATATATATCGTGGACGAATAGCTGGGATATAATTATTGTCTAATACAAGTGTAATAAATATTAATATTCTTCATGCACATTGATCGCACTTTCGAATTTCCAATTAATTATCATCTATCCCCTAGCTCATAAGAACCTCTTTAAAGAATGAGTGACTTTGTTTCATTAGAGTATGTCTCTTGAGATAATAATTAATCAAGCATTACACACGATGTACGTTAATTTAATTTATTATTGAATTTTTTTTTTTATTTATTCATTTAATGTTTTAAAGCAATATCAATTAAAAATAATATTCAAAATGAATAAGTAAAATTTCTAATATAAAGTTACAAAATATTAGTTGTTCAGAATTTAGAAGCAAATACTATAATATTATATTTATCTTATTGTTTATAGTGGAAGTATTTACTCGCATTTAGTGTGTCGAAAATGTTGCAAAAAACGTGCTGAACGAAAGGAAATTATCACTGAAATCGTAGAAACAGAACAGAAGTATGGCCGCGACCTTCAAATTATTCTAGAAGAATTTCATCGACCAATGCTGAGGGCTGGTCTTCTTACCTCCGAACAACTGTCCGCAATCTTTCTTAATGTTGATGAATTACTCGAGCACAATCAAATTCTTGCCGAAAAACTCAAGGATGCAATCAATGTGGCACAGGTGCTTTTATACAATAATTTATTTTCTTTTATACGTAATTAATATTTTACATATGTTATTCAGTTTCAAAGGCACAATTAATTAATATGTAATATTAAATTTATTGTATCTTCTATACTGTTCATTATTTCGATTTAATTTGTATTAAAAATATTGTATTACATATATTTATAAATACATTATATATATATATATATCATAGGCATATAAGTAATTAATATAAATTATTTTTATCTTTATATAGAAATCTTCTGATAAAGATTTGGTAACGGTTGATTTAGGAAAAATTTTTCTCGAATCTGAAAGAATGCTGCATGCTTTTGAAAGTTATTGTACTCGACAGGGAGGTGCAAGTCTTTTATTGCAAAATTTAGAAAAAGAAAAAGAACTCTTAAGGATATTCCTTAAAGTTTCACAAATGGAAAATGCTGTACTACGACGAATGAATCTCAATTCTTTTTTAATGGTATAAAAAATTTTTATAATTTTCTAAATAAAAACAATTTTTTCTTAAAAAATATAAATTCAGTTATATATATATATAATATAAATTCAACTGTATGCATGATAATTATGATATAAATAATTTGCAAAATAAAAATTCGAAAAAAACATGTCACGGTTACATTTATATACGTTAATTATTGCAAAAAATAATTACAAAATATATGATAGTAACAACTTCAATTTATTAAAGAAAGCAAAGAATTCTAATCTTTTAATAAAAATAAATAATTTATTATTATAATTTAATGTTATTATAAATTAAAATATTATTTGTTTTATTAATATAAATTATTTATAATACATTAACTATAACTGCAATAAATTTAACAATAATTATTTTTACATACAATCATTAATAGAAAATCAAAAAAATCCTTTATTATTAATAAATATGATACAGGTACCGGTACAAAGAGTCACAAAATATCCACTTCTTTTGGCACGTTTACTGAAAGCAACAGTATCAGGGAAGACAGAGATGCAAGATTTAAAAAAAAGACTTGAGCAAGCTCGGAGTAATATAGAATTACATTTGGAACATATGAATGCCGTAAGTGAAATTACTACTTTTAAGATTAATCGTATTTGATAACTGTTTATATATATTACAGAGACATAAAATAGTAAGATTAATAAATTTCATTCGTTTCCATATAGTTTTACATTAACTTCTTAATTAATTATATTTAAAAAAATATAATAGTGCCAATAACAAATTTGTAATACATTTTCCTCGAAAATAATCTGTTTAATTGTAAAAATTATCTCAAAACTATAATAGGAAGTATGAAGATTTTTTGTTATTAAAGTGTAACGAGAGAATGAAAGAGAGAATCGAATGCTCGTTGAAAAAAAAAACTGATAAGAACGCTGGGAATCGCGATAGCTAGTCTGTCAGTTATTTAGAACGTATCTCACTCACACGGTAAAGTCCATAAAATAAGTTAAATTTATAGTAATAAAAATCACTAAAGGCGACGTTCTTTGAATGCCGATTTTCAACCTTAAATATACAAAAGAAAATGAAAAATAGGACAGGCAACTCGAGTTATTATATATAAATATGTGATTTGATTTTAAAGTCAAAAGGAACGCAGTTTATTTGACTTTAAGAATGTGCGATAAATAATTTCCTAAAATTAATTACAGTGAAATTAAATATTCTGAACAACAAAACTTATTAATCAGAACGGAGAACGGTAATCGACGAAATGTATAATGGCATGATAGCAATGAACTAGCGCATGGATTCCTATTGGTGGGGAATGGAAAGGAACAAGGCCGGTCGATTTGTTGTAAATGATGTTTAGGGTTAAAGAGAAATTTGGAATGAAAATAGTGTCGGTGCAAGCTAAGGTATCGACGATGGACCCGAGCATAAACGCGACGGATATAATTTACGCTCACGATAGATCACTCTTTACGTAACAGAGGAAGTTTAGTTACTGGTAAACTAAGCTTTTCGAAAGTGGACCAATACCAAAGCATGAGCTACTCGGGGAATTTCTGATACAAAATCGTTAGCACCGGAGGTGGACAAAAAAAGTGCTGACACTGAAGCACGAACAGCAAGAAGATGCAAAAAGGATGGAGCAGTTGATTTTCGAATCTGGAGTGATTTCCAGGAGAACGATCGTGGTGTTCTTCACAGCCTCGGTTTTTTGGCAATTGACTCGCATAGATCTCGTTACGCAAGTCACAGGACGTGTTAATTGGACAGGGAGCAAAAAGAAGGATCAAGATTGGTGAGAAGTCTTTGGTCCGCGCGGAGCGACCGAGCTTCCGGGCGAACTGTGGCGGTGGTGTCCTGTACGTGGGCTCGTCTCCCAACAATGGGCATCCGCACAAACATGGCGGCCTCCGTGGGACGGAAGTCCTATTCGGCTGTACCGTAACTTCTAGCAATGAGCATTTCTCTTTTTACATATTAAAACATAATTATTAGTTTAGCAATAAAGGTATTTATAAACCGATTAAATTTTTTATTTTTTAATGTAGGTATTTTCGCCCCTCAAGAGTATCTAAAACAAAAGAAAATAAAGAGATTCAGAATTTATATCAGTTTTACTATCATATAAACTTCTAGTTATTCATTTGAAAATTGACAAAATATTGTTATTTTTGATATAATTATTTTAAAAAAATATATTTGTTCACTCTTTTGTACGTTTGAGTTTATATGGTAATCATAATTATGATAAATAAAGGATAAGAGTAAAATAGAATGAAAATACCATCAATAATTCCATGATAACATTAAACAAAGTGAGGCTATATATTGATCGTAAAATTCAGGATGGGATGGTGATGGGTTATAATCAAAGATTTACACTCCTCTGGTCCTGGCAAACTCGCACTTCATTCAAAAGATCTCACCGCACTTGTACAAAGTTCGAACAAGAGTGCAATTAATTTTTCGACAATTATAATTAACACGTACAGCTCGCGAGCCCCTCCCTTCGCCTCTCGATTTTCTTTTATTTTTTCCTAGAACAAGGATGGTTATGCTTATCGCGCTAACCGCCCAAGTCCTCAAATTTTCGTTTTTTCAAACATTCACACACGTATTTTCCTACGCCGAAGCCTTGGCATAAAAAACGTCTGCCTTGCCCACAGAAAAAAAAGCCTACACAAATCCAGCTAATTTCACACTCTCGAAGATTCTACATAATTTTTCCAAAACGCGCTGGGCTGTTTTCACCCCCGAATCATTGAGTTCGTGCGACAGAGAGAGAGAGAGAGAGAAAGAGAGACAAGCTACAGATAGATAGAATGAGAGAGAGAGAGAGAGAGAGAGAGAGAGAGAGAGAGAGAGAGAGAGAAAATAAGCTTCAGATATGCTCAGAGGAGAAAATTCATAGAGGCTCATAGAGCCCCGTCGCCACCGAACACACACACACGTTTCTCGCGGGCTTTCACTCACACTGTATATTGAAGATCTTGAAATTATGTCCAAATCATTAACATTAGTCTTTTCCTTTCTTTTTACTATTACATGAACTAGAAATAATACAAAAATTTTTTATGTATAAGGCTGGTTTTAGTACAGTACTTTAATTTTATAAAAACATCTATATAATTTGAATTTAACGTAGTAAAATGCAAATATACTGAATATTTAGGCTGTCATCTGTAATCTTTCTGCTCTAAAGTGATAATGCAAAATGTGTGTACATTCATGCGTCGAATATGCCACCTATCTATATAAGCTTAACGACAAACTATACATGACAACGCCTATATTTAGTAAAAAATCCGCACTATAGAATCATAATAATATATTATGCAAGTTAATGCACGCAATAGTTTTTTATTTTTATTGCTTTAAAATTTGAATCTAAGTTCAATGTCAATTCAATTTAAATTCAATTGTTACGTCATTAACTTACACGTACTCAATGAAAAAAAATTCGTGTCCATCAACGCATAAATTCTGTATATGCGTTCACATAGATAATATAATTCAAATTGATGTTCAACCAAGTGTTCTGAATTACACAAACATATGTACTGTTAAACTATTTGTACACAATAAAATATTACAAATGAAATTTTATTAATGTAAATAGTAGATTCATGTATTCAATAAACTTCTGAACCTTTTTAATAGGAGGCCAAAGACATCACATCTATGAAACTCTGGAGAAGAATTTCAATTATACAAAGTAATAGAAAATCAACCAGTGAACAAGATATGGTGAATATTAAATTACGAAAAGTAAGTATTATACTTAAAAAAATATATAATATATTGATATTTTTATACTACTACTTTTATAATAATTCAAACAAATACATATTTTTAATTTTTTACTTTTCATAACGTCTCAGAATATAATAAGATTAATTTTATTACAAAATGTAATTATTTATTCAGATTTTTATTAGATTTTAATTCAAAATTTTTATAATTTAAAATAGTTGGTTTTTATAAACAGTTATTTGAATTTATATATTTCAATTTGTTTTAAAAACAGAATAGCAAGAATAATTTATAAAAATGTAATTTCCCAAAATTAATTCTAACTCAATTTATTACTCAATTAAAATTACTCAATAATTTGTGATTATATGCTTTCGTTGAAAAGCAGATTTGTCAGAAAATCTTTTTTTTTATTTGAAAGGACGAATTTGGTATAACAGAAATTCAATTGGCAGCATTTAATGTTCCTCGTGAATTATAATTAATTTCTAATTGAATCATCTAAATTGGTTAGTTATCACTTTCCAATGTTTATGTTAGACTTGACAAATAATTTAAGAAATAATATTGTAAGTAAAATTATATATTGACAAAAAGCATTATGAATAAGTATTTTACCGATTTCTATTTATTTATTATTATTAAAGCCGTTTCTCTTTCAAACTTACTATCATATTGAATTCTAATTAATTCTGCCACTGTTTAAATTTATATGTTATAATGAAAAACATTTAATATTAATTTCATCATATGTTTTTAATATCGAGTAATCTCTCAAATCTTGCATAAATTCTTGGTTATTTTACGTGATTGTATAGCGTATCAAAAATATTTTAGTATATTAATATTATTATTATTATTGTTATTTATAATAATGAAATTAAAAAAAAAAAAAAATCAATAATAAAGTATTTTTTTTTAATAAATCTTTATTTAAGTTTCAAGGTACAATATGTTTATTTATATACTATATACAACTATATACAATAAGTCGCATAGCGGTTGCAAAAAATTAACAAGTGATGTTGCAGGCACTCTTTTTCTCTTTGAGTGGATGATTTCTCACTCAACTGATAGTTAATGAAAGCTATTTGGATAGTCGATCTAAAACTGTATATTATACCGCATTAATCATCATAAGAACGAATTAACAAAAATTATTCAATGTTAATTGTTGAAAAATGGCAAAACTATAACTCTCATCTTTTAATAACCCATACATTATTTATTTTATTAATTGTATTATTTTTACACATATAAATATACATGTGCACGCAATTTATAATTTGATAAAAAATTATTTATAAATGTTGGATTTGTTTAATATAACAATTACGGATTCTTCAACAAAAAATACAAAGTAAAATATACATTATGAAAGAAATAAAAATATATTGTAATATTTAGATGGCTTTAGAGGTGTTAGGATGGGTGCATGAAGATTCACGATTTGTGTTAGAAGGTCGACTTGTAGTCGCTCAGCCAACAGACAATAACTGGAGGAAAGCTCGAACTGTTAAACTTGCCCCCATAATTGCCATGCTGGTCACGAATGGGAAGGTATAGTGATTTATAGTATTTCTATTATGTACTATTATAAAAAATTAATTGAATTTTTTCTTAACTTGAAATGATTTTTTTTTATTGTTATTTTTTGACATAATTTAACAGTCAAATGCTGATTTCCTTGATTGTTCGGATGATTGTCTCTTTCCAAGGCGGACTGGTATTAAGGATGCAACACTTCTTATTGTGAAAGAAAAAATGGGACGATATTCATTATTGAGAGTGAGTAATTTTAGGAGGAACTAAGTTTTAAAAATTATTTGAATTGTGTTAAATGTATAAATTAAAAGAAATTTTTTTTTTTAATTTAATGTAATATGTTTTTAATTTCAATTGTACATTTCGACATACATTAATATTTTAAATCTTGTACAGTATCGAATCACATTAAGAGTATTTAAATGCTTTAATATATAGTTACAAAGTTACAGCACCAATAAATTTATGTCCTATTTAGTACGACATTCGAAGATTTTTATAGTATAAATCATATCTTTTAAATAAAAAATTTTAATATTTCAGAATAATACTAAAAATATAAAAATAGTGAAAACAAAATATTTTTAGGAACCACTTTATCTTGACAAGTGTATAGTATGCTGTGAAACGAATCTTGAAGATTATTTTGAAGTTCAAGAATTATGTTCCCGAGAGACTTTTATTTTTAAGGTATAAATATAATAAACTTATTTCTGAATAGTATTATATTAATAGTAAATGTATCATTTTTAACAGCAGTGTAATTTCCATAATTAATAAAGTTATTTGAATATATATGACGTATTATAAAAATATCGAGGTTTATTTTTTTTTTACTTGGCTATTTGTTGTAGCATTTTCCGAAAATATGCAGGGAGTTTTTCTTATCTTTCTTTTTGTTTACAATTAATACAAGCGTTAAGTTTTATCTTAACGCTAAACATGTTTTTAATCTTGTTACACATAACGATGGATCGTTCGATAGAATTGCAAGCAGCAGTAAAATTTTGTGTGCGACTTAGAAAGAATACTGTGTAAATTTTGGAAGTATTAAAATAAATATTTAAAGATAAGTACAGTAATCACAATTATAAAAATGGCACCTTTCAACGAAGACCAGAAGGAAATTGCCGACGAGCCCCGGTCTGGACATTAAATAACAGGTCAAGTTTACACCAATGTCCATTTATCAATTATTTTCATCATTTTTATAAAGTTCCCCTAAAAACACTTAGTCATATAAAAAATGTTATCACCTAGTGTGATAGTACTAGACATTCTATTTCGTGTTACAAGATTGGAAAACATGTTTCATAAGAAGATAAATTCTGTCGCTCCTCGAAAACCTCAATTCTTTTATAACAAATAATATATTTGACCTATGTTTATGTTTCAGTATAGATTTTTTATTTTTCTTAATTAAAATCTTTTAGATGCAGTAAAGATTACTATTTCTTTATATTTCTATTTTATACTATAAGGTACATCTTAATTATTTTGTTAAAATTTTTTTAAATATTTTATTTAGTGAATAAAATTGTGGTAATGAATACAAAACATAAGACATTTTGAATTCATTTTATAATTAATTGTATTTTATAGGCTGAAGATGGCACCAGAACAAGAAGATGGTGTCGGACTTTGCAGACTCATGCACAGTCGCTTGGGGCTTGGCGTCGAAGACGTGGTGCTCTACCAAATATTATGATTTGTGGTATTGCACGAAATTAAAAATGTTGGAATCACATAGAGAAATAAAACTTTATATAGATAGTGGGAGCAAGGATATAGAAAGAGAAAAATAGCCTTTAAGTCAAATACCATAAAAGATAAAAAATATTACAGTACGTTGCAGAAACGAGAGTTTCCTACGTAACTGTACTTAGGTAAATAAACAAAATAAACTATTTGCAAATAATTTAACATAGAACTGAGTAATTTTGAATTTATTAAAAAATATTCTGTAAATTTTTGATTGGTAGAAAAATACGGATATTTTTGTTGTTTTTTTTTTAAAAAAAAAACAGAACTTTTTATTTCACCAATGTTTCATAAATAGTTATAAAAATATTATAGTTATTACTTAATTTTATTTAAAATTAAATTTATTTTTAATTTGTATTTTCAATTTAAAAGTTTTTCTTCGTGATAATTAATTGATAACTTTTTTATTTTTTATTATTATTTTATTATTTTTTTTGGTTTTTATATTTTAAAAATTTTTTTTTTACCATCAAATATATCCTCATTTTTCTACTGATTTAAAATAAAATTATGAATGTTAACCAAAATCAGACACCTGATGATTATTGTTATTTTTGCATAAAAATTCGTATAAATTATATTACGTTATATATCAATGTACGATAATCATTTACTACCTTATCCTCTCTAATTTAATAATAATTTTATTTTGTTTTTAATGTAATTATCAAATTGTTAATTTTATATATTTTTTTGAGACACGATCAGTAGCTGTGATATCGACCCGGTGTATTCGGACACATAATAATTTTTGAACTTTTAACTTTGTCTCACTACAATTACTATGTGTACTTCATTTAAATTATATTGTATTATATTATATTGCATTAATTATTAACATTAAATATTTAATGTATAAATTATAAACTATTTAATTATCTAAAAGGTATAAAATAATAACAGAGATTGTACATTGTATCATAATTTCAGTCATTTGTATATATTTTGAATATTTGAAAATCTTCAGTACAGATTATACATGATTCTGATGCGACATTGTTCACTGTAATACAAACACTATTTTTATAATAATTATCAAAAGAAAGAAACATGTACCGAATTATAAAAATATAATATTAATTCGTGATAAAAAATACTTGTCTATTAAAAATTTGATTTTTTAAAATATATTATAATACATGCATCAGCTTTACGGTTCATGGATAAATTAAACGTATAAAAAGTTTTTTAACTTTTTTCTTAGTGTTCAAATGCATTATTTACATAGAATGTGACAATAAAATAATAATTTTAGTTTTGTATTTTTTTAAATTTTGCTAATTATATTTTATCTATTAATAAAATATATTTATTAATTAATTAATATTTTTTAATTTTTATAATATATACGCTTAAATGCATTTTCAAAATTTTATTAAAAACGTTAAATTTAACATAAAATTCGTTTTAATTAACGTTAATATTTTATAAAATCGATATAAATAAATTATTTTAATAATTTGAGATATTGTCAAATTAATTTTAATGTTTTTTTTTCAATTTTAATTTAATTTTACAAATTATTATAAGGCATACTAGTGCTTTTGTAAATTACAATATAAAATAAAAATATAAATGTACTAAAATAGAATAAAATAATAAGTAAATAACATGGTATTGTTAAAGGAATAGTTAATACTTACTTGTGTTTCTAATATGACTATTATACATTTATTATTATTGTAAAATGAACAGAAGTGAAATAAAAAGAAAGAGATTTCATCGTTTAACTCAACACATGGTATGTCCCCGAAGTATCGAGTTTTTTTTCATTTAGTGAATATTGGTTGTAGCGATTTGGGAGGGGTTTTAAAATGTAAAAAAAATCTTTTTCCATTTGTTCCTTTTTTTTATTTTGCGATAATTAGATACGGCATGATTTTACTTTGTGCGAAGGATGTTTTTCGATTTTTTGATACGGCGCGCTGAACAGATTAGTGGAACAGCGTTATGCGATAAAATTTTATTTACAACTTAAAAAAACAGTTCGGAAATATTTAAAATTTTAAAAGAGGTTTATGAAGATATTTGTATGTCAAAATCCTAATGTGGAAAATATCACAGAGCTTTTAAAAAGAGACGGGAAAAGATCATCGACGAAATGTGATTATTAACTACTATATATAGTAATAAATAGTCACTGAATAATAAATAATGTGAAATTGCAAAAAGTGTAGATGTAAAACAATAATAAGAATCATCGAATGTTCAATATTCGTAATTCACTAATTGCTGCACACTGCCGACGTATGATTTATGTTGTAAAACTCAAATGATCAATGATCTTCATTTGACCGTTGATTTTTTAATAATACTCTTTTGATTCACTAAAAAATTTTAATAAGACGCTAAAAGTTCTTTTAGAATTCTAAACTCGATGTATCATTTTAATTGATACGGTATTATTAATTTTACCGATCAATTATTTTTCATCAAGCTGCTACTGACGTAATTTTCCTTATTTCTTATACAAAAGAATCATTATTAATTATCAATAAAGTTTTTTCTACCAAACTTCCACAAATCTGTTAATAAAAATAAGAAATGAAAATTTTTAAATAAAATGTGAAAAAAATTTTCTTATCTATTAATTAAGAATAATTGTTGAATGAATTGATCAATCACAGATATACAGATTAACTTCATTGTCAACTCCAAATAGCTTATTTGGAGCCTAAAATTAGAAAAGCTGAAGAAATTCTCTTTTATTTACTTTATTTACTTACTATATATTTATCAACTTTATTTTCAAAATGGTGAAAATAAGACTTCGAATTTTCCAACAATATTTTATTTTCTTACCATTTACAACGTAATGTTAGAACATGATGGGAGAAATGCCTATCATTTCATTCATAATTGTACGTTCCCCTGGTTATCTTGAATGAGTATTTGTTTGGTACTTCTGAAATCCACCAGGATTGCAGTGATCGACTCATTTCTACACTTTTAATACATAAGGAACAATCTTCCTTTGCATTTCTGATACAGTATTCAACATACATTATTTTATACATTAATATTCGACAGTTTGTCAGATGGTATACAAAGGATGATATTTTTTATGTTGAACGAACTATTTGTATATATATCTATTTGCACCATAAAACAAGAATTCTGTTCATTTTTATAACAGTTTATTCTTACATCACCCAAAATATACAATAGTACTTTTTAGTTTCATATCTGTTTCAAAAAGGTTTTTTTTAGAAGAAATTATTTAATGTAAAAAAATTAATAACACAATTTATATAAATTTATGAATTAATAATTATTGAAATGTTACGCGGTTATGAAGGAACTCGTTACATCTCAGAAAAGCAAGTTATTGTTTTTGATATTGGATGTGCTTACACAAAGTAAGATTCATTATAAAAAAAGCTGTATTTATAGTACTACAAAAGTTTATAATTTATTTTTATTAGATATGGATATGCAGGGGAAGCAGCACCTCGTGGTATTATAAAAACGGAAATTAAGTGCCCGGAAAAAAAAGAAATACGAAAAATTTTCGATTACAAAGATGAAAATGATCTTTATCAACTTCTAGTCGAATTTTTGCATTTAATATTTTTTAAGTAATTACATTTTTATTAATTTAAATTTTATTAATTTGTATCATTCTATTTTATTTTACTTATTATTAATAGATGCACAGTAATAAGTCCAAAGGATATTAGAATAGTTATTTTAGAATCACCATTGATTCCAACAAAATTTAGGAATATTTTAGCAAAAGTGTTATTTCGACATTTTGAAGTTGGATCATTGATGATATTACCAATTCATTTAGTAGCTATTAGCACCTTAGGAACAGATACTGCATTGGTATTAGATGTTGGATATCAAGAAGCATCACTCATACCTATATTTGAAGGTGTACCGATTCTTAAAGCTTGGCAAGCTCTTCCTTTAGCTGGCCAAAGTATACATGAGTAAGCTCTAAAGCAATTTAAATTTACTTTACTAAAAATTATTAGAATTCATATTAAATTATGTAAATATTTAAAAATTACTTATTTATAGAAATATTAAAAAAGAAATGATAAATATTTTGTCAGAAAATGAATTGACAGAAAAATTAATTGAGAATATTAAAGTACAAACATGTTTTGTAACATCTATGGAACGTTCTGCTAAATTAGAATCAGAAAATCCATTTAAACCACCTCCAAATGTAAAGTATTATACTACGAAGACTTTTGAAATTCCTGGAACTTTAAGAGAAAATGCTTTTGAAATATTATGGAAAAGAGATAATGATAATGCTAGCATATCAACTATGATTTTAGATGCTCTATTGAAGGTATTAAAACTAATTTTAAAAAATAATATTTTTTTAGATTAGTTTAAAATTTAAATTCTATGTGCAATAAAATGTAATTATTTTATTATCCTAAAAATTGAATGATTTTAGTGCCCTGTTGATACAAGACTGCAATTAGCAAAAAATATTTTGCTTATTGGTGGAACAGTAATGTCTAAAGGTTTTGCAAGTAGACTAAAATCAGAACTTTTACATTTAGTTGATAGTGAACTTTATGCAATGAAATTAAAAGTGAGAACATTCGGATTTCACTCGGCACCTAGCAAACCAAATTATACTGCATGGCTGGGTGGTGCAATTTTTGGAATAGCTGATTTACCTTCACGATGTATTTCTAAAGAATGTTATCTTGAATCAGATCGAGTCCCTGACTGGGTTAATCTTTATGACAACAAAAAAGATGAAACCTCATTTACTGCTTACCATTGAAATTATTTATTTATAAATTTATATTAAATTAAAAATTAGTGTAAGGAAATATAAGAATCAATTATAAATAGTAAACTGTTATTTAAAGGAATTTTTTTTATAATTTTTTAATTAAAATAATAAATACTACAAATATCATATAAAATTAATTCTTCATTTATTTTCAAATCCTTTATAGATAATGGTATAAATATTTATTTAAAATGTTGTAAGTAATGTGAGTTTTTCATTGAGCTGTAATTGTGTTTTAATAAGTTGTGATAATGCAACCACCATGAGAAGATCTTTTACATTGCTACTGAACATATTCTCAAATTGATCACTGGTCATTTTTGGTACAGAATTTACCATATCTAGAAGAGCTCTACCCACCTACAAAATGAATGTTACTATACTTTAAGTTCATTGTAAAACTATTAAAAGTATTGAAACAGTTTAGTACCTGATTATCAGGTGGTTGCTTGCCAGCTAATACATCATCGACATATTCAAGAACACTTTCTAACATTACAGCAAGTCTTGAGCTAGCTTCAGCAATTTGAGCAAGATCCATCATTGGTTCTACAACACCATCTGGTTTGTTTCCCTGCACTTGATGAATAGTCTTACTACAAAGTTGTAATCCTACAATTTCTGGATTATAACATTGAATCTAAATTTAATTAAAAATAAAAAATTAGAATTTTAAACTTAATTAAAAATAATGCGATCTGACATATATGAGAAAAACAAAACTTTACTATAAACATATTATTTATTATTTTGTTTATAAATAGTATTTATATTTTAAATAACATACCTGTACTTTGGCTGGTGTAAACATACAACCAGTTTTACCATTTGGAACTCCTAAACGTACACAAACATATGCTCTAATGCCCATTCTTGTAGTTTCTTGTAAAGTTGTATCTACTGTTAAATGAATAGGATTGTTACATTCCCTAGCATAATACTCATGAATTACAAAAGAATGATTGGTCACCTATTTTAAAAATTTACTATTAATTTTAATTATTTATGTATTAAAAATTATAGAGAATTGTTTTTCGTACTTCATTTCCAGTAGCCCACCAACCAACAATATTTTCTTGTGCATTTACTCGTCGATTTAGCTCATATAAATCCATTGCATAATTAAGTTCTGCATCTACCTGGTCTTCATATTCCTTATGTGGTACACAGAAACAATTTGTAACTTCCACAACACCTTTTTCTACAGTACCTTAAAAACAAATTAATTTTTCTTTAATTAAATAAATAATTATTCTCTACACTAATCAGTAATTTAACCATTTTTAAAAAATTATTAAAATAGCGAAATTAAAAATGATAAATTCAGTATTTACCTAACATGGTGCCAATAACTCGATGAGCTTCAGCACTTCGACGTTCATATGCATCAACAATTTGAAATAAAACAACAGGATGTACTTTAACTAATAGGTTAAGAGCCATTTTTATTATGTATGTATATTCTTTGATAAGGTAAATATTAAAACGTGTACCAAGAGTTATAACAATGAATATCAAAATTTGTGAGATTGTTTATTATAGATAAAAGTTAGTGAAATTTCGAGATAAACTACTAGCGCTAATAATAAGAGGCGGAAAAACAAGCTTTTAGTTTTCTATGCTTATTACCATTAGGGATACAGATTATTAGAAAGATTGCTAAACCACCCCCACGCCAACCTACGAACTTTCGAATTTCCAAAAAAAAAAAATATGGACGGGTAGATCTTCAATTGCACCCTCCGAAAAAACTATTTTTTTTAACTGCACCCCCCTTAAATTTTGAAAAAAAAATTCATAAAGATTTTGAACAACAAAAATTTTGTACTCGCGATAACTCGATCAATACTCAATAATTTTGATCAATTTTTTTTTAAACAAGTGCACCCTCGCCCAAATTAATTGCACCCCCTCTAAATTTTTAATTTAAATAATATAATTAATATAATAAAAAACTATAAAAACTCTTAGGCCCAATCGAAAGTTCGTAGGCTGGCGTGGGGGTGGTCATGTTAAATGTTTGTTTCCACAAAACCTAGCGGATATATGACAAACTACAGTTAAAGAAAGTATGAAGCACAGAACAGTAAATAAGAGAATGTTAAGTTCAATGCTTCACATAAGAAACAAACATGGTGGTAAAATATCTTTTCTCTTTCTCGCACTTCCGAAGCGATTTTAGCGCTCCGGATAGACACATGGGAAATTAAAATAAATTTTTTATAAGCACTTCGAAACCTATTTAAAAAAAAGGTATAAAAATATATATGAACTAAGAGTAAAAGAAATAGTCATCTGAAATATTTCGAATTATTTGAAAATAATTTAGTATAACTGAAAAACATTTTTATTAATAATTTATAATGATTTCAATTTCTTATTGAAATGTAAATGATAATCATAAAATTATTAATAAAAATGTTTTTCAGTTATACTAAATTATTTTCAAATAATTCGAAATATTTCAGATGACTATTTCTTTTACTCTTAGTTCATATTGTAATGTGTTATAAATAACAACAATGAATATTTTATAAATTTAGCTCTTTATTTATTGCGTTACACATATGAAAATTAAAGAAACTGCCCGAGTTGAATTGAAGTCATTGTCACGCGGAGGAGAAATGCGTCTTCCTCATTGAATTACGTTATCGGGTTAATTCGATTTACAATTTTTCTGTACTTACAGAGTCCGCACGCTATTATTAACCGCTTACGCTCCTTCGCTAGGTCGCCGAGGTCTCGGGCGAACTTACAGCCCCTCGGGATGGTCCTGGAGAAGTCTCGTGCCTCAGCCGGGGCACTCTCGGAAGAACCATGAAAATGTGACGCCTACTCCCACGTGTATCAGCTCGGGGTTCCAAATAGGGTAGTCACTTATGCGTTCGAGGCGACGATCGCAGGAAGAACACAAGAAAAGTCGGAAAATCGAGAAGGGCTCTTATGCCACTCGCGGCCGGTCGAGTTCTCTCTCGTCTCAATATTTCGTTTTTTCGAAAACTACCAAACTACTCTCCCCACTTTTCCGCTCTTAAGACCCGATGGACCCTATACGCGCTAATTTGACGCCACAATTCGTCACATCCCCCGCTCCCAGGCGCCGCTAAGCCTGCGCAGACGGCCCACTTGCCCGCATGTCCTGTCGTTAGTCGAGTCTAGGAAAGGAGGTGGAAAAGACTGGGGATCATAATAAGGGGTTTATACTCCTTTTGTTCTTAGTGCCATCAGGGCCTTTATTAACTTAAGTTTTGATCTCGTCAACATATACACAAAACGATACAATAAATAGTAAAATAGTAAAATAGTAAATGCCATTATTGGGCCGGATCTTAATCAAACATCAGTTCACGTTCTCTCTCGCCGTGATTATGGCGGTTAGGGCAATTCCTGCCTCTCGGTACACCCTCCAAGTGGCACTGGTTACACCTCTTTGGCGGTAATGGCGTTGGTTCGCAACCCGGCTGATGGAGAAGGGATTGGGCGCGGTGTTGTCGCTCGGCCAGTTGATTCATTCGCATCTGGATCTCTCCCGCCTTCTTTTTGGAGTCGACGCGAAAACGCCAGTATACCCCCATGGCGGTGACGCATTCCTGGCCCCCCTTCTTTAATGCCAATTTGGCCTCAACTTCCACCTGCTTCCGGAGGACCCGGATTTGCTTATCGCAGTGCCGTTGGAAGCTAAAAATCTCCCCCAGCAGTCGTCGATGCCGTGCGATGTTGTGGCTATTTCCTCCCGGAGTTGGCGAATCATTTTGGTCGCCTTGTGCTCCAGCCGGAGTGTGCCCATCCAACTCATGTAATTGCGGCCAGTGGCATGGGTCACCAGTTGTTGTTGTCCGGGTGAATCAGCACGCCAGAAGCGACCAAACTGGGCGAAGAGGTCACGTTCTTGTTCTTCCAACTCCATTCTGCGGTCGTAAGCCCGGTCGATCTTCTCCTTCAGCTCACTCCACTTAGGGATCATTGCCACGAGGGCCTGGGAGTCAGTCTCTTTCTTTTCCGTAGTCAACGGACCTTCCGCGTCTTTCCTCGATATATATGCCACGAGGGCCTGAGTGGTAACTACCTCTTTAGGTGGTATTATCGGTGGAGCAGATTCCGGTGCTACTACCTCTTGCGGGATATCTTCCTTAGGGAGCTCGAGGTTTGCCACTAAGGCCTCTAACTTTTCGCCTTCGTCGGGGACTACTCCAACCGCCTCCTCAGTTGCTTTTAACACTACTGTAGTCCCCTCTGGGTGTTTACTCACTACGTTGCTCGAGGCGTGAGCCTTCTCCTCTCGGATTGCCAACTCCTCGGCCTCTCGACAGAGGTCCTCGAATGTCGTCATGAGGCAATCAATGTTGTCCACCTTGCCCCAACAACCTTCGCGGATTCGGCTGACAAGGCCAACTAGGGCCTTCTTGTTGCGACCTCTCATCATGCACAGCCGATTAAGCAGTGATACCTCCGCTTCATCATTACCCGCTTGTAGGGAATACAGGGATGCCAATAACTGGGCCTCATCGGAATCAGGATCGTGAGACACCGCTAGATCAGCTTCGATGTACTTACAAGACTCTCTATAGTTCGATTCCGCCATTTCTGAAAATCCTAGAAAAGTAATAACAATTAGGAGTAGTCACGAGCAGAGGACAGACTAGAGATCAGTATAGGCAGGTCCATGCACTAAAAGTTGAAAATAGATAGCGAAGTTCAGATACTACTAGAGAAATAGAAGAACGGGTTCATGTTTTCCTACGTTTCAACTCTCTTAGGCCTCCCACGGGGGCGTTTCGAAACTGTAGGATTCGCTTCTTTACCGCTAATCGCGATCGCATTCCGTCTAATGACTACACGGGCTTTACGGGGTCTCCCCCTCCTACGTTGCATTATTTCCTCCTTGGGGACCGCTGATGACTGAGTCATCTCTGTCTGAGATGTCAGTTTTTCCATTGTTCTCGCCATTTCTCAATATGGTTTCAGATCTCCTACGTGACACTTTCCCGCATCCTGACCTTATTCATCGACGAGGCGATAGACGCATGTCCCTTTCTTCTTAACGATCGAGAAGGGGCTCTGGAATTTTGGGGCTAGTTTTGCCGAAATGCCGTGAATCCCAGAGGACAGTATACGGTTCCTCCGCCAAACTTTATCTCCCACATCAAACGTGACTTCGCGATGTTTCTTGTCGTAATAACTGGCTTGCCTTTCTTGGGCATCAACGATACGACTGGCAATTTTTGCATGTAATTCCGGCATCTGATCCATACGGGCCTTCCATTCGATGACCGCCCGTGCCTCCTCCTCTTCAATCGATTTATCTTCTTCTAAGCGGCGTAACGTCCCGGGCGGTATGGGATTTCTTCCGGTGTTCAGGAACGCCGGACTAACCCCTGTCGTTTCCTGTTGCGCGGTATTATACGCGAAGGCGATCTCGCATATATGGGAGTCCCATTGACGATGAGAATCCCCCATGAAAGAAACAATAATGGTCTTCAACGTGCGGTTAACGCGTTCTACGGGGTTTGCCTGGGCAGGGTACGGAGGAATCGTCGAGTGAACGATGCCGCACTCCGACAAAAATTTATCGACGGCTTTATTTCGGAACTCCGTCCCATTATCAGACAAGAACTCTTCGGGGGCCCATGACGTAATAACACCCTCTCCGTAAGATATCGAGTTACGTTATGCGCGTTCGCCTTACTAATGGGAATACACTCAACCCATTTCGTGAAAAGATCCATAAAGACGAGTAGGTACTCGTTTCCTTTCGCCGAACGAGGGAATGGGCCCATCACATCTCCCGCTACTGTTACCCATGGGCCATTGATACTTCGCCTTCCCATCAGTCCCGCTGGCGGCCGTTGCTCAACCTTGCATTGCTGACAAACGGCACAAGCTCGGGTGTATTCAGCGACTTGCCTCCGCATTCCAGGCCAATAGTATAGCTTCGCAAGCTTTTCGTAGGTTTTCCGCGCGCCGAAGTGACCTGCAACCGGTGTTTCATGTGCCTCTTGGAGGGCTTTCCGTCGCTTTACTTCCGTTAGTACCAACTTCCACGCGTCACGATCCTCGAACAGTTCTTCAGCATCAGCGGTGGGCCGATATCGATACAGTCGTCCGCGTATTATTTTCCACCAAGGGAAATCGGTAGGGGAAGCCTGTACCCGTTAGAACATCCGTGAGTACCAAGTTTGATCGTTCTCGTTCATAATAGTGACTACGGCGATTTCGCTCTTAGGGTCCTCTTCATACATCCGAGACAACGCGTCCGGAACCGCGTTTAACGCACCCTTACGGTGTAGAACCTGATAGTCGTAGGCTTGAAGTTCAAGCGCCCAACGCGCCAACCGTCCCGTCGGATTTTTCAGGTTATGGAGCCATTTCAAGCTACTATGATCAGTAATCACTTGAAATTTGTAGCCTTCGAGGTATTGTCTGAACTTGCGTACGGCCCATATCACGGCGAGACATTCGCGTTCAGTTACAGAATAGTTCTTTTCCGGGGCATTCATGGTTCTACTCTCGTAGGAAATGACTCTTTCCTCTTCGTTGACCTGCTGAGTAAGAACCGCGCCTAACCCGGTGTCGCTAGCGTCTGTCTGCAATACGAACGTTTTATCAAATTCAGGACGACTCAACACAGGCGTCGTCGCAATTACCGTTAGTAGCTTTTCAAAGGCTTGTTGCTGTTTTTCACCCCATACATATTGAACATGACCTTTCGTCAGGTAAGTAAGGGGTTCAGCAATTGTTGCGAAGTTCGCCAAAAACTTCCGATACCAGGATGCCATGCCAAGGAATCTTCGTAGCTGCTTCAAGTTCTTCGGTGCTTTATACTCGAGTAGTGGTGCTATTTTATCGGGATCGGAGCGGAACTCGTTTCTATCGACTAGCACGCCGAAGAACTTAACTTGCGCACAACAAAACTCACTTTTCCGGCGATTGATCGTCAGTCCTGCATCGGTTATCTTTTTCAAAATTATTTCCAACCACCTCAAATGCTCCTCGAAGGTCGACGTAGCCAAAATAATATCGTCGAGGTAGGCAAAGGCGTAAGGCTCCATATCAGGGCCTATTAGCTTATCACTCAGCTGTTGGAAAGTAGCTAGTCCACCATCTACGCCACAGGGTAACCTAACCCATTCGTACAGGCCAAGGCCAGGCACTGTAAAGGCTGTCAAATGTCGCAACTCTTTCGCTAACGGGATTTGATGATACGCACTACTCAAATCCAGCGTAGAGATATACTTCGCATGACGTAATTTCCGTAAGATGACATCCATATAAGGTAGCGGATACGCTGGTACCTTTGATACGGCGTTTAGCTTTCGGTAATCGACACAAAAGCGGTACGCGCCATCTTTCTTACGAACCATAACCACGGGGCTCGACCACTCGCTCGTGGATTTCCTTATCAGGCCTTGTTTTAACATTTCCCGTACCTGCCGGTGCATCTCTTCCTCGATTTTGGGGGAGACGGGAGAGTAGCGCTGTTTTATCGGTGCTGCTTCTCCAACCTCAATGCGATGCTCCGCCAAATTGGTGCACCCTATTTCGGTATCCTCAGACATGAGAATACGGTCTAACAGCTTCATAACTTGCGACCGCTGGGCTGCATCTACATCGGCAAGCCCTATCGGCGAAATCACGTTCATACTGACCGGAGATACTGCGTACGCATCCAAATGGATTACGGCGTCGCTTCCATCGATCGTCAGCTGGTTTTCGCGCGGGTGTAAAATAGCATCAAACACGCGTAGGAAATCAGCCCCTAATAGACATTCGGTTTCCAAGTTCTTTAGTATAACCATGTCTAAATCTGCCACCCGACCTGCAAGGGATAAAGGTAACTTTACCTCTCCGAGTATCGGCTCGGATCTTCCATCAGCCAGGCGAATTACCGCGTTAGGAGTACAGCGGACCGGACGATTCGTTGTAGTAGCTATCTGTAGCCCTATTCGTCCTATAACGGTACGTGCCGCGCCGGAATCGATTAGTGCTAGTATGCGATAACCGCCAGATTCGATCTCTGTATACCATCGAGTATACATGCCGGCGACTGTTCCCAATTCCTCACTAACTACTGAGGCCTCTCCGCGGATGATGGGGGCGACGCAGACCTCTCGCGTTCGCACCCTTGAGCTTTTCCCGCGCATTCCGGACAAGTTTTCAGCGTGTAATCGGGCCACGCACAACTCCAACACTCCACATTGGCATCGGGACCTTTAGCCTTTTCCTTATTATGGCTTTTCTTCGGTGTACGCTTCCTAAAGGGTTTTGGACTACCTTTCTTATCCGAAGACTTTCCTTTGAACGTTCGCGACGGATGGATTTTAGCGAGTAGCCCAATCACTTCCTTCAGTACATCCTCTAGACTTGAGCGTCTTGACTGTTCCTGTTTAGGCGTGTCCTTTGGGCTGGCTTTTAGACTAGAGGGTTTCGAGCCAACTGCGGCTGTTTTAAACGCGTTCTGGCCCTTGCGGCGATCTTGAGGTTTAAATGCCAACTCTGGCAATAAGCTGTCTTCTGGACGTGGAGGCGGTCTATAATTTCTTTCCTCAGAAAGCATGTCTTCCGCCGTTCTGGCTAAATCAAGTAGGCGATCGACGCTTGTGACTTTTTCCTCCCGAACCAGCTTTTTAATCTCTGGTAGCAAATTCCGATGCAGTAAATGCAATTGCTTAGCTAAGCTCCATGGTTCGTCAAATTTATTCAGAATCGCGAGTAAGCAGAAGATATAGTCGCGTACTGGCTCTCCTTTACCTTGAGTTCGTTTTTCTGCCTCCAGTGCAAGACGGCCCTGAAACTTGTAGTCTACGCCATAACATCGGCGTGCTGCCCTGCAGAATTCTGCCCAAGTTCTGCACTCGTGCTTCGATTGACGATACCAATTAAGTGCTGGACCCTCAAGCACTTCAGTCATTGCACTAATAAGTTCTTGGTCCGACAATGGTGTTAAAGCACAGCATTCCTGTACGCGTTGAAGAAACTCCTCAATGCTTGAGCCATCGTTCCCAAAGAAGCGTATTTTCCTTGCGACGTCCCATTTCCATGGCGCTGTAGAGTTCATGGAATTCTGTGGGGTTTGCTGGCTATTTACATACGTGTCATGCACGGATGTCCCCCCGCTCCCAGAAGATCGTAGGGGTTGCCTAATCGGCCAGTGTGGCGTATTTGGAGTATTAAAGGTGTGAGTAGGCGTGCTCGCAGGTGGATATTGCTGATGTTGATATTGAATATCAAAAGTATCCTGAAAATTAACTCTTTGTTTCTGAGCTTCTTGCGATTTCAGCGCCGTCACCTCTTTCGTCAATACATGTACTATTTCTGTTAGTTTATCTTGGTCTCTATGCAGCTGGTGTACTAATTCCATTGTTTCATCCAGCCGTTGCATTATTGTCTTGTTTGTTTTACTTAGATCCGCTAGTTTATATTGTAGCTGGTCTATTATTGTGTAATTTGTTTGAATTGCACTTTCTTCTTCTTGTACTTCCCAATTAATTAGGTCCATGTCCTCTAATGACATGTCTGATCGAGACATGATGATGGATTTATATATGGGATAGGGGTCGACTCGACTTTACAAAATTTCAAATACAATTCTAAGGTAGATGTAATGCGTATTAAGTCGCCGCGTAGGTTAATTTTAACGCTGCAAGTTTAGCGGGTACGCGTCTGAAAAGATCTATAAATTCGCACGGATAATTCTTTATTATGACGTGGGAAATCGGTAATATATATGGGCAAAAAAAACAATATATGTATAATTATTAATTATATAATGATTATAAAATATTCTAACATCAATATAGTATAAATATAAACAAGTACAGTAGAAATTTTATAAGAATTTATAGATAAATAGATAGTTTTAGCATATTATAATTGTGGAAAATGGAAAATAAATACACTAGAGAACTAGATTTTTATTACAATGAAAGGTAAATTTTAAGAAATTTTATGAATGAGATCACACAATTCATGCGTAGATATCTATTTTACTTTAGCGCATTATAAGCAAAGTTACATGCTATTTACTGCAGTTAAGCATAAGTACACACAATTAATATTAAATATATCACATTTGTTGTTTTACTATGTCATATATTTGATTTTCTTTATATTAATAGTTTAGTAATAATTTATTAACTGTTTATTTATTGTTGGTGACCTTTTAGACTTTCTGACTGGATTGTATAATATCCTTTAATTAAATTAGTGATTTTGTATAAAAGGAAGCATTATAATTTAAGTTACTAATGTCAATATACTGTATAGTTTAAACTTTATTTAATTTATTAACTGCACTTTAGTTGCAATTTTATAATAGTTAATTATACAAATAGCGATAATTGTCTTATTAAGTAAATTTTTATAATTTTATATTATTATTTGTAGAGAAAAAAAAAATCAAGAACTGTAAAAGTATCATCAATTAAGAACTTTTTGTTTTTAGAAAACTTACTTTATTTTCAAATTATTTATTTCATCTAATATCATTTAAATTATTTAGTTTTTATTTCAATATTATTATGTTTGTATCTAATTTATATATTATCATTCATATTAGTACACATTAGTTTTGAATGAAGGGTATATATTTTTTTATTGAAAAGTTTATTAATATTAATGTCAAAAGAAATTATTTAATAAAGCCAGATATATTAAAAAAAAATTAATTTTACTTAAGTTTGACTATTACAATAAAATAGTTTTAATCGAACAAAAGAGAAGAGAGAGAAAAAAAATTACATGTTCAATTTCTTTTACATAAGAACAGTATGAGAACACAATATAATATTCTATTTAACTTGGTTTAAATAGTTTTAGTTTTCAATATCTTATTTATGAAGTCTAAATTTATTTTAAATTTTATAAATTTGTTATATATATTCTTTAAATACACAATATTTTATAAATGTAGTGTCATGTGACATGTGATAATAAGAAAAATTTTAATATTTTATTTTAATAAATAGTTTAATTTCATTATTCAATGATATCGCATCATGTTTTTGTAAAATTTATTATAGAACCTATAAATTCAATGAATATATATCTTCAACACAGTTATAATTTTTTTCTTTTATTTAGATTAAGTCAAACCAATTTCTTTTAGACAAAATAACAAATTAGATGTTCCATATACATAATTTTATATTATATTCATTGCTGTGCGAAGGCAAGAAAACTATATTTAGCTAAAATAAAATCTAATAAGCCATTGTGTCTTAAAATCTTGTAAATGATTTTCAATTAATTAGTATATTCTATATCACATTATTCTTGATGATATTTCATTATTAATTCTCTATATAAAAATATTCCAATTAATATGTCTCATAAATAATTAATATTAGTGAATTTAGACATTCGTCAGCTTTATATACCAATACAGATAATAAATGAAGCAATGACATTTAGTTTTAACTTCTATATGATTTAAATTGTATAAAGAGAAAAAAAAAATTAGTAAAATAATTTAAATGTTAGAACATTAGTTAAATTGGTTATAAGGATTCAATCTAAAATTAGTATATTGAAAAAGAAAATGATATTGATGAAATTCTCAATTTATATTAATTATAAGTATGATATTAAATTATTTTCCAAGTTTGGATATTTTATTTAGAACTTTATCTTCTTCCATAGTTATTTCTTTCCTGTTTATTATGAATATTAGTTATATATTTGTTAAGTTTGTTCAGAATATATAGTAGGTGTATTTATAAATCCAAATTTTGTATGATTTTACTAAACAAGTATAAATACTTTTTGTCGCATGAGATATTATTAAGATTTTATTGTTAATATGTATTCCAAAGTTTATTTATTAATTTTTAGATTTATTTAAATTGGTTTTATTTTGTATTTATATTTTATTAATCAAACTAAACTTTTTATTTATCTGTTTCATTTATAGTTTTTGAATTACAGATTTTTAATTTTATAACCTCAAAATGGAATCTGTCACTTTATATAATAAGTTTTACTGTTCAATATATATAATGGATACATCAATTAATTATTTACTTAATTGTAATTATATTGTATTAACATTTAATAAGAAAAAGTTTATTTAAATCTTTTTATTTCTTATAGTGTAAATTATGTATTTTAATATTATAACTTCAAGAATTTTGTATTATGTTATTATCTTTTGTATATTTGTTTAAAATTTATTATAATAACTATTCATATTAATTAAATGAATTGTAGGCTTATAATTAATTTAAGCCATTTAAGTGTATATCCAAAAAAAAATTTTATATGATTTTATTATGATTATATATAAAAAATTAATTTTGATAAATTCATTATTGTAGTTAATATGAAAATATTAAATAATTTGCAAATATAATGTTTTTTCTTTTTTATATTTAAATAAATGTGTTTCTGATAATAATAATAATTAAGGGTTTGTATAATGATATTATTATTCTATTTAATGTAGTATATTATGAATTTAATAATCTATTTAAATTAACTTAATGCATTGAGAAAGAAAGAAAGCAAAAATTGACTATCAGTTATAACTGAAATTATGTGATTATCTATTTTAAGTAATAGAATAAACATATGGTTTATATTAGTTATTTGTTAAAATAATTTCATAATTATATTTACACAAAAAAAAAATTTTATAAATTTATAATATAAACAATTTTAAATTATTATATTTATTTTCTTTCCGTTCGAGGAAAGATAAAGAAATTTGAAAGAGGAGAAAAGGTCACCAATATTTATTTCATAAAACAACAAATGTGTTTTACAGATATGTATTTTTCAAAATTTCGTAATTCGTCCGCTTTGTTCTTTTTCTACGAATTTTCCGCGTACTGACGCTATGTCGTGGTTCCAAGAATTCGCGCCGCTCACGCGTACATTTGAAATTTTAAATTTGACGCATATGCGTATTTTTATTCGTAATAATAAAAAAATTTAACAAATAGAATTATATTTGCGATCGCGGGTATTTGTTGTTGGGCGCCATGTAATATGTTATAAATAACAACAATGAATATTTTATAAATTTAGCTCTTTATTTATTGCGTTACACATATGAAAATTAAAGAAACTGCCCGAGTTGAATTGAAGTCATTGTCACGCGGAGGAGAAATGCGTCTTCCTCATTGAATTACGTTATCGGGTTAATTCGATTTACAATTTTTCTGTACTTACAGAGTCCACACGCTATTATTAACCGCTTACGCTCCTTCGCTAGGTCGCCGAGGTCTCAGGCGAACTTACAGCCCCACGGGATGGTCCTGGAGAAGTCTCGTGCCTCAGCCGGGGCACTCTCGGAAGAACCATGAAAATGTGATGCCTACTCCCACGTGTATACGCTCGGGGTTCCAACTAGGGTAGTCACTTATGCGTTCGAGGCGACGATCGCAGGAAGAACACAAGAAAAGTCGGAAAATCGAGAAGGGCTCTTATGCCACTCGCGGCCGGTCGAGTTCTCTCTCGTCTCAATATTTCGTTTTTTCGAAAACTACCAAACTACTCTCCCCACTTTTCCGCTCTTAAGATCCGACGGACTCTATACGCGCTAATTTGACGCCACAATTCGTCACAATATATATTTTTATACCTTTTTTTTTAAATAGGTTTCGAAGTGCTTATAAAAAATTTATTTTTTTATAGAGCAAGAAGACAATTCAACCGCCGTGAATAAACTTGAAACTTACAAATTACAAATAATATTAAATAAAAGTAGAAAAAATATTATGAAATAATATAAATCTTTATGTACTTAGAATTATTAAAAGCCATGTATAAGTACAGTAAATTCGCCTACCCTATCAATTGTATACGAAAAGATTTACATACAATAGTGAGAGTATAAACTAATACTTTTATTATTCCATCTGTGCCGTTTGCAGATTTTGAACTTCGGCGCAGGTAAAGCAATAAATTTATTACCTACTACTTTTACTAGTGCATGAAGAATTTCTCTTATTTTTAATATTAAAAACAGAGATGAAAATGTTTTTTGTAGACAATTTTACCAATTTTAATAAATTATTTGAGGAAAAAAAAATTTGAGAAAGTTTGTTAATTTTACAAATTATAAACAATTTTTGAAAATGTTAATTTTTAACAATTAGAACAATTTTAATAAATTATTTGATGAAAAAATTATGTATATATTATTAAAAGTTTAACAAAAAAATTCGATTCATTTTTTAAAATAATTCTAATACATTCAATACAATGTTTTAGCTTTATTCTCAAAGAATCTTTAAAAATTTTGTTCAGGAAAACGAAAATGCAATTGCAGTAAAATTTGTTTCCCGTAGAAATGAAAATGTTTGTCAAGCATCTGTGTGACCAATTGCCCGAAACAATAATCTTTTATGAGAAACACCAAACACGTGCGAAAAATTTTGTGTTACTAAGATTTTGTTTGAAAATCTTTTAAAATATCATGATTATGATACCAGCAATAAGGGAGGTGGGGGTACCTGCTGTGCTAATTATGATACTAGCAATAAGGGGACGAGGTTAATAAATAACATTGATAAATTTTAAATAAATAAATAATATTTTAAAACCAAATTATTCTAATAATTATATCTATTTCTTTCTATTATTAATTGTTCTATTATTTATTGAAAAAAAAGTATTAAATATTAAACTTACAAATGAAGAGAACAATATTAATTTGAAATAGTACCATGGAAATAAATATTTATGCAAATATACATACTTTTCAATTGTAAATATAAATGTGGAGAAAATTTATATGTATATTTGTATTTTAAATTAATATTTCATGAATATATTTTATAAATAATAATTATAAAATATTTAATTATTGGTATATTTAACAGTTGATGAAAATAATTAAAGCTTAAAAATTATGATAATCTTTCATTTTAACTTGGATGTTTTGTTAAAAATTTTAATTGAATACAAATACAATAATAATAAATCAATTCTAAAGATATTATTCTTAAACTATGATTTATATATTTTAGTATAATATATCCAGTATAATATTGTAAAAATTTCAATTTGACAAATTTGAATACATGCATAACGTATTTCAATGTACATATGAAAATGCTGAATGTCATTCAAATCTTTATTTTTTACTCTAAATTTGTTATGGTTATTCATTTTCAAATTAAATTTGTAAAAATAAATGAATTCATTATATTTAACTATTTTAATGTAATTAATACTATGTACTCATATATAATAATTAATATTATAATTATTTTTAATCAATATAAAAAATTATCCACTAACATTCTTTGATTACTTGTATTATGTATTGAATATTGTTACATTTAAGTATCGTCAATATATATATATATATATTATTATGTATTATTTATTTTACCGCCGGGTTACTATTCCGCCGTAGCTGAGTCGGTCAAAACGTCTCAGCTTTAGCGAGGATCGGGTTACTTCAATGAATGATACGATGATTAATATTCACGACTTTACGTTTATTTCATATAATCGGAAGAAAGAGTTTTTTATGTGTGTGTGGCTCGTGATACGTCAGTTGTACCCTGATTACGACCGTTTATTAAATTATCGTTACACTTCTCGTCTTTCGTTAATTACGCGTTACTTCTTACTCGACTCGGACCGGGTACCTCTTGTGTGATCTTGACTGAGTTTTTATAATCTCTCTATTGCAAGTTTTCGAATTTCTCACTACCTGTTTAACCCACTTGTCTTCAGTATTTGTTAATTATTTCCACACCTCTTGTGAATCTGGATCAACTTTATGCCGATCAACTATTTCATAATTCCAATTGTTACCAATTTTATGGTATAATTTGCAACTTTTGAATTGTAGGTTACTAAATTATGTCGAATTTCATTACGTACGTAACAATACATAAAAACATTATATTATGAGCTTCATGATATTAAAACTTTTTTTATTAGCTTAATTTATTATATATATAAGTTAAAATCCAAGATATTAAATAAGAATACAATTTTCAAATATATCATTTATTATTAATGGCTTTAAAAGAAAATTATATTTTTCTGAAAATTATAATTGTTACGTATCTAAGAGGTCACGACTATGTTTATTCTTTAATAATCGAATCGCGACAATATTCTCTCTCCAGGTATCGTTCTGCCCTAGTCAAATCGGTCGAAGCGTTTTGGCCTTTGTGAGGTTCGGAAATCGTCAATTAATAAAACGCGAGATAATTAATATAATACTTTTGTTTTATTATATTTCTCTTTATGAACGAGAGAGATAAGTATCGCAATGTGTAAGACAACTTTCTTTTGTGTCACGAAGCTAAGTCCCGATTTTGTAAAACAAATAAGTATTAAAGAACCTGAACCGAAGTATGACCGAATCTAATAATCCCAATTTGAAGTCCAAGTCTGAAGTGCCCCTACGTGTTTTTCGATTTGACTTATTACCTCCGTTGTATGGAGAAATTGCCAAATCCGCGATTTCTCCCACTGGGTGCCTCTACTTCATTATAGTTCGGTCAGCTTTCTTCGATTTTACCTTTTGATTGACCTCTGCATATTCATTGTCGCCTCTGATCTTGAATTTTCGCAATTGGGCGAGCTCGGAAGTTCTTATTACTCGCGGGTTTCACGTTACTCGTGACTCCGGTCGATTGCCTCGATGTCAATTTCCCAATGTTCCGCCTTTGCTTTTGCTGATATTAATATATCAAATCGTCGCGTATGCATATGTAATTTTACATACGTGACATAATTTAAATCCATTTTTTATAATCAACAATAACTTATAGCATCAAATGCGATATATTTTTATTAACTTTTCACAGAAATATATAATATTATTGCATAAAATATTTAATGAATATAAAAATTAATTTATCGAGTATGAAAATTTAATCAATATGTATGAAATGTGTATATGAGGCTTTCTAGAGTTAATTGTTTCTTTAACTTCCAAATATTACTTTTGAATTTTGAAAATGCTCTTGAAAAAATCATTAAAAGTTAAATGAAGTACCAATAAACGATTTTAAAAACTTGTTCAACATACTCTTTATTTGTTTATTTTTCAAAGAAAATATAAATATATATATTTACTTATTTATTTAAATTTTTATTTAGTTAATTATTTATATATTTAATTATTTATATATTTATTTACTTATTTATTTATTTATTTATATATTAAATTATTGTTTCTATTATATATATATATATATACATATATTTATTTATTCACTTGTACATAGTATTTGTGTTTTTTTTATATGTACTATTGCATTTATTACATTTATATACAGTTGCAAGTAAATGCATAAGAATATTATTTTTTTTATTTACACATTGATTATTATTGTGCTGTATCAATTAGTAACTGATAATATATTTAACATATAGTACATGCTACTTAAAATGTAAGACTTTTTATATCTAATATTGCATTAAAAGAGCAATATTGAAAAAATAATTTATTGTTAAAGTAACAATTGTAAAATTGCATAGTTATTAAGAATAATAATATGTATTAATAATTCATATTTGCTTAAAAAGTTTAAATAGCCAAAGATTCATGTATTACTGTCATTATAATTAGTATTAAATATGAAATTATTTTACTATTAGAATAATATATATAATTAAATGAAATAAATACAAGTCTTTATTTCTTTGCATCATCCTTTTATTATCATTAAGCTACAAAAAAAGGATTTTCATCCATGTTAAAGAAATACAATTATCTTATACATTCTAATAACTTTTATTTGACATAAAAAATAATATAAGAAAAAATACAGTTACAAAATTTAACAATTAAGCAAAACCAATATATTTCCACACAAAAGATTTCCATAAAGATGTCCTATATAATAACTTCTTTGAAAGGCTTGAATATTTGTATTAAACACAATATTTTTAATAACAACACATTTTTAAAATGTTTACAAATATATAAAATATATCTTTAAAAATAATAAGTTTATTCACAGGAAATTTACACTTTATTGAACTAAATATGTTTTTTTTTTGTAAACCACCACAAATAAATAAAACATTTTAAAATATAACATCAGTTTAATAATAATAAATTTTATCACTGGTAAGTTAAAATTGTATTAAAAAAAATATTTTTTTTAACACAAAAATATAAATGTATTTTAAAAAAAAATAATAAGTTTATTTGCTGCTAATTAACACTTTTATTAAAATTTTTAGTATATTATTAAGCGAACGCGCATTCTTGTTGAAAGAACTTTTCTTACTGTTCAAAAATTTTAAGAAATTTGAAGTAAACACATGTGCCAGATTATCAGTGCCGGCTCACGAAAAAGGACACATGGGGTTATAGAAAGTGTAAGGTTCTGTATTTTCTTGATACTTTTACATGGGTATTTGTTTCCAGTCTTCCTATTTACAGTTGGGCCCCCCCTGTTCCTTTTCAACTCTGCTTAGAGAAAACAACCATGTTTGTTGCTGATTTTCTCAAATTTAAACTTAAGTAAGATGACTGCATTAATTAAAAAATGTAATAATAATCATTGTATTCGTTAAATCAGCAATTCAATAATTAATACTGTCTTTCATAAATGGATATATAAATAGTAGTATCTCTTAAAATAAATATATTTTTATAGTGAATTATGTACAGTTAATTAAGTATTTTAAAATGCTTATTTCACGATATAAAAAACTGTTCCTGATACCTCATATTTTACAAAAAAATCATAATTTATGTAACGTTTTAAAAATGCGATATTGTATAAAAATACAGGATTTTGAAGAAGTAAAATACAAAAAACGACGGCATATTATTAATGAACAAAGTGCAATAATAAAAACAAAATATGAAGAAAAAGAAATACCAACTGATTCTAATGATTTAACAAAAAATACCCAAAATAGAGAGGTTGAGTTTAATAATAATCAAGAATACTCATTTTTAAGTTCACATAAATTGATTACTTATGAAAAAAAAAAGACAGCTCCATTATCTCATGAAGATAATGATATTATTTATATTAATTCAGACGATCAAAATAAATTATCAAAAGATACAATTATAAAAACAAACAAAAATATGTTTCTTGCAAACCATATATTGAATTTAAATGAATTTACAGATCAACAAGATAACACTACACCACAGCCTTTAGATAAATGTAATGAAAATATTTCAGATTTTGGTCCAGGTTTAGCACCAACTTTAAATTTTGCTGCTTATGCAAACAAATCAAAATTAATTCAAACCCTTATTAAAATTGGTGTCAAGTTATATAAGTTGGAAAAGAATTCAGATCATATGAAAGCACTTCTCACGATAGATTTAAAAAATGAGTTACCACTTTATTTACACTTTTTTCATGATTGTGGTGTACCAGCTAATGTTTTAGGAGATATTATAACAATAAACCCAATATTATTAAAAGAAGATCTTGATCACATGAAAACTAGAATAAGATATTTAAAAGCTCATAATTTTACAGAAGAAAATATAACAAGAATTATTACAAAAAATCCATCATGGCTTACATGGAAAATAAAATCAATAGATGAAAGACTTGGTCATTTTCAAAATGAATTTAAACTTTCTGGATCACAAGTGCGCTATTTAGCAACTAAACAACCAAAACTTATTACTCATAGTATGAAGGTCATTCATGAAAATACCTTTGCAGTTAGAGAAGAAATGGGATTTAATCCACAGGAAACTCGTATTTTATTACTTAATAAACCAAGCATTTGGAAAATGAGTTTGTTTTATTAATCACATATAATACAGAGATTGTAATATGCTTTCTATTAATATTTTTAATATTTTCAGGTCGTCATAAAATTGTTGAATCTTTCATTTATCTTCAAGATGTTATGAAGTTGTCTAGTAGCACAATAATTACAAATGCTAATCTATTAACTACTCGTACAAAACGTTTAAAAAATAGACATGAATATCTTTTACACTTAGGAAAAGTACAATATAATCCAAAAAATGCTGAATATATTTCTCCAATGGATGTAGCATTTGGTTCTGATGTCAAATTTTGTGAAGAGATCGCAAAAACATCAGTAGGAACTTATTATATGTTTTTGAAAACCCTTTAATATATTTTATATGTAAATAAAATTAAAACATATATTGTTCAGTTTTTCTAAATGGAATTAATAATTCAAACCAACAAAATTTGTTTCTCACATTACCATCAATCATTTTTCTTGTTCTTATATATTTTATTTTTATACTTCCATTAATAGAAACAATACACGAGAAAATTTTGATTGAATGGCTAAATTATTTTTAAAAACATTGAAATTAAAAAGAAATAATAGTAAATAATATTGTGTATGTTAATTTATGTATAAAAAGATACATAGTTAAATTTATTAAATATTTATATTTTGAAAATTTATTATATTTTGATATTATATAATATACAAAAAGTATTTATTTATTTCATTATAAACTTAATTCTGATTACTTTTTTTTAGTTAAATTTTCCTAATTCTATTTTTTTATGTATTGCACGAACTGAATGGTATAAAAAGGCATCTAAAATACTAGCAACAGTAAAAGTACCACCAATTATGGCACAAGTATTTGTTAGCAAATGTCCAATTGATTTTACTGTTTGTGTATATTTTACCATCAATGGACTGAGCTCATAATTAAAAAAAATTCCAGGTACTCCTACATCTTCAGAAAGTGAAACACTTCGAAAATGTCTTGTAACAGAAAATTGATTTGTTTGAAGTACTGAGCCATCCAATCGCATGTATGTAGTAGGAACTATTTTCATATAGTGATAAAACATCATAGCACCTAAAAAATACAAAATTTTCATTATGTTACTATTATAATTTAAAATATTAATATTCTTTTATTAACTGTTTAGTTATTAAACTACATTATCGTACATATTATATATACTCATATATTTATTATATTATTCTATTATATAATATATATATATTATCATATATGAATTTCAAAATTGTATTTTATTAAAAAAAAAATGTAATATATTGTTTATAATTTAATGTTTGATAGTAAACGTTTTATTTTTTTTAATTTCATGTAAATAAATTAAAATGTTTAATTCTTTAAAAGTGGTACTGCGCCTGCGTTTTGCGCAGTATTTTCTATCTTCTTTTAGCATGCGCATTCGTTCGTAATAAATATGTCCGACTTCATAATTTTAGAAGAGAATTAACCAATATAATTATTTAAAATCAGCTAATCAACTATATTAAAGTTAGTATAGCAATAATATTTAATATATTAAGGTATGATTTTTTAATAAAATTTTAGGTAATAATGCCAGTTATTCCCACTAATCATTACCACGAAGGTCCATCGTGTTTCGATAAAATAAAAATGGGTTTTATAACCGGTTTTTGCGTTGGAATGGCTTCTGGAGTAATTTTTGGTGGTTTTACAGCATTAAGGTATATGAATAAATCAATTATTAATCAATATAAATAAACAATTTATAAATTATTTAATTTAAAATAATAGAAATTTTTACAAAAATATTTACATTTACGAAAATTTAAGAAGTTCTAATTTTAAATAAATTACATTTTTTTAAATTTATTGATTAAAATTATTATTAAATAATTATGATTATGCATAGGTATGGTTTGCGGGGACGAGAATTAATAAGTAATGTTGCAAAGGCTATGGGACAAGGAGGAGGAACTTTTGGGACATTTATGGCAGTTGGAAGTGGTATTAGATGCTAATATATACAGAAATAATGTACATATTTAAGCTATTATGAAATTGTAAAAAATAATCAAATACCATTGTTTTACAAATAAATTAATTTTAAGAAAAAAAAATATTCACCTTCTGAAGCTATGACTGTAGAATTATCAATAGGATTTGTTTTTCCTGGAATATTTGTTCCAAAACTTAAGTGGCGAATTTTATGTGTTAAATTGAATTGGGAAATAGAAAATGGTTGAACATCATGTACTACAATAGTATAATTAATATTTTTTTTATAACCTTAATTATACAATATACTTATAGTTTATCTATGAATTAAATCTTACCATGTAAATGATTGCTTAAAAAGCTTTCACCAGGTGCTATATGAAAACTACCTCCTACTCTATTTACTTCTATGTATCCATAAATTTGACATCCTTCACTAAATGCATGTTTTATTTTTTCGGATGATATATCATTTTTACATTGTACAAAACTAGAAGGATCATGAATAGCCCATTTTTTAATTCGATATGCATTTTTTACATCTTCACATGTATTACAACACCTATAACATTGAAAAATTTGCTATTTTTTCATAAAAGTTATAATTTGTTCACTTATTATTTTATTCACTTTAAACCCAGTTCTTCATTTACTGCTCCATAGCAATCACCACACTGTACTGAGGAATTATTACTTGTTGCCTGAATTTAATTGCTTATGTTTATTAAATTATACTATAAAAATATTAAATTTAATATAACATAGTGTTATACCTTTTCTGTAGACTTTTTATTATCAACTATATCTAATTATAAAAACAATTCAAAAGTAAATAAATAATAATATATAGATAAATTGTAAAGTATAAAAAATAATTTAATTTTGTACATTATAATAAATACCTATTTTTTTTGGATCTTCAATAGGTTTACCATGAAGATTCAATCTTCTTTTATAAACATTATGGTCTATGTGCAAGTGTTGTTCCCCAGTCATGTCCATAGCATCTATCAATAACACTAATTAAAATCACAAATTAATTTAATATCTTTTTAAATTACAATAATTTTAATAAAGTAAAAAAGTTCCTTACTATCGCATGCAATCGAATGAATAATAATGTCCAAGTTGATTTTTAATTTAGATCCTTTAGAGGTGTCAACAAAGAGTTCCTCTTTCAAATGTGGAGTTAGGAAATCATTCACTTCAGAGAAAAAAAGTAACACCATAATAATGGAACTAATTATCGTTACTGAAAATAATTATTTTTTTTTTAAATTTAGTTTCTTATATATTTGAATCTATGACAAATTACTTCAAATGTTCATTATATTAAACAATTTATGCCTTAAAGGTATGTTACTTTATTTTAATTGTTAAATAATTTTAACATAGCTCATAAGAAAATTCAGTATAAATAAAAACAATCAAGCAGAATAAACAAATAAATTAAAGAATAACAGTAGATCAATATAACACATATTTGAGGTTAATAATAAAGTAATCGAATTGTTTAATTACCAATGGCACCTCCATAAGTTTTAATACGAAAGTCTTCGAGAGTTTTTGGATAAGCATCGAATTGACGTAGTTTTTCTGGAATATTCATTTTTAATTTGATGTACTTCTCATAAAAATTATGTTAATGACAGCATCCAGCGGTTTGCGATTGACACCACAAATGAGTTATATTTTGTATCCACAAAAATAACGATATATGATATATTTATAGTTTTATTGACACCGGTTTCTTGTTAAAAAGATGAAAAACATAATATTATAATTGTACAATGATAACATTGCTTATATATGCTTAAGACAGCTAAAAAAAATACAATAATATTGTTTCCATTTGTGTAGTAATTAAATGCCTTGTTTAAAATCAAAGTATTAAATACTTTATGTAAAGCATATTTATGTGCTTTTATAAAAAAAAAAATTTTAATAAATTTTGTAATTTTCAATAAATCCTGTAGAAATCATGAAAATTTTTAATGGGTTATGTTTGTATAATAACGAAATAAAAAAACCCTGATGAAAAATTATCACTTATGTAAATTAATATACATTAAATATTTGAGCTAATACTATATTAAGTATAATGAGAACAACATTTAAATAAATGAATTTTTCAACCAGACGTTACTATAATTAAATAATAGTCTATACTAGGGGTGAGGGTGTCCAAGCTTAAATAGGAAAAGTGACAACAAACCGAGCTGGGACAATACAAATATAAAAATTAACGCTTTGCACTTTGATAATATTTTTATTTTGCATTAGTTATACGTGATTTTATTATATATATTTATATTAAATTATAAAACTTATTTTTCTTTTAAAATTATGAAAATATAAAGAAATATAAATGAAAACATTAAAAAAATCCCCTTTTATGTTCTTTTTTATTAGTCTATACTGGTAATCCGGTATACCTATTATAGACTTATTAAAAAATAATAATATTTACAAATATATGGACTACGGGTACATGAAAAGTTATATTAAAATTCTTAAAAGTTGTACTTAATCAAATAAAACTACAAAACATTTTTAATTTTCATATGATTATAATTTTATATTTCTTCAGAAATAATTTAATAAAAAGATATTAAACATTATATTATAATGATTTTTATTACTATCTATTTTTATAAAAATATAAATTATAATCATAAAAATTAAAAATGCTTTGAGTTTAATAAATTAAGTACAATTTTTATGTATTTTAATGTGACTTTTCACGTACCCATACTCCTTATATCTATACATAGCATTGTATTTTAATAGGTTTTTATAGCACTAAAAGAATTTGTTTCGTTTGACCTGGCACTCATCAGGGTCGCTAGTATTACCAAATGTATACTTAAGAAAAAGAAGATATTTCATTTGCCATGATTGTTTCTTCTACTTAACATGAGACTTAACATTCTGTAAGTATTCTGTGGTCTATACTAAATTTAATTGTATTCCATACAATGTATTAAAAACAATTTTCATATTGTTTGAAAATCGAATGTACAATTGTGATGGTAGATAATATTTTAATACTAGATTAATATATTTCAAAGTTTTATTTTATATTATTTATTATTGAATGTTCCAATAAATAATACAACAATAGAATCATAATTTGATAAAGTAAATATTTTATAAAATAAAATTTTAATAATTTTATTTATATTATTATTAAATTAATATAATTGTTCACACATATAAACAATTGTACTAAACTATTAATATATACCTTTCCCAGTGCTTACCATCTCGCCGAAATGGAGGGGCATGGTTTTTTGGGTTGTGGAGGTAGTATGCTTTTGGCTTCTTTTATATATATGAGTGAATATGTGAGAAAATGCGGATCCCGAAGAACTTCTGGCTCTCTACATACAATGAGAATGAATGTGAGTCGATATGTGAAATGATCCCCCTAAAAAGGGCTTTTCCATTAAAGAAGATGAATTTAATAAATGAAGGATGATAGTTTTCGCACATGCTTGACTTGATTTTCGAACTCAAGGTATGCCATATCTCTCACCTTCCTTTGTTACGCAAGTATCACACGAACTTATCTATGTTTGAATATATCGGAAAATTTTATACATGTCATAAAATAAATACACACACACTTACAACTGCAGTGAATTGTATGGATGACTAGATTAGTGGGACAGGGCTGTTTGGGAACTTGAGTTATGAAGCCACTGGAGGATATCAATGGACAACTGAGGATGGCACAATTAGGCTATCGCATAGTACAGGAATCCGAAACAGATAAACAGATCAGTCCTCGTTACCCTACCCCATAATCTCCGATAGACCACACTACCAATTGATGACCGGATTAACTGTGAATATTGATATTGTCGAGGGCTTTTGCTAGACCACTACAGTTAAAGGAACTCATTACATCCAATTCTCGCATTGTTTGATCACAAGGGAAAAGCATCTCAAACATTCTAAATCAAACATCCGTTTTTTTTAAACTATAGATAAGTTTTTAATTATTAACACCAACAATGGAACTTGAATTAACACTAGATCTGATCCAAATAAAATAAAAAGGCTTAATTCTGTAATAACATCAATGGAACTGAGTTTCTTTACCCATATTGAAAATAAAGATATTCCCAGAAAAAGAAAGAGGAATAAGAAAGCAATAGCTCTGAAAAAGGCAAGAACTAACATCTTTTCTCATTGAAAAGTGATAACTATCGGATGAAACTGCGCCTCCTATGGCGAAGAGGTCTTCAGAAAACCGTATCTATAAACGAATTCTCACTGATCTAAAGAGAGCAATCGTTGAGTATTCGGAGGACAACGTTCTCTGAGAATTCTAAAAAGAAGTTTGCCAAATATCTAATGATTCTTTTAACGCATTGCCAATATTTTTCATTAAATGAGTCTAAAAATTGACTTGCATAATTTACACAATATTGAATGTCCGGCCAACATACTTTCTCAATATAGAAAAGCAAACCTATCGCCTCACAATAACTATAATTATTAAAATAACAACAATAAATTATTAATAACAATAACTATTGAATTCAATATATATATATATTGATTCATAATGAACAATTGTTGAAAATGTATAAAAAAAAAATGCATTTTTGGTTGTGAAAAACCTTATGCAATCAAACGAGCTTTATATATGGTCTGTCCCCGAAGTATTGAGTTTTTTTTTTTTTTATTTCGCAACTATTGGTCGTAGCGACTCGAGAGGGGTCTTAAAATGCCGAGAAAGTCTTTTTCTATTTATTTCTTTTTTTTGTTTTTTCGATAATTTATTGTATATTTAATTGATCGACGTGTTTTGTTTAGTTTTTGAAAAATATACGCTTCAGATGAAAATTTATCCTGTTTTTAAAAAATCTTCAAAATGCTATTTTTCTCGTGTAAATCAGTGATTACACATTATGTGACATTCTTTCAAGCCAGAATTTTACCGAGTTTTCATATTTATTTTCACTGTTAAACTTTGCAATGTTCAGTCTTTACAATAAACTGTATTTTAAATACGCCTCCCTCTCATATACCGAACTGAAGTTATTTTTTCGTTGCGATCACGAATCTTACATTTATCGCGAAAGAAAGAAACGGATAAATTCAATCATTGACAACGCTTATCAACAAAAGCTTTCGTCTTAAATCCGACACAAAAAGAACATTTCTGAGTTCTTTCTCACTGATTTGCCCATTCATTTTTTCATTTATTTTTATGTTTCTAATACTCGACGCAACAATACTCTATTATTTGCGATTTTTACACGAAATTGTAACTTTTTAATGGCTATATGAAAGAAAAGTACTCTTTTGTGAAACATATGTACATACTTTCATCGAAATCAGTCAACTACATATGTTCATTATTTTGTTCGAAAAAGGAGGAAAAAGCATAATTTCATTAATGCAATATATGCTTTTTCATCTTTTCTGTTCACATTTTTTCGGACATTTTTTTATCTAGTGCCCTTTCTTCTTACAAAAAGCACATTTTGTCCGTTTCTTTAATTCATGAACGTTATTCTTAATCTTTTCCTTTATACTCTCTTTTCTCTAATTTTTGTTAATTTTCAGATATTTTATTTGAAGGGTCACTGAGGACTATCAGCCATCTTTCTTAAACATTTGTCTTAGCAAATCAATCTAGAAATCAGAAAACCTTTATTTCTTTCCGATTTTCCGAGAAGATTTCCATACCATTTTAAAAATTGCAAATTTTCGTAGCAAATTGTTTAAAAAATTTTACATATGGAGGTTTTTCATCAACATCAACTAATCTCTTACATATGCTGAGAAACGCCATTTTGCAGGTTTCTCAACTTTATTTGATTCTTCTTGTACTTCATACAAAGTTTCCCTTAATTCTTTTATTTCTAATAAATATGCAATCCCGAATTTCCATACGGAATAGTACTTTTGTTTAATTTTGTTAGTTCACTTAAGTCCTTTTCTACCATGTTAATTTTTTTGTAAACTTTTACTTTTAAAAACTACCTTACTTTTTTTCAAAATATATTAATAAATCATTATCAGGCGTAATGAAAGTATACTGAATCCATAAACTGATATAAAATAATTTAAAACACTTGTTGTTTCAAAATACAGTTGTTTATTAATATAGTGGAAAATCAAAAAATTAAATGTAACAAATAGTCGTCATAACATTGATTAACGGTTTTCGAAGGACTGGCTTATCGTCCAGTTGTATATTTCTCTTGCAGCTAGTATTACTGAAGAAATAAAAATATATACAGGTAGTGCATATTCGAGTTGAAATTTGCACGGATATCGAAATAACGAGTCGACATTCATCAGTCAAGTTATGTCTATCCTGTGTACATCAGTAACTTTAAGAATAATTCTCACAATTTCATCATTTTTTTTTTTTGGATTCTCTATTAAGAAACAATAATTTTTATATAAAATTATATTATCTTAGTGTTAAAATAAAAGAATTTATTTATCAATTTAAATAACGTTCATATTAAATAAATTCTAATTCTAATAACAAAATCTGGATACTCTAAAAGTTATCAAAAATGAAATAAATAATTATAAAGTAATATTAGTAACATAAATATAAAATGATTGTTTCATAAAAATTATTCTGTTGATGTTAAATATAAATATATATTAATTTATTAAAAAACTTAATAAAGCAACATATAAGTATGCGGATTTGCCTTACAGGTTAAAATATTTCTAAAATATTCGTAAATACACATACATCGAAGATAGAAATTCCTTCAATTTATACATATTAAAAACAAAAAGCATCTTACCGTCAAATATAAAAAATCGTACAAAATGAAACTTTAAAAAAAACGATTAATTTTTATTTTTTAAATTAAAATTGATTAATTCAATTTCTTTTCAAAATAATTAAGAATTTTAATAATTGTGATTCAGCAAAGTATACATGCTATTAGAATATCTTATAATGTGAAATATTTCATATATATAACTAACATTAATTATATATTGATATAAAGTATTGATGCTTGTTAGAAAAAAAAAAAATACAAATAAGAATATTAAGTTAAAGACTATCTATTAAACTAACAATTGAAAATTTCCAAATACAATATTAGGTAATTAACATTAAAAAAGATAAGTATGAAATTTATTTTTATTTTTTAACTTGTAAAATTAAAAATCTTAAAAATAAAATCGTCAAGATTAACGTGGCTTTTACATTTTGTCGTTCTGTTTTGCTATTCATTTTCTCCCTCCACAATTAGGTAGTTCGAAACATCGCGAATCGATAATTCATCGACCTGTACATCCAGGTTGTTGCCCCCAACGATGCCATACCGAGACGATAAGACACTTTTTGTTTACACATTTTTGAAAAACTACATATTTTACATTCTGCAAACTTTTGATAACTGTGTATTATTGTATTACAGTTTACAAGTGTCTTTTTAAGTTAAATAAAACATTTAAATTTAAAAGTTGAATAAGTTTAAATAATTAAATTTTATATTTAAAAATTATATATTTATTGATATAACATTTACAATGTTAAAAAAAAGTAACATTAAATTCATTACAAATACTTTTATTTAGAATTTTGAATATAAATTAAATATAAATATATACTTTATATTATACCTTTATATAATCATAAACTAAGTACAATAGGAATAAAATAAGTGTTACAGAACAAAAAATACTAACAAATATGAAACTGGTTGAAATATAAAATTTTAAAGTGTGGGGGATTAGTTTAATATAATGCCTTAATCTTTTCTATGACGAGTGTTATTTCATATCACATAATAAAAAAAAAAAAAAATAATAATAAAAGAGCCATTATTTCGAAAAATATTAATTGTTATTCATATTATATAATTTGAACAAATTAATCGTAAAAATCGTAAAGTTAGAAATAATTAATAATTAGACAACTACATGATTAAAACATACATAGAAGCAGTTTCACTTGCATCCAAATTTCTAAACTTGTGTATGGTATGACTCTGATTACGTAAAGCGTGTAATCAACTGACTAAATGACTAAAAAAATATACTTTTCTGTTAAATTACTACTAAACAATTAAGTTATTTTGTAACAATACAGTATTTTATTAGTTCGGTATAGTAATATTTAAAAAAAAGTAGTATTCATTTGATCAATATATTCAAAATTATAACAAATTATGAATAAATTTATGAATAAATAAAATTTTGTACCACTATATTTTGTATTAAAAATTTCCACGAATTTATGAAAACGATATGTGTCCTCCTACTCATCAGATTTATTTTCTTATATTTACAAGTTAGTAATATTTTAGGTCAATTGAATTTATTTAAACAACGATGAATGTTTTTAATAAATCCAATTTACTGGAACCCACTGATCCTCGCTGGCAAGAGCATCAAGGGCTGCTACCACCTGCCGAAAAGTGTCATCGAAGTCTTCGTTCACAATTACGAGATCGATGTACTTTTCGTACGCTCGTTGCAACGCAGCTGACTCTTCGACGGTTGATTTCAAATCATCTTCCTAAATTATTATTTTATAAAATTAAAAAAAATTGAAAATTTGTTAGATATAGATATTAAAAGTATGTTCGGATATTTCCATAATTTACATTAAAATTATTTATGAATATATTATTAAAATTTTTACGTTTTTCAAACTATACAAGAAATTATATAGCTATATAATTTTCTTCTTCTTTTAATGTTTTAATAAGTAATGCAGATTTTTTTATATTTTCACATTAAAATTAACGTTTAACTAGTACAAGAACAAAAATCGTAAAATTAAAATTTACATATTTTATTAAAAAAAAATAAAATAACAAACATTGAGAAAAACTAGCATGCAATATATATCATATACGAACCTCATACAATGATGCTAATGATTCTAGAGTCCTGGCGCGTCTTGAGCTATATCTGATGGAACTCTGACGATCAAACTAGCAACGCCAATAGTAAACAAAATTACATAAAAATAATAAAAGAAAAATTAGCAACTACAAATGACTGTAATAAGATAATTTCATTTTTACTTGTCTATTTTTTACTTCTAAAAATCATGAAGTAATGAATTCAAATTGCAGGAAATCCTTATGATTATTTTAATAATATATAACACAACACTTAATTTTTTAATAAAATAAACATTATTAAAAATATTTTTATTTATACAAAAGAAAATTAATTTTTAATAGCGTTTATTATTATTATTTTTTTTCTAATTATATTCAATAAAAAATTTATTTAAATCATTGAATAAATGGTTTTAATTGGAATTACAAATTAATTAATTAATAATTCTGATCTATCCTTTCTAGTATATTTTAGATTTAAAAATTATACTTAAACATGACAATTTGTAGAAAGCAAACGCCTTTTAAATATAAATATAATTTTGTAAAATAATTTATGATTTTATATTTATAATAAACTAACGAATAGAGATTTATACACATTACAAAATTTATATTACATAATTTGTTTTGCACTAAAAAAAAAAAAAAAAAAGTTTTCAATCAAAGAAAAAATTAAACAAATTTATAAAACATTAATGTTCATATCTCTTAATATATTTTATATCATATATTATATAAGAATATTTGAAAAATTAATATATGTATTTTTTTAATCATATACATATACACATGACTAAGTTATTTTATGTTGATCAATTCTATAGTATATTTTACAAAATATATAGATGAGAATTAAAAATTAAAGTTATATTAAATAATAAGTAAAACAAAAAAATGTTATTTATTATTTTAATTTGTCTATTACATTTATACAGAGGGTAATTGGAATATAATATAAACTATATATTTAATCAAAAATCTACCATCAAATAATGCATTAAAACATGGTTAATAGCAATTGTGATAATAATAAAAATAGCAGATAAAATTACCGTGAGGTTTCGATTGCTGGCCCCTGTGGACCTCCCAAAATCGTAAAGTGATTTAAGTTGTTCCATTCCTGGAGCTGCGATGAATATCACGTATGGCATGAACTCAGTACTATTGTGCAGTATTTTTAAAGCAGCTGGACTGCAATCCAGGACACACATTTTCCCAGCACGAATTAACTCACGTACTGAATCGAGTTTTGTACCATATAGATGACCGCTGTGTTCTCCGTGTTCCAGGTAACGATGTTCGCGAATATCTATTTCCATTAATTCGCGATCTGTGAACCAATAGCTCTTGCCATTTTCTTCCAATACTCGAGCGGGTCGTGATGTAACTGGAATAATACAGATTTAAATTGTCAAATATAATTCAATTGTATAATATAACTTATATTTTATTAATAAGTCATCAACCTTTATTTTTTTATTTACAAAATATAAATAAACGTTTATCTGAAATTTGAATTTTAGGAATATGTCATATATGGAAAAGAGTTAATTATTTAAAATTTTGAAATTACAATTATATTATTAACAATTTTTTTTATTTCATGAAAATTATTTTAAAAATTTGAAGTTGAACTATAATTATAATTCTATTCTGTGTAACTTGATGGTAAGTACCTTCCATATTTTTTTGTTAAAAAATAGTTAGTTATTCGTCCAGCACGGCATCTAACACTATCTTTTAACAAATAAATCTATTCTATTTTCCACACATATTAAATTACACATATAATTATATATATATAATGTAATTTCTCAATATTTTACTTAATATTTCTTCACTAATTTTAATAATATTGCAAAATGAAAACTGTAAATAAATATGACAACGAATTGTAAGTAGGTAATAGATTAAGTAATAGAAATAAAACCTAAAAACATTTTATTAATAACGAATTTAACTCATGTTCAATTAGAAAATATAAGATGAACAAATTATTAGTTGAAGTAACTGAAGCAAGATGTGTGATGCAATTAAAAAATATTATAAAATCATAAAATTATCACTAATAATTACAAAATAATACAAAGAGAATAAATAAATGATAATAAAGTTGTTTGGCCAACGAAACGATAAATTCAGTTCATTGCACCTATAGAATAGTCCTAATAATTATAAAATAACATAGAGAAAATAAGATAAAGATGATATAAAAAGCAGAATAAAACGCAAAAAAGCTGCTTTTGGCTTTTACCTTGGTCACGGACATCTTTCAATAAATATATGTTATTATAACAAGTAACGTAAATTATATTCATGGATAAATAACTGTAATTTCATTTTGCAATAATTATATTTATAAAATTTTTCTTACTGATTTTCTTTAAATGAATGTCTAATTTATAAAATCTTAACTGTATGATTTATATTTTAATATTAAATGAATAAAAGATAATTTTTATATAAAAAATTTACTAAGTATTCATTTATGTTCTTAAGCTATATTAAGTCGTAACACTATATGTATTTAATAAGAGTATTTATTATAAAACTAATATAATTATATAAATAAAAATTATGTAAAAACGAATTATATAAATATTATAAGGTTTAATAATATAAAATTATTCTTAGAGGTTGAATAAAATTTAAACAAATTTATAATTATTATCCATGATATTTCAATAAAACGCTAGACAGAGATTCCTATGCTCGTTATGTCTTTTTAATTAAAAAACAAAATTAGAAAGAATACATACATAAAAGTTAAAAAATATATATAAAGGTATGTTTTTATATGAAATTTTTATCTGATTGATTATAATAATATTTAATTAGAGATATATATAGTTATAGAATTTTTAATATATTAATTAACGGATAAAAAGAAAAAAATATTGAGAGATAGATTTAAAGATATACAGCGTTAAAAAAAATTTAAGTTTCAAATTAAGTTACAAAGTTACATTATCAAACTATCTTTTCATTATAATTTCTATTTTTAAAAACATTAGTATTTTAATAGAAATTATCTTTTATATAATATAAACATAATTACAGCGAGATTTTTAATAAATAATTATTCTATTAATTATAAAGATATAATTTCTGGAAATGTAACGAAAAAAAAAAGAACTTTAGTAATTCATCACAAAAAAATTAATTCAAATAAAAAATTTCGTGATATTATTTTATTTTATAATTATACTAACAAAAACTTTTTCAATCTTTCAATCGGTTAAATAATGTAAGCATTGCAAAAGGTGAGGAGAATGAAAGTATGTATCCAGTATATTTTCGATTGTATTTCACTCAAATCATTGAAAATAAGACGAATCGGCGTTGAAGCTTTGCACTTCATGATATTTCAACGTTGTTTCAGTTTCGTTAATTGAATCCTGTGATGTTACTCGATCTTGCAATTACCTATCATTACTCATATGAGCTCTTTTCATTGTAACAATCACTATATTTTTACAAAACTAAAAATACTTACACAGACACACACACACGCGCGCGCGCGTAGGTACTTATTTTTACAAAATAGTTTTTCTTCAATGAAAAAGCACGAAGAATATATAATTATTTTATCATAATTTTACTAATAAAATTTTTAATTCGTTTTAATTTATATAAAAAGGATTTTTTACATAAATAAATTAAGTATTAAAGATGCTATCTGTAATATTATTTATTTTATATAATTAACATGTATATATTTTTACATAGAGTTTAAATAAGATTACTTTATTTATATTTTTAAATTAAAAAAAATGTGTTAAATTGCTTGGTTTTATAACTGAATTAAAAAGAAATAAATTAACTTGTGAATCGAAAATTTTTTTATAATTTTTAAATAGAGTATTTTAATAAAATAGCCAATTAGTAAACCAAGGAGTATTACAAAACTCAATAATAATTATAGTATTCCAATTTTTTAGTGAACTATGTTAAACAATTAAAGGAGAAATTTCATAATTTCGCTTATCACAATGTTTATGTTCATATACTTTTTTATTTTGTACATTAACAAATATGACTAAAAATATTAACTGCATTTGATATTTATCGCTTATTGATAGCGATTAAAAATATCACGTCTGTTTTAAGATGATCAATACATTTTTTAAATTGTAAAAAATGGATTATAAATTTCTATTAAATTTTGGTTTAAGAAAGGACTAAAATGTATCAATGTTTTGAATATATTAAATATTGTTTTCTATGAATCGGCGAAAATAAAGCAAGGATTCACAAGTGGAATAATTCTTTTCAATAAAACCGAAGGAAATACAATTCATAATCAGTGCTGCATGAAAGTTTAACAACACGTATGTAATTGAAATATGAAACAATTCAATGCTTTTTATGAAGATAATATTCTTGCTGAGACTTAATATTTTGTTAATGAGATTTTTACCAAAAATAAAACTTTCGGCATGGTTATATTTTTCATTTAATGATTTTCTGTGTATGTAAAAAAGAGAACCATGAAAGGACATTATATTATCATCGATGAGTTCAAAATAGAATCACTGAGGAAATTAAAGGCCCCGTTGGAAAATTATTTATAAATGTTCTTGATTGTAAGAAATACCTAAAAATTATATTTAACGAGTGTTGCTGTATTTTCTGCTCTAAATGAATAAGAAAAATGAAGACTCGTGGATTAATTTTTAACATTGTTTATTTCATGTATTTTTATAAGTGAATATTTAAGCTAAATATATATATTAAAGTTAATTGTTCATTAATTTGATAATGATTTGATGAAAAATTAAAGTAATTTTTTTTTTCACTCTATCAATGTGAAATTTTACTGATTACTTATATCTTTATTGTTTCTATTCAATAGAAACAATTCCATATAAATTATATTCTTGTCAATTTCTTTTTAATGTATTAATTATTAAAAGTAAAGTAAAAACTCACATGGTACTATGGTTCCAAATTTATCGGGGTCACTATTGATGAGTCGATTTTTTAAAGTTCTACGTCCCACTCCTCTTGGCCCTACCAATGCCAAAGTTTTGCGTCTGAATGGTGGCATTCTTGCAACTTCCTCATAGAGCAGTAATTCCGCACCATCGAACTCCCCATTGGACTTGGATTGATACATCTTGCGCTTTTTCTTTTTTGAGATGCGAGTACCACAAATGCTGATTTTGTGAACGAAGTCTGCCTCGGGTGGCACAAAAGCTTTGCGACGTTCCTCCAATTCGAGCGAAGGTACGAGTCCGGGTGGCCCAAGACGGTCACTTTCAATGCGTCGTGCCTGCCACCAATTTGGATCCGCTTGGTCCACGATTTGCAAAATGTCACCTTTTTGGAAGGGTAGTCCAATTTCGCGACAAGGTAAAAGCGTATCTTCCGATGGCTCGTAATTAAAAAGTGCACGCATATAACACTGCGGACGATCATTTTTAAACAGAAATATTTTTTTTAATGAATCAATTGGATTGATTTATCAATATTTTATTTTTTAGTTAATTAAGTATTTCATTTAACATTTAATATTCATTGAAGAATTGTTTAAATATTTTATGATATACACGTAATTCTATAAATTCCTTTAGATTTTTACTTTTCTGAACTAATTTAAAATATATTAAATGTCTTAATATAAAATAATAAAAAATAATAATCATAAAATAAATTATGTGATACCTTTTCTAAAATATTTCTTAAACACAAATTATTTGGACTATAAATTTCTTCGATTCATTAATGTTTATTTTTGAATTTGTATTTTTTATACCAGTACTATAGATAAATATTATTAATTCTTTCAAGTGTAACTTTAATTGTTTTATATTAATGAACATTAATTTAAAATTTTTAAAATATTATATTTATTAAACTCATAAGTTATTATATTATTTAATTACAACATATAGTATTTATACTAACAACAATATAAATATTAAGTAAATTAATAATTAAAAAATAAAATTAGAGAAAATAAAAATAAAAAAATAAATTAAACAATAAAAATTAAGCTTTATATCATTATATTATTTTTATAAATTTATAAACAATTACTTTCTAGGTGTAATTTTTTGTAAATTTTACATTATTATAAATAAATTATTTCTTCTAATGCTATTCTGATAATGTTTTATGCATCTTTTAACTGTTGATAAAATTTGAACAGCAGATATTTACATATATTAATTATCTTAAGTATTATAGTAATCGGAAAATTAAGGGATAAAAATATTTATTTAAATCAAATTGATTTTATGTATTAAGATTAGTTCTTTAAAATTGTTTTCATTTTATACTTTTATTATATCACCAATTAATAATTAATTTTAAATATCAATTTTAAATAAAAATTGATACGTAATACTTTTATTTTCTGATTAATTGTTTAAAATTGATAAATTAAGTATCATAAGCTATTATCAATTGAAATTAAAAATTATATTTAGACTTTTTAATTTTAAATACAGAAATAATAATAAATAAATAAAGCGCTTTTATGATAAATAAAATTTAAAATTTGTCTTTGATATAAGAAATACCTTATCAGTTTCCTTCAGTAAATAGGAAGCCAAATAAAAAAAAGAAATATTTAAAAATTAGAATAACAAGTGTATAATATGGTATTAAATTAAGGCTAAAGTTAAATATACAAGGAAAATAGATTACCGTTGATTTGATGGTCCGATTGACATCAATGGCAATGCCAGGAGCCAGTTTTAAAGAAAGATTTTCTTTGGCTTCTTGTATTGCTTGTTGCAGCTCATCAGGATTATGCACCAATTTTCCATTGACTTCAAGAATAACTTCACCGGGTTTTAAAAGGCCTTGACGTGCTGCGGTGCTACCACCCATTATTCTGGCAATTATTAGATTACCGTTTTCATCTACTTGAATGGTTAAACCCTTCGAAAAAAAGTCCATTTTTTATCCATTCATTTATTTCGATTATTCTATAGATAACTTTTTAGATAATAAATATCGATTACTTTATTATCTATAAAATACTTACAAACTCTTTTAAAAAAAAATTAATTTACAATTTCAAAAATAACGTATAATTAAAAATGTAAACATATTTTTGTAGATTACGAAATATGTTCTAAAAAATAGTTATTGCAATAATATTTGAAAAATTACGAATTAAATGTTTTAGACGATTGATATAAAATGTAAAATATACAGAAAAATAGTTCTTTGATTATAATTTTAGAGCAATCTTTTTCAATCGAATAAAAAGATTAATTTTGATTTTATTTTTTTTTATACAAATAAAATTTTTCTAAAATAATAAAAAATATCACAAGTGAAATAATAAAAAACGAAAACGGTACAGGTTAAACACTACGAAACTGTATACTTTGTATAGCTGAGTGAATGGATAATTTATTTGTAAAAACATGAAAGCTGGATAATACAAGTACAATAAGTATTAAATCAAATATAAAAAGGCAAATCGGTAAGAATGAATATAAAACTTGCAGATGCATCTAAAGACAACTAAAATGATGAGTACGAAGTTTATTAAAAAAACCTTTCAAAATTTGTCTATTATCATACAAAAGAATATAGTTTGACTAAAAAATTAATAAGCCGCTTCTTCAAATTACCCCTAAACAGGGGTTAGTGAAAATGGATATTAGGCTACATCGAGATTATAACTTTTAAACGAGCTGAAAACCAAAATTAATTTGCTAACCAAGGGTTCTTGGGGCTGTCTCCTCAGGCCAACGATTTTCACAGCCTCCGCGGTTCGATCTTCATTGCTCGGCATCCTCTCGGGCAGTGATTTGCGCCTCGTGTGCTCAATCGCTTCTCGTGCGCCCTCGGCGTTGCGTTCGGCCACGACGGTGTCGTGAGTGTGGAGAAGCGACCTCAGGTGTCTGCTTTTGAGCAGTAGTAAAAGTTCCCGGGACTCCGGATTCCGCGAGGGCTCGAGAGCCCGACTTACTTGTTGGACCGTCTCACAAATTGAGGAGCAAACAGGTGTTGCATGTGTAGGCGGATCCTCCAAACGCTGCTGCACCTGTCAAATTACAATTCCTGATTACTTTTCTTAGAGATACAATGCTAACCCTTCGGTTAGCTGTCAATAGCTTTTGCTTATAAAAATTTACTACTCGTCAACGTTTTCCAATAAAAAAAGACTGTGTAAGTGCTTAAAATTTTTGCGAGAAATTAAATTATTTACGGGAAGTAAAATAAATTTCCATTTGTGTTTTTATGTCTTCATTAGTGAGATTAAATATTGATTTGAAATAATATTTATTAATACATATATTATTTAATGTAAATTAATTTCTTTACAAAATTTTTAAATATACTGGAAATAGTTCTTACATTTTTTATTAAAATATCGGAGTTGTATTTTTAAACCGAACAAAATAATTGATTTTGACTCTATTGTAATTTATACAAATAAATTTATTTTGCATTTTCAATTCAAGTAAATTTTTATCTAATAAGAAATAGCCAATCAAAAATATATAATTATAAATTTACGTACTACACAGTTAGGTAACAAAACCCTTAAAATTTGTAAGTTATCGCGAAATTTAAACTTGAAATTAAGAGCGATGATAATCTATAATTGATTGCTAAATAATTAATTATACGTTCATATAAATGTATCAAATATAAGTTTAAATTTTTAAAGTAATTATTTCGTATTATATAGGTCCATTCAATTATATATATTAATTTATTTTATGCGTGAATTTTACGGTGAATTTACGCATTTTGTTTACTCATTTTTTTTTATAAATTTAAATAGTTAAACAAAATGCAACGTTTATTGTAATACAATCCATTTGATTAATTACATTACAATAAATATATCACTTTAATGTTAATTATTATCTCATAATGATAATATTTAAAAGTTAATAAATATCATATTTAAATTTTAGTTTATGAATTAATTTTTTTTTCTTTTTTTATAAGTATAAAATATAAAATTAAATTTAAACAGCCGAATACCATTGTGAATCAATGATTTGTAGAAATCAGTAATGAAAAAATAATAATCATTAAAGTAAGTATTTATAATTTATATAAAATATACAAATAATTACGATAATGCAATAATAAAATAAATTATATGAAATTTACATAAAAAATGTAATTATTTTTAAATAATAATAAATTTAATTTTTATTTTCAATAACATATGATATACTTTTTTAAATTACAATGTAAGGTGTAAATATAATTAAAAACTTATTTAATCATCTTTAAATTGATATTTCAAAATATATATTGAAAAAATTCATCTGTTGAGAAATTAAACTTTATATTGTGAGTAAATAAAAGATATAAAAATATTTGGTCTTTTGGCAAATATTGAAATTCGAATCTCAAATTATTGATATCAGCTTTTCAACGTATTCCACAATTTTTTATTGTAGTCATTTCAATATTCCTCGCATGAATTCGTAAGCAGATAATATTTATGATTGCTAGTAAAATAATAATTTTCACAAGAATACATAACTTAATTATATATGTCATTATAGTTATTAATTATTCATAAATCAATAATTGTGAATGTGGTATTATCGAAATTTAAATTCTTAAGTTTTGTAGGACAAATATATACGTTATATACTCTTGAGGGAGTTTAAAATAAATTATTCATTGTGTATGATAGAAAAAAAAAAAGATTAAATGTAATAAAATATATAATTGACCAGCTTTAACGTTATTTCTTACGTTAGTTCTACTAACAATATACTTCAAAATAAAAATAAAATTGGAAATTAATAAATGTTGTAAAGTAGTGTGTGTACATCTTTATTCACTGAACACCCATTAATTGATTTTGTGAAAATTAAACGCGTCGAGTAAAAGTATAGTTGATATTCCATTATGTTGGACTGAATTTTTTAACTCGCAACATTTACCGCGATTTCCCAACCAATAATTAGAGGGCTTCCGTGGACTGCAGAAGTGTATTGATTTTTCTCCTCCGCGATTAAATTCCTTAAATCAACTCGATCAAGAATTCCGAATTTTTATGAAATTCACCACTTAACCATTTCTAGTCGTTTTACACACTTTAAACTGCCTCGCGCCAACTGCGTACTTGTGTTAGTTAATGCCGTGCCGATGTGCCATCGTGCATGCACGAGCACCAGGTACAGCGATCGGTCGCTGTGACTCACCTCGAGGTCGCCTTGGACTCGAGGACGACGCTCCTGCAGATGGCTGACGTTCCTGTGTATTGACCGGGTGGGCGCGGTGCGTTCGTCCCGTGCGCGTTAGTCAAACTTTTTTTCCCGTCCCCGCCACACCTATTCGCCGTGCAGGGCCCTCCGAGCAAGTCTGAGGCGTCCTCGTCCTCGATTCGTTGAGTCAAGCGCCTCCGAACAGGTGGGTGGGGGCCCTCAAGCCTATACGCTATTCTACGCCCATAGGGGGCGCTGTTGATAGTGGGTGTCCGGATTCCAGGGCCGTAGTTAGTGAATTTATGCTGGCTCCCAATTGCAGCATCGTACGGGCTTGCCCCACTCGAACTTAAATGGCCGAACAACTCAAATTCAATGGGATTCTCGCTGGAACGGGAAGAAGTGCAATTTATGTGATTTATATGCTCCCAGGTTACATCGTCACGAGTATACATATGCGCGTGTCAGTGGTACTTTCTTTTGGCCTCATCATTCGATATACATTATACCTTTATTTATCATTGTCCACACAAGCAAAATTCTTAAAGATTTTAAATATTTCTTTTTCTCTATTTTCGTATCAGTCATAGGAAATAGTTCTGAACTTTTTCAAATTTATCACCGGGTATCCGCAGTTTCTATTCAAAAAAGTCATTTTTACTCGGATATTTTGAAAAATTGGTTCGAGGTCGCCATGGTAGTACACGTGGGACCAAGAACTGTCACAATTTTTTCCAAAGCATCGCTTAGTCTTGATCTCATTAACGTGTGCGTCTTGATTTTATCGTACGCTTTCTCTCTTTTTCTCTCTCCGGCTCTATTTATAAACACGATTTATGAAAACTCAATACAGACACACACACGCGCGTCCATGTGCACCTAACCGTTGTACGAGACAACAAAATATATTTGTACATGTATTTTGCGCACTCCTACTTGTGAAGGTCAGCGATCAGCTTGACGATCCTCTTGTATTATTACTCTCAATTATAAATGTACTTTATTGCTTGGAGGCAGCACACGAACTCGAATAATGATTTACGTCGCACTTTCAATTCAATACTTCAATATTTCAGGTTTACAAAAATGACTTCAACTTCATAGTTGAGTTACCAATTTCTTTTATACCGACACTCTGGTTATTGCATTTCTCATTATCAAAATGTATAATAAACGATATAGATAATGTTGTATGCTCAATCACCATACAAATGTGTTTACCAATTATTAAATAGTAGATAAAATTAATAACTTACTTAAATACTTCTTTCACATTTTTCGACAATTTTTTAATCTTTTTTACGTACCATAATCTCTATATTATTTAATTATTGCACTTTTATAATATTGAGATGATATAATTTTTCTGTAACATTAAACCTCAAGTATTCAATAGTAGAATTTCATTGTATGATTCAACGATGAACTCATATATATGAACAATTTTGTTACACAAATTATTAAATAACTAATTTATTTATTTTTATAACGTTTTTCAAATTTTATCAATTGATAATATTGAATTATATTTTTCAAATCATGTAAATTGTAACTCAACAAAATAATTGGAATTGAGAACTGATGCTTTTGAAGGTTTGTTTTACATCATTTTTTAAAACGATCATATTACATAAAAATTGTTATTTTTATTTTGACTTCGTTGAATAATGAAAATAATATAAAATTTTTTTTTTGATATAAAAAAATATATAATAAAGACAATGTAAAACTTAATCATCAACTAAAGTTAAAAAAATATTTAAAAGATTTAAATTGTTCATCAATAAGCAATGATTAAAATATTAATTATAATTTGTAGGAATAATTTTTTAATAAATTTTAAATATCAAAATAAAACTTTAAGCCAACATTATATATATAATATTTTTGTTTTTTTTTTAATTTACCTTTAATTACAACTATAAAGCTATAATGGAATATTTAATACTCGAAGCATCTTCACAAAATAAGTTTCATTAATTAAAATTATATTTAGAAAAATTTGTAAAGAAAAAAAAATGTAGTTTAATCTTAAGAGTTAAAATGATACATAAAAAACGGGAAAAACCTAAAGCCTTCGTCGTATTTATGACAAAAGAAATTTAAATTAAAAATATTGAGCATTGTTAAAAAGATGATGTCAGTAATTATTCACTTTAGTCAAAAATTTTCAAATCTAGTAATCTAGTACAAAGTATTTAGTTAATTACGCCTATTTATTAGTATCTAGCAGTGTTATATAGTTTTTAAAATATTAATTTAATACTCATTGATGTTGGATTAAAATTATAAAAATACTAAGATCAACAAACATGCAATTATTCAAGGTGCTTATTTATTTAAAAAATACGACAATGACTGCAATACGTATATGAAAAAAGTGCTGACAATTATACTTCTTGCTTTTCTTTTACTTAACTCGTTTAAATTATGATTATTGTATCAATGAAAGCTTGGCTTTAATTATATTTATGAATCGATGTCGGGCGAGTTGTTGTTTTTTAGTTCGTCAAGTTACATACGTAAAATTATATATTTTTTCAAATTATAAATCTATTTAAGATTAAGATAATTATTTATAAGAATTTTGTAAGCTATTTAAAATGATAAATAATATTGAGAGATTTTTCAACATATGAATTCAATACTTAAAAACTATAAAAAAACAATAATTTTATAGAATTCAGTTTATATTGAACTATATATTTATGTTCTATAAATATAAATTTACCGTAAATATTAATTTTTCAAAAAAGCTTTTTTGCATTTTGAACAATAATTTGTAAAATAAATAGTTATTAGAATTTTTTCATTTTTTATGAAATTATACTTTTATATTATTAAAATCTATATTGCGGTGGTTAAAATTTTAAATTATGAAAATTAATTTTGTTCTTTGTGTATTACAGAAAATATGTGTTTATATTTGAAAATATCATAATTGGTATACTTTAAATAAATTTAATGATTGTTACGTTTTTCATTTATTTTAATCATCATAGATTACGTTAAAAAAATGATTAAAAACTTCAATTATAATTACATTACAGATACAATTACTTAATTAAGTAATGATGTCATAAATAAATAAGTTTATAATAATAATAATAATGATAATGTAAATGCTAAAAATATTATTAAATAATAACAATGATGTGATGAAGATAATAATAATGATTATAGGTGTATGATTCTTAGAGATTTAACTTAGAAATTAAGAATTCGTGTGATATTAGTCATATGAGATAGAAAGTTCTGTATATCAGTGCGCAAACGTATACTCAAAAATAAATGTATACATGTGCATCAAAAACACAGAGGGATTAAATTGCGATAGCATCAAGCCCATGCACCAAGGATCAGTATTGTTAAATTATTTAAATATTATTAAATGAACGAACTGACAACAAAAAATATGGCTGATCTGTTCCCAGAAGTATATATAAGTATATATATGTAAGCACATGATATAAACAATAACGTTTACTTTTCAATTGTAACAGTTGACATTAGACAAGAATAAAAGATTAATAACAAGCAGACTATTTAATTTGGAATTTTCAAATTCAGTAAATTATTTTTATTTAAAAATTAAAAATCTTAATACTTATCCTTTCGAATTCATAATAATATAAATTTAAAAATATGTAATAAAATTCGAATATACCTGTTTTTCAAAATAAGCAGTTTACCATTTAGAGTCTAATAACAATCTTGAATTTAGTAATCATTAATTAGAGACTAGCCAAACAGATAATAAATTATAATAAGATTAAATGGTCATTTCAAAGGTTCAAATTTTAAAAAGCTGTAGAACCTGATGGCACTATCCTTCAACTTCAACAAAAATGAAGTGAAAATTGCAAAAACTATTTATTTTGCTCAGATTTAGCAACCGAATATATCCTGATTTGAAACAAAAATGTATTAAAAATAGAGGACTAATGCTGATAGCATTGCTGAATGTGAAAGGGGTCTTTAATCGAACAATACGAGAGACCATCTTCAAGGCAGTTAAGATCAGCGGCGTTTCCTAAACAATTTTTAAACGGATTTAGAACCTGCTTAGCGCTAGAAATATTATTGTATCCAAAGTCAGAATTCTTGGTGATGCCAGCAAAGACTGTCAATAAGATGGTGCACTTTCGTCATATAAAAATAATACAGATATACATATTAATATAAAAATATTTAATAACTACAGCATTTTTAATGGATACTTCAAATACAAAAAATACAAGAATAATTTTACAATAACTACAATATTAGTAAAATAATATTCAATTCAATAATACTATAAATGTAAATACTACAAGAATAATATATACAATAACTAGAATATTATTGTAGCGACCTACATGGTAAAATTCCTTAGGTATAAGTAAGAATTTTACCAAATTTAAACATGTACATTCGTGAATAATTAGAAGAATAACACAGAAACTAATCTGACAACAGATTAAAAGATCGACACCGCACCAGCGTTCGTTTATCCGCTACCGAACGATGGACTTCAATGTTATCAACGCTTCATATATGTATCTGCGATGTTAAATATATGCTTACCTAAAATGTAGTTATCATTTCTTAATTTCACTCGATATAATTCCATATTGGAAATCTCAACGTGATTCACGCGAAGAAAAAAGAAAATTCGGGTGAAAAAATTTTTTTTTTACAAAGAAAAAAACAATGAACAAACACAGTAAAAAAACAAATAGTGAAATGGTATCTAGTGATGGTGCGTGCATTTCTATACTTAATGAGATTATGAGTGTAATAGCAAGCTATCGATTTACATATCTCCGTTTTAATCACAGAAAATCGAACTGTACTTCGATCAAGTCGAATCACAATTGGAAATCGGCCGAGTTACGTGTAACGACATAAAATCCGGATACATCGTTAGGACATTAAACGCGAAATACGTAGTAAAAGTCGAGGATGTCATATGTAATCCGCTGTGCTCAAAAAATACGAAACCCCGAAGTTGCAAATTACTCAACCACTCGCTAACTCGGATTCAAATCACATAAAAAAAATATTGGATCAGAAATTTGATAGAAAACCCTATACTATTAGAGGTATCTAGAGAATCTGTCGAATTCTACAAAACAAAATATCAGCATTCAAACGATATCGATGGAATTATTGATAGAACTACCGCTTACTGTAACAAGTGCAGCAAATCATTGTTTTCATATCTAAGACAGAAAAGCACTTGGTAAAGAAGAAAGATGAAAGAATACGTCTATGCAAAGATTATCAATTACTGAACACTCACACCAACGGGAAACATACACCTATTCATCTTCATCTTTTCACTCGAAATTTATAACAGAAAACTAAAATTTCAAAAATCAATTTTATTCGCATATACAATAAATTCTCGGTTGCACCCAATTCCATTTCAAAGACTGCTATAATTACTCCATTTGGACTTGTTAAACATTTAGTATTTTTAAGTTTTATAACAAGAGTCAAATTTGCCAACATTTTTTTATTTTTTTAAGATTAGACGAATTGAACTTTGTATTTTCGTATATAGACTATTTTTTCTATTTTTTAAAAACAAAAAAGATCAAGAACATCTGAAAATTTTATTCGGTTGCTTAGACAAATATGAAGTGATTATTATCCCATCAAAATTCACTTGGAATGTGAGCAAAATATACCAATAAATGCTTCAGGTATTAAATCTATGACTGAGAAACCGCAACAATTTCTAATTTTCTAAAACTCTGTCTAATTGAACAGTTTCGCGGATTCTTGGGAATGAACACCATAAAAGCTAAAATGATAGAAAAACCATTTCTTTACAAACTTCAGTGTATGATATCTATAGACTATACCATATCTATATAATAATAGATCGTATTTACGATATACCGAGGATCTGAGTGAGATCACTCGCTACAAAACTAATTGGGTAGATACGCTATCTTTAATACTTCTATGTATCTGTATAACTAATAAGGAAGTTTTGAATTGTTCAGTGACATAATTAATACACCAGGGGAGTTCCTTTCAACGAAAAAATTAACCGAATGTAATTTCGATTTTGTTAAATAATTTTAAAAAGCGCATGGTAAAAATAAAATCGATTAAACCAATGAACAAGAACACACAAAATTTTCATCTTCAAAAATCTAAATAGATTTATTATAAACATTAAGAAGATTAATGTAAAAGTCCTGTTGCAACCTGAATACACCAACCCATATGAAGTTTAAGAACTAAGAGACATATTGTTTAATATTATTGTAAATAATAAAGAGGTAACTGTATCAATATTTCGATTAAAACCCACCTTTATATTAATAGGAGACAATAAGAGTTATAAGTCCTCCTATGTGGGTTAAGCGTAAAGTGAACCAAGCACTAGCTTGCAATCAACAAGACAACGAATATTCAGAGATTTCTCAGAAAATTTTGACCTCCTCACCTAGTCACGCCTAGGAAGAATGATCAGATTTCTAATGCACCTGCAAGTTGGTTTTAACCAATTTCAACTGGTTACAGATAATTAGAAGCAAATCTTAAGAACAATAAAAAAGTTTATACTTACAATATAATTGCAAATTGTGAATTATATTACTTCTAGCGCAAGATATTCTGTTTACAACAAAATTTATTATTTTTAATTTAATGTAAATACTGGAACATTGTGGCTAAATTTATCTTAACTGAGTAATATCCGTATACTATTCCAACAACAACAACAACAACAACAACAACAACAACAACAACAACAACAACAACAACAACAACAACAACAACAATAATAATAATAATAATAATAATAATAATATAATAGCATTACAATACTATAATACTCACGTTAAAACTTTATTTGAAAGCCCCATAATCTTTAACTAAAATGCCCAATCCACTCATGCAGGCTCAGCAATTATAACATTTAGCCATTAACATTAGCACAAAGCATATCGAAATGTAAGTAAGGCACACAGAATTTATCCAATGTTAAATGCATTTGGCAAAATGAGCAATAATCTTCTTCTATAAATGGAATCAAAATTCAATAATATGCCCTGCTTCTATCGCGTGAAACATTAGCAAGTGAGAGTATAGGAAAATTTCATGGTAAAATTTTTAAATACATATATTTTCTACATTTTTAATGATTCTATTTAATAGTAATAATAATTTAATTAGTACATAAAAATTATTCATTGATTAATTTAAATAAATTATTCATTAAAACTATTCATAAAATAATGTGTTTTTCAAAAATTATAAAAAATTCTTATTGAAAAAATTATATATGTAAATTTTAACAATAACTAATTGAAGTTATGATTGCTTTGTTTCATTTGCTTTTTATGTTTAACAGAAATCATTTCTACATTAAATCTCTTAACATTCTTTACCTTTATTTATTATAAATAATATAAAATTTCATGTCCACATTAAATATGGAAAAATTTTTAATGAGAAATTAAATGTTTATGTTTATGTATATATAGTTATTTTATGACATATGGTAGATATTAAAATAAATATGTTAAAAATCATTTAGCAATAAAAACGTGAATTTATTAAATTTATTTAAAAATAAGAAACTTCTTCATAAGTATAAAAGTATGAAAACTTTTATTTTAGTCTAATATGTGACCTCACACATTTTTTGTTGAGTTTAATGAAGCAGATGAAACGTTAAAGCTATTCCTATAAAAAATGATGAATATATTTTTTTATTTTCTTTTAACATTAAATTTATATTTATATAATTATCTAATTTGTTTAAATAATTTTTTTTTTAAAATGTATTCCAAAGCTTTTACTTTAATTTTTTTTTAAATTTTTATATAAACAATAAATTCAAAATTATAATAAATAATCTAAATTTATAATACTTTTATTAATTTCAGTTTTAAAAAAAATATTTTCTTAGTAAATAATTAGATATCGTTAAAATAATTGTTATTAAAATATTCATTAGTTTAGTTGCTATATTAAATTAAAAAAATTATTTTATTATGATATTCAGCCTGTAATTCATTTTATAGTTAAAAAAAATAAATTTTAATTAGTGCTAATAAAAAATTTCATAGAATAATTTTTTTTAAATTATGAAATATTCTTAATAAAAGGTTGATCGTGAAATAAATTGAAAAAGTGTGTTTTAATTTTTGAAGTATACTTTCACAAAATAAATATTTTTAAATACTATTTCTCTCTCTAATGGTCACTTATACACCAAGAAAAAAAATCTGCAAATTAGAAGTCAGAGCGACATATAATATAATCAAGATTTAATTATTAATAAGAATAGTTCAGAAATCGAAAATTTTGTTTAATTTTTATAAAACTTATCACAAATTGCAATTTTTCTTTAATTGAACAACACCTATAGAATCTTTTATAAAGCAACTAACTCAGATTACTAGAACAATATATATATTCAATATATTCAAGATTACAAAAAAAATCATTGATTTAGAATTTAATGTTTACTAAGAAAAGTTATAAAATTACAAATGTTTAATTTTTATATAACGTGCTCTAAAGTGTAAGATAATGTTTTATATATTCTTTACAATACCAAAAATTATAAATATTATAATAGTGATTTTTTTTATCTTGCAATATCTGTAGAATTTTTAGAAAAGCTCGATTTTCAATCATATTTGATTCTCGATCAAAATAAGTTTATTTTGATGTACTATTCATTAATAAAAGTAAATTAACAAACAGTTCATTTTGCGTAAAATTTATTAATGAACTTATGAATCTTATCAACAATTATACTAACATACATCTACATCTATACGATACAGATGGATTCTACGAAGCTCAACGGATAACTGAATATATTTAATAATTTAAGAATACAATTTTAATCATGTAATTTATGAAGTTTTAAATTGGATGCTCTAACCCTAGAAACATTTGACAATCTTCGACAAGTGCAGGAATAGAACTTCTTCCGTTATGTCGGGTCAATGATGAAGAAACTGCTTGACAAATATTTCAAAAAGATTGAATTTTCGTATCACTTGAAATATTCTTTAAAAAATATTTTTTTAATCTCATTAACTAATGTATTGATTCGTTTAATTATTTTTTTAAAAATCAATGTAGGATATTATAATAAATTTAAGTATAAATTTCAATTTTTTAAAAAATTAGAACTTCATATACATTTATGAGGCTTTTTTATATTTTATTATTTTGCTATTATCATTAATATATTTTATTATTTTATTAAAATATAATATTCTATTTAAATTTAACGTATTAGATCTTTTAAGATTTTGCTATATTATTTACATGCTACATGAAAACAGCATCAATTTATAAAAAGACGATGGAACTATTTTTAAAATGTTACTCCGAGGGTTCAATTTTTTTCGATGGAAAATTATCAATAACTCAACTATAAATTAATTGATTTATTGATTATTGATTAAAATTTTATAGTAATTTTTTTTATTTAAGATTAATGAATTATTAAAAATACGTCATTATCTGTTTTTTTTTTACTTAATAAATACTTCAAAACATTAAATAATTTTTTATTATTTATTAATTGTATTTTTTATTAATGTTTATATTATAATTTTTACTTATCTTATTTCAATTACATTAATATTTTTTTTATGTATGATAAATTCATTCATATTTTTTATTTCATTATGCTATATTTTACTACTTACAAAAATTAAAAAATTACATTGACTTTCTTTTTTTCAGTACAAATGGCTAATATAATTTTAACATGGTTTTATATTTAAATGTATAATTTTAAATATATACAATTAAATAATTTTTTATTAGAATTAAATTCTTTATAATAAAATTAAATTGCTTTTAATAAAATTATTTTGTTTATATTATAAAAAAAACTTAATTTACTATATAGAATAAATTTAAAATCAAATTTTATACTATGCTTATTTAGTACACAAAATTATATTAATAGTACACAAACTGTTGAATAAATAATTATAGAAATTTTTTTCACAAATGTGAGTATATATTTTAAAAATCTTAATTATTATTCTATTATTTTTTTATTACTATTATTATTAATTTGAATCAATTGAAAACTAAACAATGGTAATACAGGAATGTAGGTCATAATTATAAAAGTGAATCATCTTATTTTTAAATTTAATACAATGAACTTTTTTATATACATAACTAAGTATAAATCTAGAACAATATGTTTTTTTCGATGTATATAATAGTTTTTAAAAATTTTGTTTTTTCATGATTATTTATTATTAATTATTTATATATAAATATTAATTTAATATGATAAATTTTATAACTGACAATTTCATATTGGTTATGTTAAATATATTGTGAATTATAGCATAAAAATAATTGATTTATTATAATATAAATTTAGTCTATATATGGAAGTACAATACACTTTATTTAAAATTTTATCAAAAGTAGAAAAACATTAATCGATATTTTTATATTGATAAATTTAATTTATAAAACTAATGCTATTCGAGAATATTGCTGCGATAATTAACTTTTATATTTTATGCTATGACTTTAAAATATTTATAAAAAAAAATTATTTTCGAAGAATTTTCAGTAACAAATATATCAAATGTATGTAATTGGCCATAAACATGAATCTTACCTGTACGAGTGATCTGACAAGGGGATCACCAATGAATGCATTCAAAAACAATAAATCCGTATCATCTGCTTTTGAATTTTCTTCTACGTTTTCATCTTTGGTAATATCACCCATACTATCTCGGCGTTGCAAGAAAGCAGCTGTAATATTGGTACGATGTTCTATTATTATCAAATAATTATCAGTTAAATTTTCGATTGTGGTACACAATCTAAAGAATTATCAGTTATTAAAATTGGACAAGAAAAAATCAAAGATGAAGAACTTATGTGTTATATTATAGTTATATTATATACGATTTTCATTGTGGCAACTGCTTTCACTGTATTTAAATCATTAATAAGTAGATTCTCAAATGTCTATGTATGATTATGATCTTATATTCGAATTAAAAAAAATGATTTAAAATAATTTATTATTTTTATAATAATTAAGACGCTTCATCATTTAGTGACTGCTCAATCTAATTATAATAGATAAATGTTCAAAAAAGTTTTATAAAATTGATATAAAACGTTTTTAAGTTATTAAGGCCAAGGGTTCATAACAATTAAGTAAAATAAAATGATATTAAACATTGAAATTAATTAATCAATATTATGATAATAAAGTAAGTTCCAAAATAGTAAATGTAATAAGTAAAAAAAATATTTACACGTGGAATTTACGACTTTTGCGCGATAAAATAATACAAATTAAAATAATACATAGTAATCACTAATTCTAATTAAAATTAAATTATTTTTTACAATGATATTATATATTTATAAATTCGTAATTACATAATTATAAGAAAAAAAAAAAGAAAAAAAACTTTTCTTCTTGTCAATAATTAAAATTGATTAAAATTTAATATAAATTGGCATAAAAAGAGGTGAGTTTTCATGTCAAATTTATGTTAGGTTTGTAAAGAAATGATAATATGAGGAAAAGGAATTAAAAATAAAGTCGGTGGCTTATAATTATTAAGATTAATATAATTGTTTAAATGTTTCAAAACTCTGGACATACAACAGTCAGTTGACGCAAACAAACGGCTCTAGTAGTTTGGACGTACACACAGAGCCGAGAAAGAGAGATGAAATGGAAGAAAGAGAGGGAAGAAGCGAATAGGTAAATACCGTTATCGTAGTGTGCGACTTTGTTGATGTCTCGCTGCACGGCATCCATACTCGCGAGGAGCCGGCGATCTCGATCATCCTTTTCCTTCCTCCCCAAAAACACCATGACTTCCTTTCTCGACTCAACTTTTCACTGTCATTAAACTAGAAAACACCTCGAGTGTGAACCACTCGCTTTCTCTCTTTTTATATACCACTGGGAGCTTAGGCCAATGCTCTCAGCATCGACGTTTCTCCTTGAGGTTCGCTACCAAAGCACTGAGACACGTGTAAAAATCAAATGCCCGACATCCCCTTGCGTTTAAAATACGTTCGAGGCCTAGGAAATGCTCCTACTTCGATCTCCCAGGTGAGATTCCAGGTGAATCGGCACGTCGAGGACCCTCGCACGCATGAGATCACCCATTACCCATGAGAACATCCGACTCGAATTATCGTGGATCCGAGAGTCGAATGCAAACACTTTTCACCTACCACCTCCGTACTCCAGCGACCCTGATACAGCGACACCGCGCGGTCGATCTCAGGAACAAGTTTTACGAGTCCTCCAAGCCATTCTTTCTAGAATATCATTTGTTATTTTGTGGGCTTGGCTTCTCTCCTAAACCAAACCTTAATTCACTTCTTTTATATTAAAAATAATATTGCATTGACATGGAAAATTTTAATTTAAAGCACTGCTGCTTCATTCGACTTAATCAAAAATACCGAACACAACATTAAATAATTACAAAATTGTGAGACCCCACATGTCATGATATTTTAATATTCATAAATATTACTTCCATTGATTATTTTGACAACAAAATTTAATAAATGCTACACGTTCTCTTTATTTCATTTCGGTATACGATTTTTTATCTATCTCATTATTTATTTAGCGTAAATCACTTTGAATGTACATAATCAGCTTTTTTATTTAGCTCATGCTGTTTATCTTTACTCTATCATCCGCTGCAGCTATCATAATCTACCCTGTCACTTTTCACGTTCCTTCATGATTAAAGGTACTAAAAATGAATTTATCATATATTGTTATACATATTATTGAAAATGTCAGTATATCTCGATTCTGCAATTCGGTCTTAAAATATTTTTTCAAAATATATGCAAAAATTTCAGTAATAATATTACACAAGACATTCATACAAAAAATAGTTTAAAAATAATTATTAATAAAAATCATCCTTAAAAAATATGATAATTTTCGAAAGTAATTTTCAGAGCTCCGAAAATAGTTTTTTGGAAAATTAACAAAATCATTCAAATTTATTATTAATGTGATAATATAACTCTCAAGCAATAAAAGAAACCGTCCATTTTCATTATGCCTAAGGCAAAATAGCCCTTTTCCCCCATAAATCAATTTATCAAGAAAAATAGTAAATATTTTATAATTTTACACGGATAGTTATTATACATACTATACATAATTTGGTAATGATTAACATTAAAAATGCTATTGTAACTAGTATTTAAAATTTTTTTAACTAATTGTTTTTCAATGTGTTTCGAATAATATTAAGCAATAAAATTAAAAATATAAATATTAATGAACAGAGAGATTGTTGTTGGTAATGTTAATTGTTTGTACTAGCGGAAAATTTGTAAACTAAAATCATTCTTATTTAAGAATTAAGGGGTGTATGGAGTGATGTTAGTGTATCAATTCTTTGCAAGTAGCAATTTTTTTAATTTAATATCAAGTCATTTTGAATTTTCTCTTTTTGAATTTTCACCAAATCGTATTTTTAATGCTCCTATAATCACTAACCTATGAATAAAAATTCGTACGAACTCACATAAGTACGAGTAGTATAAGAATACAAAAATTGGGTTACTAAATATCTAGAGTAACGTCTTATTCACCTATTTACATTAAATATTTTTATCTTTTTCTTATTCAACAAATCGAATTCTTCTTTTTTACTATTATGGCGATCAATCAACATTAAATTCCATACTTTTCTTACTTTTAGATAGAACATATTAGATATTCCTTTGTTTGATCGTTTGATTCATTAAAACTTAATTTGTCATTCATTAAAACTTATTGTCTTAATAGAAAAATCAATTTATTGGCTTTGTAAGGTAGGACATCACATTAATAATATTTCATAAGTTTTATTAACAAATATGTCATTAATATGTCAAATTATTTTTTTTTTAACGGTAAATTTACTTTTATTTACTAACAATTTATGATGTTATTTTTTTTTACGCGTTTGTCGAATAGTTATGAAAGTTATAAACACATGTATCAGAATCCAGCATATGCAGATCCGAAAGTAAGCTACTGACATCATAATTTTCCTATTTCTATCAGTCTACTTTAAATAATATATAAGCAATACAACAAAATTATGGCTACAATGTTCCGACTTCAACGCTTAAATGATCGGATAAGTTCCGTTTACTCCTATGTTTCTGGAAATCAGTTTTGTGTAATTTTTGATTCCCATTATTCACTTGTTAAGTCAAGGTTATTGAATAATCGCGTTCACTGTGAGCATTTTATTAGTTAAACAGGTAATAATGTTTTTCGTGAATTTTTTAGCAACTTAATTTCTAAGAATTTTATTTCAACCAAGAAGAAACTTTGGTAGAGTTCGTAGTCTGAGCTGTCATATTAAGTATTGGTAATTTTAATTACAACGTCTGTCGGCATAATAATCTGATTTATTGTCAAAGTTATCTCATTTTCACTCATTCTGCTTTCAATAAAGACGAAGTAAAATTAGTCAACCCTTTTTATTGTGATTTTCAAGGATTTTAACCTTATATGTTAATCGGATAGCAAAGTCAAGTAATATTGAGCATGTACACAATAGTATTCTATAAATCAGGATCCTATTTGTAGATTTATATACTTATGTATTATTGAATTTCTTATCTTTTTATAATTTTAATTTACCTTTATACTATGAAATATTATATTCAGTTTATTATAAAAATGTTTAAAAAGTACACAAAAATCAAATAGATATTTTAAGCATATGTATATAAGTAATTGTAAAACAACAAAAATACTTACTAGTAGTTAAGTTTAAAGAACTGCTAAAATTCAAAGGACTTTTGTTTCCATGTAATGAATATGTTATTGCATTGATAGAGCCGTAATTACGCAATTTTTTAGTTCTCGTTCTTTGGCGAATTTCAACCTGATCTGTCCAGCAAACACTCTTTCGCTGCATACTGGTAACTAATTTGAATTTTTCGTTCGTTTTGCTGTAATATTTTTCTTCAATTATTTTTTGTATTAATATATAAATTTATTTTCATATTTTTTAATATTCATATTGTAATTTATGTAATTTATTATATATTAGAAACAATACTTAACAAATAAATTGATATATTTCTATTGTATTTTTGTAATCCAATTTATAATAAAAAAAAAAATAAAAAAATTTTATCAGCTAAAATTATTCAACTAAGAATTTTATTTTACGTATTAATATTAATGAAGATAATGGTGATAATGTTGCAATGATCTTTCCTTAAAAAAAAATAAAATATTTTATTTACTTTTTACTTTATTTTTTGGATTATTTAGTCGCAAATACAAGTTTAAACGAATTACTAGTTTCGTTTATTAATAACTTTAAAAATATTTTGAAATATTAATGTTTAAATTTCTACGTTTCTTTAATAATGACATTTTGTTTTCTTTTAAGAAATTTGTATTATAAAGAATAAAAATTCACTTAACCATTTATAATTTTTAGATAAAATATTTATAGAATATAAATAAATTTTACAAACTTTACTAATTTAAAAATTATATTAACAGCATAAAAACGTTACATACTTAATTGTAAAATTTACCAAAAGAAGGCGTATAAATTTTGAAATAGTTATTCACTAGGTTATTAGTGTAGATGTCTAGAAAATACCTAAGAATACACTGGTTAAACGATTGCAAAACCTGAATCAAATCACAGCCTAATGATAATTTTATCTTTTGATGTATCGCATTCTGTGATTATAAATTTTTGTGAATAAGTTTTATCGGCTCAGCGTTCAATACTCACAGTGAGCAACTAAATCAGCATTTCCTAGTCGAGACTTCAAATTGCGTGTAGAAACTTAAAACCATTCTTCTCCATGGAAACATGTAGTACTGAATACTCGAAGAACTATGCACGCGATATGCCAGATTTTTCCTAAACATTAATCTTCTATATTGAAGGTTTATTGATGGACAATTTATTTCCAATATTTATACGAAAAATTATAATAAAGAAATTATGCTTGAGCTTTATTTGTATGAAAAATCTATTTTACTATATTAAAAAAACTGTTTTTGCGAGTAAGCTTAAAGAAGATAGAGTTTAGATATAACATTAGTACACTTGTGTAAGATTACAGTACTTTTTTTTTAGTTCAATTTGTGTAAAATAGTTTAAAATTCAAACAATTTAAAATGTACATTGCATTTTGTAGACTTTACAGATAGTACTAGTTTTCATATTTTCTCAAATACTATTTTATTTATTTTTTCATTAAAATTTTTAATTTTGTTACATATTTTTGCTGCTTTGAATATTTATGATGATATTAAATTTACAGTTAATTCTTGTTCTTAGATAGTCATTTTTATTCCATTTTTTAAAATATTTTCTAATTTTTTTTTAAACTAATATTTAGCACTTAAAGAAAATTATTGTGAACACTAGATATTAATTTAAAGGTTTTATAAAAATATAAAATATATACCAAGGTACTTTGTACTAAATTATGGTTGCATTTGTAATTGAAATGTAAAATAAAAAGATCTGTTAATCACAAGATTTCTAATACAGTAGTATTTTGCAACTACATTTATTATTTATAAACTATTCAGTTAAGTCAAAATACAACATCTCGTCAATGAATCCTAGTATATTTTTAAATATAGAAAAAATTGATTTTTATATTTTATAAAGTATAAAAAATTGACTAAACCAAGTAAATATATATATATATATATACATATATTATATGTATATATTATATATTATATATATATATAGCAATTAATAATATTTTTTATAAGTTTTAAAAATAAAAGTGATGTAAAACAAATTGCAATAATTACATATAAAATCTCTTTATATAATATACTAGCTTGTATCTTTATATGTTGTGTTATAGTATTAAACGTCTTTTAATAGTATTATTTCTATCCTCATTAGTTGATTATGTGTCAGTCTAATAGATTGAAAAATATTAATTAAAAAAATATTTTTTATATGAGTTATAATATAGTCCAAGTAAATTGCTTTTATTTTCGAAAGAAAAATATATGAATTAATATTTCATTATATTTAAAAGTTATATTTAAATTTTTTTAGAGTAATAATTTAACGATGATAATTATAAACTTAAATAATAACATTTTTTATAAGCAAATGCTCGAAAATTATAAATATAATATAATATTTAGAGTTAATATCGGAATATGATAATCGTAAGCAAAAATAAAAATGAATAAAAAAAAAAAAGAGTTAATATTTACAGCTTCTTAACTGAATAAGTATATATTCCTTCACTATGGACTAAATCTAAATATAATAATTTCTGAAATAAATATTCAGTTACCACAAAAAACTTATAATTTTAATTTCATAATTCCGATCAATTATAATATTCTTTTAAACAATTGTGGTGTATTGGACAGTAATTAATAAATTTGATTTCTTTTGAAATTTTAAATTATCCTTGTATCAAATATATTTGGTTAAATAGATAATTAAATTAAAAAACTTTAATGGTAAATCTAATATTAAAATTATTTTTAACTTCATGTGTACTTCACTGTTAAACAGTCATAGAAGAGGTACAATGTTTTCTATACTCTTAAATATGTAGGGTAAAATAAATATTTTTACCTGAATTAGTTTATGTACCTTAATTATTTTAACTTATCACTATCTTATCAATTTTTTCTGATCATCAATTAATCATACTAGAATTGATGTACTAAAATTAATTATTAAATTAGAGTTGTAATATTCTTTTTATATGACGTAACTATTTAAGATTGCTGTGATTTCTTTATTTTATTTAATGATAATTTAGGAAAAATTTATACAGTCAAAAAATTTATATAAAAAACACTCAATTAGTTGCAATTACAATTTAATTCCGATCAAATCATTTATAATATTAAATTATAAAAAATTATTCAAAAAAACTATTTATAAATTTATGATGTATAAAATAAATCTAAAATGCAAAAAAATATTTTAATTAATGTTTATCACTAGTATTCATAAGATGAATGAAAATTTAAAGTCTTTTTAGATAAAAAAAATTCAAATATAATATATTTTAAGTTAATATATTATAATAAATCTTATATAAATATATTTTTTTATTAATTATAAATTAAAAAAACATTAATAAATTTTTTTTTTACAACTTTAGAATTTATTAGTTAGTTTTAAAATTTTTAATCAATTACTATTATTAATAATCAATTCTTTTCAATAAATGTAATAAATCTAAAACAATAGAATGTGATTTTATTTATAATATACATATTTATATATTTACAGTTTAATTGCAAACTAGTTTTAAATATTTTTAAATATTTAAAACTAGTTATTTATTCAATGATCGTAAATTATTGTAGTTATTAGAAAATATTAACAATAACATTAAATACTCTAAATATCTCCTAGACGTCGGGTTTTGATTCTTTCTATCATTTTTTAAAATAATAAGGTGAATGAGAATAGGTTAAAGATAATGCAGTGAAAGAAAGGTTGATATAGCACGTATAAAATAGTAGTAATTTTTTTTTTAATTAACATTAATTAATACATTTTTTGAAATTTGATGAATACACCTTCCATTGTGTATTGAAATAAAATTATGGATCCAGTGAGGTGCAGGGTGAATAAAACGAGATATTCTTAATTATTTTGACCAGGTTTCGACAAGATATCTCTAGTCCTTGTCAAGGCTATTTATTAAAAAATTATTACAATTATACATTGTGTGATTCTTTTACTATTTCTATGGGTAGAGTAGGTCTCTACCATTATTCATTATCCGGAATTATTTTTTTGTAATTTAAATTGAAATTCAATGTATTATCTGTTTCGTTTAATGAATATTACATTACACAAGGGATCATATTCAGGACATTTAAGTATACTGGGGTGAATTTCACTAGCGTGTTGCAATCTGCCATTTCTTATGGGGAAATTTATAACTTACTCCATTCTTTTGAGAAGGAATAAGATCAGACTAATTGGTTTGTATAACTTAAAATATTCATTGGATTTCTCGACCTTAGGTATAAGGACCAACTTTATATGTTCCCATTGTTGAGGATGTGTTTCAGTGTCTAACTTGTTCTGAATATCTCCACTAAGTTTTATTCTATGTACTTTATATTTTTTTGTAACATGATAAGAAAAATTTCATATCCACCAGGAGATTTGTATGATAAAGGGCTGTTATCGGCTGCATTCATCTTCTTCTTTGAGATGATTTTTTTAGAAGTTCTACTTGTCCTACGGATTCTTTTGTAATTAGAGTACGTGTCCTTATTGTATTGGTTAAAAATTACTATACTCTGTGTGAAGTGAGTTCTTAATAAAAGCTCGAATGTTTCCTCAGAAATCATAATATAGTCCCCATTTTCTTTTTCCAATAATCAAAAATCCAAGTTGTATTCTCTTTTTACTCCGTTTTTAATTGTGTATGCAATTCCATAACTTTGCACGTGGTTTTTCACGAGTTTGTTTTAAATTCTGTAAGATATTTGTTGTATTTTATCAAGAGTTTACAATATTAACTTCAATTTCCTTTCTTTTTTGTTTTATATAACAGTCTTCTAAACGTCTATATTTGTTTAAGATCTTTGTTCTACCAGGGCACTTTTATTTTTGTCTCTTTAGGTTTCTTCGACTTTTGTAAGAAATTTAGATTTATCTATTTTAATAATAAATGAGTTATTTCCTTTTTTAAAATAAAATTATGAATAATTATAACATATGTTAAGTAGTTACGTCGTAATAGTAATAGTAATCGTTAGGGATTTTTATTAATTAAATTGACTATTTACTAAATTATTATTATTAACATTGAGTGATAACGCTGTTATAATATATAACTCGATAAATGAATATACAAATGATTTTATTTTGACAGTATCGAATAAACCTCAACTCCTTAGCAATCTTTACTCGATAATTCACACAAATTTAAAATATTTATAATGAATCTATAAAAATTTGTTTTAATTCTATAAAAAAATTTTTTTATGTTATATATATGTTTAAATAATAAAATACTCTGACAGAAACCAGGAATCTACTCGTAAAACCTGAACATCTGATATTATTTATACTCATATTATTCATATATTACTCATACGTCGATGCCTAATGAAAGATTTTAACTCAATAATTACTAAATTAAATATTGTAGTGTATTTTTTATAACAATTTTATTCAAATTTTTTGCTATTGTTATTTTTTAAAACAAAAGAGTATAATTCTTTAAATATATATACATATATATCATAGATTTGTGGTATTGGTTATTAATATTTCAAAAATGATATGATATTATAAATAAATAATTTTACTATATTTCAGTTATTGCAAAATTTAAAATTAAGTTTAATTAGATAAACTTTAAAAATTATTTCATAAGAATCATTTTGAATATTATATTGTTTCTGATTTAATCAATATATTATTTATTTTGTTTTATTCAACGAAAGTAGCTGTAATTTAATATAAAAATTGATATTAAAATTTTTTTTATTTTAATAAAGAAATTGTATATTCTAAACATTTTTTTGTAATAACAATAATATTACATAATATTGTATAAAAATTTCATTAATACTACACTTATGATATATTTGATATATTATTAAAGTAATGATGCTAGAACATTTCATATTATATTATTAATATTATTTAAGTATTTAAATATATTTTTTTAATTATGCTTCAAAGAATTAATTTACATAATCAAAGTTACCAATGAAAAAGAGAAAAAAATAGAATTTCTATGTTGGGGGTGAAGAAATAAGCTCACCTCGTAGGACGAAAACCTTGACCTCTTCAAAATGAAACGCGCAGATAGTCGAGAGCTTGCGTGAGTTCTATGAGCTTTCATTGTAGATCGATGATGCGTTTTATGTATTTGGTATCGTGTACTTTAATGAAACGAGTATTGTTTGTGAATATACTTATTTTCTCTTTTTTATTATCTGGAATAGGTTTCCATTGAAAATATAAAAATAAAATAAGTAAAAATTAAATAAATATGTTTCTATTTTGAATTTAAATATTACATTAAGATATGATATTTTATGCAGAATTTGACAAAGTTGTAATTTTTAATAAATAATTGAGCTTTGCTGAAATTAAATGTAATTTAGGTATACCATTATTTTTGTTTTTAATTTAAAAGATTTGATTAATGTTATTGAAAAATATTATTAGCCTTAATAATAAAACTTTAAATTACTCAAACATATTTAATTTAATAATTTGTAAGATATTTAATTGTTTAATAGGTTATCAATCTAAATAATTTACTAGTATCTTTTTCAGTTATTTAAAAATAATGCCTTTTTATTTTATTATTAATTTTATACTTTAAATTATATTTTCGTACTAATCCAATAAACAGGTAATTCACTATTTTTATTATATTCTAATATTTATATTTAATAGAATTAATGAAATTCAATGGTGCATTGTTGAGATATTGTATATGTAATTTTTTTTAAATCATTCAAAGAAAAATTTCAAAATTAAATTTAATTAATCTTACACAATTATTAATTTTTGTTTCAGATACCTTATACAAATTATAAAACTACAAGCATTTAAAAATAATACGAAGAGTGTCACTAACCAAACTCTATTTAACAAATATTTTTTTAATTGGACGTCAACTACAATTTTTGTTTTAATTATATCACATTTACATAATGATCAATTATTCAATATCAATAAAAATTTTTTTACTTTTAAAATAATTTCCGTTAGGTTTATTGTAAATAATTTTATCCCGTATATATTTTACAAACATTTAAAAATATATAATGAATATTATTAAAAATTTTCAAGTATGTATAAATTATGAATAATTCAAATTTATTATCATATTCATCAAAATTTTTTTAAATTTTTAAATTTATTATTTGAATTTTTTGTTTGTTTGGTAATTGTATAAATTAAAGATTTTTTATCAAATATTGTATTCATACATGAATTTAATTTTTTTATATTTTTAAATCTGTCAAAAACATCATATTATTGTAATAATTTATTATTATTTTTTCTATAATTTTAAACTTATTAAAATCAATAATGTATGACAGTAATAAAATAATAATTTTAAAATTTTTATGTTATTATATCATCAACATTTTATAATTATGTAGCAACAATTTTTATGAGATTGTTCATAATTAACATTCATTTTATTAATTTATATACAATTTTTTATTTTATAAATAAATTTTGGTTTCCATTGAAACATTTATTTAAAAGAAAAAAAATATTGAATTCTTTAATAAAAATTTATGTATTGTTGATCATTACCTTAATATTAAAAATTTTAATAAATGCTCACTTTATGTAATATATATTATAAATTTTTTTTAATTATATTTTTTTTAATTTTGAGTTTTTAAAGAGTCTTAGTTACTGTATAAAAACTATACAGAAACCTTTTTTAATATATTTATTTGTAAATATCTCTAAAATACCTAAATACTATAAGATCGATAATTTTGCAAAATTTTCAATTAAATTTTTTTATTCTAGAAAAAAAAATTATTTTTTTTATTTTTTTTAAGCCATTGATGTTCAAGATAGTTGAATATGAATTTATTATGCTCATTAATTATCAGCAAATAATTATACGATTGGACAGATATATTCAAGTCTTAATGAGACATAGGCATTTCAAAAAATGCTAATTTCCGCCATAAGTACCCGGGCTTGTTGACTGTCGGGTTAATCTCTCAGTCATTTCATTTTTCTAATTTTTATACTTACTGAAACATGTGTATAAAAATAATCACATTTTATATACATAGCTAACATTTTTTATTTTTTTTTAGTTTTATGTCTGATGGATTTATGTGTAATAATTACAAGTCTGAAGGGTCATAAGGACTGCACATTCTCGAGTAGAGATTGCAAGCCTTATCTTAATATTTTTTACCTTTTGATTATTTTGAATTATTTTATTATTCTTCATTTATTTCAAAATTAAAATTTTCTAGATTTAATCTTATACGCAATCATATATTTGCCTATTAAATTATACAATATCTTTTTATTTCATAAAATCAACAAACATGTTAACACGTATGTTAATTATTAACTTTATAAACTTATATTGAATAAGTATATCTAATATTTACATCTATAATAAGTAAATATAATATTAAATTAGCTTATAAAGCAACAAATATGATATTTTCTTTTTTATTTTTATATATTGTTCATTTCATTGTAATTTGTAAAGTAATTGTCAGATAGATTAGCCTATATTAAAATAATTAATTAAACTAATAAATTAGTTAATCAAATTTTTATTGCTCTTCACATTAAGTAGATTTATTTTAAATTTTAACTACTACATTAAAATTTATCATAAGTTTCAATAAAAAATTCATATATTATATTAATGTAAATAAATAAGATCAATTTTATAATCACTTTGAATTTAATACAAAGATAGTGAAATACAAGAATACAAAAATTTTATTATAATATATTAAATAAGAAATTTATCGACAAATTAAAGTGCAAATAGAAATGAATTATGTGATAAAAATAGTATCCTAATATTTTTTTAATTAAATTATATATACCCATTTCTATAAGCAAATAAAAATTGCGATAATTAAATAAGATGATCTAAGATAAAACATGAAAAATGAAAAATTTATTTTTGTATATATATAAACATCCTTTTTTTCTCTAGTTCAACAATGGCTATTTGCTGGCATGTATGAATATACATACATATATATATATACAGAGAGAGAGAGAGAGAGAGAGAGAGAGAGAGAGAGAGAGAGAGAGAGAGAGAGAGAGAGAGAGAGAGAGAAGGGAGAGAGAGACAGACAGACAGACAGAGCGAAAGAAAATTAAAAGTAAATGATTTCGCTATAAATATGAAATTGGATAAGTAGATATTTGCAATTAATGCAATAAGCAATTATGGATTGAAAAATCGAAGAAATATATATGCATTACGAAAGGGAGAGAAGGGTGTATTGTGCGAAAACTAGGAGCAAGAAATTGGTGGGAGGTTATCGAGGAGAAAGGGTGGAAAGAGGGGGGTGGAAACACCAGGAAGCCGAGGCTGCGGCGTAGCCTCAGTGTCGGCGCAGTGGCCGGGCCATCGTGTCCTGTGCCTAGTCTGTGTCTGTATTTTTGTCTTTCTCTCGCTAAAATAAGTTTTACCCTAAACCATCTTCTCTCTCTCTATTTCTCTGTACTTTTTCTATGTCCCTTTTTTGTATTTATTCCATTTCGTGAACTTGGGGTGTTTAACCCTTATTTTAAGCTACCGTTCACGTATAGTGTTGCAGCAATGTGGTGAATTTGGTAATACTAGTGATTAGTGCATAGCGGCAGAATTCTGCCTCATTTGTGTGATATAATTTTAATGTGTATCATACAAATGAAAAAGTAGTCTAGATTCGTATGTATTTATGTTGATTATTCATTACTGTAAAAGAGAAGAGTGAAAAGGGTAGGGCTTACACAGTGATAAGAAGAGAACGTTAATTCTGTGAAGTGGAAGATCGGGGTAGATATGCTTTTCAGAATAGGAATATTTTTTTTATATGTTGATATAATCCTCCGGCGATATTGACTACCGGCACATTTGTTTGTCTGTCATTTTCTAATTGACATAAGGTAAAGTATGCAACTAATAAAAAAGTTTAATTTTTTCTATTAGATTGAAAAAAAAGAAAACATTTTATGACGAAATAAGGGAGCAAAAATTTGTAATTGATTTTTATTTTAGAAACTATATTGCATTTATTTTTTTAAGACTACTAAAAAAGAACTAGTTATATGATATTTGAATACTATGTATGTCCAAACTTAAGTACAATAAGCTTCATAATCGTTAAAGATATTTTACATTTTCATAATTTATTATTTAATTAGATTATAATTTTTTATTGTATTCAAAACCATCAAAGAAAAAAAATAACAAAAACTGAGTTACTGCATTGTGCGGTTAAGCATACCTTCAGAGATAACGCCCTCAAACTCGTCGAAAATCACTTCGTGTGTTGTTTCATATAATTTTTTATCTGCTAGAAATATATATTTAATATTTTCATGCTTTCTATTATGAATTTAAATATAATAAATTAATTGGATTAAAATAAATTTTTTAATTACATAATTATTGTTTATTAGTCGTAATCCCATCGCAATCCTTGACAATATCAAGGTTTATAATGGGATTATTGTCTTACATTTTTAACTTGGGAGTTTAACTAAGTTCAATAATATGAACTTAATGTTAAATATTTTAATTTTTAAATTACTCATAATTAAATTTTTTAATTTATTGATACCTATGTAAGGTTATTCAATTATTAAACTGAAGGCTTTTTTTAAAAAAAATTTGTTCTAAATTTTAATTTTCTAAAAATGTTTTGTCTTCATGTGCATATCATTTTTCTCGTAAATATTCCACGTAAATAACGCAAATGTACTAACTATTTTATATTATAAAAATATTTTAGGATATTCTACTTTTTTATTTAAAATATTATGGAATAAATGTAATAATACACAGAAATTTTTTTTTAATTATAATTTCACATTAATTTTATACTTCATAGTTCGAGCTTTTATTAGTTGTCAGAAATTTTAAAATAAAATTTAAAAAAATGTATATTCGTGAAAATAGTATTTTTTTTTTTATTTTTCAATATATGTCTTATTATTTTCTTAATTAATTTATTATCAATTTTTTTTTTACCATATTGAAATTTATTTAACAAGTGATTTTTCATAAAGTTGTAATGTATTTTTCTTAAAAAGGCTTATATAAAGTATTTAAAAGAATAATTTCAATTTATTTAATTGTATATAAATATTACAATTCTTGTAAGAAATGATTACACAAATAATTTAATATATTGAATTTATAAGAAAAATATACAATTTAGATTGTTCTTATATAATGTATCGAGAAGGTAAGATGATAAGTTTTCTCAGTTTCTTGAACATAGATATGTAGATTTTAGGAGGGTGGGGCGAAATCTGTCAAACTAGTTGTCTTATATTTATTACCTAGATCCCAAACCGAATGCAGATAACAGATACAATTTACCATTTTAAGCTTATATAGGCGTAAAATTATGAAGAATTCGAAAAAAAAGTTTGAAAAACATTATTCTGTAAGGGATAAAACTTTACTTATTTTAGTAAGTAACAATTAATTCCCTACCGACTGTGTGGATTAAAATTTTTGTCTTCTTCAGGTCTTTATTAAAATATAATAAATATATATTAACTTAAACAAATACAATATAATACATAAAATAATATGCAGAATAGTATATGTTTTACATATTTACCTATATTCATCAATGTTTTAGATGTTACTCTCGTGCATCTTGCGTTGACACGGCGTTAAGTTTAAATGTACCGAGAGAACACTTATGTTTGTGTATATGTAGTCAGCTGTATATTTCGTCATGAGTTTGGTCAGATTTTTGTATTGTGTATTTAACACATGTGTCTTCCTGTACATTTATTATATATGGGTTCATGTAAATATGTAACATTTTTAAATTTGGCTCTATCTGTAACTCTGCTCTCTATCTAGAATTTTGATATTATCCCAGTCGAACATATGTTCATTATTTTTGAAGTTAACTTGTATAATCAAATTTGAATTATTTTGTTGTTCATGATTTTATTATATGTAGAGCTTATTTTGAGTTTTATTCTATTTTCGATTATTTATTATAAAAAAATTATATGATCTATAATGTTTAATGTACTGTCAATTCTGAACTAATTATTTTTCTTTATTATTTAAATAATTTATATATTTTGACAAAAAAATTTCCGCTTATTAAGTACAAAATGTATCAATCTAATAATTTATTCCTTTTTCAGAAGTGAACAGTATTCTACACAAGGCATATTGCATCTATTGAAAACGTGTTAATTAATAGACTATAAGACAAGTGAGCTCGAAATTCATATCGACTATTATTTAAATCATTTTAGATACTACTTTTACCATACGGCCGAGTATTGACATAAGGGGCAATTAATCACTCATGTCTACTTACTTATTCTAGTTGTTTTTTTTACAATAAGTCTTTTAAACATAAATTTAGACGATAAAAGTACTCAATGACTTTTTGTCTTTTTACAGTATTTTATAATACACTATAACCATCTGAATAATATCTGAATAATGAAATACCACATAAATCATTTTCTTTTTAATATGGAGATCTTGTTTTAATTAAGATAGCCTTGGTTTGTCGTATTTTTATTTGTGATTCTTGTGCTTTGGATTAATTGTAAAACACTTCCTTACGTACTGTAGAAGTAGTTTTTAACACATGGTCACATTTTATTCAATTTACGTAGATGCTAATTTAGTTACAACTAAATTTACTTATTTTTGTATGAATCCTCAATCGCTTAAACGTTTTCAAATAACTTCTGGAGTAAATTTTAATTATTTTTTAAGTTTATATCTTGAGTTTGACATATACCATCATCGAGTAAAACATCAAATTCTTCATTATCAAACATTTTGGCTATTCTCCATGCTATTTGTTTTCCAAGTTTTAATCGATGAAGTATATTCTCCGAAAGACTCATATTGTAAATGGTGTCCTATAATAGGTTATTTTCTTCCAATAAAAAAAGCAAAGCAAAGCATTCTTCGAATGACACTTTTTAGATATAAAATGTAATATGTTATTGCATAAAAAATATTTTGTTTGATAACCTAATTATTAGTCTTCAACATAAATATGGTTACAAGATAACCCGATGTAATTATAGATAAGTGAAGTTATCTTTATGTAAATACTTGTAAGATAAGTTCAATATTAAATTAGCAATTCATTTGGATTCATTAAAAAAAAAAATTGTGATTAAAAAAAATATTTTGTTGATTTTTAATTTTCTAAAACATATCCTGTTCTTAATCAAGTAGTATCTTTTTTTATAAAGATACAGATGATAAATACCTTTATTTTCATAGGGAAAAATAATGTTGGCTAGAGTTAACATATGACTTTTTCTTTCGGAGCAAGATTTTTAGCATCAGTATTGTTAAATTTTGACAATCGTCCTACTAATAGAGTGAATGATAAAATGATTCATATTTAAAGTCATTTAGTACCTTACTTGAGTACTGGAAGGGTATAATAAAGTAACTCCTTAAATGATGTTGTTAGTGTCACCACAGAATTCTTTGAATTTTGTCATTTTTTGAGAGTACAGTATTATTTTAGAACTTTTTGTGATGTTAAATATATTTATTCTCCTTTTCTTTTAGACAATTTTTTTTACTATATATTTAATTTACCATATCAGAAAAGTCGTAAAATATATAATAACTTCAGCTTATTTATTCAAGTTTTTCAGAATGTTGTTTCTATCTTCTTGTGATCGTTATTCAACAACGTTGGGCCTTTATTCTTCGATGAATTGAAAATCTAATTACTAGTTAGTGAATTTTTCCTTATTTCAGGAGGTCTAACTATGTTTATAAGCAGGTGAGATTTTCCAGATCAACACTTGCATATGTTGACGGTTTTCTTGGTGGAAATTTTTGGTCTAATAAGGATAGAAGTATTATAAGACTTACATTGGGGATCCTTTTGGTATACGTTAATCTTTACCAATGCTAAAGAACTGCAATTGTTTTTTTTAAAGATATTTTAAAATAATATTTGATCTGTGTTTCATAAATAAGATATTGTTGCAGATATATATATATATATATATATATATATCTACATAAAGAGAAAGACGGAGAAGGAAAGGAAAGAAAAGAAAATTGTATAAATAAATAAACGAAGCAAGGATTATATATTTAAAATAATTATTCAAAAATCCAATATGACAATAAAAAGGAAAAGGAAAAGAGAAAGTAAAGAAAGAAATATATTTACTTATTTCATAAAAAGGAAGAAAAAAAAGGAAGAAAAAAATGAAGAAAAAAAAAGGAAAGAAAAAAATGTAAATTTCAAATCTGCGAGAAATGGATTAATACATGTAATGTTCATCATTAATAGTATTGTTTTATTTTCCACTATAATAATATTTATAAATTTTTATTTTACTATTTTGTTATTCTGTATATATTTATTATCTTTACGATTATTATATTATTTTTTTTATTATTATACTTTTTATTTTATTGTAAAAATTGATTTATTTAAAAAAATAAGATTTTTATGCAAAAATATATATTCTATGATATAAACATGAATAAACAGAACTACCTATGCGTTTAAATATTCACATCGCAATATGTTTGTTATTAATATCAGCCAAATTAAAAAATTAATACTGAAAATGCATTCTACGATACAGCTTTACCCTGACTATCTTCATTATTCAGATTAAAATTAGCTTTATATGAATTGTATCGTTAGATAACATGCGCATGAAGTGATTGACGATTGAATATAAGAACCGATTTTTTTTGTTGGAGTGTATCAATGTGGACATCATGAAAAATAAAATATCGAATACGTTTTGAAGTAATATGTGTGTTCGAGAAGTTTGAAACAAATATACGTTTCAAATTTTTATGAATTTAATAGTAGATCATTTTTAGATTGTCTCATTCTATTTCTTCCCCCCCTCTATCTCTCTCTCTCTCTCACTCTTTCTCCGTTTCGGGCGTTCATTATGCCTTGTTAGACTTCTAAGATTGGTGATGAAAACTTTTGAATAATTATATTCGGTTTAGAAATTATATATGTTTAAAATGTATTGGTCTTATCTCCGTCAAATCGGAATCTTTTTATATTACCGGTTTATTATGTATGTAATAAGAATTAAATTTATATCATTTACAAGCTTATAATAATTAAATGCAATACTCAACAGTAATGCAAAAAAAAAGCAAATAAAAAAGTAACCTGTGATAGATGAAACTAAATAAGAAATTTTTATTAAATTATTAGATAAGGACGTAACTTTCTTTTACCTTAACATAAATAATTACTTTGTAAATCTTATGGATAAAAGTGAACTTATTTCATTATTTTATTTATTTGTCATTGATTAAAATTTTCTAAAATTCTATAATAATTTTCAGTGTAAATTTTGATAAGTAAAAATACAAAATATATATTTTAACCCTATATATTATAGATTTATAAATGTTTATCTAAGTTAGTTTATTAACATATTCATTCTAAATAACAAAATGTTCGAAGTAAAATTAACAAAGAATTTATATTATAAAAATGTTCCCGTATTATTATACGGGGATAATACTTAAAATTGAATTTTTTGAGCATATCATAAACATTGTATTCAAAGCAGATAATTTGATGTAATTACTTGTTAATTGAAACATTTAAGAACAATTTTTTAACCTTATAATTTAATTAATCTAATTAAAATGTTGATCATATTTCAGCATATTCTTTATTTTGAAAAATACTATCAAATAAAAATAAATTTGAAAAAAATTTTAAATTCCATATAAATAACAACTTATACCATTAGTTATTATATAAAGTAAACTAAAAAATTATTGAAGTAAAAATTTCCATTCATGAATTATTAATTTTAGCAAGCATTCTTTTATAATTGTATATAAATTAATGTTAGTTTGTTACATTTAAACAACTGTTAAACAGTTGTACTCTTATATTATTTAATATTATATATATATATACATCTATTAAAATATAATATTATTATTTTATAGGAATTAGACTACTTATAAATTGATATGTACTGTTCAAAAGTTATGTAATCATTGTAACGTCATATAAATCGACATCTCATATTGCGAACACCATTTCATACCGACGTAAATTTCATCGTGATATTTACATTTCAATTCTACCAACTGCCTAGGCAATATCCTGGATATTTTGAATTAACTTATTTTTACGACGTTCGTAACTTCAAACCTTTTGTGGTTCAAATTTACGCCTTCGATATGTTTTCCAATAGACGACGTTATTTTTCTCGAGTATTATCTTCTTCGTGATCTAGCCCTCTATCTCTGTAGGTCAGTTTATTCAGTGCTACGCAAAGTTTATTTTTTATTTCATCTTTACCAACGTTTTTTTTTTAATTTTAAAATTAAGTATTTGCAAAAAAAAAATAACTTGATCTTTATTTATCTCTTTTTTTCTTTTATTCGTTATATATATATATATAATATATATATATTTTATTTTTCTATATCTATTTGCAGAAAAGTCATCTAAATAAAAGAAAAAATAAATATTTTTATACGAATTAATAGTATTATTTTAATCTAAATATATATATTAAATATTTTTTACGTATTAATTTAAAACATTAAAATGAATTTGTTTACGAAATAAATAGATTTTTAAAAAAAGAATGTAATTTTTTATTAATTATTATATAGAAACTTTAATGAAAAATCATGTTTAAATTTAAGTAATTTCTTAAAGATTATAAAAACAAAAACAATTATTTTTTTTTTTCAATATGAATAGAGTATTCGTTATTCTGTTGATTGAAATACAATGATTTATTTTTCATAAATTTAAATTACTATCGGTATTCAATTAAAAATAACAGTAATAAATTATTTTTATCGTTATATTCATCAATATTTATATTTCAATGAAATTAATTATATCTAAATTTATTTAAAAAATATTTTTTCATTTTTAAATTAAAAAACATATTATGAATCTATTAAAAAAGTTATCGTGATTATGGAGAAGTGTTGAAATATAAATAATTTTACATTTTAATATAAAGATAAATAATTTACAAATCAGTTTTAATTAGCAAAAGCTACTTAAAGAAAATAAAAATAGTAGATGCATATACATCGTATTCATATGATTTTATGATTCGATATATATTTAATAGCAAAATATCATAACAATTAAAAAATTTGACGAGTGTCAATATAATATCAATTATACCAATTAAAAAAAATAAATGGTCTAAAACAATAAACATTTAAATTTGTACGTTGACATTAATTATATAACAGTTTTAAGTGTTTTTTAAGGTACTCAAAAAATCATTCGCAAATTTTTTATAGCTTCAATACAATAAAGACAGCTCCTTGGTGCCTTCACATATTTTTGCATAGACTATTTCACGAATTAAACCCACCAAAAACTAATAAAAAGAATAGTTTGGTCTTTAATGTATAAAACTTATAAGCTGTACCGTTTTACAATTATCCGTGATCCTAATATAGGATCTAGTAATGCAGTGATCTATAATACAGTCAACATCACTTAAAAATATGTTTTAATCAATACTAAATAGATAGTATGGCTCAGATCAATAATATCCTGAGAAAAAATTTTATATATTTATAAATGGTTTTATCATAAACTATATTTAAATGAGCAAATAATTTGAAAGAATGAACAGCATTTCTGTTAAATGCTACGTTTTGTATTATAATTAATAAAAGAAATATTAATTTAAACAATAAATAAAAAGATTTCGACAATAGTTTATTGTACTTTACTATTGCCTATTGTAAAAAAAAATTTCGAAAATATTAAATTGAAAAAAAGTTCAATTTATTGATTATGGTGTTTATTTCTTATGATTATTTTCTGAAAGCTCATGATACAAAGCTAACGGTGTAGCTAGGGTGAGCAACCGATACTGCAGGTTCATGGACAACGTGTCAGCATCCGCATATGGAAACTCAGAAGGAAAACCAGTGTAAAAATAAATGAGATAAAAGCATTTTTATATAACATTGAAAATAGTAAAAACATATCTAAATTTTTAGTATTAGTTTCGAATCTATATAGAAATATCTAAATTATAGACGTAAATTAGCAAAACCATTGATTCTTTTTTAATCGTTAATATTTAAGTAATTTATTTTTTATAACGCGAATACATATTTTCATTCCTCTTAAATTGATTAAAATAAATTCATAAATGATGTATTCACACTTGTGTTCTCGCATAACCTTCTTTCACAAATGAATTGGATTCATGAATCCTCCCCAATTTAAATTCATGATATATACTGGAAATTTGTCATACATGAAATAATAAACAAATACTATAATTAAATTCAAGGTTAGATTTACTGTTAACTAAAAATATTACTGAAAATTATTTTCAAATGATGGTTTCTCACCTGCTTTTGCAAAGTGTATTAATATATCAACTGCATAAGGTGAGGCTATTATTTTATTATTGTTCACAATAAGTTGCCACCATAAAGAATAAAAATATAAGATTTATAATAAAGGTTACGTAAAGCCCTTTAATATAAGAGACTTATGAAACAATATGATACTAATTTATGAAACTAAAATTAGTGTATTAAGTATGCCTTCTATGAACACTTTTTTGGAGTTGTTCTTAAGTTTAGAAATAACAAGAACATACCATTTATTACGAAAAATCTAAAAGTTTTTATACTATAATCTAAAGAATGATAGAAAGTTTTTCCAGTTCTGAAGATTTATTTTTATTTTTTAAACTTATAGAGATAAAGAAGTAAATATTTTTTTATCTAAGAATAACTGCTTCATTTTATATTTTAGATATTGTGATTGAGAAAAAGAAATATGAAGATGAGGATAACATGGTAAACTATAAGATTACCATGATTATCACAATAACTTTTTATAGTTTTATCGATTAAATACGAGTGTGAGGTTAACTTAGAAATTTAGTTCACCAATGTAGAGGTATGGCTTCTTGACTTGAATAGAAGGCACCGATGGATGATCCATTAAAATCTATTAAACTACTGACATTATATTTATTAAAGTATTTGAATCACTTCGTTTGACTTCGTTTCTCTTGACCTTCTAGGATTTTCATGAATACATTACAGTTATGAATCAATTGAATAATTTTAAGCTTATGAATTTAAACCTCCCTAAGCGATAAATCTTCTAATGTTCTGATTTTTTGTAAATAATACAATGGATACAAATTCAATTATAAATTTTCAATTTCCATTTAGACTTCAATGTTCCTGTTGTGTTTTGAAGTATCATAGACAAAGAAATTGAAACAATTAAGAAAATATTTTTAGATTATAAATATAATAGTCATACCATTCTCTCAAATATATATATTATTCTTTCATCACAGTGTTATTTCACAATCTTGTAACGATTAATGCCAATTAAAAGATTTTTATTTTTAAAAAATCATTAAATATAATCACGTAATTGATATTCACGGATGTGTTGAAAACTATTAGAAGATATGGGATCATAATTGAATCTTTTATTGTGGAATAATAAAGTGAAAGATTATATTTAGTAATAAAATAAAAATCGATTGATTTGAATAATTTGATTGACCGCTGTAATTTCTCGCATATTGTTTATAAAATATTTTTATTTTGACATTTTTTTTAAATCCGTGTTATAATAATAAAAACCATTTTTAATATTTTAATATTTTTATTACTTTTTGTAAATGGTAAATTTTTATAAATTAATATTTTAAATAAATTCTTGAATCCCTAAAAATATATAACATATTTTTCTACCTAATAACTTTTGAACTATATATTTAGAAAAATTATTGTTTATATCGATAAATATATGAGCAATTTTTATTAGAAGAGTAATATTGTAAAAGATTTTAGACATTAATAATCAGAAAAAGAACGGCAAAGCAACCAATGCTAAACTACTTATAAATTAACTGGAATTATTTCGATAAAACAAATTTGCTCATCTATTAGAGAGAGAATTAGAAGACAACATTAATTTATTAAAGTTATAAAGTAACTTTTAAGTTGTACCAATATATATACTTTTATGTATAATGTATTCACTAAAATTAAAAAATTAAATTGGTCAATATCTTTGATAGATAATGTAGATAATATTCAGCTTACGATAGAAATTTATCTAACATTTATTATGACGAATCTCTTTCTATATCTTTCTATCTGTTTTTCTTTTATTCTTCTATCTTACACTTATAAACATTATATTTTTTTCTCACAAAAAATATTTTATTTTTATAATTATAAATGCAATATTAGAATTTATTATTAACCATACGTATAAGTTTTACATTAATTAATTAATATTAAATTTATCATAAAAATTACATATTATAAAAAAAATTGGGTAGCTAAGGTTGTATATAAGGTTATTTGGCGAATTTTGTGGAGTGAACCGTATATCACATATGAATAAATATAAAGCAACAATCACAAACTGGCATATTCGTAAGAACATAAAAATGAAAATTTAGTTATAAATGTACATAAAATTTTTTATATACATTGAATGTTATTAAGAGAGAAAAAATTATTAAAATTTCGATAGATGATAAATATTTTTGGAAGGTGAAAAAATGATTAAATATTATTTGATTAATATAATATAATATTGATTTTGAATACAAATAAATAAATGCTTTTAAAATATAAATTAACGTACATTTTTAAAATAATCATATATTATATATTGTATTAAGATTATTTAAGATTAAAAGCAATAATGTAAAAAAAAATAAAAAAAATAAATAATTTATGAGAAAATTTTTTTCAAAGAAGCATCCTTGTTGCAAATTTATTATAGATATTAATTTTTGTGAATTTTCACAAATTGGATAATTTTTTTGATAAATACGTTGAATATAAGAGTGAATATTTTATGCAGATAAAATAATATACAATTATTTATGCACATAGAATTATCAAATACTTAATAAATAGAAACAATGGAGAACTCAATATTAAAAAATGCAATAGTAACTAATGCGTCTGATGTTCACGCTGATACTGAAATAGTTCTCTATACTCGTCTGCTAGTTCTTTTTCTCCCTCTCTCTCTCTCTCTCTTTCTCTCTCTCTCTCTCTCTCGCACACACACATTCTCTTTTGTGTACATATTTATTCTTATTTCTGTTCCCATTATTTTATTTTTTGTCTTTCTTTCTACTTCTTCGTTAACACCTTGATACACAGACGATTCACCCACGCGTAAGTTTGAGGGTACAACTAAAGTCGCAAAGAGACAGAGATTAGTCAGTTGCAGATCTTGGAACTAGTATTTGCTGTGTCTATGAGTATTATTTTTATATTTTATGATTTATTTTATTGAAAATAACATTAATTAAAAATTTATAGTCCAAATTATAAGTTTCATCAATTAACTACTATATACAAAATTTCATGTATTAATTTTATAATTCTTATTTAGCCTATAAAACATCAATTGTGTATTTTTATAAATTATTTATTGTAGAAATTATGCTCATGTTTAAGAATAACAGGTTAGTAGATTGTTTTATCATATCAAAATGAATAAAGTATTTCTATGAAATTATGTCTTCGATTATCATTCAATTTTTAATCTATGCAACAGTATAATTAAAAATTTTATTATATATATTTATACTTTTAAGCTAAATATAATCTTAAAATTTTATTAATTAATTTAAAATTTAATTTATAATTAACATGTAAAATTTATTAAATACGATTATAGTAAATTATTGTTCAAAATCATTAAAATAAAACATTTTCATATTACTTATTTATAATTACTTTTAATATATAGAAGTAAGTATAAAATTTAATATCGTTTTTTTGCATATCATAGCTATTCACTATATTTCATTTAAACAATTTTTGGCAAACCAAATTATTTCTATGAAGTTTTTTCCTTGTTTTCTATTTATAAACTTATAAAATATGTGAATTTAGAAATTGTTCTCACTTAGCTTTCTAAATTGTAATTTTATAAAGCTCAAATTGTTTGAAAAGCTATAAAGAAAATTATAAAAAATTATACACAATATAAAAATAGAAAAGATCATGAAATTCTTTTTTCTTTTTTAGTTTCTTAGAACATGATTGTGACGCTGGAAAATTCTTCGTCTTTTATGGTACTACTAATTGTAAGTAACTATTTATTCTTGCAAAAAATAACATTTTAGTAACATCAATAATTACAAATTAAATCATCTATTTAAAAATAGATAACACTATAATTTTGGAAATTTTTAAATTTTTTAAAACTGTTATCTTTACAATGGGTAGTTACATTCATATATGTATATATATATATATATATATATATCCCCGAAGTAAGGAGTTTTTTTATTTTGCAATTTTTGGTCGTAGGGACTTGGAAGTGGTCTTATAATGACGAGAAAGGCTTTTTCCATTTATCCCTTTTTTTTTGTTTTTTAAATAAATTGAAGGGACAGTATTTTACTTTGTATAAAAAGTATTTTTCGATTTTTTTGACACGGCACGCTGAAGCGTTTAGCAGAAAACCGCTACGCGACAATGTTTCATTTAAAGTTTCTAAAAAAAAACAAAACACTTACCTTTTTTAATAAAATATTATCTATTATTGAACTTATAAACAATTTGAAATAAAAATTTTAAATTGTTCAAAATAATCGTTAATCGGCAGTCTGAATTTAAAAATTTTAGCACGTGGCGGGTGTTCGTAGCGATTCAAGAGCTTTTTGGGCGTCCAAATCGAGACTCGTCGATGATCTTTTCCCGATTCTCTTTAAAAGCCCTGTACCATTTTCCTCATTGCGATTTCGACATAATATTATCTTTATAAGCCTCTCTTAACATTTTAAATGTTTCCGCACTGTTTTTTTAAGTTGTAAACAAAATTTTATCGTTTAATTCTGTTCCACTAATCGCTTCAGCGTGTCGTGTCAAAAAATCGAAGAACACCCTTCGTGCGAAGTAAAATCGTACCGCATCTAATTATCAAACAAATAAAAAAAAACGAATAAATTGAAAAAGATTTTTTCTACATTTTAAGACCCCTCCCAAATCGCCAGGACAAATATTCGCTAAATAAAAAAAAAACTCGTTACTTCGGTGACAGACCATGTATACATATATATACGTACATACAGTAAACTAAAATGTATTGTACTTCTGTTTTTTATTTGTTTTAAGAATTTGTAATTAAAAAATATTAATACTTAAAGCATATTTTTTTAATATCATTTGTTAATAAGTCTTGTAATAATACTTTCTCAAAAATAATGAATAATCTTTAAATTGATAACTAAAGATATTAATATATATACAATTTATTTACAAAACCAGTTAACTATGACCAATAATAAATTATTAAATTTTCATTTAACAATAACTTTCCATTTATATTATTGATTGAGTTAAAATTCATATAAGAAGTGGTATAAACAGTTAAAATAATTTGCTTTAAGTTCGAAGTATATTCGAAACTTATTTATATGGTTCTATATGCATGTTTAGATAATATGTTTAAGATGGATTTAATTTGAGATTCTTCTTGAAAGCGAAGATGAATTAATTATATTATAATATATAAAATCATGTAAATTAAAACAAATAATGCTTTAGTTGATTACATTCTTTCGATATCTTGATGTTGTCTTGATTACGGAGATGAAGATTTTATTTAAAAAATATAAACAAATAAATAATAAATCTATATGAAACATAAATAATAATATAAATTTATAAACATACATAAAAAAAATCATACCAGACAATGCAGTTTTGTCACTCTCATTACAGAAAATATTACAAACTCATGGCTACATCAAAAGCTTTATTATTATAATTTATTATTGTAGTATGGAAAATTGGTTGCTTACCTTAATTGCCTTCATGAAATTAATTTACATAAATAATAAATTTGATATTAATAATACAACAAATAGTATTACAAAATTGATAAATATAGTTACCTCAATACAAATTATCAATACAAATCAACGGTGTGACCTCATCAAATTTAACGATACTGAACAAATACTTACGTTTATACTATGTATGTATAACCATCTGTGTCTTTCGTCATGTTCAAAAGCAGTTATTTAAATTATGTCTTTAAAAATGTATCTATATGTGACTTCCCTATCTAATAATTTCTTTTATAATTATTATTATTAATGATATTAGCAATAATATAAAAAATAGATTTAGAAAAACAATAATATAAAACATAAATAGAAATTGACGAAAGATAATATTAAATTTAACAATGATTTAATAGTACCAATAATTTTTTGTATACTTATCAAGTTTCCAAAAGCATATGGACTTTCCAAATCCAATAATATAATATCCTTCTATGACATGTCATCACCATTATCAAAAGTTCTGTCCATTTTCTTGTTAAAAAAATTATATATAAATTAAACAAAATAAATGTATTTCTAATCCAAAATCGAGAGTATAAAATAATTTTTCACTAAAAAAGATAATTTATAATACTAATTTAAAGAATTAAAAAGTACATCTTCCATTTTAACAATATTTCAGCTGACTATGTTCTTGCATCACTTTACTGTCCACAGCATTAAAATATTCCATTTTCTTATGTAAAATCATTAAATTTCCATTTGAAAATACATATTATCCTTTGTAAAAAAAAATTTTAAACAAATATTTGAAATTCAATAAATCCGTAATTTCTCTTTTATGAAACATAGTTATAGATGATTTAGGAACAATTTAACTTAGTAAATTAAAAAAAAAACAAAATAGTATCAGTATATTATTTCAAATAGGCAAATAATATTTTACTTTATACAAATTTTTATTTCGTACAACTGTGATCTACTGTGTTTTCGCGTGTCATTATTCAATATATGTAATTAAAATTTGTATTTATATTTATTCATATATTGTGTAAATTTTCTATTTATTTTTTAAAATTTTTCATTAAAGTACTTATCCACTTGATGAGGACGATATATACATCGAAACAGAGTGGGTAATTAAAAAATTAATTTATGTGATTTCATTATGTAATTAATGTACCATCAAGATGAATGTTATATTAAATCCATCTTTAATGTATTTTGGACTCTAATCATTTAAAAAATTTAAAATTAGTGCCTTTTGTTATCCGAAAAGTAATTAACATTATTTATAAATTTATTTTTTAAAACTAGAAATTCTGTATAACTTAATTTTTAGATTTTCTATGTTTTCAGTGAGTAATAAGTCAAAATTTATTGACTTCAATTTCAATGTTGAGTATTATGAAAAAAGAAAATAATTTATTCCAATCATTTTTTCATAGAATACTTATTAGAAAAATATCAAATTTAGTTGCTAGAACAACATAATAAACTTTGAGTTTTATTCAGTTGCTCACAATATACTACACTCTTCTGATTCCATCAAAATATATTTTTCCTAACGTGAATTTTTGACTAAAATAGTTCTCATTTGTCAAATTTTAATTAGAATTTTTATGCTTTTGGTTTTATATACTATATTAAATTTCAATCACATATTATGATAATATGGAAAAACAAATTTCCTTTTATACTATATAAATAGTATTTTATACATGATCAAACATCGTTCTAATTACGCTAGCATCAATTCATTCAAAAGCCAATTTGGTTATTTTTTTACGAATCTCAAAACAAAATTAATAAGTAAATGTATTATATTGATATTATTGTTCTTAAAATATTTTTCTCTGGTTATTCTTAGAAAACATTAATGTTTATACAAAATATATGGGTAAAAAGCTGCTATTTTTTCAGATACATGTGTTTTTCATCAAGAGGTTATTTATCTGATTTTACAATTCAATTATAGAGTATTCTACATATTATGACCTGAATTTTTGAACCAAGTTTCACAATAGGTTCCTTAATAATATTCTAAATTTTTTTTTAGTAAAATATATGTGATCTATTCATTTGTTATTAAATTAAAATATTTTCCATATCAATATTTATGTGTGTTAGATATCTGCAGCGGCGGTTGACCTAGAAAATTTAGGAACTCCTGGTTAGTACATATAATTCAAGTAATTTATCCTTTAAATTTTTCAATTTTGTACATAGAGAAGTATAATATTTGATGAATGAAAAGTAATTACATCTATTCTAATTATCTACCTTGTGACACTTGCGATAACATAGGTAAAATTTAGGAAAAATATGTTGCAGAAGCCCTTTTATGATGCATGTTTCATTACTATATTTATTACTACATGTATTTAAATCTACATAATTGATGTTTTATAATATGCATGTTTATTTCGCTTGAAATACTATTATAAATAAACTCTAAAGCTAGTAAAATAAATATACTTTTATAATTACAAAAATTTGTATTAAAACCAGTTTATATTATAATTGTGAAAATTAAGATATACGAAAATTTTTTTGTTTGATTTTTATAAATTTGAAATAAAAATATATTTACGCACATATATTAAAACTTCAAAAAATCGATTAAAAAAAAATTATTTTACAAATTTTGATTCTAAATTATTTCAAAAATATTATGCCAAAATATTATAGCGGTATTATTATAGGTATAAAATAGGAGCCTAATAACGAAAACTAGGTAATCAAGGTTCCATGTAGGGGACTTGGTTTTAAATTGAAATACTCATTATACATGATCTGTTTCTGAAGTATCAATTTCTTTTTCATTTGGTGAATATTAGTAATAGCCACTTGCGAGGAGTTTTAAAATCTAGAAAAAATCTTTTCCATTTGTCTCTATTTTTTTTTATTTTTTCAAGAATTACATGCGGCATGATTATACTTCCCATGAAGGGTGTTCTACGATTTTTTGACAATTTTTGATTGAAACGATTAGTGGAAAAATACTACGCGAGAATGTTTCATTTAAAGTTTCTAAAAAAACCTTTTTAAATTAAATATTATCTATTATTGAACTTATAAACAGTTTGAAATAAAAATTTAAAATTTTTTCATTTTCAAAATAATTTTCTCCTGCATCAACACATTTACGAAGACGAGTTTTCCAAGTCTCAAAAGCAGTCTGAAACTTCTCAGTTTTGATATTTACGCAACCTTTCGCATTCAAAATTTTTTTTTTACACTACATTGTGTACCGTAAATGGCGTTGAATTCAGTTTTTCCGCGATTGCTTTAATTGTTAATCGCCAATCTGAATTTAAAATTTTTAGCACACGGCAGGTGTTCGTAGTGAGTCGAGAGATTTTTGGGCACTCAAATCAGGACTTGTCGATTATCTTTTTTCGACTCTCTTTAAAAACTCTATGCCATTCTCTGTATTATGATTTCGACATAATATTATCTTTATAAGCCTCTCTTAACACTTTAAATGTTTCCGCACTGTTTTTTTAAGTTGCAAACAAAATTTTATCGTTTAATTCTGTTCCACTAATCGCTTCAGCGTGTCGTGTCAAAAAATCGAAGAACACCCTTCGTGCGAAGTAAAATCGTATCGTATCTAATTATTGAAAAAACAAAAAAAAAACGAATAAATTGAAAAAGATTTTTTCTACATTTACAAATCCCTCCTAAAATGCCAGGACTAATATTCGCTAAACGAAAAAAACTCGATACTTCGGGGACAGACCACGTCTTACAATTGTCGTAAATCAAATATAAATTGTGAAGATCAGACAAGTACGTTTATAGACGATTAATTTTTCATATATTTATACATTCAAAATCATTAATTAGGACGAAATATATAAATAAATTAATCAGAGTTTGACATACATGAAATGGTAAATTTATTTCGTTTAAACAGTTTAAGAAATACATTTTAAAATGAGTGAAAAAATTAGAAAAACTCAGAATTAAATACATATCATGAAAACTCCCCGCAGAACGTCTATTGTTGATCGGAACGTATAATTTTAACAATATAGAATTTTTCAATCATGATTATCTTTTATTAGATAAATCTGTATAAAAATTTTTATTTCCAATTATGAAAAGTAAACTATTAAACAAATGTAAAGGGGATAATCCTTAAAAAAATAATGAAAACTAGAAGAGCTTGCTCTGGTATTTTGTCTTCAAATACCTTCACAGTAGATTAAAACAATTGTTTAAAAATTTTTTTTCTGTGAGCATTTTTAATGATGGTATGTTATTTGTTCTTTACTTTTTTAACATAATTGAAATAAAAGTTAGACAATATACTATAAATTATATCGATAATTGTGGTACAGTGTGCTTAAATATCTGATAAAATACACAGAAAGTCTTTCAAAGAGGCGCTAACTGTCTGAAAGTCATAAGTGAAAGAATGCATATTTTTTAGCAATAAGAAGGTAACCTAAATGAGCCTGAAATAGTAGATTATGTAAATATACATGGTTTGTCTGGAAAGTAGGATGTTTTTTTTTAAGACACTATTTGTCGTAATGATTTCGAGATCAAGAAATGCGCGGGGTTAATTTTTATATTTCTCTCTTTTTTCGACTATTAGCCCCAACAGGATTTGCTTTCGCGCTAAAGATGTTTTTGAATCTTATAATACGAATGATGGAACGACTGTTGGAACAATGTTATACAGTAAACATTGTTTGTGGTTTAATAAAAAGCTGTAGAGGCTTTCGAATGTTAAAAAAGGCTTTAAGGATGAGTGATTATGTGAATCACAATTAAAAAAAGGAAAGCATTTTTCTCAAAAATACATTTTAAGAATTAGCTGATATTGCAGCGTAAACGTGAGTTATTCGATATATTTTAAATTTCAAAAAAACGTATAAAATACTATTTTACATACCATTAGCCTTTACTTTTTTGATATTTTAAAAACTAAAAATTTGGCATGCAAAAACAACCGATTTATTGCAAAAAACCAAAATTATTGTTTAAAATGGTACCATTTTGTTAATATTGAGAATTTTAACAAATTTAAGGTTCACAGTATGTACAACTACATTTAGTTTAAGGCTAAAAAAAAATTTCTTTTAGAGGTAACCTGTAGGACTTTGCGATATCAGCTGTTTTATAACTTTCTTTTTTTGCCTCTGTAATTTATTATGTATCTTGACTTGACGATGTTTTTATTTCAAATATTTTACTGTTATATAAATATATTGGTAAAATGTTAAAAGATTTATTAATTAGTTTTTTTTTTATAATTTTTTAAAAATTCACTATTCAAGCATGTCAGTCTAGGTTGCCCCCTTAGAAAAATCTACTATTAGTTTTATCATAAATATTTTTTGGCGCTATTACCTAATGATTTTTTTATTTCTTTGATGTGTCAGCAGAAACAATATAATAAAAAAATCTTTTTATAAATAAAACTTTTAAAAATGAACATTTTAACTTGATCATACTGCATCTTGAAACAGTTTATTCTTATGTAGTGTAAAAATTCAGTGTAAAAATTCTTATTAACAAATTTTATTGTATAATTTCGTGAGAACCAAAGCCAAGTAAAACTCTGCTCGTGCGCATACGTATAAAGGATACAGTATGGATCTTTGACACGATTTGGCGTCGAGCCATTCACAATCCCTTTACCCTCTTGAATTGAAAAGACTAGTATTTCATTGCTGATTTGGAATGAATAAAAATAAAAAAAAAACTCGTTTTTATCTTTATTCTTTCTTTTTCGATTGATTTTTCAGCAATGTTCTTCTAATGAAAATGAATTTGATAATAAAAATGACTTAAATGAAAATAAATTTTTAAAGATAATAATTTAATTGTGTACTTTCAGTACAGTCAAAATGCAATGGAAGAAAATTACACTTAAATATTATACTTAGTAGCAATGACATTTGAGTTATGCACTTTCATATATTATGTAAGAAACAACTTTTTATGTATATATATATATATATATATATACAATAAAAAGCAAGATATAAACTACTGATATTTATGATAGATTCTAACTTACTCTCACGTTTTGATTAATATTGGCATTAATTAAGCAAAAATTTAGATAAATCGTGACAAAAAGAATAAAAAATATAGAAAAAAATAAATTTAAATATTAACTCATAGAAACGTGTGCTTCAGTAAAGCTATTTTATTATATTTAATTAACAACGCATCCTTAATTTTAAAAGTTATACATTATGCATTTTTCATGCATATCTGTTTTACTAGAATTCCTACCATTTATATGGAAATGAGGTTTGAAATAATTAAATAAAAATAATTATATAAAGACTAAATTTTATGCAATTTAAAATCATATTTAATATTTATTTTTATTATATAACTACTAAAAGATACTACTTTTATTATATGTAAAGTATCTCACAAAAGAAATTTTAATTGTAATTGTTATCATATTATGGAATATATTATTTCTGAATACGTATACGTATAAGTCAATAATTATAATTTCTTTTAGTACATATTAAATAATTAGATTATGCATTATAATAATTCAAGAAGAATCAATATTATAAAAAGTACCTATAATTTTTAATAACTTGCTTAAAATACATAGATTTTAAAACAAAACAAAAATGTATTTATTTTAGTAAATATTATGATTCCTTTTTTAAAAATTCTTTAACGTCTGTAAAATATTGAATAATTAATATATGTTATATAAAAAGAAATAATTTATTAAAAAAATGTAAGGTTAGAATTGACATCTTTTACTTTATACATTCATTTCTAATGTTAATTATTTAGTGTAAATATTACAATCAATATAGTATTTAATACAAATATTTTTTTTAATGTGTTATATAATTTATTCTGCATATTTTAAATTTATGAATATTGATATTCATATATTTTAATGTAATTATTACATTTTACTATAATTAGAAGTTTGAATGCTTTAATTTTTCTCAAAGATTTAAAAATTCTATAATTCTTTTATTCAAACGTTAAAAATAAACTCTTTTTTTATTCAATTAATGCTACTAAATGTTATAAGTATTTGAAAGTATTGAAGATTACTATATAATTTTATAAATATAAATATTTTAATTCTTTTTGTAATAAAAGTTAAAGAAAGATAAGTTTTTTATTCATTATTCAGACTTGTATAAGGATATATTAAAAATAATAAATAATTTATTTCATTTAAATAATTGATTAATTAAATAATAATAATAAATAAAATAATTTTTCCCCTTTTTCTTATTAGCAATATTATATGTTACGTACAATATATCTACTTTTACTAAATTGAAGGACCGATTTTCTTAATTAATATTTGAATAAAAGAAATAGTTGAAAACAGATGACAAAAAAATGATAATGAACGTGAACTGGAAATGCTCATAAATTTTCTTATAGCAAGTTTTATTTGCGATCCATATTCTCTTGAATTCGAGCCTAAAGAGAATTAATGATTCTCCTTTTCTTTTCATGACAATTGTAACTTCTGTACAAGAAAAATTTGATTACCAGCGTTACAGCAGATAAATAAAATTTAAAATATAAAAAGTTATATAAATAATTTTAGGTAAAGATAATAATTGAAACAGTACTCGAAGTATTAGTTTTACTTTTTTTATTGGTTTATTCGGTACAATTTACATGACATATTTTAAAGAGAAAACGAAATATTTTTACGAATACTAATGAACAAATTAAAATTAATTACATGTATTAACGTAGCTAATGTACTATTCTATTACAATATAATTTAAATATAATTTTATTGAAATATTGGTAAAATACTTTAAATACATATACTTTATGAATACTATAGAAATGGAATATAAGGTATATTTTTAATTTTTAAGATTTGATAATGAAAATTTGGTATTGACTCAAATTTATTTATAAAATTAAAAGTAAATTTTTACTCGTTTTTTAATTTTATTTATCGAATGTCAATTTATTATAGTATGCATGTATATAAAAATATATGTCGTTTCTGATTCATATATAGTTAAGTGAAATCATAAATTACATAGTAATGTGTTATACTAACATGAATATATATAAAAATTTAAAGAATTAGGACCCCCCCCCGATATAAAAAACAAGAAGACTCACAATGTTTCGAACATTCAATATAATAATTTTATAATATATTATATTTATTTAATATATACAATATTTATTTTTAATTATGACGCAAGACACAGCTAATAATAAACAATAGAAATGTAAGTTTACGCTTAGTACATTTAAATTTGATGATTTAACATCTTACCTTGTATATCTGAATAATCAAATTTGTACTGAGGTAATTATATTCAAATATATTATTTAAATATCTTTTATAGTCATATATAATTATAAAATGTTTAAGTAAAGGTTTGATGAAAGCAATAGACCAAGTAACAGATCAGTTTTTTGGATCGTTAAAAAAGCAACTAGCAACCTATATCAAATATCGTAAAAAAATCAGTAGTTTCTTATTTTTTAAATGTCACTAAAAATATTTAGGCTCTTTTTTTTATCAATTCTAAAGAAAAAATGTTTTTTTTTATTTCTTGTTATAAAATGAAAAATCGTAATTTCAGCACTACATTATCAATGGACGAATTTTATCCAATCAAGTTATGAAGAAAATTCATTTTTATACAAACCGATCTGGATTAGAAGCAGCAATATTTTCAAAACACATTTTATATTTTTTACAGAATATAAGATACAGGATTTGTTGTACTATAATTCTATTTTTTTTAAACCATAGAAAAAATTAAAATCGTATAATCGTATAACGAGCTGAAAATAATTTATTAACTTTTTTGCATAATTTAATTCAAACTAGTATTTTACTAAAGATATAATCTGATCGAGCTGAAATTTGGTACAAATAAGGTACATAACAGTCCCTTTAATTTTTTAAAACCAGAGTTTTTAATATTTAACAATAACAAAGTTCAAAAATTTTCCGTTTTTTTTTTAAATTTCTCCACTTCTAATCTCAATCGGTTTATATAAAAATGAATTTTCTTCATAATTTGATTGGTTACAATTCTCCAATTGACACTGTACTGGTAAAATTCATTTTATAACAAACAATGTAAAAAAAAAATATATATTCCGTTAAAATTGTTAATAAAAAAAATCCTGTCATTTTAAAAAATAAGAATCTACTGGTTTTTGTTACGATTGTTACGATTTAATATAAGTAGCTAGCTGCTTTTTTTTAATTACCTAAAGGGTGTAATATTGATTGGTGTATAAGTAAACAACTTGACAAATAGTCAAAAAATACAACTTCTTTTTATGAAGTCGCGAGGAATTAAATTTCATTCATCTCAATAAAAATATAATAAGTTCATATGTACATTTTTAATACTCAATATAATAATTTATATAATATAATATTTTATATAAATTATTTGAGTAAAATTAAAGAGTATAAATTGCAGTATAATATGCATTTGTAAAGATATTATAAAAATATATTTATTCAAAGATTTGGCGAAACATTCTGGAAGATCTAAGAAAATTTGGCAGCCCAATACCAAATAAAGTGGCGGTGTGCTCGTAGAGGTTGTGCGCGCGCCCTGGGCCTAACCCAAAGGCGCTGCGCCTACGTTTCTGCGTCTGCACCACGAAATCGCTATGAACGCCAGCGTCAATATCGAAAGAAACTCCTGGCGACTGCCTCCAGATGAAACAGTCCAAGTTGCTGATCCCCGCTCAAAATCTGCACAGGTAAAAGAGGTAATCAATTAAAATTAATACAAAACTTAAAAATTCCAATTTGTATTGTGAAAGCTTATACTATTTTATTATTATTTAATAGTACAAGTTAAGAATCGAGGAATAAAAATTTTTTTTTGCATGATTCATAATCCATAGAAATTTACGAAATAGTTTATAGGTACCAATAAAATTGATGAAAGAAAATATGCTTAATATTCATTTTGGTTGAAAGTATATTTTCACTTATTCACAATATATTGATTACCTTAATTATGAATTTTATGAAACTCACTTTATTGCTGAAATATTAAATCAAAAAACTTTGAATTCTTTTTTATTGTTATTATTAATGAATAATCTATACTAAATATAAATAAATATCAAGTAAATAATAATTATTTTAATAATAAGTTTACATTTTTAAACTTTTAAATTTTTAAAAAATTAAAATTTTTTTAAAAATAAAGTTATCTTTAAAAAATATTTTTATATTTACTAACTAAAATAGAAGGTTTGATTAATAATTTTTAATTTACGCATTAATCAATATTGAATAATGCTGTGTAAATATTTTTTTCTATTATATTATGAAATTTATGTATTTAAAATTTTTACACAATGTGTATAAATTTATAAATGATTTATTACACCTGCAGTTAAAAATAAAATCATTTGAACATATTTAAAAATTTTTCCTTTAATCAAATTATAAAAAATAAAGGATTTTTTTACATAATTTTTTTTTAATTTAAAAATTTTATGAACAAAAATAAACTAAACCAATTATATAAGGTAAGAAACATACATTTTAATTTATATAATTATATTTTTTCGTATGCTTTTGTAAATTTCGAAAAATCTTTGGATTTTAATTCTAAAAATATTAAAAAAAGGCATGAGATATACAAATACGAATTACTTTTGAAAACTGTTTTTGTATAAAAATTATTTAGCTTATATAAAACACACACATACAACATACGCACACGTATACACACACACCACATTATATTTATTAAAAATAGAAATAAAATAATATATAAATTGCATAACTTGCGATAAGTAAGTGAGCATTTGCGTATGTCAATATTTTTGTCAATATTAACAATATTAGACTTGTATTATTATATGAATTATTTAAATCATCTAATTGAGAATTACTAGATAGTACAAAGAGTAAAGATAAATATTCATAAATGTAAATACATGTAATTATACCTTAACTGCTGAGTATAAATACTGTTATATTAACAGCAATATAGGTAAACATAGTACATACATATGATACCGACAATTTCTTATTAAATATTGCATCGTTGTATATTCTCTATTAACAATGTTTGAATATTCAACTAATTCGATTTTTTTTAATTATACTGAGCAATTATTGATTAATAAATTTATTTATTTTTTTAATATTTGTTTTTGGTAATACACGTATACAATTCGCTAAATATTTGGATTAGCTAAAAACAAGAATTGAGGTCACTCACACATCTTCAATCCAATTATAGACAAAGGTGAAGAAAAAGAAAAATGTGTATTTACTTACAGTAATTTATTTTAGACAACGCGAAGACAAGAGAATGTGGCATTTCTGAATCATAGATATCATGTAATTAATTATTCGTTAAATTAATAATTATGTATGAATCACTTTACTTCTCATACAGGTATTAAAAACGGGCATAGTAAAATATTTTTTCTTCTTCCTCATTTCTTAATAAAATCATCCCTTCAAAAATTATTACGATAGTTCTTTTAGTTTTATCATCACTTAGACAGAAATTCAATTCTGTTAACTTGTTCATCAGTGACTTTTGTTATTTAAAATGAGACGTAGATGTCCATCGTATTTGACAATATTGATTTGAAAAAAAAATTAATACAAACTACATCTAAAAACTAAATATGAAAATCATATTGTTCAAATTTATTATAATTCATAATGCGGTTACGTATAAGTTAACCCATGTTTTTGCTGTTAAATAAGATTCGGGTGATCTATTTATGAGGAAGGAATTTAATTTATATTTGATTTTTTAACTTTATTGAAAATATATATATATATATATAGTAACATTTGTTTAATAAATGTAAGTACAATTCAATATTGTATAATATTTTTCATATTTGTTTTAATATAGAGAGTGAAAAATTTCATTAAATTACATTATACAATAATTTACAATGAATTTTCTACAAATATTTTATCAATGCATATAAAAAATCTATGAAAATATGTAAGATATTTAACTAATAATTGAAAAATATAACAGTAATACATTGACATATTTTTCTTTTAAGCGTAATAAATTTATTAAAAGTAAATCCATAATTATAATTCAAGAATTTTTTAAATCATTACATTCAAATCGAAATATGAATTTTCTTATAAGCGGTGGCTTTTAATAAGAATCTTTTTTTTATAGATTAATATTTGAACACTTTTATTATCTTCATTAGGTATTTAATAAAAATTCAAACAAAACATCAAGTCATTAACAATAAATTAAGTCATTAGATTAAAGAAATAAATAAATAGAACACAACAAAAATAAAACAAAAAATCATAGTCAGCTTCATAAGCATAAGTAACTTTAAAATTTAATTAAAACATTGTATCACAGTAGATTGACGGAATGGTAAGACACAGATGGTTAATCAGTAATTAAATTTTAACTATAAAGTGTTTATGATTTAAGTTTCACTTGATTTTTGTATAGAATATAACGAAGTTATATACATATTACATATTTTACTTATACTATATATTTTAATGGCGTGTCTCGCATCGATGTTTGTTATACACATTCTACTTCAAAGTAAATAATAGTTTGTTAATAGGCACTTTTGTAGTACCATAAGCTATCAGTGACTATAATGTAGAATATTATATAAGTTTAATGATTAATCCTTTTCAAATTTCTAGTTTAAATTTCATGAAATTTGATTAACTGTAACCCGAATTATAGTGACTCAAAGTTCAAGATATCAAAATATATTTTTTTTCATCAATATAAAAATGAGCATTGAATAAAGAGATATATTTAATATTTAATTTTTTTTATTTTTTAATATTAATATTAAATCGTTACTAAAATAATTAAATTGATACAGCAAGTTTATGGTGATGATTGTTCCGACTTCGTCAGTGGTATATGCGCTTTAAAAATGACCACGATTATCCATATCAGCTAACTCAAATTTATAATGACGCCAAAAAGTATAGAAAAGTGCATAATTTTCTTTAAATTCTTCCATAATCATTGTTCTGTTCTGTACAACTGAAAACCAAAATAATAATAATGAACCATTCAAATTTTTATAGATAATGCTACATAAATAAGATAATATATATAGATAACGCCACTAGTAATATTTTTTTTACAAAATTTTACTTACTTTGAACTACGTTCTAACTCTATATGTTTATTGAAATTTATGTGCTACAGGCCTTATTTTTCGAAGATTATTATTTTTTTATAATTTTTTTTCTTATATTTTATATTGCTTAAAAAAAATTGTACCAACAATTAATATAGTGCAATGCTATAATAAAGTTCTGTTAAATTTTTTTTGATCATTCATTCTAGTTAGAACAATACATGTTATTTCACCATTTTATGTTAATAACATTTTCACAATATGTACATTCAAAAATGCAAATAAATCAATGGATACAATTATAGAACAGTTTAATAAAAAAATAACGAATCATGGGCTTATAAATCAATTTCTAATAGTAACGTGAAATATACCTATAAGAAAGTCACTGTTAATTATTTTCGAATAAATGTAAAATTTGAAATATATATTTGCGTGCAACAAAAACTTTATTTAAATAAATTTTATAAACTCATAATATCCACAATAATTTACGTATAAAAAAAGTGAAGACGATTTGTACTTGAGTAAAAATGTAGTAAAGTAACTTTTTACAAGCAGTGATCAATAGCGTAACTCACACAAACCATGTAAAAAGAGAAGTTTTAATACCATAATACAATTATGAGTTGGACACGTGATGCATAGCTGTAATTTCTTCGTTTCATCCAATCAAATAATTTCTTCAGTCAGTAAACGAACGTTCTTTCTGACGGTGGTTACAGATGGCTATATTATTTTAGTAATTTTGAAATTAGAAACTCTAATTGAAGAAGATGATGTAAACACTACTGGGTCAATCCTGGGCTATGACTTCAGTTTAGTGTAAGGTGTGATTCAGACATGGTTCGCTGTTCGCCCATCTTCTGTTTGGTAGGTATTTGTGTGATGATGACCATCATTTTGCATTCCAGAACAATTTGAGCTTTGCTTTACTCTTCCAGCTTTGAACACTGTGAAGTGACTTTGTAACAATTTTATAATGAACTGATTATTAATTTTAGAAAAGAATTATTTGTTACTGTATAATTATGTGATATAATATCAAATAATTTCATAAAAAACTATATATTTTATTTAAAACCATTTACTATCTCTATAAATTATATTATGTTAAATATTCCATTGTTTCAATATTTATGGGTTACTATTAAATAGCAAATTGAAATAAATATTAATTGGATTTTTTGTTTCTAAATGTGACATGTTTTTATTCATGCGTAAATTGTTAAAATGTTCTGCTACTAAATTTTATCGATTGATATCATGCTTTGTATTTTATTTTCATACATACAAATATAATGCTTTATGAAATCTTCTTATATCTTAAATCAACGTGTAAGTTTTTAATAGGTTTAACTTTCTGCGTCTACTCGTTTATTTTTGTCTATTTTATTGGATAAATATGACATACATAGTCTGCCTGGAAACTAAATTCAATTTATTATTTCTGAAGCCATCATTTACCGTAGCGATTTGGGAAAGGTCTTAAAATGTGCGGGGGAGTTTTACTATTTGTTCTTTTCTTTTTTTTCGATAATTAGGAGCGGTAATATGTGTATTTGTGTAAAGTTTGTTTTTAAGATTTGTATCGTGGCGCGATAGACCACCTAGAGGAATGGCTTTATATAATAAAATTTGGTGTGTGGTATGGAAAAAACACTGGAGAGTTTATAAAACGATTAAATATTAGAAAAGGGTTTTAAGGATAACTGTATTCAAATTTTAATAAATTCAAGGTGTTATTGATTACCCTGATCCTAAATTTAAACTCAAAAGTTTGTGCACACTTTGGGGGTTCGACTCCATTTGGGGTATTTTTGGGTGCTGAGAACATGGCTCATGGGTAACTTACTTAAACGTTTATTTACGATTTATTACGTTTTATTACGATTTTATTATTACGATTTTCATTAAATTTCATTATTAAAAACTTTTAACATTTAAAAGTTTTTACAGCATTCATTAATCCAGAAAAAAAATTTTATCGTGTAAAGCTATCTCATCAGTTGATCTATAGTGATGTGTTGCAAACCTGAAAAATGTCTTATGCGAAGGAAAATTCTGTTACTTCTAATGACCAGAAAAAGGGAAAAATAGAAAAAAAAACTCCCCCTACATTTTAAGACCTTTCTCAAATTGCTACAACAAATAGTGGCTTCGGAACTAATAAATTGGATTTACTTTCCGGATAGAACATGTAATACTCATTAGATTTAATTTTTGAAGTTTAACTATTTCTAAAGCATTAAATATTCTAAGTATTTACACCGGAATTGAAAATAAAGTAGTACCTAATACAATAATAAAAAATCTTCATAAATTTTATTTTACGTATATCTACATCGCACTTGAATGGTATATACAAATTAAGAATCTGTTTCCATGCTTATAACTTTATACTTATTTAAATTTCTCGAAATTGATGTTATTTTATATTTATATATAAAAATTAAAAATGTATTGTGTTTATTTTTAAATTTAAAAGTTAAAAAAATATAAACAGATTTATGTTATGTTATATTGAAAAAATTATAAATAATTTTTTAAACATTCCTTGATAAATGAATTCGCGTCATTTATAAATACCTATTCAGTTATTATACATCATAAAAAATATATAGAATTAAAATACCACTGTATAAAATACAGAAATATTTTTTATGAAAAAAGGAATTTTATAAATTAGATTTAAAATAAAGTATTACGATTGTAAAATTATGAATAAGTATTTAGACTAAAATACATAAATACATTTTTAGACTAATAAATACATTTTTATACAATTAAATATATTATATCTTATCAACTGGATAAAATATAAATTATGAAACTACTAAATTAAATTAATTATTGCAAAACTACAAAAGAATTTGAAAATTAATTTCTGTAATAAAATATTTCTGTTTTGATTAAATTATTTGTTTAATGTAAATTTAATTATTAGATAATAATTATAAGTGGATAATACAAAATGAGAGTAAATACAATAGAATTAAAAATAATTTTTATCATAAATATTTCAGAAATCAATTAAAAAGTTTATATTAATGAAATATTAATTAATTAATAATTGTAATACATTTGATGATTTTAATAATATAAAATAATTAAATAATCTATTTTTAAACTAATTATTTTTAAATTGTTATGAGTTCTTAATTTTATAATCAAATATATATTGCATTCAATTTGTTTTTAAAAATAAAATAAATTAATAAGAAGAATTTTCATTATGATATATATGAACATAATAAAAAGCATACATGATAAACTATCCATAAATTATTTTATGTATAACATTTAACATTCACAGTTACTATTATAATATTTCGATTTTACGTAAAATATTTAGATATTTAGAAAAATAATTTATAGAGGTTTTAGTACATCGAGATATTCTTTGAATACTAGTTTTTTTCCTTATAAATACATAGTTTATACACATTTGTATTTTATCGACATTAAAAGATAAAATAGAAGCCTTTAAGGCAGCGATGTTGTATTAAAATATATTAAAGATTAAATATTAACATTTTTCTTTGAAATATTATTTTAAAATGATTTTTGTTGATTTTCTAATATTTGTTAATAAAGCATCTACATTCTATTAATTTTAACTAAATAAAAAAAAAATTTTGCACATAATTATTAAGTTTTTACTAATCAATATTCTTTCAAATGATGCAAAATGTATCTAAAGAACTAGATATTGTATAAAGAAGAAGTACTGGACACATAAGCAGGTGTAATAATTTAACAAATTGGAATGCAAAAAGAAAATTATAAAGAAAAAATCAAAGTTAGTGTAATGAATTACTTGTGTAGCGAGATAGCTCCATTGCTACTTTAAGTGAGAAGTAAAGTCGACCGCTTATCAAAAAAAGGTAAAAAGAATACCTGGAATAGCAGCAGCTGGTCTTATAGGGATTGGGAATGTTGCTAAAAGATAAAGCCAATGAAAACAAAAATTAATTTTAAAAAAAAAAATCACCAAGAGTGATGTCTTTTAATTCCAATATTTATATCATAGTTATATCATAGATCGCAATTTTAAAATATTTGTAATGTTAAGAAATTATATGTGATTTATATTTGACGACAAATTATAAGTCATCAAGTGTAAATACTGGTGAGCGCAAATGGAAGTTTCTTGAACTTTAAAAATAATTTGTAAATATTTATATATATATATATATATATATATGTGTGTATACCTATTCGCAGACAATTAAACCTCTGGCGGACCATAAATATAATAATAATGAGGCGGGGAAATAAAAGCTTGCAAACTATCCCAAATTTGAGTAATTATTTCGAGTTAGTTACTTTATAATAATTTATATATGCTAAAGAATTTTTGATAGATGAATTTTCTTCAATTATTGCGAAAAATAAATTAATAAGTACGGTAGGAAATAGACGTCGACCCAAGACGATGGTGCGGTAGAAATAAAACAGCGAACGAATTATTATTCAGGGAAGTACCAAATCGATGGGGAAAGAAAAGGAACAGGGTAGCTTGATTTGTCGGGTTTAGTGTTCTAGGGGTGGTTAAAAAAAAAATCCAGTGTAAAAGGGGGCTCAGCACGGCACGAACGGCGGATGCGAAAGTAGACGCGATGGATGTCACTTACGCCCACGGTAGATCACTTCTAACAGAATGGATGGAAGTTGATCAGCAACTAAACTTTTCGGTAATGGATTGATATGAAAGCTTGAGTGGATCGGGCGGTTTCTGACACGAAGCGTGAGCAGTAGGAATTTGAGGAAAGAATGGAGTGGTCGGGTATCAAGTCAGGAATGATCTTCCCAAGGTGGGTGATCGCGCTGGCCTTTATAGCTTCGGTTTCTCGGTGCTTGACTTGCGTAGATATCGGTGTGCGAGTCGCGGGATCCCTTAATTTGGCAGGAAGCGGAAAGCAAGGTCAGATTGATCGGAAGTTTTTCGTCCGCACACAGCGACCGAGCTCATGTGCAAACTATTGCAGTAGTGTTTTATCATACGGCGATCCGATTGGTCGAACCACTTGACGGGCCCGTCATGTAGCGCAGCGTGTTACTAGCATGCGCGCTAACATGGCAGCCCCATGTTTCGGTCAGCCGCACATTGCCTCACCGAAATTTTCTAGTATGAGCATATCTCGTTCCACTTGTAAAAATGATTTGCTTATTTATATTATCTATTACCAATATTAAGTATTAATATAATTATTTAAACATTAAATGTCATATAATATATAAATAAAAACTTTTTATTTTCGTTGCAAGGATCCTTGTCCAGCTCTGGTGTATAAATTTATATTTGATGAAAACATTTCCGGGGGTTCTGTAGTTTTTATTGGAATTTATTTATAATTTTAAGCAAAAAAATTATACAAAAACAATTGCACTAGTAATAAATAATATTTCATGTTAAGTATATAATGGATTTTAATTAATGACCTGATTTTGATTTCGCTTTTATCATCTAATAACTCTGATATTTAAATATTATGTAAAATTCTATAAACGAATTTATTGTGTTTATTTAAAATTATCGTACCTTCTTATTTATCAATGCTATTGTTGAGTGGTTTTATTTATAACATTTCTAATAAAGATTATTTTTTATGATTAATCTCACTATCAATAATCGATACATTTTTCTAATTAACCTCATATTTGTAATTTTTTGCATGTATTGAAGCAATTGAGAAGTTGTTTTTGTCTTTCTTATGTTCACAAACTTTTATTTATAAATTGCGTTGTGTTTCCTAGTTATATACTGTAATATAGTTCAAATATATTATTCAGTACACTAACTAGTTATTTTTTCATTTTTTGTTTTTTAATACCATTCCCTAGTTTTATAGTTATCAATATTTTTAGTTTATCAAAGACATTATATTCTAAATTTTTGTTAATTTATTAATCCACTTTAAGAAAAAAATAGTCAAATTATGTCATATTATTATTATATTGTTTAATTTAAATATTTCCTCATATAATACGAATTTTATTTCTATTTCTATTGATCAAGTATAATCCTTCTTTTCATACATTTATTAAAAAAATATTCGTGTTTACCGATTCGTTAAAATTCATGAAATGAATTTATTGTAACTTATTAGTAATGATAAATATAATATTTTATTAGAGGTTTATTGAACATAAAAATCTTTAAAAATTAAAATAAATGGTCTAGTGAATAAAATATATATATTTCAGGATTTGACTTATTCAGATGGTGGTCATAATTGGAGAAGTATAATTTTTTCATTACTGGTTATTAGTGCCGTGATTGCAGGTATTGTTACTGCAATATATTTACTAGGGTATGTAACAATCTTGTTTTAATTCATTTATTTCACATTTTACCTAATCTTGTTTAATCATATGTATTGTTTAAGAATGAAATATTTTTAAAGTTTTATGAAATTATATAAATTCAATATTTGAATATTTTACTTATAATTATCTTCTGTAGTACATGTAAAAAAATAGAAAATGTTTCATATTTTTTGATACTTTTTAGTTACTCTTTTATTTTCTATTCATAGCTACGTTGATGAACTTTTGTATTGGAGTGGAAGACGTTTAACGTTGGAAGAATGCCTTCATGGTGACTTGACTCCTCGGAGGCTTCCTCCTGCTTGGATTTCTCATCATAAATTTGTTTACCAAGCAGATGATGGTTCTCTTACTCTGCTTGATACTTTTAATAACTCTATCTCCTTATTGGTATCAAATCATACTCTCGTAAGTATTCTTAAATTTTATTTATTTTTAATTAAATTTCATTGATAAAAATATGCTAATTAAGTGTTAAAGTTTTAAACTTCATTTAAGATATTACATTTTTATTCTTTATTTCATATGCTATATTCTAAAATTTAAATACTGCTATAATTAATGTATAATATCAGTATTATTAAAATAATTAAAAACGATTGTTTAGCCACGGGTATTATAATATGTTATTATAATTTTACAAAAAAAAATTAAATTGAACACGTCTACTGACATTGAGCTAAGAACATAGTAGAATGAAACCGTACAATATTAGTGCATGGTTTCTATACAATAATAAATGAACTTTCAATATTATATATAAAAGAATGCATAAACAATCAATACACATGTAGACAATATATTTTTTAATGTACTTTACCTTGATTCATTTTTTATTAAATATAGACAGAGTTGAGACTATTATATATTAATCACATGTTGGTTATTAATGGTTTTTAACGTATAAGAAGTATTTATTATTAGTATTATAATTTTTAACACTTATTAAATTTACAGTTAAATATAAAAAAAAATATTTGATTGTGAAGTATATTTAATATTGTTTATTAAAATAAAATTATAGATTCAGTGAGATGCATATTGATTAAAACAAGTTTTTTAATTATTTTCGCCCACGTTTCAATAAGGTATCTTTTTTCCTTTTTAATTCTAATTTTATGGAACAGAAATACGTAGTTATTCTATTTTTTCGTATTTTATGCCTTTTTACACTATTTTATGCACTGTATATCATGTTAAATTCGGTTTTTTCCGCGATTATTCTAATTATCAAGCAGCTTTTCGAATTTTAAATTTTTAGCAGGCGGCAGACGTTACTAGCGATTCGAGAAATTTTTGAACGTCCAGATTGTAACTTATTAGTGATCTTTTCCCAGCCTCCTTTAAAAGCTCTCTGCCATTTTTCACATTACGATTTTGATATAAAATTATCTTTATAATCCTCTTATAACATTTAAAATATTTTCGCACTATTGTTTTAAAGTTGCAAACAAAACTTTATTGCATAGCGCTGTTCTATTAGTCATATTATCGCAACGGATCCAATAATAAAAAAACATCCTTCGCGCGAAACAATATTCTGCTACTACTAATTATCGAAAAAGAACAAAAAGAAATACAAGGACAATTAAAAAAACACTTCTTACATTTTAAAACCTCTCCTAAATCGCTACGATCAATAATCGCAAAAAGAAAAGAAAAAACTCGATACTTCGTAGACAGACCATGAATGCGGTAAAAAATCTATTTAAATCATAAGAGATTTTATATATACAATAACCTATTAAAAAAATTTTTTTATTCAGTCATCGAAAGCAAAATTTTATTTTTCATATATTTTAACATAAAAATGTTCGGTATAAAAATTATTCCTTTTAATTATTGAAAGCATCAATCAGGATTCTATCACCTTTCATTTTATCTTTAATAATTTATATATTTTAATTATTCTTGAAATATTGTAAAGTATGAAGAACAATCATCTTTCAACTAGTTGAGAATTACTCATTTTATGTGGTCTCTGCAGTTTAGATAATAAATGAAAAGTAAAATTCAAATACTCGAGGAATTATTATTTAAAATAATGTATAGACATTCAGTTTCATCATTGAATGCATGGGTATATTTTATTAAAAAGATGGCAATTATTATATTCTTTAGTAAGTATAATGGCAGTTAAGTAGTTAAGAATTAAGGTGCCATGTGCATCATGGTTGACCGAGAGTTCATCGTCAAATAAGATCATCCTGTACCAGGAGACACCCAGTCTCGTGGTTATCTTGAACTCCGCTACTAAGTAAAATATCTGTGCCAGTAACACACAAGTAGAGAATACATGAAGATTCAGAGTAATTTTATGTGTTCTCTAATCACGTCAAATCGAGAGCTACTATAAACATGTCTGCACCGTGTTATAATATGTATAGACACAAACATGCGTGTGCTTAAAAATATGTTTGTTCTAAATTTTAATAGATACTTTAATAATTTATTGTTTAACTCAAATGATAGAATTAAGTTACTTAAATTGTAAATGTATTTTATAATTTGAAATTAACAATAAAAAAAAAGAAAACTATTAATTGTATTGTGCATACGTTTAGAAGAATAAAATTAATAATAACAACAACAACAAAAATAATAATAATAATAATAATAATAATAATAATAATAATAATAATAATATGGAGGATACAGGGGAAATTATTTTACAAGAAAGATGTATCTTATTTGTCTGGGAATCACTGACTTTATTATGGAATGAGAATACTATTAAATATTAAAAGTATAAAGAGCACCTTTGATAAGGACAAAAATCACTTAAAACTTAATACTAATGCCACCTCTCTCGTGTCTGTGTTTTCTGTTCATAGGTGAGCGATATTTACGAATTTTTGTATAGATTCATATAAATGAGATTAAAAATGTGGGGTAAAACTATTAGATCTTTTCACATAGAATCCACAATTTTTGACTGAAAGTAATCAAATTAGATCTAAACAATACCATATATTTAGGAATAGTTATACAAATATATTAACTACCCATGTTCTTAGAGGTGATTAAAACTGCTTTTAAAATAATTATTCTAACTCATCGAGAATTCTAATGTTAAGGATGATAATAGGTGCAAGGCAAATACTAATACGTGGTCTGTTTAGCATCAAAAGATGTTGTTGTTTTTTATTAGAGATTATTTTGTAAAAAAACAACAAAAAAAACAAAAATGTATTATATATATATATATATAATACATTATATCTTTTTATATCTTTTTCTTTTACTTCTCAACCTCCATATCCTAAGCGAAACATTGGCTTTTGTTTTGTCTTAAAAATTACTTTTTTAAATTTTATGCAACGAGTGATTCAGGTTATGTTAACTCGATGCTACGAAAAGAGGGTATAAGATTGAACTATTAGCTAATAATATTATAATTATAAAAGTAAATAAAGGTAGGAAAATAGATACATAAAGTAGAAATATATTATAAAATTATACATAAATGAAAAAATAAGTATAAAAACAAACTTGATAATTATGAAAGTGGACAAAAATGAAAAGTTTTTTGGTGTAATTTTGTTTTTGTACAATATTATTGAAGAATATTTGATAATATTAATTATAATATAATACAGAAGTACGAAACTCCAAACAACTGATTTCATTACCTAAAAGTGGTTTCTTCATGTGCGATATTTCTGTATCAGTATAAGCTGCCTACAGATTTAGACATCATTTAATCTATATTCCATGAAAATGTCATATTACATAAAAACTACATTCAAATGTTCAAAATTAATTGATCGTTAATTGTGGCTGTACAATAACGACGGTCATAGTTGTATTGTGAATCGAGCAGACAGTACCTTTTTATTTAAATAATCATTTCTACTATTGCGCTTTTAAGAATTTTCGTTTTTAATGCAAAAGTAATTAAAATATTTTTAAAAAATTAGATATAGCTTGAACAAATTTTAAGGTTTAATTTTAATTAAATTTTAATTTTAATTCATAATTTCAATAAAATTCTTGGCCAAAATTTATAAAAATTTAGTTGTGCGTCATATTTTAATGTATTTTATTTAAATACTCATACATAATATATTAAAATAAATAAATAATGCAATATCTGTATAAATCTAATTATGTAATTAATTAAACTTTCTATTATATAATATAAGGAAATAAAATTGTTAATAAAATTAAAAGTTTTATTAAATTTTTAAGTATCTTTAAACATCATAATCTTTTTCTTTTATGCATTATGTCTTTTCTCTTTCTTATATACACACGCATGTTTCTTTTAAATAGCCTTTTATATCAATTATTTTTTCATTTCATGTATTCAGAAAGCTTATGTTAGATAGTTATAAATTTAAAAAAAATGAAAGAAATACAATTTTCCTAGAAATATAAAACAAATCTTTAATAAGAGTTTATTTATTTATTCACAGAGACAATTGAATGTGCAAGGCTATCAATGTAGTACAGATTTACGCTATGTACTTTTTAAACACAATGTTAAACCAGTAAGTACATATTAATAATTGAAGTATTCTGTTATATATTAAATTTGCAATAAATTATTGTTTCTTGGACGTTACTTATTGACGACGTAGTGTAATACTCGCAATGCATCCCAATAACACCAAACACATACGAAACAATAAAATAGATAACGCGGGCTTTTAACCGTAATAAAAAAAATACGATACTTAAATTTTAATAAAATTCGTTTCACAAAATGGATTGCATTTAAACTCACGAATAAACAACGAGCTTTTCCCACAAGACTAGTTCCATAGATTAAGCTAACGGAAATACAATACCAGTGGACTTTAATTAAGTAATATGATCTACTTCGTTAATTTTAGGGAAGATGATATTAATTATAATTTTTTAAAGATTATATTCAGGTGAGAATTAAGATATGAACATATGTGCGAACATTTATATCAAGTAAATTTCTTATAACGTATACGTATTCCCTATAATACAAGAAAAATTTATATCAATAATATATATTTATCCGTCATATAGAATGGGAGCTCATCTTTGTTCAAATCTTCCTTCTCATTGTAATTGAAAGGATTCTCCTGTCTCTCAGTAAATAATCTAGGATTTTTTAGTAAACTTTATTAGCCACTCTTTGATATACCTAGAGATGTTCCCGTTTTAATAAGGAAAACTTAAAAATAGAGCATTGATATAAAAAACAATAAATAAAATATAAATAATTTTTTTATAGATACCGATTGTCGAAAAATAAAAAAAAATCATTTTTAAAATTATTGTTTGTCGCAAAACTTGACATTTATTTGTTTGTTTTAGCAATTTTTTTCTGTGTGATTTTTATTGGAATATCTTAACTGTGTGTTATTCTAGTTCTGAACTTGCAAGATTGTATTGTTACATGGCGTATCATCAGGTACTCTAGGAAACGGAACAGTGCTGAAAAAAAGAATATTAAAACAATCAGTACATGTAGTTACACATATTATTATATTATAAGTTGGTGATTACTGAAATTTATAGATTAGGGTCCTGTTTGATTGAATCGAAATTAAAATTATATTAAAAAGAAAAATAAATATTAAAAAATTTTAAAATAATAAGAATCTCCAGGATACTGAGTGAAATGATAGAGCTGTTATTTCCCCACAGTCTGCTGCCTGAAGAAACTAATATCAAAGAGTGGCTAATAAAGTTTACTAAAAAATCCTAGATTATTTACTGAGAGACAGGAGAATCCTTTCAATTACAATGAGAAGGAAGATTTGAACAAAGATGAGCTCCCATTCTATATGTAACTCTCGCAATTAAAAATTTTTGAAAGGCACTTCACGCCTAATGCTGTTCAAAATAATGGTGTAAATAAGATTTTCGTAGATTACAATAAAATAGAACAAATCTACAAATGGAATATTCACTTTAACGAACGTGATGCATTCCAATTCACTAAGCAATTACAGTCGTATTGCGAAAGTTATAGATATAAATAAGATGAGTTACTTGAGCTATATCTTTATTAATGAATGGTTACACGTTTGAAATGCTATTAAAAAAGTCAAATTCTTCATCCTGAAAAAAGTTCGAAAAAACTTTAAAAAAGGAATATATGTGAAGTTAACTGCTACGAGAATTAAATCGGCTCATTACTGAAATGAAGTAGGGTATGAATGGAAGTATACATAATTACATCGTTACCATATAAACATTGTTATGAAGATGAAGAGGGGCGGATTATCACTTCGTGATTAATTAAATCATTTGTATAATTAAATTTGACCCGAAATAAAATTATTTATTTTTCTACACAAGTTATTAAAGGTTTAAGTTTTATTTATAGAAGCCGGACATACTGAACCAATTGAAAAACTAAAGTAATATTAACTAACTGTTGATTTATGAGAAAGTCAGAAAACAATAATGTACGACAAAAGGAGTCATTGCTAGTGTTGTAAACAAAGAGAACATTGACATGAAAACTGTTGGAACGGAATGAAAATATTTTTGTGCAATGTGCGGAAAAGACGATATATTCATTTACAAATGTTGTATGCATTTAGAAAACGAGAAAAAGACTAAGATAACTGAATCTCAACATTATTATACTAGTATTTCAGGGATCGATGATCCTTTATTTAATGACAAATTGAGAATAGAGATACAGAAAGCTTAGTAGACATAGAGGCTATTATTTTCTTGCTATGAAAGAGTACAGTAGTAAAGTAGTTAGTAGAGTATTAAATTGGGACAAGATTGGGAACTCGTATAAGTCATATACGTAGTAACTGTGGAAAATTGAATCTCGGTACGATTATATTAGAGTCTGAACATATAAATGGAAATCCTACAAAGAAAGATGCAAATCAATCTCATAATTATGAAAAATCCGGTTTATAAAATATTATTAGGTAAGGATACTCTTCGAGAAATCGGAATTAAAATTAATTTCCTTGATAAAATCTCATCTGTTCACATTTTAGGTGTACAGGAGATGAGAACCAAGCAAAAAAAATGTTGGATCAATCAATGAATCAAAACCAAAAATGGAAGAAATTAATAGTCTAACATATTTGATCAAATACAAAATTAATTTGAAAAATTCTACTCCCTTAAAATAGAGATATCAACCGAGAAATTCTACCATTTAGAAAATAGTCGACGAGAAGGGACAAAGATGATCAATGAAGCCATCATTGAACCCTTAATGAGTCCACAAAGTTTACAATTAGTATTGATAAGAAAAAAAAAGTGAAGTACAGATTTCTGTCGGCTCAATGAGGTGATAGTGAAAAATGCTTATCCATTTTCATGAATTCATGCGACATTAAAGAAACTTCAACGAGCAGTTTATTTATTGACGATTGACTTGTAAAATCGATATTGACAAGTGTCCCATAAAACCGTTAACTTCTTTTACTGTTCGTAACTATGGGTTAATACAGTTCAAAGTCATACCGTTATAACTGCATTCGGTTGCAGCCGTATTTAAAATAATGATGGATGAGATTATCACTACATAATGGAACCCGTATATATTCTTGTATCAATTCAAATCAAATCAAATCAAAACATTATGTTTATTTAACATCTGTAATTAATAAAGAAAGTGTTGGATAGACTTTACAAATTTAAATTACAGTTAAGCCGGGAAAAGTATCAGTTTGCTCGTAAACGATTTAATTATTTGGGTTATTTGATATATGCAGAAAGAATACATATACAACCTGATAAAGTCGCTACATATTGCCTCCCCCCCCGATGTTTTAACGGGATTTAATCTTAGTATCATGATTTTTACAGGATGTTGTTACTATGGCGGAACTTTAAAACTAATGATTATTCAAAAGGAAAAAATGGCAGAAAGAGAGAGAGAGAGTGAAACAACAGAGAGCTTTAATAGCTTTTAAAGAAATGTTAAAAAAAACTCCTGTTTTGATTTTTTCCAATTTTAATAAAACGTTTATTCTATAGACTGATACAATGGTTTAGAAGCTGTATTAAACCAAAGTGAAAATGTAGAGGAAAAAGTTATTGCTTATTCCAGTCGAGTTCTTAATAAAGCAGAGAAAAAGTATTCATCCATGTCTTCCAGTAAAGTTGAGATTTTGGAAGATGAGGGATTGTTTAGAGGGTTATTAATTCATTGTAATTATTTATCATTAGGCCTTGAATTGGCTAACACAATTCGATAATATATCAGGAAGGTTGGCACGATAGACCATTGAACTAGGACAATGGGAATATAAAATCGAGTACTGAAAACAGAAGGAAAATATATTGTGTACTTTGTCACAATACCCAAAAAATATGGTTACAATAACGGATAATTGTGTATGGTATGAGCATAGCATAAATAAATTAAAAAAAAAACTTCGGAATTAAATAGCGATTTCAAAATCTTTGAAAAGAAATATATAAACAGATACTACATTCACTGAATTTTAAAGATGCTCCAGAAGACACACAATTGAATTATAGTTTGTAACATATGTAACCAAATTCTTTTGGAAAATCGTGACGATGAAAGAAACAAATATCATATTATAAATAAAATGCTTTATAAATAAACTACCGCACATTTACTTTTAGCCAGATATAAGCGTAGTAACCTTTTACTCATAGAATTGTCTATCATTTCAAAAATATATGAGTTCATAACAAGTCAAATTAGATGAATTACGATGATGATGTGTCCATGTATCTCTAATCCATGGAAGGATATCTCTATTGATCTAGTAGAGTTATAATCTTAATATGCAATCAATATATTTGACTACAAGTTTGTTCAGATTATTTCTATAAATGGTTTGAATTAGTACCTGTGAGAATAATTACTGGTGGTAAAATTCTAAAACAAATAAAAAAATGTATTATTTTTCGATACGGATGACTTGAAAATATTGTAACTGATAATGGAAGATCGGAAAAAATTTTTTATATTATCTTTAGCAATCAGATATTCCTCATCAATGAACTCCATCGTGCATAACACAATATCCTATAAATAGAGTGAATAAAGTGATCAAAATTATGAATACACAGAGAATACAAGGTAAACATTAAGTTCTAGACGAAATGTTAGATGGAATAGCTTTCGCCTACAATAGTGCTTGATCATCCTTAATTGAATATTTGCTAGTTTACTTGAATAAGAATAAGAATTTTTTACCACTATACAACACAGAAAGGATACCTTTTCGTCTCTTTGAAATTTCCGAAAGTTTGCTCTATAAGCACGAGTTCTATTAATATGAAAAGGTGAAAGTGCTAAGGATAACCAGTGCGATAAAATGAATAATTCACTCAAAGAATTTTGTAACTTCATTAACTAGTTTTAGTGGCATAATATTATATTATAACCACCTTTTTGTATCTTTGGGTCCATTCTAGTCATATTTTTATCAATAGAGATTATCATCAATACTTCACAGAATTTCAGCACTTTATAGTAGACGATAATACCAAATATTGTTTTTTCAGAGCTGATTTTATCTTGGAATTAATGCCTCAGCTTAATTAAACAATAATTATAATTTTTTTATTTATTTTTAAAACATCATTTCAGAATGACTTTAATTTTCGATAATTTAGTTCATATGTCACTTGTCCTATATCTCTTCATAATTTCAAACATCGGCTAATTGGATACTACTAAAACTTATACGAATTTATTTTGTATTCACTAATGAGTGAATAAATTAGATAGTCAATGAGTCCATTTTTTATTAAATAATATTTACAATTCCATGATTTCATACTTTTTGTTCCACTATAGAATATTTCTTATTTTTTAAATCGCATCATTATCTTTGAATCACCAATACTTTGTTTTGCATATTTTTAATAATAGAAAAAACTAATCATAAATTTTCAAAAGCAATATATAACAGTTTATTGTTTTTTATTTTGACTAAAAGAGAGGAGTCTCATATACCTGTTCTACGTGTTCTTGGGACAAAAACACTACTATTTAGATTTAATGTATTGTATATTTTTTAGGTTTTTGATAGGAGAATATAATTATATACATATTTACCAAATTACGAAATTGTATGTATACAATTGTTGCACGATCTAACTTAATTAAAACATCATTAATATACTCAATACATACATATATTATACAATATATACATGTATATATTTATCTATATATTGCATTATTCTAGCTATATTTATGTACATCACATTTTATTATATTTAAATCTTGGTATTTTTCAGGTATTTCGACATACAATTACTGCCCATTATACTGTATACGATGTTACAAATGAGTATGTTTGAAATAATACGCATAAATAGCATAAAATATAAAATCTTCATTTAAACATATTTCAAAATTTAATAAAATTTTATAATAATAATACAAAATAATACTTTCATTTTTCTTTAATTTACTTTAGTTTTTTATGTTTATTCCAAATCCTCTATTTTTATATAAATGCTTCTCTATAATAAATTATTAAAATTGAAATAAGGTAGATTCTTTTTGAGAGATAACTGTTTATTATTTTTGAAGCTGTTAATATAAACAAGACTTAATTTATTTGCTAATGTGTTTGCGCTTAAACGCCTAATTCAGTACATTTATCAGTCTTTTATTAAGAGAGAAAAATATTTTTTTATATTAAAAAAAAAACAATTCTATGAACATAAAAAACAGACATTTTTAATTAATGTAAGTCATATTTTCCTCAACGATTAATTAAATTACATTTATGTCTGCATAATTTGTATATTCGTTTATGTCTACATAATTTGTAAGATCATTGGAAAATAGATAACATTATTTAAATTTTATATTTCATATAATCAATCTTTGGATGAAAAAAAATAAAAAAGTTATTCTTTAATAAAAGTATGATCAAAGTACCGAATTAATCATAGAAATAGTATAAATGAATAAAATAAATCTCGTTATTTTTATTAAAACCGTAAAAATTTATAAGATGTTATCTCTAATTAGCTTATTATTTTTCCATAAAACTCTGATACAAGTACAGTCTGTTGGTAAGAGCTGTATGACATAATTAATCAAAAAATTTATTTAAAATAATGTTTTTTTGTTTATTGTATATGTAAATAAGCATTACGGAATCATATCATCATGTAAGATATCCAACGTTAATAATAGTTTGACATCTCTGCGACATATTTTCCATTAAATTTTCAACATATATAATGATAATTGCTCTCCGAATATGTCAAATTTATCGGTTAAGCTCTTTTAAAGTATATAGGTTATATCTTTTGACATTTTTGTATGATATAGACTCAGATATTTTCGAAAGAATCAAGACCAGATGATTGCGCAGACCAATTTAATGTAACGATGACTTTTTCCGGTTTACAGTGGATGCAGAGGTAGCTACAGTATTTGGGGTCATTGTTCTCCTACAGAATACAGTTCTCGATTTCAATGATAAATTGATATGAAACATTTGAAAACTAAGCTTTTTCATAAATTTTAATCATCCCGATAGCATTTAACTTATTGATAAAGTGGTGAAAAGTACCAAACCAACTCTTATTCGAGAAGTATCCTAAAAAATAAATTTTGATTGCATATTTGCGCTAAATGAAATTACTTGAGGATAAATATCAAGTCCATGTACGTCTGTTACTCTAACGTGATCAATGTTTTCTGTTACACAAGCTAATTGTCAGTAACATGTTTTTCGGATAACAGTAGTTTCTTTATTGTGTTTCATCATTACAAATTATTCGGTAGCAAATAATCACGAATAGATACGTGCAATATATTTAGACCTTTTTAACTCAAATTTGCATACCCTCAGTGTAAATTCAAGTTAGGATTCCGCGAAAGTAAACTTACGGTTATTTTTTCTTGCCTCTTAATCTTCATCCTTGTTGAACCATAAACTTTTTTTATTTGCTTGAAGTGTTCCACCCACTTCTGCATAACAGTCATTAACTTTGTCACCACTAAAAAGGTAATATTTGGCGCTTTTTGATAGGTGTAAAATTAAATTAAATTAAAATTAAAAATTACCTAAAAGCATTCGGCGTATGCAGTATTCATTTTACCTAACGTACTTTTCGAACAAAGTTTTAATTTCAAATATAACTTTTTCACAATTACGTCAAAAGCAAAAATAAATCTATTTATTGACAAAATTTCGGGGTTATACTATTATAACAATTGCGAAAAATGACATGCACGCTCTTACTCAATAAACTATATCTTTGAAATTATATTTTTATAATTATTTCAGAAATTTTAACATTATTGTGGTTACTATTTTATTTGATAATAATTTCATAGAATAAAATTATCTAATTCTTATACATTTATTTTTTCTACTCACCCATTGTTCTTTTCATTTTACTCGAAGACTAATTTTAAAGAAATTAATTTTATATATTATACTTTATATACCTCTTGTATATATACACGTTTCAAATTTAATAAGTATATATAATTTTTTATTAATAAATAATTTTATAAAAACACCATGTTTTTTTAAAAATTATCAATGAATTATTGTAAAATTTGTTACAATGGAATGGAAAAAAAATAGTTGTGTATATTTTCACATTCTATAATATACTGAACTTGTTAATAAATTTAATTTTTTTAAGTTTATTATTTGTGGATTAAAAATAATTTCAATAATATAATCATTGATTAAAAGTATTTTGCCTAGTTATTATATTTTTTGAATAAAAAATTTTTTACAAACTTTCATATTAAATAAGTATTTATTAAATTAAAAATTTTACTTTATTCAATTTTTTCAATATTACAGAATATAAAGACACTAGATGATATTTATTAAATGAAATTAATACAATGTCTAATGTAGCTAATTTTAATACTGGTATACAGCCACCACACACCGCTTCGACTACAAACATCATCACGCATACAGCAAACACGACTACAACATGCTGCTTGGTTGGGTAATACCACTGCTCTTTTGATGATTTCCAACAACGATATTTATGTACGGCCTTCTCCCAACTCGGTAGAAGACACTAGGCTGACTGATACAGGTGAACCAGGTATTCTCTACAATGGTGTACCTGACTGGTTATACCAAGAAGAGGTCTTACCCAGTCCCGATTGTACATGGCCTAGTCCTGATGGTTCACATTTACTTTTCGCTAGCTTCAACGATACCAAGGTTTAAGCAACATATTTTCATTCCTATTAATAGTACTGAGGGCATATATGCTATTTTTTATGATAACTATATTTTATAAATTTAATATATTTAATAAGTAAATTTCGAGTCAATACCGAGAATACAATATTCTTTGAGTTATAATCTTTTACAATTTCATCAATTTGACAATATTTTTTTAATTATATTTTTTAATTAATAACTTAAATATACAATGTATTTAAGACTATAAAATTATAATAAAAAATTATTAATTTTTACTAATTTATTTATATAATATTCTTTATTAAATATATATACGTCAAAATAATTATTTCACAAATAAAATCTGAATTTCATTTATCATTACATTTATAATCATCAAAATATGATTTATAAATACATTTATAATTTAAGATAATTGTATAAAATACATTTTACGAAGATGTAAGCTGATTAATACAACTTATACAAAAGAAATTGAATTTAAGTACATAATAATTTATAAAGAAAAATTAAGATACAAAGTAACATAAATGTATCTTCTAAAGTCTGTACAATAATAGTTCGATAAAAATACCTGTGAAGATATTAAAAACAAATTTTTATACATTTATTGTCCTTCATTGTGAGATTAAATATTAAATTCCTGAAAGAATTAACAACAACGGTTTATGAAAAACATAGTTTAAAGTAAAAAAAGTATACATAGTTTGTATTCTTTTTCTTAGTATTGAGAATATATAATTCATAAATATTTAATTAAAAATTCTAATGTTACACATGCATTATAAATATTAACGAAAGGGCAATGGATTTTCAAAAAACAGTCTAATAAAAAGATCTTGGAGAGAGAGAGAGAGAGAGAGATTTATATGCAAATGGAATATCGAACTTGACTAAGGATAACAGTTTGAAAAACATAAATTGTAGATGAAAACGATGCTTTGAAATTAATAAGTAAAAAATTACCAATATATGTGGACGACTAAATTGTGGATTTAAATAACAAAGATTTGTAAAATATTGAAAAATTGGTTACTTTAGGTTGTAAATGAATAAAAAAATACTTTTAAACTTCGGCGATTTTTCGAAAAATTTCTTTGTTTTCTTCAAGCCTATTTTTATTATATAAATTAATACACTAATTATAACAGTTGAAATACAATTATACTTAAATTAAAATATAATAATATATATTACCTTGGTATAATACTTTATAAAATTTATTTTGTACAACTTATGTTGTCACGTCATCAAATTTAAATAATTTTAAATTTAAAAGTACCAAAGTACGCTTATTTAGACGTTATATGTCAACTGTATATCGCGTCATTTCTGTGATCAAATGTTTATATCAATAGTTTATTATATTGGTATCTTCTTGTTTTTTTACAGTCTAACGATTTAATTGAATGTGTAGCATTTCCGAAATTTGCCTCTTTCTATAATTTTCTCTCTATCTAAAATTTTTATATTGTCCCAGTCTATCGTGTGGTCATATGTTTGCGAGTCGATTTGAATCATAGAATTAATATTATGTTTTTTATGCTAGCAAATTCGTATTTTTAAATTTCATTTATTTTCGCCTATATACGTCGCATTGCAATCCTTACATTTTAATTTTTAAACGATACTAGCTGTTTCCCATTTATCATGTCTGTCTTTACCCAATTTTATGATGTGATTTAACTTATTATTAATTTAATCTTGGGGACAGTATTGATATTCTACGCTTTTAATTTATTGCTAATTTTTTTAATAAAATTTGCTTATGTATAGCAAAGAAATTATGTTGTTGAAAGATTTTCTCAGGTTATTTATATCTATATAATCCTTATATTTAATTTTTCTCAGTCTGTGTTTTATATGTTTATTATAGAAGTGAACCAGGTAGTCATTATTATGTAGAATCTTATACTTTTTTAATTGTCATTGTGTTAAAATTTATCAGATAATAAAATCGCCCTGCATACAAGGTTATATACAATATTCTCTTTTGGTTCATTGAGTGATAAGAATAAAAATTGATAATTCTGTTGGAGCACATTCATCATACATTCACTGTCATTTTATGTTTTGTACAAAATATATTAACAGTATTAATATCTTAACTCTACTTCTCTCTTATAAAATGTTAACATTCAGACGTGGGTTGGTAAATAATTCTTTATGATTGTCATCCATTTTTAAAGATTCATTTAAATACAGTTTGATATTCTTTCTCAACGTGTTTCTATTGTATTCTAGTGTTTGATACATTATGGGTGTTGGCTACATTGGGTTTAATTTAAAGAGTTTTTACTCTGTATTTAAAAAAAATAATTGAGATTTAACAAGGTAAAAATGTTGATGAAAAAAAATATTTTTCTTTAACATTAAAAAAATTTACACATTCTGATTTCATTGCCCTAATGATAATATTTTAGTATAATTATAATTACTATAAAGTTCAACACAACTTTTCATAAGAACCGTTATTGTTTGTGAATACGACAAAATTAAGTCTTATGCCCAAGAATAAAATCGAAAATATTAAGGAATAATTTGAAATGTATTCTCGTTTAAGTTCAGAAATCTTATATTTAATGTAATTAGTATTCAAAACAAAAAATTTTTAATTATAGACTGGAAATATTGATTTTTTTATTCAACTGTAGATAAATTGTATAAATTTTATTTTAAATTTTATTACTTAAGAAAACATAAAAAATATTGAAATATTAAAATTAATAAAAAGTAAGTTAATATCACCACGGATGAGTAAACATAATAAGCCAAAATATATGAACTATAGATGATTATAATACATTCTAATTTATTTTTCTGCTTTGATTAACATTCTATTCAATTGAACTAGAATTTAGCGAAGTAATAGAAAATTAATGAAAGTTATAGAATTAATATATTGCATGTGAAAATGCATTGATCCTGTATGATGATGCTTTCAAGTCAAGGCAACAAGCATATAATTAATGCAGCTTACTCTGTAATTATATGATTGAAACAATACAGTAATCAAACATTGATATTTTTTCTGATAATGCTTCTGGACTTAATAATATAACTTAAAGTAGTATTATCTAAAAGTTCTACAGTAATATTGCCATAATAATAGATAATATTATTATATAGAAGAATAATCGATATATTTATCTTTTAAATATTGATTACCTCTATTTTAATTGTATGACAAAAGAAAGATCATTATTAATGATAATACACGTATATGTTAACTTATAACACAAAGAAGAATATATTCTTACTCTTTGTAAAATTTAGATAATGCGTTGGTATTATCGTTGTTCAAATCATTTATTGATTAATTGTGGCGAACACAGTTGCGTGAGTAAATTGCAATGAGTTTACAATAAACTCTGGTATTCCAAAGCTCTTGAACAATATTTTTATATAAAAAAAAAAATTAGTGACACAGATACGAAGTTCAGATCTTATAATTTACTTCAATTTAACAGTTTCGACTTGTATTTTTTCTATTTCTCAAATAATAGTATTTAGATAAATAACATAAATCATTCCTTGATTGATACGGAATAAAAACTTAGGTCACAGCACTAGAGTATCCATGGTTCGGTGCATCGAGCAATTCTGAAACGTTACGAAAGGGTGTTTTTCCACCAGCAAAATCTGTAAGATATCCAACCCCTGGATCTCTGAACCCAGAGGTAGATATTTGGATTATCGATTTTATTAATGATACTACTGGATATAACGTTACTCTTAATAAAATAAATTTAACACCAAACAAAATAAAACTTAAGCCTCCTCCAGTTCTTGACGGACAGTAAGTATAAAGCTTCATTATTTTTTTATCTATGAGTTTTTTAATTTAATATTTTAATTAAAATTTACTCTAAAAATTTTTTATATTTTTCAATATCACTATATTTTTTAAACCTTTATATTAATTTTACTTTTCTTTGTCAAATTATTAAATAAATTTTTCAATAACCTATGCAGTTTTATGTCTGTAAAATAAGAGTATTTCATAATAATAAGAATATAATAATTAAAATTTATTTATTCTACAATTTATTATACCTACACCTGTCCAGTGTCATCAATTTTTCAACATTTTCTTTTAAATAATTATTTCAAATAAAAAGTTTTGTAATAATAAATGTATAAAATAAAAATATATTTTTGGTAGTAACGCGAAACATGGTAAATAGCAATAAAGGATAAAATTTGTAGTAAATGTTCGACATTCCCGTGTCTCCAGAGAATACTATCTTATATCAGCGGGATGGATTGGTGATGACTCGGCACAAGTCGCTGTTGTATGGATGACCCGCTCGCAAAATTTGACAGTTGTATCGACATGTCGTGCACCAAACTGGAATTGCGAGGAAACACATTCCGAACGCGCTCCAGATGGTCAGTGGCTGGATGCTCAGCCTCATCCAGTTTTTGCTCCAGATGGCGACAGTTTTCTGTTGTTGGCTGCGGTTCAAGAAGGTGGACAGGAACATTTTACACACATTAAGCACGTTACTCTCACACAACAAAGAATAGCCGTCTTATCACATGGACAATACGAGGTTTCATAAATGGCACTTCTATCTTGTTTTATTCTTTATCATTTTTAGATGAATTTATCTATTTATTGAACTTTATTTTTTTTAATATACAAAAAATATTGAAAATCACATCAAAATAATAAAATCACATATTTAAATTTGTTGAAATTTTTTATATAGTTTCTAACATTTTTTATATAAATAATAAGTATGCAAAGCAAAATTTATTAATTATATCAAGATTGAAATAACAGAAATATGTTTAATGTCACAATAAATCGAACAATAAATACCTATTTCTTATTATTCTTTGATAATTATTGTTTATATCACATTTAAATTTCTTGCAACGTAAAATCATAGAAAAAATTATATCTAATGCTCTAATTTTTAATGTAATTAATACATTAGAAAAAAATAAATTTTAAAATACTTAAATTATTTATGATTAAATTTAGAAATAATATATAAATCCACAGTAAATATTATATTATTATTAGTATTAATACTTATAGTATCGTTTTTAATTATTTTAGTAGATTGAAAATATTTATTCATATTTGAAAACTTACATAATAATTAATTGTCAAAGAATTTTAAAAGATAAAACATACATTATACCATATATACATTTAGAAGTTAATGATTTTGAGTTTCTCAAGTAATATGAGTTGATTCTTTCGAAGATATAATATTAACTGAAAAATTTGTTTATATTATTGATATTGTAAATTACTAATTTACAATTTTAACAATAAAAAAACAAATCATGTTTAAATATTGTTATTTTATTTAAATTCTAAAATTAGTTATATTTTATTAAATACTTTATTCTGAATATTTTATATAAATACTTCTATTTTTATTACATGCATTGATATTGATCTAGCTTCTATTATTTTTAATTTATCAAGAAGATTCTTTTTTTAAAAAAAATTAAGAATTATACATAATTATTTGTAATATATACATTTTTCGTTGTACAATATTGTCTAATAATTGTAGGTAGAGTAATACCGAGTCATTTATTTATAAAGTTTTTTAAATTATATATGTCATAAAACAGAAAAGGCTTTTCCGTTATTTAATGTATTTAATAAAATTTTCCCTTAAAAAATATTAATATTATTGATAATGCTGATGGTGTAGGGTGAATAAACCAAAAGTGTATGCTTAACTAATGTACTACGTTTTGACAAAGAATTTCTTGCCTTTATCAAGGCAATGCTTTTATAGCAAAAATACTTTTAATCTACAATACAATTCTTGTAACGTAACAGTTTCCAATATAGTCGTAAATTTTAAGTATTCCTGTTATAAAATAAATTAAAAAAGATAAGGAATTGATTATTGATATATGCCTACATCAATTAATAATAAAATTTGTGTTTTATTCACCTTGCACCTCGTTGGATTGCAACTAGCCTTTTTTTCATCAATTAAACATGGACGATGCTTCACATCAAATTTTACTACTACTATTATTATTATAATTAATATTTTTAATAAAATGTTTTTTTAAATAAATATTTACATTATATTTTATTTGGTATGTAATAAAAGAAAATGATTATCTCAACTGCAGGTAAATTTTTAAGTCTTAAAAATGATCAGAAATGTTGGAATTTAGATCCTTTAAGAACATTCGAATATTCGAGAAAACTCTTTTTATTTTTATGCTTATTTTACATATATAAAAAATTTATTTAAATTTAAATTAAATTTAAATAAATACATATAGATGTTTCGTTCAGGCTGTCAAATTAAATTTCTCCGAGGGTCTTGAACAGCTTTCTTTACCATCGCTAGATAGAAAAAGCGCTTTTATTTATTATGTCGATGTGCCTTTTTCTCATTCTGGGAAAGAATTAACTTTTATTTTTTATACAAATACACGGTATGAAAAATAAATTACAAAACATATAATAAAGTATAATATCTAATATATTAATATATATATTTGGAAAAATTTTAATTGTTATTAATTTATTAATTCTTTATGTTTTAATAATTGTAAACTATTCATGCAGGTAAACGAAATTTTAGCTTGGGATACAAGAACACATCAGGTTTATTATTTAGCATCAAGAGAGCGAAGTCCAGGTCAGAAACATCTTTACGTAGTAAAAGATCCTATAGCTGATGACCCTCGAAGATTAGAGCCATTCTGTATCACGTGTGACATCGGCGATCTTCAATGGAATAATAGGTATAATTAATAAAGTAATAATTATTCATTTAATTTCATTAATACTTCTCATTTTATAAAATTTCAGGGATGTGCCTAAATATATTCGATCATATTAGACCCATTGTACACTTTTTTCTCTAGTCTTTTTGATTTTAATTTCAATCAGGAATAATGGTTGAAAATTTGGTTGATAAAATGAAAATCTCCCAAACTTAGTTGTTACTAGGTTTTCTTGTATGAGCAGCTAATGTGGTTCATGCGCAATTTTTATTATTCTGAATGATTTCACAACGGATGCAGCTACACTAGCATTGTACAATTTAGCATTGGAGTCTCTTAAAAACAGTAATCCCGGCCCCTATAGAGTAGGGCTATTAATCTCCATTGTAGTGGTAGAGATTTTAAGTTAAGGCAGCTAAAAAATATACGTATTCTATTTAATGCTTATTTATATCTAGAATCTAAGGGGTAGAAAACTTAGCTATTTTTTCCAGTTACATATACATCTTTCTGGCAGGTTTATAAATGTTCAAACATTCTTGGTTTTCTTAAATAAATATAATCCTCAAACTTTTTGCATAATTTTAGTAAAAGATAGGTATTGGCATAGGAGCTAGCCTGTTATTTTCTTTTTATCTTGATACCATACACAGTTTATATTTATTTTGATATCAAACTTATGTAGTTAAATCATCATGATCCTATAATCCACCATTATTTAATTGAGTTCAACTGGTACACTAAAATATTTCTAAATTTAATAATATTCACCATATCTATAACTTTTTCTTCAACCTCTAAATTTTTTTTTTAAAGGCTCGATTTTCTTTAAAACTTAATTCTTGACCTTTTCAGGAGGATAATTAAAACTTCATGATAAAATCAGGTTTAGAACCTGTTAAAACCAAGATTTTTTTTTTAGATTCGGAATATTGCATCAAATATAAGACCTGTCTGTTAGTTTTGTGATTTCATCCTAAGAAAAATTCAGTGAATGTAATTTCACTTTTTAATTCACCTCTTTTTTCATGAGATTAATGGATGTAAATGAGGGTTTTAAATTACGCTTTTTAATCAAAATTTTTCTAATCGCTCTCGAAGCTTTATTTTTTTGTTTACTGGTCGAGAAGCTCTTATTCATAATTAAAAGTAAATAGCTATGGAACTGAATTCTGCAATTCTCTGTGTGACATTCATATGTTGTTTCTCAAATGCGCCATCTGAATAAACTTCAATTTATACCTAAGCGTATTTATTGATGCTGCAAGACACGTTATTACTTGGCAAATTTGTCGATTGTATATTTTTGCATATTTTTGATTTTTAAAGAATTAATATTTGATTTAAGGTGAAAAAATACTCTTTTATTTTAACCATCATTGAAATAATTTAAAAAATCTTTTGATTTTAGTGCTCTTGCATCTTATCAATCCAATTGATCCATCATTCGTTCATCATTCGGCAGTGTGAAGCGAAGGAATTGTATACCAAGTAGTAAAACAGCTATAACATAGGTCGTTAGTCCATCCTGAGATCTTGTAATATGCAGCGGCCTGAGTGTAACCTGCTCAGTTTTTGCCCTTGTCACTGTTAGACTTTTTTCAATTTCTTTAGCTCTACTTAGATAATCCGGTTATTTAAGTATCTCTTACAATGGGAGTATGTATTGTGAAGACTATAGGTATTTTTTAAAGTTTGTCTCAATTAAAATTTTCCATAATAATAATAATAATGAATTTTTCTAATTTTCTATCTGTGCAAAAGAAGTATTTTCATACAATCCATATTTTCGAAGAAAAAAGAAGAGCTGTATAGCATATCTTGGCTTTGTAATTAGGTCAGATATGTACTGAAGTATTAATTTTTCATTCACAGCATTCAACATCAGTTTTAGGCTTTCCCCTTTGTATATAATGTATATTATTTTTCAATATAAATAATATTTTTTATATGAAATATTTTGTTATAAATTCCATTATTTGGTTTTTTTTATGTATAAAATTATATAAAAGTATAAAAAAAGTTCAAAAGTATAATAGAAACTTAAAAAAACCATGTGTTGTTTTTTTATACATTCGATTCAAAATTAATTTCATTTATAATTATTTATAATATATTAATTGCTATATTCTTAGTTTAAAATTTTCAAGACCTTTAGGGTCTATATTTGGCTAGATTAGAAATTGATACAAAGTTTAAATTTATATTTAATACACATATTTGGATTATATAAATGAATTATTGTGTTGATAACAGTCTTTATTGAAACTTTAATTCAATCATAGATATTATTACAAAAATTGTACTCACTTTGGAGCCTCGATAAATCCACCCGTTATTGATATTCAACATCATCTAAAAGAACATGAAGAAATTGGATACTATGTATTGCACTGTGAGGGACCAGGATTGCCTCTTGCTGCTATTCATTCAATGAAAACACATAAAATTGTTCGAGTATTATATGATACAAGAATTCAAAAAGAAGAATTACTATCGCAACTAGCTTTACCAAAAAGACAAAATTTTGAGGTAACCTAAAAATAATACACAAATTCTTGTCTATCATATGAATAAAATTAAATTAAAAGTTATGTATAAAAATAACTGGTATGTATATTTTCTTTATCTTTTTTTGATGAAAAATATAATAAAATAAGTGAAATTGTATAGTAAATTTATTAGTATAATCAAATTATCTTTATACTTTACATACAATAGAGTTTAATTCTGTAATCTTTATAAAAATATACTTTACTATTTACATTTATTATTTTATACATATAATTATATTATGCAAAAAAGGCAAAGAATAATCTATAACCATTTCATTTTTTAATCTTTTTCTCATTAATTCTAAATCTATAAATCTAATCATTCTAAAATTTCAAGCTTTTTAAACATTACTATTACATTAGCATAAATATATTATTTCAATATCTTTTTCATAAAACATAATTTATTGGTGCACTTATAAACAGTTTGGAATAAAAATTTAAAATTTTTCAAAATGATTTCCTCCTGCGTCAACACATTTACGAAAACGAATTTTCTAAGTCTCAAAAACAGTCTGAAACTTCTCAATTTTCATATTTACGCAACCTTTTTACATTTCTAAATTTTTTTTTTACACTACACTGTGCACCGTATATCGCGTTAAATTCAGTTTTTCCGCGATTGATCTAACTGTTAATCGGCAGTCCGAATTTTTAATTTTTAGCATACGGCGGGTGTTCGTACTGAATTGAGAAGTTTTTGAATGGGGATCTCCAGATCGGGACTCGTCAATTATCTTTTCCCGATTCTCTATAAAAGCTCTGTGCCATTTTCCACATTGTGATTTTGACATACAATTATCTTTATAAGCCTCTCTTAACATTTTAAGTGTTTCCGCACTGTTTTTTTAAGTTGCAAACAAAATTTTATCGTGTAATGCTGTTTCACTATTCGCTTTAGCGTGCTGTGTCAAAAAATCGAAAAACACCCTTCGCGCGAAGTAAAATCCTGCCACATCTAATTATTAAAAAATATAAAAAAAGGGATAAATGCAAAAGGTTTTTTCTACATTTAAAGACCCCTCCCAAATCGCTACGACAAATATTCGTAAAATGAAAAAAAACTCGATACTTCTAAGACAGACCATGTGAATAAGCGTAACTGAAATACAAAACTGTGATATACAGTCAAAAGAAATACTTAAACAGTCTATCCACAGGCTTTTAGAGATAGACAGTATACCATATATTTAAATGTATTTATTTCGCATATCTATTGTAACAACCCAATGGGTGATAGCAAAAAAATTTATATCCATAGCATTATAAAATCATTTGTAATAATAAGTAGTAACATTAAAGAGTTCTTTTAAGGATCCAGTGAGGTGTAATGTAAATAAAAACACAGTATTTATTTTTGAATAATTAGAAAATATTATAAATTAATAATAAAAATTATTCAAGAATAAATATTTGTGTTTTTATTCACATTACACTTCATTGGATACTTAAAAGGTCTCTTTAATTTTTATACACATCAAGAATGTCTAGAATCAAGACTTACAAAATTATTTGATTAAATTCCACGACATTAATAATTAAAATAATGATGTTCTATTGAAATGTATTTATAATTAAATAAAATGACGTTAAATCTATATTAAAAATCTATCTAAATTTTTAAGAAATGAAAAATAGAAATAATTTAATTAAAATATCTTATTAATATTACATATTTATCTAGTGTTAAATGATAATACATTTAATAGAATTATAATAATTATCAGATCATTATGTTATAAATAATTTACATAATGTAGAATAATAATTTTGTTTGATATAAGTTTGAATTATAATAAATAATTATATTTAGGTGCCATTACCACAAGGTTGGCGAGCTCAAGTACAGTTACTTCTACCGCCTTCTTGGCGTGAAGAGTTACGTGATGCTGCCTTTCCAGTTCTAGTAGAGGTGAACGGTCGACCTGGCAGTGCAGCTGTGACTGATGAATTTCGTGTCGATTGGGGTACATACATGTCTAGTCATAATGATGTAGTTTATGTTAGATTAGATGTTCGAGGCTCTAGAGGTCAAGGCAAGCGCGCTCTTTATCGGCGTATAGGGGGTGTGGAAGTGCAAGACCAAGTAACTGTACTTAGGCATCTACTTGATAAACTTAAATACTTGGATGAATCACGAGTCGGCGTTTGGGGCTGGGGTTACGGAGGCTATGTTACTTCTATGGTTTTGGGTAGTCAACAAAATGTTTTCAAATGTGGTGTAGCCGTCAATCCTATAGCTGATTGGCTTTATTATAGTAAGTCTATATATCTTTTCATTTGATTTTGTTTTATTTCATCAAAATTTTAATATTTAATTTAAAATTATTTATCTATATGCTATTGATTTAGAAAATAATATGATTTATAAATTTTGTACAAACTTTGCCATATTTATATTTAAAGACTATATTTTCAACAAATATTTTTAAAAATTTGTTATAAAATTTGTTATTTTAATGTTTATTTATTAAATACAACTTCAAAAAAAATTTTATTTTAGATTCAGCATTCACGGAACGCGTGCTTGGTTCTCCAGCTGAAAATTACAAAAGCTACGTGGAAGCTGATCTAACCCAAAGAGCTACACTAGTACCGAGCCATAGCCTGTTTCTATTACATGGCATGGCTGACTTGACGGCACCATACACACATGGTGTAGCCTTTGCTAAATCTCTTACAGAATCTGGCGTCATTTTTAGATATCAGGTTTGTAAATCTTGAGAAGTCATCATTTATTAATTATTTTTCCTGGGTCAATATAAATATTTTAAGGATTTAATTAATTTAAAGGTGTACCATAGTAACTGCATTGGTTAAAAGACAGAGTGATTTTAATAGTTTAAGAAAAAGCAGGCTATTAATCTAAGATAATAAAAATCATAATTTTGTTTATTGTTTTATATACAAAATACGAACAAAATAAATATTAAAAAATAGTTTGTTCTAATTCTTCGATATATATAATTTCCGCCTTTTAGAAGGTACCTTAAAAATTTAGTGCGGAGTTATAAAAATCCCTAGCAGCACATACGTGTGAAAGTAGAAGAAGTAAGCAATTCCTAATACATATATAATAATAATAATGTATATATCAAAATGTGCATATCGTATTAAATCAGAATATAATATATACTAAAGTTTACTAATAATTTTTTATACAAATATATACAGAGAAGAAATTACATTTCTGATTACTTATTACAGGCTGTCTCTAGTATTTTCTTTTATTAGTTTCTTAAATTTTAACAAATTACTTATTAAAATATGTAATAATATTCTTTGAACAATATCTATTTAAATTTATACGTATTCATGCAGAGTTATGCAGATGAAGATCACGCTCTCACTGGTGTGTTGGAGCACGCCTACCGTTCAATGGAGGACTTCCTCGCCGAGTGCCTCGCCCTGGATGCTTCCTAGTGCCTGAGATCGACTATCTTCCTCATCTCCTGCGAATTTATCAAGGTGGCTAATAAAGCTGTATTCCTCAATTCCAACTTCAACAGTAAATTATAACACATGCGGATTATTAACGAAAATCTATAATTGTTATGTGGCATAATATTCGATTGACCTTTATTCCTCACCTCTTTATCTCATACATTCGCATTCTTTCACTCTCTTTTTCTATCCTAGACAGACAGACAGCCACACAAATGGACACACAAACACGTGTTTTCTATTTTTTTTTTTTTTTTTTATATAAATGATGGTTTTGTTTATTAGAATTATTACTATTTAACTTGTAGCAACAGTTTTTAATGTAGTACAGTAAATTTCTTAATATTTTTCTGTAGTTTATGATTGTAAAAATTCGAAGTATTAGATTGACTGATTCGATTGTTTGCCGAGAGTTAGTTGTAGATATATTAAATTTCATTCAATAAATTCTGTGTTATATGTAAATATATTTTTAAAATTATTCTAATTTAATAATACAATTCTATAAACGATAATATTTATTTTTCATTATTTAATAAAAATATATCAATAATTATAACAATTTCATAGCCCTAAGCTTATTAATAATTAACTACGTATATAAAAAATTATTTGAAAATTCATTGTCTAAAAAAATTTTTATTTCTTTAAATTTATTTGAATTTTCTAATAATACAAAAATATTTATGTAAGTTAAATTTAAATTACCTTATTATTAAAATGGATTCATTGCTAAAAGTCTATTTCATAGACTCTGTTTTATAATAAGAATAATTAATAAAAAATTTAACTTATTGTTATTTTATTGTATTATTTATAATTTAATTTAAGTTTTTTTTATAATTACGATGTGTAGTTAAATAATTTACTTTATTAACTTACGAAATGTCAATTCAATCAGATATGAGGTGGTAATTAATTATAAACAAAAGAATTAAAATAAAAAAAAAATAAAACTAATGTGATGCATTCAATAACACGATATAACGACATTTTAATAATTATTAAACAACATATACAGAAAATTCATACCAGAAATTACAAATTACTAGAAAAATAAGTGCGTAATGTACATAGAAAAGATACGTGAAAAAAATGTAGTTCCCCGAAATAAAATAATATGCGTAAGAATAAGACAGGCATAAAATAAAATGATTTAACACCACATTAATTTAAAAAAAAAATTTTATATTTAATCAAAAATTTCTTATTTTTCATTTTTGAAAATTAATTATTAATAGAATACAATCAAATTTAATTTTCGATAATTTTACAAGGATGTAAAAATGATTTGATCAAAACATTAATGCTAAAAACTGTAATAAAATCATAAGTATAAGTATTTATACTTCTCAGTTTTAAAATATCAGTGCATTTAATATAGCGACATTATAATTGATTTTTACCATTTTCATTTGTAAAAAGAAAAATTTGGACTATTCAGAGTATTAAAGTTACATAAACTTCGTATAAACTTGCTTCGCGTAGTATATTAAAAGGGGATGGCAAAACATAAGATTATGTAAAAAACAATGAAATATATCTTTATTTGTTTGATTCACAGACGATAATATCGATTTATCTTAATCATTAAATTACATGAATAGGTAGAGTATTAAATAAAAAATTATTAAATATTAATTTAAATTACGTGAATTCAATCAAATACGATTAAATAATGATAACATGTAATTATATTTTCAACTAAATAAATATTTGTAAATGTACATAAATAAATATTTTCAAAAGCTTAAAAATGTTTAACATCATCACTTAATCTTATAATTAATTTACAATCAAATTTGATAATAATTACAAACCTTGCAATTACTTACAAAATTATATATCTATCTATGATTAACATTTTAAATAATTTATCAATATTATAAAATAGAAGAATTCCTGTTGCTAGATAATAAAATTGTAATTACCACTTTAGAAATACATAAGGGCAAAAATGAAAGAGAAATTATACAGAGAATATTTTTAATATTTAAGTTTTTTATGACATTTCCTCTTTTTGCAATTTTCAAAGTTTCACATAAATACATGCGCGTCCACGTTTGTATAAAACTATCAAAATATACCTCTCTCTCCATATATATATGCGCATAATTTTTTTTTCTTTTGCCCTTTCTTGTACATTCATGTAAGCCAAATTTTCGAAAATTATTTCGACGAAAAAGTCAACGCAGCTATCGGTATTTACTTCTTTATATATAATAATAATTTAAAAAAAAAAAAAAAAAAAAAAAAAAAATATATACATATACATATAAAATTTTTTTGTCAATACAAGACTTTTAAAGTCTATTTGAATATTATAGAAATAAAGTAATAAGCAACAAAGAATTATATAGATAAAACTCAATTGTATAATATAAAATTAAATATACGTATGATAAAGTGAGTTATCCACCTTCGGCCTCATTAGACACAAACACACGAATTTATATATGTAATTTGAAAATTTTTGTAAATAATTGATTTTCATATATTATGATTATTAAATAATAATATTATTTTTATTGATAAAAGAGTCACGTTTAACATGATTAATTAAAAAAGTATAGTTATTACACAAACTATTACATCATCTTCACATCTATTATATCTGTATTTTCATCATTCGGATACTCATAATCCATTTTTTTCTCACCGCAAGTGCTTATTTACATAAAAATTTAAAAAATATAACAATTTTATAAACATACGATTTTTAAAATATTTTATTTTGTATTTTATGCAAATATAATTATTGCACATATACTTTAATAAAATCGTCATAGTATTTATTATTATTTTTCAATGCAAAATGATGTAAAGTTAAAAAATTTTAATACACAAATATTAATAATATTACTAAATAATGTACTACTTTTTAACATAAATGTGTAGAAAGATTGCAAAAATTGCACAAACAATAAGTGTTACGATATAATAATTTTCCTTCAATAATATCAATCTTTTATTATAAAATTACAATCTTTTAATTGGATAATTTTTTTACATAATTTACATGTCATTCACGAATCTACTTAAATTTTAGTACAAATAATTCATTGGAAATGAAGTGATCAATAATTATATATTTTCAAAATAAAATATATAATCCAATGAGTTTTTATTTTTAGAGCTTTACTCATTAGATACTTAAATATTGTTATTTAATTAGTTTAAAAACACACATTTTTTAATAATTATATATATTCCACAGACATTTTATAATTTTAAATTAAATATAGAAAATAATATATAATTGAAATATTTAATAGAAATGTTTTGATATCGATGACAACACAACCATGTTTGACGAATATCGCACACTGCAATCATTTATGTGTGTGTTAGCCCTTACATGCCGACAATCAAGGCTAGTGCAAGTAATCAAACAATAATTAATCTATTGAAAATTTATTACTATTATGAACTTTATTAACATTCACTCGCAAAATTTTATATCATGTCGCAACGATATAAATAAAAATAAATAAAAACACAACAGATACTGCTTTAATGTATCATTAAAAATAAAATTAAGTAAATATGTCAAATTAATTATATGAAAAGACAAAATATATTTCGTTTTTATAAGCCTAGGATACGCTAAACGATTGTGATCGGAAAAAAGTTTTGGTTGAACCGAGCTTTTTCTTCTACTTAATGGACATGCCTTCGCAGCTTTTGCATTCAATTTGAATACCTTATTATTATTATTATTATTATTATTATTATTATTATTATTATTATTATTATATTATTATTATTATTATTATTATTATGATTATTATTATTATTATTATTATTAAAGAAAATTATTTTTAAATTAAAAAAACAGATAAAAATTATTAATTCTATCCATTATTTATATATTTAAAAAAGGGATATGTAATTATAATTGATATAATAGTAGCCAACGACAAAAGCGAATGCGTTCTATTGTTGTTCACTCTATCCAAAATGTGAATAATAATAATAGTAATACTAAAAATGATTGTTCATATGTGATTATTTGTGTGTGTGTGTGTGTGTGTGTGTATACACGCGTTGGTATGTACGTATATGTGTGGGTATAAGTACATAAATATACATGAAAATTTAGCGTATGTAAAAGAATAGTTGTGTGAGTTCCATTAGGATATGAAAACATAAAAAAGTAAGAAAAACACACCAAAATTTTTCGATATATTATTTATTCTTATTATATATTATTATTTTTGTATTTATTGTGCTTTCATCTGAAAACAGTGATAAATGAATGCAACAAAAGGTGATATAATGGTTATCTTCGTTATCTTTATTTATAATTTTTTTTGTTAATATAAATTTAAATCTTATAAATTGAATGAAATTCAAAAATTAAAAAGAAATTCAACTACAAAACTATATTTAAGAAAAATAATTTATTTATATGTTATTATATTAGATATTAAAAAAAATATTATACGATATTTTCGTTATCATGAAAAATTTGTATTCTTTTATTTATATTTAAGAATTTAACAGTTGAATATATGTAAAATTTCTGAGCAATTTAAGTCTATATATTTAACAAATAATAATTGAAAAAATAATATGCATATAAAATTGCTTATTGAAAATTTTTCAAATATTAATTTTTAATAGACTAGTTTTTAAAAATACTATTGAAATTAAAAAAAATCTAAGGCAAGAAATAACTTAAATATTAACTTTAGAATGAAAATACAATTTAAAAAATAATAATTTATTATCATTCCATGATATTTAATAGATACGCAAATTTATATATAATTTGTTAAAGATTGATACTTGGTGACATTGAATAAAATTTGCATAGAAAATAAAATTTTATTTAATTGGTGATGTTTCAATGGAATAATTTTGAACCTCGTTATGCCTTTACTATAAAAATAAATAAATATTATAATGAAAAAAATATTTTGTATTTATAAACTTCCATTTTATTTCCTAATTTAATACAATTATTATGAATTAAAAATTAAAATTAAATAATAAAATTAAACAATAAAATAGCTGTAAAATCAGATTTAAGTAAAAATTTTCTTTTGTTTAAGTATTTTTAAAACTTTTTTTGAAGCTAATCTTTTCTAATATTATTTATTGACTAAAATTTTTTTACGTCTTAATCAAATAGAAAAAAAAAATTCAATAATTTAAAAAATGTTATAATATAAAAAGTGAATAATAAAAGAAAAAAAAAATTGTAAAATTATCTAGTTTCTTTACCATATATTGTTCTAGTAATTATTATTTAATAACTGAAATATGACTTTTCAACTATTTTGTTGTATCTAGATATTAATAATAATTATATATACCAATTAAATAAATGAAATTTTACATGTATAATAATATAGTGTATTATAGTGATATTTATTTATAATTGCATATGTTTCTACAATAAAGACCTAACGAGAATAAAAAATGATCCAAAAGATACATAGTTATTTAAATAAAAATTTTATTTATTATTTTTTTTTCTTTTACATCACCAAAGATCTATCTATTTAGTATTATGATTAAGCATCATGTTCCTCATACTTCGAAAGTAAATAAATTTATTTTAAAAAATGAGCTTGTGTGCAATTGTTATAATATTAAATATATAAATTAAAAAAAAAACATTATAAACTAATTCTCACTTCTAGTTATTTGAAAACCTACAATTTTTTTATTATTACAAAATAAAAATACGTTTGATAATCTAACTTAGGGTGGACATATTTCAATTTTAAAAATTTAACTTTATCAAAAAAAAATCGGACTTGTTCCTGCCGAAAGTCGTAAATTGTAATTTAGGTAGATTTTTCGATAAAATATATGATTAATAAGAAAAAAAACTATTCGTAAACATTTAATGTGATTTAGTAATAACTATCAAATGTACAAGTTTAGACAATTTAGTAAAAGATAAAATACATTTTAAGTAGATAAACTTAATATAAGGCTTTGAAACAAATTTATATAAATCCTCATTATTAAAATAATTAAAATTTAAAATTTTATATTTACAAAAAAAATAAATAAATAAACACTGACAAATTATGATACGTAGAATTTATTTGTAAATTAATTTGAATGTATTTATAATATAAATTACAATATCATTCTAATAATGTTTAAACGAAATTAATAGATTAATTTTATTAAAATTGAATATTATATATTATATATAAAATAAAGATATGTTTAATATTAATTTGTAATAAAATGAATATTTTTAATAATTTCAAATACTATATTATTACAAAAAATTAATAACAAAATTCTAATTAAGTAAAATATTTTGGTAAAAAATTATCATTTTATGTTATATTGCAACTTCAATACCAATTTTTTTTTTTTATATTTTTAATAAACAATATATATTACAGTTAAATACTTAATTATGATATGATAATAAATCATAGGCTTAAAGATAGTTATAAAATTACATTTATTGTTGGAACTTTCTTATAAAATTAATAATATAAAGACTTAAAAACACTGTGTTAAAAAATAATTTTAAAAATGCTGTAAGGCGAAATGTAAAAATTCTCAGATAGCAGTGCATAGAAATAATTTATAAGTTTGATAATGCAGCTTTGGTCGCTTATTCACATAAGGAGCTGAATTTACAAATCGCGAAATTCAATCAAATTATTTTAAGAATTTAAAATTTTTTACTATTTAAATACGCTCTTTTCTTTAAAAAAAAAACGAATTTTTGTAATCTAATTCTAAAAATCCAAAAAAAAAGTGAATATGAAATAAAAAATCGAATATAATTTTAAGAAATTACTAAACATCTACAACTTCAAAATTTAAAAAATATATGTTGCTTACAATGGTATAAAATATAGGTAAATATTAGCATTATAAAAAAAACTAGTGATAAAATATCAAATAGATACTACAAATAAAACTTTACGCACTGTTCATTTTATAATTAGCATCATTTACACACCATTAAAATATTTAAATAATAAAAAAATCCAAATTTACTTTTTTTTACTATCAATAAAACAAGGTTTGATCAGATATATCAAGTGTCCAAATTTTTTTTAATAAACTATTTTCAAAATTTGTGTTTTTATATTATGTGTATAAAAAAAATTATTTTAGTTTGTAATACTCATGAGGTCCTCCATGTGTTAAATGTGAAATAAATTTATTGGAAGAAAAAATAATGTGAATTGTCATGAGAATTAATATCACACACTTATGTACTATTAATACATTGTCAATGTTTTAGAGTATTTTTTTTAATTATTGTAATGTTTTCGTTATGAAAACAGCTGGTAGAGAGTTTTATACTCATGTTTATTAAGTTAAAAATGATATTTTGATTATATTAAAATATTTAAATCATAAATTGTATGTATTAATTTTATTTATTTATATCATAATATACCTAATTATAATAACTATTCATTATTTTTTCACGATAAATTTTTGTTTATTTCAGAATTTATACATTATGAGATATTTTATTTTTAATTTCTTATAAATAATAAATAATATTTTATATTAAAAAAAAAAGAAAAAAAATCCTTCTATTATGAATTATAAAAAACTTTTGTTTGTAAATAAAATCATGAAAAAGTATGACGTTTGAAAAGAGAAGGTTAATGAATCATATTATTTTAATGTTATATATTAATTTTTTAGTTCAAATATATTTTAATTAATTTATTAATAATAAAATATTTTTTTTCAATTTTTCTTAAAACTTATTTAAAAATGGTTAAATGAATTATGAACAAATAATGAACAAAAATAAAGAAGAACCTCAACGAGTTTTAAGAAAAAAAAAGCAATTATGTTACAAAGAATCTCTTAATAAGAGATTCAGTAAACAAAAAAGGTAAATATTGTATATTGAGTTAGTCAAAATACATTTATATCTGCACATAATATATAATTTAATTTATAAGATCATACAATATTTTTTAATATTTTAAATAAAAATTTGCTTAAAAATTTATTGAAATAATATTGTTTGCATTTTAAATTCCATTTAAGAATATTAAAATTAAAGATAATCCTAACTAATCTTTCACATTCTTGATTATTTCAATTTATATCTTATACTTTTTATTTTATGTCATAATTTTTATACTAGTAAATGTGTATAATATATATATATATATATATATGTGTGTGTATGCATTATTATATATATTATACATGCATATATTATAGCCGTATATATATATTAATAATTTTATATATAATTTTATATATATAAATAATTTTTATTTTCTATAAATTGTTAACATTATATTCTATTACGTAAAATGGTATTCTAAAGATCGATTTTCCTATTTTATTATTTATAAATAATATGTAAAAATTTAATCAGATCAAAACAACAACGATGTCGATCGTGTGAACCTAATATAAAATTAAAAAAAAATAAATCTTTACTGAAGTGTCGAAGAAAAACAAGACCATGTTCTGCATCTAGTTTAAACAGTGTAATTTTCATTGGCAAATATAAGAAAATTCCAAAAATAATTATTATTGATGATAGTGATGATGAAAAAGAAGTATTTAAAAGGAAACTTCGAAAATATCAATTTTCTGAGTGTTCTTCATTTAAAGATAAGAAAAATAAAAATTCTTGTGATAAAAGTCTAAATTTGTAAATTATTCATAAATTTTTTAATATTAAAGAATATTTCAATTAGCTTATCAATATTTTACAATTTATATCTACTATTATTTCATAATTTACGTAGCAAAAATGAACCTCTAAATATGCTTAAAAATATGTGCATCAATCTTTTCGTATTTGATTTTTTATTTTATCGGTTCAATACGCGCAAATGACATATTAAAGATGATATTTTATAATTTATTTAACTTTTTGTAATATTAATTTAGTATATTGTTATATTATGTACTAAATTAACTTAAACTATTTACAAGCTTAACTTATTTGTGATATGAATTTTTGCCAATGAAATAATGTTATCTGGCGTAAATTTAAAATCGAAATAATGTGATTATAACATACAAAATTGATTTATGAAAATAAAATAAAACAAAAAGTAAATTATATTAAACTTGTATTTATATAATTGTATTTATTAATCATTACTTGTATAATAATATTAAATTCTAAATGCATTCCTTCTTTCGTATTTTTGCAGGAATAAATAACTCTGTTAGAAATCTTTTCAATGGTTTATTAATTGATTCGATTTCAGCTTTGCCTAATTTCATTTCCATTAAATGTTTCGAAAAATTTGTATCTATATAACTACGTTTTTGTATATCAGCAATCTTTTTCATATCATTTTTTGTTAATTTGATTTTCAGTATACCCAATAAATTTAAATCATGTTGATGAACTCCTAACCAACGCATACTTGGACAAATAAGCTCCTTCCGATATCCTAAATTATTTAATGTTCCAAATCTAAAAAAATATATCTTACTATGTAATTACTCAATATTAAAAATATTTAAAAATCAAAATAAAAAATTAAATTTACTCTTACATAACTTTTTATTCTAAATATTTAAAATTCTTTATCTACTACAGATAATTGTATCTATAATTAGTTTAACAATTATCAAGATTATATTTTAAAAACTTGCAAATTTATAGTTTTATAACTTTAAAATTATGTCTTATCTTAATAGCAATATTATTTTAATAAACCATTTTACAAAAGTCAATTATATCATCTGTTTTTTTTAAATTTAAATTCGTTTAACTTTAATTTAATTTAAAATATAAAATAAAAAATGCAATTAGATAAAATTTTTTATTACTGTTGTTATTGTTAATTTTAACGAGATGAAATACTAAAAATTTCTCACCGATAAACACACATAATGTCGAATCCATGCGGATTAGCATCCACAAGTGCATAAGTAGGTAATTGCGCTTTCTCCGAAAGCATATGAATGAACATACGTGTAGAAATGTCAGGATAACCTTTTCCAGTAATCAAGATGCAATTATTGAAGGCTGGACACTTTTCACGCAGGAGTTTTTGAAAAACTGAATCCTTTTCAACAACAAGCACAAAGCGAGCTCTGGTATAAATTTGTGTAATATTGGCAATAACATCAGGAACTGCGTAACAACTGCTTGGTTCATAGTTTACTACTTTTGCTTGGCCTAATTTGATACTTAAATCACCGGCAACTAAACCTTTGCTCGTGGAAATAAATCCTGTATATAAGTTCATTAAAAATTTTTTGATTCCAAATTTTACAAAAAAAAAGTAAATTTTAATATTATCATACTTTATTATAGAAATATACCTTTTAAAATATATTAAATTAACTTTAAATATCAAAGTTTTAATATATATAATAAAAATTTATAATCTGATATTTAATATTTAAATGAATGAAACAAATAAATAATCTCGCATAATTACCAAGTTCCCAAGGACCGCATTCAAGTAACATTGTCATTTCATGTATGGCCCACTCGATCCTTTGTTGCTTGCCAATAAATCTTTTAATATATTCGTTTTTTAAATTATAGTAAAAGGCTCTTTTAGTACAATAAAATTCATCTCTAATTTTATTCAAATTTTTAACAAGATTAGAATGTACATAACACATAATTCTCATAATTACTGCAAATCTTTGACGTCCTAAATATCCCGAGAATTTTAGTATCTTCAACCTTCCTTTGATATTATTATTTAATTCGGCTTCTAAACTATTTATATTACTGTCCATATTTTTATTGGTCCAACCAGAATTTTTACCATCGTTATAACTTAAACGTGGTTTTTCTTTTTGGGAAATACACTGAATCATTTGAAGTACAAGATCCTCAATATGCTTTACTAAATGACGCCTAAATAAGAAAATTTATTTGACCGATAATGGGAAATTACAATTTTTAATTTATATAAGATGCAGAAGTGGTAATTATATTATCTTTGATACTTTACATGATATTTGAGAAATATTTTATGATATTTAATAAATGTAGATATATGAATAATCGTGAAATAAAACTCACTTGTTATTAATCGAATTAAATACTAAAAGTAATTAGTTACTTTGTATTTGTATATAATATGAATTTTTCTTAATTCATTAATAAAATATTTTAAACAAGCTTGGTATATTAATTTATAAAAAATAAATGAATTATACAATAATATATAAAAATTAATAATCATATAACTAAAAAAAATTTTTTAAATTTAATATTGTTCAACAATTTAAATTATATTTTAATGTTTCATATTTTTTGTTAATGCATGTTTTAATATAAGTTTTATTAAGTAATAAAAATATTATAAGTTTTTTTTATTGTTAAAAATAATATATTAATTACTTCAAGATTTAAAAGCTTAAAACAACTATATTATTTAAAATAAAACTAATATTAAAATATATCAAATTTTTACAAAAATTTTGATTGCAAAGAATTATAAAAAATTCCCTCGCATATTATTTAAACATACCTGCGTTCTTTAATATTATTTAACGGTACTTTATAATAACCTTTAACGTTTAAATCCATTATATTTAATTATTATTACATAATTTACTTTTAACTTCCGTTTTTAAAAAATTCTATACATCGTATCGACCAAGCAAACTCTCATAGTTAAATTTTAATATCCTAGATGTCGCCACAATATGCAATTCCAATGACATCGTAACTATCCTTACCGACTGAACATTAGCTTCAAATTTAATAATTGTACATCCTATAAAATAATGTGATTAATAAAGAATTAATTTAATTATCGATTAATATTTATAGAAATTTAATAATACAATAATAGAATATAATTAAATGAATTTTTTTAATATAATTATAAAACATTCAATATACATACATGAAAAGAATATAGTTTAATACAAAAATGACACATTATTGTACAATAATGTGACATAAAAAACAAAAAATATATAAAAATAAATTATATTATAAAAAATTATAAAATACACCATTCATGTTAAAATAATTTTAATAGATTATTCTTATTTGAATTTAACAAATAAAAATACAAATTTAAAATAAAAAAAGTCATTGAAGTTTTCATAATATACTTTTGTCGTTCTTTGATAAGCTGCTTTTTATCGAAAAAATATAAATTCTATAAACAATGACTATTTAAATTATATAAGTCAAATACTGAGTATTTTTATACCTTTTATATACAAGTCTGCAATATTTTTAAAATTGATTACAATTAAAATTTATTTATAAAACACTTGTGTAACTTTATATAATTTAAAAAATTCATTACTTAAATAATTTGCATTCTTGTAATTAAAAACTGCCTAGAAACCACGAAAAATTATTGTGAGAACTTTAAAGTTCTTTTTATTTTTGTTTTTATTTATCACACCAAAATCAGAATCATGTATTTGTACGATAAATTAAATTATATTTTATTGTTTATTAATTTTTTTTCTTATAAAGTTGTATTAATAAATCATTATTTATAATTAATTATTATTTTTCATTTATTCCCATAGCAATTTATATAAATTTAATGCTAAGTAGAACTACTTTGATATGCATTTTTATATCAATAACTAATATTAATTACGCATTGTTGAATTTTTTACCATAAATATATAAAGTCATAATTTTAACATGTTAAGATTAATATTAAATATAGTTGTGTAAATAATTTGATAAATTATAAAATGATTATAGCAATAACTGTAGTTCGTATAGGGCAAACTTTAAAGCAAATTATAAATTTAATCTTTACTTTTTAAAATGAAATTTACTATGAATATTTACTATAAATATTTTTTAATATTTTAGTAAGCAATATTTATATCATGTTTTATAAGATATTCCATCAATTATACTCTCAAAATCATGAAAAATTCAATACACTTTTTGAAATATTTAAAAAAAACTTTAATCAATGTATTATAAGTTTTATAAATTATATAAATGATTTATCTAAATTTTATGAATTATACATTTGATTAACAAATATATAAAAATTTATAAAATATGTAACATAAAAATAGATTTAAAATATATATCTTATTTCTTATATAAAATATAAAAAAATTATCAATTTATTTTTAGTATTTCAATGTTAATTTTACCAATCGATATAATTTAAATTTCCATATATTTATACATAAAATAACTCGCCAAATAACAAAAATTAGTTACATTATACTCTTTTGATTTATAAACAATGATATAGTTTATATAAATTCATAAAAATCTTGGATACAACAATAAAGTTTCAAATATAAAATTAATTGTGTCTCTAAATTCGATATTTCTGATTTTGATTATCAAAATGATTCGCGGCAATCTCATATATGAAAAATCAATAAATTCTACAGAAAAAAATTCTTTATGATCTAACAAAGTATTTATATAAATAAATATATATAACTATAAAATTCACTTATCTCTGAAAAAATAACTAATTCTATTCAACACCCCGAGATTACAAATACACAACGGGGTCTCTACTTCAGATTCCACCCCCTCTTTGTCTCACACACTTCTCTGTTTCTTTATTTTTCCATTGCACAAGTGAGAATATGTGGCACAGGTCCTTTCAATTCACTTTAGCATCATGTTTTTATGCTTGTGAGAAATACTACGCACGGATAAGCGCGATTGATGTCTATCTCATAGCTTCCTTTACATTTTTTTCTTTCTTGTGTTACCTTTTTTTCAATAAAAAAAATGTATGTACTCGTGGTGATGTATGTGACTTGAAATGGCAAGCAATAACAATGTATGGGCACCACAGGGTTTGTGATTTTCCTTTTATTTTATTGTTGATAAGATGAGTAAACGAAAAACGTTATACGTCAAAGTTCATAATGGTCATTTGTATAAAATGTTTTTACTTTACTTGATGTTAATTTTTTTATATTATTAATTTTTATCAGCTTAAAAATAATCTTTTAAATAATTATATATGTGCATGGGTTTAAGCATGTATTTTTAAATTATTCGTCAGCTTCATTTTAAAAAACCGTAAAATAAAAAATAAACTTATACACATTTAAGTACTTATTCAAATTATTAAAATTTTTAAAAATTCTGTGATATAGGGTTTATTGTACTATAATTATTTTTTGAATATGAGAAAACTAAAATTCTATTTGTAAATGTAAAATTTGAGCTAATTTTCTCTTGCTTCATATTATCAAATTTTTTATTGATTAAAGGTACTGTACATATTACAATTTTTTTTTTTTTTAATTTATTGGCTCATTTTGAGAAAATTTCATCAAAATATGATAAAGAAATAATTTTGTTTATTATAATCATTAATATTATTAATGTTATCACTATTAATTAATATTTTATATAATTTGTTTTTCAAAGCAAGTAATAAGTAAATTATTTATTTTTGAAATTTAACCGTTTTTATAATACTGCCATGAAAACATTAAAATTTACATATCAAAATTAATTCAAAGTATACAAGAACATGCACTATAAGAATTTTGTGTACTTATCACTGCGTAAATTAAATTCACTTATTATATTAGAATAGTAACCGGCTTTTATATGAATTTAAATGAATTACAGTGCTTACTAATTAATATTTAATATGTATTATCAATAAATGTATTTTAATGATAATTTTATTATTCCAATAAGTTTTAAATAATATAATTTTATGATATTTAATTCTACCAATAAATTTGTTCAATATTTTTAAATGTTAATGAGCTTATGTGAAAGATATGATGAACATTAAATTCATAATTTAATTTATTTATTATTATTAAAATAAATTAGAATCTAAAACCCAACATAAACATTAATTTGTGTATAGTTAATGCTTACTCTACTAAAAATACGATGAAATTTATTTTTTGGAATTTAAAGGAATAATAAAAAATTTTCTGATTAAATTAATCGATGTGCTAATTTTAAAAATTTTAAGAATTAAATCTAATTATAAAAAAATTGGCATTATTTGTGATCTAGCATATTCTAATATGCTGATTTTTAATGTTTAACATATAACTTTGTTTATAAATTCTTAATGACATATTATCAATTTTTTAGTTTTCAAACGAAATTCATGTTCTATATCATTAAATCATTTTCTTTATAACAAATTATAATTGTGAATTATTCAAAATATTTCATTCGTAACAAAGTACTCCCTTGTTCAACTCAATATTTATCTGAAAATAAGTTGCATTTAAATATTTTGAAGTACCTATATTAATATGGTCTACTTTTAAATAATTAATATTTATCACCTAAATTTATATATGTTTATCTCCAATATAGAACTCTGATTAAAGAATTAAATTATACAATTGCGTTAAATTAAATGTATATTTAGAGTAAAATTTAAAACAAAATTTTTTTAGTATCATCACTAAAATAGTATAACAATTTAAGTACACGATGCAACTTAAAATAGTTTTTCAGTAAAATAAATTTTTTTAAAAACTTATAATAAAATTTTCTGAATAATATTTGAAATATAATACAATATAAAGAAGCAAACGAAAAACATGGCAAATTGATAAAAGAATATAATCAAAATGAGTTATATAAAAAATTATAAGATTTAGCATAACGAAAATATCGTCGAATGGAAGTTAACAAAAAGAATTATTAAAATAAATAAAATAAAAGTGTGGTGTAGATAAATTAAAATTATTAACTGATAAATGAGAAAAAATATTAGTATAAAGTACTAAACACTGATTTTTATACTAATTATTTTTAATTAGAGGATGGGGATAAAGAATGGATTTTTTCTTAAGTAAAATAGTCCAACAATGAAACGAATACTACTGTTTTAAACTGATATAACTTAACGACTCTTTATTTTCCTATCGTGACGTCGGTATAAAAACCCCTCGGCGAGGAGGAAAAAATCTTGAATTTCAAAATCACAGGACAAGTGGCACTCCCCTATGAAGTCGATGTGGATGAACGCAGCCGCAAGAGCTTTTGTGCGCCGGAAAATGTTCTCGGAAAATGCCTTCCAGATCGGTAAAGTGTATCGATTGAATAGGCCGGTAATCTACAGCTCACCTCCTTTAAGTAAAAAATTCCATCGACGGAACTCAGATCACATACACACTTTATTACACAAGGTTCATACAAAAATTTACATTAATTAATTACTAAAATTCTAAAATGATACGTTCTGTACAATACGGATACTGCACGTTAATTAATTTTTCCAGGTCAAAGTCCGCCTAAGTATTTGCACGCCACAAGTTAAAATTCCATGGGAATCCCAAAATATTGGTAATTTTTCCGACGTATATCCTTGTCCATGCTGTACAGCCTGTGTATAGAAATAAATTTAACAATGCGTGTATTTTTATTTAATCATCTCGCAAATTTTAACAAAGCACACAGCAAATTTTGGAGTTAAGAATTTAATATTTAAAGATTATGCACATTTAACTTATGGAAAAATTAGTAATAAGTAACAAATTTCGAACATGATATTAAAAGTGAATCAATTAAACAAGGAGACAATATTGAATGAAGCGAAAATTAGTATTGCGATTAATTTTTTTTACTCATATTTTTGTCAAATCGAATCATTCGATGTTTGTGAACTTTAATGTAATTTTCGATCTTTTTTTAAAATCCAATAAATTTGAAATTAGCGAATAGTAAAATTTTGAATCTGTTAAATGAGAAAACGCAAATACTATGTTAAAAAATTATTACAAACAAAAAAATACATATTTAACAAAAGATATTAAGAAAAATATTTTGAGCTTTTATAAAAAAAATATTAAGGAATTTTACGTAAATTTGATACAATTATTCGAGAAAAAGAACTGACACAGACTACAAGGTAATTTAAATTTTCTATATTCAAATAAACTGAAACTTAAATTAGTTGAAGTTGTATCTAACATAATTGAACATATAAGAATTGAATGTGAAAATTGTATTTTTTAATGTAATATAGCAAATATTCCTATTTAAAATAATCGAAGTAAAGTATAAGCAATTTTCGAATTAATTCATACTAACATATATAGTTTGCGTAATATTGGATATAATTAAAAGAAATATATTTTAACTTTATGATTATTGTAAATTTTGTATTAAAAATAAAACTGAAATAGTTAATTGTTTTTTTTAATTAATAAATATATTTAATAAAATATCAATATAAAAATTAAAAATGTTATCAACGATATTATAAAAGATTATTTAATTAAAGAAATCGTTAACTTTATTAAATTAAAAGAAATAAAATTATTACCATGTTGAATCTATATACATGAAATTGAATGGAGTAGCTGAGTACAATTTGTACACAATAGATATGAAAGTATATTTAATAAGAGAAAAAAATATTCATAATTATATTGTTGTGATACAATAAATACTGTACTTTATTTACAAAATAAAAAGACTAATAAAGTAAAATTGATAATGTTATAACTACAAATGAAGAAAATAATTCCTTAAATGAAGCTATTAAAGAAAAAAATGAAGATGTAAATAATATCTAGTAAATATATACTAACAATAAGAAAATTTTCAACTGGAAAAAATAAATATTGTTAATAAACATGGGAATTGCACAATAAATGGTATATTTATGTAAACAATGTTATTATGAAGTATACTGAATATATTAAATTGAGACTATAATTCAATTGATTAAAAATAGTGAAAAATTGTTGTGAATTCTAAAAGAGAAAATTCAAGAAAAATAATCAATAGGAATTAATTGATAAATCAAAAAAAAAGAGTAACTGATATAAAATGAATTTTTAAGAGAAAAATAATATTATTTCCAATGCTACATTAATATTTAGAGATTTTCAATGTATTAATATTTAAATTTATTTACTTGTAGAAAAATAGTAAAGTTGAAAATATTATTTCGCAAATTATAGAAAAAATAATGTATACACGAAAAATAATATTGTTTTTGAACATTAAAATTTAAGGTATGTGTTAATTATATGGAGTTTCAAAGAGTAGTTTATTATTATTTTATTTTATTTATTTATTGTAAAAGGAAATTTCTAGTCCAGTGAAAAATTAAATAAATATATATTTATTTAATTTTTCACTATATTTATTTATTTTTTATAATATTTGTTGATGATTTATTAATTTATATGAAAGCTAATAGAATTAATGAAATAAATGCAAAAATAATGAAAATATTTGCAATAAAAGATTTTAAAAAAATTTGTCATTTTATCTACATCAACAATTAAGATTAATCGCAAAACCTTTAAGGGATCCCTGTGTTGATATCTGTGAGAATGTATACTCATACAGCTTTCTCAGTGCACATTATTTTTTTAACGGCTTTTCATATATTCTTAGACGAAATCTACTGTTTTAACTAAAATTGTAAAAATATTTAGCTAATTTATACGTAAGTTATTGATAATGCAGCGGTTAGTATTTAAGTACATTAATTTTAATGTATCTGTACAATATTCTTCAAATAATCTCAAATATAAAGTACATTAAAGTGGTAAATCTATAATTTTTGAGTGAGAAACTTCGGTTTCTATTAGCCTTTATATAAGCATAATTTTTACTAATTTCCAAAATGCTAATATATATCTCAGTTCTAAAATATTTATTAGTAACTCAGATAGTATTGTTAGTAGAATTATCTTTTTTTATAATGATGCATGACAAATTTCACTTTACTATGTTTAATACACCGTTAATTCAGTAATTTCAATATTTTATTAAATATTGAAACTACTGAATTTTCATTTAAAATAAAATTAATACTTAATCTTTATTTTCATTGTTACTGTATACCCTACACTGCAATAAAAAAATTCCTTAACAACTTTTTAACTATATCTTAAAATATTTATTCCATTTTTTTTTTTTTTTTGACTAAAATTTTAAATATAAATATAACGTCTTAAAAATATGTATTAATTATTATTTAAAATTTTTTTTTCTTATAAACGTTTTTTTCTTGTGTACAATAAAAGGATTCATTCATGAAAAAATAATATAAAACTCTACGGTTACTTGGTTGATGCTTAGATTCGCATTAAGACACTTGAGTCTCTTCTGTCTCTCTCTCTCTCTCTCTCTCTCTCTCTCTTCACTCACTCATTCTCTGTAGTTCTGTTACAATAGCTCTTTGGATAATATTACATTGTACAACAAGTACATTTGAGAAAAACGGCAGCCCTCAAACTTCAAATAACCCGTATGCATCATCGCCGTATAAGTAAATCGCGAATAAGAACACAACCCCAAGTACAAGATAGTGTCCTCATAATATCAATTACCTCTTTTTGAGCTCTGTAACGTCTCAATTGATTATAAAATGAATTTCAAATATGCCGTGTTTGTGAAAATTATTATATGCAACTAAAATATGATCTTGTGTCTTATCGGTCTTTATAATTTTTTTAATGAGCATGCAAAAAAATTAAAAATTATTTTAGTATCATGATATAAATTAATAAAATTGAAATTATCAACATAAAAAAATTTCATATATCGTATCGCAATTATTTAAAAATTAAAAATCTCCATACATATATTTTTACTCACATTCATTCAAACAATTGCATCTCATTTATTTTGATTGAAAAAAAAAACAAATTTCTTACTCACCACAAAGCTTATACTTGCTAATTAATTATTATTTTAATTTTCTTGCAATAATTATTATATATTTAATCATATATATTTAATTTTAAGCGATTTGAAATTTTTAAATAGAATAAATATTATATAATTATTTGAGATTACATTAGCATGTAAAAATAAAAAATATATAGAATCTAATAAAAATAGTTAAAATTATAATTATAAAATTAAATTATTTTTTGTATCTGTAAATATAAAATTTTACGCTATTATTATCAATAAATAATGTTCAAATTATTATTTTCAGATTAATTTTTTACAATTTAACAATTATAAAAATTACCCCTGAGAGAAAAAACCATTCAAAAAATAAATATAATATTATTTATCATTTCGTATTCTTAAAATTTTAAACATTATAAATAACATAAATCGATATTATTTTACAAAATTCATATTTTTTGTGTCTAAAAGAGGAAAACATTTAATATATTGTTATCAACACGAATTATTGTGGATACATAAAGAAAAATTAATTCACATATTATGTGTAATTATAAAACTAGATAACAATAGATTTCTGATGTTAGTCAAAGTAATAGAGTACTTTTTAAGTCATGCAAAAAAAGCAACCAGTGATGTATATCAAAATTCGTAAAAAAATCAGTAGATTCTTATTTTCAAAAAAAACTCTAAATATTATGAGTATATAATCAATCAATACCTTAGTCCTAAAATTAATTGATAATTTCTAGCTAATAGAATTGTGAATAAAATTAATTATTTCATAAACCGATCGGAAAATTAGAAGCTGAGAAATTTTCCAAAAATCGTAAAATGTTTAAATTAATTAAAATATTTGTAACATTTTTATTTTTTAATATTTGGGACTTTAGTTTTTGAAAATTAAAGTGATTAATATTAACTTTATTTGAACAGAATTTTAACTTGATTGGATTATTCGTTTTTGAGTAATATTAATGTTAATTAAATTATATAAAAATTTACATAATTATTATCAGCTAAACTTACCTTACGATTTTAGTTTTTTCAACGATTTAAATTGTTGTACAATAAATCCTGCATCTTACATTTCAATTGAATATTTCGGATTGTATAAAATACGAGGATAAAGATGATCAAAAATGAGCGAGCTCGTGCAATTTGATGAGGAGTGGGAGGAAGAAAAAATGAAGGATTAGTTAACGCGTATTTCGCTTCTATTACTATATATTATAATTCCTCGCTTTTTACTCTCCCCACTCCTCTCGCGCTCTGCCGATTTTGATCATATTAATCCTCATATTTTAGACAATCCGAAATAATTAAACGAAATGTAACATACAGGATTTATTATGCAGTAATTGTATTTTTTAAAACTATTGAAAAAATTAAAATCATCAGGTACATTGAGCTGGAAATAATTTCGTAAATTTTAGCATAATTTAATCAACATTAGTATTACTCGAAAGTTACAAATATATATAAATGAAATGCATATCAATCACTTTAATTTTCCAAAACTAGACTTCCAAATATTAAAAAATAAAAAAGATAAAAATTTTTTAATTAATTTAAAAATTTCTCAGCTTGTAATTTTTCAGTCGGTTTATGAAAAAATGAATTTTATTCACAATTTTATTAGCTACATATTGCCCATTGATAGTATTAAAATTAAGACTTTTCATTTTAGAACAAAAATTTATAAAAAAAATGCATTTTTTCCTTAAAATTGTTAATAAAAAAATCCTGAATATCATGAGTGGTGTTTTAGAAAATAAGAATCTATTGATTTTTTTAAAAAAATTTTGTTATACTTGCTGATTTTTTTCATGATCTAAAAAGTGCTCTATTGCTTGGACTAATATATAAGAACTATATTATATTATTATATTTGTTAAATATATAAAAAATATTTATTCTTAATTTTAAATACATTACAAAAATAAAATTAATGAAATGTTACATTGAGTGATAAATATTTAATATTTAATAAAAATAAGTTTAAAATAAGTAAATTTTTTAGTTATTCATGTAAATTGTTAATTTAGAATATGTAAAGATAAATGATTTGAAAGCACGAAGGAATTGAAGTTAATTCTCATTATAAATTTATTCTCTTTTAAGGTATACAAAGCTTAATCAATAGTCATAAAAATCTTGTTAAAACAATTAGTAATTTCAAATGGGAAATTACAAGCAAAGAAGAAATACCACTAGTCTTGTCCGTTTTTATTTTTCTTTTACTCAGTGGGTGTCTCCCATCCTCACAGAATAAACTATCAAGTGTCCTTGAATGCGAAAGCACATGGGTAAGGACAACGCGACAACAGGAGGAGTCCATTGTTACGACCGCCGTGTTCACACACTCATAATTTTTTTTTTCTATCGTTCCGAGTTCTCTACTACCCATATGTACAACAGGCGCCTGCGCGTACAATGTGTGTATGGGAAAATCTATGCATTCTCGTATCTGAACAAATAATGGAAGACCAGCTCGCATCATCATTATCATATTTATTGGAGTTCATACCGAGGTACTTTCAATTGACACAATCGACGTTTACTTCAAATATGTGACAGTAAATAATTTTTTAAGTAGAAGACATGGGCGAATATATTAGAATTATAATTGGGGTATATAATAATAAATTAAAATAGATTATTTGTGTAGCAACACTTGATAGTTTCCAAAATAATTATGTGTTCAGTACCATTACTTCATGTTTCAAATACGAGAAAATTGATTATCGCCATATCGGATTTTCAATCTGCCCATAATGGCAAATAATTGTTTGAGAAGTTCAAAAACGTAAGGAGATGGGGAGTCCCTGGACTTGAGTCAAAGTAAAATACTGTCACCATGTCCGCTACACCATCCTTTACAAATATTAACATCATAATAATAATTTAGAATTTTATTATTTATAAATTCAATTTTGTCTTTAACTATAATAATCGGCATATTTATAATAGAACATGTGAGTTAATACATTATAGATTAAAATAATTGCAGTATTAAAATAAAAATATTTATATATTTCGATTTATTATTATAATTTTTCACCATTATAATACTATATTTAATATATACATGGTATGTCCAAAAGCATTGAGTTTTTATTGTTTTTGAAGCCAATTTTTTGTCGTAGTGATTTTGGAGAAGGTGAAAAATGTATGGAGAAGATTTTCTATCTGCCCTTTTTTTATTTTTTAATTATTATATGTGGTAGGATTGAATGTGCGCGAAGGATGTATTTTAGTTTGGTAATACGGTAATGTGATTGAAAAACTGTTGCAACAGCTTTATCCGGTAAAATTTTTTTTACAATTTAATAAAATGCTATAGAGACTTTTAAATGTAAAAAAGTTTTTAAGAATAAAATTAAAAGTAAATCGTAATTAAAAATTCGTATAAAGCTTTTAAGAAAGTCAACGATGAGCTCCGTCCTCAGTATCCTAAAACTGTTCGATTAGATTCTTACTCCGAACATATTTGCATAAAATTTTTAATTCAAATCGTCGTTAAAGTATTAGTGTAATCAATGGCATTTAGAACTTAGCAATATTTGTATAAAGTTTTAAAAATTTGTTTTAATATTTGATCTTTTTTAACATTTATCTATAGTATTTTTACCGAATCGCAATAAAAATTTTACTGTATAATATTATTCCACAAAGTGATCCATTGAGCTATGTTACAAAATCGAAAAATATCCTTCACGCGAATGCTTATTCTGCCGCTTCTAATTAGAGAAAAATAATGAAAAGAAGGCAAATAAGTAAAACTCCCCTTCCTAGGTTTTGAACTCCGCGAAATGACTATGACAAATAGTGTCTTCAAAAAATATCAAAACTCAATATTTTTTTGAACACACTATATATAAGGTCTGTTCCTGAAGTATCGAATTTTATTTTATTTTGCGATTATTGGTCGTAGCAACTTGGGAGGAGTTTTAAAATACAGAGAAAGCCTTTTTCCATTTAACCCTTTTTTTGTTTTTTCGATAATTAGATGCGGCACGATTTGACTTCGTGTGAAGGGTGCTTTTTAGTTTTTGGAAACAGCACTATGGAGCGACTAGTGGAACATTGTTAAGAGATAAAATTTTGTTTACAACTTAAAAAACAATGTGAAATTTTTTTAAATGTTAAAAGAGGCTTATAAAGATAATTGTATGTCAAAATCGCAATGTGGAAAATAGCACTGAGCTTTCAAAGAGGACCGCGTAAATATCATCAACTAATATACATCTAGATGCTCAGAAAGGTTTTTAATAGCTACAAACACTCGCTGCGCGATAAAAATTTTTAATTCAGTGTTAAAAAATTGAAAAACACCCTCCACGCAAAGTAATATCCTATCCCATCTGATTATCAAAAAAACAAAAAAAAATGGAACAAACGGAAAAAAGCTTTGTCTGCATTTAAGACCCCTCCCAAGTTGCTACGACCAATAGTTGCAAAATAAAAAGAACACTCGATACTTCAGGAACAGACCATGTATATATATATATATATATATATATACATACATATGTAAAAAATATATATGTACGTGTAAAAAAATAAAAAAATAAAATGTAATTTTAATTATGTAAAATATCTCGGATATATTACTAGTTGAAACCTACTAGGTCGTTTTCCGGAATTTAACCTTTCTATTAGAACGAACATAAAAGGTTGTGTTAGTTTTTCAAAATTTTGTGTGGATAAGTCAAATTCATCTTTGCTTAGTCATCATTCACTTGATAACTCTAGTGGAAAGAATGCTTAGCTTCCCTAGCTGATATGAATACGATTTTCAACCGATCAAGTCGTACTTCGGTTCGGCTTTTTACATTCATCACTATTTGTTTTATACAATCGAGACTTAGTTTTTTTGACATGAACCATTGTAATACATATCATCTCACTCTCTTTCTCTCTCTTGTTCATTAAGACATAATAAAAAGTACAATATTCTTTAACTGGCGTTTCTTTATTGATAATTCCGAATATTACAAAGGCCGAAATTCTTTGACCGTTTCGGCTAGGGCAAAACGAATCCTGGAGGAAATTTCGCGATTCAATTATCGAAGAATAAATATAATTGCGATTGCTTAGATATGTAACAAATTGAAAAATATATTTGTTTTTTACAATCATTATGAATGTTTTGTAACCATGAGAGCACAAGTATATGCAAGTTACAGAGTAAACTGAATAAGGAAATAATAAATCTATCAAGTATTAAGCATTTATAATATAATAAGAATAAAAATTAAAGGTCCGCAGAACTTTAAACTATTTAATACTGCAGAACTTGGTAATATTTTTCCTTCACTGCTTTAAAAAGAGGACGATTTTCTGGCAAAAATTTTATTCAGTTAGCTACATCTAGCTGTTGAATATTTTGGTAATTAGTAAAGGTGGTGTTTTACCAATGGTTTGAAGGGCACAGTCTATACAAGAATTATATACTTATCCGGATTTGTGCTGAATACTATGAAGAGACAACTGAACAGATATATTACAAACACTATACTGAGTAGAAAATCACTGATAAAGCATATATCTATTAGTCTGATAAATCCGTTAACAGTGCACTAGCTGCTACCATTGGCTATGTACAAAAACGAATAAAGTCACAGTTTGAAAGACGGGCAGAGAATCTCCGAAATAATCTGCAACTGGATTTGAATTTGCTAGGCAATAGAATAATTACAATACATTGGAACATCAACACTTTGCTTGATATCTATAGACATTATACAGAGGATATCCTAATATGTCTATATAGTTTATCTACTAGTATTATGCTTAAGAATGGAACAACTGGACAGAAATAGTTGAATTATCTATTCATCTAGAAATAACAAAGGTAATCTTGTCGACTACTAGATTTAAGGTCAAATCTAACCTTAATCTAAAACTGAATAGCCACTCCCTATATTTGGCTGTTTATGCCAAGTACCTTGGTATCATCAGGTATAAGTGGTTAGGCTCAAATACTTACATCAAATTGAAGAATCAAAAAACCATTAACACTTACTGAATTTGTTGAAGAGCCTTTAGAAATTTTTGAGACCTACAACCAGATAAGATAAACTGAATATATAACCCATTTCTCAAGATACGATATGAAACTATAGCTTGAGGTTATAAATGTACCCTCAAGATGAATATAAAAGCACTACAAAGAGTACAACTACTCTTTTTGAGAGGAATTACAGAACTACTATTACCCTTGAAACATTACTGGAGAATTGCATCATTGGACAATGTTAATTAAGTATGAGCAAAAGATATATGCTGATTAAAAAATAGCTGAAAGTTGGTGGTCATACCATATGTCCTAAAAATAAATAAGGCTAATGTATATGCCAAAAATTCCCTGACATATATACCGGATGATAGATTTGAAGCTATAAAACGAAAGAAAACCTGAAACAATGAATCTTAAGCTTGAGTCAAATTTGGTTTACAAATAGTTCAAAAAATAAAAATTGAATAAGAACTAGGGGAGCGACATGTAAGTTGTGAACTTCAAACGAAATTAGCTGGACTCTTAATAATCATTCTACTGTATTCCATGCAGAAATCTAGGCCTTCCCTGACTAATCTGATTTTTAATACTTTTGCCTAATAAAACCTCAAAGCTGTATATTCAAAAAAACAATACATTCATACATTTATCATTCAATACATACATGTATTATAAAAGTATTCAGGCTGATTTATTTAATTACGATTATTTGTCAACGATTTTGGGCAGATGAAAAAATATGTGAAGGACTTTTGTTATCTTTTCTTAGTTTTATTTTTTTTTTTTTTTGAAATCAATAAGAGCAGCAAGATTTTTCTTCATACGAAGCATCTTTTTGAATATTATAAAACGGTACATTTGGAGCAACTGTTAGAATAACTGCATACGATGAAATTTTGTTTGCCGCTTAGAAAAAATACTGTGGAGATTTTTAAACATTAAAAAAGTCATTAAAAAAAAGAAATTTACAAAACTGTTTTGAAAATTAATGAAATGAACTACATATTCAGACGCATTTTATAATACCATTCATACTATTTATTTCATAGGTTACTACTGATTAATATGTTTATTGTGTAACGAGATCACGAATGATTCGTGAGAATGTATACATTTAGAAAACGTATCGTGGAGAACAGCGATACAGGAGCCCGAATTGAAAACGCATTTTCGATTGAATGAAGCAGAGGCGGTATCTGCTTAAACTTTAAGCGATGTAATTGAATAATTTGGGCATGATAACGGGCGTATCGTCTATAAAAATGTATACATTCAAAGAGGTAACATTTCGGCAAAATAACAAATGAAAAATTTAACGGTAATATTAAAGAATTTCCCAAAGCCAGTCACGATATTGAAAGAAATTTAATAACCGGTAGTATTGTAAATTAAACCGAAAATTTTAAAAAATGACTGTTAATGAGTGGGGATAAATAAACTTAATGAAACTAAAGAAACTTACTTATTATTATAATTAATTTTATTCTAATCAAACGATCACGAACATATTGATAATCGTATAATTTATATATTGGTTTTTATAAAGTTTTATATCATACATTATACACTTTCATATTATTATGAAAGTTTTAATAAAATAAAATAATTGTATGCTAGATTAATACCATAAGATTAGTATTCTCACAATTACTTCTTTGATTTTAAGTTTTTTTTAAACTTACAAAAATGAAAATGAAAAATAAAAATAATAAACAGTATCTTCAGAGGTTAATATTCTAATATATTTATTTATAATTTATATATTAATATGTTTATAGATATACATCTATATATATTACACCAGGGATTATATATTAAATTAATTACTTGTATTGACAAACAAACAAAAAAACAAAATTGAAAATATATTTAATAAGAATCTTCGTAAGATTAGCACCGCAAATAACGTGAGCAGTTTTCGCTGAATAATGTACTTCAATTACAGGGTATTCACTAGAATACCCAAGAGAAAGGGATAGAGAAAGAGAGATATTAAAGAAATGTAACGGTGGGCCTCCTGCATATGTTTCACCAAAGTAGTAACGTTCCTGATCTTGACTGGTTAGCAGCCATGATTACACGAATCTCCCAATGAAGACCTTCTTCAGCAAACATAACCTCTAGGTATATAAAAGTTATAGTTAGATGACATTAGAAAGTACGTGCATTTCCTCCGATTTCTCAAACAAAATCTAGAAAAAATGACTAGGTTCTCTCTCTCTCTCTCTTTCTTTTCAAGGTTTTGATTTGTTTTGGTGAACCAATAGCTTACCATTTGCAAACTAATCTTACCTCCATTAATTCATCTCTTCAATCCACGTATCCCGTTTATTTATAATTTGTCTAAGTAATAAATATACAAATTATTAACGTATAAACCGTGATAATACGTATGTGTGTTGTATATTGTAATGTTTATGAGCATCCATATTTTTATATGTTTTGTATTTTGTATGTATTATAATATAATGCTCATATTACACAAAGTTAATGGCTACTTCATCCAAATGTTCAATAAATTTCTTCATATTTATTATTTTTATTAGCAATGAATTCTCTTGCAAAACATTTATTCTACTTTTACATATTTTTATATTTTTCATTGCTTCATTCTGTGATTGATTTATTTTTTAACTAAACGTCAAATATAAGTAAAAAAGTTAAATCATTCATTATAAAATCATTATTGTATGCATATATTATACGATTTTTAAAGCTTCCTAATTACAAAATTAATAAAAAATTAATTTTATCTCTTTAAATAATATAAATTATAAAAGTGTAATTAAAAAAATTAAAATTATAAATAATTGAAAATTAAACACATATTCATTTTTTTACCAGTGCTCGTTAGAAATTGATTTTCAAAAGTAGCCGCTCAAAAAATTCAACAAGTAATCCATTTTTTTTATTCTTATTTTTATTTATTTTAATATCTTTAGTACAATGAATAGTATTTGAATAGGAGAAGTTGTACAATATAAAAATATATTATAAATAAAGATAGAGAAAATAAAATACAAACATTAATATAAATAGCTTTTTAATCTTTTGAATTTAGGCATACATTTATTTATTTTCAATTGAATAATAATATACAGAATATTATAGTCTATTATAGAATATCATAACAGAAAATTAATTTATTTAAATATGATTTTTTTTATAAAAACTTAATATAATACAATTAAATTTTTATATTAATATGAACAAAAAGTAGTAATAATAAGTAATGATTAACTTTTTTTATTCATTTATTAAATCTATAACCATATATTATGTATTAATCGCATGATTTATTTTCATCTAGAAATTCAAATCAGATAGAAAATAATATTACAATAGTTGACAACCGAAAGACATTTTATTATTGAGACTTTAATTTCACTTTCGCCAATATTAATTAAATTCGATTTAAAATATTTTTGTTATGATATCCTGATTTGTGTGTTCTGTCATTATTTGAGTTTTATTCTATTTTTAGTTGCAAACATTTTCTAAATGAAAAATTTTTTTTCTTAATAATAATCTTGCAATACTTCCAAATATTAGATTATAATTAAATATATACAGAATATTGACAAAAAAAAAATATATTGCAACTGTTCATTATTTTTTTAAATCAAATAAAAAGTTGATTTAGTATAAATTTAATTAAAATATGTTTTAAAGATTGTTTTCAATTTTTATTAAAATATTATATCAACTAAATGATAATTTATATTTATTTTACATAATATAAGTAAAATTAGATAATCGAACTAAATTTAATATTATATTTGACGTTGATACATTAATTAATGATTTTATAAAAAATTAGGAATAATTCTCAATTTTTATAAACATGTTTCTAAAAATTATATCAATTTAATGAAATCATATAGTTGAGTAGAAATTAAAATATTTCTTATAAAAGTTTGAATCTATATTTATTCATGAATGAAGAAAAATTTTTATATAAATATAGTATAAGTAAAATATTTTTTAACATTCAATGATAATTTATGGACCAATAACAAAAGTTAGAATAAAACATTATAAATAACTGTTTTTGTAAGAATTAGAAATATCTTGTCAAATACAAAGAGTATAAAAGTATATTCTTTAAAGATATATGTGCTAAAGCCTTAGTGGAGTTTTATCGACAAAAGAGACTTAATAGCCGAGATTATGTTCATGAGGGATGAGTAACGATTTTTATCTTCTGCTTCTCTTAGCCGAATCATTGGTGGTTTGAATATAAGTGATCACTGATAAGGAAAGCTAGAAATAGCCATTGATAAAGTCTCTTCTTTGAGTGTAATTATCAACGAAATCATAGCAGTTTTCTCTTCTTTTCTTGTTTTTGTGCATTGTTCATTGTCTAATTTTTTCTTCTTTATAGCTGAAAAATGGTTAATATTAAAATAATTATTATGTAATAATTTTTTATTTAAATATTTATTAGATTCTCTAACAAAGAAATGAAATATTTTACTAATTAAAAACTAATAGAATAATTCTTAATGTTTTTAGATTAAATATTTGAATATGAAAAATAATTTTCATCATTCAAAGTGTAAAATTATATGTTTAACAATAATTTTTGTATATGCTTTTAAAAATTTTGTTATAAAAAGATTCTTATTTAAAATATATTAGCAAGTACATTTTTTATAGAATTATTATATAAATTTTAAAAATTTCATCAATTTTACAGTAAATCAATACTGATATATGTATTTTAACAAATATATTCGTTTTTCTATATATTATTTTAATTCATTATCTATATCATTATATTACTATTATTAATACATAAACACTTGTTCTTATCACTATAAGTACATATATAAATAATTATAATTCACAATTATCTGATTTATGTAAAAATAATTAATATAATGAGTATATTATCTGTAATCAATAATTCATTTACAAATGTTTGATATAGTTTTTACAAACAATATTCTTAAAAGACAAAAATAAATCAAAGAAAAGGATACGAAGTGTAAAATAATCGTTTTATACCTAAAATCTAATTCGAGTGGGTGAAATTCACATGTCCTTGGGCACTCTTATATAGAACATCACTCTTATGGATTAACCCTATATGCATACTTTGTACAACAGTTTTCCCCATAATAAATGCTTTTGCCTCCCTTCACAACGGTTAAGGGTGCTCCGTCTTCATCACCTGGACCGACATTAAATTTCTCAAAACAGTCAAAAGCTTCAGAATGACTAAGCTTTCTTCGTAGAAATAAAACTCTATTTAGAAGTAAAATATCCATACCTATATAATTATTCTGATTTTTCGTAAATATCATACAATAAATTTATTTTTCGGGCATCTGAGATAATAAACCGTTGCTTAATTTTACTTCGGATATTTTGATCTAGCAAAGAAACTTTTTGCAATACCTATAAATAGGCCTAATAAATGGATCTTGACTCATTTTATATTAACATTTCTCAAAAATTTACAATTACTTACTAATTCATGGAAACCAGCTACATATATAATTTTATAATAAAAAATACATGTACCGAAACGAAATAATTACTATTTAACAATAAATCATATTATAGTATAAATATATTGAAAAAATATACATACCTATGCTGTTGTAACATCATTTCAATACAATATAAAATATTTTGCTTAAAATATTTTAATAAAATATAAGTTGGATTGAATCTATTACAAAAATATTTATTTTTAATACATTACTACTATCTTTCGCATGTAATTAAAAAAAAATGTAATGTCTAAATAATTTTAAATAAAAAGTAAAATAACTTTAAATAAATAGTTATGAAGGTATTGGTGATGAATATCACGTATATAAATGTATATAATTATTTTAAAGTAATTAAACTTTTAAATTAAATAATTTTTTTGTTATCATTTATAGAAAATGTATTTTATTTTTTTTATAATACTTATTATAATTATAAATAAGATGCGATATATATACTTTTCAGATTATAAATAATATAATTTTTACATAAATAAAAAATTTTAAATTAATTTAAAAAATTTAGTTTATTGAAATCATTATTAACAAAATAATAAATCTTATTTATTTAAAAAAAAAATAGCACTGAAAATAATAAAAATCTTCATTGAATATAAAAATAAAAGAGCAAGAAAAACACGCAATAAAAATAATTTATTTCTATTTGTAAAAAAAGGAGCTCTATTCATTAAATGAAAAAAATAATTACAAGTTTAAGTTTAATAGTAAAATATAAATTATACAAAAATAAGTAATAAATAATTTAGAATAATAAAATGTATATATAAAAGCAGTATATGATACAAAAATTAAAAATTAATGATCACAATTATAATGAACTCGTATCAAAATATAAAACACTTTAGTGAATAAATAAATAAATAAGCAAATTATAATGTTTAAATATTTGCATAAATTATAATAGTATTGTCAAATACATTAAATTGTAACTTACTACTACATCGAAAATTCTTTATTTATTTAAAGTATAGTATACCAAAAATATCCTTTTTGGATTCGGGTGAAAAAATAAAAAGATTACAACTCGTTAGTTTTAACGTCGACGTTTCGACGATGTGGTTATTGCTTTTGTCAAGGTTTTTATTAAAATTGATTAATAAGTACATTTTTTTATAATTAATTCAAATAATTCATTTATTGTTTTAATATTGTTTTAAATTTTGTTTTATTAGATAAAAATTATAAATCAATTATTTAATAATATTTAAATAGTGGTGCAAAATAACTTGTACATAAAATAATCAATCAAACATTATATGCATAATATAAACACATAAAATACAATTTTTTAAAAGTATTTAAACAAGAATAAAAAAAAGAATTTTTTGTGCAATTATGCAAGAATATTGAATATTAAACTGAAAATTCGATGTAAAAAAAGAAATATTTTATCAAAATAAAAATATGTAAATTCAAAATATAGAAGGAAAATAAACATTATATACAATATACTTTGCATTCTTTCGCGTATAACCGAAATTATTTATTAACTATTTAACATCTACGAGTTATTATTCCTTTTTATTTAAAACCTTTTTTAATTATGCTTATTTATTTTTTAATATGTTTTTTAATTATATTTATCCATAATTGTTAATATGAACCAAAGCCATAAAATTATAAATATTCCAAATCAGAGCATATCTCATGTACCAATAAAATGTATACATAAATATATTAATTAGATTAATAGCGATATAACACATTCATGTATGGACTTATATACAAGATTTATATAATTATATCTCATTTTTCCCTCATTTACATATATTATTAATGAGACATTGATTCTGAGTGAAATCGATGTTAAAAGGAATGAAACGAAGGTTTGACAGAACAATTTATTTGATCGACTTTATAAAATTAACACCATTCCGAATAATTGCTATTTTTCTTTATTATATTAAATTATTTATATCATTAATATTATAAAAAAATATTAAAATTAAAATTAATATTAAAATATGCATATCATGTATTGAAATTTTTATCACTAATATACTTCTTTTTATAGTATTTAGATTTTTTACTGAAATAAATGTTTATAGAACAAAATATTCCTTCTTATATTTTAGAACATTTTATCTATAATGAAGTTATAATTCAACTTTTTCTTACGTGCATTAAAGATAATAAAAAAAGTAATGAATATAACTTTATTTTTTAAATCTAAAATCACTGAGACTTTTGATTACATAGATTATAATATTGTGTAGTATGTACTTGTTAATTATTTTCAATTTTTTTTATATAATTTTGATAAAACTAAAACTTTTAGATATAATAAAACTTCAAAGCTTTACGAGGAACTTTTAAAATGTGTTGATGTCTACTAATTTACTATACATGATCTGTCCAAAATGTAATGCGTTTTTATTTATTTTTGAAGCGATTTTAGGAAGGTCAAAAAATATGCAGGACAAATTTTCCTATTTAACCCTTTTTTTCGATCATTAGACCAAAAAATATAGTACTTTTTAGGCCATGAAAGAAACCAACTAGTGACATATCCAAATTCGTTAAAAAATCATTAGATTCTTATTTTATAAAATAGGAGTCATAATATTCATAGTTTTTTTTTTAATAACAATTTTAACGAAAAAATGCATTTTTATATATTTTTTTTTTATTATAATATGAAAAATTGTATTATAATACTATAGTATTAATGGAAAAATTGTAGCTAATAAAATTGTGAATAAAATTCATTTTTTCATAAACCGATCGAAAAATTAGAAACTGAGTAATTTTTAAATTAATTAAAAAATTTGTTTTTTTTTATTTTTTAATATTTAGAAGTCTAGTTTTGGAAAATTAAAGTGATTAATATACATTTTATTTATACAAATTTTAGCTTAAACGGATTATTAGTTTTCGAGTAATATTAATGTTAATTAAATTATGTGATAATTTACGAAGCTAATTTCAACTTCTTTTATCGGACGATTTTAGTTTTTTTAACAGGCTTAAAAAATATAATTTTAGTACAACAAATTATGTATCTTAAATTTTGTTTTAAGATTAAAATTCCCTTTAAATTTGTTTTCAGACAAGTTTGATATACAATTGTAATATCCATTGAGTAAGAAATTATGTACATTTTTTTACCATCTAAAAACTTCTTTTTTTTTTTTTTTTAAAGTAGGATAAAAAGTAATTTAATTTAATTATAATTTAAATATTAATTACATACTGCTTAAATTGTTTATTACAGAAAAATAAAGATCACAGGTAAAAAATTTATTATAATGTTAAAAAATTTTTATGTAATTTAACAAAAAAAAAGACAAAAATTAATGCCAGTTACTTGTAAGAATTATTTCTTACGTATAATCAAAGTTCAAAAAAAAGAAAAATCTGTACTTACCTATCAATAATATATCGACGATCGAAAATGGTTGAATTGATTTTTTCGAGAGTTTTTACTCTCTATTAGACGAAGCTAATAGAAGAAAATATATCTTATGATATGAAAAACGGGAAAGAGGATCAAATGTCATTTTATCTGCTCCCACCATCATTAAATTAATGTAAGATTCTGTCTTTCTGAAAAGCTAAAAAGAGTTTCGTAAGAGCTCGAAGTATATGATGGATCACTAATGTGAGATTTATATCTGATTTTTTATACGTGCGCGTACATACAATTGTCATCTCCTCCACGATTGACTAAAACATTCATTCAGGCTTTTCATTCAACCTTCTTTCTTTTTTCTCATTTTACTCTTTTTTTTTTATAGTTTAGTTTCTTTTCATTTCTTAAAAAAAACTTTTTGACTCCTTTCCTCTTTGCGGATTCCCAGGCGATTATATCTTTTAACAACGGCTCAATTGTGACACAATAAAACTATTCAATACAATGGAACTCACACATGAGTATTGATGTGGCTATATATAAATATAAGAAACTCAAAATGTTTGAATAAAGAAATCAGGAAAGGAAAAAATCGAAAAAAAAGAATTTATAGAATCTCTGTTTCTATAGCCGACTAGTTTGTGCAAGTGCATTGCAAAACCTCACAGTTCAATAATTTTAGAAATTTTAATGAGAAATAAATAGAGTTGACAAATCATTTTTTAGATAACAATATAAATGATATAACCATATAAGTATTTTTTTAATATTGAACAATTAAAAATATTTCCAAGATCTAAATAAATATCATTTATTAATGATTAGAATTACATTTATGATAATAATTAAATAATTCATTTTTATAAATATTATTATAAAGTTTTTACATATAAAAATTATAAAGATATTAATTATTTATTTAAATTAAATATTAAAATTAATATAGAAAATTTTGAGAATTATGTTTCTTGAAGTTTGTTAAAATCATTTAAAAGAAATATAATTCTTTCCAAAAAAATTGAAATAAATATTTTGGCAATTGTGCTGTATTTTTAAAATTAATGAGTAAAAAAACTTCACTAAAGATAGTCAATTTCACTAAAGTCTTTAAATTAAATTTTTCTCTTAAAGTTCACTTTGTAAAATAATGTTTCAATAATCGAAAAATTTATAAATTTAATAAACAATTTTAATTTAATCATTGAAATATAATTTTTAAATTAGTAATCTCATAAGAATGTAATACGTATATATCAACTTAATCTAAAAGAATACTGCACGTAAGCAAATTTTTTATATTATTAATCATAACATTAAAAAATTTATATATATTTTATAATGTATTGTAGTAATTTTATATATTATATTTATATAAGTATTGTAATGAATTTCATTATTTCTATTGAATATCTTTTTATCCACAAATATGCCATTAAATTTTTATGTAAAAAAAGTTCATTTAACTAAAAAATGCAAAATCCAGGATTTATATTCATGCACAAATATACAGGCATACTTATATATAAATCCTTCATTAATTTTATATTTTATTTTTTTTTTTAATTTTAAATTGTTAATATATATATATACACAAATTTATATCCTTGTTATATTTCGTTAAAGTATTCGACCTTATTTCATTTTATGGGTGCTGTTTTCACGCCACATTGATGATCCTATTAAGATAATTAAACCAGACGATACTTGATGGTAATAATTAAATACATATGGAGATCAATTTACAGAAAAAGAAAAAGATCGAATAAAATCATTAATTACCTCCCGATGTCCGCAGCAATTAATCGATCAGTCTAATTATATATTTTGCAGTTACATGCGAAAAAACCGGATGTATTTCAAAATAAAAAGTTTTCTTCAACGCATATGTATTATAAAATTTTATTTATGTTTTTTTTTTAGTTCGCCGATGTGTCAATAGCATTGATACCGATTGAAAACAATTTTAGTTCACATTAAGTGTTTTAGAATTTAATTATTTATTATCTAAATTTTTGAAATTTTCCTGAATTTTCTTATGATTTATATTTATACAATTAAGTATTGTTTTTACTTTTTTTTAAATAATAAATTATTTTGAATTAGATTAAATTATTTTCTAACATAAAAAGTTTTCAGTAATTTTATTAAATAAATATTGATTTATTTTTCGAAATAATTTTTTATTTATATTTCCTACTTTTGTAAATTTTAATATAAATCTTTTAATTTTATATTCTAATTAATAATTAAACAAATAAATCTTTACATTCTATTAATTTTAATCAATAACATTATAAGATTTATTTTATATTTAATAAAATTATATTTTAAGAATAGAAGTACTTTCCTGAAAAATATATTACTTATTTACTATACTTGTTTTTTAAAAAATTATTAATAGAATAAGTATTGTGGACAGTTATATAAAAAATAAATATTTCAAATAGATATATAATAACTGGATCACAAAACAATGCACAACAGTTATTATATAAATTTTCAATCAGTACTTGAATAAAGAAAAAGTATCTTTGAATAAATAATTAAAGAATTACAAATACACTATTAAATTTGGATACATCAATTAGTATAGGAATTTTTTTACTTTAAATAGAATAATATATAAATAAATATGTACATGCATACATAGAGAAATATATTTGCTATCCTTTTTAGTCATTTTGTTCTAAGATTTATTAAGATCTTCAGTATCTTGAGTAACAGTTTGTACATTTTTAGTGATCGATGCATTAGAATAAATCAATAAAGAGCTCTCGTGCTATTGAACGACAGCAAGGGAGATGAAGAGGTTCTTAGTTTTTCTTAGCAAATACGCAAAAATTTCCCCTTAAAATCTTTATTTAGTTATCTTTTGCTGTTTCTTTAAAAAATATATCTAATCTCACAATTATGACTGTCTCAGTTCTTCTTTCTTTTTTCTCTTTCTCTATTTTATGTCTTATTTATACCTGTTTTTCAGAATTACATCTGTACTATTCTCTTTTCATATATTTTGTTTCTTGTTTTTTTCATATGCTTTATTTTCCTTCACTTTTTTTATTTATTACTTTACTACAAATAGTTATAAAGTACATTTTAGATCTAATTTTACAACATAATATGATTTCATTACATCTAAATAAAAAACAAATTTTATTGATAATTAGTTATTAAGAGTTTAATTTCAACGAATTAAAGTAAAATTTATTTTTATTTTTTATAAATAATTATTTAAATTGAATTTTGCAATAAATCATACATTATATAGCTGTTTAAGCTAAATCCCAATTTAGTCATACATAAAATTAATTTGCTTAAATCAATTTTTATAACTAAAAATTTTTTAGTTAATAATTTGACATTTCTAATTATTTATTAAATTTCTGTTTAATCAATACTTTTTTATGTACTACATAACAATAGTTGTAAATATTTTATAAAACTATGTTAAAAAAAAAATTTAATTTCCAATATATTAGTAATTTCTTAAATCACAAAAAATATAAAAAATACATTTTTTATTGAATTTATACTTTATAATTTCAATATTTATTTAATTAAATATTTATCGTAATTTATTTATTTATAATGAAATTATCATAAAATAAATACTTTTTTTATAAATTTGATTGTATTTACTTTTATCTATAAATATCATTTTGCATATTATTATTATTATTATTATTATTATTATTATTATTATTATTATTATTATTATTATTATTATTATATAGTCCTAAAATTAAATATAAAATAACTTTCTAAATTGTAAATAAGTATAAAATAGTTGAAATAATTTGGTAAATTAATTTAGTTTATAAAATGTTATAAAAAAAAAAAGAAATAATTATATATTTATTTAAAATTATTTATAATTTACTTAAAAATTATAAATGAAAATGATACTAAAGCAAAATGCAATTTTTGTTAAATAATAGTATTGGTCTATAAAAAAACAGATAAAACTATAAAAAAACAGATTATAAGACATACGTCCGAAAAAAAAGAATTATTGTATTGTTGCGTAGATCATCTGCCGTTGTATATTCTGAAGTTGGACAGAAGTTAAGGCCCACGAAAGATTAAAATTCCTTAATGTTTAAAATATTCGATAGGAAAAAAGATTCTTTTTCATGTTCATAGCACTAAAAATTTTTTTGAAAATATTACAATAATTAAAGTTTTTAATAAATAATTTTAAAAAAAATTTTCAAAAATTTATTAAAATACACAATTATAAACATTTTAATTATAATTTAAAAAAAAAAACAAATTTATTTACATATAATTTTTTTTATTTATAATACACTTATAATTAATAGTATCTGGCCTTTTAAAAACTTAAATAAAATAAATATATTTACAAAAATTTATAATATATTAAACAAATATAATATTGATTCATTGTATATTATTATTCCAATATATGAATTTTAATGTAATATTTTATGATTTTCATTATTTCATAAATTATTGAATTTTTGTTAGTAAATTTCATACAATAAGTAAAATATATATTATCTCAAAATACTGCAAATTAACGAAAAATAAAAAAAATGATTAAAATCAGTTTTGTATAAGAAATATTAATTTATTAATAATAATAAAAACATTGAAATATTTTATTTCATTAAATCGATAAACACTAGTTAGAAAAACATTATAGATCAAATTTTCTAATTTAATATGATAGAAATTTATAAAATATTCAAAATTAACATAAATTAATAATAGTACAACTTTTAAAATAAAAAATACACACACATACATATATGCATACATACAGGTATTGTATATATATATTAATATATATAGTAGTTGTGTGAAACGTTCATTATTCGACACATTCGATTTATAGTACAGAATATTGGAAAATACATTAAATATTATAAGCAATTATATACAAAATAATTAAAAACATAATTTAAAAATGAGATTTTAATCAACAATTGATATTGCCATTAACATGATTATTGTAATCATTAAGAAATTTATTTCATTATCATATCAATTAAAGCATTTGTAAAGTTAGATTACTAAGCCGAAAAAATTGATTATTATTACTAGATTTTAAAATTTGTATATTATTTTTTTATAACTAAATATAAGTAAATATATCCTTTGTATACTGATTCAATTTTTAAATCTTATTAATTTGTATAAATACATTTTTTAAAGTAAGAATTATTATTTTTATGTATATTTACGTTAATATATTTATAAATAAAAAACTGTTTTATCTTAAAAAATGAAACAAAAATATAAAGATGGAAATTGGAATTAACTACGAATATTAAAGAAATGTTAGCAATCAATTATAACAAGTTATTATTGTTTTTGTTACTATTTTTAAACAGAAATAAATAAATTTTAATATTTTAATTTATTTAAATATGAATAGTAAATAATTGTAGATTATGCATGCTGTTGGGTTTTACAATATATCAAAATTAAAAATAATAATTACAATAATAATTTTTATGAGTTTGAGGACGGGGCAAGGAGAATTACGCCCAGAGAATTAACATATAAATAAAAAATTTAATTCAACTTATTAAAAATAATTATTTATTGCATGTAATTAATAAAATCTCTTTTAATCAAATAGGAAAAAGTCCTATGATCGAAATTGTTCCAAGAATTAAGTTGAATTTGATATCTTAAGGTTGTTTAACATTAAATATTAAATATTCTGCCAGATATACAATCGATAGTGATCGAAACCATAAGCACATTAATTATACACACGTACTTAAGAAGGACTCATGCTAATTAATAAACTAATTATTGTCCTCTTATTCTTCTTGTGGTCCTGGCCGAATATCTGGTATTCTGTACTTTTTAAAGTTCTCTAACTCATTTCCAGTTAGCCCGTCGAAATTGACCTTTTTGATCGGTCGTTTGTTATCTTACACCGACATTGATAATGGATATCATTCTTGGTCATATCGAGGACGAAGGATATACGAAAATCTTGAATGTTTATAATTTTATGAGATGATGCTCGTGCGATTTTAATCACTAAATCCAATGTCTTCCAATTGAAAGTATGAGTACATCACGATATACACTTCATTCGTACATCTCCGATAATTATATCAATTTGTTACAATTCAGCTATTATAATTTTTAATAATTCAATAAACTCATTTTATTTGGAAGATGTGATTGAAATAATGACCAAGTAGTAAATAATTACGCCTTTCCATTGAAACGACGCCACCCTTCATATTCCTAAGCTATGCATGATTTTGATTTTCTAGGCTACATTGATTGCTTTTTTCTCATGGTTCTAAGAATTTCGAAAATTAGTTAAGCTATTAAAATGGGTCGTTTAAACAATACACTATAACCAAATTTTTTAATATATTTGTGAGGAATTAGAATTGATATTATGCGAATTAAAAACCTTTTCAATTTTTACTTACTGAATCACATAATGTTACATATAATTATTCATTAAAATTAGACTCTTTAAAAAATTTAAACAAAAGTTTCAAGTTAAAAAGATTTAATTCGCAAAAGAAATATAATTTAAATATTGATTAGAATTATTATCATTATTGGTACTCTTTCTAAAAAATCAAACACTATACAAAAAAAATTGCGCATGAAACATAATTTAATATTTAAAGAAGTACCAAGATATATTTGTTTAATGAAAGAGCATTACTGTGTAAATGCTGAAGAATGAGTAATATCCTTTCATTGCGACATTTTAAAAAAAAATCAAAAAACTTTAAGTGAAAGACCTGGTGATTGATATACTGGCAGGGAATTGCTTCGCAGTTACCAAAATATGTAAAACTGTGCAGTAAATCGAGAAATTAACCTCGACCACCCTTTGAATTCTCCGAGAGAACGTCGGTCTTTAATCCTTAATCCTTTATCGCTCTTCGACTGTTATTGAACGCTAGCAGGTGTTGTTGTTGTTGTATGTCGTGGCATAGGTTTGCGGAGATGCGCGTGCCCGCGTCGTTACGAAGAGATTGCATTCGCGACACGTCACGAGCGTCGCGACGTCGACGGAAAGTAAAGTCGCTCGCTCATTCACTTAAACACGCATGCGGGCTCATTAAGAGCACTGGCACGCGCTCCTGTCCTCAGCTCTGGGAGTGGGAGTGTGAGTGAGACGGAGAAAAAAACAGCCACCCGAGCTGGCACGCGTCGCTTACTCGACTTTACTTTCCGATGACGACGACGACGAGGACGAGGATGTCCGTGTGCTGGGAAGCATAGAGGATGGAATATCTAGGGGCGCGTCCATAAACATCTGCTCTCAGCTTTTTACCCCCTCCCTCACTCTAGGTAGCCTTAGTTCCCTGTAAAATACGATAATCCAATCCTTTTCGTTTCTATTATTTCCCATATTTCTCAGTTATCTAGCAAAAACTATTGCGCAAATATTAAATCGATCGATCGAGTTTTGTTCGCTTATTGTTAAAGTTAAAGCAAACACTTCCAAAGCCATCTCCATATATTCTGCCGATGCAATTTATGAAAAATTAAAAATAAATAATATTAAATCTTTAACTATAATAAAATTATTAAAATATTCGTTAAATATTTAATACTGTAGCTGAAGTATCTATGTATCAGGATTTGCTAGAGAAAAATGTACAATTCAAAAAAAAAAAATATTTCTTCATTACTGGAAAAGAATGATGAGACAGAAATATAAATAGGTGGATAAAAAGTTTTTTATTGTTGTATAGGCAAGCCTTTATAGAAAATACTAAAGAAAGTTAAATGTTACACACAAATATTTTACAGCGAGCGTTGTAAAAAAATACGTAAAAGATAAAGATAAAAATAATTTAAACGACTAAAACAAAAGTAAAATGATCCTAACGTGTTAATAGATAGATCAAGAGGCGATAATAAGGAAAATTCACCTGAAAGTCACGTAGAACTCTGAAGTTTTTTTTTTTTTTTTTGGATCTCTATTTTTTTATCTCTTCTTTTCGCCCCTTCTCCCTTTTTTCCTTTCCTCTCGGTAAAGCAAAACACCTGGACGTGAGGAGGATAGCCGCGGTAAACCACCGATAACGCCGGTTTTATGCACTGCCAATATCTCATAAAATTCGTCATTTCAGCGCACGACGCGCGTTGTTTCTACCTGGATCAGAAACGCATTCAAACGAGTCTGACAAAACGTAAAATTCGAGACCACGTCGTTTGTTCGCTGCAATGGAAAAATGCACAAGCAGCGAAATTCTCGTGAGTGGTTTTCATTTGTACTCTTTTGACGAAGCAGCTGTGTGCTTTAGCACAAGTCGAACTATAAACGCAGACATAAGGATATAATATTTTCTTTTTTCGAAATCTTAATATAAATTAAAAGTCATACTAAATTTAATCTGTCAAACTGAATAATTATTCATGTGATGCGTCTGCTTAAAATAATTTATTTACATTGCCAAAGATATAAATAAATAACATGTAATAAATATTATTGTGCAATAAAATTCGAACACTTTTAATAGAATTAGAATACAAATACTTAAATTATCTTATAATTCAAATCTTTAATTTATTTAAATATATTTACTTTCTATATTAGGAGTATAATTTATCATGGAAACAATATATTTTCAGTAAGTACAAGTAAGTATACACTCCTCTCTTCAAGTTAATATGAATTATTATTTATTACATTAAAAATATTATTAAAGAATTGTTTTTAAAAAATAATTAATAATATGTAAATTTGTCATTATAATAACCAATATGACTAATATAACAAGCTATTTTAGAATAAACTATTTTAATTTGGAAAATAAACATGAAATTAACATAATTTTTAACTGGGAAAAGAAATTTTTAATTCGTTTTTTTCTTTTAATTTGAATTCATTAAATTATAAATTATTGAATACTATTAAAGTAAAATACAGATAATAAAATATCAATCAAAAAAAAATTTCAACTTTTTAAATAAAGTATTTATTTCAATTGCAAATTTATTGTGCAAAATTTTGTTTTATTAATAAAATTCTGCTGCGATTACTCATTACGCAGCGAGTTACTTACTCACAGTGATTAATTTTAATAATTAAGCACATAAATGTTTTAATCATAAACTGTACAACTATTTTAATTTTAACTTTCAAGAATTACGTTACATGTATTTTTCATTTATATTTCAAATTGTTTTGTATATTAGCCACGCCAACCAACTTGATGGAAACGGCGCGGGGTATTCAAACTTATGTGGGCCCCAAGAGCCTTTTTACAATGGTAACTGTCTGTATACACTCGAAAAACTTTGTCTCCGTGTGTAAATTTTTTATTTTTTATTTTTTTGACACATGTGTTGCAGGGCAAACGTAAATGGATTCTTCATAAAACTGTCCACATTGGACGAAACCAAAATCATTTGCGCTTCTTCGACAGAACGATAACAGAAAATGAATTTAAGGTGATAAAACAAACAGAAAAGAAAAAAAAGAAAATACTAGTAATGTTTTTCTCCAGATATGCGATATAAAAATGTATTTGTATATTTTTATTGTTAAGGTGAATATGTTTTGTGAAAAATTTGGTACCTGCGGAGATTTGTAATAATATAAAAAGGAGTGTTTGTATTAGTAATTAAAATTTTATAATAAATAATATTTTTTATAATGAATAATATTTTTGTTCAAAATTATCGTATTTTATTAAAGTTTTTTATAACATTTATTTTATGAACAAGATACATGGCCATAACGAAATTTTAAAAAAATTTTATACAATATATATGTATATATATTTAATAGAAGTACTTTCAAATTATTATTATATATTATAATAACGTAAATTCATATCAATTGTTTTGCATATTACATTTTCTCCAACAATTCTAAAAATTAATCATTGTGGGTAATTAGAGTTTTAGAAATAGATTCTTATTTCATATTGTAAAATTTAGTATTTATATTATATACATTATTATAATATATTACGGTTTTTAAAATTGTATCTATTCTTTTTAACTTCTTCTGTGAAAGTTCTTGATGACACTTTACTTTAAAAGTTTTATAAATATTATAATATTTTTCCCAGAGTTTTAATCTAATACAATTATATATTTGTTTTTATTGTTCAAGAAATTAATACATTTTTTATGAATTGAGAATTTTAATATAATATAAATAAAAAATATAAAAAATAAATATTTTTCTTAGTTACGTCATAATTAAAATAAATATTTTATAACTGCTTTATTTTGGCATACAAATTTTGTCAATAATCCAATAATGAAATAAAAGGATCACATTTGTGACAATCAAATAAATACTATTAATACATTAAAAATAAGATAAGAATTGAAAAATATTTAAAATAATTATAATAAATTCAAAAGATTTGTCTTAAAATTTATATTTAATAAATTTTTAAATAAAATATATTCAAGATTTTTAATAAGACTGTCGATTATGATTCTCTGTAAAGTAATAATACTGATTTCACACATTATGTATTTTTTATATATAAATATAATTTATATATTTGTTTAATACATCTTCCATATTTTATAAACAATTAACAAATTGATGATCCCTGATAAAATTGGGAATAATAAGTTGTAGAAAAAATAAATTATAATTGTTATGTCAACATTTCGAAAACTTGATAGTCCTTATCAAGAGTTTCTTAATTATAATAAATAAATATTATAGAGACCATATATGTTGTGTTTCCATGATTATATACCATTGAAATCTACAATTTATATTTTTAATATGATTTAATATTTTTTAGTATTAGATATGGTGCTTTTTAAAATATTTTATTCATTATCAATATATTATGCTCCTGTACATATTAAGGATCATCAGTTTTTCAATTGCTTATTAAATTCTTAATTTTCAAATATAAATATATGTAAGGAATGCTGAAGTTTACAAATTTATTGTTTAGTAATTTTGCAAGCAGCTGTCCTTACCGATTTTATAAATATAAGGTAAATATTACTTGGATAATAAATGGAGGAAGATAGTGTAAATGGAATGTCAATGTTCAATAAGTAATGCATGCAGCTGCTGATGGTTGATTACACTTATTTTTAGCTCTAGTTTAGAAAAATAGGCAATAGAATATACTGATATAATTTAAAATTTTGATTTAAATCAACAAAATTTTATTAATAATAACGATAAATTGACTAAAGTATTTTATTATTACGAAGTTTTCGTAAAATTAGATTAATTATAACGTGTTTACATATATATATATACATATATAAATTTGAAAGTCTCACTGTGTTAAATTATCATTACATAAATGATTAGGTATAATAAGTGAGTGTATTAAACTAATAGAAAATGAGCGAGGTATTATATCAATCTTCGTTTACTCTTCACCTTTCCCTAATTGTTCTGACATTTTATGTAAATGTTATCAAGATGAAGCTATTAAATTTCATTTGTTTGGTTAGCTTTATAATTTCACTCGCATATGGAAGTTGAAGAGACAAAGTGTCGCGTGCGTCTCGGAATGCGTAGTGCTGTGTGCAATGATGCTGTAAGCCACAATGAATGCCATATTGCGGCGATCATACACATTATGCAGGTAGCTATTCGAAACACGAGGGGTTGATATTCGCACCCTAATTGAGAATGACGTTTTAAAAAGAGAGCAAGCTAGAGAAGAGAAAAAACGTGACGAAGATGTAGATAGAAAGAACTCATTTACAGACAGACGCGATTAATAGAAGTTAGTCACGTGCCCATAAGAATAACATGCTTTCATTTATTATTTATCGTTTTATACTCTGTTACTGTTTAATAGTATTAGCTTTCAAACAACAAATGTTTTCTCAATTAATAGTTTTAGAATTTTTACTTTTATTTCCTCATGTCCCTGTAATTAAATTTTTCTTCCTGTAATAACTTAATTTCAAAAAATTGATAAAAGATAAACCTTTTATAAGTATGAGTGACAACTAAATGAAAACAATATTTTCACCAGGCTGGCGCTATTTCGAGGGAACAATTCTGGACCTCATCTGGTTTCATAAAATTAATATCAAAAACTTAGTTTTTACGCTATTAAACTATGATTACAATATGATTTTTGTTTTAACAATTGATTATATGAAAACTGATGAGATTAAGAAAATTATTCTCACAAAATAACGCGAGCTAAATAAAATTTTTATTTTTTATTTCATTACCAATATTTCATTGACAGCTAACACAGGACCTTTTTTATAAATTATATACAAATTAAGGTATATATCAAACATATTGAAATGGATTTTAAATAATTATAATCGTTTCTTACTATAGAAATTTAAAAGATTCAGAGAATATTTAATTCTATTAATTTAATTGTATAAAATCTTATCTTAATTAATTATTGAGAGATTTATTGTCATTTTTTAATTATCAAAATATTTTTATAAATAATATAAAACAGTTAATTAGAATTTGGTTGTATCCTGAACATTTTTATAAATTATCTTCTTTTTTTTCGAATAGCAATTATTTATTTAAAAATAATCAAATTTAATATTTAATGCATTGGTATAGTACAATTATGAGTCTTTCTGTGGTAAAAGTTAAATAGAATAGCAAAAATTCAATATTTATAATTAAAAATGAAATTAAACAAAAAAACACTTTACCTTAAAACCATATTTTCCAAAATTTTTTAGCTCGTAAAAAAATATAGTAAATGAAACATATATTAAACTTATTAGATACAATCATTTTTTAAAAATATTGTTATATATGCTTTAATTTAAAAATAAAAATTTGTAGTGAAAACTAATAGAAATTCAATACTTTTAAAAATGTTTAAGCAAGTTTATAAATATTTATCAGAATATTGTGTAAGAAAGAAAAACAAAAAACTTTTTAATTTTCCTACTGTTCATACACCGTTTTAAACTAAAAATAACATAATTGATATCTACAGAACTCATAAACAATATAGAAAATCCGACGTGAGCGGATAATCAACCCGTATGTATGTGTATTTATTTCGAACATTATCATTTCCAGTTTCATGTTTCACCTGCTCTCATAAATATCATTTAAACATGTATAGTGGAACCTAGTCGATGAGTAAAATCATTATATACATTTTTAATTTTTATTGTATTTATAATTTTTTTTCAACAGAACAAGAATAAAAAAAATTATACGAGTGATACTTTTTTTTTAACCGATATTATAAAATACATCTTTATATAAATATAACATAGTTTATTTCAATGAAAATTGCTGAGCCGTACACAAGTAATGTTATAAATCATTGAGAAATATAAAATGATTATTAAATACATTTATAATATAAAAAAAAAATTAAATAGAGAAAAAGGTTTCCACCAAATATAAATTTTTAAGGTGTTTTAGAATGCCTACTATTTTTGATTGCAATTAAAAAAAAAATAAATTTGAAAAAACAATTATAATTTAATGAAAAATATTATAAAATAATTTAAATATATAAATGTTACATTTCCTATATTTTCTACATTTTCCTTACATGTAAAATTATATATATCGTATAATAATGACTTTATAAGAAAATTAAAATTCTTTTAATATAAAGATTTATTTAATTAAATTTATTTACGTTAAAAAATAATATTTTTTTTTCTCAAAATTCAAATATATTTTCTTTTATGAAAAATAAAATTATATTAAAAACCTTTAATATGCTAAATACATCGATTGTGAAAGTAAGTTGGTTTAATATTTTCATATAAAGAAAAAATTTAAATTAAAAATATTGATGAAATATTGTAATAAAATTTAGTATAATCATCAATATATTATTCATACTGTTTGGATTTTATTTAGCAATCTATGTATAATAATCTGATTAAATTTTATGTACATTTAAGCATGTATATTTTAACTTAAATTTAACATATACTTCTACGTATCCTTATCGTTTGTAATATAGATTTCCAAATTATAATTAATTAAAAATTATTTTACAACAATTGCATAAAAATATTTTTAAACATCATTAATTATAGAAAACACTATATATTTAACTTTTGTCAATGTGATATACAAACTATTTATAAATAACGTTAAATATTTTAAAATGTAAGTACGGATTGATTAATTGTAAACTGTATCCAGATATTTAACTACACTTTTCAATTCTCAAAATATTAATTTATAATAAATAAAAAATCAATAAAGTTAATTGGAACTAAATACATTTTTTATTATTCGTTATTAATCCAAAAAATTTTGCCACTTCAATAAAATATTTAATGATTATGCATTGATGTTACACTGAGGAATCGTATGAATGCTCAAGCGGTTTAACAATATTTCCTAAGAGAGAAATAAAAGATATGGTGCAGACAAATGTAGGTGAGATATGCGAGTGGAATGCTAGCCAATACAAAGACAGTAAGTCCGCAAAGCTATTAGAATCCGCCATATTTGGTTATGAAAGGAATTGCAGACATTCGAAGCGCCACACAAGCCGAAAGTAATTTGAGAGCTGATGGAACCATAACCGACAAGAGCAGCTCGAAATACCTAAAATGCAGAACCCCCGAACATAGACATCACAACGTGCCATGTTTTACAAAAGAAACATCTCAGAAGGAGAGCAAACCTCTTTTCAAGTCCTCTCTCCTTCTCTCTTCATCTCTCTCCTTCGTGCAACCAAGATCTTCTTTCTTTTTATACTCAAACAAGGATGAAAGTTCACGAATAATAATCATTGAATTACGTATTTTTAAAGTGTATTCTTGCATTTAAATATTTGCTTTTAAATCTTTAACTTGTTTATTAATTAGTTTTAATGATTGATAAGTTTTCACATTGACTTCATATATTATTAAAAATGAATGTGTTATAAAAGTTATTAAATAACGCATTTCATTATTTTTTTTTCTTATAAAATAAGGTAGTACAATCAGTTTTTATTCTCCCGGATTTTAAAAGTAAATTGTTATGTAAGTGAGCAGGCATTATTTATTAAAATAATAAAAAATTATATTTTATCACAATGATTATTAATATGTTATTATATCCGTCTGATAATTATTCAATGCTTTTGAAATAATTTATACAATCTCAAAATAATATTATTATATGGAATTCATGATAATATAATCAATATTTTTTTTAACCATAACAAATACATCCAAAATGTAATGTATAATTTGTTCACTTTTCATAGTTACTTTTTATATTTCTTTGTTAGTATTATCTGTCTTCTCTAATAAAATACTGTAGCTTATTTTATTGAAATGAAATTTTTTCGTAGAAAAGTTGAGTTATTTACCTTCAAATGAGACAATCTTCTTTGTAATGGTAATAATAAATAAAATACTTAAAATGCAATTTTAGTTTCTGTACTTTAAACAATTCACCTCTGTATTGTTGAAACTGACGTAACACTTATAAAGAAATAGACATTCATATAAAAAGTTTTTGTAAAAAAAAATAAAAAAACAAATAAACATAAAACCGATAATTAGTAATAACTAGTTGTGTCTGTAAGTAGGGACTTCACGAGTAATTTGCATACATCCATTCTGACCACAAAAAATTGAGTCCACTGAGATCTAACCGTGATTCAAAATCGGCTGAACAAAGGTACGCCATTGCTTCATTAGGCATCAAATACACAGTAAAAGTTGAGAACATTATTTGTCATCTTCCAAAGCTCAAGCAATACGAATTCTGAAAGCACAACTTATAAATTTAAACTCATGTAAATAACATGCTAGAACAGAAAGAATTCGATGACAAATTACTGTACAAAAATAAATTATCAAACTCCATTGTGTCGGACATATTTTTCAAGAAACTATGAATCGGTATTGTAACAATTAAAGTATACTGAAACTGAATTGTTGAAATTAGCAGATCTCTCAAACAACATCCCCAAGATAACGAAACAAAAAATGTTCCTGGCAACTACGAGCATGAAATAAACCTATGAAAATATGTCATTTCAGTAAATAGTCAATATGCGACATTTTTAGAAATTTTTTATATCGCCAATTTTAATATGTAACAGGTAGAATCTTAAAATCATTGAACAATTTACAGAAAAGAAGTAAAATTATAATCCGTTAATTTATCTTAGAGATGCAACTATTTAAAAAACAAATTAAAGTTTCGAGAGAAAAACTTTAAAAGTTTTGAATAATATTCTTCACATTACAAAAATTAAAATTATTTTACGCTATCATTTCATGAATATTTAAAATTCGACCATTATATTTTAATATATTATTGTTTGAATAGTTATTTATTATTAAAAAAATGAATATATTTATAAGAAATATAAACATATATAATTAAAAATGTAGCATCTTTTTTACATCATTTAACATAAAATGAATTTTTTACGTTCATGCATTTTAATTATTGATAAATAATATAATAATTAATGCATTATAATTATAATAAAATCAAAATTTGCGGATAAATTATATGTATTTTTTATTTTTTCTCTACAAAGAGAAAAATACGCAACGAAATGATACATTAAGTCGCTTTTGAATCTATTGGTGGGCATGTAAAGAAACTGTCAGAAATCTTATTGAGGATTTCATCTGATATCCTGAATCAAAAGTCTCTGATGTATTGATAAAATTTTATATTGATATAATGCCCGCACACTAGACTATCAAATCAAGAAGTCGAGTTGTAGTATAGGTTTTTTCTCACATCGTTTAAATTTTCGTATTTGTAAATTCTTTTTGTATACATACATTTATTTATTTATTATATACATTATTTATATGCATATATTGACATACTCATGTACGAAAAGTTTTCTTATACTGTTATTATAAAATTAATATTGAATGGATGTAATTTAATAATTATTAAAGTATATTATTATTGAAATTTTTTAAATACTTTTTTATTTCAAAAACTTTAATATTAGAAAAAATATAATTTTATCAAATTTTATTATTTATTTATATAAAATAAAAAATAATACTTTTTAATATAATTTTTAATAAAACAAAAACCAATTTAAATTTTTTATTGATTAATAAAATTGATTTAAATGTAATTTAATAATTACAATTTCAACACATTTTTATATGAACCCTTATAAAATTATACAAGAAATGTATTTTTTTTCTACTATCAGTATAAAGATCAAGTAGTAATCATTTATATTAATATTTGAACGTTAATATTTTTAGTAGTATTGTTATTATTCTTGGAAAAATTAAAAATCTATTTAAAGGAAACATGTTTAATTTGGAATATAATAAAATTACTGATAAAATAATTTTCTAACCTGAAAAATGCTTGAATTCATAAAATAATGGTAATTGGGAATAAAAGACCAAAAAAAAAAAAAAATAAAATTCTGATGAACAGGAGAGTTTAGAGAAATTATTTAGAATTAATTGAGCTGTCCATCAGATAAGGTATATTGGACGTTATAAATATTTATTACTCTGTGTACCATATATATTTATATTCTTACAAAAAAATTCTAAAATTATTTTTTACCAGTAAATAAAAAAATGTGTCAATTAAGATTATTTAAATACTCAATTGATAAACTATACAAATTAAATCAATAAAAAAAGTATTTTGACATTTTTTTGTCAATATATACATCGTATATATTTAAAATTAAAACAGAATAAGTAATAAAATTTAGAAACACAACTGAGATCTATGTGGAAATACTAGAACGAAGAAGGATCTTTGAAAAGATAAAAGTTGCTATCACAATAAAAACCCTATGATTCACCTCTTAAATGCGATCGTCCCTTTCTCTTTCAATTTATTTATCTATATGCTTCTCTTTATATCTCCTGCTTTTTCAATTATTAACAGTTATTCCTTTAAATAAATATGTACATAAAACTCAACCTAACTTAATTTAACTTCATTGATGACTTTTTCCAAGAGTAGCAGGAAATACAAGACTAACAGATTTAATGCGAAAAAATGAAAAAAAAAGAGAAATCATATTGCTTGCAATGCTTTTAAATTAATAATAAATTCCATAAAAATAATAAATTTAATATAACTAGTTGGTATTAATTTTAATATAAATTTTATTGATTAATTAAGTTAAGTATGTATTTGTAATGATTTATTTTAAATTTTATGATAATTATTTGACACAAATAAAATATAATATATACAAATATGTTTTTATTAATTTTAACGTAGCAATAACCAAGAGTATTATTATAAATTAAAAAGATTTATTTCTAAATAAATATAATTTTACTTATTATACACATATGAATATGTAAATATTTACTTATTCAATAACTAAATTATTTTATAAAATATACTTTAAAAAAAAAGAAAAAAATTATTATCTTTATTCAAAGTATAAGTAATAATCACTAAGTTGTATGTATCTTAATTTAAAAATATATATATATGATTAATGATATAATATAATTCATAAATTTCAAACAGTAGAGTTATTTTTTAGAATTGTAATACAGATTATACGGTTATATGTAAATTATTTATATTTAGAATATATTTCACGTTATGAATGCAAATATTATTTTAATAATCATATTATAAATATTACAATAAATATAAATAAAATATTAAATTATTTTTTTAAATTTTTAAGTTAGTGATATTAACAGATATATAATTATATTCATAGAAAAATTTAATCTATTCATTTTTTTAATCGATAATATTCTTAAAAAACTAAAAGTAAATTTGCCCGTAATTTATAAAATTAATTTAAACATCATGGTAATAATAATAAAAAAAAATTAAAGACTTTTGTTCCATAAATAAGTATAGATAAGTACAATATAAATAACTGTAAAAAAAACAATCTACATATTTCAAAATAAAAAGAAAAAATAAATGCTAGACCATATTGCATAATCTTATAATAGTCAGCATCTTCATTTTTCTAATTGTAGGTGTTCCACTTGATTCAAAACTCTCACATCTTTTATTCCAAATCAATGTAAACGATTTTCTTACTCACAGGAAAATCTAATAATGTTCTCCTTCACACATCTCCGTACTATTAATATCTCTCATTTCTTTTTATGCTTGTTCAGTCATATAAAAATTTATTTTTAATCAAGATAAGTTCTGTGTTATTTTATTTTCAATTCGTTCTCATTATCTTTCTAAGATTTTTTAAAGTATATATAAGATCACGTGAAACTAAATAGTTAGATAACTCATTGCGTTTAATCGACTCAGATAAAATCATCACATATCTATCAATATGAACAAAATCTTTGTTGCTCATTATCTTTCATCTCGCAAATTTATCTGTCTCAACATCGAATCAAGAGATTTTAAATATATTTATATTTTAATATATTATTGCAAATTACATATTTTTTTTAATTCGGAGTTAACATATCTGCAAATGCTCAAAAAACTTCAATCGACCTATCACAAAATCTTTCGCTATCCTTAATTTATTAAAAAACTTTAAATATTAAACAAACCGATCTTCCTTTCCAAAATAATAATAATAATAATAATAATATAAAATCCAAAATAACAACAATAATGTATCAGTGACTCGCTAGAAATCTATACTAATCTAAATCAGATCATTTCAACCTTCGCGTTAATGCGATAAATAGGCTTTTCCTTAAATTCATTCACTGTATTCAGAGATTGAGTTCCTTCATTATGATTTCTTGTTTTGCAATATGTAAAGATCACTCTTTGAATATCTAGTTAGGATTGTAACGGGAGTAAGTATCGAGATCTGAGAATTAGTTGAAAAAAAGAATTGGAAAAGATGAAGGCAATCTATTTTAAATGAAAATTGAAACTTAATTTCTATACTCCGAAATTCGTATAATATTTTCTCAGAAATTTGAAATTTTTCAATAAAAATTGGATAAGAAATAAAAATATAAACATTTGAAGATTAAATAAATGAATAAATAGAGGATAGGCTTAGTGAAAAAACGAAAAACCATTTTCTAAGCTTTGACTTGTAATTTGTTACTAATAAGCAATGTTATTTAAAGATATTAAAATAATAGAAATTATTTTAAATGTCGAGGAGCAATCATCAGTGTATTTTGTAATAATATACATATTATATTCACTCATAGAGTGTATGCAATATTAACAATATCATGTATAAGTGGAGGTTGAGTGAGAAGGATATAAAATATAAAGTAATATTGATTTAATTGGTGAATGTGTCATGATCTAACAGATAGTGGTGGAATAAATTAATCTATTAGACGATTAGTAAAATGGATTTTGGTTATGATATTTCGTATTCTTCAAATATTTATGATAACTAGTAGTTTATGAGGTCTATCGATAGCCGATGTGATACAATCTAAGAAATTTTCACTAATATAAGAAAGGATCATTTGAACAATCTAATGACTGATTTAATTCTTATATATGGCATCTTTACTTAATTAAGAACTTGATATATAACACTTGATGTATCTTTTAATTGCATATATATTGTGACTTAGGATATAAGTTTTCTTATATCGTTATTTTGAATTCTTCGATTTCTCTTTATTCCAGTGTAGAGCTCGAGGTTTTCACAACTTCATATGAAAATGTAAAACACATTCTCTTGTACTTGTAGCTCGTGGTACGTAAATCCATGCTAAATTTTGAGTTTCCTTCAAAAAACTACTAATAGATTTTTGTTGGATTGTAATTAACAGATTTATAAATAGATGATTAGGAAAAGACATATGGGTTACGGATAAATAGATATATTTATGTCTATAAATGTGTATGAAAAAAGCTTGTAGAATAACGTTTAAAATATGCACTAAGAAACAATTGTTACGTACTAATTAGATGTACAAATCACTGTAAATACTATTGACTTAACGAATAACTTTATGTCATCCTATTTATTTGGAAGAGAGGTTAAAAGAATGCACGTAAAGTAGTGGAAATAGAAAAACTTAATAGAATATTATTATAGAGAACATAACTGATAATGAATAAAATGCATCTGAAAATTTTGTAATCTCATAAGAGTTTAAAACAATAAGACAAATCGTAAATGTAATTGCATCCTTCGACGACTTATAATGAATTTATTATTAAAATAAAACTGTCCCAAATATATATATGTTATAATTTTAAATGTTATAATTTTAATTTATAATATTTTTAATTAATTGATTAAGTTATAAATTCGTTTAATTAGAATAGTTATTGCCAGAAACATTATTCTTTTTATTTATTTACTATACACATATCTATTATAACGTAAAAAAATGCCTTAACACTTAATTTGGATATTGAGAATGTGATTAAAATAAATACGTTGAAACCAACTATAACAAATTTTCTTAAGAAAAAAAAATTATAAAAGAAAGAAGATATTTAGATAATTTATTTCAGTTTTTACAGATAAAACAGACAATTTAATACAATTAAAAATTCGATTATATATAATATATATATATCTTATATATATTAATCGGAGATATATATATATATATATATATATATATATATATACGTATGTGTGTGCCATTGTAAAGTGATCCCAATAACATGATTCAAAAGAAAAAATAAACGGAAACCCAGGAATGTATTCGATGGTATTTACCAATTAGATTTAAAATACGACGATTCAGCGATACTGCGCACACACAAAGGAATTTATATGAATATAAACGGGGGCTGGTTCAACTCGGTCTATGACACGGACTTCTCACACCAATCAAGAACAGCCCCCAAAGCGTTTCCCCTTCACTGTGCTTATGTGCTCCTGACTTGTGATCCCGTAAAGTTATCTACCTTTCCGCTTTGTGTGCATCAAGCCGTATTACTACATGAATCACGACTCTTATGTCTCCTAATCCATGAAGCATGTAAATACCGTTCATTATTCGTTCACAGGTCAAGATAGCTCTACATGTTCCTTCTGGTTCAGTCATTTTATACATATAAAAAAAAGCCAAAATGTAAATCACACATGTCGATGCGTAAAAATTTCTATCTACTAACATCGAAAATTGTTTTACTTAATGTCGTATCTAGATTGTATATCTTTGATACAAATGATTCAAAACCTTGTACAAATATTCAGATAAACAATAAAAAGGCGCATTTTAATATAGTGTTATAAAATAAAAAAGAAATTTAAAATCGGTTGATATTTATGTAAAAATTAATTTGTTAATTAGTAACGTATTTTTTGAAAAATTTGAAAAGAATTTAAAAATTAAAAATTATACTATTTTGTGATATCTTATAGCTTTTAGTCATTTCTATTGTTATTAATATAGAAAAAAATTTACGTACTGTAAAAATACACTTTGAAGAATAAAAAAAGTGTATGTAACTTTTTAGGTTTTTGTACGGGTAAAATTGGAATTTTTTTCGCAATTAATTTATTATTTAGAAAATTACATAATTATGAAAAATGAATTAATGAAATATAAAAAAATGCAAATTTTGTAAAATTGTTATTTTTAATTATCTAAAATGACAGAACTACTTGCGTCTGAATGCATAATTTTAATGATGATACATTTCCTGTCAAATCTATTAGAGTTTATTGCTATATTAAATAAAAAAAAAATTTAACACAAAGTTTATTTTTGTTTAAATGCGTTTGATTTTTTCTTTAATTAATGAACTTTAATTTGAATGTAAACTTTGACTTAATTTTTGTTATTAAATAAAATTTTTAATCAAAATTTAAATTAATTAAGTATAGTAAGCTCATAAATTATACTATTCAAGCAATTGATTTAATAATTACGGTTATAATATATTTTTAAAAGTTCTGAAATAAAACTAATGTAAAATCATTAATTAAAATAATTCCTTATTTTTTCTTAAAAAAATTAAAGATAAACTATAATGTTTTTAAAATGCTTAAAAGTAGATCCAATATTATGTAAGGATATGTATGTTAAACATCATCTATAAAATATGTTGACTGTGAAACGATGAACACTGAATGCCAAATCGAGCACGAGTCGGACAATTCATGGTTCTAAAATGTTGGCTATCTTAAAATACAATTTTTGATATTTTCCTCTGGAAATTTGTGTATTGCGCTGACAGTGAAAGTAGTGGCCAAAAAAATAAAAAATTTCAACTAAACCAATATTTACACCATTTTTATCATGTAATGTTTTTAAGCCGCAATATTTATATAGTATAAATATATATATGGACATATAGATGAGTGGGTAGATGGATAGATAGATGGAAAGAGAGAGAGAGAGAGAGAGAGAGAGAGAGAGAGAGAGAAAGATGTACAAACAGACAAGCTAACTTGGGGTATAATACAAGCAAGAGTAAAAGAATCAAACATAATAGAGAACAGCATATTTATAGGGATCTCTTAGAGACTGCTAACATATTGCTAAGAGACACGACGGGGGGTGGGGGTTAGAGGGGGTGGGGGGATGAACGCGTGTAGTTCTCGGGCCCTCATGGTGGCGAGTGCCCCTTAGGAAAGAAAATCGCTTGCGTATATTCATGGGAAACGACCAAATAGTGGTTTATTTGCTACCTCGAGACACGCATTTATTCTCTTTTAAGCTACTGACACAATGGAGTGAGTACTCGAAATTTGGTCAAGAGCCATACACTGTTTTTACATTTGTTGGACTTGAATACTACAATTTATTTTCCTTAGCATAACTAATTATGTGGCTTTTTCCATGATAGCTTAAATTTTGTTTATAAAATTTCTAAGATTCGAACAAAAATTATGTAAAAAGAATTTAAAAAAAAAAAAGAAAAAATGGATGGTAGATATTTATTTAAAAACCTATATTAATTTAATTGGAAAATATTTTTTTAATTTTCCTTAAAATCATGATTTAAATTCTATTATTTTGATATCGACATGTCGAATTTTATTTTACAATTTCATATTGAATTATAATAATAGATTAATGCAAATTTATTTATATAAATTTATTTTTTTCAAATGATTATTCGATTACAATTTCTATAAATCAATACATAATAAATGAATACGTGCAACGCATTATATTTAAAACATATGCAGTTAATATATAAAATCTTGATTTTTGTTAATTTAATATTACAATTTATATAAATAGGTTTACATAATCCTGCCGTTTTTCTAATTTGCCGTTAAAAGTACTTTATTTTCTAACAATCATTATTGTGTAACGTCTACTGCTGTAGTCAAGATTAATATACCTGTAGGACCTAAGATGTACATCAAAAAGATATAAAATTTATAAAAATTGATTATTCTTTTGAAAGTAAAGCAACACGATATTTCCATCGACCTCCTTGACAGCAAATACCTTAAATTGTTCGAGTTTGGGAAATTGCCTAAAGATGTTAGAGCTCGATGATCAGGCCGGAACTCTAAAGGTGAAAGGGTATCGGTGCGCTTATCACCAAAGTGGGGCGTCACACACGCGTTTACATGTTAACCAATGCGTGACCGCGCACGCGCCTCTCCGGAACCGCCACCTGGTGTAAAAAGTCGCACGTGTCGCGACGTGCGCCGGACGTCATGAGGGTCGATGAGTCTAATCGTTTAGCTTTGTTCCCTCTAATTAATAAATTTCTCCACTATTTCCTTTTTGCGCGGAATTCCCGTTCTTTTGATGTAGTTGAGTCTGGGTAAAACAATGGACAGACGTACAGGAATGCGCTAATGTTTATAATATTAATGCTGGGTAACCGGTTATACATGTAATTCGCAGAGAGTTTTAATGATTTGATACAAAATTATTTGTTAAAGTTATTTTTTAAATTTGCTGTAAGTTTTCAATTTTTTTTTTTTTTATTGTGTTATTATTTGGTATGTTACTTTATTCTGAAAAATAAAGTCAACTCAATTATTTTTAATTAAGAAGGATGAATTTTTTAAAATATATCAATAAAGAATATTTTAAACAAACAAAAATATTTATTGCGATTATGTGATATATAATAAACTGCATTTACTTCCGTAAAACCATACTATTGTTGAGTTAAAATAATTAAACACAAGTTTCAATCATTCGCTTTTTTTTTTTTTGTTTTTGCAAACCATACATATATACTTTTCATTTTTTATGGTAACAGAATATTAATCAATGAATACAAACATTATAAATACTTTATTAAAGATACAAATTTTTTTTTTTTTTATAAAGAATTATTTTTATAACACATATATTTATTTATTACTTATATCTTAATTCATAATTTTGTAGCTTTACTGCCAAAAAATTTCGTGGGAAAGATATTTGTCATTTTTATGCTGGAACATTCATATGGCTGGTTTCTATGAGATCTAAAAGGCATGACATGAACGATTAGTTCACCGTTTACCCTTTTTGAAATGTTTCTCTATTTTTATCTCTTTAGGCTAACTTCTTGTAATGTTCACATGAATTAAAGGAATTAGATTTCTTGTATAATGTACTTTCCGTATCATAAATTAGTTCACTTTTTAATACAAGAAGAAATTTAATTTAATCATTATACAGTATACGGATATACATTTGCTTCCGTAATTAATAATCGTTTAATAATAATTAATGCGCTTTAAATTTTATTTTGAAATATAATATATTATTTAAACATCATTGTTAATTATTAACAATTTAATTTGGCCGTCAATAAATAAAAACATTATTAATATTATGTAAAATTACACTACATATTATGAATCATAAGTTTAACAAATTTAAAGAAAACCAATAATATTAATAATAAATTTAAGCATTGACTTACATAAACAATATAATTATTATTATATTTTAATATAATGTGGTTTTTAGTACAACAATCAATCACACATAAATTTGTGATAATTCATATTAAATGCTTTTTTAATTTAATTTAATATTTTTTACAGTGGTAAATTGTTTAAATAATACTTCTTAGTAATAGTTAAATCACAATCTTAGTTAAATACAGTTTGTGGTTATTGTAGAATTTTAATCAATTATACAAACTTTTAAAAATATATTATATATTACGATTTTTGAGGTACCAAAAAAATACACATCTTCTTCGACTTTTTGCTCCAAAACATTTGTACTTGTGGCATTTTTGTTAAAAATTCTATATCGAAATATTAATAATAAAAATAGAAGCAAATAATTACTCAACAATGCAATGCAATGAAATATGAAACAATTAAAGTACAAATAACTTAAAACAGAAAACCTTGATGTCAGTTCTAAATGAGTGAATTAACGAAAAGATGGAAAAAATATTCTACTTTCTTATACAAACAAATGAAATAGTAGACGTTAAAATCGTTGAATCAGAACAGATTAGAATAGGAAATTTCCCATAGGCAAATATGTATGAATTGGAATTATAAAGGGTCTTTGTGATTTGTTGCAGCGCGACGCGTGCTCCCGCACGTGAAAATCTGTCTGATCCATCACACGAAGGGCTTGTTACAAGCTTTATGCCTTATTGTCAATGCCATATTGGTGAGTTTCATTTAAACGCCGATGCATTATTTCTCCAGCCTTCTCGAATGGACCCCTGCGAAAAAGAAGAATCATTTACTCTTTTCAGTTTGTCTCTTTTACTCGACTTTCCGGGTATCGGGTTTACGGCTTTGCAGACTATTTGTAGAAAAACTTCATAGTACGGTGAATCAGTTCTTAATAGAACAGAATACGAACTTAATGCCTTTGCTACAAAAGTATAGCCATCAATAGCCAAAGACTCTTTTAATTAACAATTTTTTTTTAAGCATTGATACCCGGTTTTCAATGTAGTTTGAAAAATTAAAAATATAACAAATACATCAATTATTTACATTTATTAAACACTTTTAATTACGCAATTATTTATTTTTTCTTTTTCTCTTTTTAAGAAAATGTAACAGTTCTATTACTTACAAAAAATAAAAATTCTCTCTCTATTAAATGCTTTTTTCTTTATTAATATTGTTTTATAAATTTTATATTTATTATTATTAAATTATTACATTCAGTTGGCTATTTTTTAATACTTTATTCTACAATTAATTTTACTATTTATGCATTTAATATTAATTTTGGTCATTAGATAAAAAAAATTATATTGTGTATAAATTAATAAATTTTAATTACACATATATTATATAAAATGTTTTAACATATTCTTTTTTAAATTGTAATAAATTAAATTATAATTTAGAATTTGAAACTAAATTATGAAAATGGAAAAATAAGATACATAAAAATTCGAGGTAACAATAATATTATTAATAATTTATGAAAGTTTTTTTAATTATGATTTAAAACCTTATTTACGTTTATTTAAAAATCTTAAAAATTATAAATTTCACCATATTTACTTTTTTTATTTTTAAATAAAATTATGTTTTTTCAATTATTATCAATTATTCAATAAATTTTTTCAATCATTGAATTTAAAAAAATTTTTGGAATGAATTAAAAATTAATGAATTAAAAAATGATTTATTTCAAAGTATTTAATTTGATTCAATCTAGTTTTTTTGATAAGTTATTTAGTTATTGGTGAGTTGAGTAATTTATTTTAAATTGTTGGATCTAGTCATATAGTTTTTTTTATCAACAATTTTAACAAAAACGCATTTTTTTAACTTTTTTTTCTGTTATAAAATGCAAAGTCGTAATTTCAACACTATAGTATAAATATAAAGATTTTAACTAATAAAATTACTAAGAAAATTTATTTTTTTAAAATTTATAACATTGTTACTTTCAATATTTTGAAATATAGTTTTGGAAAATTAAAGTAATAAATATGCACTTTATTTGTACAAAATTTGAGCTCGATCGAAGTATTAGTTTTGACGAAATACCTAAAAAGTACAGTATTGTTTGGTCAATACATAAAAATCTATAATTTGTCATACATGTACATATCATTCTTTTCTATTGCCAATAACATACAAAATTACCACACATTAAGCTCAAACAATAATAGTTTAATAATTCAATGTAATGTCATATATTAGGTGAAATAACAAGCATTTATCATATGTAATGTTTACTTTATTAAAATTAAAAAGCAGTTGAATGTCGTATATTGTTTTTGAATATTTATGGTTATCTTTATTCAACATTTAGAATATGAATGAGGTGGTTCTGATGAATCAAAAATAATTATGATATGATAGACAAAAAGAGTTCAGGTGGACCAAAAATGAATAAAAATATGTAATTGTCAGCATCATTGAGAAACAACCTGATTCAAATGTAAAAAAATTAGCAGTTTTAAATGTGACTATATAATCAATTAGTTAAAGTTTAAAGATATGACAAATTCAGCAGGTTGGAAAAATGGTAACATATGAACTGAATTATAGATAAATGGGATATAAAAATCAGATATCAAAAAGTTTTTATTAAAATAATGCTTTAATAATGGTAAAATAAGTTATTTTTTTCATTTAATAGCAATGGTTATTAAAAAAGGACTCTTTTAAAGATAGTTATCCTTTCGTGAATTTAGCCCATTAAATTCCAGATTAAATCGATTTCGAAAGAATACAATGTTGTGTATTAGGTAAAATTAAAAAAATATATAAAAATTGAAAACTATGAAAATAAATAAAAACAAAATAAAAGAAAATCTAACAACGTCAGATAAAGTTGAATATAAAAATGTATTTTTGTTCTTTAATTAATAATTATATATTTATATATTAATCCAGTTTATGATGAAAATACAAGATTATTTCCAAATAAAAGCAAATTTCATAAAAATAAATAAAGATTTTTATAGATGTAAAAGCAATAATACAGCTTCGCAAGCAGAAAAGTGTCAATCTATGAATGATAAGAAGACAGGGAGAAAAAGTTAAAAGCAAATAAATTTCGTTAAAAATGTATTCCATAAAAGTTAATATGTGCATAAAGACACACAGAGAGAGAGAGAGAGAGAGAGAGAGAGAGAGAATGTCAGATAGACAGACAGATATAAATAGAACGTATTGATAATGTCAGCAACAGAGAAAGGAAATTTCGCGCATCCAAGAACACAAACACCGCGCTGTAAAAGCCATATTGCATGTATCTTTATATACAGTAATAATAGATGAAACAAGAGAGAAAGAGAGAGAGGATGACCGAAAGAGACAGACAGAGAGAAAACAATAGAGTAAAACAGAACAACACAGAATCAACAATTAAATCGAAACGCTATCATCCCAACTCTATAAACCTTTGATCCTCACTGTCTCTTCCTGTCTCTATCTCTCTATCACTCTTTCCTAACGAAAAATGGATCACATTATTTTCACTGATTTTCCCTAACCTTTTTGTATTTAAATAGGCTTAATCTCTGCGAGTACAGCATTATTTGCGGTGTTTGACCTTTTACCTTTAAACCAAGTAATAGAGCTCATGATCGTTAGAGAAAAGCAGCTAATCACAAATACAAAAAATCGTAAACTAATTATTAAATTTTTAATTTCGAAAATAATTACACCAAAAATATTCATGGGTTTTTTGTTTTTATTAACAATTTTAATGAAAAGATGCATTTTTTTACTTTTTGTATTATAAAATAAAAATTTGTAAATTTAATACTATAGTATTATAATATTTAAACTAATAAAATTATGAAAGAAAATCATTTTTATATAAACTGATTCGTAAATTAAAAGTGGAGAAATTATCAAATAACAATGAAAATTATTAATTTTTAAGTAAATATTAAAGCGATTAATATTTACTTTATTTCGACAAAATTTCAACTCCATTCAAATATTAATTTTAGCAATATACTATTTTTAATTAAATGAAAGCAAGAGATGAGGAGAAGAAGATAAGAAGTTAGTTTGCGTATATTTTACTTTTATTACTATATATGCTTTGTTTCCGAAGTATCGAGTTTTTTTTCCATTTGGCGAATATTGGTCATAGCGATTTGTAAGGGATCTTAAAATGTAGAAAAAAATCTTTTTTCATTTAACCCTTTTTTTTTTGTTTTTTCAATAATTAGATGCGGCATTATTAGACTTTGCGTGAAGGGTATTTTTCAGTTTTTAGAAACGACGTTAGGAACGACTAGTGGAACAAAATTAAAAGATAAAATTTTGTTTAAAACTTAAAAAAACAGCACGGAAACATATAAAATATTAAAAGAGGCTTATAAAGATAATTGTATGTCATAATCGCAATGTGGAAAATAGCACAGAGTTTTTACAGAATACCGGGAAAAGATAATCGACGAGTCTCGATCTGGACGACCAAAAAGCTTTCTAATCTCTACAAACACTTGCCGCGTGATAAAAATTTTGAATTCGGACGGCTGATTAACAGTTAAACCAATCGCGGAAAAACTGAATTCAATGCGATCTTCGATGCATAATGAGTGCAAAAAAATTTAGAAATGCTAAAAGTTTGCGTAAATATCAAAATTGAGGAGATTCAAACTGCTTTTGAGAAGTGGAAAACTCAAAGACGATTTTCATTTTGAAGAAAATTATTTTGAAGAATTTAAAATTTTTATTCCTAACTGTTTATAAGTGCACCAATAAATTATATTTCATTAAAAAAGGTAAGTGTTTTCTTTTTTTTTTTAGAATCTTTAAACGAAACATTCTCGCGTATTTTTTCCCCACTAATCGCATCAGCGCCTCATGTCCAAACATTTAAAAACACCTTTCACGCGAAGAAAAATCCGGCGTCTTCAAATTATCAAATAAACAAAGAAAAAAGGTATAAATGGAAAAAGAATTTTTTTACATTTTAAGAGCCATCGCAAATCGCTACGACCAATATTCTCCAAATGAAAAAAAAACTCGATACTTTGAGCACAGACCACGTATATTCCAATCCCTCAGTTCTTGCTCTCCCCACTCTTCGTCAGCTTTTAAATAATCTGAATGATTTTTGCAAAATGTGGGATACAGGATTTATTTTATTATAATTATATTTTTTAAAATCGTTGAAAAAACTAAAATCATATAACACATTGAGCTAATATGTAACTATTAATTTATTTAATTAACCACATTAATTTTCGAGGACTAAAATTTAAAATATTGAAAAATGACAAATTGCAAATGTTTTAATTAATTGAATCATTTTCTAGTTTTTTTTTTTTTAAATTTCTCCACTTCTAATTTATTAATCAATTTATACAAAAATTAATTTTCTTCAAAATTTCATTAAATACAATTCATACGTAAATAATAAAATGTTAAAATTACAACTTTTTATTTTTATAATAAAAAAAGTATAAAAATAAATTTTAAATTTAAATTAAAAGACATCTTAAAATTATTAATAAAAAAATCCTAAATATTTTTAGTTTATTTTTAGTTTGAAATAAGGAATCTACTGATTTTTTACGATTTTTCATATATATTGTTTTTTGCTAACAACTTATAATAAAAAGTGTTCAATTGCTTGTTCTATTTCTTTTTTTTTTTTCATTATATCTAATTCTAAGTCTTTCACTGTCTTTTTTTATATTTATGTAATACTACTTCTCTTTAACTTCAACTATTAAAAGTACTTTTCTTTGAATTTGAAAAAAAATAAACACTAGAAAGGAAATTAAAGGTGAGGAAAGTCAAATCAACATAAAGAATATAGGTATGGGAACATATTGATTACTGGAGTTACTATAAAACTGAATGTTTAATAATAAAATTTTTATCTGGCATTTTCGAATTCAGTTGTCTCTATTTATTAGTCTCAATTTTTTATGTTTCTATGTACATATTCTTAATTTAATTGTTAATGTTCTTTTAAGTAAAATCAAAGTAAAAAAAGGTATTGACTTAAATTTTACTTATTTTAAGAAATTTTTTTACTAGATTAAAAAATTTATTAATATTTATTATTACAAATTACAATTTATATATAAAATATCTTAATAATTTTATAATATAACGGAATTTTTTTTTTTTTAAATCATCATTTCAAGTTTATTTTTTAGATATTTTTTTTTATGGTCCCACATTATAATAAATGCATAAACGTAGTACTCATGAATTTTAATGAATTGAATTGCTTACAAATCTTTAAGTTAACAAATAATTATATAATAATAAGAATGTTAAGAACAATTATCATATTATTATTTATTGAATATTACATACCAATTTAAAAAATTATTTATTAACTAACAATTGTTATTATAAATATTCTACACACATGTAATACATAAGTTATGTTTAAAAAAAAAGAAACAATTTTGTTCAGGTTTAATGAAACGTTAAATACAAAATTAAAAATCAAATAAGAATAAATATGATGTGAACTTTTTTCTTAGCTAATCTATACAACAAAATAAAAAATTTTAATTTTAATAAAAAAAGCGGCTTCGGTACATCACGTATGCTTTCTTACTTACACATCGTACTGTAACATATTAAAATTAAAATTACAGCCCTAGGAACATCTCATTAAGTGCCTCTAAATCTAAAATTCAAATAATTTGAAAAAATATAAAAAATAAAAAAAAATTTTAAATAAATAAAACCATAAAAACTATCGGTAAAAGTATTACCAAATATTAATAAAATATTAAAGATATTCTATGCTTATTAAATATATTTTTTGTGTCAGTTTTTAACGTTGTATTATAAATTTTTATGTTTTATTATTAATTCAACAAAAGTATTGTTGAAATACATATGTGATCTGGACTTTTTTCCATATACATATTACATGTTGTGTACTTGAAAATAACATTATAGCTATTTGTATATTATCAAAAGGTGCACACGTGTCGAATCACACATGCATGAAGCAAAAAATATAAAAATAAAGAAATGTGCGTACAACGTGTATACCTAATTCGAATAAAAGGGAATTCTTAAATTTTTAACTCTAAGTTAAATTATGATATTTAACTTAAAAAATTTTAAAATACTTTAAAGATTATTTTTATTAATATTTTTCATGCTTAAAATTCCTTCTAAAGTAAAAATATATAATAAAAACAACAACAAAATTAACAGCAAAATTATGTTAATTATTGAAAGTGGGACTAATGATTGAATGATGAATTACACGTAAATCTGTAAAAAGGTTAATCTAAAATTATCGTGAGGATCGTTTACATCGTGAAACTTGTTGTGAAAGAGAGGGTTGCTCCCCCAGAAAATCGTGGCTAATTGCGATTTCCGTTTCGATGAGTACCTATCTCTTAGCAAACATGTGTAAGTCTTTTGGTAAACAATACTTGCAAGAGGTTCAAAGTCAATATACTCAAAGGATGTCTTTTTATTGAATTTAACAATTAAATCTAATAGACACTTATAATCTTATTACCGAATCAAAAATTACTGTATGGAATATTTTTTATATTTTATTAAAAATTTATAAATTTATTTTATAAATCAATAAAATTTTATTTTTTCTAGTTTTATTTAATAATATAAGATTTACATTTATTTTTATTTATTTTTATTATTTTTATGTCTGTAAAAATTAATTTGTAGATGTTTAAGGAGCATATAAATACTATATAAACATCAATATTAATTTAGTATATATTAAAATTAGTGTTGTCAAACATGTAAAAAGTGTTCGAAATAGAACATAATAATTTGACATTAGAAAATTTTTTAAATTTTGAAATCTAAATAATACTATTCATATTTATAAGAGTATTAATTAAAGTTTTTACAATTTTAATTGATGTACACACATTAACAAACTAATTTACTTATATAAAATTAATATAATTGTATAAAAATAAATCAACGCCCATTTAATAATATAACGATTTTTTTCGATACAATAAAAACACTATATATATGAAATCTAGCTGACTAAATACTATTTTTCAGCACAATCAAAAGTGCAGCTTTTAACATTTCTTCAAATTTTCGCAACAATTATATCACAATAATGCACACGAGCTCATCCAAAACTGTGGGAGCCAGAGTTCGATTCAAGCATAACGAACCGTTGCACAGATATGCGGGTTCTTGAGGCGTGGAGATGCAGAGTGTAATTATGTGTGTGAGGAAATTCGAACGAAAAATGGTTCTAAGATGCATAGAAATTTAAAGTCGAAAATCAGAAATTCTTTATTATTATTTGAGGAATAAGTTCCTTTTCTACTCAATGTTGGACATACAACAGTTTTTTTAGATTTGCGTTCATAGTCATCGAAAAAAAACTCGTTACGTACACTTTACTATGTATTACAATTTGATGCATTACTTATATATAATGTAGATTCCAAAAATAACTTTCTTTCCTTCAAGTATACTATGAAGTGCACTATGAATTTTTAAATCCAAATTTACTGTAACTTATTTTTATATAAAATTTATTATTGAATAGTACCCATTAATATACAATTTTTTTTTAATAAATATTCAAAAAAAAATGTATTGATTTATTGAAGTTAATTGATTTTTCGATGAATTAATATTCTGTTAATATAAAGATATATTTCAATGAAACATCTATAAAATTTCTTAAAAAACTTAATTTTTTTCTACTTATTTTTAAAAAGTAAAAATCAAATAATAATAAAAATAAATAGAAAAACACAGATAAAACAAAAATTTTTGTTCTAAATAGAAAAAACATATTATGCATAACACATTTTATATTATGATTTTGTTTAGAACAATTTCTTGTATTTAAGTATTATTGAATTAATAATTAAATTATTAAAATTAATTGTAATTAATATTAATAACTAATTTGTATTCTCATTTTATATCTATTTACTGTAAAATGATTATTATATATCGAATTTTAATAAATATATGCTGATAATCATTACATTTTAAATAAAGTTATATAATTATTGTTATAAATATAATATTTATTTTTTTTTATAACCAGATTTTTGTATTTATCAACTGTAACAATGTAAAGCAAAAACAATAATAAAATAATTAATGGATAATATATATAATAAATGTATATATAAATATATTTGATTTAAAAAATTGTGTAACTTATGTACATGTACGTAATTTTTTTATTTTTAACGAACCTACATTGATATCATTGACAATAATAATATCAAAAAAGTGCAGATTATAATTTTTATTTCATTATCGACTTATTTTACAATTTCTTTTTTTTACATATTCAGTGAATTCCCATATTCAAAAATTAGAATATTTTTAAATTGCATTCCAAATAATCAATAAAATACCTATTTTATTGAGAAATAATCAAGATTCTCATAATGGATGATTCGAGTAGATTATTGAACCATCGTATTAGTATTAGATCTCTGTTTTCGGAAATTCATCGAGGCATCCTTTGAACTCGTCGTCAAACGTATCGCGTACAAGGCGGGAAAGACTGAGGCGGTTAGCCAACCGAGTTCCAGATTCCAGAGCCAGAGTAGGAAAAGTTAGGGGTGGGCAACCCCTTGAGCGTGCTCCTATTGGTCAGGATGCGCCACTCCCTGGGGCGGAGTTGTAAACCCGTCGCCGAAGGAGATGTTTGGCGAAGTTCGATAGCGCCTCGGTAGTCAGTCGCACGACTTCGGGACGTACGTGTGTCCGGGATTCTTAGTGTTCGCAAGAGTATTCGTGGTTCTGATTTACCACGTGGTTTTGGCACAGTGTAACAGTTGACCGAGACTTTTTTTATGGCTTTCGACTTTCGGTGTACGTGCTTATGAAGAAGACACACTCTGAAAACTCAACAAACAGTTGAGTCAGTCAATTGTCAAGAACACAGTTGACTATGGTGGTGCTGTAAGCATTGACTTTCAAATTGTTTTTGCATTTTCATCTTATCATCATGATCCACTAATTCACTTTAATCTTAGACACTAATAATTATAATTACATCTATACCAGTTATCTATTTCTAAATAGAAAGTCTGTATTATTACAAATGTTTCGTATCATTTAAAAAATACTTAATTTTATGTATTCATTTTCCTGATTTAGTCTGCGTTCTTGAAAATAAATAATACTTTCGATTTGTATAAATGTAGGCTCGGTTACAATTTTTAACTACATTATTAATTAATTATACTTATTAATTATTTGAATACTATTTTGAATAGAAATTTTAAATTTTTCATCAAAAATATTATTTTACTTTTTAATATTGAAAAAAGCAACATATATTATGTAGACGAAAGCTTTATAAATGAAAGTAAAAAGTAAAACTTAAAAGTCGAGGTTACATAGAAATTCGTTAAAATAATGTTAATATAAGATTTTTAAATAAAGTATAAAATATTCATTTCTAAAAAATAGAAAGTTTTTTATATTATGAACAACAGTATATGGTTCATTCAACCCTTTGCTGCAATGGGTTATGGCACTTGAGTATCAATTTATCGATTGGAATTGTTCTTTACTACACTGATTCAATAATGATTTAATTGTAGAAAAACAAAAATGAAATGCGACGGATAAAAGGAATTGAAATCACTCGCTCGGTCGGTCGAGTCAGGCCTAATCAGTGGGCGTGTACAAAACTCCCCCATTGGCACATGGGCGTTGTCAGACTCTGCACCTATTGGCTTGTTCGTGATTGAAAGTTTTTTAGTTCTCTCTCTCTCTCTCTCTCTCTCTTTTCTAATCTAGGCTGCGACGACGCCATCTTTAAACGAGACGCAACGATGTGATTTAAAACGAGGGCTTCGAGATGTCAACGTAAATCAGGATTACAAAATCCCTCATAAAGAAACTCAAACTATAAATCATGCAATTTTTTGTGGCTTTGAGAACTCTATCAGAGATCAGGCAATTCGTAATTGGGAATATAAGACCCGTTGATGAATCAAGAACGTCATGTTTTTTTAGTGAAAATCATTTTTTAAATTTCACTGTAAAAACATATCATATTTGAAAAAAATAATTTGCATATAACGACTACAAATTGATTATTAATATTTCAAGGGAATCAATAGTTTGTGTTTTAGAAGTATAATCTTCAAAGTATATTATTCAATTTTATCTTAGATAATCATAAATGCTCTATTTTAGACCTATTAAATAATTTAATTAAACGACTTTTATTAATGTATTATTATTTATTTATTTACCAAAAAAATTGATTACATTACATTAAAATATATTTCCAATAAATTTTAATTTTTATTTAATTAAACCAAGCAAAAAGTGTTTTTTAGGTAATGAAAAAAAATCAGCTAGTTACTTATATTAAAAATCTTAAAAAATCAGTTGATTCTTATTTTCTAAAATACCAGTAAAAATATTCAGGGTTTTTTTATTAATAATTTTAACGACAAAATATATATTTTTTTATTTTTATTGTTATAAAATAAAATCTTGTAATTTTAATACTATAGTATTAAAATATTTAACCTATTAAAACTATGAAGAAAATTCATTTTTATATAAATCGATCAGAAAATTAAAAGCAGAGAAATTTTCAAAAAACTCGAAATTTTTTAGATTATTTAAAAAATTTGTAACTATTATTTTTTTTTTTTTTAAATTAATATTTTCAATATTTATAGCTATAACTTCAGAAAATTAAAGGTATTATTATGCACTTTATTGTATATAAAGTTTCAACTTATCAGATTATTAATTTTAGTAAAATACTATTTTTAATTAAATAATGGAAAAATTTACTAAATTATTTCGAGCTCGCATTATTATATGATTTTAGTTTTTCTAATGGTTGTAAAAAATATAATTATAGTGCAACATATCCTATATTATTATAATATTATTATTATTTTAATATATATTTTAATAAATGTTGTAAACATATATATATATATATATATTTATATTAAATACCTACCATTATAATAGTATTAAATAGCAATAGAATGATCATGTTTACTGAAAAATTTTTACTCAGTTATTTCTTTTATAATTGAGTAAACGCTAAACCATTATTTTGTAATTTTATAATATATATTTTTAAAATTATAAACATAACTAATTTTATTTATTTATTTCCATTATTAGTAATTCTCTACAAACTATTATTGTTTATAAAAATTATTATTGATGAAGTATTTACTTTAAAAAAAATTGAATTACCTATATTTATAGAGAATTTATTAAAATATTTACAATATTTTTTTCCACAAAAAACTATATAGTTTTTAAGAATTCTTCTTCGGTATGTGTTCAAATAAATGCACACATAAATAGGTATACATATGTATATACATATTAATTCATCAAAAAAAAAAAAAAAAAATGAAGTAAAAGTAGGATAGAAAGAAAAGAAGGGGAAAAAAATAAAGGAATGAAAAGTTTGTTGTGGATAAATGATTATTTTGATTGATGATAAAGTCACGCTTCAAGCACTGTGTATACTCGTAAGATAATACATCGGTTTTTGATGCTTAAACAAAATTATTTAACATTTGTAAATATTAGCAGATACTTTTTTTCGCTTTTCTGTTTATCTATTTATCTTAACTCTCACTTATTTGTATCTCTGCACTAATCTCTTGAAATTTTCTTTAAATATGGGAAGATTATTTACACCAAAGTGTTTATAAAAATCAAATCAAATTTAAATGAAGTAAGAATTTTCACTAAAAAAAAAAATTTAATGAGTCTGAAGTAATTCATTAAAAATTCATTTCAAACATTCAGTTGAATGCACACTCTCTTTTGAAGTATGTTGATTCCAATAGCTCCAATCAAGAATCATCATATAAAATATAAGAATAATTTTCTGAGCTTTATAAAATAATTAATAATTAAATTTATGTTTTTTTACAAATTTATATCAATCAAACTTTTGATGATTTGATCGTTCACTAATACATGGTTTAACAATAAACTTGTGTTATTGAAATAATTATAAAGTTGACAAAAAAAGTTTCTAATATTGAAATATCATTTAAAAAACTTGTAATTAAACTTATTAATATTTTTTTTGAAAAAATATTTTCTAAGACATTCGATAAATTCTTGTATATTAAGTTATATATTCGTTCGTTTATATATCAGTATAAATAAGAAATTATGAAACTCGTAACATAATTATAGTAGAATTATATATATATATATATACATATGTATAATTATAAAATGGTAATAAATGGACTGATTAGCCCAGTATATTAAGGAAAGAATCATGACGATCTCACGAAATGTATTGCCTTAACACTTTCTCTCTCTCCTTCTCTTTTATATGCGGTTTGTGGAATAGATATATTCATATATTCCCTTACGAAAAAAGGGAAGAGGAGAAATTAACATGTTCATATGAACATAATCTTATGTTCCAATCCAACTGTGCATGTTTTTTAGTTCATATATATCTATGAATATGTGTATATTTGAGCACGTACTGAGGTAGAATTCTTAAAAATTATATAGTTTTTTTTGTGGGAAAAACATTGCAAATATTTCAATAAATTCATCTCATTAAATAAAGATAACTCAATTTTTTAATAATTTAATACTTCATTGATAATAATTTTTAAATAGTTTGTAGAGAATTTCTAATGATTAAAATAAATAAATAAAATTAGTTATGTTTTTAATTTTTAAAATGTATACTATAAAATTACAAAATATCGTTTACTTAATTTTAATGATAATAACCGAGTAAAAATTTTTAAGTAAGCATAAGAATTTAAATGTTACTTAATACTATTTTATAATAGTATTAAGTGGATTTTTGATATAAATGTATGTAAATTTTTGAAATCTGTACGAAATATAGATGAAATATATATAAATTATTCACGGTAATACAGAAGACAATGGACTAAAATATATTTTCCTTTATAAAAGATTTACTTTTAAATTAATTCAATAAATTGTAATAATTATTATGTTCTTTTAACACATCAAAAATTCACAAAGATGTAAAAAATACATGCGAGAATTGTTAAAGGTTACAGGGGGATCAGAGAAAATTCCAGGAAGCCCGAGTGTTCTGTAAGCGGACCACCCACGCTTAGCCATAAGTATAATGCGAGTTGCGATGCGACATTTGCACAGCCCATAAATTGGGATTTTATCTCGATCGTTTGCCAAGCGAATTGCAGGAATAAGATGAAGAGATTCATCCCATAACTCTACATTAGACTTTTCTCTCATTGCGATTTCCGAATGTTATGAATACGTACTTTAAATCACATTTTTTTTTAGCACGTATCGGTGGGTTTTTTTACATTTGATGAGAAAAAATAAATACCACTTATATATCGCAAATTCTAAATTGTGTACCTTGATAATTGCTGGAAGATGAAAACATTTTATTTATTACTGAGGTGTATCTGAATAAATAATTATTGTGTAAGACTATATGTGCGTTCTTTTATCAGATGAATGCAATTTTTTTTTTTTTTTTTTTTTTTTTAAATAGATCAGTGCTTTTTATTTTGCTCTTTTTTGTTTTATTTTTGTCTTCAATGTACAAATTTTAGCATTGAAAATATAAAGTTGATATAAAATGAATATAATTTAATAAAATAAAAATTGAAAAATTCGATAAAGAAAAAAAACAAATAAAATAATTGAAATTAAATGATTCAATAATGCTATTTTACTCATGTTTTGTTTTTCACCAAGAATTTATCATTCTAATAAATAATATTACACATTGTATATTTGGTAAATAAAAAGAAGACTATTCACTTATATGCGATCTTATATATATATATATATATATATATATATTGATAATAACTATACAAAAATAACAACAACGACAATAATAATTTATTCATATAATTATTTATAAGTAATTATTAATAAAATGGAAGTTTTTATGAATATTGAGTGCGGAATTAAACGTATAGCAAAAAGCATTGGAATTGATAATTAAATTTTAGAGTGAAAAAACAAAGGTTGTTGGCACAAAAATAAAAATGACTTTATTAATTGTGGAGTGCAAGAGGTGAGGGATTGAATTTAATGGACCCAAGTTCCTTTCTTCCTTCCTTCCTTCTTTCAGGTTTCCGTGGCATTACTTCATACTATTTTAATTTTTATTTACGTGGTTATGTGTGTGTACAGTATCGCCCACTGCGTGCCAATTAAATTTTGAATAATTTCGCTGGCACGGCACGCGCACATGTATTCCCTCATCCCTATCTCTTCTTCTTTCGATAAATTGTTTCCATCTTATCACACTTTTGGATATTTGCAATATTTTATGAAATTCTCCTTTAAATTATTATAAATAATACCATCGTACACCATTCACATAAAAAAGAATTAAAACATTTGTTTTCTAAATATTTAAATATCATATCATGATGCAGCATCGTTCTTAAAATCATGTAAAAATAATTTTTTTTTTTTTAAAGAAATAATTTTTTTACTTGAAAACTTATTTGTGTTCTTAAGTACATTTGTTTATGATTATATTTCAAGAAAAAAATTATGACACTACATCCATTATTTGGTTTATAAAATATTACTTTGTATTAATAAAAAAATAGTGACATTATTGTTTTTATTTATTACTTTTAATACAGTAAAATTGCACGATTTATAATTAAACTTTAATCATTTTTAATCAATCCTTTTCAGTTTTTTAAAAATATTAAATAAGTTTTATTATAATTGTTTATTATATTTAAATTAAAAAATGAACATTACCAGCATAGAAGTATTTTATAAATTATAAAAATCATTTAAAAAACCATTAAAATATGTAAACTAAATTTCAACAGTTTATATTATAAAAAATTTATAAAAATTATTTTATTTGATATTTAATTATTTTTTATTTTTTTTAATTTATATTTAATTGATATTTAAAATATTTGTCTATACGTAGTCGAGTAGAATTTTCAATTGGATTCGCATTTATATTTCATATATATAACAAATTATATAATTTTAATAGGATGCGGCTAAAGTATAACCGAGAAACATTCAGTGAATTTTTCATATTCTTTTATTTATACTGCTTTCAACATTTCTCCAAGGAAAAATAATATTAATGCCTCTTGGGCTCGTGCCAATTAGTGTCGACGCGCACCTTTGAAAAATCGGTGCCACGATCTTTCGTAGTACTTGCGTATATGTATGTATTTTTTAATATGTTTGTGTTTACATATACTCTGTCATCTTTTCATACCAATCCAAAAATGTAAAAGTGTAAAATACACGATAATAAATAAATAAACATGGAATTATTTTTTATTTTTCTAAATTAAATATATATTTCATTTTTTAGGAGTCGAGTTGGGTCGCCGACAATGTCAGCGACTGTTGCTGGAAACCAGCAGCAGTATCCCCATCAAGAATGGGATATCAATGACTCGAATGTACCAAAGGTACTTTTTTATCTATCGAATTATAATTATTAAAAACAAATTATTCATGACACTGAAATATTTTATTGAAAGAGAAAAAATAAATTTATTTAAAACTTACGTGCTTACATACAATACCTTGAATATCAATAAATTATGTATCTAATAAAAAATATTTCATAGTTTTACATTTAGTGTTGAATTCATTTTTAGTAACGTGGACGTATAATATAGAATTGAGTAACTTTAGCGTGTCAACTTGTCTTTAGCAGAATAGTTCGTAAGGGACGAAAAAAATACTAAGTAAAAATTACAAATGAAACGTATTGATTAGAGTTTATGCTATATAAATAATTTTTTTTACCGTGTAAAAAAATTTACATAAGTAAATAATCTCCTGTAAAAGAATAAGAGGAAAAAGCTTTTATCATTGTCAACGAATCATTGTTTATGTGATATATGATATTTCCTGCCATTAAAATAAAAATATAATCGATTTATTTTACATTAAATGTATTATATATTTCGGAACCTTATCTTTATTTTAAACTAATTCAGACTGTCAGTGAATATAAGCATTATCAATTTTTGATAAATACTTTACTTGCCAAGAAGTACATTCTTATTCGTTTACTATTTTTTGTGTATTATAAATGTAGCGTGACTTTATAATCGTATGCATAAATTTGCACTCGCGGAAATACGGACACAGTATTGAAAGGTTATTTAGATCAAGTTAGTACCAATAATAATAATTATCATAAATTATATAAATCTATGAGCATTGTATGTATATACCGTGTATGTATATGTGTTGTGCAAATCACATTTTTTACGCGAAGCTAAATAATTGAGATATCAAACAGTAATTGTTTGTATTACAAACCTATTACGTGCTTTAGACTTAAGGGAACTGAGTCTACTCAAATTGTTTTACGAAAAATGCGATGTTAAGAGCAAACGATAAAAAAAGACATTTATACTTCTATGTCTTTTAATGAACCTACCATACATAAAACAAAGAGATTTTTTATCCATACATCGAAGTTGCTTATAGAAATGCTGCAAATGTTACGTTCTAGTGCATTTGTAGAATTGCGTTTTTTTTTAAATATTAATTTATATTAATTATGAACATGATACGAGAAATTGTAAAATATAAATTAATTTATTTATTTTATGTTTAGAAAATGTAGATATAAAACTAAGTATATCTAGTTTTTTTTATATTAAAATATAACATAAAAATTTATTGTTATGTGAAATAAAAAATAAATTGGAAATAAATAACTGTACTTAATAAAATTACAAAATATTTGAACATAGTTACAACTTCATTGTCTTTGGTATGGTTTTGAAGTTGAATAATGATAAATATTTTTATGGCTGTTAAAAGATAGTGGAATACGATGCTTGGTGTGAATGGGCGGATGGACACGTGAGAAAAGTTTATGGTGCAGATTGCGAAGAGGCGCGAAGACATGCTTCCGGATGGGCCATGAGGAACACAAACAATCACAACGTCAATATTCTAAAAAAATCCTGTTTGGGTGTCCTTGAATGTTCGCTAAAGTGCATTCTTCCAGGGGGAGGACGCGTTCACCTTAGACCCGCTATTTGCGATAAGGTAAGTGAGTCGTGTCTATTAGATGTGCTGATAAAATACCATCAACTGTACTTTTGTTCTTCATTTACCGTATAAAATAACGTAATGCGTAGTATGTATATGTAGGATAGGTTATAGTGATAATTATTCTAGCGCTCGCTAAAGAGTGAATGGCATTGATTTGTAAAAACGTGTTAAAAATGACCCTGAAAGAATTATTAGGTTATTGAGTCTTACAGGTAAATTAATTGTAAAACCTACTCCAGGAATCCTATATATTTAACATATATAATATTCCTTTTCTTATCTAGCCCAATATAATTAATAATTCTGCATTATCAAAAATGTTTTTCTGATTTATGCCTTTCGTTTTATTCTTTTCCTCTAATTGAAAGCTCAAAGAATAAATTGCGCACATTGAAAAATGTATGTTTTATTTTGTAGGCTAGAAAGAAGCAACAAGGAAAACCTTGTCCAAACAGACAGTGTGGGGGTCGGTTACAAATTCACGCTTGTCGTGGACATTGTGGTTACCCCGTTACGCACTTTTGGCGACACACAGATCATGCCATATTCTTCCAGGCGAAGGGTACTCATGACCATCCAAGACCGGAGGCTAAATCAACCTCAGAGGCACGGAGAAGTGTCGGAGCTGGAAGACGCGTTCGGGGTTTAGCTGTTCTCCTCGCCCGGGAGGCTGCTCTTGGATCTAAAGTAGGTGGAATACCACTATTAATATTTGTTACTATTAATATTAATATTACAATATTAATATTATTAGTGTAATTAATTAAAAATATATTAATCATATAAAGTAACTTATATTCGATTAGTCAATAATTAAATGATAAATACTGATGTGTATATTATAAAAACAACAAATCTTAAAAAATAAATAAATATTTACATAATTTTATGCAAAAACTAATTTTATACAGTTAAATTGAGTTTAAATTTATAATAATTTTAAATATAATTTTTAAAAAATATATTATTATAAAAACCGTTATATACATGGTTTGCTCCCTAGAGGGCGAAGGCCTACCTTCCATTATTTTTTCTTCAGCGAGGTAATAAGAGCAATCAATACATATCGTGAACAACTCATTCGTTCCATGTGTTCTTGCCTAGCATAGCTACATTAAATCATAAGTAAATTCTTCCCTCTTTATCACGTTTATTTCGATTAATCGTATGTAGTACATCTTTGAAAATTTTCTTAAAGTTAAATAATAGTTTTCGTTATTTAATTACTTTTCGTTTGATTTATCAAGTCGCTCACACTTGATCTTGATCTCTCTCTCTCTCTCTCTCTCTCTCTCTCTCTCTTCTTGCTCAGCTTGAGCAACACATCATTTGTGTTACATAAGATTTTTCGTTTTTTTACTTTGAGTAATACTTGATTTACCAAGTAATGTGAAGCTTAGTATTTACATTAAAAATGACATAAAACTAAAATATAATATTATAAAGAACTCTTAAATATATTTAAAAATAATTTGAACTTTTTAATTATTTATTTATCTTATAGAGTAAATAATTATTAAATTTTTATTTTTTATAAGTCTTAAAAAAAGCATTATTAAGAATTTAAAAATAAACATAAAATGTCTTATATATTATTTTAGCTAATGACATTAAAAGGAACAAAACGTCAAAATCAAGAAACGCTAAATTTACCATCGCGATCATTGCAAGTACCGCTATTGGGTGGAGATAAAGGTTAGTACTATTAATATAATCTTCAAATAAGAATCTAAATATATTATAAAAAGACTTTTACATTCAAATAAAAAATTATAATTACGAGAATTTTTATAAAATGTAATTAATTAATTAATAACAATTTTTAAATTAAAAATGATAAAAATTACAATCTGAAGAACTCTTAGATATTCTAATTCATTATTATTTCCAGAATATTCTTGCTCGTGTTCTCCATTTGAATGTGAGTGTGGAAATGTGCAGCAAAGTTACTCTACTAATCAGTCTTCTTACCAAGCAATTCAACAGCACCATCATCAACAGTCACACGAACCTCTGACAACAACCAATAATCAAACGAATCCCATATACAATCCAGCACATACCCAGCAGATGACGGGTAATGAAGCACCTACATATTGGTTACAAGAACCCGTGATCGAGCAGACAGTTTTAGGATATTCATCTTATCCTAATGTAGAGTTTCCTGCTGCATTCAGTAGTGATCTTTTTCAACCGGATGAAATTTTTCAATTAGATCAACCAATTCGATCAGATTTTTCAACCAATACCAATGAACTAGTGCGATCACCGCAAAGTCTTTTAGATCTTGGTAGTGGTACGATTAAATACGAGGTACCTGATGTGCAAGAACAGACTTACTGGACACAATTGCTTAGCGAAGACTCAAGTAGCAGTCATATTAGTATATCTCAGGTAATTCCTCTATAATAAATCTAAAATATTTATAATGTATCTTAAACATGATTGTTTGAATATTATTACAGCAAAAATTTATACTAAATATTTGAATTCAAAAGATAATAGGAATAGTAACATGTGGAATGAAAATCCAATTTTTATACTTAGATATAAATAAAGTAAACGAACAAATATATAACATTAAAAATATATTTTATTCTACAGGGGTATGAAGGCGAAAGGGATCTAAATCAACAACAAAGTTGTTGTACTTATAATTCGTATCAGGTACAAACAAATTGGTCGAATAATGAATATGATTCGCGGATGGAATGTACAACAGTGAATGATATTTGTGAAATGTCGAAGGATGTACGAACACTACATTTACACTCTAGTCATTCTTCTGTTTCTGAGGCTCCAAATTTTTTGACTTATGACGATTATCATCAAATGATACAAGATCCAAGTCAGCGGTTACATAATCTATCCGAGGAGTCTTCAGAACACAAACAAAATCAACACCGAGTTTTTGAAGATAAATTGACCTTTAATGGCAATAACGTACAGTTATTGCATCAGCACTCTCAAAGTCACGAGTTATTTTTCTATCAGAATAGTGGAATTAATAGATGTCACTATAGTTGCGATTCCTTGGATACTCGATTGCCCCAAGTTGCTCACACTGGTCCTAATAATAGCGTTAGTTACCCCGAAGTTACAAATACCGAGCTGTCCCCGTTTGTTGATTACACCCTTGTGGGTATGTTATGTAGTTCTGGAGAAGAACAGCACCAACACAACCCTGAGGCTGTGCCTATATGTCAACAGCAAACTGTAGTACATACTTATGTTCCTCATTATTAAAGGAAAATTGTCCTTTAGTAATTTCGTTGATTTTTAACTATGTTATATTTAAAATGATGTTGGACGATAAATTAAAAAAAAATTTTTTTATTTAAAATGAAGTTCAATTATTACAGATAGTTTTAACAGTTAGTTTTAATCATGATATGTGTAACTCTTTTCAAAGAGTTATTTATTTTTAATTTTTTTATTGCGTTTTTTTGTTAATACTCTTAAATCTTATGCAATAAAAAATTTTTGTAAATGAAATTGTTATCAACAATTCATAGATACTTAATTGTATTTATGATGTAAATTTCTTATTTTAAAAAGTTTATTGCTATTTTAATATTTATTTAAATTGATAATTTAAAAAAAGTTTTAAGAAATATATTATTGCATTTGTTTTCAGTCAACTGGTATTTTTTAAATACGATATAAAGATTTGAAGTTGAAGAAAGAAAATATATAAATATTAGATAGTATTGTCTAAATTATTTGTTTTTAAATATAATTGAAATGCATTATTATGCAGATAACTTTTAATTATTATAAAATAGTAATAAGAATTAAAAAATTTATTGATCAGTTAATAAACGCAGAGATGAAAATGGTGATTGCATGTCAACGTAGAAACGATGGTCCTAAATTTTTGCTACTCTCCAACAGTCGAACTAAAATCTTATCTATGTACCGAATTACGGGTACAAAGTTAAAGGAGTGGCAAATGTAAATGTTTATCATTTCATTCTTTTTTTACTTTTCTCTCGGTTGAGTGCGCTTTTGATACTTCTGAAATCGACCGTGTTTACTGATAGATAAACTTTTAACGCGTGATGTACAATCTTTCTTTTCGTCTCTGATAAAAGTAATGATTACGTTTTACTTTTACATAAAGCGTAATTAAATATTTAATACGACAATGACTAATAAAGGATTAGTTTCATCGCCTAATAAAAAATCATTTATAAAACTATTATCTTTATATAATACTATTGATATGACAATTAGTAAAAAAGTAAAAAGATTTACTTTAATTGAATATTTTTTACAACCCCACAAACTAGTTCTTCGATTTCAGTTCCTTTCAATTTCACATTAAGCAGTTAGAATGCTAAGTAAACATTAAAAAATTGGTATAATATGATCACATGTTTTTTATAAATAAATATAAAACTATTGCGTCTTTAATTGTATATATTTATTAGTAAAAATTGATAAAATTGTACATATGAATAGTATCGTGAATTTGAAATAGATAAAAATCTTAAGTTAAAATAAAAATAAATATACATATTGTCTCATGTAAGTCGTTTGCTATTTATTAACTCAATGCATATATAATTAAAATTACTTTACTGCTATTGTTATTTTCATGATAAGAATGTTTCATATGTTATATATTTTTTATTAACTATGTCATTTTTTGACAACGATATAATTTTTAAATTACGAATACATTAAATAAATATTAAATGATGTACTATGTTAAAAAATATGCTTTTTTCTTTCTTTTTTTAAAGGTGCATTTTTTTTGTCAATATGTTGTATAGTTTCTGTATTTCTTTTCAATTCTAGTTTTTGCGTTTCTTTTCAATTCTAGTTTTTTAATATTTAGTTTTATTTATATTTATTAATTTTTCTTTTTTAAAATATCATTTATTATATTTTCAATATAAGTTTCAAAATAATGATTATAATGCACATTTTTAACGAAGGTAAAAATAAAATGTATATATTTTTTATTAATTTAATATTTAATATCATGAACATTTTTTTGAACAACATAAACATTTTCAAAAACTTATATTAATGAATTTCAATATTCGCTAATTCAAAATTTTGAGATAGGAGAAAGTTTAATTGGAATATATATTCAATAAAATTTTCTAGCTTAATGGAAAAATGTTTGATTATTGATTTTCTTATTGTTACGATTATGGACAGTAAATAATTTAATCAAAATCTTCTTATGGATCAATACATTTTATTATTAATATTAAGTATATAATAAAAATAATTAAATGAACAAAGTACATGATTTATAGAATTAATTATAATAAATTGAATTTATTAAAGTTTCATATTAAATTTACATTTTCATGATAGGCATAAAAATGAGATTCTATTATATATCATATTTATAAAAAGTAATTTATTTTATATCTTATATTTCCGAGAGTAATTAATTATTACTCTCTATTAAGAGTAATTAATTATTAGATTGATTAAAAAACTTCAAGATCTAATGATACGAGACCATTTTATGAAATGTTTAAATCAAAAGTCACATATGTATTAAAATAAATTAAATTTTGTACATAAAAAAGAAAAATGTGAATATTTATTGTACAAAATAGTAAAAATGTTATAGTGCATTAGATTTTCAGCAAGTGATAATATACCGCAGTAGTCACAGCTATTTTAAATATATTCTATTAATTAGTAAAAATGAAAACCTAATTTTTTAAAGGTACAAATTCGAATCTGATACTATTTAATTCATTAAGTTTTGTACAAAAGAATGATGAAGTCTAAAGACTATGATCATATTGTTAATAACTTCTCATTTAATCTCCATAGGCATTTTTATATAATTTTTTCCTTACTATAATAAATGAAAAGGTAATATTAATTAGTGATTAAAACGATTTTAATCACTTTTTGAGAAAAAAAAAATCATATAAAACTTTCATTTTTTTAAACACTAGTATATCAGCTTATGTAAATAATTTTGTAAAATTAAAAATTTAATATTTTGTATAATATTTAATTAAAAACTTTAATTTATATATATAATTCATGCATTCAAAAATGTTATAAATATAAATGAATATGATAAATTTATTAATCATGCAGAGTATTATTTATTATTAAATAGTAAATCCAAATAATCTGCTTTATTATTTTTAATTTGATCAAAAATTGTGTTTAAATACATGTACAATCAAGCAAGACTCTTTAAATAATTCCTATTTTTTCCTCATAAAGTATGTATGATTAAAATGATTAATGTAAGCTACGTACATTATGAAACTTTAAAGATTTATTCTTCATGAGATGCAGAGGTTAAAATAGATAGAGGTAAATATAAATATTAAATTATTATAAAAAATGAATTGAAAAAAATCAAAAGAAATTAAAAATTTATAAGTATTTTTTTTTTAGATTTTTAACTTCGGTTGTCTACAATAATTTTCATTAAACCCTTTTTCTAATTACAAATCATATTATCACATGGTAACAATAACTCTAAGCATGTGGTAATTTACTTTTTATTTGATGTTTGCATTCTTTTCAAACTTTCTTCTTATTTAAATATTTATATCACAAAAAAATTTCAACAAATTGTACATTGGTTTTATGTTTATACTTTAATATATACTTCGTCACATTTATTCATAATTTTTACATTGCTTCAAAATTTTAATAAAATTGTGCCTTCAATCTTGGCAGGATTTGGCCATTCATTTAAAACTTTTTTTTTCTAGACATAAAAGTTAACTTTTTAGGCAAACATTTATTAGGTTTTCAATGAAAATAAAAGTTCTTTTAATTTTCACTGTTTACAATGTGCCTTTGAAGGTGGTTTTACTCGAACTCGATAAAATCTGGTTCCCTGTGGGACTCTGTAACGATTTTCTGACTGCAATATAAAATCAATATAGAAATATAAAAAAAATATAATGACTACACAAACAGTTTTTTAATATTAATATTATTTAATATATTGTTAATTTGATTTATTATAAAAAATAAATTAAAATTAATATTTCTTTGTCTCTAGCCAAAAATAAATTTTAACACATTTATTTTAATACAAAATATAATTTTAAATAATGAAAAAAGTTTTTTAAGTATTAATTAATAATGAAATAACTTTAGTATTCATATATTGGAAAATATTTGATCAATAGTATGTATATTATAAAAAGTATAGCTATTAGTATGAATTAAATATTTTTATTTTCTATTTAAACAGTTTAAGAAAATCTATTCAAATCTCAAAAATTTAAATATTGAATTTGTTTTATAACTCATGAGATTACCAAAAAATTTTTATACACTTTTTAATTAATGTGAAAGATATTATGAATACTATTATTAAATTTAATTATTTTAATATATACCAATTAAAATTTTATTTTCTTAGTAATTTTTTTTCTTAAATAAAATAAAGTTAACATATACATATACAAAATTTATGAATTTATCAATATAATTTTTCATATGTTATTGACATAATTGATTCTTTTTATAAATGCAAATTAAAAAATTAACTATTTATGTTAAAAATTATATTCTAACCTTTCTTGCCGAACAGTATTCTTTTTCAACAACCTCGGCGAGAGTATATAGTTTTGAAGGTAATCCATCCGAACTTGGTTTGAGATCCAAATTAGTAATGCAATCGGAATTTAAGAAATAAAATGTTGACGAATCTTGCAAAACTATATAATTTCGATGATTTTGATCCCAAATAATAAGAACGATATCACCAGGATTACAAGTCGTAAAAGTGATCTTAGATTGTTGTATGAGATCAGTAGCAGTTTTAGTAAATTTTTCGCGCATTGAAAGAGTTGAAGAGGATGTTTCGTGTCGATTACGTTCGGTGCTTGTTGCAGCATCTACTCGATTTATTGGAGATACATCTGTGACTACTGATACTGATGCATTCATGTCTTTATCCCGATTACCATCGGAGGTCGAAGCCATAGAAGTTGAACTTACAGATTCTGGTGCAAAGTTCCTCTTGGAACGCTCTTTTAGAGATTCTAAATAAATATATGTTTATAAAATTGCATTATTCTGTTTTTATGTATATATTAAAATAAATAGTTGATTATACAGTAGATTGTCAAATAGCCATATAAAGTTTATTATTTATATTCACATTGATTTATACATTAATATAATCAGAAAAAAAAATATTTTTATTACAATTAAAATTTCATTATATAGTAGTTTTGTCATTTTTGTTGAATTATTTTTTATATTTAGTTCGTTTGAAAGTTTTATCAATAATATAAATATTATTTTTAAATTTAATCAATTTATTTACTGTTTATAATAAATAAAATTTTTCTTACCTAATTCAACTTCTAGTCTACCATTTTCGTTTTCTAAATTTTCAACTTTGGATTTCATATCTTTGTTCTCATGAGATACTCTTAATTCAGAACTTAATTTTTTATTATCTGACTCCAATGCCTCTAATCTTCCAACAAATGAAACCAAACTGTTATCTGCTTCTAATCTAACCTTCTTGGATTCAGATACTCTTACTTCATCCTTGTCAGGTTTTATTTTTTTTATTGTCTCATCAATTTCAATATTTGAGGGACTTATTTTTAATCTACCATCATTGATTTCATGTCTCAAGTCATTTCTTTCTACCTATAATGTTCATATTTATATTTTTTTTTTTAGATATTTATACTATTCATTATAATACATAATCAATTATACCATTGCAATTATTGAAATATTCCATTTAAAATTTATTAATAAAAAATATTCTAAGTTTGTTAAGTTGTCAAACAACAAATATAAGTGTTTTTAAATTATTTTGATAATATTTGAGCAGAATTATTTTTCATTTTCCCAAGCTCTTTATTAAAAACAATTTTTTACACTAATTGATAAAGTAATATATATAAAAACCGCAAATAAATTAATAATGCATAAACATTTTTTAGCATCTCTAACTATAAATTTACAGTAATCAAGGTACTGGTGCTTTCATTTATAAAAAAATTGTATATTTTATTGATGAATTTATTTATTGATGAATTTTGATATAATTTATAATTATTTATATTTTTATAATAAATACTTGAACAAGATGAAAAACATTTCTATTGAAGCATCAGTTAAAACTTTGTCTTCTTTGTATTTTAAATTTCTAAATTTCTGACAATAACATTTTATATAAATTTTAATTAAAAAATTTCAATTATACTATCATATATGTTTTTTCGTAGCTGTAATTCGTAACCAGATTATACATTTCATTTCCTTATATTAAATCATTATTTTTAATTATAACGGAATTTTATCTATAAATTATAAGATCAATATTTTGTTCTTATAAGACCATCGTTATAAATAAAAATACTACAATTATATATTAAATTCAACAAAAACTTATACAATTATATTGTGAAAAAGTAAACATTTACAATAATTTATAAAAACATTATCTAATATTTATCCTATTTTTATCTTTTATTTATATTCTATTGTCGCGAGGTTCTGTAGGTGTATAAAGTGGGTTTAGATAATGAGCATTCAGAGAATGCTTACCTAGTTCTCTTACATTATACACACACCACTTTTGGAACTTATAAAAATTAATACCTAATTAAAAAAATATTCTAAATTATTGAATTTTTATTAAACGTAATAATGTTTTCATATTATAATTATTTAGAGTTCAATTATAATATATTAATAGTATATTGATCTATTAAAATTTTATATTAATCTTCAATAGTATATTTTTATTGGAATAGCATAACGTACACACGCAAAAAAAAAAAAAAATTGAATTCTTGAGTCAGAAACTAGGTGAGTTTCTTAAATTACTATTTAATTTTTTAAACCATTCTCTATAGTTTCGCGTTTTCTTCGGTATTTTAATGAGAAGCGGCTAATTATCATTAATTATTTGCAGAGTTTTTATTTTTAAAATATTATTTAATATTCTTGTGGTATATCTTAATAGTCGCATTGTTATTTGCAAAAAGACGTGTTTCGCACTAAAAAATTAATCGATGATATGTATGCTGTTCACTCTATATTTACAACAGATAATTGGACTATTATTTTCGTACATAACACTATCATTAACAAAATAAATATTTTAAATATTTATATATATATATATTTCTACTATTTATTGATTATTGAAAATATCTATTTAGAATAAACATAAATTGTTTATAACTTTATATTCAAATAATTAAAAAAATGCTTATACCTCTAAAAGATGTAAAAGATTTTCCCGCTGCTCCAATTTTTCATGTTCAGTTGATATTTTATGATCAAGTGCAATTTTATCAACTTCAAATTTTCGAATAATGGACTCTGCTTGATTAAGACGTTGCAATGTCGATTTATAATGTTGGCATTCTTCCAGTAAAATTGCCTCTCGTTGTCTGTAAAGCTCAAGCTCTTGTTCATTTTTGTTAATTATTTCATTAGCTCTTTTCAAATCTTGTGTAAATGAATTTCGTTCATGTTCTACAGCTAGACGAATAGCCTCTTCTTTTTCGATTTCTAGATCCTTTTTTGCTTGTTCAAGAATTGTCTCATGATTTACGAATTCTATCATATCTACACGCTATAAATATATTATATATTTATATAATAAATTTTTTTATTATAACATTTTACTAATTATATTATATTTTAAATTAAATATTTAATGTAGAGAATGTAAAATGGTTTTTTTTATAAAACAGATGGATTTAATTAAAAAATAAAATTGTACACTAAATATTTCATGATATAAAACAAAACTTATATAATTATAATATATGTGCAATATAGCTTTAATATATGTATATATATGAATTATATATCTTATATGCTTTATATACATACTTCAATTTTTTCAAGACTGGAATCACTAGGACTGCGTTCCATTGTCGAAGCAGCCATTAATTTAAATCTGCTTCTAATAGTTTCCAATTGGGTCTTACATTCTAATTGTAATTTTTCTGTTTCTTCCTTGATAGTTTTTTGATGTAATATCTCAGCTGCAGACAACTTTTCTTCTAATTCTTGAATTCTCTCTTGATAAGAAGTTTTTAAAGTATTAATTTCCAATGATCTAGCTTCATTCATTTCTTTTATAATATTTTCTTTATCAATCTGCACTTTTTCTAATCTTTCTTTGAATTCTCTATAAAAATAAAATTATTCATGCGTGATTTAATATTGAAATTTACTTAAATGTATTATTCATTATTAATTTAAATGCAAATGCAATTTTTTCATTTCACATGTTTAATAAATATCCTTAGTTTTTATAAGATCTTTCTTAAATACTTTGAGTTATGAGATTATCAATGAATTTTTTTTTTCATAAAATTACTACGTTTCTTTATAAAAAATTAAAATTGAAAAATTTTTTTTTTTGTTTATTAAAATCAACAAATTACAGAAGAAATTATGTTTTCACATAAAAAAATAAAAAATAACCTATAAACAGACTGCAATTTTTTCGTCACTTGCTGTTCATCTTCAAAATTTTGTCGTATAGTAACGAGTAATCTTTCTTGATCAATATATGCTTGTTCTTTATCTAACAAATTCCTATTAAGATTTTCTAGCTGTTCATCTCTCGACTTCAATAATTTTTTGAGATCCGAAAGCTCAAATTGATGATCACCAATCAATTCTTGCTCTCGCTTATGCAGCACATGTGCATGTAATTTTACTGCTTCACTGATTTTTTCTAATGATTTCGTTGAACTTTTTCTATCAACCAATGCTTGCTCCTTCATATTTTTCAGTTCATGACGTAGCCCTGAGAGAGATTCGGTTGCAATACTTTTTATATTATGAATTATAACGTTTAAACGTTCCATTTCCTCACGCGTATTTCCATGATTTTCCTAAAATAATACAAGACATTATTTGATTTTATAAATTGTTATAGTTTAAACAAAAATATTCATTCTTCTCGTAAAGTATTTAGAGAACTTTGAAAAATATAACAGAAAAAGAATGGAGAAAGATAAAGTTTGATGGAATATATTTAAAAAAAAAAAGAAATTAAAAAAAAAGGAAGTTCAAAATGAATAAAAAATGATTATAATTTTCGTTTTTAATCTTTTTATTAAAAATATTGTACATTGATAGTATTAAATAAGTATGTGAGTAAATATTATATACATATATGAAGGAAATATGAATGCTTGAATATTCATATGTAAATATTTTATTTTAACCAAGGAAATTAATACATAATAAAATCTTATAAGCCGTTGTTTTACTGTATAAGCGTCAACGTATATTTTATTTAAATAGGCAATAAATATAGTTATTTAATTATTAACAAATTACACTTCATTTTATTTCTTTTATATTTATATAAGTTCATTGTTACATTTTGTAATTTAAAATAAATATTATATTTTAGTGATAAAAATTATAATAACGGATTTATTTTTAATGCTAATGGATAAAATTAATTATACGAATAATGAATTGAACTAGTATAACCAAATATCGATGAATATTTTGTTTAATTAGTCGATATCCTGTTAAATATATGAAATAAGAACATAACAATTTTGTAATAAAAATTTGTTTGAAATTTACTATTAGTCTCATGAAATGACGCATCCATATAAAATCAGTAAACAAAAAATCAAGTAGTATAATTTGACTTTCACATGAAAAATCCATGATAACATTTTTGTAATATCTTAATTATCTCTTCTATTGTCCAATTACAAGTACTAACGAATGTGACAGTCGAAAATTTTAAAGAGTAATATTAATTAATATTCTGTTAGTGAATTTAAAAGCTGACACTTTTTTTTAGTAATGTGTGTGGAAAGAAATTAAGGAGGGTATTTGAATTGAAAGAAAAGGAATGGTTTAAGTGTGAAATGGTAGTTAACGCCAATAATTTCAATAATGAAGTACTAATCACCTTTAACAACTTTTGATGATTATGCTGATAAGGCCATTGTTGTTGTTTTGAACGTTCATAGCCTATTAAATTTGAATCTATCGAGGTTTGACGGATCTTGTCGAACTCTTCTGTATTGGTTTCTAATTCAAAGCCTCTTCTGTGAGTAAATATTATATTTAATTGCATTTAAATTTCTAAAAATACTTAGTGAATTCTTTTAAATTTATGTATTAAAAACTTTTTATTTTATTTTTCAATTTACATATCGATTAAAATTAAATAAATTTCAGTTAAAAAAAAAATGTTTCTTAAAAATTAAAATGTAAAATAAAAAAATTGATTTATTTTTAATATTTTATAATATATTTGAATTAATATTTATATTATTTAAGAGATTATTGGTAATCATGAACACTTACTTATCACTAATGAATGAAGAGATTTCCTGTTCTTTTGGTGATATAACCACACCCATTGCTGTGGTTTCTTTTTCTTTATTTCCATCACTACTACTAAGACTTTTGGAGAGAAAAAACTGTGTTATATTATTAAGATCGAGAGTAGATACACTCAAAGTTAAATCTGGTAATTGTTGCTTCAATGACTGAACATCTTCAAGTGTAAGCTATAATTTTAATTGTATTGTTTAATTTTGTATAAGATATTTAAAGATTTTTTAATGAAAATTAGAAATACTTATATTTATTAATGAGGAATTAATAGATAATAATAATAATTAGATCTTCAAGTTTTTGTTTTTGTGTTTGTGTATAATATGCATATGTACATATTTTTAAATGATTGGTAGAAAGAAAACACAAGAATTGAATAATAATGAAAAATAAAAATATTTATATATAAAAAAATAAAAAGCATGCAAAACATAGATGAACAAGTATAAATTCTTAGAAATTCTAGTATGATTTTGAATAGAGATATAAGATAATTTAAATAAAGTAGATTTATAGAAAAATTATAGAATTACATTTACTACAAATTAAAATTTATAGAAAATGAGTACTAAAGAAACTATGTATTAATGTGATTATAGAATGTATATTAAAGAAATACAAAACCAAAAATAAATACAATTTTTTGTTTAAATTATTTAATTATATTCTATTATATTTATAAATTATTTCTGCTATGGAAAGATATATTAACAGCATTTTATTTAATCTGATCAAGCTATTTTAAAGTTACGCGTTCGTACAAGCACATATGTTTTATTGTGCACGCATATATATTTAAATCGTAGAGACATGATGGGATATCTCATTGGTATTTTAATATGATATTATTACTTAAAATTTTATCATGTAAAGGACTAATTTTGTTGTTATTGTGATAAATTATTTAGAATAAATTTATAAATTTAAAAAAAAAACAAAACAAAAAAATATTTGTATGTGTATTTGAAAAAATCTATAAAAAAAAAAAAAAGTACCTTGGGTAATCCATTATCGAAGATTGATGGTGCTTGGGTAGCGAAAGGAGGTGGTGTATCCTCTAGTCCGGGAAACAGAGTGTTTAAGAAATGACCTTCAAATTTATTTTGAAATTCACGTCTTTTTTTTATTTCTTCACTGTGCACTTCCAATAACTGGCAGGCTAGGTTATTGGCCCAAACAAGAAAAGCCTGAGAAAAGTTTCGTCGACGTACAACCTCTATAATTGCATTTATGTACATTTTAGGTGCAAGATGAATTTGGCGAAGAATTTCCAGTTGACGCCGAAGTCGGCGTAAACTTTCATGGTACATAACCAGCTTTCCATCCAGTTCCATCATTTTATTTTCAACATACATAATCCACTTTAGTCGTCGATGAATACTTACAGATAGTTCTTCTTTAGCCTTAAAATTATATTATATATATTCAATTATTAAAAAAGATATTTACGTATATGAAAAGTTGTAATTTTTATATAAAACATTACAAACATTTCTCGTCCATAATTCGATTAAATAATATTTATATTTACAATAATTTATTATTTTCATTTAATAGGTTCTGATTATCAATAATAATATATATTAAAATATAAAATGAATCGATACCAATAAAAAATTTAAATCAACCTCTAATGATATTTTAATTGAATGAGCTACTTTATTTATATATAATAGAAAATATTTTTAAAAATACTGCATATTCTTTTAATATCAATTTTATATAAATATAATAATGTACCTTTGTGCATCGTCGTCGAATATCACGGAGTTGATTATGATTTTGAAGCATAACAAGTAATTGTTCACGGTGTGATGTACATAGATCTGGAAGTACACTATCATCATTTAAATTAGATACGCGTGTTTTATTTTGATGGAAACCCTGAGCAAGCTCAGACTGATCATGTACTAATTTTTTCATTTGAACCATTAATTGTTGTAGACTGAACAAACGTTCACCTAATCCTTTAATTTCTTTCATTTCTTGTTTATTAGCTGCTTCGATTGCACAGCTCACCTATGCAATTAAAACACGAATATGCTATAAATCAAATTATCATATAAAATTCATAGAATATAAAATATTTTATTTTATAAATAAAATGTTAAATAGTAAATAATTGTTTAGAAAATTATGTTTAAGTATATAATTTAATCCTATTACTTCTATATAAACATTAGGAAGGTAAGAAATTATAATTATCAATCAAAAATATTTTTTTCATATATTATTTTAATATATAAATTTTTGAAAATATATTAGATATATAGTATATTATACTTTTCTGTACAAATATGAGAAACCTTGCAAAACTAAAAAAAGCGAAACATTCTCGAAAATTTGCATAACTGAGCCCAATTAGTTGTAAAAAAGCATATTTAAAACTTTAAACCAATTCAGCCCTTGTAACAAAAGTTAAACCACTTTTATTTAAAACATATTCTTACAGAAATTGATATGTCAAAATAGTTTTTGTGTAATGCAAATAAAGAAAAATACAAAACCGCAAATAGAAAAAACGTTTTTTTTAAGTATTGCCAACAGATTCAATAAATACAAATTTTAAGAAAATAGAAATTTTAGACGCATTATTATAAAGGATATTAATGAAATAGTAAAATATTTCATGGTATATTAGCTTAACGCTAGTAAAACCTGGCAATGTTAATTATAAATATGTACATGCATATATATACATCTTTTAATTTGTATGAATAAGTTCAATTAACTTTTATTTTAACTAATTATAGTATATATAAACAAATATAAAGTTTTTAAATATTACAAAAGAATATTATAATATTTAAAAAAAGACAATAAATTAATTAATTAAAAGCAAAGTTATAACAATTTAATAAATATTATAATTTAATTTATTCGTTCATTTAATTTTTTTAAATTTTATATCTTGTTTAAATGTTTAAATTTATATTGAAGTGAATTAATAAATTTAAATTAACAATAAATTTCATTTTTTAAATATAACAAAACATATATAGCGAAAGCAATATACACAACACGAAGAGTTATCAAACTGTATTTAGTATTATCAAACTTAAAACATTAAAAGCAACATTATCATATTTATTCCTTTTTGTTTAAATAATTATTGTTTAAAGAATTTTTTAAAATAGTAAAATCATAGAATTTTCTATATTTTCTTTTTATATAAAAAATACAACAAAATGAATGATTTTCATTATTTTAGATTAAAAACCTATTTATTAGTTTCCAAACAAACTGATTTCTTCAATTACATAAATAATAAAAAAATTTAGATCATAGAATATTTTTTAATTATTATATTAGTTTAAAAAATTCTAATTTTTATGAGAAAAATTCTTTTAAGAAGTATAAAATTTGAGCATTACGTATATAAAAATAATATAATTTAATGACATTGTTAAATTCTATTTATTAATTTTACCTCATTTTTTAGAGTTTCCATAACGTGTTCGTCAAATTGCTCGAGGCCACGAGAGCACTGATCTGCCACTTGCTCAAGACTACTTTGATTGTCCTTGGCTGAAATCCACTTGAGCAGATTAAGTGCGTCTGTTACTTTTGACGTTTTTTGCGATGATATTGAATCTGTTATTTCTGTAGACGTTTCTTTCTGTTCGTCGGGACTCATGAGGCCTTCAGCCTGAGCACGCAAAGCTGGTAAAATTGGAATCTTTTCAAGTGTTAGTAGATCTATATGGAAACTAAAATTTAAGAATATAATTTTAAGAATTAATCAAAACAAAAGTCGACAAATTTTTAAAGTATATACGAATTTATTGCGTTATTCATTTTTTTTTGTCTTTTTTATTTATAAGTCATAAAAACACGTAGAAATAAATTATTTGAAAAAAAAAAGATTATATTTTATGAATTATTGAATATTTTTACCAAATGAAATAAGTTATTTTCAGGATAATATAAAAATCGATAATTTTTATATTAAGAAACCATTAGTAAGGAATTTCATCATTAAATTTTCTAGAATTTTCATTCAAAATCTACATATTATAACAATTTAACTACAACCTCAATTTGATAAAGTATTAATAGTATTTATGAGATGAAAGTATGACATAAAATTAATTGTATATATATTTCAAAATTAAATATAAAATATAATAAAACAAAAAATTTGTTCAGCTTATATAGATTTATAACAATTATTATTATTATTATTATTATTAAATATTAATTTAATTAAACAGTAGAGAATCTAGAAGTATATAAATCTGCCAAAGCTTCCAGATATTTTTCAATCTAATGCATTTGATAAGCTTATGAAAAGGTTCTTAAATAAAAAAAAACACTAACTTTTCAAGGAGTTCCATATGTTGTTGGCGTTCAGACAAATATATAGAAAAATTCTGTTGTAGTACATCAGCTCGAGATTGAAAAGTATGAGTAATATCCTCTAGGTTTGCAACAACGGCAGCCCAGCCCTGTTGTTGCAAATGCTGATCATGGACAAGACGATCACAAATGTAGGTTTGGTCACGTGCCAAGCCGCAACATTGCTGAGCTAGTTGGGCTCGAGCTACGAGAGTTTGGTATGTTGCTGGCATCGCTAGTGACGTATCTACTTGATTCTGTAGGTCGACATCTATAAATTATCAATTAAAAAAGGTTTTATTACAAATATATTTAAAATTAAGTATAATGAAAAATTATTAATAATTTCTATATCCAATATTAAAAGTGAAAAGTCAATGTAGTCATTACATTATTAATCCAATTGCCTATAATTCGTAGGTATAGATTTTTCATATTCAATGATTTTCCATAAATTCTGTCTTAGTTTTGGTCTTCTAGAAAAAACAACTCTTATATACGCAAAATTAACGTAATACAGTAAGTAATCAAAAGTTGCATGGGATATATTTGTTCTGTGTCATAAATTATACATGCAATAATTATTTCTCTCAGTTCATTATAATGAATGGTATGCTTACATTCACACAATTAGTAAAAGTAATTACGTTTTGTTTTCAATGTATAAAGTATAAACAAGAAATTTAATATTGCATTTCAATAAACTACGACTTGAAGATGTGATTATTTAATTAGAAAAGAAATTCCAATTTTCTATGTATATCCAAATGATTAACAAAAAAAGATTAAATTAACTAGTTTAGATCCGGTCATAGATATAAATACTCCTATTACAATTGGTCATAAACGAAATTTATAAAGAAATAATTTCATTTTCACAATACAACTTTATTATTCTTTCTTATAATTAACATATTGTAAATTTGATAATTAAATATTACTACAAAAGAATTTATTATACATATCCTTAAAATACACTAACTTATATCAGATAAAATTATTGATAATTGTATGGTAGTAATCAAGTAAAAAAATGCAAATTTGAATTTCATTATTCATAAAATAATAACTTTCCATATTATCAACATTCGATAATTTTGACTTTTTAACAATGTACAAAGGAACTATTATTGATCAATTTATAGCAAAATAAAAAAGATCGAAACAAAAAATGTTGTAAATATTTGGTAACAATTTGCGTTTACACGATTGTTGAAATAATCGAAATCGAAGATATAAATGTTTTTGAATGAAACATTTCTCATTTCATAAAGTACATTTTACGTGGATATAAATTGTTAGAAGCGGTTTATTCTGATATTAATTATGAAATATTAATATTATGGAATTAAATATTTGCAGTTCTCATAAATAATTATATAAATTTATACTATGAAGTATATGAAGTATACTATTAAATTAAAGTATTATACATAAAAATAAATTATTTCATTTGTGCAAATAAAAAATTACAGGGCATTTTATTTCTTCGCATGTTACAATGTTTGGAGATATGAGCTCTTTATAAGAAATTTAAACTTCATTTTAAAAGAATTGTACTAACGATTTACTTACGTTAACTTTATTTTAAAGTGAAATTTTTAATAAAAATATTTACCGATATCAATATTATACCATTAGATAATATTATACCATTCGTCATTTTATGATAAGTGATCCAATGACAAATATTTTGAAATTGATTATAAAACAATTAAATTGAATTAACGCATCATTATTAAGAAAATAAAACAAATATTTTTGTTGACTAATAGAATATATGAATACTTTTAATATTAAATAAATTCATAATATTTCAGATTTAAAAAATTTGATAAGCATCATCAAGAAAATAAGCTTTCCTTATGTAAAATGAAATTTGGGTAGTGTTCATAAGAATGAGTTGAAATTTTAAACTGATTTAATTTAATTTAATATGATATTATTAGAAAAGAGTGAGAGAAAGAGAAGTGATCAGGAAACTAAAATAAAACATGCGTTTAAGTCATAGAATCATAAATTTATTGGCTGTAATTCTAGGTATAAAAATCCCTTCGAACTCGAAGGGGAAAAGCTGTAGTGTCCTCTCATTATTTCCGAAAGAGAAATAATGAGTCTCATTCAGATACCCTTGTTCGCACGGATAGCAAATAAGGCAACCCTCCAAATTGAAGAACGCGGTAGTACTCAGTTAAGATAAACCTTACAATACACACTGCAAGGAGGTTCTTGGAAGTTAGGTCAAGAAATGGGACTGTACAGGAATTCCAAAAGCATATGGAGGGTACAGGCAAAACAGTGAAATTATATATATTATAGAGGTCAGACTAATCACCCAGTCCTAGCTATTTTACTAGTCAGTGCACAATCTCCGTTGATTATAATTACCACCCAGTGATCAAGTTGGGCCATGTGCATCGATAGACAGGAGAAGCTCTTTCTAGACTACCAGAATCAAAAGAATTCATTCAAGCACCGAATAGATTTTTTCATTATAAAAAAAGATACGTTTGTTACAAAACAAATGATGAACGTAATAAATAATATCATACCGCCAGTTACAACCAAAGAAACTAAGGTTGATATTGAGATTAATCAAAAAGTTTCACCTGAAAAACACCAGTTAATTACTTAAGAAAAAGCGGAATCCAGTTTTATTACTCACACTAAAAATAAATAACACTTTCTGAGCAAAGGAAACAAAGTGATTTTGTGCTTTAAAAATGAATCAAACAAATATGCGAGATTTAATATTCTCTGTCGTGGTATAATCGCAGCTGTCGAATGAACAGACATCTCCCAAGACAAAGACGTTTGTCACATTTATAAATATTATGAATGTCCATTAAGAGAGATTGCTACTTTGATTGAGGACTATAAAACTAGAAAATTATAATTGATGTTAAGTTGCAATACCAACACGCACCATCTTGTTTAAGACAGCTGCGAGACACATTAAAGAGGTTGTACATTCTTACATTACCTAGCAAACCATAAACTTATATCTTCTAGGTGTAGAAAATAAAACTATCTTCCAAAATAATGTTAGAAAAGAGATTATAGCCATTATTGGAATTAATAATTTGTGTATGAATTAAATCTTCTGACAAAATCATAAATTTAACTATAAAAATTAAATGACAAAGCGATAGAAACCAAAGGGACTAATTAGAAATCTCAAGAAAACTGAAAGCTTAAAATATTGGAAGGAACTGCATACTAAGGTTAGCAAATTTTCCTTCTTATTTGAAACGGTGCAAACTACTGAACACACAACTAAGACTCTAATTTATTTAAAGTTATTTTTATTAAACTTACAAAAAAATTCTGGTATTCATTTAATTGGTAAAATTGGTTGCTATAAATTTTTCATTAATCTACTACATCTTATATTCTATTTTTTAATAAATTATTATTATTAAAATAATTATATTTTCTTTTTTTTTATATTTATAAATATATTAACATTCAGAGACATTTTGTAAGAATTAAAATTATGATTATAAAAATTATTTTTTTTTATAATTTATGAATCTGGATTATTATTTACTAACATAATACTTCTCTTCAAATATATATTAAAAATTGATAAATATATTATCGTTTACTTACCAGAACCATAATCCAAACTGGGAGTGGGTGGAAGTTGATTTTCAATAGCAGCCATACTGAAAAGATAGATTGGATTGGTATCTGTACCTGCAGAATATGAACACACCCTCATATGGGATTCAAGACTTTCTCCACCACTCATTAGTAATACTTGATGAGCTATTGCAACTCCACATTCTCGCTCAATTGCTTCTTTCAAGTCACTTACACTGAATAGAAATAAAATAGAAGTAATATTAGTTTTGGTCCATAAATTCCGTTATAAATCAAGTTATTATTTAAATTTGACAGAAATAATATAATTTGCATTTTCTATATTCAATAAAAATTAACAATATAATCATGATATAAAAAAATATTTTTCCATTTTATAAGTCAAATATGTTTGATAAAATTTTTTATATTTATTAGATTTAAGAAACGTTTGATCTTATCACATGAAAATAACTTTCAATAGTGATAGAATATATTATAAAAATTAAAATTTACCAATTGAGGAAAAAGCAGAATAAATACCTACTATTAATGAATTCTTTCAGGGTATGGATAAAAAAAATAGCGATAATAATAAACGGTACATTAATTTTAATGATTTAAGGATTTAAATCTCTCTAAAAAGCCCTCAAAATCAGTTTTGGAATGGTCAAAATTAAAAATTGAGAAATTAATTAGATTTCAATTAATCTCATAGACAGGACAGCATTCTGGAAACCGTAATAGTTAAAGAAAAGGTTGATATTGGTTTTTTACAAAAATTAAGCTTTAATTTTTAATTCATTAAAAACAACTTTGTCTTCATATTAAGATACGAATAAAAGGTATATAAGAAACAAAACCTATGATTTATCTCATTTTATTCGAGATGATTTTAAACTATACTAAAAAAGGTAAGTCAATTCATTGAATATTATATTTATAAAAAACTTTGTTATGACTCGAGATGTTAATTTTGACATGGAATAAATGAAAAAAGAATATTGGACTAGAAGAATTATAATAATTTATAATTAAAAAAAAATTAATACTAATGTTTACTATTAAACAAAAATATGAAGCTTAAATCTAACTTTTAGAAATGTCTTTCTACACCAAAAGTTTTCTACTCTGAGATTTTCAAAATAGCCCTTATATTGAATCATAGGTATATAATATAATAAAATATAATATAATATAATATAATAAAATATATATATATTTTATTTTCATTAAAGATTTAGAATATCATGTTACAAAAAGAGGAATCATAAAAAAATGAATTAATGTACTTTGGAATTGTATATAATATGTAAATTTAAAAACAAAAAGAATGACTGTATCAAAATTGTAGAGACCTTGACAAGGTATCTGATAATCTAAGTAACCTTTTGGTTTTGTTCGTTTCGAAAGCTCATTGAAACACATGGTAATAAAAAGAAAACTGCTTTTCTGTAACGTAAGGTATTAAATTCAGTAAAAAAATTAGAAGACTTTTCAATAGAGTAAAAAAGAAAGAATAGGTATAATATTAAATAGAAGATTAAAAGGGGATAAAAATTCTTGTAAATTTTATAAAAATAATATAGAATCTGTACATTATATAGTTTATATTATTAGTAAATTTTTAACAATCAAGAATTAGTATACAATTACTAGTTAACAATATCATTTTAAGGACTTTAGAAATGTGATAAAAAGTCATATATCATACTTAATGAGACTTTAAATACAACTGAAAGTAAAAAAATCATATTTTTTTTTAATCGGCTTATAGACTATTTCCAATTCATTTTCTTTGCTTATCCTAATGGTAATAGAAATCGTAATACTAAAAACAGTTAATATATTGATAATATTAAAAATAATAAAAAATTACATTGATAATTAAAGTTTTAGCTTAAGCATTTTATATATTATTAATCATTTTTTTATTTAAATACAATATTTATATTTATTATAATAAACAAATCTATTATGTATGTTATTTATAAAATATTTGTAACATATTATAAATATATTCTTAAAGTTTATTTATATTTCGTTATATCATCCAATTTTTAAAGTAAATTAAATTTATTTATTATATGAATTAATTTTTAAATTCTGTAAAATATAATTTATTTGACAAATACTTCTAAATAAAATATTTATAAAATTATACCTTAGTCAACCTTATATTGTTAATTCTTTTAATTTGTATATCAATGTAATAAAGGGTTATAATAAATATATTTTTAGATAATTAATAAAAATGTAAAATAAAAAAGAAAAATTTATGTGAAAAAAATTAAGTTGATCAATTCATCATATACACAATAAATAATTTTTATTTGGAAATAATAAATTTAAATACAAAAGAAAAAATAATAAAATCATCAAATGTTTATTTTTCAATAATATCAGTTTTCAAAGTCACATTTTAAATAGTCATATTTAAAGTGACAAGTCATAATGTTAATATATTTTGTTAAAATGTTATTTTAAATTATTTCTTATAATTTTTAAATTTATAAATTATATATAATAACAACCAAAAAAGTTAAAAGTTTATTTTTATATTATAATTAAAATTTATTCATTTTATATATTCTTTATTTTTCAATAACATCTAAAAGAAATAGTTTAAGAAATGGAAAAATAATATACAAGTCAATTTTTTTATTTAATACATAACCCTTCCACTTTATATTTATTCAATATATATAATAAAAAATATTTAAATATACTTGAAGATTTTACAATCTTCATATGATTTGTTAATAATATAATATAAATATTTTTTTTAACAATGGTTAAAACAAATAAAAAATACTAGCTTTTACACAGATACTACTAAGCAGATACTACAAAAGTAATTACATATCCTATATAAGAATTAAAATAAGCGAATCAAAATACCAAAGAAACATCATATTATTAGCACATTTTAAACACTATTTAATCAATGTACTCATAACATGTGATTTTTCTTTTTTTTATGTTGTAGAATATATAAATATAAATTAAAAACAATTATGTAATGAAGATAATATACACAATAAAAAAATTAATTGTAACATACATTATATAATAAAAATAAAACTAATAAATTTGATTTTATTAGCTCATTGTACCACTTCTAAATTTATGATGGATATAGATATTTAAATTGAATATGTAAATTAACATTTTCACATTTTCATATTTGTGTTACAAATTAATTGTACATTTATATATAATAAAACAAATTATTTTGAGTATTCAAAAATAAAGTATTAATTAATTGAATACATTTTAAAAAAATTATATATTCTCAAAATAAATTATAATATATAATAAAATAATATTTTTTTATTGTACAACACATTTGTCTTAGAAACATAAAACCTCTAATAGAGTTATAATTTAATAATGATACGATAATTGTAATAATGCTGATACATTAATATAATCGAATTTTTTAATCTATTTATAATATCTGCTGGAAGATTAAAGCATACATAGTTTTAAATAACTAATTATTAAACTTATCATATATTTTTTACTGTGCTATCATTTGTCCTACATTTATGCAATAGTTAATAAAAACATTTATTTTCTGGGTAATTTGTAGGAAGATTCATTGTAAATGTAAGAAAAAAAAATATTTTTGATAATAATTTAAATTATTTGATACATTTTTTTTAAATTACTAAAATTCATTGTATTATAATATACTTTAAACAATTTCTTCATTCCAATTTATAATTGATATTTTTATAGCATAATTAACCACATATTTAATGGTGAATTAAATTAGATATAAAATATGTAAATATTAAAATTGAAATGATTTTTAAATAATTATAGGTTATGATAAATTATATTTTGACTTAATATTATTTTCAATAAGAACATCTATTTAACTGTATACTAAACGTATAAGCTCCATACATGAATAAGTACTAAATAATGATACATTAAATTAGCTAATATTCTTTAATATGCTTTGTTAATAAAATAATGTAGTTTGTTTTTTAGACATATATTACACATCATTTTTTTTATAATACTTCAAAAACTAAAAAACAAAAAAAAAAATAAAAATATTTACCTTTGTAAAGCAAGTTTGATGTCAAACGTGATGGTAGTTCCAGTATCAACATGGAAAATATAGAGCATTTTTAAGCTGATTATTGTTAATTATTTTAATAACAATAACAGAAATCAAATCCTGGACTTTGTTCTCATAAAAATTATTATTCAACCATTGTAACTCATTTAATAAAATTAATTGGGGCCGATCCCCACGTTATTGTGAATGCGCGAGGACGGCCCCGAATTTCTTGAATTTCATCGATTAGTAGAATTATCTGTTGGAAGTCTTATTAAATTCTTTAACACTCTGTGTACAGATTGCTTCAAATTTTTCAGCATTTGTTAATTTCATTCAGTATTGAAAATATTTAATGTTTAATATTTTTAATCAATACTTTCTTTGCATTGTATATTTGAAAACATTAAATAGAAAAACAATTTATATAATACTATAATATTTAAATTTTGATTATAATTTAAATTATTGAGAATTCAAGCTTATTTATTATTGACTAGATTGAATTTTTTTGAGACAAAAGAGTGTAGATTATTTAATAATTAAAACCAAATATGGGATCCTTTGAATTATGATACATAACAACCATAAGTTTTAAAAAAAAATATTATTATATATTTCTCTACGTAGTGTTGTAGCTTAACCTGCAAAAAAAAAAAAAAAATTAGACAAAATGTATTATAAAATATTTATTACAGAATTATTAAAATTTAATAATAAAATATATAATTGATGTATATAAACTTTTGATTGATAATATAGTGATGAAAAAATCTGTTGTTATGTAGAAATAATAATATAAAGACTTGTTAATTTTAAAATTAACTTGTATTTGAATAAATTTTCATACTTTTATTTAAAGTATTGTAATGTAGAAATAATATTATAAAGACTTGTTAATTTTAAAACATAATACTTTAAATAAAAGTATGAAAATTTATTCAAATACAAGTTAATGAATAGGGCTTACAATTGAGCGTCATATAAAATTTGATACTTAATTATCTTTTTCAAAAATTATGAAACAAATAAACAATAGATATTGTTATCCAAAGAATGAAAATCAATAAAAACAAAGAAAAAAAATACGTATTATACATGGATTTTTTGATTTGATGCGTTTCGATTTGTCGTGAAACACAGTCTCTTTGCAAAACAAAATAATAATTAAAAATTCGTAAGGAAAATTAAATATAAAAATCTCGTAAACAAAAGAATCGTGAACGCACACAATGACTCACCCTTGTCTCGTCCCATTTCAATTACTCGTCATCAATTCGCGTCACTTCTGTTTTTAATTGTGTCGAACCAACAAATACACACGTAATTTACACGCAGCGAATTTTGCTGCGCCACTATCTTTTTTTTGTTTTATTTTCCTCTCTGGCTGTCTTGCGTATAATTATAAAACAATTAAAGCGAGTTCGAACAACAAAGGAAATAAGTGCAGGTTACACAATTTTTGAAAATTGGCACTTTCCAAAATATCGAAAAGAGAATGTGACGCACATTATGCGTCCCAAATGAGGTCGATATAACACTCACAAAATAATATTGACAGTCTATTTGTTACTGTTTAAGATTTCCAAGCACACCATCAAGGATACACAAAGAAATCGGGATTCAATATCAGAAGCACCTCTTGCTCTCTGTAGCACTTCGTGGTTTGGAATTAAATAATCAATTTCACCATTCACTGACTTGCCAGCTGTTTATTGGAGACTAAACAAGATTCAAGTTGCCGATTACCAATTCGCCAAATGTCCGCTACGAAATGAGTGGTGCTGCAGTCGGTACTCCGAATCTACCCAACGTATTTATAATTCTACACACAAATACGCGTAGTTAGATAGGTAGTATTGTACGAACGTATGTGCATGAGGATTTGCCGTGTTTGGATTTATTACGTCGCGGTATTATGCAGTGTCTTTCAGTTCGAATTATTGTTGCAATCATTTAGTTCGTTGGCCAGTAATGATGTTTCTATAAGGGAAAATATAAACTTAAATTTTTCTTTTATTAAATTATATGCCGTATCTTTTGTAATCATTCTTTAAAATATTAACCACAGTGTTGATTATTTTTGTAATTAAACTGCATTAAATTAAATTATCCATTATGGAAAAGTAACGAACAAATAAAATGAATACGAAAAGAATTTTTGACTGAAAAATGTCTTGGATTTAAAATACTATTTTTATAAACACAAATAATTTAATATTTATAAACTTTATTAAAGTTAATATATTTAAGTTACAAAATTTAATCATTTAATCAAAATATATAAAAAGTTGTTTTTTATTAGTAACTATTGTATATAAATAGACATTTATTTTATTTTGTATTTTAAACTATTTTAAGAAACTTTAAATAATATTCAGATCAATAAATACTAATTAATTAAAAAAGGTAATGAATTATTTACATTGGAATAATAATGTTAATTCTAATAATTGTTTTTATATAACAATGTAGGTGTTCTGAATGTAAATTTATTTAGTAAATTTAATCATAACATATCGTACAATTAGGTTAAAAAATAGTTTATCAATAAATATTCATTTTTCGTAATTGAATAATTATTTCGAAATATATTAAATAATTATGCATAAGCACAGCATTACAAAGAAATTTAATAATGCATTACCATGCATAAAAAATTATTTTTTTATTCCTTCATCTCGTTTTTTATTTTATTTTATATTTTTTTCTATTTACCTTCTTTCATTTTATTTGCTTAATAAAAACTATTTGAAAAATTCTGATGAGGCATGAACCAAGGTAAATTATAATTTGAAATATATAAAACAGAGTCATTAACGAACTTATTTAGTTTCAAAATTTGAAAAAATCGATTTTTTTTTGCATATTTTGATAGTTTGATAATAGTACATCAATATCTAAACCAAATAATCTTGAAACAATCCAAAAAAATAAACCTATTATATGAATAATCAATGTTGCAAATGAAATCTTTTAAAAAGAGTAAAATTAATTAATAAAAGCCTTCTATCTTATAAATTTTCAAATAGAAGGCGTAGTTAATATAATGATCAAGATAAATCTGAATCATATATAACAAAATATTACGAAAATCTTTATAAAACATGAAATATTCATGAAAGTATGTTTACACCAAATGTTGGAAAACCCGGTAGAAAGCTTCAACATATAAATCAATTAGCCTGTTTTCCTTTTTTGTTAAAAATGTGAAAAGCTTAGTAAATCCTAACATAGAAAAGAAAGCCTTAATGTATAATTTTCACAAAAATCATTTCATCAGCCTATTTATAAACTTCATCAACTTCTTTGTAAGAATGATAGAAAAAACCATGAAATGTAAAAAATCTACACTATGCACATTTTTCGATAATCAAGGTGCTTTCGACAAAACCAAATTCGAAGCCATAGATATAGCAGCTAGCAGTAAATATATTAATATTAATACAATAAATGGGATTAAATCGAAGAGAAAAAGCAGAAAAATAATCACTAACTTAGAAGGAAGCCACATAACAATAGAAACTAAAAGAAGATACTTTAAAAGGGAGTTTATTCTTCACTTTTATGATTTATAGTTGTAGATGAACTCACGTGCAAAATTATAAAGATTAATTAATCAAAAAATTGTTATTAATTATTAAATATTATCAATAATGAATTACATATATAAATATGTACGACATAGTATAACTTCTGTTACAATTAAACCATCCAGCGAAATAAAATATTTAGGTAGTTATTTAGATCGAAAACTAGATTTGAATAAACATTCGAGTAATGTAAAAGATAAAGTCCTCACAAATTTGTTACAGACAGTACTTGAAAAAACATTGAAGTTAATTATTAACACGAAATTCTAAATCTAAGTATTAATGCACAAACCGACCATTACATATGTTCTAGAACCTGGTAGCTAAAAATCAAAGAGAATAGTATCTAGAAAATATTCAATAAAACTCAGAGGCTAACGTTTTTATGTATTACATGATTAATGCGTCCAACGCTTACATATGCAAAAGATATTACATTCAATGTATCTTCACTAAAACTGTAAATTAGGTAAACATTTAAAGAAGCCCTAAGAAACGACACAAAAGTCACATACATGTTAGTATACCTAGGCATTTTTTAATTTATCTCACTTATAATGGCATATCTGATATAATATTCATCTTAGATAAATATTTCAAAATATGCATTCTTACTATGATGAGTGAAAAATATGAAATATGCCAATGGAGGTTAAAAGGGATTTCGGACCTGGTACACTGATTGATTTATAATGAAACATGGAGAAGACTTGGAGATCTACAAAAATAAATACATTGATAGGCAAAATATACAACCTCTCAATTAAGTTAATTGACATAATAGGATGCTCCCTTTTACTTCTTGAAAAGAAATATAAGAAATCAAAAATATTCATAGTAATTAATTTCAAAACTTTAGTAAAAGACTTAAATAAAGAAAAATTAAAACAAAAACATTTAATAGCATAAATAAATGTTTTAAATTATCAGGATAAGTTCACGAAAAGAAACATATGGGGATTTTATTTTATTAAATTCCTCTAATTTTTACTAGTTTTGACGAAAATATATATAATTAAATTAAGAATATATAATTACGTTTAAGATCTAATGTATTAAAAAAATGTATAAGTTAGATGCAAGGTATAGTACAGAGATTTTCTGACACGTCGACAATGATTGTTGTCACTTCTTTCATTTAGAGTTGTTTCTTCCCTGGTTAAATATTGTTTTCTATAACAGAGGCCACAGTGAACTATTAAATATCCTATAGCTTTGAATTAAATACTATCAAAACATCTATACTGGGTAATACACGATTGGCTTATTATTATTATCATTAAATATTACACTTATTAAAATTGTTCATAGATTCTTATTACATGCTGTAAAAATACATCTCTATTTGACAATCAATTGTTCTCTACAATTTGGCCTATCTCTATAACCTCATATTATTTGTTATGAAAAGAGTTATACTAAGAGATCATATGGTCAACAATTATTCGTCAAAACCCTTTTAATGAATTGAATTTAATGGAATATTTTTATTTCCATTTATATCTTTCAGCGATTGTCTGGTGATTTTCAATTTTTACATATACATACATCAATTTTATGCACTTATTCTTATCTACATATTATCGAAATAATTCCATTAAATAAAAGGTATATGCTACTAGGGATAGCGTTGTACATACCAATTTCATTTAAAAACTTAGCCGAACCTCACAAATGAAGGGATAGTTTCATTGTACATTTTAATAATGTGTATTTATATATATTATTTACATATAATGCATAGGGTTTATGTTAGAAATAATATAGATTATTGCAAATATAAAAAAATATTTGTTTTTATCTATTATTTTTTTTATGTTCATTTATATGCATCAATACATCAAGAACCGAGTAAAAAAAATGATATACATTGTGTGTTCGGAAAATAATGCGTTTTTTTTTTTTATTATAAGTCACTGTTTGTCTATTTCAGGGAGAGTGGAAAATGTGCAGAGGAGTTTTTCCTATTTGTTTTTTTTTTTTTTTTCGTCTATTAGAAGTAACAGGATTTTTCTTCGCGTGAACTGCGATTTTGAACTTTGCAATACACCGCGGTGGATCGACTGATGAAATAGCTTTACGCGATAAAATTTTAGTTTTGTGGGCTTGATAAAATACTGCGCAGACTTTTAGATATTAAAAATTTCTTTAGGATAAAATTATATGTAAATCGCAATTAAGAAAGTCCTGTAAGGCTTACAAGAAGATAATCTATTATCCCTATTCTCAGCACCCAAAACTTGTTTGAATCGATTCTAAAGCCAATTGCGTGCACCAAATGTTAAGTTAAAATCGGTATTTAAGAACCAGGATAATCAATAATGACACCTTAAATTTATTAAAATTTGTACTCAGTTATCCTTAAAAACCTTTTTTAAAAATCTTCAGTTTTTTTTCTTCCAAATCGGACAGAAAATTTTATCATTTAATGCCATTCCACTAGGCGGTCCTCACGACATCTTACAAAACTGAGAAATACTCTTTGCGCAAAGAAAAATTATGACACTTCTAGTGATGGAAGAATATAAAGAAAAATGGATAAATAGTAAAAACTTCTCATACACTTTCTGAGCTCTCCAAAATCGTAAATAGTGGTTTCAAAAATTAAAAAAAATAAAAAAAATTACATAAAATAAAACGCATCCTTTCTTTCCGGACACATTACGTACTTTCATGTAAATCTAGATATCAGTAAAAATTTCATGATTAATTTATTATGATATTTTTTTAAATAATGCTCTAAATTTTTAAACATTTGACATACTTATAATATTATTTATACTATAGAAACTTCACGTAAATAATCAGATATTTACTGAATATTTTTTATAAGAAAGGAAGGCGAAAGAAGAGAGAAATATACAATTTATTAATTCTAAATTTTTAATATTTATTTGTTCAATGCTTTCGAGTTAAAATAAATAATAGAAAATCTTTGTGTATGAAGACAATGTATAATAAATACAATAATTAAGAAATTTTCATATATAAAAGACAAGTTTTTTAGTAACATCTCATCGATGATTTGTGTACTCAAAAGACCATAATTAAATTTCAAATTCATTAAAAATATACTAATAAATAAATTAATAATACAGATATTAAAAGTATAATGTGTATATAATTATCAAATGGATAATTTTAAGTTGAAAATATTCATATAACTTATGCTTTAAAAACTACGATGTACTGTGATGAATTTTTTCTCCATAATATAGTCAAATGAATACTATATTTTATTTGTTTGATAGAACATTTTTATGTAAGATAGACTATTATGCATATATATATTTAATTATTAATCCGTGATATTGTAACATATCCTAGGTTTGTTCTGCTGTAGTTGAAGCGGTCAAAGCTGCCTCGACCTTTTTAAGTTTCGGTTAATGAATTAAATAGAACAACGATAGTTAAGGCAACAGAATATTATTTATTCCGATAAAAATAGCAAAAGAGAAAGTGTGATTTGAGTTTATGCTTAATACAATTGATGAAATAAATCGTGGCTCTAAACGCGATCGCGTATAAAGAAAATCATTAGTGTATGGTATAAAAAATATGAAAGTCTCATTTCTATTGCTAATCATTTTAACAGAGGTCCGTACCAGAATTTACTTGAGATGTTAACTCACTCAAGACTCAATGTCCAAGTAGCCATTCGTTATTTTTTTTTATTTTACTCATTACCATCGCCGGTTGGAGAATCGTTAAATCCGTGATTGCTCCCTTCAGGGTTTGTAGTATCCTCCAGAAGCTTGATTAGCTCTCTATCAGCTATCTTCGCTGATGTCTTTTAATTGAACCATCGGGAATCTATTTTCGACTTTCGCGTGCAATTTTCATGAAATTTTGAGTTTGAGAGCTATATTACTCGCGACCTTCCTGTTACTAATTGCTTAATTCAATTCCATCGTTATTTTTTTTTTTATCAATCCGTCTCATGAATTCCTGAATTCATTAACCTTCTTTGCTAATGCAAGTATTGCTTTTTTCTCGATTTCGGATTTCGTCACGTATTTGCTTGTTAGCATTCATAACGATGATTTTGGATTTCGTTGTGTATGCGAGCATTAATACTTGACATACATGTTAATATATTTATTTTATTTATATAATAACAGAAATTAATATTCTTACCGATGTAAAGCACAGGAAAGTACAGTACCGAATTTTTATTTTTAATATTAATGTAAGGATGAAGTTTAAATTTATTTTCAAAAAATAATTTTTAATAACATATACCTCCATTGTAGAAATGAAGTCAAAGAGTGTTTAGAGGAGTTTGTATTTCTGAAACGGGAATTCATATATTTTAATAATTTTAGATTTGATAATAAATAAAACGAGTAGATTAACTCGAATATATTTTACATATTTTTTTTTAATGATGAATACACATTTTTAAATATTGATTAAAAATGTGAAAAATTTCAGAGTTAGTGAATTTTAAGAGTAGCCTAGAAAAATTAAATTTATAGATATATTGTTCAAAATACCGAACATAGAAATAGTATGCTGACTGAATACATTGTATTTATCTCGGTGATATGAACACATGCTACTCATTGAAAAGATTAATAATGATATTAAGGGAAATCTCTGAATGATAGGAAAATATATAAAAAATTGTTATGAATTTACAATGAAGATAAAATCAATTGTAAATAATTGCATATATTAAAAATTATTTATTATACCGTTGTCAAAATAATAGCATTACCATATCAGCTCAATTATTTAGTCTAAATAAATGAATATTTAATTAATAAGATTTTATTTTATTTTTAAAAATGCTGTATTTGAAGATAATTTTTGTATATAATTTAATTTTTTACTAGCAATAGTATATTTAATTAAGTTGCGGATTAAACTGGTAACAAAAATTTTTTCTTGAGATAAAATAAATATTTCAAATGTATTTTTAAAATATGATAATGACTGATAATGATTATTTGAACATATGATTCATTATTTTATAGATTACATTAGACTCCTCCAAGAAATCCTTCATTTGGAAAATTTGGTCCAGTGTATTTATCAGTAAATTATCAAAGAAACTAATAGATTATTTATTACACAAGTAAAACATTTATAATTGTAAAGGAGAAGAAACCTATAACACCCTTCATGGTAATTGCGTCAATAAGAATTATGATATTAATTACAAAACTATCAGTTCATCGTAATAAAAAAAAAAGAAAAAATTTGTCCAAAAAATTAGAGAAGATAGAAATATATTCTTTAGAATGTAACAAGATGAGATAATTTAGTTGCATTTTACTGAAACCTACGTAATATACTGGATGCGTAAGTTACCGGCTAACATTATTTATGAGGACAGAAATATATGTACGTGGGAAGCATTCTGATCTATCGAATTCCTTTATTCGTTTTTGAAATTATTGAAAAATTTTCATATCAAATTTGTGTGATGCTATTCGCAAGGGAAAATGAGCGGTTTACGAAATTTAGGAAAACCTTGTACTAGCCGTGCTTAAGAAAATTGTTTTTGGTATCCAACCTATTTGTTTTATTTTACCTTTTCAACCTTTTTTACCTTTTGCTAAATGTTTTTATTTATCTGCAATTTAAATCAATCAAAATCTGTTAAATGTTCTTTATCGACAGTATTCTTGCGAAAAATAACTGGGCATCTTTACTTACCAGTTGTTGTCTTTTTTGCAGGCAAGTATATGTTGGTGATCCTCCTTGGTTGGTTTCGATATGTGTGAACTGATACTTTTTCAAAATAATTCTTAAATTTAAATTATACTTACGATTTCTGTCCACTCTTGATTCACATACAATCTCTTGTAGTATGAAAAACTTTTCTCGTGTAGAAATTTCCTACATTACTTGCCCGATCATTCATTTTTTGAATTTGTAAAAAAAATAATTAAAGAAAGGATAAATTTGATTACATCAAAAAGATATAATATTTGTCTAAGTCTGTTATTGTCATTGGGAAAAGGTCAGCCGCGACCATTATTTATATTTATATTTATTTGTTCATCCGAATTATGTAATATTTAAGTATTCGTATAAATTTTTAATTTATTACAGCATATAAATTATAAATTTTACATTTAGTTTAAATTTAAATTCAAAAATTAATTTTGTAATTTCCTTTATATTTATTTTTTAAGTATCAATAATGTACAATTAAAGGATATATTTTATTTTATAATTTTTTATTATCATTTCAAAAAAAATATTGAGCAATCTTTCAGCTCCTGGCAAAACTCACTACCGTTAATCCTTGCAATAAATTAAACAAAATTAAGCGTCCCGCTACCCCACACTCAATTATAGAGTTAGAAACGCATCTCAATACAAGAATAATTTTTTTTTCAGAGCAGATTATATTTTTTTACTTAAAAATAGTGTGTGAGGGAAAATAAATCCAATTAAAGTACGTTAAATTTAATTTATGTTAAACAAACTCAGTGCAAGTTAACAATTTAGTGATTTCTCAAATCTTTATGTATGAAATAATAATAAACAATTTACTGAACTGTAAAACGCGACAATCTTATATGTATCCAACAGAGAATCCGTAAATACGTATATAATAACTTACTGATGAGTTATTACAGTATGCTTTTTTGTGCTTAAATTATTTTACGTCTTTTATTGTACAAAGTCAGAGTTATTAAAGCTTTTATTTTGTTATTTTCATTTCTCGTAATATTTTCTTTTAAATGATACGATTCTAAATGTATATTAGATATTTTTTTTAAATGAAGATATAAAGATTTTTTACGTTTTTATTTTTTATAATTATATTGAGAGCTATATTACAGTTTTTATTTTTATATCTAATTCTTTTAGTTTGTCGAACCTATAAATATATTTTAAAAAATAATAAATAAAGATGGATATTAAAGAATATTGTGAGATGATTAACTATACTAGCTATACTATTGAAAATTTGTCAATGTAATTGCCTATTATTTCTGATTAACATTACTATACACGCATGGTTAAGCATGAAATTTCAAGTAGAATCAACGGATTATAAGAAATTCTTCGCATTCTTAAAGGATCTATAATGTATTAAAAGTGCTATAAAAAAACGATATTTTTATAACCGTAATATGATTTAGAATTTGATATAATTTTAATTTGGTTCCACTTGTTACTTGTATGAGTAAGCTATTATTTTTTACATCTAAATAGGTAAATAGGTTTTATTATTTTATTAAATATAATTTTCTATGTATTACAAACCAAAATATTTCAATAATTAGATATATATTATTTCAATATTTCTTCATTTGACAAATATCTTTTAAATTATCTTTCATAATTACTTGTGGTAATACATTTTATTAAAATCTTATGCTTAATGTATTGTAATAAATTTAATCCAGAATTCATAAGCTTAAATATTTTATGTTAAAATAAGAAATAATTTTTTGACAAGTATCAGCAATAGAAATTTGTAGAAAAAAACATTTTAAAAATTTTATTTCAATTTAGTAGTATTAAAAATTTATGTAATAAAAAAGGCATTTTATTTTAATGTATTTATTCAAGAGTTGATAAAGAGTGACATTTATGATACATTGTTATACCATTTTCATATCTACTCTTGAATATTGTGCGAAAATTAGTCATCATGCGTTTGATTTTGCAATTCATCATTGCCAGTGACGTCGGATTTTTAGCAGCAGCATCCACCAATTTTTTTTCACTTTTCATTCTCTAATGTGTAGTCTTTACTAGATAATATAATGATCGTTGATCTTTGTAAAATTTTCTTATAAAATTTTATATATCTTTATGTATCTTCTTGTAAAAACTTACCCTCATTAGCAATTTCGATTAAGATGGTGTTTGACGCACGGAGAATAAATTAACGACATATGATCTGTGCAACATCTGTTTTTCCTCTTTTATAATGGTACATCATAGATGTTATAAAAATCTATTATTTTTTTTCTTTTTGGTTTCCATATTAGCGCTACTAAATCTCTGACAAACATGAATAGACATAGATGAATCGAATTTTCTAATCTACCTTTCCCTTTGCAATTTTTATTTATTTCATGATTGCGTTTTGAACTGTCATTTGCTATATGAATATTATAGTATAACATAAGCTTGTTCTTATGAATTAAACTGTATGAAACTGTAACGTTCGGTGACGTTCAAAATGTATTCGAGTCGAACAGTCCGGAAAAATCGGTAGTTCCACCGAGTAAGTGGAGGTAGCAAGCACTGAAAAACTTATTTTGTTCTCAGGACAGTACTTCGTGGAAAGTCAAGTAAAGTGTGCGTTGGTACCATGAAAAGCTTAAGTCCATGACCCTTTGTGATTTAGCCGTTTACTGTTTCCCAATTGCGGATAGATCACTGGTTACGACCTGTTGGTTGCATGATAGATCGGCTTGTGTAAGCTCTAGTGAAAAGCCTGTATCTATAAGAGGACCTAATTTCTACGGTGAACCTATTCGTCATATTCCATGGAAGATGCCATGCCTTGGAAATCGGTTAAGAAGTGAGTCGAGTTAAGGTGATTTCACTTTCCCCGTACTGCTATTGTCAGAGTTGCGATCGTGATAAAACCGATAATAAGTGTTGTGACGAATTCATTCGTCATATTATTTAAAAAATTTAATTATTTAATTAAAAATAACCTCAATAGATTCGCGACCACCTGTAAACACAAGACTGGACAGCGCCATATTGATGTAATGTAGAAGCCGAGAATACGGTAGCTGAATATCGGTTTATGTACAGGAGGCGCTATAGATGCACGAATGGAATGAGAATTGTATATGTATAGTATCGTAGTATATAATATTGTACAGTAGTAGGAGTAAGACTGAAATTTTCTTTTCCCCGCGAGCCGCTACGTGTTTGCCGGTAACAATAGAATTGAAAATTACCGAGTCGAAAATGATTGATAATTGAGGTTATTATAAAATAAAGGGGGCGTTGAGCGCAGTATAGAAAGACGTTGTTACCACTAATTGACGAGTAACTGGTGACATCAACCAATTATTTGAATATTATTGGCGATAAAGAAAAAGTCCTTTAAATTCAAACATTTTCGGGTAAAAATAAAGTGGAAAGGAAAAGCGAAATTTAATTCGTTTTCCAGAGTTTAATTCAATAGCATCTCGAATAATGTTTGAAACATAATTGTGACAGGTAAAAATAGAAAAGTAATAGATTTTGTGGAAAGAGAAAAATTAATAATATAGAAATTATTGGGAAAAAGAAAGAGAGAATAATAAATATAATAAATATATAGAAAGGAAATTATAAATATATATATTAATAATTATAAATAATCAAAGGTAGTATTAATGTTAATAATATTAATAATGATATAATATATATTGTAGTATTGATTAGTATCAGTATAATTTAATTCAATTATGTAAATTAAAATAGTGAAGTGTTTATTTAATTTGTCCAGTAAATTACTGTTATCCCGAACAATATTTAATGAAACTTATACTTCAGTTATATATATTTATTGTGTGCGATTGAATATTTAAACATTTTAAATGTTTCAATGTCGAATAAAAATTAATATTATGCGCAGAGGAAAAAGTTTTCTAATAAATTCACTATGTTACAGTGTTAAGAAACTTTCCATGGGCAAATATAGTAACTCTATTATACACCTTCGCATTCGTCGTGTTAGTCGAGCTGACAAATACTTTGTACCATGTATAAACTTATCTAAATAAACAGAATTTTATCGTATCATGAGATACGTTATAAAACATGTAATGTAATAAAATTTAGATTATTATTTACAGTTTTTAGTAGTCATCATATTAAAACTGTTACCAGATATTTCCTTATAAATTTTGTTTTAGCTTACTATCAAGTATTCTATATATTAAAAGAATGTATCAAAAATATTAAATAAAATATTATTTATTAAATTTATCGAAAAAAATTTTTAAATCTTAATTTTGATTTTTTTATTGTGTTTAATTTGACATTCAGTATTTTGATAAAAAAAATTGTACGATAGCTTAATAAATAAATATTTTTCATATTGAAATGTTAATGTCAATTTCTACATTAATATTATTATTTAATTTTATTTGTATAAATCATGACATAAAATAAAAAATAAATAAATAAATATAAATTAAACAAAACAATTTTATATAAACAATATTTTATACTTTAATTTTATCTAATTTGATATTAACAATCAACTTATTCTAAAGTATCAAATACATAATTCTTTAGGAAAGTATTTTTTTCTATATACGTATACAAAAACTTACATGAACGCAATATTGTATAAATATTTATAATTTCAATATTTATAATTTCAATTATTATAAAGCAATTATATTAAAATTAATATTAAAATTTATATTGTATTAAAAAACTCTTAACTAAACTTTTTAAATTTTTATGTTTCAAAAATTACATCTAACATATATTTTTTATTTATAAATTTATTTATAAATGTGATTTAATTTATACCATTTTTACTGAAATATTTAATCATTTTTGTTAACTATTTCGAACTTATTAAAATTTTTTTTGACTAAATGAAATACTGATAATCGTAAATAACATAATTATCTACTAAGTTTTTAAACTGATGAAGATTATAATAAATATAATTAAAAACAAAAACACTGTACCGATAATTATTGGCTTTATTAACTATATAATATACTACCATTATGTTTTAGTATGTTTTTTGCTAATAAGTTCAATTCACGTATACTATATCAATAATAATAATAATACAATGTAATAACAATATAATTTATTTTATAATTTTGCATATAGATTTGAAAATATTGTTGCATCCTATACAATTATTTTACTGTTACATTTTGTATTTACAGTGTATTTCAGACAAATGTATTTAAAATAACTTTCATTCACATTTATATTATTATTTATGTTAAAGATTTCTTGAAATACTATTAGTTAGTATGTTAAATTAATTAGTTTATATAAAAAGTTAGTATAAAAAATGAAGTAGTATATTAAAACGTAAATAATATTTTATTTTGAAATAGATATTATATTTAAAAAAAATTTTATTATTTATTATTCCGTAACAAACAGTACATTATCTATAATTAATATAACAAAAATCTAATATTTAATATTTAATTACATATTAGTTTTATAAAAAGCAAGTTATTATTATTGATATAATTTTATTTTACTAACAATTTTGTATATAATAAAATACAAAATTGATAAAAAAAGGATAGTTGTAATTCAACGAGGTATAGAGTCAATAAAATGCAAAGTTTATTCTTTATTAATGTACCAATGTTTTAACAAATAATCCCTTGTCATATTCAAAGCAATGATTTTAGGATAGAAGTACTTATAATCTACGACAATCATTACCTTGAGAAGGATAAGGGATTCTTTATCGAAACCTAAAATCATTAAAGAAGAATAAACTGTATTTTATTGACTTTATATCACATTGAACTACAACTATTCTTATTTAATAATTAAACCTAGAAGGTGTTTCACATTAAATTTCACAAAATATAAAATTCTTATATTTTAAAATTAGATTATAACAAAGAAAAACTACAGACAATTAGACCAGTCATTCAAGCACATTTAGGTCGTTAATGAAAGTCAGCAAACCATATACATGAAAAATCGAGAACATTCTTATATTAAATTATTATTAATAAATTTAGTAGATTTTTATTTTCTATAATGCCACTAAAAATATTCACTAAAATATTATTATTTTGTATTAATAATTTTAACGTAAAAATGTATTTTTTTTTTTACTTTTTTTGTTATATACATTAAAAGTTGTAATTTTAATTGTAAATTAATTGTAAATTTAATCCTATAATATCAGTGTAAGAATTATAACTAATAAAATTATGAAAAAAGTCTTTTTTGTATAAACCAATTACAAAATTAGAAGCAGAGAAATTTTTAAATGATTTAAACAATTTGTAACTTTGTCATATTTCAATATTTATAATTCTAGTTTTGAGATATTAAAGTTTTGTGATGAATATGCACTTTATTAGTACTAATCTTCAGCTCGATTAGATTATTAGTTTTAGCAAAATACTATATTTTATTAAATTCTGCGAAAAATTTCTAAATAAAACTTAGATTTATGCAATATAGACTTATAGTTATTTCTGAGAGTTTAAAAAGTATAATTAAAGTACAATAAATCTTATATCTTTCGTTTTTTAACAATCTTTCTAACTATCTAAAATATGTTGATAAAGTTTATTAAAAACGGTTGAGTGCGCGAAGTACGACAATGAACAGCGAAAAATCAAGATTAAAGAGCTATTCTGCATCTATTAATATATATTCCACCCCCCCCTCAAAAAAAATAAAAAAAATGCATTATTTCGTTGAGATAGTTAATTAAGAATTAATTCCTGAAAATTACGAGTAGCATTTTAGAAAATAAAAAGCTATTTTTTCCCGATTTTTCATGAATTTGGTTTGTTGTTTCGCTAACGACCTAAAAAGTGTTCTATTGCTTGATCCAAATATTTTTTGTCATATTTAAATAATAATATGTAGATAAAAATAATCGTATACATATTTTTTTATTATAATAAAAAAAATTACAAATTAAGATACTTTATTCTATGATCTATGCATAAAAAATGAATCCCATAATATTTCATATTTCATAATATAATATTTCATTTTTGTATTTAGTATATTTTATATTATATTTTCTAATTATATTTGTATAAAATTTTTATGTTTATCAAATTTAAAAAATCTATTTTTTAATATAGAGTTACTATAATAAATAATTTTATTTTTTAAAAAAGTTTTTTTGTAAAATATACATAAAAATTCATTAATAAATAAACCAATGAAAAATATTTAGGCACTCTCGCCCATAAGCTCTCAAACTATAGATAATATAATAATATTTAAATTAATAAGAAAAAGCGGGCGAATAAGAAAGCTGTCATATATCTAATTCAGGGTTTCATCTGATATCTTAAACCAAAAGCTAATAATGTATTTGTAAAATTTTGTATTGTATTATGCCAATACTGTTCACTACCGAATAAAGGAGTCGAATTGTAGTGGAGGTTTCTTTTATCACATTATCACTGTATATAAGTGCGTAAGTATAAATTTATATAAAATTGGCACTAATATATGGAAAAAATTCCTTCATTAAAAATATTAAAAGATAGAATACAATCTTTTTCTAAAGATCGGTTGTTTTAAAAGCAATACTTTTTATAAATAAACATCTAAATTTTTTCATGATTAATGATTATTTAATGATTATAATCAAAAACATTTTTATGTCAAATAACTATTTCATTTCATTTATAAATTATTATATCAATAATTACTTAAAAACAATAAAATTTTATAGTAATAATTTCAGCTTCAACGATAAAAATTTACACCTATCATTTCCTTTTCCTGCTTTGTTAAATTATTTTAACATTTAATATAATAACCATTTCTTTAATTTATAAAAATTTCGATGCCGTTATAAACTTGAGTAAGGGGCATACAGAGTAATAGAATACAATTTTTAAAATTATTGTTTGTTGTGTTGTTTTTAAAATTAATTATGTAATCTAATTTACAACGTAAATCGGCAAAACTAACTGCTCTTAAAAAATGTAACGATAAAATTGAACAGAAAAATATTCTATTAAATAATAATATAATAAATAGAATAAATGAATATAAAAATGTAGCAATAATTATTTAATTGTAGGATTACATAAAATTAATTGCAAATATAACATCGATTTGAGCAACATCAAAATATTAAAGTAACAAATTATAAAAAAAAAAAAAATTATTTCAAATATATTAAATAGATACAATAACTCACAGTACTTAAATGTACAATGTACAACAAATATCGAATGATATGTACACGTAACATTTTATAGATTTTTCTTAGTTTATTAAGATATGAGAGCATAAGATTTGAACTGTATAATTATTTAGCTTAACGATTCTTGACTTAGAAATATATCTACCTGCAACAATAAATATGTTTTAATTTTTTTTGTCTATTTATTTGTAGGTGAATAGTTAATTTTTAGTATTATCTGAACAGTGCATTGTGTAAACTTTTTGGTTAGTCTCATATTCTTAGTATGTATTGTTTTTAAAAAAGGTCTAAGAAGAATATAAACAAGTATTAATGTGTCGGAACTTAATATTTATTGATTTTGAAAATTTGATTTAAAAATTCTGTTTCCAAATAGAATTATATCTCAAGTTTTAATACAGCAGAACAAGAATTTTTTAAAATAACAATATTTCTTTTTTGGAAAGAAATTAAATGGGAGGTAGTACCATATTAAAGAATTTTTATTCATTTCATATAGAATTTACTGTATTAAATTTTTTAAATATAATTTATTCCTAATTTAAACAATTTTTATTATATTCTTATTCAAATTATAATAATTTATATACATAATATCATTTAAACCCAAAAATATGGTATATGGAAATTAATAAAGTATAATAATTTAACATTCATTTTTCGAAAACAAAATTAGTAAATAAAAATTGTATCGCAATATTCAATTACAAACACTGGTATATTACATTTTAATAACTAAAAAATGTTTTTTTCGTCTATAATATTTTAGAATATTATTTTAATGCCTTAATAATGTAATGATAGGGGAAAAAAAGATTTCAAGCGAATAGCAAGAATATACGATAAAAATAAAGAAAGTCGTGTGAAAAATTTTAGAATTTAGTGTAATGAAAACCTATGGCTAGATATAAAATATCGACAGAAGAGTCGCATAATTTAAATTTTTTATCATTTGGTGTGAAATATATTGATTGAATATAAAATTTTTTTTGTATTATTATTAGTATTATTTTAATAAACTTACTTTTCAAGTTCATCAAATGACTACGTAAAACATTGAATAACTAATGTTGGGTAAAAATTTGAAAAAAAAAATTATACTCAGGGAACATATATAGATAAATAAGATAGTACTATGAAGCAAAAAAGGCAATTTATTGAATTTCCATTTATTGTTATTGAATTAATTGTATATTTAAAACAACTTAACTCATGCACGTTATTTATTTGATTATTTGTTACATGTAGACCAAATGCATATCTAACATTAGTAATTATAATAAATAAAAATTTATGTCATTAATACAAATAAATTTTAAAAATGTAAACTCAATTCATGAATACATTTTTATATTAAATAGTTAAAATAAATTAGAAGTTTAATGTTTCATTTTTATAATTTACAAAAAGTAATTTGCCTGCTTTTTTGGATGTTCAAGATATCTACTACTGTACATTATCAGCCGACAGAGTATCACAAGATAATACATTAATTGGTTATTACTAAAAGATACAGAATTTTAATGAATGGAGAAAAATAAAGAAAAATAATTAGATATAAGTGATGAAAATGTATTACCAGAAAAGTATTTAGAAAAAATATTGTAATTAAAAGTATAATTTCTGTGTTATAAATTTGTCTTATTAGGTATTGGAAAATTTTTAAAATGAAATATTAAAATATAAAAATTTTTACTAAATTTTATTTACAACAAAATTTACTTTATTTATGAAAATATTTTTTCAATAAAGTGCAATACGTTTAATTATATATTCAATATACACATTTATTCAATAGCTAAAAATGTTAATTTCTATTGATATGCACCGAATAAATGAAATCTTCTGGATACCTTAACATTGCAGTTTAATCACAAGACATTCATATTCGTTAGAATCAAAATTGATATTATACAACGCGCTAATATTTTATAATTATAATACAATAATAATGATTTCAATAATTTAAAGCATTAAATTTTTACTTAAAAAATTTGACAATAAAGGAGAAATAATTTATAAAACATGAGTTTTAACAATTAAAATACACAATTTTAACTATTGTAAAAAAATTAAATAATTATCAAAAATTGAATTTTTGTATATTCCAATTTAAACTTTCTTTCCTAATTTATATTATCATTATATTTTTTATTGAATAAATATAAATCTAAATTGAAAAAATTTATTTTAATAAAACAACTTATTTTTATGAATTTTATTGTATAATTTAATTTTATTTAAATAATGGATTAATAATTATTTATTGGATTGCCGCAATATTCATTAAGATACAGAAAAATATAAATAGAGCTGTGCAAATTAAGAAGGCAGTTACGAGTACCAAGTTTACAAAATTTCGGATGGTAACTGTTGTTATTAATGATTAATTATATCACAAATATAAATTAAAAAATTTTTGTTCTCGCGTTCACATTTTTTTTGTATTTTTTTACTTTATTTTTTGATATTTTTGATAAACTTAGTACATGAATTTTTTTCTGTACAAATTATAATAATGTATACAATAAATTCTATTTTATTTATTATCGTTTCATAATTTATAAAATTTTCTAGATTTTCTTTCATTTATATATATTTACAATGTATAAGGTTGCATTTTATACAATATATAAAATTTTTTTTTTTTATTATATTTAATGATTATTATTATATTAACAATAATCATTTTATATTCATTTTATATTGTAATTAAATAAAACCTTAAAAAAAAGAGATTTTCAACTATCATTCTCACTACACAATAGTTGTAAATTTAATTTGTATGAAGACAATAAAATATGTAAATTTAAAAAAATATGTTTATTAATATTAGTAATAGAACCAAAGATAATAAATTTTTACTTTATTTATATCAATTAAATATAATAAATTATATAATGAAACAGAATGAAAAAATATTTAGATAAATATTTTTATATGTAAATATGCATTTTATGAAAAATATGATATGTTAAATATTATATATGAAGTAATATTTATAGTATAATGTCGTATCAAATGTGATTTTTTAAAAGCTTTATTAATACCTTTTATGTAATATTAATATTTATAATTTGTTTTTCTTTTGCTGTCCAAATTATAATTTTTTTTATTTTTGCATAAAATTGTGTATTATAGGTAGTTTAATATTTACTTTATAAGCTATAAGGCATTTAAAAAAAAGAAAAAAAAAGAAACTAATTATCTATATAAAGCATATAATGCTCATTGTATTCTGTAACAAAAAAAGCTAAAGTACTTCGAACTTCTTAATTGTTCTATTTTAAAATTATTGAATTTTTAGTAGGTTCTTTTCATTTCAATTCATATCTACGAATATCTGATTTTTAAATACCTACATGCTTTTAATTATTATTATTAAATATTACACAAGTTTGATTTATAATAAATTTAAATTTACTTTTTATTTTAATTAAGATTTAATTTGTTTTGTAAAACACTGAAAAAAAAATTTATGTACGCACTATAACGTTACATATTGAAATTTATAAAAAACTATTTAAATTGATTTAAAATGTTTTTATAGTGATAAAATATTATATTTAGTAGTCGTTGAAAACAAAGTTTTCAATAGAGAAAGTATTAAATAATCTAATAGCGAACCATTTAATACATTTTTGCAGCAATAATAATTTAATAAAAAATATTTATGAATCATAATGTCATTATTAGATTAATATTTCAACAATATAATTCTTCATAATTTTGTTTATATAAAATAAAACGCATTAGAAATTGAATTATTTTATAAAAATGTAACTATGAAAGAAATTACTTTTTATTTTTTAAATGATTAAGATAATTCAAATAATATATCAGTCAATTTATATTAATAAATTTATTCTTATCGATATTTCTAAAATTTTTTTAATAACCAAATAGAATAAATAAAAACTTTGTTAAAAAAATAATATTAAAAGAAAATAAATTAATTGATAATAAATAATTATCCGTGTATAATACGCTTAAATAATAATTTTTTTATTTTATGCAACATCCCAAGTTACAATTCGATTTATTTTCGAAAATTCAACATCGCTAAGAGTTTAATAAAACGCGATTTTAACATTCAAGTTTTTTTTTTTTTTGTAAATATCTTTTAAAATTTTTTTATTTATTTTTACATGCAAGTTATTTTAATAAACTGGTTGAAATAACGCTAAAATAAGATTTATATTTCCGTATTTTTTGTTTGTTCTAGAAATATTCTATTATTAATTTCTTATTTTATTTTAATTTTGACCTATACAGGACATAACGAAGTTTAATGTTAAAATATTCAGTGTAAAAATAGTGATATAGTTTTATTACAAAGTTTAAAACTTCGTCTCAACTAAAAATAATTATATTATGTAAATTTTATCAACAAATTTTCTTTTCAAAAGCCATTATTCTTCTGAAGTAATTCTATTTTTAGCTTTTCATTTAAATGATTTTCAATCAATGATTGACGCAAGTTTTAATTCGTTATATTGTGTAGTACTTATGTGTATTTTCATTGACTCTTGATCCCTTGATATTTCATTATGTATTATTAATATTCTTGAACTCGTTTAATAGAAAGCGTACAAGAACAAGAATAAGAACAACAACAAGAACAACAACAATAAGAACAACAACAACAACAATAACAACAACAACAACAACAACAACAAGACCCTGATGAAAATTGAAAATTATTTTTCAAATCTCACAACGAGATTATCGCCATATTCAAGATTCGGTATTTTATGTTTTTATGAATCGTATTCTTCGTTCGATTTTTATTGTCCAGATGCATTAATTTATTTTCCAAGCATTGATTGTATTGCACAAGATCGATATCGAAGTCAATTTTTTTTCATATCCTCAAATAAAGATTCAAGGGGGTAAATGTGATAATTGCTTATAATTTCTTGTTGTCTTCAAATAATCCCCATTAGTCGATGCTCAAGATGATAATTATGGTATTGTTGATGTTACGTTAACAGTTTTATAAACATCAATGCTAGGGATATATTAATGAATAACACGAGCATCACTAGTTGTTGTCGCGAAAACCAGTCCTAAAAAATATAAGAATGATCAATGCTCACTGATATGTTAGTGCAATTTAATATCATTATAAGAAAATCAGATGACAAAAATTTAATAATATTTTTAAAATTATTAACATAAAATTTTTAATACTCTTAAGAAGCATATTTTATAATCTAAAATTAATATAAATAGTAAAATATATTAACTTTTAATTTATATTTATATTATCGTTGAAAATATTATTTATTGCAAACAATGATTTAATATAAAAAATATTGAAATATTTTTTTTCAATAAAATTAATTTTCACCGACAACAATTTTCTTTTTTTGTAATTTTATAAATTTAATTCAAACAATAAATGCTTATTGAGAGGTTATTTCAAAGTTTAATCGTACCCTTTAAAAATAATTTAAAGAAAATTAATTAGCTTTCATGACTTAATTATAATAAAAAGTAAATTGACTAATACATAATTTAAATTTCAAATATAAAGGAATAAATTTATTCAATAATTTTAAAAAATACCATTAATTTTGTAGAATTAGAAATATTTTTTCTTGTAATATAATCTTTTTAAAAATACACAATATATTTGTTTAAATAACTTTTAAAAATATTAACCTAACTTATCAAGGTTTTATTTTTATGATTAATTTAAATAAATATTTATTTAATTAATTATCGTTAGCTTTGCCATGAATATTTTTGAATAATAATTATGGAACTAAAAGTAATTTCATATTATATAATAAAATATGAAAAATTAATATGAAATTTGCTGAATACAAATTTATTTAATTTAAATTTGCTTTACGTCTGAGAAAAAATATTTGAAAATATAACAATATATTTTTATCAATACAATTTAATCAAAAAATAGATTTTTTTTCAGAAAAATATAGTTTATAAAAATTTAAACTATTTTATTTTATTAATATGGTTACTTCTTTATAAAAAAAATTCTGTTAAATCTAAATAAAATTAATAAATCTTATTTAATAAATTTTTCTTTGAGATATTAGTTTACAAATATAGGACATTTTACACAGTTCAATTAGTTTTTAATTAACTTTAGAAATTGTTCGATATATTATATGTTGTTAATTCGAATAAATGTAACAACTTTTGATAAAATTTATGTTAGATTTAAAACAATAAGAGGATATACTAAAATATATTCATTTAAAATTTTAATTTAAGTTTTTGCTTTTGAACTGTAATTTAAAATTTTAACACGGAATGTTTTATATGAGACAATTATTTAAATTTAACGTTCATTTTTGTTTTATCATATTTCACCTGAGTAATTAGTTTATAACATGACATCCTTTGAATAAATGTTTGAATATCAAAGTTTCAATGACTACGAATGGAATCTTAATTTTTATTGGACACTCACTTTAACTTGAGGACTGACTAGATAGAGCAGAGGATTAGCACGTAACCTCTCGTGGTTGTCAATTTGTCTGCGTATTTCCTCCCGCCTCATACTACTTAAAACGCTGACTTCTTCTCTAGATAATGGAGCAGTTGCGGTTAATTGTATTGGTTGTGCGACATCTGGCAACGATTTTTTTCGTTGCAAATTCATCACTGTTGCCGGCATCGCCTAAACAGCAGGGCAAATGGAGTAGGACTTGCAGTTTTTATCATAATTAAATAAATTCTGAAGATTTGTTTTCAATTTTTTTAAATTCTTCAAATCAAATTTAAACCAAAAACAAATTTTACATTGAAATAAAATCAAATAAAATCTTGTTGGCTTATATACATACATAGTTATGTATTTATAATTTAAATCTATTGTATTTATATTTATATTTATATTTATTTACATATTATTATATTATTTATATTATATTTTATTTTATATATTTCATTGTAATATATTTTTGAATATCGTTCTTAATCTGTGAACTTGAAAATTCAATAATAATTTGAGTCTTTAAAATTTAATATAATCTTTAAACTTTTATTAATGTTAATCATCATACTGGATATTAAACATACTTAGTATACTTATATTTAAAATAAATAAGTTAATTAAAATTAAAAAAATAAATTAATTACTTTAAAATTTTTAATAATTATATTTTTTAGTTATATTTATAATTTTTTAATTGAATTTAGCATTTATCTTTACTTGATTAAATAAATACTATTTATTCAACAATTGAGGTATTTTCCAAATATGATATGATATTTTGACTGAATTATGAATCAAATTATACAATTGTAGTCATAACATTATTTTGATGAAAGTATTTGCACATACCGATGCTACTCATTCCGTTATATCAATACTTTATAAAACAAAAGTATTGATATAAATTTTTTTTTTAATTCTATACATAATTTGTCAATATTATTGATGCAAGTATTGTCACAAGTATTATTTACTTTATATTTAGATATTAATACTAACAAATTTAATTTTTTATTTTCACAAATTATTATGCAATTAAAGTAATAAGATAGGCCATAGTTTTTATTTAATTTATGTATATGATACTGATGATGATAATATTTTATATTCATTAAAAAATCAAAAGTAAATTATATTATTAAATAATAAAATTTTTAAACATTTAGTTTACAATGTTAAATATTGTATGCGAGCAATTATAATAATAAATAATTATTCTTAAGTACACAGAATATAAATTTGATTTATAAGTTTAAAAAATATCTGTAATAGAAATATTTATATAATTAACATATGTATATACACAGTAATATTCTGTGTGTGTATATGAGTGTGCATGCGTAAATGATTCACTAAATAAAATAATTCATACATCAATGTATCCAATTATATTTTCAAGGTCCGTTTTTATAAATCATATATCTATAAAGTATTTATTATTTTATTTTTATTCCTCTTATTATTGTATATATATTAAAAATTTTAAATTATATACAGTTCTTTACTAGATTCTATTTTTTAAATTATTTACATGATTTATAAACTTTTTACATTTTTAGTATGATGATTTTATTACGAGATATATTTTTGAAAATATGCCAAATATGACTCTTACTTTTTCCATCATTTGGTTATATGTGTATATAAACAAAATATTGTTATTATCTTGATCTGTATTATTGTATACCAAATTTGGCATATTCGTATTGATTAATAGAAAGACAGAACAATTTTATACGATATTCTATCTTTACTGTTGCCTAGTTAATACATTAAAAATATTTATTTGATATTTTAATTAGAATATAATAAAACTAATTTTAGTTTAATTTAATCTGAAGACAGTTACATTATATAATGTACATATAATTGATAAAATAATATAAGTAAAAATAAAGTTAATTAAATGTTTTAATTAAATGTAAACTCATTGAGATACGTATTAATCATATTTATATAATTATAATTGATTGTTTTTTTAGTACATAATTAGTAATAAATCTCTCACTATATCATTATAAATTAACGTTTACTATGAATTAAAATTAATGTTTAAGATAGGGATTAAGTTTAATGAAATTTCTATGTTAATAGAATGTTCCTTAAATAAAATCAATTTTTTACATTACTGAATTTAATAATATTTTTTTTTAATAATTTTGTATATTAAACCTTTCGGATATTGCATTAAAGTTTTTTTTATATTAGTAACAGTTATATAAGCGTTTTTTAATTTTATGCTAAGGTACATATTTAGTATAAATTTACTTAAGGTTTGAATAATATTATAATTACATTTGCTTGAAATCTTGATATCTTTACAGTTTATTAGCTATATATATCAATTATACACTAAAAAAGTATTACTTCACATTTAATAGAATTAGGTATGTTTTATTAATATGTAAGATACGTCAATAAAATTTTTATATATATTTTAAAACATCTTTAACATTCTTCACTAAAATTATTCCCCTTATTGAGAATTTGTACACAGGTGTCTTTAAAATTCATTAATATTTGGCAATAGTCAACAGCAAATTTAACAAAATTTAATTCATTTTACATGTATTAAATATTTAAAGTACAATAAATAGAAGAAATAAAAAAATTTTTAAATATATTTTGAATTATTTAATTTTATTATAGATAATGGGGATATTACTTATTTTGAATGAGAATGAGGAGATAATATACAAGAAAATATATTACATTGTTTTTTTTTTAGATTTTGTATGAGAAATGTATTAAAAGTTTTAAAAAAATGTATATTAATAGTTTTATTGTTTTTTAGATTCTTTTATATAGCGTATTACTGATATAAGCCGTTATACGTATTACTAAATTTTTATGACCTCGACGCCGAATTACAGAAAATCTTGTCAAATATTTCAATTTTATTTTTATTTAGTAGTTTTTTTGAGATATATGTAATGTATTTCCAAATGCTTGCATTTAAATAAATAAATCAATGAAATGGAAATTCATAATTTAATAAATAAAATTGTTTAATGATTTAAATTATTTTTTATGTTCGAAAGCGAGTGACTCAACTCAATGCGAGATCAGCCGGCTACGGGAGTCGTACCTCCACGGGGGGCGCGTCGATCCACGATTCTGAGGCTCTCCTGGCCATGAGGGCCGGACTGCAGAGGAGTGCTTCTTCCTCCTCATCTTCCTCATACTCCGGCGAACAGAACATTTTATATTTGTATTTTGAAATATTTTATTTTAAACCACTACATACAGTCACACTAGGCACTATTTTCTAACCTTAACTCGCGAGAGCTGGGAATGAGTCACTGTGACTGATCCAAACTACCATACTTTATATGGAGAAACATAAGTAAAAAGAGAAAAAATAAGATGAAGTGTTTGCGAAGGTATCGCGTGATTTAAAATAATTTAAAATCATCCGTTTAAGCAAAGATTGTTCTATAGACTAAGCGTCCACGCAAACTCACTTATGCTTGACGAAAATAGAATCACACAGACCGTCTTCTTCTTTTTCCGCGCGTCCCCACTATTTTTTCGTAAGCTACTTACTTTTGCAACTCTTATTAATACGTAGAAGTGTTTGTACATGCTAAATAAATATTATAAATATTTTAACTTTCGTGTACCTATATTTTATAAAAAAAGGATAGTTTAATTATTTAAATCAATAGGCCATTTACATAAAAATGTTGGAGTTATATAATAAATTTCATTAAGATTAATAAAAATTCAGCTGAGTATTTTGTATTCTTGGAACCTAGGTTTTTTCTTGAAATTTACTGATTGAATACTTTTTTCAAAAGTTCAATAATTGAATAATAATAATTGATTTTATATTTTTTTGGAATATTGAAATAATATCTTAAATTAAACAATAACATATTTTATAAATATAGTCCTATTATAGAATACCCGTAATATTATTTTAATTCACAGTCATATCTATCTTTATTTTTAAATAAATTTTTTAAATGCTAAGAAAGTGACTTAAAATAATATAACTGATTATAATGCAATTAATATATAGCTAAATTTATATCATATTTAAATGGTATTTTTGAAATAAGATAATTTCAAAAAAATATTAATCAAATATATACTTATTATACATATTTTTTATTTCCAGATAAAAAAAGTAAAAAAGTTAAATTTACTTTTATCATTTTATGTAAACAATTTTATAATTTTTATAATATTATAACAAAAATATTTATTTTATGATTAAGCATAAAATTTTTTTATTTAATAATAGAAAATTGCTTATACTCTGATAAAGAAAAAATTAACTAAATATCTATTACTTAATAATTTATTGAAATAATTAATATTATATTATAATTAATCACAAAGCTTGCATGTTAATATATTATTTAAATTTAAAAATAATAAATTTTTTTAATTATAAAATAATTTTTTTATTTTATTAATATAAACTAAAAATTATTATAATTTCTAATTTGAACAATGTCTTTAATAATTAAAAAAATTGTAATTTAGAAGTATAATATATTAATCAATAAAGTTATTAAAAAAATTTCAAATATATGTTTAGAAATATTCAATTAATAAATATTATATTTTTCAGATTTAATAACAAATATTCAATACAATAATATTTGTAATAATCAATTCTGTACTGTGCGGTTTACATTTTTCTTGTAGCTTTGAATCTAAACGAGGTTTTGTGAAAATTATTTTAGGAGATCCGAAATATCATTTTCCTTTTATGTATCGTTGTCCTCGCTTAAATAATTGGCACACGGATATTCTAAATATTATGAAAAGTAGAAACATAGGACCTAATAAACTTATTATGAATATCCGTGTAAATTGATTCATTGTTTTCAATATAAAAGACTATTTTTCGTTTTTTATAAGTTTTTTTTATTTTATCGGACACATTTTCATAATTTCTTTCGACGATTTAATGTATGATTTATAAAAAATAACATAGAATTATTAAATTAAAGTGAAAGTAAAATAGTTTTGCTACACTTACGTATTATATAATGAATGTTATGTTCCTTTAATATTTGATACATACTAAAGACAAACTTTTTTAAATGATAACATTATTTTTTTTTATTTAATTAATTATTTTTAATGTTATCTATTTATTTTGTTATTATTAAAATACTATAAGTAAGTTTATATATACACTTTCTATTATATTTGTTTGTATATATACAATGATTAATATCACAAAAGGATTAAATGTATAAATTGATTTTCATATATATACTATAATTTTATATTTACTTTTTAAAAGAAAAGAGATTTTTTTAAATATTTCTTCTTTTATCATTTTCATTTTTGACAATAATATGTATGACTTTCATATTTTAAAAAAATTAATTTGCATGAATGAAATTAAACAATTAAGACTAAATGTTAGTATTAAAACATTTGATTGTATAGAATATAATTTTTATTATTGCATTTTAATTTTATATAAATGAATAATTCTTCTAGATATTATATTTAATCTACATCTGTTTACTATTCATTTTCTAAATTCAATTAAAATAATTTTTTTTATACTTTTTATGAAATTATATTATATCATATATTCTAAAAAAAATATTTCTAAATAAACTTTCATTGAATACTATTATAAAAATCATATTGTTTATGAAGAAATATAAAGAATACTAATTTTGATATTTCACTACTTACACTATATTAGAAAAAATTGATATTAAACGATAATTATTAAAAAAAAATAATAATAAATAAAAATAATAAATATTAATAAGTATATAATAAATAATAAGTTAATTTATACTAATAAATACTTGATTAATACAGCATAATACTTAAATAATAAGTACATTATTTTGAATACATTTTTTAAAAGAATATATACATAAATATGTATGCATTAGTAAATTTATAGTTTCTTTATAATAAAATTAGATTTTAAAGTTAATTTTGTAATACATTTTTATATATACATTAATGATGGAATATTATCATAATTAATACATTAAATCCAATACTAATTCTTTCATAGAATTTAATTATTTAATTATATCATTACGATAAATAACAAAAATATTTAATTTTTTCACATATATTTTTATACTTATTTTAATTATATTAAAAAAAAAACTGTTCAAATATGAAAAACAAATAAATAAAAAATTCTTGTTGATTAAAAATTGTTCATTTGAATATAAAATAAAAATTGATATTACAATATTCATGTATTTAATGTTATTGGATAAAGATTAATAAATATCATTTAATGTCTGGTACTTAAAAATTTTCGTTATTATTTTATTCTTTATAAAACTTAAGTAAAAAAATTTTATAAATAAATTTGAAAATTAATTGAAAAAAATTTACGAATCTATAACAGTTTAAAAATATTAAGTACGATTTTTGTAAGGGTTTATCTATAAGCATTAGGTTAAGGCATAATTGGAAATATTTTTTGTAACTTTTTATTATTATATTTCTAAATATCTGAAATTTAAGTTCATCATATTATATATTTCACATAAATGAACTAATTAAAATAAAATTTAAAAACTGAACTAATATTCTTGAACGAAATCGAAAAAAAATCTTATATATTTTTTTTACAGAAAAAGGTTAAAATTTTTTTAATGATTTATATTTATATTAAACTAACAATATTAAATATTATTATTAAGATACTAAATATTAGAAACTATAATGGTATGTGTACCAATTGTATGATTCTAATATACCACATATTTTTTTTCCCAAATTGTAGAGTATGGATTCAGTAAATACTGAAACATTATATTAAATAAAAACATAAAATGGATAATTTTTTATTCATGAAACTTATGGATTATAAGAATAGTTTTATAGTTATATATGTGTAAATGTTTAATTGTATATAGAATAAGCCAACGAAAACTTTCTAAGTATTTCATAAAATGATTTATGTAAATAAAAAAAGGTCATTAACTTATATGACCATGCGCAATCCTCTGAATGTTCAAAATTATCATAATTATATTTATAATATTATAAGTGTATAAAACTATAATACTTATTTAAAAAGTTTTTTTTTATTCTTACAATTTCAATTATCAGGTATATAAATTACAATATATTTGCCAATTACTATGTCAACGATTATAAATTCTGAATACATATTATATTTATCAATAATAATAATAATAGATAGTGATTTTAAAAATTTTATAAAGATTTATCTAATAAACAAATCTGAACAGCAAGTACAATACACATTTATTTATTATAATGATTATTATTTAATACATAAACGGAGTAATTTATTTATTTTTATTCAACTATAAATAATAAAATATATTTTGTTGATAATATACTTAAAAAGAAAAATAACTTTTTGTAATACGATAAATTTTTGTTTCAAAATATTAAATTATTAATATATTTATTTTTTAAGTTAAAAATTTTGTTTTTTAATTTCAGTGTTTTATGAAAAATATTGATTCGATTATTTTTTATTAAAAAATTCTATAAATCAGATATATTAAAAAGTATTTATGTATATTATAATATATATATATTCATTAATATTATGTTGTACTATTAGTAGAATTAAATAGTACTAGGATATTTTTATAAAGTATATTTTTTTAGCTGCACAATAAAATTACTTATGAAAATATTTAATAAGTTAGAAGAATTCATACAAATTAATTGTGAATGATAATATAATTTAAAATAATGTTTGATCTCATTTTTCGTTATATTATTAAAAATGTTTCTATCTATATTTATTTAATATATTTTTATAAATTATACATAATCTACTATTAAAGAGATCATAAAAATAAAATATTAAATTATTTCATATGTAGTTGTCCTATAATTATTTAAATGTTTTTTGTTATCAGTAAAAAATATATCAAAAAGAATACCATATTACTAGATCACAGAATTGTATTCCTTACGTTGATTCTTGTATTAAAATACGTATAAAATTATTGATAAAATAAAAGGAAAGATATATTAAATTATTATTTAATTAATATTAAAATTTTAATCTTTAACAAATAATTTTTAATCTATTAAATGTAATGAAAATGATTATAATAAGTATCTAATCGTTTAAACAATAACATATTCAATGTATTATATTCATATAATATACACTATGACTAATTTAATTTTTATTAATTAAATTAAATATTTTAAAAAATTTTCGAGTATTTTATAGAATTAATTTAAATACTTCTTTTTAAGTTTATAATTAATGATCTATTATAATAAAAAATTAGTTGCAAAAAAAATGTTTGTTATACATAGTAGATAGGCCTAAATCTGATGATATAATACTTTTCTTTCTAAAAAATAATTTTTATCAACTGAGCTTTTATCTCATTTATTAATTGGTGTATTAAATTGGAATGACTAAGGATACTTATACTTAAAGGGTTGCGCGGCCTTTTGTTGTTGTGTCGAAGGCGGAGAGGGTCCGTCTCGCGTCCTGATGGGTGTCAGCATGCACAGAATACAGAACAATTCGCCAAAAAGTTATAGACAATTAGAAAAAAAAATTGTAAAAAAAGGATGTATGATGTTACATTTATTTCACACAGGATTACATCACTTGGCTATTGAATTAAAGACACAAATCAGAGATAATAATGTGTTATAAATAAAATCTATGTAGAAATTACAATAATATTAATACAAGTAAGTTATAATATAGAATTTTTTTGATATTTCATAATAAACGTGTAACAAAATAAAATTAGATAAAATGACAATATGTAAGCATATTTTTTATGGCAGCTAGTAGTACATTATTATTTGTTTCAGGCAATATTGGGTTTATTTGAAAATATTCTTTACTAATTCAGTCAAATGTGTTTGTATTTTATACTAAAGAAACTTATGTAATGAATATATTATTTTAAAAAAACATGTAACAAAAGAATTTCAACTTCATATTCATAAATAAATTTAATAAAATTTGTTTAAATAAATAATAATGTATTTAGTAAATTTCATTGAATATAAAATTAAATACATTCGCGAATATACGCATACACATGCATGCACATAAATTATATGCAAGCAACATGCAATAACTTTAATTAATGTAAATTAAGTATTAGTTGATTATAAAGAATCGAATGTTTTTATAAAATACAGAATTTATATCATACAAGAAATATTGTATATGTGTATATCTTGAAAATATATTTGTGAACAGCTTTTTCTTAAATTAATATGTTTTAAAAGAAATAGCTTTTGAACTACTTTTACAGCTTTCTATTTAATATAATTTAATTTAAATTCACGTTTATGTGTGTACATATTACAATCAAAATTATAAAAATTATAAGATTAAAATATATAAGAATAACCTCAAATTTTATGCTTACCAGGGTTTTTCCGCCATTACCATTGCATCCACCAGTTCCGGTATTTCTTCCAGGTGTGACGTACAAGCTTTCTGTTCTTTTTGGATGACCAGGACTTGGCAAAATCTCTTGTCCAAGGCTTTTATTTTTTAAAAGAACATCCTCAAATTGATTGGAATTTGTAATGGCTGAAATTGAGGTCGTAGTACTACTACCTGTTACAGATCCATTCAATGGTACACCTGATCTTGCGGAGCTTGGACTCCTAATTGATCTGCTGTATAATTATAATAAAATTAAATCAATAACTTTAATTAATAAGAAATACCGGTTGTATTTTATTTGTAAAATGATACAGCTGGCAGAATAAATAATAAAATACAAAATTAATATTCTTTACATCTATAATAATACTGTTTTTTTATTTTGTTTTACATTAAAAAAATATTGGAATTTTATCGAAAGGAATTGCAAAACAATTTTCAATCATCACCATAATTATAAATATTTAACTTAACTTTATATAAAAGAATGTTTATAATTTATAAGTAATTATTTTAATGAATAAATTATTATAATTATAAATGTAATGACAGTTCTGTTTATAGTTAAAAGTACGATATCTGAAAATGTAGACAGTAAATAAGCAGCGACCCTTGAACAAGACATCCCCAATGCGCACAATTATACCCATAATTTTGTATTTACTTGTCAGGGACATCTGATCCTACTGGTGGTGATACTTTGTCAACTGAAGCTTGTCTTGATCCACTTACAAGAGGATGTCTCATATATCGATCTACAGAGCTGTTTCGACTGGGAGGTCTTTTATAATGATCAAGTCTAAACAGAAGAACTTCATTTAATATTTAAAGATTAAAGAATAGTAATTATAATTTATTTTTTATAATATATAAAAAATATTCAACCTATCATTTAGAGTTTGTCCAAATCCAACAGGAGTAGGTCTATCTTGAGGATTAAGAATTCGGCTGTTCCGTCGTGTACTTGTATTATTAGATACGTTTTGATTTTCATCAGATTGAAATACTTGTTGCGTTTGTTCTACTTTTTGATTGTAAATGAATTGTTGTTCTGTTGCTGAATTATTATGACCCACTTGATTCATAAATGTCGTGTATCCATACTCATTTGAGGACTGAAATGATGGTTGTGAATTCAGTGACAAATATGTTTATAATATTATATTTAAATGTAAATACATCTTCGTATTTCATTTTATAAAAAAATATTAAAATAGTTATTAAAATATTAATCCAATGTTTTCAAACAAATATTTGTGAAAAATATTATATTATATTTTGTATTAATATTAAGCAAATTAATATTAAAGGAAAGAATATAGAAATATGAAGCTTATATAAAGTACTTTTCTACATAAGAAATCTTTTTTAAAATTTTATTTAAAATAGGATTGTAAAAGAATTAAAAGCAATTGTGATAATATCTAAAAATAAAAAAAATTTGAGTCTTAAGGTAACTGTTGTATTTGATGCTCATAAAACATAACTACTAGCTTTTTAAAATATTATGTAAAAACAATATTATATAATTACGAATATTAACAAAATATTTTAAAAATTTTTTGTTCTTACTTGTGGATTCATATAATTGGATCCTTGATATTGGCTTTGAAATCCTTGTCCATAAGTTCCAAATGACGCGTCCATATTTTGTGATTGAACATATTGATTGGCTTGTGTAAAACCAAATGGTAATGGCTGTGGTTGACTGTATTGATTTATTTGATACTGAAGCTGTTGTTGATTGATTGGTAATGAAGAACTAACATTATTGGTGAGATGATTTTGAATAAAAGGCATTTGGGGAGAATAATTGCTTTGATTGATTGATAAATTTGATAATTCATTTTGCATCGAATGTTGAACAGATGATTGATTCTGTGAGAGCATCTGATTATGTGCTAATACTTGATTTTGTGTTAATGGTACTGTATTTTGAGGAAGTGATTTCATACTATTTTGTCTCAGTACTTGATTTACTATCGAATCATTCTTATTTGATTCAATTATATCTACCTTTTCTGAATGTAAATTTAGTGGTTGTTGTTGTTTTATGAATATCTGGTTCTGTTGTTCAAAACCTGAACCTTTATGGAGAATACTTTTTCCAGGCACTGTGTCCTGCGGTGGAGGAACATATTTTGGAATATCACGATTTTTTAGCCTAGCAACATATGAAAAAAAAATTATCAAAAAATAAAAAAAAAATAAATAAAAAAGATAACAAAAAATATTTAACAATTTATAAATAATAATTAATTATTTTTTATATGGATGTTATTGTATGCATATACCACAATAAAAATTGTAAGTATCCTATGTAAGTTAATTTTAATATTAATTTAATTACAGAATAAATATAAAATTAAGAAATTATTTGTTAATAAAGTATTTAATATAATATTATTTAAATAAATTTTACAGAATTACAAATGTCTATTTAAAATATTTATTAAAAATTTAATTGGTATATACTTACGGTGTATAAGCACATATTATTATATTTATATTCACTATTATTGATTAATTTAAATTAAATCAAATAATTAAAATTTTGTTTGATCAAATAATTATTTAAAATACTTTTCATTATTAACTATTCGTTTTTTTCATATTTCTGAAAGTATAAATAAGATTCCACGTTAATAAAATAAATCGCATTTACAAATAATACAAGAATTGACTCATTTATTACAAAATGTATAAGAAGAAAAGTATTTTTTAGATAAATTATATAATCTATGGATCAATAATCACTACAAATGATAGTCTAAAAGAATAAATTTAAGAAATTACAGCGGATGGAATAAAAACTCTCATGTATTAGTTTCAAGGTAGATTTTTATTGATTTTAAGGCATAATATTATTACCAAGGCAAATTAATGTACCGTATTTATAGTTATATTTTGAATATTTTTTTTTAGTGCACAAGTAAAAAGTATCTATTAAAGTTGATAATAAATTGGTACTATAATTGATTTTAATAAATATACAAAATAAATATAAATTAATAAATATTTCACTTAGCAAATGATTTTGATGACTGGTCAAGCTTAATTCGTGACTTTCTCAATTTGGAATTTATGTAGTTAATAGTATTTTAATTTAAAATCAGAATTAGATCTAAAAATCCTTCTATTTTATTTAAATAACTTTTTAAGGAAGAAAAAAAATTCTCTATATAATTCTTAATTATATATGTAGTTTATCAATTTGTATTCAATTTCAATTTTATATTGGATTCAATTTCTTTGTTTTAAAAGCATCTATATGGCTTTCAGGTATTTATCTGTTAAATGTTAATAATTAATTTTAATCTTTCAAATTTTTATCGAGATATTTCAATTCTTCATCGTTGAATTTTTTCAGCTGTTCGAAAGTTCGTCACCTTGATATAAGGAAACGGCTTGGCTGAATACATCTGGGAGGTAGCATGTTTTAATTCGGCTTAAATGTGCATTAAAAAAGGTATAAATGCGAAAGCAACTAATTCGAGCAATTTATGTATAAAAAAGTATCAAAATGAAGCAAACTCTTTAAAAAGGACATTCGCAATGATTGAAGGGACCCCCCCTCCCTGAAAAGGGCTCCCCCGTGTATTTAGTATGATTGTGATGTTTGTAGGAAAGAGACGAATAATCTTGGTAGTTCTGCGCTAGGTTCTTGAGATGAGCCATACTGCTCTCGCCTCTTGCCAGAGAGCTGCAGAAAAATACCGTGAGTAACTCAAAGCTGAATTGAGGCGCTAATAGTACTGAAATACGCCGATTTAATCGAAACCGGGACAAAGGGGTGGGGCCTAGTGAAGATATTAAATAAATAAATTTTATATAAATATCAACTAAATTAACAACAAAATTGTAATAATATTTTTTTAAAAATTTTAATTTATTATGCATAAATTACAAAATATATTTAAACTATCATTGAATTATATTTTTTACAATAAATTCAATCTATCCATATTAAACGTTTATTAAAATACTGTTCGCAACCCTTGAAATAGTTAGAACACAAAATAAGCAAAATAAACCCCGGAACTTATAGTTAAATTGAAGATTTTTTAACAAAAAAAATATTAAACCTCTAGCAAGAGTATGGAAGAATTTCAATATTTCGAAATTTAAAAAAATTACTTTAAATTATAAACGAACATATGGATTATTTGGAATTAACCTGATTTTATTTTAATATAAAAGACTAAATAATAAAAAGAAAAATTTCTTATTTCTCAATGTTTTCAACGTAGTGGTTTGTGGATTGCGTTTCAAACTCGAACCGGGGACTTGGTTGTACCAAAACACGCCAAAAGTACCCGAAGTTAAACAGGGTGGGGCATTGAGCTTCTTCTTGGCTCATAGAGCTCGGCTCCACTTTGTCGGTATGACAGCCACAACCCATAGAGGGTAAAGTCATGACCTTGGTTATGCTGAAAGAAACGTAGGAATAGGAAAACAAGAATAATCGACGGCTAAAAATTCGAATTAGATTAAAAACTAAGCGACACTCATACACTAGTCTCCTACACTGCAGCTGTACCAATCATGCGGAGAGTGGTTGATACACGGATCACAGGGTAGAGATTGAGCTCCAACCTGTAATGATACGAAGCTTATCCTATACTGGCTGAGTCGAAGGCCGCATCGTAGGATTGGTGACCTTAGACGTGAAATACTTTGGGAGATCGTTGCATAATGAGCCCTGTCCGAGCATGCGAGGTAATAAACTCTCTATCACATACAACTTAACTAACTTAAACATCTCTAATCTTTATTTTTACTATGAAAAATAGATAAAGGAATTACGTAAATATTTGATAAATAAGGATCCTTGATAAAAAAAAAGCTCTCGGGAAATTATTGTATAGTACTTGAAATTAATTTTTTGAAAATATTTAAGAAAGACAGTTTGATGAAAGAAAGAAAACATCGAACTATTATTTTTTAAACTTTTAACTCATGAGAAATTTTTGTAATCAATGCGGAATGAAATGTATTTAAAAATTATATACCGTAATGTAGATTGAATGAGTTAATTGGTTTGCACACAGAAGTACTTGGAATTTATTTTAATTTACAGTATTTTATCTAAAATTAAATAAAATAGGAGAATTTAATGTTTCTATGTCTTTATGAACTTTTGTGATAATTTAGTTTTAAAGATAGACATATGAAGACTCTGTCAATATACGCTAAAAAGTGTTTGCCAAAGCTTAATTTTTTAATATGCGAACATATTTTAATTTTAATAACGCTTTTTTATTGGAATTAGTATTCCTTTTTTAATAGAAATATAAAAATAATATTGGATTTTTTTGTCGAGCTTTATACTAAATTGAGTAATTGCATTAGTTATTTCTTCAAAATATGAAATGTTTTTTTCAATTGATTTTTGGACAAAAGATAACGTTTGTTAGATGTATTTTTTCTTTCAAGCGGATTTCAACTTACACTTATTTTATACTAGGAGTTATGACTTTTAATCTTATCTGATAATTTAATCTCATTTAAGTATTATCATATCGATATATATGAGACCGGATGTTTGTTATAAATAAGAATGCATAAATAAATCACTGCAAAGAGGATCTAGATTTAGCATAAAATAAATGTCTTGCAGAGTCAGTAGTGAGATAATGCTTAATATGATTAAACAAAGCATAGTCACGGTAGTATTTTGAAGATCAACGATCATCTGCATCATATTTAACTCAAATATAATCAAAACAGAGTTTATGTTTAGGGATTCAATGATATCAAACTATAAGAGTGTTACTCAAACTTGGAAAATTATAAATTATATGTGATTCTGAATAAATACAATGAATTTTTTATTGAAGATGAATGTAGATATATCCACTTAGATGTTTACATTAGTTTTTAACATTCCTTGGATTAATTTCAAATTTACGTATACATAAAGATATAATCAATAATTCTAATATAAATCTCGAGGACGATCTAAATAAATATCTAAAAGAAAATCGAATCTTTAAATAATTGTGAAAAATGCTTTAGATCCGATATGGACCATCTTAAAAAATTAATTTTTAATAAAACTCATTATTGTATCCCAAGTTAACGTATAACTTATCTTTTCTAAATCTAAGAAAAGCTAGATCATATATTTTAGTACTGAATTAAAGATAATAGTTGTTCTACTTATAATTATATATTATTTATATTATAAAAATAAATTCAGGCAAATTCAAGATTTTTAGAAAAAATTTTTATTTTTTTTTAATTTTTCAGCATGCTCCCCTCAATATCATAGAATGTAGTAATTATAGCTTGACAATTAATGATCTAGTACGTTGATATACAATTTGTCCATAAAAGGCTTTTAGTATTGTCTCAAAAATTTAAAAAGGAAAAAGTTTTGTATTATGATTCGAGTTTAACAGTTATCGTGTATAGCTTATTTAGTACATTATATACATAACATTTGATCTTTTTAGCAATGTTGGAAAAGTTCAGAATGCATGTACATATTTTTTTTTATAATTGAAAAGTAGGAAAATAGAGGAGTATATATTTGATTTTCAAATCATCAAAAACATCCATCTTAAAAGATTAGTAACGTTAACAGTAATTGAGTTTTATCTATAGAAATATATATTGATTTATTACTAAAATTCGAATAATTTATAATTATTGCGTACAACAAGTTGAAAAATGTGGAAGATATACTAGAATAATAGCAATGAGAAGAATCGGCTGTTACCTACTTGAAAAAAAATATTCAAGGGTGGTTGAGCACCTTTAAATAAAAAATACAGATCACTCAATAAAATTGAGTATTATTATAAATATGATACATGAAATTTAAGAGCTACTCCTCAATGATATAAGACAGATAAAGATACTCCTAACTTTGCGATGTGCTATGTACGAAAAAATCAGAACATAAGGAGAGTATATGTAACTTGAATTTCCGTTACTAACCTTATGGAGGTTTTTGATAAAGAAAGGTGCTCGAAACGCATTGCAAATTGCAGGAGAGTGGTAGTTTGTTGAACTTTTGAAAAGGTCTCTTGAACTTGAATGAATACCCAAAAAATAAAATAAAGTCCTTATGAACTGTAAGCAACTTTATAAGCTTTTCTGTATAAAATTCAATTATTATTAATTTTATAACTTTATTAATGATACTTGTACCTTTCTAGCCCTGGTTGTCGAAAATCTGGGGCAAACTGTGAAGCAGTTTGCTGAGCTATTTCAGAATCCTCACGAGCGTGATCTGCCGCAATGTCAGCTAATTCAGCTTTGCCTCTTGCTGTTGCAGTTCTAGAAATCGCTATATCCGCTTTTTGCAGAGCAATTTTACTAGCGCGTTGAGCAGCAGAAACTGCGGCATCTATCCTCTCACGAAATTTAGCTGAACGTATGAGAAACATGTGTTTCTTCTTCTGACTAGTGATAAGAACATTATTTTTGTACTTGCCCTCTTCCTTAGTATTATCTCGAAAGGTTGTAACGCCATAACCGTATTTACGATTATTAAACCATTCACCTTCGTAACGTAGACCATCACTACGTTCTGATATTCCAAAACCTGTACGCTTATCGTTTTTCCATTCACCAAGGTATGTTTCAGTTACAGAAGCATCCATTTGTTCATCCTGTAATTAAAATAATTAAGCTAAAATTTATTTATAAATAAATTTTATTTAAAATATTTTAGCGATTAAAGATTTTTAAACATCTTTCAAAACTTGATTTAAATTTGCTATTCATAATGTAATATTCACTTATCATTTATATTAATTATTACAATTTAATTTAATTAGAAACAAATGTTAATTATCACGAGATTTGTGCAATTAAAATATTTATAGTCACGACTAATAAAATATTTAGGAACTCTTTATGATAAACCACAAAACTATAAAATAGTGAATATGTATTTATTTCAATGTATAGTTAATTAATTTGTTATTAATATAAAATAAAATATAAAAATTAAACAATACAAAAAGGAAATGAAGTGTTAACTGCACATACCCTTATGAGGTTACTCTGTTATAATTTACATTTATCCCTTGACAATTTAAACAGTGGGTTATATTTTGAAATTCGAAAAACTGTTGAGGTTTCAACCATACGGAAAAATTAAGAATATAATATATGATTTGAAGGTGAATGAAAAATGTATTACATAAATAATAAATATATTCGAAAAAAGAAAGAAAAATATTTATTTTATAATCGGCAAAGGGTATATAAATATATTGCAATCTTGTTTAGGGTAGTAAAGACACGTAATCTGTTTTATTAACGATGTTTACAAATATATAGATAAACATATATGTATGTATTTACAATGAATGATAATAAATCAGTATTAAATCTTAGACTTTGGTAACGAGTAAGAACGGTCACCTATGTATAAATTTTTATACAACAAAATAGTCAGTTGATCAATGAAAATGTGCAACTGTTTATGTATAAATTAGCGAACAGGAAAAATTTGTAATATGATTTAGCAAAAACATGAGACAAAGATGCATTTTGATCGGAAAATTGTAGACGAGCAAAAACGTTTGACGCATATTTTAACATAAGAATAATTAATTCGAGAAGTTGATGAATAAAAATTTTTCATAGAACAAAGGTTCACAAATAAGATAGTTCAAACAGAATAGACTTGCAACAATTAGTAAACAAGAACGCTTGTTCAAGTAGATCGGTGAACAAGAACAGAAAATCAAGAGATAATCTAGAAGCAATATCCGCATTTTCTTGTTAATGAGGGATCAAGTATACATTTCACAGTACGCAGATCATATTTTAAAAATCGTAAAATACATATCATGTAATTGGATCAAAATGATCGAAAACAATATATTTTAATAATTATAAGTAAAATACATCTAAAGTTTTACGAATTTAGGCAATTCTGTATCCCTTGAAATTAATATTATTTCTATGAATAATAGAGCCACACACCTTTGGCAAATATTTTTTCCTCTTATCTAGAAAAACTTCTTAATTTCTGTTAATATTCTTTCTAGAAAACTCTCATTCCTCAATGCGATGGATCTTAAATTACGATTTTGATTTAAAAATTCTTGAGGTACAGAAAAATCTTCGATTTGCTTGAAAGATAGTTACTCACTCGAAAATCATCGTTTCCTTGTTTGCTTCTCGTAACTATTCATACATTCACTTCGAGGAAAATAAACAAAAATTATTTACATAAAAAGTTAGTAGTAATTACTTGACTTTTTCTTCTTAATCCTCTCATTTCAATTTTCATAATATGGTATTTAATCTCATTAAGAAATTTTAATCTTCATCTGTAGACACATTTATAGCCTTATTTTTATTTTATGACTTCTAGTAATTTTAAAACCTTTTAAATTAAAATATTAGATTACTCAGCATATTTTCGATAGTGACTACAATAAAAAACGGATTGGTAATATTGAACTTCAAATGACGAGAGAACGAGAAATACCCAAATTTAAAATTAAAAGAGAAAAAGGATTGGTTGTTCAACACGCGTAAAATAATAACTAAGCAAAATGTTTTCATTATTCAATTTAACGAAAGAAATTCAAAATTGTATCTATTATACAATAGAAAGGAAAGAAACTAAAAAATAATATATACTATTCAAGAGGGACGAAAATCGCGAAGGAAGTGTATATATCATCTCACCTAAGTTTTTTGCACGAGGAAAATCTAAAATTGGTAGATGGCCGCCTAGTTTCCAAGTATTGTATTAAGGTTGCGAATTGCATACCTGAGCCACTCATTGTAGCAACCAACTTGGTCCTCAATAAAGTTGAATTAACTCTTGATTCTCAAACATAGCATTTCAAATAAAAGAAAAGAAACTGTTTTATCAATGCAATTTACCAATATTTGTTAATATAAATCAACATATTACTGAATTTTCAGCATCATTTTCAAAAACAAGAGATTATGCATTGACTCATCCACAGATCGGTAATGAATTCTTCTTGATCTTTCGAATAAATTTAAGTATTCCATGGAGTTCCAATTTTTTGTTTTTTTATGAACTATATTTATCAATGATATTTTTATTAATAAGAAAATATGCATAATTTTAGTATATCGATGTCATATTATTCCTTCACATTCAAATAGTGTTAATGTTGTTTCCTAAAATTTTAATAAATTTCATGTCCTTTTATTAAATAGAAACTTGTCATTAACTAAAATTAATTTCAAACCATTTTTTTTATAACTATTTTCTGTTTAAGTAGGTACGCTTTCAATTCTTTGAAGTAAAACGTTTAATATCTCGTGTAGTTTGTGATTATCACATAAGATGAAATTACTGTACATTTTCTACTTATAACAATACCTTTTTTAATATTTATCTTCTTCGCCACTTCTTAGTTTACAAAGGCATTTGAGTTATGAAGCTGACTATTGTATCCTTACCATTTATGTCTAGAACTTTTTTGCGAATTTATGAACAACCTCCCCGCCCCCCCCCCACTAATCATTCGAATGTTCTGATCAAGTTTTCAACTTAGAATATTTAACGAAAGTATATAACGTCCATAATTGCATTAATAATTTTATTACAATATTGTTTTTTAGAATTATATAATATATTAATTAAATTTTTTTGTACAAACATTTATGTGTAAAATTATAGTTTTTGTAATAATATAACAAATATTATACTATAAAACTACGAATTATGAATATAAATGAATAAATTATGAAAAAAAGTTATCAATATATATACTAACTTCAATAACAAAGGAAGCATTACTGTCGGTATGCATCGATGCTGAAGCTTGACTTTGTGAGCTTTCCGTTGACATCCACGACGCAGTACTTGCATTGCTACGAATACTTGCTGCAGTGCCACGTTTTTCAAGATCACCCGTACTTCTTTGTTTGCGAATTTTCAAACCCTAATTTTTAAAATATATTTTAATTATTTCTTAGTATATTATAAAAATTTAATATTTTAAGTAAAACTAACACGATTTTCTAAATCAAATCAATGATTTGTAATCGAGAATATATGACTTTTAATTAATGAATTCAAATTATTTGTTGTATAAATTAAATTAAGAATAAAACGTAAAATTATATATACATATAATACTAATTAAACATATTTTAATTGAAAAAATATAAAAATATTTAATATTTTTATGACTAATACATATTCATAAAATGAATATATAGCTGAGTGAAATTAGTTTTAAAGAAATGATAATTAATATTATAGATACTTTGAAGTAAAAATTAAAAAACGAGTAAAAATATTTCCGTTAATTTGATTTTAATATAACGAAGAAAAATATGCAAACACATTAATTCATATAACTTAATATTATTATGATAAATAAAGATGAAAAATTATTCATTTAAATAAAAATAAATAATTTATATAATTTTAAATTTAACAATGATTAAATATTAATTCATTTTTATTACTATTTTTAATGATCTAGTAATATAATTACCACAACTTATACTAGTACAAAACCGAATAATTTTTCACGTTGTATGAAGAAAAAGTTGAACTATTAAGATATTTACCGAAAGTATGCCCTTTTTAAGAGATTTTTCCGTTAAACTCTTCCGCCTTGCCGGTGGATCATCACTCCTAGCTTTAAGCACAAATCCCCCTCTACTATCGTCAACACGGCGATCCCGCCTATCAGTTGGTTCAGGCGTTGGTGCTGTTCCTGGAATACCTTCAGTACTTCTTAAGGACGTTAATGATGCCCGTATCTGTTTTGCTGACTTATAATGTGATGCTAGACCAAATGGCGCACTTGCTCTTACTCCATAACCGTGTCGCATACCACGCAACCACTGTCCTTGGTATGTCCCTAAAATTTATGTAATATTATTGTTATTATTGTATTTTTCATAGTTCAGAAACGTCTTATTCATTAAGCTACAAAATATATGTGTTTTTTATTGATTAATATAAAATATATTGCTTTTATAGATCAATATTATTCTAAATTTCTATATATTGCTTAAATTTTATAAAGTCAACTATTTTACAAAATTATAATTTGGTAAAGATGACTATATTACTATAATAAAAAGAAAATAATATTAAGCTATTAGAGAAGTTTATACAATAAATTCAATGTGATAAATATTGTATGTGAAATTACTTTTTATTTAAAAAGGTTAAATAATGAAATATATGTATTCACATACTTTGCAAATTAAGTGCCAGCCATTTGACATTTCAAAAAGTATTGATAATTAGATAATATGAACCACAATTTAAATTACAACAAAAGATGAAATAAATGAAAATTAGATGGTGCCAACCAATATCCACCTTATTTAAGATCATATGAGTATATTTTGAAGGTATGCTACGTAAAATCAATCAAGAACAAGCAAGATGGTGAATATAAAAGTTGATCAAAATTTTACGTAGGTACTTAAAATAATAAAATTGCCCCGATCAGTGTATGGCTCACTTATTCAGTTTTTCGATAGAGGTAATCCGATATAATAAACATACGGAGCGCGCTGACTATTATAGTTAGACTGAAATTCGATGGGGACATGAAAACCAGTAGAAATGAACAACCATTTATTAAACAGTTTAAAAAAATATCGATATATAATCTAACTTAAACAAATTTATTTGATATAAGTGAAGTTTATCATGTCAAAATAACTCGAGATAATAATCATTATGATCTGAAAAGAATCAAATAGTTAGTGCAATTTATAATTATTAAAAAGCTTCGAATATTAATAAGAAAAAAGGAAAAGATATATTGTTACGAAGAACATAATTTTAAGTCTAATATTTTATTTATAATTCTATCCGACTAAGCAAATTTTTTATACAGAATTATTTATCCAAAAAAAAAATAAATTTTTCCTACTATTTTCTATATATTATTGTTTTTAAATGGTTTATTTCCTTTTCATTTTTATTGACGAGTACTAATGCATAAAGTGAAAAATTATTTCAATAATTAATAATATTAATTAATATTAATTTTAATTATATTTATATTCATTAGTTAAATAATAATACATTTTTATGCTGTCAAATTTTATGGTACGTACCTTCCATATTTGATTGTTAAATGATAGTGTTAAAAATATGAATAAATCCTTTAAGGTGTGGCAACGTAACAGTATGTATTAATATAGAAAAATATAAAACAAAAATTAATTAAAATGTTGGAAGACACTAAACATACAAAGAAACACAAAAAATCTACTTAAAAACTTGCAGACACAAACACAAAAAATGTTAAAGAAATTAAATGAAAATTAATTTCTTGATAAAAATATAACAAACAATTGTCACATATTAACACTAATTTAACAAAATCATATGAACTACCAAAATATTCACAAATCTAACTGTCCAGTGTAGCCAATAATATCCACTATAAATAGTCCTCTATGCCTTTTGGCAAAATTATTATGTAATCAATTAAAAAATATGTAAAGTCTCTTGTGTCAAGAATAACTTAGAATTAAACAATAAATTAAAAAATATAAAAATCCCAACGTACTATATTATGATCTTATTAGATATAAATAAGTTCGTTATTAACAAATATACTATATGGGCTTATCATAAAAAGGCTAGAAAAAAAATAAACAGCTTATACGATATTAATAATAATTATATAATACATTCCATTCAACGATATTTTAGAAATCAAAGTTTCATCTTAATAATACATATTTTTTTTGATAAGAAATTCTATGAACAGATTTTCGGTATCCAAATGGATTCAGCAGTGTCGCGTTTATTTGCAGATATAATAATGGATGACTTAGAGACTGAATGCCTATATTCGTTTAAAATTAAATGCAATTGTATTCTGTTATTTTATTACAGATATTTGGACGTCATAATTCATCATATCCTCATAAGTCATAGATGTGATCTTGAATACCTTTAACAAATACAATAGTCGATTATAATTAACACATGAAATCGAAAATAATAATTCTATAAAATTTTTTCACGTAACAATTATGAAAATTCAAAATAATAGAATTATTAGGAATTAGCATAAGAAACCTACACAGTCAAGCAGAATACTTAATTTCAAATCAAAACACCCGTTCACTCAAAAAAAGTATTGTTCATAACTTAATATATAGTATTACAGATGTAACGAAATACAATAAATCTGATAGTTAAATAAATTCTCTGCATACCCAATAATTAAAACTAAGCGAATTGTTTAAATGAATTGTGAAAAGATGATACACAATACGTAAAGTAAAATATTGCCGATATTTGATTTTAAACGAATAGTAATTAACGACAGTTACAATACGATCGATATTGTCCAAGATATGCTAAATGATGTCCGGATGAATAAACTAAATGCGACGAAACGCCGATTAAGCCTAAAAAAGCAACACCTCTTTTGTGTAAGAACCCGAAAAAGTTAGCACTTTTTATTATAAAATACAGCAACAAATAAACTTGGGAGAACCAGAAGTAGATCAGACCGGAAATTAAAAGTAGTATCAAAAATCGGAGTAAAATGTAATATGAAGTAAGTCTATCCCGATCGGAAACTCTCGTCGATCAACAACACGATCAAGTTTAAATTCACAGTAAAAGCAATCTTTATTATCCAAGGACACACGTAGAAACTAGAATTATATCACGAGCCACATTAATACACTAAAATCTCTCTTCCAATTTATTATCAATAAATTGATATTTTAACGCGATTTAATGAATTGTTTATTTTGTTTATTTAACCCATAACCTCACGAAAGCTGAAACGCTTTAACCGATTGAGCTAAGGCAGAAAAGAACCGGGTAATATTCAATAAAATAATAATATAATAAATACGCACATAAAGCGAGTAAACGAAGAAGTGAATAAATAAATAAATAAACGTGACGGTATAAATAAATAAATATATAATATAATTAATAGTTACGTGAGAAAAAAGGGACGTAACAAACGAGTCATTGTATTGTCAAATCATTGTTTTTATAAAAATAATTTATCAAATCCATCCTCAAAGGAAATGAGTGCCCTAATTATATTATAGGAAAATATATTAAGAGACGCCTAAGAACACATAAATATAAAAATAAATGTAATAAAAACACTTAAGTTTCATACATTAATATCTTCACAATATTCAGAAAAATTCTTTTCTAAATATGCACTATATTTTAAAAAGTATAGAATAAACTTAATACTAAACAGTAACAATAAACTAGTCACAGTTGTAATTAAAGGCAAAGATAGAACCGAAAAATAGGGTGAAGCTAAAGTTGTATATAAAATTAAATATAAAAACTGTTTATTGGCATATATTGAAGAAACTAAACGCAGTTGAAAAACAAGAATAAATAAACATATGTATTTTTTTAATTTAAAAATCAGCTATAAAACTTTCGCGCTTATTCTCCTTTTCGTGTAGCACAAGGGCAGCGTAGAAAAAAATAACAGTCATCAATTCTTTAAAGAGAAACAAATGTATTATTTACAATGTTTATATTCCAATAGAATTATGTAACGAGAAGCTATAACAATACGTAAAATAGTGCATTACCTTAATGATGAAATAGATCCGTAATAATTGTATTACTCGAACGACAAGTACAGATCTTCTGTCGTTAGAAGTTTTTCGAAAAAAAGGTGAGCTCTAAAATGTTTGAAAGGAAAGAAAGGGGGAGAGAGCACATGCACCTTTAATACATTACTTTTTATAAAAAAAAGCACTTGCAAGCATGAGCGAAAGTCGCGAACGTAAACAAAATTGTTGTGATCTCCCTCTTTAATTTGAATATTTCTGAGGGATAAAAAAAAAACAATGAAAATATGCATATTTTTACGGTACACTCTTACGAGCGCAAAAATAATATAGATTATGATAATCTTGATTTTATTAACATTGCGAATAATAAAAAAAACTGATTTTCAAAGTGATACATATTAAAATAAATAATAACACTATAAATTAACAAGACAATACACAAAATTTAAACTGTAAATACCATATGATCCTTAATAATATGACGAATAACAACATCATAAGGACGAGCATGGCGAATTCGAATAATATAAATTGCGGTGCAATAAATATTAAATAATAAATAAATATTGTTTACCTTCAAAACTATGACGTTACGACTATCACATCGTAAAATAGTCAGGTATTCTTGCTCTTTAATATTATATAATTATGTTTAAAAAAATTTTTATAACTATTTAAAATATATATATATATAATAATTGTAATATTTGTTAATAAATAGCCTCAATAAGGAATACCTTGTCGAAATGTTGCAAAAATAATTAAGAATATCTAGTTTTATTTATCCTGCACCGAATCATAATTAACAGTATTTTTTTAAAAAATACATTTTTATGATTTTATGAACAAAAAAATTAAAATTAAAAATTAATACTGCAGCGTACTTGAATATTATAAGAGGACTGATTAAGCCTCACCCTTACCGATACGGGATTAACAAAATAATGTGAAGTATATTTAGTTTTTAATTTTAAGTTTAAGTTTGGGCAGTTTGTTTTCAACCTCGAAGGAATCTTACATGTAAACAAATTTATTATAAATCTATTATAAATTGTTTTACTCTTTTAATATATTCATTATTTCATTCATTTTTATTAAATCATTGTAACTTATTCAAAAATATATATATGTGTGATATATATTATCAATCCTACATTTTTAAAATACATTATAAATTTCAATAATGGCTTTTTCAATAATTATATGAAATTTCAAAACAATTTGTTGCTTCATCGTTATATTTATTTTTTTAGTAAAATAAAAAAAAACTTTTTAATACAAACAAATATAGCTATATGTATTTTTTTCAAAATCGTTGGATACTTTATTAAAGAAAAATTTTTTTTATTATACTGTATATCTGAAGATTTTTAGTATTTTTGTCTTGTGTAATTCTTATATAGCAATATAAATTATAATTATCAAATACAAAACAATATGTTACTAAAATTATATTAAATAATATTGATAATGGAGTAATAACGATATGATAAAATTTAAACACCGGGGCAGTAAATCATGTATAGTTAATATAAATGTAACAATTTAATTTCCAGATGCATAGATAAAGTTTATTTAAGTAATTAGAAAAACTCACCCGTTATAGACAATTCATTATATTTATTATACAAAATACTGCTCTTTGCCTAAAATATAATTTACGACATTAAAATTAGAAATTTTTGAGACAAATACATGTAACTACCTAAGCAAATTATATTAGTAAAAATAATTAAATTTATGAAAATTCGTGAATGAATTAATATAAATGCATACTGATGATATTTATCGTCGAAATGAGCAAATTTTAAAAGATATATTACATCATTTATTTGCTGAGAGTATAATTAAGAAAAAAATAATGAGTCTACTTATTCGACAACAGGTTTTAAGAAGACTATTAATTGACGATTACAATAATGACCAATTCATATTAATTTTAGTTTAATTATTATTTAATATTATTTCATTATATCCATTAAAATTATAACATAATTTGGGGAAATCTTAATATAAAAAAATTTTAAAAGCGATTCTTACAGTACCAAAGATATTATAATCTGTACAAATAATTTTAAAAATATTTATAGTAAAATTTTTTTAATAACTCTACATATAGGAGCATAATTTTAGTTTTAATTAAAATTTTAATTATGATTTTGCTAACAACCCATAAAATGAAAAAAAAGTATCAGCACTAACCACTATCAGCATATGATTCAGATCCGTAACCATCTTGAAGGCCACTTGACCACGTTCCTTCGTACTTAGCTGTAGATGTTATTGATTGTCTCACTCCATATCGACCTTTAAACCCTTGCGTCCACTCGCCACGATATAACCAACGACCTCGTGTTTCCATACCGAGACCATGTCGCTTGCCATTCTGCCATTGACCCTCGTAAGATGAACCACTAAAAATTATATAAATTATAATTGTCGTAAATTTAATTTAAATATTTTTATATCATTTAAAAATAATAAAAATTTTATCATCATCAACACCAATATTATGATTGTTAATTATAATTAATAAAAAAAATTGTTTAAAAGTTGCCTTATTTCAACACAAAAGTTCATTTAATTATTTTAAGTCATTGACTTTTATGTAAAATTACGTAATTTTTATGAATTTTTATTAATTATTAAATTTAAACATAGAAATCTGGAACTCTTACATTGTTCTTTTGGTAAAACTGTACTTATTAAACATTATAAGTATTATAAATGGGGCATTTGCAAGTGTACTCTGTTAATTAATTATATAGATTTCATTCATGTGTGATTTCAAAGACTTGGAAAAATTCTTTACAATATGTATACACATAGTGCATATGCAAAATATCAAGGTTCTTTTATTGATGTTAATGTTTGTCATAGCGATTTCGGGGATGTTGAAAAATATGCGAAAGATTTTTTTTTATTTGTAGCTTTTTTAAATAATTACGACTGGTAAAATTTTTCTTTGTGCAAAACGTGTTTTTAAATTTTTTAACACGAATCTGAACGATTCTTTATAGCTTTATACGATTGAATAGCTTTATACAATAAAGTTTTGTTTAAATCTTGATAAAATGCTGTTGAAACTTTTAAATGTTAAAAAAGGATAATCGGGTATTTAAATCATAATTAAATAAATGATACAGGCCTTTCAAGGAATGCTGGGAAGATGATGCCGACGAACCTCATTCTGAACGTCCAAAATCATTAGGAATTGATTCTAATATTGAGCGTGTACACAAAATTTTGATTTCAACTCATTATTTAAGTTTTAGGGTAATTGATGACACTCAATTTATTTAGTTTTACATAATAATAACCTTAAAAACCGTTTTTACATTTACAAATGTTCACAATGCTTTACCCAAGCTGTAAATAAAATTTAACCGCATAATGCTCTTTCACCAGTCGGCCCACGCTGTGTGTTACAAAATTGAAAAACACGATTCGCTCGAAGATAAATTTGGTCGCTCTTAATGAACGAAAAAAAAAAATATGAAAAACTCCTGTGCACATTTTCCGTTGACAAAAAACCTTGATACTTTCCAAATACACCATGTATGTATATATTAAAGACACTTTTATATTATTCATAGGCGAATATCATTAATCTGGTGGTGTACATGAAAGGATCGAGAAAGAATAAAGGTAGCACTAATCAATTTGAGTAAATAAAAATATAGAGAAAAGTAGATATTAAAAAAAGAACGTGTTATAGCAATTGCATAAGATAAATAAGAATATAATAAAATTTAATTCGGAAAATTGCTTAAATATTCTTTATGATCAATTCATCTTGGTAATTTGATACACGTATATATACTTTCATTCCTCTGACACATGTAGTGAGTGTGAAAAATTATTTAATGAAGAAACTGTGAATATAATTAAAGTTCGTATACATGTATACATGTTTGTGTGTGTGTGTGTAGAAAAACATATATGGAAAATAAAACTTGCAAAAAATATTTAATAATCAGTGAGTGTATACATAGAAATTGAAAGTTAATTTTCAATGTTAACTGAATAAAAAAACCATTATTTAAAATATATTAATAAATGTCATAATTATTATATTTGAATACAAATACAATATTTGTATTTGTTTATTATTGTAATATCATGAATATATGGTCTATCTATTAAGTATCGAGTTTTTTTTTGTTTGAAGTCACTATTTATCGTAGCAAGTTAGGAGAGGTCTTAAAATATAGATGTGAGTGCTTCTTCTATTTTCCTCTTTTTTTGATCGTTAGAAGTAGGATTTGCATTCGCGCGAAGGATATTTTTCAGTTTTATGACACGATACAATGGAGCGATTAGTGGAATGGTGTTTTACGATAAAATTTGGCCTATGATTTGCAAAAACACTAGAGATTTTTGAAAAAGGTTTTTGAGGGTAATTGTATGCATGTGTTGATAAATTCAGAGTATCATCGATTACCTTGATCCCTAAATAACGGTTTGAACTCAAAATTTTATATTGGGAATATTGGGTATTAAAATCGATTCGGATTTTTGAGTGCTGAGAATGAGAATAATCAGTGACCTCATGAAAGCCTTATATGATTTTTTTTAATGTAATTTATACATTTTTTATACTTAAAGACTTTTTTAACATTGAAAAGTCTTAACACCATTTTAGTAAGCAATAAATAAATTATTATCATGTAAATCTGTTCCAGCAGTCATACCATCGCGTGTATCACAATACTGAAAAACATCCTTAGCGCAATGTAAAATCCTGCTCTTCTAATTATCGAAAAATCAAAAAAACAAAAAGAACAAATAGAAAAAAACTCCCCTCTGCATTTTAAGACCTCTGCCAAATCGCAACGACCAATAATGGCTTAAAAAAAAAAAAAATTCGATACTTGAAATATGAACAAACCATGTATGTATATTCAGAAAAATTTTTTTCTTCATCTATATTGCTTATCTTACTAGTATTATATAAATTTAATGAGACAACATTTATAAACATAACTTTAAATAATCTCTTATACAAGATCAAACTCATCGAAAAATAACCGGAAATCAGGAAGATGTTTACATTTTACAAAATCCAAATTTAAAAACAAAAATCCAAAAATCTTTTGTTATTGCGTCCTTTGAAAAACTTTTAAAGATATATAAAAAAAATTAATTAATTATGTAAATAATTACGTATATAATATAATTATGTAAATACAGTTGCGTATATAAAAATATAGATACATAATAATTTCGTTTTTTTTTTACTATTCTATTACATTTAAAGGATTTTCTGATGACAGAATGAATAGCTGGCAAGTAAGAACGCTTATTTGTTTTCGATATTAGATAATCGATTGATATAATTAATATTAATAAATTTCGTTTATTTACTTCAAAAATATAAATAAAAAAATTGATATTTTGAGATAATTTGAGCGCTTTATTTAATACGATGTAATTAAAAAACTATTTCAATCATAATATTATAATTTTTTTATTTATATGTACAGGATATGTTATAAAAGTATCAAGACTGAACTGACAAAACGTTTTCGGAAAGATCGGATAAAGTGTAGTAGAATTTTTGCTATGTTTCCTTTTCTTACGATCAATAAAAGCGACAAAATGTCTTCCAGTTTTTCAATTTTGTAACATAGCGTCATGTAATGATTGGCGGAATCTCGTTGCGTTATATATGTGATAAAGTTTTTTATGTGACTTGTGAAAAAACGTATATATATATATATTATGAAAGACCCTTAAGAGTAATTGTATGTAAATTTTGATAAATTCAGAGTATTATCGATTACATAATACTTATTTGATGGTTAAAATTACATACACATATATACGGTTATACGTGTATTACGGTTATATTTAATTATGTATGCTATGTGGTTTTGGCATTACATTTATTTTTAACGTTTGGTGTGTTCAACATAAATTTGTAGTTTTAGATAAACTAAACATGGTGTACAGGTTAATGAAATTGGTTGATCAATTCGAGATATTTTTTAAAAATTTTTTAAAAAATATTTAAAAACTTTAAAAATTCTGTCGCCAGTATTTTTTAATGCAAAAATTTAGAAGCCAGTTATAAATTGTTGATGTGAGTAAGAGTTAAGTTCTAATTTCGGACAGACAAATAAAGGAGCTTTTAGATTGAGATACGGCCATCAAGTGATATCAAAATTTTGCATTGCTTTGTTATTGAGAATTTAGTTTAAAATTATTTGCACATGATCCAAATAAATGCAAAGAATCATTTGTGCAATATTTTAGAAATGAACAATTTTTTTTATTTTTTTACGAATTTTTTTCTCAGTTCCTATAATTTCAATAAAAAATTATGTCTATTCTAATTCAGAGCTAGAAACTAATTAAATTAATAGATAATTATATAAAATCATGAATATGAAAATACAACTATTTCTTGTTATAGTTGATGGTGTCAAAAGAGATTTTTGATTTTTAAAAAAAAAATTTTGCTTAAAAATAAGCGGACAGTATACAATATTGTGAGATACAGATATATCATCTCTAATAATCCAACCTAGTAATATATTTATAGAAGTGTATTTTCTTTTTATATAAAATACCAATCATAAAACTAGATATGATGAAATAATAGTTATACATAATTTTTTTTTCTTTGTATTTAAATAACCTTTGTAATTTGTCTTGTCGCAAGATTTATATGATAAACTAAAACAATAGAATATTAAAAAAGAACTGTCTGGTTATTCTAAATTGTTCACTTTAATATTAGCCTCTGTCCTGTAAATACTTTGGGAAAATTGGTAAAGTTTGGAAAATATTCTTGAATTATAGATTGTCATTTAAAAATATTTCATTTTTGGCACAATTCGAATATGTTATTCAAGCAAGCTTTACACATGTAAGCATGTTCGACACTTCGGTTAGGTGTAAAAGAATCACGGAGAAATTTATTTCTTTTTACAACTAAAATTTACCGAGTTTTTAAATAAGTATATTTTAACCCACTAAAGGCATTTGAAGACATATTATAATAACTTTTCGGTTACCATCAATAGATACAAAGAGATATTTATTTTGAGCTATTAATAGATGTACGTAATTTTCAGATTGTTAAAAATTTTTTCACGGTTTTGCATAATTTTGACACTCGAAAAAATGACGAGGATAAATTAACATTTACAATATTGCAAAAAAAGTGATAAACATATAAAATGTTTAATTATATTTTAAAAATTATAGTGTATTGTAATTTTTCACCATAAGTTAAAAATAAGAATTAAATTATATACAATTACAAGTTATAATGCCATATAAGATATTTCACATTAGAACTCAGCTCCTAATGAGAGAACTGATAATAAGAATAGTCAACGAAACATTTTAATTTCGTATCATAAAAAACCAGTACCCTGGACGCTGATATTTTAAGAATTTTTTACACATATTCCATATATTTGTATTTAATTAAAAAACTTATTTTTCTTTAATATAAGTAAAACTTTAAAGAAATTTAGAGAATAGAATTAACCCATATATCTCTTTCATGATCCGGTACTGTAACCGGTACACATGGTTGACGTTATTGTTTCTGAAGTATTCTAAAAAGTTCTTCGAAGAAAGCTTTATAAAATTTATTTAAGTCTGTGCAATATTATGTATATTTTAAATTTGTCAAAAATATTGTGAAACAACAGTTAATTCTACAATGAGTGTACATGTAAATTATGAAAATTTAAGATTATTAAAATAAAAAATATTTTAATTATTTTGTTTCTTTTTTAATTTATATACTACAATATTTTGAATCTCAATTCATGATAAATAAATATTTTTTTACTTTCTCACATTTATTACCTCCCGGCTACCACTAGCTATTATTGTAAGACCATGAACTTGTTAAAAAAACTTTCAAGTGCTTTAAAATCTATTTAAAAAAACGCTAACTAAAGATATACGAAGTGCCGATGAATATTAACCTGACATTTTAAAGTATTTAGAGCGCTTAATTTAATACTGTATAATTAAAATACATTTTTAATCATAATACTATTACAATTTTAATATTTATATAAATATAAAAAAAACATAATATTATATTGATCTTTATTAAAATAAACTATTTTGCAATGGTCTTTATTTTTTTATATTTGTAGAAAAATATAAATTATAATTTTGATTAAAATTTTTTTTTTCTTTAGCTATAAAATATTAATATAATATGATGAAATTATTGGGTGTAAATAAAAAAGAAATGGTTATTGTAGCATCGTCGATTTTTTGGCAAGCTAGTTACCTGCTTTCATTAGAATTTTATTGAAACATAAAAATTATATAAATAATAAAATAAATACACTTAATATAACGGATATTATTACAAAGTTAATTAACATGGTTACCTCAGTACAATTGGGAAAATTTTTTTTTCATACGCCTTATATTTTGAAGTCATCCATTTTAATTGTACTGAGCGAATGCGTAAGTTTGCCTCTCATTTCAAGTTATATCAACAAATTTTTAATATTACTATACACAAAATTCTATACCTTCGGTTCTTGTTCTCCCCACTACTCGTCTACTTTTGTCCGCTCGGCCGTTTTGGGTCATCTTTTTCCGCATATATAAGATAATCTAAAAGATTTTTACAAAACATGAGATGAAGATTGTGTTTCACTGTAATTATATGTTTTAAAACCGTTGGAAAAACTAAAATCGAATAATGCATTGGGTGAGAAGAGCCCTATAATATTTTCGCACAATTGAATTAAAAATTAAATTATGCTAAAATTAATAATCTAATAGAGTAGAAATTTTGTACAAATAAAGTGTATATTAATAACATTAATTTTCTCAAACTAGAGTTCAAATACTGAAAAAATGACAAATTTATAAATATTTTAATTCATACTTTTTTTTGTCTTTTTAATATATCTTTATATTGAATTTTTAAATCAATTTATATAAAAATAGAATTGCTTTATAACTTTATTAATTACAATTCATCCAAAAATGCATTTTTACTTCTACTTTTTAAAAGAAATTAGCCAGTTCATATTTCGATTGGCATTTAAAAAAATAAGAAGCTACGGGTTTTTTTGGAACTATTTTTCATATACTTAGTTTGTTGTATTTCAGTAATGATATAAAAAGTACTGTGTTTCTTGATGCAATAGTTAAATAGATAAGTTTCATACATTTCATTTTTTTCATTCTTGTTTAATTATACATCTAACAAAAATATTCAGTACCGTTATTGTCTAAAACGTAATTTTAATTTTAATTTAGAATATATACTTTAGTTATAATAAATCATAATTTATTGTTTCTAATTATTTTTATTATAAATAGTAGCTCACATGTAAATCATTTTTATACGACTTTTACAAATACTTATGTTCAAAAATTAATCGATTATTTTAATTTTTTATTTACAGATGAAATTTTAAGAAATATATATTAATTTTTTTATTATGCATATTTTGGTTTTGTTGAAATAGTATAGTAGTCACATCTGATATACGTATTATAATTTATTTATTGTGTAAGTTTTTTTACTATGTATGTTTCAGTTTAAAATAATAACGATATAATAAAAAGATAAATGTATATCAATTGTATCATAATAGAATATTACTCGTAAATAATTTTTTTTTCTCTTGCAAAACAGACCTCTACATTTAATTAATGTTTTGTAGTATTTTTTGTACATGTACTTTTTAAATTAATTTTTTTTAATCTTTTATAATTTATTTTTATACATATTGTTATAAATTTAATTATAAAAAGTAGTTCCTTTTGTATAAGAAAAAAAACATTTGTATATTTTTTGTATCAGCGACGTTTAGTCAAATTGATTTCTTGTCTTTATCAGGCCTCTATTTAAATATTATAATTATACATGATTATTAAAATATATTTAAATACTACAATGTAATTTAATTTATTTAAATATTAAATAAATGGTCATATTATAAGCATATCAAAATAATTATTTACTGCAATTTCGATTATTGTGATGTTCAACTAAGATGGTGCTAGAAAATGTCTTCTTATGTATTGATTGGGTTAGTGTTTACATATATGTAATATTATTATCGATAATGACCAGCTGACCGAATATAAACAATATAAATAATACAAAAGTAAGAGTTTATTTATTTTTAAACTTTTTGCCACACACTTAAACACACATTTAAACTTGATGCCGTGATAATTTAATCGTATTTCCCAATAATCAAAATTATAATGAGGTAATTATTTTCAATATATTTGTAATATATTCTTTGTATTCTTTTATTATTTGAATATATCTTAATAATTATATACAATTATATATGCTTAAATAAAGGCCGGATGAAGACAAAAAATCAACTTGCCAAAGCGTTGCCGACACAAAAATAACCAACTATTGTTTTCTTTACGGATGAGAATCCTGACACCATCACAATATTATTACGAATTTAAATTTTCTTTTGTAAAAACATATTTTTAAAACTGTATTATAATGTTGTATTTTAAATGGTAAATCTAAAAAGGACAGAAAACTGAAATAACTAAAAGTAAAAGAAAATTTTAGTCTTTTTTTTAATTTTATCTGTTTACCTATCTTCAATTTTCAAAATGATTGAGCGTTATCTGAAATCCATGACATAAATTCTACTGTTTTCAAAATAAAATAAAAAAGAAATATCTTATTTGGTCAAGAGAAATTAGCATACCAATCAAACAATCTATAATTGCTTAATATTTTGTTTTTTTCTCAATTTATTTTTAAATATATTTATTATTGATCAATATAAAGACTGGTTAATCATAGACAATAATATTCATCAGGAAAGACAGAAAAATTTTTCATCAATTTTTAACTTTCAAATTCGTTGGGAACTTAAACAATAAGTCTGTCAAAAGCTTAAGCTGGGTCGCGTTTGGTGACCTTGATCCAGTTATACGTCGTTAAGATATTCCTCAAATCTTGACTAGTGAACGAGAAAATTCAACGATGTAAAAAATATAGGTTATACAAAAATACCAATGAGATCAATTGATGAGATACATTCAATTTTTAATGATTTGTCAATAATGAATATTTAAAAGATATTATATAAAGTACTATTTGATAACTTTGAATTTCAAAGAACAGAAGTAGTATTGAACAAAATTATTATATTCTACAAAATTTTTAAACTCTAGAATATAATAATATTTATATAGTTATAACAATGTTTAAAATATTATCATAAGAGGCGTGAGAAAAATATGGTTTAAATATTATGTTTTTCAGTGTAGTAAAAACTACTAAATTTTGTTTACTGAAAATATATAATCTAAAAATAAAAAAATTCTAAATTATTCATATTGCTATTAAGTTTATTATTCAATGTAATAATTATACTATTATACGTGCATAGCATAGAATAAATCATTCATATTATTCTTTATAAAAAAAAGACATACAAACGAAAGTAGACAATTTTTTTCTCCAGTTATAACATTAAAATAGTAAATACACAACACATATTTATGCAAACATTAAAATTTGATTTAATATTTACTTTTTTTTGTTTTCATTTATTTTTTTAATTTCATATTATAATGAATATTAAGTAATTAGACATAGTTCTTTTTTTTAAGTCGTCAAACATGTTATATATACTATTGATTATAAAAAATGATATATATTGTTTCTAAAAAGTTAGATAAATGTTTATATTAAAATATTCAATATAAAAATTAACACTAATATTAATTAAATATTTTTTTTTTTAAATATATATTAAAGTTTTTTTGATTTAAAACTGAACGTGCTAATAATTATTACGATAAATATAATTTATTTTCTTTTAAAATATTTTATACAAATTTGCATTAACTTGTATAATTAATACATACATTTTTTGTTTATTGACTTTATTTTTAATCAGTTAAGTAATTAATACATAAAAGAATAATTAATGAATATGATTATTCTTGTAACGAATATTTAATACTTCATTTTTATGTTAAAGTGTGAATTAAACAACTTGTAATTATTTATTGACTGTATTTTTTGAAGAAAATGTGTAATAATTAAATCATTTTTTTTATAATTTGAATAACTTTTTACAATCTGTAAAAATATTTTAAATATTGGTATAAACTGAAACAAATTAGTGCATATTTATTTATTATGATAAATATATAGAAAGAAAATAATTATAAATTTTAATTTATAGAATTATTTGTATAATCGTAATTGATAATAGTATAGTAATTATCGTAACATTATAGGTATAAAAAATAAGTTTCTTAAATGATTCATAAGCTTCAAAAGTATTAGCTAGTTTAAAAAATGTGGCAAAATACATTTATTTAAATATTATTATAAAATGTTTTGATTTTAAACTTATTTACAAATAATTTTTAGTGTTTTTTTTAATGTAATTGAACATAAAATAAATTTTTAAATATTACATTGATTATTTTACATTGTCATGATAAATGATTATAAATTATTTTTTGTATAATTAATATAAACTGTAGTAAACAATAAAAATGCAATTAACAATGTATATTTGTGATTTATTAGTTAATTGAAATTTGAATACTTTCTTTAAAAAAGTATGAGATGATATAAATATAAATATATATATATGTGTGTGTATCCGATATAGTATATATATAAAAAGAAAAATCGCAAAATGTTCATATTTGTTTAAGGAAATCGCTAAATTTGCTTACTTTAACGATTTCCGTATTAATTGTTCAGAATTTTTCATATTTTTTTTATTTTTAAACATTGAGATATCATTCGCATGTGAATCATTTACATTTTATGTGGAGCTATTTAAATCTTTGCTATTCTTATATTCACTACGTTCGTCGTTTCATCCAAGCTTAACAAGTGGTAATAAAAGAATCTGAATCTCTAAGAAAAACGATGAATAAACTCTAAAATTTCTACTTATGTAATTCCTATGATTTTTCCTCGTTCAATTTAATAATTGTTTACGTTTAATTCAATATTGCTTTCCAATACTTTTCTAAATTTGATTTAGATTTTTAATGCATATTTATTATATTATATTTCATTTAGTGTAATATATTATTATATTGTTCAATAATATAAATTTAATTAAAAACACAAAATAAATATAAAATTTGATATTAAAACAGATTCATTTTTTAATAGTAGTTATTGCTTTACTGATTTACTTATATAAATATTTTTACTTGTATTTTTATAATTATATTGATATAATTAATATAAATAATTTATATGTATGATTATTATTTAAAAATGTATATAATTAGCAGTGGATATTTTATTTATATTTTAGTTCTTATATTTAATTATTTTATAAAAAAGAAAAATTTTTTTTTTTATAATTTAATATTTTGTCCTTTTATTTTATTCATATACTGTAATAGATTTTTTATTATAATTGATTTATTTAATGATAAATAATACATGAAATTTTGAAAGAATAAAATATAAACATATTTAAAATTATAAAAAAATTTAAGTTTAATAAATAATTTTAATACAATATTCTTGAAAATGTTTCATTTAATTATCTATTTTAATAAAATTTTTAAATTTACATAAATGAAATAAAAAAAACTTTGAGTTTTTTTTGAAAAATCAGATTTAGACAATAATGTAAAAAATACTAATATTTTAAATACCAAAAATATAAAAACAACATTCAATTATTAAGTGCTTTAGAACAGCATATTTATGTTTTAAAATAATAGACCAATTTATAGATCAATTGAGGTTTATACTGAAGTATATTATAAAGCATAAATTAAATAGTTATACGTGAAATAAGTGAAAAGAACAAAAAACAAGTAACTACATTTCATATTTGAAAAACATTATTTAATTTTAAGAAAATGGATGCTTTGATAACTCAAAGGATAATATTATAACCTCTAAAACTTAACCACCAAAAAATAATAAACCTTTCAATTCTCGCTCGATGTCACAAGAATGTCTGAAATTTACAATCAAAACAAATATAAAATTTCCATTGTATAATTATATGTGCAATTTTTCTTTATTTAATTGTAATTATTTTTAAAAATTAAGTCTTTATGTTACTAAATTTTTATCATACGTGCAATAAACAACACCATACTTTTTATATTTATAAAAAATAATTTAAGTCACTCCATTGCTAAGGACGATATACCTTTTGATACAATATTATAATTTTCAATTTTATGGTAAAGGTCACAAATAAATCTAGAAATATCTATACTAGATATTTCAGATACAAATGGCTATTATCATTTATTCAAACTTATTTAGATTTAACTTCTCAATGTAATTCTATTTATTAAAAATTGCAAATAAATTAAATTTAAAATTGAATAAAAATTATATAAAACTAAAGGATGAAAAAAAATTACAATATCAAATTTTTACTAATAACGATAAAATTAAAATATAACACAAGTTTTAATTTTCTTTTTAATATTTAAGGAAACATCAGATTCTATATCTACTTGGACTATTAACATAAATAAATTTACAATTCCAAAGAATATATACCTAGCAGATGTAAATTTTGAAACTTCTAAAGATACTGACATTTTATCTGGTGGAGAAATATTGTATGATATTTTATGAAAAATTAGGTTCCTACATTATTTCGTTGCTATTCAATTCAAATAAAACATTAATAATTGATTTTGAAAGCACTACAATTCAACGTTTATATTTAAAAAAAAAAAAAATTAGAAAAAATGATATACGATCTAATAATGCAATTTTAAAATAACATACGAAATATATTGAAGATTACATCACTAAGAAACATATGAATGTACGAATTATATGAAAAACAGTTAATAATGTTAAACATGTTATTATATTCCACATCGTTAAAAATGAAAAAAACCCATATTACTATACAAACTAGAGTAGTTTTTTACGATTTTGTAAAAACTAATAGTAAACTATTATTAAATGAAATATTATTAATTTGATAGATTATTTACGACAATTTTCCTTCAATAGTTTTACATCATATTGCAATTATATCTGATACAGATCAGATGTACAAATAGGTCCGTGTTATTCTCGATGCATAATTTTAAAGAATATTTTGGCATAATAACTGAAGTGAATCATTAAAAACTTTACTGATAAATATATGATGAGTTATAAAAGTATCGAGGTTTATTTTTTTTTTTTTTATTTGACTATTTATCGTAGAATATTAAAAAATATTGGATAATGTCCGGAGGGACTTGCCCCATCTTTCCTTTTTTTCTCTTTACGATTAATAGAAACGGTAATATTTGTCTTAATGCAAAGCATATTTTTCAAACTTATAGCACGAGTCAATGGAACGTATATATAAAAGATTTCTGAGATAAAGTTTTGTATGCGTTTTGGAGAAAAATACTGTGGAGATTTTTGAAACCTTAAAAAACGCCTTTAAGGATGTGTATTTAAATAATAATGTATATTAATTCAGAATGTCATAGATTGTTTTAATACTTAATTGACAGTTTTAACTTCTAACGCCACGTTCTTTTATTGTAGCCAGTCGTTAGCTGTCAATCCGAGGTTTTTGGGATTCAGAGAAAACAATTCTCCACAAAAATATTTTCTTCATAAAGATTTATTACAAGAAACATTTTATATCAAACAAACAAAAAACAATTAAAATTCGTTTTTTTAAGCAATTGCCGGATAGCGGGAATTCTTTTTGCTCTCCGCTAGAACTTTCCACCTCTTAGTGTTCGGGACCAGGTTTCGGACTTACGAGCTGAGAAAAAAAAAATAACTATTATTTATATCAATTGGGTCAATGATCTCCATGTTACGACAGGAAAATCATAGCAACATTCTCACTGGGTATTTGTTTACCGTCAATGTCCGTGTTATGACGGGAAAATGACGACAAACAAAAGTACTCCTCTCATTATGACGGAGAGATCACAAACAGCAATGTCAATGAAAAACAAAATTTAATTATATATATATTTTTTTTTCAGAAAAAAAATCAACAATTACAAAAGAAAATAAAACAAATAATAAAATGACAACATAAATCAACGGATCATATAATTCTGTGTAATCACCAAATTATAAAATCCGAAATGTCATAATAGGCATAATTTTCTATGAGTCGTGTGTGATGCTGTGTACTATTACAAAATAAAGTAGTGTTGAAAATAAGGTATGGTTATTGATCGTGACAATTATTTTTCCGATTTTGTGTGTCGGTCGATGATCCTGAAGGGGATTTTCTATAGAAATAACCAATTAGGATCAACGATTTGTAAAGAGGAAGAATTTATGTCCGATTATCAACCAACAATAAAACTTTTCAAAAATTGAAAAGTAAGATGAGTTTTACGGTGATAAGAAAATTTTCACGAATTATTATCAATATAACTATTCTATTGTAAAGTCGAGTGATTATGTCAATATAATTGTGAAAATAATAAATTTTATAAAATAAAATTATAAATTATTATTATTGTATTGGAGTGTCAGTGAAGTGATCATCAATTAGATAAAAATTGATAATTTTACATATATTAAAAATTATTAGATATATATTAAAGGTAATATAATTATACATTATATTTGTTATTATTATTATTATTGGGGAATAAAACTTTGAGAGGAAGACCATCAATTAAATTAATAATATTCATTATAAATATATATAAAATAAGATAATCATATAAATATACATGTATACAAATATCTGAATTTACAATTATAAGGTAAGAGTTTTATCTAATATTTTAATATATGTTTGAATATAAAAATTGATAGTAAATTATGTTATAAAATTACATTATAATTAACTTATAAAATAGTATTGAAAGGGTAAAAGGATTCATCGGTACGAATTTGACAGCGGAATTCGGTCCTCAATCAAAGATTTAAAATTGGAAAAATTTTATGTAGTGAAGTGAAATAGAAATAATAAATAAGCAGTGAAAGAATATATATCAGATTTCATTAAATTGAAATAATTCAACAAGGTGAATTATTTTAATAAAGTCAATTCACCGTGTTACATGTGTAATCACAATTGTATAGATGAACCCTTTTATTATTAGAGAGCTTGACTTTATTATTAGAGAGTCTTCCCCTATAGTGTAACCACCAAAGTTGATACTCCTCGAAAATCGCTCTTCTAAAAATCACTTGCGACTTAGTTTTCACGCATTTATATAACCACAATATTACTTTAATTTTATTTGGCGCTATCACCAGTGTGACAGAGCTGCTAGTCGCATTAGGCCGGCCGGTATTGAATGCACTTGTTGTCTCATGGCAACACGAGTTTTATTTGCCAATTTCAAATAAGTTACGTTAACTTATTTTAAATTAGCGAGTTGCAAACGTTGTATAAATCCGGATTGTTCAATCCGTATGTCATGATGGCATTTGGCGTATGAAGAAGACTTCGGTGATTAGGTCCCGTACATCTGGGAAAACTAATTTCATCGAGAGCAATTCTTATTGCATTTCCCTCTTACTTTAGGGGCGCGAGATATCCAAGGTAAGTATTTGGAATTAAATTTTATTACTATTTACCTTATTTGCAGGACTGATATAAATAAACTATCCCGTGTGTTTGGACCACCAAAACGAGCTTGGAAGTTCTCGGTAAACTTAGGCCAAAATGAGAACTTCTTTCTGGTCATTCATGAAATACTAGTAACATTTTTTTAATTGCAGTTTATACATACACTTGTATTTGAAGACTTTTTTTAATATTTCAAAAGTCAAAGTGTTTTTGGAAAACTGAAAAATTCTATCACGTAGAATTCTATAAGATGCTCTATCACACAATTTTATAATATTAAAAATCTGCGACAATAAATCCTGGCATTCGTACAAAAAAAATATAGGTAATATAGGAACTTCCCCACATATTTCTTGACCTTTCCAAAAAATCTTGCTATAAATAATCAAGTTAGAAAAAATTCAGTTATGATTACATACATTTGTATAATACACAATGTACATTAACCTTTGGAATTAAACTTTGGATCATCTTATTTAGCAATTTATATATTACAAAAACTTTTGGAGGATACTTTTATTAATCAAATAGATATCAAATAAGGTCAAATAATAAAATAACATAAAAGATAAATCAGATAAAAAATTTATAAATCATAATCCCTCCCCCTTCAAGTAGAGTAAAGGCATTCTAATGTCAATGGGATTCTAAAATAGATTTGTTTTTTTTGTGATAAATATATAATATGAAGAAAAGAAAAAAAAACGTGTCACATAATCAATTTTAAGTGAATGCACAAAATTATCATTGAAAAAATTATTCTTCAAAAATTTAGACAATTCAAGCAACTTGGGACAAAGTATTTTAAATGATATGTTACAATTATGTAAAAATTGTTAGGATCATTTTAAACCAATGAACGATAAGATTTATTATGGACGAGCAGTAATTATTGAAAAATCAATTCTAATTCAACTACACAGTTCCTATGACACTAGTGAAGCATACCGGACTTTACCAACATAAGATCTACTAAAAAAAGTGGAAAATACTTTTCATAATTGTTATTTACAAAATAGTTCCATTGTTATTTCAATTTATTTAAAAAAAAATCATACCAAAATTAGAGTTAGTTGTTATAGTTGTTTTGAGTAAAATTATTTAACTTTGTCTATAATGTACATCACATAAACTTTTCAAAGATAAGGTTTTCTATAGATTTTACTACTGTATTAAATTAAAATACTACTCTTTTTTATATACTTAAAATATCTATAGAAAGGAGAGTAGTATTTCAAAAGAATATTGTATAACAAAATAATTTATCAAGAAAGAATACATCAAGCTTTTAAATGCAGGAATTAAGAAAAACTTATATAGAATTCGAGAAAAATATTGTCCAATTTACAGTCAAAACATGAAATGTTGTATGTCAGTGTATCAATTACTTCAGTGGGTTGTTGTTCAGTGTGCGCCCTTTTATAATAGAGATGCCTATTATACCCGACTTATTTTATAAATGAATATCGTCGTAGAAATCATACTAAATTAAATTCACCTACTTATTAAGTATTTATTTGTCTTAAAAAAAAGGGGTATTTACAGTTAGCAAATGATCTTATAGCACAAGCATTTAAAATAATGTTAATGATAGATTTTATAGAAATATTCAAGTTCTTGACCTCTAACCACTTGACCACTCATAAATTCTTCCCGCAGCAGAAGTATACAAACTTCTTTAAGGCCACCAATGAGATATTTCCCTCAGCTTTTTAGAATTCAACTAGGCATAGATATAGAGTCAGAGAGCGTAGATTATAATAAGCTGGTATTGAAGGTACGAAACTAAAACAAAACTAAATCCAAAGTAAAAAATGAAGAACCTGATCAAAAGAAGATTTAGGTGGCAACAACATCTAGAAGTCCATGTGTTCATAGTTTGATTTATTTGAATTTTTTATTATTTGTTAATGTATTAAAAGTTTGAATTTCTTTTGAATTAATAAATTTTTATCAGTGGCTAAATTATTTGTATTTTTATTGAAAAAAAATCTCTGCTTACAGATTCATTAACATAGTATAATTTAATTAACATTGGTATTCCTCGAAAACTAATAATCCGATCAAGTTAAAATTTTGTACAAATAAAGTGTATATTAATTGCTTTAATTTTCAAAAATTAGAGTTCTAAATATCAAAAAATAAAAAAGTTACAAATTTTTTAATTAATTTAAAAATGTTCCTATTTTTCGTAAATTTCTCAGCTTCTAATTTTCCGATCAGTTTATATAAAAATAAATTTTCTTCACAATTTTATCAGCTATAAATTGTCGATTGACATTATAGTGTTAAAATTACGACTTTTCATTGTATAAGAAAAAAAAGTAAAAAAACTGCATTTATCCATAAAAATTATTATTAAAAAAAATCCCTAAATATCATGAGTGGAATTTTAAAGAATAAGAATTTGCTGATTTTTTTATGAATTTTGATATAAATCTCTAGCTGATTTTTTTCATAACCTAAAAAGTGCTCTATTGCTTGGACTAAGAATATCTTATTTTAAGTAAGTAAAATTCTTTCAAATAATAATTTATAACATTAACTTCTATTGATTTCTTTGAGATACAAAATACTTATAGTTCTAAAAAAAGATTATTGGTCACATAAAATCAGTTGTTTTTGTGTAAAAAACGATTCTATTCTTCAAAGGATATAATATCAAAAGAAAAGCATTTAAAAAGATTTGAGAAATTATTAGCTGTCATAATATTTAAAAAAAATATATAAAGTTGTAATTTACATTGAAATTTAACTTATTCAATACAGTATTTAAAATAATACAAGCTGTTTAGAAGTAGGTAAGGACAGATGAAAATATTCAAAATCTATGTATTGTGTAGTAATGAATAAGTTACGTCTAATTTGTATGCGAGTAAAATGAACATTATAAACAGTATATTTTTTGTACAAATACAATGAGCATTATTTAATTAATTATTTTCACGAATCACATTGTTAAGTTATGAATCATTTTAATTATATTAGAATGATAAATTATACCCAAAATCTCAAGGTTTTTTTATAATATTCAAAATTAGTTTATTCATAAAATTTTTCATTAATAGATAAGAATCAAGAATCTGTAAATGAGGTATGAATTTTAAAGGAGGGTAAACTATACAATAAAATGAATCATATGGTCTGAAAGTTTAGTTGTTTCAGTAGCTGATGGAGTTATTGTCAATGGATTTATATTCGAAAAATTAATCAATAATATAATGCTGTAAACTCAGTCGAATTAGCTACTTCTTCATCAACTTTCATCATAACTTGAGTTAGAAGCGCTAAAGTCATAAGATCTGTTGTGTCAAATATTAAGAGATAAATATCTTCTAGGATCAAGAAGGAGCAAGGATCAATATGCTAAATGGTTTACAATGTATGTAAGTATTTAAAAAATCGAGTTCTTTTACAAAATATAGAGTGATAAGCATTAATATTGACAATATTTTAGGTATTGATAAATTTCTCTTGATGTTATAAGTTTTTATATGTTACACAAGTGACACAGTTTTTGCATCTGCAAATTCACATAGGTATGTATAGGATACAATATCTAGCCTCTCTTGTAGATAAAAACGTTTAGTTTTGCTTTGTATAACTACAATTTTGAAACTGAAAACTGAAAAAAAAAGAAAGAAAATATACAATTCGATTGTGTTCATCTGAAACCAGAAAGAATCATACTTGATTAATAGGTGTTCTTCAAGACATTCGCTCTTTCAGTTTATTTGAAATGTTTATGATTATTGGAAAAACCGAATGTAAAATGAATTTTTACCATCATAAACTCAAACGACCGTGTACATTAAAATATTTTCTAATACTATGATGTTTTTTTATATGTACATAAAACTTCATTTAATTTCTTAATATGTATTGATTTAATCATTATTTATGAAAATAAAATCACACACAATAATTAGTATTAATTAAATTATGCTATGAAGTATTGTTTTAAATTAATTAGAATTATTTTTATAATTTAGTTTAATAAAATATTATTATTCATGTAAAAAACTCATACAAAATTATAGGCAATTGCATATATTTATATTTTTCTGATTATGACGGATTATTGTTTATAATTAACAATTTTTTACAAAAGTAACACGATCATGTGTATTATTAGTATAATAATATATATGCTTTTTCAAAAAAATTTTATCATTTTTAATATATTACAGTACAAATAGAATGCATATGATAAATTTTTTAGCTTAAAATTCTACTATTGATACTATTATAATTTAATAAAAATATTTTCTATTAGTCTTTAATAAAGTTTTTGATTATTTATGCTTTATTTAAGATTTTTTATTTATTTAAATTTGAATTTCAAGAAATAAAGTGATAAAAAAATAAACTACCTGCAGTAATAAGGTATCTTAAGTGTAGTTCATGATTATCTCGCCTTTTTATTAAAATGATTAATTTTAATTATAAATATTATCATTAATTATAGAATATGTATTATATTATTACTTAATTTAAATATACACTTTTTAATATTGTATTTCTACTTTACAAATTCTTTTTTAATGCCTTAGCTAGGAAAATTAACTTTTTATAATATAAATAATTTTATAATATTATTTATTAGTTATACATAAATTCTTATATTTGATACTCAGTTTAGTAATGTATTTGGTAGATAATAATATTTTCCTTGGTAAAAGAAAAATTTTTTAAAAAAAAATAAGCTGTCAGTTTCATCTGGGAACAAGAATCTACCAAATTTAAACTACCACTAACACGGTGGAATTTTGATACTACGGGAAGGTTCGAAAATAATTAATGGTACTCAATTTAAGGTAACACTAATTAGCCTTATTAAACATTATATTAAACAAATGTACAAACTATGCCAACTTGATTAATATTAAAATATCTACAAGTTATGTCTATTGCTGTTTACTCTTCTCTATCACCTTTATATATTTTTATTCCTTTTTTTATATTACTTTTCATTCATATTTATTTCTTCCTTCCACAGAAATATGCAATAATTAATTTAATTTGCATAACAACTAAGCTGATAAACTATCAAATTATCTAAACGAACTTTCTATCTCTTATCCTGTATACATAGTTCATCCACGAAGTATCGAGTTTTTTTTCATTTTACGACTATTGGTCGTAGAAATTTGGGAGGGATCTGAAAATGTTGACAAACTCTTTCCTCATTTGTCCGTTTTTTTTTTGTTTTTTAATAATTAGATACGGCAGGATTTTACTTCGTGCGAAGGGTGTTTTTCAAATTTTTAACACGGCGCGATGAATTCTTAGCTATATTATGATTTGAAATTCGAAACTAAGACTTACATCAAGCTATGATAATAAATGAAAATTCTTGAAAATACAATAATAAAGATTATCCATTAGCAGGCACCCACCTCCTAAGCCCATCTTATTATGACGGGTGTGATGGTGAGAGGAAAAAAAGGTTATAAAAGACGTACAAAAGAGAGCAGTTTTTTCTTTTGTTATTTTGATATTCATTTGATAATATTTAACTGGTGCATCAAAATCATGACTGAAACTCTGCTTGAATAAAATTTTACTTCTTCAAAACAAACATATATTTAAAACACAGTCGACATATCCAATCACTGGAGTGGTAACAGCACTATCCTAATAGTTATACAACACCAAGATCTGCCTTTTTGAATATTTGAGAATCCTCAAATCATCTTACCAACAAACTAAATCATTAATTAAGTTAAATTATAATTATTATATTCAACATTTTTAAGTTAATGTTCAAATCTACATTTTATGGTAAACTCGTTCTATTATTTATTTTACTAGTCTCTATGTAGTCGTAATTTAATCGTCAAATTTAATTTATTAACTTTTATAATTACAAAGAGCTTTTGAATAAATGTTAACTATTGTATTAATCGTATTTTAAAATTTTATTTGTATTTCTTTTAATATATTGAAATGTAAGAATACCTATTTTATTATAAAAAAAAGATTGTTGGTTAATATTTAATAAAATAGTTATGATTAATCGAAGTATTCTTGTTAATATTATTTGCCATCATTAGTATAGTAATAGAGTAGAATAAAAAAATTACAACATTAATATGAATAATTCTGTTAATTGCCTTCGTTCATTTATTCTTCCTTCCTTAAAATAAAGAGTTACATAACTGAGTTGTGCATAACTTTTCCACTTTTTATATTTTAGTGCTATATATTTCTTAATCTTAAACTGTATTAACCAGCATTCATTAATATTCTAAATGATTAATATTAACTATTGAAAATAATTTACCATACGTGGACTGCTACATAAATTTAAAAGTGTATAAATGTAATTGTGGTAAATTATAACTATATTAGAAATATTATATTGTAATTTTTACAGAAATTTTATTTATATCTCTCCCATTTGTACACCAAATATTACGTATCTATTAGTTATTTTAACTTTCAACCATCAGAAGACATTAAATTTTAAATTTTAATGAACTCATATCGGTAGCACTAAGGTTAATGATTATAGAACATAATTATAGAAAAATTAATACAATCAAACCTACTTTAATGAGATACTTGATTATAATACCATATATTTTCACCAAAATTATAATTTTTTTATTTCTATTGCATATTTGTTTACTGGGTATAAATAAATCTAATACGTATGTGACTTGTAAAAAATAAAGTTATTAAGTCGAGAAATAAAAGTGCTGCCTGTTGTGATTTACAAATAATAGAAAAAAATTCAATAAAATATAATAACCGTAAAAAAAATTTTTACCAAATGTCGGTCTCTTAACATGATAATTAAGATATCAATGTTATGCATGAGATTAAAATACATAGTGAACACCTGAATATGCAAGATTCATCTCAACTTATAGATTTATTCTTACTAATTAAGTCCACTGATACTCTAATAAAAAAGGTAGAAACCTTTAACCTTTAACCTAAGCTACAATAGTCTTCTATGGGGTTCATTCTATCTTAATTATCTTTTCACAATAAAACCTCGTTCAAATAAATACTTTATGAAGTTTTTCATTATATGAAGTAAAATATTTCAGAAAAAGAGAGAGATATTACTGCCGTTAGACCAATACACAATAAAAGTAACACTAACCTTATACAGTACCCTGTTTCTACAGTCTACAATAGTTACAATGACAAAAACTATAAGTGTAAAATGTCTAATTTCCATATTATTTTTCAGGGAAGCTACACATAAAATATGGCAGGTATTTCATGTAACTATTTAGAATACAAAAAATCTAATCATATCTCTTCTATCTTCGATAAATTACTTCTTTTTTTCTCGTATTTTTTAATTTTTAAAATATAAGTATAAAACTTAAAACTCAGTCATCAAAATTTCTAATAATTTTCTTTCTAAAATAAAAGTCAATGATATGCTTATCTCCTTGTTGTCTGCATTGAAATATCTAAAAAAAAAAATAATTGCAAACTGCTTTGGAACCCTCGGACAAGTTAATAAAAATGAAGATTATTTATGCTCAATATCTCTTAAGTTTCTTTATCAAATATCTCTACATTATCTACAAAATTTAACTATAAATTTTTCTTATCAGTTATAAACAATTATCATTTAAAAGGGAATCCTCAATTCTCGTATCTATCACAATCCTTTAATCAAACAATAAATTAACTCATATTGTTTTAACAAATATATTCATAATCAATCTTTAAAATACAACGTTTTTACAACTTATTATATAGCTTGGATTCTATTAATCTTTTTCGATATTCTTTATTTTCTTAAACTGGGAACAGTAACTTACGTATTTAATAATTTCTTCCTCATTAGTTTATATTCGTAGTGGAAAGGTCTACTGGACAAAATTTCTAAACTACTTGAATACACACTTACTTACTACTGAATGATTTTTGAAGATTCTCTTCACTCAACGAGTTTTTTTGCCAAAAAAAAGAAAAAATAAGCAAAAAATAAAATATCTAGCTGTAAATACTAGAAAAGTTAACAGAGCATTTCAGAAAAAGCTACTATAAAAATTTTTATGAAACACTTCTATTTTTTTTTATCAAGGTCAGCCTGTATATCATAAAAAAAACTTTAAATTATAGAGTTATGTGCAATGAAGCACCAAACATTTGAATGAAACATCAAAAAATTTTGAAATATTTATCCACTATTTATTTTTTCTTGTTCGATTTGAATACATAAAAATTATTCAAGAAAAGAATAAATTTAGGATTTTTAAATATTATCTAAATATCTGAAATTAATTGTCATGTGTAAATGTATATTGATCTCGTTTTTTTTTTAATTCTTTAACTTCGCGACTTTTTGTCAATCTGTCCGCCATTTTAAAAATTCTCTATCTAAATTTGATCACGTGAATATCTTTTATTGAGTTCGACTTTATCTGTAATTTAATTCTTACGAAAAATTCATAATTTACGATCGTTCTGTTGCAATTCTTTTTCTACTTATCAAAGTAGCGTTTTTAATATATTTTTTTTTGTAATTTCTTACTAATTTATGTATTTATAAATTTATTTTTTATTATGGCTTTGAAAATTTATCATTATACGTTATAAATGTTTTCACATATTTTCAAAAAAATTTCCTTTACATGATATTATAATCCTTAATATAATCTTTAATATTACGTATGCGATCAAATATTTTTGTTAATTATAGGAAATTTAAAAAACAAAAAAAACATAAAATTATTTACACATTAGTCAAATTAATAAAGTCTAATATGTTATTAAGGAAAATTTAAATAATTTATAATTAAGTAATAAATATAATTTATTATTTTATTATTTTGTATGCAAGAGATTCATTATTACTTGCATAATTTTTACAAACTTATATCACCTTAAAAGATATAATTATTCATAGTTTGACTTTTATAATTTATGCAAATTGAATCAATAAAACACTCTAAACTATAAGATTTAAAATCATAAAGCTATCATTTTTTTTTTTTTTTGAAAAGTCCAGAATTGAATGTATGCACTAAATATATGTCAAATCGAGAGTAATAAAAAAATACATATATACAAAATATAGCGATTTTTATAATAATATAAATACACAATATATAATATAAATATAATATAATATATACATTGAAATTTTATATATGAAATAACAGTAGATATTTTAAACACATGTTTTCGAAAATTTTACTCATGTTCAAGATCCTTATTTTGTTTATAACGTATTGTTCTACTAACAAAAATGACAGTATGATCAACATATAGAATATTAGAGTTTTAACATATATCATAAAAATATCTTAATTAATTAATATATATTGTTTTAAAAACTTACTATAATATTATTAATTATTAAATACATGTTTATTTTATTCGCATTTGATAATTAGTATAAAATTATCATTAATAAAGAATATTTGTTTTATGTATTGTTGAGATAATAATAAAGTATAATGCTTTACAAGTTGTACTTTATTCGTAATAAATAGTTTTACTTAATGTTGAAAGTATTAACTGTACTGTAATATTTATTGCTTATATTGAGTTTAATGGTTTTCGAATATTTATAATATGTATATTTATTGTGGGGAAACCCTATCTTCTACGTATAAGATACACGCGCCTCTGTTATTTTAACTATTACAAAGTATGTCTCTTCAAGCAGGTAGATGACCATTTATCTCATTTTATACTTGCATATGCGTTTGTAGTTCAGCTGAGTCCATAAATACGTCATCATAAAGATATTTTGTGTTTTGTAAACTTTTATATCATATCAAATAAATCTCTTATAAAATATAAATACATTTTACTTTTGAATAATAACCGCAACAGGTTATAGGCCCAGAGCAAAGCTAATTTAAAGTTATAGTGTTTTAGTAAAAACAAACATAAAATAATTTATTTAAAATGGAGTGAGTGTTAAGAAGATAAAGCATAAAAGATGGATATTTCATGGAAAGTTAAAAAATTGAGAGACAAGGACAACTCTGATCAATGAAAATTCATTACACAAATGTTGTTAGAAAATGAAAAAGACCTGATGGATGTATATGAAGGCAAGTTAAAATAGCCAATAGAGAGTACAGAAGAATATGAATTGAATTTGAAGAAATTTGAAAAAGCAGATAAATTGATGAGTAAAATTATAATCACAACGGTTAAAATAAAACCATTGAATTTATTGTTAAGTTGTTAGACGGTACATGAAATATGAAGAAAATAAGGTATGGCTTATGATATGAAGTCGGATAAGAACTTATCATTAATTCAAAAACAGTTTTACGAGTAAAAGTGGGATAAAAGTGAGAGTGTGACATTAAATTTCTCGAAAATTAAAATATTGACGACGAAAATGAAAATACTTGAAGGACAAATTCTTGAGTCTATAATTGTAGCTAGAATCCTGCATATTTTTCCATCTGAACATGATCATTTTCACAGTGCATGGGATTTGGTCGATGATAAGAGAAAAGCACTGGAAAACTTAAGTGCAAAATTGATGACAGAACAAATACGGATAAATGCCAAAAAATGAAAAAAACGGATGAATCAACAGTTGCTATGTTTTCAAAATCACGAAAAACTATAATAGTCATAATAAGAACTTTAACAAAAATAATGAAGTAAACAAAAATTATAAAAATACGAATATATTTTGTTATGGGTGTGGTCAACAAGGATACATGAAGAAAAACTGCTTTGGCTGATGTATTTGGAATTCGAAAAATCACATTGCAAAAAATTTCCCAAGAGAAAATCACACAAAAACCAAGGGAAGAAATGATAAAATTCAACAAAGAGGACAGACTCGTGAGACCTTTATGGCGGTTAATGAGGCAGTGGATAAAGAAAAATGTCTGATTGACTCTGGTGTGTCGGATCATATAACACACAGATTCGATTGGTTTACCTAATACGAAGAGTTTGATATACCAGCTAAAATCAGAATTAGCAATGGTGACGAAATGTTTGCACTCGGCCAAGGAAGTATTAATATGGAAACAAAAGTAGATAAAATTTGGATACCAGGTATTCTGAAAATAGTTCTGCATATGCCGAAAATTAAAATTAACCTTTTTTTTGTAAAAGTAGTTGCGAAAATGGAAGTAAATTTTTCGATTATCAATTCGAGAAAACGATGTGTATTTACGCGAGATAATTCTATTATTGCGACCGGTTAAGATAGCGGTAATTTATATAAGATAAATTTAATAATTGAATTACTTTAAAATTGTTTAATAGCAAATGTAATGATCTACAACTGTGGGACGAGTGTTTATGCCATCAAAATAAAAAATATGTAAAATCGTTTTTAAAACATTGTGGTATCGATACGGTTGGTGATAATGACATTTGCGAAGGGTGCACGTACGGCAAACAAAATAGGCAAAGTTTTAATCAAATAACCGAGTGTGCAAATAAAATATGCGAAATTATTTATACGGATGTATGCGGGCCAATGTGGCTTATTCATTCGGTAAAAAAAGGTATACGATTATCTTTAAAGACTAATATTCGTCATATCCAAGAATTTATTGTATACACGAAAAATCAGAAACGATAGACAAGATCATCGTGCTTTGTAACGAAATTAAAAATCAATTTGATCATAATATTAAAATATTGCATAAAGGTTGTGGTAAAAAATTTATTAATAAATATTTTATAACCTTTTTAAATAAAGAGGGAATTATTCATAAAATTAGTGTACCTTATACGCCACAAAAAATCGGTGTCGCGAAGCGAGAAAATCGAACTGTAGTTGAAGCAACGCATTGTATGCTTTTTCAAATTCTGAATTACCGATATTTTTATGGACGGAAGCCATGTACACCGTGGTTTATATATTATATTTAAGAGGTCCTACTAAGATTATTGGGATTTAAGATTATTAAGATTACTAAGATTTCTGGAAAAAAAACCTTTTGAACTATGGTATAATAAAAAAGTCAAATATTGATAATTTAATGATTTTTGGGACTAAATCTTTTGCTCATGTACCAAAAGAAAAACGAAAAAAGCTTAGCAAAAAATCAGTCAAAGGTTTTTTGGTAGGTTATATAGAAGATTATATAAGTGATCGTGTTTATACCCCCGAATATCATGATGTAATATTGAGTAGAAATGTTTTATTTAAAAAAGAAAAATTAGTCGCGAATGAAACTGAAATAAAGGTAATGAAAAATTTAATTGATAAAACGCGAGATTTAGATTATGAGAGTCGGGAACCTACAATAGAAGAAAACGATAATCTTATTTCTGAAAAAAATAATATAATAGGAAATGAAAATGAGTCAAAAAATGAAATTTTATTAAATATCAATGAAATTTCTCCTAACAAACGGGAAGTAAGAAATAGAAAAGATATTAAATCTACAAATTTGTACGAATGTCCTGTAGCATATATCGCGGAAAAAGTGCTTGAAAATTATAGTAAATCGATAGGGAAAGATGAATATAAACATTGCCAAAATGCAATAATAGACGAGATAGAAGCGCTAAAAAAAGAAAACCTGGGATTTGATAGAGAAACCCGAAAAATAAAAAATAATAAATATACGTTGGGTTTACTAAAAAAAATTAAATTTTAACAGTAGTGAAAGATATAAAACAAGATTAGTAGTAAAAGAATGCAGCCAAAAAGAAGAACTAGACTATAAAGAAACTTTTAGCCCCGTGATTCAATTTGATATGACTTGCTTATTATTAAGTAATTATTATTAAGTAATTGCGGCTAAAAATAATCAAAAACTATTCCAATTTGATATAAAAACTGCTTTCTTACATGGAAATTTAAAAGAAAATATTTACATTAAATAACCAGAAGGTTTTAATGATGGAACACCACGTGTATGTAAATTAAATAAAAGTTCATATGGACTAAAGCAAGTACTGAAATGCTAGATGGACATTTTTCTGATTTTGTAAATAAATACGTTTTTCATATAAGCTCTAGGGATTCTTGTCTTTATATTTTTAATAATAATAATAATAATAATAATAATAATAATAATAATGAGATAATGCTTTTAGCAATTTATGTACTCGATGGTCTTTTAGTGTCTACATATCAGCATTTGATCAATAATTTTCTACAAAAATTAAATGAAAATTTTAAAGCAACAATTACGAAAAATATTTAGAACTTTCTTGATGTAAAAATTCAATTATTAGAAGACAATTCGATATTTTTACATCAAAGTAAATACATAAATAACTTATTAAAACTATTCAGCATGCATGAATCTAATAAAAATCCCGATAGAAACGCATTGGGATGTAAACAGTAATATAATAAATTGAACAATGCAATGCCCCTTACAGAGAAGCGGTTGGTAGTTTAATATTTCTTTAAGAAATTATTCGGCCAGATATAAGTTTTGCGGTTAATATTGTAGCGAGACATTTGAGAAACCCAAGTTTGGAACATTGGAAAATTGTAAAAAGGATTTTTCGCTATCTGAAGGGATCCATTGACCTCATGCTGCTATATAATAGTACAGGTGACTTTGAAGTTTGCTTAGATGCTAATTACACAGGTGACAAAGAAAAACGAAATTCAACGTCTAGAATAATTTGTAAATATTCTGGAGCGGTGATTACGTAGCAAAGTAAGCGTTAACAATGTATGTCAATGTCTAAGACAGAAGCCGAATATGTAAGTATGGTTACAGAGGCAAAAGAAGTCATTTTGCTTAAGAAATTATTTAAAGATTGTAAGATAGATATACAAAAATTTTCGCTTTTCATGGACAATACTATAAAACTAATAAAGAACTTTGAATATTATCAGTGGAGAAGCATATTGATGTAAGTTATCATTTTTTACGTGATTTGTACAAAAATGATAAATTAGATTTACTGTACATTTCGAGCGAAGACAACATTGCAGATATTTTTACAAAAGTTCTGGCGAAACCACGATTTTTATATTTAAGAGGAAAATTTTATATTTAGGAGGTTTAAGATATAAAAATGATTTTAAATTGTAATGTATAGGCACACAGTAAAGATTTAGATTAGGGTGTTGAAAGTATTAACTGTATTATAATCTTTACTGCTTATATTGGGTTTAATGGTTTCCGAATATTTGTAATATGCGGTGTTTATTATGGGGAAACCCCTATCGTCTATGTACGAGACAGACGTGCCTCTTTTATTTTAACTATTGAAAAGTATGTGTTTTCAAGGTGGTTGATGCATTTTTTTGAATTTAAAATTTATTATAAAACTAAAAAATAAAAAAAAAAATTAATAATAGATATCTTTTATAAAAATTACATGCATACAAAATTAGTATTTGGTAACTTTTAGATAAGGAAAAACATCTAATATTATTTATTTTATTCTAATAGTTTTTAATATAATATTTTTAATTTGTAAGAAAAAATATACAATATAACATAAAAATTATATCGAAAATAAATAATTGTAGAATATTATTTAATAATAGTTATAAATTCAGTTTTTTTTTTTAAGAAGGAAACAATAAATTGTTAACAATTAAATTATTAATATATTTCGTTTTATATTTTTTAAATTGTTTAACAAAATTATTTTCTTTTCTTGGTGCACAATTATTTATTAAAATTTAATACAGAATGGAAAATAATTTTTTCTTTTAATATATAAAAAAATGTACAAATCTCATGAACCGTAGTCAACATTTTATATAAATAATAAACAGATCATCGTTTAAGTATTTAGTTTAATTAAATAAGTTTTAAATTAATTAAAATTCGATAATATAAAAAAAATATAAATATGTTTTACTTTAAAAAATGTATTAATGTTCTGGAGATAAATTTAATATTCAAATATACATTAATAATAAATGATACTTATAGATAATTAAGATAGATACAAAATATATCAAGAAGTTTTATTTTTTTAAAGTAAGTATTTATTTAATAATAATATTTTTTAATTATTTAATAAATACATTAAAAATATTCTAGTACCGATACCGTAGATCCATTGTTATCACAAATAAGAAAAATAAATATATTCTATCCACTCATAATAGTCAAATAAAAATTTTTTTTAAATTTTACTCACCTTGGCCATGTATAAACTCCGGAGACCTCGAAGCCATAATGCCAGCTGCCCGAATAAGCTCCTTGACCTTTGGGGCCCGTGCAAACCCCATGTCCATGAGCCTTTCCATCCTCCCAACCACCACAGTATGTACCACCATCGTCAAAATCAAAACGACCTCCATTTACGTGGGCTCTGTTGGGACCTGTAATACCGCTTGGTCCTTGTTGTTGATGTCCAGGACTCTGCGGTAATTGTGTTCCACCTGCAAGACCATTGGGAGCAGTAGATAATTGTTGCTGTTGATGCTGCTGTGGATTCTGAGACTGCTGATGCATATCTGCTGTACAACGCTTGAATCAAAAGGCCTCACGATCTTGAAGTTTCGGCCAAGGATTCAATATATGAATGACCAGGAAAGCTCGCTACTGCGACTGCTCCTACTCCTGCTCCTGCTGCTTTTCGGAAAATGTAATTCTTCCATTCTCCAGCTCTGTAATGCTACATATACCTGTATTGATATAAATATAGCGATAAAAAAAAAAGAAATAATTTCTTATATTTCAATGTTTTTAACAATAATTTAAGATATCAATGCTTTATATATTGAATTAAAAGAATATTTTTTAGTTTTATTATATAAAATTTTCTTGGTATTATTTAATAAATTATATGTAGAATATTTAAATAAGTATTTAAAAATAATTACATTAAAATTATAATATGGAATACTCTAAATAATTATATTATATTACCTCAATAGAATTATAATATTGAATGAATTAATATATAAAAGTATAAATTACAATTCTATGTAATAGATATTGATCATTGTTGCATAAAGTTTATTTAAAAAGTAAATCTAAATCAAAACATTAATATGTATGATGTAATTCTCTCAGAAACAAACTTTTTTTTTATAATGGATAAGCATTTAAAAATATTTTGCAAAAATTAATAATTATTAAATTTCTTAAAATCAAATTATGGAATATATATATACATATATATATATATTTATATATATTAAATTATGAGTATTATCAAAAATAAAAATAAAAAAATCTTGTATTTAAAAATTAATTAATCAATAGTGAAGAAGAAATACAAATTTAATTTAAATATTTTAAAATAAACTAATACTGTTTGAAAGGGAATATAAATGCATTATGGAAATAGAGAGTTAGAATTTTAAGTATCAGAATGAGTAATATTTCAACCTTCTTCTACACTTATACGGATTTAAGATTTTCAAAACATTTACAAGAATCCATAACATAAAAAATTCAATGCTAACATCAATATAAACAAACTATTTCTATAATTTTTTAATGCGTTCAAAGACAATTTTTGTTGTTATATGAATTCAAGTTTTGAAGTAGGTATAATTGGTTGATTAATTGGAATGATTTAATTGATAGTTATATATAATATATAGTTGAACCTACAAATTGTGTACACGGCGCATGTTTTTTCATAGTAGCTTCTTGTCAAAGTTTCTGTAAGTGATTGAAAGATTTCTTTGCTCTGTAACAATCAATGTTCCCACTAAAAGTTCTCGATTTTTGTTTTAAATTATTATGTAACAAGTTAAACGTTTAAGTACTTTTTAAAATATCGACTCTACTAAAATATTTTTACATTATGAATTCGTACTACCATATTGTGTTATTCACGTGTCAAGAAATATTGATTATTTCCAATTTCACATTTGTATTTTGGCTGTTTTTATGTAAATCATACAATCTTCCATAATATCTAATAATTTTATAATTAGAGAAGCAATTATTAAAACAATGTTTACTATTTATATTTTATATAAATATATTTTTTATATATTTAAAATATACTACACTGTGTAGACGAAATTTTATAATGACTATTGATTTATATAATTATATATATAGTTTTTAACATTTATTAAATATCATTTAATTTAATATTCAATACATTATTAAAATTTTTCTTAAATTTTTTTGAATAAATTTTTATAAAATGTTTTGAATAATTTTCATCAAATAATTGATATTATAATTTAAGAAAGTAAGCATATATTTTTATATAAAAAGTAATTTTTGATACTTTGTAAAAAATAATTAAATTATTTTCATTGGAAATATTGGAAATAGAGCTTCTTTTTTTTTTTTTTAATTTTTGGGTATTTGTAGATGACATCACTTATCAAAAATTACCTTGAACTATCTTGTAATTATATTGATGATAAAGCATCATCATTTGGTTGTTAAACTCAGTACGTTTAAGAATAAACAGCACATTATTCATTGCTCATGAAGTATGTCAAATTTTCTGATTGCAAAATTTAATTCGTGAAAAGGTTAATTTTTTTTGTTTTCACTTGGAAAAAAAGCAATATAAGACCAAAATTTATTATATGAGGCTTATAATGAATACATAATATGTTATGAATGTAATGGCACTGTATATTTCTAATTCGACTATTTATCATAACGTTTTGAAACAGATTGAAAAATATGTAGAAGAGTTTTTCATAGTTGTAAAATGGTGCGATGGAGCGATTATTGGAACAAATTGACACGATAAAATTTTATGCATAGATTGGAAAAAACACTATGGAAAATTTATTTACATTTCCTCTTAAAAATCCCTTTTAATATTTCAAAAGCCTCCATTTATTTTATTTTATTTAAAAAAAAAAGGTTTTTTTACCAAGTCACGAACAAAATTTTACCGTGTTAAACTTTTCCACGAGTCAGTCAATTAAGCCATATTAAAATAATACCAAAAATAAGGCATTAATTTTCCATTCTGACCATGTCACATATTAAAATTAGAAACATAAAATTATTGAAATAATAGTAGATAAAATTTTCGTCCACTATCCTATAATACAAGCATAATCCGTTCCAATTATTACTTATTCTAATCGATGCAAAATTCATTGTCTGGGAATACTCTACTTCATAAAAGGTTCAGAAATGATTAAAAATTGAGATTAAAAATTCATTCTTAATATCAAAAAACAAGAAATCTCATTGAAAAATTTAAAAATTGTCTGCATTATGGAAAAATGTATCGAATCCAAAGAATAAGACTTTAAATAATATACATTGTACCAATTTTAAAAATAAATTATCAAAAACAAGAAAAATCTCAAATTTAATTTTTGCAACAAATATATTCATAAAAAATTTGTTGTTGATGTTTTTAATAATAAATATATATACATTCGTATTCATGCAGGCATGCGTGCGTATGACCAATGACATGTATATATTCAAATATAATATAAATATAAAATACAATAAAATATAAATACACATCTATAATCTCACACATGTCACATATACATGCGCAGACATGTATATATGTACATATGTTTAAAAAATTTAATTATATAATGAAATCCTTTAAATAAATAAACATTATTTTTCTTTTTGTGTAATAAAGAATAATTATTTTTCATATATTTTTCAATTTTAATTTTTTATTTAATATACCTTTTAAATTAAAAAATAATAATAAAATACTAATTATAATTTATTAATTATTTTTTAGATTATTATATTAAATTTTAATTTTATTAAGAAAAAAAAATATTACATAAAAACTTTGATTTTCATCTTTTAATTTCACATTAGCCGAAAGATAAAAATATTTTAAAAAACATTTTTTTTCAATGTAATTTTGTTAAAATTGAAAATAAAATTTATCCAATCAATATGTGAAATATCAATATAATAGTTATGATAATAAAACAAAATTTTATATCTTAATATATACAATATGAAGAAAAAAAAAATTATACAGATTTTAATAGAATATATATAAATGATTATATTGAAAAAATTTAAGGTAAAACACTGATGTCATGTTTATTATAATACAAATAAAATATTTTCTATCAATAGAAAAACAAAAATATAAATATTAAATATTTATTCAGTTTAATTATTGTTATTTTATATTACTTTAAATATAATTTTTTTAAAAAAATTTTAATTATTGCATTATTATAAACATTTTTTTGTATAAATAATAAAAGCTAAATTTTTTAAATGATTAAAATACCCAAATTTTACTTGAATATTCTTAAAAATAAATATTTGAATATGTATAAAAGCACAATTCGAAAAAATCAAAATCAATATTTTTTTTTTTGAAGCCTTCTATAAAAAATCCTATTTTTTTAAAAATTAAATATATTTATGAAAAAAACTCAATTTTTGATATTGAATATATTGTGATACCTCAAGTTTAATTTATACAAATAATGTATGAAATGTATTAAATATATGATTCAATAAGAGGAAAAAAGCGTTTTGCATTTTTCAAATTATAAATTTTTAATATTATTCAATAATAAACTATATTTTATATAAATAAATTAATTAATATAATTTAAATTAACATCTATTAGTTCATATTTTTAGATGTCCTTCAGCAAAAGTATGTAAATAATTTGATAAAAGTAAAAAATATTAAATATTATGCATTAAGAAATACATTTATTAAATTATACAAATTAAATTATATACATACATACGTGTGTAAAAAATAAAAAAAATTCAAACGTATTTTTAATTTTTTTAAATTCTATTTACTTTTAATTCACAATTTACGATCTTTTTTTTTCAATAATAGTAATATAATTTGTATAACAATTGTACCGAATAAACTATAAAATC